>OZ014520.1:3555625-8355625 GCA_963966055.1 Lathyrus aphaca | reverse complement strand
ATCTCTATTCCACTGCAATGTCCACTCTCTCACTTAATTATGCCTTATTATAATCTTATCGATCTTCTTTGATTTATCTAAGGACAAATAGAATTAATTTTAAAAAAATACATTTTAGTTCCCCTACCAATCCACCAATCGCTCAAAAAAATTGTATCATTCCCGTCACAAGTTTCTTTTATGGTAAATTCTTATTTACCCAACTCAAAAAGTTGGATAAGGTTACCTTTAGTGTAAAATACATTGAAAATAACAAATAATTATACTATTTTATAATTAATTAAATGAGTAAAAATCAAATAATGACATGTGATAAACAGTTATTATGAAATTTGTCGGTTCTATTGTCTAGTTGGCATATGTCATGCTACCAAGTAGAGGATTTGCTTCCATTCTCACATCTATCTATCTATCTATCTATCTATCCATATATATATATATATATATATATATATATATATATATATATATATATATATATATATATATATATATATATATATATATATATATATATATATATATATATATATAATTTCTTTAACTTTTTAGTTTCCACTTCCATTTACCGAATGATACAAGATTAAAAATCCTTAAATTCTTAACACCCAACGTTCCTCTTCTAAAGGCTTACACATCTTATCATATTTAACCCAGTTTATTTTCCTCTCTTCCTCATTCCCACCGCATAAAAACTCTCTAAAATACGATTCGAGTTTAGAGATGGTTTGGCTTAGGTACTAAGCTGAGGTCGAGTTTTGTCTGTCACCCGCAGACCGATGATCAGATTGAGAGAACTATCCAGTCTCTAGAGAACTTATTGAGGAATTGTGTCTTAGATCAAGGAGGTTCCTAGGACAATTATCTTTCTTTGATCGAATTTACGTACAATAACAACTCATTCTTGTATTAGAATGATTACATTTGAGGCCTTATATAAAAGGAGGTGCAAGACACCTCTGTGTTGGTATGAGTCTGGAGAGAGTGATGTACTCAGATCAGAGATTGTACAACACATTATTGAGAAGATGAATATGATACAAGAGAAGGTGAAGGCGTCACATAGTATGCAAAATAATTACCATGATAAGCAGAAGAAGGTCTTGAGTTCCGAGAAGGTGATCATGTATTTCTGAAAGTCACTCTTGTGACTTGTGTTGGATGTGCGCTCAATTCTAAGAAGCTTACTCGTCATTTCGTTAGTTTGTATCAGATTACTCATCGAGTTGGATCTATTGCCTACAAAGTGACCTTGCCACTATCTCTTTCGAATCAACATGATACTTTTTACATGTATCCCAACTTCGGAAGTATATTCCTGATCCATCTCATATAATCCAAATGGATGATGTCCAAGTGAGGGATAACCTAACTGTCGAGATATCACATATGAGGATTGAGGATCGGGAAGTGAAACAGCTCATAGGTAAAGAGATTGCTTTGGTGAAGGTTGTTTTAGGAGGGCCTACTGGAGGGAGCACAATATAGGATCTAGAAAGCAGGATGAAGGAATGTTATCCAAATCTTTTTTAGCCATGTAATTTTCGAGGGAGAAAATCTTTCTAAGTGGAGAAGAGTTGTAACACCCTGATTTTAAATTAATATTGTATTTAATTATTGAAGTCTTTATGTGTGTGTTGTTTGATTTATTCAAATTATTTTGGATTATTTGTGTTATTTTGGTGTTTGAGAAATTTAAGGGTATTTAGTAATTTAATAATTACCGAGAATATAAAATTTGATAATAATTGAAGTAGTTAGAATTATTAGAAATAATTCATAATAATTTGGATTTTCATTACATAATTATTTAAGTGAAATTTTTATTTAAATATTTTTTCTAATATTTTAATCCGCTTTAAAAAAAACATATTTTAAGTCCCTTGCTTTGAATTACCCTGGAAGTTTTTTGTCCCTCTTCAGTTTGGTCTATGTTGCATGGTTAGCGCTGATGAGACAAAGTAATAGTTATCCCAGACTGGAAATAATTTGCCACGACATTAAAAAAAAACATATCATTTTAAACATTTAAAAAATAATATGAATTTAAAATATAATAATAATAATAGTATATTATTATTATTATTATTATTATTATTATTATTATTAATTACATAATAAAATGATACAATTGAAACCAACATGTTCTTCCCCTTTCCAATTGAAACAAACCCTACATCAATTGAAACTAACCCAACCTCATAGTGTTCTTCTCCCTTTCAATTGAAAGAAATTCTAGATTTCAAGTTCAAATTATCAACATAAAACCTATATACACGACAACCTATCACTAATCCACCAATTAAACTCAATCAAAAGCAACAACTGAAATAAACAATCTTCAACAACTAAACTCAATGTAAAACAACAACTGAAATAAACAATCTTCAATAACACTTTACTCACATACAAGAATGTAAGCCTTATCATAATGGTGCAAAAAACCCGAAGGCTTCACCTTTCATACACAACTACGAAGCTAGTACCAATAAACCATTTGTTGGAAGCTCAGTCGTTTATGATTATTACCGGGAACAGGCTCAGCAACCGAAGGATAGGGGCACCATTGGAAGCCGTAGAAGGTGGTAAGTAGCAATTCGAATGGACAATGAGACCAAATAGTGCACTATCAACAGAGACATATGCAGTGGCGATGGAGGAAGGGGCGTGGAGACTGCCCTCAAAATCGAAGTTGATCAACTCCTCCACCATTATCTAGTAAATGCTCTTGAATATAAAACTCCCCAAGATCTTATTCTGGTTCTTCATCTTCATTTTCCAGCTGCAGTAATCTATGGGCCATCCAAAATGAAACAGAAAGAGGAAGAAATTGAAATCTAAGGTTTATTCAATTGGAAAGGGGAAACACACGATGAATGGGATTGATTTCAATTGTATAATTTTATTATGTAATTAATAATAAGATTAAATATGTTTGTGGTCCTCCTAAATATCTCAAATTTCTTTTTTAGTCCCTCCAAATATTTCCTTCAAAGAATGGTCCTCCTAGAAATTTTTATCCACGATTTTGGTCCCTAATAATAAAATTGTCGTTAATTCAGTCGCTTAGTAATAAACCGTCGTTAAAATCGTCACTAAATTATGAAATTCGTCACTAAGTTGGAGGAGAGATCAAAAGTGTGAATGAAATTTTTTAGAAGGACTATTCTTTAAAGGAAATATTTTGAGGGACTAAAAACGAAATTTGGTATATTTAGAAGGACCATAAACATATTTAACCCTTAATAATAATATATTATTATATTTTAAATTCATATTATTTATTTAATGTTTAAAATAATATATTTTTTAGTCACGTGACAAATTAATTCCAGCATGGGTCAACTATTACTTAGCCACATGTAAACACCCCAAATTTGCCCTCACCCATTCACACCATGGCTTGTGATCATTCTCATATGCATAAACACAATCATATCATCTCACATCTCATTTTTGATTCACTGCATAGATTCTAAGTCATCTGCACCTAGGGTTTGTGATCTGAGCAATCCCAGAGTTTCTTGAGGCACTCCAAAGGCCACCAATCAACTCAAAGGGGTATATGTGTGTTCATACATCATATTCTATCTCCTCAAAGTCAAAAATGCAGAGGAATCACAAGAGCTAGGGTTTGAGTGGATGCAGAGCCAGGCCTGACTGCACAGTTGACTGAAAATTAGGGTTTTGGTTTCAGAGGCCATAATCCCAAATTTTTTTGGTCATTCTTGTTTCCATTGGTCTCTATATGGTATAGGGAGTATGCATATCAATTTTCATGAAGAAATTCCATGGGGAAGTCATCTGATCAAGAGTTGACTTTCTGGACAAGTCAGTGTAAAATCAGGGCATCTGAGGCCCCCAATGACCCAACCAATGGGTGATCTTCATCATTTTGAGTGTATATGATCTTTATTTGATCATGGAAGAAGGTTGAAGTTCATAGAAATCAAGAATTTAGGGTTTTTGCAAAAGTTGACTTTTTAGGGCATGGTTGACTTTTCAAGAATATGTCATTTTATGCCATTTTTCAAGCCTTGCTTTTTGATCCAAAAATGCTTCAAATGAAAAAACTTTGGTCATGAAAGTTGTAGATCTCATCTTTCCCTTTTCAAAAAGTACAAGAACATGATCAAATTCTTTTTGGATCAAAAGTTATGGTATGGCAAAGTTAGCAAAAATCATTGATTTTCAAGTTATGCACCAAAGGCAAAAATTGCAAATTCTCCTTCCAAGGCCAATTCAGTCACCATATGGGCTTCTAATGCACTTAACATGATCATGTAACTTCTAAAAATCAGATTTGAACTAAGATTGCCCATGGTTTCATGCTTGGTTAGACAAAGAATCACATGTGAACCAAAATGTCACAACTTGCAAAAACTCATGATCATGCTTTACCAACTTGCTGCCTTGAATGCTGGACCAAGCTGACTCTTTCCCCTCATCTTGCTGCGCATAGCCCATGCCTTGTACCAAGCTAGCACCTCACCATACTTTCTCTTACACAAGAGTTGACAAATTGCAAAAGTTGCCTCACCTATCCAAAAAGCACATGTCAAATCAACTGACCAATGAGAGAGAGTTATGTGGACAATTTGCAAGCAAAACATAAGGGCAAGCAAGGCTGAAACCAACACATTCCACACATTCACAAAAACCTTCCATTTTGCATAAGCTTTCGAATTTCTCTATACAGCCTGCAAACACTCAAACTTTCTTCATCATCCAACTCACCATGTATCATTGAGTAGAAACCACCCAAAGCATAAGCCTGAAACAGCCAAAGCACCCCACTGCCATTCTTCACCCTCATTCTGCAGATTCATTCGAATCTCCCTCCCTAGCCCACAAACAGCCAAACAAACCTTGCAAAGCTTCTCCACACATCATCTGGACCATAAACCATCATTCACAGTGGCCTGAATCAGTCAGAATCACCATAGCCATTGTTGACTGAGCTTGAAGCAGGAGCTTTCGAAACTCATCAACCAGCCTACATAAATTGTTCTAAGGCATTCAAACATCATCAAGGGGTCCTAAGGAGTGGTTTGCACATAAAGAGAAGGCCAGAAAGTTCCTAAACTGAAAGCTTCAAATCTCAGGTAGCCTGAAATTTATTTTTCCAGAAATGATTTTGCTTGTTACAAACTTGTTCTATTTGTTTCACTGATCATTCTGGTACCATTGGTTTTGAAAATGGTTGAGATTTGAGCATTTAATTTGACTCTGAAACTGGTTTGCCCTAAAAATGTTTGCCTTCGATTCATGCGATTGATGAAGAATAAATTTGTTTGGGGTTAGGGTTTTGATTCAGGAGATCATGGGGTTCATTTCTATGTGCTTAGTTTTCATTTTCATTGCGTTTTGAGGGAGTTGGTGAGTTTTCAGGTGAGGAGCTGGCCGGAGAAGACGACCGGAAGTCTTCTCCGGCAGCCTGAGAGTGATTAGGGCTTAATCCAGTCATTAATGAGAGTTTGAATCCTGAGCGTTGGATGAGCTGACTTGGTCAATTCCCGCGTGCATTCAATGGCCTGGATTGCTTCACTTAACCCTAATCCACGTCATTACCTTAATTAATTAAGTTTATAATTAATCTGGCCAGCTTGAATCTCCACCCTCAGATCACGCGCGCAGTCAACATGTTTAAAACCAGGATCAATCTCATCCTTCCATTTGTTTGACTTTTATTTTAATTCATTTTAATTCATTTCTTTTTCATTTGTTTTGCATAATTATTTTAAAATAGCAAAAATATCTTAAAAATTATGAAACTTTTTCTTTAAAGTTTTATTAATTTTTAAGACCCAAAAACATTTTTTATTTTATTTTTATCATTAAAAAGGTATTTTTAAATATTTAAAAGATTATTTTTAATTGATTAATGAGAATTAATTGATTAAAAATACTTTTAGGTGTTTAAAAATTACAAAAAAATTCATGAAATGTTCTAAGACATTTAGAAACATTGTCCAACCTTCAAACCAAATTTCTTTTTGATCTTGATGCATTTTAGGAATTTTTCATTGAATTAAATCATTTTTTATGCATTATTTTGATCATAAGTTCCAAAAATCATTTCTGCCTATTGGAGAAGGTTGAGACATTGATTCTTCTTGCATTGTTTTCTATTTGGCATGTAGTTTCTAAGATAAAAAGGCCATGAATTGTTCTTGCATTTTCAAATTGTTTGGCATTTGTTTTGTTAAGAACCCTAAAAAACCCTAATAACTTAGGAAATTCATATCTTGAGTTTGGTTGAGAGTTGAGAGCTCCCCTTTGGGCAGTGGTTCATCATAGGCCTAGGGTTTCTTTGGGTGCCATTTTCCATTTTTTATCATGAGGTTTGCTTCTGTTTTGGGTTTTTGTTTGATGTTTGATCCATGAACCCTAATTTGGGCTTTCATTTGCATCCCTCTTGCATTTCCTTGCATAACATGACTTGTCTTTGCATTTTGTGCATTCTTGTGATTCATTTGACATCTTAAGACATTTAGAAAGCATGTTTGGTCATTGCATTGCATATTTGCCATGTCATTTGTCTTGTATGATTCATAACTTTTCATGCTTGTTCATGCTCCTTAGCTTGCATCATTTGCATTCATGATCTTGTATGAACATTCCCATTGCCTTGTCTCATGTTTGCAGCATCTCATAGCATCATTATCATCATCAACATGCTTCTGGTTTGGTCTAGCATCATGCCATTTCATTTCATCTTGCATTACATTGCATTTCTTTCTAACTTTTCAGGTGGTAAGTGTCGCTCCCGGGATTTTCATCCTAGTACAAACGCGAAAGTGGCGCGGAAAGGTTAGAGTCGCCAACCAGACATTTTTATCCCGAAAGAACGGGAAAGGTAATGTTGCACAAACCTGAGGAAGAAGGAAAGGACAAGGCCTTGCGAACCAAAGATCTGAGTTCGGGAGTCGGTTACGAACTGGGAAGGTATTAGCACCCCAGATCGTCCGTCGTACCCGACGGGATCCACGCTTGCTTGTTTGTTTCAAAGGGTGAGAAAATAAGATGCTGCTGAATAAAACCGCTACTGGAATAAAGGGAATGGAAAATGAGAAAGGAATAAGAAGAGAGAATGGAAAGAAAAGGGGAAATGTAGGGAAAATAAAGAATGTGCTCGAACGGGCCCTACCCCGCTGCCTACGTACCTCATCGGGATAATGAGGATCAGAGTCGACGTAGTTCGCCTAACCTAGGCGGGAACTATTTGTTTGTGTTTTTTACAGCTGGAACTGCGTATGTCTATGCTCAGGTGTTGCAGGCTCGTCTGGTACGAGTGCGTTAACCGTCTTGCATGCGAGACAAGTCGTCGCGAGTTCGCGATGTGAGTGAATGAGATGAGAGAAGAAGTTCCCGCAGGATAGTCGGTTATTGTTTGTTTTTGTCTTTTATGAGTTTTGTATGAATTTGGCACAAGGAAGTGAATTCAAACTCTTTTCCATGAAATGTACACTTGACTCTACATTCCAAGATGGAATAATAGAACAAGCATACCCAGCAAGGAGAATTTATCCAAGACTGGTTTCCTAGGATTAGGGTTTAAGTTCACTGGCTTGTTGAACTTTATTAAGTGTTTTTGTTACTTTTGTGAAGAAGTATCTTTTAAGTTTTTCTTTGTGAACAACTCCTTGATGAGACTTGTGCATCATGATAGTCAAGCTTACACCACTCCAAGATGGAATGAATGCAAGTGCTTCATGGAATAAGGCTATACACAAGGAATCATTTCATTTATTTGTTAAGTGTTTTTGGATTTTGTTTGAGATGAGAAAGAGAATGACTCAAGTTGATAAAAGGAAAAATCTAAGGGACTAAGACTCAATCCTAATGTATTATGTATTTACAAAGTGACCCTAGTGGTTAGTGAGGTTTTCTATTCCTAATGGAAAAAAGGAAAAGAAAAAAAGGAAAAAGGATGCAACTTACTTCCTAAGGAAGATAAGTTGGTCCTAACAATGGGGAATCCTACCAATCACAAATATGGAAGGAAAAATGAATTAAAAAGCCTAAAAGAAATGCATAAAAAATAAAGGATAAAGTGGAGTAAACTTACCTCAATCTTCCCCACTACAAAACAAGTGTTAATGCACATTTTTATTAAAAAGAATAAGGCAAACACACATTAATTAAATCCTAATTAAATCATAAGGCACCTTAGACCTAAACTAGACTCTATTTTAATCCTAAAGGAACTAGAAAAATGCTAAAACCAAAATACAACACCTATTACAGCCCCTTAATACACAAACAGCTATGAAACTAAGCCTAACACCCACCAGCTTTTTACAGCCAGCATGCAACATGAAAAAGTAGGTGTAGAAAGTCAAATATAGCATGCAAACAAACAAACTACACACATTTTACAGCACCTATATGCAAAAACAGCTATGAAATGCAAAATCCAGATTTGATTATTTTTATTTTTTAATGCACAAACACAATGAAAAATGCACTAATCTCATCATGAACATGCATTTAAACATGGATCAACATACATAAATGCAAGAACATGAACATTTTTTAGGATTATTCAAGAATGCATCATATGGTTGATTATGCAACAAGTAATGCACAAAGTGGCATATGAAACATGGCATATGGACATGATGATTATTGATGATGAACATGCAATATGATGATTCAACAAACACACTAAACTCAATGCAAAATTCAGAATTAAATTGATATGAATGCTATGATCAAGTATGCAACAAAATGCAACCAAATGCACATACATACATGATTATGCAACATGCAACATATATCAACATAATGAAATGCCAAAATGATTTAATGCAATGCAAACATATAAAAACCAGGATGCAAAGTGATTATTATGTGTCAAATAATGCACAAACATGGTAACAACATGCAAGAATTCAAGCTATGCACAAAGAAACACAAAAATGCATAAAACGCAACATGAACGGAATCGTGTCTTAACGACTCGAAATGGGGGAATGAGCTACTGGAAATGGACCCAAAAATTCCCTAAAATCACTACCTAAACATGTATGAACATTAGAGGCACTAGGAAGCAATATTGAGCAAGAAAATAGGCTAAAAATCCAAAAATGGACAGCGTTAACCGGTTAACCATATAGGTTAACCCGTTAACGGGCCTAAAAATACAGCATTCTGGCCAAAAACGCATGCGTTAACCGGTTAACCATATGCGTTAACCGGTTAACACTGAACAAAAAGTGAAAAATGCTTTTGAAAAAAGTGCTTTTGGCCACAATCTTCCTTCTAAACAATCCTAACCCCCACTTAATCATGCTAACACAAATTTCTACTCAATTGGAGCTTATTTACACATGGTAGAACCTATATCTATTTACACCTTAAATCCAAATTCAACCAAAATCACAAATCACAAGCAAACATAATCGAAACGGAATTGATTTTAAACAAAGCGAAAAGCACTTAAAGAATGCCAAAAATGGCGAGATGGAGAGAATAACTTAAAGAAGAAATGATTAAGATCACCAACCTACGAAGCGGAGGAGTGCTTCGGTGATTGTTGCAAGAATCGGAACTTGAATCGAAGAGAAAACCGAAAACCAAGAAATCGCAAAATAAATGCGTTCTTGAGCTTGAATCTTCGTGTGCTTCTGATAAGTCGATAATCCTCACAAAATTCAGTAGCTTATCCTTCTTCAATCCACAAAATATGGAGGTTGGAGGCTTAAGCTTCAAGATCTTCAAGTTTCAATGTGAAACTTGAAGAGCTTATTTGAAAAAGCTTTGGTGAGAGGGAGAGGAAAAGTGAGAGAAAAAAGTGCTTATCAAAGAGTGAGATTGGAAAATGGTGTTCAACCCTTTTTGTTTGGATGAAAATGGCTTAAATAGAGACTAGGCTAGGAGCTAGGTTTGGGTTTGGGGCCCAAATATTAGGTTTGGGATCCAAAATTAGGTTTGGAAGTTAGTTAGGGTTAGGGTTGGAAAAGGGAATATTCCTTGGAATATTCCTTGGAATATTCCTTGGAACACTCTAGAAGATGGTGGAAGGTGGTGGAAGTTTCCAAGGGAAATGGAGTGGAATTGAAGTGGAAAAATGAGACGGAAAGAATGAAAGGAAGTGCGGAAAGAAAGTGGAAGGAAAGGTGGAGGGAAATGGTGAAACTAACTACCTTTCAAATGATTTTTCTTTGGTTTTTCTATGATTCCTCCATCATTTCTTGATCAAGTTTGAACCATAGGATCATTGTAACCCTAATTTCACGATCTCGATCTTAAAAGTCCGGAGTCGACCCTTTTTACCTAGCCCGATTGCCTTTTCTCCAATTCCTCGATTTTCCGTCGTCCGGCCAGTCGAACCCCTTCCAAAATGAATTTGTGGACGAGATTTGAACCCTAGGCACTTGACATCATATATAAGTCAAAGAAATCCACTTCGACTCAAAAATTTATGTAGAAGCCCTGTAGAAATGAAACCCTAATTCGGCTCTTTTCCCTCAAGAAGTATTGCACTGCTTGCCTCCTTCAATCAAACCAAAACTTTCCATGACTTGTGGCTTCAAGTGAAGACTTGTGGGATATTGTGAACCCTTTGCACAAGGTTGAGAAGCTTTGTGGCCCTTCGGTAGCCTCTTCATAACTTTCGGTTGCTCCGATCATTGATCACATACCCACGCCTCGGCTATGCTATATATGATGCAATGTTTTTTTGGTTATTTTATGAATCCCTATATGCAAAATGCTATGCAAAATGTTGAGGAAATGAGAGGGCAAATTTTGAGGTATTACAGCTGCCCCTATTCAATCATCTGCAGACCTGAACGAATAATTGCATCGGATTTTAGACGTTCAAGGTATGGAGTGATTGAATACTCGAATAAAACCTGAAAATTTGCACACTGAGGGCAACAGAAATGCCATCTGCCCATTTATTTATTTATGTATTTTTTGATTTTGACCTTTGAATAAGTAGCGAAAATAGAACGAGGCGGAATAGAATCAGTGCAATCAATGCGACTGCTGAGCGAATCAAAACCACACCGAGGGTGCCTGTTGGCGTAACAGAGCTTAACGCAACATCAACCGATTTGCGACTCAAATAAGATCAACCGATCTAACACGGAGATGGTATCAACCGATCCATCCCGGAAAGCGAGAATGTAATATCATCCGATTTACAACTCGATGAGAAATGATATCAACCGATTCATGACTCAAATAAGATCAACCGATCTAACATGGAGATGGTATCAACCGATCCATAACCAAGAAAAACGAGAATGTAATATCATCCGATTTACAACTCGAAGAGAAATGATATCAACCGATTCATGACTCAAATAAGATCAACCGATCTAACATGGAGATGGTATCAACCGATCCATAACCAAGAAAAACGAGAATGTAATATCATCCGATTTACAACTCGAAGAGAAATGATATCAACCGATTCATGACTCAAATAAGATCAACCGATCTAACATGGAGATGGTATCAACCGATCCATAACCAAGAAAAACGAGAATGTAATATCATCCGATTTACAACTCGAAGAGAAATGATATCAACCGATTCATAACTCACATAAGATCAACCGATCTACACGAAAATGGTATCAACCGATCCATTACCTTCGCACTGAAACGAGACCATTGTACTTAAATGGAGACTCGAATGAAATGGGGTCGTTGTACTTAAACGAGAGCCCAAGACGCGACCGTTGTACTGAAACGGAGACGCGAAAAATGAGACTGTTGTACTGAAACAAGACTCAATGACGAGACCATTGTACTTAAATGGAGACTCGAAAGGAAATGAGACTGTTGTACTGAAACAAGACTCAAATACGAGACCATTGTACTTAAATGGAGACTCGAAAAGAAATGGGGTCGTTGTACTTAAACGAGAGCCCAAGACGCGACCGTTGTACTGAAACGGAGACACGAAGAAATGAGACTGTTGTACTGAAACAAGACTCAAAGACGAGACCATTGTACTTAAATGGAAACTCGAAAGGAACGGGATCGTTGTACTTAAACGAGAGCCCAAGCAAACAGGATCATTGTACTTAAATGATAACCTGAGACGCGACCGTTGTACTGAAACGGAGACGCGAAAGAATGAGACTGTTGTACTGAAACAAGACTCAACTGGGGATAACAACAAGACTTGGTAGAAGTAACCACCCTGGGAAACGAAATTGCATTCTGTGGGGAATATATCAATCTGATAGGAGATATAACAGGTCTCATGTAATATACCTCAAAACTGGCCCATGCTGGTATGCATATATTTGAATTTATGGCGTAATGCTCCACGACGATGGAAATGCTACGCTTTGGAGGATGCAAATGTAATGATGATTACTAGATGCAAATGCAAATGCAAAGGGGTCTCCCGATGAGGAGATAACAAATATCCCAGATTGCTTGGCTGGGAGAGCTGATGATCACTGCATTGATCTGGTTCATCTTGATGAGGAGGAAACAACTCTGCGGGGAAGGCTGTCAATGATATACCGGCTCTGAACTGCCGCCATTGCCAAAAATAAATTGGACTTTGAGATGGGAGCGCCAAGACCCTGCTGGAGGTGGACCCTTTTTGAACTCTGGTGGGGAAATGAAGACCTCCTGACTTGGCTGAGAACCGAAGGCATGACACTGTTGAGGAAGCAACTGCTGGGGAGGCAAGACACTCCTTATACGGCTGAGAATTGCCCCTGTCTGAAGGGAAACTTCTGCTTGGGGATGACACCCACCTTCTGCTACCTTGCTGGGAGAAATTTCAACTTCCACGTTACTGGGGATGACGTGTGATGTCAATGATGACGCTTCCTACTGAAGATAAGAGCTCAAGTTGCCACTTGCTGGGGATAAGAGATAAATCCTCTCATGTTGGGAATGAGAGATGCAAGGCATATCATGCTGGTGATGAGAGATGATGATATCTTTTTGCTCAAGAAGTAACCTTCAATTTGCCGCACTACTGGAGAAGGAATTGTCTAATGAGACTTGCTAAGGAATTCTGATCAATGAAGTCCGCCGACGAAACAACTCTTGAAGTACTGTGCCGACAATGGTTTTGCCCCTAGCCCTGGGTTGATAGGTTGCCGACTAATCATGAGTGAACAATGGTTCTTTGCAATTTTCGACTCGCCTCAAACTAGGATCTATCAAAAGATAATGTCTCAAGAGGATTTTACAGAAAACATGGCATATGAAATGCCTCAGTGTCTTCAAACTCTTGGAGAGATTCGTTGGATCTCGAAATAACTGCCCCAGACTGCATGGTCTGCGCAAGAATTTTCCTCGCGAGGATTCATGAAAAACCTCATATCACTGTGAGATAGTGTGTCCCAGTATTTTGAACCTTGGGTAGGTGCTTCTGATTAACCGTCTTCAGGAGAAAGTAACTTCTAGTGCTCTTGGGGTGGCCTGCCCCAGTACAAGTCTTGAAGTGATCACCTCTGAATAACTGCTTTGAAGAAAACACCCAAATCAACTATTCTTCGAGATATTGGATCTCGAAGTGATTGCCCCAGTTTGGCTGAAATTTGAATAATGCTTCCGCCTGATGGCTCTTTGAGAGATTTGAATCTCGAAGTGATTGCCCCAGCTTGGCTGAATTTTGAAGAGATTGCTCGACATAATTGCCCCGGATTAGTTGGCTCTTACTAGGAATGTTGGGAAAGTCCCTACTCGATGGAGTTTTCTTAAAAAGTGAACCTCGACAGATTGTCCTTCGGAAGTTTCAGACTTCTCAACTTGGCAAGATTAAGCTTCTGGACTGAGATTTCATATGTAAACTTTTATGATGCCAAACAAATGTATGTAAGCAGAAAATGTTTATTTTAAAAATGAAAATTCTAATGCAACACACATGTTAATCTTGAAGTTTTACTGAAAAAGATGTCGCAAACCTTGGTGAGCGAATCATTGGTTAAGATACGACATAAAATTTGTTTGAATAATAAAAAGCATGCACATGCAACACCAACAAAGATCTTTCAACACCACTCATAGGAGTCAGGAACGCGGTCTCGTGGTAGTACGCTCTCAAAAATAACCCTGTTTCAGTTAGGACTTTTGAGGGTTGTATCGTGGCCTGGTTCACGGTTATAAAAACAAAGGATATAGGCTCGAAATTTATTTGTGCCCACCCATCTTCGTGATGTTCTCCATTCCTATGTTCTGCTAGCTTTCACAAGCGCTCACTTCTCAAAAAGGGTTTTGTGATGGTTGAGGAACCAATTACACTAACGGTTTCAAGCACCAATCAGGTTGTCGCCTGGAGTCAGTCACCCCTTCACCTTTTGTGTCTGTATCACACGACTTTGTTCTTGTTCAAGGATCTTTCTTGTGTAATCCTTTTCGTCTTTCGCTTTTGCATTATTTTTCTTATCCCTAACTTTTGCGCGGACTGATTCTTGTGAATCTTCGATTGTGAAGTCCAGCGGGATGCCCTAATTTTTGCCTAAGTCGCTTGTTTTCAAGTTTCGACTTAGCGGGCTTTTTCATTCTTTTTTTTTTCTTCTCTTTTTTTTTGAACAAATCGTGTGACACTGTTTGTCTTGATTGCTTTGAAAGGGTCGTGATTGTCCCACTTCTTGGTTGTTGAGGGATAACCATTGTGGTCTCCGGTCTTTGGACCTCTTGATTGGGATAACCATTGTGGTTTCTGGTCATTGGACCTCTCGATTTGGTAAAACGAAAGGTAATGGATCCTCAGATTCACACTCCTTTTGAAATTTGAACGCTTGGTCAAACTAACTGACGCCTACCCTGCCCCTGGGTTAAATGCAAGGGTTTTTTCATGCGAAAAGAAACTCCTACTTCAAGGCTCAAATGGGTTGGCGAGGGTCTATCTCCCTTACATCTCCGGTGTTTAGGATTTGAAACAATGCCTGTACATCGTCAACAGGGTCTTTCTCAAAAGCACACAATTAGAGATTTTTGCGTTATCATTTCGTCATCCTCCCTCATAGAGTTTAGGCACGACAGTTGGTATTGCAATACACATACACAAAATCATGAGTGAATACGAATGGATTACTTCAAGAAAAACATGTGCATTTTATTATGGTTAACATTCAAAAACAAATAAATTTCATACCAGTAAACACATGTTTCGCATATAAAAGGAACTACAAATGGAAATGCAGTAAAGAAGCTGAATATAGCCGTAGTTGAGGAGGCTTGGCTCCGTCTGGACCCGTCAGTCTTGGATACTTTCAGCAATCAACAACTCTTTCAAGAACTTGTAGTCTTCAATTCGCAGTGGTATAATTACCCACGACAATCATACCTCTTCTTCTATTTGTTCTGACTCCGACACGAGACATCTGAAGAGGGAAGTGAAGCTGAGGAGTAAAGTTTCCCCATAAGGTTGCTCGGAAAGACCTGACGATCTTCTGCCTACGTATCTCCATTGACCCGAGACCAATGAAGAATCAGAGCGACGTAGTTCCCCTCAATAGGGATGAAAATAGCTTCGTTCAAAATTCCCATAACCAAACTCATCTGAGTCTTCATCCGGTTGACTTCCTCTTTCAAAAGTTTCTGATTCTGAAATAAAGTTTATAGCTCTGCCCTGAATGGCCTTAGCTGGGTCTTCCTTCAATTACCTCCGCCCGGAGTTGCTTCAAATATATACTTTGACGAATGTGATTCAAGTTGTCCATTGTGAAGGGAAATCAAGTCAGGAAAAGAATCTGTCTCTGAACACCTGTCAAGAATGCAAGGATGTATGCAAATGCCATGTTCAATTATTTCTGAGGAATCTATCTGCTTTGATTCAAGTTTTTGATACAGAAAAATCCAACAGCATGATTCAGACATGTGATCCTCGGAAATAACTGAACATGTGTGCAGAAATGCTATGATGTCATGTATGCAGCAGGCATGTGATCAATGGTCTGATGTTGGTGTTGAGCAGTGAACCAACTGTTTGTATAGAACCCCAATAACGGCACCATCTCTGTATAGAACCCCATAACTGAGAACCCAATAACTGTAGAACTGGATCACATAATAGAATAGTCACTGATGGTGTTGAAGTTGAACAACGAGCCAAGTGTCTGTGGAGAATCATAATAATAGTCACAATATCAGGACCACCATGGTAATCACAGTAACAATTTCTCTGAATAGAAATCCCGAATCTCAGAATCAGAGAACCATAGAACACTGAACAATACTGACAAAGTGGGTATGTTGAAGTTTAGGGTTCCTGCAAACCTGTAAACCCCTCCCAATCTCACGGGTGTGCTACTCGGGTCAACATCACGGACTCTCAAAGCCGAATAGCAATAATACGTTCACCATTTCCGAGAAATGGCTCATGACCAAATCAGGGAATCGGTTTGGTATTATGTACTACGCAGGGAGGTCTCAGTTGAGTCCGGAAAAACAAGCATCCCTCACAAGTCTCCAGCTTCAAGCACTGAATCGAGAAACAATAGTACATTCATCCCGAAGGGTACAATACTATCGTCATACGAACAGTTTGCTTTAACTGAATTCCTATGAGAGAACCAGGCCATCCTATGCGAGTTCCCAATGGACCCTCGGATGCGAGTGGGTTTGCCAACAAATGTGGTCTGCCACTGTCATCACTGGAGAGGGGTGTTCCCACAAAGGTTCTCAATGATCGGTCCCCTGACTGCACATAACTATCAAGGTAGCGCATCAACCCAGAAAGATTCCGGTATCAATACATTCCCGAGAAGGTCGCAAGTCAAGGTGTGGAACTCACTACTACCAACATAGCAAGATGCCATGAAGCCAAAGTGGAACCACTCTAAGTCCTAGGGTGCACTCAAGCCGGGTAGTTGGCTTATCTCACAGTAACTCCCAACCCGCAGAAAAAATGAAAAACAGCACAGCCAGACAGTCCAGTATAATATGATGCATGGAAAATAAAATACTGAAAGCGGTAAATAAATGCGATAAAGTAAAGCTATAAATAAAACAGTAAAGCTAAACTAAAGCACACAACAACAAACAGATAAACACCCAAAGAAACAAAACCAAACAGGCGCTAGGATTGACTCTACAAGGGAAACCGGAATAATCAGGTTCGATCCCCAGCAGAGTCGCCAGCTGTCGCTCCCGGGATTTTCATCCTAGTACAAACGCGAAAGTGGCGCGGAAAGGTTAGAGTCGCCAGCCAGACATTTTTATCCCGAAAGAACGGGAAAGGTAATGTTGCACAAACCTGAGGAAGAAGGAAAGGACAAGGCCTTGCGAACCAAAGATCTGAGTTCGGGAGTCGGTTACGAACTGGGAAGGTATTAGCACCCCAGATCGTCCGTCGTACCCGACGGGATCCACGCTTGCTTGTTTGTTTCAAAGGGTGAGAAAATAAGATGCTGCTGAATAAAACCGCTACTGGAATAAAGGGAATGGAAAATGAGAAAGGAATAAGAAGAGAGAATGGAAAGAAAAGGGGAAATGTAGGGAAAATAAAGAATGTGCTCGAACGGGCCCTACCCCGCTGCCTACGTACCTCATCGGGATAATGAGGATCAGAGTCGACGTAGTTCGCCTAACCTAGGCGGGAACTATTTGTTTGTGTTTTTTACAGCTGGAACTGCGTATGTCTATGCTCAGGTGTTGCAGGCTCGTCTGGTACGAGTGCGTTAACCGTCTTGCATGCGAGACAAGTCGTCGCGAGTTCGCGATGTGAGTGAATGAGATGAGAGAAGAAGTTCCCGCAGGATAGTCGGTTATTGTTTGTTTTTGTCTTTTATGAGTTTTGTATGAATTTGGCACAAGGAAGTGAATTCAAACTCTTTTCCATGAAATGTACACTTGACTCTACATTCCAAGATGGAATAATAGAACAAGCATACCCAGCAAGGAGAATTTATCCAAGACTGGTTTCCTAGGATTAGGGTTTAAGTTCACTGGCTTGTTGAACTTTATTAAGTGTTTTTGTTACTTTTGTGAAGAAGTATCTTTTAAGTTTTTCTTTGTGAACAACTCCTTGATGAGACTTGTGCATCATGATAGTCAAGCTTACACCACTCCAAGATGGAATGAATGCAAGTGCTTCATGGAATAAGGCTATACACAAGGAATCATTTCATTTATTTGTTAAGTGTTTTTGGATTTTGTTTGAGATGAGAAAGAGAATGACTCAAGTTGATAAAAGGAAAAATCTAAGGGACTAAGACTCAATCCTAATGTATTATGTATTTACAAAGTGACCCTAGTGGTTAGTGAGGTTTTCTATTCCTAATGGAAAAAAGGAAAAGAAAAAAAGGAAAAAGGATGCAACTTACTTCCTAAGGAAGATAAGTTGGTCCTAACAATGGGGAATCCTACCAATCACAAATATGGAAGGAAAAATGAATTAAAAAGCCTAAAAGAAATGCATAAAAAATAAAGGATAAAGTGGAGTAAACTTACCTCAATCTTCCCCACTACAAAACAAGTGTTAATGCACATTTTTATTAAAAAGAATAAGGCAAACACACATTAATTAAATCCTAATTAAATCATAAGGCACCTTAGACCTAAACTAGACTCTATTTTAATCCTAAAGGAACTAGAAAAATGCTAAAACCAAAATACAACACCTATTACAGCCCCTTAATACACAAACAGCTATGAAACTAAGCCTAACACCCACCAGCTTTTTACAGCCAGCATGCAACATGAAAAAGTAGGTGTAGAAAGTCAAATATAGCATGCAAACAAACAAACTACACACATTTTACAGCACCTATATGCAAAAACAGCTATGAAATGCAAAATCCAGATTTGATTATTTTTATTTTTTAATGCACAAACACAATGAAAAATGCACTAATCTCATCATGAACATGCATTTAAACATGGATCAACATACATAAATGCAAGAACATGAACATTTTTTAGGATTATTCAAGAATGCATCATATGGTTGATTATGCAACAAGTAATGCACAAAGTGGCATATGAAACATGGCATATGGACATGATGATTATTGATGATGAACATGCAATATGATGATTCAACAAACACACTAAACTCAATGCAAAATTCAGAATTAAATTGATATGAATGCTATGATCAAGTATGCAACAAAATGCAACCAAATGCACATACATACATGATTATGCAACATGCAACATATATCAACATAATGAAATGCCAAAATGATTTAATGCAATGCAAACATATAAAAACCAGGATGCAAAGTGATTATTATGTGTCAAATAATGCACAAACATGGTAACAACATGCAAGAATTCAAGCTATGCACAAAGAAACACAAAAATGCATAAAACGCAACATGAACGGAATCGTGTCTTAACGACTCGAAATGGGGGAATGAGCTACTGGAAATGGACCCAAAAATTCCCTAAAATCACTACCTAAACATGTATGAACATTAGAGGCACTAGGAAGCAATATTGAGCAAGAAAATAGGCTAAAAATCCAAAAATGGACAGCGTTAACCGGTTAACCATATAGGTTAACCCGTTAACGGGCCTAAAAATACAGCATTCTGGCCAAAAACGCATGCGTTAACCGGTTAACCATATGCGTTAACCGGTTAACACTGAACAAAAAGTGAAAAATGCTTTTGAAAAAAGTGCTTTTGGCCACAATCTTCCTTCTAAACAATCCTAACCCCCACTTAATCATGCTAACACAAATTTCTACTCAATTGGAGCTTATTTACACATGGTAGAACCTATATCTATTTACACCTTAAATCCAAATTCAACCAAAATCACAAATCACAAGCAAACATAATCGAAACGGAATTGATTTTAAACAAAGCGAAAAGCACTTAAAGAATGCCAAAAATGGCGAGATGGAGAGAATAACTTAAAGAAGAAATGATTAAGATCACCAACCTACGAAGCGGAGGAGTGCTTCGGTGATTGTTGCAAGAATCGGAACTTGAATCGAAGAGAAAACCGAAAACCAAGAAATCGCAAAATAAATGCGTTCTTGAGCTTGAATCTTCGTGTGCTTCTGATAAGTCGATAATCCTCACAAAATTCAGTAGCTTATCCTTCTTCAATCCACAAAATATGGAGGTTGGAGGCTTAAGCTTCAAGATCTTCAAGTTTCAATGTGAAACTTGAAGAGCTTATTTGAAAAAGCTTTGGTGAGAGGGAGAGGAAAAGTGAGAGAAAAAAGTGCTTATCAAAGAGTGAGATTGGAAAATGGTGTTCAACCCTTTTTGTTTGGATGAAAATGGCTTAAATAGAGACTAGGCTAGGAGCTAGGTTTGGGTTTGGGGCCCAAATATTAGGTTTGGGATCCAAAATTAGGTTTGGAAGTTAGTTAGGGTTAGGGTTGGAAAAGGGAATATTCCTTGGAATATTCCTTGGAATATTCCTTGGAACACTCTAGAAGATGGTGGAAGGTGGTGGAAGTTTCCAAGGGAAATGGAGTGGAATTGAAGTGGAAAAATGAGACGGAAAGAATGAAAGGAAGTGCGGAAAGAAAGTGGAAGGAAAGGTGGAGGGAAATGGTGAAACTAACTACCTTTCAAATGATTTTTCTTTGGTTTTTCTATGATTCCTCCATCATTTCTTGATCAAGTTTGAACCATAGGATCATTGTAACCCTAATTTCACGATCTCGATCTTAAAAGTCCGGAGTCGACCCTTTTTACCTAGCCCGATTGCCTTTTCTCCAATTCCTCGATTTTCCGTCGTCCGGCCAGTCGAACCCCTTCCAAAATGAATTTGTGGACGAGATTTGAACCCTAGGCACTTGACATCATATATAAGTCAAAGAAATCCACTTCGACTCAAAAATTTATGTAGAAGCCCTGTAGAAATGAAACCCTAATTCGGCTCTTTTCCCTCAAGAAGTATTGCACTGCTTGCCTCCTTCAATCAAACCAAAACTTTCCATGACTTGTGGCTTCAAGTGAAGACTTGTGGGATATTGTGAACCCTTTGCACAAGGTTGAGAAGCTTTGTGGCCCTTCGGTAGCCTCTTCATAACTTTCGGTTGCTCCGATCATTGATCACATACCCACGCCTCGGCTATGCTATATATGATGCAATGTTTTTTTGGTTATTTTATGAATCCCTATATGCAAAATGCTATGCAAAATGTTGAGGAAATGAGAGGGCAAATTTTGAGGTATTACAGTAAGTAAACTTGAGAAGTGGATTTGCCTTCACTTCTCATAACCTTTCTTTTTCATCTCTCTTGCATCCATTGCTGCATTCTTATATGTGTTTGAGTTTGAGCTTGCTCATTCTTCTTCCTCCCACTTTCTTTCTTCAAGTGACTTGACTTCTTGAATGAAGCAAGTCACTTTGCTTCTCTTGATCCTGTTCATCTGCTTCCTGGTGGCTCCTTTGAAGATTGTCCTTGAAAACCTCACAAACCTTAGGACCAACCAAGCATGACAATGATTAGGGTTTTGATTAGTCCCCCATTTAGTTTTTACCTTTTTGTCTCATTGAGTCTTCTCTTCTCACCTCATAATCAGGGACTAAACCCTAAAGGCTTTAAGACTTTGTGATTAAGCTTATGCCTGCATCCTTCTCTTAGGATGGGGTGTATAACTTTAATCCTAAGTCTTGAACCCTTAAGGTGTTTAAATCTCTTAATCAATTCATCTAATAATCACCAAGACATCACTTGTAACTTGGGCCTTGCATTAGGGTTCTAATTCTTCCTTAAGTGGTTAAGAAGGACTAACCCTAGTGTTAATGGACAAGTCCCTCTCAAGTTGTCTTACAAATCATAAAAAACACTTCATCATCATCATTAATCTAAAATCCACTTAATCAAAGGCTTGTTTTGTCATGGGTTTAATCCCTAATCATGGATTAAGTTGAGGAGTCTTCCTCAGCTTAAACACTCTCATCTATCATCCTTCTATTAGGATGGTGTAATGAGTCTGTTTAATCCTTGATTATGGCTTAACCTCATTACTTAACACTAAACAAAAACCACAAAAAAACATCTAAATAATCACAAGTAGGTTAATGATCTTAATCCTACATCAAAGGTGATTAAGTGTGAGAATCTGACTTCACACTTAAGGTATTCTCATTACCCCTAAACAGAGGGAAGATGTGATGAGTTTACTAAATCCATTGGTTTAGGCCTAAGCTCATTAACTTATGACAAAAATCCAAAAAGCAATAAAAGACTGAAAACTCAAAAAAACAAACAATAATCGTCTCCTCCGGGATTCTTTTCTCATCACCCTCACTCACAAACGAGAACTTGCTTCTTCCGTCTAATGCAAGACAGTAAGCACCTGAGCCAGACAGGTCATACACTTGAGCATAGACAAGTAAGCAGTTCACAAGTCAATTCACCTTTCAGTCTCTTTGGGTCGAACTACGGTGTTCTGACTTCCTCATTGCACGAGAGGATACGTAGGCATAACTTAACAGTTATCGAACAAAAGTCTCTGTATATTCCCCCTCCTTCCAGCATTATTCTTTGAGCCTCATTATCATGAGCATCTTATTCTTGTTCTTACACTGACACTGTATATATCACACTTCACATTCTTTTACACTGACACCTGTACATTCTTTTCCAGCTGTTTTACACACAGATTGCACTGACACTACCCCTTTAAAACACAAATCTTTTGAGCGTGGATCCCGTCGAGTACGGCGGACAATCTGGGTGCTAATACCTTCCCAGGTTGTAACCAACCCCCTTTCTCAGTCTCTCTGGTTCGCAAACCGTCTTGTCCATATCTTTCTAGGTCTATGCAGCATTGCCTTTCCTCCGGGATAAAAATGCCTAGCTGGCGACTCTATTCATTCTCCAGTGAGTTCACGGCTGTGTGTTCTCACTGTTCCTTTCGCCGACCGTTCGCGTCTGTACCTTCATCTGACCCAGTGTCACTTGTCGGGAGCGACAGCTTGGCGACTCTGCTGGGGAACCTTATACTGCAACCAGGGCTTCTGGTTCTTTTTGTGGGTTCCTCCTAGCGCTTGTTTGATTTGTGTTTACTGGGGTGTTATGTGCTTGTTTGTGTTTGTATTTATTTTTGCTTATTGCTTTATGTACAGTTACTTTACTGTTTTCTTTACTGCATTTATATATCATACTGTCATTGTTGCTGGCTGGATCTGTTTGCTTTGGTGGGTGGGTGTTTCATTGAGAGTTAAGGTCCTATACCTGGGACCTGAGTGACACCTAGGCTAGAGTGAATCATATTCTTTCCCATTCCATTTCGGTCTGGTGCGGGAATATGAAACACGGTTCAGATATGGGTTTCTTCTTGAGAACTCTGTGTTGCAGATTTCCTGCAATGCTAGGGCTATCTGGGAAGCCTGCTAAGTCTGGATGACCTTTTAGTATTGACCTTCAGAAACTGAGGTGAATTAGAGGAGGAATTGTTATGGTTATTGTAAACACTGTACCTCCGGGTTAGAAGTGTTTACACTTCTCATAACTGATCCAAGTCTGAGGATCCTTGTTCTAGATCATCACCTGTGAGGGGGGGTTGGGCTGTTTACAGGTTTGCAGGTACCTTGGCCTCAGAATACCCTGTTACTTTGACTTTGTTAAGAATACTCCATGTTGGACAGTTCTTGTGGTTCTAAAACCTTGGACTTGTGGCTCTTTATTTGAGCCCCCCACCCTGGTTACTGGATTTATAGACCTCCATCTGGAATTCTTGAACACACATGGATCTATATCAAGGCAGTTAATCAGATCCAGCTCAGTCACAAACCCCTGCATATCATTTGCATACATACTCATTGCATCATATTAACATGTGCTTATTTGTGTTTCAGGGTATCCATTTTCTTCTGGTTTTGGTTTTGACCCCATCTTTAGTTCTGACCTATCTCCATCAGCACTTGCTTCAGTTTATCAGCCATATACTTCAGTTACTTGCACTAGCCAGCCAGTGGCCCACTCCTCAGCATCTTCATCAGCACTTATTCTACTCAGTCTCAGCATCATGGCTCCAAAGAAAAGCAACATCACCTATCATTTCTTCCAACCAGACTTGTCAGACATCAGGAGGATCCAAACCCTGATCACTCCAGATCACCTACCTTTGTTCAGAGAGCATTATGGGGATATACTTGACTTGGTCATGGATCTGGACCCTTCACAGAGGAGCCTCATCCACACCTGTATTCAGTTTTATGACCCCCCATTGAGATGTTTCACCTTTCAAGACTTTCAGTTGGGGCCTCTTCTGGAAGAATACTCATCATTGACTGGTCTGCCCATCAAAAGAGAAATCCCATTCAACCCTGAAATGGTCTTTCCTAGCAATGGAGAGGTAGCAAAAGCTCTGCACCTGGAGCCTGTTTTGATTGAACAACACATGACCTCTAAAGCTGGGATCCCTGGTTTTCATCTTGACTTCCTGATTTCTCAAGCTAGTCTGAAGGCTTCCCAGGGGGAATGGAGAGCTGTTTGTGCTCTGTTGGCCTTAAGTGTATATGGAATTGTATTGTTTGCAGATGAGCCTCGATTCATTAGCAAAAATGCAATCCATTTGTTCATCCTGAAGAACCCAGTGCCAACTTTACTGGGTGATCTCTATTACTCAGTCCATCAGAGAAATGAGAAGCAGAGGGGAAGATTAGTGAGGATTTGTGCTCCATTATTCCATGCTTGGCTTCTCAGGCATCTACCCAGGACAGATGCATTTCTAAATCCTCATCAGCAAAGCAACTGGGCTAAGAGGCTCACTACTCTCACTTCAGCAGACATCAGATGGTGTACTCAAAGCACCAAGGGCAGAGATATAATCACCAGCTGCGGGCACTTTCCCAATGTGCCCTTAATAGGAGTTAAGGGAAGTATCAACTACAACCCTCTACTGTTCAGGAGACAATTGGGCTATGCACTGGTTCATACTCCTAGGGAACAAGACTTGGTTGAGACCCTTTACCGTGAGAACAAGATTAGTTTGGCTGTTGTTAGGCAGGCTGCCTGGGCCTGGGATCATGTTCAAACCAAGGGAATCACCATTCTGGGGAAGTGCAATAATGTGGCATCAGTCCAATATTATGAGTGGTCCCATGCTAGGGCCCAATTCTCTGGAATGCCCTTTACCATAGAAGACATGCCTGAGTCATCTTCAGCACCACCCCCTGCCACTATCAGTTTGGAAGAGTTTGAGAGTTTGAAGGAAAGAAATGAGAAGCTAACCCAGGCTTTGCAGAAGACCCTCCGGGAGAGGAGTGAAGGTGTGAGGGAGATTGAGAGATTGGAGAAATTGAAAGTGGAACACTTGACTAAGATCGAGAAGTCTGGAGATTATATCAACAAGTCTAAAGCTGGTGAACAGATTCTGAAGAATGCTTGTAAAGAAGCCCAGTTCCAGAGAGCAAGGACAGACTTGTATTTGAAAGAGAGTCAGGCCAGGTGGGTCCGGATCACTGAGGCCCGTACTCTAGAAGACAAGAGAGTTCAGAACAAGATGGAGCAGATGGAAGAAGCCCTGGCAGCAGCCCAGAAGGAAATATCAGAGCTAGAAATCAGAGCTGGAGTGAAGAGGTCTAAGGACCAAAGTCAGAACAGGAAGTTGACTGCAGCTGTTGCAACAAGAAACCTTCTCATCAGAGGTCTCACGGAACGTCCGGCTGATCCTGTGACCGAAGCATTTCTCAAGGAAGTTCGTGAGGATGAGTTTGGCCTTGGAGTTTGATCATTTGCTTGTTGTTGTTCCTTTTCCATGTACTTTTGTTTTTTGTGATGTATTTTGACCCCTTAGGGGGCCGGTGTTGTAAAATGAACAAATTGTATTATTTCACCTTTGTAATATATTTGTGTTAGTTTCCATCTGGGTTTATTTCGGAAACAACTTCAACAGCAGCATCTTCAAAGGGTCTGGAAGGGTCAAAACTGAAGGCCAAACCGGATACCTTGAGAGCAAATAAGCATAACTGCATTGCATGCTAACCCTTTTGTTTGTTTTGTAGGTTTTTGTTTTGTTGTTGCTAACCTCTGTTGTGAATCTCAGGAATTATTGCTCGCCGCCGGGTATTTCCTCTCAACAGGCCACACAGGTACCCAACTAGAAACAACCTTCCGGGAATTCAGATGGATCAGATGCAGCAGGACCTTACGGAGGTCAGAAACCAGATGGCCAACGAAAGGTTGGAGATGAGAACTCAGATAACACAATTCATGGAAGTGATGAACAATTTAGCTCAAAGCCAGGAGAGGCTCAGAGTTTTGGTAGAAGGAAGGAATCAAGAGGAGCCCCATGTGGGAACTGCTGGCACAAGTAACAACGAGAGGGTCCAACCTCATGTCAATCCCCCAGTTTTTGGACCCCATCTCCATCCAGAGGCCAACATCCCAGTCAACATTCAAGGGACAGCCACTGCGGCCAGAGTACTTCAAGAAGATCCTCAGGAGGACCAGTATACAGTAATGGGTGCCGGAGAGGAAACTTATGATAGACGGTTGGAAGAAATAGCTGAGAAGTTGAGGTCCTTAGAATCTCAAAATTCTTTGGGTTTCGACGTTATGGACATGGGTTTGGTAGAAGGGGTCAGGATCCCCCATAAGTTCAAACCTCCTTGTTTCGAAAAGTATAATGGGACTTCATGCCCCCGGACTCATTTGCAATCATTTCTGGGAAGGCTGAAGGCCTATACAATGGATGAGAAACTTTGGATGTTCTACTTCGAAGATAGCTTGACTGGAGCTTCTAGGGAATGGTATTCCCATCTGACAAGAGCAACAATTAGATGCTGGAAGGACCTGGCAGAGGCCTTCATCAGATAGTATCAGTATAATCTAGACATGGCACCCAACAGGACCCTCCTAATGGGAATGTCACAGTCGTCCAGGGAGAGCTTCAGAGAATATGCTCAGAGATGGAGGCAATTGGCTGCTGCCGTTCAACCACCAATGTCTGAAAGAGAAATGGCAGATATGTTCATGAATACTCTTCAGGGAACCTATATTGACAGGTTGGCTGCTTTCTCTTCCACTAGCTTCGCAGATGTTGTTATAGCTGGGGAGAGGATTGAAAGCCTGTTAAAAATGGGTAAGATCTCCGATAATGGTGCCAGCTCGTCTAGTGGTACAAGGAAGCCTTTTGCAGGCCCGAGAAGAACTGGCGAGACCAATGCCATTCACACCAACAGGGGTAGGCCCCAATATGTTCCAAGGACAATAGCAACAGTCACTATCCCTGCTCCAGCACATCCTCAGCCAGTCTATCAACCTCCTCAACAAAACTTCCAACAACAACCTCAGTATCATCAGAATCAATACCCTCCAAGAAACTACAACAGCAACAACACCAACAACAACAATCAACAGAGGCCATTCCAACAGAGGCCCTCTCAAGCTAACAGAGTGATCGACCCGATCCCAATGCCGTATGCTGCCTTGCTGCCACAGCTTCTGAAACTCAACATGGTTGAGCTAAGAACGTTGGCACCTCCGGATCCCAACAGTCTACCAAGAAACTATGACTCCAATGCTAGGTGTGCTTTTCATTCGAACGCACCTGGTCACAGTACAGAAAAATGCAGGGCTCTGCATATGAAGGTACAAGACTTGGTAGACTCCAAGGCTCTGAATTTTGCACCTCCGCCCAATGTCAATAAAAACCCTATGCCAAACCATGGTGGTCCCCGAATTAACGCTATTGAAGAAGACCAACCGTCTTATTTAATAACTAGTGTGGATCAGATCAGGACACCATTGGTGGAAATCAAAGCTCAACTCCGTGAAAACCAAATATTTCCGGGATGTGAACTAGGGTGTCCCTATTGTAACATCTCATGGAATGGGTGTGAGGACCTGAGGAATGGCATTGACAGCCTTATTCAGAGTGGCTTGCTACAGATCACTACGTCATTTTCGACAAATCCAGCAACGTCATCAGCAACAGTTTCAGACCCTCCTACAACTGCAGTAACTAATGTTCCCAACAACTCATCCGCACCATCAACAAGTACTTCACCTGTCCTTCCAAATGATCAGTTGTCAACAGTTTCTCCTGCTACAACTTCAGCTTCATTCCATTTCGACTCTCCATCAACAACAACAACAGTCCTTCCAACAGAACCTCCTACAACACCAGCAATCAATCATGAAGATGTCTCCACTGTTACCATATTCTACGATCCTGAAAATAATTCCGCCTACCATTCAGAAGGTGCTGCTCCCGCCAGAGCACCAGTTACAATCTTTTATGATCCACAAACAATAACAGTCCCTTCAGCAGCAGCAATCAGTCCGGTCACTGTCACGGTGCCTGGACCAGTACCATATGAAAGCAATAGGGCCATCCCCTGGCACTATGGCTCTGACTTGTATTGCGAAGGAAAAAGAATCACTCTGGAAACATCAGCACCTGCACCCCAAGTAGATAATGTGGGGGGAGGCGGAGGCTTCACTCGAAGCGGACGTCTCTTTGCTTCACAAGTCCAAAGACCTACAGCCGAAGTAGAAGCTGCTGCCAAGGCAAAGGGAAAAGGCCCGGTGCAGGAAGATCCAGTTGCCAAAGAAACCCTGAAGACTCCATTCGATCAGGAAGTTGATGAGTTTATGCGGATCATCAAAAAGAGTGATTATAAAATTGTGGATCAGCTTCACCAGACGCCATCCAAAATCTCCATCCTCTCACTGCTTATGTGCTCTGAAGCCCATCGGAATGCACTACTTAAAGTCCTGCACGCAGCTTACGTGCCTGAGGAGATTACTGTCAACCAATTGGAAACCGTGGTTGGAAATGTTACTGCTAGCAATGGGCTAGGGTTTACCAATTCTGACTTGACAGCGGATGGCCGCAACCACAACAAAGCCTTGCACATAACCCTGGAATGCAAAGGAGCTGTCCTTTCTCATGTGCTGGTGGACACAGGTTCTTCCCTGAATGTCTTACCAAAGAAGGCTCTGGTGAAGCTTGAATATGATGGATTGGCATTGAGACCCAGCAACCTGGTAGTAAGAGCCTTTGATGGTTCTAAGAGATCGGTTCTGGGAGAGATTGAGCTGCCTGTGACAATTGGCCCGCAGACCTTTAAAACTATCTTTTATGTGATGGACATTCAGCCCGCCTACAGCTGTTTGTTGGGTAGACCCTGGATTCACGCCGCCGGCGCAATAACGTCTACCCTTCACCAAAAGTTAAAATTTGAGTGGGAAGGCCAAGTTGTCACAATCTGTGGAGAGAAGGACATTTTCGTTAGCCATCTGGCTACTTACAAATACATTGAGATGGATGGAGAGATCCATGAGACAATGAGCCAAGGTTTTGAAGCCTTGAATGTCAATGAAGCATCTGCTGTATCTGGTACTCCAATGTCATCATACCAACAAGCCCGGAAGGTTGTTGAAGAAGGAACTGCCCTAGGCTGGGGCAAGGTCTTAGCTGTGGAGGAAAAGAAGGACAAATTTGGGTTGGGTTACAGACCAACTCAACATCAAGCAAAGGCTGCTGCAGAGCCTGGTTTTGTCAGTGGGGGGATGCTTACCCCCGATGCTATCAACTGTCTGGAAGACGAGCTGGAAGAGGAGCGCAATCTGGAGAATTGGATTCGTCCAAAGATCCCGGGGAGCAGTGTCTCGAACTGGTCTTCCCAGGGAATTATAAGAGTTACTCATGCAGAGTAATTATTATTTCCTGTATTTTTTATAGCATCCATCCAAGTCTTGCATCTTGCCCAAGATGACAAGACTCATTTTGTAACCAGGGCCATCTGTACTTTTGTGCAAACAAGATTAAATTAATGAAATATCAGACATCTTTTTGCAAACGAGTCTTTTTCTTTTATGCTCACTGTTTTTCCATTTTTCTTTTTGTACAAAAATAAATGGCGGTGTTTTCAAAATGATAACTTCATTTCACTTTTTCTAAAGCAAGATTAAAATCAATCACTAAAATGAACAAACTTAACCCTTGCAGAGAGTGCCTTCCAGACAGCACCGACAACAGCACGGCTATGACATCGTATGACTTTGACAATCCAATCAATCAAGCTGATGAAGGGGTTGACGAAGAATATAAGCTTCCTGAAGAGCTAGCCAGGTTGTTGAGACAAGAGGAAAAGGTTATTACTCCTCACCAGGAGGAGATTGAAGTGATTAATCTTGGTACAGACGAAGACGTGAAAGAAGTTAAAATCGGGGCCTGCCTGCAAGACTCAGTGAAGAGACAACTGATAGATCTGCTTCAAGAGTATGTTGATGTGTTTGCTTGGTCATACCAAGATATGCCAGGGTTGGATACTGATATAGTTGTGCACAAGCTGCCTCTGAGGGAAGAATGCCCGCCAGTTAAACAGAAGTTGCGCCGAACTCGCCCAGACATGGCTATGAAAATCAAGGAAGAGGTACAAAAGCAGTGGGACGCCGGGTTCCTTGCTGTAACTAGCTACCCGCCGTGGGTTGCTAATATAGTACCTGTGCCTAAGAAGGACGGCAAAGTAAGAATGTGTGTTGACTATCGGGATCTGAACAGAGCCAGCCCGAAGGATGAATTCCCATTACCTCACATTGATGTATTGGTGGATAACACGGCTCAGTTCTCGGTATTCTCCTTCATGGATGGATTTTCAGGATATAATCAGATCAAGATGTCACCTGAAGACATGGAGAAGACAACATTCATTACACCTTGGGGCACGTTCTGTTACAAAGTGATGCCATTTGGACTGAAGAACGCTGGTGCAACGTATCAACGGGCTATGGTGACATTATTCCACGATATGATCCACAAGGAAATAGAATGTTATGTGGATGATATGATCGCCAAGTCCCTTACAGAGGAAGATCACCTGGTGAATCTGCTGAAGTTGTTCAAGCGTCTGAGGAAGTACCAACTAAAGTTGAACCCCAACAAATGCACGTTCGGGGTGCGATCTGGTAAGTTGCTGGGATTCATTGTAAGCGAGAAAGGGATTGAAGTTGACCCTGATAAAGTCAAAGCTATTCAAGAGATGCCTACACCGAAAACTGAGAAAGAGGTTCGAGGGTTCTTAGGTCGATTGAACTACATCTCGCGGTTCATATCTCACCTTACAGCAACCTGCGAACCCTTGTTTAAGTTGTTAAGAAAAGAACAAACGGTCAGGTGGAACGAAGACTGCCAGAAGGCTTTTGACAAGATCAAGGAATATCTGCAAGAACCTCCAATCCTCATGCCTCCAGTCGAAGGAAGACCTCTGATTATGTACTTGACAGTATTAGAAGAGTCAATGGGGTGTGTGCTGGGCCAGCATGACGAGTCTGGTCGAAAAGAGTATGCAATATACTACCTAAGCAAAAAGTTTACCGACTGTGAACAACGTTATTCGCTGCTCGAGAAAACTTGCTGTGCTTTAGCGTGGGCTGCTCGCCGACTGAGACAGTATATGCTGACCCACACTACTTTGTTGATCTCAAAGATGGATCCAGTTAAGTACATTTTCGAGAAGCCAGCTCTTACCGGACGGGTTGCAAGATGGCAGATGATTCTTACAGAATACGACATACAGTACACATCTCAGAAAGCCATCAAAGGCAGTGTACTATCTGAATATCTGGATGAGCAACCCATCGACGATTACCAGCCAATGAGGTTTGACTTCCCTGATGAAGACATCATGTTCATTAAAGCAAAAGATCACGAAGAGCCTATTCACACTGAAGGGCCTGACCCGGAGGAATAATGGACTATGATGTTTGATGGGGCTGTTAACATGAATGGCCGTGGTGTTGGTGCAGTACTCATTACACCTAAAGGAGTCCACATGCCTTTCTCGGCAAAACTCACTTTCAACTGCACTAACAACGAAGCTGAATACGAAGCTTGCATTATGGGTCTTGAGGAGGCCATTGACCTCAGGATCAAGACATTGACTGTGTTCGGAGATTCAGCTTTGGTAGTCAATCAGACCAACGGAAAATGGTACACCCACCAAGATCATCTGATACCTTACAGGGATTATACAAGGAGGTTATTGACTTTCTTCACAACAGTCAAACTTGAGTATATCCCTCGGGACGAGAATCAGTTTGCAGATGCTCTGGCTACCATTTCATCCATGATCAAAGTTCAAACGGCTAACTTTGTACCTCAGATTTCAGTGTCCAGACTTGATAGACCAGCATATGTATTTGCAGCGGATGTTGTCAAGGATGATAAGCCTTGGTTTCATGACATTAAAAGCTTCTTGGAGGATCAAACATACCCACCTGGGGCATCTTCCAATGATAAGAAGACTTTGAGAAGGCTTGCTGGTAGTTTCTTTCTGAACACTGATGGGTCTTTATACAAAAGGAACTTTGACATGGTACTCCTCAGATGTGTTGACAAGACGGAAGCAGATTTGTTGATGCATGAAGTGCACGAAGGATCTTTTGGTACCCACGCAGGAGGGCATGCCATGGCTAAGAAATTGCTAAGATCAGGCTATTACTGGATCACAATGGATGCAGACTGTTGTGCTTACGCCAGAAAATGCCATAAATGCCAGATCTATGCAGATAAGGTGCATGTGCCTCCCAATCCTTTGAACATCATGTCTTCACCGTGGCCCTTTACTATGTGGGGCATTGACATGATTGGCAAGATCGAGCCGACTGCTTCGAACGACCACAGATTCATCCTGGTCGCCATCGACTATTTCACCAAGTGGGTTGAAGCAGCCTCATATGCAAATGTTACAAGACAAGTGGTAGCCCGATTTCTGAAGAGAGATATCATCTGTCGGTATGGAGTGCCCGAGCGAATCATTACTGATAATGGTTCCAATCTAAACAACAAAATGATGGCAGAGCTGTGCCGGGACTTCAAGATTCAACACCACAATTCTTCTCCTTATAGGCCAAAGATGAATGGCGCTGTTGAGGCAGTAAATAAGAATATCAAGAAGATTGTGCAGAAGATGGTAGTCACCTACAAAGACTGGCATGAAATGCTACCGTTTGCCTTGCATGGGTACCGCACATCAATTAGAACATCCACTGGGGCAACACCGTATCAGCTTGTGTATGGTATGGAAGCAGTCCTACCTGTTGAAGTTGAGTTACCCTCTCTACGAGTATTGATGGATGTTAAACTGAGTGAAGCAGAATGGGTTCGGTCCCGATACGAACAACTGAGTCTGATCGAAGAGAAAAGATTGGCTGCGATCTGTCATGGGCAGTTATATCAGAAAAGAATGAAGAAAGCCTTCGATCAGAAAGTCAGGCACCGAGGGTACCAAGTAGGAGATCTTGTGTTGAAAAGAATCCTCCCTCCTCATACAGACCACAGGGGCAAATGGACTCCAAATTATGAAGGACCATTTGTCGTAAAGAAAGTTTTCTCTGGTGGAGCACTGATGCTCAGCACCATGGATGGTGAAGATTTCCCATCCCCTGTGAATTCAGATGCAGTTAAAAAATACTTCGCATAAAATGACCCGCTGGACATAAAAACAGAATGTAAGTCCAGGCAAAAATAGGGCATCCCGGCGAGTCAAAAACAGAATAAAAGACTCGGGCAAAAGTAAGGGAAAATAAATGAAGAATGTACACCCGCTGAGTTGAAAAGCCGCATTGGGCAGCTCAGGCAAAAATGGGTATCCCGATGGATCGAAAACCCGAAAGGGCGATCCATGCAAAACAAGGGAATAAGCGAACAACTGCATTCTGAATTCGTCTGCATTATCTGCAACTTGGTAAGCTACAAAGGATCAAGCTTCAATCAGAATCAACTTTCTTCAGAAAGCAAGACGAGAAGAACGTCATTGTCATACGAGTCATAGCAGGAGAGGAAGCTCCTCAAAGCGTCGCCAACACTGCCAGCTTTTTGTTTCTCAATTTGTAACAGTCTCTTCATTTCGGGAGATATGTTTCCTTGACTGTATCTTGCCAATTCAGGGCACATGAATTAATAAAATCAGATTTTCGGTCATGTTTCGTTTCACATTTATGTTTTGCAAAGAGTTGTCTGATATTTCTAAAAATACAATTGCGTAAGTACAGATGCCTTTCTCTAAAAATAAAAACACATGCTTACAGGGAATGTGATTATTCTCGAAAGTACTTAACTCCTATGACGGAATCCGGTAAGGGATACCTCGGGACCTTTTGTACGTTTGCTTACCTTTGCAGGTTTGCAGGTATCCAGAACGCAACCTGGGGCATGCAAGTTACGTCTTAGCAAGATGGCGAATCGTTATCAACTCGGTCCATCTTCCACGTGGCACTGGAAGGTGCCCATTTCCCCAGCAAAGTTGCCAAATCAACATACAGCATCGGAGATGCTCTATCCCCAGCTGAGTTGCTTCTTGTTGCTATCCCCAGCTGAGTTGCCTCTCATTGCTCTCCCCAGCTGAGTTGCCGACAAGCATTCTCCCCAGCCGAGTTGCCTTTCTTCCTCAGCAGAATGCAGAAATCAGGGAATCATCTCCCCACAGAATCCCCAGCCTCTATCCAGAAGAGCAACGCATGAAGAGATCACAACAGAGTGAAGAAAGCTTCTACAAACCCCAGCTGGGTCCCGTATTACAAGGATATGTCAACCAGTGACTTATATCCCCAAGCAGATACATCATTAGATCTACCAATGATCTCGTCCCCAGCTGGGATGTTCACTTCAAGCAGATCATCCAGAGATCTTCGCAGCAACGGGATCCGAATCCCGGATCGGTGCCTCTTTGCATAATCATAGCATTCGCATCATATTATACCCTCAGAGCGTAGCATTCCGTCTAATACGGAGCATTACGGCAAAAATCAAATACATAGCATAATCATAAGTCATGTTGTGAATTGAACGCTTGTGATTAGTAACCATTCATCAGAATACAGATTACTTTCCCCCAGAGTCCCCACCAGAGTCCCAGCAAAGGCAGCTGCCTCTCAAACCACATATACCTATATACACTTTTTTTTGGCACCCGTCCGTGTCATCATTCCCCAGTAAAGTCGCCTGAACATCTTTACGAACAAATCACCCGTATTACAGATACTTCCTGGCACCCGTCCGTGTCAAACCACCAGCAGAAAGCCAAAGACATCCTCTTTGCACTCACATATCTATATACACTTTCTTGACACCCGTCCGTGTCATATCCCCAGCGCAGTCGCTTACACCTTCATCACTCATATACTTGTTGATATCATACTTTTCTCTTTTGACACTCGTCCGTGTCACTCTCCCCAGCAATTAACACTCATCTATACATTATACAATACTCACTACTCATGGTACACCTATACAGATACTCGTCCATATCTTGTATACATCATCACTCATAACCCCACAGATTCGACAGTAGTCCTTGTTCTTTGTTAACCATTTGGTACTCGTCCGTACCATCATCTCAGAACAGTGCGTCTAGTGTTTGTTTCTACATGATACTCGTCCGTATCATAGTCTTAGGGATGCTCGTCCGCATCCTTAATCCATACACCATGTCAAACACTTATGTCTTCTTGGATATAGATACTCGTCTGTGTCTACTACTCCCCAAAAGGTTTCTTTCAGATGCAACACTCGTCCGTGTTCTTTGTTAACCAGTTGATACTCGTCCGTATCATCATCTCTGAACATGTGTCAGTTTGTTTCTACGTGATACTCGTCCGTATCATAGTCTTAAGGATGCTCGTCCGCATCTTTAATCTATACACAATACCAAACACTTATACCTTTTGTTTCTTGGATGTAAACGCTCGTCCGTGTTTACTATATCCCCAGTAGATCGCCAACAAAGCATCTTTCTTTTATCTGACACTCGTCCTGTGTTATGATAAATCCCGAGAGCAGCCGTACCCTGCTGAGTGGTCGTCCTCCACTTCTTGATGGTCGTCCTCCATCATGCTCATCCGATGGCCGTCCCCATCGTTGATTTTTTTTAGCAGCCGTCCCCTGCTAGGTGGTCGTCCTCCACCTCTTGATGATCGTCCTTCATCACTTTATCCAATGGCCGTCCCCATTGTTGATTTTTGGTTATCTGACATTCGTCCTATGTCATGATAAACCTTGAGAGCAGCCGTCCCCTGCTAAGTGGTCGTCCTCCACTTCTTGATGGTCGTCCTCCATCATGCTCGTCCGATGGCCGTCCCCATCGTTGACCTTTTCTATCCGATGGCCGTCCCCATCGTTGATATTTTCGGCAGCCGTACCCTGCCAGGTGGTCGTCCTCCACCTTTGATGGCCGTCCCCATCATATTTCTTTTATACCCAACAGAGCAGCCGTCCCCTGCTAGGTGATCGTCCTTCACCTTTGATGGCCGTACCCCATCATCTGTTTATTTCATTTATTCTTTAACCCGATGGTCGTCCCCGTCGTGGTCCCTTTTCCTTTTAACCCGATGGCCGTCCCCGTCGTGGTCCCTTTTCCTTTTTATCCCGATGGTCGTCCCCATCGTTGGTTACTTTACCTTTATGAACTTGATGGCCGTCCCCGTCATGTTTCATTAATCCTCAGAAATTTTACAGTTTTATCGTGATGGCCGTCCCCATCATGATTTTATTTTCCCCAGCTAGTCGGCCGTCCCCGTCTTAGCTTTACCTTTTATCCCCAGCATGTCGGCCGTCCCCGTCATTGCTTTATTTTCATACACTCTCCCCAGCATGTCGGCCGTCCCCGTCATTGCTATTTACCCAGCAGTCGTCCTCTGCTCGACGGTCGTCCTCCGTCGCCCACACTTTACAATATACTTTCTTTTCCTTTACAATCTATATCCCTTTTCTTCTTCATTCTGTGAGTGCAAATTTTGGACTGTCTTTGGTATTCAACCACAAGTTATCTTGTTTGCCTGTTAAGCCGTCGCTTACACCCTGCACAGCTAACTCATGTTTGAATAGGGGCAGCTGTAAACACCCCAAATTTGCCCTCACCCATTCACACCATGGCTTGTGATCATTCTCATATGCATAAACACAATCATATCATCTCACATCTCATTTTTGATTCACTGCATAGATTCTAAGTCATCTGCACCTAGGGTTTGTGATCTGAGCAATCCCAGAGTTTCTTGAGGCACTCCAAAGGCCACCAATCAACTCAAAGGGGTCTATGTGTGTTCATACATCATATTCTATCTCCTCAAAGTCAAAAATGCAGAGGAATCACAAGAGCTAGGGTTTGAGTGGATGCAGAGCCAGGCCTGACTACACAGTTGACTGAAAATTAGGGTTTTGGTTTCAGAGGCCATAATCCCAAATTTTTTTGGTCATTCTTGTTTCCATTGGTCTCTATATGGTATAGGTAGTATGCATATCAATTTTCATGAAGAAATTCCATGGGGAAGTCATCTGATCAAGAGTTGACTTTCTGGACAAGTCAGTGTAAAATCAGGGCATCTGAGGCCCCCAATGACCCAACCAATGGGTGATCTTCATCATTTTGAGTGTATATGATCTTTATTTGATCATGGAAGAAGGTTGAAGTTCATAGAAATCAATAATTTAGGGTTTTTGCAAAAGTTGACTTTTTAGGGCATGGTTGACTTTTCAAGAATATGTCATTTTATGCCATTTTTCAAGCCTTGCTTTTTGATCCAAAAATGCTTCAAATGAAAAAACTTTGGTCATGAAAGTTGTAGATCTCATCTTTCCCTTTTCAAAAAGTACAAGAACATGATCAAATTCTTTTTGGATCAAAAGTTATGGTATGGCAAAGTTAGCAAAAATCATTGATTTTCAAGTTATGCACCAAAGGCAAAAATTGCAAATTCTCCTTCCAAGGCCAATTCAGTCACCATATGGGCTTCTAATGCACTTAACATGATCATGTAACTTCTAAAAATCAGATTTGAACTAAGATTGCCCATGGTTTCATGCTTGGTTAGACAAAGAATCACATGTGAACCAAAATGTCACAACTTGCAAAAACTCATGATCATGCTTTACCAACTTGCTGCCTTGAATGCTGGACCAAGCTGACTCTTTCCCCTCATCTTGCTGCGCATAGCCCATGCCTTGTACCAAGCTAGCACCTCACCATACTTTCTCTTACACAAGAGTTGACAAATTGCAAAAGTTGCCTCACCTATCCAAAAAGCACATGTCAAATCAACTGACCAATGAGAGAGAGTTATGTGGACAATTTGCAAGCAAAACATAAGGGCAAGCAAGGCTGAAACCAACACATTCCACACATTCACAAAAACCTTCCATTTTGCATAAGCTTTCGAATTTCTCTATACAGCCTGCAAACACTCAAACTTTCTTCATCATCCAACTCACCATGTATCATTGAGTAGAAACCACCCAAAGCATAAGCCTGAAACAGCCAAAGCACCCCACTGCCATTCTTCACCCTCATTCTGCAGATTCATTCGAATCTCCCTCCCTAGCCCACAAACAGCCAAACAAACCTTGCAAAGCTTCTCCACACATCATCTGGACCATAAACCATCATTCACAGTGGCCTGAATCAGTCAGAATCACCATAGCCATTGTTGACTGAGCTTGAAGCAGGAGCTTTCGAAACTCATCAACCAGCCTACATAAATTGTTCTAAGGCATTCAAACATCATCAAGGGGTCCTAAGGAGTGGTTTGCACATAAAGAGAAGGCCAGAAAGTTCCTAAACTGAAAGCTTCAAATCTCAGGTAGCCTGAAATTTATTTTTCCAGAAATGATTTTGCTTGTTACAAACTTGTTCTATTTGTTTCACTGATCATTCTGGTACCATTGGTTTTGAAAATGGTTGAGATTTGAGCATTTAATTTGACTCTGAAACTGGTTTGCCCTAAAAATGTTTGCCTTCGATTCATGCGATTGATGAAGAATAAATTTGTTTGGGGTTAGGGTTTTGATTCAGGAGATCATGGGGTTCATTTCTATGTGCTTAGTTTTCATTTTCATTGCGTTTTGAGGGAGTTGGTGAGTTTTCAGGTGAGGAGCTGGCCGGAGAAGACGACCGGAAGTCTTCTCCGGCAGCCTGAGAGTGATTAGGGCTTAATCCAGTCATTAATGAGAGTTTGAATCCTGAGCGTTGGATGAGCTGACTTGGTCAATTCCCGCGTGCATTCAATGGCCTGGATTGCTTCACTTAACCCTAATCCACGTCATTACCTTAATTAATTAAGTTTATAATTAATCTGGCCAGCTTGAATCTCCACCCTCAGATCACGCGCGCAGTCAACATGTTTAAAACCAGGATCAATCTCATCCTTCCATTTGTTTGACTTTTATTTTAATTCATTTTAATTCATTTCTTTTTCATTTGTTTTGCATAATTATTTTAAAATAGCAAAAATATCTTAAAAATTATGAAACTTTTTCTTTAAAGTTTTATTAATTTTTAAGACCCAAAAACATTTTTTATTTTATTTTTCTCATTAAAAAGGTATTTTTAAATATTTAAAAGATTATTTTTAATTGATTAATGAGAATTAATTGATTAAAAATACTTTTAGGTGTTTAAAAATTACAAAAAAATTCATGAAATGTTCTAAGACATTTAGAAACATTGTCCAACCTTCAAACCAAATTTCTTTTTGATCTTGATGCATTTTAGGAATTTTTCATTGAATTAAATCATTTTTTATGCATTATTTTGATCATAAGTTCCAAAAATCATTTCTGCCTATTGGAGAAGGTTGAGACATTGATTCTTCTTGCATTGTTTTCTATTTGGCATGTAGTTTCTAAGATAAAAAGGCCATGAATTGTTCTTGCATTTTCAAATTGTTTGGCATTTGTTTTGTTAAGAACCCTAAAAAACCCTAATAACTTAGGAAATTCATATCTTGAGTTTGGTTGAGAGTTGAGAGCTCCCCTTTGGGCAGTGGTTCATCATAGGCCTAGGGTTTCTTTGGGTGCCATTTTCCATTTTTTATCATGAGGTTTGCTTCTGTTTTGGGTTTTTGTTTGATGTTTGATCCATGAACCCTAATTTGGGCTTTCATTTGCATCCCTCTTGCATTTCCTTGCATAACATGACTTGTCTTTGCATTTTGTGCATTCTTGTGATTCATTTGACATCTTAAGACATTTAGAAAGCATGTTTGGTCATTGCATTGCATATTTGCCATGTCATTTGTCTTGTATGATTCATAACTTTTCATGCTTGTTCATGCTCCTTAGCTTGCATCATTTGCATTCATGATCTTGTATGAACATTCCCATTGCCTTGTCTCATGTTTGCAGCATCTCATAGCATCATTATCATCATCAACATGCTTCTGGTTTGGTCTAGCATCATGCCATTTCATTTCATCTTGCATTGCATTGCATTTCTTTCTAACTTTTCAGGTGGTAAGTAAACTTGAGAAGTGGATTTGCCTTCACTTCTCATAACCTTTCTTTTTCATCTCTCTTGCATCCATTGCTGCATTCTTATATGTGTTTGAGTTTGAGCTTGCTCATTCTTCTTCCTCCCACTTTCTTTCTTCAAGTGACTTGACTTCTTGAATGAAGCAAGTCACTTTGCTTCTCTTGATCCTGTTCATCTGCTTCCTGGTGGCTCCTTTGAAGATTGTCCTTGAAAACCTCACAAACCTTAGGACCAACCAAGCATGACAATGATTAGGGTTTTGATTAGTCCCCCATTTAGTTTTTACCTTTTTGTCTCATTGAGTCTTCTCTTCTCACCTCATAATCAGGGACTAAACCCTAAAGGCTTTAAGACTTTGTGATTAAGCTTATGCCTGCATCCTTCTCTTAGGATGGGGTGTATAACTTTAATCCTAAGTCTTGAACCCTTAAGGTGTTTAAATCTCTTAATCAATTCATCTAATAATCACCAAGACATCACTTGTAACTTGGGCCTTGCATTAGGGTTCTAATTCTTCCTTAAGTGGTTAAGAAGGACTAACCCTAGTGTTAATGGACAAGTCCCTCTCAAGTTGTCTTACAAATCATAAAAAACACTTCATCATCATCATTAATCTAAAATCCACTTAATCAAAGGCTTGTTTTGTCATGGGTTTAATCCCTAATCATGGATTAAGTTGAGGAGTCTTCCTCAGCTTAAACACTCTCATCTATCATCCTTCTATTAGGATGGTGTAATGAGTCTGTTTAATCCTTGATTATGGCTTAACCTCATTACTTAACACTAAACAAAAACCACAAAAAAACATCTAAATAATCACAAGTAGGTTAATGATCTTAATCCTACATCAAAGGTGATTAAGTGTGAGAATCTGACTTCACACTTAAGGTATTCTCATTACCCCTAAACAGAGGGAAGATGTGATGAGTTTACTAAATCCATTGGTTTAGGCCTAAGCTCATTAACTTATGACAAAAATCCAAAAAGCAATAAAAGACTGAAAACTCAAAAAAACAAACAATAATCGTCTCCTCCGGGATTCTTTTCTCATCACCCTCACTCACAAACGAGAACTTGCTTCTTCCGTCTAATGCAAGACAGTAAGCACCTGAGCCAGGCAGGTCATACACTTGAGCATAGACAAGTAAGCAGTTCACAAGTCAATTCACCTTTCAGTCTCTTTGGGTCGAACTACGGTGTTCTGACTTCCTCATTGCACGAGAGGATACGTAGGCATAACTTAACAGTTATCGAACAAAAGTCTCTGTATATTCCCCCTCCTTCCAGCATTATTCTTTGAGCCTCATTATCATGAGCATCTTATTCTTGTTCTTACACTGACACTGTATATATCACACTTCACATTCTTTTACACTGACACCTGTACATTCTTTTCCAGCTGTTTTACACACAGATTGCACTGACACTACCCCTTTAAAACACAAATCTTTTGAGCGTGGATCCCGTCGAGTACGGCGGACAATCTGGGTGCTAATACCTTCCCAGGTTGTAACCAACCCCCTTTCTCAGTCTCTCTGGTTCGCAAACCGTCTTGTCCATATCTTTCTAGGTCTATGCAGCATTGCCTTTCCTCCGGGATAAAAATGCCTAGCTGGCGACTCTATTCATTCTCCAGTGAGTTCACGGCTGTGTGTTCTCATTGTCCCTTTCGCCGACCGTTCGCGCTTGTACCTGGATGCAAATCTTCGGGAGCGACACCACATCAGTGTTGACCATGCCACATAGACCAAACTGTGAAGGGCCAAAAAATCCCAAGATAATTCAAAGTAAGGGAGTTAAAACTTGATTTTTTAAAAGGGGATTAAAATTTTAGAAAAATGTAAGAAGGGGGACTACAGTGCATTTAAGCCTAAAATAAAAATGTTATATTTATTTGGAAAATATAATTTTTAGGAATAAAATAAAAAATTGAGATTTTACGTTTGAAATTATTAGCGTTAGAGGGGAGTGTGAGTGAGGAGGGTGTGAAGCCCAATTGGGATATTGTAGGTTAATATATATTCTAAATGTGAGAGGTTGGGTTAGATTACGTGAAAAATGTTAGAAATTGGGAAGCATTCAATATGAGGATTTGGAATACGCGGAGTTTTGGGAAACAATCGTAGGAGAGTGAAAGCTTCAATTTTAAGGTAATGGGGTTGCTTTACCTATGGGTGATTATTAGGCATTCAGGAAGGTGAGAGGTCATTACCCTCCCATTAACGCCATGAGTGACTTTAGTACTTTCTTCAATTTCCCTTAAATTTATGTGATATATTTGGCCAAATGGGGTTTGGGTAAAATCTCGTTGGCATCGATCAAATAAATAGTTTTGTTTCTACATGTTACTATGGTGACCAAATAAGATTTGAGATAAATCTCCTATGGTCACCGTAAAATGGTTTGTTATTAATGATAATATGTATTTTGTTGTAATATGTGTTGATTGAGTTATTGATAGGTACTATTCTACATGTGCACGAAATCAATTGAAGTTTCAAATGATATCGAACTCATAGAAAACAATAATCAACCTTATCGTTATCAATTGGTGTTATGTAAATATAAGGCTATGAATATTTTGAATAGGAGGAAATTATAACGAAAATTAAAACTAGAATAAATCTTAGAAAATAATTCAAATAAGAGAAACCAGAATGTGGTTTTCAGTGTACCTCCGGGACTCAATAAATCCTTAGCGTATGTAATGTTTTAAAATACTTTTCGGCAGAAAAACTTTAGTCTCAACATTGTCGTGCTATTGACCTGTGTTATATTTCAAACCCTAAATGTTTTTTTGTCGTTCACTTATTTAAGTCACGAAAATCCTTTTGAAAACAAACAAGTCCTAATTAATTGTTAAAGTTGTGTCGCTATTTTTAGAAATTAATGTCCAAGTTTTACTATCTGCCACAAGTCTCACACTATCGCGCTATTGACTCGAAGCCTTAATGTCTTCGTTGTTATGCAAAACCTTTTAGATCTTAAAACTAAAAACTGGAACCATTTTATGCAAAAGTTACGCCAATTCAATTTACTGAGTCCCGTCGGAACGACAGTTCTCACATCCCAGACTCAATGGATTTAGATAGACATAATGTGCACACAACTCATGTTATTATCATTAGGTATACAACTCATAAACATGATATGGACGATATATATGTGAATTATGTTGAGATTCGATAACACAAGTATATAAAACCATAATCAAGAATATAATTGCTAACTAATAATAAAAGTATATAAAACTCACGTGAATTGAAATAATGCAGAAAATCAAATGCTGGAAGACTTGAATAAACGAATACTTTTGAATAGCTATGATGGCAAGATTAACTTCAAAGATCCAAGTGGAATGAATTTTCAATACCAGAAGTGTACTAATCCCTCAATGTGAACGATTAACACTTTTTACGGTAAAGTATATGCCTAAACAAAAACTAGGAAACTTGGATGCCTAAAATTCTCAAAACCTAAGCTATATATAGTGAAATGCCTTGAACTAGATTTTCAAATCATGGGCATGGAAGTTGATAAGATCATGGGAGGAGCTAGAGGAGAATTTGCTAGGCAATTGTTGGATTATTGGATACGTGCATAGTGCCGAACACCATAGCTCAAGGCGAGCGCCACGTACTTGAAAGTAGGAGGACTTTGTCAACCAGCTCATGGAAAATGCCACCAAGCCATGGTGATTCAATGATCCCAAGCTTCATCCTTTATGGGGGTTTCATTTGTGTTTCTTGGGCTTTTTCTCCACTTTTGCTTTTTTTTTGCCATATTCTCTTACATCAACCTTGACTCATCACAAACATGCAACACATGAACAATAACAACATAACAACATACAAAAGCATAAAACAGTAAAAAAAAAGATGAAATATGCATGTGAATCGAGTTAAAAATAACTATGTATTCCAGTCTTATTAGTTATAAGGTAACAATATTTTGGTGTATTGAGGTGAATGAAATTGTTGTTCGTAATTAAAAATTCGTAGAAATCAAGACATTTGTATACTTTTGATTTTTTTTCCAATTTATAGATATTCCAATTTTTGTAAATTCCGAATTTTGTAAATCTAAATTTCTAAAAAAAAACATGTGATCTTTGTTTTCCCAAATTTTCCCAAAAAATACGAAAACCTTTATTATTGAAAAACTAGAAATTTTACCAAAATTAAAAAAAAAATCAAGTTTTAAGGGGGGAGCCACTGCAGCCAGACAACGCTGCATCAACGACATAAGCTAGAGGTGCGAAGCTACACCGCAAAGACGACGACCAGTGACCATAGTTCGGGCCGCGCAGCCGAGGCACGCCGCAATTGTGGCAATTAGAGTTCGATGTCACACCACGATGGCGGCGTCTGGGTGCATGTATGCGCTAGATGTGTTTCATGCGGTGGCGTTATTCAAGATGGCAATGGCTCTGTACCATCGCAGGTCAGTGGGGATGACGTCCTACGACGGAGGGTCGGCCGTGTAACACCCCAATTTCATAATTTAATTAGTTAAGTAATTATTTATGAATAAGTGGAAATAAGTGGTGTTTTGTGGAAAAATAAATAATTATTTTATTTAAGATAATGATATAATAATGTTGGAGAATTATTTAATATTATTATTAAGAAAATAAAATAAAAGAGTTTGGAGGTCTAAGGGGCAATGTTGTCTTTTAAGTGTTTTATGAGAAAAGAGACCTCGATCAAATTCTCATAACTTGTTTTGGGTGAAGGTGAATGTTGCTCTGGAGAACAAGAAGAACAAATAGGAAAAGAGGGATTGTGATCAAAGAGGAAGAGAAAGCTACATTGATTAAGGTATGGGGAGAATTCTTGTTCAATAATCATAATATAGGGATGCTTTATGAGAAATATGGGTTTTGGGATGAAAACCTAAGTTTTTGGATAACTGTAGGCAAATTAGTGTTAATTAGTTGTTCTATGTTGTTAATAATGATGAATTCATGATGATAATATGGTAATTGGATGTTTTCTGTTGTTTTACTAATGTTTTATGAGGTTTAGAGAAGTCCGGGTATGTGTGGATTCTGCAGAAATTACATGGTTTATTTATGAGAATTGCGTTTCTCGCTTAGCGAGCAGAGTTAGTGGGCTCACCGCTTAGCGAGCAGGTTTTCTCGCTTAGCGAGCCTTGTATTTTCCAAAGAAAAAAAACATTTTTTTGTTGCTGATTTTTATGTCTGATCTTTCGTGCCATGTTGCTATGTTATTGCTGGAAGATTTATTACATGTTTAAGTATGTTAGGCTTAATAGTAATAATGATTATATGAGATAAATGATGAATAGTGTAGTAAGAATGATGACATGATGAAATGATAGTATGAATAAATTATGTTGATGATAAATGATGAATGTCGATACACGTATTGACGAAAGATGATGATGATGATGATGTTGTTGTTTTGTGTATCTTGCATTCATGGCATCCCCTATGTTGAATTTAGGCTTCAATCCTATTGTGTGGATTGAGGTGTTGTTGATTATGTTGTGCTCCCTCGTGGAGAGTAGATGGCCAGTGTTCATCACATGTTGAAATCGGTACCACATGCATTTATGATGTTGCATTTCATTCTATGTGGCATAGCATGATTGCATTTGTTGTTTGATGATGTGTATTGTTGATGATTATATGTGGGTGAGTTCGTTGCAGCTGTTGTATGATTATTTGTTTCTTATGATTCACTTTTGTATTATTTTTATTTGAATTTGGATTACTCACCCTGCCTGTCTTTTGTGATGGTCTATCATGCCATCCTGCAAATTCTCAAGAATAGTTCGATGATCGGAAGTTGCTTGGAGTGCATCTCTTGTCGTTATAGAGTCTAGGTTGTGTCTTGCTCTGTGTCGTGTAACACTGGGGAACATTTGGTTTATATTTGTTGTTTCGGTTGTTTTAACACTTGAGGATGATGTTTGATTTATAATTGAATCTTTTTTATCTTAATGATTAAGATGTATAATGATTTGCTGCCATGAATTGAGATTTTATTTTATTTATGAATTAAAGTTGCAACCCGTGTTACGGGACAAGACACATACTTGTTGGTTACATGATGCTATGATGAAAATGTAATGCCCTTTCATGTAGAACTCTAATATTTTTATTAAATAATATGATTAATCGTGTTGTTGGTAGAAAGGGTGTTACAGGCCGCTGGTGGGTTGTGGTTCGGGCTTGGTGGTGTGTCAGGGCATTTTTTGGCAGTTTCGAGTTTAAGGATTTGTTTTGCTTATTTCATAGCAATTTATGACATTGTGAGCATTTTGTGACCTTTGATTCAATTTTGAGTAATCTGAGTTAAACTGTCATCCCTTATAATTAGTAAAGTTATCATCTATGAAGATTTGTCAAAAGGTCAATTTTGAGTCCTTTAGGGTACCTTTGAGTACCTTAGAGTTGTTATTGAGTTATAATTAATATAATAAATTTTTGAGACGTTATGAGTGTTGTTATTTATTTTAGAGTTGTTGAGTAGTAACATAACTTTAGTCAATTTAAGGTGTATTATAATTATTTAAAAAGTTATATTTTTGAGATGAGTAATTTGATATGATTATAGTGAGAGGCTTGAGTATCGGAAAAATTATGGTTCAAGAGTGAAATCTAATTTTTAGTTTGAATTTTAGATGATTTTGATGATTGTTTGAGTTGCATGCATGTTTGCCTTAGATGGTCATGCATTCATATATTTTAGAGTTAGGTAGGACTTAGGTCTACTGAGGCCAGGTTCAGAGAGTAACAATGACAATTTCATGTCCAGAGAGGGATATGATTCATAAAGGAACTGGAGACAGGACAATCGGTAATATACCTCTGATCTCAAAAAGCTAGTACCACATGCATATTAAGTGAGAAGTTGGTGCATTATCATTTACATTATAAATTATTTTTAGGAATGATTGTTGTAATGTGTTGGATTCGGTGTGGAATATCAGAACTTTGGTCTGGAGATGGTCTTATGTCGGAAAAATTACTCGGTCCAATTATAGCTTTTATGAGTTTTGCAAATTTCCTTTGCACTACTTATCTTAAGGGTTAATTGTGTGTAATTTTCTTCTTCTCTTGAGGTTTATCTCGAGTTTTTCTATAAACGTTTCGAGAACTGATTATTCTCACTTTAATTGAATTCTTGCTTATTGAAAAAAAGGAAGAAAAATAAAAGAATACTACAAGATATTTTTCATTAAATTCTTCTTAAATCCTTTGAAATCCCAATTCAATACACTTTTAAAATTGTGTTAATTTACACTAGTTCACGTGTAAATTGAGTATTTGATTTTGACTCAACATCTTTTTTTTAATGAGAACATGTGTCTAGCTGAAAACGCTAAAAGAAAAAAAAAGTAATATGGTCAATGAAAAGAAAAAAAAATGATGAAGACTTGGGATAGAGATAGAATCATAGAATCAATTGAACATAGAAACAAAAACAAGAATGAGATATATTAATAATGATAGTACATCCAAGTTTTCATTCCGAACAAACTAAAAAGCATCACAAACAAATAAAACCCAAAGTTCTATTGTCCCGTATTCTTAAAGTTTGAAAAATAAAACCTAAAATTCTTCATAATCTTAAATTCGCAAGAACACTTTTAAACATTAAGGTAAAAAAAAAAGAAAAAAAAACTCATATTCTTAGATAACTTTAAGACTTCTCAATTTTAGTTTTGAGAAAAACACTTGTTAAGACCATCTTAGAATGCAGAGAAGCTTTGAACAACTTGATACCCTGTTACAAAAATAAACATATAAATCTATAAATACAGCAAATAAAAAATTTTAACAAATGATTAAGTTTGTTGGTTTTACCTCATCCATCCCTATCTCAACCACCTTTTCTTGCAAGGTATCGATTTCCTTCACATTGAACTTATTCAACAGTGTGATGCTAGATATTGTTGACATCGGTTGAATCACCAAATCATCCATCACCATAAAAGTTATAACTTCTTTCACAAACTCATCCTTAATAATATTTGAAGTTTTCTTTTCGTCCACCTTCTTATCTCCGATAAGAGTTACTTCTTTGTTCATATAATTGCTGCAACCTTAACACCGAGTTTTGTTATCATATGTCATCTGAAAAGCATGTGTCATATGAAACATGATTCTACTTCTTTAAAAAAATATTGAATTTTTTTCTTTCCAAATAAAAATTAAACAAATCGCAACCATATAACCATATAGTAATAGAAAGGTTTAATTTTTCCAATGCATTGTTTTGCTAGTTTAAAACATATTAATTTGACTAAGAATTAGAGGACAACTGAGCAGTAAATAATAAAGGAAAGAGTTATGTGAGTGTTCTTATTACCATTTAAATATATTTTTTATTCAATATAAAACATTTATTAATTTAAAAGTTTCTAATTTTGAATAATGAAAATATATACTCCCTCCCTATCTTTTTAAATGTTTTTTTATAAGCAAAAATTTATTCCAAAAAGGATGCAAATGAGCATCCCTCCCCATATACAAAATCAACAATTCCACAGTGAAAATTTACAAAAAATTAACAGGGAAAGTTGTACCAACTATAATAATTACATGTAAAATTGTTAGATTTTTTACCAATCCACTACCAAGTAGATGTAATACAATTAGTAACTAGTTGATCACCATCCCAAAATTCATCGTTAAAAATTATATTATTCCTACTACTCCAAATGATCTAACATATAGACATCCATATGGCTGTATCATTCATAATCGAAACCTTCTGTGAATCCAACTTTTGACACTACCCTTGCAAGTGTTCCACTAAGTCACTATGTTGATCCAAAGTGATTCCCAACCATTGTGTAAGTCTATTCCAAACCCGACATATCTTACTACACCGGATAAAAAGATGAATATTATATTCTTCTTCCAAGAAACAAAAAAAGGATATAGGAGATCGTGTTGACGGCGTCTCCGTAGATTATCTCGCGTAGGTAGTCTGTCAAAAAATAATCTCCAACAAAACGTTTTTACCTTCTCTGGTGCCGTAGATAACCAACACAGCTTGATATCATTTAAAGAATTAGTCCCTAAACCAATTCCATTATTCGTTAAAGATTCCAACACTTCTTATCCAGTTTTGACCGAGAATAGACCGTTTGTACTTGGTATCCATGTCATGATATCTTTCACTCCTTTAATGATAGTTTTGCCAGCAATTTTGCTTAGGAGCTACTCCTTTTGTAATGTCACAACTTCATCAACATTATCTTGATTAATCTAAACCTGTCACCTGCATTCATTTTGAACAAAAAAACAGATATCTGAAATAGTGCCAAATTTGTTTTCCGCAGCCTCCCACAAATCAGGAAATGCCTTAGCAAACATAGATTTCCCCGTCCATTTTGATGGCCAGAACAAAGCTTCCTCACCATTACCAACTTGATACTTAGTCTAACCATTGAAAGATTTCTCACCAAATGCTTTTGAAATTGATAACAGATCTCTTCACCGTTGAGATGGATTAACCTCATATTTGGAAAATCTGCTTAATAAGAAATTTGTGTTGTAATTTCTATATATAGCCTTCAATAATGTTGACCAAATTCCTTGTTTGACATGAATGCTTTTCCATAACCACTTAGATAGCAAGGAAATGTTAAACATTTTGATGTTCTTTATCCCAAGACCACCAGAATCCTTAGTCTTGCATACCGTCTCCCATTTGATCCAATTTATGCCTTTCTTCATCGTCGAACCACTCCATAAGAATTGTCTTTGAATAGAAGTCAAGATACGGAAAACTTTGGTGGGCATTTTGTATAAAAACATATAGTGTATATGTAGGTTTGACAATACCGAATTGATGAGAAGAGATGTACCCCCATTGACAAGAATCTTCCTTTCTATAAACACCCCAAATTTGACCTCACTCTTTATCACACCATGGCTTGTGATCTTTCATTTTTTCATTAGCATAAGCATACCATCTCATATTGCATATTTGTTTCATCTGCATAGTTCCATTTCATATGCATCTAGGGTTTGTGATCTGAGCAATCCAAGAATCAATATGAGCCATCCCAAAGGTCTTAAAGCTTTCCAAGAGGGTCCATGTGTGTTATATGATCATATTATTCTCCCCAAAGTTCATGAAAGTCAAGGGATCACAAGAATTGGCAAAGACATGGAAGCAGAGCTAGGGTTTTCCTACACAGATGACCAAAATTAGGGTTTTGGTTTCAGAGGCCTTAACTCCAAATTATTTGGTCATTTTTGTTTCTAATGTTATTAATATGTTATAAGGATCATGTGTACCAACTTTGATGAAGAAATTCATTGTGGAAGTCATCTGATCATTGGGTAACTTCTTGAGCAAGTTAAGTCAAAATCAGGGCATCTGAGGCCCCCAACAATGGAACCAAAGGGTTATTTTCATCAAATTGAAGTTATATGATCTTTATTTGATCTTAGAAGTGGTTGGAAGTTCAAAAGATTGAATAATTTTGAGCCAAATTGCAAACTTGCCATTTTTGGAAATGACTTGAAATGCAAACTTTCCATTTTGGGAAGGATTTTCAACCTCCTCTTTCATGACCAAAAATGCTTCAAATGAAAAATTCTTGGACATGAAAGTTGTAGATTAGGTCTTTCCCTTTTCAAAAAGTACAAGAACATGTTTTGATTCATCCTAGAACTCAAGATATGGCCTTTCAAGTTGGCAAAAATCACATAATTTCAAGTTTCATGTCAAAGAGGGATTTTGCATATTGGCATGTTCAAGCTTCTAAATGACTTCTAATGTGCACAAACACTTCATAACATGTCAATACAACTTGCCTAAACCAGAATTGGCCCAAGAATTTGGCATTTCCATGACTTGATCTTCAAGAAATCTCAAAGGGGCCAAAACTCACAAACTTTGCAAAATGCCTTGGATCCTTCCATCCACTTGTGCCAACTGCATCAAACTGATTCTATGGCTCTCCATGAATTTTGCTGAGGCTAGGCACCCTATTGAACAACTTCTGCCATGGCCCATACCTCCAAGTACACAAAATTGACTTTTTTGCAAAACCTCTCATACCAATCAAGTTGTGCCACTAACCACTCTCTGACCAATCAAGACATTACAAACAAAGATTATGGAGCTCATTTGACACAAGAACCAAGCCGGAAAGCTCTCTCAACTGAGAATTCACAAAATCCATCAAAACCTTCCTCTCTTCGAATCTCAAAAACCCAGCCATCAAACTTCAAAACAAACTTCACCAATCATCTTCAAATCACTCATTGAACATAAACCACCCACTGAAAAGCCCTAAAACATAGCCAAACCAAAACAAGATTCTTGGTGCAGAGGAACTGAAACTCACAAACCAGGCCACACAAACTTGTTTATTTTGTTTATTCTTATTTTCTTTTTTATTTCTATTTGATTTCTAATTTCTAAAAATAGTTAAAGGTTCATAAAAATTCCAAAAACATTCATGACTGATTCTTTTAATTTTCTTTAATTTTTGACATTTTTATTTTCCATTTATTTTTATTTTCACTTTTATTATTTGTTTTTAATTCACTTTAATTGCATGTTGGCTTGTTCATTTTATATCTTGATCATTGATTTGAATTTTGAGTTGGTTCTTTTTGCATTTGATGCATATTAGGATGTAGTTTGTTGATGATTTTTCTTCTGATTTTTAGATGCTTGCATGAATATTTTTGAAAATTGACTTAAGCATGAAGTTTCAAAACCTTAGTTTGTGTTCATGAAGTCCTTTGACCTAGTTTGCTTTTTTTTTTCTGATCTGGTTCTTTTGGCATAATGTTATCACTTGATTCATGAACATTTGTGTTTAATTGTGGAATTTTTGGATGAAGTCTTGATTTGATTTGAATTTTCATGTTTGGTTGCCCTAGTTTTTGTTTCTTATTGTTGCATGATTGGTTCTTAGGCTAGGAGGGCACTTGTGCCAACTCCTATAGGATTTTTAGAGTTATTTTTGTATGTGGATTGATCCCTGGTCTTTGATTGGTGTTTGTTCTTTGAAAAGTTTTGTGTTACTTGTCTTTGAAGTTTCTCATAAATGAATGCATGTCCACTCACCTTCTTTGCCTAATTACTCTCCATGATGCCTATGCTTGAGTTTGTGTGCTTCTTCCCCTGTTTGTTTATGCTTCTTAGGCACTTTTTAACATGATTAGGTCCCTGGTTTTTAGATGATGATTATGCCTTGACTTGATTTGTATTTGGTTGTCCTTACACTTGTGCACATGTTCACTTCACTTCCCATTCTTATATTGTTTGTGTTTGAACTTGTATGAACCTTTCTTTAGTGTCTTGAGTTGTTTATGCACATTCTTGTGTTGATGTGATTCTGATATTGATGATTGTGAAGCATGTGTAGCTTGTATGATCTTTTCTATTTCATGTTTTCTTTTGTTTCCTTCATGGTAGCTTGTGTTGATTTGTTGTGATTTGATTGGTCCACTTCTCATCTTATGCTGTATGCTTGATCTTGGCACTTGAGGGTGACATTTCAATTCTGATTGTGATGTCTTGGCATGATCTTTTGTTCATTTGTATCTCATTTGATTTTATTTGCTTTTGTCTTACTATTTGTTTATGCTACTAACCATTTCAGGGGCTCATGGTAAGTGAAGTGTGGATGTTATCCACATTTCAACTCTTCATCTCCTCTTTTACTTTGCTTTCTATTTTTTAATGATTGATGTTCCTTATGCCATCTTGTGTTTCAATTCCTCTCTTCCCTCTTTAGAAGCAACTTATCTCCTTTAGAGGAGTAAGTTATTCTCTAACTTTCTTCCTCTCTCCTTCTTCTTTTCTCTTCTCTTCTTCTTCTTTCTTTAAGGATATAGTTTAAACCTCACTAACCCTAGGACCACCTTTGCATGATAACATTAGGAGTAGTCTTCTCCATTAGAATTTTTACCTTTTGGTCCTCTTTTGTTTCTCTCTTTCTCATCTTCAAACAAAACCCAAAAATACTTTAATAAGGAAAGAAGTGACTTCTTGTGTATAGCCTTATTCCATGAGGCATATGTATTCATTCCATCTTAGAATAATGCATTTGTCTAGCATGATGCACAAGTCTGATCATGAAGTCATCTTCATCAAGAAAACCCTAAAAAACATTTCTTCACCTAATCACTAAGACACTTAATAAGTTCAACAAGTTAGTGAGTTGAGGCCCTTGCCCTTGGAAACAAGTCTTGGATAAATTCTCCTTACTTGTTGTGCTTGTTTTATTATTCCATCTTGGAATGGAGTAACAAGTACACATTCCATAGAAAAGAGCTTGAGTTCACTTCCTTGTGCCATACTCCTAAACAACTCATAAAAAACACCAAACAAACAATAAACGTCTTTCCTTCGGGACTTCTCTTCTCATCGCCTTCACTTTTTACATACGAACTTGCTCATACTTTTCACTTTGCAAGACGGTAACACACTCGTCGTCCGAGCCTGCAACACCTGAGCATTGACATAAGCAGTTCAAGCCTTAAGACACAAGAAATATTTCCACCCCTAGTTAGGGGAACTACGGCGTCTCTGATCCTCATGTCCAGATGAGGTACGTAGGTAGCGGGGTAGGGCCCGTTCGAGCACACACTTTTATTTTCCCTACATTTTCTCCCTTTCTTTTCTTTTTTTATCCAGTTCCAGTCTTTCTTTTGCATCAGCTTTCATTTCTTCACCCTTTGAAACAATTTCTTTGCAAATGTGGATCCCGTCGGGTACGGCGGACGATTTGGGGTGCTAATACCTTCCCAGGTCGTAACTGACTCCCGAACCCAGTCTCTTTGGTTCGCAGGACCTTTGTCCTTTCTTTTCTTTCTTTAGTTTGTGCAGCATTACCATTCTCGTTTGGGATAAAAATGTCTGGCTGGCGACTCTACCTCTTTCCGCGCCACTTTCGCGTTTGTACCAGGATGGAAATCCAGGGAGCGACACCAATAAACAATTTGTTGGAAGCTCATTCGTTTATGATTGTTACCGGGAACGGGCTCAGCAACCGAAGGATAGGGGCACCATTGGAAGCCGTAGAAGGTGGTAAGCAGGAATTCGAATGGACAATAGGACCAAATGGTGCAGTATCAACAGAGACATATGCAGTGGCGTTGGAGGAAGGGGCGTGGAGACTGCCCTCGAAATCGATGTTGATCAACTCCTCCACCATTATCTAGTAAATGCTCTTGAATATAAAACTCCCCAAGATCTTATTCTGGTTCTTCATCTTCATTTTCCAATTGCAGTAATCTACGGGCCATCCAAAATGAAACGGAAAGAGGAAGAAATTGAAATCTAAGGTTTATTCAATTGGAAAGGGGAAGCACACGATGGATGGGATTAATTTCAATTGTATCATTTTATTATGTAATTAATAATAAGATTAAATATGTTTGTGGTCCTCCTAAATATCTCAAATTTAGTTTTTAGTCCCTCCAAATATTTCCTTCAAAGAATGGTCCTCCTAGAAATTTTTATCCACAATTTTGGTCCCTAAAACTAAAATCGTCGTTAATTCAATTGCTAAGTAATAAACCGTCGTTAAAACCGTCGCTAAATTATGAAATCAGTCACTAAGTTGCAGGAGAGATCAAAAGTGTGAATGAAATTTTTTAGAAGGACTATTCTATAAAGGAAATATTTTGAGGGACTAAAAATGAAATTTGGTATATTTAGAAGGAACATAAACATATTTAACCCTTAATAATAATATATTATTATATTTTAAATTCATATTATTTATTTAATGTTTAAAATAGTATATTTTTTAGTGACGTGACAAATTAATTCCAGCATGGGTCAACTATTACTTATCCACATCAGCGTTGACCATGCCACATAGACCAAACTGAGAGGGGGCCAAAAAATCCCAGGATAATTCAAAGTAAGGGACTTAAAACTTGATTTTTTTAAGGGGGATTAAAATTTTAGAAAAATGTAAGAAGGGGGACTATAATGCATTTAAGCCTAAAATAAAAATGTTATATTTGTCGCTCCCGGGATTTTCATCCTAGTACAAACGCGAAAGTGGCGCGGAAAAGGTAGAGTCGCCAGCCAGACATTTTTATCCCGAAAGAATGGGAAAGGTAATGTTGCACAAACCTGAGGAAGAAGGAAAAGGACGAGGCCTTGCGAACCAAAGATTTGAGTTCGGGAGTCGGTTACGACCTGGGAAGGTATTAGCCCCCCAGATCGTCCGTCGTACCCGACGGGATCCACGCTTGTTTGTTTGTTTCAAAGGGTGAGAAGAATAACTGCTGCTGAATGTTGCACCCCAAAATTTGCCCTCACAACACAGGACTTTGTGTTCTAAGAAGGTTCACAAGGTTCACAAGTTCCCCAACACTTGCATAACCTTTCATGAGGTTCATAAAGTCCACAAGTTACTTTATGAAAGTTCACAAGGTCCACAATGCTTTCAATACCTTTCATGAGGTTCATAAAGTCCACAAGTTACTTTATGAAGGTTCACAAGGTTCACAAGTTTCACAATGATTACAAAGCTCTCCTGAGGTCTACAAAGCCACTTCATGAGGTTCACCAGGTTCACAAGCTTCACAATACCTCCCATGAGTATCACAAGACATTTTATGATGGTTCACAAGGTTCACAAAGTTCACAATTGGTCAAAGAAGTTGACATTTCCCTCAGACAATGCACCTCCTAAGCAGTGCATCCAAAACTAGGGTTTTGACTTTAATCAGGCTAAATGGACTTCCAATACTTCAAGTGAGCTTCATAACATCTTATATGTGTGTAAGAACCCCTATGACAAGTTTCAAGACTTTTCTCAAAAGTTTGCTCAGTCAGATGATCAGATAAGTCAAAATCAGTCAATGTAGTTAAAAAGTCAAACTGAGGTCAACTGTGGTCAAACCAAAGTCAAACTTCATGATTTTTTGTCAACATCAAGTATATGAAGTAAAATTCATCATTTGATCAAAGGTTGATCATGATTCATCAAGGAAATTCCAGATCATCAATAATCAGGAGTTTCTAAATTAGGGTTTCCTCAGTAAAAGTCAACTGAACTTTGACCAGCCATAACTTTCACATACTTCATCACCAAGTCTCCATCCAAAGCTCATTTTGAAGGAAATTGAATTCTCTACAACTTTGATGTTGAAGGTTAAGCCCAAAAATGCTTCATTTGAAAGATATGATCTAAGACATTATAGGTCATTTCAAAAGTCAACAAAAAGTCAACAACTTCAAAAGGGCATAACTTGAGATTGGTAAATGATATGGACCTGAAACCAGTGGGGTTGTTTAGAGGACTCTTCAAGCTTTCCAAAAAGTCCAAGAACACCCTCATACCCTTAAAATTGAGGGAGATGTGCCTTTGCAAAGTTAAGAAATTTTGTGATGGTTTATGTTGAAAAGGGAGGTTCAAAATCATTTCTTTTCAAATGGGCCATTCAATTTGTGACCCAATCCACTTCATAATGCCATGCACGAAATTTTCATGATATTTTCATATTTTTTATTTTATTTTATTAATTTATTATGATTTATTACATTTTAAATCATTTTAAATTTAAAAAAAATATTAAATATGAAAAGATATTTTTGTGATTGGATCTAAAAAATCATAAAGTGTGATTGGAGTCAAAGAAGAAGGAAATCATATGAATCATCCCAAGATAGCAAGGTTTTATGATCAAATATTTGACTTTTACAACTTAATCTTTGTCAATCTTTTTTGGATCAATTTTTCACATAGCCCATCAATATTTCTGACCTAAATTCATCACACATATATACTTAACACAAACCTAATGTTCAGAGACAAATTTGAACAGCCAAGAGGTAAGAACAGGAACACAAAAATTCTTCAAAAAATTGGAATTCGGTTTTGAAGATTGAAGCCCTTTTGAACCAATTTAAAGGTTGAGACACATTCCTGAGACATCATTGAAGCATTCCCAATGATCATTTGCAGCTGAAACATCATACATGACATAACCCGAATCCATGAATGTTCATCATATTTTGATTTTCGATTTTGCATATTGGCTGATTTTTAACAACTTTTGACTATTGTTTTGTGTTTGTATGGAGTTCTTAATCGTTTCTGGACAGGTTTCGTGAAGAACCATTACCTAATATGGATTTCACCATTATTAGGTTTTTTCGGCCAAATTAGGGTTTATCAATCCACCAAATATAAATGAATTTGGAAGACATAGGATTGTTGTATGAATCATGGGAATCATAAATCATTAATCAATTTTATGAATCGGTACCGTTTTGTCCATGTTTGATTTTCGTAGGTTTTTGATGTTGAAGAACATGCAGTTAAATTCGCAGGAAAAGCCAAAGGAAAATTCGCAGCAAAATTCAATGAAGAAGATGACCTCTGGCGCCAGTTTCAAATTCAAATTTTGTTAAAATATTTTATGATTGTTTTGTTATCTCACTTACACACACGCGCGTGTGTCCTGGTGGTAAACTATGGTTGTGTATATTGTAAGGTCCATGGTTCGATTCTTGGCCATGGCAATGTTTTGTTTATTTTTCGCAGGATAAAAAGAGGTTTCATATATTATTAGTCGTAGCCGTTCCATGACCAGGAAGGCTCTCCCAGCCAGGCGGTCAAGCGTATGCATGCATGTTCATAAGGTCCTGGGTACGAAACTACCCCAGGCCTTTTGTTTTTGCTATTTTTTCTGGATTTTTCAAAATAAAGAACAAAACGGCCTGGACTCTTCCTCCTAGCACCTGCGCCTGGCTGGCCTGGTGGTTCTTGTTGCTGCTGGTAAACAAAGGGTCCTGGGATCAAATCCCATCAGGTTCCTTTTCTTTCATTTTCTTTTATTTTCTGGTTTTTCACTTAATTTAATTAATTTAAATCATTATTATATTATTATAAAATATGTATATTATATGGTTTAAATTATTCTAAAAAACAATTTTTCTAAAAAATAATAATAATAATACTCTTGTTTTTTTTATTTATTTCAAAATTTTATTTTGTATAATTTATGCTAATTAAAAAAATGTTATGTAAATATTAAAAATTTTTTATATATATATAAATCCTAATGTAAAAAACCTGATTTTCCAAATCTTAAAATATTTTTCTAAATAACATTTAATTCTGTTTTTTTTTATTAAATCCTAATATAATTATAATTTTTCATAAAATTTTGTATTTGTAATTTAAATTAATTTTCTTTTAATATTTAGAAATAGTTTAATTATATTTTAACATGATATTTAAAAATTCATTTTTTTCTTATAATATGTATATAAATTGTAAATATATGTTTATAATGATTAAAATTTGGTAATTATAATTTATTTAAAAAATGATTTAATAATTAGTATGTAAATTAGAAAATATTTGGTTGTGCATGTTAATTTCTTGGTTTCTATTATTATTGCTAATTATATTGTTATTAATTTTTGCTTATTATAATTTTATTAACCTCTTAATTAATTTTTAACCATATTACTATTATTTTATATTTCTAACCTTGTTTATTATTTCTAATTATTATTATTATTATCTTATTATGACTAACCCCTTTATATTTATATTTTATTCTTTATTGCTTAAATTTGCTATTTTTATTATTATTTTGTAATTGTTTCTCGGTTGTAATTTTTTATAATTATTTTAATTATTATTGTCATTATGGTTAGTAATTAGGGAGTGATAACATGTATGATATTTAAAATCAATTTAGAAAATTTCTAATAAAGATAATTAATTTAAACACTTCACACACGTAAGTCGATTTTAAATCGCCGTCTCACTTTCTAAGGATATCCCTCTTGTTGCCTACGAATAAATGGTTAAGTGGGGTGTATAAAGCAAGTCCCTCGAGTAAAAATCATCAAAGTCCCTTATGTTGCCTATACGAATCGAGTCCCTTCGGAAAAAATGATGATAGTCCCTTATAAATGCTTATTACACCCCACCATTGCCTTAAAAATCGAATTGTCCCTCACATGTCCCTTTAACATCCAAAGTAAGGACTACCTACTCCATTATAGTAGGGATAGTCTTACTAAGGAAAGGAAAAAGAATAAGAAAGACCTTAAACATTAAGGTAAGTTGCTTTTAAGTACTTAAGCTCATTTCAAAACTTCTTCACACTTAAACAATTTTCAAATAAAATTTTCAAACAAGTTTCTTACACATCCATACACGGATTATTATTAAACTATTCTGAAATTTTTTGCTATTCACACACTACACATTTCAAAAACAATCTAAAGTGAGCTTAAGTACCTAAGAGCCCATGGATAACCATGGATGAAGAGGGTGCTAACACCTTCCCTTTTCATAACCTACCCCCCGGACCCAAAATAATTCTCTAAGGTCTTTCCTGTTCTTTTATAACCTTTCCTTACGGATAAAATAAAAGTCGGTGGCGACTCTTGCTATCCGCAATATTGTTTAAAGTCAGTTCACCGGGTTACAGAACTGGCGACTCTGCTGGGGAGCTATTTAAGAGGGGTACCCTTAGGAAATAAGATCACTTTAAATTGTTTGCCTTGTTTGCTTTACCTTAACTGTTGGGCTCTTATGTGTGAAAGGTCCTAACCCGGATCTAGTGTACCTTAGGTAAATGGCAATAGACCAAGGAAACTGTGCGACGTATATCGACACGGTTGATCTGGTGGCCATAGTTAGTGCGACTTCTTGGTTGGTGCTTATATTCCTTAAGTCAAGTTGAGGATAATATTGAGGCTGCCATATGTTGTCAACGCACTAACTGACTTTTAGAACCCTAGTTAACTCATCTTGGCCTTTAGAAAGTAGTGAGGTAACCGGCTTTGGTGCAGACTGAAGTTGGTTGACACTCGATACTACGCTCATTGAGATCTTAAACTTGGGGGGTTTTGGTTGGCAAGTAAGTTGCCTTCTGATCAACCACCCTTGTGAAGGATCAATGATATTGAGATCCCTTAGAACCTGGTTACTTTTGTAGGACAGGATGAACCAACTAACTTCAGGGGAGGGTACTTACCTTTAAACCTCATGCAAGCCTTTAAATCTAGGGCTATGGTATGAATTGTTTGTGTGTGCCACATGTTTGTGATTGAGCATAACATCATGACATCATCATGCATCATGAGCATATCATTTTCCCTAACCATTTCAAGGACCAAGGGATTTATCTTTGTTCTTTGTTGCAGGTCATGGCTTCAGCTCGTAGAAACACCATCAGGATCAACTTTGTGAGTATACCTGCTAAGCTTAAAGAGTTGGTTTCTCAAGTGTCTGATCACTCCCAGTTCATCAAGAGACATGGCCACCTATTGGATCTAGTCACTTCAGGGTTCAATGAAGACATGATGAGTGTCATGTTTCAGTTCTTTGACCCTAAGCACCATTGCTTTACATTTCCTGACTATCAGCTGGTTCCAACCATGGAGGAGTTCTCTAAACTTCTGGGTATACCCGTTCTTGATCAAAGACCTTTCACAGGCTTGGAGAAGGAGCTTAAACCAGAGGTTATTGCTGCAGCTCTACATCTGAAGAAGTCTGACATTGTTCTAGAAACGAGAAGTGGAGTCAAGGGTATTCTTGCTAAGGTATTAGTGGATAAAGCTCAAATGTTCTTGAAGGCCATGAGCTATGATGCTTTTGAGGAGATCTTAGCCTTGCTGATATATGGCTTAGTATTGTTCCCCAATCCAGATCAGTTCATAGATGTTCATGCCATCAACATCTTCCTGAGTCACAATCCAGTGCCTACATTGCTTGGAGACATCCTGCATTCTCTTCATACCCGTACTATAAGGGCAAGAGGAACTTTGATGTGCTGCATACCATTGCTTTCTAGGTGGTTTATTTCTCACCTTCCTCGCTCAGTAATGAAGAATGAGCAAGGGTTCAGATGGTCCAAGAGGATCATGTCACTTTCTCACTCAGACATCCATTGGTGCTCCAGATCTATGGAGAATGTTACCATCATTGACCGTTGTGGGGAGTTTCCTAATGTGCCACTTCTAGGCATAAGAGGAGGCATCACCTACAACCCTTCTCTAGCTTTACGACAATTTGGTTACGCCCGGAGTGATGGTCCACATGACATGTTGATTCAGGGCATTGTGTTTGATTACGACAACGATCCTCAGGGTTACCGTCAGAGATTCACACGAGCTTGGGGAAAAGTAAACAGGGTTGACAGCAAGACACTAGAGCCTAAGTACACTATTCCTATGGAAGCTTATCTCAGATGGGTACAATCTCGTGCTCAGACACTCATGATGCCATATCCTGCCATCCTACCAGTTACCATGGAACCTGTTGCTGAAGGAGACACTGCTTATACCATCCTTCACCCAGACATGCCTACTGATATGGAAGACTTGCAGAGATCATGGATCCAACTGAAAGAGCAAAGGGATACTTTCGAGGCTCATTACAAAGCAAGCCAAGCAAGAATCCTGGAGCTCACAAAGCAACTTCACGAGGAACGAAACCTCAATTCATACCTCAACACAAAGAGGAAACGTCCATGGGAGACTTAAAACCCCAACTTTTGTACTTATTTCACTTTCATTTTTTGTAAGCCTTAAAGGCAAAACAAGTTATTACTAATAAAAAGTTGCTTTCTTGGTTGTTTAAGCAAATTTAAATCCTGCGGTCCTTGAAAACATTGCATACACATTACCATATCATTGCATCACAGGTTTATAATTGTGCACAGGTTTCTCATCTTCTCGCTGTTTATTTCAGCAATGGCTCTTGAACAAACAGTTAAGGATCTCCAGGCACAGAATGCACAGTTCCAAGAGCTGATCCTGAACTTGACCAAGGGGCAGGATGAATTGAAGACACTGCTGGCTAAGAAGAGGAATCCTGAGGATAACAAGGATGATCAGCTGAAACAACTACAAGCTGAGATGACAGAAATGAAGACCCAGATGAAGGACCAGGTGACTCTTATCCAAAGTTTAACTCAGGGGCAAGAAGAGCTGAGGACTTTTGTCCACAAACTTCAAAGTGATAGAGTCAGGGATCTAATTGTCAGTCAACCTCCGTTGAAACAAGCCGATTTGGTTGAAAGGAAGATGAGAATAAAAGAAGGTAAGAGACAGGTTGCCACTGATTGTTCTTTAGTTGAAGAAAAAAGACCTGATAAGGTTAATCCACCTCAACACAAGGAATGCAGAAGGCAGTTTATCAAGTTCAGCACTCCAATGTCACAAGTTCTGCAATGCTTGTTGGAGATGAAACTAGTTTCCTTGAAAAATTCTCCTCAAAATCCTAAAACTTCCTCTCCTCGCTATAATCCCAAGGCAAGGTGTGAGTATCACTCCAACAGTCCTGGACATGATACTAATAACTGCTGGATGTTGAAGAATAAGATTCAAGACCTAATTGATGAAGGAGTACTCGAGGTTACTCAAGAAGGCCAGGTTGAGTTCTTCTATCGCCCATCAAGCATCAAAGTTTCCAAATAACTAGAGTGACAAGTTTAGAGGAAGAGGCTTTGAGAACATTTGAATTTTCATTTGTAATTTCTTTTATTTGTCTGAACACTTATTATTATGTTAAACTTTTGTTTTCATTAATGCACTGCATATGTTTGTCTTGAATTAATCCATTCGTTTCACTATATTTTGAATTATGCTTCTTATTTCTATCTTGTGATATTCAACTCCTGATAAAGCTATAAGCCTGTAGAGGGAGGATGACGAAAACAATACCATAATCTTAGGCAGTATGCTTTTGAACAGACTATGCTGACGATGTACAGGCATTGCTTCAATTCCTAAACAGTGGAGATATAAGGAAGTTAATCCCTAGTCAACCCTTTTGAGCCTATGAAGTAGGAGTTTTTATTCTCGCACAAATTAAAACCCTTATTCATAACCTGGGGCAGGGTAGTTACTCGGTTAACTCAAATATGCCAATTATAAGTGTTGTACACAACTAATGATGGTTCTCTGTAATCATTAAACCTGACAGTCAATATCCAGCAAAAGAAAAATTCACTAAGTCAAAACCTATGAAGGAGACTTAGTAAAGACAAATTAAGACATCCCGCTGACTGTAACCTTGAAATAAACAGTTCAGCCAAAGGAAGGGATAATAAAATTGAAAAAAAGGGATCAGTATGAATCCTCAACAAAGAAAGATGATTGAATATTCAAATAAATTTTGGGTTGCTGAGCCATCACAAATATCAGTGTTACGATACCAAACTACTTTGGAACCTCAATATATAAGTTAACTGAGTATAGGACTGAAGAACATCATGGAGATTGGGTTGGGTACAAATATAATTTGAGCCTTTATCCTTTGTTTCTTAAACCATGAACCAGGCCACGTTATAACCCTTTAAAAGTCCTAACTGAAGCATGGTTAGTTCGAGAGCGTACTGCTACAAAAAAGGTATCCTGACTCCTTTAGGGCTTGTTATAAAATTTGAGTTAATATCACAGTTTTAAAAAAAAAAAAAATATATATATATAAACAGTTTTTCTAAAAAAATAACTTGTTTTCAAGACAGACATAAGCATTGCATTTGTGAATATATTTGTTTGCATATACCTAAGTGTTTGACAAATGGAGAAGCTTACAGGATGAATGTTCAATGAACCAAAGTCCTTCCAATGAACAAAGTTGCTTTCTGGGTCAAAAGTCCATGTATGCCAGGGGCATAGTCATTATTCCCCAGTCAAGGGGGCAGGCCATGATACTTCCGGGGCAATCAGGTCCAGATTCAACAATGATTAGTAGCCAGGGGCAGTTTTCCTCATACAGTTGAATCACCAAAGGTGACATTACAGAATTCACAATGCCAGGGGCATATGCTTATGGGGCATTCTACTTGTTTCTTTTGAGATGGTTCATTACAGATACTTCCATTATGTGACGATTCATCCTCAACCAAGGGGCAATGCTTTCTTTTCAAATCTGGTATCCGGAGAATACATGGTCCATTACAACCTGAACCACTTTCCTCTCCCTTGATTTGTAATTCTCAGCAGAAGTCATTGTGGGAATTAATTGTCTATGCCAGTAGTATCAGATGGTGTCCGTATCATGTCTTCAGATCCAGCTATGAGGATTTCTGGGAAGGTATTCAGGAAAGTTAAAAATTTCAGGAGCTCCAAATCCAATTGGTTATACACTCTCGAAGTTGAAACAATTCTGTTTCCAAAATTCAGCTTTACTTTTCCCTTTGAATCCAGATTTACTTTTACCCTAAGCGAAACATCCATTAGTTGTGTTTGAATGCATGTATGCTTAATATGATTGATGTTTACCAGAAATGCATGAAAATACAGTAATAGTATTTATTAAGGACAAACGAGGGAAGGATTTCAACGAAGCTTCACCAGTTCGCCTTTACAAAACAGTTACAAACCCTCAGTAGGGAAAATCCATCTTCATAAAGTCTCATCTCCCCTGGAATTTATATCCATCTCTTTTATCCTCATACGGATATACGGGAAATTACTTTCCAATAAGGGTACGACCAACGAAGACGGGATGTTATACTTATCCTACTATCAAACGAAGACGAAGGTTATTTATACCTTGTTATCCCCAGTAGACGGGAGGTTATATATACCTTACCATCCCCAACAACGGGAGGTTATATTTATATCCTGTTATCACCAGCAGACGGAGGTTATACATTCTTCAACAACGAATCGGGATTTATTTTCCCTGGTCAGCAGTTGTTATACGAAGATATCCAGATGTTCCCGACAGTATCATATCATACATACATCATTTACATCATACCATAGCATATATATCCATATACATAATACATTACCTAAGTACATCATATCATACATGCATACATAAAGCATAAACTAATATTGTTATACAGAATGCTACTTTGTTTTCAGGTTAATTATCCAACAAGCAAACTTATGATCTTTGGGACTGCTTTATTGTAACCTCAGGGTTATTTTATCCTCCTGATGAGCTCATCATTATTTCAAGACTGCATTGGAGTTGTCATTATTGATGTCTCCATCCTCCTGAAATCAATACTTCAAGACTGCATTAGAGTTATCATTATTGATTGCTCTATCCTCCTGAAGACATATCACATCATTATTGGAGTTGTCATTATTGATGTCTCCATCCTCCTGAAATCAATACTTCAAGACTGCATTAGAGTTATCATTATTGATTGCTCTATCCTCCTGAAGACATATCACATCATTATTTCAAGACTGCATTGGAGTTGTCATTATTGATGTCTCCATCCTCCTGAAATCAGTACTTCAAGACTGCATTAGAGTTATCATTATTGATTGCTCTATCCTCCTGAAGACATATCACATCATTATTTCAAGACTGCATTGGAGTTGTCATTATTGATGTCTCCATCCTCCTGAAATCAGTACTTCAAGACTGCATTAGAGTTATCATTATTGATTGCTCTATCCTCCTGAAGACATATCACATCATTATTTCAAGACTGCATTGGAGTTGTCATTATTGATGTCTCCATCCTCCTGAAATCAATACTTCAAGACTGCATTAGAGTTATCATTATTGATTGCTCTATCCTCCTGAAGACATATCACATCATTATTGGAGTTGTCATTATTGATGTCTCCATCCTCCTGAAATCAATACTTCAAGACTGCATTAGAGTTATCATTATTGATTGCTCTATCCTCCTGAAGACATATCACATCATTATTTCAAGACTGCATTGGAGTTGTCATTATTGATGTCTCCATCCTCCTGAAATCAGTACTTCAAGACTGCATTAGAGTTATCATTATTGATTGCTCTATCCTCCTGAAGACATATCACATCATTATTTCAAGACTGCATTGGAGTTGTCATTATTGATGTCTCCATCCTCCTGAAATCAGTACTTCAAGACTGCATTAGAGTTATCATTATTGATTGCTCTATCCTCCTGAAGACATATCACATCATTATTTCAAGACTGCATTGGAGTTGTCATTATTGATGTCTCCATCCTCCTGAAATCAGTACTTCAAGACTGCATTAGAGTTATCATTATTGATTGCTCTATCCTCCTGAAGACATATCACATCATTATTTCAAGACTGCATTGGAGTTGTCATTATTGATGTCTCCATCCTCCTGAAATCAATACTTCAAGACTGCATTAGAGTTATCATTATTGATTGCTCTATCCTCCTGAAGACATATCACATCATTATTGGAGTTGTCATTATTGATGTCTCCATCCTCCTGAAATCAATACTTCAAGACTGCATTAGAGTTATCATTATTGATTGCTCTATCCTCCTGAAGACATATCACATCATTATTTCAAGACTGCATTGGAGTTGTCATTATTGATGTCTCCATCCTCCTGAAATCAGTACTTCAAGACTGCATTAGAGTTATCATTATTGATTGCTCTATCCTCCTGAAGACATATCACATCATTATTTCAAGACTGCATTGGAGTTGTCATTATTGATGTCTCCATCCTCCTGAAATCAGTACTTCAAGACTGCATTAGAGTTATCATTATTGATTGCTCTATCCTCCTGAAGACATATCACATCATTATTTCAAGACTGCATTGGAGTTGTCATTATTGATGTCTCCATCCTCCTGAAATCAGTACTTCAAGACTGCATTAGAGTTATCATTATTGATTGCTCTATCCTCCTGAAGACATATCACATCATTATTTCAAGACTGCATTGGAGTTGTCATTATTGATGTCTCCATCCTCCTGAAATCAGTACTTCAAGACTGCATTAGAGTTATCATTATTGATTGCTCTATCCTCCTGAAGACATATCACATCATTATTTCAAGACTGCATTGGAGTTGTCATTATTGATGTCTCCATCCTCCTGAAATCAGTACTTCAAGACTGCATTAGAGTTATCATTATTGATTGCTCTATCCTCCTGAAGACATATCACATCATTATTTCAAGACTGCATTGGAGTTGTCATTATTGATGTCTCCATCCTCCTGAAATCAGTACTTCAAGACTGCATTAGAGTTATCATTATTGATTGCTCTATCCTCCTGAAGACATATCACATCATTATTTCAAGACTGCATTGGAGTTGTCATTATTGATGTCTCCATCCTCCTGAAATCAGTACTTCAAGACTGCATTAGAGTTATCATTATTGATTGCTCTATCCTCCTGAAGACATATCACATTATTATTTCAAGACTGCATTGGAGTTGTCATTATTGATGTCTCCATCCTCCTGAAATCAGTACTTCAAGACTGCATTGGAGTTATCATTATTGATTGCTCTATCCTCCTGAAGACATATCACACTATTATTTCAAGACTGCATTGGAGTTGTCATTATTGATGTCTCCATCCTCCTGAAATCATTACTTCAAGACTGCTTTAGAGCTTTCCATTGCTCTATCCTCATGAAGACATGCTGTTACATCAGTATTACTCCAGACTCCTGACAGCTTTCATTATACTACTAAAGAACTTTTCCCTAGTGGCATTTTTAAGCCCACTCAAATCATGTTCAACCAACCATCAATATCACTCTATGCACTGGTGAGTGCAAATTTTTGGGCTTTTGTGTTCAATCCCCTTCAACCTTCCAGGTTACGACTGGCAAATATACCAATCTAACCCCTCAGGTTTCAGAAAATTGAACAGGGGCAGCTGTTGCACCCCAAAATTTGCCCTCACAACACAGGACTTTGTGTTCTAAGAAGGTTCACAAGGTTCACAAGTTCCCCAACACTTGCATAACCTTTCATGAGGTTCATAAAGTCCACAAGTTACTTTATGAAAGTTCACAAGGTCCACAATGCTTTCAATACCTTTCATGAGGTTCATAAAGTCCACAAGTTACTTTATGAAGGTTCACAAGGTTCACAAGTTTCACAATGATTACAAAGCTCTCCTGAGGTCTACAAAGCCACTTCATGAGGTTCACCAGGTTCACAAGCTTCACAATACCTCCCATGAGTATCACAAGACATTTTATGATGGTTCACAAGGTTCACAAAGTTCACAATTGGTCAAAGAAGTTGACATTTCCCTCAGACAATGCACCTCCTAAGCAGTGCATCCAAAACTAGGGTTTTGACTTTAATCAGGCTAAATGGACTTCCAATACTTCAAGTGAGCTTCATAACATCTTATATGTGTGTAAGAACCCCTATGACAAGTTTCAAGACTTTTCTCAAAAGTTTGCTCAGTCAGATGATCAGATAAGTCAAAATCAGTCAATGTAGTTAAAAAGTCAAACTGAGGTCAACTGTGGTCAAACCAAAGTCAAACTTCATGATTTTTTGTCAACATCAAGTATATGAAGTAAAATTCATCATTTGATCAAAGGTTGATCATGATTCATCAAGGAAATTCCAGATCATCAATAATCAGGAGTTTCTAAATTAGGGTTTCCTCAGTAAAAGTCAACTGAACTTTGACCAGCCATAACTTTCACATACTTCATCACCAAGTCTCCATCCAAAGCTCATTTTGAAGGAAATTGAATTCTCTACAACTTTGATGTTGAAGGTTAAGCCCAAAAATGCTTCATTTGAAAGATATGATCTAAGACATTATAGGTCATTTCAAAAGTCAACAAAAAGTCAACAACTTCAAAAGGGCATAACTTGAGATTGGTAAATGATATGGACCTGAAACCAGTGGGGTTGTTTAGAGGACTCTTCAAGCTTTCCAAAAAGTCCAAGAACACCCTCATACCCTTAAAATTGAGGGAGATGTGCCTTTGCAAAGTTAAGAAATTTTGTGATGGTTTATGTTGAAAAGGGAGGTTCAAAATCATTTCTTTTCAAATGGGCCATTCAATTTGTGACCCAATCCACTTCATAATGCCATGCACGAAATTTTCATGATATTTTCATATTTTTTATTTTATTTTATTAATTTATTATGATTTATTACATTTTAAATCATTTTAAATTTAAAAAAAATATTAAATATGAAAAGATATTTTTGTGATTGGATCTAAAAAATCATAAAGTGTGATTGGAGTCAAAGAAGAAGGAAATCATATGAATCATCCCAAGATAGCAAGGTTTTATGATCAAATATTTGACTTTTACAACTTAATCTTTGTCAATCTTTTTTGGATCAATTTTTCACATAGCCCATCAATATTTCTGACCTAAATTCATCACACATATATACTTAACACAAACCTAATGTTCAGAGACAAATTTGAACAGCCAAGAGGTAAGAACAGGAACACAAAAATTCTTCAAAAAATTGGAATTCGGTTTTGAAGATTGAAGCCCTTTTGAACCAATTTAAAGGTTGAGACACATTCCTGAGACATCATTGAAGCATTCCCAATGATCATTTGCAGCTGAAACATCATACATGACATAACCCGAATCCATGAATGTTCATCATATTTTGATTTTCGATTTTGCATATTGGCTGATTTTTAACAACTTTTGACTATTGTTTTGTGTTTGTATGGAGTTCTTAATCGTTTCTGGACAGGTTTCGTGAAGAACCATTACCTAATATGGATTTCACCATTATTAGGTTTTTTCGGCCAAATTAGGGTTTATCAATCCACCAAATATAAATGAATTTGGAAGACATAGGATTGTTGTATGAATCATGGGAATCATAAATCATTAATCAATTTTATGAATCGGTACCGTTTTGTCCATGTTTGATTTTCGTAGGTTTTTGATGTTGAAGAACATGCAGTTAAATTCGCAGGAAAAGCCAAAGGAAAATTCGCAGCAAAATTCAATGAAGAAGATGACCTCTGGCGCCAGTTTCAAATTCAAATTTTGTTAAAATATTTTATGATTGTTTTGTTATCTCACTTACACACACGCGCGTGTGTCCTGGTGGTAAACTATGGTTGTGTATATTGTAAGGTCCATGGTTCGATTCTTGGCCATGGCAATGTTTTGTTTATTTTTCGCAGGATAAAAAGAGGTTTCATATATTATTAGTCGTAGCCGTTCCATGACCAGGAAGGCTCTCCCAGCCAGGCGGTCAAGCGTATGCATGCATGTTCATAAGGTCCTGGGTACGAAACTACCCCAGGCCTTTTGTTTTTGCTATTTTTTCTGGATTTTTCAAAATAAAGAACAAAACGGCCTGGACTCTTCCTCCTAGCACCTGCGCCTGGCTGGCCTGGTGGTTCTTGTTGCTGCTGGTAAACAAAGGGTCCTGGGATCAAATCCCATCAGGTTCCTTTTCTTTCATTTTCTTTTATTTTCTGGTTTTTCACTTAATTTAATTAATTTAAATCATTATTATATTATTATAAAATATGTATATTATATGGTTTAAATTATTCTAAAAAACAATTTTTCTAAAAAATAATAATAATAATACTCTTGTTTTTTTTATTTATTTCAAAATTTTATTTTGTATAATTTATGCTAATTAAAAAAATGTTATGTAAATATTAAAATTTTTTTATATATATATAAATCCTAATGTAAAAAACCTGATTTTCCAAATCTTAAAATATTTTTCTAAATAACATTTAATTCTGTTTTTTTTTTATTAAATCCTAATATAATTATAATTTTTCATAAAATTTTGTATTTGTAATTTAAATTAATTTTCTTTTAATATTTAGAAATAGTTTAATTATATTTTAACATGATATTTAAAAATTCATTTTTTTCTTATAATATGTATATAAATTGTAAATATATGTTTATAATGATTAAAATTTGGTAATTATAATTTATTTAAAAAATGATTTAATAATTAGTATGTAAATTAGAAAATATTTGGTTGTGCATGTTAATTTCTTGGTTTCTATTATTATTGCTAATTATATTGTTATTAATTTTTGCTTATTATAATTTTATTAACCTCTTAATTAATTTTTAACCATATTACTATTATTTTATATTTCTAACCTTGTTTATTATTTCTAATTATTATTATTATTATCTTATTATGACTAACCCCTTTATATTTATATTTTATTCTTTATTGCTTAAATTTGCTATTTTTATTATTATTTTGTAATTGTTTCTCGGTTGTAATTTTTTATAATTATTTTAATTATTATTGTCATTATGGTTAGTAATTAGGGAGTGATAACATGTATGATATTTAAAATCAATTTAGAAAATTTCTAATAAAGATAATTAATTTAAACACTTCACACACGTAAGTCGATTTTAAATCGCCGTCTCACTTTCTAAGGATATCCCTCTTGTTGCCTACGAATAAATGGTTAAGTGGGGTGTATAAAGCAAGTCCCTCGAGTAAAAATCATCAAAGTCCCTTATGTTGCCTATACGAATCGAGTCCCTTCGGAAAAAATGATGATAGTCCCTTATAAATGCTTATTACACCCCACCATTGCCTTAAAAATCGAATTGTCCCTCACATGTCCCTTTAACATCCAAAGTAAGGACTACCTACTCCATTATAGTAGGGATAGTCTTACTAAGGAAAGGAAAAAGAATAAGAAAGACCTTAAACATTAAGGTAAGTTGCTTTTAAGTACTTAAGCTCATTTCAAAACTTCTTCACACTTAAACAATTTTCAAATAAAATTTTCAAACAAGTTTCTTACACATCCATACACGGATTATTATTAAACTATTCTGAAATTTTTTGCTATTCACACACTACACATTTCAAAAACAATCTAAAGTGAGCTTAAGTACCTAAGAGCCCATGGATAACCATGGATGAAGAGGGTGCTAACACCTTCCCTTTTCATAACCTACCCCCCGGACCCAAAATAATTCTCTAAGGTCTTTCCTGTTCTTTTATAACCTTTCCTTACGGATAAAATAAAAGTCGGTGGCGACTCTTGCTATCCGCAATATTGTTTAAAGTCAGTTCACCGGGTTACACTGAATAAAACCGCTAACTGGATTGGGAATGAGAAATGAGAAAGGAACTGAAATAAGAAAATGGAAAGAAAGGGGAAAATGTAGGGAAAATAAAGAGTGTGCTCGAACGGGCCCTACCCCGCTGCCTACGTACCTCATCGGGATAATGAGGATCAGAGTCGACGTAGTTCGCCTAACCTAGGCGGGAACTATTTGCTTGTGTTTTTTACAGCTGGAACTGCGTATGTCTATGCTCAGGTGTTGCATGCTCGTCTGGTACGAGTGCGTTTACCGTCTTGCATGCGAGACAAGTCGCCGCGAGTTCGCGTTGTGAGTGAATGAGATGAGAAAAGAAGTTCCCGCAGGATAGTCGCTTGTTGTTTGTTTTTTGTCTTTTATGAGTTTTGTATGAATTTGGCTCAAGGAAGTGAATTCAAACTCTTTTCCGTGGAATGTACACTTGACACTACATTCCAAGATGGAATAATAGAACAAGCATACCCAGTAAGGAGAATTTATCCAAGACTGGTTTCCTAGGATTAGGGTTTAAGTTCACTGGCTTGTTGAACTTTATTAAGTGTTTTTGTTGCTTTTGTGAAGAAGTATTTTTTAAGCTTTCTTTGTGAACAACTCCTTGATGAGACTTGTGCATCATGATAGACAAGCTTACACCACTCCAAGATGGAATGAATGCAAGTGCTTCATGGAATAAGGCTATACACAAGGAATCCTTTCATTTATTTGTTAAGTGTTTTTTTGGATTTTGTTTGAAGATAAGAAGAGAATGACTCAAATTGCAAAAAGGGACAAAATCTAAGGGACTAAGACTCAATCCTAATTTTTATTTATTTACAAGTGGTCCTAATGGTTTATGAGGTTTTCTACTCCTAATGGAAACTTAGAAACTAATAGAACTCAACTTACTTCTTAATGAAGTTAAGTTGATTCTAAGAACAAATGGGGGAAGCCTATACAAGTTGTAAAATCAAATGAAGCAAAACAATGAATTTAACCATAAGAAATAAAATTCTAAAATGCATTTAATGACATGAATTAAAAAATAGTCTATTTTTTTATTCTACTTCTAAGTGAAATGAATTTTTAAGCCTAAGTTCTAAATCTAAGCTAAACCTAATATCCATCTTAAAAATCAAACTTTAATTAGCCTAAGTCTAAATTAAATTCTATGACTAAATTTAAACTAACCTACTTTATTTTTTTATTGAATTATTTCTAACTATGATTAACTAATGGGATTTATGCATAACTAGGTCTAAAACTAATATCCTAAAAAATATTAAAACCTCTAGAAAAATTATGAAACTTAAACTATAGGGTCCTAACACTATCTAAAATGTTGTATTAAGAGGGATTCTAAAAAATCTTATTTTTTCTATGCCTAACAATTAATTATTTCCAGCTAAGAATTAACTACTATTTCCTAAGGATTACTCCACTAAAACCTAAGATAAAAGGTCCTAAAAATTCCATGAAAAATATCCTAAGAACTATTATGAGTCCTCTAATTACAGAAAAAAGAATGGCTCAAAAAAGTTGCTGGAAGTTGCTTAAATAAAATGAACAAAATCCAGCATAATTAAAAGAAATCCAATAAAGCTAATTAAAAGAATAATTCAGAATTAAATCAAAAATAACAAAAATTCAGAAAATAAAAATATCACAAATTTCTAAAATGACTTATTAAGCTACTTAATTTTTTGGGGAATTTTATAATGCTTTTTATTATTTTTTATGAATTTAATTCTAACTATGTTTAACTTAAAAATATAAGCCTAAAGAAAAAATGCAGAGGGGTGTTTTTTAGTTATTTTTCTAGTTATTAATTTCCATGGGCCTAACAGAGGGAGTGTGAAAAACAATGGACTTGAGCCCATTTTCGTTAGAACCAGGGGGTGCGAAAAGAGGACCTTTTATGCTTGTTTTCTTAATGGGCTTAGAACGCAGGGTGTAAATAGCAATGATATTGGGCCCATTTTATATTGGAAACCAGGGGGAGTGCAGGGAGCAATGTTTTTATGTTGTTTTTCATGATGGGCCCAGAATGGGGGTTTAGGAATTAAACATATTTTTTAATTAACTTAAAGAATGAATTAGACTAATCTTAAGATAATATTTTTTCTAAAATCTGAATTTAAGCAAAAGAATTAAACTAATCTTATTATAATATTTTCTAAAATCTTAATTAAAGAAAAAGAATTAAACAAAACTTAAACTAATATTTTCTAAAAAAATCTTAATTTAAACAAAATGAAATAAAACTATAGCTTATGATAAAATCTTCTAAAATCCTAATTAAAAATGAAATAAACTAATCTTAAACTAATATTTTCTAAAATCTGAATTAAACTATATTTATTATAACATTTCTTTTAATTCACAACATTATCTTTAGTCTAATTAATTAAATCAATTTAATGATTTTTTCCTCTTTAATTAAAATAAAAAACAAGAGAAGGTTGGATACATCACTGAAACCCTAAAGACCTTCTTCATCTTCTCTCTTACCCGCCGCCGAAAACCCTAATTTCACCTTCCTTTTCTTCGCTTTCATCTTCTCCTTCGAAAACCCTAACCTAAACCTTCTTCGGCCTCTCTTCTCCATGAACCTTCAACCTTCCCCCTTTCTTCGTTTTCAACCGATTCGAACCACCACCGAACCTTAACCCTTTCCGTCATCACCAATTGAAAACAAGAAGCTTCGTCATCTATATTCTTCACACGACTCACTGAAACCTACCCTTAGCTAACCTCACGAACCGAAGAACAAAACCCTATGACAACAGCTATAACTTCATGAATCATAAGTGGCTTGAGCTCTTACCTTGAATTGGAACGATGAGCTTCGGAGACGGTTCGCTACTGGCCAAAAGACGACGCTTGATGTTATGCTTGGTCCGGTTCGTTCGCTCCTTCGCGCAATCTGGTATTCGTGAATGCTCGCACCATGTAGATGATGATGATGATAAGTGATGAAATCGGCTCCTCTCACACGGTAAGCTGCTTTTGTTCTCCTTGATCTTTAACATCCGCTGTGAAGTTCTTGTTGACGACTCCTCAATTTCGCACCTGCTGAATATTTGCGTTGTTTCCATGTCTTTACAGGTTATCACGAATACAGGCGACGATAAAGGTTGGTGATGATACTCCGCGATAAACCATAGAATGAAGGTAATGATGCAGGGATGCTTGATGCTGCGTTCACAATGAAGATAGCAGTACCGGAAATAGATCCCCTTGCACGGTAATATTGCTTCTTGATTCCCTGTGCAATCGAAATATTTTTCTTTGCCGATTCTGTTGGATTTTTTCACAATTAATGGAATAATTGCAGGGTGAGAATGAGTGAGGCTGCTGTGAATGGAAGGAAGTGATGCCTGAAAATCCAGGAGTTGTTTGAAGGTGGTAATGGTGATGAGAAGATTGGAGATTATTGAAGGGAATGAAGTTATGAGAAGGAGATGAAGGTTGATGAAGAAGAGAAGAGGAAGATGGTTGAAAAGGATTGAGAAAGGGTGAAGAGATTGAAAGGGTGGAAGGGATTGAAAGTTGTGTAAGAAGCTCAATGGAATAAGAAGCTCCTGATTTATAGCCGATTCTCACGGAAGGATCTGGAAGCTTCAGGTAAAATCAGCTTCAATTCTGTTACTTTTCTGTTATGCATTTCTGTTAGATTTGGTTATGAGTTAGTTTGTTAGTTTTTGATTTCTGTTAGCATTTTGTGGTTTTCCTTTTATTGGCTGTGCTGATTTGATCATAACATCACCTGCTTTCCTTTTCCAGATTCAGCTGAAGCCTCACCAATATGATTGCTACGAACTAGAGCCAAACGGAACAAGCAAATGACCAGCCAATATCGTAACCGGAGCAGAATTTGCTGCTGTTTCCACCGGGTGCACTGAGCTGGCATATAGAAACTCGGCCAGGGATTCATGTCTGTTCCATAACCACTGCACGGCTTCAACAACCAATTGTCCATCAACCTCACACGCTCCGATACTAGAGTGTTTAGTGCAACATGCTGGCAGCCTCTTATACCAATCATGCCATCTCGAGCTGATAAACGGCTTATAGGCTAGGTAACCACTCTGAACTTCTTTATTGTTTCTGATATGAGTTCACGACGAATCTCAATTCTTTCATTGTTCTCAGCTAGTATCCTGTTACGTCGGTTAGATTCTGATTGCTTTTGGTGGAGTTATCCTTTTCTCCTTCTTTTACATTCTCTATTACATCCTGTCAATTTCTAGTTATTGATCCCATGCCGTTTCGCAGGTTGATTGAATGCTGACACTGAAGATTATGGTTTACGAAGATGGAGATATAGATGATGCCGAGAAAAAAAATGGAAGAGTGAAAGATTGAAGGATTCCTCTTTTTTTTGTCTTTGTAACTTGGTAGAATATAGGATTTTCTCCTCCTGTAACAACATTATACTTAACCTTGGACTTGAAGATGTAACTGTATTTTTTTCAATTTCGTAATTGACTTCATAACTGAAATGCTCTTCTATTTATAATTGAATTCTTTTACTTCTAGAGGAAATTTGTCAAGCTTTTCACCATTCATATCACTGTCCAGAGCAATAGAAAACTTAGTTGCTGAAAATGAGCTTGTTTTGAAAAACAACATATGCCTTTTCTTAATCTAAACCAGTCATGTGAACCACCTTGACTCAAAAGAACATATGAATCACCATAATCATTAAATAGTGCATCAACAATAGTGCACTCAGCTGGGTTTAGAATTCCATCCAAATTGATTTTTTTTCTCGACAGTGTTCGGATGGCCATCTTGACTCAAAAACGAAAACAATTCTAATTGTCCCTTTTTTTGTAGAAAAATAGAGCAGGAGCAAAAGAAATGAGCTAGGAGAAGGAGGGAATTAGGTTTTAAAAAATAGAAATTAGAATTAGAGTTGGCTTAGTGATTTGGATACTAAAAAAAGAAATTGACCTCTTAGCATTTTTTGTGTGGAAATTTATGATGATTCTAGAACGAAATTGCTATCGAGTTTAAATGGTGTAAAAAAATGGACAAGAAGAAAACATGAGTTTGATATGAACTATGAAAAATGGAAGATGGTTCAAAATGGATTACGGACAAAAGATAAATGGGGAAGTGAATAAGAGAGAAATGAAGATGAATTAATGGAAACGTATTGAAGTATAAAGATGAAGATGGAATGGAATAATCGGGAGTGATTAATAACAGTGAGAACAAAGCAATGAATGAGATCTTGATTCTGGCCCAAAACATATCTGGAAATCTTTCCACAAATCTATAAGCACAACCACTTTTGAGCCACTGAATATATTTTTTAAATTAGTCGTAACTCTTTGAATTATCTGAAACATGCCCTGACCATTCGAATCCAGATGAATCACTGGTAAACTGAAGATTCAGACCAGATTTCACACAAAATACTGCTCGATATCCCGATGAATCACAACACACGGCAGCCCGAACTTTGAATATGCATTGTCTAAGAGATAGTCCAGTGGCCCAAATAATCTTACAGTTGCAATAATCTTCTGATAGTTTGACCAAAATTAGGTCAAACTCCCATATGAATCGAAACACAACTGAACAACCGCATTTGAAGTGGAATCAAAGTCCAATGAATTCTTTCCACCATTTCAAACCCTGACAGATAACGTATGAAACCCTAATTTCCCTGGGTCTTGATCACATGCCTTATGAAACAACGAAATGAACTACTATGATGTTAATGAATTGATGAGAAATGCTGATGAATGCAAAATGATGAGCCAATAAAGGGAATAAATATGAGGGCAAATTTTGAGGTATTACAGCTGCCCCTATTCAATCATCTGCAAGCCTGAACGAATAATTGCAACGACTTTTATACGTTCAAGGCAGGGAGTGATTGAATACTCGAATAAAACCTGAAAATTTGCACATTGAGGGTAATGGAAATGCCATCTGCCCATTTATTTATTTATGTATTTTTTGATTTTGACCTCTGAATAGGCAGCGAAAATAGAACCGGGTGGAATAGAATCAATGCAATCACTGCGACTACTGAACGAACCGAAACCACAAGGAGGGTGCCTGTTGGCGAAACAGGACTTAACGCAACATCAACTGATTTGCGACTCAAATAAGATCAACCAATCTAACACGGAGATGGTATCAACCGATCCACCCCGGAAACGCGAGAATGTAATATCATCCGATTTACAACTCGAAGAGAAATGATATCAACCGATTCATAACTCAAATATGATCAACCGATCTAACACGGAAATGGTATCAACCGATCCACCCTGGAAACGCGAGAATGTAATATCATCCGATTTACAACTCGAAGAGAAATGATATCAACCGATTCATAACTCAAATATGATCAACCGATCTAACACGGAAATGGTATCAACCGATCCACCCCGGAAAACGAGAATGCAATATCATCCGATTTACGACTCGAAGAGAAATGATATCAACCGATTCATAACTCAAATAAGATCAACCGATCTAACAGAAATGGTATCAACCGATCCATTATCTTTGCACTGAGACGAGACCATTGTACTTAAATGGAGACTCGAAAGGAACGGGATCGTTGTACTTAAACGAGAGCCCCAAGACGCGACCGTTGTACTGAAACGGAGACGCGAAAAAATGAGACTGTTGTACTGAAACAAGACTCAAAGACGAGACCATTGTACTTAAATGGGGACTCGAAAGGAGCGGGATCGTTGTACTTAAACGAGAGCCTAAGACGCGACCGTTGTACTGAAACGGAGACGCGAAAAAATGAGACTGTTGTACTAAAACAAGACTCAACTAGGGATAACAACAAGACTCGGTGGAAGCACCCACCCTGGGAAATGAAGTTGCATTCTGTGGGGAATACTTCAATCTGATTGGAGATGTAACGGGTCTTTATGTAATATACCTCAAAACTGGTCCATGCTGGTATGCATATGTTTGAATTTATGGCGTAATGCTCCATGAGGATGGAAATGCTACGCTTTGGAGGATGCAAATGTAATGATGATTACTGGATGCAAATGCAAATGCAAAGGGGTCTCCCGATGAGGAGAAAACAGGTATCCCAGATAACTTGGCTGGGAAGAAACGATGATCACTGCATTGATCTGGTTGATCCTTGTGAGGAGAAAACAATTCTGCGGGGAAGGCTGTCAATGATATACCGGCTCTGAACTGCCGCCATTGCCAAAAATAAATTGGACTTTGAGATTGGAGAGCCAAGACCCTGCTGGAGATGGACTCTTCCTGAACTCTGGCAGGGATGACAGATGATGTCAATGATAAAGCTTCCCACTGAAGGTAAGAGCTCAAGTTGCCACTTGCTGGGGATAAGAGAAAAATCCTCTCATGTTGGGAATGAGAGATGTAAGGCGTTTCATGCTGGGGATGAGAGAAAAATCCTCTCATGTTGGGAATGAGAGATGTAAGGCGTTTCATGCTGGGGATGAGAGACGATGATACCCTTCTGATCAAGAAGTAACTTTCGCTTTGCCACACAGCTGGAGAAGGGATTGTCTAATGAGACTAGCTAAGACATTTTGATCAATGAAGCTTGCGGATGAAATAACTCTTGAAGTACTATGCTGACAATGGCTTTGCCCCTAGCCCCGGGTTGATAGGTTGTCAACTAATCATGAGTGAACAATGGTTCTTTACAATCTTCAACTCGCCTTCTACTAGGATCTATAACGTCTCAAGAGGATTTTACAGAAAACTGGCATACGAGATACCTCAGTGTCTTCAAACTCTTGGAGAGATTCGTCGGATCTCGAAATAACTGCCCCAGACTGCATGGTTTGTGCAAGAATTTGCCTCGCAAGGATTCATGAAGAACCTCATATCCCTGTGAGATATTCTGCCCCAGTATATTGAACTCCGGATAGGTGCTTCTGATAAACCGTCTTCGGGAGAGAGTAACTTCTAGTGCTCTTGGGGTGGCCTGCCCCAATACGAGCCTTGAAGTGATCACCTCTGAATGACTGTGCTTTGAAGAAAACACCCAGATCAATTGTTCTCTGAGAGATTGGATCTCGAAGTAATTGCCCCAGTTTGGCTAAAATTTGAATGCATGCATCAGACTAATGGCTCTTTGAGAGATTTGAATCTCGAAGTGATTGCCCCGGCTTGGCTGAACTTTGAAGAGATTGCTCGACATGACTTCCCCAGATTAGTTGGCTCTTACCACAACTGTTGGGAAAGTCCCTACTCAATGGAGTTTTCTTGAAAAGTGCACCTCGACAGATTGTCCTTCGGAAGTTTCAGACTTCTCAACTTGGCAAGATTAAGCTCTTGGACTGAGATTCCATACATGGACTTTTATGATGCCAAACAAATGTATGCAAGCAGAAAATGTTTATTTTAAGAATGAAAATTCTAATGCAACACACATATTAATTTTGAAGTTTTACTGAAAAAGATGTCGCAAACCTTTGTGAGCGGATCACTGGTTAAGATACGACATTAATTTTCGAATAATAGAAAGCATGCACATGCAACACCAACAAAGATCTTTCAATACCACTCATAGGAGTCAGGAACGCGGTCTCTTGGTAGTACGCTCTCAAAAATAACCCAGTTTCAGTTAGGACTTTTTGAGGGTTGTATCGTGGCCTGGTTCACGGTTATAGAAACAAAGGATATAGGCTCGAAATTTATTTGTGCCCACCCCTCTTCGTGATGTTCTCCATTCCTATGTTCAACTAGCTTTCACAAACATTCACCTTTCATAAGGGTTTCGTGTTGATTGAGGAACCATTGCTGCTATCAATTCGAGTACCAATCAGGTTATTGTTGAGAGTCAGTCACTCCTCTATCTTTTGTGTCTGTGTCACACGCCTTTGTTCTTGTTCAAGGATCTTTCTTGTGTAATCCTTTTCGTCTTTCACTTTTGCATTATTTTGTTTATCCCTAACTTTTGCCTGGACTGAATTCTTGTGAATCTTTGATTGTGAAGTCCAGCGGGATGCCCTAATTTTTGCCTAAGTCGCTTGTTTTCAAGTTTCGACTTAGCGGGCTTTCTCATTCATTTTTTTTCTTCTTTCTTTTTTTTTTTGAACAAATCGTGTGACACTGTTTGTCTTGAATACTTTGCGAGGGTCGTGACTGTCTCACTTCTTGGTTAATGAGTAATAACCAATGTGGTTTCCGGTCTTTGGACCACTTACTTGGGATAACCATTGTGGTTTCTAGTCATTGGACCTCTTGATTTGGTAAAACGAAAGGTAATGGATCCTCATATGTACATTCCTTTTCGAAATTCGAACGCTAGGTCAAACTAACTGACACCTACCCTGCCCCTGGGTTTAGTGCAAGGGTTTTTTCATGCAAAAAGAAACTCCTACTTCAAGGCTCAAATGGGTTGGCGAGGGTCTATCTCCCTTATATCTCCGGTGTTTAGGATTTGAAACAATGCCTGTACATCGTCAACAAGGTCCTTCTCAAAAGCACACAATTAGAGATTTTTGCGTTGTCATTTCGTCATCCTCCCTCATAGAGTTTAAGCACGACAGTTGGTATTGCAATGCACATACACAAAATCATGAGTGAATACGAGTGGATTACTTCAAGAAAAACATGTGCATTTTATTATGGTTAACATTCAAAAACAAATAAATTTCATACAAGTAAACAAATGCTTAGCATATAAAAGAAACTACAAATGGAAATGCAGTAAAGAAACTGAATATAGCCGTAGTTGAGGAGGCTTGGCTCCGTCTGGACCCGTCAGTCTTGGATACTTTCAGCGATCAACAACTCTTTCACGGACTTGTAGTCTTCAATTCGCAGTGGTATAATTACCCACGACAATCATACCTCTTCTTCTAGTTGTTCTGACTCCGACACGAGACATCCGAAGAGGGAAGTGAAGCTGAGGAGTAAAGTTTCCCCATAAGGTTGCTCGGAAAGACCTGACGATCTTCTGCCTACGTATCTCCATTGACCCGAGACCAATGAAGAATCAGAGCGACGTAGTTCCCCTCAACAGGGATGAAACTGCACTGCAAAGACGCACCATTACCAAAACAAGAGCATCTGAATTACTTCTGGCTTCAAAACTTCAAATCAAAGAAAGTGTCATCTCTCTTATATGCTTGGTGCGAAGTTGATAGCTTTCGAGTCGATTAAGTCCTGCACTGTGTGGTGAAAAGCTTTACATCTATCAATATGATGCCCTGGCGCCCCAGAATGAAAATCACAGTTGACATTGGCATCCCATCCCTCCGGTAGTGGAAAAGGAGGTGGAGACAGCTTGCGAAGCCCAACCAACTTCAATTGAAGCAAATGCTGGAGAAGATCAGTGTAAGACATTGGCAAAGGGTCAAAAAATCTTTCTCTCCTTTGTTGCTGACCCTGTTGAGGATTATGCTGACGACGATTTTGCTGTCGTGAACGCGTGGCACTTGGGATGATCATAGATGCCGTATGGTAACGCGAACCTTGATTTCTCTTCTTTCGTTGGACACAAACTGCCCCTGCTTCTTCGTATTGCTTCTTTTGCTCGTTGAACAACGACTTCTTAGTTCCAGAAGTGGAGGCACCGTTGACCTGAATCTTTCCTCGCTTCATCCTATTTTCAATTCTTTCACCAGTCAAGACGATATCAGAAAAACCATTAGCTGAACAGCTCGCCAAACGCTCAATGAAGTGCCCCGGGAGGGTATCCATGAATAGGTCTATCATTTATCTCTCCTGCAATGATGGTTGTACTCTGGTCGCGACCCCGCGCCATCTCTGTGCGTACTCCTTAAAGCTCTCGGAGTTCTTTTGTGACATGCTCTGAAGCTGGGTTCGGTTGGGAGCCATGTCAATGTTATACCGGTACTGCTTGAGAAAGGCTTCCCCAAGTTCCTTCCAATTACGGACATAGTTCTTTTCCAGCTTTATGTACCATTCTAACGAACCCCCGGAAAGGCTGTCTTGGAAGTGGTACATCCAAAGCTTCTCATCTTTCGTATGTGCAACGATTTTGCGATGGAAGGCCTGCAAGTGCATTTTCGGGCAAGATCTACCACTGTACTTGTCGAAAACGGGAGGTCTGAACTTTGGAGGGATCACCAACCCTGAAACCAGCCCCATATCAGCAACATCAATGCCAAGGGTGTCTTTGCATTCTAAAGCCTTTACCTTCTCGGTTAGCATCTGAAAGTCCTGGTTATTGGCCCCAGAACCAAATCCCACATCTTCATTGAGAAAAGTAAATCGATCCTCCTGTCGGTCTGCTACACGAACAGGAATTGGACCCATGCCTTCAGGGATAGGAGGCCTATTATCCGTAGATGGGATGACTGTGTTGATCGGATTGCCTTCGGCGTCCAAGGTAACCATTGGAGGATCAACCTGTGGACGATTAAGCCTCAGCATGGCGGTTCTCATCTCTTGTTGCCCCTGCACTATACTCTGCATTGCTACCATGAACTCTCCCATCCGAGTGCGAAACTCGTTCAACTCGGCTTGTACCGTACTCATGATTTGACTCGGGTAGCGTATTAGTACGGCCGATACTTTCCCTGAAATAGTCAAATAAATTAGGAAATCCAGATAACTCATTAGTATGCAAAAATGATATGCGTGAAAATGCCATGTCACTGATCCCACTTCATTCAGATCAGGGGACAGATACCCACGGAGTGCCACATCATAAGATAAACTCTGTGAGTGTGCAGGGAGAAAGTGTTGTGTATCGGGAATTCAAAAATAAAATTTCCAGGATAGAAAAGTTGCAACAATGGTACCGACACACTTCCATGAAGCAAAGAAATACACCAACATGCGAAACCTTATACAATTATTTGCCAACAATACTGAAATACAGGAAAATGTCGCAATCCACAACAGAAAAACAAAAGATTCCTTCAACAGCTCTGAAGGTAATCTAGAAACGCAATAAAGCAAAATACATGTATCAAAGAAATCTACATCTCCTGATTTGAGCTTCGTGCAGTCTGCATGGCCAGCTGGATCAAAGGCTTCAGCTCCTGAGGTACCCTTCTGGTGTAATGATCCCTGAATCAATTAGATATTGGACATTTTGCTTGAAGGCTTTGCACTCATCGATGGTATGTCCAAATGTTCCGGAGTGGAACTCACATCTGACATCCATATTGTAATCTGGGGGAATGGGGTAGGGTATTGGCAAGGCATTCCCTGGCTGAATCAAAGAATTCTCGAGCAAACGGGCAAACACTTGACTAGGAGTAAACACTTCTTCAACCTGCTTGAACTTGAGTCTCCCCTGTTGTTGATAATTCTGATGATGAGATGAATTTGAACACCTAGAGTTCTTCTGCACTTTCTTCTTTATGTCGGATCGGTGAATGGGCAAAGGTGCCTGGCACGATGTCTTCAAAACCCAGATCGGAGGCACACACCCCTGATTGGGGATAATTCTTGTGGTAAGGAAAGGAGAAGTTCCTCCTAGTGATATGAAATCTTTTGACACATCCCCGCTGATCGGTGCGAACTCGATTACTTTTGCATCAATGAGCTCTTGAACTTGATGCTTAAGCCTTTTGCAGTTTTCCACATGGTGACCAGGTGCTCCAGAATGGAAAACACATCTGGCATTGGCGTCAAAATCTGGGGGAAGCTTTTTGGATGTGGCTGCTACGGTGACAAGTTCAACCAGATTAAGCTCGAGCAAACAAACAAGCAACTGTGCATATGACACCGGGATCAAATCAAACTTGGCTTTAGACGTCTTTGGCATTTGTCCGCAGCTTTTGCCTTTACCTTCCCTTTGATGAACTGGAAGAGTCTGCAAATTGAGAGGCTTAGCATCCCGAAGTTGAAGAGGGTTTCCGCGAAACGCTTCCTGATCTTGAAACAAAATCACCGAACTGAGATGACCACTAACTTCTGCAGTAATAAAGGGGAGGTGGTGCCCTTCTTGGAGCTTTGGGGCTTCCCTGATCTGGTTCTCCTGTCTCTTCAGTTGGTAAACCTCCTCCATCAATAGCGTGTGGCCATGGCACAAGGTCTGCATGTCCTCCGAAAGTTGATCCATTCGGACTTTCATTTCAGCTATTTCTGCCCTGCATTGTTCCATATCCACCCCTTGATGACTGTGATTCAAATTGGCCATTCTGATGAGTAAACGAATCAGGATGAGAATCTGTCCCCGGACACCTGTAATGAGAGTAAGGATGCATGCAAATGCCATGTTCGATTATTTCCAAGGGATCCATCTGCTTTGATTCCAATTTGGATATAGAAGCATATAATGAAATGGTTCAAACATAGGATATTTGGAAATAGCCGAACATGTATGATAGAATGCTATGATGTTATGTATGCAACAGGCATGTGATCAGTGCAGTGTCTGTGATGTTCCAATCATATAATCAGGCGTCGGTGCAAGGTCTCAGAATCCATATATCACAATAATTATCCCTCTGATCCGGGATCCATAACTTAAGAACAGAAATCCAGATCATAAAGCTGAACCAAAGGCAAAGCGGGTATGTTGAAGGTACCAGGGTTCCTGCAAACCTGTAAACCCCTCCCAATCTCACGGGTGTGCTACTCGGGTCAACATCACGGACTCTCAAAGCCGAATAGCAATAATACGTTCACCATTTCCGAGAAATGGCTCATGACCAAATCAGGAATCGGTTTGGCATTATGTACTACTCAGGGAGGTCTCAGTTGAGTCCGGAAAGAACAAGCATCCCTCACAAGTCTCCAGCTTCAAGCACTGAGTCGAGAAACAATAGTACATTCATCCCGAAGGGTACAATACTATCGTCATACGAACAGTTTACTTTAACTGAATTCCTATGAGAGAACCAGGCCATCCTATGCGAGTTCCCAGTGGGCCCTCGGATGCGAGTGGGTTTGCCAACAAATATGGTCTGCCACTGTCATCACTGGAGAGGGATGTTTCCACAAAGGTTCTCAATGATCGGTCCCCTGACTGCACATAACTATCAAGGTAGCGCATCAACCCAGAAAGATTCCGGTATCAATACATTCCCGAGAAGGTCGCAAGTCAAGGTGTGGAACTCACTACTACCAACATAGCAAGATGCCATGAAGCCAAAGTGGAACCACTCTAAGTCCTAGGGTGCACTCGAGCCCCGGTTACGAGCTCATCTCACAGTAACTCCCATCCCACAGAAAAAATGAAAACCAGCACAGCCAGACAGTCCAGTATAATATGATGCATGGAAAATAAAATACTGAAAGCGGTAAATAAATGCGATAAAGTAAAGCTGTAAATAAAACTGTAAATAAAACAGTAAAGCTAAACTAAAGCACACAACATCAAACAAACACCCAAAGAAGCAAAACCAAACAGACGCTAGGATTGACTCTACAAGGGAAACCGGAAGAATCAGGTTAGTCCCCAGCAGAGTCGCCAGCTGTCGCTCCCGGGATTTTCATCCTAGTACAAACGCGAAAGTGGCGCGGAAAAGGTAGAGTCGCCAGCCAGACATTTTTATCCCGAAAGAATGGGAAAGGTAATGTTGCACAAACCTGAGGAAGAAGGAAAAGGACGAGGCCTTGCGAGCCAAAGATTTGAGTTCGGGAGTCGGTTACGACCTGGGAAGGTATTAGCCCCCCAGATCGTCCGTCGTACCCGACGGGATCCACGCTTGCTTGTTTGTTTCAAAGGGTGAGAAGAATAACTGCTGCTGAATAAAACCGCTAACTGGATTGGGAATGAGAAATGAGAAAGGAACTGAAATAAGAAAATGGAAAGAAAGGGGAAAATGTAGGGAAAATAAAGAGTGTGCTCGAACGGGCCCTACCCCGCTGCCTACGTACCTCATCGGGATAATGAGGATCAGAGTCGACGTAGTTCGCCTAACCTAGGCGGGAACTATTTGCTTGTGTTTTTTACAGCTGGAACTGCGTATGTCTATGCTCAGGTGTTGCATGCTCGTCTGGTACGAGTGCGTTTACCGTCTTGCATGCGAGACAAGTCGCCGCGAGTTCGCGTTGTGAGTGAATGAGATGAGAAAAGAAGTTCCCGCAGGATAGTCGCTTGTTGTTTGTTTTTTGTCTTTTATGAGTTTTGTATGAATTTGGCTCAAGGAAGTGAATTCAAACTCTTTTCCGTGGAATGTACACTTGACACTACATTCCAAGATGGAATAATAGAACAAGCATACCCAGTAAGGAGAATTTATCCAAGACTGGTTTCCTAGGATTAGGGTTTAAGTTCACTGGCTTGTTGAACTTTATTAAGTGTTTTTGTTGCTTTTGTGAAGAAGTATTTTTTAAGCTTTCTTTGTGAACAACTCCTTGATGAGACTTGTGCATCATGATAGACAAGCTTACACCACTCCAAGATGGAATGAATGCAAGTGCTTCATGGAATAAGGCTATACACAAGGAATCCTTTCATTTATTTGTTAAGTGTTTTTTTGGATTTTGTTTGAAGATAAGAAGAGAATGACTCAAATTGCAAAAAGGGACAAAATCTAAGGGACTAAGACTCAATCCTAATTTTTATTTATTTACAAGTGGTCCTAATGGTTTATGAGGTTTTCTACTCCTAATGGAAACTTAGAAACTAATAGAACTCAACTTACTTCTTAATGAAGTTAAGTTGATTCTAAGAACAAATGGGGGAAGCCTATACAAGTTGTAAAATCAAATGAAGCAAAACAATGAATTTAACCATAAGAAATAAAATTCTAAAATGCATTTAATGACATGAATTAAAAAATAGTCTATTTTTTTATTCTACTTCTAAGTGAAATGAATTTTTAAGCCTAAGTTCTAAATCTAAGCTAAACCTAATATCCATCTTAAAAATCAAACTTTAATTAGCCTAAGTCTAAATTAAATTCTATGACTAAATTTAAACTAACCTACTTTATTTTTTTATTGAATTATTTCTAACTATGATTAACTAATGGGATTTATGCATAACTAGGTCTAAAACTAATATCCTAAAAAATATTAAAACCTCTAGAAAAATTATGAAACTTAAACTATAGGGTCCTAACACTATCTAAAATGTTGTATTAAGAGGGATTCTAAAAAATCTTATTTTTTCTATGCCTAACAATTAATTATTTCCAGCTAAGAATTAACTACTATTTCCTAAGGATTACTCCACTAAAACCTAAGATAAAAGGTCCTAAAAATTCCATGAAAAATATCCTAAGAACTATTATGAGTCCTCTAATTACAGAAAAAAGAATGGCTCAAAAAAGTTGCTGGAAGTTGCTTAAATAAAATGAACAAAATCCAGCATAATTAAAAGAAATCCAATAAAGCTAATTAAAAGAATAATTCAGAATTAAATCAAAAATAACAAAAATTCAGAAAATAAAAATATCACAAATTTCTAAAATGACTTATTAAGCTACTTAATTTTTTGGGGAATTTTATAATGCTTTTTATTATTTTTTATGAATTTAATTCTAACTATGTTTAACTTAAAAATATAAGCCTAAAGAAAAAATGCAGAGGGGTGTTTTTTAGTTATTTTTCTAGTTATTAATTTCCATGGGCCTAACAGAGGGAGTGTGAAAAACAATGGACTTGAGCCCATTTTCGTTAGAACCAGGGGGTGCGAAAAGAGGACCTTTTATGCTTGTTTTCTTAATGGGCTTAGAACGCAGGGTGTAAATAGCAATGATATTGGGCCCATTTTATATTGGAAACCAAGGGGAGTTGATGTGAAAATAGCAAGTGTACTATTTTTCTCACTGTAGTAATAAAAGGGAAATTCCCCGTTTGTCGATCTCAAGGACTGCTTGACGATATAAAGTTTATAGATTGTTTCAATTAGACAAAAGCCTTTGGTTTTTGTGTTGTGGTGTAATTATACTACCAATTGCAAATAAATAAAACTAGTAAAAAGGTTGAACGAGATACAAATGAGAGAAGATTGCTAGGGTTTGGTGAATGAAACTTCTTGTAACAGATATAATTTATGATGGCGTAGAGCTATTCCTGTCAAATTAATTCCGGTCCTCAAGGGTATCTATTATTAAGTCCTTAGTAATAGACCTTTGATTATGTAACCTAATTACTATGTCCATAAACAATTAGGTTCATACTCAAGCATTCACATATCAAGAATTACCGGTCAGATAGAAAATCCCTAGTCCTAGGTTATTTTTACTATCCAAAGTTCTTATCCAGGTCAATGAATAATTGTTGTCCAGCTTACACTATTCATAAGAATCATCATTTGTTGGTCCGACAAATAACGCATAAAGAACGGCGATAAGAACAAATTAATGGAAAAGAAGAAATAAGCAATACTTTCATAAACATCAATACTGTCACATTCAGAATCAGGGTCACCCCCTAGCAATGGGGGTTTTAGCTACTCATAATAAAAGTAAAAACAAAGATAAATATTGTTGTCATTACAGAATTTCGTGAGGAATCAATCTTCAATAGTCGGTAAACTCTTGAACATATGAATCCCGTGATCTTCCTTGAGTCTCCAGCTCTCAAAACGCGTCTCTTTTCTCTCCAAAATGTCCAACCCTCGGAAAATTGTGGTCTGGCCTTTTAATAGCTATTCAGTTGGATTTTTCCTGAATTCGTGCTCCATACGCGTACTGCGCTGTCCCATACGCGTACTGCCTAGTAGGAAACGCGTATTGGACGTAACACAGCATCTGGTACGCGTATTAGCCAGCCTGTTACGCGTATTGCCCAAGTCGTTACGCGTATCACCAAGTTGTTACGCGTGTCACCAGAAGCTTGTACTTTGGTTGAATTTTCCTTCCCTCTGGTCATTTGCGTATGGTACGCGTACTGGGAAGGTCCATACGCGTATCAAGTAAGGTCATACGCGTATGGGCAGCAGGTTCTCCAAAAATTGACTTTTTCTTCCGTTTTCTTGCTCGGGCTCGATTTCTCATCTGACGTTTGATCCCCTGAGCTTCCAAACTAGCTTTTTACCTGCTGACATACCAAAAAGTGTAAAATATCCTCAAGAAACTCATCAGTAACAACACACTTACTATCATGGAATTGAGCTTATTTCTAATGAAAAATGCTTCAGTTTACACAGTTTACTTGATTTATTTACGGTTAAATAGTGGAATGTCTAGCATAAATGGTGACTGATCACAACCCCAAACTTAGCTTGTTGCTTGTCCTCAAGTAACATCTTATTTCCTTCAAAAATCATGTCACCCCAAACTTACTGTAAAACAGTTCTTACCACAATACTGCTGAAATCTTTCGCACTGGACCTCTTGATGTTTTTTTTTTCAGGTTTTCTGATTCTTCCACATAGCCAACGAGCTAGAAACTCTTTCCCTCAGAGATATGACTTCACCTGTCAGCTTATATCACACTCTCACCAAGTCTCTCTGGGTTAAAGTTTTATCACTCTCAAATCACAATATGCAATATCAAATCAACAGTTTGAATAAATTCTCTCATCCTATCAACATGTACAATCACACACACTTTTTGAGGTCTTTTAGGGTTGTAACGGGGCTTGGGTTTAGGTAGGCTATGAAGGTGGAACCTAAGGTTTATGTTTATATTTTTTTTTTTTTGGTTCAGAGTACATGAAATCATTCTCTTACTACGTTTCTTTGTTATTATTCCTGTAGGGTTATGCAATCCTCTTTTCTTTTATTTCTAGTGAATGTAGCATCTTTCAAAAGCTGTTCTTCGCTTTTCTCTTTCTTTTTTTTTTTTTTTTATACGACATTCACTTACTATTCATTGACTGCAAAGCTACCCCAAACTTAAAGGTTGCTATACCAACAGCAACCCCAAACTTAGTTAGAAACGTAGATATGAAATCACTTCTCACATACTCTGAACAGGGTAAGATAGGTCCAGGGTCATGGGTTTAGAAAAAAAAACGGGTATATCAACAATAAATGATTAAAGGCTCAACGGGGTAAAACAATGGATAATAATGATAATAATGGGATGGCTAGAAAGGCTCTAGGTGATAACAAAAACATGCCTCAGTGTGTGTATTCGTACAGCTAATAATAACAAAAGAACGTACGCAAACCAAGATTGATAAAGACATACCTGATATTGCTCATATGATAATAAGTGTTTGGCTTTTTATGAACTCACCAGGACGGGGTAAGCTGACTTGTTCTATCATACCTCTGAGTTCAAAGCTCATGCTCGTGGTTCTGATGTTAATCTTAACCAGTGCGTCCAATCATAAACAACAGTATCTAACGTCAGGGGACTGAAAGAGAGGATGCCCAAGTAGTTGGTGTAAGTGATCGCGAAACCAATAGCCAGACATAGTCACGTATCTAAGGAAATAAACAGGAAAATTGAGATAAACCAAATCACATTCATTAGAATTCGCCAACCCATAATAGGTGGTTACATCAAAGCAACAGAAATTAAACTGCATAACTAAAAAAAAACAAAAATTAAACAAATAAAACCAAAAGTACAGAAACAACAATCAAACGAAAGAAAAACTCAAACCTCCCTTAGGTTGCCTCCCAAGCAGCGCTTCGTTTAACGTCGCATGGCTCGACGGGGCACCTCATACTCAGAGGAGTTTAACGGATTCAATTGGCCCCCCTTCACCGGGATTGTATGGGTTTAACCTCCTCTGTGGTTGCACTATCGGTTTCTGATTATCCTCCATCAGTATCTTATGCATGCATACTGTGGGGCTAATACCTTTTAAATCCTCAATAGTCCACCCAGTAGCACTCTTATGCTTCTTTAGTACCTTTTCATTTTCTAATTCTGGTGAAGATCTCAGGTCCTCCCACCGATGTGGATTGGATTTCATCCAAAGAGGTTGTGTATCCAGCATGGCAAGCACTTCTTTTTCTTTTTCATCATCATTCTCTTCAATCTCTCTGACTGACAGACTCAGAACTCTTTCCAATGGTAATTCAGGAAACTTTCTTTGCATTGTGCTAGTCACTATTTGATCAATTACATCAACAAAGTGGTTTGTACACATTTCCTCTTTATGTTTCATAGTATCCCGGACATCAATTCTGAGCTCTTCATCATATACCTTTAGGGTCAAGGTACCTCCCTCAATGTCTATCATGCATCTACCTGTTTCTAAGAACGGTCTTCCCAGAATCAGAGGTATCTCTTCATCTTCTGGCATTTCCAAAACTACAAAATCAACAGGAAAAACAAATTTATCAACTTTGACCAGAACATCCTCAACCACCCCAAAAGGTCTCTTCACTGAGTGGTCAGCAAACTGAAGTGTCATTCTGGTATCCTGAACATTGCCAATTCCCAGCTTCCTGTAAATAGACAAAGGCATAAGGCTAACACTAGCACCCAAATCAATCAGCGCCCTTTTAAAAGACCTATCTCCAATGGTACACGGGATGGTCACAGACCCTCTATCTGGCTTCTTTACTGGAATCTTCATACCCTGCAAAATAGCACTACAAGTTTCAGTTAATATAACAGGGTCAGCGTCAGTGGTGCGCTTCTTGGAGATGATGTCTTTCATGAACTTCGCATAGATAGGCATCTGCTCGAGTGCCTCAGAGAATGGAATATTGATTTCTAATTTCTTGAACAATTCCATGAATTTCTGAAAATTTTTCTCATCTTGCTTCTTCTTTTTGTTTCTTTGTGGGAAAGGAAGCTTAATGATGGGTTTTGGTTCAGGTAGCTTTTCTTGTACCACCGGCATTTTCACACTTTCTTCCTCAGGTGGTGTCTTATTCTCTAAGATTTCCAGGTCCACTTCACACAATGTATCTTCTTCTTCATCCTTCTTCTTAAGATCTTCAACAGATTTTCCGCTTCTTGTTGTTACCGCACTCACATTATTGTGCTCCCTTGGATTTGTCACTGTTGCACTAGGTAATGCGCCTGGTATTTGGGAATTTGTTATCTGTTGTGCTATCTGACCCAATTGAATCTCCAGATTTTTAATTGATGCATTGGTGCTTTTCTGATTATTCCTAGTTTCCTCCTGAAATTGCATATTATGAGTTGCCATCTTCTCTATAGCAATCTCCCAATCCGCTTTCTTCGGTACCTGTTGCTGATAAGGTTGTTGTTGGTACGGTGGTTGTTGTTGTGGATGTCCTTGAATATTACCTTGTTGATCTGTCCAAGAGAAATTAGGATGATTTTTCCACCCCGAATTATAAGTATTTGAGTAGGGATTATTCTGTCTCAGGTAATTTATAGCTTGCACTTGTTCTGCGGTTGCAACACAATGCATGGTAAAATGTGGTCCACTACAAATCTCACAAATCATGGTCTGAACCGGTTGCACTTGAGCAACTGTCTGGGTATCTATATTCATAGCTTTCAATCTTCTTTCAACCTCAGCTGCAATTTGGTCTTCCATTTTCACTACCTGATTTGCTAATTTCAAGTCAATTTTTCCTTCCGGCTGATTCACAGTGCGGTCATATAATTCCAAATGCTCATTTGCTGCAATAGCTTCGATGATCTTTTTGATACCGGTTGCTGTTGAAAAATTAGATGAGCCACCAGCAGCTGTATCAATGAGTTGCTTAGTTTTCATTTTCAGCCCGTTTACAAAATTCTGCATTTGTTCAGTTTCATCCAAATTATGTGTAGGACATGCAACTAAACATCTCTTGAATCTTTTGTATGCATCTCCAAGTGTCTCTCCGTCTTTCTGTTTAAAATTCACAATGTCATACCTCTTACGGATATACACAGAAGCAGGAAAATACTCGTTCAAGAATGTTGTTTCCATTTGTTGCCAAGTAGTAATGCTTCCTGCGGGTAGGGAATAGAACCATTCCTCAGCGTCCTCAGATAAGGTGAATGGGAACATGACCAATCTCTTTGCCTCTTCAGAATGCCCATCAATTTTTAATGATGTGGTCATAGTCAGAAACCTCTGCAGATGCTTGTTTGCATCCTCATTGATTTTTCCTGCAAAAGGTTTACTTTCTAACTGGCGGATGGTTGAGGGATGTAACTGGAAGTGAGCAACATTAACAGGTTGGTTAACTATGGTCAACCGCACTGCTGGGTTATTCTGTCTGCCATAATCACCTAAAAGTCTCTCTGCTGGAGGTGGGTCTGCAGCCATGTTTTCGGAGTGAACAGAAACTGGAGTGACAGGTGTGGCCGGTTCTTCGGTGTCAGAATTGGCCGGTTTCTTTCTTCTTGTTTCTCTGAGCTTTTTGCGCAGTGTTCTCTCTGGTTCTGCGTCAAAATGAAAATTAGCTGAGGCCTTACCTCGCATACACAGATTAGAAGAAGTTAGTTATTATAATAATAAAAATAAAATTAACAATAAATAAAATTTTGGATGCAGAGCAACAAAATTCTAATTGAAAATAAATTAATAAACTCTACTATCTTTGGCAGTCCCCGGCAACGGCGCCAAAAACTTGATGTGAAAATAGCAAGTGTACTATTTTTCTCACTGTAGTAATAAAAGGGAAATTCCCCGTTTGTCGATCTCAAGGACTGCTTGACGATATAAAGTTTATAGATTGTTTCAATTAGACAAAAGCCTTTGGTTTTTGTGTTGTGGTGTAATTATACTACCAATTGCAAATAAATAAAACTAGTAAAAAGGTTGAACGAGATACAAATGAGAGAAGATTGCTAGGGTTTGGTGAATGAAACTTCTTGTAACAGATATAATTTATGATGGCGTAGAGCTATTCCTGTCAAATTAATTCCGGTCCTCAAGGGTATCTATTATTAAGTCCTTAGTAATAGACCTTTGATTATGTAACCTAATTACTATGTCCATAAACAATTAGGTTCATACTCAAGCATTCACATATCAAGAATTACCGGTCAGATAGAAAATCCCTAGTCCTAGGTTATTTTTACTATCCAAAGTTCTTATCCAGGTCAATGAATAATTGTTGTCCAGCTTACACTATTCATAAGAATCATCATTTGTTGGTCCGACAAATAACGCATAAAGAACGGCGATAAGAACAAATTAATGGAAAAGAAGAAATAAGCAATACTTTCATAAACATCAATACTGTCACATTCAGAATCAGGGTCACCCCCTAGCAATGGGGGTTTTAGCTACTCATAATAAAAGTAAAAACAAAGATAAATATTGTTGTCATTACAGAATTTCGTGAGGAATCAATCTTCAATAGTCGGTAAACTCTTGAACATATGAATCCCGTGATCTTCCTTGAGTCTCCAGCTCTCAAAACGCGTCTCTTTTCTCTCCAAAATGTCCAACCCTCGGAAAATTGTGGTCTGGCCTTTTAATAGCTATTCAGTTGGATTTTTCCTGAATTCGTGCTCCATACGCGTACTGCGCTGTCCCATACGCGTACTGCCTAGTAGGAAACGCGTATTGGACGTAACACAGCATCTGGTACGCGTATTAGCCAGCCTGTTACGCGTATTGCCCAAGTCGTTACGCGTATCACCAAGTTGTTACGCGTGTCACCAGAAGCTTGTACTTTGGTTGAATTTTCCTTCCCTCTGGTCATTTGCGTATGGTACGCGTACTGGGAAGGTCCATACGCGTATCAAGTAAGGTCATACGCGTATGGGCAGCAGGTTCTCCAAAAATTGACTTTTTCTTCCGTTTTCTTGCTCGGGCTCGATTTCTCATCTGACGTTTGATCCCCTGAGCTTCCAAACTAGCTTTTTACCTGCTGACATACCAAAAAGTGTAAAATATCCTCAAGAAACTCATCAGTAACAACACACTTACTATCATGGAATTGAGCTTATTTCTAATGAAAAATGCTTCAGTTTACACAGTTTACTTGATTTATTTACGGTTAAATAGTGGAATGTCTAGCATAAATGGTGACTGATCAGGAGTGCAGGGAGCAATGTTTTTATGCTGTTTTTCATGATGGGCCCAGAATGGGGGTTTAGGAATTAAACATATTTTTTAATTAACTTAAAGAATGAATTAGACTAATCTTAAGATAATATTTTTTCTAAAATCTGAATTTAAGCAAAAGAATTAAACTAATCTTATTATAATATTTTCTAAAATCTTAATTAAAGAAAAAGAATTAAACAAAACTTAAACTAATATTTTCTAAAAAAATCTTAATTTAAACAAAATGAAATAAAACTATAGCTTATGATAAAATCTTCTAAAATCCTAATTAAAAATGAAATAAACTAATCTTAAACTAATATTTTCTAAAATCTGAATTAAACTATATTTATTATAACATTTCTTTTAATTCACAACATTATCTTTAGTCTAATTAATTAAATCAACTTAATGATTTTTTCCTCTTTAATTAAAATAAAAAACAAGAGAAGGTTGGATACATCACTGAAACCCTAAAGACCTTCTTCATCTTCTCTCTTACCCGCCGCCGAAAACCCTAATTTCACCTTCCTTTTCTTCGCTTTCATCTTCTCCTTCGAAAACCCTAACCTAAACCTTCTTCGGCCTCTCTTCTCCATGAACCTTCAACCTTCCCCCTTTCTTCGTTTTCAACCGATTCGAACCACCACCGAACCTTAACCCTTTCCGTCATCACCGATTGAAAACAAGAAGCTTCGTCATCTATATTCTTCACACGACTCACTGAAACCTACCCTTAGCTAACCTCACGAACCGAAGAACAAAACCCTATGACAACAGCTATAACTTCATGAATCATAAGTGGCTTGAGCTCTTACCTTGAATTGGAACGATGAGCTTCGGAGACGGTTCGCTACTGGCCAAAAGACGACGCTTGATGTTATGCTTGGTCCGGTTCGTTCGCTCCTTCGCGCAATCTGGTATTCGTGAATGCTCGCACCATGTAGATGATGATGATGATGATAAGTGATGAAATCGGCTCCTCTCACACGGTAAGCTGCTTTTGTTCTCCTTGATCTTTTACATCCGCTGTGAAGTTCTTGTTGACGACTCCTCAATTTCGCACCTGCTGAATATTTGCGTTGTTTCCATGTCTTTACAGGTTATCACGAATACAGGCGACGATAAAGGTTGGTGATGATACTCCGCGATAAACCATATAATGAAGGTAATGATGCAGGGATGCTTGATGCTGCGTTCACAATGAAGATAGCAGTACCGGAAATAGATCCCCTTGCACGGTAATATTGCTTCTTGATTCCCTGTGCAATCAAAATATTTTTCTTTGCCGATTCTGTTGGATTTTTTCACAATTAATGGAATAATTGCAGGGTGAGAATGAGTGAGGCTGCTGTGAATGGAAGGAAGTGATGCCTGAAAATCCAGGAGTTGTTTGAAGGTGGTAATGGTGATGAGAAGATTGGAGATTATTGAAGGGAATGAAGTTATGAGAAGGAGATGAAGGTTGATGAAGAAGAGAAGAGGAAGATGGTTGAAAAGGATTGAGAAAGGGTGAAGAGATTGAAAGGGTGGAAGGGATTGAAAGTTGTGTAAGAAGCTCAATGGAATAAGAAGCTCCTGATTTATAGCCGATTCTCACGGAAGGATCTGGAAGCTTCAGGTAAAATCAGCTTCAATTCTGTTACTTTTCTGTTATGCATTTCTGTTAGATTTGGTTATGAGTTAGTTTGTTAGTTTTTGATTTCTGTTAGCATTTTGTGGTTTTCCTTTTATTGGCTGTGCTGATTTGATCATAACATCACCTGCTTTCCTTTTCCAGATTCAGCTGAAGCCTCACCAATATGATTGCTACGAACTAGAGCCAAACGGAACAAGCAAATGACCAGCCAATATCGTAACCGGAGCAGAATTTGCTGCCGTTTCCACCGGGTGCACTGAGATGGCATATAGAAACTCGGCCAGGGATTCATGTCTGTTCCATAACCACTGCACGGCTTCAACAACCAATATTCCATCAACCTCACACGCTCCGATACTAGAGTGTTTAGTGCAACATGCTGGCAGCCTCTTATACCAATCATGCCATCTCGAGCTGATAAACGACTTATAGGCTAGGTAACCACTCTGAACTTCTTTATTGTTTCTGATATGAGTTCACGACGAATCTCAATTCTTTCATTGTTCTCAGCTAGTATCCTGTTACGTCGGTTAGATTCTGATTGCTTTTGGTGGAGTTATCCTTTTCTCCTTCTTTTACATTCTCTATTACATCCTGTCAATTTCTAGTTATTGATCCCATGCCGTTTCGCAGGTTGATTGAATGCTGACACTGAAGATTATGGTTTACGAAGATGGAGATATAGATGATGCCGAGAAAAAAAATGGAAGAGTGAAAGATTGAAGGATTCCTCTTTTTTTTGTCTTTGTAACTTGATAGAATATAGGATTTTCTCCTCCTGTAACAACATTATACTTAACCTTGGACTTGAAGATGTAACTGTATTTTTTTCAATTTCGTAATTGACTTCATAACTGAAATGCTCTTCTATTTATAATTGAATTCTTTTACTTCTAGAGGAAATTTGTCAAGCTTTTCACCATTCATATCACTGTCCAGAGCAATAGAAAACTTAGTTGCTGAAAATGAGCTTGTTTTGAAAAACAACATATGCCTTTTCTTAATCTAAACCAGTCATGTGAACCACCTTGACTCAAAAGAACATATGAATCACCATAATCATTAAATAGTGCATCAACAATAGTGCACTCAGCTAGGTTTAGAATTCCATCCAAATTGATTTTTTTTTCTCGACAGTGTTCGGATGGCCATCTTGACTCAAAAACGAAAACAATTCTAATTGTCCCTTTTTTTGTAGAAAAATAGAGCAGGAGCAAAAGAAATGAGCTAGGAGAAGGAGGGAATTAGGTTTTAAAAAATAGAAATTAGAATTAGAGTTGGCTTAGTGATTTGGATACTAAAAAAAGAAATTGACCTCTTAGCATTTTTTGTGTGGAAATTTATGATGATTCTAGAACGAAATTGCTATCGAGTTTAAATGGTGTAAAAAAATGGACAAGAAGAAAACATGAGTTTGATATGAACTATGAAAAATGGAAGATGGTTCAAAATGGATTACGGACAAAAGATAAATGGGGAAGTGAATAAGAGAGAAATGAAGATGAATTAATGGAAACGTATTGAAGTATAAAGATGAAGATGGAATGGAATAATCGGGAGTGATTAATAACAGTGAGAACAAAGCAATGAATGAGATCTTGATTCTGGCCCAAAACATATCTGGAAATCTTTCCACAAATCTATAAGCACAACCACTTCTGAGCCACTGAATATATTTTTTAAATTAGTCGTAACTCTTTGAATTATCTGAAACATGCCCTGACCATTCGAATCCAGATGAATCACTGGTAAACTGAAGATTCAGACCAGATTTCACACAAAATACTGCTCGATATCCCGATGAATCACAACACACGGCAGCCCGAACTTTGAATATGCATTGTCTAAGAGATAGTCCAGTGGCCCAAATAATCTTACAGTTGCAATAATCTTCTGATAGTTTGACCAAAATTAGGTCAAACTCCCATATGAATCGAAACACAACTGAACAACCGCATTTGAAGTGGAATCAAAGTCCAATGAATTCTTTCCACCATTTCAAACCCTGACAGATAACGTATGAAACCCTAATTTCCCTGGGTCTTGATCACATGCCTTATGAAACAACGAAATGAACTACTATGATGTTAATGAATTGATGAGAAATGCTGATGAATGCAAAATGATGAGCCAATAAAGGGAATAAATATGAGGGCAAATTTTGAGGTATTACAATATTTATTTGGAAAATATAATTTTTAGGAATAAAATAAAAATTGAGATTTTACGTTTGAAATTATTAGCGTTAGAGGGGAGTGTGAGTGAGGAGGGTGTGAAGCCCGATTGGGATATTGTAGGTTAATATATATTCTAAATGTGAGAGGTTGGGTTAGATTACGTGAAAAATGTTAGAAATTGGGAATCATTCAATATGAGGATTTGGAATACGCAGAGTTTTGGGAAGCAATCGTAGGAGAGTGAAAGCTTCAATTTTAAGGTAAGGGGGTTGCTTTACTTATGGGTGATTATTAGGCAGTCAGGAAGGTGAGAGGTCATTACCCTCCCATTAACGTCATGAGTGATTTTAGTACTTTCTTCATTTTTCCTTAAATTTATGTGATATGTTTGACCAAATGGGGTTTGGGTAAAATCTCGTTGGCATCGATCAAATAAATAGTTTTGTTTCTACATGTTACTATGGTGACCAAATAAGATTTGAGATAAATCTCCTATGGTCACCGTAAAATGGTTTGTTATTAATGATAATATGTATTTTGTTGTAATATGTGTTGATTGAGTTATTGATAGGTACTATTCTACATGTGCACGAAATCAATTGTAGTTTCAAATGATATCGAACTCATAGAAAACAATAATCAACCTTATCGTTATCAATTGGTGTTAGGTAAATATAAGGCTATGAATCTTTTGAATAGGAGGAAATTATAACGAAAATTAAAACTAGAATAAATCTTAGAAAATAATTCAAATAAGAGAAACCAGAATGTGGTTTTCAGTGTACCTCTGGGACTCAATAAATCCTTAGCGTATGTTATGTTTTAAAATAATTTTCGGCAGAAAAATATTAGTTTCAACACTGTCGTGCTATTGAATTGTGTTATATTTCGAACTCATAAATGTTTTTCTGTCGTTCACTTATTTAAGTCACGAAAAACCTTTTGAAAACAAACAAGTCCTAATTAATTGTTAAAGTGTTGTCGCTGTTTTTAGAAGTTAATGTCCAAGTTTTACTATCTGCCACAAGTCTCACACTATCGCGCTATTGACTCGAAGCCTTAATGTCTTCGTTGTTGTGCAAAACCTTTTAGATCTTAAAACTAAAAACTGGAACCATTTTATGCAAAAGTTATGCCAATTCAATTTACTGAGTCCCGTCGGAACGACACTTCTCACATCCCAGACTCAATGGATTTAGATAGACATAACGTGCACACAACTCATGTTATTATCATTAGACATACAACTCATAAACATGATATGGACGATATATATGTGAATTATGTTGAGATTCGATAACACAAGTATATAAAACCATAATCAAGAATATAATTGCTAACTAATAATAAAAGTATATAAAACTCACGTGAATTGAAATAATGCAGAAAATCAAATGCTGGAAGACTTGAATAAATGAATACTTTTGACTAGCTATGACGGAAAGATTAACTTCAAAGATCCAAGTGGAATTAATTCTCAATACCATAAGTGTACTAATCCCTCAATCTGAACGATTAACACTTTTTACGGTAAAGTATATGCCTAAACAAAAACTAGGAAACTTGGATGCCTAAAATTCTCAAAACCTAAGCTATATATAGTGAAATGCCTTGAACTAGATTTTCAATTCATGGGCATGGAAGTTGATAAGATCATGGGAGGAGCTAGAGGAGAATTTGCTAGGCAGTTGTTGGATTATTTGATACGTGCATCGTGCAGAACACCATAGCTCAAGGTGAGCGCCATGTACTTGAAAGTAAGAGGACTTGGTCAACCAGCTCATGGCAAACGCCACCAAGCCATGACGATTCAATGATCCCAAGCTTCATCCTTTATGGGGGTTTCCTTTGTGTTTCTTGGGCTTTTTCTCCACTTTTGCTTTTTTTTGCCATATTCTCTTACATCAACCTTGACTCATCACAAACATGCAACACATGAACAATAACAACATAACAACATACAAAAGCATAAAACAGTAAAAAAAGAAGATGAAATATGCATGTGAATCGAGTTAAAAATAACTGTGTATTCCAGTCTTATTAGTTATAAGGTAACAATATTTTGGTGTATTGAGGTGAATGAAATTGTTGTTCGTAATGAAAAATTCTAGAAATCAAGACATTTGTATAATTTTGATTTTTTTCCAATTTATAGATATTCCAATTTTTGTAAATTCTGAATTTTGTAAATCTAAATTTCTAAAAAAAAAACATGTGATCTTTGTTTTCCCAAATTTTCCCAAAAAATAAGAAAACCTTTATTTTTGAAAAACTAGAAATTTTACCAAAAAAAATAATCAAGTTTTAGGGGGGGAGCCGCTGCAGCCAGACAACGCCGCATCAACGACATAAGCTAGAGGTGCGAAGCTACACCACAAAGACGACATCCAGTGACCATAGTTTGGGCCGCGCAGCCGAGGCACGCCGCAATTGTGGCAATCAGAGTTCGATGTCACACCACGATGGCGGCGTCTGGGTGCGTGTATGCGCTAGATGTGTTTCGCGCGGTGGCGTTATTCGCGATGGCAATGGCTTCGTACCATCGCAGGTCAATGGGGATGACGTCGTACGACGTAGGGTCGGCCGTGTAACACCCCAATTTCATAATTTAATTAGTTAAGTAATTATTTATGAATAAGTGGAAATAAGTGGTGTTTTGTGGAAAAATAAATAATTATTTATTTAAGATAATGATATATTAATGTTGGAGAATTATTTAATATAATTATTAAGAAAATAAAATAAAAGAGTTTGGAGGTCTAAGGGGCAATGTTGTCTTTTAAGTGCTTTATGAGAAAAGAGACCTCGATCAAATTCTCATAACGTGTTTTGGGTGAAGGTGAATGTTGCTCTGGAGAACAAGAAGAATAAATAGGCAAAGAGGGATTGTGATTAAAGAGGAAGAGAAAGCTACATTGATTAAGGTATGGGGAGAATTCTTGTTCAATAATCATAATATAGGGATGTTTTATGAGAAATAGGGGTTTTGGGATGAAAACCTAAGTTTTTGGATAACTGTAGGCAAATTAGTGTTAATTAGTTGTTGTATGTTGTTAATAATGATGAATTTATTATGATAATGTGGTAATTGGATGTTTTATGTTATTTTACTAATGTTTTATGAGGTTTAGAGAAGTCCGGGTATGTGTGGATTCTGCAGAAATCGCATGGTTTATTTATGAGAATTGCGTTTCTCGCTTAGCGAGCAGAGTCAGTGGGCTCACCGCTTAGCGAGCAGGTTTTCTCGCTTAGCGAGCCTTGTATTTTCCGAAGAAAAAAAACATTTTTTTGTTGCTGATTTTGATGTCTGATCTTTCGTGCCATGTTGTTATGTTATTGCTGGAAGATTTATTACATGTTTAAGTATGCTAGGCTTAATAGTAATAGTGATTATATGAGATAAATGATGAATATTATAGTAAGAATGATGACATGATGAAATGATAGTATGAATAAATTATGTTGATGATAAATGATGAATGTCGATACGCGTATTGATGAAAGATGATGATGATGTTGTTTTGTGTATCTTGCATTCGTGGCATCCCCTATGTTGAATTTAGGCTTCAATCCCATTGTGTGGATTGAGGTGTTGTTGATTATGTTGTGCTCCCTCGTGGAGAGTAGATGACCAGTGTTCATCACATGTTGAAATCGGTACCACATGCATTTATGATGTTGCATTTCATTCTATGTGGCATAACATGATTGCATTTGTTGTTTGATGATGTGTATTGTTGATGATTATATGTGGGTGAGTTCGTTGCAGCTGTTGTATGATTATTTGTTTCTTATGATTCACTTTTGTATTATTTTTATTTGAATTTGGATTACTCACCCTGCCTGCCTTTTGTGATGGTCTATCATGCCATCTTGCAGATTCTCAAGAATAGTTCAGTGATCGGAAGTTGCTCGGAGTGCATCTCTTGTCGTTAGAGTCTAGGTTGTGTCCTGCTCTGTGTCGTGTAACACTGGGGAACATTTGGTTTATATTTGTTGTTTCGGTTGTTTTAAAACTCGAGGATGATGTTTGATTTATAATTGAATCTTTTTTATCTTGATGATTAAGATGTATAATGATTTGCTGCCATGAATTGAGATTTTATTTTATTTATGAATGAAAGTTGCAACCCGTGTTACGGGACAAGACACATACTTGTTGTTTACATGATGCTATGATGAAAATGTAATGCCCTTTCATGTAGAACTCTGATATTTTTATTAAATAATATGATTAATCGTGTTGTGGGTACAAAGGGTGTTATAGGCCGCGTGTGGGTTGTGGTTCGGGCTTGGTGGTGTGTCAGGGCATTTTTCGGCAATTTCGAGTTTAGGGATTTGTTTTGCTTATTTCATAGCAATTTATGATATTGGTGAGCATTTTGTGACCTTTGATTCAATTTTGAGTAATCTGTGTTAAACTGTCATCCCTTATAATTAGTAAAGTTATCATCTATGAAGATTTGTCAAAAGGTCAATTTTGAGTCCTTTAGGGTACCTTTGAGTACCTTAGAGTTGTTATTGAGTTATAATTAAAATAATAAATTTTTGAGACGTTATGAGTGTTGTTATTTATTTTAGAGTTGTTGAGTAGTAACATAACTTTAGTCAATTTAAGGTGTATTATAATTATTTAAAAAATTATATTTTTGAGATGAGTAATTTGATATGATTATAGTGAGAGGCTTGAGTATCGGAAAAATTATGGTTCAAGAGTGAAATCTAATTTTTAGTTTGAATTTTAGATGATTTTGATGATTGTTTGAGTTGCATGCATGTTTGCATGGTCATGCATTCATATATTTTGGAGTTAGGTAGGACTTAGGTCTACTGAGGCCAGGTTCAGAGAGCAACAATGACAATTTCATGTCCAGAGAGGGATATGATTCATAAAGGAACTGGAGACAGGACAATCGGTAATATACCTCTGATCTCAAAAAGCTGGGACCGCATGCATATTAAGTGAGAAGTTGGTGCATTATCATTTGCATTATAAATTATTTTTAGGAATGATTGTTGGAATGTCTTGGATTCGGTGTGGAATATCAGAACTTTGGTCTAGAGATGGTCTTATGTCGGAAAAATTACTCGGTCCAATTATAGCTTTTATGAGTTTTGCAAATTTCCTTTGCACTACTTATCTTAAGGGTTAATTGTGTGTAATTTTCTTCTTCTCTTGAGGTTTCTCTCGAGTTTTTCTATAAACGTTTCGAGAACTGATTATTCTCACTTTAATTGAATTCTTGCTTATTGAAAAAAAGGAAGAAGAAAAAAGAATACTACAAGATATTTTTCATTAAATTCTTCTTAAATCCTTTGAAATCCCAATTCAATACACTTTTAAAATTGTGTTAATTTACACTAGTTCACGTGTAAATTGAGTATTTGATTTTGACTTAACATTTTTTTTTAATGAGAACATGTGTCTAGCTGAAAACGCTAAAAGAAAAAAAAAAGTAATATGGTCAATGAAAAGAAAAAAAGCGATGAAGACTTGGGATAGAGATAGAATCATAGAATCAATTGAACATAGAAACTTAAACAAGAATGAGATACATTAGAATGATAGTACATCCAAGTTTTCATTCCGAACAAACTAAAAAGCATCACAAACAAATAAAACCCAAAGTTCTATTGTCCCATATTCTTAAAGTTTGAAAAATAAAACCCAAAATTCTTCATAATCTTAAATTCCCAAGAACACTTTTACACATAAAGGTAAAAAAAAAAGAAAAAAAAAACTCATATTCTTAGATAACTTTAAAACTTCTCAATTTTAGTTTTGAGAAAAACACTTATTAAGACCATCTTAGAATGCAGAGAAGCTTTGAACAACTTGAAACCCTGTTACAAAAATAAACATATAAATCTATAAATACAGCAAATCAAAAATTTTAACAAATGATTAAGTTTGTTGTTTTTACCTCATCCATCCCTATCTCAACCACCTTTTCTTGCAAGGTATCGATTTCTTTCACATTGAACTTATTCAACAGTGTGATGCTAGATATTGTTGACATCGGTTGAATTAACAAATCATCCATCACCATAAAAGTTATAGCTTCTTTCACAAACTCATCCTTAATAATATTTGAAGTTTTCTTTTCGTCCACCTTCTTATCTCCGATAAGAGTTACTTCTTTGTTCATATAATTGTTGCAACCTTAACACCGAGTTTTGTTATCATATGTCATCTGAAAAGCATGTGTCATATGAAACATGATTCTACTTCTTTAAAAAAATATTGAATTTTTTTCTTTCCAAATAAAAATTAAACAAATCGCAACCATATAACCATATAGTAATATAAAGGTTTAATTTTTCCAATGCAGTCTTTTGCTAGTTTAAAACATATTAATTTGACTAAGAATTAGAGGACAACTGAGCAGTAAATAATAAAGGAAATAGTTTTGTGAGTGTTCTTATTACCATTTAAATATATTTTTTTATTCTATATAAAACATTTATTAATTTAAAAGTTTCTAATTTTGAATAATGAAAATATATACTCCCTCCGTATCTTTTTAAATGTTTTTTATAAGCAAAAATTTATTCCAAAAAGGATGCAAAGGAGTATCCCTCCCCGTATACAAAATCAACAATTCCACAGTGAAAATTTACAAAAATTAACAGGGAAAGTTGTACCAACTATAATAATTACATGTAAAATTGTTAGATTTTTTTACCAATCCACTACCAAGTAGATGTGATACAATTAGTAACTAGTTGATCACCATCCTAAAATTCATCGTTAAACATTATATTATTCCTACTACTCCAAATGATCCAACATATAGACATCCATATGGCTGTATCATTCATAATCGAAACCTTCCGTGAATCCAACTTTTGACACTACCCTTGCAAGTGTTCCACTAAGTCACTATGTTGATCTAAAGTGATTCCCAACCATTGTGTAAGTCTATTCCAAACCCGACATATCTTACTACACCGGATAAAAAGATGAATATTATATTCTTCTTCCAAGAAACAAAAAAAGGATATAGGAGATCGTGTTGATTTATAATGACACGACGTCTCCGTAGATTATCTCGCGTAGGTAGTCTGTCAAAAAATAATCTCCAACAAAACGTTTTTACCTTCTCTGGTGTCGTAGATAACCAACACAGCTTGATATCATTTAAAGAATCAGTCCCTAAACCAATTCCATTATCCGTTAAAGATTCCAACGCTTCATATCTGGTTTTGACTGAGAATAGACCGTTTGTACTTGGTATCCATGTCATGATATCTTGCACTCCTTCAATGATAGTTTTGCCAGTAATTTCTCTTAGGAGCTGCTCCTTTTGTAATGTCACAACTTCATCAACATTATCTTGATTAATCTGAACCTGTCACCTGCATTCATTTTGAACAAAAAAACAGATATCTGAAACAGTGCCAAATTTGTTTTCCGCAACCTCCCACAAATAAGGAAATGCCTTAGCAAACGTAGAGTTCCCCGTCCATTTTGATGGCCAGAACAGAGCTTCCTCACCATTACCAACTTGATACTTAGTCTAACCATTGAAATATTTCTCACCAAATGCTTTTGAAATTGATAACAGATCTCTTCACCGTTGAGATGGATTAACCTCATATTTGGAAAATCTGCTTAATAAGAAATTTGTGTTGTAATTTCTATATATAGCCTTCAATAATGTTGACCACATTCCTTATTTGACATGAATGCTTTTCCATAACCACTTAGATAGCAAGGAAATGTTAAACATTTGGATGTTCTTTATCCCAAGACCACCAGAATCCTTAGTCTTGCATACCGTCTCCCATTTAATCCAATTTATGCCTTTCTTCATCGTCGAACCACTCCATAAGAATCCTCTTTGAATAGAAGTCAAGATACGACAAACTTTGGTGGGCATTTTGTAGAAAGACATATAGTGTATATGTAGATTTGACAATACCGAATTCATGAGAAGAGATGTACCCCTATTGACAAGAATCTTCCTTTCCAAGTTGCAAGTCTCGATTTAATTCTTTCAATCATCGGATTCCATAAAGTAATCAATCTAGGATTACCACCAACAAGAATTCCAAGGAATTTAAAAGGAAAAACATTTATTTTACAACCAAGGAAACCTTCAGCCACTTTCAAATAAGATTCATCCTTTCCTATTCTGTATATAGCACTCTTACTATAATTAATCTCCAAGCCAGCAACCATTTGAAATCTTTTAAGCACTGCTTTTATAGCCCACAAATTGCTTCATGAGCCTTCTCCTATAATAATGGTATCATCAGCATATTGTAAGAGATTGAAAGACGTTTCGTTGCCAACCTTACAGCCTTGAAAAATTATGTTTTCCACTGCTCTCTTCATCAATATTGCTAAACCTTCTACGACAATCGTAAAAAGAAACGGTGAGAGAGGATCACCTTGTTGAAGTCCTCTTATAACCTTAAAGTCCTTGGTAGGGATTCCATTTAATAGAATGGACATATAATTAAACATAACACTTTTGTCTATCCATTTCATCCATAATTCTCCAAAACCCATATACCTCATAATCGATCTAAGATACGACCAATCTACACAATCATATGCCTTAGCAAAATCTACCTTTAGGAAAATGGTATTATTTTTGCTTCTCTTGGAGTAGTCAATGATTTCATTTAGTACCAAAAATCCATCTAAAAGATTACGACCTTCTATAAAAGCAGTTTGATTCTTGGATATAAAGTTATCCATCACCCCTTTAATTCTGCTCGCCATCAATTTAGACACGATTTTATACACACATCTGATTAAACAAATCAGTCTATATTCGTCTAGATTGTATGGATCTTCTTTCTTAGGGATTAAAACAAGATATGATGATGCCAATACTTTAGGCATAGTTCCTTCCACAAAAAACTCCAAAACACAATCAGAGAAATCTTTCCCTACAGTCTCCCAGCATAGCTTAAAGAATTCAAATGTGAAACCATCAGGGCCAGGACTTTTATCTCCCGCACAAGCAAACACAACTCTTCTTATGTTTTCAGCATTAAAAGGTGTTTCTAACTTCTTTCTCTCAATATTTGTAATTGATTTAATACCCCTACTGCCTAGCAAAGGCATTATGCGACCAACGACTTTGAAAGCTTTCTCAAAATGCAATGTTGCCTCCTCCTTTATTTTGTTTACATCCAATATGACTTGATTATCAACTGTCAGTGACTTGATTGAATTTAAACAATTTCTTTGTTTGATTGCAGCATGGTAGAATTTTGTATTTTGATCACCTTCCATAATCCACTTCAATCTTGATTTTTGTTTGAGGATACTCTCTTTTATTATGAGATTTTTCCACATTTCATCAACAACTTTTAATCAATTTCGATTTTGCTCCTCATTCAATTCCCCATTCATATTTGGAATGACCTCTTCCATCTCATTTATAATATCCACATTTCTTGTAATCTTGGTGTCTATCCATCCAAAAACATTTATGTTCCATTGTCTGATTTTGTTTCTCAAATTCTGCATTTTTTTAAAACACATAAGTTGTTGTACCTACAACTTCAAATGCCAGCCATTCATTTCTGACAAAAGTTGAAAACTGAGGACATCCAAGCCAACACTTCATAATCTTAAATGGTTTCGGGCCCCAAATCACGTTTCTAGCACTTAACACCATTGATCTATGATCTAATATGTCTCTATCTCCCACTTTTTGCATAACCGAATTCCAATTTTTCAAAAAACTAAGGGAGATAAAAAATATATCTAATCCGCTGCAAGATTTTCCTGAAGCATTATACCATGTATACTTGTTTCCCACCATTGGAATGGCAATACACCCAGGTGCACCAATGAAATCATTGAACTCATGCATAATTTTATTATTGTTCACAGCATTCCCATATCTTTCATCCCTCCGTTTTATAACGTTGAAATCTCCACCAATGATTCATTCACATGTCGTTAAAGTATCAATCATTTGAAGCAATTTATTCCATAGTTCTCTCTTTTCAGAATTTGAACAAGGTGAATACACATTAATGAGTTAGACATTAGTATCCCTCCATATAACATTTAAGATAATGTACCCTTTACCCTGAATAAAGATACAATAGTCAATAAATTCTTACTCCAAATCGTAAGAATGCCACCTACTTGCCCATTAGAATTGAGTACTGACCACTCACAATTTTTGTTCCCCCATAGACTATAAACTAACTCATCTTTCATGTTTATACACTTAGTTTCCTGTATAAAAACTACATCCACACCTTTTCTACGAATCAAATCTCTAACCTTCCTTCTTTTTATATAACTTCCATTTCCTCTAATGTTATATGTGAGACAATTCATAATATACCCTTAGCTACATTCTTTTTTCCTTTTTTTGTGTGCATATTTATCCTTGTTCTTGGATACCTTTTCCAATTGTGAATAAAGTTTTCAAAAACATCATCATTTCCATTTGACTCCACCCGTAGTTTTTTGAGGGAACCCCATAGTTTAACAGGGAGATTTTCCAATTTCTTCTTGATTCTTGAGTTCTTGTGCAGAACTTATGTATCGCTTATAAAATCTCCAGAAATATCATGAATTGGTGTATCATCGTTATTAGCTCCTTGTCTAATTGGTTTATCGCAGATCTCCTCACCATGTTTTTCTGCGTGCAAGAGTGTCACATAATAAGATGGATCAAAAGGGATTCTAAGCTTCTTATAAATGTCCTCCATAAGATTTTTTTCTTCCCAACTCTTTTAACTCCTGAAGATGCTTGCGCCTTGTGTATAATAATGTTTTTCACTGTTATTATTAATATCCACAAGGTCCTTGGAAGTCTCACACTGATGTATAATATTATCCTGATTAATTAAATCCATATCGTTTCTTGTGTATATAATATGACCGTTGCAGTCAACTTTGGTCTGCCCAATGTCTGCATCTTTATCCATGTCAGTGGAATTGTCTTCTTTTCTTGGTAACCCACCCGTGACTTTTCGATAGTATTATTAAATTTATTTTTCTTCACATGTTCAGAGTTACCTTATCTTTCCTCTATCTCATCGATCAACCTCTCATCTGTTTTTGACAATTCTATTTTGTCATTCCCCTTATCTCCATCCTTTCTAATGAGTCCTCCACTCAGACTTGCAATATCTTCATCCGAATCTTCAACTTCTATATCTTAGGATAAAACTTCAGAGCTTTCCTCAAAATACTTGTTAGATTGATTTCCAAATTTCCTATCTCCAAATGAATCTTCCACAAGTTTAATACAATAAATATGTTCATTAACTTCAATATCTATGACTTCACTCAAATTCTTTGCAAATTTTGTCCTGATCAATATTCTTGCTACATCCATTCTGATTTGTTCTTGTGTCTCAATATCAGCCTTCACAAACTCACCAACTGTACCTGCTAAGAATTTGTAAAAGTTATCTCCCCAAACATGACAGGGGAGACAATATACATTCACCCATGTTAATCTCTCTTTATTTACATCATCTGGTGACCATGGATGAATCTCAGAAAACCAATTGGAAACCTAATCTTTATCATCAGATATGATCTTATTGATATCTCCATTTGTTTCTTATTCAAGAAGATAAAGGTTTTCCCCAAGGTGTGTAGCTTTAATATTGAAATATCCTTCAGCATGAAAAGCTCCTTGGATATCAAACGTTGTTTCTAGAGATTCCACACCACACCAACATAAGCTTTTTCAAATCTTGTTAGTTGACTCTCGTTGATATTGAAACACAAATGTGCATACTTTCGCTTATCCTTCATGAAAAAATTGTTATGCACTTTGAAATTAGATCTAGGATTCGTAACAGCCACGTAAGATTTTGGTTTATCTCTGGTAATCTGAGCATATGAGAAACCATTCCTACCAAATGTATCAAACCTCATTTTATGATTATGAATCTTGGCATTCCCTTCTTTAGCAGACATCAAGGTTTTCATATTCTAATTTTGATTTATCCCCTTCTGAACATCAGTGATCCTTTTTTTGAAAACGTGGAGTATTGGCGAATATCTTCTTACCATTAATAAGAATATTATCTAATTTAATGGCTAGGAGATGTTCATCCTCTACCTTTTTGAACTTAATGAAACTAAACTTCTTGCCTCTTTTATCTCTTCTAGCTGGGATATAAACCTCAAGAATGAGACCAAAATCCTTAAAAATATTGAACATTACTTTCGTATCATATGAATCTGGAAATTCAGAAAAGTAAAACGACGATGCCTCATCCAGATCCTTCTCACAGACTTTTCCACCTTGTGTTTTCCAAATCGAACGTCTTGCGATAAGGCCTTGGTCGTTTCTCCTATGATTAACTTTCCTCCATCATTCTTCAAACCTATCCTTATAAACCATCTCAGATCCCTAAAAACGAGAAACCTCCAATTTGTGTGTTATAATATCAAGAACTAACTAAGATAACCACATAACTCCTATTTGACACTTACAAACATATAAAACGAGATTCCAAGAAACACAATACCTCTGTAGAACCCAAGAGACAACAACTCCTTACCAAGGCCCCTAAGCCCGAAAGCCAAGAATTTAAGTCGAAGATAAAGAGAAGCTCACCCAGTATCTACTTCGAATATTGATATGAAATCTCTCTGTAGTATCTACTTCGAATATTGTTAGAGTTATTTTTTCTATTATAACCTAATTTATTTTCTCTTTTCAAATACATTCAATACTATTCTCTCTTTTTTTCCAATAATTAATTGAAAAAATAATTAATTTTATGGAAAATATGAAGTGGGGTTATTGAGAAAGTAAGGGTATAATTGACAAATTATAACATTAAGTTATTAAAACGACATTTAAAAGGAAATAAAAATATTCTTCTAAAACAACATTTAAAAAGGAACGGAGGAATAAATATTTATGTTTTGTTGGTTTGTTTTGGTGTATGTACAAGCCTCTTCTTTTGTATCTTTGGCATTTAGTACTTTTTTATTTATTTATATATTTTATTTTTCAAAAAGAAAACATAATCATCTTTAAAATATATTTTAAATTATTCCATTTTTAAATTCAGAAGAAGTCATAATTAAATTTTCAAATTTAATCTACATTTATTTTCAAAATTATTAAATTCAAGTTCACTATATTTAGTAAAATTTCATGTAAATATAACTTACCGGTGGATGGGATAACTCAATTAATTGGTAGTTGGATTTTTGAGCATCATAGGATAAATAATTGAAATCAGAAAGTAACACCAAATGCGATAGTGAGCCGCACCACAAAAACTGACGCTACACATATATTGTGCAAGATATTTTGACATGTGAGTCAAATATCTCTGCGGGTTGTTTATTTAGAATATGTAGGGTTTAAGTTCAAGATGTCAAGACAAATGTCCTAACATGTTATTATAGAAATTTTATTCAAAATGTTGTGATTTGTTTTGTACTATTTTCTAGCAATCCTTTGAGGGATCTCTTGCTGGTGCAAATCAATGAGGAGTTATTCTTAAAACAAAAGACTTTTTGTTATAAATATTGTGGAGACATTTTTGAACTTTTGTTCTATTTTTATGGAGAAAATCTTGGAAAGATTTAAAAGCATTATTTGATTTGATCTAATCTGAATTAGTTGTGACTAATGCCCACGCTCATGAGGAGTATTCTGTATAAATACTTTTTAATTTTATTTGTAGGTAGAAAAGTTAGTGTGAGTTGTGTGCATTGATTAAGGATTAGGGGTTTTAAGTATTGTATGTTTTGTTGCTTGTGAACCACTCTTATATCTTTCTGATACTAGAGTTGGAGTGTTAGTTGAGTCGTAAGTGTTTTTAATCATCTATAAGTTTTTAAGAAAATGATGATTATGTGTCTTTGAAGTGTGTCTTCTAAACTTTATATTTTTCAGTCCATATCACTTTGTGTGATTGAAGGGAAGTGAAAAAGGTCTCATATCTAGGAGAATCTTAGATAGAAATTGTACGGGTAAAGATTAGGTGAAAAGCTTGTAAACCAGAGTTTGTTTGCTGAGAATCATCAAACTAATTATGTGTAGTGATTTTTCATCCTAGTTTGGTAGTCTCAGACGTAGGTGTGATGACACCGAACTGGGTTAACAATTGTTTGTGTTCTACTTTACTTTCTGATTACTGTGATTATTAACTTGTTCCTAAATTAATCATTATTCAAATATTAGTGTCGTGACATCTCCTTCAACATCTCATATCTGATACTAGAATTTCAAAAACGTTATTTTCCTCTGTCGACTTGGACTTCGTGTTGAAGGGTTGTTATGTGATCTTTTCAAGATTCTGAACATGTTTGGAAGAGAGGGTGATCATAATCTTGTGAATTTTTTCTTAAGACTTCCCCAAACCATTATGGCCCTCGACTTGACTTACAACTTAGGTATGCCCATATTTTTTGACTAAAATTATCTATGAATGTAACAATATGCTTGTTATCTCCAATCAAATCTATTTGAAGAGGACCACACACATCTGAGTATATGATCTCAATAGTGGTTTTGAATTACTTCTTGCATCTTTACTGAAGTTATTTCTTGTGCTGCTTTGCCTAAACATATTCTTCACATACTTCATTTGAAATCTCGATTTCTTGTAAACCTGAAATCATGTTTCTTCTCTTATGATTGCTAATGTCTTTGAAATTGAGATGTCTAAGTGTGTAGTATCATAGTCATTCATCAGTGTTAGCTACAATTTCCAGACACTTGTGTTCCAACACATCAAGTTTAATCTTGGAGGTTCTATTTTGAGACATATGTGCCATCAAGATTAACTTGCCACTTGAGTCGTATACTTGTCTTTAAGAAAAGTGAAACCCACATTATACTCAATATTGTTTTTAGACACAACGTGTATTTCAAGATGTGAAACTGTGTTACCTAAATGTGAATCCCCCGTAGTCACATTTTTTCCGCATTCATGTTATCAATATGTTATAAACCGTTTGACATTGATTGCAAGGCTAAAAATATATATTTAATTTTTCAAAAATTATGAGCTTTAAATCAGAGTCGTTTGATAGTGATCGAACAATCATCATAGCTTAAATATGTGACTGCAAAATTATTTGACTGTAGCGAATTTGGATTCACTTTACCTCATGGTAAACACCCATTTGATAATTTAATATTTGTTTTTAATTTTATATTATGTAAAGTAATGTGTGTACTTTTCTTTGGCATTGAGATTCAATTACTATTCTATCTAGATATATGTGTACTGTGTACCTCTCATTGGCATTATGGTTCAATTATATTCTAGATAAGTAATGTGTGGCTGAGAGGCATTACTAGATCTATATATGAGAATGAGAGTAATAATCATAAAGGATCATTTGGTATTATTGTATTATGTTAATCTTATTAAATAAAATAAAAATATGATTTTTATAGTGTAAGTGAGATATTCTTTAGAGAAACAAAGATTTCCAAGAAACCAAAAATGGTAGTCATAAAAGCTTCTTACACTGTGACTCCAAATGAACCAACTCCAAATGGTTATTTGTGGCTCTCTGATTTAGATCAAGTTGTGCGTCTAAGCCACACACCAATTATTCAAATTTACAAACCAAAACAGAGCCTAGAAAATGTCATTGAAACCTTGAAAAACTCTCTTAGCAAGATTCTGGTATATTACTATCCTATTGCTGGTCGTTATTATTATACAAAGGGTGGCCGAGTTGAATTGAATCTTAATGCAAAAGGAGTTGTTTTGACAGAAGCTGAAACAACAAAATCAGTTCAGGATTATGGTGACTTTTCACCTTCTGACTCAACAAAAGAGCTTATTCCAAAAATCGATTATAATCAACCCATAGAAGAGATTCCATTGTTTCTTGTTCAAGTCACACGATTCTCAAACAAAGATGAAACTTCTGAATTTGCTATTGGAATTGCTAACTCTCACCCTTTATCTGATGGTGCTGCTTTTATCAAATTGTTAAGTTCATGGGCCAAAATAGCAAGAGGTGAAACACTAGATTCTAATGAAATACCCTTTTTCGATAGAACAGATCTAAAATTTTCACACACCCCATTTGAACCATGTTTTGAACACATAGAGTTAAAGCCACCACCACTCATTCTTGGAAGATCTGATGCAAATATTGAAAGAAAGAAGAGTATAACAGCTGAATTGTTGAAACTCACAGCAGAAGAAGTTGAAAAGTTGAAGAAAAAGGCTAATGAACTTGATATTCCAAAAGGGTCAAGACCTTACAGTAGATTTGAAGCTATAACTGCACATATATGGAAAAGTGCATCTAAGGCACGTGATCTTGAAGAGAATCAAGAGAGTGATGTTAGATTCAATGTTGAAATCAGAAATAGAATAATTCCTAAGCTTCCTGAGAATTATCATGGGAATGCTTTGATTCAAACTGCAGCAAAAGGGTATGTTGGAGAAATCACATCAAAACCGTTGAGTTATGGTGCAATGAAGATAAGAGAAGCAAATGAGTTGATAACAAATGAGTATATAAGGTCACAGATTGATGTTATTAGGGGTTTTGAGCATTTGGATGATGCAAGGAAATTATTTACAGGTGGAGAAGGTAAGAATGCTACATTTTGGGGGAATCCTAATCTTCATATAACAAGTTGGTTGAGTTTTCCAGCATATAAATTTGATTTTGGGTGGGGAAAACCATTTTACTTTGGTATTGGATATGTCGCTCCACATGATAGAGGATTGATTCTATCGAGTCCTGATGGAGATGGTTCTGTTATTGTGTGTATGCATTTTCAGGTTGAATTGATGGAGCGTTTCAAGAAATTTTTCTATGAGGATTTATATGGGTTGTTCATATCAGCAAGATTGTGATTTGTGATAGCGAGGATTTCTGCGTAGTTACATGTCATCTTTTGTGTGCTTTTATTTTATTCAAATAATGTGGTATTTGTCATAATGAGGATTTGTGTGTATGCTTTGCATGTCATCTTTTATGTGCTTTTATTTTGTTCAAATAATGTGTTATTTGTGATAACCAGGATTTGTCTGTATGTTCTATATGTCATCTTTTCTCATTTTAAGTTGAATTGAGGAATGCAATATATTGGAAAAAAAACTTCCACTTGTTCAATAGTGTTTAGGCTTTCTCTCTCTAAATTTATCTTGCCCTTATCCACTAATTGTCCTAGGGTTTCCTCCACTAATTGTCTACACCACATTCGATGAACTATAACTTGTACCATGATATGTATGCATTAGATTAATATTAATCGGTCGAATTACATGAGTTTGGGTGTATTTTAACCTAGAATCTCGATTAGGTTAAAATGATCAGTTAATGAGTTTCATAACTCATAATGAGGTGTAAACTGATATGTTAGGAAGCTAACGTATGGAACTATAATATAGAGAAAAGTCTCTATAAGTTATTCCGTTATACCCTTCCTTTTGAGTCTGGTTAACCCCACCATGGGATGATCGAACATACGTTTGCTACATGACGTGAAAGTGGAATAAGATAGATTGAGGCAGATTGTGTGATATATTTGCTTATAGTCCTTGTAGCATGTTATATTGTCATTTATGCTTTATGTATGTTATGAATCATATTTTGATGCAAGTTATATGTTGTTGGTTGTGATGCTTATGTGTATGTATAACATGATTAAAAATATATGATGATGAATGAGGTACCCTAGGAATATAACTAGGTGAATGATCTAGAAAGATAACTTAGGTTATGAAAATGACTTCGGGGCGATGCTTGGGCGTAAAGGCACCTTGGTGTGTATCGTGGACACGTATTCACTTGATTAATGAATCAATATGCTTTGTATGGAATATTTGGATATCATGTGAATGGATGGGTATGATCACCTATCATTTGATGAATGATATAAGAATTGGTGAATGTGATCATCTAGTGATTGATGAGAGCAATCACGTTGTTGTGGAACCTAATCATGTATTCAGAAGTGATTGTGCACATACCATTTGAGAAGCTTATGTAAAGCATAAAATGGGGATGTGGCATCAATGATTCGTGCCTCAATTGGGTTTGAGCCCTAACTATGGAGGACATGCGGGAAAGATGGACACCTAAGTGGGTTTGAGTCTCGTACACTACTATAATACGCGCAAACAACAATGTCAGGCTTACAACAGATTCATATACACCGTTGTAATTGGTTAAAATTTTCGCAACTGATTTATAATGTCAGATTTAACGACGGTTAAATTGAAAATTGTTGTAATACAGCCAAATTTAACAACAGTTGTCTTTAAAACCGTTGTAATACATGATGTGTGACAAACATCGATTCCCAAAAACTATATTTTTTTCCATATGTTTAAATTTTAAACATATATTTTATTTCATTATTTAGTTGTACGGGAACTTTAACCACAAAACACAACATTCATCTTTGTTTTTCTATTTTTAAGGGAAAGAGAATAGTTTGATCAAAACTTCTTTAAAATTCATCTTTGTTTTTATATATTTTTTATTATTTCGTTTTTTAGTGTTATTACCCTCAAAACTCAAAACTTCATTTAAAAAAAGTGAAAGAGACGAGTATATATATATATATATATATATATATATATATATATATATATATATATATATATATATATATATATATATATATATATATATATATATATATATATATATATATATATATATATATATATATATAAGAAAATTTTATTATAATTCTAGAAAAGAAGAGTACATTGATAATCATATATTACATATATTTATCAAATGTCTGAGCCCATAGCAACAAAATCATCTTCCTAATCAAGGACTTTCTCCTCATTTCCCTCATCAGAATTATAAAAAAAAAGGTTCTCTTATGCTTCTTCGACTTCTTCTTCTTCTTCTTCTTCTTCTTCTTGGCATTCTTCACCCTTAAGGTATCTCTGACAACCAAGGATCCAGATGGTTAGACCTCCTCATTTGGTTGTTGACGTTGTTAATTTGTGACCTCATTTGTGATGTTTATGTTAGCATTGTCATTTGTAGAACTCATTTTTACGAAGAATATATAATTAAAAAATGTAAAACTGTCTATTTATAGATGAGGTTGAAGATGAACAGTCTGATATTTTGGTGCTTCAATGACGATAAATTGTAATGGTTGATATTCTCGAACAATATATTTGAAAAACAGAGAAAATCATAAATCATTATTATAATTGAGATGAGCGTTTCTCTCTTCAGGGAAGAACAAAGTTTGTAATATTACAACGACTTGTTATTATAATCGTTGTGATATATTATGTAAAATTGAAAAAATATTGTTGCCAGGAATCAAACCTTGTACCATATAAAAGGGGTATCGTTACGGTTCATATGTTTAACCGTTATAATAAAAATATATGTATCATTTCGGTTTTTTGCGATAACCGTTGTGAAATATTTACCCATATAAGAGAATTAACTTTCCCTTATTGTTTGTAGCGTCGTTTCATTCACAGCAAAATCCTAGCACCCATTTTTCCTCGTGTGCTTCATACATTAAGGTATTCTTCTTCTTCCATCTATCATACATATTTCCCATTAAGATATTTCTCATTATCTCTTTTGTTTCATGTTTTTTTATTATTATTCTTCTTCCATCTTAGGCAGCAAGTAACGAAAGATGAAGAATTGAGTTAGAAATCGATTAGAAACCATATAGAGCCGAGTGTGTAACACCCTTCTAACCCAATGTAAATACGCGATAAATAAATCAGAGTATCTCATAAAAGGTATCACATTTATTCTTAAAAACATCAAGTTATTAAAACATCCTATCTCATAACACATTTTTTTCAATTTATTAAAATACTCATTTCTTTAATAATATCAACAAACAACTAAAAACTTTGCAGCAGAATCATACTTCAAAACCTCTTCTTTTATTTTCATCAAAACATCAAGACCTTTTGGTATTTGTCAATAAATAATCATCAACTCGACTACACATATAATAACTCATAAACAACAAAACAAATCACGTAAGCGTTTATCCCCCAATGTTACATCTACCAGAGCAAGACACCAGACACTCTAGGATTAAGCTAAACAACTTCCACCTAAGACTTCACGCACCGCGAACTCATCTAAGATATTTGTACGTTACCCACGTAGAGGTAACATTCAAACATGCAGGGTGAGTAATCACAATCCATTATACGAGATATAAGAAATAGACATCATATGCATAATAATTAAATCACCACAACATAAAAATCATAGTCTTCACATCTCTAAATAACAATCATTTCAAAATAATCATATACCACATCATACTCAAGGTTAATCACATAATTCACCTACACACACATCTTAAAATGCCACAAATAATGCAAATGCAACGTCATATAGACTCATGCATGCGGTACCGAAACATCATAGATGGACACTGGGCCATCACCCTCCAAAATGGAGCACAACATAATTACCTCAATTCACACAATGGGATTGAAGTCAACAATGGACCGAAGTCCCAACATCATCACTGGACCGAAGTCCTAACATCATCATTGGACCGAAGTCCTAAAAATGCTATGAATGCATGATGCAATACGTCTTAATAATCACTGTCACAGGTCGTCAAAGTTGCATCATTATTCATAAAAATTCATCATAGAACTTCACATTGCATATATATCATCAACATGCATACCATCAATTTAATTCATCATAACATTATAGTATAACATCATCAATAACGTCACAGTAACATCGTAGCAACAACACACAAGTTTCGTCATTTATAGCAAAACATCATTAGTTTCACACACCTCCCAAATATCAATGTATATCATTTAAATTATTTCCAGCAACATGAAACTATTTTTAAATTAAATTACATTATCCCAACTTTCATGCAGGTTCAAACGACACACAAATCGGACTATCGGAACTAAAGTTATGAATTTCTAAAGTTTTTCGTCAAACACCGACACCGACATCTTACACTAACACCATAAATCTTTATTACACACTATTTAACTTTAATTCCAGGACTTGAAATCATTTTTGAAAGTACATTCTATTAGCTTTCTACAGGTTCGAGCGACGGTCAAAACGGACTTACGGATCAAAAGTTGTGAATTTTTAAAGTTTTCCAAAAATTGTATGTTGTGTTTACGGATAGAAAGAAGGAGGGGGTGTACCTGCAAGACACTCCGAAGCTCAAGTGAGTTTTGGGTACAGAGATGGTAAGAGAGAATAGTTCAGAATACTTGACCCTTTTAGTGAGAAAGGGTATTTATATGTGCCCCCAACGTTGGGCCAATGTTCTTCCTTGGGTTGGAGTTGAGTTTAGAAGTAAGAAAGATTGATTGTTACATTAGTGGTTGCATTTTGTTTTATGACAAAGAGTCCAATATATCAAGTTTACAGTAAATTCATTAATCGTAAGAAAAAACTTGTAGCAGTGAAGTTCATGTTTTATCTTACAATAATACCAAGGTTAAAAAGAATATTTGCTTCGATGCACAATGCAAGTCAAATGACATGGCATCATATAAACAAAATAAGTTCAGGCATTATGCGACATCCTTTTGATGGTGAGGCATGAAAGCACTTTGATCAGATACATACTGATTTTGCCGTAAAACATAGAACTGTCAGGCTTAGATTATGCTCTGATGGTTTTACTCGATATGTCCAAGCATCGGGAAACAGATATTCTTGTGTGCCAGTTATTGTAACCCCTTACAGTCTCCCTCATGAGATGTGCATGAGAAAACCATACATATTATTCACCTGCCTCATTCCAGGAATGTCGAGTCCAAAAGATGGAATCGATGTGTAATTACAACCTTTAATTGATGATTTGAAGAGGTTGTGGATTGGATAATGGACTTATGATATATCATGTAACAAAACTTTAATATGCGAGCTTCATTGATATGGACTTTTAACGAATTTCTAGCATATGGTATGTTGTTTGGTTAGGGTACATCTGGAAAAATGGGATGTCTGTATTGCATGGGAAACACCAAGGAATTTACGTTGGAAAAAGGGGGAAAAGTTTGTGGTTTTACTGTCACCGTAGATTCCTACCAAGAAATCATCCCTATATAAGAAATAAGATTGATTTCAAAAAAGACGAACGAGTAACAGATTTACCTCCGCCTATATTGTCATTAGGTGAAGTATGGAACCAAGTTTGTGAACTATTAAAATTCACATATATTGGTCAAGCATGTAGATCTATTCAAGGATATGAGGTCACACACAATTGGACAAAAATAAGTATATTTTTGGACCTCCCATATTGGAAAGATAATTTGTTGCGCCATAATCTTGATGTTATTCATATTGAGAATAATTTATTTGATAATTTATTTAAAATAATGATAGATGTTAAAGACAAAACAAAGACAATGAGAAGGTTAGACAAGACATGGAAATTTGGTGTAATAAAAAAGAGTTGGAGTTGAAACGTCAACCGAATGAAAAATTATTAAAACCCAAGGCTAATTACAGTCTAACTTCCCAATAAGCTAAAGCGGTTTATCGATGGTCAAAAGAATTGAGAATGTCTGATGGTTATGCATCAAATTTAGCAAGGTGTGTTGACGCTAACACAGAGAAGTTGCATGGTATGAAAAGTCATGGTTGCCATGTTTTTATGGAACGATTGCATCCAACTGTGTTCGGTTAACTACCCAATCATGTGCTTAATCCACTAACTGAAATTAATCAATTCTTAGAGATATTTGTGTGTCAGCTTTAAGAGTGGATGACATTATTAAGTTGGAACAAGTATTTCCGCCTGATTTTTTTTACTCTATGGAACATCTATTTGTGCATCTTGCATGTAAAGCTTATCTTGGTGTCCCTGTTAAATATAGGTGGATGTATCCATTTGAAAGGTTCACGTGTGATTAAAAGCGATCAGTGAAAAATAAAGTTAAATTCTAAGGATCAATATGTGCACATTACTTACATCGGGAATCATATCATTTGTGCACTCATTATTTCAATCACTTGATGTTAACTCCAAGAATTATAAGGAATCTCGTAAATATTAACGAAATAAGTCAATTTACCTTATCATTCTTTGGGCTTCCAGGTCGTCCCTCTAGAAAGAAGGGTGTACATTGACTGACCCAAAAAGAAATACAATCTGCACATGTTCATGCCTTGACTAACTGCATTAAAGTTAAATCATATCTTGAGTAAGTATATCTCAATTGTTTAATTTTTTTTTACAGTGTGAATACAAAACTTATTACCTTGAAACTTATATCGTGTATATTTTTGGGGATTTAACACCTCTTATTTTCATAGCACCGGTATACAAGCAATCTCCGGTCAGATACATGCTCATTTTCCAGTATGGTTCAAGGAGAAATTGTCATGCACCATTGAACAGACTCAAGAAATACTCCATTTGAAAAACTTGTCTAAAAGCCCTATTCAAAACGTAAATGAATGGCACACATACTTCGTAAACGGATATAAATTTCACACTAAAACATGGACCGAAGAAAAAAAAAACTATAAACAATAATGTATTTGTAAAAGGAGTTAGATATAGTGGTGAAAACGAATTTTATAGTGTTGTTAAACATATCTACGAAACCACATACCATATGCTAGAAAATTACCAACAGTCATCAACAAACAAATATTATTCTATTAACTAGAATTAAATTCTATATCAATAATATAAAAATATATCACATTACTTGGCTAATAAAATACATAACAAGATTAAACAATAGTTAGTAAATTTAAATACTTTAAATAATTTTTTATTTCAAATTCATTAATAAACTCATTTTTATATATATATAATAGAAAAAAATGTATCTGTAATATTCTAATTATTTGGCCCGTGTTGATGCACAGATTATTAATTGTCCATGCATTATTGTTGTAGGTGATGATATCAATTTCTTCATAGATATTCTATTGGAAATTTCCTAAAACATTGGTTGATACAATTATTTTTGGCATTTTTTGAAGTGATGTTTTATTATATGTTGTTAAAGATGTAATAAGATATAGACTCAAACATTTGGATTTTCATTTTGTATTAATAACATAAAATTTATAGTATTTTATTATTTATAATATTATATATATAAATGAAAGTTCTAGTGCGGACATACAAGTCTTTTTGTTTTTATATAAAACTCTTTACATGTCAGGACTCATGTATTCTATTCATTCTTATATTCACATGACTTATGATTCATTCACAATTTATCTTGCATATCCACCCCACTCTGACGTAGTGGACATTCCACTACAATTGAGTTTTATCATACTTTGTCATCAATTATTCTAGGTTCACTCTGACGTAGCAGACGCTCCATTACACTTGAGTCTTATCATACTTTGTCATCAACTATTCTAGGTTCCTGAATGGAATAGTGGTGTTGTGTGTGGAAACTCAAAATTTGCATTGTGTCATTTAACCTTCATTGGGACGAAATTGTTATGGATTGACCAAAGTAGTCACACGTTACTTAGAAATCAAGGTTAATGATAATTTTATACAACACTCATAAATTTCAATCCAATGAAATCTCATTTTTAAAGGAAAAAAATGTGAAGGTTCTCACATCTAAACCCAAAAATATAAAAAATAATTAGTGACCGGACTATTTTACTTTATTGCTTCTGAAGAATTTCATATCATATTAGTATTTTTCTTAGATATATTTATATTAATTTGATTTTTTACAAAAGATATTCTCATTCTCACGCACTCCAAAATACATCTCACTCATCCTCAATATTAATCTTGTCGTTCTCATTCTCATGCACTCCAAAATTCACCTCACATGTGCTTGATCTCAATCTTGTTTAGTTCTTGAAATTGATTCACATTGTGTGTTGTCTCTGATATCATCCTTGATTTCTCTCTCTCTATTTTAGGAGGTCTCTCTTCAACCGGTCTGCATTGCTCTATAAGTTGGTCAATCTCATTATTAAAATTTATCCGTGAGTTTCTTCATTTTTTATTTTATTTCAATATTTCAAATTCTTTTTGTTATAATATTAACTAAATGTTCAATTGATTAATACGACCACGGGTAAATAGTGATAGCTATGAACTAATGATTACTGATTGTTTACTAAAATTAGTTGATCAAAACTATTCATTCAAAATATAACAGAAATCATCTTGTTCAAAAATCATCGTATGTGAAATTAAAATAAAATCATCATCGACTTCACTATCGTTGTTGTCATCACCGTGTTCACCATCTCCGTAACCATAGCTTTCTATCTCATCAAAATAGACACCACCGTCACCATCTTCGTTGTAATTGGCATGTTCTTCATAGTCATAGTCATCACCGTCTTCGTAGTCATAGCCTTCTTCAACGTTATAATAGACATTGTCGCCACCATCTTCATAGTAATAGTCAACACCGTTCTCACCATCTTCATTGCCATAGCCATCGTTATGGAATTCAATAGGCAAACATAGCATGTTGAACAGAAAATCTACAACTGCTTTTGAAGCTACAGCAAATATCACTTTCAGTTTTTGTGTCAATCAGAAGCCTCGTGCTCAATTTGGAGGTGGTAGAAGTTTAGATTAAAATAAATATAATTGGATGATGAGTGAAGATAGGGAAAGCTGTTATTATATTTATTGGTGAATTTTTATCTACCGATCATTAAAAGTTGGGTAGATTTTTCCATGAGAAAATTAGACTAAATTGTATTGAAAATCTACAAAATTTAAATTATTAAATAATTCATTAAATATAATAAAATGAATGACATGAGTTAATTGGTTGAATACATTCTACCCATCTTATAATAAAATGAAATGGCAGTTAATTGGTTAAACTATTATATTTATTAGGTATACTAGGATGTGGCCATTCAAATCAACAAACTCATTAAACTGTTTTTTATTATTATTTATTCTCGGATCAAATCTAACACTAAAAAAACAAAGTAAATCATATTTATTTTCATTAAAAATAAATAAAATCTGATCTCTATCAGATTGAATATGTACGTTATATAATTTAAATCTATCCTGTTATATTAGGATAAACTATATATTTTATTATTTATTTTATTCCTTTAATAATAATGATAGGATAAACTAAGCAGTATTTAAGTAGAAGATTGCAACAATTGAAACAAAACCATAACTTCAACTTCCATTCCAGGTGCGAGAAACTGAGCATAATAAATGTCAGTTTTGCAGATGATTTGTTGCTGTTTGTTAGAGGGGATATCAAATCAGTTGAGCTGCTAATGGAGGCTTTCCATGATTTTTCTGCTGCAACTGGCTTAGTTGTGAATCCAGATAAATGCAATACTTACTATGGGAATGTGGAGGATCAAGTAAAGCAGCAGATACAGGAAGCAACTAGTTTTAATGAAGGATCCTTGCCGTTTAGATACTTGGGAATCCCTTTATCTAGTAAAAGATTAACTGTTGGGCAATGTCTGGTTTTAACTGATAAATTAACTTGCAGGATCAGGCATTGGAGTTCCAAGCTGCTGAGTTTTGCTGGCAGATTGCAACTTATAAATAGTGTGCTGTTTGCCACAGCCAACTATTGGATACAATGCATTCCTCTCCCAAAAGCTGTGATAAACAGGATCAATAGCATCTGCAGGTCCTTTTTGTGGTCCAATAGTGACATAATCACAAGGAAGGCGCCCATTGCGTGGAAGAAAGTTTGTCAACCAAAGGAAAAAGGGGGTCTGAATGTGTTTGATCTTCAGGCTTGGAACAATACTTGTATGGCTAAACTCTTATGGAAGTTAAGTATTAAAAAGGACAGTCTTTGGATCAAATGGATACATAGCTATTATATAAAGAATCAAGACATCATGGCAGTCACTGTTAAATCTAGCAGCTCCTGGATTTTCAAAGGTATTCTGAATATGCGTGAAGCTGTGATGCAATTGAGTGAGTGGACTAGCATGATCCAAAATGGCAACTTTAGTACAAAAGTTCTCTACCTGGCCCTCAAAGAAGATACTAGCCGGGTCAACTGGAGGAACCTTATTACAAGTAATTGTGCTAGACCCCGGGCGGTCCATCTGTTGTGGCTTGCTTGCCATAAGCGTATCGCCACGAAAGATAGACTTTGCAAAATGCAATTCTTACAGGAGGACGCTTGCTGTTTTTGTGGAGGAAAAGAGTCAATACAACATTTATTTTTTGGTTGTATGGTAACAAAGCAAATCTGGAAATATATGTTGGTTTGGTTGGGCATTATTCATAACCCGCAAGAATGGGACATGGAATTGGAGTGGCTCATCAAGAAATGCAACGGGAAAGGATGGAGAGCTAAAGTTCTAAAGTGTGTGGTGGCTGAAACCTGCTACAACATTTGGAAACATCGCAATGACATTTGCTTTGGTCAAGTTTCGGATAGGAACAAGGTGGTTCCTACTATCATCAACTATGTGCTTCAAAGACTTTGGAGTATTCCGAAGCTTCGAAAGTATGGTAGTTATTTAATGTTACCTTGAGTATCGGTTTGTAGTAGTTGTAATTTTTGTGGGCTGGATCAGTTGATCGCCTTTGCTTGTATTGTTTTTGGTTGAGTAATACAATTTTGCTTGTTCCAAAAAAAATAAAAAATGATAGGATAAACTATACATTTTATTATTTCTTTTATTCCTTTAATAATAATGATAATAATAGCAGTAATTTTATCTTGAAATTATATTTAATCTTTTAGTGAAAAAAAATAGTCCTATTGTTTAAATTTTTATTAGGTATTAATTCATAAACTCGGACATTATAAAAAGTTTTATAAGGTGGGTGCATCACAATTATGGGTGATATTTTATATGTGGTTGAAATAAAAATTTAATATTAATAAAAATTTAACAAGATAAATTGACAGTGTAAAATTAATTTGTGATTTAATTTATTAATGTATATTAATATTTTTTACATGCATACTAATTAAGTTTGTTTCTCTTATAAATTTATTAAATTTTATAAAATCTTATTTTTTTGTCGATTTAATTTAATGTGAGATTTATAAAATAAGATTAAGAAAATAAATAAAACCAAATAAATGTAATTATTTTTTTATTGATTTTAATTCATTTCAATTTAATTTCACCAAACTTTTACACCGTTACTTATTAATTAGCATCGTGCTAATTAAGCAAATTGTTTTAAATTGATTGATATTTACTAAATGAAAATATGGTTCTGATTATTTGATTTAAATTATTTATTTTTAATTTACACACTAAATGTGCATAAATTTGCTATTAGATTTCTTTAGTTTTTTATTTTTCTGTATATAAGTAATGATTCTAGTTCTGAGCGTTTTATTTGTGAGTTATTTAAGTATTTAATACTTAAATGAAATTGAAAAGTAAGGCTTACTTAAAGTTATTTATTTGAGTTTCTATGATTTCTACATAAATAATAATTAACCCAATACGTCCTCCCTTTTTTTGTTTTTATGTATTTTTGTGTGTATAATAAATTTGGTGACAAGTCTTGTCGGTCATTAATATACTCCCTCCGTCCCAAAATAATTGTCACATTTCAGGAAAAAAATTGTCCCAAAATACTTGTCACTTTAGATTACCAAAACATTTTAATATTTAATCTTCCAATTGTATCCTCTAATAAATACTCTTAATTAATTGTTTTCTCACTTATCATTAATGCTAATTTGAATACACCAATAGTTAATTAGGATAATTTGGTAAAGTTACTATTCTCTCTCTTTCATTTATTATTGTTTCTTAATCTGTGTGAAATGATCAAATGTGACAAATAATATGGGACGGAGGGAGTATTACAATTACTCAACAAACTTTGGGTCAGAAGATCTAAGTAGGATTTTTGAGTCTCAATGTTAGGGCTGACGTGGCATACTTAAGAGGAAGGTAATTAGGTTTAATTTTAAAGGTTTTAAAGGTAAAGGGATAAGGATGAACACTAAAAGACAAAATTCAAAATTAATATTTTGGAGCACTGTAATAGCAATCCTATATAGTTGGTCAATTTGGTCAACAGTGAGACGTGATGTCTCTTTCATTCGTTGTTTACTATTGTCAGGACTATAATAAAGTATAAAAAAAATATATGGTTTTTTTGGTTGGGCCTAATCAATTGATAATCAAAAGGCTCAAGATCCAAAGTCTAAAAAAAACTCTATAATTGAAGGAGTTTATAAAAAGACATGCGAAGGAAAATGGAATGAGGTTCAAAAGATGAAAATACTTAGAGAGAAATAGTTCATAAAAAAGAAGGAAGGATGAACGAGATTTTGATGTGTCTCCCTCCCTACCATTCCTGAAGAATATTATTGAATCATGTGTAATACAACTCACCTCTTGATGGTTGAAGATTGTAAGTAGTAGAAGATTCAGTCTTAGATTTATCTATTCTTTTTCTCGCTATTTAGAAAAATTAAACTTTGAAACTCATGTTGTTGTATTTTTTTTATTCACCAAGAGCTGAACTCTTTATGTTGATCAATGTGAAGTTTAATAAAAGTAATATTTGTGTGTGGTGTGATTTGATTATAGTAACATATTTTATCATATACATTAATAATATGTTTTCTTCTTTGGCTAATCAATTTATAAATAGATTAAAAAATTGTTAATGCCATGGAGTCATTTAATAAATGGACATCATGATTAGTAAGGCGTCTCCACCATAACACTGCACTAGTGTATGTCACATCACCTTCATTGTCGTCGCATCAACAATCTTTTCAAACACAGTTGTATCCACACACTGAATACATTGATTTCCATTGGTGCAATTCTTGATCAAAGGTATGTTCATTTTTATGTTGTCTTGTGATAATTGATGTCTATTTAGCCTATGATACATTCTGACTCTGAGGCTATTGGTAAGCTTAATGGTTTATATTGTCACTATTTTGTTGCCTCATTGAATCTATTTAGCCTGTGATACATTTTGACTCTGAGGTTTCACTTGTGATAAATTGATGTCTATTTAGCATATGTTGCATTCTGACTCTTGAGGCTTTTGGTAAGCTTAATGATTTATGTTTATGATAATTTATAGCCTATGATGCATTCTGACTCTGAGGCTATTGGTAAGCTTAATGGTTTATGTTTATGATAATTGATAGCCTATGCTACATTCTGATTTTTGAGGTTTTTGGTAAGCTTAATTGTTTATGTTTATGATAATTGATAGCCTATGATGCATTCTGACTCTGAGATTATTGGTAGCTATTTATTTAGCCTATGATGCATTCTGAAATTTCTCATATTTATGTTTCTGTAGCCTATTTGCTGACTGATGTTGCCTTTGTCAATTGTAATTTAATTGCCATTGTTTGAGGCCAATTATGTTACCTCTTTGTGTGACAATAGTAGTGTATGTCTGAGGCCAATGATGAATACTAATTATGAGGCTAAAAATACATTGGAATTGATTAAGGTGGTTGACAACTCTTATTGTTCAAATAGGTATAAAATGATCTTCATCAAATGGGTATATCTCTTCTTGTATCCAAATGATACTCAAGCCACTTCCTATGAACAAGAGTTGACAACCAATTTAAACACTCTATTCCAATTGTATCAAGACACCTATGGAGTTAATGATGCACCTATTTCTGAAACTCCTGCAGTAAGAAGTAGTTATGGATTAGGAAAGAGAAGTTTTGAGATGTTTTTAGAAATTGTTTTTGGTAGTTCTACTACAAAATCAGATCTTGAGGAGTCTTCATTGAAGGTTCCCCAAACACCAAGTTTGATGTTTAACATGGTGGATGGGAAATGAGGTCAAGTATCTTGTTCTTAGTAGATTAACAGAAGATATCCTAATTGTTTCAGTTACAACATTTGCTTCAGAAGCAACTTTTAGTGTTGGTAAAAGGATTATTGATCCAAAACGATCTTCAATAAAAACTAAGATTGTGGAAATGGTGCTTTGTGGGGTGATTGGGTGAAGGAGGGGTACGGTATTAAAAAGGATGCACTTCAAGTATTGTAAGTATCTGTTTAACGTCTGATTCTATTTTTCTATGTTTTTACCTTTGAATTCATTGTTGCATTGATTCTAACATTTATGTTTCATTATTCTAATTTTGTAGCTTGAGGAACCTCAAGATAACCCTCTTACATATGATTTTGATTCGCAATAGAAAATTTGGGCTTGGCTTCGCTTCTTAGAGTTGTTGTTTTGTTGTTTTATAATGTTGAAAATTCAATGCCAATGATGAGTATGTTATGAGGCATCAGTATCACTGGACAAATGTAACTCATAACTTGTTTGAATTTCTTGCTTTTGATTGTTTTGTAACAATCAGTCACCGGACAAAAGTATCACTGAATTCTTAAGAATTCTTAGGAATTCTTATAATATATACAAAATTCCGCATTATATTAACTTTTTTATCTCTCAAAAAATATTAAAAAATATTGGATATTTTGTTATTAGGCCTGAGAATCGAACCGGTTCTCTGGACCGATTTTAGGTTATCCGAAATTATTGGATGAATAACGGTTAGGTTTTTTTCCATCACTGTTTTGGTCCGGACCTGTTTTACCCGATAGGCATATCGATCCAACTACCGGATCTTCTAATATTCGGTTCGGTCCGGACCGAAAACAACCCTACTCGTCACCATGTTTTATAATTGTTGCAATGTCATTTCAAAACCGTCGCAAAAGCTTGTTTTTAATTTTATCCTTAAAAAAAACAATAATATATATATATATATATATATATATATATATATATATATATATATATATATATATATATATATATATATATATATATATATATATATATATATATATATATATATATATATATATATATGTATGTTTTATTGTTTTTTACAAAGGATGAACATCACATGTCATATTGGATGATGGTTCTGTATCATATGCTGTTTTAATTTACTACTATGCTTCTTACTCAAAATAAGAAAACATTGCAATAAAATATTTGTTTATTTAAAAGCTTGATTTTTTATAAATAACTTATTAATTTTCAAGAATTGCGATTTTATACCATCGAAACTAAATAAGTAAAAGCCTACAAGGTATTGCAAGTTGTTGAGAGAGTGGCAATTGGTTTTAGTATAAGAAACACATTCTAGATTTTTCAAAAATAACCTTTGTAAAGGCTTATAGAATACTTGTTTGTATTTGTCTGTTTATAAATAATATAAATAAAATAATTTTTATAATTTATGAATTTAAGTTCAATTAGGATATTTAAGACTGCGTTGAAAAGTAGTAGAAATAGTACAATAACGAGGGAGTAGATAAGATAATTCATTACAAACCAAAATAAGATATGATAGCTGATCGATAATGACCATTCAAAACGAAGTAAAAAGCATTGCAAGCACTTTTTTTTGCAGTACTAATAATAAAACAGAATTAAACAAAATCCCATGTTCTCAGCTAACGAACATGATTCCTCATATTAATTCTGCTTGTTGAGGAAAACACTTGTCAACACCATCTTTGTTTCTAAAGAACCCTTAAGCAACTTGATACCCTGTTACAAACATTTCAAAAATTCAATAAAACATGTAAACCGAGCAAAAATTCACAAGGAAAATAAATGTCACGGGGTGTACTTTACCTCATCCATTCCCATTTCAACGATCTTTTCTTGCAAAGTACCGATTTCTGTGATATTGAACTTGTTCAAAAGTGTGATGCTAGATATTGTAGACATTGGCTCAATCACCAAATCATCCATCACCATAAAAGTAACAACATCTTTCACAAAACCATCGTGAATCAAAGTTTCCATTGTAGGAACCTTTTTCTTTCCAATAGGATCTACTTCATTGTTCATACGACGACCGCAATGATACCCATTGCTACCGCCAGGACATAAAGTTTTGTTATTGTATGTAACCGCATAACTACATTCTTTTGGGCACATGTATAATTTAGTTTCTTCATGATCGTCATCATTCTGAGGAAGGAAGCCTGAGATTTCAATGGAAGAGCTTTGTGCTTTTGGATTTAACAGAACCTCCTTAGTTTGGTTTGGTTGCATGTAATTCTGGTTCAGATTTTCAACACTCTGATACAAATTTCCTAAGCTGCCTACCATGCCATTTGTGGTTAGAAGCTTTACCACAGTTCCAATAGGCAAGCATAGCAAGTTGAAAAGAAAGTCTATCACCGATTTTGAAGCTTCGGCGAAAAGTACTTTCTCATTCTTTATGTCGATGAGAAGTTTCATAGACACTTTGGTGGAAGAAGAAGAAGCAGCAGCCATATTATATTGAAAGGTATAATCGACTTAAGAGAAAAGCTATTAATTTATAGACAGATTATTACAAAGAGATGAGTGTAGTTGCACAATTAATTGATTAAACAATGGAAGATCTATCCATAATCCATAATATTGTAAAAGTAAAAGCAGTCATCAGTTGATGTGATTTGATGCAAAAAAGAAGAAGAAAGAAGCAGATGTTATGATTGCTAATGCGCAGTAAGACAATCTTCACTGCAGCAAGATAGGGTCACTGTTACTGCTTTAGCTTAGATTCAATTATCTAAAAACCTCACAAATATTTTATTTTTGTTTGAAAATATACTCCAAGCAGTGTCAACATGTTAGTAGAAACTAAGTTACACATGTACCTAAATATAATTGTAAGTACTTGGATAACCATTTTTGAAGAAAAGCTGCCGTACAAACTTTTTTGAAGAAAAAGTAAGGCGAATTGAGATTAGAGTAGAAAGAAACATATGTTACACAAATTTTATATATGAATTAATTTTGTAAAGAAAAAAAGCATAGGCATATATAATGAATTTAACTTTGTATATAAAATACGTTAATTAAAAATATTTTAGATTTATATAGGATTTTTTTAATATTCTTTTTTTTTATATATATTATTGTATTATGAGATATACTTAAATATTTGTGGGAGAATATGAGTATGGTTTTTCTTGTTTTTTTTTTTATTTATTTATTTATTTAAATTTTCACCTTAACCTCTGTGTTGTTTTTTTTATCCTCTTGATTTCCAACCTATTCAACTCAAAAATGTTTGATATTAGGATTTTTTCACAAATACCCTAATTTTGCGACAAAAGTGCAAAATCAGTGGCATATGTAACATCTTCCTCATTAATGATACTATCACTTTGATTATTTTCTTCGGAATTAAAGTTTAATATCACCTTCAATATCAATCTCATCCAAATTTAATTGACATATAACAAAATTAGTTTAAAGAGTTTAGCAATTGACATATAATAATAAATTAATATAATAAAATTATAATTCACAATAATTAATATCGTATCAAATTTAATTGACCTATAACAAAATCAGTTTAAACATTTTAAATTGTCGTAATAGCGAGATCTTTATATAGTACTTCCATCTTTTCAATTATTAAGAATGATGATGAATCATCTAACACTCAATTAGAATTATTACATGTATTTTAAAATTGATAGGATTATAATTTTGTTTCTATTTGGCATATATTATTTCTAGTAACATGGCATATATAAATAATAAAATGCTTGATGGATCATGGCATATATTAGAAACATGGCATATAAATTGCTAGATGAAAATGCTAGATAGTATATTAGAAACAATTTGTTCAATTTCTTTTATTCTTCTAACATGTATCTATAAAATGCTAGATGGATCAATACCAAATATAGAAACAATAATATATATATATATATATATATATATATATATATATATATATATATATATATATATATATATATATATATATATATATATATATATATATCCATTAGTTTTTATGAAGGTCTATTTTAGTAACATGCACTTTAACCATTTTTTAGTTAAAGCTTGCTAAAATACTCCTTCATAAAAACAAGTGGGTGTGTTAAAAAAATAAAAATAGAAAAAGTTATTAGTAGAGGAAAAATTAAAAAATTAAAAAGAGTGGAAGGTGAGATTTGAACTCACAACCTCTCACATTTATGTCCCTTATACCTCATCTTTCTACCAATTGTGCTATTTTATTTATTCAAAATAAAAATGCACCAGAAAACATATGAAGCGGGTCATAATTTGGGGTACGACAAGTGTGAGGAGACTTTTTGAATCAATTTGTCTCAAATATGTGAGGGCAAATTTTGGGGTACAACAACTGCCCATGTTCAATCTTCTTAGACCCGAGGAGTTAGATTGATATGCATGTTAATCGCGATCTGAAGGTGGAAGAGGATTGAACATATAAGTGCCCAGAAATTTGCCCTCACGAGTGCACAGAGTGAAGCGTTGGTTGACTGCATTGCTTGAATAGACTTAAAGAAGTCATTTGGAGTAATTGGAGAAGGGCTTATAGATGTCATTTAAAGTGTCTGTTGATATGAGTATCAGAATGTGTCTATGTTTAAATATATTTGAAAGTTGTTCTGGAATGAGTATCAGAACTAAATTTTTGTCTTGATCGTCTCTGAACTGTATCTGAAAAATATCTTGAACTAAGTATCAAAACTAGATCTTTGTCTTGATCGTCTCTAAACAGTCTCTGAAAAATATCATGAACTAAGTATCAGAACTAGATTTTTGTCTTGATCGTCTCTGAACTGTCTCTGGAAAATATCATGAACTAAGTATCAAAACTAGATATTTGTCTTGATCGTCTCTGAACTGTCTCCGGAAAATGTCTTGAACTAAGTATCGGAACTAGATCTTTGTCTTGATCGTCTCTGAACTGTCTCTGGAAAATATCTTGAACTAGATCTTTGTCTTGATCATTTATGAACTGTCTCTGGAAAATATCCTGAACTAAGTATCAGAACTAGATCTTTGTCTTGATCATCTCTGAACTGTCTCTGGAAAATATTATGAACTAAGTATCAGAACTAAATCTTTGTCTTGATCGTTTATGAATTGTCTTTGGAAAATATCCTGAACTAAGTATCAGAACTAGATCTTTGTCTTGATCGTTTCTGAATTGTCTCTGGAAAATATCCTTAACTAAGTATCAGAACTAGATCTTTGTCTTGATTGAGTGTTAGAATTAAATCGTTGTCTCGATTATCTCTGCACCGTATCTAGGAGACGACAATGTTTATCTGATCGCGAACTATCCTGAAAAGGCAAAGTTAGTTTTATGCGAGGTCATTGATGTATGTAATGCATTGCATGACGTTCTTAATGAAAATGTTACATGTGTTTTGTATGCTTATATGATATGTTGTAGATGATGTATGGATGAATTATATAGTAGGAGTATATTAGCAGCTTCCTATAGCAACTGTTAGATGGGGAAAGTAAATCCTTGTTTAATGTTGAGGAAGATGAAAACATCATTTCAGTATGCTTTAGGAATATTGTACTTGGGATCTTCGAATTCTATTTGGAAATGAAGGCATTCGAGGGGAGTTGATTGTTTGCTATGCTTTTTATTGAAGGATTAAGTTCCTAAATACCCTGACTAGGGATAAAAGGGATGGACATTCCTCTGAAAGACTTATATGACCAAGTGTCAACTCTTTTGGAAATATCAGGCTTGAGATAATCCTGCTTGGGACTTTGTAGGGTTGGAAGTACAAGCTTTTTCGGGGAAGAGGCTACTTGGAATACTTTGCTGGAACAAACCTGTAGAGATTACTCTGTGGGGATGGATCTGTGGAGATTTGTTAGACCTAAGCCTTGTTGGGGATTCCAATCTCCAAAAGTCCTTAGTAAATCCTATTATTGTAATTTTATGCATTTTGGTAAACATCAATCATATTCGAAAGCATATATTCATTCAAAGTAATCAATGGATTCAAAACTTCTGATATTTTCGACTTCCCCAAGTAATTTTCTAGGAATTATCATGACTGAATCCGAAGACATGATACTGACACCATCCGATACTATTGGCACAGACAATTAATTTCCCTAATGGCTTTTGCTGAAACTCGGTATCAAGGTAGTATAATGAGAGGAATGTGCTTTCAGATTGCGGTGGATCATGTACGCCCCGGGTAATGGTTAAGGAGCTCGTAACTGAATTTGATGAAATGGGTCGTGGAAGGGGAAGGCTAAAGCGTGTCAAGGAATCATCTTCATCGATTCTGACTACACTCTTGCAAAATAGTTCAACTAAGGGGAATTCTGAGCATGGGTCCATTACAAGTGGAGGTTTTAACTCTGTGAAGAGTAGCGATGTGGTGAAAACACCTGTTGTTGTCAAAACTCCTGAAGTCATTGTAGAAGTTTCGAATAATGAGGAAAAGCTTGAATACATTGAGCAGCTGAAATTGTGGGTGGATGTTATTGCTGGAAACAGAAACTCAACGAATGGAGCTCAAATTAAATATTTTGCACCAACTTTTGTTGAAGGAGAATTTGAATTTACAATTGAAGAAGGGGACATTGAATCTGAGGTAAGATTTTGGGATTCTTCCTTGATTATGTATGTCATAGGAAAAGAGCTTAGTATAAATGTGGTTAAGAACTATATGGTGAAAACCTGGAATTTTATGAAATTACCAAATTTGTATTACCATGAAGAGGGATACTTTCTAATGAGGTTCAACTCTAATAAGGATAAATAAATGGTGGTAATGAAAGGACCTTATACCATCCACAACATGCTTATGGTTTTGAAGGACTGGACTCCTACATTTGATTTTAAGAGAGACGTGTTCAGGACTCTTCCAGTTTGGGTTAGACTTCCCAAGCTTCCTTTTCACCTTTTGGGTACAAAGAGTTTAGGGGAAATTATAAGTATATTAGGGGTACCAATGTTTACTGATGAGTGTACAACTAATAGATTAAGAGTTTCCTATGCTAGGATCTTGGTTGATATAGATATTACCCAAAAATAGAGAGAGTTCATAATGATTAAGGATGTAGAGGGAAACAAGAGGCAACAACCTGTGGAATATGAGTGGAAGCCTCTCTTTTGTGAAACCTGTCAAAAGGTTGGACACAAATGCAAGAATAAAGGAAAGAAGGTGTGGAAACCAAATCCAAATGAGGAAGAGGTTAAGCAACCAGCTGATAATGTGAAACCTGTTACTGATGTAAGCAATGTTGTTGAAAAAATTGTGGAGAATTCTGAAGTGGAGAGAGGTAGAGTATCAAAATGGGAAAATGTGGGGAGTAGTAGTAGAAATAAAGGAAAAAATGTGATCAGTCCCACTCAGGTTGTAGTCACATGTATCAATGGGTTTGGGGCATTAAGGCTTAGAGTGGGCTCAAGGACTCATGAAGAGGTTACATGATGCTGGCTTGGAATGTTAGGGGAATAAATAATGCAGGAAAGTGACATGAGGTCATTTCCCACCTCAAGAAAATGGATCATGATATTGTATTTCTTATTGAAACCAGAATAAGAGCACCTAGAGCTAGTCTCATTAGACAGAAGTTTGAGAAAAAATGAAGCATCATTGACAACTATGCTCAAGACAACAATGGTAGTATTTGGATCCTTTGGAATGATACAAGGATCAAAATCTCCATGGTAAAAGCTAGTGATCAGTATGTTCATTGTAAAGTCTGCCACCTCAATGGTACTCTGAAAACTTGGATGAATGCCATCTATGCATCCAATATGCTGGAACACAGAAGTATTCTCTGGAGGGACATCATCAGTATTAAGGACACTATGTAGGGGCATTGGTTCCTTATAGGGGACTTTAATAATGTTCTGCCAACTGGGGATAAAATTGGTGGTAATTTGGTCACAGAAAATGAGTTCAAGGACTTAAGGGAGATGATTGAAATAGCTGGCTTACTGGAAAAGGAGACATGTGGATACCATTTCACTTGGAAGAGCAACCAAAGAGATGGTATGATATACTCTAGAATTGATAGGTTGCTTGGAAATCTGGAGTGGCTGCAAATTCATCTTGATTACACCCTCCATATTAAAAATTGTGGAGTCTCTGACCATTCCATGTTGTTTCTCTAAAACAATGCTTGGACTAGACCCACTGTAACTCCCTTCAAATTCCAAAACTTAGTGTCCCAAGCCATTGGGTTCAAAGAGGCTGTGAAAAACAGTTGGGAAGAACTTATGACTGGGAGACCCTCATACATCTTGTGGAAGAAGTTGATTAGATTGCAACCTGTGGTAAGGCATATTAGTAGAACTTTCTATGGAGTTACTAGACGGCTGACTCAAGCTAGACTAGATCTCAATCAGGCTCAAGATTTACTGATCAATGACAGGTTCAATGTCCAGGCTATATACAGAGTTAAAGATTATTCTGCAGAAATCCTCAGATTGAGAAATATGGAAGAGAACATTTTGAGACAGAGATCAAAAGTTGAGTGGCTCAGGCTTGGAAATGGTAACAACTCTTACTTTCATGCCTCTCTTAAAGCTAGGCAGAAGAGGAACTATTTGGGCTCCATCACTAGTTCCAATGGTACAGTTTTGGATAATCAGTTGGAGATGGAAGAGGAAATTCTGAATTACTACAATAACCTGGTGGGCATTGTGTCAGAGAACTTGGTTAGTGTTGATTTGGCTGCTATGAGAGCAGACACTCAACTTGGCAATGATCAAAGGGATATCTCTTGGCTCTTATCACTGAAGAGGAAATTGCTGCTAGTTTGAAAGTCATGAAAAATAATTTTGCTCTTGGGATTGATGGCTTGGGACATTATAAAAAGGGGATGTCACTTTAGCTGTGCAGGAGTTTTTTGAAACCAGTAAGATGTATAAAGTTATTAGATGTTGTTGCACCCCAAAATTTTCCCTCACAATACAAGACTTTGTGTGCTAAGAGGTTCACAAGGTTCACAAGACCTTTCATGAGGTTCATGAAGTTTACAAGACACTTTATGAGGTTCACAAGGTTCACAAGACCTCCCATGAGGTTCACAAGGTTCACAAGACATTTTATGAAGGTTCGCAAAGTTCACAAATAGTCAGAAGATTTGACAATTCCCTCAGACAATGCACCTCCTAAGCAGTGCATCCAAAACTAGGGTTTTGACTTTAATCAGGCTAAATGAACTTCCAAGACTTCAAGTGAGCTTCATAACATCTTATATGTGTGTAAGAACCCCCATGACAAGTTTCAAGACTTTTCTCAAAGGTTTGCTCAGTCAGATGATCAGATAAGTCAAAATCAGTCAAAGTAGTTAAAAAATCAAACTGAGGTCAACTGTGGTCAAACCAAAGTCAAACTTCATGATTTTTTGCCAACATCAAGTATATGAAGTAAAATTAATCATTTGATCAAGGTTTGATCATGATTCATCAAGGATATTTCAGATCATCAAGAATCAGAGGTTTCTAAATTAGGGTTTCCTCAGTAAAAGTCAATTGAACTTTGACCAGCCATAACTTTCACATGCTTCATCACCAAGTTTCCATCCAAAGCTCATTTTGAAGGAAATTTAATTCTCTACAACTTTGTGTCTCACAAGACAAGCCCAAAAATGCTTCATTTGGAAGGTATGAGCTAAGACATTATAGGTCCTTTTAAAAGTCAACAAAAAGTCAACAACTTCAAAAGGGCATAACTTGAGAATGGTAAATGATATGAACATGAAACCAGTGGGGTTGGTTAGAGGACTCTTCAAGCTTTCTAAAATGTCCAAGAACACCCTCATAGCATTAAAATTGAAGGATGTGTGCCCTTGCAAAGTTGGGAAATGTTTGGTTGGTTTATGAAGAAAATGGAGGTTTAAAACCAATTTTTTCTAAATGGGCTTGCCATATGATGACCCAATCCATACTATTACCTCATGCACGACCCAAGTCTCTAAAAATCGGATTTTTTTATCATTTTATTTTATTTATTTTGATTTAATTCATTTAAAATCATTTTAAATTAAAATAAAATATAAAAGTCAAAGATTTAAAAGGGATTGAGCTTCTAGAAATTCATAAAGGTGATTGGTATCAAAATGGTAAGGGAATCATGATGATTGGATTGAAATAGAAGGTGTTCATACAATAATATTTGAATTTTAAAGCCTTATCTTTTTGAATCTTTTCTAATCAAATTTTTCATACAATGATCAATTTTTTCTGACCTAATTCATTGCACTATAAGTATAGAACTTAACCTTACTCATTGCAGACGAAAATTCAGCCTCCCAAGAGTAAGTTTGCATTTTCAAAAAATCTCTCCAAAACTCAAATTCGGTTTCTATTCTACAAGGCATTTGAAGGTATTTTAAGGACATGAGAGTGATCCCTGGACATCATTGAATCATTCCCAATGATCATTTACATCTAAAACCTCTCCATTTGCATAATCCGATTCATATTATTCATCATATTTTGATTTTTCGATTCTGGTTATTGAATGGTTTTAATGAATTTTGATTGATTAATCTTGTTTGTGTGATGGTGTAGAAGCTTTCTGGATAGTTAAATTAAAGTTTCATGGACTAAATCGTGATACGCCATAGTTAGGGTTTACTGACCTCAATTAGGGTTTTGTGATTCACCACATATAAATGAGTTTGAAGGACGTGGTTGTGTTGTATGGACCTCAAGGAACTTATTACACTCATCAATTTAAAGAAATTTTGTTGTTTGCTTGGTGTTTGTTAATTCGCAGGTTTATGCACGCAGGAAAAATTGAAGGAAATTTCCCAGGAAATTTCGCAGGAAAACCTGCGAAATCCCAAGGAAGAAGATGACCAGTGGCGCCATATTTCCAATTCAAAATTTCATCTTAATATTTTATGTATTCGCTTCTGATTTATTTCACAATTGTGTGGCTGGCTCCGTTGGTTGTGTGTGCGCGTGTATTGCTGAAGGGTCTGGGTTCGATTCCTGGACCAAACCATCTTTTTCTTGTTTTTTTTCCATTTAATTAGCAGGTTTATTATATTATGAATTATGATGAGATTATGGACAGGCGCGCTCTCCCAGCTGGAATGGTTAAGGTGTTTGTGTGATGTTTGAAGGTCCTGGGTTCGATTCCCCCAGGCCTTTTGTTTTGTTTACTTTTTATGATTTTTCAGGATTAAGACACAAAAACAAATGAAGCCCTACTTCTAACGCCAGTGCGCGCGTGGCCCAGTGGATGGAAGGCTAGTCTTGGAGGTTGCAAGCTTAGGGACTGGGTTCAAATCCCAGCCCAAGCAGGTTTTTATTTCTTCATCCTTTTCTTTAATTTTTTATTATTTAGTTAATTTTTTATCTTAAATAAATTCAAATAATGAATATGATGCTCATCTTATTTTAAATTCATTTTAATTTTATAATAAAAACTTATTTATTTTTTTGTAGTTTATTAATATTATGAAATTATGTATATATTATTATTATATATAATTTATTTGTATAATTGAGTAAATATTTAATATTTAACATTTTTTATACAAAACCTAATTTATTTTTCTAAACCCTAAAAGACATATTTTTTCTCAAACCCTAATTTTTCTTCTTCTATTTGTTTAATATTATTATTTGTATATATTATATTCATGACTTAATTAAAATACTTAATTTAATTCTTGTTAATGTAATAATATAAATTGTTTATAATTTTTGTATGTAAATATGTTTAAAAATTAAAATTCTTAATTTATTTTTATAATATATAAATATGATATAAATTGTTTATTTTGGCATGTAAATAATTTTTATAGTTAAAAGTTGTTAATTTAATTTTATAATTATAATATGTTCATAATTAATTTAATTTTATAATGTGCATATAATTTAAAATTCTATAATACTTGTTCATATTTTCTTATTAACCTTTAAAAATTTTATTATTATAATATACTTGTTTATTACATTATTATTAATTATATTCTTGTGATATTTATTTATTACTAACCCCATTAATTTGGTATTATTTTTATTATTATTTTTATCATTTTCACTAACCCAATTATTATTATTATTATTTTGCTTATTTATTTAAATTGCTTATATTATTATGTAATTGCTCCTTGGTGTAATATTTATTTATAATGTTTATTATTTATATTTTATGCTATGGTTAGTAAAATAGGGAGTGTAACATGTATGTTAATTTAAAATTAATTTAGATCATTTAAATTTAAAGATAAATATTAAAATTGTACACTCACACACGTAAGTCGATCTTTGATCGCCATCTCACTTCCTTAGGGATACCTCTCATGTTGCCTAATCAAAAAGGTCAAGTAGGGTGTATAAAGCAAAAGTCCCTCAAAATAAAATCATCTAGTCCCTTAACAAATAAAAGATCAAGTCCCTTTCGAATGTTGCCTTCGTAATGATCTTATCCCTTTCGAATAAAGATGATAGTCCCTCCAAAATTGCTTATACACCCCACAGTTGCCTACATAAACAGATGTCCCTTTACTTGTCCCTCACATCCAAGGTAATGACTACCTATTCCTTAATAATAGGGATAGTCTTACCACTTAAGGGATTCAAGAACAGAAAAGACTCAAACTTAGGGTAGGTTCCTCATAGTTACTTGCTCACTCTTCAAAACTTTTCAAACACTTCACAATTTCAAACAAAAATTTTCAAAACAAAGGTTTATACGCATCCTTACATGGGTCATTATAAACACTTAAGAAAATTTCTATTCACACACTTCACATTTCAAAAACATTTTAAAGTGAGCTAAGTAACTAAGAGCCCATGGATAACCATGAATGTAAAGGGTGCTAACACCTTCCCTTTACATAACCTACCCCCCGGACCCAAAAATCTTTTAAAAGGTCTTTCCTGTTCTTTTATGCCTTTCCTTTGGATAAAATAAAAGTCGGTGGCGACTCTTGCTATCCGCAACATAACTAAAGTCAGTTCTCCCACCGTGTTACAGATGTACTTTGATAACTTTTATTCCTAAGATCAATGATTTTGTCCAAGTCAAAGACTTCAAGCATATTTCTTGTTGCACAGTTATTTTCAAGATTATTTCTAGGATTCTCACCAAAAGACTTGGAAGAGTTATTAACTATGTTGTTCATTTTAGTCAGGCTGCTTTTATTCCTGGTAAGAAGATTCAAGACCACATTTTGTTGGCTCATGAATTGATCAAAGGGTACAATGCTAAAAGTGGTGCTCCTAAGTGTATGTTGCAGATGGATTTGCAGAAGGCTTATGAAACAGTTGATTGATGTTCCCTTGAGACTATATTGAGAGAGATGAGCTTTCCTAGGATATTCATTGACCTTATTATGTTTACTGTTAAATCATTCTCCTACAAATTTCAAATCAATTGTGAGGTCTCAAATATTTTGGTGGCTAAAAGTGGTCTCAGACAAGGTGACCCCTTGTCCCTTCTTCTGTGTGTTTTGGTTATGGAGTATTGTTGAACACCAAAATTTTCCCTCCACAAGACAAGACATTGTGTACTAAGAGGTTCACAAGGTTCACAAAGTTCACAATTAGTCAGAAAATTTGACAATTCCCTCAGACAATGCATCCTCCTAAGCAATGCATCCTAAACTAGGGTTTTGACTTTAATCAGGCTAAATGGGCTTCCAAGACTTCAAGTGAGCTTCATAACATCTTATATGTGTTCAAGAATCTCCATGTCAAGTTTCAAGACTTTCCCAAAAGATTTGCTCAGTCAGATGATCAGATAGGTCAAAATCAGTCAAAGTAGTTAAAAAGTCAAACTGAGGTCAACTGTGGTCAAACCAAAGTCAAAGTTCATGATTTTTTGCCAACATCAATTATATGAATTAAAATTCATCATTTGATCAAGGGTTAATCATGATTCATCAAGGAGATTTCAGATCATCAAGAATCAGGAGTTTCTAAATTAGGGTTTTCACAGGAAAAGTCAACTGAACTTTGACCAGCCATAACTTTCACATGCTTCATCAAAAATTTTCCATCCAAAGCTCATTTTGAAGGAAATTGAATTCTATACAACTTTGTGTCTCACAAGCCAAGCCCAAAAATGCTTCATTTGGAAGGTATGAGCTAAGACATTATAGGTCCTTTTAAAAGTCAACAAAAAGTCAACAACTTCAAAAGGGCATAACTTGAGAATGATAAAAGATATGGACATGAGACCAAAGAGGTTGGTTAGAGGACTCTTTAAGCTTTCCAAAATGACCAAGAACACCCTCATAGCATTAAAATTGAAGGATTTGTGCCCTTGCAAAGTTGGGAAATTTTTGAGTGGTTTATGAAGTAAATGGGGTCTTAAAACCATAATTCTTCAAATGGGCTGACTTTTTTGTGACCCAATGTGTTCCATGACATCATGCACGAAATTTATTTAATATTTTCATAATTTTATTCATTTTATTTTTATTTATTATGATTTTTTATATTAAAAATCATTTTAAATTCAAATAAAATATGAAATAGTGAAGATTTAAAATTATTTTGTTTCTAGAAAGTCATAAAAGTCATTTGGATCTAATTGATACAAGAGTTATGAAGATTACCCCAAAATAGCAATGTTGGATCAAAGAAAAATCAAATTTTATGACAAATCTTTTTCAATCTTCAATCATCCAAAAAGTCAAAAGAGCTATAACTTTTCTTGACCTAATCTCATTCACATATATACATAGAACCTTTAGAAGCCTAAAAGACGAATTGGCTGCCTCAAGAACACATTACAAACTTCAAAATTTCAAGAGAAAAGAGAGATTTGGTTTTGGACTTAGAGGCTCTCTCAAGACGAAATAAGGGTTGCAAATCATTCCTTGAAGGTCACTGAATGTTTCTGGATCATAAAACCATCCATTCATGCACTAAATCATGAGAACCGAATCATCATATTCTTGCTTTTTTTGAATTTGAGATTTCATATATTTACGTAATATAAATTGTTTTTGATCATTGATACTTGTTTGTGAAGGTATTTGGAATGTTTCTGTATGCTTGAATTGAATTTTCATTGCAGATTAAGGGATCCACCATGGCTAGGGTTTCGGCCTCACGTTTGGGGTTTCATGATAAACCAAATATAAATAATTTTTAAGAACATAAGACGATTGTATGAGTTCTGAGGATTATGTTTCACTAATCAATTTGAAGAAATTTCACTGTTTTGTTGATGATTGAAATTCGTAGGTTCTGGATATGATGAACTTCGCAGGAAAAAACGCAGCTAAACTCATAGTTAATTTCGCGGGAAATTTGAGGAAGATGAAGATCAGATGGCGCCAAAATCCAGTTTAAAAAGTTGATTTAAAATATTATGTTTATTTGTTGGATATATGTTAAAAGTGTTGTAGTGGCTCAGTTGGTTAGTGTGCGCGTTTGTTATATAGATGGTCCTGTGTTCAAATCCTCCCCAGGTCATTTTGCTTTGTTTTATTTTTTGAGAATTTTCGCAGGTTAACAACAAAATGATTGCCATCCACATCTTATCACCAACACGCAGCTGGCCTAGTGGAAGCCATGTTGGTCCAAGGGTTGTGATGCCTAGGGCGTGGGTTCAATCTTTTCCCCAGGTAAGTTTTAGTTTCTATTTTCTTTAATTATTTTGTTTTATTATTATTGTTTTATAATTAATTTTAATTATATGTTTTATAATAAAAATATGTTTAAATCATTATATGTAAATATATATGTATAACTTCATATTTTTTCTAAAATTTTTTTTATCTATTCTCTAAATAAATTAATCCTAGTTTTTACTTTATAAAATATGTATATATTATTATTATGTATCATTTATTTAAATAGTTAAATTAATATTGCAATTTAAATTATAAACCCTAATTCTTTTTTTTTTTTTAATTTCTAAAACCCTAATTTTTTTTTAAAAACTCTAATTTTATTTTTCCTAACCCTAGTTCTTATTTTATTTAAATCTTAAAATTAAATAAATCTTCCTAATATCCAATTAAATAATTAATCATAGTTTATTTTGTAAATAAATTAGTATATGGTTTATTTTTTATTTCAAAAAATTCTTAAAAAATGTTTATTTAATTTTAAAATATTTAATTAACTTGTATATATTTTATATTTTGTGCTAACCTCTTTTTCTTATCATTATTCTATTACTAACCTTTTTATTTTATTGCTTATATTTATCATTTAATTATTTTTATTATTATTATTATGTAACTGTAAAAGCGTTGTAATAGTTGTAGTTTTTTATCGTTTATTTATTTATAAATATTCTTGTTTTGGTTAGTAATATAGGGAGTGATAACCTATTTGCTTTAAAATCAATTTAGATCACTAATCATAAGATAAAAATTTGAATTTGAACACGCACACACGTAAGTCGATCTTGGATCGCCATCTTACTTCTTAAGGGTTACCTCTCGTGTTGCCTAAATAAAAGGTCAAGTAAGGTGTATAAGGCAAAGTCCCTTCTCTTATTAATATCATCTAGTCCCTTTAAAGATTATAAGATCAAGTCCCTTCATGGTTGCCTTCGTAAATGATCTTGTCCCTTCCGAATAAAAGATGATAAGTCCCTTCGAATTGCTAATACACCTTACAGTTGCCTAATCATAGATGACCCTTCACTTGTCCCTCATGACATCCAAGGTAATGACTACCTATTCCTTAATAATAGGGATAGTCTTACCATTTAAAGGACATTTAAGAACATAAAAGATTTAACTTAGGGTAGGTTCCTCTTATGTACTTGCTCACCTTTTCAAAACATTTCAAAAACACTTCACATTTTCAAACAAATTTTCAAAACAAAGTCTTTATATATATCCGTACAAGGGTCATTATGAAGTACTTAAGAAAATTTTTAATCACACACTACATTTCTCAAAACAATTTAAAGTGAGCTAAGTAACTAAGAGCCCATGGATAACCATGGATGTAAAGGGTGCTAACACCTTCCCTTTACATAACCTACCCCCCGAACCCAAAAATCTTTTAAGGTCTTTCCTGTTCTTTTATGCCCTTTCCTTTGGATAAAATAAAAGTCGGTGGCGACTCTTGCTATCCGCAACATTTAACTAAAGTCAGTTCTCCCACCGTGTTACAGAACTGGCGACTCTGTTGGGGATTTAATAAAATAGGGGTACCCTTAGGAATTAGATCACTTTAAAATTGTTTGCCTTGTTTGCTTTATATTACTTGTTGGGCTCTCTTATGTGTGAAAGATCCTAACCCGGATCTAGTGTACCTTAGGTAAATGGCAATAGACCAAGGAAACTGTACGGCGTATACCGATATGGTTGATCTGGTGGCCATAGTTAGTGTGACTTCTTGGTTGGTGCTTATGTTCCTTAAGTCAAGTTGAGGATAATATGAGGCTGCCATATGTTGTCAATGCACTAACTAACTTTTAGAACCCTAGTTATCCCATCTTGGCCTTTAGAAAGTAGTGAGATAACCGGCTTTGGTGCAGAATGAAGTTGGTTGATACTCGATGCTACGCTCATTGAGATTCTAAACTTGGAGGGTTTTGGTTGGCAAGTAAGTTGCCTACTGAATAACCACCCTTGTGAAGGATCAATGATATTGAGATCCCTTAGAACCTGGTTACTTTTGTAGGACAGGATGAACCAACTAAACTTCAGGGGAGGGTACTTACCTTTGAACCTCATGCAAGCCTTTAAACCTAGGGCTATTGTGTGACTTGTTTGTGTGTGCCACATGTTTGTGATTGAGCATAACATCATGGCATCATCATGCATCATAAGCATAGCATTTTCACTAACCATTTCAAGGACCAAAGGATTTATCTTTGTTCTTTGTTGCAGGTCATGGCTTCTGCTCGTAGGAATACCATCCGGGTCAACTTTGTAGGAATACCTCCTAAGCTTAAAGAATTGGTCTCTCAAGTTTCTGAAAACTCTCAGTTCATCAAGAGACATGGTCACCTACTAGATCTAGTCACTTCAGGGTTCAATGAAGACATGATGAGTGTTCTGTTTCAGTTCTTTGATCCTAAGAACCATTGCTTCACATTCCCCGACTATCAGCTGGTTCCTACAATGGAGGAGTTCTCCAAATTGTTGGGCATACCTATACTTGATCAGAAACCCTTCACAGGCTTAGAAAAGGAGCTTAAACCTGAAGTCATTGCTGCAGCCCTACATTTGAAGAAATCAGACATTGTCCTAGAAACAAGGAGTGAAGTTAAGGGTATTCTTGATAAGGTGTTGATAGAGAAGGCTCAAGTGTTCTTTAAAGTTATGAGCTATGATGCTTTTGAGGAGATCTTAGCTTTGTTGATTTATGGCTTAGTGTTGTTCCCCAATCCAGATCAGTTCATAGACGTTCACGCCATCAACATATTTCTGAGTCACAATCTAGTGCCTACATTACTTGGAGATATCTTGCACTCTCTTCATACTCGTACTACAAATGCACGAGGAACTCTGATGTGTTGTATACCTCTATTGTCTAGGTGGTTTATTTCTCACCTTCCTCAATCAGTGATGAAGAATGAACAAGGGTTCAGGTGGTCCAAGAGGATTATGTCACTCTCTCATTCAGATATTCATTAGTACTCTAGATATATGGAGAGTGTTATTATCATTGACCGTTGTGGGGAGTTTCCTAATGTGCCACTTCTAGGCATAAGAGGAGGCATTACCTACAACCCTTCCTTAGCTTTATGACAATTTGGTTACGCTCGGAGTGATGGTCCTTATGACATGTTGATTCAGGGTATTGTATTTGACTACGACAACGATCTTCAAGGTTACCGTCAAAGGTTCATACGAGCATGGGGAAAAGTGAACAAGGTTGACAGCAAGACTCTGGAGCCCAAGTACATTATTCCTATGGAAGCTTACCTCAGATGGGTACGATCTCGTGCTCAGACTCTTATGATGCCATATCCTGCCATCCTGCCAGTTACTATGGAGCCTGTTGCTGAAGGGGATACTTCTTATACCATCCTTCACCCAGACATGCCCACAGACATGGAAGACTTACAAAGGTCCTGGATCCAGTTGAAAGAGCAAAGGGATACACTTGAGACTTATTACAAAGCAAGTCAAGAAAGAATCCTGGAGCTAACAAAGCAACTTCACGAGGAACAGAATCTCAACTCATACCTCAACACAAAGAGGAAACGTCCATGGGAGACTTAAAACCCTATTTTTTGTACTTATTTCATTTTTATTGTAAGCCCAAGTGGCAAACAAATTGATTACTAATAAAATTTTACTTTTTGGTTGTTTACACAAATTTAAATCCTGCGGTCCTTGAAAACATTGCATACGCATTTATACACCATATCATTGCATCACAGGTTTCTTATGTACAAGTATCTTATCCTCTCGCTGTTTATTTCAGCAATGGCTCTTGAACAAACAGTTAAAGATCTCCAGGCACAAAATGCACAGTTCCAAGAGCTGATCCTGAACTTGTCCAAGGGGCAGGATGAATTGAAGACACTGCTGGCCAAGAAGACCAAGAAGACTAGAAGGTCAGGAGGCCTAATCAACATGGGAAGAAGGTTCAGAGGTCCTGTCAAGACCAAAGAACAGGTTGAAGATTATGAGTCTGAGGAGTCTGAGAAAGAGGGAGGCAGTCTCCATAATACTATGGGGGATTCTGATTCTGAAGCTAACTACTATCACGATCCTAATGAAGATAAGTTCAAGATGTTGGTAGATAGAATGGATGCTATGGAATTGCAAAAGTCTTCTGGGTTGGATTTTGAAGACCTGAGTTTAATATCTGGAGTGGTTATACCCATTGGTTTCAAGGTCCCTGCTTTTGTAGTGTATGATGGTGTTTCATGTCCCAAGCTGCATCTGAGGTCCTATGTCCGGAGGATCCAACCCCATACTGCTGATAAGAAGTTGTGGATCCATTTCTTCCAAGAGAGCTTGTCTGGAGCTTAATTGGAATGGTACTATCAGTTGGAGAGTGTCAACATCCGTGATTGGAATGATCTTGCTGAGGCCTTCTATAAGCAATATCAATACAATGTTGATCTAGCCCCTACTCGCATGCAACTACAAAGCATGTCTATGGGTGCTAAAGAAAATTTCAAGGAGTATGCCCAGAAGTGGAGAGATTTGGCTGGTAGAGTACAACCTCCTCTAACTGACAGGGAGTTAGTGGATATGTTCATGTGTACGTTGAATGGTCCTTTTTATAGTCATCTCATTGGAAGCTCATCATTTGGCTTCACTGAGTTGATGATGACAGGAGAACGCGTAGAAAGTGGTATAAGGAGTGGCAAGATACAAGTGGGTGTTTCTTCATCAAGTACTGCAAAGAAACCCCCTAGTGGGAAGAAAGAGTCAAATGTTGTTTATGGTCAACCTGATCGTAATAGGAGGCACCAATCTGTGAGTGCGGTTCATATCTCCAATCCTACTCCTACAACACCAGAGCCACCACAGGGCAATCAGCAGAGGCCTAGAAGACAGTTCACCAAGCTCAACATGTCACTGGCCCAAGCCTTGCAACACTTGTTGAAGGGTGAACTCATTACTTTGAAAGACCCTCCTTAGAATCCCAATGTTACCTCTCCCAGGTACAATCCTAATGCACGATGTGCATATCACTCTAATTGCCCAGGACATGATACCAATAATTGCTGGATATTGAAGAATAAGATTCAGGATATGATAGATGCTGGAGAAATTGAGTTTGACCCTCCAGGTACTCCAAATGTGATTACTGCTCCCATGCCAAATCACGAAAAGACTGTTAATGCCATTGGCGTAGTTTCACATATTTCCTCAGTTGCAGATGTGACTACACCATTGTCTGTTATTAAGAAGAAGTTGGTACAAGCTGGGTTCTTTCCAGGTTGTAATGAAGATTGTTTCTATTGTGCTTATAAACCGGATAGTTGCTGGAAGCTGAAAGACGGTATTCAACGCCTCATGGACAATTACACCATATTGTTTGAGAGGACACCTTCTGTAGAGAGCATGGTTGAACACATAACTAAAGGTGCGAAGGTTGAAGAGGTGAATATGGTTGATAAAGTGCCGGTAAGGATTACTTCCAAGGGTCCTGTCAAAATCACTCATAAGGGTCCAATTAAGATTATTGCTGAAGGCCCTGTGAAGATTGTTGCTGAAGCTAGAGTGGCTCTTATGATCATTACCACTCCTGGTCCTATTCCGTATACTTCTGATAAAGCGGTGCCTTGGCATTATGGCTCCGATGTTTATATTCATGGTGTTAAGCAGGAACCCTTAGCTGAAACACGTGTTGCTGATGAAAACCTTGATGTTGACAATATTGTTGGATCTAGTAAGATCACACGAAGTGGAAGAGTTTTCTCTCCTCCGGTTACTTCCAAGAATACAGTTACTCCAACTACTACCTCCACTACTGATGCTCGGGGCAAAGGTCCTGTTATTGAACCTGTGAAAACTGATGCACCAACTGTTGATGACATTTCTAAGCAGATGGAAGAAGTACTAAAGATCATTCGCAAGAGTGATTATGATGTTGTTGATCAATTGGGGCATACTCCCTCTAAGATTTCCATGTTGTCTTTATTGTTGTGTTCTGAGGCTCATGCTAAAGCCTTGATTAAATTTTTGAAGACTGCTCACGTGCCAAATGAGATTTTTGTAGATCAGTTTGAAAATTGTGTTGCACACTTGACCTATGATAATGGGTTAGGTTTCTCCGATGCTGATTTGACTCCTGCCAAGAGGGATCATAACAGGGCTCTAAATATCTCTATTGAATGTAGGGGCACTACCCTGTCACATGTGTTAATAGATAATGGTTCCTCTCTGAATGTGTTGCCCAAAGAAGTTCTGAATAAGCTTAGTCCTGAAGATGCTGTGTTGAGGCCCAGTAATATAGTGGTAAAGGCTTTTGATGGTTTAAGAAGAGTGGTGCACGGAGAAATAGATTTCCCAATCAAAGTAGGTTCTCAGGTCTTCAATGCTACCTTTTATGTAATGGATATTCGTCCTTCGTATTCTTGTTTGCTTGGACGCCCCTGGATCCATGGGGCAGGTGCTGTGACCTCCACCTTACATCAGAAGCTGAGATATCCAGTAGAGGGAAAGGTTGTCACTGTTTACGGAGAGGAAGGATATATGATTAGTCATGTAAACACATTTAAATATCTTGAAGTGGAAGGTGAATATGTCGAAACTCCGTGCCAGAAGTTTGAAGTAGCTCCTTGGGTTGTTCCTAAATTTGAAGCTCATCTTGTTGTCAAGAAGGTTCCCGTGGTCACCAGAGTACCTCCTACAATGGCCTCCCTCAAGGATGCTAGAGCTGTGGTTGATGAAGGTGGTTGTACTATTTGGGGTCAGCTTCCTGACATTCCTTACAAGTCTGACAAGTTTGGTTTGGGTTTCACTGCAGAGTCCCAGAAGGCTGTTCGTCGTGCTCGTGTTGTTCGTATCACCAATCAAGGGATCATGAAAGATCAAATCAATGCTGTTGGTGACTATAATGAAGACTACAACCTGGTGTCGCTCCCGGGATTTTCATCCTAGTACAAACGCGAAAGTGGCGCGGAAAGGTTAGAGTCGCCAGCCAGACATTTTTATCCCGAAAGAATGGGAAAGGTAATGTTGCACAAACCTGAGGAAGAATGAAAAGGACGAGGCCTTGCGAACCAAAGATCTGGATACGGGAGTCGGTTACGAATTGAGAAGGTATTAGCACCCCAATCCGTCCGCCGTACCCGACGGGATCCACGCTTGCTTGTTTTATTTCAAAGGGTGAGAAATAATAAAGTTGCTGCTGAATGAATAAACTGCTAACTGGAATGGGAATGAGAAATGGGAAATGGAATTAAAAGAGAGAAGGAACATAAGGGGAAATGTAGGGAAAATAAAGAATGTGCTCGAACGGGCCCTACCCCGCTGCCTACGTACCTCATCGGGATAATGAGGATCAGAGTCGACGTAGTTCGCCTAACTAAGGCGGGAACTATTTGTTTGTGTTTTTTATGGCTGGAACTGCGTATGTCTATGCTCAGGTGTTGCAGGATCGTCTGGTACGAGTGTGTTTACCGTCTTGCATGTGTGACAAGTCGTCGCGAGTTCGCGTTATGAGTGAATGAGATGAGAAGAGAAGTTCCCGCAGGATAGTCGCTTGTTATTTGTTTTTGTCTTTTATGAGAAGTGTTTTGAATTTGTTTGTGAACGGTCTTGTACTAAGACCTATCCATCGCGGGAAGTATTTACACCTCGCCCCGAAACAGGACGCGTATAAACACTCCGCAACAAAGTCTCGTGTCGTACAAGATTGTTCGGTTTTTATTAAGTCTTTTATTGCTTTTCTTTATGAGGGGAGAAAGAAAGACTCAAGTTGATAAAAGGTAAAAACTAAGGGACTAAGACTCAATCCTAATGTGTTATGTATTTACAAAGTGGTCCTAATGGTTAGTGAAGTTTTCTACTCCTAATGGAAACTTAGAAACTAATAGAACTCAACTTACTTCTTAATGAAGTTAAGTTGATTCTAAGAACAAATGGGGAAACCTATACAAGTTATAAGATCAAAATAAAGCAAAACAATGAAATCAAATATGAGAAATAACATTCTAAAAATGCCTTACAGGCATGAATAATAAATAGTATATTTTTATTTATTCTACTTCTACATGGAAATGAATTTTAAGCCTAAGTTCTAAATCTAAGCTAAACCTAATACTCATTCTAAAAAATCAAATTAAACTAAACCTAAGTCTAATATTAAATTTAAATGCTAAATCTAACCTAGACTATTATTATTATATTGAACTTATTTTCTTTTAGTGGCCTAAACTAATGGGAATTATGCATAACTAGGCCTAAAACTAATATTCTTAAAAAAATATTAAATCTTCTAGAAAAATTATGAAACTTAAACTATAGGGTCCTAACACTATCTAAAATATTGTATTAAGAGGAATTCTAAAAAATCTTGTTTTTTCTATGCCTAACAATTAATTATTTTCAACTAAGATTAACCACTATTTCCTAAGGATTATTCCACTAAAACCTAAGATAAAAGGTCCTAAAAATTCCATAAAAAATGTCCTAAGAACTATTATGAGTCCTTTAACTATAGAAAAAAAGAATGGCTCAAAAAAGTTGCTGGAAGCTACTTAAATAAAATGAACAAAATCCAGCATAAATAAAAGAAAATCCAATAAAGCTAATTAAAAGAAAAATTCAGAATTAATTCAGAAATAAACAAATTCCAGAAAATAAAAATGTCATAAATTTCTAAGTTCAATTATTAATCTACTTAATTTTTTTTGGGGAATTTTCTAATGATTTTTATTATTTTTTTATGAACTTAATTTGAAACTATATTAACTTAAAATTAAAACCTAAAGAAATAATACAGGGGGTGAAAGAAGCACATTTTTTACTTGTTTTTCGCATATGGGCCTGAAACAGAGAGGTGCCAACAGCAACAGCTAAGCCCATTTGCTCAGGCCCTGGGGGGTACACACAGCATGTTCTTTTCAGTTGTTTTATTAATATGGGCTTAAGGGGGGTTTGATTAGCAAAACTATCCCTTTCTCTTATCCTAATAAACTCTTTAATGATGGATTTTGACATTAATTGTAGATTAACAAAAAAACTTAATTAACACTATTCAAACCAAATTATCATAAACTTGACTTATAAAAATTAAAATTTAAATAAATCTTAATCTTATGCTATTTTACTAATTCTATGAAATCCTATATTATTGAATTTAAACAAAACTTTTACCTTATGATAAATCCTATTCTTACATTATTAAAACTAACAAAAGTTTTAATATTATAATATACCCTTTTCTTTTTTTATAAATTCTTAATTTAGAAATCAATCAAACCATTAACTTATAATAATATTTTTCTAAAATCAGAATTAAACTATCCTTATGATAATATTTCTTTTATAAATTCCTAATTTAGAAAAATGAGTACAATTCTAAAAATCTTCTAAAATCTTAATAAAAAAATGAATTAAACTCTAATAACCATGATAATATTCTAATGGCTTGACTTAAACTATAGTTAATTATAATACTCAATTACAATATGAATTAAACTATAGTCTTGATATTTAATTTGAAGTTCTATAAACTTCTAAATTAAAATTAAATTAAATCTTTATCTAATTATAATATCTTTCTTTTAAATTCATAAACTTATTAAAATATATGAATCTTTATTTATCATAAAATACAAAAACTGAAGAACAAACTTAAAGAAAGAACCCTAGTTCCTCTCTTCTCCTTCCCCTCTTTCTCGCCGCAGCCGCCATAGCCCTCTCTTTCCTCTCCGTTGCTTTCTTCTTCGTCTCACCTCATCCATTGCCACCATCATCTCAACTTAACCTTCAGATTCTAATTCTTCTAACATCATCTATCACCTAATCCGAATTTTAAACCATCCTAATCTAACCTCGAACAAAACCTCCGACCTTCCACCGTAAACCTCAATCCGAGCTCAAAATCTTGCTCCTAACTTGGTATAGTCGCGGCTCACAAAGAAGGACCACCAGCCAAACAAACACGCCGGCACAAAAGCAAACACATAAACGTGCAAGAAACAATGCGGGAACAGTTCGTACCTTGCAACTTGGTATACTGACGATGCTTCGGAGGTGGACGACGGCTCGGAGCTTTCAATGCCGCGAAGCTATTACTTCCCCTTCCAATTGAAGAACGAGGTCGCAAGCGTTCATGAACTGAGTTTATTCCTTTTTTGCTGCTCTCCTTCACCTTGCGTCTGTTTCTATGAAGATGCCGTGGGCAACCGTTCACGCGTCTTCGTCTTCTCACTGCGTATGTTTGATTGCAGGTGATAATGCTAACAAGCTTCACCAATGGAGGGTGAAGCAGAGCAATTGAGGACGAGAAACAATGAGGGAAGGTTGGATAATGAGAGTGGAACTGGATGGTTGTGTCAAAATTACAAAGCAAAAGTTGTGTGGAAGAAACCGAAAATGGAGGAAGAGAAGAAAAAAAATGGTGGAAGAAACTGATTGAATGAAAAGCTATTGATTTATAGGAGATTTGGAGAAGATTCCAGAAACTTCAGGTAATAATCAGTTAGAGAATTCGGTTATGGTTCAGTTAATTTTCTGTTATGACTCAGCTGAAAGTTTGTTGCGATTCAGTTATGTATTCATTCATGAGCTCACTTGTTTTTTTTTTTTTGGTTTTCTGTTAGGAAGTCAATAATTCTGTTATGGATTTTCTGGTTTGATTTCAATTCAACTTCCAATCCTGTTACAAGATTTCCACTGCTTATCCCTTGATGAAATTTTGTTAATAGCAGGTTATAGGTTAACTGAAATCAGGTTACAGCTTCTGAATAATTTATGAATTGTGATTTTTTTTGCTTGTCCTGAATTCTCCTCTTTTGCCTCTTTTGGTTTCAAACTGACTTTATGACTTGGTTCTTTTCATGTGTAGGGTCTGTCTTCATTTTTTTTGGCTTCACCATCACTGATAAATCTTTAACAACCCCCACACCAGCTTCAAACTTCTCAGCCAATCTGTTTGCAGTTCGGGCCCATAATGACTCCGCCGCAATTCTCACTTTCAACTGAAGCAGTCATTGGACTATGCCTGGCGCTACCAAGTTGAGCACCACTACGACTATTAACTTACTCTACCGAATGCTGGAAATGCCGACCATCCGATTGGTTTGGTATAGTGAAAGGTTAGTCCATAGTCTTTGTAGCAGTTATCTTCTGTGAATCATAAACAAGCAATATTTTACCATTCTTAAAAACTCCATATTGTTCAAACCACAATGGTGCCACCTGAGGATTTATTGGATAATAACCATTTCTGATAGAAACTGCTTTATTACTATCTGAACCATTTACAGATTTCCCCTGATCATCTCCAATCGCCTCCTGAGAAGTTGCATTTAGGTTCTGTACATGATGCGGCTTTGCTGACAAGCGTAACATACTAGGATCTGCTGTTGTAACGGAAGAATGATTTCCAGATATATTTCTGACCACATTGTTATATCCATATGGCAATTATTGTTCATGGTGTTTTTACCCCTTTTTTGTAATTATTTTCAATTGATATAAAAGAATTGAGAACTGTTTTTTCGTTAACTTATGTTGTTGGGTATTGTTGAAACTGTGTGACGGTTTCTGCCCTTTTTTTTTCGGCAGTAGGCTTTTGAGATTTTATGTTTGGGATTGGAGTTTGCTTGGATCCTATCCTTTTCAATTACATGGGTATTAGGAATGAAAAATAACAAAACAAATGACAATTTTGGTTAGAACAGAACAAGTGGACTTTGACGAAAGAAAGAATTTAAAATGGAATGGGCTCAATGGGCCTGATATGTCAAAAAGAATATTACCTGATGTAGGTAAGATAAATCTAACTAACATGAGGATCATTAATTTGTCTATTTTTATCATGGATTGCAATGAGTTGGAAATTGGGATAAAGATAATGGATGTAGTTTGGAAAATCTACATGAACCTGGAATGGTTTGAACATGAGTATGAGCGAACGAGCTAGGAATCAATTAGGATGAAACGAATTATAGACTCGAACGACCGGACAAAATAGAATTGAGCCTCACTCCTTGAAATGGACATGGGCTTGAAACGAACATGGTTCCCATTAATCACGGATTAAGAAAGATAACGTCAAATAGACCTATAACAATTTCACTTGAGATTTTTTCAATAAGCCTATTGTTGTAAAAAGTGAGAAAATAGATGAAAGAAAACAAATTGAATGGATTTGTGTTGAATGTGACAATTATGAATATTGAAATGAAATGGAATTTATTGAATGAGGATTATACGGGTAATCGGATATGGATAAAAATAAGTGGAAAGACTAGTAGAAGAAATTAAAAGTGGAAATAAAAATGAAACGAAATAATCGGGGATGGTTTACGTAAATGAGAACAAAGCAAAAGATGGATATGAAATCTCGATTTTAGCCCAAGGGCTGCTTTGTATTCTTCCACAATCCCATGAACGTGACCACTTTCGAACCATCGAATAATACTCCATCTGGGTCACACCCTTTTAAATCGTCTGAAATATGCCGTGATCGTTCGAATACAGGTGAAGACATGAACCAAAATTCACACCAAACATTGCTCGATAGACAGATGAATCCCAATGCACGACAACATGAACTCTGAATATGCACTGTCTAGGAAATAGTCCAATGGCCCAAATAAACCTGCAGTTGCAACAATCTTTTGATAGTTTGACCACAACTAGGTCAAACTCCCATCTGAGTCGAACATAACTGAACAACAGCATTTGAAGTGGAATTATTGTCTAGTGTTTATTCTCCATCATTTCAATCCCTGGCAGATACAGATAAGGTGCAACGAACCTTAATTTCCTTGAGCCTTGATCACATGCCTTATGAAATAATGACATGAACTACTATGATATAAATAACCTGGTGAGAAATGCGGGTGAATGCAAAATGATGAGCCAATAGAGGGAACAAAGGAGGGCAAATTTTGAGGTATTACAGCTTCCCCTACTCAATCATCTGCAAGCCTGAACGAATAATTGCAACGGCTTTTAGACGTTCGAGGCATGGAGTGATTGAATACTCGAATAAAACCTGAAAATTTGCACACTGAGGATAATGGAAATACCATCTGCCCATTTATTTATTTATATTTTTTTTGATTTTGACCTCTGAATAGGTAACGGGGAACATAAGACCAGGTGGGAATATGCTAGGAAGAATGCCATCCTCGCACGACAACTCACAAGGGATCCTCGAATCCAATACTAAAACCATCCTGGAATAGAAACACGATAGTATATCGGCCGCAGGCGATAACAATCAACAACAAAGACTGACCTCGGACAGACTTTGCAAATGAGACAAACTGACCTCAGTCAATAAGCTCAAAAAGTGAACTACTATCCTCGAATAATAGCCACAACAACAAGACCAACCGCAGAAGGACTTGAAGAAAAGAAATGCCATCCTCGAATGACAAATCAAAAGATCCTCGGATCTAACACGAAACCATCCTCGAATGGAGACGCAAAGGTATACCAGCCGCAGGCGGTAACCAAACACAAAGCTGACCTCAGACAGACTTTGCAAAAGAGACAAACTGACCTCGATCAATAAGCTCAAAAAGTGAACTACTATCCTCGAATAATAGCCACAACAACAAGACCAATTTCGGAAGGACTTGAAGAAAAGAAATGCCATCCTCGAATGACATATCAAAAGATCCTCGGATCTAACACGAAACCATCCTCGAATGGAGACGCAAAGGTATACCGGCCGCAGGCGGTAACCAAACACAAAGCTGACCTCAGACAGACTTTGCAAAAGAGACAAACTGACCTCGATCAATAAGCTCAAAAAGTGAACTACTATCCTCGAATAATAGCCACACAAAACAACAAGACCAACCTCGGAAGGACTTGAAGAAAAGAAATGCCATCCTCGAATGACAAATCAAAAAGATCCTCGGATCTAACACGAAACCATCCTCGAATGGAGACGCAAAGGTATACCGGCCGCAGGCGGTAACCAAACACAAAGAAAATAGGACAAGATGGAACGGGATCGTTGTATATAAACGAGAGCCCAAGCAAACAGGACCGTTATACAAAACGGGAACCTGCGACGCGACTGTTGTACCAAACAAGACGCGGAATAAGTGACAAACATTGACTTGAAAAGACAAGGATGTCTGAGAAGTGATGTTGGTATCCTCTGTGCGGAGTACTTCAGGTTGAAACGATATTATAAGTCGTACGTAATATACCTCAAAACTGGCCCATGCTGGCATGCATATGTTTGAATTTATGGCGTAATGCTCCATGATGATGGAAATGCTACGCTTTGGGGGATGCAGACGCAATGATGATTATGCGAATGACAATGCAAAGAAGATCTCCTGATAAGGAGACTGCAGGTATTCCAGATAACTTGGCTGGGAAGAAACGATGATCACTGCATTGATCTAGTTCATCCTGATGAGGAGGAAACAACTCTGCGGGGAGAGCTGTTAATAATTCACTGGCTCAGAATAGCCGCCACTGCCAAAAATAAATTGGACTTTGAGATTGGAGCGCCAAGACCCTGCTGGAAGCGAACCCTTCTTGAACTCTGATGGGGAAGCGAAGACTTCCTGGGGACCACAGGCGTGACACTACTGAGGAAGCAACTGCTGGGGAGGCAAACCACTCCTTATACTACTGAGAGTTGCCCCTGTCTGAGGGGAGACTTCTGCTTGGGGACGACACCCACTCTCTGCTATCTAGCTGGGAGAAATTTCAACTTGCACATGGTTGGGGATGATTGGAAACACCCTGGGAGACATTTGTTTCTGCTCAAACAAAATGGGAATGCCCATCCTGGATAATGATCTTTAGCTCTGTTAGCAACACCAGTACCTGTACCTGCATGAACGCAATCGATAGTACCTGCAACATAGAGAATTAGTTTGGGACCTGTTTGCCCCAGGCTCATAGCATGAATCATTGTCTAGGTATCTCGACACCCTTTCAGAGTTGTATTAAATGTTTCTATTCTCCTGCATGAGTTAGAAAAACATTCAAATGTTCATAACACAATGCGAGTTACCATTTGCTAGACGTTTTCACAATCAATCAATGCTAGATGAAAAGGTAAAAACAAAGAAACCAAAATGGTCAATTGACTGAAGTTGTATTTTATTGATTTGGAAAGGTGGCCCTGAATAGGCAATACAAAGGAAGCAGTTCCCTGGAATGAGGGAACAACTAAAAGAAAAACAAAACTATCCTATTGGCAATGTGAGAAGTGAATCTCATCAAGTTTCAACCCAGTTATGACTCGTATGTCTTCAAGACGCTCCGCTCGCTCTGCCTCTTGAGAAAAAGTAAATGAACTGATCTTCAACCCTTAAGATAGCCTCAACTGTAGGTAGGTCATGGATCTCGCAGATCGCAGTCGTTCGTGTTAATCCCTCTTTTGCGTGGATCGCCCTTTCAGGTTTTCAATCCACCGGGATACCCTTTTTTGCCTGAGTTGTCCGATGTGGCTTTTCAACTCAGCGGGTGTACATTTTTTCAATATTTCCCTAACTTTTGCCCGAGCCTTTTATTCTGTTTTTGGCTCGCCGGGATGCCCATTTTTGCCTGGATCTTTATTCTGTTTTTATCCAGCGGGTCATTTTTACACGAAGTATTTTCTTACTGCGTCTGCGTTGACAGGGGATGGAAAGTCTTCTCCGTCCATAGTTGTCAGCATTAAGGCTCCGCCTGAGAAAACCTTTTTAACCACGAACGGTCCTTCATAATTGGGTGTCCACTTGCCCCTGTGATCGTTGAGAGGAGGAAGAATCCTTTTCAGCACTAAATCTCCTGGCATGTACCTCTGTGGTCGCACCTTCTTGTCAAAAGCTTGCTTCATTCGTCGCTGATACAACTGTCCATGGCATACAGCTGCTAGACGCTTATCTTCAATGAGGCTCAATTGATTATATCTGGATCGGAGCCATTCAGCTTCATCTAGCTTGATGTCCATCATTAATCTCAATGAGGGGATTTCCACTTCGACTGGTAGAACCGCTTCCATACCATATACTAATGAGAATGGAGTTGCCCCAGTTGAAGTGCGTACCGATGTTCTGTACCCATGCAAGGCGAATGGTAACATCTCGTGCCAGTCTTTGTATGTCACAACCATCTTCTGCACAATCTTCTTGATGTTTTTATTTGCCGCCTCGATGGCGCCATTCATCTTCGGACGATATGGAGAAGAGTTGTGGTGTTCTATTTTGAAGTCTCGACACAAGTCAGCCATCATCTTGTTGTTGAGATTAGAACCATTATCAGTAATGATTCTTTCAGGGACTCCATACCGGCAGATGATGTCCCGCTTAATAAATCGAGCGACCACTTGTTTAGTGACATTGGTGTAGGAAGCTGCTTCAACCCACTTCGTGAAATAATCAATAGCAACTAGGATGAAGCGATGCCCATTAGAAGTTGTTGGCTCAATCTTTCCAATCATATCGATGCCCCACATAGCGAACGGCCACGGTGAAGACATGACACTCAACGGATTCGGAGGCACATGGACCTTGTCGGCATAAATTTGACACTTATGGCATTTACGGGAGTATTTGCAACAATCGGATTCCATGGTAATCCAATAGTATCCCGATCTCAATAATTTCTTGGCCATGGCATGTCCTCCAGCATGGGTACCAAAGGAGCCTTCGTGAACCTCATGCATTAACAGGTCTGCCTCGTGTTTGTCTACACATCTGAGCAACACCATGTCAAAGTTCCGTTTGTATAGTACACCATCTTGGTTCAAGAAGAAACCTCCTGCCAGTCTTCTAAGAGTTTTCTTATCCTTACTAGATGCCCCAGCCGGGTATTCTTGAGCTTTCAGGAATTGTTTGATGTCGTGGTACCAAGGCTTATTATCTTCACCATCATCAACTGCAAAGACATAAGCGGGTCTTTCAAGCCGGGAGATCGAAATTCGAGGCACGAAATTCTCTTGGCAAACTTTAATCATGGACGACAAAGTTGCTAGAGCATCGGCGCACTGGTTTTCGTCTCTAGGAATGTAGCTCAGCTTGACCTTGGTAAAGAAAGTTAACAACCTCCTGACATAATCCCTATAAGGAATCAAACGAGCTTGATGAACCAGCCATTTGCCATTGACTTGATTTACCACCAAAGCAGAATCTCCGAAGATCTCAAGGTTCTTGACTCGCAAGTCTATTGCCTCTTCGATCCCCATGATGCAAGCTTCGTACTCTGCCTCATTGTTAGTGCACTCGAAGGTCAACCGAGCGGCGAGAGGTGTGTGGACTCCTTCTGGCGAGATAATAACAGCACCCACTCCACTCCCATTCATGTTTACAGCCCCGTCGAACATCAACTTCCATCTGGATTCAGGGTCAGGCCCCTCCTCCGGAAGTGGTTCTTCATGGTCTTTCGACTTGAGGAACATGATGTCCTCATCCGGAAACTCAAACCTCATGGGTTGATAATCATCAATCGGCTGCTGGGCCAAGTATTCTGACAATACACTCCCCTTGATAGCTTTTTGCGAAGTGTATTGTATGTCATACTCCGTGAGTATCATCTGCCAACGGGCCACTCTTCCTGTCAAAGCCGGCTTCTCGAAGATGTATTTTACAGGATCCATCTTGGAAATTAGGAGAGTAGTGTGTGTCAGCATGTACTGACTTAGTCGGCGAGCAGCCCATGCCAAAGCGCAGCAAGTTTTCTCGAGTAGTGAGTATCGTGTCTCACAATCGGTAAACTTTTTGCTAAGGTAATAAATGGCGTGCTCTTTTCGACCAGACTCGTCCTGCTGACCCAGCACACACCCCATCGATCCTTCGAGCACAGTAAGATACATGATCAGAGGCCTCCCTGGCACTGGAGGCATAAGAATTGGTGGTTCCAACAAGTACTCTTTGATTCGGTCGAAGGCCTGCTGACAATCTTCATTCCATTTAATGGCCTGATTCTTCCTCAGAAGCTTGAAGATGGGCTCGCACGTGGCCGTTAGGTGAGAAATAAACCGTGCAATGTAGTTTAGTCTCCCTAAGAAGCCACGCACTTGCTTTTCAGTCTTCGGCTCAGGCATTTCCTGGATTGCTTTCACCTTGGCCGGATCAACCTCAATTCCTCGTTCACTAACAATGAAGCCGAGCAACTTGCCAGAACGAACCCCGAAGGTGCACTTATTCGGATTTAACCTCAGTCTGAACTTTCGAAGCCTATCAAACAATTTTGCTAGGTTGACCAAGTGCTCTTCCTCTGTCTGGGACTTTGCTATCATGTCATCAACATAAACCTCAATTTCATGATGGATCATATCGTGAAACAACGTCACCATTGCCCGTTGGTAGGTAGCTCCTGCATTCTTTAAACCAAACGGCATGACCTTGTAACAAAAGGTGCCCCAAGGAGTGATGAAAGTTGTCTTTTCCATATCCTCGGGAGCCATCTTGATTTGATTATAGCCTGAGAATCCGTCCATGAAAGAGAACACGGAAAACTGAGCAGTATTATCGACAAGTACATCTATGTGAGGTAGAGGGAAATCATCTTTGGGGCTGGCCCTATTCAAATCCCTGTAATCTACACACATTCTGACTTTGCCATCTTTCTTAGGAACCGGCACAATGTTAGCAACCCATGGAGGATAACTAGTCACGGCCAAGAAGCCAGCATCAAACTGTTTTTGCACTTCTTCTTTTATTTTAATTGCCATGTCTGGACGTGTACGCCTCAACTTCTGCTTTACCGGAAGACATCCTTCTCTGAGGGGTAGCTTGTGTACCACAATGTCAGTGTCTAAACCAGGCATATCTTGGTAGGACCATGCGAAGACGTCAACGTATTCTCGAAGCATAGCCATCAAACGAGTCTTGACAGATTCTTCTAATGCAGCTCCGATCTTGACTTCTTTCTTGTCCTCTTCAGTACCCAGGTTTATCACTTCAACATCTTCCTCGTGCGGCTGAATCATCTTCTCCTCTTGTTTAAGCAGTCTGGCCAATTCTTCGGGTAAATCGCAATCCTCTTCACCTTCCTCATCGGCTTGATAAATTGGATTGTCGAAGTCATACTCAGCCATAACAGGGTCGTCATTGATAAGATCTGGTGACGAGCACCTGCATGAATGATGATTCATGCAAGGCTTTAGCAACAACTTGATAAAATGAGAAACATTGCCATTTTTTAAAACTTTTATTTCTTTTTGAAAAACAAAAGTAAAAAAAAAAACGAAAGACAGAGAGCAACATGAATGAATGTGAAACGTCAATTTTATTTATGATTGTGTTAATGAACAAATGAACCCTTACAAAGAGCCACTATGCCCCGGGCAAGACATAGTGCTTTAATACAGGAAAACAGAAACAAAAGTATTACTCTTCAAAGGAAGTGACTGAGATGAGCCTTTCTGACGTCCAGTTGCTGAGCTGAGTTCCTGGGATAGCAGGCCTAATCCATTCATCTAAGTCACAGTCACTATCAACAGTTTCATCCTGCACTGCGCTGATGTTTCCGTAGTCTACCACTCCCGCACTTGTGAAAGTGACCGGGCTCTGACAACCTTTTACACTTGGTTCAGACGAAGATTTTCCAGGGTGATAGCCAATCCCGAACATGTCTTTCTTCTCTGGCACTTCGACTAGACTGCCCCAGCCTTCTCGCACTCTAGATTCTACTAGTTCAAGCGCTTGTTTATACGAGGCTATGGAAACCCCCTTCTTTGGTACTTCAAGAGATGTTGCCACAACGGATGCTTGCTCAGACTTCAAGGGCTCAAAAGCCTGACATGGGGTCTCGACTATTTCGCCATCCATCTCCACATATTTGAATGAGGCTAGATGACTGACGAAGATATCTTCTTCCCCACTGACCGTCACAACTTGACCCTCCCAGACGAACTTTAATTTCTGATGAAGTGTTGATGACACCGCTCCTGCCGAATGTATCCAGGGTCTTCCAAGTAAACAACTATATGCCGGCTGGATATCCATCACGTAAAACGTGGTATTGAAAACTTGTGGACCTACCTTGATAGGTAACTCCACCTCTCCAAACACCGATCTTCTTGACCCGTCAAATGCCCGAACTACTAGATCACTGGGCTTTAGCACCACTCCATCATAGTCCAGCTTCATCAATGCCTTCTTAGGCAAGACGTTCAGAGATGATCCAGTATCTACCAGCACATGGGAGAGTACTGCACCCTTACACTCTAGAGAGATATGCAATGCTCGATTGTGAGCACGCCCATCAGAAGTCAAATCCAAATCTGTGAAACCCAATCCATGACTGGCATTAACGCTGGACACCACCGTTTCTAACTGGTTTACAGAAATATCCTGAGGCACGTATGCCTTGTTCAGAATATTTAAAAGGGCCTTCCTGTGAGAGTCCGAACACATGAGTAATGATAAGATGGAGATCTTTGACGGCGTCTGCTGCAAATGGTCTACAATCTTATAGTCACTCTTCTTGATGATCCTCAGGAATTCTTCGGCTTCTTTATCAAAGGTGAGATCTGGATCAGTTGATGGAGTTGGATCATTGGCAACTACTGGTTGTTTCCCCCTGGCTCTAGCTTGGGCTTCGGCAGTATCCCTGGGTGGTATCACATTGCTTCTCAGTGCTTCCGGCGCAAATAGTCTTCCACTTCTAGTAAAACCCCCTACTCCAACATTCTCTACTTGAGCTGGGGTTATACTAGTCGTGGCCAACTCTTGTCTCTGGCCGTTGCAATACACTTCGCCACCATAATTCCAAGGAACTGCTCTGTCACTTTGGTACATTATGGGTCCAGCAGTGGTAATAGTTATTGGCGCCGCTCTGGCACGCGAAGGAACTTGGGATGGATCATAAAAAATAGTCACTGTAGATACTTCACTTTCTTTCACAATCTTGTCAAATTGCAGCACTCCTTCATCAATCATACCTTGAATTCCGGCCTTCAATCGTTGGCAACCATTGGTAGCTTCAGTACACTCTGAACAATCATTCTCGCATCCGGGGAAAATGTCTTTCTTCAACAAACAAACTTTGATAGCAACCAATGAAGTCTGCAAGTCATCTACATCATCCACCAAATTCAAGTTCTCCCCTTCACCAATTGCACCAACCGTGCCCCTGTGAGGAGGCATGGGATTTTCCAGCACATTAGGAGAGGGAGCAAAATTGATCGCTTTAGAATCCAACAAGTCCTTAACAACATGCTTCAATGCTTTACAATTCTCAGTACTATGGCCAGGAGCTCCAGAATGAAACTCGCATCTAGCATTTAAGTCATAACCTTCAGGAATTTGGCCTGGCTTCGGAGGTTGCAAGGTCCGGAGCTGAATCATTTGAAGCTGTAGGAGATTCTTTAAAAGTTGTGAGTAAGACATCGGTGGAGCTTCAAAATGTCTATCCCTTGGCTTCTGAGGGTAGTACGGACGAGGGGCTCGCGGCTGATACCCCTGTGAACGTTGCGGCTGTGGAGGTTGGACCCGCTGTTGAACTGGAGGAGTTGAAATAGTGACGGGGGCCACTTGCTGATAATATCCTTGGTGCATCATTCCTCTATGTGCGTATATTGCTCCTGTTTCTCCTTCCCTCCTTTTCACAAAGGGTTTCTTGATACCAGACACTGAAGAGCTTCCATTCTGAATTTTCCCCTGTTTGAGCCAGCTCTCGATTCTTTCTCCAGTCAAGATAATGTCCGAAAAACCACTTGAGGAACAACCAGCCAACCTTTCCATGAAATGCCCCGGGAGGGTATTCAGAAAAAGATCGACCATCTCTCTTTCCAATAAAGGTGGTTGCACTCGGGCGGCCACCTCACGCCACCTCTGTGCATAGTCTTTGAAGCTCTCCGAGCTCCTCTGTGTCAAGCTTTGAAGCTGAGTACGGCTAGGTGCCATGTCAATGTTGTATTGATATTGTCTGAGGAAGGCCTCTCCCAAATCCTTCCAGCTTCTAATAGAACTCCTTTCCAACTTCATGTACCACTCCAAGGACCCTCCAGAAAGGCTATCCTGGAAATAGTACATCCATAGTTTCTCGTCTCGCGTGTGGGCCGCAATCTTCCGGTAGAAGGCCTGTAGGTGAGTTTTCGGGCAAGAGCTGCCGTTGTATTTATCAAATGCTGGTGGCCTGAACTTGTGTGGAATTACCACCCCAGGTACTAAACCCATATCTGACACGTCAATCCCCAAAGTGTCTTTGCACTCAAGGGCCTTGACTTTCTCTGCAAGCACCAAAAAGTCATTGAGATTTCCATCACCGCCGAAACCCATATCATTATTGAAGTACTGGAATTGGTCTTCCTGCCTGTCGTGCACAGGAACATATGTAGCCATAGCTGGATCTGGAACATGAGGTCCACCTGTACCGTTGTTGGTGTTGGGAGGACCCCCTAGTCCGCCGGAAGTGGTTGCCTGAGCATTAGTGTTAGGAGGAGTTAACCCTTGAATTGCATTTCTCAGCTCTTGCTGCCCCTGGGCCATCCCTTGCATCAGGGTCATAAATTCTGCCATCTTGGTACGGACTTCATTGAGCTCTGTCTGCATGGCGTCCATTGCTGTTCTTTGATTACTGCGGGTCGCGTACCGATGAGGGATATCTTGTCGAAGGTACCGGGTCTTGGAGGCTCTCGCAATCTTTGCCTGTTGCACATAGATAAATTAAACATCCCGAAGAAAACCTGCAAAGAAAAAGACAAAATGAAAATGATGCGTATGCAATGCAGTGTGTTCCTTTTATTCTCAAGACTTTTCCCGTTTCTGGTCCTGGCATTAAGAAGATAAGAATTGGGAAGAAGACCCAAGTAATATTCAAGTATAATGACTGCTGTGGAGAATTGGTGCTCGTTACCCCGTGTCAGTGCAAATAACGAACAAGAAATCCAGAACAAATCAATCATATAAACTGAAGTTTGAAAATACAACGTCCCCGAAGGGTGCCAATCACAATAACAAAAGTACATCACATATAGGGAATCCCACAACAAGCCTGTGGGTAATCCGAGTACAATAATATGAAATTAAACCCTAGGGAACTCTATATCTTTCAATCTCCAGCTAAGGCATTTGACGCTCTGGAACAGCTGAACCACATCTGGATGACCGGGTTCCTGAATGAGCCTCTGAATGAGGAGGTCCCTCGTATCAGAAGAAGCGTGTAACTCCTCGATCTGCTGTAGAAATGCTGCCTCATTCTCCTTGCTTTGACACGACTCGGCCTTCGACCTTTTCACATCAGCTTTCAACTTCAAGTCTTCAATTTCCTTTTGAGCTTCCTTCAGTGCCTGCTGGCTTTCTGCTACGCGCTGGAGACGGTCTTTCTCTTGATAATAAGCTTTCCTGAGAAGTTCTTTCTGCCCATCCAAAGAATCCTGAAGGCTTTTGATCTCCTGCTTGTGCTTGGCGTCTAACTCCTTTTGCTTCTTCAAATTTTCGTCCCATTTCTCCTGCCATAAGGTAACAACTTCATTGGCTTCACTAAGATCTTTCTTCTCTCTTCGGCGCTGGGCAGTCTTGTGAGTCTCAGCTAAACCTTTCTTTCGGAAGTAGAGCTCTCTATCTTCAAAGTCCTTCTGCTTGAGACGAACTATTTCCTCGGCTTGTACAGCTCTATCTTCTAACCGACGGTTCTGGATCATCAGGTTTTGGCAGGAATTAAGGGCCTCTTGGTTTTCAACCCTAAGTTGCTTAACCAAAGCTTCTAACTTCTGATATTCCTCCAAAGGTACCGTAGTAGGTGGTGGTAACGGTGCAGAGAAAGGGATTAGAGTCACTTGGGCTTTTTCTCTGACCCACGCTTCAAACTCGGGAAACATTTGGTTGTTGCTCCTGCCCAATCGATCTATACCCTTTTTAATAACCGTTTTCCAAGCACATGCAACCTCCCGCACCAATGGGAGATTATCCTTCATAGGAAAATAAAAAGTCTGATCCAACTCTGAATCCTTGGGAACATTCTTCAAAGCGTACCCTAATTGTCTTCTCAAGAGTATGGGGTTGTAGTTAATGCAACCAGCTACTCCTAAGAGAGGAACATTAGGATACTTTCCACAGCTGGAAATAAGCTCTTTCCCTTTCAACCTTAAAGTGAACCATCTGATGTCTTTGGCAGTCAACGTGTTGAGCTTTTGTGACCAGATTACTTTGGGATCCGTGAACACTCCAACAATAGGGATGTGCCTCATAAACCAAGTGTAGAACAACTGAACACAACATCTAACCAAACCACCTCGTCTCTTCTCATTCCTATAATGCACTGAATAATACAAGTCACCTAGGAGGGTAGGTATTGGATTCTTCAACACAAACAAATGAATTGCATTTATGTCCACAAACTTGTCCATATCAGCAAACAAAACTATCCCGTACACAGATAATGCCAAGATAGCGCAAACTGAATCCCACTGCTTTTCCACGGCACACTCTTCAGCTTTTCTGACCAGAAACTCTAAGGGAAAACCAAGCACTCCGGCCTTGGTGGAAACCAGATTAGCAGATACTTCTGATGGGCTCAAATAAAGAGCCTTAGCAATGTCGGCGTGAGTTGGTCTTGTCATTTCTGAATTGAATGGAATCTGATCTTGGATCGGTAGTCTCAGAATCTCAACATACTCTTCTAGTAATGGACCTAGCTGGAAATCCGGAAATGTGAAACATCGGAGCCTAGGATCATAGTACTGTAGCAAAGTATGAATGGCACTCTTCTGTGAACTATCCAAGCTGAAAACCATATCCAAAATATCACCATACTGCTGTTTGAAGAAATCCAAATGACCTGGGGTAATGAGAGACACCATCTGCTTGAGCAAGTCCACTTTGGTATCAAAAAACTTGTAGAAAATATTCTTCTTTCTGACGTCTTCCATTCTGAAGCAAAGATATGACCAGGAACCGGGAATAATGCAAACCCTGAGAATAAAAGAAACACCAATGATTAATGATGATATGATGTTTATGCAAGGCAAGGCATGTGATCAATGAAGTGTCTGTGATGTGCCAATCATATAATCAGGTGTCGGTGCAAGGTCTCAAAATCCAGATATCTCAATAATCATCCCTCTGATCCGGGATCCATAACTTAAGAACAGAAATCCAGATCACAAAACTGAACCAAAGGCAAAGCGGGTATGCTGAAGGCATTAGGGTTCCTGCAAACCTGTAAACCCCTCCCAATCTCACGGGTGTGCTACTCGGGTCAACATCACGGACTCTCAAAGCCGAATAGCAATAATACGTTCACCATTTCCGAGAAATGGCTCATGACCAAATCAGGGAATCGGTTTGGTATTATGTACTACGCAGGGAGGTCTCAGTTGAGTCCGGAAAAACAAGCATCCCTCACAAGTCTCCAGCTTCAAGCACTGAATCGAGAAACAATAATACATTCATCCCGAAGGGTACAATACTATCGTCATACGAACAGTTTTGCTTTAACTGAATTCCTATGAGAGAACCAGGCCATCCTATGCGAGTTCCCAATGGACCCTCGGATGCGAGTGGGTTTGCCAACAAATGTGGTCTGCCACTGTCATCACTGGAGAGGGGTGTTCCCATTAAGGTCCTCGAAGATCGGTCACCAGATGCACATAACTATCAAGGTCGTACCCTGAAGTGAGGTAATCCCCACACAGAATAGTTCCAAGACGGTTGCAATCTGGGTGTGGAACACATCGCCACCCATCATGGTGAGATACCATAAGAGTACAATGTCTGTCCACGCTAATTCTATGGTGCACTCAAGCCGGGTAGTTGGCTTATCTCACAGTAACTCCCAACCCACAGAAAAAATGAAAACCAGCACAGCCAGACAGTCCAGTATAATATGATGCATGGAAAATAAAATACTGAAAGCGATAAATAAATGCGATAAAGTAAAGCTGTAAATAAAACTGTAAACAAAAACAGTAAAGCTAAACTAAAGCACACAGCAACAAACAGATAAACACCCAAAGAAACAAAACCAAACAGGCGCTAGGATTGACTCTACAAGGGAAACCGGAAGAATCAGGTTCGGTCCCCAGCAGAGTCGCCAGCTGTCGCTCCCGGGATTTTCATCCTAGTACAAACGCGAAAGTGGCGCGGAAAGGTTAGAGTCGCCAGCCAGACATTTTTATCCCGAAAGAATGGGAAAGGTAATGTTGCACAAACCCGAGGAAGAATGAAAAGGACGAGGCCTTGCGAACCAAAGATCTGGATACGGGAGTCGGTTACGAATTGAGAAGGTATTAGCACCCCAATCCGTCCGCCGTACCCGACGGGATCCACGCTTGCTTGTTTTGTTTCAAAGGGTGAGAAATAATAAAGTTGTTGCTGAATGAATAAACTGCTAACTGGAATGGGAATGAGAAATGGGAAATGTAATTAAAAGAGAGAAGGAACATAAGGGGAAATGTAGGGAAAATAAAGAATGTGCTCGAACGGGCCCTACCCCGCTGCCTACGTACCTCATCGGGATAATGAGGATCAGAGTCGACGTAGTTCGCCTAACTAAGGCGGGAACTATTTGTTTGTGTTTTTTATGGCTGGAACTGCGTATGTCTATGCTCAGGTGTTGCAGGATCGTCTGGTACGAGTGTGTTTACCGTCTTGCATGTGTGACAAGTCGTCGCGAGTTCGCGTTATGAGTGAATGAGATGAGAAGAGAAGTTCCCGCAGGATAGTCGCTTGTTATTTGTTTTTGTCTTTTATGAGAAGTGTTTTGAATTTGTTTGTGAACGGTCTTGTACTAAGACCTATCCATCGCGGGAAGTATTTACACCTCGCCCCGAAACAGGACGCGTATAAACACTCCGCAACAAAGTCTCGTGTCGTACAAGATTGTTCGGTTTTTATTAAGTCTTTTATTGCTTTTCTTTATGAGGGGAGAAAGAAAGACTCAAGTTGATAAAAGGTAAAAACTAAGGGACTAAGACTCAATCCTAATGTGTTATGTATTTACAAAGTGGTCCTAATGGTTAGTGAAGTTTTCTACTCCTAATGGAAACTTAGAAACTAATAGAACTCAACTTACTTCTTAATGAAGTTAAGTTGATTCTAAGAACAAATGGGGAAACCTATACAAGTTATAAGATCAAAATAAAGCAAAACAATGAAATCAAATATGAGAAATAACATTCTAAAAATGCCTTACAGGCATGAATAATAAATAGTATATTTTTATTTATTCTACTTCTACATGGAAATGAATTTTAAGCCTAAGTTCTAAATCTAAGCTAAACCTAATACTCATTCTAAAAAATCAAATTAAACTAAACCTAAGTCTAATATTAAATTTAAATGCTAAATCTAACCTAGACTATTATTATTATATTGAACTTATTTTCTTTTAGTGGCCTAAACTAATGGGAATTATGCATAACTAGGCCTAAAACTAATATTCTTAAAAAAATATTAAATCTTCTAGAAAAATTATGAAACTTAAACTATAGGGTCCTAACACTATCTAAAATATTGTATTAAGAGGAATTCTAAAAAATCTTGTTTTTTCTATGCCTAACAATTAATTATTTTCAACTAAGATTAACCACTATTTCCTAAGGATTATTCCACTAAAACCTAAGATAAAAGGTCCTAAAAATTCCATAAAAAATGTCCTAAGAACTATTATGAGTCCTTTAACTATAGAAAAAAAGAATGGCTCAAAAAAGTTGCTGGAAGCTACTTAAATAAAATGAACAAAATCCAGCATAAATAAAAGAAAATCCAATAAAGCTAATTAAAAGAAAAATTCAGAATTAATTCAGAAATAAACAAATTCCAGAAAATAAAAATGTCATAAATTTCTAAGTTCAATTATTAATCTACTTAATTTTTTTTGGGGAATTTTCTAATGATTTTTATTATTTTTTTATGAACTTAATTTGAAACTATATTAACTTAAAATTAAAACCTAAAGAAATAATACAGGGGGTGAAAGAAGCACATTTTTTACTTGTTTTTCGCATATGGGCCTGAAACAGAGAGGTGCCAACAGCAACAGCTAAGCCCATTTGCTCAGGCCCTGGGGGGTACACACAGCATGTTCTTTTCAGTTGTTTTATTAATATGGGCTTAAGGGGGGTTTGATTAGCAAAACTATCCCTTTCTCTTATCCTAATAAACTCTTTAATGATGGATTTTGACATTAATTGTAGATTAACAAAAAAACTTAATTAACACTATTCAAACCAAATTATCATAAACTTGACTTATAAAAATTAAAATTTAAATAAATCTTAATCTTATGCTATTTTACTAATTCTATGAAATCCTATATTATTGAATTTAAACAAAACTTTTACCTTATGATAAATCCTATTCTTACATTATTAAAACTAACAAAAGTTTTAATATTATAATATACCCTTTTCTTTTTTTATAAATTCTTAATTTAGAAATCAATCAAACCATTAACTTATAATAATATTTTTCTAAAATCAGAATTAAACTATCCTTATGATAATATTTCTTTTATAAATTCCTAATTTAGAAAAATGAGTACAATTCTAAAAATCTTCTAAAATCTTAATAAAAAAAATGAATTAAACTCTAATAACCATGATAATATTCTAATGGCTTGACTTAAACTATAGTTAATTATAATACTCAATTACAATATGAATTAAACTATAGTCTTGATATTTAATTTGAAGTTCTATAAACTTCTAAATTAAAATTAAATTAAATCTTTATCTAATTATAATATCTTTCTTTTAAATTCATAAACTTATTAAAATATATGAATCTTTATTTATCATAAAATACAAAAACTGAAGAACAAACTTAAAGAAAGAACCCTAGTTCCTCTCTTCTCCTTCCCCTCTTTCTCGCCGCAGCCGCCATAGCCCTCTCTTTCCTCTCCGTTGCTTTCTTCTTCGTCTCACCTCATCCATTGCCACCATCATCTCAACTTAACCTTCAGATTCTAATTCTTCTAACATCATCTATCACCTAATCCGAATTTTAAACCATCCTAATCTAACCTCGAACAAAACCTCCGACCTTCCACCGTAAACCTCAATCCGAGCTCAAAATCTTGCTCCTAACTTGGTATAGTCGCGGCTCACAAAGAAGGACCACCGGCCAAACAAACACGCCGGCACAAAAGCAAACACATAAACGCGCAAGAAACAATGCGGGAACAGTTCGTACCTTGCAACTTGGTATGCTGACGATGCTTCGGAGGTGGACGACGGCTCGGAGTTTTCAATGCCGCGAAGCTATTACTTCCCCTTCCAATTGAAGAACGAGGTCGCAAGCGTTCATGAACTGAGTTTATTCCTTTTTTGCTGCTCTCCTTCACCTTGCGTCTGTTTCTATGAAGATGCCGTGGGCAACCGTTCACGCGTCTTCGTCTTCTCACTGCGTATGTTTGATTGCAGGTGATAATGCTAACAAGCTTCACCAATGGAGGGTGAAGCAGAGCAATTGAGGACGAGAAACAATGAGGGAAGGTTGGATAATGAGAGTGGAACTGGATGGTTGTGTCAAAATTACAAAGCAAAAGCTGTGTGGAAGAAACCGAAAATGGAGGAAGAGAAGAAAAAAAATGGTGGAAGAAACTGATTGAATGAAAAGCTATTGATTTATAGGAGATTTGGAGAAGATTCCAGAAACTTCAGGTAATAATCAGTTAGAGAATTCGGTTATGGTTCAGTTAATTTTCTGTTATGACTCAGCTGAAAGTTTGTTGCGATTCAGTTATGTATTCATTCATGAGCTCACTTGTTTTTTTTTTTTTGGTTTTCTGTTAGGAAGTCAATAATTCTGTTATGGATTTTCTGGTTTGATTTCAATTCAACTTCCAATCCTGTTACAAGATTTCCACTGCTTATCCCTTGATGAAATTTTGTTAATAGCAGTTTATAGGTTAACTGAAATCAGGTTACAGCTTCTGAATAATTTATGAATTGTGATTTTTTTTGCTTGTCCTGAATTCTCCTCTTTTGCCTCTTTTGGTTTCAAACTGACTTTATGACTTGGTTCTTTTCATGTGTAGGGTCTGTCTTCATTTTTTTTGGCTTCACCATCACTGATAAATCTTTAACAACCCCCACACCAGCTTCAAACTTCTCAGCCAATCTGTTTGCAGTTCGGGCCCATAATGACTCCGCCGCAATTCTCACTTTCAACTGAAGCAGTCATTGGACTATGCCTGGCGCTACCAAGTTGAGCACCACTACGACTATTAACTTACTCTACCGAATGCTGGAAATGCCGACCATCCGATTGGTTTGGTATAGTGAAAGGTTAGTCCATAGTCTTTGTAGCAGTTATCTTCTGTGAATCATAAACAAGCAATATTTTACCATTCTTAAAAACTCCATATTGTTCAAACCACAATGGTGCCACCTGAGGATTTATTGGATAATAACCATTTCTGATAGAAACTGCTTTATTACTATCTGAACCATTTACAGATTTCCCCTGATCATCTCCAATCGCCTCCTGAGAAGTTGCATTTAGGTTCTGTACATGATGCGGCTTTGCTGACAAGCGTAACATACTAGGATCTGCTGTTGTAACGGAAGAATGATTTCCAGATATATTTCTGACCACATTGTTATATCCATATGGCAATTATTGTTCATGGTGTTTTTACCCCTTTTTTGTAATTATTTTCAATTGATATAAAAGAATTGAGAACTGTTTTTTCGTTAACTTATGTTGTTGGGTATTGTTGAAACTGTGTGACGGTTTCTGCCCTTTTTTTTTTCGGCAGTAGGCTTTTGAGATTTTATGTTTGGGATTGGAGTTTGCTTGGATCCTATCCTTTTCAATTACATGGGTATTAGGAATGAAAAATAACAAAACAAATGACAATTTTGGTTAGAACAGAACAAGTGGACTTTGACGAAAGAAAGAATTTAAAATGGAATGGGCTCAATGGGCCTGATATGTCAAAAAGAATATTACCTGATGTAGGTAAGATAAATCTAACTAACATGAGGATCATTAATTTGTCTATTTTTATCATGGATTGCAATGAGTTGGAAATTGGGATAAAGATAATGGATGTAGTTTGGAAAATCTACATGAACCTGGAATGGTTTGAACATGAGTATGAGCGAACGAGCTAGGAATCAATTAGGATGAAACGAATTATAGACTCGAACGACCGGACAAAATAGAATTGAGCCTCACTCCTTGAAATGGACATGGGCTTGAAACGAACATGGTTCCCATTAATCACGGATTAAGAAAGATAACGTCAAATAGACCTATAACAATTTCACTTGAGATTTTTTCAATAAGCCTATTGTTGTAAAAAGTGAGAAAATAGATGAAAGAAAACAAATTGAATGGATTTGTGTTGAATGTGACAATTATGAATATTGAAATGAAATGGAATTTATTGAATGAGGATTATACGGGTAATCGGATATGGATAAAAATAAGTGGAAAGACTAGTAGAAGAAATTAAAAGTGGAAATAAAAATGAAACGAAATAATCGGGGATGGTTTACGTAAATGAGAACAAAGCAAAAGATGGATATGAAATCTCGATTTTAGCCCAAGGGCTGCTTTGTATTCTTCCACAATCCCATGAACGTGACCACTTTCGAACCATCGAATAATACTCCATCTGGGTCACACCCTTTTAAATCGTCTGAAATATGCCGTGATCGTTCGAATACAGGTGAAGACATGAACCAAAATTCACACCAAACACTGCTCGATAGACAGATGAATCCCAATGCACGACAACATGAACTCTGAATATGCACTGTCTAGGAAATAGTCCAATGGCCCAAATAAACCTGCAGTTGCAACAATCTTTTGATAGTTTGACCACAACTAGGTCAAACTCCCATCTGAGTCGAACATAACTGAACAACAGCATTTGAAGTGGAATCATTGTCTAGTGTTTATTCTCCATCATTTCAATCCCTGGCAGATACAGATAAGGTGCAACGAACCTTAATTTCCTTGAGCCTTGATCACATGCCTTATGAAATAATGACATGAACTACTATGATATAAATAACCTGGTGAGAAATGCGGGTGAATGCAAAATGATGAGCCAATAGAGGGAACAAAGGAGGGCAAATTTTGAGGTATTACACCTGGATGACTGGATCTTTCCTACTGTGGGTGATGGGCTCAATAACTGGAAGGCTGAAGATGTTATTCCTATCTCCTTTAGTCAGGAGTAAATACTATTACTGTGTTGTTATTTTTAAGTTTGTAATTTTTGAACAATTAAACTTTTAAGCCTTGTGCCTTACCCGAGGCACAATGATATGCTTGTTTCGGGATGTCATTTCATTTGCATACTTCATTCAATAAAAATCAGTGCACGTTTCGTTTTCGTAAATATTGTGTTCCTTGTCTTTCTTTTATTTTATCTTTCTTTTATCAGCTATGTGTTCTTACACACACCCACATCACTAAAATGCAGATCCTCATCCACTCTAGATTCTGTTGATAACAGTTCTACTATTGCCAATTATAATTTCGAGAATCCAATCTATCAAACTGAAGATGGAAAGGAGGACGATTGTGAAGTACCTGTAGAGCTTGCTAGGTTGTTACAACAAGAAGATAAAGCTATACAACCACATGAAGAGCCAATCGAAGTTGTAAATCTGGGAACTGAAGAAAACAGGAAAGAGGTCAAGATAGGGGCTGAATTAGAGGATGGTGTCAAGAGCAGATTGATTCAGATGTTACATGATTATGTGGAGATCTTTGCTTGGTCCTATGAAGATATGCCAGGGTTGGATACAGACATTGTGGTTCACCGTTTACCAGTAAAAGAAGATTGTCGTCCAAAGAAGCAGAAGGTTTGTCGCATGCGTTCTGAAATGTCAGAGAAGATTAAGGCGGAGGTGATGAAATAGTTTGATGCAGGGTTCTTAGCCGTGACTTCTTATCCTCAGCGGGTTGCAAATGTGGTACCGGTACCTAAGAAAGATGGTAAGGTACGTATGTGTGTAGATTACAGGGATTTGAACAAGGCCATCCCCAAAGATGACTTTCCACTTCCTCATATTGATGTTCTGGTAGACAACACTGCTCAGCATAAAGTATTCTCTTTCATGGATGGTTTCTCTGGTTACAATCAAATCAAGATGGCACCTGAAGATATGGAGAAGACTACGTTTGTGACACAGTGGGGCGCTTTTTGTTATAAAGTGATGCCATTTGGTCTGAAGAATGCTGGGGCAACATATCAGCGTGCTATGGTGGCTTTGTTTCATGATATGATTCATCATGAGATAGAGGTATATGTGGATGATATGATAGCCAGGTCCCAGAATGAAGAGCAGCATCTTGATCATCTGCATAAGTTGTTTGAGAGGTTGAAGAAATACAAGTTGAGATTGAACCCAAACAAATGTACTTTTGGAGTTAGGTCTGGTAAACTCTTGGGTTTCATCGTCAGTGGAAAAGGTATTGAAGTAGACCCTGCAAAAGTGAAAGCTATACAAGAGATGCCAGCTTCCCGTACTGAGAAGGAAGTTAGAGGTTTCTTGGGACGATTGAATTACATTACAAGATTTATTTCCCAATTAACTGCTACCTGTGAGCCAATCTTCAAGTTGTTGAAGAAAGATCAGGTGATGGAATGGAATGATGAGTGCCAGACTGCCTTTGATGAAATTAAGAAATATCTCCTAGAACCTCCCATTTTGATGCCACCAGTTGATGGAAGACCCTTGATCATGTACTTAACAGTATTAGACAACTCAATGGGGTGTGTGTTGGGGAAACATGACGAGTCTGGTCGAAAAGAGCAGGCAATATACTACCTTAGCAAAAAGTTTACCGACTGTGAAACAAGATACTCACTGCTCGAGAAAACTTGTTGCGCTTTGGCATGGGCTGCTCGCCGACTAAGACAGTATATGTTGACTCATACTACCTTGTTGATTTCAAAGATAGATCCAATCAAGTACATATTCGAGAAACCTGCTCTCTCCGGAAGAATAGCAAGATGGCAAATGATCTTAACAGAATATGATATACAATATACTACTCAGAAGGCCATTAAAGGAAGTGTTGTAGCTGATCATTTGGCTCATCAAGCAGTGGATGATTATCAGTCAATGAATATTGAGTTCCCTGATGAAGACATTATGATTATTACCAAAGAACCTGGACAATATGACGGACCTGAACAAGGATCCCGATGGACTATGGTTTTTGATGGAGCTTCTAATGCACTTGTCGCTCCCAATAAATGAGACTAACTCAGATAAGGTACAGACGCGAACGGTCGGCGAAAGGATGAAATGAAAAGAGTCGCCAGCTAGGCATTTTTATCCCGAAGGAAAGGTAATGCTGCATAAACCTAAGAAAAGATATGGATAAGACGGTTGCGAACATGAGAGACTGAGAAAGGGGGTTGGTTACAACCTGGGAAGGTATTAGCACCCAGATTGTCCGTCGTACTCGACGGGATCCACGCTTGAAAGATTTGTGTTTTAAAGGGGGTAGTGTTAGTGCAATCTGTGTATAAAAGGGCTGGAAAGGGATATACATGTGTCTGTGTAAAAGGAGTGTAAAGTGAAGTATGTGAAGTGTCTAAATGTACAGTGTCAGTGTAAGAACAGGAATAAGATGCTCAAGATCATGAGGCTTAAAGAATAAAGCTAGAAAGGGGGGGAATATACAGAAACTTTTGTTCGATAACTGTTAAGTTATGCCTACGTATCCTCTCGTGCAATGAGGAAGTCAGAACACCGTAGTTCGACCCAAAGAGACTGAAAGATAAATTGACATGTGAACTGCTTGCTTGTCTATGCTCAAGTGTATGACCTGTCTGGCTCAGGTGCAAACTGTCTTGCATTAGACTGAAGAAACAAGTTATCGTTTATGAGTGAATGAGATGAGAAAAGAATCCCGGAGGAGACGATTATTGTTTGTTTTTGATGTTTTCAATCTTTTATTGCTTTTGAAGTTTGTCATAGGAAAATGAGCTTAAGCCTAAACCAATGGATTTAGTAGACTCATCACATCTCCCCTCTGATTAGGGGTAATGAGAATACCTTAAGTGCGAAGTCAGCATCTCACACTTAATTACCATGATGTAGGATTAAGATCATTAACCTAATTGTAATTATTTAGATGTTTTTGGTGTTTTTGTTTAGTGTTAAGTAATGAGATTAAGCCATAATCAAAGATTAAACAGACTTATTACACCATCCTAATAGAAGGATAATAGATGAGAATGTTTAAGCTGAGGAAAGCTCCTCAACTTAATCCATGATTAGGGATTAAACTCATGACAAAACAAAGCCTTTATTGAGTGGATTTTAGTTAATGATAAGATGATGAAGTGATTTTTATGGTTTGTAAGACAACTTGAGGGGGACTTGTCCATTAACACTAGGGTTAGTCCTTCTTAACCAATTAAGGAAGAATTAGAACCCTAATGCAAGGCCCAAGTTACAAGCTTGATGTCTTGATGATTATTAGGTGAATTGATTAAAGGATTTAAACACATTAAGGGTTTAACACTTAGGATTAAAGTTATACACTCCATCCTAATAGAAGGATGCAGGCATAAGCTTAATCACAAAGCCTTAAAGCCTTTAGGGTTTAGTCCTTGATTATGAGATGAGAAGAGAGGACTCAATGAGACACAAAGGTAAAATCTAAATGGGGGACTAATCAAAACCCTAATTATTGTCATGCTTGGTTGTTCCTAAGGTTTGTGAGGTTTACAAGAAAGATCTTCAGAGAAACCACCAGGAAGCAGATGAAAGGAGCAAAGAGAAGCAAAGTAACTTGCTTCATTTAAGAAGACAAGTCACTTGAAGAAAGAAAGTCATATGAAGATGGACGAGCAAGCTTAATCTCAAACACAAGACAAAATGCAACAATGATGCATAAGAGAGATGAGAAGAGACTGTGAGAAGTGAAGGCAAATTCACTTCTCAAAACAACTTACCACCTGAAAAGTTAGTGACAGAAATGCAATGCAATGCAAAATGAGATGAAATGGCATGATGCAAATTAAAATCAGAAGCATGTGTGTGATGTTAATGATGCTAAAAGATGATGCAAACATGAAACAAGGCATGAGGATGATCATACAAACATATGGATGCAAGAGAAGTATGCTTAGAACCATGAAAGTACATGAAAAGTTATGAAAGGCAAATGACATACAACATGGCAAATGAAAGATGCAATGATCACACATGATTCTAATGTGTCCTAAGATGTTTCATGAATTAAATGGATGCAAAAAATGTCAAGTCAAGTCATGGTATGCAAACAAATGGAAGATGAATGCAAATGAAAGTCCAAATTAGGGTTTATGATCAATGCACAAAACAAAAACCAAAACCAGAAGCAAACATCAAGATACAAATTTTAAAATGCATTCAAAGGAACCCTAAACCTATACAAACTCACTGCCCAAAGGAGAGGATCCAACTCTTAACCTAATGAGAGTTATGAATTTCTTAAGATTGCCAGGGTTTTAAGGTACCTTGTCAAGAAAAATGCCCAACAAAAAGGAAATGCAAGATCAATTCATGCCAATTTAATCCTATAAACTATATGCTATACAAGATGCAATGCAAGAAGAATCAAGGTCCAATTCTTAAAGGCTAGGTAGAAATGAATTTTTGAAGATTGGATCAAAATAATGCCTTGAAATGAAATTAATTCCATGGAAAATTGTCAAAAGACATCAAGATCAAAAAAGAAATTTGGTTTGAGAGTTGGACAATGTTTCTAAATGACTTTTTAAATGTTTCATGAATTTTTTTGTGATTTTTAAATACCTAAAAGTATTTTTAATTAATTAATTCTCATTAACTAATTAAAAATAAACTTTTAAATGATTTAAAAATAATTTTTAATGCAAAAAATAAAAATAAAAATGTTTTTGGTTTCTGAAAATTAATTGAACCTTTGACAAAAAATTTCAGAATTTTTGAAAATGTTTTACTATTTTTTATAAAATGTACAAAACAAATGAAATAAAATGAAAATATAAATGAATTTAAACTGAAAATGAGAAAGTCAGCGCATCCAAGGGCCAAGATTCAAACGAAAAGGGAGGGAATTGACCAGCGCGCGCATCTGGACGGCTCACATTCAAACTTACGTAATTAAGATTAAACCCTAATTAATTATCCCTAATGACTTTCAGATGACCGGAACAGTGTTCCGGTCATCTTCTCCGACGAGCCAAATCTCTAACTCTCTCTAAACTCCATAAAAATGAAATCTAATTGCCCAGAATTCAACCCCATTCAACACTGAATCAAAACCCTCAAATAAAAACCATTTTTCATTCATCAATCATGCAAATCGAAGCAAGACAAATTTAGGGCAGAAAGTTTCAGACAACTCATACATGCTCAATATTCCACCATTTTCATTTTTAAACACATCATGATGATCAGGATAACATGTAGATTCAATTTATAACAAGTAAATGAAGTTCTGGAAAAATTGTTCTTGATGGATACCTGAACTGAAGTTCTTCGAACAGGAGCTTTCTGAGCCTTTCTCCTATGCAAACTGACTCCTTTGGTCCCCCTGAGCTCAATGGAATGCTTCACAACTCTTGTTGATGGCTGGTTTGGGAGATGGCAGAAGTTCTGTTCAAGGGGGGGTGGTGATCGTGTTTTGGTTTCAGTGGCTTTCAGGCTATTTTAATGGTTGGTTTGTGATCAGCAAGTCGTGTGGAGATTGTTTGTGAAGTCTGTTTGTGTGTTTGATGCTTGTGGAGAGTGTTTCGAAAGATTTTGCAAATGAAGCATAAACTTGGAACTATGGTTTTTTTTTGATTCAGGCCTGGATGTGTGGTGTGTTATGCTGGCTTTGGTCCATGTATCAAAAGGTGATAGGTCAGAGAGTTGTTGGTGGCCTATGGTGATTGGTATGGGTCTTTGGCCAAAATGTCAACTTGATTTGTACTTGAGGTATGGGCAATGGTACAACTTGCTTTTTGGCTTGCTTTGGCTCAGCTTGAATCAAGGAATGCTATGGAACAGGTCTAGAAGCAATGCAGCAAGTGGTTGATGGTTTGTGATAGGTTTTGCAAGTTTCACAAAGTTTGGTTCCTTTGGGATTTCTTGAGGTTCAAGGCATGAAATGAGATGATTCTTTGGCCCATTATGAATTTTAGAGGTCATGTGATCATGTTGTGAATAATTTGTACACATTTGAGGCCTTTAGAACACTTGATCATACCATTTTGCAAAATGCCTCTTTGGTAGAAAACTTCAAATTATGTGATTTTGGCCAACTTTGACAAGCCATAACTTTTGATCCAAAATGAATTAGGTCAAGTTCTTGTACTTTTTGAAAAGGGAATGATCCATTCTACAACTTTCATGACCAAAGTTTTTTCATTTGAAGCATTTTTGAATCAAAAAGCAAGGGTTGAAAAAGCTTCCCAAAATGGCAATTTTCCTTATAAGTCAACTTTCCTAAAAAGTCAACTTTGCAAATGGCTTGAAATTCTTCAATTTTGTGAACTTCCCACATCTTCTATGATCAAATAAAGATCATACACAATCAAAATGATGAAGAACACCCTTTGGTTGGGTCATTGGGGGCCTCAGATGCCCTGATTTTGCACTGGCTTGCTCAAAAAGTCAACTCTTGATCAGATGACTTCCCCATTGAATTTCTTCATGAAAATTGATATGCATGATCCCTATACCATGTAGAGACCAATAGAAACAATAATGGCCAAAAAATTTGGAGTTATGGCCTCTGAAACCAAAACCCTAATTCTAGGTCATCTGTGCAGTCAAACCTGGCTCTGCCTCCATGCCATTCTCAGTTCTTATGATTTTTTGACATTCTTGACTTTGAGGGGATATAATATGATGCTTGGACATACATGGACCCATTTGAAGTGATTGATGACCTTTGGAGTGGCTCAAGAAGCTCTTGGATTGCTCAGATCACAAACCCTAGATGCAAATGACTTTGAACCAATGCAATGAATCAAAAATGTAATATGAGATGCTCTGATTGGATTTATGCATATGAAATGATCACAAGCCATGGTGTGAATGGGTGAGGGCAAATTTGGGGTGTTTACAGCTGCCCCTATTCAAACATGAGTTAGCTGTGCAGGATGTAAGCGACGGCTTAACAGGCAAACAAGATAACTTGTGGTTGAATAACAAAGACAATCCAAAATTTGCACTCACAGAATGAAGAAGAAAAGGGATATAGATTGTAAAGGAAAATAAAGTATAATTATGAAGTGCGGGCGACGGAGGACGACCGTCAAGCAGAGGACGACTGCTGGGGAAAGGGCAATGACGGGGTCGACCGACATGCTGGGGATATAAGAGATTATGATGGGGATGGCCACCAAATAAAGCTGTAAGATTCTCTGGGGAATATGTAAAAAGTAAATGATGAGGTACGGTCATCAGGTTCATAAAGTAATGCAAACAACGATGGGGACGGCCATCGGGTTAAACTGATGAAGGACGATCATCAGGAAAAGGAAAAGGGACCACGACGGGGACGGCCATCGGGTTAAAGAATAAATGAAATAATGATGAGGGACGGTCATCAAAGGTGAAGGACGATCACCTAGCAGGGGACGGCTGCTCTGAGGGGGATAAGATGAGGTACGGTTATCTAAGGTGAAGGACGATCACCTGGCAGGGTACGGCTGCCGAAAGTATCGCGACATAGGACGAATGCCGGATAAAAGGTCGACGATGGGGACGGCCATCGGATGAGCATGATGAAGGACGATCATCAGGAGGTGAAGGACGATCACCTAGCAGGGGACGGCTGCTCTCAAGGTTTATCGTGACATAGGACGAATGTCAGATAACAAGATCAACGATGGGGACGACCATCGGATAAAATGATGAAGGACGATCATCGAGAGGTGAAGGACGATCACCTAGCAGGGTACGGCTGCTCCCAGGGTTTATCATGACATAGGACGAATGTCAGATAGAAAAGAAATTTTGCTTTGCTGGCGACTTACTAGGGAATAGTAAACACGGACGAGCGTTTACATCCGAGAAACAAAAGGTATAAGTGTTTTGACGTTTGTGTATAGACTAAAGATGCGGACGAGCATCCCTAAGACTACGATACGGACGAGTATCGGGTAGAAACAAATACTGACAAGTGTTCAGAGATGATGATACGGATGAGTATCAACTGGTTAACAAGGAACACGGACGAGTGTTGCTTCTGAGAGACTCTTCTGGGGAATAGTAGACACAGACGAGTGTCTATATTCAAGAAGACAAGAGTGTTTTACACAGTGTATGGATTAAAGATGCGGACGAGCATCCCTAAGACTATGATACAGACGAGTATCCGGTAGAAACAAACGCTTGACGCATGTTCTGAGATGATGGTACGGACGAGTACCAACTGGTTAACAAAGAACACGGACTAGTGTTGAATCTGAGGAGTAATAAGTATGAGTGGTGTAATGACAAGTGTTTAACTTGCTGGAGAGAGTGACACGGACGAGTGTCAAGAGGTATATTATAAACAAGTATATGCTTTACAAAGTGTTTAGGTAAGTATGCTGAGGAAAGTGACACAGACGGATGTCAAGAAAGTTATATATATACGTATCTGTGAGTGCAAAGGGGACGCTTTGGCTTTCTTCTGGGGGTATGACACGGACGGGTGCCACAAAGAGTATGTACTGGTGTTTTGTGAGTGTAAGGCAACTGCTTTAGCTCTAATTGGGGATATGACACGGACGGGTGTCAAGAGGTATTTGTTTTGTGAGAGAAATGTTTGGGCTCTCTGCTGGGGAATCTGGTGAGCATTCTGTATATGGTTGATGGATAGTCATTATTCACAAGTGTTTGATTCAGAACATGGCTTATGATTATGCAATATGTTTGATTTTTGCCGTAATGCTCCGTATTAGACGGAATGCTACGCTCTGTGGGGAATATGATGCGAATGCTATGATTATGCGAAGATACCGATCCGGGATTCGGATCCTGTTGCTAAAGAGATCTCTGGTTGATCTGCTTGAAGTGAACATCCCATCTGGGGTTGAGATCACTGGTATATTTGACATATGAGACTCTACTTGGGGATACAGGTCACTGATAGACCTATTCTGGTAATGAGGGACCCAACTGGGTCTCGTAGAAGCTTTCTTCACTCTGTTGTGATTTCTCCATGCGTTGCTCTTCTGGATAGAGGCTGAAGCTCTGTGGGGAGATGGTTCCCAGGCTTTTGCATTTGGCTGCGGAGGAAGAATGAATGGCAACTCGGCTGGGGAGAAATAACAAGTGGCAACTCAGCTGGGGAGAAAACACTTCTGGTGCTAAGGCTGAGTGAGTATTGATTTGCCAGCTTGCTGGGATGAAGTTTATATGCCCCATGTCGTGTTTTGAATACCTGCAATCCTGCAAAGACAGAGAAACGCACAAGTAATCCCGAGGTATCCCTTACCGGACTCCGTCGTAAGAGTCCAGACACTCCCGGGAGTAAATATATTTCCTGCAAGCACGTATACTTTAGAAACATCTGTATTTATGCAATCAGTATCTTAAAGATATCGAACATTTTGCAAATGAAAATAAAATGTACGAGACGAGATGTGACTGACAATCTGATTTTATTAATTCGTATGCCCTGAATTGGCAATATACAGTCAAAGAAACATATCCCCTAAAAAGAGGAGATTGTTACATATTGAGAAACAAAATGTTGGCAATGTTGATGACGCTTCAAGGGGCTTCCCTTTTGCTATGACTTGTACGACATTTGACGTTCTTCTCGTCTTGCTTTTTGAAGAAGGCTGACTCTGAAAGAAGCTTGATCCTTTCGAATCTTACCAAGTTGTAAGCGATACAGACGAATTCAGAATGCAGTTGTTCACTTATTCCCTTATTTTGCATGGATCGCCCTTTCGGGTTTTCAATCCATCGGGATACCCATTTTTGCATGAGTTGTCCATTGCGGCTTTTCAACTCAGCGGGTGTACATTTTTGTTTATTTTCCCTTATTTTTGCCCGAGTCTTTTATTCTGTTTTTGACTCGCCGGGATGCCCTATTTTTGCCTGGACTTACATTCTGTTTTTATGTCCAGCGGGTCATTTTATGCGAAGTATTTTTTAACTGCATCTGAATTCACAGGGGACGGGAAGTCTTCACCATCCATAGTGCTGAGCATGAGTGCTCCACCGGAGAAAACTTTCTTTACTACGAATGGTCCTTCATAGTTCGGAGTCCACTTGCCCCTGTGGTCTGTATGAGGAGGGAGGAGTCTTTTCAGCACAAGATCTCCTACTTGGTATTCTCGGAGCCTGACTTTCTGATCGAAGGCTTTCTTCATTCTTTTCTGATACAACTACCCATGACAGATTGCAGTCAATCTCTTCTCTTCGATCAGACTCAGTTGTTCGTATCGGGATCGGACCCACTCAGCTTCGTTCAGCGTAACATCCATCAGTACCCGTAGGGAGGGTAATTCAACTTCAACTGGTAGGACTGCCTCCATACCATACACAAGCTGATACGGTGTTGCCCCAGTGGATGTCCTGATTGACGTACGGTACCCATGCAAGGCAAACGGTATCATCTCATGCCAGTCTCTATAGGTGACTACCATCTTCTGCACAATCTTCTTGATATTCTTGTTAGCCGCCTCAACAGCGCCGTTCATCTTTGGCCTGTAAGGAGAAGAATTGTGGTGTTGGATCTTGAAGTCCCAGCATAGTTCTGCCATCATTTTGTTGTTTAAGTTGGAACCATTATCAGTAATGATTCGCTCGGGAACTCCATACCGACAGATGATGTCTCTCTTCAGAAATCGGGCTACCACTTGCCTTGTAACATTTGCATAAGAAGCTGCTTCAACCCACTTGGTAAAATAGTCAATAGCAACCAAGATGAATCTGTGGCCATTTGAAGCAGTCGGTTCAATCTTACCAATCATATCAATGCCCCACATGGCAAAGGGCCAGGGAGAAGACATCACATTCAGAGGATTGGGAGGCACATGCACCTTATCCGCATAAATCTGCATTTATGGCACTTTCTGGCATAGGCACAACAATCGGCATCCATTGTGATCCAGTAATAGCCTGATCTTAGTAACTTTTTAGCCATGGCATACCCTCCTGCATGGGTACCAAAGGATCCTTCGTGCACCTCGTGCATCAACAAGTCTGCTTCTGTTCTATCAACGCATCTGAGGAGTACCATATCAAAGTTTCTCTTGTACAGGGAACCATCAGTGTTCAGAAAGAAACTACCCGCAAGCCTTCTTAGAGTCTTCTTATCATTGGAAGATGCCCCAGGTGGGTATGTTTGATCCTCCAAGAAGCACTTAATGTCATGGAACCAAGGATTATCATCTTTGACAATGTCTGCTGCAAATACATATGCTGGTCTGTCAAGTCTGGACACTGAAATCCGAGGTACAAAGTTGGCAGCTTGAACTTTGATCATGGATGAAATGGTAGCCAGAGCATCTGCAAACTGATTCTCGTCCCGAGGAATATACTCAAGCTTGACCGTTGTAAAGAAAGTCAATAACCTCCTTGTATAATCCCTGTAAGGTATCATATGATCCTGGTGTGTGTACCATTTGCCGTTAGTTTGATTAACTACCAGAGCTGAATCTCCGAACACAGTCAATGTCTTGATCCTGAGGTCAATGGCTTCCTCAAGACCCATAATACAAGCTTCGTATTCAGCTTCGTTGTTAGTGCAGTTAAAGGTGAGCTTTGCCGAGAAAGGCATGTGAACTCCCTTGGGTGTAATGAGTACTGCACCAACACCACGACCATTCATATTAACAGCCCCATCAAACATCATGGTCCATTCTTCTTCCGGGCCAGGCCCTTCAGTGTGAATAGGCTCTTCGTGATCTTTTGCTTTTATGAACATGATGTCTTCATCAGGGAAGTCAAATCTCATAGGCTGGTAATCATCAATAGGTTGCTCAGCAAGATAATCAGACAACACACTGCCCTTGATGGCTTTCTGAGATGTGTACTGGATGTCATATTCTGTGAGGATCATCTGCCATCTTGCAACTCGTCCGGTAAGTGCTAGCTTCTCAAAAATGTACTTAATTGGGTCCATCTTCGAGATCAATAAGGTAGTGTGGGTCAACATATACTGTCTCAGTCGGCGAGCAGCCCACGCTAAAGCACAGCAAGTTTTCTCGAGCAGTGAATAACATTGTTCACAGTCGGTAAACTTTTTGCTCAGGTAGTAAATTGCATACTCTTTTCGACCAGACTCGTCATGCTGGCCTAACACACACCCCATTGACTCTTCTAATACTGTCAAGTACATTATCAGAGGTCTTCCTTCAACTGGAGGCATAAGGATCGGTGGCTCTTGCAAGTATTCCTTGATCTTGTCAAAAGCCCTCTGGCAGTCTTCGTTCCACCTGACCGTCTGCTCTTTTCTTAACAGCTTGAACAAGGGTTCACAGGTTGCTGTGAGGTGAGATATGAACCTTGAAATGTAGTTCAATCTACCTAGAAACCCTCGAACTTCTTTCTCAGTTTTCGGTGCAGGCATTTCTTGAATGGCTTTGACTTTATCAGGGTCAACTTCAATCCCTTTCTCGCTTACAATAAATCCCAGCAACTTACCAGATCGCACCCCGAATGTGCACTTGTTGGGTTCAATTTCAGCTGCTACTTCCTCAGACGCTTGAATAACTTAAACAGATTTACCAGGTGGTCTTCTTCTGTGAGGGACTTAGCAATCATGTCATCCACATAACATTCGATTTCTTTATGGATCATGTCGTGGAATAATGTCACCATAGCCCGTTGATATGTTGCACCCGCATTCTTCAGTCCGAATGGCATCACCTTATAACAGAACGTGCCCCAGGGTGTGATGAAGGTTGTCTTCTCCATGTCTTCAGGTGACATCTTGATCTGATTGTATCCTGAAAATCCGTCCATGAAGGAGAACACCGAGAACTGAGCCGTATTGTCAACCAGTACATCAATGTGAGGTAATGGAAAATCATCTTTCGGGATGGCTTTGTTCAGATCCCGGTAGTCAACACACATCCTCACTTTGCCGTCTTTCTTAGGCACAGGTACTATATTAGCAACCCACGGTGGATAACTAGTTACAGCAAGGAACCCGGCGTCCCACTGCTTTTGTACCTCTTCCTTTATCTTCATTGCCATATCTGGGCGAGTACGGCGCAACTTCTGTTTTACTGGCGGGCAGTCTTCTTTTAATGGCAGCTTGTGCATGACGATATCGGTGTTCAACCCTGGCATATCCTGGTAAGACCAAGCAAACACATCCACATACTCCCGAAGCATGTCAATCAACTGTTCTTTCACTAAGTCTTGTAGGCAGGCCCCGATCTTAACCTCTTTCACGTCTTCTTCCGTACCAAGATTAATTGTTTCAACCTCCTCCTGGTGAGGAGTGATAACCTTCTCCTCTTGCCTTAACAACCTGGCTAGCTCTTCAGGAAGCTCATAATCTTCTTCAACCCCTTCATCAGCTTGATTGATTGGATTGTCAAAGTCATACGAAGCCATAGCTGTGTTGTTGTCGGTGTAGTCCGAAAGGCATTCTCTGCAAGGGTTTAGATTGTTCATTTTAGTGATTGATTTTAATCTTGTTTAGAAAAAGTGAAATGAAGCTTATCATTTTGGAAAACATTGCCATTTTATTTTTGTACAAAAAGAAAAATGGAAAACAGTGAGCGGAAAAGGAAAAAGACTCATTTGCAAAAGAGGTCCGATATTCATTGATTGATCTGTTTGCACAAAATTACAAGATGGACCGATTACAAAATGAGTCTTGTCATCTTGGGCGAGATGCAAGACTTGATGCATGCTTAAAAATACAGGAAATAATAATTACTCTGCAGGAGTAACCCTTATAATTTCCTGGGAAGACCAGTTTGAGATATGGCTCCCCGGGATCCTTGGACGTATCCAGCTCTCCAGGTTGCGTTCATCTTCCGACTCATCTTCCAAGTTGTTTACTGCATCAGGGGTGAGCATCCACCCACTAACAAAACTGGGCTTCTTAGCAGCCTCTGATTGATCTTGTTGAGTTGGTTTGTAACCCAACCCAAATCTATCATCTTTCTTCTCCATAGGCAACAGCTTTCCCCAGCCTTGGGCAGTCCCCTCTTCAACAACCTTCATGGCTTGCTGATAAGATGTCATGGAAGTTCCAAGTACAGCAGATGCTTCATTAATATTCAGGGCTTCAAATCCTTGGCTCATGGTTTCATGGATCTCTCCATCCATCTCAATGTATTTGTACGTAGCCTGGTGGCTAACAAAAATATCTTCTTCACCGCAGATGGTGATGATCTGGCCCTCCCACTCGAATTTCAGCTTCTGGTGAAGGGTAGACGTAACTGCGCCAGCAGCATGGATCCAAGGTCTACCCAACAAACAGCTGTAGGCCGGCTGAATGTCCATCACGTAGAAGGTAATTTTAAAAGTCTGCGGGCCAATCATCACAGGAAGATCAATCTCTCCCAGCACTGATCTCTTAGAGCCATCAAATGCTCTTACCACCAAATTACTTGGACGTAATGCCAAGCCATCATACTCCAGCTTCACCAAGGCTTTCTTTGGTAGAACATTGAGTGAAGACCCAGTGTCTACCAATACATGTGATAGAACAACACCCTTGCATTCCAGGGTGATGTGTAAAGCCTTGTTGTGGTTGCATCCCTCAGTTGTTAAATCAGCATTGGTAAAACCCAACCCATGGCTGGTATTGACATTTGCTACCACGGTCTCCAGCTGATTAACGGTGATCTCCTCTGGCACATATGCTGCGTGCAAGACTTTTAGTAATGCATTCCGGTGAGCTTCGAAACACATCAGCAGGGATAGAATGGAGATTTTTGAGGGAGTTTGGTGAAGCTGATCCACCACCTTGTAATCACTCCTCTTTATGATTCTCATAAACTCGTCTACATCTTGTTCAAAAGATGTCTTCTGAGTTTCCTTGAGAATGGGTTCTTCAGATATTACACTTTTTCCCTTTGCTTTGGCAGCAGCTTCTGCTTCGGCATTAGGTCTTTGTGATTGCGAGGCAAAAAGGCGTCCGCTTCTGGTGAAGCCTTCGCCTCCCCCGACATTATCAATCTGTGGAGAAGAGGTTGAAGAGTCAAGAGTGATTTTCTCCCCATTGCAGTAAAGGTCAGAGCCATAATGCCAAGGGATGGCATTACTGCTTTCATATGGAACTGGTCCAGGTACCGTGATGGTAACCGGACTGACTGCAGCAGAGGAGGGTGTTGAAATAGTGTGTGGATCATAGTAGATGGTGACCGGTGTCCTGGCAGGAGATGCCACTGTTCGTTGTTGAAAATTGTTGTTCGGAGGAATGCTTGACGGATCATAATAAATAGTGACTGCTGAGATATCTATTGGCGTTGTAGAAGATTATGAATAAAGGGGTGCTGATGTTGTAGAAGGAATGTTTGTTGATGTTTGATTTGTCGATATGATGGACGGAGCCGTTGTTGATAGTACTGATGCATTGGTTGGAAGGATTGTTGTTGCAGTTGTAGGAGACTCAGAAATTGTTGTCAAAGAGATCGATGGATTTGAAGGTGTTGATGTTGTGATTTGAAGTAGGCCACTCTGGATAAGACCATCTATGCCGCTTCTCAAGTTATCACACCCGTTTATCGAAATGTTGCAATAACCGCACCCGAGCTCACACCCGGGGAACATCTGGCATTCTAGGAGTTGAGCTTTAATCTCTACCAGGGGTGTCCGAATCTGCCCAACACTAGTTATTAAGAAAGACGGCTTATCTTCCTCAATAGCATTAATTCTTGGTCCTCCGTGGTTGGGCATGGGATTCTTGTTGACATTTGGCGGGGGTGCAAAGTTTAGAGCTTTAGAATCTACCAGGTCTTGTACCTTCATTTGTAAAGCTCTGCACTTCTCTGTACTGTGGCCAGGTGCATTGGAGTGAAAAGCACATCTGGCGTTGGCGTCATAATTTCTTGGCAGACTGGAAGGATCTGGTGGTGCCAACGTCCTTAACTCAACCAAGTTGAGCTTCAGGAGCTGTGGCAACAAAGCGGCATAAGGCATAGGGATTGGATCAATCACCCTATTGGCCTGAGATGATCTCTGCTGAAAAGGTCTTTGTTGATTGTTGCTGTTGTTGTTGTTGTAGTTTCTCTGAGGCGGATATTGAACTTGTTGCTGGTAGTGGGGTTGTTGCTGTGGTTGATATGCTGGTTGCTGAGGAATCGGAGCGGGAATAGTGACAGCTGCCACTGACCTATGAACATACTGTGATCTGCCCCTGTTGTCCTGAATAGCATTAGTCTCACCGGTTCTTCTTGGCCCCACAAAAGGCTTTTTGGGGTTGCTGGACGAGCTCGCACCATTGTCAGAAATCTTGCCCATCTTTAATAGGCTTTCAATCCTTTCTCCAGCTATGACTACGTCAGCGAAGCTGGTGGAAGAAAAGGCAGCTAGCCTGTCAATATATGTCCCTTGAAGGGTGTTCATAAACATGTCGGCCATTTCCCTTTCCGACATGGGTGGCTGGACAGCAGCAGCAAGTTGTCTCCACCTCTGGGCGTATTCCCGGAAGCTTTCCCTGGATGACTGAGACATTCCCATCAGGAGGGTCCTGTTAGGAGCCATGTCCAAGTTGTACTGGTACTGTCTGATGAAGGCCTCAGCTAGGTCCTTCCAGCATCTGATGGTTGCTCTGGTCAAATGAGAGTACCATTCCCTTGAAGCTCCAGTTAAACTGTCTTCGAAATAAAACATCCATAGTTTTTCATCCACGGTGTATGCCTTCAGTCTCCCCAGAAAGGATTGTAAGTGGGTTCGTGGACAGGAAGTTCCGTTGTACTTCTCGAAGCACGGGGGTTTAAACTTGTGGGGAATCCTTACCCCGTCCACTAATCTCATATCCATGACATCAAAGCCCAGGGAATTTTGAGACTCCATGGATCTCAATTTCTCAGCAATTTCATCTAGCCTTCTGTCATAGGCTTCATTCCCAGCTCCCATCACAGTGAATTGATCCTCTTGGGGGTCTTCTTGTAACACTCTTCCGGCAGTAGCATTCCCTTGCACATTAGCAGGGATGTTGATCTCTGGATGAAGGTGGGGTCCATACACAGGTGGATTAACATGAGGCTGAACCCTCTCATTTTTGCTTGTTCCTCCAGTCCCTAAATGGGGTTCCTCTTGGGTCTGCCTTTCTACGAATGTCCTTAATCTTTCTTGGCTTTGAGCCAAGCCATTCATCACCTCCATGAACTGGGTCATCTGGTTTCTCATTTCTAGCCTCTCATTGGCCATTTGAGTCCTGACCCCTGTAAGGTCCTGCTGTACTTGGTCCATTTGTATACCCGGAAGGTTGTTGCGAGTGGGATATCTGTGCGGACGGTTGAAAGGGAACACCCGTCGTCGAGCAATAGTTCCTGAATCACAACAGAGTTAGTAACACACAAAACAAAAACCTGCAAAAACAAGGCAAAAGTCAGTATGCAATGCAGTATGCTTATTTGTTTCCAAGGTATCCGGCTTGGCTTTTGGTCTTTCCAGACCCCTGAGGAAGATGCTTTGATGTTGCTCGGGAGAAAGAAACTCAGATAAAACAAACTAATGAATATATTACAAATGGTGAATCATACATAGTTTGTTTTTTACAATACACGCCCCTGAGGGGTCAAAAATACAACATAAGAAAGAAAAGTACATGAAATGAAAGCAACAACAAGCAAAAGTCAGACACCAAGACCAAACTCATCCTCCTTAACTTCCTTCAGAAGTGCTTCAGTTACAGGGTCAGCTGGATGCTCTGTGAGGTTCCTAATAAGAAGATTCCTGGTGGTGATAGCAGTGGTCAACCTCTTGTGCCTGCTTTGGTCCTTTGACCTCTTCACACCAGCCCTAAGCTTTAATTCTGAGATCTCCTTCTGGGCTGCTAGCAGGGCTTCCTGTTGCTCCTTTGCACTAGCCTCCAACTGCTCAATCTTGTCCTGAGTTCTCTTATCTTCCTGAGTGCGAGCTTCAATGATCCTGACCCACCTAGCTTGACTTTCTTTCAGATAGAGATCAGTCCTAGCCTTCTGAAACTGGGCCTCTTTACAGGCGTCCTTCAGAATCTGCTCTCCTGCCCTTGACTTCTTGATGTAGTCCTCTGCCTTTTCAATCTTGGCTAGATGCTCCACCTTAAGCTTTTCTAACCTTTCAATGTCCAGACGACCATCACTCCTCTCCCAGAGGGTTCTCTTCAGGGCTTCAGACAAATTCTCATTCCTCTCTTTTAGCTTCTCAAACTCTTCCAGGCTGACAGTGGCTGGAGGTGGTGCTGTGGATGGTCCAGGTGCATCCTCAATGGTGAAGGGCATCCCAGAAATTTGAGCCCTGGCATGAGACCACTCATAATACTGAGCTGAGGCCACATTGTTGCATCTCCCAAGAATGGCCATCCCTTTGGTCTGGACATTGTCCCAAGCCCAGGATGCTTGCCTGACAACATCCAGATTAGGCTTTATCTCACAATAAAGGGTTTCAGCCAAGTCTTGTACTCTAGGAGGGTGGACCAATGCATAGCCCAATTGTCTTTTGAATAGCAGAGGGTTGTAGTTGATGCAACCCTTCACTCCTATCAGAGGTACATTGGGGAACTGCCCACAACTAGTGATAATGTCCCTGCCCTTGGTGCTCTGGGTGCACCACCTGATGTCATCCGAGGTCAAAGCAACAAGTCTCCTAGCCCAATTCTTCTGTTGGTGAGGATTCAGGAATGCATCAGTCTTGGGCAAGTGTTTGAGCAGCCAGGTATGGAACAGGGGAGCACAACATCTCACCAACCTTCCTCTTTGCTTTTCATTCCTTTGGTGAACAGAGTAGTAGAAATCTCCCAGTAAGGTGGGAACTGGGTTCCTCAGAATGAAAAGATGAATGGCATTCTTGCTAATAAACTTGGGCTCGTCTGCAAAAAGTATAACCCCATATATGCTGAGGGCTAGCAATGCACAGACTTCCTTCCATTCTCCCAAGGAGGCCTTCAGGATAGCCTGAGAAGTCAAGAAATCCAAGTGTAGACCAGAGATTCCAGCCTTTGTTGTCATGTTCTGCTTAATTAGGATAGGTTCCAGATACAATGCTTTTGCCACTTCTTCATTACTGGGAAAAGCCATCTCAGGGTTGAAGGGGACACCACCCCTGACAGGTACTCCAATCAGTGATGAAAACTCCTCTAACAGGGGTCCCAACTGAAAATTCTGGAAGGTGAAGCATCTCAAAGGAGGATCATAGAACTGTAGGCAAGTGTGAATCAAGCTCCTCTGAGAAGGGTCCAAATCCATAACCACATCAAGGATGCCTCCGTAATGTTCTCTGAATAGTGGTATATGGTCTGGAGTGATAAGGGCCTGGACCTTCCTGATGCTAGTCAGCTCAGGCTCAAAGAAATGATATGAGATGTTGCTCTTCTTGGGTGCCATGTCTGCTGATGAAGAGTTGAGACAGATGCTGACTATAGGCTGATACTGGTGATGCAGGTGACTGAAGCAGGTAGCTGATGAAGGTAGCTGAAGCAGATAGATGGTGAACAAGGGCCTATGCAGATGAAGGGGTCAAAACCAAGCCAAATGTAATATGGATATCCTGAAAAACAAATAAGCAAATGTTAAATGATGCAATGATGATGTATGCAAATGATATGCAAAGGGTTTGTGATCAAGCTGGATCTGATTAACTGCCTTGATTTAAGTCCATGTATGTCTAAGAAATCCAGATGGAGGTTCATAAATCCAGTAACCAAGGTGGGGGACTCAAATAAAGAGCCACATATCCAGGGTTAAATCATAAGAACTGTCCAAAGTGGAGTATTCTTATTCAAAACAAAGTATCAGGGTATGCTGTGGTCAAGGGTATCTGCAAACCTGTAAACAACCCAACCCCCTCACAGGTGGTGTTCTAAAACAAGGATCCTCAGACTTGGATCAGTTATAAGAAGTGTAAACACTTCTAACCCGGAGGTACAGTGTTTACAATCACCATAAAAGATCCTCCTCTAATTCACCTCAGTTTCTGAAGGTCATAATAAAGGTCATCCAGACTTAGCAGGCTTCCCAGATAGCCCTAGCACTACAGGAGATCTGTAGCACAGAGTTCTCAAGAAGAAACCCATATCTGAACCGTGTTTCATATTCCCGCACCAGACCGAAATGGAATGGGAAAGAACATGAACCACTCTAGCCTAGGTGTCACTCAGGTCCCAGGTATAGGACCTTAAACTCTCAATAGCACACCCACCCACCAAAGCAACAAAACCAAATCCAGCCAAAACAGTATGACAGTATGATGTATATAAAGCTGTAAAGAAAGCATTAAATAACTGTACATAAAGCAATAAATAAAAGCAACTATACAAACACAAATAGCACATAACACCCCAGTAAACACAAACCAAACAAGCGCTAGGAGGAACCCACAAAAGTACCAGAAGCCCTGGTTACAGTATAAGGGTCCCCAGCAGAGTCGCCAAGCTGTCGCTCCCAATAAATGAGACTAACTCAGATAAGGTACAGACGCGAACGGTCGGCGAAAGGATGAAATGAAAAGAGTCGCCAGCTAGGCATTTTTATCCCGAAGGAAAGGTAATGCTGCATAAACCTAAGAAAAGATATGGATAAGACGGTTGCGAACCAGAGAGACTGAGAAAGGGGGTTGGTTACAACCTGGGAAGGTATTAGAACCCAGATTGTCCGTCGTACTCGACGGGATCCACGCTTGAAAGATTTGTGTTTTAAAGGGGGTAGTGTCAGTGCAATCTGTGTATAAAAGGGCTAGAAAGGGATATACAGGTGTCTGTGTAAAAGGAGTGTAAAGTGAAGTATGTGAAGTGTCTAAATGTACAGTGTCAGTGTAAGAACAGGAATAAGATGCTCAAGATCATGAGGCTTAAAGAATAAAGCTAGAAAGGGGGGGAATATACAGAAACTTTTGTTCGATAACTGTTAAGTTATGCCTACGTATCCTCTCGTGCAATGAGGAAGTCAGAACACCGTAGTTCGACCCAAAGAGACTGAAAGATAAATTAACCTGTGAACTGCTTGCTTGTCTATGCTCAAGTGTATGACCTGTCTGGCTCAGGTGCAAACTGTCTTGCATTAGACTGAAGAAACAAGTTCTCGTTTATGAGTGAATGAGATGAGAAAAGAATCCCGGAGGAGACGATTATTATTTGTTTTTGATGTTTTCAATCTTTTATTGCTTTTGAAGTTTGTCATAGGAAAATGAGCTTAAGCCTAAACCAATGGATTTAGTAGACTCATCACATCTCCCCTCTGATTAGGGGTAATGAGAATACCTTAAGTGCGAAGTCAGCATCTCACACTTAATTACCATGATGTAGGATTAAGATCATTAACCTACTTGTGATTATTTAGATGTTTTTGGTGTTTTTGTTTAGTGTTAAGTAATGAGATTAAGCCATAATCAAAGATTAAACAGACTTATTACACCATCCTAATAGAAGGATAATAGATGAGAATGTTTAAGCTGAGGAAAGCTCCTCAACTTAATCCATGATTAGGGATTAAACTCATGACAAAACAAAGCCTTTATTGAGTGGATTTTAGTTAATGATAAGATGATGAAGTGATTTTTATGGTTTGTAAGACAACTTGAGGGGGACTTGTCCATTAACACTAGGGTTAGTCCTTCTTAACCAATTAAGGAAGAATTAGAACCCTAATGCAAGGCCCAAGTTACAAGCTTGATGTCTTGATGATTATTAGGTGAATTGATTAAAGGATTTAAACACATTAAGGGTTTAACACTTAGGATTAAAGTTATACACTCCATCCTAATAGAAGGATGCAGGCATAAGCTTAATCAAAAAGCCTTAAAGCCTTTAGGGTTTAGTCCTTGATTATGAGATGAGAAGAGAGGACTCAATGAGACACAAAGGTAAAATCTAAATGGGGGACTAATCAAAACCCTAATTATTGTCATGCTTGGTTGTTCCTAAGGTTTGTGAGGTTTACAAGAAAGATCTTCAGAGAAACCACCAGGAAGCAGATGAAAGGAGCAAAGAGAAGCAAAGTAACTTGCTTCATTTAAGAAGACAAGTCACTTGAAGAAAGAAAGTAATATGAAGATGTATGAGCAAGCTTAATCTCAAACACAAGACAAAATGAAGCAATGATGCATAAGAGAGATGAGAAGAGACTGTGAGAAGTGAAGGCAAATTCACTTCTCAAAACAACTTACCACCTGAAAAGTTAGTGAAAGAAATGTAATGCAATGCAAAATGAGATGAAATGGCATGATGCAAATTAAAATCAGAAGCATGTGTGTGATGTTAATGATGCTAAAAGATGATGCAAACATGAAACAAGGCATGAGGATGATCATACAAACATATGGATGCAAGAGAAGTATGCTTAGAACCATGAAAGTACATGAAAAGTTATGAAAGGCAAATGACATACAACATGGCAAATGAAAGATGCAATGATCACACATGATTCTAATGTGTCCTAAGATGTTTCATAAATTAAATGGATGCACAAAATGTCAAGTCAAGTCATGGTATGCAAACAAATGGAAGATGGATGCAAATGAAAGTCCAAATTAGGGTTTATGATCAATGCACAAAACAAAAACAAAAACCAGAAGCAAACATCAAGATAAAAATTTGAAAATGCATTCAAAGGAACCCTAAACCTATACAAACTCACTGCCCAAAGGAGAGGATCCAACTCTTAACCTAATGAGAGTTATGAATTTCTTAAGATTGCCAGGGTTTTAAGGTACCTTGTCAAGAAAAATGCCCAACAAAAAGGAAATGCAAGATCAATTAATGCCAATTTAATCCTATAAACTATATGCTATACAAGATGCAATGCAAGAAGAATCAAGGTCCAACTCTTAAAGGCTAGACAGAAATGAATTTTTGAAGATTGGATCAAAATAATGCCTTGAAATGAAATTAATTCCATGGAAAATTGTCAAAAGACATCAAGATCAAAAAAGAAATTTGGTTTGAGAGTTGGACAATGTTTCTAAATGACTTTAAATGTTTCATGAATTTTTTTGTGATTTTTAAATACCTAAAAGTATTTTTAATTAATTAATTCTCATTAACTAATTAAAAATAAACTTTTAAATGATTTAAAAATATTTTTTAATGCAAAAAATAAAAATAAAAATGTTTATGGTTTCTGAAAATTAATTGAACCTTTGACAAAAAATTTCAGAATTTTTGAAAATGTTTTACTATTTTTTATAAAATGTACAAAACAAATGAAATAAAATGAAAATATTAATGAATTTAAACTGAAAATGAGAAAGTCAGCGCATCCAAGGGCCAAGATTCAAACGAAAAGGGAGGGAATTGACCAGCGCGCGCATCTGGACGGCTCACATTCAAACTTACGTAATTAAGACTAAACCCTAATTAATTTTCCCTAATGACTTTCAGATGACCGGAACAGTGTTCTAGTCATCTTCTCCGACGAGCCAAATCTTTAACTCTCTCTAAACTCCATAAAAATGAAATCTAATTGCCCAGAATCCAACCCCATTCAACACTGAATCAAAACCCTCAAATAAAAACCATTTTTCATTCATCAATCATGCAAATCGAAGCAAGACAAATTTAGGGCAGAAAGTTTCAGACAACTCATACATGCTCAATATTCCACCATTTTCATTTTTAAACACATCATGATGATCAGGATAACATGTAGATTCAATTTATAACAAGTAAATGAAGTTCTGGAAAATTTGTTCTTGATGGATACCTGAACTGAAGTTCTTCGAACAGGAGCTTTCTGAGCCTTTCTCCTATGCAAACTGACTCCTTTGGTCCCCCTGAGCTCAATGGAATGCTTCACAACTCTTGTTGATGGCTGGTTTGGGAGATGGAAGAAGTTCTGTTCAAGGGGGGGTGGTGATCGTGTTTTGGTTCATTGGCTTTCAGGCTATTTTAATGGTTGGTTTGTGATCAGCAAGTCGTGTGGAGATTGTTTGTGAAGTCTGTTTGTGTGTTTGATGCTTGTGGAGAGTGTTTCGAAAGATTTTGCAAATGAAGCATAAACTTGGAACTATGGCTTCTTTTTTTATTCAGGCCTGGATGTGTGGTGTGTTATGCTGGCTTTGGTCCATGTATCAAAAGGTGATAGGTCAGAGAGTTGTTGGTGGCCTATGGTGATTGGTATGGGTCTTTGGCCAAAATGTCAACTTGATTTGTACTTGAGGTATGGGCAATGGTACAACTTGCTTTTTGGCTTGCTTTGGCTCAGCTTGAATCAAGGAATGCTATGGAACAGGTCTAGAAGCAATGCAGCAAGTGGTTGATGGTTTGTGATAGGTTTTGCAAGTTTCACAAAGTTTGGTTCCTTTGGGATTTCTTGAGGTTCAAGGCATGAAATGAGATGATTCTTTGGCCCATTCTGAATTTTAGAGGTCATGTTATCATGTTGTGAAGAATTTGTACACATTTGAGGCCTTTAGAACACTTGATCATACCATTTTGCAAAATGCCTCTTTGGTAGAAAACTTCAAATTATGTGATTTTGGCCAACTTTGACAAGCCATAACTTTTGATCCAAAATGAATTAGGTCAAGTTCTTGTACTTTTTGAAAAGGGAATGATCCATTCTACAACTTTCATGACCAAAGTTTTTTCATTTGAAGCATTTTTGAATCAAAAAGCAAGGGTTGAAAAAGCTTCCCAAAATGGCAATTTTCCTTATAAGTCAACTTTCCTAAAAAGTCAACTTTGCAAATGGCTTGAAATTATTCAATTTTGTGAAATTCCCACATCTTCTATGATCAAATAAAGATCATACACAATCAAAATGATGAAGAACACCCTTTGGTTGGGTCATTGGGGGCCTCAGATGCCCTGATTTTGCACTGGCTTGCTCAAAAAGTCAACTCTTGATCAGATGACTTCCCCATTGAATTTCTTCATGAAAATTTATATGCATGATCCCTATACCATGTAGAGACCAATAGAAACAAGAATGGCCAAAAAATTTGGAGTTATGGCCTCTGAAACCAAAACCCTAATTCTAGGTCATCTGTGCAGTCAAACCTGGCTCTGCCTCCATGCCATTCTCAGTTCTTGTGATTTTTTGACATTCTTGACTTTGAGGGGATATAATATGATGCTTGGACATACATGGACCCCTTTTAAGTGATTGATGACCTTTGGAGTGGCTCAAGAAGCTCTTGGATTGCTCAGATCACAAACCCTAGATGCAAATGACTTTGAACCAATGCAATGAATCAAAAATGTAATATGAGATGCTCTGATTGGATTTATGCATATGAAATGATCACAAGCCATGGTGTGAATGGGTGAGGGCAAATTTGGGGTGTTTACAGCACTTGGTAATGGTGTTCGTGTTGTGATCAGTTCCCCTGAAGGTTGTCATACCCCGATTACTGCCAGACTTTGTTTCTATTGTACTAATAACATGGCTGAGTATGAGGCATGTATCCTGGGTATCAAAGCTCCCATTGATATGAAGATTCAGTTCCTTGACGTGTATGGAGATTCAGCCTTAGTAGTAAGTCAGATCAAAGGAGATTGGGATACCAAGCATGATAATCTCATTCCTTACAGCGAGTATGTGTTGTCTTTGATCCCACATTTCAAAGAGATTACCTTTGGACATATCCCACGAAGAGAGAATCAGTTGGCAGATGCCTTAGCCACCATGGCATCCATGTTTGAGATCAGCTGGGATGATGAAGCTCCCAAGATTACTATTGATAGATTTGAGAAGCCTGCATACTGCAATGAGATTGACACTGAAGAAGCAGAGGAGAAGCCTTGGTTCTATGAAGTGAAAAGATATCTTGAAGCTCAGGAGTTCCCTGAAGGGGCATCTGTCAAAGATAAGAAGTTTCTGAGGAGGTTTGCTGTTAAGTTCTTCTTGAGTAATGAAATTTTGTACAAGCGCAATCATGATTCAACTTTGCTTCGTTGTATGGATAAGAAGGAAGCAACATAGATTATGGAAGATATGCATGATGGGATCTTTGGCACTCATTCTAGTGGTCATACCATGGCAAAGAAAATATTGAGAGCATGTTACTATTGGTCTACCATGGAAGCTGACTGCTATCAACATTCCAGAACGTGTCACAAGTGTCAAATCTATGCTGATAAAGTACATATACCTCCATCACCATTGAATGTGTTGAATGCTCCTTGGTCTTTTGCCATGTGGGGCATTGATATGATTGGTGAGATCAAACCTACTGCTTCTAATGGGCATCGTTTCATCCTGGTTGCTATTGATAACTTTACAAAGTGGGTGGAGGCAACTTCATTTGCATCTGTTACCAAGAATGTTGTGGCTCGATTCATTAAGAGTAATCTCATCTGTAGGTATGGCATCCCTGAAAGGATTATCACAGATAATGGCTCTAATTTGAACAACACTATGATTACTGATCTCTGCACGCAGTTCAAGATTAAACATCACAACTCTTCTCCGTATCGTCCAAAGATGAATGGGGCAGTAGAAGCTTCTAATAAGAACATTAAGAAGATTATACAGAAGATGACTGTTACTTACAAGGATTGACATGAGATATTACCATTTACTCTTCATGTTTATCGTACTACAATACGTACTTCAACAGGGGCAACCCCATTCTCCCTAGTTTATGGTATGGAAGCAGTTCTACCCATTGAAGTCCAGATCCCCTCTTTAAGAATCATGAAGGATGTAAGCTTGGATGAAGATGAGTGGATTCAGACTCGACTTGACCAGATAAATTTGATTGATGAGAAAAGGTTGGCAGCTGTTTGTCATGGCCAGATGTACCAGAAACGGATGATCAAAGCTTTTAATAAGAAGGTTAAGCCAAAGGTATATCAGGTTGGTGATTTGGTAATCAAGCGTATCATATTACCACAGGGTGATCCTAGGGGCAAGTGGACTCCTACATATGAAGGACCATTTGTAGTCAAAACAGTATTTTCAGGAGGTGCCATGATGCTTACTACTATGGATGGTGAAGATTTCCCACAGCCTGTCAACGCAGACATAGTTAAAAAATACTACGCATAAAAAGAGACCCGCTAGGTTGACTGGCCTAGGCAAAAATAAGGGCATCCCGGCGAACCAAAAGGGTTCAGGCAAAAATTAGGGATATATATAAAAAATGTACATCCGGCAAGTCGAAAACGTGAAAAGGCGGCTTGGGAAAAAAAGGGTATCCCGGTGGATTGAAAACCTGAAAGGGCAATCCAGGCAAAAATTAGGGATTAAAGCGTATGACTATGTCTCGTTTGGATCACCCATGAAACTCCAACCAGTTGTGCTACTTAACCAAGTTCAAACAGATATAGCTCAATCAAATCGTTTCCGTCTCAACAGCAGAAGATGAGATACTTGAAGATAATGGCAATAGTAGAATTGAAACTCAATAAGGATTATTTCTCACATAGCTGATTTTCTTTGTTTTGTAAAATTGTTACGACGAATTCCTCTTACTAGGATTTTTGTCCCCTTGTACAAACTTGCCTATGTATAGGTCACTTTGTGATATAAATAAAATTTCATCTTTGAGTCCAGATTTACTTTTACCCTATTTACATAAGCGAAACGTCCATTGGTTGTGTTTGAATGTATGTATGCTTTTGAATATGATTGATGTTTACCAGAAATGCATAAAATGCTTAATATGATTGATGTTTACCAGAAATGCATAAAATGCTTAATATGATTGATGTTTACCAGAAATGCATGAAAATGTAGTAATATTATTTACTAAGGACGAACGAGGGAAGAAATTCAACGAAGCTTCGCCGGTTCATCCCCAAGAGACAGCTACAAGTCCCCCAGTAGGGCAAATCTATCTTGATAGATACTCCGAGTTACATCTCCCCTTGAATTTATGTCCATCTCTTTTATCCTCAGTCGGGATACTCAGGAACTTATTCCTTCAATAAAGGAACGACGAACGAAGACGGGAAGTTAGGAATACTATACTATCAAACGAAGACGGGAAGTTATGAATACTATATTATCAAACGAGACGGGAACGAGTTCCTCATATTCTCCAGCAACGAATCGGGATTTATTTTCCCTGGCCAGCAGTTGTTATACAAAGATATCCAAACGCTTCAAGCTGCATGATTCATACATACATCATTTACATCATAACATAACACCATCCATCAATACATAATACATTACTTAGGTGCATCATACTATGCATGCACACATATTGCATAAACTAACATTCTCCTTGCAGGATAGTTATATGCAGGTAAAACAATATCAACAACTTACAATGGGTCAGAAATGATCCATACATTTGCTCAAGATGTCCTTGAATAGCAGGCAAACGGTCTGTAAAAAGATCCATTCCCTGGTTCAAGACATTATTCAGAAGAACAAATCCTGACGTTCTTTTGACCCTTGAATAGCAGGCAAACGGTCTGTAAAAAGATCCATTCCCTGGTTCAAGACATTATTCAGAAGAACAAATCCTGACGTTCTTTTGACCCTTGAATAGCAGGCAAACGGTCTGTAAAAAGATCCATTCCCTGGTTCAAGATATTATTCAGAAGAACAAATCCTGACGTTCTTTTGGCTCTTGAATAGCAGGCAAACGGTCTGTAAAAAGATACATTCCCTGGTTCAAGACATTATTCAGAAGAACAAATCCTGACGTTCTTTTGGCCCTTGAATAGCAGGTGTCACACCCCAAATTTTACCCCTAACTGCCCGCATCATACATTCATCGTATTTAACAGAATTTCCAAGATTTGTTTTTCTGTCACTTTCAACTCATTTTTTGAGTTTCTCAAGATTTATTTATTTTTATTTATTTTCACTTCCAAGCTCCCATTTTTAATTTTAATTTATATTTCTCATTTCTAACTTTTATTTCATTTTTGTATTCTTATCTTTTGTTTTCTAGTTCTATTTCTATATTCCATTTTTTTTTAACTTCTTATTTTTAGAATTTTTGTTTCAATTTCTATTACTAGTTTTTTTATTCATTCTCTGTTTCCTTCTTTATATATATATGTATCTCCATTTTAAATTTAATTTCTATTCATCTTCAAGTTTTTTTTTTAAATTGTTTGTTTTTATTATTTCCTTAAATTTTTATCTCATTTTCTACTTTCAATTTTATTTTATTTTTAAAGAAATTGTTTCTATTTTTATTATAATTTCCAACTTCAATTTAAGTTCAATTTTGCTTTTAAATTCATTTTTCCAATTCATCTTCCAATTTCAATTTTTGTCCCAAATTTAGTTCATATTTTCTATTTCTAGTTTTTTTTTTCTTTTCCAAATTCATATTCCAATCCCAAATTTCAAGTTCTCACATCATTTGTAAATTCAAGTTTAAATTCAAGCTCTAATTGCATTTCAAATTCATCATGAACTCAATGTCAAATCTCATTCCAAGATCATTACAAATTCAAGAAAAAAGAGAGTTTATTCCAAACACCAAAATATTCCAAACTTTTATTTGTCAATCTCAAGTGCATTCCTAATTTTCAAACTCATAACCAATTCGATTACAAGCTTTTGTCAAGTTACATACAAGTTACAAGCTACAAAATTAGCAACTACAAATTCAAAACAAAGTGTTGCTTGAATAAAGTTGGTTCAAATTTTCTCATCATAAGCAAATGCATCCAACCCCATGTTTTGTTTTCTTGATTTCTTCATGCTATGCCACATCTCCAACTTCATGCCTCTTCCATCCATCATACACATGAAAATTTTAAAAAAACAAGTTAGCATTAACATTTCATCAAACTCATACATAATCATATTCATCATATTTATTCAATCAATTTCATTCAACACATTGCATCATTTAACACCATTTATCATATTTCAAAACATCATTCAAGTTTATAATCCAAACATATTCATTTTCAAGTATTATCTTTCCAACTTCATGTTTAATTCAAAACAGCCCCATATGTGTTACATAAGCATTCAAGTTCTATTTCATTCAAGCATACCATTATAAAAATTCAGCATTCAAGTTCTAATTCTTTCACATATATCATTTGTATCATCTTGCATTTTTTCTGTTTTTATAACTTTACAAAATCAGCTCAAGAGAGGGGACCATTTTCTCTCTACTAGCAGACAAAAAAAAACAGCAACAAACAAAGCAGTTTGACAGCACACACAGCATACAAAACAGGCTGCTCCACCTCCCCACTACTGCACACAAATTCAGATTTGTCCCCCTTGTCCCAACCCTTCATCAACAAGCAATAGGGTACCAAATTCAAACCAAAAAACCCTAATTTCTCCCTATAAAACCAGCACTGTTACATTGCAAAAAAAGAAGGATCACAAAAACAAAAATTCAGCCACATCCTCACCAAAAAAAAACCACAAGAGAGAGGAGATTGACACAAAGCTAAAAAATTCAGCAACATCACAAAGAAAACACTACTGCACTTACAGCAAAGGGGTAGAGAAGAAGCTACACAAAAAAGGAATAATAAGCTTACCATTGCGGATTCTTCACCCCGATAACTTTCGGGTCGGTAATGTTCTCCTTTTCCTTCACCTCTTTTCAGCATATTTGTTCATTTAGCTTGATTCCTCTTACGGTTATGTTTCTTTTTACGGTTTGATCTCGATGTCGACTAGCTAGTTTTTTTAGTTTCACTTCATCATTCCCCTTACTGCATACACAAAACAAAACTTCATATTAAAACTTCACAAAAAAAAACCAACCAAAAACTTCGCTCCATACAAAAAACTACAGCCACATTTTCACAAAAAAACCGGCAGCCACAAACTTCATTCAAAAAAACTAAACAGCCACACAACCATTGGAAAACAGCCCCACAAAGGAACCTCTTTTAGAAATCAAAACCAAAAACACAGTGACACAAAATCAACAAAGCCATGAACAAATGAGACCTTAGCCTCCATAAATTTCATAAGAAGAAAACTCAACACAACCATTATTCACCAGAGCAATAACAAAGTAATTACAAGAAACTTGTTACCTCAAATCCAGCCTCCGTTGATTTTCCATTCAACTCATCATAATCTACCGCAGCCTCACCGCCATCCCCGAATCTGTCATCACCCCCCATTGACCTGCAAACCTTCACCAAATCAGAAACAAAAATAATGTGAAGAGCTGACTTCTTTAAAGAAACCTTTTTTTCTCCATCACCAACAACAAAGTTACAGAAAAAAAACCAAGTTAACTATTCGCAAACCTTTGAACACGGGAAACGAAAGCCGCCTCCCTCAAAAAGCCAGAATCGAAAAGCACGAAGAAACCCTCAAAAGCCACTATGCTAATCTGATTATCGTCAACACATCGCCTCCGACAAGCCATCCAAAACTGCAACCAAACCACTTACCCGCTGTCCCGATCAAGCAACAAGCTAATAATCCATCTCTGCCACAGTCAGACCCTGGACTCGAACCAGACACCAACCCAATCCAATTCAAACACTCCTGCAGAACGGACGGAAACACAAACAGCAGTTATCATAATGATGCACCAACTGTATATTTCCACCCAACTTAGCACATTTTTCTCTAAACCAGAAACACAACCCTGCTGTGACATTCGGGCTATTCGTGGGACGCAAGGTGTCTTTGTTAAGGGCAGTATTCTACATGGCAGCACAGTGTGCAGGAGCAATCTGTGGTACCGGACTAGCCAAGGGTTTCCAGAGATCATTCTTTGACAGGTATGGTGGTGGTGCCAACTTTATCCATGATGGTTACAACAAAGGTACAGCTTTGGGTGCTGAGATTATTGGTACCTTTGTTCTTGTCTACACTGTCTTTTCTGCTACTGATCCTAAGAGAAACGCTAGGGACTCTCATGTTCTTGTTTTGGCACCATTACCACCGTCTTCTTCCACTGTTACCAACAAACGATCCACCACATCACAGCGGATCATTGTCACGACCAAAAAGAACCGCTTCCGAATCCAAAACACCAACCAAATCCGAGACCATCACACTCACCACCTCTGAAATCATAGCCACCATGATCTTCTCAGATTCAACTCAACAAAACCTCAAAATCGCGAATCACCCACTTGTACAACCCGCCTCCACCTTCACGAACAACCACAACACTCAGAAACCATGAATCCGTCAAAACCTTCATCCACCGTGAAACCGCCGCGAGAGATTGAAGTGTGGGACAATCCAAATCGAACGCGATTGAGAGAGAGAGAGAGAGCTTCGTGAGAGAGGCGACGAGAGAGTGAGACGGACAGAGGGATTCCTTCCCCATTTCGCAAAACGGCGTGTTTGGCCTAGGGTTTCTGCTTTCCCCCTTTTACAACTGAAGCGGGTCACGGGTTGGACCCGACCCGTTTGTATACCCAGCGCCCCATTGGGCCTCTTTAGTATCAACACCCCCTTTGTTTACTTATTCATTCAGCCCATTACCTTTTCTTTTTTCATAAAAAAAATCTAAAAAAATAGTTTATAATTCAATTAAATCTTTTATTTAATTTTAACTAATTAGGTTAATTTTTTTTATTAAATACTTAATTAATTTATTATTTTCTCATTTAAATACATATAAAATAAATAAATAAGCATTTTAATTTTAATATTTCTTTTCTATTATTATTATATTTAGTTAGAAATCTATATACATATAAAATAAGAAAAAACTTTTTTAAAAAATTTTCTTTTCTATTTTATTTTTATTATTATATTTAGTTGGATATTTATATATACATAAAAAATAATACAACAAAAAAAATATTTCAAATTCATTTCTTCTTTTCTATCTTATTTTTAGTACATATTTAATTAATCATTTATTTATTTTTATATAAAAATCCAAAGAATATTTGTATAGTTCATCTTCGTTTAAGATAGAGATTGTTTAGCTTAGTGTTAGATCCTATTAGTGTGAGAGGTTTAGATTTAGGTTTATCTCTTAGTATGAGTTTTTTTAATTTAATCTTTCGATGCCTTGGTTGTATGCACGCTATGTTTATATTTATTTTATTTTTGCATCATGACCATATACCTGTTAAGATAAAATTGAAAGCGCACACTTTTGAGACTTTAATTTTCAAGATAATAATCCTTGGTCCAACGCCAAGTGAACTTTACACACTTCACTCACACACGTAAGTCGTTCGTTTTACGATCTCCATCTGCACATCCTTTACACCTTACAGCTTTCTAATTTAAGCAAATTGACGCACCGCGTTTGTTTTCCACCTCAGCATTCTCGATCCATATATCGAGCCATAGCCCAGTTATTAAGCCCTTTACCTTGCATTTCCATTTACTTTATTCATTCTATTTTTGCAAGTAGCAACCTATACCTTAGACTTAGGAGCTTGCACCCTCAGTTGTTTACTTTCTTTGCATTTAAATCCAAAAGGGAAAGAACTCCTGCAGTTGACTCAATGTCATAGGAAGTTTAGTCATCCCTAGTTCCTTTTCAACCTTAACCATTAGGACTTTTTATTTTACAACTTTTTGTGACTTTCCTAAAGTCACGTGAGTGTTTGCCATAACACTTACCTTCCCCCGCGAACCTTGAGCGTAACCAAGTGTTCGTTAATCCTTAGGAGAACTACGAGTGCTATGATTCTATACCCGATACGTAGGCATCGATGCGATGTTGTGCGAGCACCATTAGAAATAAAACCTTAAGTTCCCATAATTTTAGCAAGCAATAAATAAAAATAACACAAATATTAACAAGAGGTTCCCGTAGGATACTACGGATGCTTAGGATGCTAACACCTTCCCTAGGTATAATCAACCCCCGAACCTAGTTTCTCCTCATTTAGGGTTTTTACGATCTTTTTCCCTTTTCCCTTTGGATTAAATTAAAGTCGGTGGTGAACATAAAAGTTTTGCGATTCAAGCTCACTTAATAGCTTGGTATCCGATTCTCACCGCAACAGCAGGCAAACGGTCTGTAAAAAGATCCATTCCCTGGTTCAAGACATTATTCAGAAGAACAAATCCTGACGTTCTTTTGACCCTTGAATAGCAGGCAAACGGTCTGTAAAAAGATCCATTCCCTGGTTCAAGATATTTTTCAGAAGAACTAATCCTGACGTTCTTTCGACCTTGGAGAGTAGGCAAACGGTCTGTACAAGGATTCATTCCCTAATCCAAGATATTTCCAGAAGAGATAATCGTCACGAAGATTTATTTCTACTGGTCTATTCAACAAATTCAATTTATGTTGCATAAATGATTCAGAGATGGCCTATACCAAGACCTAGTACTGATATCCAGTATCAACATAAAGACATCATCACATCCTGATACTTTAGATGGCATCTCCAAGCCCATCTCCAGATGGCATCTCTAAGCCCATCTCCAATTCTTCCAAGTGGCATCTTCAACCCCACTCCAGCATATACAACTAATCATTAGTGTTATTTTACGTACCGGTGAGTGCAAATTTTTGGGCTTTTGTGTTCAATCCCCTTCAACCTTCCAGGTCACGAATGGCACAAATACCAATCTAACCCCTCAGGTTTCAGAAAATTGAACAGGGGCAGCTGTTGCACCCCAAACTTTTCCCTCCACAAGACAAGACATTGTGTACTAAGAGGTTCACAAGGTTCACAAAGTTCACAATTAGTCAGAAAATTTGACAATTCCCTCAGACAATGCATCCTCCTAAGCAATGCATCCTAAACTAGGGTTTTGACTTTAATCAGGCTAAATGGGCTTCCAAGACTTCAAGTGAGCTTCATAACATCTTATATGTGTTCAAGAATCTCCATGTCAAGTTTCAAGACTTTCCCAAAAGATTTGCTCAGTCAGATGATCAGATAGGTCAAAATCAGTCAAAATAGTTAAAAAGTCAAACTGAGGTCAACTGTGGTCAAACCAAAGTCAAAGTTCATGATTTTTTACCAACATCAAGTATATGAATTAAAATTCTTCATTTGATCAAGGGTTGATCATGATTCATCAAGGATATTTCAGATCATCAAGAATCAGGAGTTTCTAAATTAGGGTTTTCACAGGAAAAGTCAACTGAACTTTGACCAGCCATAACTTTCACATGCTTCATCAAATATTTTCCATCCAAATCTCATTTTGAAGGAAATTGAATTCTCTACAACTTTGTGTCTCACAAGCCAAGCCCAAAAATGCTTCATTTGGAAGGTATGAGCTAAGACATTATAGGTCCTTTTAAAAGTCAACAAAAAGTCAACAAATTCAAAAGGGCATAACTTGAGAATGATAAAGAGGTTGGTTAGAGGACTCTTTAAGCTTTCCAAAATGTCCAAGAACACCCTCATAGCATTAAAATTGAAGGATTTGTGCCCTTGCAAAGTTGGGAAATTTTTGAGTGGTTTATGAAGTAAATGGGGTCTTAAAACCATAATTCTTCAAATGGACTGACTTTTTTGTGACCCAATGTGTTCCATGACATCATGCACGAAATTTATTTAATATTTCATAATTTTATTCATTTTATTTTTATTTATTATGATTTTTTATATTAAAAATCATTTTAAATTCAAATAAAATATGAAATAGTGAATATTTAAAATTATTTTGTTTCTAGAAAGTCATAAAAGTCATTTGGATCTAATTGATACAAGAGTTATGAAGATTACCCCAAAATAGCAACGTTGGATCAAAGAAAAATCAAATTTTATGACAAATCTTTTTCAATCTTCAATCATCCAAAAAGTCCAAAGAGCTATAACTTTTCTTGACCTAATCTCATTCACATATATACATAGAACCTTTAGAAGCCTAAAAGACGAATTGGCTGCCTCAAAAACACATTACAAACTTCAAAATTTCAAGAGAAAAGAGAGATTCGGTTTTGGACTTAGAGGCTCTCTCAAGACGAAATAAGGGTTGCAAATCATTCCTTGAAGGTCACTGAATGTTTCTGGATCATAAAACCATCCATTCATGCACTAAATCATGAGAACCGAATCATCATATTCTTGCTTTTTTTGAATTTGCAATTTCATATATTTACGTAATATAAATTGTTTTTGATCATTGATACTTGTTTGTGAAGGTATTTGGAATGTTTCTGTATGCTTGGATTGAATTTTCATTGCAGATTAAGGGATCCACCATGGCTAGGGTTTCGGCCTCACGTTTGGGGTTTCATGATAAACCAAATATAAATAATTTTTAAGAACATAAGACGATTGTATGAGTTCCGAGGATTATGTTTCACTAATCAATTTGAAGAAATTTCACTGTTTTGTTGATGATTGAAATTCGTAGGTTCTGGATATGATGAACTTCGCAGGAAAAAACGCAGCTAAACTCATAGTTAATTTCGCGGGAAATTTGAGGAAGATGAAGATCAAATGGCGCCAAAATCCAGTTTAAAAAGTTGATTTAAAATATTATGTTTATTTGTTGGATATATGTTAAAAGTGTTGTAGTGGCTCAGTTGGTTAGTGTGCGCGTTTGTTATATAGATGGTCCTGGGTTCAAATCCTCCCCAGGTCATTTTGCTTTGTTTTATTTTTTGAGAATTTTCGCAGGTTAACAACAAAATGATTGCCATCCACATCTTATCACCAGCACGCAGCTGGCCTAGTGGAAGCCATGTTGGTCCAAGGGTTGTGATGCCTAGGGCGTGGGTTCAATCCTTGCCCCAGGTAAGTTTTAGTTTCTATTTTCTTTAATTATTTTGTTTTATTATTATTGTTTTATAATTAATTTTAATTATATGTTTTATAATAAAAATATGTTTAAATCATTATATGTAAATATATATGTATAACTTCATATTTTTTCTAAAATTTTTTTAATCTATTCTCTAAATAAATTAATCCTAGTTTTTAATTTATAAAATATGTATATATTATTATTATGTATCATTTATTTAAATAGTTAAATTAATATTGCAATTTAAATTATAAACCCTAATTCTTTTTTTTTTAAATTTCTAAAACCCTAATTTTTTTTTAAAAACTCTAATTTTTTTTTCCTAACCCTAGTTCTTATTTTATTTAAATCTTAAAATTAAATAAATCTTCCTAATATCCAATTAAATAATTAATCATAGTTTATTTTGTAAATAAATTAGTATATGGTTTATTTTTTATTTCAAAAAATTCTTAAAAAATGTTTATTTAATTTTAAAATATTTAATTAACTTGTATATATTTTATATTTTGTGCTAACCTCTTTTTTTTATCATTATTCTATTACTAACCTTTTTATTTTATTGCTTATATTTATCATTTAATTATTTTTATTATTATTATGTAACTGTAAAAGCGTTGTAATAGTTGTAGTTTTTTATCGTTTATTTATTTATAAATATTCTTGTTTTGGTTAGTAATATAGGGAGTGATAACCTATTTGCTTTAAAATCAATTTAGATCACTAATCATAAGATAGAAATTTGAATTTGAACACGCACACACGTAAGTCGATCTTGGATCGCCATCTTACTTCTTAAGGGTTACCTCTCATGTTGCCTAAATAAAAGGTCAAGTAAGGTGTATAAGGCAAAGTCCCTTCTCTTATTAATATCATCTAGTCCCTTTAAAGATTATAAGATCAAGTCCCTTCATGGTTGCCTTCGTAAATGATCTTGTCCCTTCCGAATAAAAGATGATAAGTCCCTTCGAATTGCTAATACACCTTACAGTTGCCTAATCATAGATGACCCTTCACTTGTCCCTCTTGACATCCAAGGTAATGACTACCTATTCCTTAATAATAGGGATAGTCTTACCATTTAAAGGACATTTAAGAACAGAAAAGATTTAACTTAGGGTAGGTTCCTCTTATGTACTTGCTCACCTTTTCAAAACATTTCAAAAACACTTCACATTTTCAAACAAATTTTCAAAACAAAGTCTTTATATATATCCGTACAAGGGTCATTATGAAGTACTTAAGAAAATTTTTAATCACACACTACACTTCTCAAAACAATTTAAAGTGAGCTAAGTAACTAAGAGCCCATGGATAACCATGGATGTAAAGGGTGCTAACACCTTCCCTTTACATAACCTACCCCCCGAACCCAAAAATCTTTTAAGGTCTTTCCTGTTCTTTTATGCCCTTTCCTTTGGATAAAATAAAAGTCGGTGGCGACTCTTGCTATCCGCAACATTTAACTAAAGTCAGTTCTCCCGCCGTGTTACAAGTATCTCCATAGACTTCTGAGCAAGCTTAAGATGAAGCCTGATTTCAACTTCCACTATATGTGTGAAAAAATGTCTATCATCAATCTGAGTTTTGCAGATGATTTACTTCTCTTCTCTAGGGGGATCCAAAGTCAGTGCAACTTCTTATGGAGTGTTTCATTAGCTTCTTTAGATCTACTGAATATCAATGCAAAATGTAAGGTTTTTTGTGGCAATATTGGTGATTTTGATAAACAAGACATTCTGGATACTACAAATTTTGACTTAGGCACACTCCCTTTTAGGTATTTGGGTATCCCTCTTACCAGTAAGGAGTTGTCTGTGCTGCATTATTTGCCCCTTGTGGATAAAATAGTTTGCAGAATCCACCATTGGAGTTCCAGGTTACTCTATGGTTGGCAGAGTGCAGCTTATTAATAGTGTTTTGTTTCCTGTGTCCAATTATTGGCTTCAGTGCCTTACTCTCCCTAAAATGGTCCTTGCAAAAATTGATTATATATGTAGATCTTTCTTATGGTCTGACTCTAGCTGCATTACTAGAAAGTCTCTAATTGCTTGGAATAATGTGTACCAACAAGAAGAATGAGGGTTTAAACATTATTAACATCTCTAGGTGGAACCAAGCTTGTCTAGCAAAGTTGGTATGGAATCTTTGTAATAAAGAGGATGGTATGTGGATCAAGTGGATTCACTGCTATTTTGTGAAGAACCAAGATTTACTGCAGATGGAGATTAAAAGTAGGTTCTCTTGGATCGTTAAAGCCAACCTGAAAGTTAGAGTTTCAATTGCTTAGAATACTATGGTGCAGAACAATAAGTTCAAAACTAGATATTATTATGTGAGTTTAGATGTCCAACATAATGCAGTTGATTGGAAAACTCTAATGTACAAGAACCCAGCTAGATCGTGTGCCACTTTAGTGTTATGATTTGTTTGCCATAAGAGATTAGCCACAAAGACAAGGCTGCACAAGTTGGGATTTATTAGTGATCCGTCATGTGAGTTTTGTAGTGAGAATGAGACTCAAGCTCACTTGTTTTTTGATTGTGTCTACATCAAGACCAGCTGGAAAAAAGTCCTAGAGCGGTTGCAGATTAAGCATCAACTTGAAAATTGGGATGAGGAAGTCAGCTGAATTTTGAGGATGGCTAAGACAAAGAACCCCTTGAGCACCATCATGAAGTGTGCATTCAGTGAAGTAATGTATCTATTGTGGAAGTATAGGAACGATAAGTGCTTTAGTATGAATCATCATTGGGATAAAATTGAGGACATAATAATCTTCAATATTGTCAATAGATGTTGTATGGTTAGAAAGTTGAGAAAGTCCCTAGGTAGACTCTTAATGTCTTAGGGTAGTTGTTTTTGTTTCTTTCTAGTCTTTCTTTTCTTGCTAGCTTTTGTTGGACCTTTGCTGAGTCACATTGTGTGTTATTTTGATATTTTGGTAATAAAGTATTTTTATCCAAAAAAAAAAAATTAAGAGGTGTGCTATTTTTACATCCTTTTCTCTACACCGTATGTGTACAATGTATCCATTAAAGACAAAAAAAATGGTTGTGCACAAAAAACAAAAACCAAGTAAAATTAATGATTAAAAAATAAATTTAGTATGTATAATATATAGAAAGACGGTTTAGTGTTAAAAAAAAGAGTAAACATAAATTTGCTCATATTTTAAGTTGGAAGCAAGTACTAGTATGTTGATGAAACTTTAGTTAATAACTATAGTAGAATTAATTCTTCATTGAGCGTGGGAATATAAATACAAAACATTGCAAGCAAACATTTAATCAGTACTGTGATAAAAAAAACATTTTATCTAAACATTTTAAAAGATACTCTAAATAAAGACCGAAGACACTATTCCATGCATGTCACTGATGCTTCTTGAGGAAAACAGTAGTCAAGACCATCTTGGATTGCAGAGAAGCCTTAAGTAACTTGATACCCTATAACAAAAAGTACAACAAGGCATGTAAGTCTGAAAAAACTAAATAAAAAGTGTTGAAATTAATCAGAAATTACTAAATGACTTGGTTTGTTTAAGATTAGTTGCACATATAGTTAGTGAGTATAAGTATTTGTTAAATATACACTTTACCTCATCCATCCCCATCTTAACCACCTTTTCTTGCAATGTATCAATTTCTTTCACATTGAACTTGTTCAAAAGTGTGATGCTAGAAATTGTTGACATGGGCTGAATGACCAAATCATCCATCACCATAAAAGTTACAACATCTTTCACAAAACCATCGAAAATGAAAGTTCTCTTTTTAGCAACCTTCTTAGTTCCAATATAACGTACTTCACTGCTCATAGTGTTCGAGCAAGAAGAATGGGAGAAGCCTGTATGCCCAAATGGACTGTTGTGGACCGACCCAGTACATCTAGTTGTGTTATCATTTGTCACCTCAAATTTACACTTATTTGGACACATGTATAACTTGGTTTCTTCATCATCGTCGTCATTGACATAGTTGTGTGTAAGGAAACCTGAGATTTCAGTGAAAAAGCTTTGTGCTTTTGGGTTTAAGAGATCATCCTTAGTTTGAAATGGTTGCATGTAATTCTGGTTCAGATTTTCAACACTCTGATATAGATTTCCTAAGCTACCTACCATGCCATTGGTGCTTAGTAGCTTTACCACAGTGCCAATAGGCAAGCATAGCAAGTTGAAAAGAAAGTCTATAACAGATTTTGAAGCTTCAGCAAAAAGAACTTTCTCATTCTTTGTGTCAATAAGAAGCTTCAGCGACACTTTGGTGGTGGAAGAAGAAGCCATGTTGAATTGAAATGTAACACTAGTACAGAGGGGCTATTCATTTATAGACATATTCCAAAGAGTGGCGTGTCAGGTTACAAACTTAATTTCTTTAGCGCAAGGATTTTATTTGGCCAATAATAGCATTCATTCAGTTGATCTGATTCGCCAAATTAAGCAACATCCACCATATCTTTACTGCAGCAACACACGGTTCATAGGATTTTTTTGCCAACAATGTTTTTGGTTTCCCATTCTAAAAGTATTTGAATGTTCATTGCCTATAGTTGCGGCAAATCTTTACCATGATTATAATTAAGATCTGGCGTGTGTTAAATTTAAAAATTTACTCATGCATCTATCCTGTTACTAATTGATTTGACGCGTGAATAAAAATTCGAATAGTAAGAAAATCTTCCATGTGTAAAATAAGTGTAGGCAGTGAATAAAAAATTTAGGGCAAAAATATACCTTTAAATTATTTTATTATAATGAAGTAGTTTTTTATGTTTTTTTTTTCTACAAACAGATTCCATTTGTTTTTAAATTATAACAATTAGGACTAGTTTTTCCTGTTGTACAAATTACGATCTTATTATAACAAAATTGGTATAGAATTACAACAAGTGTTACATGAAGATATCAAAAGTCATGTCTTATGACAAGTGTTACATGAAGATATCAAAAGTCATGTTTTACGACATTAACATCAAGATTACCAATGATCACCACTTTTGAACCAAAATACACATCAACACTACAAAAATCATGGAATGCTTCTTACAGTGGATTTCACTAAGGCATACGATTGCGGGGAGTGGGAGTATCTTCGTAACATCATGGTTTTCATAGGCTTTGGTGATCGGTGGGTGAGATGGATGGAGGGTGGGGTGATGCATTATTACATGTCGGTTCTTGTCAATGGAAGCCCGACACAAGATTTTGAGGTTTCAAGAGGGATAAGACAAGGTGATCCATTATTACCTTTTCTCTTTGCCATGGCGGGAACGCTTGACGGTTTTAATGAAGAGAGCGGTAAATGCAAAATTATTAAAAGGTTTTATGATTGGCCAAGAGGCATCTTTCACTTTATTACAATATGTGGATGATATAGTGATCGTGGGGGAGGGTTCTTGGAGTAACCTATGGGCTATTAAAGATTTATTTAAAGGATTCCAACTTGTGTCTGGTTTGGAGATAAATTTTAACAAGAGTTTCTTAGTTGGTTTTTGGGTGGAGGAATCTTTTTTAAAGGCGACAGAGAGTTTCTTGGCTTGTAAATTGTTGGCTTGGCTTGTAAATTGTTGGTTGTCCTTTCAAATTTCTTGGCATTCATGTTGGAGGTAACTAAAGATAGTGTCCTTTTGGATCCGATGATTGAAAAGGTGTGCTCTAGGTTGACTTCTTGGAAAGGTAGGTTTATGTCGATGGATGGTTGGGTGACTCTTATTAACTCGGTTTTATCTAATCTACGATTCGCTACATGTCCTTTTATAAACTTCCTAGCAAGGTGATTTGTATTTTAACCGCAATCCAAAGGCGATTCATTTGGAACGGTTCTACTCGAAAAATTGGTATGTCTTGAATTAAGTGGGATACGGTGTGTAAGGCTAAGAAAAAAGGTGGGCTTATCATAAAGGATACGAGTTTGTTCAATATTGTGTTGCTTTCGAAATGGATTTGGAATATTTTAACATCATCGGAGTCTTTGTGAAAAACTATTATTGAAGGTAGATATAATCATTATGTTTATTCTCTTTATCAAGGTTCAATTCCAAAGTATAAAGTTCTTCCATCGCTTTGGTGGAGAGATTTATTTTAGGTTGCAGAATGTTTTGGTGATCAATCCTTTTTGGGTTTGCTTTCTACTAAAATATGAAATGGTGGAAACACTCTGTTTTGGTTGTCCTGTTGAATAGGTAATTTTTCGTTGGCTTTGGTCTTCCCGAAATTATAGGAGATTGTGGGCAAGCAAGAGGGGTTGGTGGCAGACAACATCTATTAGGTCGGGGACTGTTGGCATTGGCGTGTGAATTTATTTCCAGACATGATGTTTGTTGTGTTGCAGTAGCTATTGGACGAGCTAATTGATGTCCTGGAAGCAACGGATGTTTGTAGAGAGGGGAGGGACGAGTTGATCAGGCCATATTGTAGCGGCAAAAAATATATTGTCAAATTCATGTATGGTTTCCTTCACTTGAGAGCTGATGTTGTTAGTTTTAGAGGCTTCTAATTCGGCAGTTTTCAAGTCATTATGACTTTAGGTGGTTCCGCTTAAAATTATTACATTCGGGTGGAGATTGTTAGAACAATTATGGTTCTGAACCTCCAAGTGTTTTGATGATAACAAAGATTGTTACAGAATAGAAGTTCTAATAAATATCCTTGTTCTTGTGTAGAAGATCAATTCTATTAAGTAAGACGTACTCGAATAGAAGATTCATTGAGCCACACATAGAAGATACTCTTAAAGAAGAATCCATCATTTAATGACATATTTATTGGTTGCGCATCAAATATTTATTATCTCTGATTTCCGCTTAGAAGATGTTGATATTCATAATGAAGACATTAATTAAAGAATAATTTAATTAATGGTCAAGACAAGTATCTCTGTTTATGGAAGGAAGTTATGGTATTAACTTATATCCTAAATTAAGCTCAAGATGTCTCCAACGGCTACATTCATTCAAGAACTATATAAAGGATTCAATTTGAAGAATTGAGATACACTCACGCAAAAAGACTGAATCAACTTGTGCTAATATATTGTAACTTTCACCTAGTGATCCTTGCTTAATTAGAAGCAATTTTTGTTACGTCTTTATTATCATTGTAATAGTTATTTTACTTCCTTGAGTGACTAAGCTTAGTCAGAAGACTCAAGAGGACATTGACTCTAGGTCAGTGTGTGTATTCAATAATTGAATAGTGGATTAAGACCTCAGTTGAGGCAAAATCACCTTGGCGGGTGGACTGGACGTAGTTTGAGTTCAAACGAACCAGGATAAATTAACTTGTCATTAGAAGTTATTTTTAGTTGTTTAAGAAAACCCAATTCCAACCCCCCTTCCTTGTGTTTTTGCGCACCTTCAATTGGTATCAGAGCGCTAGGTTCTGAGAAAAACACTTAACCGTGTCAGTAAAAGATCCAGAAGTTAATCACATGGCAGAAACGGGAATTAACAACAATGACTATCAGAATGACAAGATCAACGCTAAACCTCCAGTGTTCAATGGCGACAATTTTGACTACTGGAAGGATGTTCTGGAGAGTTTCTTTCTAGCTCTAGATGGAGATCTCTGGGACATGGTGACAGATGGATACAGTCATCCTGTTGGAGCAGATGGTCAGAAGATTGAAAGAAAAAATATGACAACTCAACAGAAGAAGGAATTCAGAAATCATCACAAAGCTAGAACCATACTTCTAAGTGCTATCTCATACACAGAATATGAGAAAATCACAAACAGGGATTCAGCTAAACACATGTTTGACTCTCTGAGGATGACACATGAAGGCAACACTCAAGTCAAGGAGACTAAAGCTCTAGCCCTCATCCAGAAGTATGAAGCTTTCAAGATGGAAGAAGATGAGACAATTGAAAAAATGTTCTCAAGGTTCCAAATCCTGGTAGCTGGACTAAAAGTTCTAGACAAAGGCTACTCAATAGCAGATCATGTAAAGAAAATCATCAGAAGTCTACCAAAAGCTTGGAGGCCCATGGTCACTGCTCTAAAGCTATCAAAAAATCTGAATGAAATTTCCTTAGAAGAACTGATCAGCTCTTTGAGAAGTCATGAGTTTGAACTAGAAGAAGATGAACCCCAGAAGAAAGATAAGTCCGTAGCTCTCAAATCTAACAAATCTGTTTCTAAAGCTTTTCAGGCAGAAGAAGAAGAAAGTTCTGGATGTTCATCAAAAGAAGATGAATTATCTCTTCTATCCAGAAGAGTTCAACAACTCTGGAAGCATCGTCAGAAGAAGTTCAGAAATACCAGAAGAACAAACAATTATTCTGAATCAACATTTGGTCACAAGAAATCCAGAAGTAAAGAAGTTGTGTGCTACGAATGCAAAGAACCAGGACACTACAAAAGTGAATGTCCAAAACTTCAGAAAGAGAAACCCAGAAACAAATTCAGCAGAGAAAAGAAAAAGAGTCTCATGGCAACATGGGATGATTCTGAATCATCTGAAGCAGAGTCAGATTCTGAAGATGAACAAGCTAATATTGCATTAATGGCAAACATACCAGAAGATGATCACTTATCAGAATCAGAATCAGAATCAGATTCAGAAGAGGTATTTTCTAAGTTTTCCAGATCTCAATTAGAAGCTAGCCTCTCAGAAATTCTTGAAAAATATCAGAAGCTTCAATTCAAATACAAAGACATGAAACAAAGTCTGGTATCTGAATTAGAAGAAATTAGAAAACTAAAAACAGAAAACTCTGAGCTGAAAGAAAATATCTTTGAATGTAAAAACTCTTTTGAAAAACTTAAAGCTTAGAAGGAATCTGAATCAGAAGATCTAATCAATTCTGACAGTATCATAAAACAGTATGACTATGGCTTTCAAAAATTTCTAGCTAAAAGCATAGATAGAAGCAAAATTGCATCTATGATCTATGGAGTTAGCAGAAATGATAGAAAAGGCATAGGCTATGTGAAAACTAAAGAAACTCTGAAGTTTAAAAAGATTGATGACATTGTCATAACTACCAACACTCCTCTAAGTTCTCATTTCACCTATGGTCATAACCATGATCTTATATACACTAGTGAGTCATCTTGTTCCACAAGTTCTGATTTGAAAACTAAAATGAATCAGAAGTTTGTAAAAACTAATAAACAAGGACCCAGAAGAATATGGGTATCCAAGGATAAAATTGTGTATGTTGCAGATGTCTTTAACAGCAAAACTGAAACACCAATCATGGTACCTGGACTCTGGATGCTCACGACACATGACGGGAAGAAAGCATATGTTCCAAAGTCTTGAATTAAAAGATGGAGGCCACGTAGGTTTTGGAGGCAATCAAAAAGGAAAAATAATTGGCTCTGGAACTATTGGTAATGGAAATCTTCCCTCTATCTCTAATGTTCTATTAGTAGAAGGATTAATGCATAACTTATTATCCATAAGTCAATTAAGTTATAATGGCTATGACATAATCTTTAATCAAAAGTTTTGTAAAGCTGTTAGTCAGAAAGATGGAACAATCCTCTTTAGTGGAAAGAGAAATAACAACATTTATAAAATAAAACTTTCAGAATTAAAAATTCAAAATGTAAAATGTCTAATGTCTGTGGAAACTGAGCAATGGGTTTGGCACAGAAGATTGGGACATGTTAATATGAGAAGATTATCTCAACTTAACAAACTCAATCTAGTCAGAGGACTTCCAAATTTGAAGTTCAACTCAGAAGCTCTATGTGAAGCATGCCAGAAAGGCAAATTTTCAAAACCTGGTTTTAAAGCTAAAAATGTTGTATCTTCCTCTAGACCATTAGAACTTCTGCACATTGACTTGTTTGGACCAGTGAAAACTACTTCTGTCAGTGGCAAGAAGTATGGATTGGTGATCGTAGATGACTTCAGCAGATGGACATGGGTAAAGTTTCTTAGACACAAGGATGAGTCAATTGCTGTATTTTCTAACTTCTGCAAACAAGTTCAAAATGAAAAGGAATCTAAAATCATTAAAATCAGAAGTGATCATGGTGGAGAATTTGAAAATAAACAATTAGAATCATTTTTTAATAAAAATGGCATCTCTCATGATTTTTCTTGTCCTAGAACTCCACAACAAAATGGGGTTGTAGAACGTGAGAATAGAACATTTCAAGAGATGGCCAGAACCATGATCAATGAGACTAATATGGCTAAACATTTTGGGCAGAAGCAGTAAATACAGCATGCTATATTCAGAATAGAATCTCTATAAGACCTATTCTTGAAAAGACTCCTTATGAATTGTGGAAGAACAGAAAGCCCAACATTTCATATTTTCATCCTTTTGGATGTATTTATTTTATTTTAAATACTATTGATACTCTGAATAAATTTGACTCTAAGGCACAAAAGTGTTATATGTTAGGATACTCTGAACGTTCTAAGGGATACAAAGTATACAATACAGAAACACGCATTGTGATAGAATCTATTTATGTCAGATTTAATGATAAGCTTGGTTCTGAAAAACCAAAGCAGAATGAATTAATTGCAGATATAGAAATAGAAATCTCTACAAATAGAACTTCTGAAGATCAATCACCTAAAGATCAAAACAACCCATGTTTTCCAACAACGTCTGAAGAACCCACTCAGAAGAAACTATCCAGAAGCAATATAAATCATCCAGAAGATAAAATTTTGGGAAAGAAAGATGAACCAATCAGAACAAGATCATCATTCAAAAACTCTGAAGAATCCTTAATGGGACTTGTTTCTCTGATTGAACCAACTTCTGTAGAAGAAGCTCTCTCAGAAAATGATTGGATTTTGGCTATGCAAGAAGAACTAAATCAATTCACCAGAAATGATGTGTGGGATCTAGTTCCCAGGCCCATAGGATTTAACATCATTGGCACCAAGTGGGTATTCAGAAACAAGCTAAATGAGCAAGGAGAAGTTGTCAGAAACAAAGCAAGACTAGTTGCACAAGGTTATAGTCAACAAGAAGGAATTGACTATACAGAAACTTATGTACCAGTCGCCAGGTTAGAATCAATTAGACTTCTAATCTCATTTGTTGTAAACCATAATATCATTCTATATCAAATGGATGTCAAAAGTGAATTTTTAAATGGTTATATTGATGAAGAAGTGTATGTACACCAACCCCCTGGTTTTGAAAATACAAAATTTCAAGAACATGTTTTCAAACTAAAAAAATCATTATATGGTTTAAAACAAGCTCCCAGAGCTTGGTATGAAAGACTAAGTACTTTTCTTCTGGAAAATAAGTTCATCAGAGGGAAAGTGGATACAACTCTTTTCAGTAAAAACATTAAAAATGATCTTCTGATATGTCAAATTTATGTAGATGATATAATTTTTGGTTCTACTAAAAGTTTCTTGGGAAAGGAATTTGCTAAGTCTATGCAGGCAGAATTTGAAATGAGCATGATGGGAGAACTCAAGTTCTTTCTGGGAATTCAAATAAATCAAACATCAGAAGGGACGTATATCCATCAAAGCAAATATGTCAAAGAACTTCTGAAGAAATTTGATCTATCAGAAAGCATAATATCTAAAACTCCTATGCACCCTACATGTATTCTGGAGAAAGAAGAGGTAAGTAAGAAAGTAGATCAGAAGCTCTACAGAGGTATGATTGGATCTCTCCTATATCTAACTGCTTCTAGACCAGATATTCTATACAGTGTATGTTTATGTGCTAGATTCCAATCAGATCCTAGAGAAACTCACTTAACAGCAGTTAAGAGAATCTTTAGATATCTGAAAGGTACTACTAATCTTGGTCTGTATTACAGAAGATCAGAAGAGTATAAACTTGTAGGATATTGTGATGCTGATTTTGCTGGAGACAGAACAGAAAGAAAAAGTACTTCTGGAAGTTGTCAATTTTTGGGAGACAATCTAATCTCTTGGTCTAGCAAAAGACAGTCAACCATAGCACTATCAACTGCAGAAGCTGAATACATTGCAGCAGCTGGATGCAGTACTCAGATGCTCTAGATGAAAAATCAGCTTGAGGATTTCAATATTTATGAGAGTAACATTCCCATCCTCTGTGACAATACTTCTGCTATATGTCTCTCTAAAAATCCAATTTTACATTCTAGGGCTAAACACATAGAAGTTAAACATCACTTCATTAGGGACTATACTCAGAAGGGAATTTTAATGTTAAAATTCATAGACACAAATCACCAATGGGCTGATATCTTTACAAAACCCCTTCCTGAAGATAGATTTAATTTCATACTAACTAACCTTAGCATGAAGTTATGTCCAGAATGAAAATGCGTTAATTATATGTCTTTACCTCTTAGAAGTTCTGTAATTTATCCTCTATATTATTTCCTCAGAAGATACTATGTTCTAACCACTTCATTCTGAGAACTTCTGTTCAAAGGGATATCATGCAGATCTTCAAATCAACAAGTGTCAACAAAGCTCTAAGGACTCCCATCAGAATTAAAAACAAGTGTCCAAATTCTGAAGAGTGACAGAACATGCATTGGACAACTGTCCTCTACAGAATGACATCTGTTAATCTTCTGGGAAACTGATACGGCTAACTTGACACCAAAAAGGCAAAAATCTCTTGGGTAACTGTTCCAGAATCTTTTACGCCTTACCCTATGTCAGCGCATTTATTGCATACAATCATTATGTTTTTTAAACTTAATTTTTCCCACTAATTTCTCGGTTTATTAAATGCATTATTATACATATATAAGTAACGTTTCATTTTTACTTTCACTTTTTACTCTTATTGAATTTTTACTGAAAAACCTTTTCACTCTCTCTTTTGCGTTCTCTTTGAAAATTTTCCAAAAACCCTAAACTTCAAAAACCTCATCTTAGTAACAATGGCTTCTCCTACTCAACAAAGAAAAGACTTCTCTGATGTGTTCTATGTTGAACCCATGAAGACCCTCACTACTCCTGCTGACAAACTGGAAGTTCTATGTGAGCTTTTTGTGGATTTCAACAGTCTGAAGGAAAATGGTTTTGATCTCTTCCCGGACGTTAAAGCTCAGGGCTGGGAGAATTACTTTGATCGCTTAATGGGACCAGTCTTCCCAAAACTGGTAAAGGAATTCTGGGCTTACGCAACAGCCTCCAACTCACATGTTACATCGTACGTGCTGGGTAAAAGGATAATTATTTCTGAAGACCACAGTGACATGGATAGGATGTATGATACTACAGTGATAGCAAATGAGATCTTCACCTTTGGCCAACCCTCAAATAAGATAAAGGATTTTAAGACCCCTCTCAGAATTTGGGCCAAGATCATTCTTGGGACAATCTGTCATATGAAGCCTACCAACTCCCCAGACTACATCAATTTGGATCAACAATTTCTACTTTACTTCATTGCCAAACGGAAAAAGATCAACCTTGCACACACCTTATTCCAACATCTGAAAACTAGTGTGAAGGAAACTAGAGATGGGGAGAAAACCAAGAGGGATTGGATTCCTCTAGGACGTGTTATTTCTGACATCCCCTGTCAAAACAAGCTGGTAGACTTTCTGGCAGAATTAAAGCAAACTCAACTTCTTGAAACAGATGTTGGAAAACCTCTGAATGCGAAGAACTTGAAAAAGATGAAGTTTATTACTTCTATTCAGCAAGAACCTGTCCTTATGTCTAGAGAAGTGATCACCACCAGGAGGATTCCATTGGAGAACTTCCCTCTCTTCTCTTCTGACACACCTCCAAAAGTTGTGGTAAATTACCTGGATATTTGCAAACAACATGGTGTGGACCCCCGGTTCAAGCCAACTGAACTCAAACAGAAAGCTCCAGATGCTGCCTCTGCAAGATTCAAGAAGACAAAGGCTGCTGAAGGATCATCTCAGAAGATTCTAAAATCATCCAGAAGATCAGGTAAAACTTCTGCCTCTAACTCTGAATTCATTTCTGTAGTAGAAGCAGTTAATGTAGAAGTGTCTGAAAAACCTTCTAGCCCATTACCTTCTGACCCATTACCTTCTGTTGATATTCCTTCTGCACTAATCCCTTCTTCTGAACCACCTCAAACTTATAATTCTATTCAAACTGAAATACCTGCATATGCTGCTGTCGCATCCATCCTCTCATCACTTTATCCACCAGAAGCTGAACCCAATCAACCACAAACAATTTCTGACTTTGACATACCAATAGATACTACTCCTCTGTCTGACATTGATCGCTCTCCTATAAAAGAAACACAAACTGCCCTGCAACATGCCCTATCAGATCTTGACAATTTTCAATCCTCAGAATCTGTCCAAATTCCATCTCCTGAAAATGCACCTAGACTATCCCCTATAAGAGAAAGTTCACTATCCTCATATGAATCTACACCTCCAAACTCACCTGCCTTTATAAACATCCCTGACACTCCTCCAGAAGAAACTGTACATGATAATCCTCTTAGAACATCTGTTAATTTTGAAGCCTTACAAAAATTATCCTCAGTCACTAACAAAACAGCCATACCTGTACCTAAACCAAAACCCTCTAGAACAAACATTTCTGCTTTATTACTTGCTTTTGAAACAATCTTGAAATTAAAGTTAGAGGATCTGAAGTCTGTGTGCTCAGAGCTTACAGATCCAGCTGCTTCTGACTTTCTGTGGGCTACCTTCAGAAAGTGGTTTAATACTGAGTCAAAAAGACTTAAGGACATCTGCTATGATATTGCTCACCAGAACTTCTGTGAGTATCTTCAAGCAATTGTTTCTAATGTTGAAAAGTCTAAACCCCTTCTGCTGGACAATAAGCCTTGGACAGAGTCAGAAACTCTGGAAGATCTCTCTGAACTTCAAATGGTTTCGGTACCTTCTGAAGAAGATCATGTTGATGCACCTGAGAATCAAGCTTCCCCAGAAGTTGAAGAACCTCTGACAACAAATTTTGTTCTGCAAACATTGGAAGAGCTGAAGAAAGAGAATCAGATGGTAAAGCAACGTCTAGATAAGCAAGATGAAACCACTGCTGAATTGAAGACCCTGCTTGGCAAGCAAGTGGAATCATCATCTGAGATTAAATCTTTGCTGGAGACCTTAGTTACTAAGATGAACGCCTAATTTAATGCTTATCTTCTGCTTTAGTTATTTTTTTGTTTTATCTTCTGCTTCTGCATAACTTTTTAAAGTTCTACTGGTTTTTGTTTTTACAAGTTTTTTATATAATTAATGGCAACTTTCTGGTTTTTCATTTGCATTGACTCTTTTTGATTATGACAAAAAGGGGGAGAAACGTAGATGATTCTGATCCATAGCAGTTTACCATAATTTGCCTCTTACATATAATATTCTAATAAAACTATTTGAGTTGTGATCATAGAAAAGAAACAGGTCAAGTAACCAACTCAGGGGGAGCTTAGGATCATGGAACATCTGAAGAAATCTTGATAAGAAATATGTGATTCTATTAAAAGGAGTTCCTCTAATATTATTAAACTTTATTCTCATTATGTTTTGTCATCATCAAAAAGGGGGAGATTGTTAGAAAAATTATGGTTCTGAACCTCCAAGTGTTTTGATGATAACAAAGATTGTTACAGAATAGAAGTTCTAATAAATATCCTTGTTCTTGTGTAGAAGATCAATTCTATTAAGTAAGACGTACTCGAATAGAAGATTCATTGAGCCACACATAGAAGATACTCTTAAAGAAGAATCCATCATTTAATGACATATTTATTGGCTGTGCATCAAATATTTATTATCTCTGATTTCCGCTTAGAAGATGTTGATATTCATAATGAAGACATTAATTAAAGAATAATTTAATTAATGGTCAAGACAAGTATCTCTGTTTATGGAAGGAAGTTATGGTATTAACTTATATCCTAAATTAAGCTCAAGATGTCTCCAACGGCTACATTCATTCAAGAACTATATAAAGGATTCAATTTGAAGAATTGAGATACACTCACGCAAAAAGACTGAATCAACTTGTGCTAATATATTGTAACTTTCACCTAGTGATCCTTGCTTAATTAGAAGCAATTTTTGTTACGTCTTTATTATCATTGTAATAGTTATTTTACTTCCTTGAGTGACTAAGCTTAGTCAGAAGACTCAAGAGGACATTGACTCTAGGTCAGTGTGTGTATTCAATAATTGAATAGTGGATTAAGACCTCAGTTGAGGCAAAATCACCTTGGCGGGTGGACTGGACGTAGTTTGAGTTCAAACGAACCAGGATAAATTAACTTGTCATTAGAAGTTATTTTTAGTTGTTTAAGAAAACCCAATTCCAACCCCCCTTCCTTGTGTTTTTGCGCACCTTCAGAGATTATTTCACAACAAACTCCTTACTCGAGATAATCTTTTTGGCCGTGGAGTAATTACAAATAATCATGACAAAGTTTGTCTGTTTTGTTTTCTTGAGGACGAGAGTGTCATCCATCTTTTGATCCATTGTCGTAAGAGCAAGAAGTAGGAGACATAAAGAATTAAAAGAAAAGCGGAGAGTTTAGAGCGAGAAAGAAGAAATATTACCTTTACCGGAGAGATCGTTGTCTCTGTAGGTTGGTAGATCTTGATTATTGCTCTTGTTTAATTTTTGCTCACTTGCATTCACATCTTGAAATAATGCATGCTATTGCTTTGTGTTTTTATAATTGGGGTTAGGGTTAGGGTCCGGGTTAAGAGGATTTAAGGTTTCAAAAATTTATTATTTTGGTGCTTGATTGAGGTTCAAGGGGTTACAATCTAGGGTTTGAAGTTGGTTTGATGTGATTCTGGGTAGGTTTAGGGTTAATATGGGTTAGAATTAGGTTTGTTGGAGGAAGAATATGAAAATGCATCTTCTTCAGGTTAAGGTTCTTCCATTTAAGGGTTGGTGTTTGTGTGTTTAAGGTTAGGGTTCTAGGGTTCTAGGGTTCATTCTTCTGGGTTTTAGGTAGGGTTAGGGTTCATGTTGTTCATTTGGATTGGTGATGAACACATGAAGTTCATCAAGGATAGTTGAGGGTTTTCTAGGTTGGATGAATGTTCATAATGAACATTTATTAGGGTTGGGATTAAGGTGGTGGTTTCTGGGCTCCTAGGTCGGAGGCGATTTCCAACCAAGGTTTTGGCGGTGGGTTTGGAGAGAGAGAAAGAGAAGAAATGGGTTGATTTTTAAGGACTTCCCATAATACACCCCCTCCCTTGGTGTCCATGTCACTCCCATGTAGCTCAGTGAGAGCCAATAAACATGTTGAGTCTGACCAGGGTTTTATACATGCGCCTACAATGTGCTTTTATTGACTTTCAATCTCAACCCTCTGTTGCGCTTTCTTTGACCAGTATACATAATCAAGGGCTATGATGTAGATTACTTTAGACTCCTTTGATCATCATTAGACGCCCTAGAGATAGTCAATCAACGACTCTCTCTAGCCAACGTTGGGCTCAAAGGTCTAATGGGCTTAGCCCCCCATACTTTCGACGCCTACTTTTTATCAGCCCATTACCTTTTTAACTGAATTCACAACCCCGTTCTATTTTTATTTATTTTATTTTTCTATTTTTATTATAATTTTAATTAGGATTAATTTTAGGTTAATTTTAGGGTTAATTAGGATAATTAATTACTAGAAATTAGTTAATTGAATTAGTATAATTAGGTTAGTTATATAATTAAATAATTTATAATAATAAAAACATGTCTTTTATATTTAATATAGAAAATCCCAAAGAAAAATACTTAATATTTTTATACATAATATTGTTCTGGACTGGGCCTTGGCTGCCCTACCGTCGGGCACAGCCCATTCCCTCGCCATAATGGAAGGCCCAATACTTGAGGCCCATACATAGGTGGTCCTTAGAAACGTCTCCCCTACGTGCTCACCACGAGCGTACAACTAACCACCCCATTCGATATAATCTCCCATTACTCCTAGAATCAAGGAGCGGTTGGAACAAGATGAAGACCATGTATTAGGTATTCCCTTGTTCTTTCGCGGATCCTTGCAGTTCACATTGGGTGAGCGTTGAACTCTAAGAAGCTTACTCCTCGTTTTATTGGTCTGTATCGGATTTCAGATAGAGTTGGAAATGTTGCTTATAGAGTGGTTTTACCGCCAAATTTGTCGAATTTGCATGATGTGTTTCACGTGTCACAACTCCGAAAATATGTTTCAGATCCTTCTCATATGATTAGCATAGATGATGTGCAAGTACGGGATAATCTCATTGTGGAGACAATGCCGGTACGAATTAAGGATCGTGAATGAAGATTTTAAGAGGCAAAGAGATTGCTTTAGTGAAAGTTGTTTGGTTGGGAGCTGCCGGAGAAAGTATAAATTGGGAGTTGGAGAGCAAGATGCAGGAGTCTTATCCTGAGTTGTTTGAGCAAGGTAAGATTTTAGAGGACGGAAATATTCTAAGTGGGGGAGAGTTGTAATGCCTGTATTTAATTAATTAATTTAATTAAATATTATCGTGTATTTTCCTGATTATTTGTTGTTAGGTTGGTGTTGTTTTGGTCATTTTTGTCGTTAAGTTGTCTAAGTCGTTTAAGTTGATATTATGTTGTGAGTTAAGATGTGTTTGGGTTATTTAATTTAATTAAGTCGAGCAAATAAAATAATTATTAATTATAAAATATTAAGTGGGCTTAGTTGTGCGGTGCGAGTAGTAAGGTTGGGGGTGTTATTTTAGACCCGTTAGTAATTTAGTTGATTAGTGGGAGTTTAGTAAAAACAAGTTGAAAACCTAATTAGGGATAATCAAAATTTTTGGTGAGAAGAACAAGTCTAGAGGAAGAACAAGAAGAGGCTAGGTCTGATTTTCATAGCGATTTTGGACTGTAGATTCGAGTTGCCTTCAATCCAAGGTAAGGGTGGGGTTCGAATTCCATTACCGGGACTATATGATCTGTATATGGGTTGGTATTCGTATGATTTCTTTGTTTTGTTTTATATGTGTTGTTTTTTCTGATTTTCTTGCCGATATCCCATGAAGGATTATGTTGTTCTTGTTGAAATTGTTGCTATATAAGTTGTATTGTTGTTGAATTTGTTGTTGTTTCTGTTGTAGTATGTGTTGTTATACTGATTGATGCAGAATACTCGTGTAAAAAAGGAGATAGGGCTCGTAAAATCAATCATAGAGATTAGTAGATGAATGGATACAAAGGTTTTAGAGAATAAAATTGATGTAGAGAACCAAATAGGCTTGAATGGAATGATAAATTTGTGTGATTCGTTGTAGAAGACTGGTTTGTAAGCTCTCTGGTGTTTTGCATAACAGATCTGGAATTACGCGTAACACACAAGGGCATTACGCGTAACACACCCCAATACGCAGGAATTACACGTATGTGTTTGGGCATTACGCGTAATATGATGGGCAATACGCATATGGGCATAGTGGGTGCAGAAAAATGCAGTTTTTGGCGATTCGTTCTATTTTCACATCCGTTTCGAGTTGGGTTGTTCTTAGACTTTAAGTAGAGATAAAATAAGTTGATTATAGTATATTTGAAGATTGAAAAATAATTAATTTAGTAATCTAATTGATTAAGCCGAAATTTTTTGTTTTTCACGTTGAAGTTGTTTTAAGTCGTGTTGTCCCGATCTTGGGGAAGATTATTAAGTTGCAGGTCCTATGACCAATGTTGATTCATGTTACTGAGTTGTTAAGTTGTTATGTTGCTAAGTTATTGATTATGTTGTTGTTGCTGTTGTTGTATGCCATTCATAGTTGCATACTGAAATTCTGTGATCAGGTATGAGATGTCCTAAGAGATGTCCCAACACTTAATAGGACATTTGACAAATTTAACCAAAACTTAAACAGCAAGAAAAGTAAACAACACAGAAGTTTGTTAACCCAGTTCAGTGTATAACCACACCTACATCTGGAGGCTACCAAGCCAGGAGGAAATCCACTATTAGTAATATTAATTCTAGACTTAAACCACCCTGTTTAATCTATCACTTAATACTTACCCAATGCAATTTCTACCTAAGACTCACTTAGATAAGAGTACCCTACTCACTCCCCCTCAATCACCCAGTGATCAAGTTTACAAGTTTACAAAAGTTGAAGACATCCTTCAAACAATAACAGCTTGATCTTACTTCACAGTTTCAATCAAGTCACAAATGCACTTTTGCTTAAAAGCTCATCAAGTGGTACATAAAAACAACCTGCTATTTAAAACACTAGACACCCTATTTGGTCTTCTGAAATTCGTACTCAATTCTATGAGTTTCTGTTGATTAAATAGGTATCTGAATTTTGGGCTTTCTGTAGAATGATCCAGCCCTAATGTGCAGCAACTGTCACCTTGAATTTAGGGTTTGTTACCTCCTATATTCTAGGTGCATTAGGTCTTCTGTTTTAATCTGAATCTTCAATTTAAAACTCCCTACAGATGCGCCTTGTTCTGTTTTTATCCAGCATTAATTAATTCCAGATAGTTCTCCTTAAATATCTCTGATCTGTTAATCAATAATTGATTCTGGTAGCAGGTCTGAGATGTCTCAACATCTGTTGGGACATCCTGACAAAACTGAACTTAGTCATTTACACAATGTCCCAACATCTGATGAGACATCCTCAAATAAGTTCACATACTCTGTTTGCTAATGTCCTAACATCTGATAGGACATTCTGAACTGAATTTAACATTTCTTGTTTGGTCAAAAATTCTGCCAATTCTTAAACATCTACACATACATTTGCATATTTCAAGTTGGAGTGAATGCTCGATTCAAGTTGGCCTGGATTGGCAAATAAGTTGTGATGCCTCGATAAAATGGCAAGATTTCAAGTTGGGAGTTTATTCCAAATGGTACCACATGCATATTTAAGTTGAGTCGCATTCAAGTTGCACTTTATTATGTCGTTAGCTGTATTTGGTTGCAAGTTGTACGTTGATGTTGCTTGTTGTGTGAAGTGGGTGATTATATGAATTCTTGCTTATATATTAATTATCATACTCATGTTTATGTTATCTGATATCTCACCTCTTCTGTTTGAATGTTGCCCTCTGTTGGTAACGTGCAGGTAATTAGGATTCGAATACCTAGTCGTTTCAAGTCGGTGTTTGTCGCTTTGATACGTAGCACTTCAGGGGGGATGAATGCATGTTTTATTTTGTGGATTTTATTTAGTTTATGAACTCAATTTAGTTATTTTATGTTGAAAACCACGTTGAATTAGTTTAAAGTTGCAAGCATTAATGTTATTTTAAAGTTGTAATATGTTGAATCTGTTGCGTTGTTTTAGAAGTATTTTATTAATGAAGTTTTGTTATTTGATTTTAAAGTTGAAAAATGTGATATCCCATGTTTGGTGAATCTTTATAACTTTGATTTAAATTATATAGTCGGGTTGAAATTAGGTGTTACATGTTGCATTTCCTACGAGACATTGCTTACTGGTTTCCATAGATTACTAGTATCATGTGTATTAGTGATTAGCATGAGAAAAATTAATAAATAAAAATAGATTCAGTTGCATTAGGGTTTAGGTTGCGGTAGAATGTAATTTTTAGGGAGGTTTTGGAGACTACAATACATGTTCCTACGCCAGGGAGCGTTCCATTTTCCCGAACTAGTTTAGCTTCAATACTCAAAGGCAACTAGAGCATGTTAAGAAGAAAATCAACAACCAATTTTGATGCTTCGGGGAAGAGAACTTTGTCATTCTTAGTGTCGATTAGAAGCGTAATGATGGCTAAATAAGCTGAATATGAGCGAAAAATTAAGTTCGTTAACTAAATAAGTTGAACTTGAACTATACATAGTTTGACTCGTTAGGTTCATAAGTCAACTCGATTATATATGAGAAAGATTATATTTCCTTTAAGAGTAGGTTTAAGAATTTACTCAAAATGATAACCTTATATTGTCCCTTAGATACCAGTTATAACAGTAAAGTTGACAATTGCATTTAGAGTCATCCTTTGTTGTGGCATTAGGGCATTTGCGAAAATAACATGTATAATAAAGGTTGCAAGTGTTATAATCATTCTGTGATGAAATTGTATCAATTTCTAATCATTTTTGGCGTACTATTTCATTAAATTTGTAAGGTTCTTAAGTATTTAGATGAAGTTGTGGATTTTTTAGACAAATTTAAATTCCAATTGAGTAGTTTTTGAATTAGACTTTCAAATGTATCTCTTTAAAGTTATATGGTTTTCAAATTAGTAAAAAATTTAGAAAAATTTAAATTCCAATAGATCAATTTTATTTTATTTCAACATTATATATATATATATATATATATATATATATATATATATATATATATATATATATATATATATATATATATATATATATATATATATATATATATTAATTTAAATTTTCAAATAGATATAAAAAATCTTTAAAAATGACCTTTAAGTTCGTGAAGGAAGTGAGTTTAACCTAACGAGTTGAGGCAAATTGTTCGTGAACTTATAACGAGTCAAGATTGAGCTTAAAAAAAGTTTGTATCGAACTCGAACTGAAATTTGAGTTGAATTAAATCTTAACTAGTCGAGTCAAACTGAGGTGAGTTCGACTCGACTCGACTCATTTCCAGCCCTAACCGCAATACAAAAAAAATGGCATGACACAAAGTTCAATGTAAATTATATTATTAAAATATATAATAGTATCTTATATGTACACACTTACGGTGTAGGTGTTAAGAAAGTTGTCAAAATATCATTTCTCATAAATATATTTTTTCTCCAAAATCTTATTATTGTGATAGTAAAAAATAGCCATAAATCATGTTATGTCACAAACGCTCCGCGTATGACTAAAGCAATCAAATGTATGGAGCTGAAGGTTATTCCGTGTTGTCGCAAATGCTTCAAGCGTACAACCAATGTAATCAAACCCCGTAAAGGCAATAGATCACAAAGAGGCGATAAAAAGGCTTACCTTCTTCTTAGTAGATTGTCAACCTTCAAAAACAAGCTATCTCCTCGAACAACAGACTCAAGATCTAGCATAAACATCATAACTAATAAAACCCAAAGTAAATAACAAAATCAGATATACATGTTATAATGGTAAAAAATTATAGGTGTTCATGGTATCTAATCGTTCTTGGAGATCAAAATTTGAGGTGGGCCACGAACGTTGGTGATGATGCTCGGTCATCGAGGAGAGAATATGGGTGTACCTGCAAGACACTCTGATGCCAAAGTAAGACAGGGCATAAGAATGATCAAGTATGAGAAAGTGAGTTAAGAGAGTGAATATTGGATACCTGACCCTCTCAAGTGATAGGGTTTATACAGAGCCCCCAGCGCTTGGCTATTGGTCCCTATTTTGGGCCTGGATCGTGGATCCCCGAAAATAGGTAACTTCCAGAAACTAGTCGTTGGAACGAGCAACCTGCTCAGATGCAATGCCTGTCGGGAAGGAGGTGAACCAAGCAGGAGCCACCTTTGGCTGAATTTGGGTGACTTCCCCGGGTGTCGGGCAGAAGTCTGAAAGGAGTAGAGGAATCCGACCACTGGTAACCGTGGTCGACAAGTCCTCCTCGGCTGAGGGGCATAAATCCAGTGGGTCCCTTTGACATTGGTTTATTAGGTTGTCCTAGATGCAAGAGTAGATTGGGTCATGCCTAGTCATTGGACCAATCCGGAAAAATATCCCAACAAGGGTAGGAGATACTCAGAGGCTTAGTAGGTGTTTTGGGATATAAGATAAGACTCATTAATCTTGTCCACTCCATTGAGACCAGTGTATAAATACAGTTACCAACCTCGAGCAGACACCAGCGTCCATATCCAAGTGGACCGTTTTCGTGGACGGGGCTTCTAGTTATGCAAGCAGCGGGGCCGAGGTTATGCTGGAAAACGAGGAGGGAACCATCATCGAGGTATCCTTGACTCTATATTTCCCCACTTCCAACAATCAAGCGGAATACGAAGCCTTCCTAGCCGGCTTGTGCCTAGCAGACAACCTTGGTGCAGAGGAAATTATAATATGCACGGACTCCCAACTAGTTACCAACCAAGTGCAAGGAGATTTCCAAGGGAGGGCGATTCGCCACTAGAAAGCAGTTTGTCGCCACTACAGCCTAAGGGATAATCTAAACTACCATAATCTACCTCCTAAAACTAAAACCTAACCACATGCATGTCTGCTCGTAGAAAAAATTAAGACATAAACGGATAAAAGTGCTTACCAGGTGCTTAAGACATTATTAGAATGGTTTTGATAGAAAGTTGTACGGTGGTCGGAAGTAGGGTCGCGGACGTCGACAGTTGCAAGCGGCGGCCGGAGAACAAAAGTGACGTCGAGCAAGGAAGCAGAAGCAGAAAAGTGTGAAAATGAAGAGGATTCTCCTATTTATAGGATTGGGAACACGTGCATTTAGGCGTGGCCCTTATCCCTAGGCAATCATGGCCTACACGCTAGCCCCTAGACTAGCCGTCAGAAGCATTAATTTGGCACAAGTTCAAAAACACGTCACCTTTTCGTTTCCTCTTCCTCGGCACCGACCACCCAATGGGTTGTCGGACTACCAAGCTCTCTTGTTCCCCCATGGAAGACCGTTTCATCGAGCGAAGTAGTATTCTATCAACATTGAAGACAATTCTCAGCAGCTAGCCGCCCTTAAGTCGTCACTTATTCGACCAGAAGCAACGACTTGGGGGCTCCTGTTCCGGACTGGCCCAATTTTCATAATCGGGCCAAATCCATCTTCTGGCCCCAGAAGGCCCAATAACTCGTTGGCACCCAATACATCCTAAGTCCTCCCGGAAAGTTCCTTCTGGCCGGCCACCAGCGCCACCGATCATGATTTGGACCCAACAAGGGTCGAATCCCCCAGGATCAGCCAAGGAACGCTTGCCCGACAAGCCCTTCGCTCGGTATTAATGTCATCCGGTCAAAGTCTCGTCCGAGCAGTTCAAGCGTCACTCTAACGATTAGTTTCTAACAGTTATCGATTATTGGGGATCCACGATTCAGGCCCAATAATAGGGACCAATAACCATGTGCTGAGGGTATTATATAAACCCTCTCATATGAGAGGGTCTGGTATTAATTCTCACTTTAAATCTCGTATTTGCTCACTCTTTGCTTGCTCTCTTACTTTAGCATCAGAGTGTCTTGCAGGTACACCATCTCTTTTCTCCATCAGCCGTGCTTCAACCATGCTCGACGTCAGCCACATCGGATCCTGATCTCCAGGTACGATCAGTTATAAACCTCAAACCTAAAGTCATTTAGTTGATTAAAATTATAAGAGTAACATAGATAAGAAGTTAAAGGGAGCTTACAAACCTCGTCTTAATGAACTATCAGACTTAGAGGGAGCTTACAAACCTTACTTTAATGGACTGTCTAACTTAGAAGGAGCTTACAAACATCAGACTCTGATGTTAGAATATGTTAATTAAATCATCAACCATTGTTCTTAAATACATTTGTTTGTCATCATCAAAAAGGGGGAGATTGTTGTAATACGATTTGCTCATACCCTTCAAAGGTTTTGATGATAACAAAGTATTTAAAGAACAATAAGGTTTACTAATGGTTGTTCATACTCTTGTGTTTTTCCCACCTTCATTCTGCAAACCAGTGATTGATTCACCATTAGTCTTCATCTGGTTATTTAACAATACTACATGTGTAAAGAATTATGAAATTGGTTCATCTTATTTCATTTGAGTCATCTCAAATTGCTTTTTCAACGTCTGCAACTTCACTCTCTTTAACTTTTCATCTTCGTCATAAAAGTTCTTTAATTTGTCTCACGCTCCTTTTGTTATTTCTTCTTCAATGATCTTCTCAAACCATTAGGATCCACACATCGATGGATCAAGAACAAAGTTTTTTCATCTTTCTTTCTTCTCCTTGTTTGCAACTTGCTGAACATCATCACATTCTCACATCATCACATTCTCTTCCAATGCAAGTACTTCATCGTTCACTATTTCAACGACATCTTGAAATTTGAAGATGATCTTCACCTATGCAACTCACCTCTCGTAGTTCTCCCCTTTGAAAACCGGTAGATTCGCTGGAAATTATGTTGATGTTGAATTTCCGTTTACCATTACAGACTCTCTGAATCGCAATCAGCCTCGTTGATACCGATTTGTTGTAACGGATGGATTAATTAGTGTTTCAAGAAGATGAGATAAAAGAGAGAATATTATTGGGTAAAAACAGAAGTGATTACAATGAAGTTGTATTTGAAAACAACAAATGTATGCCTATATATAGACAATTAAAAAGTCCAAGCCCAAAACATCCAACTCAAGCCTAAAATATACAAAGTTATATTTTACTTCGACAAAACAGCTCTATGTTGTATTCGACTCTGTCGAGTACAAATGACTCTTACTACTTTGACTGACTATTTCAATACTACGACACAATCAAATACTAACTTTCTACAAAACAACGAATTACAACTTCTAATAGATTTCAAAATTAATCTTACAATTTATAAATAAATAAATAAATTTAAAAAAATATACGGTATATTTTAAAATTAACTTTTAAAAATATAGAGAAAATAATTTATTTTTTAAAAACTAAAACAAACAGCTACTTAAACTAACCCAAAAATTCTTATTATTGAATTGAATAGGATAATAACTTACAACTTTACTGTCTATAGCTCTAGAATTCATCAACCATTACCGGGAAAAGTATATAAACATGAGCAACTTTCAACAACTGTCTAGACCCCTATTTATACAATACAAGTATGCTAAATTATTGCTCAAAGCATGAACCTGGTTCAGTAGGAGGAGTTCTAGCATTAAAATTTGTTACAGGAGCAGCTGGAACCCCTCTTCTATTCAACAGACACCTGAAGTATTGCAGCCGCGGTAATGCAGTCGAGACTGTAGTATATTGTCTCGGACTCCACAAACGTTCTGTTCGAAACATGCAATTAACTGTTAATTTCTCATATTTTCAAAATGTAAGGTGTTTGACATAAACACGAATGCGTTTTTACATATAATGACTTTAATTTTCTCAAATTATTATCAATGTCTACGTGTTGGTAGTAGTATCATGTCCGGTGTCTATGTTTGTGTCATCACTTCATAGTACATGACATATGGAGAAATCTTTGGATTAGTAAGACAACTAACCTGCTGCTGCTGCAGCTCGAGGCCATATTGTTTGTTGAACATCTGATGTATCAGCTACCTCACCCCACATGCAAACTTCTCCCCCAAGCACAAGTTTTTGTTCAGAAGCTTCATGTATTCCTTCTAGTGGGTCGGTGTTATAGACAACATCCCAAGGTACATCTAAATGGTCAAGATACCATACCCGCTGGTTACTGAAAATACACCTGAAGCCTTTTTTAACAACCTTCGGGCAAACACCAGAGCTCCACCTATAGAAATAATTCAAATACTTTAGGATCGAGTCATTTGAACATCGGGCCAAAATAAAACTACATGACTACATGGACTGGAACTCACCAGTTATGAATTACTGTTTGTGGGTGGAGCTTTGCTGGAAACGCATTGAAGGTTTCTTCCCTAATAAGTTACATAAAAAGGTTGCATCTTAATGATTTGGCTACAATTTAAGAATATGGAAAATAGTAAATTGAAGTACAAAATACAAAACATATAATATTTACATATATTTATCATACCAGTTCACTGGAGTCCAGTTTTCCGAAAGAGCCATGTCTTGGGCCTTGAGTACAAAATATTCGTAAGCATCCTTAGCAGTCATGTAGTGATTCTGCATCCTGCATTAGAGATAAAGTCACGTCTGAATATTATGCTTGATGCATGACAATAATCAAATTCAGTGATTTTGACGGTTAATTTTCTTGGACCACCAGATATGGGGGAAAACGACTTTTTATGTCAAGGTTCGCATTTTCAATTAAATTTGAGTTTCCGTAGTAAATTTACAGCTCTGGGCAATAAAAAAATCATCTGGAATGTAAACGAATGAATATAAAAGGTTAAAGTTTGTACCACTTATTCACACGAGAAGTATTGGTCCAGCAATCTGTCAAAATAATCAGTGATTTCTTATAAATTATCATTGATACAAAATGGCTTATAACTTGCATTAAACAAATTTCTCTTTGTTATTATGATTATTATCAGTTCGATTGCTATGAAACCGCAAACATTGTTACACATTTCCACACTATAACTACAGTTTATAGACTATAGTGACAAACTAAGATTGTACTAATAATAAAAATGATTCATAAGACTTTGGTTAACAAATTAAATATTTCTTGTCAAGTTGTTATTTAGCAAGTTGCGAGAAGAAAGTCATGCATACCAACCTGTATTCACTTCATCACCACCCAAGTGAAATAGTTCAAAGGGGAATATTTTTCTCATATCTGTAAATTTAGAAGAAAATAGTTAGAAATGTAAAACGGCAAAAATTCATTTATAAGGTCAGTGTACATAGTAATGTAAGTGTGCGCATTCGGAAATCGATGCATGTTTAGATAGGAACTTAACCTGTAATAATGCCAGAAAGGACATCAAAGGTAGACTTCTTTGAAACATCGAGTGGGCTACTACACGAGGGTGATGGCCAAACATCTGGATATCCAATACCCCTAAACAGAAACAAAACATAACAACCTTAAAACATTACTAAGGTAAACTAGGCCTTTGTATATATTGAAAAGACTATCAGCTTAAGAGAAAACTGAGCATGGCATATAAGCTTTACCATGACTTTGCATGACCAGGGACATCCACTTCTGCCATCACATTTATACCTGTGATAAATCATGCAAATAGAAACTTCCATTACTTTAATCCGAAGAAGAAAAAAATTTACATTATCTTGCAAGATCAAAACTGCAAAGTGCTCGGAATAATACGAAACGGAAACTTCAAAAGGATTTCGAGACACCTTACCTCTCATTTTGGAAAAGCTTTATATCATGATAAAGTAAAACATGAAAAGAGAATAGTGTTAGTCAGGCTTAGTTTGAGAAAAGCCAACTCAAAGACATAACACAGAGTATCTTACTTGACAATTTCATATGCATCCTCAACTGTGTATCGTTCCCACTGTGAGTATGAACCTTTCCACAAGTTTGGATATGAAGGTACTTCAAGAGGAAATGACTGTTCGTCTACGATGTGCCAATGTAAAACATTCTGCCATGTAAAAAGTTCCATATCAGCGTTACATGAAAAATAGCATGGTATGCTAGTTTTGGAGATAGCTTTAGTTTCAAACTGTCACAACTCACAAACAAGTTCAACCAAGAGGAAAATATAAATGAAGTCATGATATTTCTCTTACAAGTTTGGCATAGGACATAGATTCAATTATCTGCTTAATAACATTAATCGGTAAATAGTGTCTTGATGTATCTGCAACACAAAAAGAAATCAAAGATTTGTGTCAATGGCCTCTTATCAAAGCATGTGAACAAACCGAATAAATAAAAACTTGTCTCTTTTACAAAATATATTGCATCACCTAACATGAGGCCACGAAAAGAAAATCTTGGTTTGTCTTGGATGGACCAAGGTACCTTGTATATTTGTACTCTTTTTGTTGAATAATCAAAAGAACACAATTGACTGAATGTCTATGTAATCATCATAAAAAAAAGAAGGATGTAAGAAATAAGTCAACATATAACTCAAAAGGATTTACAAGTTTGTCATTCATTTAGAAATTATGGTATGTGTTTTGTCCACAACACTCATGGAAAATAACAAAACAACGATTGTTCAGTTTTGTTTTCAAGTATCCAATTTTTTGAATAAGGGGCAAATTCAATACTTACCTCTATTCCACGCAATGCACCAAAAACAGTATTTGCCTGCATAAAAAAAAACAATTTAAACGATCAAGATCCAATTGATATGTTTGGTTCCATTCCAATTTCCACCGATAAAAAGTGAAACACAAACAAAACAATCTTAATCAATTTTAAGGACAATTGGTTGACCAAACAACAAAATACATCACAATCAACAAGTGCTTGATTGACTTGTTCTGGGGTATAAAAATAAATATGTAGCGTCGACACATCTGAACAAAGAGAACGCTCGGTGTCACTATCTGACACGACATCGACACATCTAAACAAAGAGAACGCTCGGTGTCACTGTTTGACATGACAACGAGACATTTGATTAGTACAAATACTATTTACTTTTTTTTTCAAGTCATTATAGATGTTTCCATGTCTATGATTTATAGTAAAAACAACACTTGAGATTCACACAACAATAGACAGAAAACAACAACAGACATTAGAATTCAACAATAAATGATGGTTGCAAAACCAAAACCAAACCTCAATGGTCACTTTGCCAGAACCACTAGCTTTAATAATTAACAAACTATAGCTTTCATCTACTCCAAGTTGAAGCTGCAACAAATTTTCAAAATCTCAAAATCAAAACATTCTCAAAACCACAACAGAACCAAAAAAAAGTAACCTACCTCTTCAGTTTTGTTATGAACAACAACATTCAACTTGTTAACATCGTAAACAGCTTTGTCTGTTCTTACAGACCCGTTGTTACTGAACACTATCCCTTTGAATCTTTCAAAACCGCCTTTGACGATTGGCGAGTCAGCACCCTTTCCGGTGAGGGAAAGTGTTGGATCAACGGAAAGAGTTTCATTACCGAATGCAAATTTAGCAGGGAGAGGCCAAATAAAAGGAAGTGAATGGTGTGGTTGTAAGAATCTGGCAGCGAATGATTGAGAAATGAAGAATGTGAAAACAATGATGAGTAATGTTTTGTAGCAGCAGCACCAACCCATGGTTGAACCTTAACTTTTTATGCTTCTCATAAAAAGATACATATGCTCTTCCTAAAATGTCCTTTCAAATCACCATCGTTACACATTATCACCATCAACGCCCATGGTTGAAGCTTAACAAGCAAGGTGAATTGCAAGAAAAAAAGACTGAAGCAGAGAGAGTAATGGCTTGGTTTGGTTTTACAGCATTGTTGAATGAACGTTAAGTGGGTGAGTTACATTACCTCGTGAATTAAAATATGTTTTTTTGAACAATCTGAAAATGTAAGAAACATGAATGAAGGTGAAGCATGTTTGTTATTTTACTATATATATGTTTCTTGGATTTATGAGCCACTCTTTAGCCAAAATTAAACGAGGGGAGTTATTTGAACACACAAAAGAAAACAACGTATAGAAATACATCTTCTATAAATATTGATTTAACGTGAAGAGAGAAAAAAAACTAATTAAAAACATTTCTAAAATTAAACAGCTGAATTATGCAAGTTCTCTTCTTATTTTACATTATCTTTTTTGAGCAAAACTAATTTTTCTATATATTATTCTCATAAAAATAAAGTAATTATTCTTTTATAATATTATAAAATATTTATACTTCTTAATTATCATACATTTATTATTTATTATTAACTTTCACGCTACTTTATCTGTGTATCGTTCCCACTTTGTGTATGAACCTTTCCACAAGTTCGGATATGAAGGTACTTCAAGAGGAAATGACTGTTCGTCTACAATGTGCCAATGTAAAACATTCCATATAACCATTATTACATAAAAAATAGCATGGTGTGCTAGTTTTGGAGACAGCTTTAGTTTCAAATTGTCACAAACAACCAAGAGGAATATTTCTCTTACAAGTTTGGCATATGACATAGATTCACTTATCTGCTTAATAACATTAATCGGTAAATAGTGTCTTGATGTATCTGCAACACAGAGAAACCAAAGACCTGTGTCAATAGCCTCTTATCAAAAGCATATGAACAAACCAAATCAAATATAAACTTGTCTCTTTTAAAAAATATATTGGGTCACCTAACATGAGCCCGCGAAAAGGAAATTTTGGTTTCTCTCGGATGGACCAAGGTGCCTTTATGTTTGTACTGTTTTCGTTGAATAATCAAAAAAACACAATTGGCTGAACGTCTACGTAATCATCATAAAATAAGCCACATATAACTCAAAAGGATTTACAAGTTTGTCAATCATTTAGAAACTATGGTATGTGTTTTGTCCATAACACTCAATGAAAATAACAAAACAATTGTTCAGTTTTGTTTTCAGGTATCAGAATTTTTTTATTTTTAAAACATAAGATGAATAAGGTGCAAATTCAATACTTACCTCTAATCCACGCAATGCATCAAATATAGTATTTTCCTGCATAAAAAAAACACAACATTTCAATGACCAAAGATCCAATTTATTTGTTTGGTTCCATTCCAATTTCCACCGATAAGAAGTGAAACACAACACAAAACTATCTTAGTCAATTGTAATGACAATTGGTTGACCAAACAACAAAACTATTTTAGTATAAAGACAATTGGTTGACCGGACAACAAAACACATCAATCAACAAGTGCTTGACTGACTTGTTCTCGGGCATAAAAATAATATATTGAATCAAAAAAAAAATGTAACATCGACACATCTAAATAAATGCATGCTCGATGTTCTGACATAACACCGACATATTTGATTAGTTCAATTTACTTATGTTTTTTCAAATCATTATAGGTTCGCAGTTATGCTGCCGCAACTTTTATATCATAGAAAATGACAAAAATGCAGTTAGTGTAACCGAAATTGTTGTTTGTTGTGATGTAATTGCTGAGACTTCAAAATCTATAATATTCTATCATCAATTACACTTGCAGACTTATATATTATAAGATTTTGAGATTAGTCTCAATGTAACAATTTCACAATTGCAATTTCGACTGCATCGACTGCATTTCGTCATAATATAAATGTCCAGAGTCTAACTGCAACTTTTGTTTAAAATAGGGATTTCATGGAGTGAAAGACAACTGAAGTCGCAATTCCAAAAGTCTATATTTCCTTACACATACAGAAGAGCACTTCTATCATGATCAAAAGATGAGGATGACAAGCTTATCATCTCGAATAGTCTATATGCACCTATTCTCCCTTGATCAAAAGAGTAGAAATTTTCAGCCGTTTGGTTTACTCACTTTAATCGAGAAACAAAAATGGTAAGCAAAATATAAATCAAATCAGAAAAAATAGAAGATAGGAATGATGCTTACAAGCCAATTAGAACCACATCAAACAAAGTTGTTATACTTTCCCCACCATGAGCTTTTCAATGTATAACCAAGAACCTTCCAACCCAGAGTTATAATACACATAAGGGTGAAAATAGGTTGGGCCGAGCTAGGTTTTGCCAAGTCTAAGTCTGACCTGCCAAAAATACTAAAGTCTAAGTCTGGCCTGTAGTCTGTCATAGACTTATTTTAAGTTTGAGTCTGGTCTTTTCTTAAGCCTGGTTAGCTTGTTAGCCTATAAAAATCTATTATTTTAGACATATGTAAATAAATAATTTAAATAATGTTTAATTAAATTTGTTTGCATTGACTTATTTTAACTTATCTATTAGCATAAGTTTTATAAGACAACTTGTTTAAGATAACTTATGAAAATAACTTAGAACATTGTTCATAAAGTATTTTCATCTTATTTTCATAAGTTCTCCAAGATAATCAATTTTTATATATGTATTTTAGTTCAAAGTATAAAACATAACATAATGATAATAAGAAAATTATTTATATTTATTTAGATAGGCCGGCATGTTAGGCTTATAAGATTTTTTTCATGACCTGAGGTCTGGTCTTTTTAACTAAATAGACTTATAAAAAAGACAACTAAACATTTTCTATTTTAAAAAAAAATTTGACTTGACCTGAACCTATGTAGACCTAGACCGTAGGCCCCTATTATCGGTATGGCCTACTTCCACCCCTAAATACACAAAGACTTACTAACCTTCGATATCTAAGAGTGGCTTGCAGTAATGTTGCATATTAATACTCAGCCAATGATACATTTGTAAATGCATACAAGCATATCATATCATTGGTTCATTACTTCAGAATAAATGGACCTATAGCTAAAGTTATCAATGCAATCTGCCACCAACAATAGATAAAAGCAATAGTAACAACGATAAATGGAGATGTAGCAAGAGCAAGTTCACGTATTGAGGATTGAAATTAATTCATTTACCGAGAAGTTAAAAGCATCAAAACAAACAAGGTAGCCCAAAAAGTACAAAATTACAAAGGCCAACAAAAATAGATCAAAGCAGTCTAGACTTGACTTGCAAGAGAAAAACTTAAAGGTAGATCAAGATATTGATGACAAAAGGTTTTACCGTATACTCCCACAACTAGATATTTACCCTTACATATTTTTCAAAATGTTGATTATAACTCTGATTATATTTTATTATTTTATATTTTACCATTTACGTCAGACCGTCAGAATTCCGAAAAAATGACCCTAAAAAGCACGTTCCGGAAGACTTTAATAATGAGTTCCGGTACATTTTTTATCAATCCGGAAGACTTTGGGAAAGTCATCTGGTTTAGTTTTTTTTGTTCACCGGAAGTCTTAAAGAAAGTGTTCCGGTACGGAACACAACCTTTAAGACTTCCGGTAGCCCTATTTCGTTGTACCGGAACACTTCATGTAAGTGTTCTGGTTTGTATCAAGTACAATACCGGAAGACTTACATAAATTGTTCCGGTGTGTATTTTTTTTTTAAATCTTTTTATAATTTGTTATTAAAAAATATTTGTATTGTGTAGGTGCAGTACCTATATACGAAAAAGAACCGATATGTGTGAATACGTCAGATGTATTTACAACGTTAGAGAGATTTGGTACACGAGATGAGGTGATAAGATGGGTTAAAGACACCGGATTACGAAATAAAGTGACGGTTATCATCACTCGTTCAGATATACAAACATGCAAGAGAGGAAGAAGTAACAAAATAATGTTTGATTGTGATAAAGGTGGGAAATACAAGGATATTCGTAGTGGAATCGAAAGTGCGACGAAAAAATGTGGATGTCCATTTAAGATCAGGTCGACTCCGGCAAAAGATGGATCTGGATGGAAGATTGATGTAAAATGCGGGGTTCATAACCATGATTTACCTGATAGATTAGAAGGTCACTCATTTGTTAGTAGGTTGACAGCGGATCAGAATCAACATGTTGCTGATTTAACAAAGAGAAAGGTTACACCTAGAAATATATTGCATTCCTTGCACGAGCGAGATCCAGATTGTGTCACTCGAATCACACAAATATACAAACAAAAGAGTATGATGGAAAAAGAGATAAGAGGTCCTAGAAGTGAGATACAACATTTGTTTAAGTTTATCGAGGCTGCAGGTTATGTTTATTGGATTAGAAAAAGAGACGACTCTGAAGTTATTAAAGATATATTTTGGGCACATCCAGATTCAGTTAAGTTGTTTCCTATTGTGTTAGTTATGGATAGCACTTACAAGACAAACAAATACAGACAACCTTTGTTTGAAATTGTTGGCATGACATCAACCGAGTTGACTTTTGCTGTATATTGAGACTGAGACTTTTTGGTGGGTGTTAGATAAGCTTAAACAATTGTTTATGAAGAAAGATTTGTTTCCACAAGTGATGATGACAGATAGAGGTCTTGCTTTGATGAAAGTCGTTGAGATTGTGTTTCCAAAGACAAATAATTTGCTATGTCAGTTTCACATTAACAAAAATGTTGGTGCAAAAAGGAAACTATTAGTGGCTCGTGATATGCAAGAGTCAATTGGCAAATTATGGACGGATGTTGTATGGGCTAGTGATGAGGTTGAGTATGCTCAACATTTAAAAGAACTTGAGCATTCGTGTGTTGATTGTCCTAAATGTTTTGAGTACGTGAATGACACATGGTTGACACCACATAGACAGAGATTTGTTTGCGCATGGATTAATCGAGTCCTACATATGGGTAACACGACGACTAATCGGTATGTTTTGATTTAGATCCCAAAATATAATTTTTGTGAATTTTTTATTTTTCTTAGTTAGTTTAAATATGTATTATTATAGGGTTGAGTCTGCTCATTGGAAGTTAAAGCAGATGTTGGGTAACAGTATTGGTGACATGGTCAAATGTTGGGAGGCCATGAATGACAACTTAAAGATACAAATTAGCAACATTCGAGCTTCTTTTCAAAAGAGTGTGTATGAAGTTGCGCATATCTATTCAAGTTCATTTTACACATATTTACGTACTTCAGTGTCGCGAGCTGCATTGAGGCGCGTTGCTGAAGAGTTAACTAGAATTGATTATATTGGAACTAACAAGGACAGATGTCGTTGTACTCTTAGAACAACCTATGGATTACCTTGCGCGTGTGAGTTGGTAGGGTATAGAATTAGTGGTATTCTGATACCAATTTACGTTGTGCATGTACATTGGAGGAAACTAAGTATGGAAATTAAGTTGGAAGAAGACTTAGATGAGGAATCGGAGGTGGGTATGAAATCTGCAATGGATGAGTTATGGAAAAGGTATAGGTCACAAGATGTTGTTGGAAGAAGGGCATTACATAGTAGGGCTTATGAACTTGCATTTCCCACAACGACTTCTTTGTTACCACCACCTGAAAAAAAAAAAAAAAAAAGGTGGAGTCAAGAAAAAAGACAAAAAACCTGTAGGGTATGATGTTTATAGAGACCCTTCGTATCATTAGTATGTTGATCAAGCATCTCAATCTTCACAACGACAATCTCAACCATCGCAAAATTCAAAAAAGAAATCTCAACCATCACAACCTGTGAAAAAGAAGTTGAAATTATCACAAACTTTACAATCATCTAAACGGTTCATCCTTCAATTTCCTAATCATATTAGGTCATTTATTGATGACGTAGTCAACGTATTGTTAGATGGTAATTGTGGATTTAGAGTGATTGCTTCATTGCAGGGTTATGCTGAAGATGGTTGGCCAATGGTTCGTCGAGACTTGGAGTTGGAAATTATACATAATGAAAGATCAACTTTATATGCCAGTTTATTTGCTGATCGGTTAGCTGAAGTGAGAGATTCTTTGAAGATAGAGGGAAGTGGTTCTCAACCACCAAATAAATGGTTGACTCTACCAGACATGGGATGCGTGATTGTGAATCGGTATAATGTGGTACTTGTCTGTTTAGGATTCGAATGCTTGACTTTCTTCCCTATGACAACTACATTCTCACTGAATGTCTCATTTTATTGCATTGGATTTGTAAACTCAAGTCATTGGATTCAGGTAAACATTGTTATAATTAGATATTATTGGTAAATGTTTTGAGTAATGTTAAATAATGTTTTGTTTAATTTTGTATACAGGTTAACATGAAAGAAGGATTTCCATTGCCACCAGTGACAACAGATTGGAAGAACTTACGTTATCCAGCAACAACATCGTGGATGGTAGGATTTGCAGCACGTCTACAACATTGGCAACAACTTACGCCTATATTACGAACACATTATGAACTATAAACTATGTTATTCATTTTCATTCATGAATTATATTATATGTTTGCAACACTTTATGAATTATAATCTATGGAATTAAATTTTAATTTCAATTTTTAAGTCTAAAAATTATCAATAACATATAACATAAATAACATCGTACATATAAGTTTAAATGTTAAGATATTCAGAAACCAAGTCTAAAAATTATTAATAACATATAACATAAACATAACTATAGATCACTGTGAACGAGCAATACGTAAAGCTGCAAACAGATCAGCAAAATGTGGATCATCCTTTTCAGCCGCATTTTGTTGAAGGTAGTGATGAATCAATGTAGACACACAACCCCAGGCAGGATCAGATGGCCCCGCATCGTACTCAGGAACAGATGCAACTCTCGGCTCATCATGGCTAGGCGGTACCAATCGAGGATGCGAAACACGATAATACCACTCAAGATATCCATCATCTGCCTCAAATGGGATAGTCGCCAGTGTTGTCGAACGAATCACCTGCCCAACACTATGGATGTAACTAATCCACTCAACATCAATATCACCATCCATCGTATGATCAATAGGTGCAGGTGGAGTATACTGATGGTATCCAAACTGTCGAAGACACCTGTCAGGCATGTATGGAACAATAGTGTCACCCCACCTCAAACAGCCCATATATAGAGAAATCTCATCAAAATGACGATGAACTCTATGATCCTCGAATGGCCGCCATATGACATCGATCGGTGTCAGCTCATCCATAATAGGCTGTAACTCATCCACCTTTCACGCACCTTGTTTGTATGTGCACCTCATCGCTCGCGGGAGACCATAATTCTGAGCTGGTATCCAATTCTCTCCTTTTTTTCCAAGAGTTGGAAAATATTCATGAATCCAGCACTGTTAAAAAATTATAATATAATAATTAAGTTTAACATAATGAACATAATAAAAAAAACATTAGACTTCAAATAAAAAACAACCAATAAATTGAATTTAAACTTTTACCTGTAACAGAGTCGGGTAACCACCGAGCTATTTACAACTGAACATGGACTCATCTCCAAGATACTTATACAAGGTCACCAATGCAGCTGCTGCCCAACTATAGTTCGACAACCCATCCAAGTCCCTAAATATTGTCAGGTATCGTGCCTCAACAAGTGTAAACGACTTATCCGCAAAGATCGTGCAACTCACTAACATCATCAAATAACATCTGGTCACATATGGCCACGATGAAGCAACTCGATGCTCTACGAATCGATCATATAACCACTTAATCTTGTAGTACGAACCTCTGCACTCACGGACCTGGTATAGTGTCACTCTCGATGACACTCCTAGGTAGTCAACGGTCCACTCAACATCTAGGTCTTCACTGATAGGTTGAGGGGTCCAGAATACCCCCAGATGGGCAAGTGAAGCAAATATGCCACATCATCTAAAGTAATCGTCATTTCACCAAACGGCATGTGAAATGAAGATGTCTTTAGATGCCACCTCTCAACAAATGCAGAAACCAAGTTTGCATCGATCTTCTTCAAACTGGTTCTCTGTAGGGAAGCTAAACCGGACCTAGATATCAAAGCCTCAATCTCCAGTGGAAGCTGTTGTGGAACCATATGAGTCAACTTTAATCCATGTCATGCAACCTTCAACTCCTTCGTTGCACCTCTCTCCTGAAGAGAAAAAAAATAAACAATAGATAATTATAATTTCAGTTTTTATTCAATACTAAATAATTATAATTTCAATTTTTATTCAGTCGTAAAAAAATTATAATTTACTTACCTCACCAAACTATAACCGTCTGGCAACATGATGCTCGTACGTAACCAAAACACTGGTATCGTACAGACCTCCAGCATATCCAACTGGATCTGTTACAGCTGCAGATGTACTGACATCATCTTTGTGTGTCCTTCTAGACGTATCGCCCCATCCCATAGGTCGAACCGGTATCCTCCCATCCCTGCCTTGTGAACGCACCACTGAAGGAAAAAAAAATTTAAAAAAAATTTTAAAAAAATCAAATCCGGAAGACTTTAAAAAAGACTTCTGGTACACATGTTTGTGTATAACCATACCGAAAGACTTTTTCCAAGTCGTCCGGAAGACTTTTCAATAACCCAGCAAACCGGAAAACTTCTTCCAAGTCTTCCAGAAGTCTTTTTTCAAAAACACAGTAAACCGGAAGACTTTCACAAAGTCTTCCGGTACCTGAACACTTGCAAAAACTCTTCCGGTGCGTTAAAATTCAAACCAGAAGACTTACTTTAAGTCTTCTGGTAAATTCGGCTTAATGTTAAACTTTTTCTCTTGTGCGGTAACTTTGGATGAAAGGTAAAAATGGAAAGAAAATTTTATTTTTAACTATTTATACGAGGGAATTTTAGTCCAAAAAAATGAGTGTATGAGTATAAGACTAATTGTGGGGGTGTATGGTAAAGCCTTCTTGATGACATATCAATACTTTTATGGATGAAAATACTTGTCAAAACCATTGTTGTATCTATAGAAGCCTTAACCAACCTGATACCCTGATAATAAAATACAAAATGGCATGTCAATTTAACTATTAAATTAAAATCCATATCAGAAACTTTGAAACACACACAAAAGATAATATGTACCTCATCGAGCCCCAATTCAACAACCATTTCCTCCCATGCAGCATTCTCTTTGATAAGAAATTTGCTAGCAACATCAATGACCGAAACAAGAGGCTGAATAGTTAAATCATCCATCACCAAAAAAGTAACATCATCTTTCACAATATCGTCAGGTATTTGAGCGGTAGGGTTTGTTGTTTTGCCGATTGTGGTGGAAAGAAGCATAAACATTTGAGGTGAAAAGAGGTAAACATTAGGGTTTAAGAGACGCTTCACGGAATGTTGCGGTAGCATGAGGTATTTGTCAGGGAGGTTTTAGAGACTACGATAGACGTTACCTATGTCAGGGAGCATTCCATTTTCCTCGACGAGTTTAGCAACAATGGGCAAAGGCAAATAGAGAATGTTGAGAATAAAATCAACAACCGGTTTTGATGCTTCAGCAAAGAGAACTTTGTCGGTTTCAGTGTCGATGATAAGCTTCATTGTTAATTTGGAGTGAGAGGAAGAAGAAGGTGATGAATTCATTTTGAAATGGGAAAACCTCTTTTCAATTTGTTCTATTATGGGATCATCACATTGTTAGAATTTTCCAAGGTTTAATATCATTTTTGGTCATCTAACACATGGTTCAATTTGGTCATCTTTCTTTTAAAAATTTCAAATTTGTTTCATATATTCTTAAAATGTTTCATGTTGGTCCAAACCGTCAAATAGATGCTAACGGTGGTAAAAATGATGATGTATATTCTAGGGTGGTAGATATTGTGAAATGTACAGTAATACTCTCCTTCTTCATTGTGTTGTGTTTGTTATAAAATCAGGTCACGTTTTCATTACCAATTCCAAAAGCTAGGGCACAAATTCCTCTTTTTCAAATTGAAACGAGAATCTTCCCTAAATCATGAATTATGGGCGTGGTTCATCTTCTTCTTCAAGAACTGAGTTCGATCCACAAGTGTATACAAATTTTGGAAAGCTTATGTATGGTTGTGGAGACCTAGTTGTTCTTCAAAAAGCAAGAACACCCAACAACTACGGAAAATGTTTTTGGGGTTGTCAACATTTTAAGGTAATGTTCTATCTTCATCACCTAAGTTTACATTCTTCTCTTCAATGTTCTGATTGAAAATCATTGTTGTACAGGGAAGTACAAAATCTGGGTGTGGATTCTTTGAATGGTTTTATGATGTTGCTAATGGTGAAAATGAAGAAAGCATAAGGAATATGCAATGGAAAATAGATATACAATACAAAGAGATGGATGAACTCAAAAAATAATTGGGTGAGCCAAAAAAAATGGTGGAAGTTTTGAAGGTGGAGAATTTGCAGTTAGAAGAAGGCTTGAAGAACACTAAGAAATGGAAGATTATATAGAAGTGCTTGTGTTACTCACTGTTTTTTGTCTTAGTAGTTAGGATGTTATGAAAATTAGGTGTTGCAGTTGAGATGTATTTTTCATTTCTGTTGTACCAAGTTTATTATGAATGAAAAAAGGTTGGTTTAATTGACATGTTTTAGTGTTATTACCTTAATATAATAACAATTTGTTGCCTTAATTTGTTGACATAATTTGATAACAGTTGTGTACATAATTTGACCATAACAGGTCATAACATGTTATGTACATAATTTGACCATAACAGGTTTTGCACATAATTTGAACATAACATGTTTTTGCATATGACAGATTTTGTGCATACCTAAATTTGATACCTTAACAGGTTTTGCACATAATAGATACTTAAGTAATAGATTTTGCACATAACAAGTTGATACACGGGTTTTTTACATTACAAATTGATACTTAAGTAACAAGTTTTGACCATAATAGATAAGTAATTGGTTTTGCACATAACAAGTAGCATTACATAGAACTTAAGTAGCATTACATAGAAGATTCTAAGTTTTGACAAAATGTTGAGTACATAGTAGCATTACATAGAAGATTCTAAGTTTTGACAAAATGTTGAGTACATAGCAGCATTACATAGTAGCATTACACAAAATAACAAGTCAAAATACAACAGTACACAACGCATCGTAAGATACAAATTCTAAGAGGATTTCTTTGGGATGTTCCTTTTAGTAGGAGTTATCCTCCTAGTTGTTGGACCTACTGCATTCTGTGATGCATAAAGCCTTATAGTGGGGCCTCTTGAAACCTGTGTTGGTTTTCTAAAAGGAAGCTGGTGTCTAGCCTGTGGTGTAGTCCTCTTGTGAATTATCAGAGATGTTTGAGAAGCATGAGTTGGTTGAGAAGCCTGAGTTGGTTGAGTAGATTGTGATACATGTGCTGACTGGCCTAATGCATATGCTTGAGTAGTTTGTGGTGTCTGCTTACAAGTAGATTTGTTATGTCCAGTTTTTCTACACCTTGTACACATCAGAATCATACCAGTTTTCCTTATTTTTCTATTAGATTCATCAATCTCACCCTGCTCACGATTCCTCCTTTTTTAGGGGCTTCCAGACATTTTCTTGTATTTGGGTGGCTGCACATCATGGTACTCAGTCCTAACCAATAAATTGATACCATTAAGTGCATAGATTATTGGTTCATAAACCTGATGATAGCTAGCCTTCTTGTAATAATTTGGTACAAAATCATCAACAGAAAGACCTCTAGCCTTCATTAAAGCAATTCCATGGACACATGGAAGGCCTTTTAGTTGCCTTTTCCTGCAAGAACAATCATGGTCCTTCAGGTTGACCACAAAGGTATCATCCTAGTTCTCAATATGCCTCACCTCAAATATATACTCTACTAACATCCTAAACAAACACAGGAGTAAGTGTTATACTTTCTAATATAAACATTGTTTACAAGAATTAGTGTTATACTACCTATCTAAACAATGTTTACAAGAATAAGTGTTACCTTACTATCCATGAATTGGTGTAGCTACTGGTTTTCTTCCAACTTCTTCTTGATATTTGGTAAAACATCCTCATCACTTAAATAAGAGAACCTCAACCTATTTCCTTCCCATTTTTCCATTATATACCCCTTTATTTCTTCTAACATCGTTACCAATGGTCTTGCCCTTGCTTCTACAATCACACTGTTGAATGCCTCTGACATATTATTTAGCACAGTATCATATTTTTTGGTGGTCCTAAAATATGACTTACTCCAAAATCTTGGTGGTGTCTGCATCATGTGCTTGTAGGCATCTTCATGTATTTGTCTCATGCCTCTCATCCCCTTTTCCCAAGCTTGTGGGTAAGTTTCTCTAGCTGCTCTCCCAGTTATCGCCTTCAATGTTTTTCCTGGAAATCTCTTCCTGAAATTGTTGTATAAGTGCCTCACACAAAACCTTTGCTCAACACCTGGTAGTAATTCATCCATAGCAGGAAGCAGACCCTGCAAATACATATAACACTTATTGCACCAAACCTGGCCCTGATTTCCTTTATTTTGTTAACCCCTAAATTCCATTTCTTAAGTGCCTTCTCTTTTATATCTTTCAGCTTGAGTTTAGGATTATTTTTCAACCAGTTTTTTAACCTCTTACTAATCCATCTTGTACTCATCATCTTTACATTATACTCTCTTGGACAATTGTGTATGTCAACTAGTTTTCTAAGTTGCTAGGTCTCCTCATCAGATAACTTTCCACAATATACCTCCCACTCACATCCTTCCTTACACACAACCTTCACTCTTTTTTGTCATTTTTCAAAAATTTTAAACATCTTCCATTTTGAATTGCATATGTCTGTATGGCTTCCTTAAATTCACTTTTGGTATTAAAGTAAGTCCCAAAGTCCCACTTATAGTCAGACATATCTTTCATAAGCTTAAATATGGGATGCTTCTTCTTCCTTGGTTCTAAATTGTCCTCACTATCACATCCACTATCTAAATAGTCACTATCATATAAAACATCATTATCCTCTACACTTTATCCTTCCCCTTTCTTTTTCTTCAAGTTACTACATCCTTCAAGGTTATCATCATAACTAACCATGTTGGCAACATGTTCTTCCTCATTGTCCAGACTAACATCAGAATCAATATATGATAGTTCCATAGAACTATCATAAACAAATGAAGAATCCTCATCATCAGAACTTGTGTCAACTCCCTCATCAAGATTGACACCCTCATTAACATTCACACTCCCACCAATCTTTAGTCCTCACTAGCATCAACTCTCTCATCTTGATTGACACCCTCACCAGACTTAAATCCCTCTCATGTACTCATTCCCTCACTAGCATCATCTCCCTCACCTAGATTGACTCCCTCATCAACATTCACTCCCTCACCTAGATTGGCTCCCTCATCAGCATTCATTCCCTCGCCTAGATTGACTTCATCATGCTGATTCTCTACATCCTTAATTACTTGTTTAATCATCTCTGCAACAATGTCATAGTGTTCAGGAACAACCATGTTTTGGGGTTCTTCATTTATTGGTTCTTCTTTCATGTTTGATGGTTATTCATCTAAGGGAACATCAACATACTCAGTTTGGGACAGAGGGTGTTCAATATAAATGTCTACTTTCAGGTGAACCCTGCATAAGTCAGTTATGTCTAAAGCTCCTTTATCATCCTTAAGTAAATTAATTCCAAATGTAGGATCCTTATAGTATATATTATCTACCTGAGTATACCCTAGGTTATTTAAAACACCAATCAACTCAAAATATGACTACCCATCAACATATACCCTTAACTCATTGCATTTTCCACCAACATAATTAGTTTTTTAAAAATCCAAAAATTCACCACTATGGTGAATGTTAAGAGTAATTAGTTCTTCCATTTGAAACCAAAATCACCTACAAACGCAAATTACAGAAAAGGAGTACATCAACCGTAGTTTTGGAAAGGGGCCAAAAAACCTAGAATAAAGAATACAAATTTCGTTTGTGGGGCAAAAAACCCTAAAATACTGAATACATAAACCCTAGAAACAGGAAAGGAATTGGTTACTGACCTCATTTGCTTCGTCTTCGTCTTGAAGGAATTTGTTTGCTTCGTCTTCTTGAACCAACACTCTTTTGCGCTAGGGTTGAAATATTTTGAAAATGAGAGAAGACAACTGAAGAGTGTTATGTCATACAACTAAAAAGTATTGAATAGTCAACACCGTGCCACATCACCATTCATTACATTACACATCAGCCAACTAATTCCACATAAGCAACATTTTAAGCCAAATTTTAACTTTTCTAACGGAAAGGACAAACGTGAAACATTTTAAAAACGTATGGGATCAGTTTGGAACTTTTAAAAGAAAGAGAACCAAATTGAACTCTGGTCTATAGTTAGAGGACCAAAAAGGGTATTAAGCCTATATTTTACTAGAGTTGACACAGGACATCTGTCCCCTTATTTAATGCGGGAAAAAACGTATGGGCGAACAATTTTCTATTGTTCAAAATTTATTTGGAATTAGATTTATATTTTAAATAATTTTGTTGTGCATGATGAATATGTTTATAATTTGAATTTAAAGAATGAACCTGTGAAATTATTATATTTTGAAATTTTATAAATGTTGTGATATTTTTAAAGACTACGTCATTCGATTCGATTTGATAGATTTAATAAATATTTAGTTTTGTTATAGAGATCGATTTATTTAACCGAGTTATCTGGTTTAATTCAATTTAGAAATGTAGTTCGACCAGTGATTCGCTGATTTGACCAATGAATCAGTGATCCAGTATCTCATTGATTTGATGATCAATACAATTTTTAAAACATTGCGCAAATGTGAAAATGTTAACCGTGTTTGATTTTGATTTTTAATTAAACTATTTATAAAATTAAAAAAATATTAGAATAGTAGTTGAACTTTTCACAAAAATATGGTAGTATATACAAAACTTTGGTCTAAAGTTTAACTCTTGACATACATATTTATTTGTATATTTAACAATATAAATAAATTATTGAAATTTATAAATTAAAAACTATTAAAATATAATAATTTATGAAATTTATGCTCTTGAGTAGATGTTAGTCTACGCAAAATTTATGAAAGAACTCTTATTCGGAATGCGTAAACTTAAATATGATGAGAATATTGTTTTGGTAAAAGAGTGTAGTTATATAATCAAACACAAGTTTCCACCTAAATTTATTGATCCAGTGTATTTGTTATTCTTTGTTATATTGGTCTACTAAAGATTGATCATGCATTATGTTATTTAAGAACAAGTATCAATTTGATGTCATTGTATATGATAAGGAAGTTAAACTGCGGAGAACTAAAGCTAACTCGGTGACTCTTACTTTAGATGATCGATTTATCACCTATCCATATGGAGTTCTCGAAGATGTGCTTGTGAGAGTAGGTGATTTATTGTTTCTAGTTGATTTTGTGATCTTGGATATGGTAGAAGACTCTGAAACACCATAGATGTTAGGAAGACTTTTCTTAGTAACCTATAAAACTTTGATTGATGCGGAAATGGGAGAATTAATTTTGAGATTCAACAAAGAAAAGATTATGTTTAATGTACTTGAAGCCATGAAACATCAAAAAGAAAATCCTCGATGCAATAGAATTGATGTAGTGGATGAGATTGTTCAGAAAGAAACCGCAGATGGATCACCATCATCCCCATAGATAGAGTTAATATGAATTCCCTTGAAGCAGATAAATATGAGTCCTCGTAGAGGTAACATAATGTTTACATCAGTTGCAAGCAACCCAAGTTGACATAACCACGAAGAAGATTGAAGATTTAGGTGGTGGTGAGCCGAAGTGTTCAGTTAAATACTCGACCAATCATGAATTAAAAGAGCTTCTTCCATAGTTTAAAATGTATTCTTGGAAAAGAAACCATTGCAATCATCCATTATCAGTTGTTCGTTGTCTGTTTTGGAAGAAGAAAAGCTTTTCAGAGTACTAAGAGGTAATAAATAAATATTTGTTTGGATTGTTACTGATTTGAAAGGAATAATTATATCCCATTGCATGCACAAGATCAAATTTGAGGAAGAATTCAAGCCGAAATTTCAACCTCAACGAATATTAAATCATACCATGAAAAAACTGGCCAGAAAGGACGTGTTTAAGCTACTTGAAGCACATATGATCTATCATATTTTTTATAGTTCTTGGTGAGTCTCGTGCATGTAATTCCAAATAAGGGAGGTATCACCCTCGTCTAGAATGAAAAAAAAAAAGGAGTTAATACCAACTCACACAGTTATTAAATGGTACATGTGTATTTACTATTACATGTTGAATCAAACTACGCAAAAAAAAGGGTCATTTTCCATTACTTTTCATGGATCAGATGATGGAAAGGTTAACAGGCAAACTTACTATTGTTTCTTAGATGAATATTCGGGATACAACCAGATTGTTGTAGATCCTACTGATCAAGAGAATATTGTTTTCACTTGCCCTTTGAAGTTTTTGCTTATCAGAGGATTCCCATTGGTTTGTGAAACGCTCCAGCTACTTTTCAAAGGTGCGTGTTTTCCATCTTTTTTTATACAATAGAAAATTCCATTGAGATATTTATAGATGATTTTTCTATATTTGATAGTACTTTTTGATATTAGTCTTTATCACCTTAATGTCGTTTTGAAGAGATGTGTTGAAACGAACCTAATTTTAAATTGGGAAAATGTTATTTTATGGTGACCAAAGGTTTCATTCATGGAGTCAAAACTCAACACTTTCAACAGCAATAATCATACTTATGGAAAATTATCATGAACAACAATTAGAACAATCACAATACATTAAATTCATATTGATATCATCATTCATAACAGATTCATCACCAATTCATATTGATAACGCACAATTATCAACAATAGAAAGAAATAAGGAAAGACCTAGAGGAGGGTAAGGACCCCCTTACCTTATATTTCCAACAAGTAAGTTTTCTCTATGACTATGGTGTTCTTCTCCTCTCTCAAACCCTTGCTTTTTTCTTCTTTCCAAAAGTTCTTCTCTCAATTGACTCCAAATAATATGTATTGCATAAAACCTTTAATCTCTATTAACTTTTACTCTTTATTTAACCTAATTTCAATTATTAATTACTTCACTCCAGTCCACAACCCACTTATGTTTCCTCACCACTTACACCCTATTTTCATTAATTCTATTTTCCACCCTATCTCGTAATATTCATATTTTCTTATTATTTTAATTAATTAAAATTAACTATAATTCTAATTAATTTTCACAATTCATTAAAAAAATCCAAAACCCCTAAACACACCAAATACATCAATAATCAAATAAAATTTATTGAATTTGATATATATATATATATATATATATATATATATATATATATATATATATATATATATATATATATATATATATATATATATATATATATATATATATATATATATATATATATATATATATATATATATATATATATATATATATATATCAGGGTGTTACACGCGGTGGCGGAACTAGTGGTCCTTGATCTATCCATTTCTATGAATCGATGAAGTTCAAAAGTACTGAAAAATGAAAATCTGGAGAATTGGTGTCTCTTTATTGGTGTTGAACTCAATTTTTTTGATCACAACTAAATTTGCTTCGATTTGTTTATTCATCTGGTTCGAAGTTGAGGAAAGTCTCACGTTAAAGCAGTGTACTTGGAGATAGGGAATCGTATGATACGCAAGAATCAAGTGTCGGTTCCCAAAGACTGTGCCATTGTATAGTTCTGAAACCATACATATGTGGAGTCACGGAAGCTACGGTGGAGGAGAGCTTTTAATGCGACGAATAGGGGTGTACCTGCAAGATTAGCACTCCAACGCTCAAGTCAGTACGTGAATGATGAGAGAGTATTCAAATTGTGTTTGAAACTTGTTTTCTGAAATGGTGTCATCTGCATCATTCACATATATGGGGGGCACAATAACTAACTTGCTAACTTTCCGACATCGAATGCGGAGGACCGTTGGATGCGCTGGAGGGATGGATCTCCTGCTTCTAGAATATTGAAGGTTTTGTGATTAGGATAATGTTCCATAATCTTTAGTATATACTTAAGTTGGATCTAGGATGTTACGCCTGGTGTACGACTCAGAAAAGGAACACGCTTGGATCAGATCAATCTAGGGAGTCCTTTTCTTATGGTGGTTGGATTCTTGAAGGTGGGGCCTAATCGTGGAGGATATGCCCATCCCAGAACACTTGTCATTTCTAATCTTATTTTGTCTAGTATTACCACACAACCAACGCAACATCCTCATATCTCTTATACTTGTTTTATTCTCGTGTTGATTCTTAAGCGTCCAATATTTTGTTTGATACAACATTACGGGTCTTACCGCAGTATGATAAAAATGTCTCTTCAACTTGAGAGGTACCTTTCTATCGCCTCCCCTCCATTTCAACCACCAAGTGAGTTTAAATTGAGATCGAGTATTGTTGAGGTTTTTCCATCGAGATCTTTTAATCACATGATTTGTGGAGGCATACACAGTAGTTAAAACACAAAGGTTATCTTGCTCTTTGATAAAAAAAATGACACATTCAAAAATGAACAAAAATAACGTTTGATCCAACGTCGAGCAATTTTTCCAAATCCAACCACTGTCACCAACGCGAGTGTTTGATCCAATGTCAAGTATCTCTTCTGATTACATCAAACTTTTTTCATAATCAACTTCAAACACTTGATCCAACGTCAAGTTGTTTGTTTTCTAAAGCTTTTCCCAATAACTTGGAAAAAATAATTGATTAGATTTAGACATTCTCTTTCCTGAATGTTTGGACATTGTTGTAGAGTTCCATGTTCGAACATTCGTCTTTTGTCTTAAAACACAATAATTATTTGATTTAAGTTGGTTTTCCTATAGAAGAAAAAGGATTGATTGGATTTAGACCTTCTCCTTCTCTGATTAATTGGACACTGATGTAGAGCTCTTTGTGTGAATAATCGTCTTCCGTTAATGAACTTTGACTTAATTCACCACATGTTTCATAGTAACTTTTGGACGAAAAGAAAGTAATCGGGCTTAGGCCTCTTCCTTTTCCGGGTATTTGGATATTGATGTAGAGCTCCATATTCGAATACATGTATCCACATAAAAGAAACTTAATCAATCAAACTTGTTTTCCTCCCTTGCATGACTTCGAAAATCTTTTCAGAAATGAGTATGCTTTATCCATATCGACATGAAACAAACAAAGGTTTTCGCCTCCAAGAGCGAGCAACAAGCAAAGGTTTAACCACTCAATTTGTCTAAAACATCACTCTCTAAAAGCAACCAACAAATAGTTCTTTTCTACAAAGAATTGTGTATCATTTAGTTCTCCATTGCACCTGAAGATACGTAGGAGTAGGATTTTGAAATCTTGTCAGACACATTAATTAAAAACCCTAAAAAAATATATTCTTTCTTTTCTCTCACTCAATAAGTAGAAGATCACAAACTAACATTACGCTAACATTCTTTCGGAAAACTAACTAAATGGATCTCTTTGAGTACAACAGATGTGAAGGGTACTAATATATTCCCCTTATATAACCGATTCCCGAACCTGCTCTTGGTTGCGACGACCATTTTCTTTCTCTTAAAAGTTTTATCGATATTTCCCTTTCCTCTTTTGTAATAAATAAAGTTCGATAGCAACTCTGTTCGAATCATTTTCCACGATCGCGCGATATGCCTCGCAAAGGATCGTATTTTTTGAGATGCGACAAACCATAAGTTTTAATCCAAATTTTTGAAAAAAATTATTTAAACTATAATGGTTTAAATCTTTAGTCCATGGAAATAGTTTGAGAAAACTAAGATCAAATTCCAAGAGTTAGCCAACCTAACCCTACGAACATCTTCAATGGTTGAAAAAGAGAACTCATAATATCTTCTACATCCAAAGAAGTCATACCCCACCTACCTATTGATTTCCAAAAGGCGGATAACTTGGCTTTCAAGGAGCAACTACCGAAAGTGGAAATGTTCCCTTAGGCCAAATGACTCTCCCATGGAGATTATGTTTGCAAGCTTCTAAGCTAAGCTTATAAATTTTCTTTATCAAAATAATAGTTATAAAGTATGCATGCAACATAATATAGATGAGTGATATAGTAAACATAAATTTTCTTCTTATTATTGAATTGAATACGATAATAACTTACAACATCATTACTGACCGCAGATCTAGAATTAATTACTTTCAACAACACCTGTCTAGACCTATTAGACAATATTACAAGAATGCTAAAATTATTGCCCATAGCATGAACCTGGTCCAGTAGGAGGATTTCTAGCATAAAAATTTGTGACAGGAGCAGCTGCAACCCCTCTTCTATTCAGCAGACATCTGAAGTATTGCAGTCGCGGTAATGCAGTTAAGTTACCATTTCTACCGGTAGTAAATTGTCTTGGACTCCACAAACGTTCTGTTTGAAACATGCAATTAACGGTTAATTTTTCATATTTTCAAACTTTAAGGTGTGTCTGACATCAACACGACACTAAAACGTGCTGTTACACATAATGAATTTAATTTTCTCAAATAATTATTAGCGTCTATGTGTCGGTATCAAGTGTCGTGTCCGATGTCTGTGTGAGTGGAAAACATCTTCGGATTAGTAAGACAGCTAACCTGCGGCTGCAGCAGCCCGAGGCCATATTGTTTGCTGAACATCCGACGTATCAGCTACCTCACCCCACATGCAAACTTCTCCTCCAAGCACAAGTTTCTGTTCAGAAGCTTCGTGTATTCCTTCTATTGGATCGGCATTATATACAACATCCCAAGGTACATCTACATGGTCAAGATACCATACACCCTGGTTACTGAAAATACACCTCAGGCCTTTTGCTACAACCTGCGGGCAAACACCGGCGCCCAACCTATAGAAATAATTACTTAAAATACTTTAGGACTGAGTTGTTTGAGATTCAAGCCAAAATAAAACTACACGGACAAGAACTCACCAGTTATGCACTACAGTTCGCGGATGGAGCTTTGTCGGAAAGGTATTGAAGGTTTCTTCCCTGATAAGTTACATAAAAAGGTCGCATCTAAATAATATGGCTACAAATTATTGCTCAAAATATTCGTAAGCATTGATAGATCTATATATCATACCAGTTCACAGGACTCCAGTTTTTCGAAAGAGCTATGTGTTGAGCCTTCAGTACAAAATATTCGTAAGCATCATTAGCAGTCATGTTGTGATTCTGAAGCCTGCATTAAAGAGAAAGTCACAGCTGAATATTTTGCTTTCGTTGATGGTAAATTTTCATTGCCCACCAAATTTGGGGAAACACAACTTTCGTTGTCGAGGTTCACATTTTCAATAGAATTTGAGTTTCCATAGTGAATTTACAACTCTAGGCAATAAAAAAGTCATCATAGAATGTAAACGAATGAGTATAAAAAAGGTTAATATTCGTACCACTTATTTACACGAGAAGTATTGGTCCAGCAATCTGTCAAAATAAACAGTGATTTCTTATAAATTAGCACTGATACAAAATGGCTTATAACTTGCAATAAACAAATTTTCTTTGTTATTATGATTATTATCATTTCGATTGACGTGAAGCCGCAAACATAGTTACACATTTCCATTCTATAGTTTATAGACTATAGTGACAAACGTTGATCGTACTAATAATAAAAATGATTCATAGGACTTTGGTTAACAGATTAAAGATTTTCTGTCAGGAAGAAAGCCATGCATACCAACCTGTATTCACTTCATCACCACCCAAGTGAAACAGTTCAAAGGGGAATATTTTTCTCATATCTGTAAATTTAGAAGAAAATAGTTAGAAAAGTAAATCAGCAAAAAAATCATTTATAAGGTCAGTGTATATAGTAAGGTAAGTATGCACATTAGGAAATCGATGCATGTTTTATAGGAGCTTAACCTGTCATAATGCCAGAAAGTACATCAAAGGTGGACTCCTTTGAAACGTCGAGTGGACTTTTACACGAGGGTGATGGCCAAACATCTGGATATCCAATACCCCTAAAAAGAAACAAAAAATAACAACCTTAAAACATTACTAAGGTAAACTGAGCCTTAGTACAAATTGAAAAGACTATCAGCTCAAGAGAAAATTGAGCATTGCATAAGCTTTACCATGACTTTGCATGACCAGGGACATCCACTTCTGCCATCACATTTATACCTGTGATAAATCATGGAAATAGAAACTTCCATTATCTTATTCCTAGAAAAAAAATTACATTATCTTGCTAGATCCAAACTGCAAAGTGCTGTGAATAATACGAAATGGAAACTTCAAAAAGGTTTCGAGATACATTACCTCTCATTTTGGCAAAGCTTTATATCATGACAATGTAAAACATGAAGAGAGAATAGTGTTAGTCAACCATAGATTGAGAAAGCCAACTCAATGACGTAACAAGAAGTATCTTACTTGACAATTTCATATGCATCCTCAACCGTGTATCGTTCCCACTTTGAGTATGAACCTTTCCACAAGTTTGGATATGAAGGTACTTCAAGAGGAAATGACTGTTCGTCTACGATGTGCCAATGTAAAACATTCTGCCATGTAAAACATTCCATATCACCATTACATGAAAAACAGCATGGTTTCAAACAACAAATAGGAAAGTATAAATGAAGTCATGATATTTCTCTTACAAGTTTGGCATATGACATAGATTCAATTATCTGTTTAATAACATAAACCGGTAAATAGTGTCTTGATGTATCTGCAACACAAAAAGAAACCGAAGAGTTGTGTAAATAACCTCTTTTCAAACCAAATAAAATATAAACCCGTCTCTTTTACAAAATACATCAGCTTACCTAACATGAGGCCACGAAAAGGAAATCTAGGTTTGTCTCGGATGGACCATGGTGCCTTGTATATTTGTACTCTTTTCGTTGAATAATCAAAAGAACACAATTGACTGAACGTCTACATAATCATCATAAAAAAGGATGTAAGAAATTAGTCAAATATAACTCAAAGGATATACAAGTTTGCCAATCATAAAAACACTATGTCATGCGTTTTGTCCAAAACACTAATTGAAAATTGAGATGAATAAGGTGCAAGTTCAATATTTACCTCTAATCCACGCAATGCACCAAAAACAGTATTTGCCTGCATAAAAAAAACACAACACTTAAATGACCAATATCCAATGGATTTGTTTAGTTCTATTCCAATTTCCACCAATTAGAAGTGAAACTCAAAACAAAACAATCATAATCAATTTTAAAGACAACTGGTTGACCAAACAACAAAACTATCATAGTCAGATTTAAAGACAATTGGTTGACCAAACAACAAAACTATCATAGTCAAATTTAAAGACAATCGGTTGACCAAACAACAAAACACATCACAATTAAGAATTACTTGATTTAATTGTTCTTGGCCATAAAAAAATTGAATCAAAAATAAATACATAGCACCGACACATTGAACAAATGCACCGCTTGGTGATTCATAGTAAAAACAACACTTGAGATTCACACAACAATAGAGAAAAGCAGCATCATGATTCATCAGACATTAGAATTCAACAAAAAATGATAGTGCAGAAACAAAAGCAAACCTCAATAGTGACTTTGCCAGAACCAGTTGCTATTATAATGAACAAATTATAGCTTTCATCCACTCCAAGTTGAAGCTGGAACAAAATTTCAAAAATCTCAAAAAATCTCAAAATCAAAACATGCTCAAAAGTAACCACAACAGAACAAAAAGTAACCTACCTCTTCAGTTTTGTTAAGAACAACGACATTCAACTTATTAACATCGTAAACAGCTTTATCTGTTCTAACAAAACCGAAACTGTAACCGTTGTTACTGAAGACTATCTCTTTGAATCTATCAAAACCGGCTTTGAGAATAGGCGAGTCAGCACCGTTTCCGATGAGAGAAAGTGTTGGATCAACGGAAAGAGTTTGATTACCGAAAGAGAATTTAGCAGGGAGAGGCCAAATGAAAGGAAGTGAGGATTTGGCTGCGAATGATTGAGAAATGAAGAATGTGAAAACAATGATGAGTAGTAATGTAGGTTTGTAGCAGTAGCGCCAACCCATGGTTGAAAGCTTAACTTTACTATGAGAGAGAGTAATGCTTTGGTTTGGTTTGGTTTTAAGGAGTTGTTAAATATACACGTGAATTTGGATTTATTTTTTTAAGAAGAAGAAACTGAAAATGTAAGAAACGTTAATGTGCACACTCCACGGCACATTGTGCAGCGAAGCATTTTTGTTATTTTAATATACTTCACGGATTTAAGAGATACTTTTTGACCCAAATTAAACAGCTGTATTATTATGTACTCTTCTCTTCTTATTTTACATTATATATTCTTTTTTACTATATATACTTCTCATAAATATTATATTTTTTTCCTAAAATAAGTATTATATAGTATTTATTTATTAATTAATATGCAACTTAACTACAATACCTATCACTAATAAGAATATCATATTCATTTTATTTTTTAATTTTAATTTTTTATTTTTTTACTTTTATTTTTTTTTTACACCGTTATGACACCTCTCTCTTTTTCCTTCGATGATGGATTTTCTCTCTTCTTCAACCTCCATCATCTGAATTTTGTTTCGTCTCTTTCTCTTATCATGGATTCTCCTGTAGTAATCCCCTGGTTTTGCCTTGATCCAAATACTCAAAAACTAAACACTAATTCCCTCATACCCAAATCACTGACAGACTTGAAAAAATTCTTTGTATAGGCAATCAATAATGTTTGTGATATACCAATCAGTCAACTCCCTCGGTCGATTGTAAACATCTAAACAACAATTGGGAATGAAATGAAACCAATTAAATTCCGAAAGAGAGAGACCCAGATTAGCAAGCTTATCCGCCACAACATTACATTCTCTAAGAGAATGAGAAATAGTGAAATTTAAGTTTTTGACACGCATCAAACAGTTGCATCATCTATTTCTTAACATCCAAGGAACCCTTGAATGAGAATTATAAGCAAGAATGACAAGCTTAAAGTCAGTTTTGATCCATAAATTGTCTCACCCTTTCTCAAATGCATTTTCAATAGCGAACATGACTCCTAACAGCTCTGCATGAAAAGCATTGTTAATACCAAGATTCACCAAAAATCCTCCGAGAAAAATGCCACAATTGTCTCTAAAGACTCTAGCACAAGCAGACAAACTTGGGCAACCAATGACCGCACCATCTGTGTTGCATTTAATCCAATAGGGGGATTCCAAAAAATCTCCTTAGTACGAGTACCCCTAAGAGGATGAACATTTATGTGGAAGGCTTTAAGAAGAACAAAGTCCTTAGTATATGGGCTGAAAGCAAGATTGGTGTTATTCTCGACAATGTTAGAGTTAGACAAATCTATCTTTTGGCCACACTAATGTTAGGCAAGATGTTATTGAATTGATATTGGTTTTTATGTTATCAGATAACATTGATAATGTTAATGATGGCAACTTTGATGACTAGTAGGCATTGAGGACTCAATACTCAACCAAATCTCATTAGGAGTGAGAGGGTGGAAAGCCATATTTATGAGCCCATAAAACTAAGACCATAAAGCAGTGGCAAACTGGACAATGAAGAAAATATGAGTGGAAGAATCTTCATGAGTTTTGCAAATACTAGACATGGAAGGACCATTATAACCTTTCATCTTAAGATTCTCATCACAAGGGATCATATTGTGCATTAGCCTCCAAACAAGAAGATATTTGGAAGGAGGAAAAGATGGATTCCAAATGTTTTTGGACCAAGTCACAATAGGTCATGGATGATTTAAGTAAAGATATGCCTCCTTCAAAGATAAAGAACTTGAGGGGGTGCTTCTAAACCAGTTCATCTTCTTTGTGCTCCAAAGGAATGTGGCAGTTCTTGATGGTCGTTATGATCTAAGGAAAAGTCTAAGACCATTCAGAGGGAATGATCAACTTTCAATTAAATATAAAGTCCCGAACCTAAGTAGAAAGATCAATGGAGATAGAAGGATTATGATGATCATCAATGAAACCTTGCCACACCAAATTTCCAACCAAAAATCAATTTTGGAACCATCACCAAGCAACCAAGAAGAGTTGTCCATTAGCAGCTGTAACTTGTTCTTAAAACTACTCCAAAGAGAAAAAAATAAATGTGGTGCCTAATAGTTATCATTTCCCTAAGAACCCTATGCCTCAGAAGAACAACTCAATCTTCCTAAGAGTGAAGGAAATCTCATCCCAATTACATATCATAAGCTTCATTAAGCTTAGAAAGGTTTTTGATGCCAATCCCTCCCTTATTAATAGGCTTGCACAAATTCTGCCAGGATACAGTCATAAGTTTTATCTTAGAAATCTCTTCACTCCAAATGAAATTTCTAGTCCGTTGTTAAACTTGTTTGATAAGTCCAATAGACCAAGAATAAATGAGGATGTTGTGAAGAAGCATGTTATCAATTACACTTTTAACAAGCCAAACTCTGCCAACTATAAATAGAAAGGAAGCTTTCTAAGCAGTGAGCTTATTTTTTATAGTATCAACTATAGGAGACAAGTGTCTAGACTTTTGTTTGCCCCTAAAAATAGGGATACCAAGATAAGTGAAAGAGGAGCCACCAATTTGAAAGCCAAACTTTTGAGCAATAATCTGTAACATGTTGTTATAGATAGAGCCAACATAAATTAAAGACTTTGATGGGTTTATAAATTGACCATAAATACTAGCATAATTATGAAAAAACTCCAAAAGAGAATTGATGTTGGAATGCTTGCCCTTGCAAAAAATGAAAATATCATCAGTATAGAGATATTATGAAGGGATCTTCATAACTTTACACCCTTTAATCAAGTCAAGTTTGCCCTGATCAACCAGCCAAGAAATGCCTCTGCTAAGGACTTCCTTAGTAATGCATAAGAGAATAGGAGACAAGGGATCAGCTTGTCTAACACCTCTTTTGCAGGAAAAGTTACCATGAAGGGATCCATTAATAGAGATGGATAACTTATCAGAGTGAAGAATAATGTTTATCCAATCACAAAAGGTGTTGCATAATCTAAATTGTCTCAAAACATTGAGGAGAAAACACCAATCCAAGGTTTTAAAAGCTTTGTCCATGTCAATCTTGAGACAAAGATTACCACTAATATAATTGTTTGGGAGGATGTTGAAAGCTTTAGAGGTGATGGCAATGCAATCTCTAATGATCCTGCCATGAATAAATCCTTTTTGCTCCTTAGAAATGAGACAAGGCATGATAGAGCCAGGTCTGTCAACCAGAATTTTGGTGATGATTTTGAACTTGAAATTGGCCAGGGCAATAGACCTGAATTTATCCACCCTATCAGTATTGTTAACTTTATGAATAAGCATTAAAGTGTTAGAGTTGAAATTAGGGAGAAACCAATTGGTGGAGAAGAATTCCAACACATCATCCTTAATAATATCTTAATGAGTTTCGTAGAAGCCGCCACCAAATCCATTAGACCTAGGAGATCTAGAAGGATTGAGAGCAAAACAAGCCTTATGGATCTCCTCAACTAAAGATCTAGGTCATCAACTTCAATATTATCCACCTCATTCATAGCAGTCCATGAGTTTTGAAGGAAAGTGTTGTTATCAATATTTTGAGAAGGAGCTACAAGAGCACCATTAAGAGGCTGAGTGGCATCCACAAAGTCCAAATCATCAGTATTGTCATTGTAACACCCCAAAAATGTCGAGAATATTTATTTAATTAAAGTAATTTAAATATTCAATTTTTAATAAATTATGGAGAAATATTGGAATAATTGAACTTATTTTAATACTTATGATAGTTTGAATAATGTGAATTATATTATTTAGACTATTATTATTATTTTAATTAAGAAGAAGGATAATGTGTTCTTTTGTAAGAAATAAGCAAGGGTAAAGTTGGGAAATCATATTAAGGGTCTAATGAGTCAAATAATGAATAATAGAGAGAAGTTTATTTCATTATTATGATCAATTGTGTATTTGGGTAAAAAGTGCTCTGAAGAAGAAGAGGAAAAGACTAGGGCTCTTGAAGGTTGTTGCGGAATTCGAGAGAAGAGAGTCAGAATCCAATCATAAGGTATGGGGAGTATAGTCTTCATTATAATTGATATAGAGTTAAGATGTATGTGGATAGTGTGAGTTTTAGGGGTTTATGATGATATATGAGGAAATAGGAAGAAATTGGTGAATTAGGATGTGTGAATTGATCAAGAATGATGTATATATTGTCTATTATATGTGTTGTTGTTGTGCTATGATGATATATTTATTTATATGTGTTTTGGGTTGTTTAATGATGAACTGGTATGAACAATTGAGTGGTTTTAGTGCAAAATTCGTAAAACAACAGAAAACTACTTTTGTCGTGTGAGTAACCGGTTACTCAATATATGATAACCGGTTACTCTTTGAAAAATTGCGCATTTTGGCCTAGAACATAGGTGATAACCGTTTACCCTATTTTTAGTAACCAGTTACCACTTAAATAGATTGTTTTTGAAAACTTAAAAAATTCATATCTTTTGATCTGCAAGTCTGATTTAGGCGTCGTTCGAAGTGCCGAAAAGCTGACACAATGAAATTTATTTTAGTGAAATGAAATAAATAATATGAAGTATTTTTATGGTGTTGAATTTTAAGAAACGCTTGATTAAATAGTTGTGTTGAGAGGTTTTCAATAACGGAGTACTGTCGATTGACGCATTGATGAATTTGATGGTACTGTTATGATGTATATGTTGCTGAAAAATGATTATTGTGTTATTATGATGTGTATAGTCGATGTATATATGATATAGGGTGAATAATATGGATGAATACATGAATGATGATGCAAGCTTGATGACTTATGTTGATAATTATGACGATGTTTATGCATCATGCATTCATGGCATATTATGTTGGGACTTCGGTCTGATGTTAGCTTAAATCCCATTGTGTGGATTGAAGTGATTATGTTGTGCTCCCTTGTGGAAGGTTAATGGTCCAGTGTCCATTTATGTTGATTGGTACCACATGCATTTTTCAAATGATGTTGCATCTCATAATAAGTGGCATTTCATGTGGATGAGTTAATCAATGATTGATGTATGCGTGTTTACTGATGATGTTGATGTTTTCCTAATTGTATTATTTTCCGCTGCGATTGATTGAGTTAAATTGTGATGGAAGAACCCGTGTTACGGGGCATGTTTATTGATACGATTTTTTACGAAGGAAATGTGACACCTTTGTATTTTGTGCTCGGATATAAACTAGTTAATTATCGTGTATTTTCTATGGGGTTAGAAGGGTGTTACAATCATCATTGCCAAACACATCACCAAAAGGTTGAAGAATTTGACTAGCAATAACATGAGAAATTTCAACATCTTGAGAAGCATGATTAAGAACTGTGAGATCATTAATGTTTTCATGAAAGTCAGTGAAGAGGTCATCAAACTTATCGGAGTCAAAGGGATCCACATTATCATTGAAATTAGGATAGGAAGATGAAGTCCTTTTGGATCCACCTTCAGCAGCAGAATCCACATGTGTGACATCCTTGATTGGATCACTTTGCTTAGAGGTTGTAATGGGAACATAAACCTTCTTAGATGATTGTTTATTCTTTGTACCAGCAACCTCCTCTCTAATTGGTGGTTTAATGTTTTGTAGATTGGTATCCTGCCTTATAGATGGGAACTTTTTACAATTGGAGTTGTTATGGCCAATGACTTTGCATTTATCACAAAATTTAGGAATGTTTTCATACTCCAAATCAACAAAAAACACAAAGTCTTTTCTTTCCACTTAAACATAATATCTCAGTTCCTTTTGAAAGTTGATGTCCACAAGAATCCTAATAAAGTGACCGAAGTTTATATCAAATATAGACTTGTTTGTGGTGGAATAAATATAAATGGGAGTGCCAACACTACTAGCAATAGCAAGCAGAACCTTAGGTCTCAAGTGTTCTTGAGTCATACCAAAGATGTGAATCCAAACCTGAGTCGAAGTTTGATTGAATGTGTGGATTGAAATCATGAGTCCGCGTAAAAAGCTTAAGCAGGTCATGGTTCAGATTCCATGACCCATAGGAGTTAAACTTTTGTAGATCTTCTAGCAAAGAAAAAGAAAACTCGAAAAAACCTTTCCTCAATGAAATGATACCCCATTTTTTAGGTTTTCCATGAACTAAAAAGCTTGTTGCGCAAGGCATCGATTTTGAGCGGAGAAGAACCTTTAGGTCAAATGACTCTGCCATTAAGGTTGTGGTTGCAGGAATCAATATCAGCTTGATACTCTTCTTCAAGTATAGTAATGGATATACGGTCCCCCTTGACCACCAATTGAGGTAGCTGGTTGACCGATATATTACAAACAGTTACAAGAACTTGAGCAAAAGATTTTTTCCTCACATCCAAAGTGGAAATTTGAGCCTCGGGAATATAAGAGTCAAGGTATGACAAAGGAATGGAGAAATCCATGGGATGATAAGAAAGGAAAACGGAAAACGATAGAGAGAACACAGGTTTTAGGTTTTAACGGAACAAGTCACCATGCTATAGTGAAAAAGTCGTCCTTCATCTTTTGACATGTTTGATCTCTGATTAGCATATATATATATATATATATATATATATATATATATATATATATATATATATATATATATATATATATATATATATATATATATATATATATATATATATATATATATATAAATTTAAGAATAATTGTAATATTTGAAAGTTTTAAAATATTTTAAATTTATTTTGTTAATTTAAATTTATAATAACTATTATTATTATTATTATTATTATTATTATTATTATTATTATTATTATGGATTTAATTGAAATGCACTGACAGAGTAAAGAAGTTTTACACTATCTGCGAATCATAGTCGTTTGATGTTGGAACAAGTTTGACTTTTATTTTAAAAACTTATAAAGTAAGGCAACCAGATGATGACAATGAGTATTTTTTACACTGTCAGTGTCTAGCAATTAATCTCTATTATTATATGTATTTCTTAAAATTATAATATTTTATAATTAGTAAGATACTCGTACTCCCGTACGGGTAAAATTATTTAATATGATATAAAATATATTTAAAAGTATATGTCAATTTGAAACATTATAAAATGTATTTATATATGTACCTAAATTTGAAATTAGTTATTAATTTTAAAATAAACAATAAGTATATAAATCCAATTGTATTAAAATACAAATAAAAAATGGACTCGTGAGATTAAGAAAATATATTTTATATTTGATAATAATGATTTTATATTTCAAATTAAGATAAAAAATAAAATATGTATTGTGTTTATAGTGACCCGTGAAATAGAAAGAATATTTGATAAAATATAAAATATATTTATATACAGATGTAAATTTGAAATGAGTTATTTAATTATAAATTAATATATATATATATATATATATATATATATATATATATATATATATATATATATATATATATATATATATATATATATATATATATATATATATATATATATATATATAATATCAATTATATTAAATAATCATGCAAAAATAAAAAAATGACTCGTGAGATGAAGAAAGATTAAAAAAAATTGATGCGATAATGACACGTGAAATAAAAAAATTTATTTGATACGATATAAAATGTATTTTTAGATACAAATGTAAAATTTAAATTGATATACTTAATTGTAAAATAAAAAATAATTATATAAATTATAGGGTTAAATATGTTTTTAGTCCCTATAAATATCTCAATTTTTGTTTTTAGTCCCTACAAAAAAACATTGAGTTTTACTCCCTATAAAATTGTTTTTGCACTCAGATTTAGTCCCTATAGAGGGACTAAAATTGCGTATAAAAGTAATTTTATAGGGACTAAAACTCGGCGTTTTTTTATAGGGACTAAAAATTAAAATTAAGTATTTATAGGGATCATAAACATATTTACCCCTAAATTATATTATACTAAATTATTATATAAAAAGAAAAAAAAATTATGAGATGAAGAAATAAAAAATATTTAAAAATAAAAAGGTTGGATACCAATATTTTGAAAAAAATGTTGATTAAAATAAAATAGATATTATGTTGATAGTGATCCGTGAGATAAATAAAATTTTAATTTTATTAAAATTAAAAAAATAGATTATTAGTATTTTTAGTGATTATAAATAAATAGAGAAAAAAATAAAAATGAAAGTGAGAAAGTGTAGGGGGGAAATATGAGAGATTTGAAATTTGAATGAAGAGAGAAAATGAGTATATGTAATATTTAATTAAAATTTAATTGATGGAAGTTGATAAATGAATGTCACTTGTTATGATGTACTAATAGATGAGAATGAAAAAAGTAAACATTAGTTGATTACTAAAATATCATTTTATTAGTGTAAATAATTTATGATGAAAGGACAATTTTGGAAGTTCATGTAATTGAATTTTAAAAGATAGATAGCAGATAGATAATTTATGATGAAATGATAATTTTGAAAGTTCATGCAATTGAATTTTAAAATATAGATAGTGAATTAAAATAAAATATATTATTTGTATTTTTATTGATAATAAAATAAAAATGAAAGTGAGAAAGTGTGAGAAAATATGAGAGAGGTTTGAAATTTGAATGAAGAGAAAGATCGAGTGTATATAATATTTAACTGAAATTTAATTGAAGGAAGTTGATAAATGATGTTGTAATTTATGAGAATTAAATGTCCAATTGGTGTGTTCCAAAATGACAAAAAAAATGGAAGAAAAGCAACACTTCGTGAAGTGTTGTTGCGGAATGAAAATAGGTAATGGTTGGAAACATGACAACTTTTTGTTAAAAGATGTTATTTCATCAAGGGTCGCAACTTTGTGAAACAACACATGTTTGGCCTATAAATTATTCATTCCGGAATTCAGAAAATTTATTACAAATTGAAATCCTCTTGCATAAAATTCGAAACACACTTCGCTACATAATCGAGTTTTCGTCAGTCTTGCGCAAATTCGGTATAAAGCTGAATTATCTTGGGTATTCTTGCGTTCCAACTCTAAGACAAAAAAGAGCGTGCTCGAAATACTTATAAGGAAAGTGACATCATTCACGATTCAGTCCTGGATCCATTCAACTTTACCGATATTTCCAACAATCTTATAAGTATTCAAATGGCTTCTGACGTTGCGGTTTCAAGCATCAGAGTTATGAACCAAGACCTTGTCAAATTAGATCGCTTTGATGGAACCAATTACACCCGATGGCAAGATAATATAACATTCCTACTGACCGCTCTTAAAGTTCATTATGTTTTAGATCCTAACTTACCACTGATTCCTGAACCAACAGAGGATGACACTAATGAACTCAAGCAAGAGCGTAAGAAACGTAAAGAGGGTGAATTGTTATGTTGTGGACATATCCTGAATACACTATCTGATCGTCTCTCGACCACTATACAAATACACAATCTACAACAGAAATATGGAAAGCACTCGAATTTAAATTCAAGGCTAAAGAGGAAGGTACGAAGAAGTTTTTAATTTCTAAATACTTTGATTTTAAATTCATAGATTCCAAGCCTATTCTTACCCAACAAGTGCACGAGTTACAGGTTCTTGTGAATAAAATAAAAGCTATGAAAATAGATATTCCCGAAACCTTTCAAGTTGGTGCAATCATTGCAACATTACCACCTTCGTGGAAAGGTTGTAGAAAGAAATTGTTGCACAGTTTTGAGGACTTTTCTCTAGAGAAAATCCAGAAACATCTTCAAATCGAGGAGGAATCGAAGGAAAGGGAGAAATCAGAATTTGCTGGATTTTCCAAAGCCAGTGTTGTGACTGCCAAACGAAAGAAGAAACATGATGGCATGAAGATTCATCTTGGACCTAAGAAGAAACATAAAAAATTCAAAAAATTCGGTGGTCCAAAAGGTTCGAAAAACGGTTATTTTATATGTGGAAAACCCGGACACTATGCTCGAGATTGCATGCACAACAAGTCAAAAAATTAGATCAATGCAATTCATATAAATGATGATATAATCTCTACGGTGAGTGAAATAATGGAAATCAAAGGCAAAATGCAAGGATGGTGGTATGACACATGTGCTACAGTGCATGTCTTTTATGACAAGGTTGCTTTTAAAACCTATTGTGAGGTAGTTGATGGACAGGAAGTACAAATGGGAAATGAAATGCAATCTAAAGTTGTGGGAACTGGATCTGTCAAACTCAGCTTCACTTCCGGAAAAAAAAAAGTCACTCTTGTCAATGTGCTTCATGTCCCCGACATGACTAGGAATCTTGTTAGTGGGGATTTGTTGGGTAAACCGGGAATTAAATTTGTATATGAATCGGGTAAACTTATATTAACCCATAATGGTGTATTTATAGGAAAAAGATATTTCGCCGAGGGAATGATCAAACTTTGTACTACTGATAATACTATTAATAAAATTTCTAATTCTGCTTATATGCTTGAATCTATTTCTTTATGGCATTTGAGATTAGCACATATTGGTATTAGTACTATGAATAGACAAATTAAATCCGGATTGATCTCATGCAATACTCATGATTTCGAAAAAATGTGAAATATGTGTCAATCAAAGATGATCAAGAAACCTTTCAAAAGTGTTGAAAGAAAATCAAATTTACTTGATCTTGTGCACTCTGATTTGTGTAAATTTAATGGCATGTTAACCCGTGGGGAAAACCGGTATTTCATAACCTTTATCGATGATTGTTCTAGGTTCACACAAGTATACTTCTTAAAGCATAAAGATAATGTTTTTAATGCCTTTAAAATTTACAAAGCGAAAGTAGAAAATCAATTAGGTAGAAGTATTAAAGTCCTTAGAAGTGATAGAGGCGGTGAATACTTCTCTATGGAATTTGATGCATATTGCGAAAAATATGGTATTATACATGAATGGTCCGCACCTCGTACACCACAACAAAATGGTCTAGCCGAGGTAAATAATCGAACATATCAAGAAATGATAAATGTTATGTTAATGCACTCTGATTTTCCATTTAATTTGTGGGGTGAAGCATTATTATTCGCATGTCATATAATGAATAGGATTCCTTTAAAATTAAGTGGTATTTCTCCATATGAAATACGGAAAGGTAGATCACAAAAAATCAGTTATTTTAGAGTGTGAGGGTGTGTAGCTTATTATAATAATATGGATCCTAAAAGAACTAAATTGGGTCCTCGAGGAATCAAATATGCTTTCATAGGATATACATCCAACAACAAAGCATATAGACTTTTAAATATAGAGTCAAACGTAATTGTTGAATCCCGAGATGTGGAGTTTTTTAAAAATCTTATCACGAAGGATAAGGAATACGAGATTCCCACGAGTGAAGAATCTCGTGATGAAAAATCTCCACGAATTGTTGAAGTACAACCCGAAAGTATCTCGCAGATTACTGAAACACAACCTGAGCCTAGGGTAAGCAAAAGAGCCCGAAAAGCTAAAGTTCTAGTTTTAGATGAAATCGATTCTCAAAGCATTTCCTTTTATCTAGTTGAAGGAAAATTCAATAATGATGTTCATAAGATTCCTATTATTCTCCAATTAGAAGATGATCTGAAAACCTATAAAGAAGCAGTGGCTTCAAGGGACTCTTCTTTTTGGAAAGATGATATCCAAGACGAAATGGATTCGATTATTTGAAACCATACATGGGAACTTGTCGACCTTCCAAAGGGTTCAAGGCCCATTGGATGTAAATGGGTGTTTAAAAAGTGGTATCATAGTGGTGGTACATTAAATAAATATAAGTCAAGATTAGTAGCAAAAGGATTTAGACAAAAAGAGGGTGTTGATTACTCTGACACATATGCACCAGTGGCAAGAACAACAACAATTAGAGTATTTTTCGCCTTAGCATCTCTGAATGATCTTATAGTTCATCAAATGGATGTTAAAACAACTTTCTTAAATTGATACCTCGACGAGGAAATCTACATGGAACAGCCAGAAGGTTATGTGCTTCCTGGAAATGAATAAAAGGTATGTAAACTTGTCAAATCCTTATATGGTTTAAATCAAGCACCAAAACAATGGCATCAAAAGTTTGACTTTGTCATACTTTCAAATGGATTTATTTCAAATTCATGTGACAAATGCTTGTACACAAAAATGTGTGAAAATGTTGTAATATCTTTGTGCATGTATGTTGATGATATGTTGATCATTAGCAATGAGATGAATGCAATCTTAGAAACAAAGAAATTTATAACTTCCACATTCAAGATGAAAGATCTTGGACTAGTTGACACTATTTTAGGGATCAAAATAAAACGAAATAGTGGGGGTTATTAACTTAGTCAAACACATTATATTGAGAAAATGTTTGATAAGTTCAAACACCTGCACTTTAAGGCAGAAAATACTCCATTTGATCCTAGTGTCAAACTTCAAAAGAATAATGGGTGAACTGTAGCCCAATTGAAATATGCAAGTGCAATTGGATGTCTAATGTATTTAATGCAATATATCAAACCAAACATATCATTTGCAGTTAGTAAAATGAGTAGATTTACTAGTAATCCAAATGGTGAACATTGGAAGGCCATAACCAACAAATTTGGTTATCTCTTAAAGACAAAAGATATTGGCCTTCATTATGGTAGGTTTCCTACTATACTAGAAGGATATACTGATACAAGTTGGATATCGAGTGTTGGAGATCATGAATCTACAACTGGGTGGATATTTACATTAGCTGGATGTGTGATTTCTTGGAAGAGCAAGAAACAAATATGCATTACTCTTTCGACCATTGTGATAGCCAAGCCACCCTAGCAAGAGCATTCAATGAAGTATACAATGGAAAGTCTATGCATATTGGTCTTAGACATACTTTTGTGAGGAAATTGATTAAAAATGAAATCATTTCACTGACCTATATATGAACGAGCTATAATTTGGCTGATCCATTTACTAAGCTACTGGCCAGAGACTTAGTAAAAACAACTTCAAAAGGCATGGGATTAAAACTCCTTGAGTAAGAGTTTCGACAGCGGCGACAACCCAATCTTAAGTTGATAGAACGTTAACCTCAAGAGTCAATGGGTAACAACAAGTCATTGATTTGGATGTTTGTCAAACATTTCGTGATGATGTTGACCTTTAAAATGAGGGTTGAGTTTTTTTTTAAAAAACTCTTAATGAGGTTCAATACCAAGGGTATGTGTCTCATGGAAAAGGATACAATATGAACTTCACCTATGTGAATTTCGAGATGGTGTCGTCTCAAAGTGAGAGTTGAAGTTTCTCTCATAAAAAAATTCATGAAAACAAGAAAAGCACATGGCTATAAATGGAAGAAAAGCAACACTTCGTAAAGTGTTGTTGCGGAATGAAAATAGGTAATGGTTGAAATCATAATAACTTTTAGTTAAAAGGTATTGTTTCATCAAGGGTCGCAACTTTGTGAAATAACACATGCTTGGCCAATAAATTAGTCCTTCTAAGAATTCAGAAAATTTATTACAAACTGAAATCCTCTTGCATAAAATTCTAAACACTATTCGCTACATAATCGAGTTTTCGTCGATCTTGCGCAAATTCGATATAGGCTGAATTATCTTGTGTATTCTTGCGTTCCAACTCTAAGACAAAAAAGAGAGTGCTCGAAATACTTAGGAAAGTGACATCATTCATGATTCACTTGTCATGATGTACTAAGAGATAAGAATGAAAAAAAAGTAAATATTAATTGATTACTAAAATATCATTTTATTAATATAAATAATTTATTATAAAAAAATAATTTTAGAAAGTCATACAATTGAATTTTACAAAATAAATAATTGATTAAAATATATACATGATTTTAAGTCCCATTAAAAGATATTGTTCGATCCGCCACCTAGAGTGATTTTAAGCCCCATTAAAAGATATTGTTCGATCCGCCACCTAGAGTGATTTTAAGGCGTACAAAGAATGTTGAGTGGATATATTCTTTTGTTGAAGAAACTGAAAATGTAAGAAATGTATATGGGAAACAATTTAAAATTCAATATGCAGCAAAGCGTGCTTGTTATTTTACTATATATACACTTTCGGATTTAAAGTCACTCTGACCAAAATTAAACAGCTGTATTGTGCACGTTCTTTCTATTCTTATCTTACATTTTGAACTAAAATTATTATAAATACTTCTCATAAAAACAATTATTCTTTTATAGTATCAATAAAATATTATTTTTTCATTATTATATATCTATTTATTAACTTATATGCTACTTAGCTAATATATATATATATATATATATATATATATATATATATATATATATATATATATATATATATATATATATATATATATATATATATATATATATATATATATATATATATATATTGAGTATCAATTCAATTTAGTTGGAGGAGTTGTATCTTGAAAATCAAAGAAATATATTATCTTGGCTCAGTCCACGATGGAGTCTACGATAATAACATTAACGAATATTAGTGAATAAGCAAGTTGACTAAGATGCTAGCTAGATGAGATCCATTTGTGGGAAAAAATCTATGCAAATGTGTTGATTTACTACGATAGTACCGCGACTACTGGAAAAAATTGAGAACCACTAATATATGGTAACAAACGACAAATTAGGAGAAAGACAACATTGTTAGAGATTGTATCTCTAAAGAAGTTGTAAGAGTGTATCATGTACACACTTATGAAAATGTAGCAGATCATTTGACGAAAGGATTAGCTAGAGAGAAAGTTCACAATACATCCAAGAAGGTGCGACTAATACCTATATAGAAACGAGTTGTTCACAATGGTAACCGGACCTAAATGACTAAAGATCCCAAGAAATATATTTAATGGATAATAACAAGTTATGAGTAATATGAGATGATCATGCGAATATAAATAATTAAAGCATGAATCCTAAAGTGATAAGAGTATGGTATAATATAAGTTGTTAATGAGATTTATACCCTGTATGAGGGAGTTTCTAGGTTACAAGAGTACTCTTAATAGACTCACCTATGTGATTGTGGAACTTAGGTCGGTTTCGATGAAGTTTTGAGGTAGGTTCCTAAAGCCTTCACTAAACTGGAATACACGTACAGGGCCATTAAAGCATGAGCTATTAGAATACAACTTAAGAAAAGGTTGTGTGCGAGTTTGATGTATGAGATGGAGTTCAAGACAATTGTGTCACTCTTGTCGAATCAGAATCCTACTTGTAACGCAAAAGTTCAAGTCGTAGGCACCATTGTTTATGTGCAATCTTAGAAACATTAGACGTTAATTTTGAAACACTTTTTAAATTCAAGTGGGAGATTGTTGAAACAATATGTCAATATTCCAATATAGGAAGAAGAATTTGAAAAAAGTTCCTTAAATCTCACATTGTGTGTTAGTTGAAATAACTCCTTAGTCCCTTGTTGCTTAGATGAGATATCCTAGACAACTAGCTCACTTCATTATATAAGGAAATTATTTGTTTCATTCCAAAATACACCAAAAACTTCTTTTGTTGAGTTTTTCCTTCCTCACTCTCATAACTTTGCGTCTTTCGAATTATCAAAGCTTCAACTTCTTTCACTTTATTTCTACTTGTTTAATTTTCCGAGTATTTTATTAAATTCTCTTTAGATAATTAAGTTAATTGCTCCTTGTTTGAGTTGAGAAGTTACAAGTATTAACTTTTGTAAATCTCTTTCGGAGAATTATTTGAATTTTTTTAGTTTGAGGAATTATTTCCTGTGGTCAAATGATCTATTATTGAATTTGAAGAATTATTGAAATTTCTCTTGATTTGATAAATTATTACGACTGGTCGTTATATCCGATACGACGAGTGATATTTATATCATATTTGAATAATCTTTATACCATCAAAGATTGTATTTTTTGACCGATTATCTACCGTACAACTAGTAATCATACAATACGTAACTGAACTATTTTATCCTAGAGGCGGCACGATAATTCAATTGTTTTACATAATTTTGGAAAATACTGTGAAACTTTTTAAAAAGAACAAATTGTTCCGCATTTCATCCCAATAACTTTTTATGTGGTAAAACCGTAAAAAAACACTTTATAAGATTAATACAATACAAAAAAGAGATAAAAGGAAGAATCAGGAATTTCATTACAAAAAAGATTATAGTGAAAGCTCATAGACAAAAGCATTCAAGAAGGAGGGATCTTGGGAGATTTAACTTGTTTTTTCTGATGTGGATTTTATGGAAACACAATAGCAGATACAAACAGAATAAGACAAATAAACAAGATCATCATATTCATTATTAGAAAAATCGATGTGAGGATTCATGTCGTAGTAGGAACTTGTATAAATTCAAAGGAAACCTTCAGGGAAAAGCATCAACTTATGTATTCTGTTTTCAACTGCAACATTATAATCATAACTGTAACCATTATCTTCATGGAGCCTTCTATCAGGAATGCAAACTCAGAGCCTGCTTGTATCATCATCAACTCAGGCACAATAGAACAAGAAAACCTCCTAGAGTTGTGTCTCGTGGGTACGTTGTTAACTAATAAGCAAATCCGATTCAACACGGTGAACGAAAGACTTGCTAAACTGTGGCAACCGGGTCAAGGAGTAGAAATATCCAAGATTGAAGACAACCGATTCTTAGTCCAATTTTTCCACAAATGAGATATGGAAAAAGTGTATCAAGGAGGTCTGTGACTGTTAGAAAATTTCATGTTGGTGCTGTGAAAACTCAAATTCGGAGAGGAACCACTCAACATCCAAATGAATGAAATAAAGATTTGTAGAAGCATGCTTCAACCTCAAGGATTTTGATGAAGATAACAAGCTTCCATGCACTTCATGTTTGCAAAAAGATAAGAGCTTCCAACAATCAAGAGACAAGGACTTGGCATTTCAAGGCAATAACATTATGAGATCAAGCTTCATGTGCAAGTTTATAAAGTTTCAAGATTTGGACGCATGAATCAAGGTATATCAAAATCTCTCTTTAAGATTGAGATACAAGTGTTCAATTATCATATTTCATGTTAGCATGATGCATACAATCTTTAGAACATTTTTACAATTGGTTTAACACTTTTAAAATGAAGATTTTCTGAATTTTTAACAGTGTTAACCGGTTAATGACCTCAATTTTCAAATCCATTGTTAACATTTTAAATGCGTTAACCGGTTAACCATTTGGTTAACCGGTTAACACTGTTCATTTTGCTGAAAATTGGCTACTTTTAATTCAAAATAATTTCAAATATATATACCCTTTCATAATTTTTCATGAACAAAAATACACCTCTTTGAATGAGTTTTTTACTTATTATAAATGCTGAAAATTTTTAAATCATTTTTACCTCCTAGAATTCTTAAGAATTCATATCCAATCACTCTCGTAATTCAAACTTTTTGAAAAATGTTCATTCTTTATTCATACCATTTCATTTTGAATATTGAACACTTGTATACATTCTTGAGTGATCTTGATTCAAGAGAAGATCTATCAAATAGATTCATACTTCAACTTTCATCAAATAAAAAACTTATAAAGAATTATTTCTTTTATGACTTGTGTTCCAGGATTGTTGGACACAATGGTTAGTGTTTGCAAGAGGATTGTTCTTGCACACTGTTGTTTATAGTTGTTAGATAGTAGGCTTCACCAAGTTGGTGTGATAGGTTATACTTCTCTAAAACTATAGTGGAAAATCTCTTACGAGTTGTAAGGGGACTGGATGTACTTTCGGATTGTGAAGGGAACCAGGATAATTCTCCGTGTCATTTTATTTTCCGCCTTTACTGTCTTTCCAAACTGTAAGCTCATAATTTCGACATGTTGAAATTTAGAGCTTGAAGTCATCTCTGTCGAAGAATGATGAAAGAAAAGAAATTCAAGAGATGCTGACAAAGTTAAAAGCTCCAATGCTTCGACAGAAGGACAAATAGTATTCTGGCAGGATAAGTTTGGAAAGTTGTTTGTAGCTAAGTATTTGACAGAATAAGGTTGTTTTTCGACGTTTCGACAGAAAAGGGTTTTGACAAAAGCAGTATTTGGCAGATGCTGAAAGGGTTGTTTTTTCTTTAAAGGCTTCGACAGATTGAAGAGGTGCGAGGTTTCGTCATCAAAGAAGGGAATTCAAATTCAAAAAGTTGTAACCTTTTGACAGTTGGACACATGGAGGTTTCAGGGGAAGAAGTTGCATGCAGGCTGACACTTGTCATTTATTTATGATTTTTCCGTTTTAGGCAGTTACTTTGTTTGTATATAAATAGAATAATTTTTGTTTAGAATAGGTGTGTGAAAACTTATACAAAAATTCCTGTAAATACTCTAAGTACCCAGTGTGAGAGAAAATGAGTTTGATATTTGGAACCATGTACGTTTGAACACCGTTTATCCTTTAAGTTATTTAAATTGTCAGTTTATTCATCAAGTTTATGTCATTTTTTAAGCTTTATTTACTTTTCTGCAAGTTATAGCTTTCGACAGTTCTTCTTACTTTTGTTTAAAAACTTCAACTTTATTTTGTTTTCTAAACTTAAACTTTACTTTACTTTCAAAATCAAAGTTACTAACACTTTGACAGTATTGACAAAACAAACCATAAACCAATCACAAATACTAAGAGTAGTTCGACAGAATAATTGCACATGTGTCCTAGGACTTGTTTGGTTGGTCCTGCAAGTAACCCAATTTTCTGAGAAATTGGTTAACCAGAGGTTGTTCGCCAGAAATCACCGCGAACAAATTGGCACGCCCAGTGGGACTGTGCAGTTAATAAAATCTAATAGAGAACTTTCTTAGACAAATTGTTCCTTGCTACGTTGTATGATTCTTAGAAGCGGTAAACTAGCCGTAACCGACGTAGAAAGACCAAAGAGAACAAGAAGAAGAAAGATGGCTAACTTGCCAAATGCTTCAAACAATCCTGACGAAACCATTCCAGTTTCCAATCCCATCCCTTCGTCAGGAGCAATACCAGTATCTGGCCCTGTTTTAGAACAAATTAGGCCTCCATCAGGGGATTCAATACCAACGGGTTCAGGGTCCCAGAATGCGCCTAGTTCTTCCACCATGGGACACGCCAGACCCCTTGGAACCCCTCCCCCTGGAGGAAATACCTTCAGTCCATATCTGAATTATTCCCAGCCTTTGACTGGGAGGGAACAACCATATGGAATGCCAACTTCAATGATGGCAAGCCTACATAATTCGTCACCATTATTCTCTGATGTTATGACTCAAATGTCATCACCATTGTAGGGATCAGGATATGGTGGAAATGGAAATAGAATAAATCAAGTTCCACCAGGTTTCCATATACCCACTATGACAAACCATTCTGCACAAGTAATTCGTCAACAGATGGATGAAAGCAATCATGATATGGTGCAGGCTTTGACACAACAAATGGGAGAAGTGTTCAATCCTTTAATACAAAACACTACCCAAACGAACCAAATATTGGCATAACAGATGGCACGCATCGCTGACTTTTTCGGAGTCCCCCAGGCACAGCAAAGAGTGCAATTGAATCAAAATCCTGCCAATAGACTTGTCGAAGAGGAACCTACTATAAACCAAAGACCATTAGGAAACCCTCATGAAAATCCCAGGGGACAAGAGGTGATAGTTGAACAGCCTCATGTAGAGGAGCCCATTCGACAGGAACCAAGAAGAATAATAGTCCAAAGAGACCAGAATGCTGATGAAATATTACAGCAGAGAATGCGTCACAATAACCTGCCTGTCGAAAACAATATTGCACCAATGGTTGAGAGAATAATGGCGCAAAATGGGGTAAACGTAGGATTACAAAGGCCTAGTTATACTTCCCCATTGTCTGAATTTGTTTTACAACAAGAATTACCACCAAGGTGGAAAGTCCCCAAATTCACCAAATTCTCAGGGGATACTAGTGAGTCCACCATAGAACACGTAGCGCGTTATTTGATAGAGGCAGGAGAGATTGCTAATAATGAGAACTTAAGGATGAAATACTTCCCAAGTTCTTTGACAAAAAATGCTTTCACTTGGTTTACTTCTCTTCCTGCAACTTCAATATTCACATGGAACCAACTAGAGAGATTGTTCCATGAACAATTCTATATGGGACAAACTAAGATAAGTTTAAAAGAATTGGCGAGTGTCAAAAGAAAATTTTCTGAACCTATAGATGATTATTTAAATAGGTTTAGGTTATTAAAAGCCAGATGCTTTACACAAGTGCCGGAACAAGAACTAGTCGAAATGGCTGCAGGGGGTCTAGATTATTCCATAAGGAAAAAACTGGATACCCAATACCTGAGAGACATGGCACAACTGGCAGACAGAGTGAGGCAAATAGAAAGACTAAAAAATGAAAAGTTTAGATCAAATAAAAACAAGAAAGAAAGAGTGGCCTATGTGGGAATAGTTCAAGAAGATGATTATGACGAAAACGAATCAGTCATTTTCGACCAGCAAGAAATTGATCTGGCAGAACTAAAACAAGGCCCTCCATATTCTTGTAAAGTTTTAGCCCCGTCGAATGGAAAAAATCCAGTCGAAGTAGAAAAGAATGACAGGTTCCCTAAAAGAACCTATACATTCGACGTCACCAAATGTGATGAAATTTTTGATTTATTAGTCAAAGATGGTCAGTTAATAAAACCAGCAGGCACTAAGGAGCCTCCTGTAGACCAACAGAAAAAGAGAGGTTTTTGTAAATACCATAATTTCTTGGGTCATAAAACTTCTCAATGTTACCTTTTCAGGGATCTTGTCCAGAATGCAATTCAAAATGGAAGGTTGAAGTTTGGAGACAAAGCCAAGCAACAGATGAGGATTGACTCCAATCCCATGCAGGTTGTGGAGGCCAATTATGCTGAACCAGAAATGGTGAATGTGGTCGAAATGGAGATCATGGCTGAGGAAAGTTTTGAAATGGTGGAAGTTGCTGAAAACTTCGACACTAACTTCACCATGATAGAAGCTGCTGTAGGTTTCGACACCCATGTAAATGTGGTGGAAGAGGGTGATGATTTTGCAGACCAGGCTGAGGAAGAAGAAGTCAAAGCTTCTGAAGACTTCGACAGTGAGAATGCCATTGAAACTACTGAAGGTTTCTGTAACACGGTGGGAGAACTGACTTTAGTTATATTGCGGATAGCAAGAGTCGCCACCGACTTTTATTTTATCCAAAGGAAAGGCATAAAAGAACAGGAAAGGCCTTATAAAAGATTTTTGGATTCGGGGGGTAGGTTATGTAAAGGGAAGGTGTTAGCACCCTTTACATCCATGGTTATCCATGGGCTCTTAGTTACTTAGCTCACTTTGAATTGTTTTTGAAAAGGTGAAGTGTGTGAATAGAAATTTTCATAAGAGTTTGATAATGATCCATGTACGGATGCGTAAAAAACTTGTGTTTGAAAATTGTTTGAAATTGTGAAATGTTTGAAATTATTTTGAAGTGTTTTTTAAAATGTGAGCAAGTAACTATGAGGAACCTACCCTAAAGTTTAAGTCTTTCTGTTCTTGAATCCTTTAAGTGGTAAGACTATCCCGATTATTAAGGAATAGGTAGTCATTACCTTGGATGTGAGGGACATATGAAGGGACATCTGTTTAATGAAGGCAACTGTAGGGTGTATTAAGCACTTTTAGAGGGACTGTCATCATTATTCGAAAGGGACAAGATCATTACGAAGGCAACCATTAAAGGGACTTGATCTTTAATTATGAAGGGACTAGATGACTTTTCTTTTTAAGGGACTTATGCTTTATACACCCCACTTGACCTTTTTTGAATAGGCAACATTGAGAGGTAACCCTAGAAAGTGAGATGGCGATTAAAAATCGACTTACGTGTGTGAGTGTTTAATTTACATTTATCTTATAATTTAAATGATCTAAATTATTTTTAAACAACATACATGTTACACTCCCTATTTACTAACCATAGCATAAAATAAGTAATTTAAACATTATAAAATATTACATCCAGGAGCAATTACAATAATAATAATAAATAATCAAAATAAATAAATGAGCAAAATAAATAAGCAAAATAAATAAGTAAGCAAAATAAATAAGTAATTATAATATGGTTAGTAATAATAATAATAATAACAATTTAAAAATAAATGGGGTTAGTAATAATGATAATAATAAATCACAATATATCTAAATGGGGTTAGTAATAATAAAATAGATATGAAAATAAATAGTATTAATGATAAAATAAATAAGAATATTAGCATAATAATTAAAAGATCAAATTTTTATGAACAATTATTATTTAAGATTAAGAAGAAAATATAAACAATTAATTATCATAAAGTTTTAAATGCTATAAAAATTAAGTTAATTATAAACATATTATGAAAATAAATTATATTAGATTAACAAGTTTTAATTATTTTTTAAACATATATTAAAAATTATTTACATGCAAGAATTAAATTATGAACAAATTATAGAATATATATATATTATGAAAATAGGATTAATTATAATTGAATAACCATATAATTATATTCACAAAAATTAAATTATCAATTTTTAATTAATTTAGCATAACCTAGAATTATTTACACATAGAAAAATACATAATTAAAATTGACAAATAAATTAAAAGTCATAATTAAATTGAATAAGAAAATTAGGGTTTGACTATTTAGAAAATATATTAGAGTTTATTTCTTAATTAGAATATAGACAAAGATTTATGACAAATAAATAAATAAATAAAGAAATAGTATTTACAATTAGGGTTCATAAAAAATAATTAGGTTTTAAAAATATTTTAGGGTTTATGAAAATTAGGATTTATATATATAATTAGGTTTTATGAATTAATCTAAATACAATTAATTAATTTATAATATAATAAAATAAATGTTAGATAATTTTAATAAAGTTTAAATTTTAACAAGATTTTAAATTATAAATAGGAAAATAGTAATAACATTTTTACTTCAATATTTATACATTAATTAAATATAATATAAATAAATTAAATGAAATAAGAAAAAAAAATGAGAAAAAGGGACTTACCTGGGGCTGGGATTCGAACCCAGGCCCTAGGCTTCAATCTTTGAGTCCTGCCTCCACAACCACCAGGCCATCATGCGTTTGGTGAACATGGAATGAGTATTGATGATTATATTTTAAGCCTGGAAAACATAAGGGAAATAAAGCAAAAAAAACGTTGGAGGTGGGATTCGAACCCTTGTCTTGACTTCCATTCACGCGCATGCTTGCCATCTGAGCCATTGCTACATAATTGAAATATAATAGAAAACAATTCATAATAAAATAAACGTGTTATTCAAATCAGAATTTCGCGCCAAGGGTTTTCTTCTTCCTCAAGACCTGCGAAAACACTTGCGAAATCACATACGAAATTTCCTGCGAATTTCCAAAACCAGAAACCTACGTTTTTTGAACCATCATGCAAACCATCATAATAACAAAAATTAGTAACCCAGATCAATTGTACAAAGTTCATACGTCACAACCATGGTCTTAGAATTTGTTTTAAGGTCCTAAATGCTTGGTTCCCGTTTTGAAGCTCCAAACCCTAGCAATGGCAAAATTCGATACAGTCCACAATAACTGAATTAATCCATTCAAAAAGCTTCTAAACATCACAACAAACACAAATCTATAATTAGTTTTCAATATCAAAGCATAAATCAATCAAATCGAAAAAACTTAGAATATGAAAGGGATGCATTCGGTTTGTGCGAATTAGGACATGAATGGACAATGTTATTATCCAGAATTGATCTATGAACTCCAAGGAACAAGTTGCAACCTTTGGTTTGTCTTGAAAGTAGCTCTAGGTATCAAACCGAATTTGTGTTCTTAGGATGAATTTTGAAACTTTGTTCTTACCTTTGGAGGCTCAAATTTTCGTCCCTATGCACTTGTGTAGTTTGTATACTTATAGAGGAATGGAATTAGGTCAGAAAAGTGGTGGATTTGTGGGCTTAATGGATACCTTGAGTGTGAAGAAATCTCCTTGCCAAATTAGTCAAAAAATCAAATATTTTCATGCTATAATGCCTTAGCACGAATTTGGATGGTTTTGAATCAACTTAAATGGTCATTAAGAGTTTCTAGAAGAAGAATCACTTTTAAATATTCAATTTTCATATTTTATTTTGATTTAAAATGATTTAAAATGAATAAAATCAAAATAAATAAAATAAAAATAATAAAAATCTGAATAAATGAGGATTGGGTCGTGCATGATGTCATGTTGAAGTTTGGATCACAAATTTGCAAGCCCATTTGGAAAAATTTAGTTTTAAGACCCTTTTTTCCTCATACACCACTCAAAAATTTCCCAACTTTGCAAGGGCACATATCCTTCAATTTTAATGCTATGAGGGTGTTCTTGGACATTTTGGAAAGCTTGAAGAGTCCTCTAACCAACCCCACTGGTTTCATGTCAATATCATTTACCATTCTCAAGTTATGCCCTTTTGAATTTGTTGACTTTTTGTTGACTTTCAAAAGGACCTATAATGTCTTAGCTCATACCTTCCAAATGAAGCATTTTTGGGCTTGGCTTGTGAGACACAAAGTTGTAGAGAATTCAATTTCCTTCAAAATGAGCTTTGGATGGAGACTTGGTGATGAAGTATGTGAAAGTTATGGCTGGTCAAAGTTCAGTTGACTTTTACTAAGAAAACCCTAATTTAGAAACTCCTGATTCTTGATGATCTGAAATCTCCTTGATGAATCATGATCAACCCTTGATCAAATGATGAATTTTACTTCATATACCTGATGGTGGCAAAAAATCATGAAGTTTGACTTTGGTTTGACCACAGTTGACCTCAGTTTGACTTTTTAACTGCTTTAACTGATTTTGACTTATCTGATCATCTGACTGAGCAAACTTTTGAGAAAAGTCTTGAAACTTGTCATGGGGGTTCTTACACACATATAAGATGTTATGAAGCTCACTTGAAGTCTTGGAAGTTCATTTAGCCTGATTAAAGTCAAAACCCTAGTTTTGGATGCACTGCTTAGGAGGTGCATTGTATGAGGGGATTGTCAACTCTTCTGACTAATTGTGAACTTTGTGAACCTTGTGAACCATCATAAAATGTCTTGTGAACCTCATGGGAGGTATTGTGAACCTTGTGAACCTTGTGAACTTCATAAAGTGTCTTGTAGACTTCATGAACCTCATGAAAGGTCTTGTAAACATTGTGAATCTTGTGAACCTTGTGAACCTCATAAAGTGACTTGTAGACTTCATGAACCTCATGAAAGGTCTTGTAACCATTGTGAATCTTGTGAACCTTGTGAACCTCATAAAGTGACTTGTAGACTTCATGAACCTCATGAAAGGTCTTATAAACATTATGAATCTTGTGAACCTTGTGAACCTTCTTAGCACACAAAGTCTTGTATTGTGAGGGCAAATTTTGGGGTGCAACAGCTGCCCCTGTTCAATTTTCTGAAACCTGAGGGGTTAGATTGGTATGTTTGCCAGTCGTGACCTGGAAGGTTGAAGGGGATTGAACACAAAAGCCCAAAAATTTGCACTCACCAGTGCATAGAGTGATACAGATGGCTAGTTGAATATGCTTGAGTGGGCTTAAAGATGCCACTTGGAAGAACTGGAGATGGGCTTAGAGATGCCATCTAAAGAACTGGATGTGATGATAGCTTTATGTTGATACTGGATTTCAGTACTAGGTCTTCGTATGGGCCATCTCTGAATCGTTTATATTTTGAATTTGTTGAATAGACCAGTAGAAATAAATCTTCGTGGCGATTATCTCTTCTGGAAATATCTTGGATTAGGGAATAGATCTTTTTACAGACCGTTTGCCTACTCTCCAAGGTCAAAAGAACGTCAGGATTTATTCTTCTGAAAAATATCTTGAACCAGGGAATGGATCTTTTTACAGACCGCTTGCCTGCTATTCAAGGGCAGATAGATGAAATCTTCTGGAAATATCCTGGATTAGGGAATGGATCTTCTTACAGACCGTTTGCCTACTCTCCGAGGAAATAGATTAAATCTTCTGAAAATATCTTGAACCAGGGAATGGATCTTTGTACAGACCGTTTGCCTGCTATTCAAGACCAGATAGATGAAATCTTCTGGAAATATCCTGGATTAGGGAATGGATCTTCTTACAGACCGTTTGCCTACTCTCCTAGGACAAAAAAGTGTCAGGATTAACTCCTGAAAATATCTTGGATTAGGGAATGGATCTTCTTACAGACCGTTTGCCTACTCTCCTAGGACAAAAAAGTGTCAGGATTAACTCCTGAAAATATCTTGGATTAGGGAATGGATCTTCTTACAGACCGTTTGCCTACTCTCCGAGGAAATAGATTAAATCTTCTGAAAATATCTTGAACCAGGGAATGGATCTTTGTACAGACCGTTTTCCTGCTATTCAAGACCAGATAGATGAAATCTTCTGGAAATATCCTGGATTAGGGAATGGATCTTCTTACAGACCGTTTGCCTACTCTCCGAGGAAATAGATTAAATCTTCTGAAAATATCTTGAACCAGGGAATGGATCTTTGTACAGACCGTTTGCCTGCTATTCAAGACCAGATAGATGAAATCTTCTGGAAATATCCTGGATTAGGGAATGGATCTTCTTACAGACCGTTTGCCTACTCTCCGAGGACAAAAAAGTGTCAGGATTAACTCCTGAAAATATCCTGGATTAGGGAATGGATCTTCTTACAGACCGTTTGCCTACTCTCCGAGGACATCTTGAGTAATGTATAGATCATTTCTGACCTGTCGTAAATTATTGATGCTGTTTTATCTGCATGTAACTATCCTGCAAGGAGAATGTTAGTTTATGTTATATGTATGCATGCATAGTATGATGCACCTAAGTAAATGTATTATGTATTTATGGATATGTATGTTATGGTATGATGTAAATGATGTATGTACGATATGATGCTGCCTGAAGCGTCTGGATATCTTCGTATAACAACTGCTGGCCAGGGAAAATAAATCCCGATTCGTTGTTGCAGAATATGAGGAACTTGTTCCCGTCTTGTTTGATAATATATTATATATAACCTCCCGTCTTCGTTCGATAGTAAGGTATCCATAAACTCCCGTATTCGTTTGGTAGTAAGGTATACATAACCTCCCGTCTTCGTTCGTCGTACTCTTATTGGAAAAATAAATTCCCGACTATCCGTATGAGGATAAAAGAGATGGATATAAATTCCAGGGGAGATGTGACTCGAAGTATCTATGAAGATGGATTTGTCCTACTGGGGGACTTGTAGCTGTCTTGTGGGGATGAACCGGCGAAGCTTCGTTGAATTCCTACCTTCGTTCGTCCTTAGTAAATATTATTACTGCATTTTATGCATTTCTGGTAAACATTAATCATATTCAAAAGCATACATACATTCAAACACAACCAATGGACGTTTTTGCTTAGGTAAATAGGGTAAAAGTAAATCTGGATTCAGAGGGAAAAGTAAAGCTGAACTTGAAAACAGAATTGTTTCAACTTCGAGAGTGTATAACCAATTGGATTTAGAGCTCCTGAGATTCTTAACTTTCCTGAATACCTTCCCAGAAATCCTCATAGCTGGATCTGAAGACATGATACTGACACCATCTGATACTACTGGCGTAGACAATTAATTTCCACAATGGCTTCTGCTGAGAATCCAATATCAAGGTAATACAATGAGAGGAACGTGTTTTCAAATTGTGATGGACCATATACGCTTCGGGCATTAGATTTGAAAAGAAAGCATTGCCCCTTGGTTGAGGATGAATTGCCCCACAAGGGAAGTATCTGAATGTAGTTACCTCAGGAGAGCTAAGCAGAATGCCCCATAATAATATGCCCTTGACATCATGAACTTTGCAGTGTTACCCTTGGTAAATATATGAGAAGAGTTGCCCCTGGCTATTAAGCACTATTGAATCTGGAACTGATTGCCCCGAATGATTTGAATAGTAACTTGGTATGCCCCCTTGATTAGGAAACAATGACCATGCCCCTGGCATTATGAATTCTGTAATGTTACCCTTGGCACTTCAGATAGATGAGGGGATCTGCCTCTGGCTGCTTAAACATAGTTGAATCTTGTCCTGATTGCCCCAAATGAGTTAGGTAGTATCATGGCCTGCCCCCTTGATTGGGAGATAATGATTATGCCCCTTTGTATACATGGACTTTGATCCAGGGAGCAACTTTGTTTATCGGAAGGACTATGAACATTCATCCTGTAAGTTTCTCTGTTTATCAAACACTCAGGTATATGCAAACAAATATATTCAAAAATGCAATGCTTATGTCTGTCTTGAAGTTTGTTTTTTTTTTTTGAAAAAAGAGTTATTTTAGAAAAACATTTTTTGTAGAAATTGTGATATTAACTCAAGTTTTATAACAAGCCCTAAAGGAGTCAGGATACCTTTTTGTAGCAGTACGCTTTCGAACTAACCATGCTTCAGTTAGGACTTTTAAAGGGTTATAACGTGGCCTGGTTCACGGTTTAAGAAACAAAGGATAAAGGCTCAAATTTTATTTGTACCCAACCCAATCTCCATGATGTTCTTCAGTCCTATACTCAGTTAACTTATGCATTGAGGTTCCAAAGTAGTTTGGAATTGTAACACTTACATTTGTGATGGTTCAGCAACCAAAAATTTATTTGAACCTTCAGTCATCTTTCTTTGTTGAGGATTCATAGTGACCTCTTTTTTTTCTTTTTGACTTTATTATCCCTTCTTTTTGCCTGAACTGTTTATTTCAAGGTTACAGTCAGTGGGATGTCTTAATGTTTTACTAAGTCTCTTTCATAGATTTTGACTTAGTAAGCTTTTCTTTTGCTGGATATTTACTGTCAGGTTTAATGATTACCGAGAACCATCATTAGTTGTGTACAACACAGATAATTGGCATATTTGAGTTAATCGAGTAACTACCCTGCCCCGGGTTATGAATAAGGGTTTTAATTTGTGCGAGAATAAAAACTCCTACTTCATAGGCTCAAAAGGGTTGACTAGGGATTAACTTCCTTATATCTCCACTGTTTAGGAATTGAAACAATGCCTGTACATCGTCAGCATAGTCTGTTCAAAAGCATACTGCATAAGATTATGGTATTGTTTTCGTCATCCTCCCTCTACAGGCTTATAGCTTTATCAGGAGTTAAATATCACAAGATAGAAATAAGAAGCATAATTCAAAATATAGTGGAACGAATGGATTAATTCAAGACAAACATATGCAATGCATTAATGAAAACAAAAGTTTAACATAATAGTGAGTGTTCAAACAAATAAAAGAAGTTACAAATGAAAATTCAAATGCTGTCCCATCCAATTGGCTGAATGTCCTCAATTGCAATCTGTGAACTTGGAGGAGCAGTATACTTCACCATGAAATCAAATTTACCACTTGGATGTCCCAAGGTGCCCCATATCTCAACAGGAATAGGTAGGCTTCCTTTCTTGCTATACTGGGCAACTTGTCTTGCAGCTTCGGTGTTTGATGGATGATAGTAGAACTCAACTTGACCCTCTGGAGTAACCTCTAGGATTCCTTCGTCAATCAAGTCTTGAATCTTTTTCTTCAATGCCCAACAACTATTAGTATCATGTCCAGGACTGTTGGAGTGGTACTCACACCTTGCCCTGGGATTATAGCGAGGAGAGGAAGTTTTAGGATTTTGAGGAGGATTTTCCAAGGAAATTAGCTTCATCTCCAACAAGCATTGCAGAACTTGTGACATTGGAGTGTTGAACTTGATAAACTGCCTTCTATATTTCTTGTGTTGAGGTGGATTAACCTTATCAGGTCTTTCTTCTTCAACTGAAGAACAATCAATGGCAACCTGTTTCTTACCTTCTTTTATCCTCATCTTTCTTTCAACCAAATCAGCTTGTTTTAACGGAGGTTGACTAACAATTAGATCCCTGACTCTATCACTTTGAAGTTTGTGGACAAAGGTTCTTAGTTCTTCTTGCCCCTGAGCTAATCTTTGAATAAGAGCCACCTGGCCATTCATCTGGATCCTCATTCCTGTCATCTCAGCTTGTAGTTGTTTCAGCCGATCATCCTTGTTGTCCTCAGGACTCTTCTTCTTAGCCAGCAGTGTCTTCAATTCATCCTGCCCCTTGGTCAGGTTCAGGATCAGCTCTTGGAACTGTGCATTTTGTGCCTGGAGATCCTTAACTGTTTGTTCAAGAGCCATTGCTGAAATAAACAGCGAGAAGATGAGAATCCTGTGCACAATTATAAACCTGTGATGTAATGAAATGATATGTGAATGCATATGCAATGTTTTCAAGGACCGCAAGATTTAAATTTGCTTAAACAATCAAGAAGGTAAACTTTTATTAGTAATAAGTTTGTTTGCCCCTTGGGCTTACAATACAATGAAATAAATACAAAAGATGGGGTTTTAAGTCTCCCATGGATGTTTCCTCTTTATGTTGAGGTATGAATTGAGATTCCGTTCCTCGTGAAGTTGCTTTGTTAGTTCCAGGATTCTTTCTTGGCTTGCTTTGTAATGAGCCTCGAAAGTATCCCTTTGCTCCTTCAACTGGATCCAGGACCTCTGTAAATCTTCCATGTCAGTAGGCATGTCTGGGTGAAGGATGGTATAAGAAGTATCTCCTTCAGCAACAGGTTCCATGGTAACTGGCAGGATAGCAGGATATGGCATCATGAGAGTCTGAGCACGAGATCGCACCCATCTGAGATAAGCTTCCATAGGAATAGTGTACTTAGGCTCCAGTGTCTTGCTGTCAACCCTGTTTACTTTTCCCCAGGCTCGTATGAATCTCTGACGGTAACCTTGAAGATCGTTGTCGTAGTCAAACACAATGCCCTGGATTAACATGTCATGTGGACCATCACTCCGAGCGTAACCAAACTGTCGTAAAGCTAGAGAGGGATTATAGGTGATGCCTCCTCTTATGCCTAGAAGTGGCACATTAGGAAACTCCCCACAACGGTCAATGATAGTGACATTCTCCATAGATCTGGAGCACCAATGGATATCTGAGTGAGAAAGTGACATGATCCTCTTGGACCACCTGAACCCTTGCTCATTCTTCATTACTGAGCGAGGAAGGTGAGAAATAAACCACCTAGAAAGCAAAGGTGTGCAGCACATCAAAGTTCCTCGTGCCTTTGTAGTACGAGTATGGAGGGAATGCAGAATATCTCCAAGTAATGTAGGCACTGGATTGTGACTCAGGAATATATTGATGGCATGAACGTCTATGAACTGATCTGGATTGGGGAACAATACTAAGCCATAAATCAGCAAGGCTAATATCTCCTCAAAAGCATCATAGCTCATGGCCTTCAAGAACACCTGAGCTTTCTCTATCAACACCTTGGCAAGAATACCCTTAACTCCGCTTCTCGTTTCTAGAACAATGTCAGACTTCTTCAAATGTAGAGTTGCAGTAATAACTTCTGGTTTAAGTTCCTTCTCCAAGCCTGTGAAGGGTCTTTGATCAAGAACAGGTATACCCAGAAGTTTAGAGAACTCTTCCATGGTTGGAACCAGTTGGTAGTCGGGGAATGTAAAGCAATGGTGCTTAGGGTCAAAGAACTGAAACAGAACACTCATCATGTCTTCATTGAACCCTGAAGTGACTAGATCCAATAGGTGACCATGTCTCTTGATGAACTGGGAATGATCAGACACTTGAGAAACCAACTCTTTAAGCTTAGCAGGTATGCTCACAAAGTTGATCCTGATGGTGTTTCTACGAGCTGAAGCCATGACCTGCAACAAAGAACAAAGATAAATCCTTTGGTCCTTGAAATGGTTAGTGAAAATTCTATGCTTATGATGCATGATGATGTCATGATGTTATGTTCAATCACAAACATGTGGCACACACAAGCAAGTCACACAATAGCCCTAGGTTTAAAGGCTTGCATGAGGTTCAAAGGTAAGTACCCTCCCCTGAAGTTAGTTGGTTCATCCTGTCCTACAAAAGTAACCGGGTTCTAAGGGATCTCAATATCATTGATCCTTCACAAGGGTGGTTGATCAAAAGGCAACTTACTTGCCAACCAAAACCCTCCAAGTTTAGAATCTCAATGAGCGTAGCATCGAGTATCAACCAACTTCAGTCTTCACCAAAGCCGGTTATCTCACTACTTTCTAAAGGCCAAGATGGGATAACTAGGGTTCTAAAAGTTAGTTAGTGCATTGACAACATATGGCAGCCTCATATTATCCTCAACTTGACTTAAGGAACATAAGCACCAACCAAGAAGTCACACTAACTATGGCCACCAGATCAACCGTATCGATATACGTCGTACAGTTTCCTTGGTCTATTGCCATTTACCTATGGTACACTAGATCCGGGTTAGGACCTTTCACACATAAGAGCACCCCAACAAGTAATATAAAGCAAACAAGGCAAACAATTTAAAGTGATATTAATTCCTAAGGGTACCCCTCTTTTATTAAGTCCCCAGCAGAGTCGCCAGTTCTGTAACACGGTGGGAGAACTGACTTTAGTAATATTGCGGATAGCAAGAGTCGCCACCGACTTTTATTTTATCCAAAGGAAAGGCATAAAAGAACAGGAAAGACCTTATAAAAGATTTTTGGGTCCGGGGGGTAGGTTATGTAAAGGGAAGGTGTTAGCACCCTTTACATCCATGGTTATCCATGGGCTCTTAGTTACTTAGCTCACTTTGAATTGTTTTTGAAAAGGTGAAGTGTGTGAATAGAAATTTTCATAAGAGTTTGATAATGATCCATGTACGGATGCGTAAAAAACTTGTGTTTGAAAATTGTTTGAAATTGTGAAATGTTTGAAATTATTTTGAAGTGTTTTTTAAAATGTGAGCAAGTAACTATGAGGAACCTACCCTAAAGTTTAAGTCTTTCTGTTCTTGAATCCTTTAAGTGGTAAGACTATCCCGATTATTAAGGAATAAGTAGTCATTACCTTGGATGTGAGGGACATATGAAGGGACATCTGTTTAATGAAGGCAACTGTAGGGTGTATTAAGCACTTTTAGAGGGACTGTCATCATTATTCGAAAGGGACAAGATCATTACGAAGGCAACCATTAAAGGGACTTGATCTTTAATTATGAAGGGACTAGATGACTTTTCTTTTTAAGGGACTTATGCTTTATACACCCCACTTGACCTTTTTTGAATAGGCAACATTGAGAGGTAACCCTAGAAAGTGAGATGGCGATTAAAAATCGACTTACGTGTGTGAGTGTTTAATTTACATTTATCTTATAATTTAAATGATCTAAATTATTTTTAAACAACATACATGTTACACTCCCTATTTACTAACCATAGCATAAAATAAGTAATTTAAACATTATAAAATATTACATCCAGGAGCAATTACAATAATAATAATAAATAATCAAAATAAATAAATGAGCAAAATAAATAAGCAAAATAAATAAGTAAGCAAAATAAATAAGTAATTATAATATGGTTAGTAATAATAATAATAATAACAATTTAAAAATAAATGGGGTTAGTAATAATGATAATAATAAATCACAATATATCTAAATGGGGTTAGTAATAATAAAATAGATATGAAAATAAATAGCATTAATGATAAAATAAATAAGAATATTAGCATAATAATTAAAAGATCAAATTTTTATGAACAATTATTATTTAAGATTAAGAAGAAAATATAAACAATTAATTATCATAAAGTTTTAAATGCTATAAAAATTAAGTTAATTATAAACATATTATGAAAATAAATTATACTAGATTAACAAGTTTTAATTATTTTTTAAACATATATTAAAAATTATTTACATGCAAGAATTAAATTATGAACAAATTATAGAATATATATATATTATGAAAATATGATTAATTATAATTGAATAACCATATAATTATATTCACAAAAATTAAATTATCAATTTTTAATTAATTTAGCATAACCTAGAATTATTTACACATAGAAAAATACATAATTAAAATTGACAAATAAATTAAAATTCATAATTAAATTGAATAAGAAAATTAGGGTTTGACTATTTAGAAAATATATTAGAGTTTATTTCTTAATTAGAATATAGACAAAGATTTATGACAAATAAATAAATAAATAAAGAAATAGTTTTTACAATTAGGGTTCATAAAAAATAATTAGGTTTTAAAAATATTTTAGGGTTTATGAAAATTAGGATTTATATATATAATTAGGTTTTATGAATTAATCTAAATACAATTAATTAATTTATAATATAATAAAATAAATGTTAGATAATTTTAATAAAGTTTAAATTTTAACAAGATTTTAAATTATAAATAGGAAAATAGTAATAACATTTTTACTTCAATATGTATACATTAATTAAATATAATATAAATAAATTAAATGAAATAAGAAAAAAAAATGAGAAAAAGGGACTTACCTGGGGCTGGGATTCGAACCCAGGCCCTAGGCTTCAATCTTTGAGTCCTGCCTCCACAACCACCAGGCCATCATGCGTTTGGTGAACATGGAATGAGTATTGATGATTATATTTTAAGCCTGGAAAACATAAGGGAAATAAAGCAAAAAAAACGTTGGAGGTGGGATTCGAACCCTTGTCTTGACTTCCATTCACGCGCATGCTTGCCATCTGAGCCATTGCTACATAATTGAAATATAATAGAAAACAATTCATAATAAAATAAACATGTTATTCAAATCAGAATTTCGCGCCAAGGGTTTTCTTCTTCCTCAAGACCTGCGAAAACACTTGCGAAATCACATACGAAATTTCTTGCGAATTTCCAAAACCAGAAACCTACGTTTTTTGAACCATCATGCAAACCATCATAATAACAAAAATTAGTAACCCAGATCAATTGTACAAAGTTCATACGTCACAGCCATGGTCTTAGAATTTGTTTTAAGGTCCTAAATGCTTGGTTCCCGTTTTGAAGCTCCAAACCCTAGCAATGGCAAAATTCGATACAGTCCACAATAACTGAATTAATCCATTCAAAAAGCTTCTAAACATCACAACAAACACAAATCTATAATTAGTTTTCAATATCAAAGCATAAATCAATCAAATCGAAAAAACTTAGAATATGAAAGGGATGCATTCGGTTTGTGCGAATTAGGACATGAATGGACAATGTTATTATCCAGAATTGATCTATGAACTCCAAGGAACAAGTTGCAACCTTTGGTTTGTCTTGAAAGTAGCTCTAGGTATCAAACCGAATTTGTGTTCTTAGGATGAATTTTGAAACTTTGTTCTTACCTTTGGAGGCTCAAATTTTCGTCCCTATGCACTTGTGTAGTTTGTATACTTATAGAGGAATGGAATTAGGTCAGAAAAGTGGTGGATTTGTGGGCTTAATGGATACCTTGAGTGTGAAGAAATCTCCTTGCCAAATTAGTCAAAAAATCAAATATTTTCATGCTATAATGCCTTAGCACGAATTTGGATGGTTTTGAATCAACTTAAATGGTCATTAAGAGTTTCTAGAAGAAGAATCACTTTTAAATATTCAATTTTCATATTTTATTTTGATTTAAAATGATTTAAAATGAATAAAATCAAAATAAATAAAATAAAAATAATAAAAATCTGAATAAATGAGGATTGGGTCGTGCATGATGTCATGTTGAAGTTTGGATCACAAATTTGCAAGCCCATTTGGAAAAATTTAGTTTTAAGACCTTTTTTTCCTCATACACCACTCAAAAATTTCCCAACTTTGCAAGGGCACATATCCTTCAATTTTAATGCTATGAGGGTGTTCTTGGACATTTTGGAAAGATTGAAGAGTCCTCTAACCAACCCCACTGGTTTCATGTCCATATCATTTACCATTCTCAAGTTATGCCCTTTTGAAGTTGTTGACTTTTTGTTGACTTTCAAAAGGACCTATAATGTCTTAGCTCATACCTTCCAAATGAAGCATTTTTGGGCTTGGCTTGTGAGACACAAAGTTGTAGAGAATTCAATTTCCTTCAAAATGAGCTTTGGATGGAGACTTGGTTATGAAGTATGTGAAAGTTATGTCTGGTCAAAGTTCAGTTGACTTTTACTAAGAAAACCCTAATTTAGAAACTCCTGATTCTTGATGATCTGAAATCTCCTTGATGAATCATGATCAACCCTTGATCAAATGATGAATTTTACTTCATATACCTGATGGTGGCAAAAAATCATGAAATTTGACTTTGGTTTGACCACAGTTGACCTCAGTTTGACTTTTTAACTGCTTTAACTGATTTTGACTTATCTGATCATCTGACTGAGTAAACTTTTGAGAAAAGTCTTGAAACTTGTCATGGGGGTTCTTACACACATATAAGATGTTATGAAGCTCACTTGAAGTCTTGGAAGTTCATTTAGCCTGATTAAAGTCAAAACCCTAGTTTTGGATGCACTGCTTAGGAGGTGCATTGTATGAGGGGATTGTCAACTCTTCTGACTAATTGTGAACTTTGTGAACCTTGTGAACCATCATAAAATGTCTTGTGAACCTCATGGGAGGTATTGTGAACCTTGTGAACCTTGTGAACTTCATAAAGTGTCTTGTAGACTTCATGAACCTCAGGAAAGGTCTTGTAAACATTGTGAATCTTGTGAACCTTGTGAACCTCATAAAGTGACTTGTAGACTTCATGAACCTCATGAAAGGTCTTGTAACCATTGTGAATCTTGTGAACCTTGTGAACCTCATAAAGTGACTTGTAGACTTCATGAACCTCATGAAAGGTCTTATAAACATTATGAATCTTGTGAACCTTGTGAACCTTCTATGCACACAAAGTCTTGTATTGTGAGGGCAAATTTTGGGGTGCAACAGTTTCGACGAAAGAAATACAGTCAAAGTGGGAAGAAGCTTCGACAAGAAAAACTATGAAAGAGATGCTGAGCAGGGGGTGATCTGGGACACTTTAGAAGAGTCGAATGGGAAGTTCGACTTCATGGTGAAATTTTCAGCACCACCAAGCTCTAAAATAGATATCAACAAAATCAAACCCACAGGATGGGGAGATCCTTTCAAAAATGATGACGAAGAGGAGGATAACAAAACCCTCACTGTCCAAAGAGAGGCCACTGAGGGCCTTAACTAAGATAAGATCAAAACAACAGGGATTGATGACAATGCCCTTACTGTCGAACCAATAAACAGTAGTACCATCAAAACTGAAGAACATTCTGTCGAAGGTGTTGCACACTGCTGCAAATACATCTATAAGGGTTTACACCCAAAAGGCAGTGTGAGTCAGTCAAAGGAGAATATCCCAGAGGAAATGATGCTAGTCGAAAAAATGAACAAATTGAAAATCACAACTGAACAGAATGCTGGGATTCATATAGTGGAAATCACTCAAAAGGTAGGACCAGACACCAACAAGGGAAAGAAACGTCAAGAGAAGCATCAGAAGCTGGTTTACCCAGAAGAGAACGAAAGTCTTGTCGAATTCATCCAGAGGTGTCAAAGGAAGAACGCAGAAGTTATGCTTTGCCCAAGATGCAGTGCTGTGTTCGACAAAGCAGCTGATGACTTAGAAGCAGCAGAAAAGGCCTAGAGGAAAAGAAACTGGGGAACAGTCCCACCAACCAGAAACGAAAGATTCGACTCAAGAAGAGGGAAGCATCACATCCAAGGAGTGGGAGAAAGACGTTTCAACACTTATAAACCATCCAACAGACCAAGTGACGACAAATGGGTTCAACCTATAAGGGATGCCCAAGGTCAGAAGAGATGGAAGAGCTTTGAAGTGAACAGGGGTCCCTCAATGGAAGTTAAAAAGGAGGCAAGGCCAAAGTACGTCTCTGAAAACTACAAAGGGAAGAATCCTATGTCCAGGTCCCAATGGAGAAGATTCCAAAGGCAGAAGAAAATTGAAAAGGAAATTGTAGAACACAAAAGGGTTGGGCAGAAGGAAGCTGAATCAAGCAAATGTGTGTAGATTACAAGCAAGGGGAGACCTCTGGAAAAAGAAGAAACCCCTCAGAAGAATGGATCTAGTGACACCACAGAAATGCAGAAAACAAACAACAGAATGCCAGTGGACGAAGAAGTTACAGATGACTTCAGTTCAGAGTCTGATGCGTCCTTCGACGTAACCTGCAATGTGGTTTCTGTGTTGCCCAGAGACTATGATAGGATAATGGAAGTCGAAGACGAAGAGTATGACATGGCAGACGATAGCATAGGCTTGAAGCCTGTATGCTACTACATAATGAACAATGGTTGTGTCGAAGAGCAAAATGCTTTCTTCGAAAAGCCAGATGATGCAATGAAGGCTCACTTAAAGCCTCTTTTCATAAAAGGAAAGGTAGAAAACGTGGGTGTCAACAAAATTCTGATAGATGGAGGAGCAGCTGTAAATTTAATTCCTCATTACATGATAAAGAGGATTGGAAAAGATGACTCCGACACTAAGCCTCACAACATGGTGTTGTCCAACTACGAAGGTAAAGTAGGGACAACACTGGGGGTAATACAACTGAACTTGACTGTAGGATCCATCACCAGGCCTACAATTTTTATGGTGATAGCATCAAAGGCAAATTACAACTTGCTGTTGGGAAGAGAATGGATCCATGGGATTGGGGTTGTGCCATCCTCCATGCATCAAAGGATAGCAATCTGGAGACCAGATGGGATTGTCGAAAACATAGAAGCAGATCAGAGTTACTTCACAGCTGATGTGAACAATGTCACTAGTCGTAACTTCGACAAGAACCTAGCCCATATAGCACCATGCAATCCTGCTGGTTTTGACCTAACAGCCTCCGACAATGCCTATTGTTCCATGTACCTCCACCCTACGCATGGCTTCCAGTGGGATAAAGAAGTAATTGGGGAGACAAATTACACTTGGGGAACTGCCCATGTCAACCCAACTGGATGGGGGAGTGAGTTCAGTGAAAATGACTGAAGTTGCAGCAATGGAAAGGATTTCGGCTTATATAGCCGAAAAACAACTCAAAGCGGCCCTTGAGGCTGAAGTAAGAAACATGGTTGTCGAAGCCAACACTCAAGTTGTCGAAGAACAACATCCTCAAGAAAATATTGAGGAACAACTTGCAAAGCAGAGTTTTGAAGAAGACTCTAATGGCGAATGGCAGAGTCAAAGACTTGATGCCATTTATGATGACGAACCTTTGGGGTTCGAAAAAGATCCAACCCCAACCAATATGAAAATGGTGGCACAGGATCCTTTAGAAGAGATTAACCTGAGACTGGGGGCAGAGAAAAGGCCCACTTACATCAGTGCCAAGATGGACCCTCAGCTCAAAGTCAAAATAATCCAGCTGCTGAATGAGTTTAAAGACTGCTTCGCATGGGATTATGACGAAATGCCTGGTTTAGACAGAAATTTGGTTGAATTGAAGTTGCCAATACTGGAAGGAAAGAAGCCAATAAAGCAGACTCCCAGACGCTTTGCACCTGAAATTCTGTCGAAAATCAAAGAGGAAGTCGAAAGGCTTCTAAAATGCAAATTCATCCGTACAACGAGGTATGTCGAATGAATTGCTAGTATTGTTCCTGTGATTAAGAAAAATGGCAAACTAAGGGTATGCATTGATTTTAGAGATCTAAACTTAGCTACCCCTAAGGATGAATATCCTATGCCAGTGGCAGAAATGCTAGTAGATTCTGCAGCAGGCCATGAGTATTTAAGTATGCTTGATGGATATTCTGGTTATAACCAGATTTTCATTGCTGAAGAAGATGTTCCAAAAACAGCTTTTCGTTGTCCAGGGGCAATAGGAATATATGTGTGGGTAGTCATGCCCTTTGGTTTAAAAAATGCTGGAGCTACTTACCAAAGGGACATGAATTCTATTTTTCATGATTTCATTGAAACGTTTATGCAAGTTTATATAGATGATATTGTGATTAAATCTGCCTCAGGCTCAGATCATATTAACCATCTTCGACAGTCCTTTGAAAGGATGAGGAAGTTTGGTTTGAAAATGAATCCTCTTAAATGTGCTTTTGGTGTGCAGGCAGGGGACTTCTTAGGCTTTGCGGTCCACAAGAAAGGGATCGAAATTAATGAAAACAAAGCCAAGGCCATAATGGAAGCGAAAGCGCCATCGACAAAGAAGGAATTACAGTCTCTACTAGGGAAAATCAACTTTCTCAGAAGGTTCATCTCCAACCTTAGTGGAAAGACACAGGCCTTCTCACCTCTGCTTCGACTGAAGAAGGAGGGCTTCACTTGGGGGCAAGAACAGCAAGATGCCTTCGACAAGATCAAGAAGTATCTGGCAAGTCCTCCAGTCTTAATATCTCCTTGTCGAAAAAGAAGAATGAGGCTCTACATATCAGCATCTGACAGAACATTGGGGAGCATGCTTTGTCAGGAAGATGAACATGGCGTCGAAAGAGCCATCTACTATCTCAGCAGAGTCTTAAATGATGCTGAAACTAGATATAGTATGATAGAGAAATTATGTTTATGTGTATATTTCTCTTGTACAAAGTTAAAGCATTATATAAAACCCATTGATGTACATATATCTTCTCATTTCGACGTAATAAAACATATGTTGTCTAAATCTATTCTACATAGTCGAATTGGAAAATGGGCTTTAGCCTTGACTGAATATTCTTTAAAATATGTGCCTCTAAAAGCTGTCAAAGGGCAAGTGGTTGCTGACTTTATAGCTGATCACTCCATACTTGGAGATGAGACAAATTATGTCGAAAGAGAGCCTTGGAAATTATATTTCGACGGTTCCAGTCATAAAAATGGAACATGTGTTGGGGTATTGATCATTTCTCCCAATAAAATTCCAACAAAGTTCAAGTACAAAATAGAAGGTTGTTGTTCAAACAATGAAGCAGAATATGAAGCTTTAATTGCTGGACTTGAAATTTTGTTGGAATTGGGGGCAACAGAGGTCGAAATAATGGGTGACTCTGAGTTGGTGATAAAACAACTGACGAAAGAGTATAAATGTGTCAAAGAAAATTTGATCATGTATTTTGTGATAGTCAACACACTCCTCAAGAGATTCGACAGTGTAATCTTTAGACATATTCCTAGATTAGAAAATCAGGAAGCAAATGACTTGGCTCAACTGGCATCAGGTTACAGAGTGTCGAAAGAAAACCTGATGAAAGTTTTCGAAGTAAGAGGAAAAGTTGTATCCACTAGGCTATCCCCATCTGATTTGGAGACCATGAGACTGGGATATGGTGATGAAGAAAACTTTGAAATTATTAATGTAGATGATCTAGGGGTAGGAGATTGGAGAAAACCTATCAAAGATTATTTACAAAATCCAAACCAGACAGTCGAAAGGAAGATAAAATATAGAGCTATAAGTTATGTGCTCTTTGGAAATGAATTGTTTAAAAAGACTGCAGAGGGAGTTCTACTGAAGTGCCTAGGAGAGACTGAAGCTTATATAGCTTTGTCGAATGTGCATAGTGGTGCATGTGGTGCACACCAGGCAGGGCACAAGATGAAATGGTTGCTATTTCGACAAGGGATGTATTGGCCAACAATGTTGAAAGATTGTGTCGAATTTGCAAAGGGTTGTCAAGAATGTCAAATTCATGCAGGCATACCTCATGTGCCAGCAAATGAGTTACATCCCATTATAAAGCCTTGGCCATTCAGAGGTTGGGCTTTAGATTTGATTGGTGAAATTCGACCAGCCTCTTCAAAAGGGCAGAAGTACATTTTAGTTGGGGTAGACTACTTCACTAAGTGGATCGAAGCCATACCATTGACGAATGTGGATCAGGAAGCAGTCATAGACTTCATCCAGAAACATATAATGTATAGATTTGGAATACCAGAGACTATAACCACTGATCAAGGATCTGTGTTTACTGGAAGAAATATGCAGGCATTTGCAAAAGAGATAGGTTTTAAGTTGCTAACTTCGACACCTTATTATGCCCAAGAAAATGGTCAGGTCGAAGCAGCCAACAAAGTAGTGATAAATTTGATAAAGAAGCATGTGGGTAAAAAACCTAGGAATTGGCACAAGACTCTGGATCAAATCCTTTGGGCTTGTCGAACGTCTCCTAAGGAGGCAACTAATTCTACCCCATTTAAATTAACCTATGGACATGAGGCAGTGTTGCCAGTCGAAATCTGTTTACAGTCAATACGAATTCAAAGGCATCATGAGATTCCATATGAAGTTTATTGGAGTATGATAATGGATGAGTTGGTTGATTTAGATGAAGAAAGGTTACGTGCTTTAGAACTGATAAAAAGGCAGAAAGAAAGAGTTGAAAATTTTTACAATAAGAAAGTAAAATTTAAAGCCTTTTTAGTGGATGATTTAGTTTGGAAAGTGATTTTGCCCATGGAGAAGAAAGATAGATTGATGGGAAAATGGTCCCCTAAATGGGAAGGGCCTTTCAAAATTCTAAGAGTTTTTTCAAATGGTGCATATGAGGTCGAAGAAATAGAAAAAGACAGAAGAGTGCTGAAAATAAATGGCAAGTACTTGAAGAAGTATAAACCAACATTGCAAGAAATAAAAATAGGAACAAAATGAAATTGCAAATAAAAACTTGTCTTCGCCAAACAGATGGCGTAAAATAACATTACATATGAAATTGCTAAAAAATTCTTAAAACAAATAAAATTTCCTATTTTCTATTACAGCTAGTGTTGAAGAAAAGTGGCTTTGAGTTCGTCGAATTTTTTCTTCTGAAGCTGAATTCGACGCTCGCAGAGACTCTTGCTGACAGTCAGTTCGTCAATCTCCCTGTGAAGTTGTTAAGCTGATTCTGCATGTTGGAGACCTTTTTGGAGTTCCCTGTCGATTTCCTCTTGGTTGGGCTGTTGGAGGGTGGCCTGGCGTTCCTTCTCTTGGAGGATTTTCTTTTGAAGTTCAGCAATCTGAGCCTGATAAGCCTGAATGTTGTTTTCACACTCAGCAGCAGCTTTGGTGTATTCGTCAGAAAGTTTGTTCAGCTCTGAAATTTTGTCTGTTGAAGAAGCTACGATATTCCATTCTGAAACTTGTTCTTCAGACTTAGCTGTAATGTTCTGAGAAAATTCCTTTTGACGAACCAAGTCAGCACTGACAGAGTCAATCATTGACATCAGGTCCATCACCAGTCGACTCTCTTCAGTCGAAGCCTCCAGCAGATTAGCTCGTTTCAGGAGTTTCTTTAAGTCATACTGGGCAAAAGGATTTTCAGCCAGAATCTCAAACAGGTCCACCCCAAGGATTTTTGCCTTGATTTCGTCCATGATGACATTGATGGGTTGAATGTCAGAAGTGGCCCCTGAAGCTGTCGAACCACTGTGGGAAGAGTCTTGGAAGTTGTACCTGGAATTGAGTAGAGCTTTTAAATATTCCAGAGGTTTTCGAACTTTCAAGCTTTCAATTTCCTCGTGTGATAAGCTTGTTGAACCAGTACCCAAAGGGGTTTCTGTTGGAATTTCTGAGGAAGTAGGAACATTTTGGGAAGTTCCTCCAAGGCTCAAGTTGGCTTCTGGTTGATTCGACAGATCAACCTCTTCTTCGACAATTTCTTTGTCAGCCTCTGTGGTATCAGTTGGCTCTTGAGCATGTACATCCTTACCAAGAGCATCTTCGTCAGTTTCTGGTGCAGCAGTTGGTATTTGAGTTGGTGCATCCTGGTCTGGAGCTATTTTTTCCTCCGCAGTAAAGTCTGGACGAAAGGGAGAATTATTGCCAGAAGATTCAGAGTCACTAATGTTGAATTCGTCCAAAGTTTGAGGTCCATAGACACCTGCATCTGGGGTGGCGTCTTCTTGAAGCCTTTCAGCCAGAGTCTTCTCAGAGTCAGAAGGAATAACTTCTTCTTGGACTTTAGAAGTCTCTTCGACATCAATAACAACCTAAAGAGAGCATAAAAGGGAAGTATAAGATAAGAATATATGCAGTCAAGACTAGGAATGTTGTCAGTCGAAAATAAATACCTGAGGGATCTCAGTGTGAATACTTGAGTCCCCACTTCTTTCACTCCTTCAGGGAATTTTGTTGGTTGGACTGGCAGGGGGAGTTCGTCTGTGAACTATGGATCTTTGGGATGCCACTGTTTTTATTTTTAGACCTTTGTTTCTTTTCAGAGGTTGAGGTTCAGGAGATTCATCCTCAGACTCTTCGACACTCATCTCCTTTTCTTCTTGTTTTCTTTTCTTGGCTGGTGTACGAGTTACCTGCAGTATAAAAAAAAGAGAGAAGAGGTATTCAGTATAAAGGAATATTGAGATACATGAATAAGAAGGAGGTGTTTTCTATTTTTCGAAACCTTCTTGGCAGTTGTGGGAGATTTTTCGACTGTCTTGGAGGAGGTTCCTTCGCCAGCAGTTTTCTTGACAATTCTAACAGCTGAAAGAGAAAGAATTGCATGAACATTGATATCAAAATAAAAGGAGTTAGAGATAAGAAGAAAAATGTAATTTCTTCGACACCTTCAAGAATGGGTTCTTCCACACTAACATGTTCTATCCCAACATGAAGGTGCCCAGGGAAGTTGCCCAAGTGATACTTCGTCGGAACCACACGTTCGGCAAGTTTCTTGCTGGACTCGCGAAGCAGTTTCAAATCAGATCCACACACAAACCAATCTGGGAATGGAGGGCACAAGGCCACACCAAATTATGCAGAAGGGAGTGGGGGAAACCTTGGAGGAAAGGTGGTGAAAGCAAAATTGTAACGTGCATGAGTTGGAATGTACGAAGGCACCTCCAACCTATCCATTTTTTCTGTAAATTTTTGTTTTAAAGTTACTACTGCTTCACCTATGGTTCGACGAAGATCATTGGGCCTGTAAATAGTTTCGAAATACTTTTGAAACTTTTGAATTTCTTTGATATGTCTATCTGTACCTTTTTTCTTCTTATCCTGCACAAAAGTAAAAGCGTTCGTCAGGAGAGTGGTGAAAGTTGCGACATCAAAGAAGTTGTTAGTATAGTATTCCTTCCACCAAACGTCGAAATCTTCAGTGCATAGGAAGCTTGGTCGAAAGATGGTGGGATAAAATTCCAAAGATGAGTCGAAGAATTTGTTGTATAATTCTAAACTTCTGTCGAAGCTTTGAAATGAGTTATAGAATATAATAGAGCCTTTCTTGTGATAAATGGGCTTTGTCTTCGTCTGTATTAGCCCAAATTGCCTAGCCACCAGGTTGGGTTGGTAGACAATGAGAGACACTTTAGTGTTGTTGAGACTGTGGTGGGAGAAAAAGTGCCTTGGCATAAGGAAAGCCTCCCAAATGGATATATAAGAGTCTTCTTCTTTCTGGTTCTCCACTGGGAGTTGTCTTGTGAACCATCTGGGACCCACATTTCTGTTGGCAAATGGTGCCATGGAAGGAGTGAATTTATAGCGTTTGGCGAACATCATTATGTAACTGGTGAATGCTTGTCGAATACCTATGTTGTCATCAGTAGGGGTTAGTTGGACTAACCTAGGCCATTCGACGCGCCTTTCTTTCACCTCTTCTTCGTCAACTGGCATTTTGACAGGGATGCAAGCTTCGAAGGTTGCGTTTAACCACAATTGTAGGAGCCAGAAAGGGCCTGTGAGACTAATATTGCCTTTGTCCTTGAGGGTTTTTTAATTACTCACACTCTCACTCAAGGATTCGTAGAGGTTGGCCAAAAGCAACTCACTCAGGCAGAATGCAACTCCATTATGAAGTTGATTAGCCATGATAATATAACTTCTGGCAACCTAGAGTGACCTAGTGCAGAAGACAAACTTAGCTAACCATAGAGTAAGGAAAGCAATGTGCTCTCTGTCAGAGACTTCCTCATCGTCTTCGCCTTGGTGATGGGAAATAAAAACAGAATATCCAGCATGCTTGGTGTCGAAGCCTATGGGATCCTTGTTTAAGTGTTCAGGATTAAAAATTTCCCCTAAGGGACTGAGGCCAGTAATGGCTGCTATGTCGAAGAGGGTAGGAGTAACCATACCACAGGGTAAATGGAAAGTGTTGTAAGTGCTATCCCAGAAATATAAAGAGGCCAGCAACATGTTCTGGCAATAGCGTGGACCTTCCTTCGACAGTTGGATCAGGTCATAGATGCCAGTTTTCTTCCAGAATTTCTCTTTGACTCTTTCGACCCTAGTGAGCCAAGCTAAGTAGTCGGAGGGATCTTTCGTCAAGGGAGGACTCCTAAAAATCCTAGCTTGATTCAAATAAGACAGATCTATCTCTGTCGAAGCTATGGGAGTTTCAGGTTTTTTGGATGTTGTTTCGACAGGCTTAGGGTTCTTGCTAGCAGCTATGGGTTTAGAAGCAGAATAACAGGGATAAAAGTCTTTCAAGCGGTTAGGGTCAGCATTAGGATCAAAAATGGGACCTAGCATGGCATGATGAACTCCAGAAACTGAGATAGGAATTATTACCTGGGACCTGTAGATGCTTGCTTTCTCCCTTGCATTTGGGGGTTCTGGAATGTATTGTTGTTGTTGCACTTGCATGGGTCCAGATAGTGTATGAGCAGGAGGAAGGTCAGTTGTTTTCTTTGTCTTCTTGGCGCTACGATCAGCAACAGTCTTTGGAGGAGCCATTGATGTGAGAAGATGAGAAGTTTTGAAGGAGCAGAAAGCTTTGAAAAGGGTTTTTTTGGAGTTTCTGCGTTAGGAAAGGGAAGAGTTTTGAGGATGTGGAAAAGAAGAAAAGGTTGTTGAAGGTGGTATTTATAGAAGATGAGAGGATAAAATAAATAATAATAATAAAAAGAAAAATGAAAAGACTTTTCAGTTGGAAAAGTGGGAACATGCGTTTTGATCCATTGGTGGTGATTGAAAGTGACGGTTGGTAGGAGGCCATGATTTAGCTAAAATATAGGGTCATGGAAGAGTGTGTAAACGTGGGCTAGACATGACGTTTTTCAGAAAGTGGAAATCATGGTGTTTTCTTGGGACTCAACAAAGTTACTTTACAATAAATGAGGCTGACAGGATGTCAAAGGTCATTTCGACAGCAAAAGATATTTCTCCAGGGACTAGTCGAAAACATCTTTGCTGGGGGGCAATTTGTAAGCACATAATTTCGACATGTTGAAATTTAGAGCTTGAAGTCATCTCTGTCGAAGAATGATGAAAGAAAAGAAATTCAAGAGATGCTGACAAAGTTAAAAGCTCCAATGCTTCGACAGAAGGACAAATAGTATTCTGGCAGGATAAGTTTGGAAAGTTGTTTGTAGCTAAGTATTTGACAGAATAAGGTTGTTTTTCGACGTTTCGACAGAAAAGGGTTTTGACAAAAGCAGTATTTGGCAGATGCTGAAAGAGTTGTTTTTTCTTTAAAGGCTTCGACAGATTGAAGAGGTGCGAGGTTTCGTCATCAAAGAAGGGAATTCAAATTCAAAAAGTTGTAACCTTTTGACAGTTGGACACATGGAGGTTTCAGGGGAAGAAGTTGCATGCAGGCTGACACTTGTCATTTATTTATGATTTTTCCGTTTTAGGCAGTTACTTTGTTTGTATATAAATAGAATAGTTTTTGTTTAGAATAGGTGTGTGAAAACTTATACAAAAATTCCTGTAAATACTCTAAGTACCCAGTGTGAGAGAAAATGAGTTTGATATTTGGAACCATGTACGTTTGAACACCGTTTATCCTTTAAGTTATTTAAATTGTCAGTTTATTCATCAAGTTTATGTCATTTTTTAAGCTTTATTTACTTTTCTGCAAGTTATAGCTTTCGACAGTTCTTCTTACTTTTGTTTAAAAACTTCAACTTTATTTTGTTTTCTAAACTTAAACTTTACTTTACTTTCAAAATCAAAGTTACTAACACTTTGACAGTATTGACAAAACAAACCATAAACCAATCACAAATACTAAGAGTAGTTCGACAGAATAATTGCACATGTGTCCTAGGACTTGTTTGGTTGGTCCTGCAAGTAACCCAATTTTCTGAGAAATTGGTTAACCAGAGGTTGTTCGCCAGAAATCACCGCGAACACAAACATAGAACCATAAAAAGAAAAAAATCAATAATCGATAAAAATCCGGAAAAATATCTAAGTGCCTAATTCAACCCCCCCCCCTTCTTAGGCATATCTGATCTTACAAGATTTGGGTCCAAATTTATAAGCTTCCATTTGGTTTCATGTGCGAGAAAGTTGGGATTCTCATCGGAAACCACATTGGAAAATTTGTGGCGTACGATGACCGAAACAACTTCGGTATGTGGAAAAGATTCATGAGAATTAGAGTTGCTATCAATGTCCAAGAATCCCTCAAAAAAAGTTGGACGTTTGAACGTGTTGGAGGTGCACAGGTCTGTGTTTTATGCAAATATGAGAAGCTTGACACAATCTGTTTTCTCTGCGGCATCATAGGCCATACAGGAAACTACTGACAGAAGAACTTTGTTGAATACACTGAAAACATCAGAGCCTGGGGAAATTTCTTGCGATATGAAAAAGGTGGTGGCTATGGAAACGTCAGTCAGGCAAACAAATGGTTAAGAGATGGTCGGAATCAGTCAGGCGGTGGTCGTGGTGGCGGTGCACGGAAAGGTAACGGCTCAGATGAAGGAAATTATGGCAACGCAACTGACGGGCAAAACTTTAATGAGAATGCGTTAAACTTTGACTACATGAAGGACTCTAATGAAGAGTCTTCATTGTTAGGAAAAATGTCGATAGACAAAGATCCAAATTCAAAATATTTGATATTTTTCAAATTTAATGAATTAACGGGCAATCAGAATTCACCTTCTAATAAATGGTCTTCATTTGACCCAGCGGACATTAACCTATTCAACGGTAACTTCAATGCTCAGTCTGCAGTATCCGACAAAGCTATTAATGTGAATATGGGCAATTACGAGGCAAGGACAGGTGTTGAAGCTGAGCTGGCGGAAATGTTGGCAAAATAAGTTGTTGTCAGCGATAAAGGAACAAAAATTAATAAGCTTTATGAAGAAGAGATCAAGTTGAAGATTTCTCAGCTAATTGATGACGTCACTAAAGGAAAGTTACAAGCATCCCATAATGGAGTGGAGAGATTTAATGTTGATAGAGGCACAATTAACAACACAGAAGATAGAGCATTAATTACCGCAGAACCAAGACGTGACAAGAAACTGACAAATTTAATTGTTGGGATTACACCTGTCTATGGCATGAATAAAGAAATTGTAGATATTTTGAATTGGCAGAATTTTTGACCAACAAGAAGTGTTGAATTTAGTTCAGGATGTCACATCAGATGTTGTGACATTATCAAACAGAATATAAGTAAATGAACTTAATTCAGGATGTCACACCAGATGTTGTGACATTGTATCAGTTAATGAAGTAAGTTCAGTTTACAGGATGTCACACCAGATGTTGTGACATTGTATCAGTAAATGAAGTAAGTTCAGTTTTTAGGATGTCACACCAGATGTTGTGACATCTCAAACCTGCTACCAGAATTAATTAATGACTAACAGAACTGAGTAAGTTAAGGGAAGATATCTGGAATTAATTATGAATGGATAAAACAAAAGAAGGCGCATCTGTAGGGAGTTTTGTTATATGACTTCAGTATAATCAGAAGAACTGAATCACCTAGAATCTAGGAAGTAACAAACCCTAATTCAAGGTGATGGCTGCATGCGTATCAGGATTGGATAAACCTATAGAAAGCCCAAAATCCAAACTCCTATTTAAGCAACAGAAACTCTCAGAATAGAGTACGAAATTAAGAAGACCAAATAGGGTGTTTTGTGTTTTAATAGCAGGTTGTTTTATATGTACCACTTTATGAGCTTTTAAGCAAAAGTGTATTTGTGTCTTGATTGAAACTGTGAAGTAAGATCAAGTTGTTTTGTTTGAAGTATGACTTCAATTTTATTAAACTTGTAAACATATCACTGTGTGATTGAGGGGGAGTGAGTTGGTACTCATATCTAAGTTGTGTCTTAGGTAGAAATTGCATTGGGTAGATATTAAGTGAAAGATTAAATTGAGTGGTTTAAGTCTAGAATTAATATTACTTATATTGGATTTCCTTCCTGGCTTGGTAGCCCCCAGATGTAAGTGTGATTATACACTGAACTGGGTTAACAAATTCCTGTGTTGTTTAATTTTCCTGCACTTTAAGTTTTGGTCAAGTCTTCAAGTGTTTAAACATCTCATTCGACATCACGTACCTAATCACAGAATTTCAATTGGCATCAGAGCAGGCACCCTGCCTGTTTAACTGGGTGAGATCTAGGGACTGCAAATTCTGGAAACATGGACATAGATGTAGGATCTGTAAACAGACCACCTATATTGGATGGATCTAATTATGACTACTGGAAGCCAAGAATGGTAGCATTCTTAAGATCACTTGACAATAGGGCCTGGAAAGCAGTCAACAATGGATGGGAGCACCCTGTCCAAGATAACAAAGATGGAGCAAAAGTGTTGAAACCTGAAGAAGAATGGAGTAAGGAGGAAGAAGATTCAACACTTGGCAATTCCAAGGCCTTAAATGCTTTATTCAATGGCATTGATAGGAACATCTTCAGACTTGTGCATCACTGTGAGCTGGCCAAAGATGTTTGGGACACTCTCAAAACAACTCATAAAGGAACATCAAAGGTGAAGATGTCAAGACTTCAACTTCTCACCACCAAGTTTGAAAACTTGAGAATGAAGGAAGATGAGACAATTCATGAGTTCTACATGAACATCTTAGAAATAGCCAATACTTCTGGTGCTTTGGGAGAAAAGATGACTGATGAAAAGCTTGTAAGAAAGATTCTCAGATCTTTGCCAAAAAGATTTGACATGAAGGTCACAGCAATAGAAGAAGCTCAAGACATATGCACAATGAAGGTTGAAGAACTCATTGGTTCCCTGCAAACATTTGAGATGGGAATGAATGACACAATTGTAAAGAAGAACAAAAGTATAGCCTTGGTGTCAAATACTGATAAAGAAGAAGAAGTTAATGAAGCAGAACCTGAAGAAAATTTATCAGAAACCATTGCTATGCTTGGAAGACAATTCAAAAAGATTCTCAGAAAGATGGAAGACAAGTCCATACCAAGTGGAAGATACTCAAACTCTTCTGAGAATAAAAGACCTTATGATACTAATAGAAGGTCAAATTATGATGAAAAGATCAATCAAGAAAAAGGGATTAAATGCCATGGATGTGAAGGATATGGACACATCAGAAATGAATGTCCTACCTATTTAAAAAGGCAGAAGAAAGGTCTTTCTGTAACCTGGTCTGATGAAGACTCAGGATGTGATTCAGAAGAAGAATCAGCTAAGCATATCACTACTCTAGCTGGATTATGTGAATCTGAAAGTGAATCCAGTGATGAGGAGCTTACTTTTGAAGAGCTTGAGCAATCATACAGAGAACTGGTTAAAAGGAGCACTGAAATATGCATGGAGAGTATAAAGCAGAAGAAGCAGATTGAGGCACTGAAGGATGAAAAAACAGGTGATCTAGAGATCATTGACACCTTGAAAAGTGAAATAAGCCTTCTCAACTCCAAGTTAGAGCATATGTCCAAATCTGTTAGAATGCTGAACAGTAGCTCAAACACACTGGATGTTATTCTCAACAACAATAGGCATTCAGGGGATAGAAGTGGACTAGGATTTAACAAAGTTCATAAGGTTGAAGCTAGCACCAGCAAAACTACTTCAAATTCCATACAGTCAAACAAGATGTCCCAACAGATGCTTCAACATCATGAAAAGAACACAAAGTCAAACATAATGTTCGAACAGATGTCTCAACATCATGAAAAGAACATAATGAAGAAGAAGTATCAAAGATGGAGATGTCATCATTGTGGAAGGTTTGGACACATCAAACCTCATTGCTACAAGTTGCATAGATATCCAAATCAGATGTATCAGCAACCTCCTAAGCAGAAGATAGAGGTTACTAAGAAAGTACTGCATAGACATCAACATCAAAGATATCAGCAACCCCCTAAGCAGAAGACAGAGGCCATCAAGAAAGTATGGGTACCTAAAGCTAGTCTTCATGCTGATCAAAGCTACATGCCCAAGAACAAGTTCAACAAATAACCTTGGAGCTCTACTAATGGACATTACACAGGGCAGAGGCATCAAAAGAAACCTCAATACAAATGGTCAAAGAAGGGTGTTGCATATATAGCTCATACATCTCTAAGAGTATCAGCTAAAGAAGACTGGTACTTTGACAGTGGATGTTCAAGACACATGACTGGATTGAAGAATCTGCTAGTAGACTTAAAGTCATATTCATCCAGATATGTAACCTTTGGAGATGGAGCTAAAGGAGAAATCAAGGGAGTTGGGACCTTGGACTGTCCAGATGTACCAAGACTAGATGATGTGCTGCTGGTAAAAGGATTGACTGCTAACTTGATCAGCATAAGTCAATTATGTGATCAAGGTTACAATGTAAACTTTACCAAAACTGAATGCATAGTGTCTAATGAAGAACAGAAGGTTGTCATGAGAGGAGCCAGATCTAAAGACAACTGTTATATGTGGGAACCTCAAGACTTCAGTCTCACTGAAACTTGCTCTTTAGCCAAAGAAGAAGAAGTGAAATTATGGCACCAAAGACTGGGTCATCTTCATTTCAGAGGCATAAAGAAAATCATATCTATGGAAGCTGTGAGAGGTATTCCTAAACTGAAGATTGATGATGGAAAAATATGTGGTGAATGTCAAATAGGCAAGCAAACCAAGATGTCCCATCCAAAGCTCCAACATCTGACAACTTCCAAAGTTTTGGAATTATTGCATATGGATCTTATGAGACCTATGCAGGTTGAGAGCCTTGGTGGTAAGAGGTATGCCTATGTGGTGGTTGATGACTTTTCAAGGTATACATGGATAAATTTTATCAAAGAAAAGTCTGATGTATTTGATGTATTCAAAGATTTATGCCAAAGAATACAAAGAGAAAAAGCCAGCTGTGTGGTCAGAATAAGAAGTGACCATGGAAAGGAGTTTGAGAATAAAAAATTCTTAGATTTTTGTTCTTCAGAAGGAATCAATCATGAATACTCTTCATCAATCACTCCTCAACAGAATGGGATTGTTGAGAGGAAGAATAGAACTATCCAAGAATCAGCAAGAGCTATAATCCATGCTAAAAAGTTATCATTGTACTTCTGGGCTGAAGCTATGAACACAGCTTGTTACATTCGTAATAGAGTCACTCTAAGGAAAGGAACCTTGTCCACAATCTATGAAGTCTGGAAGGGCAGAAAACCCACAGTTAAGTACTTCCATGTGTTTGGAAGTAATTATTATATTCTGGCTGATAGGGAGCAAAGAAGAAAAATGGATCCTAAAAGTGATGAAGGGATTTTCATTGGATACTCTATAAACAGCAGAGCCTATAGAGTATTTAACTCTAGAACCAAGGTTATCATGGAGTCCATAAATGTGATAATTGATGATGCTCCTGCAGATGTTACAGAAGATGTTGGAACATCTGCTGACAGCCAAACTGAAGCTGAAGAAAAGAGTGATCATCCTGACTTCACTCAAACTGATGCAAGGATAGAACAATCCAGCAAACCTCCCTCCATAAGAATCCAGAAGGATCATCCCAAATATTTGATAATTGGTGATCCCAACAGAGGAGTAAGCACTAGATCAAGAGAGGTGATTTCAGGTTCTTGTTTTGTCTCAAAAATAGAACCTAAAAACATCAAGGAAGCTCTTACTGATGAGTACTGGATCTGTGCTATGCAAGAAGAATTAGGTCAGTTCACAAGGAATGAAGTGTGGGATCTTGTTTCTAGACCTGATGACATAAATGTGATTGGCACTAAATGGGTGTATAAGAACAAGTCAAATGAGCAGGGAGTTGTTACAAAGAACAAAGCTAGACTTGTAGCTCAAGGATACACACAAATTGAGGGAGTAGACTTTGATGAAACCTTTGCACCAGTAGCAAGGCTTGAATCAATTAAACTACTTTTAGGAATAGCTTGTATTCTGAAGTTCAAGATATTTCAAATGGATGTGAAACGTGCCTTTCTAAATGGATATCTTAATGAAGAGGTATATGTAGAACATCCTAAGGGATTTGTTGATCCAAGCTGTCCAAACCATGTGTACAAACTAAGGAAGGCTCTTTATGGACTGAAGCAAGCTCCAAGAGCATGGTATGAAAGGTTGACTACTTTTCTTATCAAGCAAGGGTACAGGAAAGGTGGAATAGACAAAACCTTGTTTGTTAAAGATGAAGAAGGAAATGTCATGATTGCTCAAACATATGTAGATGACATTGTTTTTGGTGGGATGTCAGACAGGATGGTTAAACATTTTGTCACTCAAATGGAATCTGAATTTGAGATGAGCCTAGTAGGAGAACTAACCTACTTTCTTGGATTGCAAATAAAGCAAATGGAGGACTCCATGTTCATTTCCCAAAGCAAGTATGCTAAGAACATTGTCAAGAAATTTGGGATGGACAATGCTACTCATAAAAGAACTTCTGCCCCCACACACTTAAAGCTGACTAAAGATGACAAGGGTGAGAATGTAGACCAAAGCCTATACAGAAGTATGATTGGAAGCTTATTATATCTGACTGCTAGCAGACCAGACATAGCCTTTGCAGTAGGTGTATGTGCAAGATATCAAGCTGATCCAAAAGTTAGCCATCTAAACCAAGTCAAGAGAATTCTGAAATATGTCAATGGTACTTGTGACTATGGCATAATGTACTTTCATGGATGCAAACCAATTCTGACTGGCTTCTGTGATGCTGATTGGGCTGGAAGTGCTGATGATAGAAAGAGAACATCAGGAGGATGCTTCTTTCTAGGAAAAAATTTGATTTCTTGGTTCAGTAAGAAACAAAATTGTGTATCCTTATCTACTGCTGAAGCTGAATATATTGCAGCTGGAAGCAGTTGCTCACAGTTGGTTTGGATGAAGCAAATGCTCACAGAGTACAATGTCCCACAAGATGTCATGACATTGTACTGTGACAACTTAAGTGCTATTAACATATCAAAGAATCCTATTCAACATAGCAGGACCAAGCATATTGATATCAGGCATCATTTCATCAGAGATCTTGTGGAAGAGAAAATGATCTCATTGGAACATGTAGCTACAAATCTGCAATTGGATGATATATTCACTAAAGCTTTGGATGCTACCCAATTTGAAAACCTAAGGGGCAAATTGGGAATCTGCTTATGTGAAATATAGCAGTTATGGAGATGTGCTAACATGTCCTATGACATCGTGTGGCATGATCACCAGATGGCAACACCAGTCTGGTCAAGAACTCTGTGTATTCCACTCCTTAAAATTCTCCAAGTAACGGCTCTTATAAAAATACCAGCTTGCTCTCAGCTATTCATCTTCTCATCATCTTCTCATCATCCTCTCAAAACGAATTGCATTCTCTAACTGATTTTCAGAGCTCATCAAAATCATTCAAACTTAAACTCTTCATCCACCACTTTCGAAAATGTCTCAACACCAAAACCCTAATCTCTCTGATGAAATCCTCAACCAAGAGGATGTGGTGCATGCAACCCCCATTTCAGTAGTACCTATGGATTCAACTCCTATGGAAGAAATCAGAGGAAGTGTTCCTCTTGCTCAAAAGCCTAAAACTCCAACAGTGAGAAGAGCAAAGGAACCTGCATTCAGCAAAGCCAAAGGCATGCCTTCATCCTCAAACTCCACCCCAAAAGCCTCTGAATATGTGGATGATTCTATAAAGGAACTTGTGAACAGGATTTTGTCTGAGAAAAGAGTTGTGAGTGGCATATCTATCCCTCTGAACACCATGCCAGTCCCACAAGAAGAACAACCAAAACAGACTGAAGAAGACACCCCTGTCCAACAGGATGTTCCAATAGATGTTGAAACATCTGAGGAACAACACAAAGCAGACACTGATGTTGATGATGAAACATCTGAGGACCAGCATAAGGCCTCCACTGATGATCAAGCCTCTGTTGATCCAGCTGCTGAAGAGGATACTACTCAACCTCCTCCTGTTGTTGACATAGAGCATGATTCTGACACAGAAATCATTGCCTTTGTGACCCCTAGCATAGCCAAAAGGCTCAGAACTAGGAAGGAAAAGAAGACTGCAGGACATGCAACTCCTGAGAAGAAGCAACCTACACCAAAGAAGGACAAAGCTAAAGTTGCTTTTGGTCCTACCAAACAATGGAGCAAAGTGAATACACAAAAGAGGAAAGCTGTCACTCCTCCAGATTCAGATGTTGAAGAGGATGTCTCAACATCCCCACCAAAGAAGAAACCAACACCTTCAAGGTCCTCCTCTGCTGTTCCAGAAGCTCCTCTGGACAACATTTCATTCCATCATGTGTCAACTGTGAGCAGATGGAAATTTGTCTACCAAAGAAGGGTAGCACTTGAAAGAGAGCTGAGCAGCAATGCACTTGAGTGCACTGAGGTAATTGATCTCATCTTTTCTATGGGCTTGTTCAAAACAGTGTCAAATTTCTCTCCTTGCTATGAGCTGCTAGTCAAGGAATTTATTGTCAACCTTCAAGAAGACTGTGCTGATGGTAAGTCAATTGACTTCAGAAAGGTATATGTAAGAGGGAGATGTGTGGAATTCTCTCCTAGGGTTATCAACCATTATCTAGGAAGAGAATCTGATGGACCTAATGAGTTAGGGAAGACTGATAGCCAGGTTTGCAAGGTCATCACTGCTAATCAGGTCAAGACTTGGCTAGTCAAAGGGAAGCTTTCTGTTAGCTTGCTGATAAGAAAGTATGCAATGCTGCATAGGATTGGCACAGCAAACTGGGTCCCTACCAACCATACCTCCTAAATAGCAACTAGATTGGGCAGGTTTATATATTATGTAGGCACCCAAACAAAGCTGGATTTTGGGGCTTATATTTTTGATCAGACATTGAAACATGCTGGAACATCTGCAACAAAGCTGCCAATTGCCTTCCCTTCTCTGCTGTGTGGAATAATTCTTAGCCAGTATCCAGGTATCCTCACTGAGAAGGATTCAATCTGCAAAAGAGAGAGTCCTCTGGCCTTCCACTACAAGCTGTTCTTAAGTCATCATGCAGCTGATGTTGAAGCTCCCTCTGGGACATCTGCTGGACCTTCAAAGGCAAAGTCTCCAATATCCAAAGCTGCTTTGATTGCTGAGCTGAAGAACACATGCAAAGAACTGGATGCCAGGAAGCAGAAGCTTGAGGAGATTATCCAAAGGCTGGAAATTGAAGAGAGTGCTCAAAAGGCTGCTGCTTCTGATGAGGAAACTGAAGAAGAGGAAGACATTGAATATGAAGATTCTGAGTGAAAAATGTATGTGAGGAATATGTAATGTCTGCTTCAGCATTGTACTTTGAACTCTGTAATTCTCTCTGTAAACTTTGGCCCCAATTTATGTCTAACAAGGGGGAGAAGAGAACTGAACAACAACAACAATGTATGATGCAGCTTACTGATTAATGAAAAACTTCTGTTTGCTTCTGAACTAAAGCTGTGTTTTTAATGAAAAATTTCTGTTGCAACAAGTCTGAACACATGTAGGTTTGAGGGGGAGTAAACTCACACATGACTCAACAGAAAAGAATTGCTGTACTCTGATAAAAGAAATTCTGCTGCACTCTGATAAACCAGAAAAATATGTTAGCCAAAAATTAGCCAAAGGGGAAGTTTGTAGATGTTTTGAATTGACAGAATTTTTGACCAACAAGAAGTGTTGAATTTAGTTCAGGATGTCACATCAGATGTTGTGACATTATCAAACAGAATATAAGTAAATGAACTTAATTCAGGATGTCACACCAGATGTTGTGACATTGTATCAGTTAATGAAGTAAGTTCAGTTTATAGGATGTCACACCAGATGTTGTGACATTGTATCAGTAAATGAAGTAAGTTCAGTTTTCAGGATGTCACACCAGATGTTGTGACATCTCAAACCTGCTACCAGAATTAATTAATGACTAACAGAACTGAGTAAGTTAAGGGAAGATATCTGGAATTAATTATGAATGGATAAAACAAAAGAAGGCGCATCTGTAGGGAGTTTTGTTATATGACTTCAGTATAATCAGAAGAACTGAATCACCTAGAATCTAGGAAGTAACAAACCCTAATTCAAGGTGATGGCTGCATGCGTATCAGGATTGGATAAACCTACAGAAAGCCCAAAATCCAAACACCTATTTAAGCAACAGAAACTCTCAGAATAGAGTACGAAATTAAGAAGACCAAATAGGGTGTTTTGTGTTTTAATAGCAGGTTGTTTTATATGTACCACTTTATGAGCTTTTAAGCAAAAGTGTATTTGTGTCTTGATTGAAACTGTGAAGTAAGATCAAGCTGTTTTGTTTGAAGTATGACTTCAATTTTATTAAACTTGTAAACATATCACTGTGTGATTGAGGGGGAGTGAGTTGGTACTCATATCTAAGTTGTGTCTTAGGTAGAAATTGCATTGGGTAGATATTAAGTGAAAGATTAAACTCAGTGGTTTAAGTCTAGAATTAATATTACTTATATTGGATTTCCTTCCTGGCTTGGTAGCCCCCAGATGTAAGTGTGATTATACACTGAACTGGGTTAACAAATTCATGTGTTGTTTAATTTTCCTGCACTTTAAGTTTTGGTCAAGTCTTCAAGTGTTTAAACATCTCATTCGACATCACGTACCTAATCACAGAATTTCAGAAATTAAAGTGCTAATTAATAATGAAGGTGAGTTGGTCGGTCAAAGAAGAATTGAAGATCAGCATTTGAAAAATATTTTAAATGCTAACATTGAAAATGTCAGCAACAATAAGGATGACAATAAAGGATTGTCGGTTGGATCGAAAAAAGAAAGAGGAGGCATTTATGGGATTGATTTCTCAGGTTTTAATTTCATTAGCAAGTTGTAACGAAACTGGACCAAGAAAATAAAAAACAGGAATAACATCAACACAAACACGAAAATCAAAAGCAACAAAACAAGTGCTGATAAAATTTCCATGAAGACTCAAGCAAGGCGGAAAAAAGTGCCAATTAATGAGAAAGAAGAAAGTGCGAAGGAACATGTGCTGAAAAAGAGAATCTGATTGGATGAAGATTCTACAACTAAAGAGGAGAAATAATTTAAAATGAAGAATGCAAAAGAAACAATGATGGTGGAAGTTGGAGATGACTCAGGAGTTGCTGGAGCTGACATAACCATGTAACCTAATATTGTTACTGATGTCAATGTTGTATTGGCGGATACTGCTAAGCAGGCCTGCCAAGGAAAATGAATGTAATAACTTGGAACTGTCGGGGATTGGGTAACCCATGTGTAGTTCCTATTCTAAAATACCTCACCCGAAAATATAAACCGGGTGTTCTTTTTCTCTTTGGAACTTTAAGTAATACTAATAAAATCGAGGAGATTCGCTATGTGTTGAGTTTTGATTACTGTTTTTTGGTTGATCGGGAAGGTCGGGGAGGTGGCGTGGCTATGTTCTGGCAAAAATAAATTAATTGAGATATTCAAAGTTATTATCACAATCACATTGATACAATTTAATAAAGATTCAACTAATGGAGATTGGAGACTCACCGGATTCTATGGCCATCCTGGAATTTCAAATAGAAGAAACTCGTGGAATCTTTTGCAAAATCTCGCTAGTGCATCCAATCTTCCATGGTGCATATTAGGAGATTTCAATGACATTTTATCTTCTAAAGAAAAAAAGGGAGAGTAGAAAGACCAAATTAGTTAATTAACGGGTTTCGACAGGCAGTTCAACATGCAGGTTTGGTAGATATTCCTATGGAGAGGTATCTCTTCATGTGGTTCAAGAGCCTTGGAACAGATAGAGCGGTTGAAGAAAAAATCGATAGGGTCATGGCAAACAACTATTGGTGTACAAGTTTTTCGAATGCAAAATCAATTTGTCTGTCTACTACATCTTCTGATCACTATCCATTACTCCTTAAAGGCAAAGGAAATTTGGATAATACAAGGCACAATTCAGGTTTTAGATTTGAAAACACCTGGTTAACAAAATCGGGTTTCCATGATTATGTTTCTGAAAATTGGAAGAAGGACATGAATGATGATATTGTGTCCAAGTTAGAAAGGTGGGGGGAGATTATGCAAAAATGGAGCAAAGATCATTGTCGCAAGAATATAAAGGAGATCGAGAACTTGAGCAGCAAGATTGATAGAGTGAGATCCCAAAGGGGTGAAGGTGATGTAAATTACTTATTTGCCCTTAAAAATCAGATGAACACTCTATTGATTAAGGAGGATACTTACTGGAGACAAAGAGCAAAAACTCACTGGTTTAAGGATGGTAACCTCAATACTCATTTTTTTCTACATATCATCCACCGTCAGGAAGAAAATCAATATTATTACATCTCTCACTGATGAGAATGGAAAGGTGAGCACTACAAATGAAGGGATGTGTAAGATTGATTTTGATTATTTCAATGATATTTTCATGAAAACACCTACATCCTGCGACAATGTACTTCAGGCCATCGACTAACACATTTCAGACGAAGACAATATCGTGTTGACAACGCCTTTCACCATTGAGGAATTCAAAGAAGCTACTTTTTTGATGCAAGCTGATAAAAGTCCAGGTCCAGATGGTTTCAACCCAGGATTCTATCAATATTTATGGGATTCTTGTTGAGAGGAAATTTTTAATGCTAGTCGTGTTTGGTTAGAGAATGGTGCTTTTCCATCTAATCTTAATATGACTAACATTACTTTAATTCCCAAAGAAGAGGTTCAAACCTCCATGAAGGACTGAAGGCCAATTGCTTTGTGTAATTTTTTTATATAAAGTGATTAAAAAGGTACTTGCAAATCAACTCAAAAGGATTCTAGACAAATGCATATCAGATAATCAATCAACATTTATGCATGGAAGATCTATCTTGGATAATGCCATGGTAGCTATAGAAGTGGTCCACTATATGAAATCTCAAACTAAAGGAAAGAAAGGGGACATAGCTTTCAAACTGGATATTAGTAAAGCTTATGATAGGATTGATTGGGAGTATTTGAAAGATGTCTTTTCTACTATGGGTTTTGTCAGAAGTGGATAGGGTGGATCATGATGTGTGTGGAAACAGTTGATTATTTTGTAGTGGTTAACGAGAATAAAGTTGGTCCGATAATTCTTGGGAGGGGCTTAAGGCAAGGAGACCTTGTATCACCATATTTATTCACCCTGTGTGCTAAAGGTCTGTCAGCTCTTATAAACAAAGCCGAAGTAAAGGATGAACTACATGGAGCAAAAATTTGTAAGCACGCTTATATCCAATCTCTTATTTGTGGATGATTATTTTTTGTTCTTTAAAGCGTCCATCAACGAAGTAAATGTGATGAAGAATATTTTGGCTACTTATGAAGAAGCTACTGGTCAATCTATTAATCTTCAGAAATCTGAATTTTACTGTAGTAGGAATGTGGATCAGGAATTGAAAGATAGTTTGGCTAGTACACTTGGAGTACAACAAGTTTTTGGGACCGGTAAATATTTAGGAGTCCCATCCATGATTGGTAGAAGAAAAAAGGCCACTTTTAAGTTTATAAAAGATAGAGTTTGGAAGAAAATCAATTCTTGGAGTAACAAGGTATTATCACAAGCAGGAAGGGAAATTCTTATTAAATATGTGCTTCAGTCCGTTCCTACCTACATCATGAGTATACTTTTAATCCTTCATCATTGAGTCAAGAGATTAAGAAGATGATGAATGCTTATTGGTAGGGTCATAGTGCAAATCAAGATAGAGGCCTATATTGGCTATCCTGGGATAAGTTATCTATGTCTAAAGCGGATGGCGGTATGGGTTTTAAAAGTTTGAGCGCCTTTAATTATGCCCTTCTGAGTAAATAGGCTTGGAATTTGATGACAAATCCTTGCAACCTTGTCTCTAGACTTTACAAAGCTAGATACTTTCCCAAGCGTGACTTCTTGGAATCGAATTTAGGACATAATCCTAGTTATGTATTGATCGTACCTGGAGATCAGGATCCGATATGGTCGCGTCGGGCATGGATGAGTGATGTTGATGATGGAGAAAAGATGGGGGTGTACCTGCAAAGGCACTCCGATGCTAAAGTCAGAAAGCGAGCAACGAGTGAGCAAGTACAATATATTTGGGTCAAGATTTTGAATACCTAACCCTCTCAAATGAGAGGGTTTATATACTGGTCCAAATGAGTGTTTATTGGCCCCACTTGTTGGGCACGGATCACAGATCCCACAATAATCGACAGTGATTAGGAACTAGCTGTTGGGGCGAGAAAGAATCTGCTCGACAGGTCCCTCGCTCGGTATTGAAGTCATCCGACCTGGGGCAAGTCGAGCAGTTGATTTCAGAGCTCCGAGCATAGTTGGGTTTTTTGGGGCCGTTGGGCCGCGAGATAGATATGGCCCGATTATGAGGGTTGGGCCAATCCAGAATAGGAGCCCCCCAAGTAGTTGCTTTCGGTCAAGGACGTGATGACTTAAAGGTAGCTCGACGCTCGGAAATTTTGGCGAACGTCGGGGGATTGACCTTCCGAGCATCTTGTCTATAGGTCGACGTAGAGGAAGTGGAAACGAAAAGGTGGCGTGTTTTGGGATTTGTGCTAATTTAATGCTCGGACAGCTAGCATAGGGCCTAGTGCATAGGCTATTATTTCCTAGGGATAGGGGTCACGTTTCAGCGCACGTGCCATTTTCCCTATAAATAGTAACGTTGTCCCACGGAGGGAACTTTTCGCTTCGTCTTCTACCTCCCTTCATTGCTCGTGCAATTATCTGCCGTTCACCGTTGTCGATCACCGCCAACAATCATCGACCACCGTACTTCTCAAGTCATTTTTCTGCAATGGCGTCTCAAGGCCAAGGTTAGAGCTCTATTCTGGATTTTTTAGATTTAGTTTTTAAGAAGTAGTGATGCATGCAGCCTAGGACTTGGTTTTATCGGTAGATTAGGGTAATGTATAGATTTTAGGTTTTAGTAGTAGCTGTATTCCGCCTATTCTGGACCCTGGTTCACGGTGGGCGGTGGTCTTGGTCGACGTTCGACCAAGGCTAGGGTTTTGCGTCCCTCTGAGAATTGATCGTCTGTCTCGGACGTCGATCGCTTGGGTTCTTTTGCTCGGAACCCTGTTTTCGGGCCGCTGCGTGCCCTTTAACTTGATAGGTAGTGGAAGGGTGATTTGATACTCTGATCGAATTCACTGACGCCTTTCTTCTACTTTTCAGGTGAAAACGTGCTCGTCGATCCCTTCGACATATCCTCATAGGAGAGTTCATCGGAGGATTCGGGCTCCTTTGCGACTGTCCCGTCTGGTTCTGAGAGCTCTTCGGGAGATTCAGAAGCGACCAAAGTGAGTGATGCCGGGAAGGCCTTAGGGGAAGAGGTTGGTATTCCTGAGGTCACGTAAGAAAAAGTAAGGGTGCTGGCCCCCGAGGAGTGGGTCGTAAAAGATTTAATGGACAAAGTTTCTTCGTACGCCTGACCACGAGCGGACCCTATGCCAGTAGCAGGGGATCCCGATCATTGGAGAGTGACTTGCCCGGGCGACGATGACCGTATCTTCTCGGAGTTCAGTGGAAGGAAGTTCGCTATGTACGAATATGCCATCACGACTTTGGGAATTAGGATGCCCTTTAGCGACCTAGTGTGCTCAGTACTCGGTTATTTGGGGGTATCCCCTTCGCAGCTGTGTTGCACCCCAAAATTTGCCCTCACACTACAAGTCTTTGTGTGCTAATAAGGTTCACAAGGTTCACAAGACCTTTCATGAGGTTCATGAAGTTTACAAGACACTTTATGAGGTTCACAAGGTTCACAAGATTCACAATACTTACAAGACCTTTCATAAGGTTCATGAAGTCTACAAGACACTTTATGAGGTTCACAAGGTTCACAAGACCTCCCATGAGGTTCACAAGGTTCACAAGACATTCTATGATGGTTCACAAGGTTCACAAAGTTCACAAATAGTCAGAAGATTTGACAATTCCCTCAGACAATGCACCTCCTAAGCAGTGCATCCAAAACTAGGGTTTTGACTTTAATCAGGCTAAATGAACTTCCAAGACTTCAAGTGAGCCTCATAACATCTTATATGTGTGTAAGAACCCCCATGACAAGTTTCAAGACTTTTCTCAAAGGTTTGCTCAGTCAGATGATCAGATAAGTCAAAATCAGTCAAAGCAGTTAAAAAGTCAAATTGAGGTCAACTGTGGTCAAACCAAAGTCAAACTTCATGATTTTTTGCCAACATCAAGTATATGAAGTAAAATTCATCATTTGATCAAGGGTTGATCATGATTCATCAAGGAGATTTCAGATCATCAAGAATCAGAGGTTTCTAAATTAGGGTTTCCTTAGTAAAAGTCAACTGAACTTTGACCAGCCATAACTTTCACAGGCTTCATCACCAAGTCTCCATCCAAAGCTCATTTTGAAGGAAATTGAATTCTCTACAACTTTGTGTCTCACAAGCCAAGCCCAAAAATGCTTTATTTGGAAGGTATGAGCTAAGACATTATAAGTCCTTTTGAAAGTCAACAAAAAGTCAACAACTTCAAAAGGGCATAACTTGAGAATGGTGAATGATATGAACATGAAACCAGTGGGGTTGGTTAGAGGACTCTTCAAGATTTCCAAAATGTCCAAGAAAACCCTCATAGCCTTAAAATTGAAGGATATGTGACCTTGCAAAGTTGGGAAATTTTTGGTTAGTTTATGAAGAAAATGGAGGTCTAAAACCAATTTTTTCTAAATGGGCTTGCCATATGATGACCCAATCCATACTATGACCTCATGCACGACCCAAGTCAACAAAAATCAGATTTTTTATCATTTTATTTTTATTTATTTTGATTTAATTTATTAAAAATCATTTTAAATTAAAATAAAATATAAAAGTCAAAGATTAAAAAAAGATTAAGCTTCTAGAAATTCATAAATATGATTGGGATCAAAGTGGTAAGAGGATCATGATGATTGGCCTAAAATAGCAAGTGTTTATGCAAAAATATTTGATTTTCAAAGCCTATCTTTTTGAATCTTTTTGGATCAAATTCTTCACACAATGATCAATCTTTTCTGACCTAATTCATTGCACTATAAGTACATTACATAACCCTAATCACAAGCCACGAATTCCAGCCTCAAAAGTGTAAGTTTGCATTTCAAAAAAACCTCTCCAAACTCAAATTCGGTTTCAACCCTACAAAGCATTTGAAGGTATTTTGAGGACATAGCCATGATCACTAAGCTTCATTGAGTCGAAACCAATACTTATTTGCATCCAAAACATCTCATATCACATAAACCGAATCCTATTTGTTCTTGAAATTATTTTTTTCGATTTCCATTGTTTAACCATTATTAATGAAATTTGTTTGTTGATTTGTTGTGGTTTGAAGCTTTGGATGAATTCTGGATGGTTTGATTTGATTCTCATGAACAGATACGAATTTCACCATGGTTAGGGTTTCGGCCATGGATTTGGGGCTTTGGCTTAAACCTAATATAAATAAATTCTAAGAACATAGGACAACTCTATGGACCTTGGGGATTATGAAACACTAATCATTGTTGAGAAATTTTACTGTTTTGATGCTTGTTCAATTTCGTAGGGTTTTGTACTTTGAAACTCGCAGGAAAACACGCAACAAAATTCCTAGTTATTTTCGCAGGAAATTTGAAGAAGATGAAGCTGGCCTGGCGCGAAAACATAATTTGAATATGGAACTTATTTTATTATGATATTGTTTCTGTTTTATATCACAAGCTGATGCTTGTCCCAGTGGTATGAAGCACGCGTGTGTAGCCAGAGGACCTGCGTTCGAATCCTGGCTTCACCACCTTTTTCTTGTTTTTTCCAGATAATTAGACACTTTAATATATTATGAATTATAGTGAGATTGCTAACAGGTGCGCTCTCCCAGCTGGATTGGTTAAGGTGTTTGTGTGATTGCTTGAAGGTCCTGGGTTCGATCCCCCCAGGCCTTTTGCTTTTTCTTTCTTTTTCTGATTTTTAGGCATAAGGCACAAAAGCAATTGGACTCCATGTTTCATCACCTGCGCGCAGGCTGGCCCAGTGGTAACTCTTCATCCAGGTTCCAGGGAGGTCCTGGGTTCAAAACCAGGCCTCCCCTTTTTTTTCTCTCTTTATTTTCTTTGTTTAATTAATATTATTGTTTTGTTTTCTTAATTAAAATTAATGAATAATTAAATTGTAAACCTAATTTTGTTTTAATTCTAAAGTTTTCATGAAATAAACTATATATATATTATTATTATGTATAACTTATTTATGTAATTAAGTTAATATTTAGTGTTTAGTATTTTTATATAGAACTTAATTTATTTTTATAAACCCTAAAAAATATTTTATATATAAAACCCTAATTCTTATTAAACCCTAATTAATCATAATAATTTTCAAAACCCTAATTTTTTTCTAATATTATTATTTGTATATATTATATTTATAATGTAATTAAAATTTTTAATCCAATTTCTATAATTTTTGTACATAAATATGTTTAAAAATTAAAATGCTTAATTTATTTTTTATAATATGAAAATATTCTATAATTGTTTATAATTTAATTATGCATGTAAATAATTTCTATCATATGTTTAAAAATTGCTAATTTAATTTTTGTAATTATAATTTATTTTCATAATATGTTCATAATTGATTTAATTTTATAATTTATACATAACTTCAAATTTTATAATAATTGTTCATACTTTCTTATTAACCATTAAAAATTTTGTTTATTATAATATTTTTGCTTATTTCATTATTATTATTATTATTAATCATGTTTATTACTAACCCCATTTAATTTAGTATTATTTTATTATTTTTATTATTTTCACTAACCCAATTATAATTGCTTATTTATTTTGCTTATTAATATTTTGCTTATTTATTTAAATTGCTTTTTATCATTATTATGTAATTGCTCCTGGATGTAATATTTTATAATGTTTAGTATTTATTTTATGCCATGGTTAGTAGATAGGGAGTGTAACATGTATGTTTATTTAAAATTAATTTAGATCACTTAATTTAAAGATAAAATATTAAATTGTACACTCACACACGTAAGTCGATCTTGGATCGCCATCTCACTTTCTAGGGTTACCTCTCATTGTTGCCTAATCAAAAGGTCAAGTAGGGTGTATAAAGCAAAAAGTCCCTCAAAATAAAGTCATATAGTCCCTTAACAAATAAAAGATCAAGTCCCTTTTCGAATGTTGCCTTCGTAATGATCTTGTCCCTTCCGAATAAAGATGACAGTCCCTCCAAAGTTGCTTAATACACCCTACAGTTGCCTACATTAAACAAATGACCCTTACTTGTCCCTCACATCCAAGGTAATGACTACCTATTCCTTAATAATAGGGATAGTCTTACCATTTAAGGGATTCAAGAACAGAAAAGACTTAAACTTAGGGTAGGTTCCTCATAGTTACTTGTTCACTCTTCAAAACTTTTCAAACACTTCACATTTTCAAACAAATTTTTCAAACAAAGGTTTTTTACGCATCCGTACATGGATCATTATCAAACTCTCATGAAAACTTTTATTCACACACTTCACATTTCAAAAACATTTCAAAGTGAGCTAAGTAACTAAGAGCCCATGGATAACCATGGATGTAAAGGGTGCTAACACCTTCCCTTTACATAACCTACCCCCTGGACCCAAAAATCTTTTAAAAGGTCTTTCCTGTTCTTTTATGCCTTTCTTTTGGATAAAATAAAAGTCGGTGGCGACTCTTGCTATCCGCAACATAACTAAAGTCAGTTCTCCCACCGTGTTACAAGCTGCACCCTAACTCTTATGCTTTCATGAGGGCGTTTGAGATGACGTGCGAGCACCTAGGGGCGAGGGTTACCCTTTCTCTCTTCTTTCGGATATTTTCTCTGCAATGCCAGGTGGGGCGTGGAACCGCTCGGAAAGGGTTCATCTCTTTCAAGCAGCGAGCTAAGATTTTTAAAGCGCACTCGGAGTCGATCAGGTCGTTCAAAGGTGACTATATCTTGATCGATACTTTGACTAAAGGAGCGAGCAGGTCAATCAATTTCATGGGCAATGACACTGATGAGAATGACGTGCCTCGGTTGGACACTGGAGTTCGATCGATTCGTAGAAGGATCTGGAGGTTCCCCTTCTCTTGGGAGCATAGTCACTACGGGAGACCGATGTGTGACTTTATGCAAGTAGGGGATAACCTGGGCGAGGACGATGCGACCAGTTTTGAAGAATTCCGCAAGTTGGTATCATCTTTTACTCCGATCCCTTTGGTCGGCGGGAAAGGGAAGGTGATGCTGGCCTCTAACGGAGGGGAGGCTGTGGAACGTCCGCTGATTGACATCACAACCCTTTTGGCCTGTAAAAACGGGCAAGAAGTGTCGAATTTATTTGGTATTTCTTGCTTTTATTTTGTTGTGTGTATGTTGTGCTTCTATGCTCGTGACTGGTCTAACCCTTGTTTCTTTTGTTTTGCAGGCTCGATGAAGTCGCTGGACAAGATCCATGAGAGGCTGATGCAGGGCAACAAAGGGAAGGCCAAAACTATTTAGACCAGACTGGTAGGAAACGATACGAGTGGCTCTGGTTCGGGCCCCATTGCTCGAGGATCTCCGGGCGTGTCTTCGGGTTCGACCCTCAAAAAACATAAGGTCAGAGCGGTCGTTACTGATTTGACGATGAACGCCCCTGCAAAACCAAAGCATCCTTTACCTCCATGCTTCGTGCAACGAAACTTCTTTGAATGCACATCCTAGGAGGTCGACCGGGCAGACTTGTTGTACATCGAGTAGATAAACTGTCCTTCCCGGAGGTTGTCCTTGGCGCAGGATGCCAGTGCAGTGATGCGGATGCTGTCGATGGCATCCATGTTTGTCGAGGGGAGTTCCGGGAAGGAACTTGAAATTAACCGATTGAAGACTTTCTTGGCTGCCTCAGAAGAGAAAACGAAGAAAGCCGCCGAGGATGCTGAGGCCGCGACCAAAGAGCTGGCAGTGCGGGCGAACGTGATTGTTAAGTTGGAGGTAGACAAAAAGAATGTCGTCGATCAGAATAGGAAGCTGAGAGACACTTTCTTCCCCAAGGATGACAAAGATGAGGACGCCAAGGGGTTGATGAGTCGGGCGTATTTACTTGTGTGATTGGATCAGGATCTCGAGGATTTGAGGGACTCGACTAAGTTGAGTTTCTAGAATGCTATGGACCAGATAAAGGCCATCCATCCCGAGCTGAACCTCGATGCCGATCAGATCAGCTACTTGTACAAAGTCAAAGATGGTCGGGTCGTGGTCCCTGATTACATTATCGTGGACGATTCTCAACCTAGGGAGTCTGAGCAGCCGATCCAGCCAGCCGTCCAGCAACTTCCGAATGAAAACCAACCTGGGGTGCAAGAGGGGGAGGGTAATTAGGTCGACTTGCGAGCCTAAATTACTTGTAATTTTAAATCCTTGTTTGGGGACGTGGTCCCTTTTTCATGTAATCTCGAACAAGTCGGCCTTTAGGGATCGCATGTTTTTTAATTAACATTTCCGACCTTGGTGGTCGTCTTACAATATATGCAGCGTTTTTAATTATGTGTATGATTGCTCGTCCGTCGGAGGACTTTCGTTTTAAACATTTATTTTTTGTTAAGTGTTTTGCGCTCGTTTGGAGTGTGACGTAATGGTCGATAAAGGGGGGATGAATGCTCGTAAAGGATGTGATCCATCGGTTTGGGGACCGATCCGATGTATGGAGGTTGATCCTGGGTCGGTATCCGGGTCAAGTTTGTGGCTCGAACATCCGTGGGTTGAACGTCCCATCGCGAGCTGGGGTTCTGCCTGGTCGTGGTACTTAGGCGACGTCGGGCTCGTTTGAGTACCCGTTCGTGCAACAGTCACCTTCCTCGTTATAACGAGGAGGTTCTGTTAATTAGACACTTTGGACTGCAATGCTTGTACCTAGACATGCGGGTTTGGTCGGACCTTTCACCATTTGTAGGGGTTAAGGCGACCTTCATAATAGTTGTATTATTGTTTAAGTTTCTCAACGTTCCACGACCGTGCGAGCTCTTCCCCTTGGAGGTTTTCTAAGTAGTAGGCTCCATTTGCGGTTTTTGCACGAATGCGATACGGGCCTTCCCAGTTTGGTGCTAGTTTCCCTTCTTAGGAGTCTTTGTGGTTTTTCCTCAATATGAGGTTCCCGACTTCGAACGCTCGTTTAATAACTTTCGCGTTGTGCCGAGCTGTAATTTTTTATTTGAGCGTGGCTTCTCGGAGAGCTGCTCCTGATCGGATTTCTTCGACCAAGTCGAGCTCCTCTCTTAGCGTTTCTGACTTAGCATCTTGGTCCATGGGCGATTCTCTGCACATGTACGGTATGTGCATTTCTATGGGGATGACAACTTCGGTTCCGTATGCTATTTAGAACGGGGATTCTCCGGTCGTCGAATGAGGCGTGGTCATGTATGCCCAAAGGACGCTATACAACTCTTCGACCCATCATTTTTTGTGTTCGTCCAATCTTCGCTTGAGGCCCCTCAAGATTACTCTGTTAGCAACTTCAGCCTGCCCATTAGTCTGGGGGTGTTCGATAGAAGTGAAGTGTTGTTTGGTTCCAACCGAGGATACAAATTCTTGGAAGTGTTTGTCGGTGAACTGTGTTCCATTTTCCGTCACGATGGCGAGCGGTATTTCGAACCAAGCAAGGATGTTTCACTTGAAGAAGCGTAGGATGTTCAGCGCGGTGATTTCGGCTAGGGCCTCTACTTCAATCCATTTGGTGAAATAGTCGACGCCTACGATGAGATACTTGTTTTGGCCGGTGCTGATGACGAAGGGCCCTAAGATGTCTAGTCCCCCCCAGGCGAACGGCCATGGGGACGACAATGATTTTAACTCAGTAGGGGGCGTTATGTGTATGTCACCATGTCGTTGGCATTTGTCACATTTTTTAACGTGCTACTTCACATCGTCCTGCATCGTCGGCCAGTAATATCCTGCTTGTAGGATCTTACGAGCGAGTGATCTTCCGCCAGGGTGTTGCGCGTTGATCCCCTCGTGGACTTCTCTCAGCATGTGTGGGACGTTTTCTTCCTCGACGCATCTGAGGAGTGGTGTGGAGAAGCCTCGACGGTACATCATCCCTCCAACCATCGTGTACAAGCACGACCTACGTCGTACGGTGTTGGCCGTTTTCAGGTCTGCTGGTAACTCGTCTTTGGTCAGGTAATTGAATACCGGGGTCATCCAATAGTTAGCATCACCTATGATGTTGATGTCTATTGGCGTCTACGTTTTTCTAACACTGGGCTGGGGGAGTATCTCCTGTATGACAAATTTCTTGCCCCCTTTCTCTTGGTGCTCGCCAGTTTGGACAATATATTCGCTCTGATGTTGTTCTCGCGCGGGATGTGCCTGACTTCTACGGATGTGAATCGTTTTAGTTTTTCCTTGACCAAGGCTAAGTATTCGGCCATGTTGTCATTCTTAGCTTGAAAATCGCCTCGTACTTGGTTAGCGACCAACTGTGAGTCCGTGCATATTATTATTTCTTTTGCTCCTAGGTCGTCTGCAAGGCGTAACCCGGCCAAGAAAGCCTCGTACTCTGCCTGATTATTGGATGTAGGAAAAGACATGGTTAAGGATGCTTTGATAAGTGTTCCCTCCTCGTTCTCTAACATAACCCCGGCCCTGCTGCCTGTCGAGCTAGATGCTCCATCGACGAAGATGGTCCATTTAGATGGAGATATTGCTATTTGCTCGTTGAAGGTAAGTTCTGCTACGAAGTCGGCCAATGCCTGAGCTTTGAGGGCCTGCCGTCCTTCGTATTTGATGTCGAACTCGGCTAATTCTAACGGCCATTTAGGCATTCGACCGGCCATGTCTGGTCTTCCGAGCATCTGTCTGATGAGTTGGTCGGTTCTGACAACGACAGTATGGGCCAAGAAGTAGTGTCGTAACCTCCTTGCCGCAAAGAGTAGGGATAGAGCTACCTTTTCGATTTGCAAGTACCTAAGTTCGGGGCCATTCAATGCCTTGCTCATGAAGTATATGGGTTTTTGCCCCTCGGGGAGCTCTCGGGTAAGGGCCGCACTAACGGCCTCGTTTGACATGGCGAGGTAAAGGTATAGCGTTTCACCTTCATTGGGTCTGGAAAGTACTAGTGGTTCGGATAATGTTTTTTTTAGGTGAGTCAGAGCTTGCTCGCATTCGTTGGTCCACTCGAAAGCTGACTCTTTGCGGAGGAGTTTGTAGAATGGGAGCGCGTGTTGGGCGGATTTAGCCACAAATCGAGCGAGAGAAGCGAGAACTCCGTTTAGTGACTGTATGGATTTTTTAGAGTTTGGGGTAGGTATTTCTGTGAATGCTCGACATTTATCCAGGTTGGCTTTGATCCCCCGCTCAGTTAAGTAAAACCCGAGGAATTTACCTGCTCGAACTCTGAATGTACATTTTTCAGGGTTGAAATGCATCTTGCATTTTCGAGCTTGGTCGAACACCTTTCGTAGGTGGGAAGCATGATCCGTTTCTTCCTGGGATTTGACTATCATGTCATCCATGTATACTTCGAGCATTTCCCCAATTTCAGCTCGGAAAAATTTGTTCATCATGCGCTGATAAGTGGCTACCGCGTTTTTTAGACCGAAGGGCATAACGTTGTAGTAGTAATTGCCCGATTCGGTCATGAAGACCGTGTGTTTTTTGTCGGCCACGACCATGGGAATTTGGTTATATCCTGAATAAGCATCCATAAATGAGAGTAGTTTGAAACCGGCCGAGTTGTCGACTAATTTATCAATATTTGGCAAAGGGTAAGCATCTTTCGGGCAAGCTCGGTTAAGATCAGTATAATCAACGCACATTCACCATTTTCCATTAGATTTTTTCACAAGTACAACATTGGAAAGCCATGTGGTATACCTGGCCTTCGTTACAAAGTTTGCCTCTATGAGGTCTTCTACAGCTTTTTCGGCCGCTTTAGCTTTTTCGGTCAACTGTTTTCTCCTCCGTTAAGTAACGATCTTGTGATTCAGATCGATGGATAGATGGTGGCATGCCACGTATGGATCGAGCCCGGGCATTATCGCTGCACTCCATGCGAATAGGTCGGAGTTCCCCTTCAGACATGCTTCCAGCTGTCTTTTTGCTAATTCTGGGAGGTGTGCTCCGATCTTCACGCATCTGCTCGGATCCTCTCCCAGCAGGATCAACTCAAATTCACCGTCGGGGATAGGTCGGGCTAATGAAGAGGAGGGTTGCTGGGAACTCTCAGCCTCATCTGGAAACCTGCAATCGAGGTCGATGGAATCTACTCGGGGGAGAGGTGCGAGTACATCAGTGTTTAGGGAGCAAGCTGAAGTGGAGGCTTTTGGTTGGTACGATATCGAGCTAAGGCCCTTAGAGGCCGCTTCGAAACAACGACGGGCGGCCTCCACGTCACCATGCAGGGTGGCAACTCTTCCTGAAGTGTTATAGTATTTCATCTTTAGATGGACGATGGATGGGACGGCTAGGAGATCGGCCAGAGTTGGTCGACCTAGAATGCTTTGGTACAGAGAAGGACAATCGACGACTAAGAATTGGACGCGGATTGATCGGGCAGTTTCTGCGGCTCCGAACTTGACTATGAGATCGACGTAACCCCACGGTCGTGATACCGCACCGTTGAAACCTTGTAGGTCTGATCCTACGTATGGTGTCAGGTGAGTTTTGTTCAGCTGGAGTGTAGAGAATAGCTGCGAATACATGATGTCGCATGAGCTACCCTGGTCGACCAGTATCCTGCGGACGTCGAAGTTGGCCATTTGGGCTCGGATGAGCAGTGGAATGTTGGCATTATGAGCTCCTCCTAATAGTTCTTCTTTATAGAAGGAGATGGGCACTGGATTGTCTCTGGGGAGTCCAGTGTGGCGTTCTTCTTTATAGAAGGAGATGGGCACTAAATAGTTCTTCTTATTGAATCCCCCGCCCGAGATCACCATGGCGGAAGGGAAGGCTTCCCCATGGGCTATGGGAAGAGAGATAACCTGTACTTGCCGGACGGTCGGGAAGAAATAAGTCTTCCGGGCGATAGATGATAAGGGCCACTTGCATATTGGTGTCCGCGGGGAATGCCACTGCTTCCTCGATTTTGATGGCTTCTTGCATCTTTGGCCTGGAGGTCGCCTTGGATTTAGTGAACTGTTTGAGGTGGCCATCTTTGATGAGTATCTCTATTGCATCCTTTAGGTGGATGCAATCCTCAGTGTCGTGTCCATGGCTCCTGTGAAACCGAAATTACTTGGTTTTATCAGTGTCCAGTTTGGCGGGTAGCTGCTTGGGGAAACGCACTCCCGCTTGACGGAACTCTGAATTAGCATATTCAGACAATATTTTCTCCCTCGATGCTCCCGCGGTTCACGGGAGCGGTCTTCCTTTCTTTTGTCGTTTCCCCAACGAGATATCGAGGGTTCATCTGATTTGGAAAGGTTCGTGTCCTCTCGACGTCGAGCATCATGGACGGAACTAGCTGTCTGCTTTTCCTCGTATTGGATATACGCTTGAGCTTTCAAGAGGAACGCATCCAGAGTAGCGGGTGTCTCAATACCCACTGCTCGGTGAAAGTCGGTAGATGGGCGCAATCCATGTTCCTGCAAATATTTCTTCATGTCGTCCGTGGTTGAGACCTGAACGACTTCTTTATTGAACCTCTCGATGTATGTTCTCTGAGGGGTTCGTATTTGCCTTGGATTATAGCCTCAAGTGATGCTTCTGTCTTTGGATGGCGTCTGGAAGCGATGAAGTGCCTGGAGAAGGTTCAACCAAGTTGCCTCCAGGAAGTGATGGATTCGGGCTCGAGACTTTTATACCAAGTCATCGCCCATTTCCTTAAGATGGTCGAAAAGAGGCGACACATGATTGCTCCTCGGACGCCTCTGTAGTCGAGTAGAGCGTCGATGTTCTCGATATGCCCGTCAGGGTCGGTCATTCCGTTGTACGAATCCAATGGAGGGGGCTTCTTGAGTCCTCTTGGTAATCTGGCGGCCATGATCTCAAAGGATAGGGGTCCTCTGATATCATCGTTGTCGCTAGAGGTGACCGTACGAGATCTTGAACGGCGTTTCCGGTTTCGTCGCGGGGACGGAGAATTCGATCTGCTCTTCTTTATGCTCTTCTTTGATTGTTTTGGGGATGGAGATTGAGATCATCTTCCTTTTCAAGGAGGGGAACAATGATCGTCCTCTTGTGACCCGTGGTGATTCTTGGTCGGTACTGGTGAACGAGGTCTTCGTGGGGGTGACCGATCACGGTTCTGGATAGAGGATTCATCGTGGTGGCCCTTATCCTTCTTCCTTCGGGGAGAAAGGCTGCGTTGGCCTAGGTATCTTTTTGGTGATCGAGATGATCGACGACCGACATCCTCCAGACGGGCTATCTTGGCACCGTGTGCTAGGAGCAGGAGATGTGTTTGATTGATTGTCTCAACCAATGAAGCGAAGTCTGATCCGGTGGGTGCGGTCACGGAAGGTATGATCTCTGGTTGGCTCTCGAGCGGTTGGTCGCGCTCGAGAGATGGCAAAACAGTCTTTCCGTCCTGGCGATCTTGGACGGTTTCTTCATGTGAGGGCGTCAAGAGGTTTCTCCCCCATTGAGTAATGAGGACATCATCAGTTGTGCGGGCTTCGCACAGTATGTCGTTAGCGGCCATGAATCTTTATGAATAGTAACTTTGGTTCTTGAATTTCTTTGGTGAAGAAGAACGGGGAAGTTTTGTTCCCACAGACGGCGCCACTTGATCGTACCTGGAGATCAGGATCCATTATGGTCGTGTCGAGTGTGGATGAGTGTTGTTGATGATGGAGAAAAGATGGGGGTGTACCTGCAAAGGCACTCCGATGCTAAAGTCAGAAAGCGAGCAACGAGTGAGCAAGTATAATATTTTTGGGTCAAGATTTTGAATATCCGACCCTCCCAAATGAGAGGGTTTATATACTGGTCCAAGTGGGTTTTTATTGTCCCAACTTGTTGGGCGCGGATCACGGATCCCGCAATACTCGACGGTGATTAGGAACTAGCCGTTGGGGCGAGAAAGAATATGCTCGACAGGTCCCTCGCTCGGTATTGAAGTCATCCGACCTGGGGCAAGTCGAGTAGTTGATTTCGGAGCTCCGAGCATAGTTGGGTTTTTTTGGGCCATTGGGCCGCGAGATAGATATGATCCGATTCTGAGGGTTGGGCCATTCCGAAACATGTATGGAGGAGCATTTGGAGCTCCAAGTTATTGGTTAGAGGTGGTTACAAGTGGAGTATAGGTTCGGAAGATTACATTCCTTTGTGGGGACAAAAATGGTTGCATGATAATACAATGTTAATTAACCATTGGCCGAATTTCATGGAAGTGGAAACACTCAAAGTTTCTGATATTATGTGCAACAATGGCAAAAACTGGGATCCGAACTTGATTCACTCTTTAGTTGGAGGAGCAGATGCTACCAAAATTCTTAATACTCCGTTATTTGAGGCAGTGCAGTCAGATAAGCGAGTATGAAGATTGAAGAAAAATGGTATCTTCTCGATTAAAAGTGATTATATGTATTGTGCTAGAGAAGCCATAGATACTTCACAACTTAGAGTGGTAGGAAACTAGAAGTTGATATGGAACATGAAGAGTCCTCCAAGAATAAAAAATTTCATATGGAGGCTTTGTAGGAAATATGTGCCTGTTAGAGAGAGATTAAGGGACAAAGGTGTGGAATGTCATAGCTATTGTGCCATGTGTAGGGATGAAGATGAAAGTTACACTCATCTATTTCTCCTATGTCGCAAGAGTAAGGAATGTTGGGAGAAAGTAGGTATGTGGACTACTATGCAACAAAGTTTGAACATCGGAGACTCTTTCACTACCTTCATCTTTAATTTCTTGCAGGTACTTAAAAAAGATCAACAATCCATGTTCGCTACATTTCTATGGAGTATATGGAAAGGTAGAAATAATGCAATGTGGAACAATATTGATGATTCTACAGATAATATATGTCAGCGTGCAACTCATTTTCTATCAGGTTGGAATAATGCTCAGATGGTACGGTCAAACATTCCAAATAATCATAATAATACGTCTAGTACTATCAAGTGGACCAAACCACCTGAAGGATTTCTTAAATGTAATGTGGGTGCTTTCTTTGTCAGTCATAAGGTAGGAATTGAAATTTGCATCAGATACGAAGAAGGTTCTTTAGTGGCTGCCAGAACTGAATGGATCACTCCTAGCACTAATGTCGATGTAGGAGAAGCGTTGGGTCTCTTGAGAGCTATTAAGTGGGTAAAATATCTTGGTTTAGATAAAATGGTCTTTGAATTGGATTCTAAAAGCGTGGTGGGTAATGTTAACTTACAAATTCCAAATGAGTCGGATTTTGGTGCTATTATCATAGAATGTAAACGCTTATTAACTTCTTTATTTAGGAACTCTCATGTTGAGTTTGTTAGGAGACAAGCGAATGAGGTTGCTCACGCTTTGGCACGAGTGGCTCCATCTCTTGCTAGTGTCCATTATGTTAATGATATTCCTACATGTATTCGAAATTTGATTATGAATGAAATGCATTAAGTCTTTTTCTGTAAAAAAAAAAAGATTAATATTTTGAATTTTATAAGTTTGAATTCAATATTTTTTTTTTGTTATAGAATTCAACAATCTTTGATAAAACTAGAAAAGTATTTGTGTTGTCTCGTATAAATGCTATTAAATTATTTATGTAACTTTTATTGCGTTATAATTTTCTCTAGAGACAAGCATAAGTCCTTTCATTAAAAAATAAATACTAATTCTCCTCTAAAAAAGAACAACTTTTTTTTCTCCAAATGTTCTAAAAAATTCAATAAAAGTACTGACTTAAATTATCTATTTTAATAAATGTAAGGTTAAATAGTTTTTTGATCCATGTAAGTTGACAAGATTTTAATTTTGGTCCTGTAAATTTTTTTGTTTAACTCTCTATAACTCATTTTTTACATTAGTTTAGTTTCTAAAACCAAAATCTACAAGAAATTATGAATTTTGATTTTAAGAACTAAAACCATTACAAAAAATAAGATATATGAATTCAGACAAAAAAAATTAAAGAAACCAAAATAAAAAATCCTAACTTACCGGAACCATCAAACTATTTAAGCCATAAATTTAATACAAATACAAATATTCAACGCCCATTAAGGGTTAATAATGTTCATTGAGAAATTTGTTAGTCATACAACACAAATTCTCTTTTCTATTTCACAAAAGTAAGATTGAAAATGAGTCGAGTCAAGTTGAACTCGTTTGAGTTAGGTTTAACTCAATAAAAATCAATTTAGTTTAAAACTTGACTAAAGTTCGACACAATTTTTTTAAGTTCAAATTCTACTCGTTTTAAGTTTACAAACAAGTTGATTCAACTCGTTATATTCAGTTCGTTATATTCATCTCATTTGCTTCACGGACTTATAAATATATTTTAAAATCTAATTTTTTGATACATTTTGATATTTTTTGATACATTTGCTTCACGTTCGGTTTTCAACATGTCACCCTAGGTATGCAGGTCAGAGAATGATTATGGTACTTAGGATACTTGAGTGTATTCGGCTCTTTGCTCTGCTTGATGGGACGTTGTACTTACAACCCTTGGATCTATACTTTGTCTTTGATTTAGATTGTAGATTTTTTATTGAATCCTTTATAAAAGGTGGGTTTCGCCCCCAAAGTTTCTTTTTGTTTCCCATCCATTCTCTACTTATCTTTCTTCCTAGGTTGGCTATCGACTCTCTTGCTCTAGTTTTTAGATCTTCCGATGCTCATTCTTTCCTCTTTATAGGTACATTGTTTTCATCATTTGTACACAATCGGGGTTCATTCAGGAATTGTACTCGTGGACGGTGCTTTCGAGCTCACCTTGAGATCCCCACATTATCTACAGGAAGTGAGCTGCTCCATTCAGTCCCTTGGGGGCAAACCTTTTTACCAAATACCTATGGTTTCTAATCAATTATTTTTGTAATGGAAGACATATGATTTGTTCATTTAGAGGACATGATGACAGTAATAATAATAAAATATTCCTCAAGAGTGGATCCAGAATATTTGAAAACACTTCCACTTATACCAAGGAGGATAAGGTGGTGATGGCCTCTTTCGAGGCGGGGTCTCCCTTCAATTGGGCAATCTCAATAATCACTATTGACAAGTGGATGTGCAACGAGTTAGAAAGGTGTTATATTCCCTTCTATGACTGCATCATCCAGAAGTTGGGTGTTCTACTTCCGCTGTCTGCATTTGAAAAAAAGGTGTTGGATCATTTTTGCATCCCTCTCTAGCAGCTTCATTCGTGTGTCTGGGGCTTTGTGAGAGTTTTCCAGTACCAGTATGAGTATCTGGGAAACATGGTGTTGGAATAAGTTTGGTTATACACTTATCCTTGAGTTTTGATGATAACAAAGTATTTTATTTCGGACTGGCCCAATGACTAGGCATGACCCAATTCACTTTTATATCTAGGATGACCCAATAGTTATAATTCGGCCCATCAATGCCAAAGGGACCAGTTTCCCTCTGCTCCTCCGTCAATGAGGTGGAACCGGCCCTGCGTCATGGTCGTTCTTTTCTGCGCTTTAAGACTTCTACTTAACACCAGACAGAAGTCCCCAAACTCAGCCATTGACGACCTTTGCTCGGGTATACCTCTGCCCGACGCGTACCATATCCGAGCAACCTACTCAGTCCAACGACTAATTTCAGGCAGTTACATATTTTCGGGCGATCCATGATCCATGCCCAAAATAGGGTCCGTTGGTCATGCGTTGGGGGCATTATATAAACCCTCTCACATGAGAGGGCCAGATATTCAATATTCACTTTAACAATACTCTCTCACGTGCTTGGCCACCTATTTTCCCGTTTCTTGCTTTAGCATCAGAGTGCCTTGAAGGTACACCCCATCATCTCCTCAACAATCCAACATCCTCAATGCAGTCTGTATCCCACTCAAGGTTTTGATCAATCAGAAAGATCATTTCATCGTTTGTGGGAAGCAAGCTCCCCATCTTTTCTTCCCGGATTTTAAAGACTAAAGCAACAAATCAAGATTCATCTCATGGCTACTCGCGATGATACCGTGGATACTCAGATCACCTCTAATGTCCCCGTCAAGCAGCGAGACAATGACGAAACTCATCCCTAACTCGGGGATAAAAACCATCTTCAACGAGACGGATCCTCTGCCTCCCCGTCTCATGACACTATTGTTGAGCCAAAAGTCATGCCATATGTTCCTCAACCTATCCCAGTACCATCAGGCACTGACTCGACTATAGCCTCCCTTGTCGAAACCTTGAATCAAACAACATCATGATCTTGCGACAAGGTGAAAGTTTCGAGCCTCTAGAATATGTTTTCCATCCCAAGTCTCTTTCCCCGTCACATTAGCATCGTAGGTCCCACAGTCCCTCTCTTGGACAAAGAAAGAATCGACAGCGTCCGGAAGAATATGGATCCATCAAGAAAACTGTATGCTAGTCTCCCCGAAGGCATCGTTCCCTGGGAGCCAAGAAGACAAGAAGAGTGCTTCAGGAAGAAGTCCAACGGTTTCCCCTAGCCAGATCAAGAGCCCGTTCAAGATCACCTTCTCAGTGTCGACCAAGAAACAATTGTTTCCATTCTCTTTCGTACAACACTACTAACAAGGACAAACCTCCCGACGGAATCAACGCCCAACATCTCGGCGGAAGGTCGCTGGCGCGCAAGGCTCTTCGAGCAAGCTACTATTGTCCGACTATGCAACACGACTCCAAAGAGCACGTCAAAAAATGCGACAAATGCCAACGAAACACCAACATGCATCTCACACCTCCCAACAAGCTAAAAACGCTCTCCTCCCATTGGCCCTTCGCTTGGTGGGGCATGGATATACTCGGCCCATTTGTGACCGGTTCTTACCAAAACAAATACCTCATTGTAGGGGTAGACTACTTCACCAAGTGGATCGAAGCAGAAGCACTGGCCAAAATAACGGTGCAGAACATTCTTCGATTTTTCAAACGAAACATCCTCGCTTGGTTCGGCATACCCCGGGTCCTCATCACGGACAACGGAACACAATTCACGGACGGAGGATTTCAGGACTTCGTAACCAGCCGAGGCACTAAACAACACTTCACGTCCGTCGAGCACCCTCAAACCAACGGACAAGCTAAGGCGGCCAACAGAGTAATCCTGCGCGGACTAAAGCGCAGACTCGGCGAGGCAAACAGGGCATGGGTCGAGGAACTACATAGCGTCCTGTGGGCATACCGCACAAAGCCACACTCCGCGACTGGGGAGACCCCGTTCAGACTAACATACGGCACCAAAGCAGTCATCCTGATGGAAATACGAGAGCCGACGAGACGCGTGGAGGAGCACACGACGAAGAGATAAACGACGAGGCACTTCGAGCCGAGCTGGATCTCGTCGACGAGATCCGCTCTGAAGCAGCCCTTAGGGAAACATCCCTCAAACAAAAAATAGCCTTATGCCACGACGCGAAGGTCATAAAAAGAGAGTTCCGGGTGGGCAGCCTGGTCCTCAGAAGAAACCAAAAAAAACCAAGAGAGGGCAAACTGGCCGCCAACTGGGAAGGCCCCTACTGCGTCCGCGACAAGACGAGCAACGAGGCCTATTATCTGGAAAACCTACTAGGTGAAGAACTCGCTCGACCATGGAACGCATAAAAACTTAGACAATATTATAGCTAAACATAACTCGGGGAGACATGGGAGGTACGACCACGCTCTTCACCATCAAAAGAAAAGGGAGGATCTGCGCCCCTCAAGGGCGAACACAACCCTGCCCGGCGCTGGGCACCTCAAACGAGCCCCAGTGTCGTAGTACCACGTTGGCAGGGCACCCAGCTCGCGATGGGAAAGCCCAAGCCCCGAGGTCAGAGTTCTCCGATTGCAAACCCTACCTCGATTTAAGGCGAGCACAATGCTCGCCACCTAGTCGGTTCCCTAAACCAACGAGACCAGCATTGTCGAGCACAAACAGTTCAACAATAAATAAATAGAACAAATTAATATCGAAAATAACATTCATTAAACGCGGTCGCAGCCGACCAAGAAAAGTACAAAAGGAGCCCGAAGGCCAATATTCAATGAGGCACAAAAGGCAATTATAAACAGGCACGCATGCCCTACAAAAAGACAACAAAAAATTCTAAAGACTCCGCTCGGAGTTACTCTTCACGACCATCCTCCTCCTCATCTTCCAGCTCCTCCTCAGCTTCGAAGGGGCACACGATCTCCCCGTCAGCCACACAATAGTTGTGGGCCGACCCCTCTGTCACTAGCCTGGGATTCAACACCTTCAGCTGCTCGGTGGCGTTGTCGAACCCATCCTTGAACATTACAACCAACTCTTTGTTGAGTTCGCGGATATGTCCGATCAAATCGCCCCGGGTACAAAGGGTAAGCTCCTCCTCAGTCTCATCATCCAGAGGGCGGATTGTACCCTCGAGCAGAGCCGCCCAAGCACGAAGCTGCATGTTTTCCTCAGCCACCTTCTTGTGCCCCGCAGCTTGATCCTCCAGGCTTTCCTTCCCGGCCTTAAGAGTGTCTCGCTCGAGCTTCAGTTCCTCCAGCTCCTTCTTCAGCCCCTCCTGCAACTGGTGCTCCTCCTTGTAGTCAGATAGATCCTTAGACAATCTATCCTTATCAGTCCGGGCAGCCAGAAGAGCATCCTCTAAAGAAGTCGTGGAAACAACAGTCTCAGACAGGACCATGGCAGTCTCCATCACCCGGATAACGACGTCCAGATCCCCAGCTAGGTCTCTTCGTCAGGCGTTGGCATCTTAGTTCAGAATGGCCTTTGCCTCAGGCGCCGCCACCACGATGGAACCTTCGGCCTTAAAGAACTCCTGCTTCAGATAGCAAGGAGGCAACATATAACTCCCAGGGGCGTCAGAATCATTTCCCCCCACAGCAACGGACCGGGAAAGAGTCCCGTCTAGACGCTTCCGCTTAAGAAAAGGAGAGGTGGAAGGAGGGGGACTGTCCCGTATCTGGATCAGAGAGGTTTGTTGAGCGGGCTGAGGGGATTTGGACACCGGGCTAGCAGTACCCGAGGTATATACCCCGAGCTTAGTGGCCACCTCCTGGACACGGGGTGTGACTTTCTTTTTCTTTTTAGGGACCCTGTCTGGGGCCCCATCCTGGTTCGCCAGCTTCAGAACTCGTTCACGGTGAGCGGGCATAGTTCCTACAAAACAAAAACAAAGGTTAGTTGGACGGACACATGACCGAGAAAAGAAAGTAAGTAAAGAAAACCTATGTAGTAACTCCAAAGCCTCCTCGTCCGTATCACACTCGAGCAGAGCACTCGTGTTTATAAGACGGGTTTCATAAATATGCACCCCAACCTCATCGACGTAGGGGGCACCTTTCCGGTCAACCCAAACCGCCAGGTTGAAGCTCTGTACATGCTCCACCAACCTCTTGTAGGCCAGCCTATCCTCGACCCCCATGCTCGAGAATTTTACCCGGTAGTAACTGGTCGATAGATTGAAGTGGGCGGGTTTCCACCTCAAGGGGACCCTCGACATACGTTTTTCCTCCCCGGTGACATTCCATTTGTAATATTAAAGGGAGTTTAAGGCAGAACGAGTGATCGGCTTCACCGTATACCACCACCCTTTGAAATGTCGGGCAAAATCCACATAGGTCTTGAATAGCCTCACTGACTGCTTCAAAGACACCCAGCTGTGACGTCCCCGGGCACCAGACAGTTGCAGGTGGAAGATATAGAAAAAAGAGGGGCAAAGTGCACCCAATGCCTAGAAAACGGCAAACTAGCTCGAACGCCCGGATAAAACCGATGGCGTTTGAATGCAGTTGGGACGGTGCCAGTCTGAGCCACCTGAAAACCCCCATCTAAAAAGAGTTGAAGGGTAACCTGACCCTCGCTTCTCGGAAGGCAAATTCGTACATAGGAAACTGCTTCCCATGGAAGCGGTGACATATCTGGTCCGACTCCTGAGGAGCAAGGCATTGCCAATTCGCAGGGTCCTCGGGACTGAGGTCTTCCACCACGGCGTATGCATTGGTCGTCTCATTAGCAAAGTACGATTCTTCTTCCAACGGTTCATCCGCGACCCACAACAAGTCATTACGCCTAGATGAGGAAACGTGCTCGTTATCCTCCTCGACATTCCTTTCCTCGGGGTTCTAACGCGCGGCCTCCCCTTCATCAGCTTGACGACGTTCGACGTTCCTTTCCCCGACCTGCCGATGCTCGGTCGTACCTGAAACGCAGACAGAAAAAAGTGAATTCGACATCGCATCAAATCCACCCTTCCACCGCAAGTCAAGTGAAAGGGCGAAAAGCTAAAACGCCCAAAATCCGACTAAACTAGCCTAGACCAACGGAGGGGCAACCCCCGCACACATTTGGGCACGTAAATATCCGACCTACAATTTCATACAGACATGAATTCTACGCCCGTGGCACGCTAAACTTGTCCGGGATATTCATACGCATATGAATTTCACGCCCGTGACATGATAGTTTTGCCCAGTTTATTCAAGCACATATGAAATTTTTGCCCGGGACATTCATACCCAAAACCTAAAAAACTATCCTTAAACCCAGATTTATCTACTCTACACTAAAGTTTGCTTACTCTACACAAACATACCAGGCATTTTTCTATCTACCAAACGAAAATGCATGAAAAACAGAGAATTTGAAGTGTTACCTGACATATTGGAGACGGGGAGAAGACGGTGGCGCGCGGGCAGAAAATGGCGGTGCAGACGGCAGAGACGGGCGGAGAGAGGATTCTTTTCAGAGCTTCCGGTCAAACATCAGAGCGAAAAAGTTTAAATGAAGTGGACCACCCCCTTTATATAGTCATAAGCGCGTGGACGTACGCGCCAGGTAATCATTACTTAGACCGTACGCCGCCGTTTGCACAGGAAACGAGGCGACACACCATTAATGCTGAGACATGTCAGTCCACAAGAATCCTGAATGACGCCGAGCAACTGTAAATCTCCCCGACTATAAGGAGCATCCCCGACTCTGTGAAACACCACATGCCTGACAGACTCAACAGCACGTGCAAATACATGCCCGACACCTTCTTCATCCCACCTACGTCCGCCTATGTTCCAATTCATCGCTCCGACTCGGAGACTCGACTTGGGGGGCTCCGGTTCAGGACTGGGCCTCCGGACTGTATTGGGCTACGACCCAATATGTCGAGCAGAGGCCCATATGCTCGGGCAGGTACATCTGGTAGACGGGCAGGGCGCTTAACGGTCGGGCACATATCCTAGATGTCGGGCACGCATTTAGAACAGGCAAAGAACATGTCAACCAGTTCACTTGCCACGTCACCCAATTGTCCCCCATTATCTCCTGAAAGATAGGGGCAGTTGAACCAAGGACCAAACCACTTAACTAGGTTTTCACGCTTCTCACGCGTTCCTTGGCAGTTCTTCCTTGGGCCTAGCTTATCCAGCCCAAGGAAGGACCTTGGCCCAACGCTAGGGGCTCTCTATAAATACCTTTTTTCACTAAAGGGTCAGGTATTCTGATTCCATTCTTCTAACTTACATATTTGTTGTACCTTTATTAACTTTGGCATCGGAGCGCCTTGCAGGTACACCCCCTTCATTCCATCCACTTGTTGTTGCACCCAATTGCTGGAAGGCCCTCCTGATCAGGTAAGATCAATTAGTGTGTTTGTTTTCATTGACAGCTATGTCGACGAATATTGGCCTCTTGCTATTCAAGAGCAATGAAATCATTTGAAAGAAACAACATTTGGGAGCATGTTCTCAAATATTTAACTAATCCAGTTACTGAAACCTAAATGGCTCTTTCGCGACAAGCTTAATGTTTTTGCAAATATTTTGAGAAATAAACAAAGATAAACTTGTTACGAAAAGTTACAATCAACATGAAGGCATAAATGTAGCTCGATTAGAAGCCATAAGGATGCTTCTATCTTTCTCATGCATTATATTATTTTAAACTCTTCCAAATAAATATAAAGAATGTGTTTTTGAATGATTACATCTATAAGGAAGTGTATGCGGGTCATCCTCCTTGTTTTATGAAATTTTTCTTATTCATATTTTCAAAATGATATTCCGAATTAATTCAATGTTGTTCATCGGAGAATAAAATCTAAAATTTAAGAGTATTATTAAATTTTCATCAAAATAAATGAGCAACTCAAAATAAATAATAAATAAAAAATTCCAATAAAAATTATGTTGGTAGCCCGAAGCATATTTGGGCTTCCCCAAACACATATACAAACTTCACTATATCAACCCTAATAACTCTACACTTTGAATAATTTACCTTAAATACTCCTCCTCAATTTTAAACTCCCATTTTACATATTATAAAAAAATTATTTTACCATTTATTAAATTTTCCAAAAAAAAATAGTCAATTTAAAAAATAACTATTAAAAAAATTACTACCATTTTTCAACTTTACATTAACTTTTAGGTTAGAAATTAGAAAGGAACACTAATCTTTTGAAATAATTAAAATTAATATAAAAATAATTTGTTATCAATATCTGTTACAAATGAAATAATAAAAAAAAGTTCCAAATATATACAATTTGTATTATACTTTATTATAGATAAATAGATAATAGTACTACGTAGTATAAGACAAATATAATGGTCATTTACAATCTCCTCTAATCCTTTCCTGACCAATTAGCATTTATCTCCCACGTGGGGCACTGGGTCCCATGCACCCCACCACTTTCTTGATGCACCCTCTCACAACTTCAATTTATATTCTAGTACATTCTATTTCTAGCTCTTACACATTTAGTACAAATCTTGTTCCATAATACAATACCAAAGGCTTGTTTAGATCATGGGAGACTCTTCTTCTTCGGCTTCTTACATTCACTTGGTAAATTTTGTATCAGAGTCTATAACTATCTTTTTCCTTTTTTCTTGTTATTTGTTAAGCAGTGATCATACTCTATCTTATACATGCAAGTTGACAGAGTTTAAGAATTGAATGTTTATTAATATTATAGGTGCAGCACTTGATCGAAAAGTGTTTGATCTTTCACATGACTAAGGAAGAATGCATGGAAGCTCTCTCTAAACATGCACAGATTAATCCAATTATAACATCCACCGGTATGATCTTAATTTAATTATAGTAATACTTGAGAAATTCAAGAGATATAATTGAGATATCATATAGAAACATATAAAGCAATACAAAATACTAAAATATACAATAAGCATATAGCTGTAGTCTTTTCATTAATTGATCATTGAATTTGAGTTCTTCTCAACAATCCGTTATTCCTTGAATTCAATTAGTTGATCAATAAAATGTGATAACAAGTATTAACATATACTATGATATTTTTTTTTAAAAAACAAATACTATATACTTCCGATTAAAGGGATCACAAATCATATTTTTTACAATCTAGAAACATGCTTTGAAAACTCATACAATTTTATTGAAATTGTTGATAATTTTAAATACATTCAAAATTTTGATGTGTAAGACAAAAGATAAAAAAAAAACGATGACAACTAATATAAGAGCTCAATCAACACATTAATTTGTTAAGAGATAAGAGAAATATACAAGTCACAAGTACATAAAAGAGAATAACACATCAATTTGTTTATCTAATTCGAATAATTGTTTTACTCTAAAAAAGAAAATAATTTTTTGATTTATTATACTTTTAAAAGTTGTTATAAGATATTACAAAAGAGTTAAAAAAATATTCATTCAAATTCACAATAATAAAGTGTATTTTTTTTTATCTAAGTGGTTATCATTCTTCCTAAATCTCTATATATGAATCACACAAAAGAACCAGACTCGTTGCACGAAAAACATGAACTACAACTACCCCACCACACCTGATCTGAAACGACCAAGTCCCATATAAATGAACTAAAAGAACCAAACTTGATGCACGACAAATATATAATGCCGCGCCGCAGCCCATCTGAAACGACCAAGTCCTATATAAATGAACCAAAAGAACATGACGCGATACACGACAAACATGAATTGCCCCGTCGAACCTGATATGAAACAACAAAGCCCCATATAATGAATTAATAGAACCAAAATCGATGCATGACGAATGTGAGATATTGGAACGAACCTTAGGTTTAGCATCTCGTCGAAGTTCGCTCACATGATGTTGTTAAATTGGGCCTTGTATTATGGATCCAATTTTTAAGTTAGTTTGTACCCTAAGTTAGCTCGTGATGGGTAATTGTTAAAAAGCTCATTAGGTTAATGTGTTAGTTTTATTATAAATAGCATACTAGTCTATCATCTTTTATATAAGAGAAATTAGGAAGATAAAATCCTAATTCAAAAGTGAGAGAGGTTATTTGTTATTCTTGTATACTTGTCTATCATCTTTTATATAAGGATGAAGCTTTTGAGAATTTTAAGAGTTGGAAGGTTCTGATCGAAACTCAAACTGGCATAAAGGTCAAGAGATTGAGAACTGATAATGGCCTTGAATTGTGCAATGAAGCTTTTGACAATTACTGTGTCGAGTCTAGGATTGCAAGGCATAAGACTGTAGCAGGTAATCCTCAGAAAAATGGTCTAGCTGAGAGATTCAATCGAACAATCCTCGAAAGGGTTAGATGCATGTTGGTAAGTGTCAGATTGAAGAAGGTGTTTTGGGTTGGGGTTGTTTAGACAACAACATATCTAATAAATAAATGTCATTTGACTGCGTTAGATATGAAGACACCTGAAGAAGTTTGGTCGGGACATCCACCAGATCTCGACAAACTGAGAGTATTTGGCTGTGTAGCCTATGTTCACATTAGGCAAGACAAGGTCAAACCTAGAGCTCTGAAATGCATGTTCATGGGATAAATTGAAGGAGTCAAAGCTTATAGACTATGGTGCTTAGAGCCAGGTCACAGGAGGTGTATCACCAATCAAGATGTAGTTTTCAATGAAGATGAGAGGGATTTCAAGAAAAAAGATGATGTTAACGAAGAGCTAGAACAGGGAGAAATTCCTATTAAGGTGGAGTATCGTGATGTTGAATTGCATGACCCAGATGAAGTCGAAGAAGAAGCTGAAATTATTGTCGAAGATGAGGAGACTGATAATGACTACCTGCTGGCAAGAAACATGTCGAGAAGAGTCATTAAGCCACCTCAGAGACTTGGTTATGCAGTTTTTATAGCTTATGCCTTAATCTCTGCAAGTGAAGTTCTAGACGAAGAACTTAGAGACTATAATGAAGTTATGAGGAGTCGAAATAAGACTTAATGGTTGAAGGTCATGGATGATGAGATGAAATCTTTTCATGATAACAATACTTGGAAACTGATCAAGAAACATTTTGGAGCTAGGTTAGTTAGTTGTAAATGGATTTTTAAAGTTAAGGAAGGAATCAAAGGAGTGGCGTCGAAGAGATACAAGACAAGGTTGATTGCAAGGGGTTTCACTCAGAAACAAGGTGTCGACTTCAATGATGTGTTCTCTCCTGTTGAAAAGCACAGGTCCATTCGAATGTTACTTGCCATGGTGGCACAGTTCGACCTTGAACTAGAATAGATGGATGTGAAGATTGAGTTCTTGTATGGTGATCTTGATGAAACAATCCTGATGAGGAAACTAGAAGGGTATGTCAAAGAGGGGAAAGAAAAGTATGTGTGAAAACTGACAAGAAATTTATATGGGCTAAAACAATCTCCTTGACAATGAAATAGGAGATTCGACAAGTTCATGGCACGCATAAGTTTCATCAGAAGTCAGTTCGACCATTGTATTTACTTCTGATTTTGACCAGGTAATTCATTTGTTATTTTGTTTCTTTATGTGGATGATATTCTAATAGCAAGAAACAATGTCTAATATGTAAAGAGGGTGAAGGTTGAACTCAATAAGGAGTTTAATATGAAGGATCTGGGAGTTGCATCCAGGATTCTTAGGATTGACATCCGAAGATATAGAAAGTAGTCGAAATTATGCATATCTCAAGAGGCATACCTACGGAAGATTCTCTAAAAGTTTGGTAATGTCGAATTCAAAGTCTGTTGTAACTCCGACAATCCCTCAATTCAAGCTGGGTATAGATCAGTGTCTCGGTACTGATGTCGAAAGAACTTATATGGATAGAATTCCATATTATATTATAGTAGGTTCTTTGATGTATGCTATGATATGTATTAGACCCGATATAACATATGCAGTAAGTCTTGTAAGTAGGTACATGGCAAATCCTGGAAAGATTCACTAGCAAGCATTGATATGGATTCTAAGGTACATAAATGGGTCTCTGAGCAGAGCCTTAATTTATGGTGGAGCCTTGGGTGAAGATAGTAAAGAAACAATCGAAGGATATGTCGACTCTGATTATGCGGTTTTGTGAATCTTGTTGTGAATTAAAACAAAATTCAATATCAATTTGTAGGGCAAAGAATAGTAGCAACCAAAATAAATGGTCTACGGTAATAATAATTCGTACATGGGTAATATAAGAGCATAAGGCAAGAAACAAAACGAAGGTTTATTTACCTAGTTCGATCAAACAATCTACTATGGGGGAGAGAGCAGCTCTCCAATTCACTATACTCAGAAAGTTGTTACAAGAGTTATAGATGAGTTACAAGAAAATAGTCTTCGCCTTCAGGTTCCCAAGAACAACCTTGAAGGCGCCCAAGAACAACCATATTTTCTACCCAAGTGTTTCCCAACCTCTTCAACTCTTAATATATGAGGCGTAATCCAATGTTTTCTTTATGCTAAAGCCTAATACCTTTGAACCCCTGCTCTCCCTTGTTGGTGTAAACCCTAAGGTCTTCACACACCAAACATATAATAGATACATATTTATAATGGCAAATACCCAACAAACAAAGCCCAAAATCTGGATCCATGGACCAAACTGGAAAAAAAAACCCTAAAAACTAAAAACAGTATTCAATGTACGGACAATATTATTCACCCATACGGACAAAATTATTCATCCATATGGACAACACTATTCATCCATACGAATGTCACTATTCACTGCCCGATTTTTTTTCCCGTCCGACTTTCTAAAACTTTTGATTTTTACGGTAAATTCTATCTCCAAAATATGTTTTCCTTCTCTTAATCAACCAAGGTTTTAAGGCACATTTACAACAATCTCAACCTTGACTTTAAACTGTGTTGATACTGATTTAACAATCAACATTGCTGCTCTCTACCAAGTTGAAACTCTAATCAATAACCTTGATCAATTCAAGCAACCCCTGAATCTTAATCTCGCCACTTGCATCCACTTGTTTCCAATTACATTTTTCTTCCTGGGTAATTTAACAAGTCTACAAGTATGATTTTTCAACCACCCTTGACTCCACCTATTTTCAAATGCCTCCCTGAAGGTTTTTCTTCTTTTATTTTGCAGTCTTTGAGCCACATTAAAAACATAATATCCAAAGCTAGCATAACCGTCCCTTTGAGATGTTACAATAACCCTCCTTATCTTATAATGAGTCAAATGATAATCAGAGATCTATGTAACCGTTCCCTCACTACTGCTAGTATCCATAGTAGGAAATTCCACCTCAAACTGAGTTTTCTCCGTTATAGTTTCTACCGGTTTTCTCCCTTGGTTTTCACTATCCTTCTTCTGGAAAAAATTCTACCAACCAATAAGTTGTTTTAACCCCATCTCTTCCCCAAAAACTCAATAACAACTCAACAGTAACATGCATTTTTATCCCTTGATTTATGCAAAATTCATTATACTCCTCTGAAACTTTCTCAAGGCATTCATAACGAATTAAACTCAAATCACATAGTTTTTCCTTGTAATGAAAGCCTCCACTAGTTAACGATGAATGAATAACAACATTTGAACCTTCTAAAATATATAAACCACATATTTTAGACCCTTTAGCAATAATCAATTCATCACGTGAAATCTTCAACATTCCACGTTCAACTATAGTACAATAGCCTAGATCATCAAACATACGTATAGATAACAAATTTCACTTGAGTTCTGGAACATACCTCACATTGTGAATAAGAAGTTCACGCTCATTAAATATTTTAAATCTGACTGTACCAATACCATGAACCTTTCATGTCTTATTATTGTCGAGGTGAACTACTCCACCTTGCACCATCTTCAAAGTTTCAAAGTATTATATTCTTGTACACATGTGATAAGAGCAACCTGAGTCAATGACCCAACTATCTTCAGTTTCCAAACTCAATACTATTAGTTCTTCAGCATACTCATAACTTTCCTCACCCAAGGAAACTGCAGCTTCAACAAAATCTTCATTTACCTTTCTTTTATGACTATCCCTTTTAAATTGACCGATTTTATGATAATTAAAACATTTTACCTTTGACTTGTCAGACCTCTTTGATTTGGACATCCTTTTACGCTCACCTCCTCCTCTTGACACATATAAACCTTCACCACTATCTTCAATTTTCAAATCTTATGACTTTGAAAATTCTTTGGATTTCAACGTCGTCTGGACTTCATCCAAAGTAATAGTACCTTCCTTTCCATAAAGAAGGGCATCCTTAAAGTGCTCAAAGGATTTATGTAATGAACTCAACAAGAGCAAAACATTGTCCTAATCATAAATCTTTACTTCAATATTCTCAAGATCATCGATAATCTTGTGAAATTCTGTAAGTTGCTCAACTATGGATTTGTTCTCCACCATTTGGAATGAATAGAGTTGTTGTTTCATATACAACCTGTGAGCCAAAGACTTTGTCATATACAATGATTCAAGTTTTTCCCATATAGCAACCGTAGTTTTCTCCCTAGCGACTTCTCTTAGAACTTTATCCCCGAGGCACAAGATAATAACACTCCTGTCCTTATCCATCATCTTGGTCTTTAGTACTTGTGTAAGCCCTGCAGGCATCAATGCTTCACTCTTCAAAGAAACGATACACTTCTCTTGAATTAAAATCGCTTGCATCTTAATTTTCCATAATCTGAAGTCGTTGTTATCGGAAAATTTCTCGATCTGTCATCTAGTAACCATGATGCTCACTTTGCTCCATGCTCACCGCACCACTTGTTGTGAATTTTGTTGTGAATTACAAAAAAAAATATTAATCTGTGGGGAAAAGAATAGTAGTAACCAAAATAAATGGTCTACAACAATAATAATCCGTACACAAGTAATATAACAAAATAAGGCAAGAAATAAAACGAAGGTTTGTTTACCCAGTTCAATCAAACGACCTACTCTGGAGGAGAGATCAACTCTCCAATTCACTATATTCAGAAAGTTGTTACAAGAGATTACATATGAGTTACAAGAAAATAGTATTCGCCTTCAGGTTCCCAAGAACAACCCTGAAGGCGCCCAAGAACAACCCTATTTTCTACCCAAGTGTTTCCCAACCTCTCCAACTCCCAATATATGAGGTGTAATCCAAGGTTTTCTTTGTGTTGAAACCTAATACCTTTAAACCCTTGCTCTCTCTTGTTGGTGTAAACCCTAAGATTGTCACACACCAAACATATAAGAGATATATATTTATAATAGCAAATACCCAACAAACAAAGCCCAAAATTTGGATCCATGGACCGAACAAAAAAAAGCCCAAAAAAAAACACTATTCACCATACAGACAATATTATTCACCCGTACGAACAACATTATTCATCTGTGCGGACATCACTATGCATCCGTACGTGTGACACTATTCACTGCCCGGTTTTTTTCCTGCCTGAATTTCTAAAACTTCCGATTTTTACGGTAAATGCTATCTCCAAAAATATGATTTCCTTCTTTTAATTAACCAAGGTTTTAAGACACATTTACAACATGCAGGTTGTATGGATTCTAGAAAATATATTTATGAATATGTTTTCACTATGTTTGGCACAACAATTAGTTGGAAAGAAACACTTCAGAAGGTTGTTGCCTTATCAACCACTGAACCGGAATATATCACCCTAATTGAAATTGTAAAGGAAGCATTGTGGCTTGAAGGTTTTGCAAAGGAGCTGAAACTTCAAGGTTGAGGTATCACTGTTAAATGTGATAGTCAAAGTGCAATACATTTGTCGAAGAACTCAACCTATCATGAGCGAACCAATCACATTGATGTGAGGCTGCATTTCATCAAACGGGTAATCGAACATGGAGAAGTCCAAGTGCTGAAGGTTTTGACAGATCATAATGTTGTTGATATAATCACCAAGACGTTGCCTAGTTGCAAGTTTTTCCACTGTATGCAGTTGATAAAGTTGCATGAAGAAAGCTAGTTTGTTTCTTGTTGTTATAGAGTTTGTTCCAAGGTGGATATTTGTGAGATATTGGAACAAACCCTAGGTTTAGCATGCCGTCGAAGTCCACTCACATGTTATTGTTAAATTGGGCCTTGTGGTATGGATCTTATCGTTTAAGTTAACTTGTACCCTAAGTTAGCTTGTAATGGGTGATTGTTAAAAAGCCCGTTAGGTTAGTGTATTATTTTTCTTATAAATAGCATAATAGCTTCTCATCTTTTGCATAAGGGATAATTAGAAGATAAAACCCTAATTCAAACGTGAGAAAGGATATTTGTTATTCTTGTATACTTGTAATCTTGTTATAAGAGAAAAGAAAGAATAACGGTTTAAAACCAATCCTTGTTTTGTTATCCTTGGTTACCCTAAACCCTAACCCTTGTGGGTTTCTTGATCATAAAAAAACCTATTATACTTTATTTATAAGGTATTTGATTCACCACAACGAACATGAAATGCCATACTGATAATTGTCAAACTCCTCTATTTTTATGGTGATAACCACCTCCTTCGACGCATGTTGACTTCTGATCGACCCATCAAACCTCCCTTGTGGATCCGCCACCCATCAAATACCTTTGTTATCCTTCATTCCCTACTACTAATATCCAAAGTGGGAAATTCCACATCATATTGAGTCTTGTCTGCCATAGTTTCTAAAACCTTCATCTCAAAGTCTTTTCACTTCATCTCCAAGTCTATACATATGTGAATGATGAAATTTGATCCTTCAGGCTCCACTTCCCACAACTCATATTTCTTCTCACGTCTTTGATATATATTGAGATATAATCCTCAACTTTACCATTAAGTTGGATAAGGCTGATTTACGCTATAGGAAAAACTTTGATGACTTTGAAAATAGAGTATTTAAAAGATTTTATAGTATAAACTTCCATAGGTATCTAGAAGTCTATTATTGTAAAAGAACAATTATCAACCATGTAAGCTGCTTTGGCACCATCATTGCCTTAAAAATTCTATGGCATCTCAGTGTTCGAATGTCTTTTTATCCCTTGTCATATATAAACTCATTAAAGCGCTCTAAAACGAACTCAACCTTCCACCATATCTTTACCTTAAATCTCATAGCTCGTTCTTCTCATAAAATTTGTCACCAGTTGATGATAAATGAACAAAAACATTAAGAGCTTCTAAAAATATAACCCATGTTTGTAGACTCTTTAACCATGATCACTACACCATGTAAAATCTTACATTCCATGTTCAACTTTAGTTCAATAACCTAGATCATCAAACATACTTATGGATAAAATATTTTAACTAAGCTCTGGAACATATCTCACATTATATAGAAGAAACTCATGATTATCAAGCATTTTAAGTATGAATGTATCAATACCATGTATCAATACCATGAATTTTTACCTCAATGTTATTTAAATGAACAATGATCTTATGAAATTCTGTTAATTTTATGGTATGGATTTGTTCTCTAGCATTCATAATGAATAAAGTTCTTATTTCAAACACTACATATGAGCCAAAGACTTGATCATATACAATGATTCAACTTTGGCCCATATTGAATCTCTAGTTTTCTCCTTGGATACTTTCCTTTGAACTTTATCCCTAAGTCACAAAATAATGGCACTCATAGTCTTATCCACCATCTTGGTCTTATTTTCTTGTGTTAGGTGTTCAAGAATCAATCTCTCACCCTTAATTTATTGAATACACTTATCTTGAATTAATATTATTTGTATCTTTACTTTCCACAATCCAAAATTGTTGTCTATATAAAAACTTCTCGATCTTTTATTTAGAATCTATGGTGCTCACTTGTAACAAAATATCTTTCCTCCCAGTGTGTGCCACTTGTTGTGAAAACTCTAATTACTCTAGTAAATTTATTGGTAGCTTCAAACAAACAAAAAATATTATATATGGTAAAAATAACAATGACAACAAAAATTTATGGTCTCAAGCAACACAATAACATGATAAGAGTGAAGAAAAATACACGACAAGTCAGAAGAAGATAAAAGACATGAACAAAAAAAAACTTATTTACCAAGTTCAATTTAACGGGTCTAATATATGTGAAAGAACATCTTTCTGATTCACTATACTTCCAAAAATTGTTACAAAAGGTTACAAAAGAGTTACAAGAAAATTGTGACCCAAGTTCCCAATAACAAACCCTATTTTCTCCCCAAGTGTTTCTAGATCTCTCCATCTCTCTTTATATGAATCACATAAACCTAAGGTATTAACAAGTTTTTCTCAACACCCTTAGATACTTCCAAAGGTTTCGCAAATTCCAAGAACATCAAAGAATTTATACCCGTAGCTCTCTAAGTTTCTCAACCCTTCTATTTGTATTAGTTGTGAAGTTTTGAAGTTTGTAAAACCAATAATGATAGAGATGCATATTTATAATTGCTAAAATATAAAGGATCCTTAACAAGCCCTGAATATAACCCATTAACAAATAAATATACAAACTGAAATGATCAAACCCAATACTGGTAAACCGGCTGAACTTGACTTTATAGTCGATAAACACACGCCACTCCATCGGACCCAATTGTTGAACTCGCCACCGAACCTCTTCTAGACTCCTTGGCTCTACCACCACAACTACTTTGGCGGTGTCGGCCCCTACATCATGCTAACTTTTGGTTAGTTGTCGCCCGACAGATCACCCCCGCAGCTTCGATGTCTTTTTTCGAAATTATTATTGCTTTTAACCTATATAATTTCGAGAAATCTCGAAACCTGTTTTCTTTCTCTTCATTAATCAAGGTTTTAAGGCATACTTCTACAAAATACTTCGATGAAACGACAAATCCATATCTCATCCAAATGAACCAAAGATATTTGGTTATGTTCACATATATCTATACACAAGATATAATAGGTGAGTTGTTCCATAGAGTTACTTGTGACAAGCTCTAAGAATACTTTAAAATGACTAAGGTACAAATAACATTGTTAAAGCTTCAAAAACCCCTTTTATGGACTCGTTAGTCTCTACTTTTAAATTGTCTACATCTTGCTCAAGGTGCATCTATTTGGAGTTTTTTAGTTCCCCCTACACACACAAATATACCTGGAACCCCCTACTTTCAAATTGCCAAAACTACCTCTGGCTGAAAGTTGAATGAAATTTCCGTTCCAAATTTTTGGTAGGCAAAACGAAATTTCTGGTACATACCAAAATTTCTGGTATACCAGAAATTTCAAATTTTCCAGTATGTTTCAATAAATTTGAGAAATTTAACATTTACTAGTTGACACCAAAAATTTCAATCTAAGTGTAATTTTCGGTATTGTTATTTGTTTGAAATTTTAAACGCTTAGGATTTTATCGACAATTTTGGATGGTTGTGATTGCACCGACAATGTTGTGTGGTACAGAGTAAATACAAATTTGTATAAATAGGGAGGCCACCTCTTGTTTGATAAAAACATATCAAAAAAATCTTCTTCCTCAAATTTTGATTAAGGCGGAAGTATACTTCAACAGAGCTTAACCTCCTGTAGAGTTTCGGCTTCTGGATGGCACCACATCTCTCGTCGTCCTGTCGTCTAAGTTGAATGAATTGTAGCCTGATACCGAAAATAGAAAGGTGAGAAAGATCGAGTTACGCGAAGATTGGATTGATATTGACGGGAGGGTGAAATACAACCTTATTGAGTTGAAGATCAATGAAGATGTGAATGATATGTGGAGATCATTTCACAGTGAATGATATATGGATATCATTTCACTATAGGATAACAAAGGGGTTGATTGAGTTAGATGCTAAGATTTCAAGGTCCACCGACGACATAATTAAGATGATGAAATGTCCAGAATCAACTGGTAGTGTCTAGATTTTCTAATTTATTATTGTTTTTTAAATTATGATTAAGTTATGTAATATATTGTCAAATGTTAGTTAATGTTGATGTTGCATAACTGGAAGATCAAAAAATATTATCTAATAAAAATTTGTTATGCATATGTCTGATTAATATACAAATAATACATAATATACAAAAGATGTCTAAATAGGCCTTCACGGGATATGTGTGCAACACGAGATATTCCACTTTAAGTAACCACTTTAAGTAACCATCCTCACACTACGAGGGGTGTTGAACAATAACTTCTTGATCTTTAATGGCATGACTAGAGCTGATGAAGTTACTCTGAAACCACCAATCAATACCCGCAGATGGTATATATGGAATTGGTCGTGGGATACTCTGAACATAACCATATTATCGCAAACACCTCTCAGGAAAGTGTCTAGAAACCATGGCCTTCAACCGCATATAACCTGAATATAATAAAGACTTCTCAAACTCACGATGGACTCTATGACTAGTGTATGGTGTCCATATGACATCATCTACGGTGAATGCATTGAGCCTCCTCGTGTAATCAACAAAACCACCAGGATGTGACTACCCTTCCATCTCATCGCCCGTAGGAACTCTAGTGGGGAATGTTGCACCCTCTTGTCATATATGGTGGGGAAATGCTTGTATATCCAGTGCTTACATAAAAACATTAACACAACAAATAATAAATACGAAATGTTATTTGTAACAATTAAATAAGAAATCAATAACAAAAAATAATTTCAAGTATACCTATAACACACTCAAATGACCAGCAAGTTGTTTTGTCTCAGATATTGCCGCGGCTCCAAGTGTTGTATACATAATGGTCAATGCAGCACACCCTTAAGACCAACTGGTAACCTCGAGGCTACTGAACAGGCACACATAATGAGCATCGATATAAACATCAGACTTGTTCGCAAAGAGAATACATGCTACTAGATGTAACATTTACACCCTAGCAGCAAACTCATAACTCCCAAACACTACGAGCTCGTCGTTCGTCTTCCGAAGGCAAAACAGACGAAGTGAGTGTCCCTATTGATGCCAAACTCCTTTTGCATGGTTGTCTTAGAAACTCCCAAATCTCGTGCAATAGTCATACATCCAAGCGAACTGCTAAGATAAGGAGCCATCAAGAATCTGTCGTCGATGGGAAGATGGAATAATTATGAGACACCATCTAGTGTGATAGTTATCTCCCCAAACAGAAGATGAAATGAAAATGTCTCTTTATGTCATCTCTCAAAAAACGCAGTAAGTAGTGGAGTGTCGAGCATTGTGAGGGAGCAGTAGGCAAAATCAAAGAGCCTGAACTCCCGTATAATCTGAGTGACATGCTCAAGCATCAAAATCTTTAGGAAATCTTTCAGCAGCTCAGCTTCGACATGTGTGATGTCACCTTCTGTGTGGGAGGTTCCTATGACGAACAAATATATAAAAAAAAATAGTAGTTATCTTTCATGGCACAATAATAAACAAATTAAAGTTAAATATAAAAGACATATACATCTCCATGTCATAGTTGTAATGCCACATGGTTAGCAAACTCGATAAGCATCGACCGATCAATGGGTTCTCCAGTGAATCCTCCATCAGTGTGCACAAAGGGCTTGATCAAATGAGTTATAACCTCTATGTTAGTAGTAACAAATGGGACCGAATCAACAACAACAACATATGGTTGGACCACACGAGCAACAACCTCGTCAATAATCACCTCCTCAGAAACTGAATCAACAACTTCCTTAACAACAAACGGATCAGCAACCACCAGACCAACTACATCCGCATTTGGTTGCACCACCTCATCTGTCACCTCATCTCTGGGTTGCTCTAATGATCGTATCGGTCGGCATCGAGTGCTACGTGATGCGCAGAACTGACCCTACTCAGTCAACCGCTTTCGGTGTGAATCAGTTTGGACCACTCGTCCAGCCCGTATATGGGAAGACTCATTTTCAACAACCCTAGTAGCCCTAGCTTGATTTGCCGCTCTATCAATAACTTTGTCTGCAATAATGTCGTCTATGCCTCTATATTTTACTACAAAAGAAGGAAAAAAATTATTAAAAAATAGCAATTACCGAAAATTTCAGTATTTCCAGTAAAACACAGTTTTTATAACTATCGAAAATGTTTTTGTCAATACCGGAAACTTCAGAACTTCTGGTAAAAAACCAAGTCTTGTTAAAACTACCGGAAATTCTAAAATTTCCGATAAAAAATAAAGTTTTTATCAATACTAGAAATTTCAGAATTCCCAATTCAAAAAACCAAAGTTTAATAACTACCGAAAATTCTGAAATTTCCGTGAAATTCCATGGGGTTTTATACCGGAAATTTTGAAATTTCTAGTAAAAGTGTCATAATCAACACCATAAATTTTGAAATTTCTGATACAAAATATCATAAATTGTGCAACTTACGATAAAAAAACATATTCTTTTGAAATTTTCAGTAGTATTCTCTAAATTTGCAGTATAGCCCCAGAATTTTGAAATTCGCACGAGTATATTATAAATTTGGAAAAAGGAACTAAATGTTTATGTAAGGGCATAGTCATCTTTTCATTAGGGATTAGGGGTGTCAAAACATACACCGCTTGCCCCACCTCGCCTACTTTTTTATTTATTTCTTTTCATTTTCTTAATAGATTTAGTTTTGTTTTTACATTTCAATTAGATTTTTCATTTGTTTTTTAGAACAATTTTTATAAAGCATATTTTTAACAAAATTTACTTCAAAAAATATTGCATATATATTCTCAAATAAACATATAAAATAAAACTATCAAGAATTGGAATTACAATAATTAACTAAAAAATGACGGGTTTAAGGTGGGACAAGTTGAACGAATAGGTGTGGCAGACTTTCGCGCGCGGCGGCTTTTGGTGGTGCAGCCTTTGGCGGGTGGTGGTCTTTAGCGGGACGGGTTTTGGTGAGCGGCGGACCCAAAATTCCAACTCAACCCTCCAATTTTTTGCAGGTGCGCAGACCAGCCCAGCGGACCACAACCCATTTTGGCACCCATACTTTTCATACGCGGTGTGAGGTGTCATATTCAAGAGGAGGGTGTCAAGTTAAATGCTTATCTATTTGGTCGTTAAGCCCATTAAGTTGTGATCTAAAGTCTCTCATTTAAGTGAAGGTGAGATGCGCTTTAGAGAATTTGTTTACCTCATACCTCTACCATTATCCCTCTACTCCTACATTTTTTAAAATATTTCAATTCTACCCTTTTCGCTTATCAAATAAATTTATTATTTAATATTTATTATTTTATGATATGTATTTTTTCTTTATCAAATAACTTGCAGTCAAGTTTTCCGATATGTATTTTTTTCACCAAATAACTTGCAATCAGGTTTTTTGGTATGCATTTTTCTACACCAAATAACTTGCAATCAAGTTTTCCGGTATGTATTTGTTCTTCATCGAATAACTTGCAATCATGTTTTTCAGTAAGTATTTGTTCTTCACCAAATAATTTGCAGCCAAGTTTTTCGGTATGTATTATTTCTTCTCCAAATGACTTACAATCAAGTTTTCTGGTGTGTAATTAAACCGATGAAGAAAAATTACATATCGGAAAACTTGATTACATGTTATTTGATGAAGAAAAAATGCATACCGAAAAACTTGGTTGCAAGTTATTTGGTGAAGAAAAAATATATACTGGAAAACTTGATTGCAAGTTATTTGGTGAAGAAAAAATATATACCGAAAAATAATAAATATTAAATAATAAAATTATTTAATAAATAAAATAGATAGAATTGAAATATTTAAAAAAAAAATATAGGAATAGAGGGATAATAGTAGGAGTATGAGATAAAATTTTCGCCTCAAAAATATTGTTGGTTCGTACAAGAGACACATAGGTGGACCAGACATCTTAATTTTATCACACCTAAAAAAAGTCAAATATGATTAAATATCCACAAAATTAAATCTTAAGCTTTAGAAAATATGAACAAAATCAAATTTCATTAAACAAAAAGCCAACCTTCACACCTCACTCGACCAAGCAAAAAAAAAACCAAGTAAATATGATAATTCTTCTAGAGAATTTCTTATGGCATCCCATAAGGTTTTTAGATATTATGTGTGTTTCTGAAAATGTCTTCCAGTTTCTGGAGATATATCTCCGGACGCACCTCTTTTTTACTTGATTTTGATTAATTTCGAATATGTGTGGACGAATAATGTCCGACATCTTGCGCTATCAGAGCCTACATTATCAGCTCGTTTAGCCTCGTGAAAAATATAGTTCAACTTGGCCCGAGAAATATTGTCGACCAAATAAGAATAAAGATTGTTGTCTTTAAATCGGTGTTCCAAAACTGTGATGCTCCGACCAAACGTTGTTTGTATCTCATTATGTTGATTTTGTAGCATGTGGTTCACGGAGTCCCAGTCTTAACACAAATCCTCCTTGCTATTTCTCAGCCAATTTTTAAAAATAGCATGGGTCGACTCAACTCTATTAATAGTTGTATTTTCAAGGTGTTGGACATTATACGCCTATGCATCTCCGAAATGAATCACAATCAAATAAAAAATACATATATCCAAAGATATATCTTCAGAACCTGAAATACATTTTCGAAAACACGCATAATACCTAAAAACCTCGTGGGATGTCGTAAGAAATTCTCTTCTACTACCCTTAATATATAAATGGTGGTGCAAGCTATCTGTCTCCTAATTAACCCATAAACTTTGTAACCCGTAGGCTAGGTTACAATGATTAACTAAGCTTTGGGCAGACACACATCATTAATAGATAGGTCTACACATATCGCATCAAGTTGAGCATATTGTAAAAATGATAAATCTTTCTTGCAAAACTCTTCATCCAAATATAATATCCACCAAATTCAATTCTCCTTCCCTCGAATTGCTTTAAAACACTGGCCAGAAAATCTGTGAAATCATACCTCTAATTGTAGTAATTCCTTTGGAAAATCAGTTATTTCTCAAGTGTTGTTGAGTATTGGGTATCATGTGAATATGGATTTGTTTTGTTGGTAGGTACAGGTAATCAGGGTGATTATTTAAGAAATTATTTTTAATAACATTATTAAATGACATGTCAAAATTAATTTTATAAGATAATTTATGTGAACTTAAGCATGATCTGTTTCCACCTCAGCATGAAACAACATACAACCAAAAGCTACCATACACGTATACTCCGGTACCCTTTAATTTAGTTGGGTATCGGTACCTTTAACCAATCAAAAGTTATAATTCAATGTCATGTCATTTAATTGTATTATATTATTTTAAAATAAATTAAAATATTCTCACAATTTACACTAAAAATACCGGTACCCAATTACTTATAATGGTTACCTAGAATTTACCTAAATAAAATAGGTTAATGAATGCAGTGTGGAATGAGCTAGAGAAGGAAAACAAAGAATTTTTTGAGCCATACATGAAGTCGAAGAGTAGTACTACTAGAGAGGAGATGATGGCCAAGGAAGAAACAACTCACGTGATAAACAATATTTCAACTTTGGATTCCTCTAAAAATCCACAACAAGACGACAAATAACAATAATTGAGCTGTTGGAAATTATTACCAATTTAGGTCCTTATGTCCTATGCAACCGGCCAAAAAACTCAGAAGAAAAATATTATCTACTTTATCATCACTAGCTAGTGCTATTTTATCTCAATTATTATGGTATTATAATGATCAGGGATATCATCCATATGATTCACCAACAATGTATGTAAATATTCATGTCATCTTTAATTTTTCAGAAGAAAACATGTTGCTTTCCTTCAATCAGTTCTCTAAGTTGCCATAAATTGTGATTTGCGTCTAAAGAGAAGATACTATTTGGTAATCTAAAGCTTGGCGCGATTAGGAAATCATTAAGGAATATCATAGTTAATACATATGTTCCTGATCAACGAAAAATACCAGCTAGTGGATCAAGAAAACACGCATGAACAAACCACGCATTTATTATAGAAGAGAACAACATACTAATTCAACCGTTCAAAATGATAAGCTACAACATACCATTCTTATTTCTTAACAAATTTCAAATCATAGTGCAAGTCAGGTGTTGTTCATTAAACTCATAGTTTCAAGCTACTTCATGAATTGACCTTTGGTAACCATCCCGCAATGACGTATTCCTTTGCAGCCTTGGTTTTCTCAAATGATGCGCGAGCAAATACCAGCTGCAATATAACATTATTATCTATCAACCAACCAATCATATACAGTCTGTGCCTCATTATGTGGACAAAATTCAAAATGCCAAAAACAATTTCATCAAGCGGTTTTCTCAGATGTTCAATGGCAATGTATAAGTTAGTACCAAAAACATTACATGCATTACATAAAACAACGGTTTACCTTCACGTAGTTGTGAACATGTGTCAAACTCTCTGGAATAGTCCAATTCTTGAAGTGGCCAAGTGCAACCACTAGATGGTAAAGTTTTGGAGCCAAACTCAAATCAATAGCAGTGACCTTCTCACCAGCAACATATGGACCCTAATTGATTTATACCTCAAACGTATTAGTGTTACTAATTAGCTATTACCATAAGGTAAAAAATAGCAAAAAAGGAAGTTGTTGATTATAAGTTCACATATATACATTGGCCTTAAGATGTGCCTCCAAAGCATTCAGTTCAGCAACCAAAGCTTGCTCTGTTCCATCATTTGAATCCTTGCTCTTCACAAAGTTCACAAAAGTCCCAAATATGTTTGATCCACTGCAATTATGATGAAGTTGAGGTTAGAATTTGCTCAATATGAGTAAAGGATGAATGAATAATGTATATATTAGGGAGATCTAAAAAAAATGTCTCAGAACTCGTATGAGTAAAGGATGAATGAATAATGTATATATTAGGGATCTAAAAAAAATATAGTTTGTATTGGGTGAAGTAAACTACATCTGTGTGGTGTGGCAGTTTAATTTTAATTTTCTTTTTCAACAGATAATCATGGTTAGTGAGTAAATACAAACTTAATTTAATTCTGTGCGAAAAACTTGTTGATCTATGGTAAATATTGTTTGTAATGTGAAGGGCATAAAATTAAATAGATTGCAATATAACAGTATATTAAAAGGTTCAAATCTAAATGTGATTTTTAGACAGAAATTTACTCAATATTTAACTCACTATTGCAAAAAAAATTCTGAACATAAATCACTTTACCTTAAAGTCATGTTTAACCAGAATCAATTTGACCTGATTAATTCACTTAAAATCAATTTTCTTCGGCAAAACCAAACCATCAATTAAATTAACCTCAATTTGCATGTGATTTGCAAGTTAGAGTCGGTGTAGAAAAAATTAAGGGTCCACGAAACATTGTTGAACAAAATTAGAGCAAGAAACAACAGTGACAGCAACATAATGAAAACAAAACGGTGTGAAAAGGTAAACCCTAAAAGGACAAAAATAGAGAGTGTCAATTTGAAGAAGCGTACACTGAGGAAAATTGAGGAGGAGTAACAAGAGATGGTTCAGGGTATTTCTCTTCAAGAATCCCCACAATAACATCAGAATCAGGAACCCATTTTCCATCAAACTTCACCACTGGAACCTTCCCTTCCGGATTCACTTCCAAAAACCTAACAACAAATCAATAAATAACCCACAAATTTCAACAAAATACACACAAACTACATGCAGAGTTGATTTTAGAGTACCATTGGGGTTTGTTAGAGACATCAATCAGGTGAATATTGTACGCGACCTTCTTCTCTTCCAAAGTTAACAGCGCTCTTTGTGAAAATGGACCTGAATTGAAAACGCAACAAAATCAAAATTTGGAAAATGAACAAGAGCAAATAACTGAAATCTAGAGAGGGAGAGAGAAGCGTACAGTCTCCGAGAATGGTTGGAGCACCAACGGCGGCCTTGACAGCGATCTCGAGAGCCATTTGCGATGAATGCGAACAAGAATCTGAACTGGTGAATGAATGGTGTGTGTTTTGTGATTGATAGGTGTGTGTTTTTATAATGATGGAAGGTTGGTTAAGGAAATTGTTACAGTCTGCTTAAAATACTCTAATGTATATTAAACATATGAGATTAAGTTTCACATGGTACTATTACAAAAGTTATACAATTGTTGATATTGATACATCACATCAAAGACATATTGTAGGTTGTCTTTCTCATAAATTTAAATAAAAGAAATATTGATTTAAATAATAGAATTATTTCTTTTGTCATTATTATAAATAAAATTTTACTTTTAGATTCTTCAGAGATGTAATGTATTTGGTCGATATATAGATCAGATACATCAATTATTTAATGAATTTGACTACAATCTAACCTCTGATCTAATTGGATGTGATTTAACATAATTAATTGATTATATGTTTATGGTGAAATTTGATAAACAAATACATATTTTTATTAATATTTAAGTGATCAAATTCAAAAATCTCTCGAATGTATTTGTGTGCATTTTTATTACTAGTGAAAATCATAATATTGTCAAGTTAGAACTAACTCCCTTTAAATGTTTTTGTGATCTCTTGTAATAAGAACAATTCTAAAGAGTAAAAGGACTAAATGTAAAACTGCGAGTAAAGTAAATAAGAGATTTTGAAATCAAATGACAAGTGCGTAAAAAGAAAAGGTTGAAATTGAAGTGTAAGTAATGTAAATTGACAAGAAAAGTAAAGGAAATTGAAAGTGACTTTAATACATAAAAATACTTTTAAGGTAAAATTGTTGGAAATGTAAAAAATGGTGGACGCATACGTATATCCTTCCCACACTCGTTACTCAAGACGCATGTACTTTGAGTTTCCATAAATGTGTCCACTATTACGGACCATTTACAAAATGAACCTAAGTATCCTTATATATCATTCTACGATAACTTCCTAAGAATGGTAGACTACTTCTAAGGTGACACGTCCCAAGTCCATGCAGCGGTTTCCCTCGAGGTGTTCCCACTTGTTTTTGAATAATTGTCGATGCTAACGCAGTTCTTGTCTTGTGATACCATTTGAATTTCTTAACTATTTTGCTAGATGCCAAGAACCGACTATCCTCGTCGAGGTCTTCGACGTCGACCATATCAAGGTAACATGCTCTACTGTATTGTCCATTGTAGTGATGAACTCCACGTGTAGCATCCAAGTCAACATTGTTTCCATTATAGTGATGAACTCCACATGTGGTGACCGAGTCGAGATTGCTTCCATTGTAGTGATGAACTTCAACCTTAGTCAATAGCATAATATTCAATTTCACTAAGTCCTCAAATCCCTCACCACGTCCTACGACTTTGCCACATTTGATCGGTATCACTCTAAGTGACTTTCGACGACTGGTGTCACTCTATGTTAATGAGTCATATTAGTCCTCATGTGGACTCACGTTATTTTTCTATTCCACGTGGCATACTTATGGGTAATCTCATGAGTATTTGCCATTTATAGTCAAGTTGAAAAATCCAGTGTAACAGTATGATAGTGTTAAAAAAGTCTATTGAACTTTTTGCAATTATAGATTTTAAAGGTGTAGTTCTCACGGGTTCGCTCTGTCTCATCCTCTTTTTTTGCAAGATGGGTTTAGACGGAGCAGGAATTTTTGTTTATCATCCCTAGTTTTAATTCCTAAAATCCTAAAATATCACTATTAAAGAGCAATTAAGGTGTCACATCAAGAAACTTATTTTCTAACCATAAATACCTCTCACTTTCGACTCTTAGTGATTGAGTGTCTGAGTTTTTGCAGGCACCCCTATCGTCGGACTGACGCACCAGTGCACATTAAAAATAATATAGTTAGTTTTCATATATAAGTTCACCCGTCTTTTTTGAATCTCATCGATATTCGCAAGATCATATACGACTTCTGTTAGGAATACATTTGTCAACTGTTATGAGTACAATCAACATTTAGAATGATAAACAAAGGCAAAAGAATCATAGTGCATCTGACAACTAGCCTGCGTCGATCTCCTATCCGCATCTGATTTTCCATCGACCCTGATTATAACTTTTTCATTATCTCCTTTACAAATCATTGACATCTAACCACTACAAACTTTTTACTAACTGAAGGGGGTTTATTATGGAGTTATGTGTTTGCAGGTATAATCATCAATTAATGATCCTGGATTGTTTTGATGCTAACAATACCTAAAATAATTATTTGATGGTTGAGTAAGGTATTTTCTCTAATCGAATGCTTCAACCTACATTTAGAACCTATTTGAGAGTGAAGGTAATTGGAGCCAAAAGACTATAAATTACTTTGTTTAAATCTGATACAAACTCATTCATATTTAATATAATTATTTAAACTTAACTCACCTATTTTTATTACTTAAGTAATTTGATATATATATATATATATATATATATATATATATATATATATATATATATATATATATATATATATATATATATATATATATATATATATATATATATATATATATTAATTTGAATATTGTAATTATTTGAATTAATAAAAAGTATGATCTAAAATATACTTTAAATAACTTAATTAAATAAAAATAAATTATCTATTATATAAAATAAACTAAATAATATTTTTTAGTTAAAGATATTTTTGTCCTTTCAAAAAATATAGACAACTTTCTCTCTTCTATTTCTCGTATTATTCTCTTATAACAAAAAAATACATCAAATTTATTTTAATTCTCACATTTTTTTTTCTCTTTCATCACTCTTTGTGATATATTTCTCTCTTATATATTTTTTATAATAAATTATATTCTTAGTAAAAGTATAATTTCTTAAGACAATATTCTTCTAATATATAATTCATATATAAAATCTTAAACTATAATCATTTTAAAAGGAAGCAAGATGATTTTTTTTTAAAATAATGTAGTTTAAAAAAAATACAAGAATAACGTAGTCTTCAACGAAATTACCAATATAATGTAGTTTAATATTTTATACGCCATATGGATTGGCGTATAAGTACAAATTGAAGAAAAAAAAATTTAAACACACACTTATGCGTCACTTGGTTTGGCTAATGGGTGTATTGTAATTTTTTTTCTTTTACATATATTTGCAATTGGTTTGGCGCATATGTATATTGTAATTTTTTTTTTCTTTTGCATGTATTCGTCAATTGGTTTGGCGCATATGTGTTAAAAAAAATTAATTTGAAACTTTATGCAGTCGCCAATCAATTTGGCTGCTATGTTTTTTAATATTTTTTATTTGGTTAGTTCTCATGCGCCATTTGGTATGGAGTATATGTTGATAGTGATAATTTTGACTATAAATATCGTTTGCTTGCTCTCATTTGTTGTTCAGCAAAGATATCTACATATCAACATGTCTGCTTCCGTAAATCACCGTCCATCATCATCACCAACATCAGAAGAACCGCTTCCCAAATTTTCACTTATGAAGAAAAATGTTTTGGTGTTTTTCTCAGCAACAAAGTCTTCGCTGAAGACGCTGCTCTGAAACACGCAGACTTTGGAACATTTTCATAGGGAATTGAACCACTAGTTAGAAGGAGAAATTGGGCATAAAGAAAAGATCGGAAAAATTGAGAAGCGGGTTGTGGAGTCAGGTACTCATACTTGGAGAAAAGTGGTAAATGATGTTGGTGTCCTTATGATGATGTTATTGCCAAATGGTGTTGTCTTGATGGTTGTAATAGCCTAGATAAGTTGAAGTTCTTAGTTATTTTATTTATGCATGTTGTTGTTATTTTTTTATTGTTAAGAATGGTGGAGACATCAAGTATGTTGAGATGTTGTATTTGTGTGTCATGTCGTTGAGTTGTTTTAGTGTAACACAGTTGTAAGAATTTAATGATATGAATGAAATGAACGATGCTTCTTTTATAAAGAGATGCGGTTATATTGATTTAAATGATGTCGTTGTGCTTGGTCCAACATTGGGGCATTTCTTACGATTGTGCCCGAGCTAACGACATGAACTACATAGTCTCACCATTTTGTTCACCGTATCCATTTTCGTTCGAATACGCGTGTTGTTAGGACGACACTTTTTATTTCTTTGCATATTTTCATTGTGCCAGACTATTTCCCCGTTGTATGTAGGCTAGTAGTCCTCATTTGCAACCACCGGAAAGCTTTTGTTGTAGACATTGCAAAGATTTTTCACTTGGTAAACACCGGACAGAAAGTTTGATGGGTGCAGCCGAGCCTTTGAACATGTCGCTATGACATGGGAGCAAGGCATGCAAAAGGCTTGAAATTTTCTGCAGTCGCACTAATTTTTATCTAGTTCTACCCGATAGGATCCCTTCGGTCTCCCTTCGTGGTGATCCATTATCTCATCAACATTGAAATGTCCTTTATTACGGTTAAACATTGTGACCACATGTGTGTTAGATTTGGCAGCCTCATCCTTAATGAACCCCATTGAACTATCACTGAACATCTTACCAGACTGTAAGACACAACTCTATTTTGAACGTCTGACATCAAAAAGTACCCCGAGCCTAAAATAGGTTGCCCTCACCAAAACGGTTATCGATAGGTTACGAATGCCTTTGAAAACAAAGTTCATTGATTCCACGAGATTTATGGTCATGTGGCCTCATTGTTGTCCTTTGTCGTATGCCCTGGTCCACTTATCCAATGGAATTTGGTTGATCCATCTGAATGCATTTGCATTTGTCAGTCTGATTAGTTCACGATAGTGTTTGAGTGACGGTTCAATTAATGCATACCCTGCATTCACGACCTTCTTCCATAATGCCTTGTCTTTGATCTCCCTCGAGAAATTTTAAGCGACGTGTCTAATGCAATAGACATGTGTTTAAGGAGGGTTCTGCCAGCCATTATCAACATTCTTCCATGCACTCTCAATTGAGGCATGTTTGTCTAAAATCAAACATAAGTTAGACTGGGGATCAACGTGTAGTCGAAGAGTTTTTAGAAAAAAAAACACCATCCCTCAGTAGTCTCCCCCTCGACTAGAGCGAATGCAATTGGGAAGATGTTGTTATTTTCGTCTTGGGCCACTGCCATCAGTAGAGTTCCTTTGTATTTATCATATAACCATGTTCCATCAATTTGAATTATAGGCTTGCAGAAGGTAAAACCTTTTATACATGGGTCAAACGTCCAAAAGAGTCGGTGGAATATGCCATTTCCACTAAAGTTGGGAAATTGAGAACCAAGTAACCTCGGTATTACAAAAGTTGAACCCAAAAAGGTTACAATCGAATATCTCGTCATTTATATATGTATTGATCATATATTGCGGTGATTGAGCCATATCAAAAATACTTTCTCAAAGTAATGTTTTTAATGTTTTTTATAAGTTTGAAATTTTGAAACATATAACAATTACTTTCTCAATGTAATGGTTAAATAGAATTCATATGCGTTGTTAAGATTGGAACACATCTGATTATTATTTTTTACTATTTTCTTTACTGATAATATACGACTTCCTTATAAAGATAAGATTCACTGATAATATTGACTGATAAGATTCACTTATAATATTCACTGATTAGATTCGCTAATAGTATTCACTGAGAAGATTCATACGTGATATTTGGTTTTGTTTCCTAAAAGTTCAAATAATATTTTAGGTTTCTTACGCATATTCGCCAATAAGGTTGGCTAAGGATTTTTGTTTTAACACTCATTCGCCAATCAGATTGACCTATTAGTCAAAGATTTGTTTCCCACGCATTCGCCATTTAGATTGGCTCAGGATTTTTTATTTAACACCAATTCTCCAATCAGAATGGTGTAAGTGTGTGTTTCATAAATCTGGGACTTTATACAATTTTGTGTAGGGTGAAAGCATTGCATGTGAGCTTTATGAGATTCCTTACATGTTTAATATTCGTGTATGGGTTAAAGCTTTGCATGTGACTCTTTAAAGCTTTGCATGGATAATTCCTTAAATGTTTGATTCCTTACATGATCCTTACATGCATGCTTCCAAAGTGATACGAGCCTTACATGATTCTTGAGTCTTCTTATGCATGTGACTCTTACATGTGACTCCTGCAAATTAATTTTGGTGATCCTACAAAACACACATTAGCCAATCATATTGAAGTATTAATTTTGGTGACCCTAAAAAACACACATACGCCAATCATATTGAAGTATGAGGTATAGTGAACCAATCAAAATTTAGGGCAAATAAGAACATGCAAATACAATTAAGCCTATAAATATGGGTGACCAAATACAAATAAAACCATTCCTTCATTCACTTACATTCAAATCTATGTATTATATTCAAACCATTCCTCAAACACAATGGCTATATTAAGCATGGGTGACAAACATAGAGGAATAATAGAAAATATTGTCTCATTTGTAAGTTTCTTTTACTACAATTACTTATATATATTATTTTTATTTTATCCTTTTACTTATTTTTTTTATTTTTTTTTGTATGTACAAAATATAAAAAGATTTCATTGTCGGGTGCATGACTTCATACCATATGATCCAATCATAGAATCGTATTTACGGTCATGCGGATTTGGTGATGTAATAAAGGTAAACAACAATTCGGTAGACACAAAATTTATTCTTGCATTACTAGAAAGATGGTGACTGAAGACTCACACTTTTCACCTGCCATTTGGTGAATGCACGATTACACTTGAGGATGTTTACATGTTGTTGGGCTTACACGTAAATGGTAACGGTGTTTTCGGCAAGGTAAACCAAGATAACAGAATCATAGAGAATTTGTTGGGTACCCCTCTCATTGATGAAGAGGGACTGTCAAATAATCGTAACAGGGGTCAAGCTATTAGGGGTCCTTAAAGCACATGATGCTAGTATAACACTAGACGATGAATCAACAGAGTATGAAAAAATTCTTAAAACTAGATGTTATATTATGATTTTATTTGACCATTTTTATTTCCTGACAGTACATGTAATACACTTAACATAATGTATTTACTGTTCTTACGAAACATCAACAAGGTAAACACATATAGTTGGGGTTCAATTGTTTTAGCCCATTTGTATATTGCCCTTTGTAAAAATGCAGCAAAGGATACTTGTACATTTTAGGGTTGTGTTTTTTTATTACAAGCATGAGGGTGGTCAAGACTGCCGGTGCTCGCCCCACGCAATTTATTAGACCACATTGGTGTCGACCAGGTATTGCAATTAAACTACTATAACTTTGCTTTATAGATTAACATCTTACCCCCTCTACTCAGTTTTTTTATTGCAGTTTATCTGGCGGCCATAACTAGGCCTAGACCATGAACATAACCCTGAGGATGTTGAAATATGGACAATAAATACTTCGGTTCACTACAATTGAAATGCACCATATTGATCGGGTGAAAACGCAGTTTGGAATGCAACAATATATTTCAGGCCCTCCGACGTATTTGGGAGAATGGCATCTAAGAAGAGTAAATGCCCAGTGGAATTTGAATGATTGGAAAGACTTTGCCAGAGAGTTGCGTCAACAACGGAGAAATCGCCGTCAACACGTCTTAAACGACCTAGTCGTGTAAAATGTTAGACCAACTAAAGAATATTTGATTTGGTTTAGGACAATTACAACACAACAGTGGTGTTTGATAACCCATATTTGCTTGACCCGCACTCAGAAATCGCAGGATATGCCCAACCACCAACCCCACACCATGATCTACCCACCCAATTTCAACCATCAACATCAGACACTCATCAACCATTCATCCAAACCTGCAACCCATTCTTGCCACACACACACAATCACAACAACACAAGCCTAACACACCCCAATATACCCCTAATAACTCATTTCACTCAACCCTCAACCCACCATAGCCCTCCACCATTGTATCGTTCTCAAGACGAGGCAATATCTTCATTCGGTCAACCGTACCGTCCTCACCCAACTCAACCTCATCCAACCCAACTACTACGACCCAACTATGAAAACATGGACACTCAATTGGATTACGGCAGCGCCGTTGACAACAGCAATACACCAAGTTCTTGGGGACAAATGGTTGCAAACATATCAAATACTTAGGGATCATCAGACCAACAACAACATCCTCCATCCAACACGCAAAGACTAGAGACATCTTAACAAGCTCGTAATAGAGTTCGAAGGCGGGATCATCCACGTGCATATGGAATTGTGGAACGTCTAGAAGGGACGGGGAAATTGATCAATTGTAATAGCCAATTTTAAATAATATCATCTTTATTTCTTTTCTACTATTTTTTTATTTATTGGTTTTTTATTATTTTTTTTATTGATTTTTTTTAATTTCATTTATTCAATTATTAATAATATGTAAAAATAAATATAAAAAAATTAAACCCATGCACCATACCAAATGGCGCATGAGTGTATAAAAAATAAAAAATAAAATTAAAATATACTAGCCAAATGAAATGGCGAATACATGAAAAAGAAAAAAATATAAATCAAACGCATCAACCAATTAGCGAATACATGCAAAAGGAAGAAAAAAAATTACAATACATTCATTAGCCAAAACAAATGACACATGAGTGTGTGTTTATAAAAAAAAAATCAATTTGTACTTATACGTCAATTCATACTAAAGTATTAAACTAGGTTATATTGATAATTTCGTTGAAGACTATATTATTCTCGTATATTTTTTTTAAACTATGTTTTGTTAAAAAAAAATGCAAGATGAAGATCTAAACACTAAACATGTATGATTTAAATTCACAAATTAAAAAATTGATGGGTGTGACTTTATCATTAGTTGGTCAACTTGATGCCAGAAATGACCTCCGTAACTGCGATTGGGATGAGCTGAAATTACTTGATGTCAGAAATAACTCCTGAATCGGATTAAATCGGTGGTGATAAAATAAAAGTGTGAATATATTTGTTGTTTATGTATGAAAAAGAATTGAGTAGATTGATAGGCCCAGGGTATCTTATCTTGCTTCATCCGTCGACGTAAGTCTCCAAGTTCACCACACAAATGCTGACTAGTGTCCATGGGCTAGTTCATCTTTTACTTAAAGGAACGAGTGTCAATGTGAGTGTGATCTCCTTTTCTTATTCATTATTTTTGTTGGGTCAGGTGGGGTGGGGATGGGGACCCGTAACACGTTTATATTGCACTATAATCCTCTCAACAATGCCTTTTTTAGAGTGCTGTCTATATTTCTTTTCAGACATTGACTCATTCCATTTAAATATATTTGCATGCATTTTGTTCCATTTTTAATTATTCCACACCAACCAATCCAATTCAATTTTGTTTCTTTTGATATTTTAAATTTTAAAATTTTAATTGTTACTTTTTTATTTGTAATATATTATAAATACGCCATAGAATAATAGATCTTTATTGAATTAATATTATTAAATTAATATAATATATCATATTTATTAAAAAAAATACGATTTATTTTAGTTTAGTTTATTTTTATAAAATGACAATGGAGATACTAATTAATATTCAATTTTATATAACTTTTGGTTTTTAAAATTAGTTTACAGTTTTTATTTAAATAGATTTTAATTTGAACACTTATAATAACATCAAGCATATATAATGTGAATTATTTCACCAAAATAAATACAAAATACTCCGCATTACAAATATTAATAAAGAACCAAACTCTGAGTAAGCCAAAAAATAAAATAATAAATAGCGTGAGAAATCTACTATTTACTCTTATAATTCTACTCCTAAATATCCTTTATTCTTAAATTTCTTTTATAAATCAATTATGTAAGGAAGAAATTGTTAGGATGCAAATCAGTATCCTAACAAGAAAAACTAAGAATTAAAAAGATAAATAAATTTAACTAAAAACATTTATAAAAAAAACTCATTTTCATTTTATTCATTACAATAGAGGATAATATATTTGTTATGTATTATTCTAAAAAATATTAACTTCAAGTATTTCAATCTTAAGGGTCCTAAGAATATTCTAGAGAATATAATAATACAAAATAATTTCTAATGTATAAAAGACTAATAAAACTCATTCAACTAATGATAAATTACTCTATTAAACTCTCTATTGTTACCGTTAGGTTTACTTGAACATTGTCCTCAAGAATTAACATTTATAAATAAAAGAAGAATCTATAATATAGGAAGTCAAATGGTTGTGGAAAAACTCATTTTGACCCTTCTGATAAGCAATGCCATGTCATTATTTTGGGGTTAAATTCAGTCCAAATTGACCAATCAGCAACTGAATTTCATATTAGTTACACGCTAACTATTTGATTAGCTATAACCTACACCAATGCTTCATATATGTTAATTGAAAAGGGCAATGCAACTGAATTCTACTTTCACAACAAACTAAACATGTTACGCTAACATGTACCATTGCAGAAAATTTACGGCTTCCAATGCTTTTTCATACTGTTCATGGCACTTCAACATTCAATGTATCGACCATGCTTTGTAAACATCACACCATTTCAGTTTCCCTTCCATCAGAAACTACTTCTTTCTTTCTCAAACTCTCAAACTACTGCAACCTAATCTGAGTTTTCAAAGTTTGCACACTTCAACTTGAAAAATGGCTAGACCTTTTGCAATGGTAAAGGACATCAATGATGGCAAGGAGCTTTGGAAGATAGTCGTAAGGGTCCATCACAAATGGACTATGGTTTCCAAGTCGAAAGAGCATTTTGAAATGGTTGTTGTTGATAAGGAGGATTTTCATGGTTACGTTGTATCTTGAATCTTCATACTGATGTCGCATCCTTAATATCTATGTTTCTTTTAGATTTTCATCCTCATATAGCTTGTATGGTATGGATTGTGAAAATGTATACTACATTGTACAAATATATGATTATACAAACCTGGTTTCATTTGTTTCTTATGCCTAATTGTGTCAATATCATGAATATTAAGCCCAAATTATTCATATTCAAATGATTGATTGTCTAACTTTCAACTTTACATTGCTACATCTTCAGTGAACCGATATTCATGTCTGAGTCCCCACTGTGTTTAAATAGGCGTTTGATTCCGTGCTAACCGTGAATAATACGTATAGCATTGAGAATTTCCAAGTCATTTTGAATGATCTGCTATTCAAGCCCTCTGAACACAGATATCTTTTGGTCTTCACCAGTGAGACTTCGGTTTGCGACATTAAAAAGCACATCGTCCCTCCTAAAGTCCTTAAATTTACACAATTTGCTGATATTATTTGCGGGAAATGGAAAAGGGATGTGTTATTAGGTGTGTTTGGTATAATTATTTGAAATAAGTCATATTTATTTGTCTTGATTACAAACCTCTAATCATGTTGGTTCTGTATGAATTTACCATTGTTTGCATATGTTATTGGGATGGTTAAGGAGATAGGTTATACACAACTACATGGCGGCAGTAAAAAACAATAAATGGATCTAGTCTTAAAGGATTTAGGGTATATTTCGTTTTCACATCTTATTTCATCACTTTTATTGTTCTCAACTATGAAGCCTTTATTAGAATTGTAACTACAATTTCTTAATACCAGAAACAACACAATCCATTGCACATTATGAGAGGGTTATGCTTTGCAGTTTAATGACTACATTCAAAAAAGGAAGAACTCGTCTTTACCTACAATTATCATTCTGCAATTTACAAAAGGTCAAGGAGGAAGGTATACCTAACATTTTACGTTATTTCAACACCTCTTATAATAATCATTAAAATGTCAACGTTGTTTTTGCTTTCGTTTATTCTGTTGTAGGAAAGTATCCTTTATGTGTTTCAAACAATTTCAACGTCACTAAGTTGAACATCAATGAAGACTCTTCTGAAATTAAGGAATTCCTTAATAGGTCCTCAATTAGACTTTACTTTTTTTTTTGTATTTCCATTTTCTTCCTTAATTATATATACTGAGCCTGATCCATTTATCTTTTCTATAACACAACATCCAAAACATTGTTGGCTTTCAAGATTCTTCAAAGAGTTTGAAAGCTCTGTCAAACAACTGGACTCAAAGTTCTGGTTCTTCTCAACTTACTCCTTATGACAAATTTATGTATAAGGTTATAATGTTCCCACTTTCTAAGATTATCCAACTTAAAGACATAACTACATTCATTTAGTTTTAACATATGTCTCCTTTAAATGTCTATCAAATGGTAATTTTCATGCTTCTCATTGTGTTGCATTTATCTCGATACCAGATCACACAGTGTGTTACCGTGGCAACTACTGACAAACTAAAAACCTCCCATGGGGTTGGTATTACCAAGCACGTCACAAATGCCCAAGAGTTGCAAAGGGACTCACTTCTCCTTACATTTGTGGTGTTGGCCATAACACCGAGACAAAAATCTTCAGGTCCTCTTGCATTCCTCTTTGTCTTGTTTACATGCATTTATTACTTAGGCATATCGACTTCTACTTCATGCTTTATTCAAGTATAAGATTCTGCTGGAAGTCATTCATCATGGATGTCGTGCTACTTTTGTATTATGGGACCGTGAGCGTTCGAAACAGTTGGACATATCTGCAGATCATTTACAAAACAACATGCTTAAGGTAACATAACATATCATATGTCTTAGTTTTACGTATCTGTTTTTCCAGAACTAAATATTGTTTATACTTTACAACTTTGGAAATTAGGTTGGTGTCACCGACCCCATTGAATATCCTTTAGCACTTAATGCTTTGATGGGTGTGAAGTTGGATTTCAAAGTGAAATGGCAACCATCTTGGACAAATGCATCAGTTGTCTCTGTATTTCAGGATGAAAATGCTGTGACACGGCTCGAATCCTCCATGGCACTAGTTCCGGTAATAATTTTACAACATTTTTTCGAGGTTATGCTTTCAAACATTTTTGCGTTTAACAATATGTTTGTGTTACCTTGACAAACAATTGATTTCATCAACTCCTCCCATTCAATCTGAATATCGACAGGTCTATACAACAACTACTTTTCAAAGTTTATAATAATTTACATAGTTATTTATTGTTTTGTAATATGATTCCATAAAACTGAAGACTGGTTTCTCTGGATGTGCAGATCGTTGAAAGTGTTGCTAAAGCCATTCCAATAAGAGAGTGGGAATTGGTCATTGTAAGCTACCATATTATATGTTCAATTACACAGTACTATTAGTTTGTCGGTTTTGAAATACAAATAATACGCTTGATACTCGATATCATTATTACAGGAACTGGATGTTACTTCCGATCTGCAGGCCGAGCCCATTACGCCAAGTTCTGCTTCCAAGAGGATTGTTGCACCTGGTTTTGATGCTTATACACCATCAAATGTTGAGGATGATTTTCAGGATCCATCCACCAAACTCAACAAGATAATCAAATTAGAAAAGTGATGGTTTCCATGAAATGTTAATGTCAACAAGGACAAACTCTAGCTACCATTAAATATATGTCAACAAACCATTTTTGTATAAATAACATTAAGGCTTTTATGTTTATTTTGATATTAAGCTTATCTTATTTTGTATTTTAACCAGATGCTCTCAAAACTCTGCATCCCTATATTTGTTTCCTGGTTTTCATTATATCCATCTAATGAACTTTTATATATGGCTCATCCCTGTTATACTTTGATTCCAAATGTATTATGTTCTTTACATGCCCAAGTGTTTATGGGTTGCTGCAAAATAATGGGAATGCTAACACTATTACATTCACAAATTACAATATTCAGAATGACCAAGTTGTTTAATCACATATTTCAGAACTGGGCCCATTATATATTATTATTAACACATTTTTCTCTTACTTTATTTTCTTCTCCTACCAAAATATAATGCCTTAGAAAATAAGACTTCATCTGCCACGTGCCCCCTATCTCATTATAATATGTTTCTCCAATTATACCCCATCTCTGTTTTTTCTCAATTATGTACTCTTTGCTATCTAAGACATCACTTCAATACTCAATTCCTTCATTTTGTACACACTACCCATTCTCTGGTGCCTCAGACACAACTTCCAACACTCATTGCTACAGCCCCCAACACTTTTTGTTGCTTTCCAAATCTTTTGTCAATTGTACTTTGGATGTTACATGTAACACCTCATTTTTAATATTTAATCGTCGGGTAATTTTGTTGATTATGTTGACCTTAGTTAAGGTGTGTGTCTTGTTATTTTTGGTGTAGTGTCCTAAGGGGACGGGTATAATCGAGTACAATTAGTAATATAGAGGGTGCGAATAGTAATAAGACTATTTACTTATTATTATTATTATTGTTCTTTTATAAAAACCAATAATTGAAATAATAAAATTAAAATAATAATAATATTTATTAACTGGATTAAGGGGCAGTTTAGTAAAAAGTTAGTAGAGGGTTAATATTGAATTAGTCAAAAACGGAAAAATTAAGGTTAGATTGATCGTAAAATTTTGGTGAGAAGAACAAAGGAGGCTAGGAAGAAGAACACATCTAGGGCACCTAAATCATCCAAATTCGCAGGATTTTTCACTTTAATTCGAGGTAAGGGGGGAGAACAGTTTAAATTCAGGTGATTTAAGATGATGGGTAGTTGGGGGTATCCTCCCCTCTTAGGGATTTTTGTTATTCATGATGTTTATGATGAATCTGTGAATTATATGATGTTTTTTTGCGAAATTGTGTATATGATAATGATTCGTTGATATATTGTTGTTGTTGTTCTGATGAATCCATAAAATATGATGAATATTGTTGTTGTTGATGAACTGAGTAGATTGTAGATCTAGAACGAAAATTAATCGGAATATAGTAACATAGAGGAAAGATAGATGAATATTGGAGAGTAAAACTCGTGTAGAAACGATTATAGGACAGGTATGAACCATGGGATCAAGTGGAATGAGGTATAGATCTGAAATTATGCAGAAAACCTAGAAAACACACTTATTCTGCCCATACGCGTATGGACTAGGCCAATACGCGTATGGAGGGCTAGGGAATAGACCAATACGCATATGAGGGCATTGATACGCGTATTGGGGCGTATGGGGCGCATATAGGCCATGTCAATACGCATATGGCCAGTGGGGGTGCAAAACCGTGCGGTTTTGTAAATTCTCCCCGATTTCGCGTGCGTATCTGATTTCTTTGGTGTGAGGTATTTAAAAGAATACTAAGATATGTTTAATAGAGATTTAACTTTGAGGATGAAATAATGTTGGAATCTAGGTGGATTACTCTAGTTCGGGAATCGATTAAATTGCATGAGGTAAAAATTTGTGATTATAGATGGAAAGTTTGTTGTGTTTGATTGGATGGATTATGTAGATGTATAATATGGTGAATTATACATGATGTATGTTTTTTCATTGTCATGCATACATTTGTCGTTTATTGTTGGGATGATCGGTCGAATGGGCGAATACGATCATCCGTACTCCATTATGGAGAGTGTTGGGGATAATCATTGTCGGATGGGTGTATGTGATTATCTGTGTTCGATTGAATGAACAAAACCTGGTACCACAGGCATTGTGTCGTGTTAAGTTACATTGCATATATTGTTGATTGTTGCTGCATAATTATTGTTGTGATTGTTATTGTGGACTATTGTTGAATAATGATGTGATTATTATTGTTTGTGTGAGGAACTACCATGTATATGTTATATGCGATGTTTATATTTGAATTTGTTTCTCACCCCTTTATTGTTGTTGCGTCTGTGCTTCTTTGGAAGTACAAATAATCCATGTACTTAAAGTGCATGGAGTCGTATTGTTGTGTTCGAGTCTTAGGATGCTCTGATATGTAACACGGGATAGGGAATTTCTGTTGTTATTTTATTTCCATTACGTATCTGTTTTTATGGAATTAAACATATTGAAGATATTTTGTTGAAATTGGCTTATTGTCTTGGTTGTTTTAAAACGATTAGTTTTCCGCTGTTTTTATTTAGAGAACATTTTGTTGATTAATTTTGTTGAATATGTGGCATTCCACTTCAGACTCTGATTTCTTTTATGTAAAAACGTTATTTTTATTCATTTGGGAAAGTGGGGTGTTACATTACACATACTTCATATTACTTTTGATCAATGTCCCGCCATATACCTTTTAAATTTTCTTCCCTTTCTCAACTTCTTTCTTACATTGACACTTTTTGAACCCAAGGAGTTATCCATCACGAAGCTCCAACAAATCCTACCCCATCTTGGTTTCACAGATTGTTAGCTTTTTCATTCACAATCATTGTAATTTACCTGCTGCATTACATGGACACCCTTTTGGCTTTGGATATTTCTACCACCATGTTAACCAAATCATTTTTAACATTTACATGATGTCTTCTCTACTTCATATTACATTTGCAGACAAGCATACTCAACTGAATTTTCCCACATGGCTGACAATCCTTTCAAACACCCTCCCATCAGTTTTTCAATCAGTGGCTTACATTATTGTTGCATTTTCCTCAATGGATTCACACATAAGAGACCCAACTAATTCTACAGCTGGTTTGACAAGACGAAAAAGGAAAGCCTACCTCATGGCCAAAAGATCCAAATATCATCCTCATAACAAGGAGAATATTTTTCATTAAACCACAACTTCAAATGTGTGTACTCCTGGATCATCGCGTCGTACTACATTCATTTCGCCACTTACCACAGACTTAACTAATGCACTACTACATTCAAGATCCTCTGATCGTCATCACCTGGACAAGGACAAATTTAAAAGGAGTGGGTTGGTAATACAGTCTAATGCCAATCTCTGCCAGGAATTCAACATCGTTGCACAACAGAATAACACCTTTATAATTCACTCGCAAACTACTCAATCACCAACACCAGGTGCCTCCAACATTTCCATTCAACAGGGTCCTCATCCAAGCATTACTACGGGTTGTGCATCCGACACCGACAACTCCTTATATTTTGGCGATGACGACAACTTTGAATTCAGCTCCGAGATGAAACACAAAATGATTCTCTTCCGTTAGGAAACTCATATGATCAAGGTACACATTTGTCCTACTGCTTTCCATGCCTACTTCTCACAATCACAAACACAACGGTATAAGGATACCATTCTAAATAAAGCATATTTCTTCAAAACTTTTTGAATGTTAAACATCTTAACGATTATCACTTAGATTGTTACTATTATTTACAGTTTATTATGATATTGGAGATCCTATGTGGGAATGCCACCATTGTCGTGCGATTATGTGGTATCAAGAGCGTAGGGCTAAAGAAAGGCACACAATTGTACCTAAGTTTGGAGTGTGTTACAAGGGAGGAAATATTGTACTCCCATTTCTTAAACCTCCACCACCTGAATTGCAAAAATTACTATTTGATAAAAATTGCAGCTATGCTAAGAATTTTCAGATCAACCTCCACACCTATAACGCAATGTTCTCTTTCACATCTCTTGGCATGAAGTTCGATACAACTAACATAATGGGAGGGCGAGGACCACCTACACTACGACTACATGGTCAGACTTTCCATCAGATAGGAAGCTTGCTTCCTGCTTCGGGACAACGACCTAAATACGCACAACTCTATATCCACGATACAGATAACGAAATAGTCAACAAAATTGGGTGTTTTAGGTAATGTACTTAGTCTTTTAATTCATTTATGACTAATACACCATTGCATTAACATTTTTTTTCAAAACAGTGACAATAAAAACATTGACAGATCCATTGTCACAACTCTCAAATGTTGTTTGGATGAATTTAATCCTCATGCAAGAGCATTCCGGATGGCAAGAGACATGTTGAGTAATAATACTTTCCAGGATTTAAAACTCAAACTGATCTCTGAAAGATCCATAGATGGTCGCATCTATAACTGCCCAACCGTTTCAGAAGTTGTGGCTCTAATTGTTGGCGATGTTGATTCGACGTCTCAAAGAGACATCATACTACACTGGAGCAAAGGTAGATTAAAGAGGATTGACGAATTCCACCCAACTTACATGGCATTACAGTACCCTTTGATTTTTCCATATGGTGAAGACGACTATCGGCCGAACATATTGCACAAGTATCAACATATACAGATTGTCACCAGGAAGAATCGTCAGACTATCAGAGATTGGCTTTGCTTCTGTTTACACGAAAGGACCGAAGAGGAAAAAACACTCTTGCATTCAAGAAGATTGTTCCAACAATTTTTGGTAGACGGTTACACAATGATGGAATTCGAGCGTCTCAATTGGTTGATGAAAAGTCAATCAAAACTTCGAGTCAGCAAGTATAGGCAAGTTAGTGAGGTTCAAACCAATTCTCGAGATAACCAACAAAACAAAACCGACCGAAGAGTAGTTTTTCCGTCTTCTTTTGTGAGGGGGGAAACGTTTTATGGATCAGTTGTACTTTGACGGTATGGCTATTTCCAGTGCACTGGGCTTTCCAGACTTATTTATTACTTTTACGTGCAACCCCACTTGGTCCGAGATTACACAACACCTTTCGAAGGATAATTTAAAGTCATACGAAAGGTCTGGCATTGTTTCAAAAATTTTTAAGATCAAGTTTGATGAACTCATGTTAGACCTCACAAAATGCCATGTACTTGGTAAAGTTGTAGGATGTAAGTCATCTACGTTTTCTTCATGCTTTCACGTCATTTGTATACATAATATTTGTAATAACATGTCTTTCATGTATTTTGTAGACATTTATATAATTGAATTTTCAAAAGTAGGGCTTTCCATATACACACATTATGTTGTTCTTGCATCCACTTAGTAAGTATCATACACCCCAGACATTGACAATATTATATCTGCAGAAATTCCTGATCCGATCTGGCATCCTAAGTTGTACCAATTAGTTAAATCACACATGATTCACGGACCTTGCAGTTTAGCTAAGTTGACTTCCTCGTGCATAAAAAATAGAAGATGCTCTAAGTTTTATCCCAAAAAAATCAACAACGAGACGATTGTGGATACATACGGGTATCCTCTTTACAGACAAAGATCTCAATCTCATACAATTGTCAAATCAGGAATTACATTGGACAATAGGCACGTCGTCCCTTACAACACACGATTACTCCTTAAATATGAGGCACACATCAACATGTAGTGGTGTAATCAAAGTACTTCCATTAAGTACCTCTTCAAATACATCCACAAGGGATACGTCATGATCACTGCGTCAATTGTACCTGTATCTAATTCATGTCCGTAAACCTAGGATGTTATTGATGAGATTAAGCAATATTTAGACTGTAGATATGTTTCTCCGAGTGAGACTACATGGAGGATTTTCTCATACAAACTTCATGGGAGAAGGCCTGCGGTGGAACACATGTTTTACAACCTTATAAGTGAGGAACCTATTTACTATACAGACTACACCACAATGGAAAACATGTTGGAAAAAGCAAGCGTGACCGAATTTATGTTCACTTCCTGGTTACTTGCAAATAATGTTTATGCAGAAGCACATAATCTGACATATTCTCAATTCGTCTCCAAATTTGTATACGTCAAAAGTAAAAGATGTTGGAAGCCACGTCAGAAAGGCTCCACAATTGGTTGCTTGATTTGGGTTCCCCCCACCACGGGCGAACTCTATTACCTAAGGATGATGCTGACAATTGTCACTGGACCAAAGACATATGAGGACATTAGTAGGGTCGGGGAGATACAATATGACTCATTTCGGGATGCATGTTTCGCTATGGGTTTCCTTGATGATGATAAAGAATACATTTGAGCCATTAAAGATGCAAGTGAATGGGGATCATTCCATTTTCTAAGAAAGTTATTTGTGGTAATTCTTCTTCTGGAACTATCAACAAACCTCTTCATGTTTGGAATGAGACGTAGCCCTTATTATCCAATGGAATTTTTCACCGACAGAGACAACTTGCAAATAACCAAGGTGATTCAATCTGTTTAATCCTTCATGCTTTATTGTGTTATGCAATTAATAATCTATTTCATATAAAAATTTATTTTTCAATTAAGTTCACAACATTGAAATGTTTATTTTTAAGGTTATTTAACATCTTTTTAATACTGGATGGACAAAACTCCATTTGCAAGATAGTGACTTGCAGAATTTACACTCATTGAAATTGAGGCATTACTGCAAGCCAACCGGAAGAGCCTTACTAAATTCAAACCCTTTCCAACCCCTAATGGTTATGTTCGCCAGAAGCTGGGTAACAAACTTATCTACGAAGAGAGGAGTTACGACACAGTCGTTATGAATACGGAGTTCAACAGTCTTTTCGTTTCAGTCATATGTATTTTCTTTCGTGTGATATACACATTATTTGAATTTAAAGTCATGGTGTTGTTGATCTCTTTTAAACTTTTTCTTTCTTAATAGAAGAGCAACGCCATATTTTCGGCAAAATCATGTTGGCGGTCAATAATCAAACAAGAGGGGTATTATTCCTTCACGGCTTCGGCGGAACGGGAAAAACTTATATGTGGAGAACACTTGCAACTCATTTGCGATCAAAACATGAAATTTTTTTGACTGTCGCAACGACTGGTATAACTTCTCTTTTTTTGCCTGGCGGTCGGACGACACATTCTAAGTTTATAATACCGGTTCCAACTTTTGAGCATTCAACGTGCATAATTGATTATGGTGAATTGGTGACGAGCATGCTCAATTACTACAACAAACAAAGTTGATTATTTGGGATGAGGCCCCTATGGCTAGAAAATTTACATTTGAAGCTCTGGATAAAACTTTAAAGGATGTCATGAGTAAAAACGGGAATTCTGAGGTCATTTTCGGAGGTAAAGTCGTTGTTTTTGGAGGAGACTTTAGACAAATTTTGCCTGTGACTCTAAGGGGCAACCGATTTGACATTGTTCATTCCGCCATCAATGCAACATACATTTGGGATTCATTTGAGGTTTTGACCTTGACACGGAATATGCGACTCCGCTCCGGTCAGAACAGCCATGAATCTCTTGAGATTGAAGAATTTTCTAAATAGCTTTTACAATTGGGTGAGGGCAGAATTTCAGAACCTAATGATGGATATGCCGATATACAAATTCCTCCTGATATCCTTATTTCGCATTTTGATGACCCCAATGTGGAAATCGTCGAAAACACCAACCCTTCTTTTTTGCACAATTGCACTTCATATGACTACTTAAAAAGTAGAGCCATATTGGCATCCACAATTCAGGTGGTTGATCAGATCAACACTCACATTCTTGACATCACGCCATGTTTATTTCCATTGACTTTTACTGCATTGCTATTACTCATTGATCAAACAGACCTTACTATGCATTCAATTCCTGATGTATTGATTTTTTATGCTTTTCATAGGCGAGGGAAAGGATTATTATAGCTCCAACTCGGTTGACCGGTCGAAGATACATGATAATAGCATTATGGTTGTCTTGATCTTGAATTTCTCATCTCCTTGCGTACTTCTGGATTTCCCGGACATCACATCAAATTAAAGATTGGGACTCCCATTATGCTTATGCGAAACATCGACCAGGCCGAAGGTTTGTTCAACAGGACAAGACTTATTGTTACAAGAATGGCTAACCATGTAATTTAAGCCGGAATTATGGGTGGAAAGGGACATGGAAAAGTTATCTACATACCAAAAATGGATATATCTCCATCCCAATCACCTTGACCTTTCAAGCTCACCAGAAGACAGTTCCCAATCATCGTTTCGTATGCCATGACAATCAACAAATCTCAAGGTTAATCTTTAGATTGGGTTGGACTCTACTTACCTAAGGTTTTGTTCAGCCATGGGCAACTTTATGTTGCAATTTCGAGAGTCACTTCAAAACAGGGAATTAAAATACTCATTCATGACGACGACAACAAACCAAAATCATATACGGCAAATGTCATCTACAAGGAGGTTTTCAAAAATGTTTAGGCCTAACCACACTTTGATTATTAGGTATAATTCAACCCCCTTATTTCCCCTACGCGACTTTTACAACTACACATACCATGTTTTTCCTTTTCATTCTGTACCTATACATCAATTTATGTGTGCATTGCTCTTTCCTAAACTACACATTTTTAATGACTGCAGATTTTGTTACTGCTGATGTTCATCTGCATAATCCCAATGAAACTATTTTTGGCCTTTCACTCTTACTTACTCACCTACTCAAACTGCAGTGGCACACTACTGTAGGGAGGATTCTTCAGTTGTTGGGGTTATATGGTGGCATTTTCTTACTTTTACATTATACTAAGCAAACGACTCTTATATTTATGTGGTTATGCGAATATTTTAGTATTTATCGACTTCTGTAATGCTGCCATATAAGTTCTTATACAACCACAATATTAATCATTTCTATGTTATACCAACAAAGTTCACTTTTTATAACTTAACAACTTATATATTCAACACACGCTACCCGTACAATTACATTATCATTCCGACACCACTAATTCCATTTCACGTTGCATCAATCTCTCAAAAAAATTCCTTTCTCTTTGGTTTTGTACACTCTCATAAATTGTGTAGTTTCCATTACACAAATTCACACCCAATGTTTATAATACGGAATTCTGGTTTCTAAAATACCCTGCGGTCGCGTTCTTTTACAATAACTATTATATTACATTTAAAAGAAACTGCTTCATTATGAGAAAACTCAATGAATTCTTAAACTAAAGACATGCGTTTTTATTTACATCAATATTGTTACATCAGAGCATGAATAAACTGCCATACAATATTTTCATTCAAATATATCATTCAAGCTTCAACAAACAAATGCCATTAACCTGTTCATTCCTGATTTTATCAAAACACTTCTTCATTACAAACCCATGACCAAATACTAGACAAAATTTCACTTACACTTTAGCATTCCTACAAATTCTTAATCACTTAACTGACATGCCCAATATATACTAAACCCACTAATTTAACTATGACTCTTTCCAAACTTAACTACGACTTCAACCATACACCTGAACAAACTATGTGACATTCGTTTTGGTAACAAATATAGTAACCTTGTTTCCAGGATTTGTTATGTTGAACCGCATCATATCTCCCCTTCTCAGCATCTGATCCTTGGCGAACTCATGCCATCCACGATACATGAATTTCTCCATCTTAATTATCCTTCCATTGCGCCTAACATATTTTATCTTTGCAACGTAAACAATCCCATTGTCTCTGTCCACTAACTCAATCTCCTTCTGATGCAAAACCAACATCCTCCTAAAGACCATCTTCGGAAAATGCTGCAAGGAAATTTGGGGATTCATAAATCATTTTTTACTAATACACGGAAAATGCTAATCCTATAAATGAACTTTTGACGTATATACTTACCATCACATTGTTCGTGACCTTGTACCCGTAGCTCACCTCCTTTTCCCATTCCATGTGATCATCATTTTCTTCTTCAATGCCATCTGGTCCTTCCTCCATATTCTCATTGTAACACCCAAAAATTTGCCCTCATATTTATTTCTTCGACTGGTTCACGTCTCGTATTCATTTGTTTTGGGCCTTAACATTTGCAAACATGGGAGATCGAAGCACATTCTTGTGATTTGCTTGTTCCTATTTAGAAGTTATTTCGATATATTACTCTTAAAGCAAAATTTGACCTGTTACAAGATCCTCCCTATCATCCATCATTGTGGTCAAGAGACATTATTCTATGCTTATAACTCGATTCGAGAATAGTGTTTTCAAGCGATTAAGAAAGGCACGACTCATGGATTATCGATTTTGGTTTGGTTTCATCATGGCATCATAGTGTTGTAAAAGTGGTTCGTTCAAAGTCTCCATTTGAGCTAAAGAGAAGTGTGTGGTCATTGGTCTATTTGGAAATACGTTGTTTAAGTTTAATACTCAAATCCATGGTTCACCTGATTTAAGCCCGTCTCTTTTTCTAAACTACTTTATTATTCATTTTTTTTTAAGTCGTATATCGTCCAATGCCCAATTAACTCTCATCATAATTCATTTGTTTTTACCCGAGCCTATATGTCATTTTTAACCCTTTTTTAAATTAGTTATCCAAAACCAATAATCATTTAACTTGAGTTTTTTAGATGCCATAGTCATTATCCAAGTTAGACTAGTATTCACTTCCAAGTTCTCTCCCATTAATATCAATATCCATAAACCTTTTTATTATTCAATCATTCTTTAAATCATTAGCCCATCCAAGTGTTAAACAAAACAAAAAAAAAATTAAACTAAATCCAATTGTCAATTTGAGTCCCAACCATATTTTGTCATTTATTTACATTTTCTATGAAATTTACTTTAATCCCGATCCACAGTCAATTTCTAATTCCATTTTTTCTCAATCCATATGTAATCGTTAATCCCATTTTTATTCCTCTCTCTAAACATCTTTCCTAACATTGATCCTTTCAAAGTTCATGATTCTAACCAAATCTATTAAACCAATTAGCCTTTTGTAGCATTCATATGTCCAAGCATTTTGTTACATAAAAAATCCCACTCTACGAAAAAAGGGGGTTGCCAAGATTACAGGAAATAGTTCTATCAAATTCAGTCAAAAATATTCAGAAAGCAAATAGTCCATAGTTATAATTATTTCAAACTTATTACAAGAAATTCGGCTTTATTACAAGAAGTTCAGACTTATTACAAGACTTATTCAAAAGGTGATAACCAAAATCCAGCTAAAAGGAAAATAAACTTTATTGAAATCACTTCTTCAATCTTCGATCTCGAGAATTACTCCAATAATCTCCAAAATATCACATCCGCCTTTCATCAGCCACCAAAAGTGTTCATTAATCTCGACTCGAACATACCTGCAAAGATTCATGGCATATTTCAGTAAGAATACAAAGCAACCAATAAGTATCGAAAGTCGGGAACAACAACAGAAAATCAGAAAAGGGAGTGGCAATAGAACTCAATCAATATAGTCATATATTCTCTAACAGAAAACAGAATTGGAGGAATAACTGAAATCAGTTATAAAAGATAACAAATTTCATAACAGAAAAATTCCAGAAGATTCACCTGAGTTTTCACCAAAAGCTTTCCAATTTTGCTGATATAAATGGAATCATCTTCTTCATGAAAGGGGCTGAACCTCACTTTCCTTGATCCATTATTCTCCAATCTCCACCATCACTTCCTTTGAACTCATCCTTCAATCCCTCTCAATCTGATTTTTTCATCGTCACCCTTCTTCACCCACTGCATCGATAGATCTGAACATCGATAATCTTCATCACCTTCAACTTGAATTTAGCAATCTGCAGCAAGAAACAGTGAATTCAGAGACGAGAAGAAAACGAAAAATTAATATCTGTCATTACCCTCACCATTCTTCAAAGCAACAATCCCTATCTTCATCAACCACAAAAGCCGAAGCCTTAAACTGCCGCCTCCAATCCTTGTTGATCATTGTCGTCATCTCATCTTCAACAACAAGATTCACTTGCAGTAACCTCCAATGCATCATCTTCATCGTTCTTCATCAAGATCCACCATCATTGCAACCTACAAGATAACACAATTACAGCAAAATCAGAGAGAAGAAACGGCAACACGAGGAGAGAGAACGGAATAACGGAAGAAGAAACTCATAACCAATCTTCTAACAGAAAAGCCTTCTCTCTCGACTCAGAAATTCTTTGATCCGCCGCGGCTCCTTCATCATCTTCAGACAAATTCCGCACCTTAAAACGTCATCACCGTCATCGTTTTCACGTGCCCTCATCACAAGCGTCCTCTGTACCATCACCTATGCTCCATCTTCAAGGAACAACAACAATAACGAGTAAATTCTTCACTCTCTGGTTTAATTAAGACGCCTCATATTTCTTTATACATTGTTGTTTCGAACTCAGAGGAGCTCTGATCATTAGTTTGAGAAGGTTTTATGGAGAGTTAGGTTCGGATTTTGAAGCGAAGAGAAGAAAAGAAGGAGGGTTAGTGAGGAGAGTTTAGGTTTTTGAGACGGGTCTGCCAGAGTGGACGGCGGCCGTCCGCCACGATGTTATCTTCTCCGACGGACTTTTAGGGTTTCTGGTGGCCAAGATTTTGGAGTGAGAAAGAGAGAGAGCATGGTGAGAGAGAGTGTTGATGGTAGTGGCGGATTCAAAGGAGAAGAAGGAAGGCTGAGGACGGCGCGACATATAGAAGAAGGACGTTTAGGGTTTCGTTCCATTTGATTTGGGGGATTTATGCTTTATCTCTTTTTTTTTAATTTTGGTAATATTAGTTTAATTATCTAATTAATAAAAATTTTATGAATTAATGATAATCAAACCAATTAAAAGGTCATTAATCCATAATAAAACCACTGCTTGATTCCAAGGAGATGAGATAGGGATAAGATTCCCCTTTTGCTGATCCACTCATGTGCCACCTATCCCATAAGCTCCATGGGCCCTCATCTTCTATGGCGTTTTGGGCCTGCGGATGTGCTATCTGCACCCCCATGTTACAGGCCCAGTTGTCTTTTTAATTCAAAAACATTTAATTCTTCCCCCCTTTTCTATTTTTATTCTCTTTTTAAATTTCTATTTATATACCTTTTGATTTAATTCCATGAAAAATACGAAAATGAATAATAAAATTCCACAAAAATTATATTAGAATATTAAGCCAATTTAGAACCTCTCCCAATTTTTATTTTCTGAATTTAATCATTTTTCAATTTTAATTCGATTTTTCATTTTAATTGATCCACATTGATTTCCTTCATAAACACATAAATTTGTACAATTTATTTCTGCCACTTCCTATAACATTTTGTGCCCATTCTTTTCGCTATGATTAAAAGACAAATAGAAGTACCTAGAATATTTTTGGTGAATTTTTTAGGACCTTTTTTCTACTATTTTGATAGTGTAATTTGTGTAAGTTTGTGATTGAACTTTACATAGAATTAGGTGGTCATTTACCATAGTTAGGCTTAGAATTTTTAAAAGATTTTTTAACATGGTGTTATAATCAGGTTCAAGACCTTAGGAAATTAATTTCACATTTTTTCCATGATTTTTAATATTTTTTGTCATTTTAATTCATTTCCATCATATTATGCATATTCATGGTTCATATCATTCACTAACTATTTGTTTTTGTGCAAGGTATGTTTTCAAGGATTGGCTTATGGACTTGGATATTTTTGTGCCTCAATTGTGTTTTATACTTTGTGTACTTTGTGATGTAATAGTGTAATACTTGTATGCTTGTATAGTTTCCATAAGTAGGATAGAAAAGATAAAACGAATCGATAGAAAACCAAAATTTCAAAAAACAAATAAAGTATTCGATCCAACGTCGAGTATATTTTCAAATAAATAAATAAAGTTCATATTATTTTAGGGTTCCTCGATCACCATCGTTCCACTCCATTCAACCAAAAGCAAGCCTTGTATGTTTCACACCATAAGTCGTGCGTCTTAGCACCACGCAACCGACCCACCCGATCCATTGTTTCATCCCATTTACATTTCATACCGTGTTTACCCACCATGACTTAGGAGGACCCTATTGTTCAATATTAACTCTTGTATTCTCATTTCTAGTTTAATATCTCTTAGGTAGATTAAATCTCAAACCTCACTAACCATAGGTTATCTTCAAATTCAAACTGATTTAGGGTAAGTCTAGTTTCCCTTAGAATTTTTCCTTTGACAACTTGAGTCATTCTCTTCTCATCTTAAAATAAAATCAAAAACACTTAATAAAGGAAAGGTGTACAATGCGCCATGAGCCTTAAGCTATACAGGAAATGACTAGTGGAGGTCTCCTTCACTCTTCTAGGATGCTTTACAAACGTTCCATTGGGGGCGATCTTGGAAAGTATTCGCTCCTGTGTCATAGTCTTTAGTGTTGTACATTCAATAAATACAAATTCAAAACACTTCTTATAAAAGACAACAAACCAAGAAGTCACGTCTTCTTTTCTCATCTCAAACTCTTTGCGGACGAACATGACTTGTCTCGACAGTTCAAACAGCAACACGGTAAACACCCTCGAGTCAGAGCCGGTAACACCTAAGCTAGAGCTATGGCAACGTCATCCTAAAAACCACAAACGAGTGTAAGCCTTAGTTAGACGAACTACGGCGTCTCTGATCCTCATTTATCCCGATGAGGTACGTAGGCAGTGGGGTAGGGCCCATTCGAGCACAATCTTTATTTTCCCTACATTTTTCCCCTTTTATTCCCATTTTCCGATTCCATTTCTTTCCTCATTTCATTTCATTCCAGATAGTCATTCTTTCCTTTGAGCAGCATACTATTTCTCACCCTTTGAAAACAGACTTATAAGCGTGGATCCCGTCGAGTACGGCGGACGGATTGGGGTGCTAATACCTTCCCAATTCGTAACCGACTTCCGTATCCAGCTCTTTGGTTCGCAAGGCCTCGTCCTTTTCCTTCTTCCTTAGGTTTGTGCAACATTACCTTTCCCATTCCTTCGGGATAAAAATGTCTGGCTGGCGACTCTAACTTTTCCGCGCCACTTTCGCGTTTGTACTAGGATGAAAATCCCGGGAGCGACAGCTGGCGACTCTGCTGGGGACTTTTAGAAATTCTAAATTCCCCTTTGAGAGTCAATCCTAGCGCTTGTCTGTTTCTGTTTTCTTTGGGTGCATATTCATTCACTGTTATGCTTTAGTTTAGCTTTACTGTTTTGTTTACAGTTTATCGCTTTCCTTTACAGCTTTATTTACAGCTTTCTGCACTTTACTTTACTGTCGCATATACTGGCATATACTGTACTGGCTGTTCTGGTTTTTCTTGGCGGGATGGGATTATTGTGAGATAAGCCAAATACCCGGCTTGAGTATACACATAGGATTTAGAGTGGGCAGTCGTGTGGCTTGCGTGGTCTTGAGCACGTGTAGTTTTCACGAGTCCCACACCCAGATCAGGCTCTCTTGGGATATGTTCTATACTGCCTAGGCAGACCATAGAATATTCCCACCTGAGCTGCTAACACTGGGAACCGATCACCGAGGACCTTAGTGGAAACAACCCTCTCCAGTGGTGACACTGGCAGACCACATTTCGTGGCAAACCCATTCGCACCCGAGGGCCCACTAGGAAATCGCATAGGATGACCTTGTTCTCTCATAGGAACCTGGTTAAAGCAACTGGTCGTATGACGGTAGTATTGTACCCTTCGGGATGAATATACTATTGTTTCTCGACTTCAGTGCTTGAAGCCGGGAACTTATGAGGGATGCTTGTTTTCCGGAATTCAGCTGAGGCCTCCCTGAGTAGTACATAATGCCAAACCGATTCCCTGATTTGGTCATGAGCCATTTCTCGGAAATGGTGAACGTATTATTGCTATTCGGCTTTGAGAGTCCGTGATGTTGACCCGTAGTAGCACACCCGTGAGATTGGGAGGGGTTTACAGGTTTGCAGGAACCCTAAAACTTCCAACATACCTGCTTTTGCCAGTATTATTCCGTGTTATGGTCCGGTCCTATATGATACTTGATTGAGAATTCTGGAACTTATGCACAGAAACACTGATATCATGATCTTCACCAACACTTGGTTATCTGATCCGCACCAGCGTCGGACCGCTGACCACATGCCAGTTGCATACATGACATCATGGCATTTTAGCATACATGTTCAGTTACTTCTAAGGATCCCATATCTGGATTATGTCGGATTTTCGCCTGCATTAAAACTTGAATCAAAACAGATGGATTCCTTGGAAATAACCGAACGTGGCATTTGCATACATCCTTGCATTTTTTACAGGTGTTCAGAGACAAATTCTTATCCTGACCTGGTTTCTCTCCAGAATGGTCACTTTGAATCACGACTGTCAAGGTTTAGACATGGAACAACTCCGAGCGGAGGTGACTGAGATGAAGGCCCAACTGGGGCATTTTGTAGTGGACATTCGAGCGTTGTCCCAGGATCAGAAATTGCTGAGAGAAGAATTCAACTTGATGAAGACTCAGATAAAACTGCTTACGGGAATCATGAATGCTATGTCGAAAAAGGAAAATATTTGTGTGTCTACTTTTCAAACAGAAGGTCATGTTTCTCCCATCTCTTTGGGATGTCCAATAAATCAGGGTTCTTTAGATGGATTTCCTTTACAGTTCGAATCTCTTCACCAGCAATCACCACTCGGTAGTCAGGAAGAGCATCAGATAGGAACCAACTCCACATGTGAACTGAACGATCCTACGCCAATCGTTACCAAAGAAGTGAGCACTTTCTTTCCTTATCAGGGATCCTCCTCAGCTGCTACGCCTTGGTTTCTAGGAGAAATACTTCAACCGATTTCGGCTATAGCTCCTCCATCGCTAGCAACTTGTCATCAACAGGAGCAAGAAAGGGTTATCGATCCGACACCCATGTCTTATGCTGAATTATGTCCACAACTGTTCAAAATAGGGTTGATTGAGTGTCACGAGCTAACTCTTCCTTCAGCATGCATGAATACAAAAGAAGTGGTCGACTTTCCTTCTTCTAAAATCATTACTCAGGCCAAGTCTTCAAAGGGGCTGCATCAACAATCTTCATTCACTCCTCGGCCGAGTATGAGTAAGAAAGTACAGGGACATGTCAGGCGTCCAACGCAATGTCAACAACGAAGTTTTCAATCACGACCACAGGGTCCGCAACAACAGGTACAAAGACTGTTTCAGGAAAGAACAAGAGCGAGGAACCGCAGACTTGATCTTATCCCATTTCCATATGCTGTATTACTTCCAGAGCTATTGAAGTTGAACCTGGTCGAACTCCGAACCATGAGGGCTCCTTCTACTGATAACCTACCACCAAATTTTGATCCAAACTCCAGGTGCGAATTCCATTCAGGTGCCCAGGGGCACAGTATTGAGAAATGTTGGGCTTTTCAGAACAAGGTGCAAGACCTAATTGAGTCCAAGACAATCGTTTTTTCTCCTCATCCAAAGGTACTCCAGAGTCTGATGCCTAATCACGACGGAACCAGTGTCACGGAAAGCTGAAGTCTTCAAGTTAATCACCCAGGACGCCAGGGTATTCATGAAGCGAACAGAGCCAGCAGTATTCAAATACTCTCAGTGATGGCATTTATGTGTTTGCCTTTATTCATTGTTCATTTTTCATCCCTATTGAGGGGAACTACGTTGCTCTGATTCTTCATTGGTCATCAGTCAATGGAGATACGTAGGCAGAAGATCGTCAGGTCTTTCCGAGCAACCTTATGGGGCAACTTTTCTCCCCAGTTTCACTCTTTCCTTCAGATGTCTCGTGTCAGAGTCAGAATAGCTAGAAGAAGAAGTATGACTGCCATGGTTAGGTATACAACTGCGAATTGAAGATTACAAGTCCGCGAAAGATCGCTGAAAGTATCCAAGACTGACAGGTCCAGACGGAGCCAAGTCTCCTCAACTATGGCAATATTCAGTTTCTTTACTGCATTTCCATTTGTAGTTTCTTTTATATATGCCAAACATTTGTCTACATGTATGAATTTTGTTTGCTTTTTAATGTTAGCAATAATAAAACTCACATGTTTTTCTTGAAGTAATTCATTTGCATTCACTTATAATTTTGCATGTGTACATCGCAATACCAGTTGTCGTGCTTAAATTCTATGAAGGAGAATGACGAAACAAAAATGCAAAATCTCTAATTGTGTGCTCTCAAGTAAAGGCCCTGTTGACGATGTACAGGCTTTATTTCAAATCCCTAAACACTGGAGATATAAGGAAGATAGACCCTTGCTAACCCCTTTTGAGCCTTGAAGTAGGAGTTTATTTTCAAATGAAAAAACCCTCACATGTAACCCAGGGGCAGGGTAGATGTCAGCTAGTCAAACCAAGCGTTCAGGTTTTCATAAAGGAGTGTATTTGAAGATCCATTGCATTCTACTATGCTTATCAAGAGGTCCAAAGACCCGAAACCACGATGGTTATCCAAGTCAAAAGGTCCAAAGATTGAAAACCACAATGGTTATTCTTCGTCGACCAAAGAATGAGGCAGTCACAACCCTCACGAAGCAATCAAGACAAACAATGTCACGCGACTTGTTCAAGATGCAAAGAAGAAAAAGAAAAGAAAAGGCCCGCTAAGTCGAAACTTGAAAACAAGCGACTTAGGCAAAAGTTAGGGCATCCCGCTGGACTCCACGATCAAAGATTCACAAGAATCAGTCCAGGCAAAAGTTAGGGATAAGAAAAATAACGCAAAAGCGAAAGACAGAAAGGATTACACAAAAAAGATCTTCAAAATGAGAACAAAGTCGTGTGACACAGACACAAAAGATAGAGGAGTGACTGACTCTCAACAATAACCTGATTGGTGCTTGAATTAATAGCAGCAATGGTTCCTCAATCAACACGAAACCCTTATGAAGGTGAATACTTGTGAAAACTAGCTGAACATAGGAATGGAGAACATCACGAAGAGTGGGTGGGCACAAATAAACTTCGAGCCTATATCCTTTGTTTCCATAACCGTGAACCAGGCCACGATACAACCCTTAAAAGTCCTAACTGAAACAGGGTTAATTTGAGAGCGTACTACCACGAGAACGCGTTCCTGACTCCTATGAGTTGTGCTAAAAGACATTTGTTGGTATTGCATGTACATACTTTCATTCAAATAAAGGTCGTATCTTAACCAGTGATTCGCTCACGAAGGTTAAACGATCCATTTTCAAAAACTTCAAGATTAACATGTTTGTTGAATTAGGATTTTCATTCTAAGAATAAACATTTTCTCACTTGCATACATTTGTTGAGCATCATAAATGGTTCGCATGCCGAAATTCAATCCAGAAGCTTAAGCTTGCCAAGTTGAGAAGTTTAAAACTTCTGAAAGACTGTCACGTCGAGGTGCACTTTTCTGGGAAAGCTTCATTGAGTAAGGACTTTTCCAACTGGTCATGGTAAGAGCTAGCCAATCCGGGGCAGTTAAGTCGAGCAATCTCTTCAAACTTCAGTCAAACTGGGGCAATCACCTCGAGATTCAGATCTCTCTAAGAGCGAAGATCAGTCAGTCAAGTGCAAAACTGTTCAAATACTCGTACTGGGGCAGGCCACCCCAATAGTACGAAAGTTCATCCTTTCTCGAAGACGGACGATCGAAAGCATTTACCCGGAGTTTTAGAAGACCGTGGTTACTTGTCAAGCCAACTATCTCGTTCAGTACTTCTGACAGATACAAACTCATCTGCATTGGCAATGGCTATCTCCTCAGCAAGGTTATTACACTGATTCGTGTAATCGTTACGATACCTAAGAGTTTAAAGACACCAAGTCTTTTGTAAAATCCTCTTGAGGTAAAATCCATACGGAAGCAACTGATCCCCAACACGAGATAACTTGAAATTTTTCCTCCTCAGCAGGACGTGTCTCGGTGTTGTCATCTTTAAACATGCAAATGGAAGTTATCCTCACCAAAGTCAGAAGTTTTTCCTGCAGTTGGTTTCCTTAATCTTGGTTCCTCAACAGATCTAAGGCGATTCTTATTCCCCTAGAAGATTTCAAATAAATCATTCTCCTCCCCAGCAGATCCATAAGAGTGGATAATCCCCAATAGTCGAGGTATCCCCAGGTGCGGCCCTCAAATCTAAAAGTCCAATTTATTTTTGGCAAAGGTGATAATTCGGGACAAATGAATTATTCACGCTCCTCTCCGACAGAGATGTTATCCCCACGGGACTACTTGATATCGAATTCGCGATCATTATGTTTCCCCACAGAGTCAGCAGAGACTTATTACTTCCGCGCCAGGAATTCTTTTACACTCATACCAGTTCAGTAACAATACTTAAGACATAACATCCCCAGTGTCATGGGGCGACATGTCAGGCAATTCAACATATGCAAAGTCCAGCCACAGACTGGCCAAAGTCCATCTTCGGGTGGCAAATTTCAAAGTCCAGCCGCAGACTGGCCAAAGTCCATCTTCGGGTGGCAAGTTTCAAAGTCCAGCCGCAGACTGGCCAAAGTCCATCTTCGGGTGGCAAATTTCAAAGTCCAGCCGCAGACTGGCCAAAGTCCATCTTCGGGTGGCAAGTTTCAAAGTCCAGCCGCAGACTGGCCAAAGTCCATCTTCGGGTGGCAAACTTCAAAGTCCAGCCGCAGACTGGCCAAAGTCCATCTTCGCGTGGCAATTTCCAAAGTCCACCCGCAGTGTGGCAAATCTCTAAAGTCCCCCGCAGTGGGCAAAAGTCTCCCGTAGTGAGCAAAAGTCTCCCGTAGTGAGCAAAAGTCCACCCGCAGTGTGGCAAATCTCTAAAGTCCCCCGCAGTGGGCAAAAGTCTCCCGTAGTGAGCAAAAGTCCACCCGCAGTGTGGCAAATCTCTAAAGTCCCCCGCAGTGGGCAAAAGTCTCCCGTAGTGAGAAAAAGTCTCCCGTAGTGAGCAAAAGTCCACCCGCAGTGTGGCAAATTTCAAAAGTCCCCCGCAGTGGGCAAAAGCCTCCCGTAGTGAGCAAAAGTCTCCCGTAGTGAGCAAAAGTCCACCCGCAGTGTGGCAATTTTCAAAAGTCTCCCGTAGTGAGCAAAACTCCACCCGCAGTGTGGCAAATCTCGAAAGTCTCCCGTAGTGAGCAAAAGTCCACCCACAGTGTGGCAAATTTCCAAAGTCCACCCGCAGTGTGGCAAAATATCCGAAGTCCAACCGCAGATTGGCAAAAGTCCATCCTCAGGGTGGCAAAGTATCTTAAAATTCTATCGCAAGTTGATCAAAGTCCACCCACAGCGTGGCAAGTCGTTATTCGTTTAACTCCATCCAATAATACACCACTAAGGCATTGTTGCAGCCTATCAAAGCTCACCCGCAGCGTGACAAGTCAGTAGCCATCTGACAACACCCAAAAGGCATCCCCTGTTTACTATTCTTCCTGTCATAATTATATCCAAACAGAGTTCATTTGGTTGAGTTTATCTCCCTTTTCTTCTGCCACAGAGTGCAAATTTTCTGGTTGTTTCTGGTATTCAATCCCTGCATACTTCAAATGTCTGAAAGCAACTGCTGTCATCCATTCACGTCTACAGTGATTGAATAGGGGCAGCTGTAACACCCAAAAATTTGCCCTCATATTTATTTCTTCGACTGGTTCACGTCTCGTATTCATTTGTTTTGGGCCTTAACATTTGCAAACATGGGAGATCGAAGCACATTCTTGTGATTTGCTTGTTCCTATTTAGAAGTTATTTCGATATATTACTCTTAAAGCACAATTTGACCTGTTACAAGATCCTCCCTATCATCCATCATTGTGGTCAAGAGACATTATTCTATGCTTATAACTCGATTCGAGAATAGTGTTTTCAAGCGATTAAGAAAGGCACGACTCATGGATTATCGATTTTGGTTTGGTTTCATCATGGCATCATAGTGTTGTAAAAGTGGTTCGTTCAAAGTCTCCATTTGAGCTAAAGAGAAGTGTGTGGTCATTGGTCTATTTGGAAATACGTTGTTTAAGTTTAATACTCAAATCCATGGTTCACCTGATTTAAGCCCGTCTCTTTTTCTAAACTACTTTATTATTCATTTTTTTTTAAGTTGTATATCGTCCAATGCCCAATTAACTCTCATCATAATTCATTTGTTTTTACCCGAGCCTATATGTCATTTTTAACCCTTTTTTAAATTAGTTATCCAAAACCAATAATCATTTAACTTGAGTTTTTTAGATGCCATAGTCATTATCCAAGTTAGACTAGTATTCACTTCCAAGTTCTCTCCCATTAATATCAATATCCATAAACCTTTTTATTATTCAATCATTCTTTAAATCATTAGCCCATCCAAGTGTTAAACAAAACAAACAAAAAAATTAAACTAAATCCAATTGTCAATTTGAGTCCCAACCCTATTTTGTCATTTATTTACATTTTCTATGAAATTTACTTTAATCCCGATCCACAGTAAATTTCTAATTCCATTTTTTCTCAATCAATATGTAATCGTTAATCCCATTTTTATTCCTCTCTCTAAACATCTTTCCTAACATTGATCCTTTCAAAGTTCATGATTCTAACCAAATCTATTAAACCAATTAGCCTTTTGTAGCATTCATATGTCCAAGCATTTTGTTACATAAAAAATCCCACTCTACGAAAAAAGGGGGTTGCCAAGATTACAGGAAATAGTTCTATCAAATTCAGTCAAAAATATTCAGAAAGCAAATAGTCCATAGTTATAATTATTTCAAACTTATTACAAGAAATTCAGCTTTATTACAAGAAGTTCAGACTTATTACAAGACTTATTCAAAAGGTGATAACCAAAATCCAGCTAAAAGGAAAATAAACTTTATTGAAATCACTTCTTCAATCTTCGATCTCGAGAATTACTCCAATAATCTCCAAAATATCACATCCGCCTTTCATCAGCCACCAAAAGTGTTCATTAATCTCGACTCGAACATACCTGCAAAGATTCATGGCATATTTCAGTAAGAATACAAAGCAACCAATAAGTATCGAAAGTCGGGAACAACAACAGAAAATCAGAAAAGGGAGTGGCAATAGAACTCAATCAATATAGTCATATATTCTCTAACAGAAAACAGAATTGGAGGAATAACTGAAATCAGTTATAAAAGATAACAAATTTCATAACAGAAAAATTCCAGAAGATTCACCTGAGTTTTCACCAAAAGCTTTCCAATTTTGCTGATATAAATGGAATCATCTTCTTCATGAAAGGGGCTGAACCTCACTTTCCTTGATCCATTATTCTCCAATCTCCACCATCACTTCCTTTGAACTCATCCTTCAATCCCTCTCAATCTGATTTTTTCATCGTCACCCTTCTTCACCCACTACATCGATAGATCTGAACATCGATAATCTTCATCACCTTCAACTTGAATTTAGCAATCTGCAGCAAGAAACAGTGAATTCAGAGACGAGAAGAAAACGAAAAATTAATATCTGTCATTACCCTCACCATTCTTCAAAGCAACAATCCCTATCTTCATCAACCACAAAAGCCGAAGCCTTAAACTGCCGCCTCCAATCCTCGTTGATCATTGTCGTCATCTCATCTTCAACAACAAGATTCACTTGCAGTAACCTCCAATGCATCATCTTCATCGTTCTTCATCAAGATCCACCATCATTGCAACCTACAAGATAACACAATTACAGCGAAATCAGAGAGAAGAAACGGCAACACGAGGAGAGAGAACGGAATAACGGAAGAAGAAACTCATAACCAATCTTCTAACAGAAAAGCCTTCTCTCTCGACTCAGAAATTCTTTGATCCGCCGCGGCTCCTTCATCATCTTCAGACAAATTCCGCACCTTAAAACGTCATCACCGTCATCGTTTTCACGTGCCCTCATCACAAGCGTCCTCTGTACCATCACCTATGCTCCATCTTCAAGGAACAACAACAATAACGAGTAAATTCTTCACTCTCTGGTTTAATTAAGACGCCTCATATTTCTTTATACATTGTTGTTTCGAACTCAGAGGAGCTCTGATCATTAGTTTGAGAAGGTTTTATGGAGAGTTAGGTTCGGATTTTGAAGCGAAGAGAAGAAAATAAGGAGGGTTAGTGAGGAGAGTTTAGGTTTTTGAGACGGGTCTGCCAGAGTGGACGGCGGCCGTCCGCCGCGATGTTATCTTCTCCGACGGACTTTTAGGGTTTCTGGTGGCCAAGATTTTGGAGTGAGAAAGAGAGAGAGCATGGCGAGAGAGAGTGTTGATGGTAGTGGCGGATTCAAAGGAGAAGAAGGAAGGCTGAGGACGGCGCGCCATGTAGAAGAAGGAGGTTTAGGGTTTCGTTCCATTTGATTTGGGGGATTTATGCTTTATCTTTTTTTTTTTTAATTTTGGTAATATTAGTTTAATTATCTAATTAATAAAAATTTTATGAATTAATGATAATCAAACCAATTAAAAGGTCATTAATCCATAATAAAACCACTGCTTGATTCCAAGGAGATGAGATATGGATAAGATTCCCCTTTTGCTGATCCACTCATGCGCCACCTATCCCATAAGCTCCATGGGCCCTCATCTTCTATGGCGTTTTGGGCCTGCGGATGTGCTATCTGCACCCCCATGTTGCAGGCCCAGTTGTCTTTTTAATTCAAAAACATTTTATTCTTCCCCCCTTTTCTATTTTTATTCTCTTTTTAAATTTCTATTTATATACCTTTTGATTTAATTCCATGAAAAATACGAAAATGAATAATAAAATTCCACAAAAATTATATTAGAATATTAAGCCAATTTAGAACCTCTCCCAATTTTTATTTTCTGAATTTAATCATTTTTCAATTTTAATTCGATTTTTCATTTTAATTGATCCACATTGATTTCCTTCATAAACACATAAATTTGTACAATTTATTTCTGCCACTTCCTATAACATTTTGTGCCCATTCTTTTCGCTATGATTAAAAGACAAATAGAAGTACCTAGAATATTTTTGGTGAATTTTTTAGGACCTTTTTTCTACTATTTTGATAGTGTAATTTGTGTAAGTTTGTGATTGAACTTTACATAGAATTAGGTGGTCATTTACCATAGTTAGGCTTAGAATTTTTAAAAGATTTTTTAACATGGTGTTATAATCAGGTTCAAGACCTTAGGAAATTAATTTCACATTTTTTTCATGACTTTTAATATTTTTTGTCATTTTAATTCATTTCCATCATATTATGCATATTCATGGTTCATATCATTCACTAACTATTTGTTTTTGTGCAAGGTATGTTTTCAAGGATTGGCTTATGGACTTGGATATTTTTGTGCCTCAATTGTGTTTTATACTGTGTACTTTGTGATGTAATAGTGTAATACTTGTATGCTTGTATAGTTTCCATAAGTAGGATAGAAAAGATAAAACGAATCGATAGAAAACCAAAATTTCAAAAAACAAATAAAGTATTCGATCCAACGTCGAGTATATTTTCAAATAAATAAATAAAGTTCATATTATTTTAGGGTTCCTCGATCACCATCGTTCCACTCCATTCAACCAAAAGCAAGCCTTGTATGTTTCACACCATAAGTCGTGCGTCTTAGCACCACGCAACCGACCCACCCGATCCATTGTTTCATCCCATTTACATTTCATACCGTGTTTACCCACCATGACTTAGGAGGACCCTATTGTTCAATATTAACTCTTGTATTCTCATTTCTAGTTTAATATCTCTTAGGTAGATTAAATCTCAAACCTCACTAACCATAGGTTATCTTCAAATTCAAACTGATTTAGGGTAAGTCTAGTTTCCCTTAGAATTTTTCCTTTGACAACTTGAGTCATTCTCTTCTCATCTTAAAATAAAATCAAAAACACTTAATAAAGGAAAGGTGTACAATGCGCCATGAGCCTTAAGCTATACAGGAAATGACTAGTGGAGGTCTCCTTCACTCTTCTAGGATGCTTTACAAACGTTCCATTGGGGGCGATCTTGGAAAGTATTCGCTCCTGTGTCATAGTCTTTAGTGTTGTACATTCAATAAATACAAATTCAAAACACTTCTTATAAAAGACAACAAACCAAGAAGTCACGTCTTCTTTTCTCATCTCAAACTCTTTGCGGACGAACATGACTTGTCTCGACAGTTCAAACAGCAACACGGTAAACACCCTCGAGTCAGAGCCGGTAACACCTAATCTAGAGCTATGGCAACGTCATCCTAAAAACCACAAACGAGTGTAAGCCTTAGTTAGACGAACTACGGCGTCTCTGATCCTCATTTATCCCGATGAGGTACGTAGGCAGTGGGGTAGGGCCCATTCGAGCACAATCTTTATTTTCCCTACATTTTTCCCCTTTTATTCCCATTTTCCGATTCCATTTCTTTCCTCATTTCATTTCATTCCAGATAGTCATTCTTTCCTTTGAGCAGCATACTATTTCTCACCCTTTGAAAACAGACTTATAAGCGTGGATCCCGTCGAGTACGGCGGACGGATTGGGGTGCTAATACCTTCCCAATTCGTAACCGACTTCCGTATCCAGCTCTTTGGTTCGCAAGGCCTCGGCCTTTTCCTTCTTCCTTAGGTTTGTGCAACATTACCTTTCCCATTCCTTCGGGATAAAAATGTCTGACTGGCGACTCTAACTTTTCCGCGCCACTTTCGCATTTGTACTAGGATGAAAATCCCGGGAGCGACACTCATCTGCATCACCCACACTTGAGACATCTCCTTCAGCGTCATTTTCCTCCACACCAGTCGTCTGTATATCACCGGCCTCATATTTTTCACCTTTTTCCTTTCGTATCGTATCATCATCCATGATTTACCAATCATTACATTATAATTAACTTCTAACATTAACCTGTAATATAACATAATAACAATTATGTTTCGTACAACTTACCATTCCCCTGAAATTTCCACAACATCTGTATAGCTAAATATTTGTACAGATTCGACACCAAAACGTACTTTCTTTGATCCCTCCCGATCAATCAACGCAACCCTTTCAGGAGAACTCATCTCGTACAACTGATGATAGTGATCCTCATGCATCTCCTTCTCTTTCAAATAAGTTGTCAGGTTTTTGAAAAAACACAATAGATGAGAATGAAAAGAGTATTGTGTTTCTTTTTAGCCAACCAATATGGCAGCAACATGAGTGCAATTCTCTTACCTAACATTTACACACCCGCATTGCACATGCTTACAACCATTGGGTTAAATTCATACTAAATTCAGGGTTTACATATCAACCTATGCTAATCATTATGTAATATATATATATATATATATATATATATATATATATATATATATATATATATGAAAATTGTTACATAATACCTCATTGTTTCTACAATATGACCACCAACTCGATACCAGCCACACATTGCGTATATTTCGTATTCATAAATCCAATACGAAACACGTGCAACTAATTTTAGAGTATTTCTATACTTTGCTTGTCTCTCGCGAATTTCTTCCGGTCTCTTCAATGATTCAACAACCTTATTCGTATCTTCGATTTTCCTGCAACGACGTTAAATATCATATTCTATTAATAATCAATTGATCTAATAAAAACATTAAAAATGCCTCAACAATATGTTACGTACCTCTCTGAAACCTTAGCCTTTTCCACTGCTTTTGCATCTTCCTCCAAAGCCAGGTCCACCACATCTGCATCCTTCTTGCATTCCTTGTTTTTTCTTGCATCCGCCTTGCTTTCTAAGACTTCATCAACCATCCTTTGAATTATGGAATCTGTCTCCTCCTTCTCTCGCCTACAATGACTGCCTGACCTAAACAAATACTTAAACCTCAATCAAATACAACCTTCATAAACAAAACTATTATGATAACTTTTCAGCATACGATCTTACTCACTCCCATGCATGTTCATTTTTCCTTATGCCATTTTTGGGAACTATCTGGTTTCTATGTAACTACAATGTGTACTTGCGCTCCTTTTTAACCTCTTCAAAAGCCTATGAAATGTATATGTACCACACTTTCGTAACCATTATCACCTTACCTTGGTAACCACATTTACTTTACTAATGCAACTTACCAATGAGAAAAGGTAACATATTCCATCATTACATCCAGTTACTTTATATTTTAACATGCCTACTTCTTTATATTTTAACCTGCCTATTTATTTATTACTCTACGTTTTAACAATTCCTTCAAATTTGTCACAAATTTATACATTTTCTTCAATTTCTTTTCTTCCATTTCATGAATTTTCTTTTCTCCACAATGCGCGTTCCAGACGAGTACTCGTGCGATAGCACGGGTCTCCCACTAGTTTGAAAATAAAAATGGAGTTTAAAGAGGAGAATACATGTGGCTTGGGAAACACATCTTTGTTGAGTTGTATGTCAATCATGCGTTGCAAACCAATTTGACATGATGTACTATAGTGCTATAATACTAGCAACTTGCATTTGGTATCACATGAGAAATGGGAAGAAAAGGTACTTATATAATAGCTTGCTTCCACATGAGAAAGAGAGCACTACACACCACATAAAAAGACATTTTGTGTAAATATGATTGTTATTCCTACACCATTCCTTGCACCCAATACTTACACCGTATATACTATTCACCGTATTTATACGGTGAATAGTATTTTTTAATAAAATAATATTTTTTATCAACAATACAAATGAACATTATACGTGAATAATATCATACTTATGAACAGTGTCTAGTGAACAATATTTATGAACAATGATTTTAAAGTAGTGAAATAAAGTTGGTTAATGCAGTGTAAAAACTTGGTTAATGCAGTAATGAAATTGGTTAATAAACGTCAAGACATTAAAAATAATTTTTAACAGTCACAAAAGTTGGTTAATGCAGTGTAAAAATTTGGTTAATGCATTAATGAAGTTGGTTAATAAACGTTTAAATATTAAGAAAATTTTTTTAAAATATTATATATATATATATATATATATATATATATTTCATTGTTCATCGTATTGATGAACAGTGAAATACGGTGTAGGTGTAGGATTTTGGTGTAAGAATAGTATTTTTCTTGTGTAAATTAAGATGGATGAGACACATTACTCCTATTGTTATGTGAGAAAAAGCAACACACCCTTCTAATTAACCTTTTTTTTCTCTTCTCTCTCACTCTTTTTTTTTCTCTCTCTTTCTTCTCACAATTTTGTTCTTCTTCTTCTATTTTTTTCTACTTCTTTCTGCAAAAATCGTTATATTTCTTCCTTTAAAAAAAAAAAAAACAAGTAAAAATAGGACAAACTAGAAAATTTAAAATTTAAAAATTGGAAATATGGTGGTTTTGCTGGAGGTCAGTTTAGATCTGGTAGTTTTTCCGATGACTTTGTTTTTTCGATGAAAATAGCCATAAAGACGATGCTGAAAAAGAAGTCAGAGATGTTTCAGAAAATATTACCGGAAGTTTCATCGGAAGTGTTAACGGAGATTTTATCAGAAGTGATGTTGGAGACATCGCTGGAAATGTCGTCGGGGATGACACCAGAATGTTTGCCGGAAATGTCGCCGAAGATATATTTTTAGTCATTTTTTCTTCTTTGCACAACATATTTCTCTTTCAATTTCTGTTGTGAATAAGAATTTTTTTGAGAAAAAACTTGAAGTTGTTCCTTCAACTCTTTTATATATTTGGTTGAGATCTCATGAGTTTCAATTACATATTGTTTGAGAGTTTCTAGTTGTGAATGAAAATCTTGAGATTGAGGTGTTTCAAATTGTGAATAGGGACTTGTAGGATATGAGTTTATGGATGATGGAGCAAACATTGTTGTAATGGAATAATATGAGTGAGTGAAAGTGGGTAAAATTGATGATTCTAGTAAGAGTGTGTCATGGAAGGGAGAGTGAATGCAATAATGAAAGCACCAATTGTTATGATGCAAATTAGAACCCTAAACAAACTAGAGAAAAACTAAGAGTTAAAAAGACAAATAAATTTAACTAAAAAAATTAAAGACTTTTCATTTTCATTTTATTCATTACAATAGAGGATAATACACTTGTTATATAGTATTCTAAGAAAATACTAACCATCCAAGTGTTTCAATCTTAAGGGTCCTAAGAATATTCTAGAGAACATAATAATATAAAATAATTCCTAATACATAAAAGACTAATAAAACTCATTTAACTAATGATAAATTATTCTATTAAACTCTCTATCAGAAATTCTCTAAAATATCATTTTTGTTTAAAATAATTACACTTCTAAATGTCCACGTATAAATGATTAATACCAAAATTATTTAAACATTACAATGCATTTGGAAATTTTGTCTCATTATAAACATAAAAGATCTATTTACAAGAGAACGAGATCTTCTAAAAAATATTATTTACAAGAGTGTCCGCACAAGACTTAACCTTTCTAAAAATATGAGATATAATGAGGTTAGAGTTAGAAAAATGTCCTATAAGATTACTCCAAGGGTCCCTAAATTCCAATGAACCAAAAGAGGGTTGACCAAAGAGCAATTTGTCTCAATCTAAAACATATTCCAACCCTTTTAAATAGAAATCTCCAAACACTTGATAACAATGAAAACCTCAACAAAAATAATAAGAAATGGGTTTGATTAGCTCCGCAAACCCAATAATGAAATTCCATAATTGATCCCTGAATATACAACCAACACCGACATAATTTGAGGATGATTTGAAAGCTCCGTCACAATTGCATTTAATCCAACCAGAAGAAAGAGGAGTTCAAATCACCTCAGTTATGTTAGGCGCTCGAGGAGGTCCGATGTTGACGCCAAAAGATTTAATGAAAGAAAAATCAGAAATAGAGATGTGAGAGCAATTGGTAGTATTATCACCAACATTTTTTATTATCCTGCTAAACAAAGAGATGGAGGCCCCAATGGAAATCTTGTTATTATTATGTTTCTGCTCATTTCTCGCCTTCCAAATTTGAGAGAGAGAGAGAGAAAAAAATATCGCAGCTTTTGAAATCAAAGCAACCTCCACTGATTTGTCGGCCAAACAAAACAAAATAAGCTCATCAATATAATTTATACATAAATTAACCCTGTGACTAAGCCAACTCCAAATATTCTGAGCATAAGGGCAATTAAAGAACAAGTAATCAAGAGTTTCAACACTGACATTGCAAAGGCAACACCACTACGCCAAAGAAATCCCTCGCTTCACAACCTGGCAGTCCGAAGAAAGATGACCATGGATGAGCTTCCAAATAAGTAATGTGTGCCTCAAAGTAATATTGGCACACCACAATTCTTTTGACCAATTAGTTAACTATGGTCGGTGATTTCACTTCGTAAGCATCTTCAAGATAGAGAAATTCGTTGGCAGATAGGAGCCAAATAATACTACCATCAACACTAGAAATTAAAGTAGGAATGTATGAAGTAATGAAGGGGAACCACTGCTGCCAATCACTAGGCAAAGTCCAAGTTATGTCCCGTAAAAAGTATGCCACTCTACTATTAGTATAGATACCTTTGGAGGTCAAAAAATTCACAGAAGTGTAATTAATAAGCGGTCAGCTGCACCTGTTATCAAGCCAAAAAGTAACATCCTTACCAGAACCCACCAGCCATTGAGTGTTGGATCGCACCGTCTCAAATTCTATTTTTGCACCAGTCCATAAAAAGGAAAATATATGATATCTGATAATCCCTTTAGGCCTAAAAACTCACCTCCGAAGAATGATCGCCCAATCGTTCTTGCTACTAAATTTCTCCCAGCAAAGTCTTAAATTGAAAACTTCATTAAGATGCATAATCGACCTAAGACCCAACCCACCATTGTTAAAAGGTTGACAACATTTTTTTCAAGCCACCATAAACATACTTATTTTGTGTATATCATCGCTCCATATAAAATTCCTACACGTTTGCTCTATTTTCCTAATTAAAAAGATGGGCTAAGAGTACATAGCCATAATGTAATAGAGCATGTTATACCGTCGAATTTATAAGCGTAATTCTCCCTGCCATTGATAGAAGTGATCCTTTCCAGGAAGATAACTTTCCAAGAATTTTGTCAGCAGTAAGTTGTAAGTGATAAGCTTTAACTCTTCCTTTGAACAACACAACACCCAAATAAGTGAAAGGAAGATTGACACAATTGAAACCTGTTAACTCCAAAAAATTCTCACACCGATTTGCACTAACAGAGCCAGGATAAAAGAAATATTTACTAAGGTTGATATTCTGTCTCGAAGCCGATGCGTAATCAACAAAAACCTTCTTCAGAGATCTAATGTTTTATATCTTAGTAGTACAAAAGATAAGGATGTTGTCAACATAAAGAATACGTGATGAGATAAAATATTTTTTTGGAAGATTTACTGAGATCATGATTTCCATTCAAGAACAATTTTCGAATGCTACGACTTAAAGCGTCTTCGGCCAGGCAGAATAAGAGAGAGGATAAAGGATCCCCTTTCCTCGATCCTTAAGAACACTTGAAGTAACTGTGTTGGACACCATCTAAATTGATTGAAATTATGGCAGAAGAAAGGAAAACTTCAATCCAATTACAAAACTTATTACATAATCCAAAATTCTTCAAAACAGTAATAAAGAAATCTCATCTTAATGTATCAAATACCTTTAAAATATCGACCTTCAAAGCAAGGTTACCATGAGCACAACTATTATCCAGGACATTAACGGCTTCAGAGGCCAAACAGGCGCGCTCATGAATGTTCCTACCATTAATGAAACCTCTATGCTCAGCTGAAATAATCGAAGGCATGATAGAGGATAATCTGTTTGCTAAGATATTTGAAATGATTTTATATTTGAAATTTGATAGCACAATAGGACGAAATATATCCATGGAATCAACATCCTTAGTTTTGGGAATCAAAATTGGGGAGTTAGCATTAAATTCGGGAGCAGCCACCCAGTACGGAAGAACTCAATAACCGCAACATAGACATCCGATTTGATAGTGTCCCAAAAAGTATGATAGAAAACCCCATCGGAGCCATCTGGGCCAGGAGCACTTGACTTGTTTAGGTTGAAAATCACTTCGGAGATCTAATCAAAAGAAGGCAGACTAGTTAAAATAGAATTAGTCTCTGAATCCACCAAAAAATGATTAACATCTTCAATGATTTTAGCATCCAATGGATTACATGCAAAAGAAAAAGATTAGTGTAATAATCCACTGTTATAACAACCATCTCAATAAGATCAATAATCATTTCGCCCTTTTTTTTAAGAATGACAATATTGCACTTTGCACGCTTAATTTTTGGCCATACGGTGAAATAAAGCAGTATTTATGTCTCCCTATTTGTGCATCTTTAGATTCGCTTTTTCTGACCAGTAGACTTCCTCATAATGTTGCGCTTTTTCGAGGTTTGTTTGAGCATCCTTTTCTTTAGCCTTAAGATCGCTACGGGAGCCATGAATACTGATATCATTCTAAATTGTTTCAAGGGGGATAAGACAGTTGTTAATCACTTTTGTAAAGTTACCCAAAATGTCGATATTCCAAGTCTTTAAACTCTTTTTAAGGATTTGCAGCTTCGATTGAAGAATATACATTAGAAAACCTAAAACCTTATGTTCCATGTCTTAGAAATGTGATATTTACAATGATCATGGAGAGCCCACATTTCTAAAAAACTAAAATGTGAAGGAGATTTGATTTTGCTGAAACTAGATTCAAGAAGAATTGGATGGTTGTCGGATTTGAATAACACACAGTGATAATAACAAAAAAATTATAAAGAAAGAATAACAATCTTTCAAGACAAAAACTTGATCTTGATTAAAAGCTTCAATTAAGAACAAAAACACTCATGCTTAAAAGCTAGAGTGGACATAATACAACTCAAAAACACAGTCCAACCCTAATATCAGAATGATAATAAAGTGGCTCATAAAAGCACACACATAAGGAAACCCTAAATCTCAAAAGCACTAAGCTTCACAACACACACTCATTCCACCATTTACAATTAGGTTAAGCATCATATATATAAAGCATTCTAAATGGGTCTGGATCATATTAGAAACTTTCAAAGATACGATCCCATGATATACTTCAAATAAAGGATAAAAAAGATCTTCAAAATCTCCAAAAACTTCACACAAAACAACTTCTGTTATGGACAACAAAGCTTCCTTAATTTTCTCAGACACTAGAGCAAATTCACATAAATAAACACCTGCTAAAAAGTGCAGAAATTAAATCAAATCTTTATGCAACAGGATGTCCCAAATCAGACAAAATAGATGTTACGACATCTGACCAGACATAAGAAATAAAACTTGTACACATGTTCTTCAAGCATGTCAGAGACATCTAACAAGACATCAGAACACATGATAATGTTTTCCAACACATGTAGCCAAACCAAGAACCTATAAAATCAACGTCCAAAATTCTATTTTTTATAGTTAGAAGCATTGGAACACCCATTTGCATCGATCAATTTATCAATAATCATAATTTTGATAGAGAAATTGGCATTTTGTAATAAGACTTATGAAAATGGATTTGAGAAATTAACCAATATGTATAGTGTTGGTTGAGAAGACCCGTTTTTATGGGACATTAATAACATGAATAAACCAATTGTTGTAGCTAGTATTTGTATTAGACATTCCTTTAACATTTGCAAGAGAACCAATGCCGAAAAGGAAAAAGACTCATGAATGAAAGAAAAAAACACCATTTATAGAAGAAAGAAAAACTACATAATTTCTAGAGATAGTAAAAAAATGAATATTAAGCCTCAGGTTGCCGAAAATCATAGTTTTTGGCTCAACCTCAAAGCAAGACCCTATAACAAAACAGGTGCAAAATAAATTCACCCACAAAGTTGGCCTTTAGGAGTCTTCTTTTGATTTACGAGTCATATTTCTACTTCATAGTTGAGCTCTGGATGAATATCAGCTGTTTCCCGCTACCTAGTTTGCTAGACTATGTCGATTAGGGTTTGCAGTCAATGACATACAAACCCCTTTATCTAATCTGTGGTGCATTTGTTCTATGCTGGTGATTAACAAGTTGCTTTTTTTGGTATATATTTGGTTTATGCATCAACTGATTGTATCAAAAGAAAAAGAAAAAGTGTATGGAATAATCTTTTTTATATTCTTAATAGTTACAACCACCCTTGGTCTTGTATAAGAGATTTTAATACAATCAATGGCACACAAGAGAATATAGGCTCATACATTCATGCTAAAATTCCTATGGGAGATTTCTAAATTGATATGATGTTAATAACATAATGCACTTACCAACAAAAGGTTGTAATTTCTCCCGACCAATGGCATGAAAGGTGCTCACTTCACTGAGAAGAGGTTATACATATTTATTTGTAAGCAAACTGGGATCACTACTTGTTATTTTCTTTCTTGTTCTATCCTTACCAAGCACGTGTCAGACCATTTTCCTATCATATTTGACTTCCAAGTTCAGAATCAAAGGGGTGCTTCTAGTTTTGAATTAATGAAAATGCGTTCAAACCGCAATGTTTGTTTAGATATCACAAAGACGCTTAAAATTTATACACTTTTAGATCTCTTATGCAAATATTAAACACAAAAGTTGAAAAGGCCAGAGGAGGACTTAAAGTTTTAGAGCAAAACTAAATTTGGGGATGTTCATTCCCTTGTCATCAATGTTGTAAACCATCTAAACAATATTCAACATGCCATGAACAACAATGGTTACTCTGATGATATTTTCACAAAGAAAATTTGGTCAAAATTGAGTTGGACAAGGAACTAAGTTTTGAAACAACTTTTTTGCAAGAAAAATATACATTTAAGTGGCACAGAAAGTGGGATATAAACACATTTCTTTCACAACACAACTAGTATTAAGCAAGCTTATAACAGGATTTCTTCTCTTAGAGTTAATGATGAAATTGTCACCAATCCTTTTAAAATTGTAGATCAGGTAATTGACCATTTTACCTTCATTTTCACTAATAGCAATGACGTGCAAGATAATGTTCTGATAGCATAAGTGATTTCTATCCTTGTTTCAAACAACACAAATAACTTACTTACAATGATGCCTTCCTTAGAAGAAATTCAAAATTAAATGTTCACAATGAATAATCAAAGTGCATCAAAACCTAATGGTTTTGGAGCCTTATTCGTTCAAACGATCTAGTCCATCCTAAAGGAGGATGTCTACAAAGTTGTTTAGGATTTTTTTCTCAACTAGTTGGTTGATGCCTAACATAAATACTAATATTTTTTTTCTCTCTTTCTCTTACATACAATTCATACCCATTGCAATGACAAACTTCAAGTACAAGATCATCTCTAAAGTGTTGATTAATAGATTGGCTCAAATCCTCCCTAGTTTGTAAGGGTAGATAAATCAAGGACTACATATGTCTCACTTATGAGGAAATTAATATAGTGAACTAAAAGTCCTTTGGTTTCAATACTATTTCTGCAACTGGATCTCTATTATCCTTCAATTAGCTAAGCTCTCCATTTTTGTTTATGACAAACTTGAAGGTATTTCCTTTTTCTCTAGGGAGGTAAGACAAGAAAACCCATTTGTCTCGTTTACTCTTTTTTTTTCTTCTTTTTTTTTTTTGTCTAGGAGAAGAACTCTTAGTTAGAAGAACATCTAATTTAGTGACAGTAGAAAAACAAAAATTTCTTTAAGTTAATCCTTACAAATATTCATGATTAGTGATAGAAGCAGTTACTTTTGTTGGAATTAACACTTTTCAATTATTTTTCTTTTCAAAATAAAAGTTTAAAAAAAATTGCAAACTTTATCGACTATAATATTTGTACGAAAAAATTATAAACACTTTCAAATGAAATTTTTGCACAACAAGATTATAAACCTTTTAAACTATAACTTTTGCATGAAAAAATTATAAACCCCGTCAATTAAATTATAAACCCTGTCAATTATAACTTTTGCACAAAAAAATTATAAAACCTCTTGTGACATACAATTACACAAAACTTATTATACTAACAAGACTATAGTTATTGTGAGAAAAAAAAAACTTAAACTAACTCTTTTTATTTATCCTGATACTTGGCTTCTTTTTTCTACACACTATTAAATATGAGACTTGGATGAATTCATTTATTTTCTTCTAACTACTCATGTGAAATTCTCCAACCCTTACATTCGTCACCCCTACTTATATGGCATCTCCCGATCTTGGAAAAATGACCTTGTTATCCTCCAAAAGATTTCGAAATTTATAAATTTTACGGTGATATAACGAAAATTTCTTAATATATACTGGAAATTAGGAAAATTTTATTTTTTTACCAGAAATTTTCAGTAAAAATTGAAAATTTCCAAAAAAAAATGGTCAATACCGGAAATTTTGAAATTTTCGATTTTTTGTTTTGTTTTTTACATTACTAGAATATCGGAAGTTTCCCAATTTTTTTTTACACTGCTGCATTATTGGAAAATCAAAATTTCTGATATAGTATCACTAATTTCAAAATTTTCGATAGTGTAAAAAAATTTTAAAATTCTTAAAAAATTTTCATTACTAGAAACTGAAAATTTCGAAATTTCCGAAACAATAGTGAAAAATTTAAAACTATCGGAAATGTGTATTTTTTATCAGAAATTTTTAAAATTTTCGGTATTATAAAAATTTTCCTTTTGTTTAAATTTTTCAAGGTAGTTTTGGTATTAGAATTTAATTGGGTATAAGAAAGTGTAAAGTAGTTTTACACTATTAGTTAATTGTGATTGTTAGATTTTAATTATAATTTGACTTTGATTTTAACTATTTAAAAAATAATCTTTTTGAGTGATTGTGATGTCCTAAATATATAAAAAAAATTATACTAACAATGCATAGCAATTAATCTCTCTGCCTCTTTGATATTATAAAATTTTGTGTCAGGTATAATTTTTTAGTGTGGCAGTTAGAATTCGAAGACTTTCCCATATACCCCCACACCTATACCTGTACCCCCACAATTTTTAAAAAATGTCCATTTTAACCTTAAAATATTTTATTATATTATTATTTTATTTTTATTTTTTTTTACCATTTGTGTCAGACCGTCAGATTAAAGTAAAAATTTGTCCAAAAATAGACGTTCCGGAAGACTTTGGGGATGAGTTCCGGTACGTTAATTAACATACCGGAAGACTTTATGTAAGTCTTCCAGTATTGTGATGTTTGTTCACGGGAAGACTTAATAAAAGTGTTCCGGTACGGAAGACTTTTATTAACTCTTCCGTTATCAATGAATATGTGTACCGGAAGACTTTATGTAAATGTTCCGGTATTGTAAGAGTACAATACCGGAAGACTTTCATAAAGTCTTCCGGTTTGAATTTTTTTTTTAATTATTTTAGTTTTTTTTATTCATTTTTTAAAAAAATATTTTTATTTTGTAGGTGCAGTACCTTTATACGAAAAAGAACCGATATGTGCGAATACATCAGATGTATTTACAACGACAGAGAGATTTGGTACACGAGAAGAGGTGATAAGATGGGTCAAAGACACCGGATTACGAAATAAAGTGACGGTCGTCATCACTCGTTCAGATACACAAACAGGCAAGAGAGGAAGAAAGAACAAAATAATATTTGGTTGCGATAAAGGTGGGAAATACAAGGATATTCGTAGTGGAATAGAAAGTGCGACCAAAAAATGCGGATGTCCATTTAAGATCAGGTCAACTCCGACAAAAGATGGATCTGGATGGAAGATTGATATAAAATGTGGCGTTCATAACCATGATTTACCCGATAGATTAGAAGGTCACTCATTTATTGGTAGGTTGACAGCAGATCAGAAGCAACATGTTGCTGATTTAACAAAGAGAAAGGTTGCACCCAGAAATATATTGCATTCCTTGTACGAGCGAGATCCAGATTGTGTCACTCGTATCACACAAATATACAAGCAAAAGAGTATGATGGAAAAAGAGATAAGAGGTCCTAGAAGTGAGATACAACATTTGTTTAAGCTTATCGAGGCTGCAGGTTATGTTTATTGGAGTAGAAAAAGAGATGACTCTGAAGTTATTAAAGATATATTTTGGGCACATCCAGATTCAGTTAAGTTGTTGAATATGTTTCCTATTGTGTTAGTTATGGATAACACTTATAAGACAAACAAATACAGACAACCTCTGTTTGAAATTGTTGGCATGACATCTACCGAGTTGACTTTTGCTGTCGCATTTGCGTATATTGAGTCTGAGCAGACTGAGACTTTTTGTTGGGTGTTAGATAAGCTTAAAAAATTGTTTGTGAAGAAAGATTTACTTCCACAAGTTATGATGACAGATAGAGATCTTGCTTTGATGAAAGTCATTGAGACTGTGTTTCCAAGGACAAATAATTTGCTATGTCAGTTTCACATTAACAAAAATGTTGGTGCAAAAAGGAAACTATTAGTGGATCCTGATATGCAGGAGTCAATTGGCAAATTATGGACGGATGTTGTATGGGCTAGTGATGAGGTTGAGTATGCACAACATTTAAAAGAACTTGAGCAAGAGTGTGTTGATTGTCCTAAATTTTTTGAGTACGTGAACGACACATGGTTGACACCACATAGACAAAGGTTTGTTTGCGCATGGATTAATCGAGTCCTACATATGGGTAACACGACGACTAATCGGTATGTTTTGATTTAGATCCCAAAATATACTTTTTGTGAATTTTGTATTTTTCTTACTTAGTTTAAATATGTATTATTATAGGGTTGAGTCTGCTCATTGGAAGTTAAAGCAGATGTTGGGTAACAGTATTGGTGACATGGTCAAATGTTGGGAGGCCATGAATGACAACTTAAAGATACAAATTAGCAACATTCGAGCTTCTTTTCAAAAGAGTGTGTATGAAGTTGCACATGTCTATTCAAGTCCATTTTACACATATTTACGTACTTCAGTGTCGCGAGCTGCATTGAGGCGCGTTGCTGAAGAGTTAAATAGAGTTGATTATATTGGAACTAACAAAGACAGATGTCAATGTACTCTTAGATCCACCTATGGATTACCTTGCGCGTGTGAGTTGGCAGGGTATAGAATTAGTGGTATTCCGATACCAATTGAGGTTGTGCATGTACATTGAAGGAAACTAAGTATGGAAATTAAGTTGGAAGAAGACTTAGATGAGGAATCGGATGTGGGTATGAAATCTGCAATGGATGAGTTATGGAAAAGGTATAGGTCACAAGATGTTTTTGGAAGAAGGGCATTACATAGTAGGGTTTATGAACTTGCATTTCCCACAACGACTTCTTTGTTAGCACCACCTGAAAAAATAAAGACAAAAGGTCGAGTCAAGAAAAAAGACAAAAAACCTGAAGGGTATGATGTTTACAGGGATCCTTCGTATCATGAATATGTTGATCAAGCATCACAATCTTCACAACGACAATCTCAACCATCACAAAATTCAAAAAAGAAATCTCAACCATCTCAACCATCACAACCTGTGAAAAAGAAGTTAAAATTAGCACAAACTTCACAATCATCTAAACGGTTCATCCTTCAATTTCCTTATCATATTAGGTCATTTATTGATGACGTTGTCAACGTAATGTCATATGGTAATTATGGATTTAGAGTGATTGCTTCATTGCGGGGTTATGCTGAAGATGGTTGGCCAATGGTTCGTCGGGAATTAGAATTGGAAATTATACATAATGAAAGATCAGCTTTATATGCCAATTTATTTGCTGATCGGTTAGCTGAAGTGAGAGATTCTTTGAAGATAGAGGGAAGTGGTTCTCAACCAATAAATAAATGGTTGACTCTACCAGATATGGGTTACGTGATTGTGAATCGGTATAACGTGGTACTTGTATGTCTAGGAGTCGAATGTTTGACTTTCTTCCCTATGACAACTACATTCTCACCGAATGTCTCATTTTATTGCATTGGATTTGTAAACTCAAATCATTGGATTCAGGTAAACATTGTTATAATTTGATATTATTAGTAAATTATTTGAGTAACATTAAATAATGTATTGTTTAATTTTGAATATAGGTTAACATGAAAGAAGGATTTCCATTGCCACCAGTGACAACAGAATGGAGGAACTTTCGTTCTCCAGCAGCAACATCGTGGATGGTAGGATTTGCTGCGCGTCTACAACATTGGCAACAACTTACGCCTATATTACAAACACATTATAAATTATAAACTATGTTATTCATTTTTATTCATGAATTATATTATATGTTTTAATTTCATTATGTTTTTCATTTTTAATTTCACTTTCATGTATTAAATTTTAATTTCAAATTTTTTGTCGAAAAACTATAAATAACATATAACATAAATATCAGTTCAAATGTCAATATATTAAGAAACAAAGTCTAAGAAATAATATGACATAAACATAACTATACATCACTGTGAACGAGCTATACGTAAAGCTGCAAACAGATCAGCAAAATGTGGATCATCCTCTTCAGCTGCATTCTGCTGAAGGTAGCGATGAATCAAGGTAGACACAGAACCCCATGCAGGATCAGATGGTCCCGCATCGTAATCAGGAATAGATGCAACTGGCGGCTCATCATAGGTAAGAGGTACCAATCGAGGATGCGAAACACGATAATACCACTCAAGGTATCCATCCTCTACCTCAAATGGGATAGTCGCCCGTGCAGCAGAACGAATCACCTGGCCAACGCTCTGGGTGTAACTAATCCACTCAATATCAATATCACCAGCCATCCTAGGATCAATGAGTGCAGGTGGAATGGACTGACGGTATCCAAACTGTCGAAGACACCTGTCAGGCATGTATGGAACAATAGTATCTCCCCACCTCAAACAACCCCTGAATAGAGAAATCTCATCAAAACGACGATGAACTCTATGATCCTCGAACGGCCTCCATATGACATCAGTCGGTGTCAGCTCATCCATAATGGGTCGCAACTCATCCACCTTTAACGCCCCCTGTTTGTACGTCCACCTCATCGCTCGCGGGAGACCACCGTTCTGAGCAGGTATCCAATTCTCTCCTTTTTTCCCAAGTGTAGGAAAATACTCGTGAATCCAGCACTGTTAAAAAAACAATAACATAATAATTAAATATAACATAATGAACATAATAAAATTAAAATTAGACTTAAAAGAAAATCAATAAACTAAATTTAAATATATAACTTTAACATAAGAAAATCAATAAACTAAATTTAAATATATAACTTTAACATAATAAACTGAATTTAAATATATACCTGTAGGAGAGTCGGATAACCACCAAGCTGTTTGCAACTAAACATAGACGCATCTCCAAGAAACCTATACAATGTCACCAATGCAGTTGTTGCCCAACTATAGTTGGACAACGCATCCAGGTCCCTAAATAATGCCAAGTATCGCGCCTCCACGAGTGTAAATGACTTATCCGCAAAGATGATGCAGCCCACTAACACCATCAAATAACATCTGGTCGCAAATGCCCATGATGAAGCTGCTCGATGCTCTACGAATCGATCATATAACCACTCTATCTTGAAGTACGAACCTCTGCACTCACGAACCTGGAAAAGTGCCACTCTCGATGACACTCCAAGATAGTCAACCGCCCACTCAATGGCTAGCTCCTCACTGATGGGTTGAGGGTTCCAGAATACCCCCTGATAGGCAAATGAAGCAGACATGCCACATCATCTAGAGTAATCGTCATTTCACCGAACGGCAGGTGAAATGAAGATGTCTCTATATGCCATCTCTCCACAAATGCAGAAACCAAGTTTGCATCAATCTTCTTCAAACTCGATCTCTGTAAGGAAGATAAACCGGATCTAGATATGATACCCTCAATCTCCGGTGGAAGCTGCTGTGGAACCATCTGGGTCAACTTCAACCCATGTCCCGCCACCTTCAATTCCTTCTTTGCCCCTCTCTCCTGAAATCAAATAAAATTAAACAAATTAAACAAATTAGATAAACAAATTAGATAATTTCGGTTATTATTCAAAACTAAATAATTATAATTTCCTTACCTCACCAAACCATACACGTCTCGCCACATGATGCTCGTACGAAACCAAAATACTGGTATCGTACGGACCACCAGGATACCTCACAGGGTCTGCTGCAGCTGCAGATGTACCAGCATCATCTGCGCGTGTCCTACTCGTATCGCCCCGTCCCATCGATCGCATTGGTATCCTCCCATCTCTGCTGCGTGATCGCACCACTGAAAAAAAAAAAAAAAAAAACAATTATTTAATTAAAATAAATAAATAAATAAATAAATTTCCGGAAGACTTTCTTCAAGTCTTCCGGTACACACAAAACAATTCCGGAAGACTTCATTAAAGTCTTTCGGTAGGCAATTTAAAAAACATCATTCCGGAAGACTTTGATGAAGTCTTTCGGTAGTCATTTAAACCATTCCGGAAGACATTCATAAAGTCTTCCGGTACCGGAAGACTTTCACAAACTCTTCTGGTACCGGAAGACTTTCACAAACTCTTCCGGTACACAATTTTCCATTCCGGAAGACTTACTTATAGTCTTCCGGTAAACACGTATGAAGAGCAAAATTTTTTTTCTCTCTGTAACTTTTGGACGAATGGTAAAAATGGAAAGTAAATTTGATTTATTAACTATTTATATGAGGACAATTTAGTCAAAAAAAATTTGTTGTGGGGGTATGGGATTAAGTGGGGGGTGTAGGGTAAAGTCTTCTTAGAATTCTGTTGGACAACATTTTAGAAGCCCAATATTGAAGAAGAAAACCCAATCCAAACACAAAAAATTCAAACAAAAAAAGAAGAAGCTTCTGGCTAGAGTAGTGCGTAGTGTTGTGAACATCTTCTCCCACCTCGCGCCTCCGAACTAACGTCATTTTCTATGGCTTGTTTCACTGAGTTTGCTTCAACTTTACTCGGTGTTGCTTATCGCAAACCCAAAACCCTCAATCTTCTTACCAACAACACAAGAATAAGAAAAACTACTCTCTTACATCGCTCAAATTCATCTCCGCTGTCTATACTATTACGCAACAACATCCATACCAGACAAGTTCGCCGCTTCACTGTACCATCATCATCAACTGCTTCACCACCTCAAACCGACGAAGACGAAGAAGTCTCCACCGTTATTCCACAGGATAACCGTATTCCGGCCACAATTATCACCGGTTTTCTCGGTTCCGGCAAGGTATATTATCTTATCTTTTCTCCTCTCATTTTCATATCTATTTCTGAAATTGAAATTTGATTTTGACTTGGAATTGATCAGACAACGCTGCTGAATCATATTCTGACAGCGGAACATGGAAAGAGAATTGCGGTTATTGAAAATGAGGTATGTGAAGTTGTGAAATCTCTACTATACATGAATTGGAATTTGAATTTGAATATGCATATGATTATGACCTATGTAGCACCGACACATCTGAAAAAATGTGTGTCAGTAACGATTTTGACTGTTGTGATTATGTTTTAATTTATTTATTTTTTCAAATTATTAGCAGTGTTGATGTGTATGTGTTAGTGTCGGTGTCGTGTTTATTGTGTATGTGATTCATAATTTATGACTATGACTATTACTATGATTATAATTATGCTTTTTTTTATCAATTTTAGTTCGGTGAAATTGATATAGATGGCTCTTTAGTTGCGGCGAAAACGGCTGGTGCTGAAGATATTATGTTGTTGAACAATGGCTGCCTTTGTTGTACTGTGAGGGGTGATCTTGTTAGAATGATTTCTGAATTAGTCACTTCAAAGAAAGGGAAATTTGACCATATTGTTATTGAGACTACTGGTAAGTAACTAAGCAACTTCAAAAATTCTGCGTTGGTGTAGATTATAATTGTGAAATGGAACTGCCTGTTAGGGTTTTTGTGCTTGATGAGATTTTGTTCATTGTTTGTGTTTCTACAGGTTTGGCAAATCCGGCGCCAATAATCCAGACCTTTTATGCTGAGGAGAATATTTTCAATGAAGTTAAGTTGGATGGTGTTGTCACTTTGGTTGATGCCAAAAATGCTGGTCGTCATCTTGATGAGGTTAAATCAAAAGGTGTGGTCAATGAGGCAGTGGAACAGATTGCTTATGCCGATAGAATAATTGTGAATAAGGTATTGATGAGTGATTTATTCTTAGTGCTGGATGATTTGTAGTTTTTCATTGATGAAAAATATAGATTGTTGAGAAAATAGTGCATCGATTTTGATTTAGTAAATAGTTAACTAAATAATGTATAGTATGGTTATGGTTGTAATCCTTCCATATATCGAATTCGGAATTATTCTTAGTTCTACATCAGGTTATGGAAGGAAATGAATACTTTCTTTGTGCCATTTGGATAAGCTTCTAGCGAAGCACTTCGGTATTGTTAAATAGCCAGCTATAGCGCCAAAACTGTTGCGCTATTGCACAGCGGAATTTTAACAAACCACTAATTTCCGCTATCCACAATTGGCAACATTGAAACACTTATGAGTTATGACAAAAAGAAGTATTAAAAGAATCTTGCAAGAATTATGAGTTTTTTAAATACAGGTATCGGCTAATTTATTTTTTATTTAAGAATGAATTTTAGTTTGGATTATTGAGAAAATGGCCCATGTATTTTCTTTAATTAGCCAGCTAACCAATTAATTAATATATAATGAAGTTATATTGTAGTAATGTTATCAATCTTTGACAACGGAGTGTATGAGCTGACCCCAAAATGCCATAACAGGATAGCAGGATGGCCATTATTTGAAGTTTTTAGTCATACGAGGAGGGGGGAAATGATAGTAGGAGTGAGGTAGAGTGAGAGGAAACCCCTAACACTGTTTTGGTATATTTCAGTTGTAAATTTTTTAAAATACTCAACTACAAAGCCCCCGGCATTTAAATCTTAGGAGCTTTTTTTTGGAACTTTTCATCTCATTATGAGATGCAGCACCATCTCACCGCGACTACTATTGTTTCGGCAATTATGGCATCCACTGTGGCCACTACACCAAACGGCTTTGCTACTATAGGGTGCTATTGACTACACTATATTGCAGTATGGTCGACCTGGTCCTTCTATGCATCTAATTCAAAATTGTTCTTGAACTGAACTATGTAGTGCGATATGGAATAAACAAATACTTTCTTCTTTGTACTAGACATAGATTTTATGAAAGTGTTTGGATAAAATTCTCGAGAAACAGTTGTGCAAAAAGAAATGTTAAAAGAATCTTACAATATTTATGAGTTTTTTCAAAAGCAGCTTCTCACAGTTTAAATTAGTTACTGCATCTGAAAAATATCTTATTTTATTTCTCCATGAACATCTATAAGCTTTTAAGGGCTTTTCTGCAAGGAATAGCCATAAACTTGTTTTAACTGGGAATTCTCTCTGAGCTAGACGTGAATAGAAAGTGGTTCTAATAATACTCTTGTCTATCTTGCACCAGACTGATCTTGTTGGTGAATCAGACATCGCTTCTTTGGTCCAGCGGATTAGGGTCAGTCTTTCTCTCTCTATTGGATCTAAGCGTTCAGTTCTAATCTTAATTTTAACTCATTATTTTGAAACACATGACTAATGTTATTGCATTATTTATTTTAGAAAATTAACACCTTGGCCAATTTGAAAAGGACGGAGTATGGAAAGGTGAACTTGGATTATGTTCTTGGCATTGGAGGCTTTGATTTGGAAAGGTACATTTTTGTTTTGTTTTATTCTTTTTCAACTGTTTAATAAAAGGTAAATTTTAATGTAGGTTTACTTGTTCTCTGCACAATTAGTTTTGCTTAAATCACATAGATCCTACTAGCCTGTTCGTATACTTTTCATTTTTTAGTTGACCATATACTGAAATCATTCTCATTTTCCTACCATTTAACTTTAAGAACTTTTGGTGTCTTGTTATATTTGTACTGTTTAAGCCTGACTATATGATTTGTTCATGTCTTCTTGATCTTTTGAAGGATTGAGAGTGCCGTTAATGATGAAGGATCAAAAGAAGAAGTTCATGCTCATAGCCATGACCATGACCACGACCATGACCATGAACACCATCATGATCATGACCACCATCACCATGACGAGTCACATGACCACAAGCATGGTACCTATAAATTTGTCTTGTGTGTTAACTGAATTTTTGTCATGTTCTAGTTGTAACACAACACTGTTCAGGTTGCAATGGTGTCTTTTCTTTATATCGCTGTTCTATCTAATTTTAGTATTAGCATGGTCTCATCAGTTTTTACCTATTTGCTTCCCAGTTCAATACTTTCTCGATTCATAAAGACAGTATAATGATACAACATGTAGAAAATTCTCAATTTTACTGTATAGTTTTGCTATGAATTAAGGTAATTTTTTGTTTTATATGTAGATCACCACTCTCATGATCATACTCATGATCCTGGTGTTTCATCTGTGAGCATAGTTTGTGAAGGAAACTTAGATCTCGAGAAGGTTAGTGCTTGCAATTTTTCTGCTTAAAATCAAGTTAATTAAAAAGTCATTGTTAGCATTTATGTACCGGAAGGGTAACTAACTAACCTATTTTTTCTTCAGGCTAACATGTGGCTCGGTACCTTATTGATGGAGCATAGTGACGACATTTATAGGATGAAAGGTCTTTTATCGGTTGAAGGAATGGATGAAAGATTTGTCTTTCAGGTGATTTTTAAATTTACTTTTATGCTATTTATTGTTGTTGTTTTCAATCAAGCGGCTATATTCTCTCCATCTCTTCTTGTCATCCGCTGTTGCCCATACCAGGCATACCTTCACTGTTATCATATACCCGAATTAAGCATGGTTTTTTTCTGTTACAGGGAGTTCATGACATATTTCAAGGCTCACCGGAAAGGTTGTGGGGGGCAGATGAACCGAGGACAAACAAAATTGTTTTCATAGGGAAGAACTTGGATACTAAGGAATTGGAAAAGGGTTTCAAGGCATGTTTACTGTGATTTCTGCATAATTTTATTACAATGTCCTTAATCCTTTATTCTTTTGGATTGTGCGCATTGGATAATTTTGTCTCTACAATATAGAATTATGGATCTGCTTACTTTATGAATAGTGAAAATGTTCTCCATTTCTAAAATACCTTCTTTTAATGGAGGTTTTACTTTTAGCTTCTCTTCAACATTTTTCAGTACTATAGAGAATATCAGAAAACACAATTTAAGCCTTATTTTCAAACACGATACTAAGTACTAACTAAAATACACATCAAACAGAAGGAATTTAGAACTTATAACTTTTCCTTCTACTTTACTAGACCCAACTTTATCAACAACCTTAACAACAGCATAACCATTAGCACCATAGTATTTTCCAGTCCCTCCAATAACAGCAACATGTGACTCGAAAACATCACTCCTATGAACTCCAAAAAGTCTCAATCCATCTTCAAACTCACCTTTCACAAAACTCACTGTCATAGCCACCATATGCCTACTTCCATCTTCTTCACTAGCAACATAAACCCCTTGAGCTTTTCCAAGTTTCTTTAGTTCATCTCCATCACCACCTTCAACTAGTAGCTCCTCGTCGATCGGTGTTACCGATCCAAATTCGAGCTCTTGAAATGCTGCTCTTGTAGGAAAAGAGAAACCAATGGTAGAGAGATCAAGTGTTTGTGTTTGAGTTGATTGTGGTATTGGTATCTCTTCATTTGGAGGGGTAAATTCTAGAGGTTTTGGATTTGTGACCATAGTAGTGGTAGGTTTCTCTGAATTATTATCAGGTTTTGTATCGTTTAGCATATGTGGCATTAAAAATGTTATTCTATGATGGCCATGATAATGATTAGGAGTTGGATTAACAAGAGTTCTAGCTGAGGAAGATTTGTTTATGGTGGTGATTAACAAAAGTAACATGATAGTTGCTAGAAGAGAAGAGAGATTGGCCATTGTTGCATTGATTCTCTTGGCATTAGTTTGATTGATTTATTTATATAATTATTGATAGGGTTCAAATATAAGTGTAGTGGTTAAAACTTTGAATTAACTATGATCCAATATTAAGTGGTTAGGTTGTGGATGAATGGAACAAACTCAACCAATACATGATTTAAAAAAAAATCCATAATGTTTTTTTTTTAAATGACATCTAGTGTAATTTGTGTAAATGGATTCCATATATTGAAATTCTCTTATATTTTCTCCACTAGACCAATTTCCATCATTCAAGAATGTCTTTTCTCTATATCACAAAACTCTTTTATCCTTCTACTTTTTAAGGATTTAAAAACTACTCACTTAAATGACTATGTGTATATTTTAGATGATTTATTATTTGTGAAATTTAACAAATTATTGTATATGAATATTTTTGGAAGAATTTTAAAGATAAATAATATAATTTAAGAAAAAGATATCTAATCGAATTTTCTGTATAAAAAGTGAAGGGAGACTAAAACAATTTAAATTTAAATAGGAAAATTAATTTTATAAATCATAGGGAGACCAAAACTATTAAATAAAGAAAATCAAAATCTCACAATTTAAATTAGAAACACTAAAATTATAATTAAATATTTGAGTGGAGATTCACTTTAGGCCTACAACAATATATTAAACAATTCAGTCTCAATATTTTCCTAAAACAATATATTAAAACAATTCAGTTTTAATACTATTTATATTTTATTTGGTTGTTGAACGAAAAGAAATAAATAAAACTATATAAAATAAATATAAAAGAAATATAAAAGAATCAAAGATCTTGATCTAAAAATCTTACTAGAACCAAAGATCTTGCTTTGAGTTTTCGTTATGCACCAACCTGTACTTGTTTCTATCAACTTTTCGTTTGGGTATTTGTTCTACTTAAGAACCTTTACTTGTTTCTATCAACTTTTTGTTTGGGTATTTGTTCTACTTAAGAATGATTGAAAACTCTTAACTTCGTTCGGCAACAACCTTTACACAATTCTACCAGTCTTCAATAGAATATAAAGAGCATTCTTTATCTTTGCTGGAAGTCATTCTCTAGATACCATATATAATATGTGATTCTTTATCCTGATACACACTTAAAAACTTCACAAAAAATATTACTTTTCCTAATATACCTTGGATCTACCACTCACACTAAATATTTTGAACTGAGTGCCACTACAATGGTTTCTTGGTTCAGAATTGAAAATGATGATGTTTATCTAAAGAATCTCACATAACACAATCTAGATTTCACAAGAATAACATTCTAGAAAGTTTTTTCACATATTGAAACAAGAAGATGTGTCTGTGAAAGGAAGAATACACATGAATTTTTCTCAAGATTTGTGAAAGAATAGGTTTTTTATCTTGTTCACTAAAAACACATTAAACAAATTTTTATGAATGCGTGAGAAAAATATATTGTATTATCCAGAATTATTATGCAGCAAAAGACAAAAAAAAGATTTATACTAGTGATAGAAGTTAGACACAAAAGTAAGAGAAAATACATGTATTAAGTCAAATCATACATTCGTGATTTAAATCACATAAAATAATGACTTGAATCAAGGTGATAAAATATGAAAATGGCAAATTTTGATTCGAATCATGATGTGAGACATGTGATTTGAGTCAAGCAATTCCTTGATTTGAATCGTGGTTGATTCTTAAAAGTTTATTTGATCATGATTCTAGTCAAAGAGAATCATGAAGTCTTTTGATTCAAGTAAGAGAATTCCTTGATTTTAATTAGAAATACAGAGCCACAATCCTGATTTCCAAATGAATCTTTGGATTCAAATAAGCCATATGTGTTATTCGAATTAAGAATAAAAAATACCATATTTTAAGTTTTCGAACTTGTGACTCAAGACAGACATATGTTGACCTTTGACTAACTAGTTCATGATAAAAAAAATATTGAAATGGATAAATACTAACTTATTGAATATAAAGAGTGACACAAGGAAAAATTTATAATGAATAATCAAATTACAACCAAATTAATCAAAGCAATAAATTAAATTACAGCAAATCGTAAATGTTACAAAAACATCAAAACACATATGAAAGAGCGAGGATAAAATTGTTACCGACATAAAAAATTCAACCTAAACCAAACTCATTCTAATTTTCAATCGCCTTAGCCATTTCTTCAACATGGTGAATCGACGAGGCATAACCATAAGTACTAGTTTTGATATTTGCGACCAAGAAACCTTAGCATATATATGAGCTACTATGGAGAAGTTACACCGCTCCAATCAGATCTCCGAGAATGGCACAATAAGGATTTCTAGAAAAAATACAAGGTCATAGATCCCTAACCTCTTCTTAGATGAGATTTGGGGCACTCAAATACCAAAGAACTTTAAGTTATCACTGGTGAAATTTGAAGGGAATAGTTACTCCTAAGAGCATATAGTCGCCATCAACACCTAGATGGGAATCATTGACACACTTGATTATTTGAAGTGCAAACTCATATCTAGCATTTTCAAAGATGAGGCCCTAAGGTAGTTCAAGAATCTCCCCATCCACTTAGTAATCAATTACCAGGATCTCTATAGGAAGTTGATCCATATATTCTCGGCAAGAAAACACCGAAAGGTTTCCACCATTATCCTTTTTTAATGCCCACTAGGGGCATTCACAATCTTTGATGGAGTATCTCATGTGTTTTAATGAGTCAAGCACCAAGGCAATTCACATGAACCAAGAGTCGTGGGAGTGTTCCTGAATAATCTGAGAGCAGGGAATTTTAATGTATCATTCACCTAGAATGAAATCATGGTATGTGTTGAATGTTAAATCAAGGGAAACAAGAGCAACACCAATGCCAAAGATGCCAAGGAGTGTGCCTTTGGGGTATCCAACCCATTGCAACAACATCCTATGAGTCATTATGCCTCTCCTATTAGAGATATGATGACTTTCAAATGAAGCAGGAGGCCATATGATAACTTCACGCCCTTGAACACTCGTCGGGAAAAGATCTAGTGTGACGTGCTTCACGCACATGATAGCTTGAGCTCGACAACATGGCGAGGGGAAATCACATTGATATTTGCTATCAACATAAGAAAGGAATTAAGCGACTCATACAATAAGGTGCTGCTAGCATAAGTGCAAGTACATTTTTATCGTTTCCACATGTATTGGTTGTGTTTCAAAGACCGTTCAATAGTTTTTACGGTTTTAAAGATGTTTTTGAAGGTGAGAAAAATATAAACAATAATGGGGTTGAATTGTGTATGGTAAAGTTTACTTCTTTTTCTTAAACATGTTTCAAAAAATCTTTATCTGGGTTATGCAATTCATCATCACCACACTCCACCTCAACAAGAATCTCTTCCTATCCAACTCTTCTTTAGAGAACTTCATACTTCAATCAACGTCATCTGTTTTCTTGAAGTCCATTTCAGCTTCATTGAAAACTTAATCTCGACTTATGATACACATCTTGTGATCTGGCTCTAGGCACCACAACGTATAAGTTTTGACTCCTTTTAGGGTATCCAAGGAACATACATCTTCGAGCTCTAGGTTCGACCTTGTCTTGCCTAATGTGATCATATACAACACAACCAAATACTCTAAGTCTGTCGAGATTAGATGGATGTCTCGACCATACTTCTCCAGGTGTCTTTATCCCCAGGGCAGGCAAATGACACATATTTATCAAGTAAAATGCAGTCATGACTGTCTCAGCCTAAAAAACATTATTTAATTCCACACTAACCAACATGTATCTAACCGTTTCCAAAATGATTCGATTAAATCTTTCATCCAAACCATTTTGTTGGAAAGTACATGCAGTAGTTATGTGTCTTGCAATACCAGACGCACCACAATAGTTATAGAAAGCCTCATTGCAAAATTCAAGAATGTTGTCGATCCTTTCAACGCTTCTAACGAACCTTGTTGAACCAGTAGGTCTTGCATCTGTAAGCGCCACAAACCAAAATATTCACACCGATGAATTTTTCAATCTCATGCTTTGTTAACGACATATTCTCCTTCACGCTCACCACATTAATTTGTTGTGAAAGCGATGCCTAGAAAATAGAGTATGATCAGTTCCTTGATAAATAAGAAAACCATACAGTAAAAGAAAAGAGAAAAGAGAAGAGAAAGACAATTCAAAGTGGTTAAAAAAAGTGAATTCTTGATTCAGTTACACATTTAGGAACAATGTTTATAATTGAATTTCAAGCAGATTATTTTCTCCCTCTGATTAGAATTATCAGGGATTGATTGAGAAATGATGACTAGTATGCTATTTATCGAAAAACTACTCTAACTTTCAACTAACATAATAAACAATTGACCCAACAGACTGAACCAATTCGACGTGCTAACAATCTAGCATATTTCGACAGCTACACTATCTCTTTGCCAACTACACTAACTCTTCGACTTCAACCGAGTTTACTACAACACTAATTTATAACTCATAAGTTATAAATATTTATTTAATATTTTTAAATTTTAATTAGATGTAGAGTTATTTGTAATATATATTCAATAATATTCTAAGAGACATTAGATGAAAAGGATGAGCTCCTTATTAGGGTCTTAAGCTTAAGAAAGTAAAATGAGTTATATGTATTAGTTAGACTCACTTAAATAGTCAACTTTTAGTTGTTAGATTGCAAATGATTTTAATCTTTTAAATTTATAGAGAACCAAATCAAATTTTAAATTCAAAATTATTTATTATTAGTCTCTCTATGAAATCCGTCATAATAAGAATAAATAAGAAGCTATTATTAATTTTGATTGTTAATGGATCTCTTATTTATAACTCATGTATTATTTAGGCAAAATATCTAAATTGGTCCCTTAACTCTACCTCAGGCTCCAATTTGGTCCTCTATATTTAAAAAGTATCAAAGTAGTCCTTTAATTGTTAAAAAGTTTCACGTCCTTTCTGTCCATTTTTAACTAACAATCAATTTTTGTTTGGCAATTTTTGTTTGGTTGGCATCTGACGTGGCACTGGTCATACGCGTGACACTGAGTCATTGTGAAAAATTCCAAAATTGTTGATTTAGTCTAGATTCAAACCCATACCATCTTGCTTGTAAGCAATAAAAACTTACCACTACACCACTTCACAATTAATATTTATTATTTCAAATCAGTTTATATTTAAGTAACATAATTAAAAAAAATATTTATGCTTCATGTATGACTAATGCTTGCTAATGCACACAACTCATTATATATAAAAAATCACCATACTTGTATGAAGAATTCTACAATCACAGTGTTTGCAAAAGTAATAGGAATAAGGATTTATCATATGAACCTTATATGCATGCATGAAATTTCAATTAAAATATCTTTAAAACATAAACCTGATACATTACAGAACTACAAAGGAAAAAAGCTTTGCAAATTTACCAGAGGATACAAGAAAAATCATGTTTGAATTAAAATATCTTTAAAATATAAACCTGATGTTTAATAAATATGCAGGAAAAAATGTCAGTAAAATGGAAATAAGAAAACTCATTTTTAAAACATAGAAACAAACACTAAATCAAAATTAACCTCATCTAGTATGATTCGCTGCCACTTTACAGCGTGTAGAGCTGACATAACATTTGATTCATTTTTCTTAACTTGTTTGGATTGTTTTTCTTGTCTAACAACACTAGGTCCATCACAATTTCTGTCACGCCAGTTCAACGTATGTTTGCACTCAGATTCAACAATAGAGTATGAAGTTATCACAAAATCATACTTGAAGTTCAACATATGCCTGCACTCAGATTCAACAATAGAGTATGAAGTTATTACATGAGTTCCTTTGACTAAAGGCAACACTACAGAAGAAGATGGTAAAAGTGAAGGTGAAGCTGCAAATCCATTTTGTTGGAGTTCTCGTTTGGCAAGGACAAGGTCAATTGCTTCAATGGTCTTTCCCATTCCCATTTCATCTACAAGCACTCCGCCTCTGTAATTTTGTTCTTGATTCAAAGCCCAAGCTAACCATTCCTTTTGGAACCTAAGCAAAGGTACAATGAAATCAGAGGAGGCCTCAGCAGTTTCATTCAACATTTCACTCTCATAATCTTTTTCCATATAGTTAATGTGCTTTGTTTGTGACCTATTTTTTTAATTATGTTACTTAATTATAAATTAATTTGAAATAATAAACATTAATTATGAAGTGGTGTAGTGGTGTAGTGGTAAGTTCTTATTGCTTGCAAACAAGATGACATGGGTTTGAATCCAGACTAAATCAACAATTTTGAAATTATTATCGGGCATTACAATAAAACTACACATTTTCGATTCTAATTCATTTATATTTTTCTTGACACAATTATCACCAACGAACAATATAACTGGTTAGTTAAAACACTTCTTCACTAGTGTTTGAAGAGAATATCTTCATTATATCTTGTTGAACTATTTGGAGAGCTTAAAAAAATATTGGATTTCAAAGTGGCTCTTAAAGTGATTGGAGTAAACTTAATTCCATCTCGTTTGATTTGATTGACATTTTTAACTTCTTGAGTGACGATTTTAAGGTCAAACATCCCTATTATGTCTCTTGGAAACCTCATCCTTCAAATATTTGTAAGTTAAATGTTGATGGTGATTCATTTGGCAACCCATAAACTTCTTACTATGATGGAATAATCCCCAAATCTAAAGGTGATTGGCTCATTAGATACCATGTCTATTATGGTCACAATCACATTACACCAATGAATGTTGGATTATTGATAATGGCTTGGAACATTTGCTTTCGTTTCATTATTTCTAAATATGACTTAACTCAACATTAATTCTAATATTATTTCTTTCAAAAGTAGGTCACTCGTTGACTCACCTTTATATATCATATATGTCAAATATAAAAAAGTATTTATCTTATAATTAGAATCTAACTCACTATTAGTTAACGAGACACTTATTAACTACTAAGTAATATGTTTCTTTTATGCGATGATTAACTATTAAATAATATGTTTCTTTTATGCGATGATTGTCATTCTACTATTATGTTTGACTTCACGTTGAATTTCATAGAATTGCGACAAATTTAAGGGAAACCATCTTTTCGAGCTTCTTTAAAATCACTTTACAGTAACATCTAAACATTAATTTGATAGTTGAAACACGAAACAAATAAGTTGTTCATCATCTTCACCTCTCATTTTCTCTTATTTTTTCAAAGAGTTAGATTCTTAAAAAACTTATATTCATTTATTTTGTTTGTTTCTTTTTTTTTATTCTCGTTCATAAAATAAAAATTCTTAGATTAGATACTTAAAATTTGAAGAGATATATGCTTATTTCACTTGGTTAAAAAAATAAATTAAGTTAGTCACTCTTAAAAACTTGTAGAACTAAAAAGACTAGCATAGCAAAATAGGGTTTATACTCAACTCAAGGTTCCCGCTCCGCTTCACATAGTTAAGAACAATAGAATGTTTATATCAAATCCAAACACAAAACTCTAAACCCTAACCCCCCATTTCCGGCTCCGCCTCATCTAAACCGGTAGCCATGTATCTCTACAATCTCACTCTTCAACGCCCCACCGGCATCATCTGCGCCATCAACGGCAACTTCTCCGGCGGCAAGGGCCAAGAAATCGTCGTCGCCAGAGGCAAAGTCCTCGATCTCCTCCGCCCCGACGACAACGGTCGCATCCAAACCATTCTCTCCGTCGAAGTGTTCGGCGCCATTAGGTCGTTAGCTCAGTTCCGTCTCACCGGTGCTCAGAAGGATTTCATTGTCGTAGGTTCTGATTCCGGTAGAATCGTTATTCTTGATTACAACAAGGAGAAAAATGTTTTTGATAAAATTCATCAAGAAACGTTTGGTAAATCTGGTTGCCGGAGAATTGTTCCAGGTCAGTATATCGCTGTAGATCCCAAAGGTAGAGCTGTTATGATTGGTGCTTGTGAGAAGCAGAAGCTTGTTTATGTGTTGAATAGAGATACTGCTGCTAGGTTAACTATTTCTTCTCCTTTAGAAGCTCATAAATCACATACTCTTGTTTTTTCGATTTGTGGTGTTGATTGTGGATTTGAGAATCCTATTTTTGCTGCTATAGAGTTGGATTACTCTGAGGCTGATCAGGATTCAACTGGTATGGCTGCTTCTGAAGCTCAGAAGACTTTGACCTTTTATGAGCTTGATTTAGGGCTTAACCATGTTTCTAGAAAGTGGTCTGATCAGGTTGATAATGGTGCCAATTTGCTTGTTACTGTTCCTGGTGGGGCTGATGGTCCAAGTGGGGTTCTTGTTTGTGCTGAAAATTTTGTTATTTATAAGAATCAGGGGCATCCGGATGTTAGGGCTGTGATTCCTAGGCGGGCTGATTTACCTTCTGAGCGGGGTGTTCTCATTGTTTCTGCTGCTATGCATAAACTGAAGAACATGTTCTTCTTCCTTCTGCAGACTGAATATGGGGATATCTTTAAGGTAACATTGGAACATGAGGGAGACCGTATCTCTGAATTGAAGATTAAGTATTTTGATACCATTCCTGTTACTTCTTCCATGTGTGTGCTCAAGTCGGGGTTCTTGTTTGCGGCCTCCGAGTTTGGAAATCATGCTCTGTATCAGTTTAAGGCAATAGGGGATGATGATGATGTGGAGGCTTCGTCTGCTACGTTGATGGAAACTGAAGAGGGTTTTCAGCCTGTGTATTTCCAGCCCAGGAAACTTAAAAATCTTGTTAGAATTGACCAGGTTGAGAGTTTGATGTCAATTATGGATATGAAGGTCAGTAATCTTTTTGAAGAGGAGACTCCTCAAATTTTTACTCTCTGTGGGCGTGGACCACGATCTTCTCTAAGGATCTTGAGAACTGGTTTGGCTGTCAGTGAGATGGCAGTTTCTAAGCTTCCTGGTATACCTAGTGCTGTTTGGACTGTGAAGAAGAATGTTATTGATGAGTTTGATGCTTATATTGTGGTGTCGTTCACCAATGCCACACTTGTGCTTTCCATTGGTGAGACAGTCGAAGAAGTCAGTGACAGTGGGTTTTTGGACACTACCCCTTCCCTTTCCGTTTCTTTGATAGGTGATGATTCTCTTATGCAAGTCCATCCAAATGGTATTAGGCATATTAGGGAGGATGGTCGTATTAATGAATGGAGAACACCAGGGAAGAGAACAATTGCAAAAGTTGGGTCGAATAGGCTTCAGGTGGTTATTGCTCTGAATGGAGGGGAGCTTATATATTTTGAAGTGGATGTAACTGGTCAGTTGATGGAGGTGGAGAAGCATGAAATGTCTGGCGATGTTGCTTGTTTGGACATTGCTCCAGTGCCCGAAGGCAGACAAAGATCCCGTTTTCTTGCAGTTGGCTCTTATGACAAGACAATCCGAATTTTATCACTGGATCCTGATGATTGTATGCAGACTCTAGGTATACAGAGTCTTTCTTCAGCTCCAGAATCTCTTCTTTTCCTTGAAGTTCAAGCTTCTATTGGTGGTGAGGATGGTGCAGATCATCCTGCTAGTCTTTTCCTGAATGCTGGTTTGCAGAATGGTGTCTTGTCTAGAACTGTGGTGGATATGGTCACAGGTCTGCTTTCTGATACCCGCTCCCGTTTCTTAGGATTGAGAGCCCCAAAACTGTTTCCCGTTATCGTAAGAGGCAAGCGTGCTATGCTCTGCCTTTCAAGTCGCCCTTGGCTTGGTTATATTCACCAAGGCCACTTTCTCTTAACACCCCTTTCATACGAAACCCTTGAATTTGCTGCCTCATTTTCATCTGACCAATGTATGGAAGGCGTAGTTGCTGTTGCTGGTGAGGCATTGAGAATTTTTACCATTGAAAGATTAGGAGAAACCTTTAATGAGACAGTTATCCCACTTAGATACACACCTAGAAAATTTGTGCTGCAACCCAAACGGAAACTTTTGGTGGTGATTGAGAGTGATCAAGGAGCATTTACTGCAGAAGTTCGTGAAGCTGCAAGGAAAGAGTGTTTTGATGCTGCTCAATCTGGGGAAAATGGGACAGGAAGTGCAGACCAAATGGAAAATGGTGGGGAGGATGAGGATAAAGATGACCCCCTCTCTGATGAGCATTATGGTTATCCAAAAGCTGAATCAGATAAGTGGGCATCCTGCATCAGAGTTCTTGATCCAAGGACAGGAAATACAACCTGTCTTTTGGAACTCCAGGATAATGAGGCTGCATTCAGTGTATGCACAGTAAATTTCCATGATAAAGAATATGGAACCCTTTTAGCTGTTGGCACAGCAAAGGGGCTGCAGTTTACGCCCAAAAGGAGTTTAGCTGCTGGATTTATTCATATATATAGGTTTCTAGAGGATGGAAGGTCTCTTGAACTACTTCACAAAACTCAAGTTGAAGGCGTTCCTCTTGCTCTAAGTCAGTTTCAGGGAAGGTTACTTGCAGGAATAGGACCTGTTCTCAGACTGTATGATTTGGGGAAAAGAAGATTATTAAGAAAGTGTGAGAATAAACTATTCCCCAACACAATTGTCTCTATTCAAACCTACCGTGATCGAATTTATGTTGGTGACATCCAAGAGGTATCTTTCTATTCAATGTTTGTCTCTAATCTATTTGTTAAATATATGTCTATTTGAGTCGGGCATTCACAAACAACTTTCTGTCATGATTTTTGGTATTTTCTGTTAGAATCTGATATTGCATTAGCTTCTGTCATTAACTTGTCTTTGACCATAGTGTAAATATTTGAATTTTACTAAACTGGTTTATATTAGAGCTCCAGGAGGGACTGTTTGTTCTATATTAGAAAACTTGATTAAGGCAGAAATAAAACTTTCTTAATTTTGGACAGAATAGCTATTCACAGACTCAATGTACCGCTGCTCTTTGATTTCTGTTTCATATATAAAGATCTTCATCTAATTGTGTTTTATGTATTCTCTCCAGTCTTTTCATTACTGCAAGTATAGACGGGATGAAAATCAACTTTACATATTCGCCGATGATTGTGTTCCGAGATGGCTTACGGCATCGTACCACATAGATTTTGACACCATGGCTGGTGCGGACAAGTTTGGAAATATCTATTTCGTGCGGTTGCCGCAAGACGTATCTGATGAGATAGAAGAAGATCCTACTGGCGGGAGGATCAAGTGGGAGCAGGGGAAGCTGAATGGAGCTCCTAATAAGGTGGAAGAAATTGTACAATTTCATGTTGGCGATGTGATCTCATGCTTGCAAAAGGCCTCTCTTATACCAGGTGGTGGAGAGTGCATTTTATACGGAACTGTTATGGGAAGTATTGGAGCATTACATGCTTTTACTTCACGAGATGATGTTGATTTCTTTTCTCATTTGGAGATGCATATGAGGCAAGATAACCCACCTTTGTGCGGAAGAGACCACATGGCGTATAGATCTGCCTATTTTCCTGTTAAGGTATACCTAATCTATATTACGCCGTAGATTCTCTGTTATTATTACAATGCATTGTTTGCCATCCATATTTTCATGGTTGGGTTTGCCTCAGATTTATTATACTATGCTTCCGGCGAAAATCTTGACACATCCAAATGTTTAATTTTATTTAGTGTATTTTAACCATTGTGTGAATGTATCTGTGTAGGATGTTATTGATGGGGACCTATGTGAACAATACCCAACATTGCCAATGGATTTGCAGCGAAAAATTGCTGATGAATTGGACAGGACCCCTGGAGAAATTCTGAAGAAACTCGAGGAAGTACGGAACAAGATTATTTAAGAAATGATGATTAGAGAGGTATGATCCCTATTTCTGTTGAGTTACTCTCTATAGTAAAACTCGTAAGTGATACTTATAGCAAGAAGCCAATAATTTTGATTCAACGAATACTTTATACTGTGATTCTGTATTTTGTGCAGGTGTTGGCGAAATCGGCGGAATCTTGTTATTCGAGTAGGTTGTTTGCCTAATGTTAGAGTCACTAACAAAGTGAAGAAAGTATGCATTTTTCATCATACGGGGAAGGTGGAAGCTGTGGATTTATTTGTCATATTATGACTCTCTGTACTATGCATTTGTAGCGTGTCTTGTGGAAGTGAAACACATAAGCCCCAGTTGGCAATTTATGTTGTAATTAATGATAATTGACTGTTAATTTCATGCTTCGTGGATGTGATAAGCAACCCATCTCTCTCAATCTAACCTCTCAGTGAGATGTTTAGATTCTTCTAACAGATTTTCATACTTGCACGCAATTTTTACTTAAGCAATTAAATAATTAGTTGAAAGCTTCAACTAGTCGCTTTAAGTCATTTATCACCGACGTCGTGAATGAAATAGCCAAATAGGTGTGTAGAAATTTTCTTCATTTATCTGTTAATCAGTGAAGTCGATTGGAGATTGCTTTTTGATATTGATTGATTGTGATAGTTTTTGAATTGATTACAATGTATACGTCGGTTTGCTCATAAGATTAGCTAGTTTTTAATTTGATTAGTTTTTTTAATTATAATTTACTTTAAAGTCAGCAAAATTAATTGACATACACAAGTGGTGTCTTGGAATGGTTTTTAATATTTAATGTTATAGTACCCTCAAAATGATAAACACCCATTTCTGATTCATTACGGTAACACTTGAAAATGAGAAATATTTATCGGTTTTCTTCTCTACTATTCTTTTTTCTTCCAAACTCTCAAACATAGTTTAAGGGGCATACAAATTATATAGTACTTCAAAAATTAAAATTTTGAAACCCCCAATTCAACTCACTAACATGTCATTCTATTTTATTTTTTTTATAAAAATAAATTCCCGTGAATTTAAATTAGATATTGATAGTGCAACTAAAAATATTTTTTTTGATGCCCCTGGAAATATATTTTGAAATTAAAAAAATATGTCATGACATTAAATTATAGTATTTCATTAATTAAGGATATTGATACTCAACTAAATTCAAGAATACCATACATTTATCTTTTATAAATTATCAAACATATCCTTAGTGTATATATTGATTCATGATCTATTTTTATTTTTCTTCAAATAATGCATATCCATTTTATTCAAATTAATTACTAAAATTTTATGATATATTATAATTGATATCAAATATATTGATTCATGCAAAACAAATAACAATGTGGTGATTTTAACAAAAATAAACTCTGGATTCAAAAGTTGAGTCAGGAATATGACTAAAAGTAAGTAACATTAGAGGCGCTAGAACAAAAGTGAAAATTTCGAACTCACTAACATTTTCAATTATGTTGAAGTCAAATTTGAGGGGGAAGAAGATGAAAAAACAGACCAGTGACGAGAAGAAACCACATTCACAACCCATCTTTACATTTTGATAGTGATCCAACTCAAGCCAAAAACCTCTAAGAGTTTCAAAATATTCAATGACTAAATGCCTTTGTTGATATCACAAGAAGGAGTAATGTGTAAAATGATATTCCTCGTTATTGTGTAATAATAATAATACATAATAGTACCTACTGTATATATATAGCAACGAGAGTTGTGCCTATGCTACCAAACTATACAATATATTTACATGTACAATAGAATATCTAATACTAGTTATGTTAATATCTCCCCACAAGTTGGAATATGTACCTTACATAATCCTAACTTGGACAACAATGAAGTAAACCCAGGAGAGTGCAATGGTTTGGTTAAAACATCAGCTAGTTGTGAACTAGATGGTACAAGAAGCAAATGAATCATCTTGGAAACCAGCTTTTCCCGTATGACATGACAATCGAGTTCAATATATTTGTTGCGCTCATAAAAAGTAGGATTATGCGCGAGATATATATAGCAGATTTACTATCGCAGTAAATAGATGCATGATTAGAAAATGTGATACGAAAATCTTTAAAAAGGTAACACAACCACTGTATTTCACAAGTAAGGTATGCTAGTTCCCTATATTCGACTTCAGTGGGAACCTAGATATCGTATTTTGCTTCTTGGAACGCCAGGAGAGAAGAGAGTCACCAAGAAAGACACAAAAACTTGTGATAGATCTTCTAGAATCAGGGTATCGTGCCCAATCTGAGTCTGCAAAACCATGAAGCTTGAGTGCACTAGAACTTGAAAATAACACTCCTTGAGCAAGGAAAGCCTTTAGATGTCTAAGGACCCGAGTAGGAGCTTGATAGTGAGAGGTGAAAGGATTGGCAACAAAGTGACTAAGATGTTGTACAAAGTAAGAGATGTCAGGACGAATATTAGTCAGGTACAAGAGTCTACCAATCAACTTACTATATAAAGAAGGATCATCCAAATGAATTCCTTTAGTAGAAGAGAGCTTTGTGCTAGGATCAATAGGCGTTGAAGCAGGTTTAGCACCAAGAAATCATGTGTCTTCAAGTAACTCTAAAACATACTTCCTTTGATTGAGAACGATGCCAGAATCAGACCTGGAAATTTCCAAGCCAAGAAAATATCTAAGTTGGCCAAGATCTTTAATGTGAAATTTATTATCCAAGAAGGCCTTAACATTGTTGATTTCAGTAAAAGAGTCTCCTGTCAAAACTATGTCATCAACATATACAAGGAGGGCAGTAAAACAATGAGAAAAACTCTTGGTGTATAAAGAGTGATCAACTGTAGACTGTTTGTAACCCAAGGATATGAGAGCAGAAGATAGCTTAACATGCCATTGTCTATTGGCTTGCTTCAAGATATATAAGTATTTAGTGAACTTACATACCTTGTTAGGATCAGAAACACCATAACCCAGAGGGAGAGACATATACACATCCTCATTGACATCCCTATGTAGAAAAGCGTTATTCACATCAAGTTGCTCAAGATGCCAGTGCTTGATAGATGCAATGGAAAATAACACGTTGACAATAATAATTTTTGCAACAGGAGAAAAAGCATCGAAATAATCCACACCTTCAAGTTGAGTATAACATTTTGCCACTAACCTAGCCTTATATCTCTCTATGGTGCCATTGGCATGATATTTAATTTTGTAGACCCATTTGCAACCAACTGGAACTTTACTTGCAGGAAGATCCACAAGAGTCTAAGTTTGGTTATCCTTAAGGGCAAACATCTCAGCATCCATAGCCTTTCTCCAACATTCATGTTTGGAAGCTTGGAGGTAGGTTATAGGTTCATAATTGGAAGAAATGGTACAACAGAAATGTCTATATAAGGGAGAGCAATTGTCATAGGACAATGAGCTCGAGATAGGATAAGGAGTAGAAAGAGAGGAGGGTGAATGTTAAGGGATGGTGGATAACAAATTACAATGGAAATCCTTAAGATATGATGAATGATGATTAGATCTATTAGATTTTTGAAGAAATGGGGCAGGTATGGAAACAATAGGTGCATTGTGAGTAGCACCATTGTCCAGGATTTATGGAATAATGTCATTAGACGCATTAGGGTCAGAATCTATGATGTGGGACATAGAATTATTTTGGCCTGAGGTGGCTAGGTTAGGAGATTGATGTGGACTGGTTGGAGGGGGAGCAGAAGCTGCAGCAGGTGAGACAGGTTGTATGTCATATGATGAGTATTATCCATAGGTCTAAGCATTTGTGTATTATCCACGAGGTTGACATAATTTTGAAAAGGAAAACGGTCTCATAGAAAACAACATTGCGAGAAACAAACACTTCATGGGATATGAGAACATAAAGTAAGCACCATTTGGTACCATATTTAAAACCAATGAACATAGCTTTCCTAGCCCTAGGCTAAAACTTTGTTCTATGGGCTTGGAGTGTGGTTGCAAAATAAAGGCAACCAAACACTTTCAAATGGATTAGGACAGGAAAGGAATCCTATTAATGAGTTGAACACCATGTTTAATGCTAAAATTCCATAGAGTAGTGGGGGCATTAGAGTGGAATATAGTGGCTTTAGCAACATTAAGTATATGCTTATGCTTACTCTCAACCACCTCATTTTGTTGTGGTGTTTCAACACAAGATCCTTGGTGAGAGATGCCTTTAGACAAAAGAAAAGAACTTGAGGCTAGGAACTCTGAGCCATTATCATATCTGAGACATTTGAGATGCAATTGATTCAGAAATGGATCTTTGAATCCATGAAAGGACCACGGTGTTGCATCGGATCCACTGAGCATAGAGAGGGTCCGAAATGAACGGTTTGGGGAACGATCCATCAATGAATTTTTCCTTGTTCTTCGAGATCAATGCGATGTGCATAGATCGAGACCATATGTGATAGTTTTTGTTGTCAAGCGGTGGAGCCACAAGAATCAAAGTGGGGCATTCGCTTGGATGCAGATAATAGGGATTCACATAATTCGTCGCAAAATCAGCAAAGCTCTGGTGATCCATAGCATGAAGTGAAAAAATTGCAGAAAAGAAACAAAAAGATAGCTCGAAGAATATCAAGATTGGGAATGGAAAAATCTTGAACGAACGAAGAAGAGAATAGAAAAATTGATCACCAGATTGAGCTCTGATACCATGTTGTGCAATAATAATACATAACAATACAATACCTACTATATATATATATATATATATATATATATATAGAGAGAGAGAGAGAGAGAGAGTAGCGAAAGTTGGATATTTTTTAAATAACCCATATTAATAAACAAAATACCAAAATAACATGTATTTCAAAAGAAATACCAAACTGGCGTAGTTTTAGTAAAGATTCACCATTTGAATTGGCGAACATGTGCATAATACAAATGAATTCGCCAATCCAAATGGCTAAACAATGCAATTTTACACACACTCACCACACCATTTGGCGAACATGGCTAAAAATTCAAATGGATTCGCCAATCCATTTGGCGAATATGTTACTTTGTGATTTTAAAGGCATTCACCAAATGAAGTGATGAATGTGTTACTTTGTAATTTTTTTCCTATAAATACATGTGTCGTAAACAAAGTTATCACTCATTTACACCAAACTTCTCTCACTCCTTCTTTACAATCCCTCTCCCATTCATTCCTTTCAATCATTCCCTCTCATAACATGGCTTCTCCTCGTCCATATACATTTGCATCGACACCATCATCCTCAACATCAGAAGAACCGCTTCAAAAATTTGATATTTTGAAGAAAAATGCTTTGGTGTTTTTCTCACCAACAAAGCCTCCTTTGAAGATGTTTCTCTGGAACATGCAAACTTTGGAACACTTGCATAGAGAATTAAACCGCTGGTTAGAAGGATAAATCGGGCATAAAGAAAAGATCATTAAAATTGAGAAGCGGGTTGTGGAGTCTGGTGTGATGAAATGGAGAAAAGTGGTCAATGATGCGGGTGTTCTTGTGATGATGTTAGGTCGAGATGAAGTTGTCTTGATGGTTGTAATAGGCTAGATATGTTGAATGTTCTTGTTATTGTATTTATGTATGGTCGTGTTTTAAATTATGTATTTTCTTGTTTTATTTATGTATGTTCTTGTACGTGGTTGTAAGATTTTATTGGTATGAATGAAACGAGACTTCTATTATAAATAGATACGGTTACAATGGTTTAAATTATGTTGTTGTGCTTGGTCCAACATTGGGACATTTTTTACGATTGTGCCCGGGATGACGACATGAACTGCATAGTCTCACCATTTTGTTCACCGTATCCATTTCTGTGCGAATACGCGTGCTGTTAGGACGCCCCTTTTTATTTCTTCGCATTTTTTCATTGTGCCAGACTATTTCCCCGTTGTATGTGGGTCAGTAGTCCTCATTTGCAACAACCAGAAAGCTTTTGTTGTAGACGTTGCAAAGATTGTGCACTTGGTAAACAGGGGACAGTAAGTTTGAATGGTCCAGCCGAACCTTTGAATATACCGCTATAACATGGAAGCAAGACATACGAAAGGCTTGAAATTTCCGTAGTCACACCAATTGTTATCAAGTTCTACCCGATAGGATCCCCTCGGTCACCCTTTGTGGTGATCCATTATCTCAGCAACATTGAAATGTCCTTTATTGCGGTTAAACATTGTGACCACATGTGTGTTAGATTTGGAAGCTTCCTCTTTAATGAATGGCATTGAACTATCGTTGAACACTTGACCAAATTGTAGGATAGAACTCCATTTTGAACGCCTGGTGTCAAAAAGTTCCCCGAGCCTAAAGTAGGTTGACCTCACCGAAGCGATTATCGGTAGGTTACAGATGCCTTTAAAAACAGAGTTCATTGATTCCACGAGATTTGTGGTCATGTGACCCCATCGTTGTCCTTTGTCGTAGGCCCTGGTCCACTTATCCAATGGAATTTGGTTGATCCATCTGAGTGCATTGTCATTTGTCAGTCTGATTTCGTCACGATAGTGTTTGAATGACGGTTCGGTTAATGCATACCCCGCATTCACGAACTTCTTCCGCAATGTCTTGTCTTTGATCTCACTCATGAAATTTTGAGTGATGTCTCTAATGCAATAGACATGTGTTGAAGGAGGATCCTGACAGCCGTTATCAACATTCTTCCATGCACTCTCAATTGATGCATGTCTATCCGAAATCAAACATAAGTTAGACTGGGGAGCCACGTGAAGTCGAATATTTTTCAGGAAAAAATTTCATCCCTCAGCAGTCTCTCCCTCGACTATAACGAATGCAATTGGGAAGATGTTGTTATTTTCGTCTCGGGCCACTGTCATCAATAGAGTTCCTTTGTATTTTCCGTAGAGCCATGTTCCATCAATTTGGATTATAGGCTTGCAAAAGGAAAAACCCTTTATACATGGGTCAAATTTCCAAAAGAGTCGATGTAATATGTCATTTCTATTAACACAATGACTTTCTGGAGTATACGCTGGCAAGGTCTCAAGAATGACAACAACCCCTGGAGCGTAGTGCTTAAGTGCCAACAAAAACTTTGGGAGTTCTTTGTACGAGTCCTCCCAATTTCCAAATACAACGGCAACAACCTCTGTTCTAGCTATCCATGTCTTCCTGTATGACGGAGTATAATTGTGTTTATGTACTATGTGCTTAATTATCGTGTTGACCTTTATAGAAGGGTCATCGCAAACGATTGATAAGATATCATTGCATATTAGTTGAGAGCTTAGTTATCGATGATCCTGCAATACATTAGTTATCACACACGTATGCTCTGGACCCATAGACGCAACCTTCCAATCCTCACTTCTCTTTCTGTACGATGTCGTCAATCGAAACGGACACTCCACGTTACGACAACAATTCTTAGACGCAACCTTCTAATTCTTTTCTTTTTAATGCAATTTATGTACTAAAAAAATTTTCTACTAAAAAAATTCTTTTCTTTTTAATGCAGTTTATCTGGCGGCCATATTTAGGCCTGGACCATGAACCTAACCCCGAAGATGTTGCAATTTGTACAGCAAAAACATCAATCATCCGGTTCACTACAATTCAAATGTACCAGACAGATCGGGTGAAAATGCAGTTTGGAATAGAACAAGATATTTAGGGCCCTCCGACATGTTTGGAAGAATGGCATTTGAAAAGAGTAAATGACATGTGGAATATGGATGATTGGAAAGACTTTGCTAGGGAGCTGCGTCAACAATGGAGAGATCGCCGCTAACATGTCCTAAGGTTTACAGTCCTGCAAAATGTTAGACCAACTAGAGAATATTTAGTTTGGTTTAGGTCAAATTACAACGCAACAGTGGGTGTCTAATTACCCATACTTGATTGACCCGCGATCGCAGGCCGCAGGATACGCCCAACCACCTACCCCACACCATGACTTACCCACCCAATTCCAGCCATCAACTTCAAACACCCATAAACCATTCTTCCAAACTCGTAACCCATTCATGCCACAAACCCAATCACAACAACAAGAGCCTAACACATTCCAATATACCCCTGATAACTCCTTCAACTCCACACCAGCCTACCATAGCCCACCACCTTTGTTTCGTTCTCAAAATGAGACAATATCCTCATTCGATCAATTGTATCGTTCTCACCAAACTCAATCCAACCCAGCCCAACCAATACGACCCAACTTTGAAAACATGGGCACTCAATTGAGTTACGGCATCGCCTTTGGCAGCAACCCTCCTAGTTATTGGGGACAAACGGTTGCAAACATAACAAAATCATCGACTCAAGAACAACCGCCTCCACCGAACACAAAGACAGGAGGCACCTCAACCACCTCGTGGTAGAGTTCGAAGACGGGGTCATCCCCGTGGATGTGGTACTAGGGGATAATTAGATTGGACGGGAAATTAATCTTTTGTAATACCACTGTTGAATTATCAATAATAATTTTCTATTATATTTTTCTTTGTTGGATTCTTTTAATTAAATTTATTAACTTATCATTATTAAGTAAAAAAAAATTATAATTCTTATCTTATATACTAAAAAAAATTTAAATATAAGTGTTTTACATAGAAAAAAAATTTAATATATATATATATATATATATATATATATATATATATATATATATATATATATATATATATATATATATATATATATATATTCCAAATTAATTAGGAAAGTATTAAAAAAAATCAAAAAAACACATTGCACATTCATCACTTCATTTGGTAAATGTCTTTAAAATCACAAAGTAACATATTCGTCAAATGGATTGGCGAATCCATTTGAATTTTTAGCTATGTTCGCCAAATGGTGTGATGAGTGTGTGTAAAATTACATTATTTAGCTATTTGAATTGACGAATTAATTTGTATTATGCACATGTTCGCCAATTCAAATGGTGAATCTTTACTAAAACTACACCAATTTGATATTTCTTTTGAGAGTTATGCCTAAGCTACCAAACTATAAAATATATTTACATGTACTAGATATATTAATACTAGATATGTTAATAGTCTTCCTTGCTTGGTGTTGATTGTTTTTCTGTTTTAGTCCTAATAAGCACAAAGATAATGTTTCTTGGATTGAGTATAACAAATATTTCCCTAAATTTCTTGTGTGGTAGAAGTTACGACAACTAGAATTTACACGGATGCAATACCTTTAAAATCAAGAGCTCGTGTTACCATATAATTTTATTTTATAATATTAAGAAATTGAAATTCAATAAATATTTTATTGAAATACCTTACATTGTAAGATAAAAACAAAAGAAATTAAAAATAAAAGCAACTGGATCTATTATCAACAAGAGTTAGTTCCACAGTGAGAATCATCATTTTCATTTTTCAATTCCCTCTCAATTCTTGTATTCCCATACTTAGTTCTCTCCTCTATCCAAGAAAAAATATCTGAAAAAACAATCTCCAAATTTTCTGGTGGCTCTCCATACAACAAACCATGCCACATCTTAGGGTACAATTTCAATGTCTTATCAGAGCTTGAAGCCACTTCATATAACTCTTTACTCACTGATATATCAGTAACTCTATCTGCTTCACCATGCAATATCAAAAATGGCAATGAAACTTCATTCAATCTTCCTTCAATTTCTGTTGCAATTCTGTTAAGTTCATAACCTGTTCTCAAACGTGGCTTTCCCTTGAAGCAATATTTATTAGCTTTTATCTACAAAATCATAAATAATAAATTTTTTTCAATATATATATATATATATATATATATATTTGCATGCATAAAAAAATAATAATTGATATACCTGTTTTCTGACTTCAGGAACTTTAAAAGCAATATCAATAATATCTTGAGTTGGGATAATTTGCCAAGTGGGAGCCAGTTTGCTAAGTGCGCTGAATATAGTAATTATCAATGCATTCGGTTTTATATCATCTGCAATCTATATAAATTATCGTTTGATTAGGATTCTATAACAACAATATTTATATTTATATATTAATGTAAATAAGTTATTGATATTTATAAATCAAGTCACTTTCATGGAAAAATAAAAGTCTTTGTATATGTGATGTGAATGTGATTTGGGGGCAACTATAGCAATAGTTTAGACTTTAGGGTAATAAAAATATGATTAATGAGATAAGTAAATTAAGGAGCACTATTGGCCTAAAAGTCAGACTTATTATTATTAATTTATAATAGATTAGTATAGTTTATTATAGGTAGGGCCAAAAATGATACATTCTAATGGGTCAGTCATCATTCAATTATTTTGCTTTAACGAATCAACTAAAATTAACATTAATATATATTTTTCATTGTCTCATTCATCTGTATTTGCTTGTTTTTAAATAAAAATAACTACACAAGTTTGAAAATTTTAATATCAATGTTTCTAGATTCAACACTCCAATTCCAATTCAAAATGTATTAATTTCTAGTAGTTTACTATTTTGTCTACCAATAAAAAATAAAGTAAAATAATTATCATAAATTATTTTCCTAATAAACAAAATGTAATCTAATAAGGAATGGTATTTTCTTATTAAAAAATGGTTAAACTTATTAATTCAGTTGATTTCAGATAAAAATAGTAATAACAATTGAATTCCAAAATATTATTTCTTTTTTGTAAAAGATTTTATTTTTATTTATATTTAATTTTTTTATATAAAGAAAGTTTACTGAAAAATAAATATATATTAATTAAAAGATATTTTGGTTATTATGTTAATATGCAATCAATCAATAACAATAATTATATTGCCAACATTATTTGACTAAATTGTATATATATATATATATATATATATATATATATATATATATATATATATATATATATATATATATATATATATATATATATATATATATATATATATATATATATATATATATATTCGAAAAGATAAAGTGTACCCAAAAAAGATACAAATTAATCATGTTTCTAACAACCACTTGACAAATATTTATCATAAAATATTATATTCTCCTAAGAAGGTGTTTATATCTAACTATTTTTATACAAAAAATAAAGTAAAATAATTTTTTATAAAATATAGAAATTATTTTCACTAAGAAGTTATTTTAAAAAAAAAGCTGAAAATATGTGATTAATTAAGATATTTAGTTGTAATGAGATATTTGACTTGGTATTTGAGGGGTGTTGTATTATGCATAGAAGGGAACAAAAACATGTGTGGACAAACAAAAACAAACGTGCAGACACGGTTCCAGAAATTGTGTTTTTTCTAATTAGTATGTTTATGGTGCACATTATATAATCTTTAAATAAGAAAAAAATTATTTTTAAAAATTTATAAAATAAAATAAATGTATGTGAACTATACATAATCTTTAAATAAGTTTAATATTTTTAATTTTTATATTAAAGAGTTGAGATGATAGTATATAGAATTGAATTATATAAAATAAAAAGAAACCTTGCACATGGGAGCTGACAAAATAGCACCATCCCAATAATCTGGCTTTTTCCAGTGCAAAAGCACAGCCACAGCTCCTCCCATTGATTCTCCTAACAAATATCTCATCTTCTTCTTATTCTCATCCTTTTCTGTTATATACATCATATTATTTCATAAATTAACCCACATCATAATGCATACAATTTGAATTTAATGAGAAATCATATATTAGCATACATAAGTTGATATTTTGGGAGAGAGAATTAATCTAACCACATATTTTGGTGAAATGATTGAAACAATCATCAATGACATCATCAAAATTCATAACAAGACCAGGTAATCCATCTGATTTTCCATGTCCTTCATAATCTATACCATATACTGCATATCCACCTTTCACTAATCTTCTTGCTGTGCCTGTTCATTTTCATTATCACAATTAATTAACCATCATAATATAATATAATTAAAGAAAAAATAAAGTAAATTAATTACTGTTCATGGTGATGCTGCATTCCATGGCATATCCATGACACATGAAGATTAAGGCTTTTGGATTTTCATTTGCAGGAATCCATTTCGTTGCTAATTGTTTCATTCCTCGAGAATTCAATACATATTCTTCTTCATAATTAATTTCGATTTCTTTCGCCTGCACAAATTAAATTAAGAAAAAATTGAAATAATTAATTACGAAAAATATATTTAAAAAGAAAGAAAGAGAAGAAGAGAAAAATACCATGATGGAGAATAATTGAGAATGAGGTTTTGAAGTTTTTTTAGGATTTATTTGTGGTTTTGGAATATAGATATATTTGGTTGTTTGTAAGAATAAAAAAGAGAGTTTGGAATGAAAAAGGTGAGGAAGAGAGAATCTTTATATGAGTATGAGAAATAATTGCATGGAAATTGTGAGTTGTTGGATAAGAATTAGAATGGTTTTGGGTTCACTATTTATAGAATAATAGTAATAAAGAGATAAGAGAAAATCATTTTAGAGAAAACGTGTGGGATTTTATTCCATTTGATTTTATCAATTCTCAAAACTTTCTCCAACTTGCTTGATCGTCTATTTATTTGATTCTGATTAAATTGTTTAAGTGCTTAATTCTAACTTAAACTATACTGTGGTCAAAGTAAGTTGCGTCAATAACAGAACAAGTCAACGGTTTCGTTAGAATTTTCTTATTTACCATATTAATTTTATGTTGGTGTTTGATTCATTATTGAGAGGGAGGATTAATGGAAATTGGAGGATTTTTATTTGGTTAGTGGGGAGAGTTGTGTGGGTTAATTAAGAATGATACGTGTTTAATGGTGGCATAAAAAGAATTTGAAAGATTATTGTTCTTGCAAAATCTTTAGCTTGAGATTGATTTATATTTAGATCAAGGTCAATTACATTGAGCTATATCTACTTTATTTTTAACTTTACACGGATTCTTGGTTGGTTTTTCCTTTTATATTTGGGTTGAGTATCCATAATATTCGTTTTAATACAATCTCGTTGTTTATATATTTTTGACATAATTGGTTCATAAGTTCCTTAACTATGAGCAAAGTTCACTTTGTTCCCTTATCAAAAAATTGTTACATAATGGTACCTTAAATTCACTTCTGTTAAACCATTAGGTCTCTACCGTTAGTTTTTGTGAAAAAACGTTAAGTAATGTTGAGTTGGCATGGTAAGCAGCTTATGTGTTATAAACATTGTTAGGGGTCGTGTTCTTCAATATTTCATAAATGTTCTTCTTCTACAACTTTCTTCCTCTTCTTCTCCATCATCCATCTTCGTTCTCCCATCCTCCATCTTCCATTTTTCTCTCTAAATTAGGGTTCAATGTCAAAGGTTGCAAGCAATGATTCTACTTCAAACACCCAAAGCCATGGTGCATTTGGATTTGTGCTTCGTTGAAACAAGAGAACGATGTGTTTATGCCAAAATGAAAGTGTTATTCGAATTGTGAACAATGTGAATAGTGGCAACTATGGGAGAAAATTTCGGGGTTGTAGAAATGACATAAATCACATGGATAATGGTTGTAATTTCTTCAAGTGGTTAGGTGATGAGCTTGTTGATGAAAGAGATTTGAAGCTTGAAAGACAAAAGAAGAAAATCAACAAGTTGAGGAGTGAGCTTAAAAAAACAAGGTTTGTTCAAACCCTAAATCTATTTGAAAATATGTATTATTGTTGGGATCATGAGCTTAGGGTTGAACCTTATTTTTTTAACAGTGTATTTCAAATAGATTTAGTGTTTGTTCAATCTATTCTGAAGTTTGTTCAATGTAGTTTCAATATGGTTTGGTGAATCAAGTTAATGTCCATTTCAATGTATTATGAAGTTAGTTTAATGAAAAATGTTAGTGTTTATTTCAACAAGATTCAAATGCTTTTTCATTATTCTATGTACATTATTCTTCATTAAGGGAACAAATTTGACATGACAATTGCAACAAAGTGTAAATAAACCATACTGTAAGATAACGCGACATAACTGGATAGACAACATATACATAGCAAACTGCATAGTGGTCCTTCTTGTAACAGTCTAATACATAACCATCAACCTCTAATTGTCGATCCTTATTGTAAGACATTGCATGACATCATGAAAATCCAGTCAACATCCATATTCTACATGAACATTCCTTCTTGTAAATGTTAACAACGTATGTTTCTCCATTGAGTGAAATATGCCTTATTTTTTCCCTTACTGTTTACTTTTTGGCTTACTTTTACCTTTGTCCATGAAATTTGAAATCACTTCAGCCTCATTAATTCTTATCTCTCCATCAATATCCATATCATTTTCAGAGTCTTCAAAATTGATTTTTAATGCACTATCTTCACTTTCATCTTCTTTGTCACAGTTAATTCAATCTTCTTCTTGTTGGTTATAATTCAGTCCTTCATTACTTCCCTCTACCTCAACATTCATCCATTAACTCACATTCTCCTCACTGACACAATTGGCCCCCCACATTATCATTGGTGTTACAATTTGTCCCCACATTCTCATCAATCTCACATTTGGTCCCACATTCTCCTTACTTTCCACACTTCCAACATTCACCTAAATTTCCTCAATTATTGTCCCCTTTACCCCCAACATCTTCATCTATTGTGGTACCAACTTCATTATTGTCCCCTTCACCGGTCACATTTTTACCTTATTATACACAACTTTAGGTTCAGGTAATGAGAGTATGGACTCATCAATAACACCATATTCAGAAACAGGATGTGTAACATACAAATGACATTCCTCGGTTAACATTGCTATTGTTTTCATTTTATTAGTACCTTTGTTATTTTCTAACACAACAATGTCATCAACATACATGTCATCATAATACCACAACTTGTCTATAGTAGGGTAACCTAACTCTTTTAACTTGTTAAGTATTTCAAAGTAGCTCCAATACTCAGGATCAACATCCCAGATTTCCTCTAACCCTACATAATCTGACTTACTAAAATTTGCAAAGTCCCTAGAAAATTCACCTGAATAATGAGCAACACACTAAAATTTACTCTCATAACCTAATAAACATGCCTACGATAACAAAAGAAAGAAATAAAACATTTCAGCAAGTCGTAACTTACGGTAACGAAGAAAGAAAACATTTTCAGTAACTGGTCAAGTTCGTACCTTGGGGGTTATGCTTCAAACGATGGATTAACGCAGTTATTCTTCAATGGATGCTTCAAACGATGGATTAACTCAATTATTCTTCAATGGATGCTTCAAACGATGAATTAGCTCAGTGCTTCTTCAACGGAGGATGGTGATTTTTCTACTATCAAACGATGTTGAATGTTTCAAATGAGTCATAATCTTTCATTTCTCTACTTCTTATTTTTTTAATCAATATAAAATAAATATGTCCAGGTAGTTAAATAAATATATCCACCTCATGATGTTTTAATAAATATAATTTTCATATCAACAATTAAATGTCTACCGATGCATGATTTAACGTTTTTCCAATAAAAACTAATATAATGGACTAAAATGTGTACCATAATATAAGTTAATGGATCATTATGTAACTCTTTTTTTTATTTAAGGGATCAAAGCGAAACAATTACTAAAATTAAGAGACCAAAAAGGTATTAATCTATTTTTTAAAAAATTAAAAATATAATTTATTTTTTTAATTATTAGAATAAACTCTAAATTAAGGTTTACACACTTTTAAACAGATATTACATGTCCCTCAATTTAACATCCGTTGAAAAATTTAAGAGAATTAAAAAAGTTGATCAAAGTGTTAAATTCATTAATTATTTTGTATAATTTTCTAAATTTATCATAAGGATAGAGAAATAGTTAATGATTATATAACTATATTTATTATAGAATTTATAAAAAAAAATACTCCCTCCGTCTTACAATATGTGTCTTTTTTGATATTTTCATATTTTTTAAGGTAATAATTAATTGTGTTGATTTCAATAACAAAACGTGTATCGTTTACTAAAATAGTCCTATTAATAATGCATAATTGAGTAGTTATATGAATTAAAATACAATAAATAAGGGTACGTTAGTGGAAAAAAATATCACATTGATAATTTAAATGGATAAATAATTTGAGACAAATAAAAATAGAAAACTGGACACTTATTGTGAGACGGGGGGAAATATAATATAATTAGGGGTAATCAGGGTATGTGTGAAAATATAATTAAATGGATTACCAATTTAAAGAATCAGAAAAAATCTCAATAGAATCTTATAATTAAAGATGAAATAGTAATAAATATCTGTTGTGCTATTTATCCCATAAAAATATAATTAATTATATTACCAATTTATACAAAAAAAAAAAACATTTACATACATGTATTCAATAAAGATATATCAAATAATGTACATTAAAAAGAATTTGATTGAAATGTTGTAAGAATATTTATTTTAGGGGACAATTTTATTACCACCACAAAAAGTTGAATAATATACTTTCAACCAATCTACTAATATTATATCATTTTATTATTTATTTAATAGTTTAAATTTTGTTGGTTTACATAATCCAATGTAATCTAATTTACTCTACGAGTAATTCTATCCAATTTTTTGAGGTGAATAGATAAGAATTCACATTTATTTTGTACTATTAATATATTGTAATTATCAAATTATAAATTAGTTTTTACTTTTATTTTATTTATATTTAAAGTAATAAATATATATAATTGTGATTAATTGATGAAGTAAATTTACTCTTTTTTTTTGTCAATAATTAATTACATTTAATTATAGATTTTATATATATTAAAAACAATTTTAATGAGATATTTACTATAGTCTGCATATAATTGATGAGTCGATATTGAGTTTATATTTTAGACTTTTGATTAAATTGAAAGATATTTTTTAGACAAAATATTCATATTAGATAAGAAATTCATTTTAGTCCCTTAACTTTAAAAATATTTTATTGGTTTTTTAATTCTTCAAATGTTAGCTATTAGTTTTTTTTGTCTTATTAGTGAGAAATTTAACTATCAATTTTTAAATTTTTTCATTCTTTTTGATAAGACGAAAAGAACTAATATAGAACGTTTGGAAGAATTGAGAATTAATATGGAAATTTTAAAATTAATGGATCAAAATAAACCTAAATTAAGATAAATAATTTAAAAGGGTATTGACCTTATTCTTTACCGTCTCATTTGCTTTTGATTAAAATGTAAAAAGTATTTTCAGAAATATTTATGAAATTGCATGTGATTAAAAAGAATAGATGGAAGTTGAGTTTGGTTTTCTTCAAGTAATATTCTGTTGGTGCGTGTGAGTGAGTGAGCTTCTTTTGACCAGACCATGACAACTTTGTGGACCGCATGTGACTGAATTATTAGTTAGACAAAACATGAAACTTGAGCTTTATTTGCATTTTTTCAATAATTTTTTATTTACTATTCTTTTATTATAGCACACACTCTTTTCCATATTACTCACCCTCACTATCACATTTAAAAAAACGAGTGTCGTTTCAATTTTTTATTATTATTTTTTTTTTTTTGAAAAAGTAATATAGTAATATGATGCAAGCAAGACAATCCACCGACCAACCACAAAGACACAACAAAACCATTTACAAAATGGAGAAAGTATCTGTTTTTGTTACATAAATAAGTTTTTTTTTAAATAGATTAAATGAAGTAATTTTATTCCAAAAAAATCAACCGAGGTACAAAGTGGATCCAAGGATCCAAACATCCAAAAAGTCAATGAGGTACAAAGCGATCCAAATATCAAGTTTTGTTACAATAACTATCAGTTCTCAGGGGCATCACATCAATTATATATTTGGTATTCTCTACCTTTACCACGAGTTATATGGTAAATCACACACAGTTCAATATCCCAACAATCTGGGATGTGATTGATATTCATCCAATTCAAAATTTGAGTCAAAATCCCCTTGGTTTTGTCACACTCAAAGAAGAGGTGATTACATGTTTCATGTGAATCACAATACACATTTTCCATCGGTTATAGTTCCAAATCTTTATAATCTATCTTTAGTGGGTAGTCTGTTTTGACATGCTAGCCAAAGAATGAAGATCACTTTAGGTCTCTAGCACAGGTCTCATAGAAAAGTTTTCTCACATCATTTTTTGCTTTATCCCTCGCATCATTCGATAAATCTAACTAGTTGCATATCTCCATGTAGCTTCAAACGACTTCTAGTCCGCAGAGTGGGACATCCCTTTGTTTGAACATAATCTCGAGTATCCAAGAGCGCATAACATGAGTATATGTGGTGACATCATCCTTTTTCAAATAGTACATGTGAACTCGGTCTATCCACATTTTATCTTTTATGGTATACACATTCCCTAACATCTTTCCAATGATTGCCTTATTCCACATGAACAAAGTTCAGACCACCTACATAGGAGGGATCACTAATATGGTCCCAAGAGACAGGGGCTTTTTTGGTATGGTTGTTTTTATCGGACCAAAGAAAATTTCCATAAAGACAATTGATGTGGCATATAACCTTTTTAGAGCTACTCCGTCACCTCATATATTTTTACTTTATATTTATTATAAATAGAAAGATATTAAAACTATGGTAATGCTAATATGTGTCATAAGGACACATATTAATAACCTATTTATAGAAATATTCTCTTGAAATGTGTGTCTTTTAATTTTTTAAAACATTAAATAGGGCACATGTTAGTATGACCCAAATTATTGGTCCTCTAATTTGACATGAAGCAAAATCCCCAACCATGACGAATCCGTTCTTAGAATCCTCAAAACCTCAACCAAAACAATTTAATTTCAATTCCAAATAGGAATCCTAACTATTCAAAGGAAAATTAAACATGGTAAAAGAAAAACTATAGGAAAAAACGAATTATTGGATTAGGTTTTGTTGATAGAACAGTGGAGTGATGAAGTAAACGATAAAGAAGAATGGAAATTTAATTATTCATACTTTTAACAATTATAATAATATTATATTTAATTAAAATATGATTTTGATAATTTGTAAATTTAATTATTTAACTTTATAATAATTTTTTTATATTTATTTTGGCAATAATATATTACTATATTATGATCTGGAATAAAATAATTCATGACATTAAAATATAAGATAACATTATCATATTTAGGACCAACACAATACCAAACACAACTAATTAAAGGGATCAAATTCACAAGTTTCGTAATGGAAGGTCAAAAGTTAAAAATTGTCAAATTTAGGGAACAAAAGTGCATTCAAGCTAATTTTATAAAAGTAAAATGTTTTTTTTTCCTTTAAAGCTGTTAAAATGGTTAAATATGTAGTACATTATTATTATTAGGCATGACAATGCAGCGGAGCGAAGACGGTTTTTATTTTCCCAAACTCAAATTAGAGTCCTCAAATAATTTATGTTCTCCGTCACAAACCCAAACGGAAATGGAGAATTAAAATCCAAACTTGCCCCAAACGGATTTGGGTTGGGTTCGGATATCCCGCCTCGTCACCATCCATTTAGTAAAATCAATTTTTTTAATAGAAATATTTATTTTTTACAAAATCAAATTACATTACAAAAAATAAAACAATTTCAAAATACGACATACATACATTTCAAATATTTTAAATAATTCATACAAATCAAAATATCAAAACACTAGTCATATATTTAATATTCCAAACTAACAAAATTAAATTATAACGTGAATAATAAAATAAACGGAGTGAATTCAGGTATGGGTTCGGAGTGGATACTAGTGTCTCTATTACCTGATTCGTTCCTATATTTTTTAATCGGAAAAAAAAATCCAAATTCAATCAAAACAGATTTTCTCAATCAATTTTAGAGTGGATTCAAATAGATATCAGCGAGAGTTATGTTAACATGTCTAATTATTATTATTGTTATTATGAGATAGGAAGGGAAACTTTATAAAATATATTATCTTCTAAAGTTGAATAGCTGGAATGAATTGATTAGATAAGAATGAAAAAAAGCTAAAAATGGAAAATAAGCAGCCCGATTTAGAGATTTTGAAAAAACAAATCATGTCAATAACTTGAAAATCTCTTATTCAAAGAAAATAAAAAACTTTAGTTAAAAATATCAAACTAGGAATGTTCATATTCAATTCAATACAATCAATAACAAAACTAAAACAAAAATAAAAATAAAATGTTTTTAAAAGGAATTGTATTGATTCGAAAACAAACAAAGAATATCACTTTTGGACATTCTGTTCATTATAAAATAAGATCTTCACTTGATTATTTTTTAAATTGATTATCTTTAAACTGTATTCAAGTTGTTATTAACAAATTTTTTCTTTCTATTTCGTTGTTTCTTGTTATAGTAATTTTGTATAACGTGATTAGTTTCTTCATTCATTGATATTTCTTTGCCTTAGTAGGCTCCAATCTTAAGTAGGAACCCATATTTAGTGATTTTATTACTCCTAGGGATGCTTTCATTAACAAATATTTTTGTTATTTTACAATTTCTTGACTGGAATTTTCAAAAGGTATGCCCAATGTATCATTTTATGTATCTATATTTGACATGTTTTGTTCACATTAGACATCAAGAACGCAATACCATTCACACTCTGCTTAATTCAAGTGGCCTCTATATTTGAAATTAAATGGATGAATAATTAATGATTGAAGAAGAATTTCATCAACCAAAACAAAAATGAGTTGAACAAATTTCAAGGTGGACTAATGCTTTTGTAATTTATTGTATACCCACTTTAGTTGATTATTTGAATCATAAATTTCACTATACAATATTGTGCAATGCCGTCCACTTTTAAAAAAATAAAATAATAATTTTCCTTTATCCCCATATGTCATGTAAACCAAACACCTAAGTAACACATAGGAGAAAAATCTCACAAGTTGCTATATGAGGATAGTTTCCACAGAGACAAAATGCCAAAGATAAAATCAGTAAAAGACTTATTAGTATGACAGATGGTATTTCCGTTCTGTTTAAATTCATTTTATAAAAACCTGTAAAAAATAGTTAAGAATGAAAATTTAAAATTTATGTCCATTTCACAAAAAAAGATGAAGATGGAGCGGGAAAAACCTTATAACACTACACATTTTAAGTGAAAAAGTAAAATAAAAATTTATGTAAATATCTATGCTCGCAAAAACCTACGGAAAAAATGGAACGAGACAAATATATTAAAGAGTGTGAGTCTAAACTCTTGATCCGTCCTATACTAAAATACAGATAAAATGGATATGTTCAACGGACCGTACCCATTTTGTCATCCTACTTACAATAATATTACCACACAAAACAAAAATCTTGTATCTTAATATTTTGATTAGTACTATATCTTAATATTAATTAATAATTTCAACATCTTGTAAAATATGTGACAAGAACATAGATATTTCTTCGAAATACTGCAATCACACAGTTGGAGTATTTTTAGCCGTTGAATCTTGATCGCACGGTTAAAAAAAACAGATTTATTTTTCAATTATATTTTGTAAACTACTTCTTTTAAATTAGAACCGCCCGATTTTTATCAGACGGCTATCAACACTTGAATGTGTGAATGCAGGGGTCGTAACTGGAGGGGATCTCAATCCTATTTCTTCATCCAAATTTCACTTAAAACTAATATTTTCATCTCTGACTGTATGCAACTCAGCATATGTCTATATCACATTTAGTTGACTAAAGCCTGCTTCATAATATATTGTTTTTTTTTGTTGGAAATTTTTGCCAAAAATAATGAAGTACTACTACTTGTTAGATTTTACTGTAACCTTGAGTTTTAATTAGATATTAAAGTGAATGAAAAAGTTATGTATGTTTGGAAGGATAATCAATGGATGAATAAAACAGAATTATGTGAAGATTAAGTTAGCTGTATTAATTTGATGCTTACAATGTTTACTAGCTGTATTTCATGCCGGTTATTTGCTTCACTATCTAATTATCAAAATTCCAAATAATTTTTATATCACAATTAAAAATTATTAGTGTTGTCTCTTTAAATCAGCTTAGTTAATAGTGACAATAGAAACGAAATTGCATTTATCTCACGGGTGAAATTTTAACTTATTTCACCTACATGGAAGTGTTGAAAATGATACATATAGTATGTATTTTTAGAAGTGGGTTTAGAAGTTGAAGTCTAAGAAGAGTTTACCCCGCACCCCCCCAATTATACCTGTACCCCCCCAAAATATTTTTTTTGACCAAAATGCCCTCATATAAATAGTTACTAATTCAAATTCACTTTCCATTTTTACCGTCCGTCCAAAAGTTACAGAGAGAAAAAAAATTTTGATTTTCGCACGTGTTTACCGGAAGACTACAAGTAAGTCTTCCGGAATGAAAAATAATGTACCGGAAGAGTTTGTGAAAGTCTTCCGGTACCGGAAGACTTTATGAAAGTCTTCCGGTATGGTTTGGATGACTACCGGAACACTTCATCAAAGTCTTCCGGAAAGTTTTTTAAAAAAATGCCTACCGAAAGACTTTGTTGAAGTCATCCGGAATGCTTTCGTGTGTACCGGAAGACTTGAAGAAAGTCTTCCGGAAATTTATTTATTTATTTTTTTTTTTTATTAAATAATTGTTTTTCTGTTTTTTTTCAGTGGTTCGATCACGCGGCAGAGATGGGAGGATTCCAGTGCGATCGATGGGACGGGGCGAGACGAGTAGATCACGCGCAGATGATGCTGGTACATCTGCAGCTGCAGCTGACCCTGTGGGGTATCCTGGTGGTCCGTACGATACCAGGCTTTTGGTTTCGTACGAGCATCACGTGGCGAGCCGTGTATGGTTTGGCGAGGTAATGAAATTATAATTATTTAGTTTTGAATAATAACCGAAATTATATAATTTGTTTATCTAATTTGTTTAATTTTATTTGATTTCAGGAGAGGGGGGCGAAGAAGGAACTGAAGGTGGCTGGACATGGTTTGAAGTTGACCCAGATGGTTCCACAGCAGCTTCCACCGGAGATTGAGGGTATCATATTTAGATCCGGTTTAGCTTCCTTACAGAGATCGAGTTTGAAGAAGATTGATGCAAACTTGGTTTCTGCATTTGTGGAGAGATGGCATATAGAGACATCTTCATTTCACCTGCCGTTCGGTGAAATGACGATTACTCTCGATGATGTGGCATGTCTGCTTCATTTGCCTATTAGGGGGTATTCTGGAACCCTCAACCCATCAGTGAGGAGTTAGCCATTGAGTGGGCTGTTGACTATCTTGGAGTGACATCGAGAGCGGCACTTTTCCAGGTTCGTGAGTGCAGAGGATCGTACTTCAAGATAGAGTGGTTATATGATCGATTCGTAGAGCATCGAGCAGCTTCACGTTGGGCATTTGCGACCCGATGTTATTTGATGGTGATAGTGGGCTGCACCATCTTTGTGGATAAGTCATTTACACTCGTGGAGGCGCGATACTTGGCATTATTTAGGGACCTGGATGCGTTGTCCACCTATAGTTGGGCAACAGCTGCATTGGTGACACTGTATAGGTTTCTTGGAGATGCATCTATGTTTAGCTGCAAACAGCTTGGTGGTTATCCGACTCTCCTACAGGTATATATTTAAATTCAGTTTATTATGTTAAAGTTATATATTAAATTTAGTTTATTGATTTTCTTTTAATTCTAATTTTAATTTTATTAAGTTCATTATGTTCTATTTAATTATTATGTTATTGTTTTTTTAACAGTGCTGGATTCACGAGTATTTTCCTACACTTGGGAAAAAAGGAGAGAATTGGATACCTGCTCAGAACTGTGGACTCCCGCGTGCGATGAGGTGGACGTACAAACAGGGGGCGTTAAAGGTGGATGAGTTGCGACCCATTATGGATGAGCTGACACCGACTGATGTCATATGGAGGCCGTTCGAGGATCATAGAGTTCATCGTCGTTTTGATGAGATTTCTCTATTCAGGGGTTGTTTGAGGTGGGGAGATATTATTGTTCCATACATGCCTGACAGGTGTCTTCGACAGTTTGGATACCGTCAGTCCATTCCACCTGCACCCATTGATCCTAGGATGGCTGGTGACATTGATGTTGAGTGGATTAGTTACACCCAGAGCGCTGGCCAGGTGATTCGTTCTGCTACACGGGCGACTATCCCATTTGAGGTAGAGGATGGATACCTAGAGTGGTATTATCGTGTTTCGCATCCTCGATTGGTACCTCCTACCTATGATGAGCCCTATGATGAGCCGCCAGTTGCATCTATTCCTGAGTACGATGCGGGACCATCTGATCCTGCATGGGGTTCTGTGTCCACCTTGATTCATCGCTACCTTCAGCAGAATGCAGCTGAAGAGGATGATCCACATTTTGCTGATCTGTTTGCAGCTTTACGTATTGCTCGTTCACAGTGATGTATAGTTATGTTTATGTCATATTATTTCTTAGACTTTGTTTGTTAATATATTGACATTTGAACTGATATTTATGTTATATGTTATTTATAGTTTTTCGATTACCTGAATCCAATTTATGTTATATGTTATTTAAGTGAAAATAAAAATGAAAAACATAATGAAATTAAAACATATAATATAATTCATGAATAAAAATGAATAACATAGTTTATAATTTATAATGAGTTTGTAATATAGGCGTAAGTTGTTGCCAATGTTGTAGACGCGCAGCAAATCCTACCATCCATGATGTTGCTGCTGGAGAACGAAAGTTCCTCCAATCTGTTGTCACTGGTGGCAATGGAAATCCTTCTTTCATGTTAACCTATATTCAAAATTAAACAATACATTATTTAATGTTACTCAAATAATTTACTAATAATATCAAATTATAACAATGTTTACCTGAATCCAATGATTGGAGTTTACAAATCCAATGCAATAAAATGAGACATTGGGTGAGAATGTAGTTGTCATAGGGAAGAAAGTTGTCATACACACTCTTTTGAAAAGAAGCTCGAATGTTGCTAATTTGTATCTTTAAGTTGTCATTCATGGCCTCCCAACATTTTACCATGTCACCAATACTGTTACCCAACATCTGCTTTAACTTCCAATGAGCAGACTCAACCCTATAATAATACATATTTAAACTAAGTAAGAAAAATAAAAAATTCACAAAAAGTATATTTTGGGATCTAAAACAAAACATACCGATTAGTCGTCGTGTTACCCATATGTAGGACTCGATTAATCCATGCGCAAACAAACCTTTGTCTATGTGGTGTCAACCATGTGTCGTTCACGTACTCAAAAAATTTAGGACAATCAACACACTCTTGCTCAAGTTCTTTTAAATGTTGTGCATACTCAACCTCATCACTAGCCCATACAACATCCGTCCATAATTTGCCAATTGACTCCTGCTTATCAGGATCCACTAATAGTTTCCTTTTTGCACCAACATTTTTGTTAATGTGAAACTGACATAGCAAATTATTTGTCTTCGGAAACACAGTTTCAATGGCTTTCATCAAAGCAAGATCTCTATCTGTCATCATAACTTGTGGAAATAAATCTTTTTTCACAAACAATTTTTTAAGCTTATCTAACACCCAACAAAAAGTCTCAGTCTGCTCAGACTCAATATACGCAAATGCGACAGCAAAAGTCAACTCGGTAGATGTCATTCCAACAATTTCAAACAAAGGTTGTCTGTATTTGTTTGTCTTATAAGTGCTATCCATAACTAACACAATAGGAAACATATTCAACAACTTAACTGAATCTGGATGTGCCCAAAATATATCTTTAATAACTTCAGAGTCATCTCTTTTTCTACTCCAAAAAACATAACCTGCAGCCTCGATAAGCTTAAACAAATGTTGTATCTCACTTCTAGGACCTCTTATCTCTTTTTCCATCATACTCTTTTGCTTGTATATTTGTGTGATACGAGTGACACAATCTGGATCAATCTCGTACAAGGAATGCAATATATTTCTGGGTGCAACCTTTCTCTTTGTTAAATCAGCAACATGTTGCTTCTGATCCGCTGTCAACCTACCAACAAATGAGTGACCTTCTAATCTATCGGGTAAATCATGGTTATGAACGCCGCATTTTACATCAATCTTCCATCCAGATCCATCTTTTGTCGGAATCGACCTGATCTTAAATGGACATCCACATTTTTTCGTCGCACTTTCTATTCCACTACGAATATCCTTGTATTTCCCACCTTTATCGCAACCAAATATTATTTTGTTCTTTCTTCCTCTCTTGCCTGTTTGTGTATCTGAACGAGTGATGACGACCGTCACTTTATTTCGTAATCCGGTGTCTTTGACCCATCTTATCACCTCTTCTCGTGTACCAAATATCTCTGTCGTTGTAAATACATCTGATGTATTCACACATATCGGTTCTTTTTCGTGTAAAGGTACTGCACCTACAAAATAAAAATATTTTTTAAAAAAATGAATTAAAAAAAATTAAATAATATAAAAAAAAATTCAAACCGGAAGACTTTATGCAAGTCTTCCGGTATTGTACTCTTACAATACCGGAACACTTACATAAAGTCTTCCGGTACACATATTCATTCCTACCGGAAGAGTTAATAAAAGTCTTCCGTACCGGAACACTTTTATTAAGTCTTCCGGTGTACAATCATCATAATACCGGAAGACTTACATAAAGTCTTCCGGTATGTAAATTTACGTACCGGAACTCATTCTAAAAGTCTTCCGGAACGTGTAATTTTTGACAAATTTTTACTTTTATCTGACGGTCTGACACAAATGGTAAAAAAAAAAATAATAAAATAATAATACAATAAAATAATCTAAGGTTAAAATGGGCATTTTTAAAAAAATGTGGGGGTACAGGTATAGATGGGGGGGGTGCGGGGTAAAATCTTCGAAGTCCAAAAGGAAAGAATTTAGGTCCAATAAGACATGTCTCCATTACATGAATTTAAGAGTGGTCCAATTGGTGCTTTTATCCTGCCACCCCCATATGTTATATTTGGTATCCATATTTTCCTATTGACGAAACTTTATTATTTATCAATCAAAATTATATATTTTTTAAATTCACTTATACAAATTTGCAAAAAGACTAAATTATCGAATGGGAAAAAAATGAATCAACATGGTCAACCAATTCTTTTATATGTATTATGTTATAGTTCTCTTCATTAGGTTTCTGACGTTTCGGATGGGGAAAAACACACTTACGGATAAAAAGTTATGATCAAAACTATTTTGATTAAAAAATTCAGTGAACCGACACGGCCTGTGTCAGCTGACAGTCTGACACGGCCCGTGTCAGCATGTCTGGCACCAAAAATTATTTTTAAAGATGACAGGGGGCCAACACGAGTGCCCGTGTTGTCTGAAACGACCAGTGTTGGCCAAGGCACTAATACGGCTGGTTTTTATGATTTTTGATGTTAAGTGATTCATGGGGGTATTCTAGGTATTTTCTATTATTACTAAGTGATCTAGAATTATTTATGTTAGTTTTTGGAAAAGGAGGGGGAGACTTTTACTTTCACGAACAAACTTTTATATTAGAGTTGATGCTATCAGGGAGATTTTGAGAAAGGAGATTGTTCATGAGCGGAAGCAATTGAACATCAAATCTCACTCCGATTGAATAGTAATGTTTACCTTTAATTTTTTTTGTTTTTTTTATAACTATGAGTGGCTAAACCCCTTGATGTTAGGGGTGTCCCTGGTTTGCAATGTAATGAATCTTTATGTTATCACTCTATGAGATTATGTTTTATAGTTAATCTTTTACTATGCAATGTTTTTAATGCCTTTTCAATCTGAACAAATGAAATCGATTTACAGTTAGGATTTAGGTCGTATCAACCAACCTAACACTTTTGCATAATAATATTATGGTAGATATTTCATGCGAATGGGGATACCCTGTAATAACCTTTATAATTTTGTTAAAACTATTGCTTGATGTTCTTCCTAGGCAGCTAAAGAATTAGAATCGAGGAAGAATATCAAAGATTTTTCTGTTAAGGAATTAAGGAAAAATACTCTTGAAATTGAGTAAGATAAGGTTTAAGGCATATCTCTTTTGAGTAATGATTATGATTGTTACAGAGCAGATCATACACCTTCCCTAACATATATTCTCATAATTGTTAAATTTATTTTTATTATTTTGCTTATTCTATATTTTTGTTATTTAAATTATTCTAAAACCAAAACAAAACCCCCAAGGAACTTTTGTCTAATTGAATTTCTATAAGAAACTTATATTTCTTGCGCAGTCCTTGAGAGATTGATATCTGGGATAACCCCAACTATTACTACATCGGTAAAAATAGTACATTTGTTATTTTTCTGATCAAGTTTTTGGCGTTGTTGTCAGGGACTGCCAAATTATAAGTTCTTGGAGATGCTTACAAACGGTTCAAGGGGTGTTTAGTTGCATGTCCTACTCACAATTTGGATGTAACTGAACAAATGCAAAATTTTGTAAATGGGTTGAAGATGAAAACTAAGTAACTCATTGATACAGCTGTCGGTGGCTCATCTAACTTTTCAACAGCCACTGGTATCAAAAAGATCATCGAAGTCATTGCGGCAAATGAGCATTTGGAATTATATGACCATACTGTGAGTCAATCTGAAGGAAAAATTGACTTGAAACTGGCTAATCAAGTGGTGCATATGGAAGATCATATTAAAGCTGAAGTTGAGAGAAGATTGAAAGGTATGAATATTGGTACTCAGACTGTGGCACGGGTTCAACCGGTTCAAGCTATTAGTTGTGAAATCTGAGGTGGACCGCATTTTGCCATGCATTGTGTGGAAACTGCGAAACAAATTGAAGAGATCAAGTTTCTGAAGCAGAATAACCCGTATTTTAATACTTACAACCTAGGTTGGAAGAATCATCATAATTTCTCATGGAAAGAGGAATAAGGGAATGTTCAACAACAGGGACCTATGCAGTATTAGACTCCACCGCAACAACAATATCAACACCCACGACAATAATATCAACAATAGGTTCTGAAGAAAGCGGATTGGGAGATTGCTATTGAAAATATGGAAGCTCAGAGTGCTCAATTTCAAGAAGAAACCAGGAAAAATCAGAGAAACATTAATGCTTCTATTAAAAATCTTGAAGTTCAACTGGGTCAGATAGCACAACATATAACAAGTTCTCAAGCACCAAGTGTCGTACCTCGAAAAATACGATCCTCGCGGTGGACGCAGAAAAACAACAGAGTCGCCACCTAATTCTATTTATTCTAACTAAAGAAAATGGAGATATAGACACAACCTAAATCAGATAAGAAATGGTCGAAGAAACCACTAATCTAAGTTTGGGAGTCAGTTACACAAAGGAAAGGTATTAGGCACACCTCACGTCCGTTGTACTCAACGGGAACCTCTTAGTCTAATTTGCGCTTAAATGTTGATTTATGCTATTGTTTTCTTTTAACGATTAAAGTTTATTAAGATTGCTTTTAAAGAAATATTTTAGTTATTATTTGTTATGGGGGAAGGTTAATATTTTTATTATTGTACTCGTGAAGGATTAAAATCCCCATGCCTACGTATTCCCTTGTGCAATAGGAAAGTTAGTGCTTCGTAGTTCGTGCAACTACGGTTTGTGTTTTTTAATGAACAATTGTTTGAAATGCTTTCTAACTGCTAAGCATTGGCTTATATGCTCGCGATAGGAGGCTGAAGCGCTAGCTTGTTTGCAAGATAGAAAGATTTAAACAATGTTCGTTTAGCGAAAAGATGTTTGACCTTTGTTGAGGTGTTTTAAACGAGAGGGCGAATGAACCACAACGCGTGGGTCTAGCCCATGAGTGATTGTATTCAAGAATTATGTGGAGTGCTAGACTCCAGAATTCAGTTCCTTTGCTGATTAATTATAAAAATGATTTGTATTTGTTGGTGAGTTTTAAGTTGTATTTTAAAGAAAGAGACAAGTCATCATCTTTAAGGGAGATATCTCGCCTATTCCACCACAAACATTTGAGGAAGAAAAATCAAAAGAAGCTTTAAACTTGGATACGAGGATCAACAAGCAATGTCACATTCTTTCTTTGAGAAATAAAATCGGAAGAAGCTTTAAACTTGGATATAATGATCGACAAGCAATGCCACATTCTTCCTTTGAAAATAAATAAAAAATCGGAAGAAGCTTTAAACTTAGATATAATGATCGACAAGCAACGCCACATTCTTCCTTTGAAAATAATTGTTTGAAAGATTTTGTTTGTGTTTGTGGGAGATAAAGAGAATATCTTTCCTACGAAGATGAATCATGTCTCGTCTTCGAAGGTTGATGAATTGTTTTAAAGTGTTTTGAGTATGAAAGGGCGAATGAATTACAACCCAAGGGCTAGCCTCAAGAGTAATTCAATTCAAGAACCCGAGGAATGCTAGATTTTTGAGTTCAGTTCTTTCGTATAATTAATCGAAAGATTTCCGGTATTTTAGGAACGAAAGGGAGAATAAACCACGTCGTGTGGGGCTAGCCCAGGAGAAATTTAATTCAAGGATTATATGGAATGCTAGACTCCAGAATCTAGTTTCTCCGTTATTTTATTTGTGAAGTAAGTGTTGCGTTTGTTTTGGATGTCTTAGGGTTTGATGTTTTAGAAACGAAAGAGTAAATGGAACACAACTTGAAGGCTAGCCTCAAGAGTATTTCATTAAAGAACCCGCGGAATGCTAGATTCCGAAGTTCAGTTCCTCGTTAATTAATTAAGACGCGTAAAGTCGTGCAGATGGAGATCCCATAAGTGACCGACTTACGTGTGTGCAAATGTAGGCGTATGAATTGTTTAATTGATTATGTAAGTGGATTCGATTTCTAGTTTATATGGATGTTCCTAGCAATATGAAACTGTAAAATAAAGGTGGAAAGATAAATTGCGTACAAAATAAACGGGAGAAGGGTACAAATTGGGGGGGGGGGGTTATTATTTTCAGTATTTTTATTTATGTTATTTCATTTTCATACCGTTTACTTTTACTTTGATTGGTGTGTTTTGTATTTTGTGTGTTACAAATTAAAGATATTTGTGTCGGGTGAATGATGAGACTTGTAGTTAGTGGATGAGAATATGTAACCCATACTTGCTCTCCAGGAAACCCCCAAAAATTGGTACTGCTGAAGTGAATGATTAGACACGACTTTCTGATACTGGACTGATACGGGAGTATTGTGCACCCGAGACAGATAAAAATCTACATCACACTAGAGGCACTTCGGAACCTGTTGAGCTATAACAAACATGGAGAGAGACAAAAGGCCAAACACTTAGTCATCAATAGAGTTTATTCATGTGTGTCTCTATCACTCTAAGTTTGTGTATTGTTTGTTGGAATTTCACTGCACACTTTTACACACTGAGGCGCTTGTTTCATTAACCACGAGCCTTTCCTGCCATCCCTTTTATGTCATTCTTCATTAACCCCCCTCGAGACGTTTCCCTTTGTTTTTTTAGTTACCACATAATTAACCCATAAGCCCAAACACTAAGTATTATTGGTTTTTGATTTGAGAAAAAATCTAAGTTTGGGATAGTGATCACCTATACGAACTAGGTAAGTGCAAAGAAAAAGAAGGGGGAAAAAAAAGAGAAAAGTTGTAACAGAAAAAAAAAAGAGAAATTTTTGAGAAGAATGATGCACTTACCTAGAGGAGATTGAAAAAAAGAGACAAACTTAAGAGAAACACTTGAGTATAAACAAAAGAATCCAGATAAAAAAGTGTTTGATACCCTTGATTGTGAACAATGCAAATAACACAATAAGAAGAATAACAACACTGATGTTAGACCCAAAACCACTTGTTTTCCTGTTTTTCTTGTTTATCCCACCTTGACCTTAAGCTCTGTTACAACCGTAAAAGACCTCAAAAAAGTGTGTGTGATATGAAAATAAATGGTATTCAAGCTTATGAGTTGACTTTGCATGTTCTGACTGTTGAGTGCAAACACTTTAACTCGAAGAGATTTTGGTGAGAGTGGGAAAAATCTGACAGGTAAAAAAGTGTTTTGATTTGGAAGTGTGGTTGAATGTTCAAATTAGGGAAGTAAGAACCTTTGATGGAAAAGTGAAATGAGAGTTGCGAAAGATATCAATGATATTGTGGTAAGTCGATTATTGTAATTTGAGGGTAACTGTTTTTCTATCTCGAGCATTACTTGAGGACAAGAAATGAGCTAAGTTTAGGGTTGTGATTGGTCACCATTTCTATTATGTTTCCGTCACTTATTCGACATAAATCCATAAAATCGGTAACATTTTGTTTTGTCTTTTCATTATTTTTTCGAGTTAATTTTACTTTTATATTTTATTTACACATTTTATGATTTGTTGTTTTATTTCAATTATATTGTGTTTTATGCTTTGGTTTGATAGTTTCCGATGGTTTCAGGTCTGAGTGGAAAAACCCAAAGAACTCGTACGAAGAAAATGGAAGTTTCGGGAATTCAAAAAAGTTGTTGGAAGGATGCCTGGACCAAAAGAATCAACAACCATACAATATATTGGTCAACCAATTCTCTTATTTGTATTATGTTATAGTTCTCTTCGTTATCTTTTCGATGCTTCGAACAGGGACAAAAACAGATTTAAACACTACAAGAAAAAAAAATCAATTTAGGACGGAAAATTGTGACGAAAATAATTTCCGTCCCCCAAAAAATTAAATTGAGACGGAATTTGAGAAGATTTTCTGCCACAAGTAATTTAATAAAATATATATTCTTATTTGGGATAGAATTATATTTTTGTCCCGAACTCGAAATGAATTTTCGTCCCAAACTTAGGGGAAAAAAAGCGGGAAGTTTGGCGCCAATATTGAGACAGAAATTCATTATTATTTCCGTCTCAATATGATATATATTATATTTATTAAATTTATAATATTATTTATGATATATATATATATATATATATATATATATATATATATATATATATATATATATATATTAAAATTATAAAATATACTTAATAAAAGTAAATAATATTCAAGTTTTATCAAATTAAAAGGAAAAAAATGATTTAAATTGATTTAATAAAAATTAAAGAAAATGTTAAGAATTAGTGTTTTGAAAGGAAAAAAGAAAATTGATGGGAGAACAGAAAGAAGAAAGGATGAAAACGTGAGAAAAGATGAGATGAGAAATCCTAGTCAAGAAAATTATGTCTTTCGCCATCTTCTCTCTGTATTCTCGTTTCCTCTTGCTGACCACCTGAATCGGTGACATATTCTTTCTTCCTTTCATCGGTATCATTTTCGTTTCCTCTTACTGACATCCTTTTTGCATCCTCTCACCAATGTTTTGCTCACCTCCGTCTTCTTGTTATTGTCTTCGTGGGTATGAAATACTTACTCTTCTTCTGTTTTGTTTTGAGTTGGAAGAAAGATTAATAATCTGACAAGAGAAAGATTTTAAGATCCTGGGAATCAACCTTAATTGTAGATGTAAGTGCTCAAATCCCACTTTATTTTTTTTTTCGTTCTGCTAACTATCACTCTCCCTCATATTGAATGGAAACCTAACTCTGTTAATTTGGATACAGACCTGAACAAAACCTAGTCTCACCCTTTTTTCCTCTAATTTTATTTCTCATGATTTCTAAATTGTCTATTAATTTTGAGTTTGTTATGCACTTCCATTTGTGCTGAGTTTTGTTGTAGGTTGAGTGAATTTATCAATAAATTTTGAATTATGATGTTATATTTTGTATCTTGGAAAATGAATTATGGTGTATTTGTCCATAATTTATATTCCACGTGTTTCATGTTCAGTAAATTGGTCTACTTACCCAATTCATTAGAAGGTTTTAGAATATAAAGGTATTAGATTTAGTATACTAGGTTGAGTCTATCACCTAAGCAACCTACATTACTTCAAGCTTTATATATATAAGTTCATAGAATTTAGAATGTTCTATGCATAACTTATAGCAATATCCTGTATAAGTTCAAACTTCTGCAATGCAATGTTATACTGACATAAAACACTAAAATGTAAATACAAAATTCCACACAACAATACAAGATGTTTTATTGAACATCTTTTATTTATATAGTTTATAATACACTCCATGTGATATTTTATTTGATAAATTATGTGATTGTGATTGTATATATGTATTATTGTACTAGTGTGCACTAGTGTAGAGGTATTTGTTATAAATGACTCATGGTTGACAATATACTGTCAAAACTTAGAGTTCCAGATTTCACAACACACTTGTACACTAGTCCTTGCATTAATTTAGGAAATTTAGAAATTTAATTTAGGAAATTTATCAACAAAAACAGAACCTTTACGAACACAGATCCTCGACAACGTGTTACTTTACCAGTTTTTGAGGGACCTTTACGAACACGGATCCTCGACAGCATGTTACTCTACCAGTCTTTTCCTCAAAGTAAAAACCACTATTAATTTAAAGATTAAAGAAGAGATAAAATAATTATGGAAAAAACTCAGCCCCACCACCTTTATTGTATTGTGAGTGTGTAGTTACTATGACTTTGAATGTTAGGTGAACTTCTATGTGTGTTTCTTTCTTTTAGATTAAAACATGAGTGTTAGTATTTCTCTGTTACTATTATGAATTCAATTATATGGTCTCTCACTTGAGTTCATGTGTTTCTTTTGTTTCAAAATTAGAACAAAATGCAGCATAATAATGATATACTTATTATGTATGCATCTCTAAACAAATGCAGCATACAAGTTTAGGAAGGATTCCACACAAGGGTGAACTATTCAAGAAGTGTCACACAAGGAAAGGGACACAATTTTGTAGATAAGAGATCCAGTGATGCATATGTGAGTATCATGTTAATTTCTCTTTTGATTGATGGATGGACACCCTACATAATATACAATGTCAAATGATTATGAAAAATCACATTAAATTTTGTCTCTTTCACATAGAGAAATGTTTGATGCAAGTGGAGGGAGTATCTTCACTGCATATACAATATATTGGCTTATAGTCACCATACAATTAGAGTATCATCACTAGTTTCAAATAGTAGCAATAGTGCATTATAATGACTACCAGACAAGAATAAATTTCAAGAATCTTAAGTGTAAAGGTAGATAAACTAACATACATTATCACATATTTTCTTGAAAATTTACATGCATATGTGGCTTGATGGATTCTCTTTCCTAACAAAGAAAATGAAAAAAAAATAACTAAAATGATTGTAATTACCTAAGTTTTGTTCCATGGTATCTTTTGAAGTAGACCCCTTTTAACTATATATATTTTCTTATAAATGTACTATTGTTTATTTCTCTATCAGTCTTGAGAACTACTTATCATGTTTGTCTTTACTTTTTCAGGAAAAATTTGTGAATCTAGGTTCACAAGTTGAGTCTCATCCTCAATCTTCTGAGTCTGGTAATGCTGGAAATGCTGAGAGTGATACTCAACCCATACCTATTGATTATGATGCTTTAATGATTGAAGTTGTTGAAGGAATAAATGCAAAGGGTAGAGTATATCGACTTAGTGAAGATGAAATTTCTGCTGGTAATGCTACTCATGAAAGTAATGCAAATAATGATAGAGATACAGTACATGAGTAATATGTTGTCTTTGGAATGTAGAATTTAAAAACCATTGGAAGTTTAAGATTTTGTTGAACTTCAAGGTATTTTGTAGGCTTAATATTGTTTGGTACTTATATGTTGTTAAGATTTTGATATTTATATGTTTTTGATAGAATTGATATTTCAAGTGAATTTTTAGTTTGATTGAATTGGTTGAATTTATAGTTTGTTGGATTATTGAAATTGTTATGATTGAATTAGTTTGATTGAATTATTGACATTGGGATGAAATGTTAGAAAAAATTTGTCAATATTTTGGGTTGAATATTAAAATTTTATGAAAAAAAATTGTGATAGAATGTAAGAAATCTGTCACTTTAATGGGACAAACTGTTTTAATTCTGTCACGATCTTGGAACAAAATATTACCTAATTGTCGTACCTCGAAAAATACGATCCTAAAACAAACAACAGAGTCGCCGCCTAATTCTATTTATTCTACGAGAGAAAAGGGAGATATAGACACAACCTAAATGGTTAAGAAATGGTCAACGAAACCACTAATCTATGTTCGGGAGTCAGTTACGCAAAGGGAAGGTATTAAGCACCCTTCACGTCCGTTGTACTCAACGGGAACCTCTTAGTCTAATTTGAGCTTAAATGTTAACTTACTTTATTGTCTTCTTTTAATGATTGCTTTTAATGTTTCAATTATTATATGTTATAGGGAAAAGTTAAGTTTTTTATTATTGTGACGGAGAGATAGTTAATTTTTTATTATTGTGCTCGAGAAGGATTAAAATCCCCGTGCCTATGTATTCCCTTGTTCAATGGGAAAGTCAGAGCTTCATAGTTCGTGCAACTACGGTTTGTATTTTTTAATGAACAACTGCTTAAAGCGCATTCTAACCTGCTAAGTGTTGGCTTATACTCGCGGTGGAGGCTGAAGCGCTAGCTTGTTTGCTAAGCGTTGGCTTATACTCAAGAGTGATTGCATTCAAGGACCCGTGGAGTGCCGGACTCCAGAGTTCAGTTATTCGTTGATTAATTGTAAAATGATTTGTGTTTGTTGGTAAGTTTTAAGTTGTATTTGAAAGAAAGAGACAAGTCGTCATCTTTAAGGGAGATATCTCGCCTAATCCACCACAAACATTTGAGAGAGAGAAAATCGAAAGAAGCTTTAAACTTGGATACGAGGATCGACAAGAAATGCCACATTATTTCTTTGAGAAATGAAATCGGAAGAAGCTTTAAACTTGGATATGAGTATCGACAAGCAATGCCACGTTCTTCCTTTGAGAATAATTGTTTGTAAGATTTTGTTTGTGTTTGTGGGGATAGGAGGAATATCTTCCTATGGAGATGAATCGTGTCTAATCTTTTAAGGTTGTTAAGTGTTTTGAATATGAAAGAGCGAATGAATTACAAATCGGGGGCTAGCCCCAACAGTAATTCAGTTCAAGCGCCCGAGGAATGCTAGATTCCTGAGTTCAGTTCTTCGTATAATTTATTTAAATGTTTCCGTGTTTTTAGAAATGAGAGGGTGAATAAACCACATCGCGTGGGGCTAGCCCATGAGTGATTTAATTCAAGAACGTGCGGAATGCTAGACTCCGGAGTTCAGTTACTTGTTATTTGATTTGTGAATTAAGACGTAATTGTTTTAAAAACGAAAGAGCGAATGAATTACAAATCGGAGGCTAGCCCCAACAGTAATTCAATTCAAAAACCCGAGGAATGCTGGATTCATGAGTTTAGTTCTTACGTTAATTAACTAGACGCGTAATGTCGTGCAGACGACGATCACAAGTGACCGGCTTACGTGTGTGCAAAATGTAGACACGATGAAAGAAATATTTATTAATCTATTTCGTGGATTCTAATCCTAGTTCCTAAATGTGTTCCTAATAATACTAAATCGTAAAATAAAGGCGAAAAATAAATTACGTTCAAAAATAAACGGGAAAATGATACATGATAATTTATACGGGATTGCGAAGAAATAAAGGATATCGTTGTATTTTGCCCAAGAGGAAGCGTGTGTGCAGTGTACATATTAATCAGGACCGGTTAGTATTAAATATGGTATAAGAAGTGCGAGAAATAAATAAAAAGATAAATAGACTAAATAGTGCGGAATAAATTATAAAATAGAATAAAATAAATAGAATGAAAATAAAAATAAACAAATGGCCTCATACCGGTCACGATTAGTCGAAAACGACTTATCGCAACTTTGTTATATCATCGGCCCGAAAAAAATATAAGAGAAAAGAAACTAAATCAATTTGATCAATAAGACAAATATTAGAAATGTACAAGATAAAAACTAATAATTATTAAAAAACTATTTAAACTAAAATAATTAACAATAACAAAAGAGAGGGGTGTCATTAGTTCTAATAGGGTATCAAGAGAAAATTCAATCCATGGACTTTCCTAAACCCAAATATACCATAATCCACACAATAAAATATATAAAGTAAAAAAACAAAATAAATAATAAATAAATAAAAAACAACAAAGACAAAAAGCAGTATAATAATAAATAAAAATAAAAATAAAAAACAAAAATAAATAAAAGGATATCCACAATTGTCGTAGCCTCTCCATATACCTCTTCTCACTTCGTTTCTCTCATTGTAATTTTCTCAAAGAAAAAACAGGAAGAAAAAAATGATTCCTCACCCACGATGGCCTCTTTCTCGCTCTCGCAGATCTCTTGCGGAAGTCTCTCTCGGCGGACACGGCTCAAAACGTGTTACAATTTCTTCTCGGATCTGCGGTCGGGATTGGTGAAGGTGAGTGACAATTTGGAGGTTTCAGTGGATTTGAGGTGGTTGGCGGAGGGAGTTTAGGCGGTGGTGGTGTTGTTCGTGGTTCACAGTCTCAGATTTGCGTTCAGTTTACGGACCTCACGGTTTTCAATCAGTTTAGGCGATTTCTGTGTGTTGTGGTTGAGTGAGGAAGAAAGGTGAAAGTGATTTTTGTTCAGAGAATGGAGAAGAGGTTTCTTGAAGTCTTGTGTATACAATCAATCTTCAATTATGAGAATCTTGTCATCTATCTCCTCCACTACTTTACGTCTGTCGACATCAAAGTAGCGATAAAACACAAAGTCAGCATTCTGTATTGCTTCCTTTGATGGTTGTGGATTCCTAGCATCCTTAGAAATACAAACAAGATTGCATTTCCCTGCAATAGACTCCAGAGGATTGATATTGCAAAGACCGGTGCCAACACCAGAAGCTAAGAACAATTCATTGTAATAAATTTGAACCCTAATCAAAAACTTAGAGATCTCGCGGGGACGAAAGAACCAGTGAACCTTAACTTTCCTAGCCTTTTCACGAGTAGGAGTTTCCCATATCTTGATGATTTTACCAATGTGAGGTTCGGTGTGCGCGTCGTTTTGAAGATAAACGGTGTCGGAGAGAGAGTAATCATCGCCGTCTAAGGTGAATGATTCGTAGAACTGTGTGTCTTGTTTTTTTTTTTGCCACCTTTTGCTCGCTTTTTTCCCCATTTGAATTCTAGGGTCGCGGTGGCCATGGAAGAGTGAGAATGAGAATGGAATGAAGTTATGTTTGAAATTTTGTAGGGTGATGAGATGAGAATGATTTATGTGAGTGGTGAAGGTTTGTTGATGTCAGATGAGTGAATGGTTTTTGTTGAAATGAGTTTTTTGGAGATGAATTTTTGTGATCTCCGGAAGGTTTTTTTTTTATGGGAGCTGAGGTTTTCTCCCCTTTTTCTTTTTGCTCTCTCTGTGTTTTGTTCTATAAATGTTTTCCCTCTTTTTTTTTGGTTTCCTTTATTTTTCAGATTTTTCCTCTTTTCTTTTGTATGCTCTCAGATCCCTATATGGCATGGTCAAAGCTCCCTTTATCTTATGCAGGTTGCTTATAAACACAGATTGGTGTAATTGTTCTTTTTTGGTCAATAGTGCAAGGTCTGTGTGCTGCAAAATAGCAGCAGGTTTACATTGGATTGTGGACATGTTTCCCCCCCTTTTTCTTAACTAAATCCTCTTAAACCAAACTATATCGAAACCAAACTATATGGACTAACTGGAAAATAAAATAAAACTAACTAAATAAAAAGTTAATATAAAATATAAACTAAATGAAGACTAAACTAAACTTAAATTTAAATAACTTTAAATAAAACTTAAATACAAAAATTAAATTTAAATAGAAATTTAAACTATATATAAAAAAAACTGAATTAAAACATAAACTAAACATATATAAATTGAACTAGGAAAATAAATCCTAATTAAAGACCTAAGCGACATAGATTAAATAAAAATTATTATTGAAAATGAATTAATTAATTCTATCTAGCCTAAAATGTAACTAAAGATAAAAATATAAATGAAAACAAATAAATTATAAAGTGAGACAAAATAATCTATATAAAATTCTAAGATTGAATAAAAATTCTAAAATCTATATTACGATGATTAAAAATATAAACAGACATTCTAATTTAAAACGACACAAACTCTAGAATAAAAGATGACGTTGGAATGGTAAAATGTATGATTAATGAATAAAGAGATGTTTAACTTAAAAAATGCAAAAATGATCGATTATCGACATATCTGCAAAACGCGTCAAATGAACAAAAATCGAAAAATTTCTGGTCAAAATTTAGGCTATGACAGCTGCCCCTATTTAATCATCCTGAAACTGAATGTATGAGTAACAAAGTTTTTTTTTGAAAATTCAAGGTGGAAGAGGATTAAATATCAGAATACCTAAAATTTTGACCGAAAATGCAGATGGAATGATATGTAATGTAAAATGCAAGACAAAGGTTGTAACGCTGTTGGGAAAGAAAATTGACACTACTGGGGATTAGACACACATGACCGGAGTACAATCCACACGAGGAATTTTCTCTTGAGCTAAGCCAGACGACAGTTGTCCACAAGTCCCAAGATGAAGTCCTTGGACAAAATTCCACTTTGAGGAATCTACTGCCGAGATTTAAAACCTCATTTGGAAATACCTTCGTCGAGGAAACAAAACGAACCAAAAATATACTGCCGAGATCTTGGAAAGAACAAATTCTGTTGAAGTCTGCTGCCGAGATTACCAGAGAATCTAAGAAATAAATACCTTCTGCCGAGGTATCAAAATGAAATTCCTACTGCCGAGGATTAACTTAGGATACACCTGTTGCCAAATCTTCTGCCGATATTTAACTAAGGATGCCAATGTCGAGATCATAAAAAGTAAATACCTTCTGTCAAGGTAGACTGAAAATCTTCTGTCGAGACTTGCCAGAGAATCTAAGAAAGGAATACCTTCTGCCGAGGTATCAAAATGAACCAAAAATCTACTGCCGAGATCTTGGAAAGAAAACAAATTATGTTGAAGTCTACTGGAGATCTACTACCGAGATTACCAGAGAATCTAAGAAAGAAATACCTTCTGCCGAGGTTACAAAATGAACCAAAAATCTACTGCCGAGATCTTGGAAAGAAAACAAATTCTGTTGAAGTCTATTGGAGATCTACTGTCGAGATTACCAGAGAATCTAAGAAAGAAATACCTTCTGCCGAGGTATCAAAATGAACCAAAAATCTACTGCCGAGATCTTGGAAAGAAAACAAATTCTGTTGAAGTCTGCTGGAGATCTACTGCTGAGATTACCAGAGAATCTAAGAAAGAAATACCTTCTGCCGAGGTATCAAAATGAACCAAAAATCTACTGCCGAGATCTTGGAAAGAAAAACAAATTCTGTTGAAGTCTGTTGGAGATCTACTGTCGAGATTACCAGAGAATCTAAGAAAGAAATACCTTCTGCCGAGGTATTAAAATGAACCAAAAATCTACTGCTGAGATCATGGAAAGAAAAACAAATTATGTCGAAATCTACTGGAAGTCTACTGCCGAGACTTTCCAGAGAATCTAAGAATAGAATACCTTCTATCGATGTATACTATGAAATTCCTACTGTCGAGGATTAACTGAGAATACACTTATCGCCAAATCTGCTGCCGAGATTTAACTAAGGATTCCATTGAATATAACTCTCACCATACTTCCCTTCTTCTGAAAGAGACAGCCATATGATGGAGAAGCAACTTCACGCTCAAACTTCTCAACTTGTCTGGAAGAGATGCCATTTGACGGAAATTGGGAAAATTCACAACAAACTTCTCAACTTGTCTGGGAGAGATGTCATTTGTTGGAGAATAAAAGATATTCATATCAAACTTCTCAACGTGTATTGGAGAGATGCCATTTGATAGAACCCTCATCATACTTCCCTTCTTCTGAAAGAGATGCCATATGATGGAAAACAATCTCACGCTCAAACTTCTCAACTTGTCTGGAAGAGATGCCATTTGACGGAAAGTGGGAAAATTCACAAAAAACTTCTCAACTTGTCTGGGAGAGATGCCATTTGTTGGAGAATAAAAGAGATTCGTATCAAAATTCTCAACGTGTATTGGAGAGATGCCATTTGATAGAACCCTCATCATACTTCCCTTCTTCTGAAAGAGATGCCATATGATGGAAAACAATCTCACGCTCAAATTTCTCAACTTGTCTGGAAGAGATGCCATTTGACGGAAATTAGGAAAATTCACAACAAACTTCTCAACTTGTCTGGGAGAGATGCCATTTGTTGGAGAATAAAAGAGATTCATATCAAACTTCTCAAGGTGTATTGGAGAGATGCCATTTGATAGAACCCTCGTCATACTTCCCGTCTTCTGAAAGAGACAACCATATGATGGAAAACAATCTCACGCTCAAACTTCTCAACTTGTCTGGAAGAGATGCCATTTGACGGAAATTGGGAAAATTCACAACAAACTTCTCAACTTGTCTGGGAGAGATTTCATTTGTTGGAGAATAAAAGAGATTCATATCAAACTTCTCAACGTGTATTGGAGAGATGCCATTTGATAGAACTATAACCTTGCTAAGGATGAACAAACTGCTCGAAAAGAGAATGTTATCTGTTGATTTACTGGGAAATCCATGGATAAGTAACAAGCTTCTCAAATAAGGAGACGGCCACTTGTTGATTCCACTTAGAAGTTCAAGAACGAAACAAGCTTCTCGAACAAAGAGACTGCCACTTGTTGTCAGGTGTAAGTATTCCAAGAGAATGTTGCAACAACACTGCTGGAGAACAAAATTTGTCTTTACTGGGGGAAATTTCAACAAATTCCTTCTAGGAGACAAAGTACTCAAAGGCACAAAATGAATTCACTTTCCATTTGGAATTACTGGGGATGGATCGACTGCTCGGGAAGAGACTGCCATCTGTTGATTTACTCAAAAATTCAAGGACAAAACAAGCTTCTCAAATAAAGAGACTGCCACTTGTTGTCAGGTGTAAGTATTCCAAGAGAATGTTGCAACAACACTGCTGGAGAACGAAGTTCGCCTTCACTTGGGAACCTTCAATGAATTCCTCCTGAGAGACAAATCATTAACAGGTGCAAAATAAATGCACTTTCCATCTGGAAATTCAATCATTAAACATTGTCAAAGACCAAATTCAATCCAGGAACGAACTGGAGAGAAACTGTCAAGCAAGACACTAACCCATGAGGAATGAACTCAACTGGGGATTTATCCTATCCAATTGTGGAAAGGAGAACCAAAGAAAAATTTTCCACGAGGGTAAAAACTCAGTGGGGAATTTAGAAAGAATGTACATTTTCTGCCTAATGGCCGACAACTCTATTTTGAGAGAGACACATCACTTGGGGATAAACACGACCAAGGTGAAGGAAATATGCATCAATGAATGCAACATGAATATGAACATGAAATCATTTATGATGTACATGTATGTATATGCGTTATGTTTATGCTGACAAACAAACAAAACAAACACAAGAGATAAACTGGTGATGAAATAAACATCACAACAATCGGATACTCGACCAATCTTGTCAAAGTGTATGCAATCATTGAAGATAGGATAGAGAGCCATCCATGGAATAAAGTCTTACTACAAGGATCAAGTATCTTTGAGGAGAGAAATATACTTCAATTGGGAAATAAACCCAAGCAAATATTCTAACTTCAATGTCCATCAGAAGGAAACAAACATACAAACTATGTTTGCTTAAGATGAAGTAGATTTGTACTCTGTTGGGGGGAGAAAATCACATTCAGCTGGAGAAGCTTGAATCAATGCTCAATTGGGGACACTATACTTAGTATCTCATTGGGGAGAACTAAGTAGTAAAATAAATCCATCAGAAAATATTGAGTCATGCCCCCAACACATCATGGCAACTTTGCGTAAGGACCCCATCATCTGGAGATACTCGCAAGGTAGATCACAAGAGCGTCTTACTTAGGGAAACACGTGGTCATGCATCCACGAAATGGTTTGTGAGAAGAGATCATCTCAAGAGGATTTTATAGAAGACTTGACATTCAAAATGCCCCAGTGTCTTCAAACTCTTGGGGAGATTTTGTCGAATCTCGATGGAGCTACCCCAGATTAACTGCATTTGGCACAAATAAGTCTTCAATACTTATCCTTTTAGGGATGATCAGAATGTGTAAGTAATAAATTGGGAAACAACTTTCCCCTGTTTAGCAAGGTCTTCAAGCAAACTGCCCCTATCTGGCAAAGTCTTCAAGCAAATTGCCCCTGTCTGGCAAAGTCTTCAAGCAACATGGTCCTGTCTAGCAAAGTCTTCAAGTAACTTGCCCCTGTCTGGAAAAGTCTTCAAGTAACATGCTCCTGTCTAGCCAAGTCTTCAAGTAATATGCCCCTGTGGAGAGATCATTCTTTGAAATGGTTGTTCAACTACTCATCAGAGTTTCAAATCTCAAGAGATTAAGCTCATCACTGGTACTCATACATAGGCTTCTATGATGTCAAGCAAATGCTGACAAGCCAAAATGTTAATGTTGAGACTGCTAATGCAACACGCATGTTTGTCTCGAAGTTTATTTTTGTTTTTGAAAATATTTTCACAACAGCCTGTGACCGAATCACTAGCTAGGATGTGATATTCATTTTTATAAAGCCAACACAAATTTTGAGCATGGCTCATAGGAGTCGGGAAACACTATCTCATTGAGTATGCTTTCGAAATAAACCCCACTTCAATTAGGACTTTTGAGGGTTGTAATGTGGTTTGGTTCACGATTTTAGAAACAAAGGATAAAGGCTCAAAGTTTATTTGGTGCCCACCCATTCTCCGTGATGTTCTCCAATCCAATGTTCAGCTAAAATGACAAATACATTTGTCTTTGATGGTTTGTAGTGAAAATGAAGATCCAAGGTTTGCTTGAAATGACAGTCATCTTATTTGTCCTCTATGGATATCAGTGACCCCTTTGACTTTGATATGGTGGTCACTAAATCTTCTGGATTTGAGGACTTCTTTTGATTGATTTATTCTATTTGGTCCCTAAGTCTCCTTTTGGGTGTTTGACTTAGCGGGATTTTCTTTCTCTTTTTCTTTTTTCACTTTTTTTTAAGGTTGAAAGTTGTGACTGTCAAGTCATTGATTGTAGTGGATTCCCTGATGGGATGTTTCATCTTATGATTTGAATGTGTAACCAGATTAACTGAACACTACCCTGTCCCAGGATAAGCGTAAGGGTTTTGAAATATCTGAAAGAAACTCCTACTTATAGGCTCGAAGTGGTTGACTAGGGATTAACTCCTTATTTCTCCAGTGTTTGGGAATTTGAAACAATGTCTGTACATCGTCAGTAGGGTTTTGTTCAAAAGCATTCAACTAGAGAATTTGCGTTTTAATTTAGTCATCCTCTCTCCAATTCTCTACCTAAACATGAGATGGGATAATGTTGGCATTATAAAAGTAGAAAGAGCAATATGAGTGAATATGAATGGACTACTTCAAGACAAACATATTCATTGCATTAATCATTCAAAACAAATAAGTTCTTACATGCCAAAACAAATGCATTGATAAACAAAGAAAAATACATACAAAAAGCAACGAATGAACTAAACATCTCAGAAGATAATTTTCAGAGCAACAAATGATCATATGCGTAGAGGAACTTGTTCCATGCTCCAGCAACAAACTGATTTGGACAAAACCCTTTTGAGTTTTTTATCAGCACAAAGACACTCCGTCCACAGATGGGATTCCTCCATTGAAGGCCAACACCCCGTAGTCGATCATCTCTTGAACCTTTTCCTGGAAGACTTTGCACTCTTCAATCGTATGCCCTAGTACTCCACCATGAAATTCACAACTGGTATTTGGATTGAACAAACGAAGGCGAGACCTCATGGCTCTAGTCTTTCTGGGTGTCATTATTGAGTTCCGGGAAAAATAAGACCACAATTGACTGTAAGTCATTGGGATTGGGTTAAACTGGTGGGTTGCTCATTCATGACTGTATGGAGTTCTTTGTTGATTCTGACATCGCTGACGAGAAGAATTTGGCTGACGCTGAGAAATGACCAGATCTTTGATCAAAGAAATCAGTCGTCCTATACCAATCTTCAAGTTGTGAATATCTTCTAAGAGTTCATTGTTCTCCTGCACAAGGTTGTCTACTAGAGTCTTCATTGTAGTTGAGAATATTCCCATACGGTTTCTCAAAGTAGTGACTTCATCTCTAAGCTCTTTGTTTTCTTGCTCAAGATGGTCCATCTTTCTCTGGTGACTGGTCGAGTACAGTTGACTGACGGAGAATAAGACACGTGTGAGTTGGATTGTTGGGAGATGATATGCAATGCAAATGCAAATGCAAATGATATACGAATGAATGCAATGTTCAGAATGTTCAGGATCACACACATAAACAGTTGCAGAACTGAAGTATGAAGGCAAGATGTTGGATCCAAGGTACAAGTAACTCGGAATCTCCTAATTGGTAAGCCTTAAGTGGAGAGTTCTAAATTCTTTACCCATAAAGCCCACTCACATGGTAGCTTCTATGGTGATGGTATAAGGATACTCAAGGTCACAGACGTTTATCGTACTAACGCCCTGCCGCAGGCTGGCTGCATTGTGACAATAATAACGATAAGGTCTACATTGAGTGGAGTTCTTATGCTAGGCCCTCAAGAGGCGAGCCCTTGGAGACTAACACTACATAACTGCCAATTTCGAAACTGGTTCTAAGGGGACCCAGAATCACAACCCTTCCGTGAATCAGGTCACGCGACAGGCTAGCTGCGTTGTGACAAAATCTACGAAAAGTCTAACTATATGGGGGAGCTTTCATGCTAGGCTGGCAAGGAGCGAGTCCTTGGAGACTAACACTAATAACTACCAATTCTAACTTAGGAGTTCCCTCTTATTTTTCCAAACTCAAGTATAAAGCCTTACCCGTGAAGTAACCCTAAGATCCAACAGGCGAATATAATAATGAGCAATATAATGAAGAAGAAAGCAATATATAAGCATATAAAATATCAATAGTAAATAAGGAAGACAATCAAAACAAAACAGCAAACAAGCGCAAACTATCCTAAGCTAGGCTTGACTCTCTTATGCCTAAAGCATTTCTAATTCCCCAGCAGAGTCGCCAGCTGTCGTATCTCGAAAAATACGATCCTAAAACAAACAACAGAGTCGCCACCTAATTCTATTTATTCTACGAGAGAAAAGGGAGATATAGACACAACCTAAATGGATAAGAAACGATCAACAAAACCACTAATCTAAGTTCGGGAGTCAGTTACGCAAAGGGAAGGTATTAAGCACCCTTCACGTCCATTGTACTCAACGGGAACCTCTTAGTCTAATTTGCGCTTAAATGTTAACCTACTTTATTGTCTTCTTTTAATGATTGCTTTTAATGTTTCAATTATTATTTGTTATGGGGAAACGTTAAGTTTTTTTTATTATTGTGACAGAAAGATAGTTAATTTTTTTATTATTGTGCTCGCGAAGGATTAAAATCCCCGTGCCTACGTATTCCCTTGTGCAATGGGAAAGTCAGAGCTTCGTAGTTCGTGCAACTACAATTTGTATTTTTTAATGAACAACTGCTTAAAGCACATTCTAATCTGCTAAGCGTTGGCTTATACTTGCGATGGATGCTGAAGCGCTAGCTTGTTTGCAAGATAGAATGATTTAAACAATGTTCGTTTGAAGGAAAAGGTTTGACCTTTGTTAAGTGTTTTAAAACGAAAGGCGAATAGACCACAACTCGAGGGCTAGCCTCAAGAGTGATTGCATTCAAGGACTCGTGGAGTGTCGGACTCCAGAGTTCAGTTATTCGTTGATTAATTGTAAAATGATTTGTGTTTGTTGGTAAGTTTTAAATTGTATTTGAAAGAAAGAGACAAGTTGTCATCTTTAAGGGAGATATCTCGCCTAATCCACCACAAACATTTAAGGGAGAGAAAATCGAAATAAGCTTTAAACTTGGATACGAGGATCGACAAGCAATGCCACATTCTTTCTTTGAGAAATGAAATCGAAAGAAGCTTTAAACTTGGATATGAGTATCGACAAGCAATGCAACGTTCTTCCTTTGAGAATGATTGTTTGTAAGATTTTGTTTGTGTTTGTGGGGATATGAGGAATATCTTCTTATGGAGATGAATCGTGTCTAATCTTTTAAGGTTGTTAAGTGTTTTGAATAGGAAAGAGCGAATGAATTACAAATCGGGGGCTAGCCCCAACAGTAATTCAGTTCAAGCGCCCGAGGAATGCTAGATTCCTGAGTTCAGTTCTTCGTATAATTTATTTAAACGTTTCCGTGTTTTTAGGAACGAGAGGGTGAATAAACCACATCGCGTGGGACTAGCCCATGAGTGATTTAATTCAAGAACATGCGGAGTGCTAGACTCTGGAGTTCAGTTACTCGTTATTTGATTTGTGAATTAAGACGTAATTGTTTTGAAAACGAAAGAGCGAATGAATTACAAATCGGAGGCTAGCCTCAACAGTAATTCAATTCAAAAACCCGAGGAATGCTGGATTCCTGAGTTTAGTTCTTACGTTAATTAATTAGACGCGTAATGTCGTGCAGACGGTGATCACAAGTGACCGGCTTACGTGTGTGCAAAATGTAGACGCAATGAAAGAAATATTTATAAATCTATTTCGTGGATTCTAATCCTAATTCCTAAATGTGTTCCTAATAATACTAAATCGTAAAATAAAGGTGAAAAATAAATTAAGTTCAAAAATAAACGGGAAAAGGATACATGATAATTTATACGGGATTGCGAAGAAATAAAGGGTATCGTTGTATTTTTCCCAAGAGGAAGCATGTGTGTGGTGTACATATTAATCGGGACCGGTTAGTATTAAATATGGTATAAGAAGTGCGATAAATAAATAAAAAGATAAATAGACTAAATAGTGCGGAATAAATTATAAAATAGAATAAAATAAATAGAATGAAAATAAAAATAAACAAGTGGCCTCATATCGGTCACGATTAGTCGAAAATGACTTATCGCAACTTTGTTATATCATCGGCCCGAAAATAATATAAGAGAAAAGAAACTAAATCAATTTGATCAATAAGACAAATATTAAAAATGTACAAGATAAAAACTAATAATTCTTAAAAAACTATTTAAACTAAAATAATTAACAATAACAAAACAGAGGGGTGTCATTAGTTCTAACAGGGTATCAAGAGAAAATTCAATCCATGGACTTTCCTAAACCCAAATATACCATAATCCACACAATAAAATATATAAAGTAAAAAAACAAAATAAATAATAAATAAATAAAAAAGAACAAAGACAAAAAGCAGTATAATAATAAATAAAAATAAAAATAAAAAACAAAAATAAATAAAAGGATATCCACAATTATCGTAGTCTCTCCATATACCTCTTCTCACTTCGTTTCTCTCTCACTACAATTTTCTCAAAGAAAAAACAGAAGAAAAAAAATGATTCCTCACCCACGACGGCCTCTTTTTCGCTCTCGCAACTCTCTTGCGGAAGTCTCTCTCGGCGGACACGGCTCGAAACGTGTCACAATTTCTTCTTGGATCTGCGGTCGGGATTGGTGAAGGTGAGTGATGATTTGGAGGTTTCGGTGGATTTGAGGTGGTTGGTGGAGGGAGTTTAGGCGGTGGTGGTGTTGTTCATGGTTCACAGTCTCAGATTTGCGTTCAGTTTACGGACCTCACGGTTTTCAATATGTTTAGGCGGTTTCTGTGTGTTGTGGTTGAGTGAGGAAGAAAGGTGAAAGTGATTTTGGTTCAGAGAATGGAGAAGAGGTTTCTTGAAGTCTTGTGTATACAATCAATCTTCAATTCCGAGAATCTTGTCATCTATCTCCTCCACTACTTTACGTCTGTCGACATCAAAGTAGCGATAAAACACAAAGTCAGCATTCTGTATTGCTTCCTCTGATGGTTGTGGATTCCTAGCATCCTTAGAAATACAAACAAGATTGCATTTCCCTGCAATAGACTCTAGAGGATTGATATTGCAAAGACCGGTGCCAACACCAAAAGCTAAGAACAATTCATTGTAATAAATTTGAACCCCAATCAAAAACTTAGAGATCTCGCGGGGACGAAAGAACCAGTGAACCTTAACTTTCCTTGCCTTTTCACGAGTAGGAGTTTCCCATATCTTGATGATTTTACCAATGTGAGGTTCGGTGTGCGCGTCGTTTTGAAGATAAACGGGAAGAGAGAGTAATCATCGCCGTCTAAGGTGAATGATTCGTAGAACTGTGTGTCTCGTTTTTTTTGCCACCTTTTGCTCGTTTTTTTCCCCATTTGAATTCTAGGGTCGCGGTGGCCATGGAAGAATGAGAATGAGAATGGAATGAAGTTATGTTTGAAATTTTGTAGGGTGATGAGATGAGAATGATTTGTGTGAGTGGTGAAGGTTTGTTGAGGTCAGATGAGTGAATGGTTTTGGTTGAAATGGATTTTTTTGGAGATGAATTTTTGTGATTTCCGGAAGGTTTTTTTTTATGGAAGCTGAGGTTTTCTCCCCCTTTTTCTTTTTGCTCTCTCTGTGTTTTGTTCTATAAATGTTTTCCCTCTTTTTTTTGGTTTCCTTTATTTTTCAGATTTTTCCTCTTTTCTTTTTTATGCTCTCAGATCCCTATATGGCATGGTCAAAGCTCCCTTTATCTTATGCAAGTTGCTTATAAACACATATTGGTGTAATTGTTTTTTTGTTGTCAATAGTGCAAGGTCTAAGTGGTGCAAAATAGCAGCAGGTTTATATTGGATTGTGGGCATATTTCCCCCCTTTTTCTTAACTAAATCCTCCTAAACCAAACTATATCGAAACCAAACTATATGGACTAACTAGAAAATAAAATAAAACGAACTAAATAAAAAGTTAATATAAAATATAAACTAAATGAAGACTAAACTAAACTTAAATTTAAATAACTTTAAATAAAACTTAAATACAAAAATTAAATTTACATAGAAATTTAAACTATGTATAAAAAAACTGAATTAAAACATAAACTAAACATATATAAATTGAACTAGGAAAATAAATCCTAATTAAAGACCTAAGCGACATAGATTAAATAAAAATTATTATTGAAAATGAACTAATTAATTCTATCTAGCCTAAAATGTAACTAAAGATAAAAATATAAATGAAAACAAATAAATTATAAAGTGAGACAAAATAATCTATATAAAATTCTAAGATTGAATAAAAATTCTAAAATCTATATTACGATGATTAAAAATATAAACAGACATTCTAATTTAAAACGACACAAACTCTAGAATAAAAGATGACGTTGGAATGGTAAAATGTATGATTAATGAATAAAGAGTTGTTTAACTTAAAAAATGCAAAAATGATCGATTATCGACATATCGGCAAAACGCGTCAAATGAACAAAAATCGAAAAATTTATGGTCAAAATTTAGGGTATGACACTAATTATCATGATATTGAGACATAATGTTTTGAATTCTATCGAGATCTTGGGACATAATAGTATAATTATGTTGCAATATTAGGACGGAAAATACAATTTCTCTCGCGATATTGAGACAAAAAATATATATTTTGTCGCAATATCGAGACGGAATAAAATAACTATTTAAAAAAATTGTTATATTTCGTCCCTAATTCCGTCCCTATTTTGCGACAGAAGTTGAACTTCCGTCCCCAATTAATTGCGACAGGCGAATTGCGACAAAATAATCTTGTCGCAAGTTCCGTCCCGAAACTAAACTGAGACGGAAATTTGTATTGTTATGCGACGGAAATTTCCGTCCCAAATTGATTTTTTTCTTGTAGTGAAAGATAAAAAATTATGATCCGAACTATTCTGGTTGAAAAATCCAGTGATAGGAGCCAACACGGGTGCCCATGTTGCCTGACTTAACCCGTATTGGCCAAGGTGCTAATACTACTGATTTTTATGATTTTTGATGTTAAGTGATTCTTGGGGTATTCTATTAAGTGATCTGGAATTATTTAGGTTAGTTTTTGGGAAAGGAGAGGGAGACGTTTACTTTCACAAACAGATTTTTACATTAGAGTTAATGATATCAAGGAGATTTGGAGAAAGGAGATTGTTAATGAGCGGAAGCAATTGAAGATCAAATTTCACTCCGATCGAATTGTAATGCCTATCTTTAATTTTTTTATTATTTTTGTTTCTAGAACTGTAAGTGGCTAAACCCCTTAATGCTAGGGGTGTCCCTGGTTTGCAATGTAACAAATCTTTATGTTATTACTCTATGAGATTATGTTTTATTTTTAATCTTTTATAATGCAATGTTCTTAATTCCTTTTCAAACTGAACAACTGAAATCGATTTACGGTTAGGGTTTAGGTCGGACCAACCAACCTAGCGCTTTTGCATAATAATATTACGGCAGATATTTCCTAGGAATGGGGATACCCCATAATAACCTTTATAATTTTGTTAAGACTTTTGCTTGTTGTTTTTCCTAGACAGCTAAGGAATTAGGATCAAGGAAGAATATCAAAGGTTTTTCCGTCAAGGAATTAAAGAAAAATACTCTTGAAATTGTGTAAGATAAGGTTTAAGGCATGTCTCTTTCGAGTAATAATTAGGGTTGTTATATAGCAGATCATACACCTTCCCTAGCATATTTTCTCATAATTGTTAAAGTTATTTTATTATTATGCTTATTCTATATTTTTTTTTATTTTAATTATTCTAAAACCAAAACAAACCCCCCACAGAACTTTTGTCCGATTGAATTTCTATAAGAAACTTATATTTCCTGCGCAGTCCTTTAGAGATCGATATTGGGGATAAACCCAACTATTACTACATCAATAAAAAATAGTACACTTGCTATTTTTCTGATCAGTTAGTTTCCTTATAAATAGCATACTAATCTCTCATCTTTTTAATAAGTGAAAATAAGAAGATAAAACTCTAATTCAAAAGTGATAGAGGTTATTTGTTATTCTTGTATACTTGTAATCTTGTTTCAAGAGAAAAGAAAGAATAGCATTTTATAACCAATCCTTGTTTTTATCCTTGGTTACCCTAAACCCTAACCCTTGTGGATTTCTTTATCATAAAGAAACCTATTATACTCTGTTTCTAAGGTATCTGATCCACAACAATATTTAATGCATAATGATGGATATGGATGACATAATCATATTTGAAAATGACACTGATAATACATAATGACTCTTGAGATTTCTATTGATGTTGGTAGGCTTGCACCAACTGCCTTTCATCACAAAAGGATTCAATTTATCCATGGGCCACATGTTCGTGGTCTTAGAGGTGTATGCGGTAGATTAGTTTAGCTTTCACAAATGGAGGTTCTAAGAAGAAACTTCTTAGGTAGATGAAGACGTCCTTGACCAGCTCAGGCAACTTCCTAATACATATGAAAATGTTTGTAAGCAGTTTGACTAACATCATAAGGCACATAACCATATGAATTAGCAATTTTTTTGAGCAGTTCGACGATGTCCAAGAAGACATGTATGAGAAATACTCTAACATAAGCGCAAATGATGAGCATGAGGCTAATGGTTTTCTAAGAATACTTGTTGACACCTTAGTGTTGACACGATATTAAAACCACATTGCACATAAATGATATAATCTTCCATAAAAAAGTATTATGTCAATGCTTTTATCTTGAGAATGTTTTTTTAAATGATGATTTACTATTGTTCAACATATTTTTAGTCTTCAATAAATGGACTAAACCCCACAGAAATAAGTATAATTGGTAGTTAAAAAACTAACACTTTTACTCACATAATAAATTTAAACATGTTAAAAAAATTAATATCAGTTTGTTGTTGTATTCTTTAAATGTGTGACTTTATTTGTTCATGTACTAACAAATATTTCTTTGTGGAAAGACAACCTCATTTCTATAAAATAATCAACACGATTATTAAAAGAATATTCTCCTTATATAAATCCATCATTGATTTTTTCCTATCACTCGAGACATATTGATTTTATTTTACTCCATTTTTATCAATATTAAATGGACTTAACAAGTTAAGTGATATTGAGAAATAACTTTAATTGTAGTCATCAGGACAAAGGCTTGACTAGTCACAAAGACTACAATTCAAATTTTGTGATGTGAACAATTGTCCGACCTTGTCCACCGTCTAAATGAAATTTGATTGATGTTTATGTTCCAAATAAGCAAACCCTACAAAAAAAAGGTCATCTCGTCATTATTACACCAAAAATCTCAAGTTGTGAGAGAAGATACCTATCTATTTTGTATGTGATGTCGATGATCAATACCAAATTAAAAATGTTTACAAGCTTCACTAAATCAGGAAGTGTCTAAAATCTATCAATAACAAAATAAAAGTTCCCCCCATTCTTGTCCAATACACATTTTTTTATTCTTCAATTAAATTCAACAACTTATGAGGATCATTATGTATCCTGAGCTTTATATATTTGTGTGATACATGTCAGATGGTTTACATTTTAATCTTTCAACACTCCTATTATGAACCTTGATACTATGATGTGCTTCGTCACGTTATTAACAAATAGTATTTTTGACATGTTTAAATGATTGAGGAAATCATTATCTTTTAATGTTTGTCCAATCATTGTGGAGAATATCGTACCGAAACTTAATCACCCCTCTTTATGCCATTTATATTAGGCAATAATCTCAATCTAAAAGGATATTTGACCCATTTGATGCATGCAATTTTTTCCCTTATAGTTTTTGTTTATTTCACAACCAAGTATTATCTTGTATTTTATGTCTCTTTTTTAGCTATATCAAACTGAATAATAACTATGATAATCTTCAACAATTTTTATAAAATAAAACTTAATTACATATATTTTTATAAAAAATAAGAAAAAAGTATAATACTTTACTATATATTATATATTAAATAAAAAATTAATAATAAATAAATTAATCATATGATATACCTTTAAGGATTGAAATAGGAGTCCATATTAAATTTGAACAGAAAATATTTTAAATATTTTTATTTTCTATAAATCTTACATAAATATTTATTATTTTAACCTTCACTTATAGGATAAAATAAAAAAATTAAATCACAAAACTTGGTATCAGTATCACAAGTAGAACAACCAACCTTAGATTAAAAAAAAAACTTCAAACTACAACAATAATAGTACAATTGAAACAAAAATAAAATTACTATTTTTTTATAATTAATATTAACATTTAGTTGTGCAATGAGAGAAGGAGCACAACTAAGTGCAGACCAGAGGGAGCTATTAACTGTACTTGTCACAGAAGATGAAATCATCAAAGCTCTCAAGGGTATTGGTAATGATAAATCACCTGATATTAATGGTTTTGGGGCGTGTTTTTTCAAGAAAGCTTGGCATATAATTAAGACTGATGTGGTAAAAGCGATCCAAGATTTCTTCATAAACAATAGAATGTACAAAGTTGTCTACTGCTATGTAATCACTTTAATTCCTAAGCATAATGGTGTCAAGGGGGTATAAGATTACAAACCAATTGTCGATTACAATACTCTGTACAAAATCATCTCAAAGGACAAATAGTCTGAGCAGGGTGTTGGGATCAATTGTAGGAGACAATCAAGCTAATTTTGTAAAAGGTCAAAACATACACAATCATATACTTCTCGCATATGAACTGATAAAAGGATATGAGAAGAAGGTGAATTCTCCAAGATGTTTAATGCAAATGGATATTCAGAAAGCGTACGATATGGTAGATTGGAACGCGTTGGAATGTAGACTAAATGAATTAGGTTGTCCAAGACAATTTACAAATTGGATAATGATTGTTGTAACCATAATATCCTATAGATTCAATGTGAATGGATATTATACTCATATTATGGAAGCAAGGGGATAACTAAGGCAAGGTGAACCTATATCACCTATGCCTTTTGTCATTGTTATGGAATGTTTAAATATGCACCTCTACAAGATGAAAAACGATAGTAATTTCAATTATCACCCAAAATGTGAAAAATTGAAGATTATAAACTTATGCTTCACAAATGACATGTTAATGTTTGCTCGAGGAGACAAGATTTTTGTAGAAATGATGATGAAAGCCTTCAGGAGATTTTCAAAGGTGACATGGCTGGTAGTAAACCCCAAGAAATGCAAATTGTATTGTGTTGGAATTAATTGGGATGGGGTAGACAAAATATTCTTCAAATAATTGGATTCCATGAGGGACAACTTCCCTTTAAATACTAATGTGTGCCTGTAACTGGTAAGAATTTCTCTACTTATCACTGTATGCCTCTGGTGGATCAGATTGTATGTAAGATTAAACATTGGATCGCTAGAATGCTTACATATGCAAGAAGACTACAACTTATCAATAGTGTAACATTTGCACTGACAAATTATTGGTTACAAGTTTTTCCTATCCTTAAAAGTGTGATCCGAAAGATAAAATTGATTCACCGTATATTTTTATGGACATGAGGGTTTGAGGGGAGCAGAAAGGCTCTTGTAGCGTGGAAAAAAGTCTGTAGGCTCAAATGTCATGGTGGGTTGAACATTATTGACATCGAAGTTTGGAATAGGACTAACCTAATTAGGCTGCTCTAGAATTTGAGTGGTAATGCAAATTCTCTTTGGGTTTGATGGATACAAGCCTATTTTATGAAGAACAAAAATCTGATGGAGATCGATGTCAAGGCCAACGATACTTGTCATGAAAAGTTAGCAACAAAGGATATATTGTACAAATCTAGAATGATTGATAATATGGACTATTGATTTTATGTAGAGAAGGAATCGATAAAACATCTATTCTTTGAATGCGAACATATGAAAAAAATATGGATGAAGGTGCTGATTTGGATACAGGTTCATCATATACATGTAGATTGGAAAAATGAGATTCAATGGATAATTCATCAAACAAAAGGTAAATGGGCTCGGGCTCATGTGATTAAAATGTCTGTCGCGGAGACTATATACGAATTATGGAAACTGAGAAACAACACATTTTTTGGCAATGATATGGATGCCATGAATACGCAGATTTTTAAAAATACTGTGAATTTCAAAATTGCCGGTAAAAAATATCGGAAATTTCGAAATTACCGGTAAAAAATATCGAGAATTTCAAAATTACCGGTAAAAAATGACAATTTAAATTTGAAATTATTTTCCACTACCCGTGATTTCAAATTCCCGACATTTTTCATACGATATCGGAAATTTAAAATTCAAGATAGTGAAACAAATTTCACTTTCTTCTAAAAAATTTCAAGGATAGTGTTAGAATTATAAAAGTTTGGGAGGTGCTAAATACAACTGAGGGGTTGGCAAAAAGGTTCCTCTATTATTTAAAAAAAAAATTAACATTTAGTTTGATTTGAGGCCCATTTACCATCGATTTATCAAAGCCCATTTAAAAACAAAGTATGGGCTCAGAACCCAAAATAAATTCGATATTTATAATATCCAAAGGCGTTTTTGCTTCTCCCATTTCAGGTTATCTAGGGTTTGTAGCAAGGAGAGGAAGGAGCAGCCGTCGTGAATTCAGCAATGGGTAATTTTCATAAACCCTAATTTCTCAATTCTCATCAATAACTCGTTTTCTCCTATTTTCTCATGATCCATATGACTAATGTGCGTTTGATTCTTCAGCCAGAATCAAGGTTCACGAGTTGAGGCAGAAAGCCAAAGCTGATCTGTTGAGTCAGCTCAAAGATCTCAAGGCCGAACTCGCTTTGCTCCGTGTTGCTAAGGTCACCGGTGGTGCACCCAACAAGCTCTCCAAGATGTAAAAATCATTTTTTTATGGTTTTAATTCTTTTTGTTTGATGCGTGTTAGGTGTTTGTGTTAATGTTTGATTTTTTTTGGATGGTTTTGTGTTTTTCAGCAAGGTGGTGAGGCTGTCGATTGCTCAGGTTTTGACTGTGATTTCTCAGAAGCAAAAGGCTGCATTGAGGGAAGTTTACAAGAACAAGAAGTATTTGCCACTCGATCTCCGCCCTAAGAAGACCAGAGCTATCCGCCGAAGGCTCACCAGGCACCAGGTTGTAATTCCTTTTATTTGAAATTTTCCTTTGTGTTTATGATGTTTAATTAGGTTTACTATTAGATTTAACGAGATCTCTAATTAGGTTCAGAACAATTTCAATAAGTCATGTGATATAGTACTTTTTTCCTGTTTATCAAAGGGGTTCATTATTTATTCTTGTTGTGAAACAGTGTAGTGTATATAACATGTTTACACGTTTAATAACTGAATGAGAAGATTGCTGCATATGTGTAGTATAATTCACCTCATAAAAACCCCTTGTTGTTAGGAATTACTACCCTCTTGTATAATGTTCAGTTGTTGATACTAGGGACATTCAGAGCTTTCTTAATTGATATGTGAAATGCATCATCGTCTTCTAATAATATGATTTTAGGGAAATGTAATCTACTTGAATTTGTCTTTGATCATATACTAGTTGCACATGAGCAATCGGTATTTCACAGTAATTTTTTGTATGCATATTTTTCTGTGAGTGGATATATATTTAGTGATCTTATTTCAAAGTTTGACTTTCTGGGTTGAAATGGAATTGCAGCCCATAATTTTTCATTTATAGAACTTGACATTATGTTGGAAATTTGGCTAACTTTCACTTGTTCATGCAGGCATCTCTGAAGACTGAGAGGGAGAAGAAGAAAGAGACATACTTCCCATTGAGGAAGTATGCCATCAAAGCATAAGACTGTAGAACAACCATATCTATCTATTGGAGATTTACATCTTTCATAGTTGACAAGTTTTGATAATTCTACTTTTGTATTTGCATGTTTGTGTTATCTAGTTTTTCTTCATCAGACCTGTTTGTTACCTTGCTGAAGTTATTAGAATGTCTCCATTTTGTTAGTTTCTGTCTTTAAGGAACTAGGATTATTGCGTATTGTTTAAAATTGATGAATACTCTGTTTTTCGCTTTATTTATTAACATTTTTCATTTAGATTGTTGTATAACATGGTAGATTTATTTGGAGGGGAGGTCAAAACCTTTTTGAAAACACAATTTTTCTTGGCTGCAGGGAAGTTGGAGATTCATATTTTCTTTTGTATCTGTTTTTGTAGTTAAACTGACTTTTAGTTTAAAATCAGAGTAAAAAAAACTAACACATAAAAGATGTTTATTTCACCTTTGATCAAACGTTTAGGGTCTTGTGCTTAAATTATACCTGGGAAGCTATGTGTAGTTTACATCAATGGTTCTAGTGTGTATGTTGTGCTTTCTGGTTCTTACAATGAGATTTCTTAAGATGGGATTGTTATTTTCAAGCCAAGTAAATAAATCTATTGTGCGAGGAAATGTTTAGTACATTTATGAAGCTTTTATTAGCTTGAGACAACTTATGTTCCAAAGGATTATATGATCCAATTGTACTAAAAATATGATCAGAGAGGGACTTTTTCATTTGATAAATAGAGAAGAGTCAACTTTACTCTGAGTCCATTTTGTAAATAATGCTGTAGAATTTATTAATTCATTTGGATAATCTATAGGTTAATGTATATACACCTATTTTTTATAATCTGTATTGATGATAACATTTCAAGTGGTAACAAATTTCCAACTGACAATGGAACATGTCCATAAAATAGTTTGTGGCTTGTTCTGAGGCAAATTGTGGAGGAAATGAAATATTCGTAGGTTTTGGAAAGTATTGAGTATAAGATTTTACGTTTGATAGTGGCCCAGAGTATTGCAAACAATTTTTTAAAATATGATGGTTTAATGGGGGTGATCTTTTTAAAATGTAAGCATTATTTTATCCTCATTCATCTTGAGTGATCAAAGAGAGAACATGAGCCAAGGTAGGATTGGTTCATTGAGAAGGATTTGACCATAGTTGTGGCCGAATGAACCATTCATCTTGGTTGAATTTCCTTTGACACAAAATTGAAGGTTCAAGAAGCAATGATCCTAATAGTGTGATGAGTCATGTCTTTCATTGATGAAAGTATAAATAAGTGAGTGATCATTTTTCATTTAATAAACTTAAGAGTTTTGATATTGTTTCTTAGATTGAATTGGTAGTTAGTTTTGCTCCTCTAGATTTATGGATGAAACAATTCTAAATCATAATCACGAGCATTCTTATTCTTGCGATTTGATTTTATCATTTATCATGAATGTGTCGATAGTTCTTCCTACTGCAATTGTTCAAGTTGATGATTCTAATTCAGATATAGTGCTGTTGATAGCGACTCCAACTGCGATTCTTACAACTCCGAGTGTTTGTACATTGGTACATGTTGTTTCAACTATATAGAGAGGACAGGTTGATTGATCTTAATGAGAGAGTGAAGATCATAATTCATTTTTGCATATAACATCACAATCACATTAGAAGAAATTGGAAGGATAAAGATTAAAAAGAAATAATGGAAGCCTGCATATGTTAATTTGTGAACATGCACTTTGAAATCAAATTATTCAAAGAAATGATGATAGTACTTTGTGATTTTCCCAACCAGGGGAGGGAGTGTGTGTACACATTAATCCTACTTAACCTAATCTCTTCATGCAAACATAGGATTAACAATTACAATTGAAACAATTTTCATTAATTTTCATTCAATAAACAATTTAGAATAAGTCAAGGTTAATATTGTAAGTTACATTATCTTTTAGCTTAATTTCTGTGATATGATCAATGAGATCTTATATATAGTGATGGAGCTAAGAACAATGTAATGTGAACCTTTTACGCGCGCGCGACTTCATAACATATTGTCTACTGGCCTACAAATGGACTGCCAACCTGTACATAACTGGATAACCTCCCTGAGAGAATCTGTAGCTGCTTCCATTGTCCAAGTTGGGTAATATTCACTAGGATGAAACATGGTCTCTTCTTTGGATTCTGGTGGCATGCATGGCTCAGCACCATTCAGAAGCATATCTCCTTCAGATATTATGAAGCCCGACTCCTGATCTTCTTTGTCTTCCGCCTTAACAATCACTTGTATGTATCACACCAATTAGTAACTATAATACGTTTCAATATGGCTGGACTAGAGAATAGCAATGTAATAAGCTTTTTCAAAGTTAATAAAAAATGATTGTTTTTATTTGTCTCACCCAATGAAGCTCAAACACAATACGGGTATCGGATACAATACGTATCTGATCTGGCGATAGGTCGGTCATTGGAAAATATAGAATACGATGTGTTTAAGATACAGGTATAAAAAGTTAAAATTAACCATTAGCGAAATCATTGTCTAACAAAAACTAAAGGAATTTGCAAAATTTGATAGTTGGTAAAGGAAATATGAGAAAACGAAAACAATCTTAAAAATGGTTGTGAGAAAATATATAATGAGTGCATCACAAATTACATAGTAGAGAGAAGAGGTGATTAAAGTTGAGAGAAGAGTAATTAAGGAGGGGAAAGTTTGATTCTTGTCATATCGAGACGTATCGTAATTTTTTGTTTTAAATAAAAAAAATTTCAGATACTCCTTTGATTTGTATCGATGATGTATCGGAGCGTATCGGTACATATCACGATACGACAAAGATTTTAGAGTATCCGTGCTTCATTGGTCTCATCCCAAGGGCAGTCTTGGTTTTTGATGTGAAATTGGGTAAATGAAGTCAATCTGAGAATATAACAAAATCCTGACTAATGATAATAAAACTGCAAACATGGAGTGAATAGCAATGTATTTTACCTTTTCGGTATAAAATTCAAAAGCTTTTTTCTTAGTTCCTGCTTCATATATGTTGCATTGCGAGTATATCTGTAAAATGATTTTAGAGAAATTAGTTATGTTCACAACTGGTGAACATAAGTTGGAATGCAAAATAAGTAACTGAAATGCAGGGGATGATGATATATCATAGCAGCACAATCACCTGGGCCTCAACACTAGCACAAATTGCATAGATTTCCCAGTTTCTGATGTAATTGTTGTACAGATGAACTTTTCCAAATCTCACACGAGGGTGTCTCTGCCGTGTTCCATCAAAGAAACAATGATGAATCGTCACCCGGATGCATCTATCACCGACGTGTGACGGGTTAGCACCAATTAGCATGGTCTTGTCATGCTGTGCAAAGTGGCATCTGGTGCCATTAACAAACAATCTCATTACAAAACAGCACATTTGATCAAATCATCGACACAGTTCAATTTAAAACGGGAGAAAATGAACCTACCTAGATACAGTGATATCCGTGCTTTGTCTTGTGATGTCTATTAGCCCGTCATCGTAATCTCGAAGGCTGCAACGGTCTATCCAAATATTTCTAGAATTTGGTTTTATTTGAATCCCATCTACATCATGACCCCTTCCACCCTCAAACTCAAGGTTGCATATAATTATATTCTCGCATTCTTTCAGTCTTAAGCCTTTCCCAGTCAATTTAATTCTCTCGCCTCTTCCATCTATTGTCTTATGAGAGGACACATTCAAGTATGATGAAAGATTAATTGTACCTGAAATCTCAAAAACAATCCACAGCGGCTCTTTTCTACGACATCCTTCGCGTAGCGAGCCAGGACCATCATCTGAAATGCAGACACACGCAATCGATAAAATAAAAATAAACTATCAAGACTTCGAAAAATCAACAACACTACAAAACCTCGACAACTAGAGCCATTTTCCAATTGTTGTATGGATGAAAAAGGATGTCAAATAATATTATAATATTCTCTAACAAAATATGACTAATGATCTATGCCGCACCGACACCGCCGATTGAAAGTGTGTCTGATGTCCGACACGATACTCACACATATGGTTACATTCAATTAATTCATTTTAAGTGCAGGTGTCGTATTATGTGCCTTTCTTAGTGCTTTATAACTACTGATCTTTGTAGCACCCGACTCCTTTGAAAAAAGATGTCTATATGTCGGTGTCCGAAATCGACACTTGTTATTACATTTAATTTATTTAAAATTTCAAATTATTACCATTGTCGACATATCAGTGTTGTGTTTCTGGTGTCCGTGTTACATAACTAATAACTAATGATAGATCATTTGAATACAAACCTAGTTTTTCATTATGAATTTGCAAGTATCCAACAAAATGATTCAAACATATAAAGAAAATGAATGAAATGCTAATTACGCAATAACATATAGGGAATCACAAAGGATAAATTGAGGGAATGGAGAAGAAGAAACCTGAAAGGGAGGTAACGAAATAGAGAGGACCGTGGAGGCCACCAATGGCGAGGCGGCCAAATCCCTCAGCACGGCCGGCCATGGCCCTGAGAGTGGAATCCAAATCTCCGTATGGTTGAATCGGCGTCGACGCCATAGTCCTCTTCTCTTCCGAGCTTTTTCTTTTTCTTGGGACAATATTTTGTATACTATGCACGTACTGATAAAATAATAAATAAACTAGTTGTATTTTAAATTATATATATATATATATATATATATATATATATATATATATATATATATATATATATATATATATATATATATATATATATATATATATATATATATATATTTAAATTTAATAGAAATACATATATGTTTGGATGTTTGAAAGATATTTTGACTTTTATTTTAATCATAAAAAAAAAGCATATGAATGATGATGATAATGAATTGACATTGTACAATTTTTTACACCCACAATACATAATAATTAATTTAATTTTTTCATCACTAATATCTGTTCTACTAGACTGATTTACTCATTTCTACCATTAAATAGTTATAATCCTCCATATTAATCTAACATGAATCATCATTGGACTCAGTTAATTTAGTTATAATTCTCCATGTTAATCTAACATGAATCATCATTGGACTCAGTTAGTTTAGTTATAATTTAATCTAACATGAATCATCATTGGACTCGGTTAGTAAAATTAACTTTAAATAGTTAATTTAAAAAAATCTTTACCATTTTCTTTGTTCATATAATTATTTATGATTTGATAATGATCTGATTCGAGTTGAAGATCTCAAAATATAAATATATTGCACTTGTAAATTAAACTTCTCATAATCTATATCTATTAGAGTTTTTTAATCAAGATAGATGCCAAAGTGTTTTGTAAAATGAACTTTTCATGATTTACAGATGTTAGATATTAATGTTTTTTTTAAGACAAACACTGTTACATAATGCGCTTACGACAACGTTAAATTTATCACACTTTTCTAAATAATGGTGATATTTCGAAACTCATACGTTAACGTTTTTTTAAATATTTTAATTGGATATAATAATGATTGCTGGGAACACCGTGGTGATACAATCAAGTTTTTATAGATTCAAACCTTATCGCCCTCAAATAGTTTATTCATTTGACGTTAAATCGCCACTTTTTATTTATATTTATATTTAACTAAAAAAATAAAAAGGATATCACTACAGTTGTTTCTAGAAACCGTTGTTACAAACTGACACTTCTTTATATATTTTAAACACCAAGTATCCATTTATCTACCGAAAAAAGAAACAAGACGAAACAACCCTAACACCAACACCATCGCCATTGTCTGGAAGAAGACATCAACAACAAGAAAATGTTCTACTTTAAGGTGTTTCAATGTCACATTTAAAGACAAACTCATCCAAAACTCATCCTATGTCTTCTACCGCTGTAAAATCTCGATCTGGAAATTTCTGTGGTTGTGATGGTCGTATGGTTTTATACCAATGCAAGAAGGGACAAAATAAAGGAAGGTTTTTTTAGAGATGTCCATTTTGGAGGAGTGATGAAACCTTTAATTTGTTCATATAGGATGAAGACATAGGAGAAAAAGGTGAAAATGAAGATAAGAGCATTATGAAATCAGAGTTGGAAGTTGTGGGTTATTTGAAGGTTATGTATGAGGATTCAAAGAAGAAGAACAATAATTTAAAGAACAAACTGAAATCAGAGAAATTCTCTAGAAATCTCAAGATGTTATGTTTTACTGTCTCCTTTATGTTTAATGTTTTCTTTGTTATGAAATGTAATAGTTAGAGTTTGAATTACTTTGTTGATGTTTAAACTACAAATGCATTGTTGATGTTTGAATTATATTATGAAGATATGAATGCAACTAATAACATACAATTTCTTACGAGTAAGTTCAACACAAACTTTTGAATTTTCAATTAGTTATCTGTTTGTTAGTATATTAGTTGATAGTTTAAGCTGTTAGTTTAAGTTGAAAGTTTAAGTTGATAACCCTAAAGTTTAAGAAAGTGAGAAAGCCTTAGAGTGTTAAACATAAAGATTAAAATTTCATTAGATAAATTAAGTTTCATTGCATAAACTTAATCATCAAATTTAAATGCTCTGACAGAGAGGAAGTTTGACCAATCATAGTCAACCTCATCATCATCATCATCATCAAAATCGAACAAAACCATATGCCTTCTCAAAATTCTTCTCCTCACCCTCAGAGCTCTCTTTCTTTCCACATCTTGATTATGAGGATGATGTTTCACAATAGCCCCCTCTACAACAACAACTTGTTGATTTTGAGGAAGGTTTTGAACTACATCCCCCTCTACAACAACAACAACTTCTTTCTCAACATTATTGGTAGCTTGAGCAGTAAAACTCATTTTGATTATTTTGGATTAAGTTGTTTTTTATGTTTTGGCTCTTATACACTTTCATATTGTTTCTTCTGATTCTTCATCTTCTCTTAGAAGTTGGATAAGTTTTTGCTAACCTCGTGCTGTTGAATTAATGATTATATCTCTTTGTCTTTTGAAATTTCATTTTTTATCATTTGATATTCGTTCGTAATTATGTATATTTTGATGTAATAATGGTTTGATATCTCAAAAATGGTGTATTGCTGATTATGGTATGATACATTTGTTTTTTATTCATAAACAATACCACAACGGTTATTACACTAAACCGTTGTTATAGGGCACACACTTTCCAATTTATTACAATGGTCACTGGACCATGATTGTAAGTATCATATATACAATGATACTCTACATAAAAACTTTGTGCCCGCGTCATTATATATCTCTCCCAACCGTTGTTAAATGGGTTTTCCACAATAGTGAAAAAAGATGTCAGAGTGTTGGAGATTTTTTTTTGGAATTATGACAAATTCCTGATCTGGAATTTCATCAGAGAATTTCAAATCAATCTTGATGAATATGAATCAATTTTTTTGATTGATTACTCCTCTTGTTCTTCACTCTTCACTCAAGTGAACCGACCACACCTTGATTGCAAGATGATTCCACTATACAATGATTAATGAAGAAGAAAACAAAAGATGAATTGAGAAAAAAAAAGAGAAATTAAGGCTCTTTAGAAAAGAGGAAAAATAATAAAATTTCTGTAGAGTTTTCTCTTTGCTTTTTAAACTGAATTTTATTCAACTTTTCTCTATATAACTACATATTACAATGATATGACACCTCCCTATTTATATAGCTTGAGATTTCTTGCACCAAGTAATCTCCAACTAACCTAACTAACTCGGATAAAACAAACAAATAAAACTAAGTATAAGTTTATGTCGAAGAAACACTTCTTTGACACTTCAACTTTATACAACTTCTACGTAAAGCATTTTAACAACACCAAACTATGTAGAAATGACCTTTGACACAAATAGTTACAATTTCAACACACCACCTAATTCATTGTGTCTAAGCTATCTACATTTGTCATTGTTCTTAGTCTTTTGAACACTTCGACCTACACACCTTTCATCATGATGTCTGCAATCTGATTCTCAATTATGCAGTGTTATAAGTTTGACATTCCATTTGCTACCTGGTCTCGAAGATAATGAAATCTTATTTCGCTATGCTTGCTTCTTCCATGTGCTATTGTATTCTTTGCTAGATTGATAGCAGTCATATTATTGATCTTCATAATAATTGGCCCATGATTATTCACTGTAATTTCTTCGACCAAATTCATCATCCACGTTGCTTGACATGTACTGATGGAAACAACTATGTACTCTATTTCACATGACGACAATGCTACTAATGGTTCTTTTCTTAAGCTCCAAGCAACTAGTGAACCACCTGTCGCACCTCGAAAAATACGACCTTGCGAGAAAATCTCGCGGAAGGACAAAACAGAGTCGCCACCAAATTTAATTTATTCCCATAGGTAAAAGAGAAAATATTGATAAAAGCCACTAAATGGAAAGGGATAGGATACAATCATCACAACCAATGTCAGTGTTCAGGAGTTGATTGCGCAAGGAGAAGGTATTGACACCTTTCACGTCCATAGTACTCGATGGGAACCATTTGGTTAGCCGTGTGTTAATGTTTGCTTAAATATGCTAGGCTCCTCGATTAAAAGGTAAAAGGGATAAAACAGGTTATTTACATTAGTGTGCTCGACTTTCCCTTGTGCAATGGGAAAGTCAGAGCATTCGTAGTTCGGAAACTACATGGGGTTGGTCTTGATCGCAACGGGGGCGAGAGAAATAGTTAGTTGGTGGTTAATCAGTGGGTAGTTGGCTTGCCAAGGAATGTGATCTTTGTGCCTATGTATTCTCAACTGAAGTGAGAAATCAGAGCGTCTGTAGTTCGTGTCTATGGGTAACAGGGAAAGGTTGATGGCGAGGAAAATGCACTCGACTTACAAGCTAAGGGAATAAGCCATTTGATGTTGGATTAAGGGCTCGAGAAAGAGTTAGATTGTTTCTAGTCCTTAAAGATGCTCCTAGTAAACGAAACCATAACTAAAGGTTAGCGAGAAATAAAGCGAGTTCGATCCTAGTCCATAAGAGTGCTCCTAGTGAATAAAATCATAATCGAGGGTTTGAGAAATAAGGTAAGGCTGATCCTAGTCCCTAAGGGTGCTCCTAATGAACGAAACCATAACCAAATTAAAGTGATAAACTAAAAGTCATGCATCCAAAAGGGAAGCGGGGAATACATACAACAAAATATTGATGTGAAAAATAAAAGGGGTCATTGTCAGGTACCCCAGGAGGAAGCCGTACATGTGCAAGTGTCCTAGACTAAAAAGTAACATAAAAGAAGTTAACCGATGTTTTTAGGGTTTTGAATTTTGATCATTTTAATATTTTTGGTATTTTCAAGTAAGATAGACAGTGAAGTGTTAGTTGACAATATAATGAAGATACATAAGTTGTATGAGGATAACAATGATAAGCATAAGTGAATGATAAAAGTGCAAATGGTGGAATAGTAAATGAGAACGGTCTCGTCTTTGATCAAGAATTTTTTATCGATTAATCAACGACAACGTATCACTATTCTAAAGTATCAGGAATGATCCAATGATCATTCTTTAATAGTTTTGAAACATTGAAGGTTCAATCTCTTTGAACAACCAATATTATATGATATTAAGATTTTATTGACCAAAAATAAAAAAGAAGATCAAGATAATCGAAAAGAAGATAATGATAAATGAATCAAGAAATTAATGAAAAAGTAATTAAAGTAAAATACTAAAAATTTATAAAAATAAAGATGGAGATAAAAAAATAATTTCAAAAGAAAATGGAAAAGAAATTAAAATAGAGAAAGAGAGGGAAAAGGTGTACATGTGATTTGTGGTATGAAAAGGAAATTGGATAATGGGCTTGAAAGCCCATTAAGCTAACATACCCAATAAATGAAAAAACAACAAAAAACTTAAAGTGATTGTCTGCAGAAAAAGAAAAAAACAAAAATAAAGAGAAAATATGTTCCTCCTTCTCACTAATGTGCCATGTTCTCTCTCCTTCTCAAAAAGAGACGGTTTCCAAATTCTCTCTGAAAAAAACAATTCAATCGTGTCTTTCTTACCATATGTTTCAACTCGTCGGTGAAACTGCAACAATCCCGCAATCACTCTCTCAGATTTCTCTTACCTTCAATTGTGGTAGCCATTTACAAGATATAGCGTAATCGATTACCACATTATGTTTTGGCCAATGGTTGCATTTCACGGGCTCGTAACCGGTTACAGGATTTGGCGTAGCCGGTTCCGAAGACATATTTCATTTTTATGTTATTTTTCGGTTTTAGCTTATTTTAACAAGTTGTTTTGCTATTTTTCCATTTTACTTGTACTTGATGTGTGTATATAAGACATTGTAAACTCCCATTACTGTATAATGTCTATTATTCTTCTCACCCTTAGTTATCCTCTCTCTAATTACTCTCTCAATTCTCAACTTCATGAAGAAATGTGTGAAAGCTCGTCAAATCTTGTCAATCGGTCAGTCTGAGTGGACCAAGTTTTATAAAAGTAAGACAGTAATCTAAGAGTACTAAGGAAACTCAAACATACACACAAAGTTTTTCTAAACCAAAATCAAGTGATTAATAAACAATTATTTAAAAAAAACCTTCTAATCAATTGAAAATATTTGTCAATCGATTATCAAATATTTTATAACTAGTCAATCGATTGTGACTATGACAACCGATTAGAAAGATGACAATTGATTGAAAAATATATAAGGACAACATTCGTCTTGCAATAGATCTATATCCAAACTTTCCTAAGTCTTACAATCAATTATATTTTAACTATCCGATTGGTTTGAGTATTTTACCAACAGATTGAAAATTCATTTTGGCTTATGAATTATTTTCTTTTTTTCTATGATAAACCGTTGATGTGTGAAATAGTGGTAACAAAAATTAAAAAAATCATAAAATTAATTAGGTTCCAATGTATGATATAAAACTCATTGAGCTTGGCATACATGTTCATCTCACACATTGCTCTATTTTTAATATCCCAGCTATCAATATGAATTAATAATAATAGGGATGGCTGAACAGATATGTATTGCCATATATATATATATATATATATATATATATATATATATATATATATATATATATATATATATATATATATATATATATATATATATATATATATATATATATATATATATATATATATATATATATATATATATATATATATATATTATGTTATCTATTAAAAACACATATTTATTTCTTTTAACTTTTTTTCCCGGTTACATTTCTTTTAATTTTTTTCCTCGGATTTCATTCATACCGAAAAACTAAAAAAATATTTTACGTTTCATTCATTTTCTATTCACTTCATTCTTTAATATTCATTTTCTTTACTTTCTTTTATCATCCAAACATACAATTATATAGTTTAGCAGATGTGAGTGGTTTTAAAAACTGGAAATTACTTGGATTATTACATAAATACCAAACATGAGGAATTAAAGAGTTAATTTGAGAATAAAAAAAATAGTTAGGTGCATTTATGCAACCCATGAAATTTATTTACTCTCTTTATAATATTTTATTAGATGATAAGGTAATGAAAGTTACGAGGATGAAAATTACAATTAGATTTATTAAATAAATACTTACAAACTTTGAGAAGGAATAATACTAAATTATGCTCATGATAGTTGCAAACTCTAAAATAATGTTACTAGATTAATTGATACGTCAAATGTCAATTTGGGTTGACATGATTGATTAAGCATGCTTTTGTTGATTTCTTTGCATTATTGTAATATTATGGCTACTTATTTCCCTTTCATTTATTTTATTTTATTTTTTATTTGAAGCATATTATATCAACTAATCAAGTAATAAATAATAGCAATACACAAATAAACAAATGTATGTTAGTAAATTTTGAATAAAAAGATACTTGGAAATTAAATGTTCTTGAAAATTTGTGAGCTTATTGACAAAATACTTACAAATTGTTTGTAAGTACTTCAAACATTTTCACAATCAAGTCTTGGATAAAAATTTATCTATGAATTATGCTATATGCAAATTCACCAATAGAAATTTATCTATGAATTATGCTATATGCAAATTCACCAATAGTTTTATATTGAAATTTCCCACAGATTTTTTTCAAGAACAGTGTATACAAATATTAAAAAAAAAAACACTAGTTATTGTTTTTGTTTACATCAAGAGATCTAATGCCATGATTTAGAGGGAATTGCATTGCTGAAACTGATAGTGCTAGTTTTCTTCAAGTTGGTATTTGTTGATTGGTGTAATTTTTTTGTAATTGTTGGTATATATATTTTTATATGGTTTAGGTGGAATATGCAATCCTTTAGGTTTTCTTTATCTAATTCAGGGTTAAGGTGATCGTCAAAAATAAATTAGATTAGAATATTTTTTGTACTCCTGTAATAAATTTTGAATATCAAAAAATAAATTTGTATTTGTTTTCCATAATAAAAATTAATTAAAAAAAAGAAATTATATACAAATATTTGATTTAAAAAAAAATTAATACTTATGTATAAAAAAATATGTAACAAACCAATAAAGACTTTCAAAAATAATTATTGATAAATCCTCCATATAAATTAGCAAATTTTGTATTTTTGCTTTGTATTTTTCTTCTTAAAAACATTCTTGAATTTTAAAATTATTTTGATATTCATAGGTGAAAAGTGATTTTCTTAAAGATTTTAACATTAAAAGATGAGTACCAAAATAAGTTTTAACATTCAAAGAATATTAAAAAAGTACAAGGTTGAAAACCAAAAATTTATTAAGTTAAGAGACAATTTTCTTATTTAAGTTGATTTCTATTACAAACATGATTTTTTGGTTATGACGTGTAACGGGCCCCTTATGCATATAAGATACGTTGAAATTAAGACACTCAAAATTAATAGTTGAAATAGACATGTAGAACTTCTAATTTTAAGCAAATACGCAAACAAATAGACAAAGTTAAGCAAAATCATTAATTTCTTGGATATGTTTAAAGTCGTTTTAAATAAATAAAAAAACCCAAACTGAAAATAACACTTCATCTATATATGTGGTTTTAATAATGTGAATGCTATACTTAACGTTTCAACATGACAACTAAGATATCCATTCATTCATGGAGATTAAGACACATCAAATATGATTAGAATTTGATTTTCTTTTTAAATATTTACAAGTTTATTGTTTATTATATATCCTTCAAGCTAAGGCCAGTGTCTATTTCTTTTAGAATTAACAAAATTTTACTTAGTAAGTTTTGTTATTAATAAATAAATATCATTTTTTTAAATCCTTATAATCCCAATTTTTTTTAGGAAAAGAATGTTAGTAATTCGAATTTCGGTAGAAAAGTAAATAAAGTTTGATAAAAAATTATTTAATAAGACTTTAAATTCAAATTCATCTTAAATAATTTGTTTTTATTTGATAATGTCTATGTTATCTATTTTTAGAAGCTACATATATTAATTATTATATACTTTATTTAAACTTAAAACCTTTTAGTTTCAATAATCACAATATTTTAAAATTAAAGTTTTGAAATGACCTATGTTGTTAAGGGTCAATTTGTAAGGAAAATATGTCCAACTAAAATGAAAATCAGTAGTTGGTTCTAGAATTTTATTTAATCATGTGATTTAAATATAAATTAGTATAGTTGGTTGTTGGGATAAAGTTTTCTAAACAAATGTTTAATCAAAATTATTATTTTAATGAAAAATAATATAATATAAAAGATTAAAGAAAAAAAAACTTTGGTTGTGAAGAAAATAATATTTCAAATTGTTTTTTTATTTTATTTTATTTATTTTAAGAAATGTCTATTCAATCTCGCCGCTTTATATCCATATTCTTCACGTATAAGAATTAGGATCAAGAGATGATATTTTGATAACGTCTCACGTCTTGACATTTTCAAATATATGGGCAAGGATAATTGGAATGGTGCCTACAATAGAGCTATTAAGGAAATAATAACATGTATGTTCGCTTAATATAAATTGATAAAATAGTTTGGGATTCTATTTAAGACGATTTTGTTCGCAAAAGCATCTTGGACAATATTAAAACTATAAAACCCACAGAGGGTTGGAATGATAAAGAAACGAAGAAAGCGGAGGATATATTGGTTTCTACCTTAAGTGCAAATATATATTATTCCATGGCAGCTCAATCAATCTGGAACACATACCGAAGATATGAAGCGATATAATATCAACACGTTGACATAAGAATATGAGCTATTGTGTAAGGCACCTGGTGAAAGTGTAGAATCCTTGCAAATGCGCTTTATTCATATAATCATAAGTTATATAATTTTGGGAAAAAATTATCTAATTAAGTGAATCCTAAAGAAACATTCAAAGTCATCTTTACTCGAAGCGGTAAAACAACTGATTTGGACATTGGAGAGAAAGTCGTGGAAGAGGAGGTCGTAGTTGAAAAGTAAAATGAAATTGTTGAAGAAGTAAAAAAAATGTGGAGGAGGAATTTGTTGAAAAGGAGGAAAGAAAAAAAGATTAAGGAAAAAAGAACTCAAGAGAGGAGAAAAAGAAAAGGAATAGATTAAGGAAGGAGCATGGAAGTAACATTCTAGTTCAAAACTTATTGTATCCACATTCTCTTACAAAAAAGAATAATATGAGGCATTACACTTGGTTTTTGGTTATTTTTAGCCGATTGCAAATAAATATTCCATTCTCCGAAGTATTTGAACAAATGCCTACGTATGCCAAATTCATGAAAGACATACTTACTAAAAAGAAGAGATTTATGAATAAGGAAACCATTCAGCTTAATGCTAATTGTAGTGCTATCATCTAAAGTTTTCTTTTGCGGAAAAAAGGTGATATGGGAAGGGTTGCTTTACGTATAACTATATGTAATGATTTTAATTGTAAAGCTTTGGTTGATATGTGTGCTAGCATAAATTTGATCCCTTTGTTCGTTGTTAAACGACTTGGAAACCTTGACATGATATCAACTAACATGACATCAACTAACATGACATTACAATTGGCAGATAAGTCAAGAGCTCATCCTCACAGTGTGATGGAGGATGTGTTGGTAAAAGTTGATAAATTCCTGTTTCCGGTTGATTTTGTGGTTTTGGACATGGAAGAGGATGAGGATACACCTTTAATTCTTGGTCGACCCTTTATAAAGACCACAAAAATGTTGATTGATGTCGATGAGGGAATTATGAAGGTGAGGAATCAAGAGAAGATGCGTGTTTCACACTCATTAAAGGTGTGGTGTATTCCAATCAAGTGGAAAATGATTATCGTTCGGATAAGAAAGATGAAGAGACAAGGAGTGCGACAATGAGAAATAAAGATAAAGATGCTAGGGAATCGACAATGAGATCTTGTTGGGATCTATCATTTATGAGAAAAATTGGCAAAGGTCGTGACATAGGTTGAGAATCTTTGTGGTGGTGAGTTTGATCCAAAGCTAATTCAATTTATTTTGGTTCCTTGATTTCAAGTCAGACCGTCGAGCTCAAACGATGTTAAACAAAGCGCTAGTTGGGAGGCACCCCAACATTGTAAGTCTCTTTCATGTTTATTTCATTTTTTAGTATTGATAATGTTAAGAAGTTTTGTGGCCAACCCTCTTGAGAAAACCAAAAGTTTCAGAAATTATGTCACCTTCGCCTTGAGCTCGTAGTGCGAGCCTAGGGCGAGTTCGCCCGGAGTTCGCAGTGCAAACTGTACGAATTTGGACAAAATTTCACTTTTTCTGCCACATCACTTTTGTTTTTGTTTAGTTTTTATGTGTTGGGCCATGTGTTTGTGGGCCCATTAGTTTGTTCAGATTTGGTGGGGTAACTTTCCCCCTCACCATTAACCTTTCCAAATTCCTCTGTCTCACTCTCACATTCCAAACGAAAACTTTCCATTCTTTTTGTCTCACAAACCGTACCAAACATAGAAGGAAAACATTTTAAGTTCACAACTTTCATTTTCCATTCTCTCTCACTACTTTGTTCCATGTTTGAGTTTATATGTCAATTTCTTTGTACTTTAGAAACATTGTGGTTTGGGTTTATGAGAGATTCTTTGGAAAATAACTTTTAGGTATGCAATGTTGTTATGAATGAGCGCACATTATTGGTTTGTGTTGGGATACTTGTATTGTTGCTAAAAATTGAAATCTCTATGATTGATAGAGCATGTTCTTATTGTGTGGTTCAAGTTTAGCAGTTTTTGTTTTACTTTAAAAATATTTGGATTGAATTAACCATGTTCTTTATATATTTTATGTTATTGATTGTTAGGATTCTGAAGGAACCTTGAAAACATTAATTAGTGCTTATGTGGAATTGCATTGTGTGTATGGCAGTTGCAGAACCTGGAAATTCAAAGTTTCGCAGGGTTCACCTTGAGTGCGTAATGCGAGCTTGCTTTCATCTCGCAGTGCATGCTCAAGGCGAACATAACAACAACTGTAGTTTTTTTATATGTTATGTTTTACTGCTTCATGCTTAATTGTGATCCCTTTTATCCTTAAGCTTTTCTTGTATAATGTGTTGTTATGCTTTTACTAGTTTTGTTTTGATGTTGTGCATAAGGTACCTCAAAAAACAAACTTGTCAAAGAAAAGAAAGATGACTGGAGGCTCATCCCGTCAACCACAACCAACAGATTATGACATTGCATGTTTCAAGGGTCGTAAGCAATCTTTAAGGTATCTTAACTTTGATAAGAGGAGTATATTCTCTAAAAAGGATTTTAACATTCACCCCGATGGACCCTACCGTGCGACTGATGTTGTTTTACTTAACAAAAAGTGGGATAAGTTGATTAATCCTTGTGATAGCTATACTGTTGACATCTTGAGGGATTTCTATGCAAACGCCCTCCCGGATGATGAGGAAATATTTACTTGGACCACACAGGTGATGGGTAGGGAAGTAAAATTTGATAGGAATGCCATTAATGATGTGTTGGGCAACCCTCTTACTCTTGGGGATGATGAGATTGATGAGTTTCACCGTGATTTGAGATTGCATAGGAATTCAGAGGAGATATCTGGTGCTTTACGGAGGGAAGGAAAAACTGTTGAGTCGAACCTATCTGGGGTTCCATGAAGATATCATAGAGATAACATGTGTCCTTTGGCACAACTGGTGCTACTATTGGTTTTACATAACATTAAGACAATGACACATTCATCTTCTATTCCTACTGAGATTGCACATTTGTTGCACAACATCATGATTGACACTCAGATAGATGTGGCACACATCATTACTAATAAGATGTTGACATTGATTGAGAGTGGTAGTAAACTGGGGGTCAGAGCTAATTGCCCTTTGGTTTTAACATGCTTGATCATATCCTTATGGGTGCAAGGGCGTGTTAAGTTACCATCGCGCCGTCAGGTGACTGTTTCTACTGCTATTTATGATGAGCATGTGTCCAAGGTTTGTAAGCCAAAGGGAAACAAAGGAAGACAAACTACAAGGGCATGAGATAGTTATAGTTTTGGGGTAGCTAACTTCCATGGTTTTGACCTTAATCATATGGAAGTTTACAACTACAATTGAGACTAGATGCAGGCGACTCAACATGTTATGATTGGTATACATGATTATATGCAGGTGATGCAACTACAACACCGCGAGCCTACAATTGAGCACTCTAGTATGACTAGGGAGTAGTTCCTAGCTCATGCAGGATGGCCTGAGGCCAAGATTTTTCTAGAGAGGATGTGAGTGTTGCTGATGGTGAGGTTGAGGATGCTGAGGATGATGATGATGGTGATTGAGGTTTAGGTCAGTTGATGATGATGCTGAGGAGACCGAGTCTGATGAGGACTAGTTCTTATGTTTTCAAGCATGATCTAAAGCTTACTTCCCTGTGTTTCGACAAAGTGAAGTTTTCTGTTTAAACTTTATGATTATTGCTATGTTTTGATTTAGTTGTATTTTATCTTTATGTTATATACTATTCATGATAGTTAAATTATTTTGGCTTTGCACTATGTACCACTTTTGAGTACTTTTGTTGGTGCTCTACACTATTACATTAATATGTTAAGTGGGTTGGATTTTTCACATATTGAATGTTCAACTAGTTTTTTTTAGTTTATTTTTATGGTTGTTTAGTTGTTTTGGATTTTATGCTTCTACTTTGATGAATGAATGATGAGAACTTCTAGATTGGTTGCTCTTTTGCATAAAAAGTATCCAATAAATATTCTACCAAGTTTGGATTGAGATGATAGGATTTTGAATGTGATGAATGCAAGCAAGGTACATGGTTACTGCTTTTTAGAATGCTAGAATGATTAAGAATTTTGTGCTTTGTAAAAATGTAAATTTTATTTCATTTTGCAACTTAATTGAATTCTTGTATCACTTACATCCAAAAGACACAAATTGTGAGAAACCTCCATTATTTACTAAATGCTTGGATGAATGATAACTTTGTTTAATTAATTTAATTCATGCTTAATATTTTGATTATTATGATTTTGTGGAAGCATTAGAAATGATCAAGGAAATTATTTATATTGAGCACAACCATATTCAAAAGTAACTTACCTGTGAGCAGTAAGTATTCGTTAACCCCTCTGAGCCTTAACAGATTAGATCCTAATTTGGTTATGAACTTGGTGTTTATACATAATTTGAAAGATAAGTTCATCATTGAATTTTGTGGGATTCTAAAAAAAATTGTTCTTGAAACCTTTGAATAGTTTTTTAAATTGATTTCCTTGCCATAAAAAGAAAAAAGCATTCACTTGAGGTTTGATGGTATTCAAGTTGGGGAGAGTGAAAGGAAAAGTGGTAGTTTACTAAATTTTTTGAACAAACATAGAAAAATTGTGAATATGAATGTGAAAAACAAAAGAAAAAAAATACTTGTTTGAAAGAGAAAAATAGAGAATTAAAAATAATTATGTAGAGGAAGTTTGAAAGGGTGAGCAATAGAGAAAAGAAAATTGTGTATGAAGTTGTGATGTGTAAATACATTGTATAGCCTAATAAATGACCCTTTGTTGTAAACCCCGACCAAGATACAACATTACAAGCCATTAGTGATCTTTTGCTTCCATGATTTCATTTATGATTGTTAGATGAATGTATGAATTGATATGTTGTTAGCATTGTTGTTCAGATGAGTGTAAATTGTTTTACGGTTGCAAACTCGTAAATTTCTTCATCCTTATTCTGAAGAGAAGTGTTAGAGTGATTCAAGTATGAGAGTTTAGTTGTTATTTGAAAAATTGCATGATATTTGTTTAAGAACTAAATTCTTTATTATTGTTCGATTCTAGGAAGTAGTAAACATTGCTTGTGCACATTCTTATGTTGAATTTGAATCATTAATCCTTACTTGGTTGAATTTTATGCTTCAACAAATCCTCTTGTTTTCATGAGAGGCATACTTTGCTTGAGGACAAACAAAGATCTATTTGTGAAGAGTTTGTGGAATGACAAATATGTCTTAATTTGAACCATTATTCTTGGCATTTTTCAATTCTTTAGTTGTGTTTTCTTTGAATTATTCCATGTTATTGTGTGAATCTTCACTAGAATTGCATTAGCCTTTGAATTCCTTTATGTGTATGTTATTATGCAGGAAATAAGCATAACCATCATAGAACAAGACACAAAAGAGTGGAAAAGGAAGCCAAAGGAATGAAGAAAGGATTCAGAAACTTCGCAGTGCGAGGTGCCAGCGAAGCCAAGGCGAGCTCGCGGTGCGAGCTCAAAGCGAAGGCCCAACGAAAATAAATTTTGCATGGCAGTAGGTATTTGACCATAAGTTAGAAGTGCGAAGCTGAAACGAAGAAGTTCACAATGCTAACAAAAGCTCTCCATTCAAGCTTAGATATTTTCTCAAGGGCGGTTTAACTGTTCAAAGGCATTTCATGTGCCTAAAGTGACGTTCGCAGTGCGAGCAAGGTAGATTTTGGACAGATATTTATGTACTTTCTTGTACTTTTTAGAGACATTCTTAGATTTTATTGGAGAGAAACATTTCAAGAGATAGAAAATCCCTAAGATCTTCATTTATTCATCAAAGAAGATATCTTTACTAAATAGAAGTTGGATTCACATCCAAGATCGATTCTTTATCGTGGATGCACATTCATATTCTATCATTCCTTGTGAAGCAAGCTACCATGGTGATGGATAGCTAAATCCTTTATATAAAAGGTAGAGGTAGTCTACCTTAGCTTGTATATATTTCTTTTGAACTCTTTGTATGTGAACAAGTTGATAATTAATATATGGTGAATGTTTATGTTCTTACAAATTCACTTATGATTTGTATTACTCTAGACATAGATTTTACAAAACTTGATCTAAGATATTCATCTATCAATGAACAAACTCTAGACATAGATTTGTGAGTTGATAATTTCTTTGTGTTGATCTTAAAGCTTATTGTATTGGTTGTTAGCATGAGACATCATCTAGCGATGAATACACTAATATTCACGAAACTGCTCTAGACATAGACGATATTAAAAGGATACATGATTATATTAATCGGAAAAGACTTCACATGTTTGATTAATTGAATATATACACATTAGGTTGATGAAATATATCTTTGATATACTTTGTTAAACAAACAATTTTATAATTTACTCTTTCCTACTAAAATTTGTGACAACTTATGATACCAAACCAAAACATCTTTGAAAACCTCTCTTAAAACTCTTTGAACTATAGAACAATAAGTGATATCAGAATAATCCCCGTGGAGACGATAATAGAAAACCCACCTATAGTACAATTTAATAGCCCGTGGCGACGAGAGGTCCTTCTTGGTGGTGTTTATGCTAGTGTGTATGTGTGAGAGAGAGATAGATAGATAGATAGATAGATAGATAGATAGATAAATAGATAGAGAGAGAAAGAGAGAGAGGTGAACAACTATGTGCTCAAGTTGAGGTATTTATAAAGGTACTTTGGGCCCAGGGTTTCCTTGGGAATGATAACCACCCACTCATTCAATTACGAACCGTTGAATCTTAATTTCTAGCGAGATTTGAGTTAAACTATTGAACTTGACTTCTTTCTGGATGATGAACGTCTTTTCCCATGTTTCTCATCACTAGGCAAGTAAGGAACACTCAGGGCGAGGCGGTCCTTGATGGTGTGCGGAAGATAAGAGTCACCTCTTAAGTGCAATTGGCATTTGCCCGCCCTTTATAGATTTTTTTTATAAATATATATTGTTAATTATTTATTTAAGTATGTTTTTGTAAAATATATTCTTAAGTAGATTAGTAGATTGAACCAAAATTTAGATATTTCAGACTCAAACATAAAAGTAATTTTTTCATAGATAGTTTTTGATAACATCAATCATAAATCTTACACAGTCTAGATCGACTCGACATATTCTTAGTTTATTTAGGAGAGTTATTTTTCATTAACAAAAGTATTTATATGGTGGAATCAAACATATATCTTTATTTAATATAACATTGCTATCTAAATGGCTGACGAATGATTCACGAACCAGGTGCGATTTGGAAGAAGTTACTTGAATATAGGTATGTGTGTATTGTAAAAAGAATATTGCTATTATTTGAAGATAGGATTTCTAGGGACTCATCCCTCTAGTGGAGGGATGTTATGATGCTAGGAGATTCGAAGGAGGTTCATAGCTTCCTATGGTAGTTGTCGTGTAAATTAGGGGAAGGTTCCTTTGTATCTTTTTGGAATTCAACGTGGCTGGACATGATGCGCTTACAAGTATGTTTTCCTGCGTTCTAGGCTATCTCTGAGATGAAAGATTGTGTTGTTGGTGACCTTGGGGTTTGGATTAAGGATGTTTGACATTAGAGGCTGGGTTTTGTGGAGACTTCTCTTGTGAGTGAAGTAGAATCCGAACACCTTGGACTCTCGTTATTTCTAGATGAGGTTAGGCCAAGGATCGGGGTACCAGACACTTTCGTTTGACCATGTGTACCATTTTTACATTTTTTTGTCAAGTCGTGTTAGATGTCTTGCTTAAGGCTCATGGCTTTTGCGAATTGGATATTACTCTCAAGACTACCCTCAATTTATTATGGCAAACCAACATTCCCATGAAGGTAATTTTTTTTGGTTGGAGATTGTGTTTGGATGGGTTTCCTACGCGAACAAATCTGGTGGCCAGGGGAGTAATATCGAATTGCCATGAATTGGTTTGTGTGTTCTACTTCAACTCGACTGAAACCATTAATCATTTGTTTATAGCATGTCCACATTTGCACTTTTTTTGGAGGGCAATATTTGATTGGGTGGGGGTAGCTTGGAGTGAGGAAATTATTTGTTGTGACCATCTAATGGATTGGTTTTTGAAGATGGTGGGTAGGAGCTCAAAGAAATCGGCTTGTATGATTTGGTTCTGTACATGTTGATGATTTGGTGGATGAGAAATCATATAATTTTTAATGATGCGATTGGTAATCCTGATAAAATTGCTCATTTTTCTTGATGGTGGCTAGTTTTATGTTCGAATCGTAAATTTAAATATAATTATTACGAATATTGTAAAAAACCTTTTTTTTTTCTGGAGACTTGATTGCTATTTGATTGATTATTAGGGACTGAAACTTTTTTTTTTACTCTAACTTGTTGGATTGAAATACTCATAATATTCCCCTTTGAATATACTTATTTATAAAAGAACAAAAGTATTTACAAGTAAGCTAACATTTCAAACTAATGATTGTATTTAAAAACATAATAGATTCAGTTGAGCCTCTTGTATAGTTATATTTATTATTTTTGCCACCTGTTTGCTGAATAATGAACGACAAATTATTAAATGTCCATACTTGTATAGTTGAATTCCAACGATATAGCTGCATGTAGCTATCTTTAGATAGATACCGTGTAATCTCAAATCTCAATAAGTGATTTTAGTTGAATAAAGAATCAATTCTCAATGTACAATTTATGGGTTGAGGAGGCTAAGTCACTTCATGTTCAATCCAATCTGATCAATCTAAACATGGAATAGTCGAGTCAAAAAGATACTACAATGTTTGATCAAGAGTGTACATATGTCAAAATCAAGTCAACTTAAAATTTTCCCAAACATGACCGCAATTGAATTGACAGATACATGAAAATCAATTGATAAAAAGTGTAATGCAAATCATTTTTAGTTTTCTAGAATTACCATATATTTCTCAAATATCAAATATATCACTATACCTTAAATATCAAATATATAACTTTTAAATAGTGGTGTTACAAACCTAATTTACTATTGAATTTAAAGATACAAACATTGTTGATAATTTACATAAAACTATAAATGAGTTAAAAATCATTAAGAAACTCACAAAAAATGAAATTAGTGCAAACATTTGAAAAATGAAATAAAAGAAAATGAGAGGAATATCACAAAGGTAGACGACGACTCAAATTCAATTGATGAATCAAATGAAGAGATAAATTTTTGTCTTATAACATTTTGAAATGGATTATAATTTAGAATATTTTAATACCTAAAAGTAAATTGTGTTAATATTTTCAAGATCATAAAATAAAGCAGAGGAAAATAAAACATTAAAGTAAATGATAAGAAATTAAAAAATAAGGGTCGGAGAGATGACATTAGAGAATTATCCAAGTTCAGTTTAACGTTGACCTATTTTTTTATCCTTAATAGATCTTTTTGAGATTTGACTATATTGTTGAGCTTTTAGAGGTTATGCCCACAAACCGTTGATACAAATGAATCAAGAGATTTTACACTATCTTATCCCTAACTAAAAAGAGAGTTTTCCCATAGGTTGAGCCCATGAACCGAGTAGAGATTTTACAGGCTAATCTCAATAATCAAACAAAAATCTTCAAGTTGAGTTCTATAACCAAACAAAGATTTTGAAAATGACTGATCTCTAGAACCAAACTTAATTCTTCAAGAGTATCATACTCTTGAAAGTAGCAACATTGACATGGCATCAATACAATTTTTCCTCACTAGCAGTTTTTCACTCTCACAAGGCATTACAGTAACTTTGGTGAAAATCTTTTAAAGGTGCAAATCTTCCTTTAAAGGTATTGGCTTGACTTGGAAAGCTGGAATTCCTTTAAAGGTGCAAATCTTCCTGTGGAGATTATTCAAAGACCGGTTGGCCACGAGAGAGCAGCTGTGTAGAAGAAATGTTTTGGTTGAAGGCTATGCGACACAGTGTGTTTTCTGATTTGGTTCGGAGGAGTCGAGTCTGCACCTTTTCTGTTTCTGTCCGTACGCTTTAGAGGTGTGGTGGGGAGTTTTCCGTTGGACAGATATTGTTTTTCAATCGAAAATCTCTACCTTTTTTGTATTTAACTTCTTTCACATCTACAACCAGTTTGAGTTTGGGAGAGTCAAAAGGTTTTGTCATTTGGGTGGATGCTGCGTGGAGCTTGTGGATTATCCGGAATAGTTTGGTTTTCAAGGAGGTTTTGTTGTCGGTTTCCGACACGACCTACCTGACCAAGTTTTTATCTTGGAAATGGTTATTTTCCCATTCTAGTTAGAACAATGTGTCGTTCTATGATTGGAATTATGCTCTTTTAGATTGTTCTAAACGGAAATGATTTTTTGTTTCATGTAATCGGATTTTTGCACCCCTTGTGCTATTTTATTGAAATCTCACTGCTTATTAAAAAAAACTTTGGTGAAAAGAAAATATTTTAAGAGAGAAAAGAGATATAATTTGTGAAGACTTTGGAAAATTCCAAATTCTAGTGTGAAATGAAGTGAAGAGGCGTCTCCTTTATATATGAGAAAATTTGGCCAAAAATGAAACGATCCATGGAGCAATTAATTCACCTAATTGATTATGTCCTAATCCTAATCAATTATTTATGCTCAATATGGAAGGTTTTGATAGAGATATGCTATGAATCATTAAGAGATTGTCATAATTGATTATGCTTCATCTAATCAATTAGCCCTAGGATCTAATCAATTAGGTAGTTCAAAAATTTCTCCTAATCAGGTTGATAGTCTCCTAATCAACTAGTTGTGATTATAAATCATTTTTAGGTGTCTTGTTAGGTAAAAACAGGCTCAAAAATGTTTTAAGTGTGCATGCGAGTTGCCTTAGAATCTCAGAAGTTACTCTTATACTTTTACAAAACTCTGGCTACTTTGACAAACAAGACCAGTCAAACATTCACAACTCTTATGATGTTATGCCCCTCTCTTGCCAGTTTTTCCAATAAGATAAACACTCTATTAGAGCTAGTGTTGTCGCATCTTATCAAAACAAATCCAGTATTAACACCGTAACCACTGAGTTATTGTTTCAACTGGATAATGTCAAAGAAATAGTTATTCTCAATAATATATTCTGCCCCAACAATGGATAATGCGACACTTGTTTATTTCTTGTTATGCCAGGTGATCAATCACCATTTCTACTATATTAATCATCAATTTAATATTAAAAGTATGTGATTCATCTGCATTTTCCATACAATTTGAGTAGTTTAATGGTCAGTTTCATTCATTTCATAATTGTTTATGTTTTGAGTATTCTTGGTATTATTTGATCTTTCTAGAAAGGTTTTCACGTGTTTACCATGTTTGGAGAAAAAGAGAAAAGCAAACATATAAAAGTCAAAGCCATTATGCAAAGGATGAACATATCAAACTCGAACCTTATAATATCACGTTGTTCTTGAGATCAACATTACTTAATTTTCCAATATTACTACATTGGTATATTAGTACACTTTCTAATTTAGCAATCATCAGTAGACAAGAAAGTTCCAAAGTAAGAGAAAAATATCGTTGGTATTTTTCGTATCCAATAAGTACCCAACAAAACATAATCAGTGTACTCAACTAAGTCACAATCCATTCCTTTGGGGTACCATAAACCCATTTTTGTACACAAATGAGATATCTCATAATGCGTTTGACGAAACTCATATATTATTCTTACGGGGATGATTGAAAAAGAGCACAAAGAGACACAACAAACATGATTTCAAGACATGATGCAGTGATCTAGAGAATAAAGCATATCCTACCTCAATATTTCCTTTCTTTATCAGGTTTTTCATTCTCGTCATTTTCGAGGTTACTTGAGGTTAACATTGGATTTAAAATTATTTTTGACCTCTCAGTGTGAAACCTCTTTAGTAGCTCTTTGAAATATTTAATTTGATTGGTGAAGGTTCCTTCCTTAGCTTGATAAATTTGGATCCCTATAAAGTATTAAACCTCCCCCATCATAGACATTTCAAATTTGTTCTGCATCAATTCAGAAAATTCCTTGTACAAGGATTTGTTAGTAGCACTAAAGATGAAAACATCTACATAAATCTAAAACATTAAAATGCCATGTTTGGTTTTCTTAATAAAGAGAGTTTTATCGACTTTTCCTCTTTGGAACTTGTTTTCAAGTAAGAATTTTCTTAGATCATTGTACAAAGCTCTAAGAGCTTTTTTAGTTCCATATAAAGCTTTCTTAAGCTTGAAAACATGACCGGGAAAGGTCGAGTTGATAAATACTAAAGGTTGATCGAAATATAACCCCTTTTGGATGTAACCATTTAGAAAGCACTTTTTACATCCATTTGAAACAATTTGTAATTCATGATGCAGGAAAAAGACCAATGACATCCTTATGACCTCTAGATATAGTTAAAGTAGGTAGTAAGGAATCCTAAACCGATGGTGATGATCTACGATGCAGATGCATGGGGTGGATTTGTATGGTTAGAAATCCAATTCCCAAGGCAGTTCAAGATTTAAGATGAATGTAGTGAAAATGGAGATCAAAAAGTGTCCCTTACTTTATGTGTGAATTAACTTTATACATTGGGTTAAGTGGAGGGATTTGAGATAATTGGACCTTATTTATTTGGGCCTTTGATCGGTCCAAAATAATTTCCCCAAGGCTTTGTTGAACACCGAGAGGGTCGGGGAAGTCTTTAGTGATTTTGGATGACCTCCACGGATGTTGTCTGATGAGAATTGGAAATGAAACACCTAAAGAGACATGAAAAAGTATTGGGGAGTAAAATAATTAAATGAATCTCCATCACTACGTTTTGTTGTTTCCTCTTGACACATAGGTTGCCGTGACTCGCTATGGCATGCCACTGCATATAGTGAACTCAAGTGCACTTGAGTTTTCTTATATTTCCAAGGAGAAATCCATATGTAGATCTTATAACTCTTATCCCCCGCTGATCTTGATCGTACAATTATCTTTTCTTGTATATAGGGGGAGTTAATTCATGATGAAACTTTTTGTAATCCTTGGCATTCAAGCTCATTCATACTTGCTATTATTAGCAAACGTCTTCTTTTTTTCACCAGAGATTGTAGCCTTTTTATCATCTCCACCTTTCCGCATTTACCCCGCTTCCTCAATTTCATCTAACTAGGTACCCTTATCAACTAAAGCTTTCTCCTTTAATATTTCCTATTTTCTAGCATAGATGAGTGATAATACGATTCACCTATTGAGTTATTATTAGAGTGATACTTCTTGTTTATTGAAGATGAACTCTAGAGAATGCATTTGTATCCAAAAACAAAGTTTTATTTTATAGTTAAGTTGTACACTACGCCAAAAGTAGCCTTTGGCACCACTAAAAAGACAACGCTTTTATAAAAAAGCGCTGCTATAAGTTTCTAAAAAATTTCTTTAAAAAAAGCGCTGCTAAAGGCTACCTTTAGAAACTAATTTCTAAAATCGTTGTTAAAGGCCGTACATAGATCCTACCTTAGAAAACGCTTTTATGAAAGCACTGCTATAGGGTTAACCTTAGAAAGCGCTTTTATAAAGCGCTGCCAAATGTTAACCTTAGAAAGCGCTTTCTAAAAGCGCTGTTATTAATTGATTAAAAAAGAAAGCGCTTTATAAGGAATAAGCGCTGCTAAATATGAACTTAAGAAAACACTTTCCAAAAGCGCTGCCTTAAGTCATTTTATAATTAAAAATTAAAAACACCCCATTTTCAGAACACACCCTAATCATATTTTCCAATCATTTTCAGTCTTCTTCTCTCTCACGACCGTTCTTTCTTTCTCCAACCATCGTTCTTTCTACAACCACCATACATATCCGACCGCCACTGTTGTTTCTCCGACCGAACATTGTTCTCCATCTTTGTTTTCAACCGGGCATTGTAGAAGAAGTAGAAAATGGGTATTGTTCTTTCTCCGACCAGGTATGTACGATTTTTCATAATGTTGTTGTTATTGTTGTTGTTGTACATTGTTATTGATGTTGTTGTTCTTGCTGTTATTGTACATTATCTTGTTGTTGTTGTTATTTTTGTTATTGTTATGATTTTGTTGCGGTTGATTTGACTGTGTTGCTGAGCTTCACTGTGTTGCTGAGTTTTTGTTTCATTGTTGTTGTACATTGTATTTGCTGTTGTTTTTTGTTTCACTATTTTGCTGAGTTTTTGTTTTGATTGGCATGTGTTTGAAATATGAGACAATGTAAGTGGTGAAAGATTGAGGATAGTTCATTGAATTGAATGAGGGATTTGTGGCATTGGTAGGAACAATATATGACACTATTTAAGATCTTTATGAAAAAGAATCAAAGAACAAGTTTGTGTTTTCGTGTTTCGACTGAAACTTGAAATTTATTCCATTAGTTAATGCATTAGTAGGATCTTTGAAAAGCAATGCATTCATCTGTTGAACTTGTCTTGCTCCTTTGTTTGCCGGATAATGACAAAGGAATCCTATTATCAATGTCTTTTGTTAGACGAGCTTTCTTCTTCAATATTAGAGTCATTCTTCAAGGAATTTCTCAAGGGCCATTCTTGAGGTTTTAGTAGTACATTGTAGTATGTCTTAGTGTTTATTTAGATAGATTTTCACTTTGGAAACAATTCTTCCGCTCGTATGTCTTAGTGTTTATTTGGATAGATTTTCACTTTGGAAACATATTTATTTCTTATATTGTAGTATGGTGAAATCTGTTATTAGCATTTCTTATGCGTTAAGTTTAATCAATTTAGCATATTCTTAAAAATAAATAAATCTCATAAAGTTATTTGGATTGACCAAAGATTTTGGGTTGAGCATGAAAATATCATAAGCTTTGATAAATATCTGTCTTTCATGAATATTAGAAATAATATGTGTAATATGTGAGTTATACATTAATTATCTATATTTTGGTTGCAACAAATTTATCTTTATCTCTTTCATATAAATCTAATTTATTTTAATATTTGATTGTTTATGTTTGTGTTTTATAGAAAATTTAAATCTTTACAAGAATCTTACGACGCGTGGGTCTAGAAGTTACTTATTTTTCTACAGGTAAATATTTTTTATTTTGGTTTTGTTTAGCTTAATTAGTATAACTATGGATAAGAAATGGATGTATTCAAGTCGATTTTCTAAAGAGTACGAGAATGGGGTATCATAATTCGTTAAGTTTGTTGTTGCGCATTCCAAAGACCTCAATTGAATGAGATGTCCTTGCTTGGATTGTTGTTATGGGAGTCGGGTTGACGCGGTTCAGTTGACATTGCATTTAAAGAGGCATGAAATTGATAGAAGTTATACATGTTGGAATTTGCATGGTGAGAAAAGTAACGGGAATGTTGAACCGAGGGATAAAATGTCATATGCTTCAAACGACAATGGCATAGATACATACGATTATGATCGTGTTGAAGAGATTGCAGAAGCACTTGAAAAAGATATTAAGGATTGTCCCAAAATGTTTTAGAGGTTGGTAAGCGATGCAGAGAATCCGTTGTATAATGGTTGTACTAAATTCATAAGATTGTTTGCGGTATTAAAGTTGTCCAACTTAAAGGCGGACAATGGATGGTCGGATTAAAGTTTCACAGAGTTATTAGCCCTTATGAAAGATATGCTTCTAGATGATAATGTTCTTCCCAATCAAACGTATGCCGCCAAAAAGATGTTGTGCTCTATTGACATAAGCTATGATAAAATACATGCTTGTCCAAACGATTGCATTTTGTTTCGAAATGAGCATGCATCGTCAAATGAGTGTCCTAAATACGGTGTCTCTCGATATAAGAAAAAGTTCTCTCCAACAAAAGTCTTATGGTATTTTCCTATAATTCCGAGATTTAGACGCATGTTTCATAGTGAGACCGATTCAAGACACTTGACTTTGCATGCAGATGAAAGAATTATTGATGGAAAGTTTCGACATTCGGAAGATTCACCATAGTGGATGAAAATTGATGATGATTATCCTGAATTTGGAAAAGAAGCAAGAAACCTTCACTTGACATTATCTACTAATGGAATGAACCCACACGTTCTTCAAAGTATCTCACATAACACTTGGCCTGTGATCATTATGATTTATAATCTACCTCCATGGCTATGTATGAAGCGTAAGTACACGATGTTATCTGTTAATTTTTTGGCCTAGACAACTAGGGAATGACATAGACGTATACTTGGCACCCTTCATCGAAGATTTAAAGTTTTTGTGGGAGAATAATGTGGAGGTTTATGATGGTTATAGGAAAGAAAGTTTCAACTTGAGGGCGATGTTGTTTGGCACAGTTAATGATTTTCCAACATACATAAATCTATCAGGGTACAACATAAAAGGTCAATGTGCGTGTCCTATTTGTGAAGATAAAACAAATTCGACGCGATTGGAGTTTGGTCAGAAGAATGTCTTTCTCGGTTGTTGCACCCCAAAATATGCCCTTTTTCTCGTCGTTTTGATCTTTTCGTAGTTTATGCATTACATACGCATTGCATTCAAGGCATGTTCATCCCCTGCATATCCTTGGTTTTGCTCAAGGCATGAAATGGAGGAACCGTGGAGTTAGGGTTTCTTTTTTTTTTCAAAAAAAAAAGAAAGAGCTATTAAGACTGATGGAATTCCAAAGAATACAAAATTAATACACTTCAAATAATAACAAGTTCATGGTACAAAAATTCAACTGAGTCTCACAACATGGTCATATTCTATCACTTGGATTCAAATGTACAAAGATGGATCAATGAGCATCGAATTACAAGGAGGACCAAATCCATCCATGAACAAAAAAAAATCTTCATAGTTCATGTTATCACCATTACCCCAATTTTGTTGCAATTGCCACGGTTTCTTTAAGTCACATGGCCAGGAAACTTATAAGTCAAGCCATGAACCCTCTTTTCAAATTTTGTAAATTCTTCCACAAATCTTCCTACTCAACATGGTGCTGCCATTAAGGAGTCTGTCCATGGTCAAAAATTCGATGTTTCCGTTGATTCGCAAGCAGCCACATACGGTCTCATCAAGCAGGAGATAAGTGATGGTATGACCTGCCGCACAAAACCTGTCATATCAGTACAGGAGTGGATAAATATAAAACCAAATGCACAACAAATCCATGATTATAGCAGCAAACCAGTTTCAACAACAGCAATGCTCATTCCAATCTACAAGGCAACATGAAAAGCAATTTCAGAACCGTATCTAGAGACTCGGTATCAATGAAAAATTAATGTTAAAAAATAAAAGCCCTGGAGATATTCCTGGAAATGTCTTGTTGGTCACTATTGAAGGTGTGGAAGCCGGGGATGTGATCATTGATGTTTTCCACTTGGTGTTCTCTGCTTTTGGCTTTGTTCACAAAATTGCTACATTTGAAAAGACAGCAGGTTTCCAGGCTCTGATTCAGTTCACTGATGCTGAGACTGCTGCTTCAGCTAGGGATGTACTGGATGGAAGAAGCATACCAAGATACCTGCTTTCAGATCATGTTGGTTCTTGTAGTTTGCGTATTTCAAACTCTGCACATAAAGATCTGAATATCAAATTTCAATCAAATCGCAGCAAGGACTATACAAATCCTATGCTTCCTGTCAACCATAGTGCTATTGAGGGGGCAGTGCAGCCGACTATAGGTCCTGATAGGCAGAGCGAACCATTCTCAAAGTAGGGATGTGCAAAAGGATATTGAGGTTGTAAATGCTGGTGGTGAATGAAAACGGCTTCTAATATAGAAATGCCATTTCGTAATTGTTGCAATCACCCATATCTTTTCCAAAGTGCTGAACCTGGTCCTCTCTACATAACAGAGGATCATCTTGTTACAAGCGCTGGAAAAATGATTATAATGGATAAATTACTTCCCAAACTAAAAGAGTAGGATTCTAGGTTCCTTCATTTTACGGATGACTAGGCTGCTAGACATACTTGAAGATTATTTGATTTTTCGTGGATACCAATATTGTCGTGTTGACAGAAATACTGGGGGAGATAAATGTGATGCTTCCATTGAGGCTTTTAACAAACCAGAATGTGAGATATTTGTCTCCTTGTTATCTACTCGAGCTGGAGATCTCAGGTATCGGTCTTACTACTGTTGATGTTGTCATTCTCTACGATATTGACTGGAACTCATTGTTGTTGCCAAAATCTCCAATATGTTTTCCTGCAAAAAAAGAAGAGAATGTTGTTTTAACTAAGACCTATGTAGAAAGCTTGCTTTGTGTTAATAATAAACAACAGTCGGGTTTAAGGTTGCAAGGGAAACAATGGTCAAATATCAAAAGGTACAACAACAATAATTATGACCACAGCAGCAACAACAAGATTAGAGGATTTTGGAGATTGAGGAGCAGTTTGCTCAGATGGCGGTCGAGGCTCTTTCTTTAGTCAAATGGTGCATCATTTGTTGAGAAGTACGGTATGGAAGCTTTTTGCACGCGCAGAGATGTTGTTGATTGGTATTGAAGGCTCGCTCGTTTGATCTTAATTTTGTCGACATCAACCAACGAGCTTCTACTCTGAAGTTCTCCGTGACTTACGAATAGAAATTGCGAATTAGGATCGCAGGACGCCTTCGTATCACATTTGCGGTAACATCGGAGGTTGAACTGGGGATCGTTTGAGGATAGAAGATATAGGTCAGGATCAAAGAAATCAAACACTTGACCCGGGGGCTCAAAATCATCTGCATATGATAAGGTGGATATTGATTCGCTGACTAGCTTGGGCTCTTCACTAGTTAAGTTACCACAATATGAAGATCTGAGTTATTTAGATTATAATTCGTCAAGATCCGCCACAATGAATGAGTTGCTAATATTGAAAGCCAACATTTCAAGGATTTCCTCAGTCAGCAGCAGTAGGCTCTCTGTTATTGTTACAATGGAAAACCCTGCTCTGATGGCATGGTTTCCTGTTTAGAGTCATCATCATTTGTATCTTCTAACAACCTTATTATGGAAAAGGTGCCTATTATGGAGAAGATGCCTCTTGCTACTGATATACACGATAATTGCCAGGAAGATGATACTAACAATCATGGACCTACAAGGTCCAAAGATGTAGAGCCTTTGCCCATCATTAATGCAGTTTCTTCATGTGAGTTGAGGAGATTTGATTCTTCCGTTGAAGACTAGGGTGAAGCTAATCCCAAAGCTCAGGCCTTGAATACGGTGACGGTTCTCACATTTTTAGCCCTGCAAAAGGTTGAAATTCTTCAATGTTCAATAGGTTAACAAGTAGTAAAGGATGAGTTTACAATAGTAGGAAAAAAGGGGGAGAGCAAACTGATTCAATTCAAACTGAACTATTTCAGTTCATTTCAAACTAATAGAACAGCTCTGTCCAAGTATGTAAACGAAAACAAACAAGAAATGTCAGCCAAGTTCCAGGATCGAGCTTTTCACAAAAATAGTAAAAACGCTTTTGACACAAAGAAAGCAAAAGCAGGCATTCCAAAATAGAGGAGTTTTTCAACAATTTTGAAATTCGTAAACCCTAAATTTGACTCTATAAAAGGGGAAAAAATTCTACAAAGGGGGCGATCAAAAAATCCAACAACCAGGAGACATCACGAATCCAAGAACCCTAGCTTCATTTTTCGAAATTTAAAAGGGGGGACAAAAAAAGAGGAAGCCACAAAAAACCCGAAACACACACCATCAAGAGCATTTTATCATACAGTATTCAACAACAACAGGAGAGAAGGGGGTTTTGAACTAGAAGAAAGCTAAAACGCAGCCAAACAACACCGTACCTGGGGATTTCTTCACTCCGGTAACTTCCGGAAGGTTGCCTTCTTTAACCTCCCTTGCTTCTGATACATGTTGCTTGATATGACTTTCGATGTGTATTGATGTCTGGATTTTGTTTTTGTTGTGTGTGATTCCATGGCTGTATGACAACTTTGATGCTTTGATTTCACTTTGATAAACCAATTTTCGGGGTTAGGTTTTTTTTTAGATTTAGGGATTGGGTTTTCTAAAGGGAGTTTGTTTATGTGTATTCATGCTGAGACAATGATACAAAGAGGTTATGTTGCTGAGAATGCCACAACTGAATTGAAGAATAGGATGCCGATGAAGGACTTTGAGGCATTTCTTTTCTATTTTCCATTTTTTGAAGAAAGTTTGTCTATTTAATGTTTAAAAAGGACTCGTGGCCCATACGTTTCTCTTATTAATATCTTTTCTAAACATTATAAATCCAATGGCCTATTATTAGATGTATAGTTTTTTTTAATGAGTCCCAATCTCCAATTTACACTACCCGAGGATCTGCTTTTTGCTGGCACACTTAATGCATGGCACTACATTTGCCTTGACCAAGAGATAATACCAAGTGGATAGAACTTGCTTTTATGTATTTTGTACCATTGAAGTGATATAAGTTTAATTATTTTTCTCACTTTTATTTCCAACATTGCCATTGTATTTCCAAGACTTATGCAAAGTTTTTTTAAAAAAAAATAAAAAATTGTGAACTTTTACTTTATATATTATTTTCTTACAATTTTTTTTTTGTTGTTGTTTGTTTGTCATTTTATCTTAAGAAAATCTTAAATAAAATCTTTTGGGTATGTGTGTCTTTATTAAAATTCATATTTGAATTAGGTTTTATGTTTTTCCATCATTTATGTTTATGTACCCTTGCTCGTTTACTTACTATTTAGTCGTGTGATGAAGACATGCGACTCGTTTAAGCTTGAATGTTTTTTTTCGCATTTTTTCGATCATAAACTGTTAAGTGGATAATAATAAACACATTTACCTTAAGAATGATAGTTCGAAATTTTTTTTTTCTTTCTTGGTCCAACGCCAAGTAAATCCTTACCCCTACGTATACATTTGCACACACGTAAGCCGATCACTTATGTGATCGCCATCTGCACTCCCTTTATTTAAACTAATTTAACGAAAAAAGGAACTCCGGAGTCTAGCATTCCGCACGTTCTGGATTGGACCACAACTGGGCTAGCCTCACGCGATGGTTCAATCATCATTCGTATAAAAAATATTCAAATCATTTATTTAAATTAAATCACGAAAAAAGGAACTCCGGAGTCTAGCATTCCGCACGTTCTGGATTGGACCGCAACTGGGCTAGCCTCACGCGATGGTTTAATAATCATTCGTATACCAAAATATTCAAATCATTTATTTAAATTAAATCACGAAAGACAGAACTTCGGAGTCTAGCATTCCGCACCTTCTGGATTGGACCGCAATTGGGCTAGCCCCACGCGATGGTTCATTCGCCCTTTCGTTTAAAACATCTTAACAAAATTCAAACATCTTTTCTCAAAACGAACACTGTTTAAATCTTTCTATCTCGCAAATAAGCCAACGCTTAGCGGTAGAAATCATTTTCAAACGGTCGTTCTGAAGGAAAATAGCGATCTAAACGCAGCGGAAAACAAAAATTTTCCTTTAGTGATCCTTACGAATGAGCATGGTCAGTGATAGAATCGTTACCTCTTTGTGGCGATTCAGATCTTTGATGCAACGATCACAAGCGTTGATGAAGTGCAACGCCTCTACTCAGTCCACACGAACAGCTTCCGGTCACAGTGCTAGCTGCTTACGAACGGAATTATTTGAGTGAGAATCAAAAACGAAATTGCATCAAGTAAAAGCTTCATCACAAGGGTTCCTTTTATAGACTCTCTTGTGGGCTGCGGGCTAAAAGCCCAATTCACATGATCCATAATAATATTATATATTATTATAATAACTATTATTATAATAAATATATTTATTTTATTATTATTTTATAACCATTATAAAATAACAATAATTATTATTATATTATCCGAATTTCTATTTTTCACTTAAGTGCACCGTACCTTACGGTGTTCCTTTGATTTCTCTATCTCTCATCAAACTGTCCTTATGTGTGTGACCCTGTAGGATTTCGTAACGTTGGTAATTATATTAAATTATATATTTAACATAATAAACAGTGAGTGGTATCTAGCAACACATCACTGCTACCCAAGTCACGAAAATGTCATGTGATCTGACAAAACCTTTTTCGTGATAATATATGTTTGTACAATTACCCTTTTGCCCCTATGTCTATATTGAACACAAGGCATACACTGTGTCATCCTTGTCCAGTTCAATATTGGGCCCTTAGACATTTCTCCTGTTATGCAGGATTGGCAAATTCCATCTAGGACACTCATGTCCCTCAGCATGCTTCGTGGAGTGCCCATCAACTGTCTTTATGATCATCCAGTTACGGATAATGTTTGATCAGCAATAAAGCACCCGACTCTACATCTAGGGTCCATAGTGGTTTCAGGTCGAAGGGTGGTAATACACCATTATCACCATGAGAATAACTTATGACACTTTGCATAACATATTATGTAGTATTCTCATAGCGGGTCAATCCGGTATAAATATTACTCCTAATATTTATACCTATGTCAAGACTTGATAACTCTTTATCCATGATCCATGAGATGTGATCATCAGTCTATCTTCATAATAGTCTCAATGCTTTAATGTTATCCCACTTTGCAATAAAGCTTGACTACGGATATTTTAAGAATAATGTCTTTATGTTTAATGGGATCTCATGATTAAGTCACACTTAACATTTCATTAAACAGACTAACTATTCTAGGGACTTTATTATTCTGAAAGACAAACATAATAAAGAAATGCCTTTTATTATTAAACGAATAATCCGATACAAGTACCAAAAAGTATTGGCCTCTAGGGCTTACACCAACAATCTCCCACTAGCACTAGAGCCAATTAGGCATACCCTTAATACCCATAGATCTAGTATGACCATCATGCTTCTGTTGCGCAAGAGGCTTTGTTAATGGGTCAGCGATATTGTCAAGTGTAGGTACTCTGCATATCTTCACATCTCCCCGATCGATTATCTCTCGAATGAGGTGATAACGCCTAAGTATGTGTTTGGATCGTTGGTGAGATCTAGGCTCCTTAGCTTGTGCGATAGCACCATTGTTATCACAATATAAACCAATGGGATCCACAATGCTAGGGACTATGCCAAGTTCACTAATGAACTTCTTGATCCAAACAGCTTCCTTTGCTGCATTTGAGGCAGCAATATACTCGGCCTCAGTTGTAGAATCAACAACTGTTTCCTGCTTTGAACTTTTCCAGCTCACAGCGCCACCATTGAGACAGAACACATAACCAGATTGTGATCTAAAATCATCCTTATCTGTCTGGAAGCTAGCATCAGTGTAACCAATTACATCAAGCTCTTCCTGACCTCCATATATCAAGAATGAATCCTTAGTCCTTCTCAAGTACTTAAGGATATTCTTGACAGCTACCCAGTGAGCATCACCGGGATCAGATTGGTACCTACTCGTTGCACTTAATGCATACGAGACATCTGGTCGAGTACATAACATGGCATACATGATAGATCCTATTGCAGATGCATATGGAATCTTATTCATGCGATCCCTTTCTTCCTTAGTTGAAGGGGATTGTGTTTTTGATAAACACAGACCATGTTGCATAGGTATGAATCCTTTCTTGGAATCATGCATATTAAAGCGTCTCAACACTTTATCTATGTATGTACTCTGACTTAGGCCAAGCAGTTTTTGTGATCTATCTCTATAGATCCTAATTCCTAATATATAGGCTGCTTCACCTAGGTCTTTCATAGAAAAACAATTCCCTAACCAAGTCTTCACTTGTTGCAAGGTAGGGACATCGTTTCCAATGAGTAATATGTCATCTACATATAATACCAGAAACACGATCATGCTCCCACTAACCTTCTTGTAGACACAAGGTTCATCTTCATTTTTGATGAATCCATATTGTTTTACGGTTTCATCAAAACGAAGATTCCAGCTTCTGGAAGCTTGCTTCAATCCATAGATTGATCGCTGTAACTTGCATATCTTTTGGGCATCTTGCGGTATGTCAAATCCTTCAGGTTGTGTCATGTACACATCCTCAAGAAGATTCCCATTAAGGAAAGCAGTTTTGACATCCATCTGCCATATTTCATAATCATGATATGCAGCGATGGCAAGTAAAATCCGAACAGATTTAAGCATTGCAACTGGTGAAAAGGTTTCATCATAGTCAACCCCATGAATTTGTTTATAGCCTTTTGCAACCAGTCTTGCTTTATAGGTATGTACCTTACCATCCATGTCAGTCTTCTTCTTGAAGACCCACTTGCATCCTATAGGGTTAACTCCTATAGGAGGTTCTACCAAGTTCCAAACCTGGTTTGTGTACATGGAATCCATTTCAGATTTCATGGCTTCTAGCCACTTCTCAGACTCAGGACCAGTTATGGCCTCTTTGTAGGTCACAGGCTCATCTTGATCCATGAGTAATACATCACCCTGATCACTTATGAGATATCCATATCTCTCAGGTTGGTGACGTGTCCTGCTTGACCTACGCTGGTCTTGTTCTGCTTGAGCAGGTTGCTCTTCCACAACTACTTGTGTTTCCTGCTCTAGTTCCTCCATAGGTGTTTCAATGTTTTGTGATTCTTGAATTTCTTCAAGCTCTATTTTCCTCCCACTGTTTCCTTTGGAAATAAAATCCCTTTCCAGAAAGACTCCAGTTCGAGCGACAAACACTTTGCCCTCAGAAGGATTGTAGAAGTAATATCCTCTTGTTTCTTTAGGATATCCCACAAATAAGCATTTGTCAGATTTGGGCTCAAGCTTGGTTGAAATTTGTCGTTTGACGTAAACTTCGCAACCCCAAATCTTCATGTAAGACATATGTGGTTTCTTACCACTCCATATCTCATATGGTGTCTTATCAACCTTTTTGGATGGAACACGGTTAAGTGTGTAAGCTGCTGTTAATAATGCATGTCCCCAAAAGGAGTTTGGAAGATCGGCGTGACTCATCATGGATCGGACCATGTCTAACAAGGTTCGATTTCTTCTCTCAGATACACCATTCCATTGTGGTGTTCCAGGAGGAGTAAGTTGGGATAGAATCCCATACTCTTTTAGATGGTCATCAAATTCTAGGCTTAAATATTCACCGCCTCGATCTGATCGAAGAACTTTAATATTCTTCCCTAGTTGGTTTTGTACTTCATTCTTGAATTCCTTGAACTTTTCAAAGGACTCAGATTTGTGTTTCATTAAATACACATATCCGTATCTACTGAAGTCATCAGTGAAAGTGATGAAGTACTGAAAACCTCCTCTGGCTGGTATGTTCAGTGGTCCACATACATCAGTATGTATGAGTGCCAAAAGATCATTAGCCCTTTCACCTTTTCCTGTGAATGGGGACTTTGTCATCTTTCCAATTAAACAAGATCTGCATGTCTCATATGATTCATAATCAAAAGAGTCCAAGAGTCCATCTTTATGGAGTTTGGAAATGCGTTTCTCATTTATGTGGCCTAATCGACAGTGCCAAAGGTAAGTTGGATTCAACTCATTAGGTTTCAACCTTTTAGTATTAATGTTATAAATTGGCATTTCAAGATCAAGGACATATAGTCCATTATTCATTTTTGCAGTAGCATAGAATATATCATTCAAATAAATGGAGCAACAATTGTTCTTTATTATGAATGAAAAACCAAACTTGTCCAAACAAGAAACGGAAATAATATTCCTGCTAATTGCAGGTACATAATAACAGTTCTCTAACTGAATTATTAAACCACTAGGTAAAGTTAAAACATAAGTTCCTACAGCTAAAGCAGCAACCTTTGCTCCATTGCCAACTCGTAGGTCAACTTCACCTTTTGCCAAATCTCTACTCCTTTTTAGCCCCTGCACATTAGTACAAATGTGAGAACCGCATCCAGTATCTAATACCCATGATGCAGAAGTAGATAAATTAATTTCAATAACAAAAATACCTGAATTTGAAGTCTCTACTCCATTTTTCTTATCTTCCAGGTACTTTGGGCAATTTCTCTTCCAATGTCCGGTCTTACCGCAATGGAAGCAAGTGCCCTCCTTTGCTATTCCTCCACTAGGCTTCAAAACAGGAGGAGTGGGTTTGAGTTTGGCAACTTCCTTGCCTTTCCCTCTACCACCCTGTTTGATGGGCCTCTTGTTCTGTTTCTTTCCATTACTGACCATCAGAATGGATTTCCCTTTTGTCTTCATATTCTGCTCAGCAGTTCTCAACATGCCTAGCAGTTCTGGAAGACTTTTGTCCAAGTCATTCATATTGAAATTCAGCACAAACTGACTGAAGCTCTCTGGCAACGATTGCAAGATCAGATCAATCGCAAGTTCTTTTCCAAGGGGAAACCCTAATCTGTCAAGGTTATCCACATACCCAATCATCTTGAGTACATGGGGACTTACAGGGGCTCCCTCAGCTAACTTGCTGTTAAAAAGGGACTTTGAAACCTGAAACCTCTCATTTCTTGCTTGCTCTTGATAAAGCATTTTCAGATGTCCGATCATATCGAACGCAGACATGTTCTCGTGTTGCTTTTGCAACTCAGAGTTCATGGTAGCAAGCATGAGGCAAGCGGTTTCATTGGCATCATCGAAATGCTTCTTATAAGCATCTCTTTCTGCCTTTGGTGCAGAACTAGGAGGTTCCTCCTCAGGAACTGGTGTCTCCAAGACATACAGCTTCTTATCGTGCTTGAGGACAATCCTCAGATTACGGTGCCAATCCAGGAAATTTGTCCCAGACAATTTTTCCTTATCTAGGATGGATCGCAAAATATTGTTCGATGTGTTTGTTGTCATGGTAATCTACAAGAGAAATATGAAAATATAAGTATCATTAAAACAACATATTTAATTAGGCCTTTAATCAAATATGCTCCCACTATTTTATTCAAAACAAATGACCCTCATCATTTGATTCGGAAAATCCCGTTGGAAGACTTTCTAGTGGGTCGAGATCCATGTTTCACTTTGTTTTAAGTCAGCGTTAGGCTGATTACACAAAACTAAGTTATTTAGGTAGGAACTCCTTCCAATTGTATCTCATACAACTCTCGAATATTTTCAATTGGGTGAATAACTCCTTATTCTGATCCATCACATGAATCATTCCCAATTCTTGCTTCTAAACATGTATAATCTTATTATAATTTGTTTAGTTAAGTTTGACCCATTGTTTTAGCAATTGGATATTACAATTATCCCATCACACCTTACTAATATAGAACATGCACCTCGCGTAGGCGAAACCTACAATGCTCGATACTAGTCTTGATGAGTGCTAAAAATTGGAAAGCATAAACTTAATATTTAATTTTGAGGGAATTTGTTATTAGTTTGATCTCACCGGCTTAACATGCAAAACGTCTCTCACATGCATCAACATACAATTACATGCATCAACATACATATAAAAAGATACAATTATGGCCCCTAACGCAATTGTTCTCTCAAGCCAATGAGAGAACCTAAGCTAACCTAATAACGATCTAAGCTTCTCCAAGCATGATCTCCAAGGTTATCCTCCTTTAATATTGAATACTTCCTTTTTCTTCATAACATAATATTACATTACATATAAGAAAACTCGTTTTACATACGAGGGAGTGAGATGAGAAAAGAAGTTACATAAAGAGATTGAGAGAGAGGCACCACACGCAGGCCGTTTTTAAAAATCCCAAAACAATAATAAAGGATAAACTAAGGCCATAACTGATCACCACAAATAAATAATAATAAACACACTTTTATTATTAGTTTAAAATTCCGATAATTAAATAAACTAAATTAAATTTCGGCTGATTGATCACACTTTGCAGACTTAGCCGGGGGTTCCGCACTATGATTTTTTATGAACACTTCATTGTATTTCACGTCGTTTCCTGCACAACTTTTGTGCATTTACAACCCCAACCGGAAAAGTCTGCGGCAATACAACACTTGTACTGCCATTAATCCTAATGCAACAATTTCATGCCGTCAAACACAACTCGATTGATAACTCAATATGATAGATCAACATGTCATTGCTTCACCATACTAACGTCGGATTCCGAAGCGAATGAAAATGATGATCTTTCAAAAGAATTACAATCCTTATGTGATTGAATGGATGAAATCAAAACAGTATATCCCATATACCATCTTTGCATCAGAATTTCTTATATCTTATATAAAAGTGATCGATCTAATTGTGTAACCTATGGATGATCAATGTATCGCACAACTTCACCATACTAATGTCGGATTCCGAAGCATAATCAACATCAATCATCCAAATCGTACACAACAGATGCCAAATTTAATTAATCGTTTATTGTTAAATTCGTTCTGTGTTTTAATCGAATCAAATACAGAAAAAAAAACGGAAATTTAACAGCTATCAGATCCATGGTTTCGTAAGTGGCTCTGATACCACTGAAGGAAAATAGCGATCTAAACGCAGCGGAAAACAAAAATTTTCCTTTAGTGATCCTTACGAATGAGCATGGTCAGTGATAGAATCGTTACCTCTTTGTGGCGATTCAGATCTTTGATGCAACGATCACAAGCGTTGATGAAGTGCAACGCCTCTACTCAGTCCACACGAACAGCTTCCGGTCACAGTGCTAGCTGCTTACGAACGGAATTATTTGAGTGAGAATCAAAAACGAAATTGCATCAAGTAAAAGCTTCATCACAAGGGTTCCTTTTATAGACTCTCTTGTGGGCTGCGGGCTAAAAGCCCAATTCACATGATCCATAATAATATTATATATTATTATAATAACTATTATTATAATAAATATATTTATTTTATTATTATTTTATAACCATTATAAAATAACAATAATTATTATTATATTATCCGAATTTCTATTTTTCACTTAAGTGCACCGTACCTTACGGTGTTCCTTTGATTTCTCTATCTCTCATCAAACTGTCCTTATGTGTGTGACCCTGTAGGATTTCGTAACGTTGGTAATTATATTAAATTATATATTTAACATAATAAACAGTGAGCGGTATCTAGCAACACATCACTGCTACCCAAGTCACGAAAATGTCATGTGATCTGACAAAACCTTTTTCGTGATAATATATGTTTGTACAATTACCCTTTTGCCCCTATGTCTATATTGAACACAAGGCATACACTGTGTCATCCTTGTCCAGTTCAATATTGGGCCCTTAGACATTTCTCCTGTTATGCAGGATTGGCAAATTCCATCTAGGACACTCATGTCCCTCAGCATGCTTCGTGGAGTGCCCATCAACTGTCTTTATGATCATCCAGTTACGGATAATGTTTGATCAGCAATAAAGCACCCGACTCTACATCTAGGGTCCATAGTGGTTTCAGGTCGAAGGGTGGTAATACACCATTATCACCATGAGAATAACTTATTACACTTTGCATAACATATTATGTAGTATTCTCATAGCGGGTCAATCCGGTATAAATATTACTCCTAATATTTATACCTATGTCAAGACTTGATAACTCTTTATCCATGATCCATGAGATGTGATCATCAGTCTATCTTCATAATAGTCTCAATGCTTTAATGTTATCCCACTTTGCAATAAAGCTTGACTACGGATATTTTAAGAATAATGTCTTTATGTTTAATGGGATCTCATGATTAAGTCACACTTAACATTTCATTAAACAGACTAACTATTCTAGGGACTTTATTATTCTGAAAGACAAACATAATAAAGAAATGCCTTTTATTATTAAACGAATAATCCGATACAAGTACCAAAAAGTATTGGCCTCTAGGGCTTACACCAACACGTTCAATAAAAAACACAAATCGTAGTAGCACGAACTACGAAGCTCTGACTTTCCCATTGCACAAGGGAATACGTAGGCACGGGGATTTTAATCCTTCGCGAGCACAATAATAAAAAAACTTAACCTTTTCCCATAACAAATTATAATTAAAATGTTCCCTTTAATAAGCAATCTTTAATCAGTAAAAGAAGACAATAATAACAAGTTAACATTTTAAGCGCAAACTAGACTAAGAGGTTCCCGTTGAGTACAACGGACGTGAGGGGTGCCTAACACCTTCCCTTTGCGTAACTGACTCCCGAACTTAGATTAGTGGTTTCGTTGACCATTCTTATCCTTATTTAGGTTGTGTCTATATCTCCCTTTTCTCTCGTAGAATAAATAGAATTAGGTGGCGACTCTGTTGTTTGTTTTAGGATCGTATTTTTCGAGGTCCGACAGCTGGCGACTCTGCTGGGGACATATGCTTTATGCATAAGAGAGTCGAGCCTAGCTTAGGATAGTTTGCGTTTGTTTGGTTTATTTGTTTGTCCTCTTTATTTTACGTTTATTGCTTTCCTTATATTGTTCATTATTATATCTGCCTGTTGGATCTCGGGATTACATCACGGGTGAATGTGTATTTGAATCTTGAAATCTGAGTTTTGAAAAAGAAGAGGGAACACCTAAGTTTAGATTTGGATGTTATTAGTGTTAGTCTCCAAGGACTCGCTCCTTGCACGCCTAGCATGAAAGCTCCCCCGGATAGTTAGACTTTTCGTAAATCTTGTCACAACGCATCTAGCCTGTCGCGGGACCTGATTCATGAAAGGGCTGTGATTCTAGGACCCCCCCTAGAACCTGTTTCAATTTTGGTAGTTGTGTAATGTTAGGCTCCAAGGACTCGCTCCTTGCACGCCTAGCATGAGAACTCCACTCAAGGTAGACCTTATCGTTATTATCGTCACAATGCAGCTAGCCTGTGGCGGGGCGTTAATACGATAAACGTCCATGACCTTGGGTTTTCCCTATACCATCGCTATAGAAAGCTATCATGTGAGTGGGCATTATGGGTAGAAAGATATAGACCGACCCTCTAGAGCCTACATTTTAGGAGTTCCAAGCTCCCATCGTTATCCCGGATCCAGCTTTGTGCATTCATGATCATGTAGCATATGCATCATAACTTACACATCTTGTTATTTCAGGAAAACACATCTATTTGTTTTTCTCACATTCAAAACAGTCATGAGTTCAGGAAAAAGGAAGGCTCTACAGTTGAAAGCTTTCTCACCAAATACCACCGTTCTTATGGACTGCTTGGAGAAAATGCCCGCTTCCTACAAAAGGGTTATTGAAGTAAGGTTCGGCCAAGTGCTTCATCTTCTGGAAGTCGACGTACAAATCCCGGGTCTCACAGCTTTGGCCCAGTTCTATGATCCGCCGATGCGAAGTTTCTTGTTTCAGGACTTTCAGCTAACACCGTCTCTAGGAGAGTTTGAAGGGTTCTTGGGTTTTTCTATGAAGGGAAAGGCACCTTACACCCTCGTTAGTCGGGATCTTAAGGTGGAGGTATTAGCGGAAGCCCTTCAGATCCCCACTGCCATAGCTAAAGCTAACTGGAAGCAGAAAAGAGAGTTTTGGGGTTTCCAGAGGCTATTTCTAGAGCAAGAAAGCAAGAAGCTAATAAAGGAACGTCAATGGGCTGCTTTAGTCAATGTATTAGCTCTCCTCATTTACGGTCTGGTTTTATTTCCAACTTTTGAAGATTTCATTGACACGACGGCGATTAATATATTCTGGGCGGTTTGGAAAGAAGGTCAAAGCCCAGTGTATCCGTTATTGGCAGACGTGTTCTATAACCTCCATCTCCGTCACGAGAAGAAAGGCGCTGTTTTGACCTTTTGTTTCCCATTACTGTATAAATGGCTCACATCTCACATCTTCAAACGCAATGCTTTAATTCCCAAGATGACAGGCGGGGAATGGTCCCAAATGTTAGCTTCCCTCACTGAAAGAGACATCGCCTGGTATCCCAATAAGTTGGATGTTGACCGAATCATTATGAGCTGCGGGAATTTCAGAAATGTGCCATTAATGGGATCAAAGGGGTGCATTAGTTACAACCCCATTTTGGCCATACGGCAGCACGAATACCCTATGCTAGGAAAACCAGAAGACGCCGAATTGGAAGAGATGATACTTCACAACAGAGGTGTGGATGATCCAGCATTACTCTTCAGGATATGTCGTTCTTGGGAAAAGGTTCACACCAAAGGCTCCGAGCTAAGGAAAAGAGATGGAATGGTCAGGATGCCCTACCGGCAGTGGGTTCTTGAAAGGGTCCAAATCGTCAAACTACCATTTTCTGGAGAAGCACTCCCCAAACCTCCTATGCATGAACCAATATCCCTGGAAGAAGTAGAGGAACTTCGAATGAAGGTAGCCAATCTTGGGAAGGAAAACGAAGAACTCAGTTCAAAACTGCACCGGGTCACCCACGAAAGGAATGAATTGAAGTATGACTTGGCTCGTAAAACTGCTCAATTCGAAGCAATTCAAGAAAAGGCCAATGAAGAAGAGCGAAAGAAGAATAATGTTAAAGGGTGTCTGGACCAGACTTATGGTAGGGTGGTTCACTTGAAGGAGGATTTAAACAGGGTTTGCAGGAAGAGCGCGAATAACGAGGATTGGTATGTCCGGGCGACTAAAAAAGCCAAGATCGAAAGAGTTGAATTTGAGAAGAAAATTGCAGAGCTTACCACAACACTTGAGGAGGCAGTGAGAAGCTCGAATAAGGAATATGAGCTTAGGATTCAGGCCATGAATGTCTCACAGTTCACCGTGGAAGATTGGGATTTCAAATGTCAAGAAGTTAATCGCGCTGAAGGAAACGCCCGGTATTGGAAGGAAAAATATGAGGCTTTGATCAAAGATCGCGACATTTGGGAGTCAGCGAGAGATGAGGTGCAGGGTCACTTCCAAGGATACCAGCAAGCTGTACAAGATCAGATTAAGGAAAGAGACATGTACCGTGATAAGCTTAATCGGCTTATTGAATGGTGCAACTTGCAGATAGAAGAACTACCTTTCCGACTCTCTATGGCAAGAGGGGAATTCGAAGACGATGGATCCTACCCAGCTGTGAGTTACTTTCTCTCAATGTGCCAAAACATGTTGAAGACTTTCAAGGAAGAGGTGAAAGAATGTAGTACCCAGAGACCCAAGAATTAGTCTTACTGTTGTAATTTATTTTTCTTTATTTAAGAAGAGAATTGGCGTTATTTTTGTAATAGTTAACGAACCAGAATATTTGTACTTGATATTTTAAGTCTTGATTATTTAAGAATGAATGAAGTTTGGAGTTTTCCTATAGTCCTTGACTTCTGTGATGTTTTGAATGTTGCACATTTAAAATTTTGATATTGGTGATTGTTTTTCCTGAAATTAACATTTTGTGGCATGACATTCATACATTTCCATCATTTGCTGCATTTTGATAAAACATGAGGCTCATGCGTGTCTTTTTACCCAGTCGTCAAACTGTTTCGTCCATACAAAACCGGAGCCAACCGTCGTAGGAGGATGGAAAGACTCGAGCAGGAAAATCAAGAACTCAGGGGAGAAGTGACTGCTTTAAAGGATAGTTTGGAAAGGCTTACCAATATGATGGAAACGATGGCCGCTGCGCAGAATCAGACGTCTCAAAATTCTCAAGAGACTGGACAGAGGACCGAGGCCATGGCCATCCCAACGACCGCGGCCCCTAGCAATGATTCCCAACATGTCGTAACCACTGGTTTCCCGTGGGGCATCCCTCGTGATTTCATACCAGAGAATCATCAACCACACGTCTCACACATCGCTGCTGTAATGACTACTCCTCAACCTGTAGTACACACTGCCCATTACAACGAAGATCCCCCTTTCCACACAGCACCAAGCGAAAATGCAGGAGTAGACGAGAGATTGGATGAGTTCCAGGATCGTTTTCTAGAAATGCAAAATGATATTAGAGCACTCCGAGGCCAGGACCTGTTCGGAAGAAAATCTTCCGATCTTTGCTTGGTCCCCAACGTCAGGGTTCCACACAAGTTCAGAGTGCCTGAATTCGAAAAATATAAGGGAAACTCGTGTCCTCAAAGCCAATTAATCATGTACGCCCGAAAGATGTCCACCCAGCAGGACAATGACCCGTTACTGATCCATTATTTCCAGGACAGCTTGACAGGTGCTGCCCTCAAGTGGTATATGAGTTTGGACAACACAAAAATCTGGACCTTCAACGACCTAGGAGAAGCTTTCATCCGACAGTATAAGTATAACCTTGACATGGCCCCGGACAGAGATCAACTCCGGAGTATTTCGCAGAAGGACAAGGAAAGTTTCAAAGAATACGCTCAACGGTGGCGTGAGATCGCGACTCAAATATCCCCACCTCTGGAAGAAAAGGAAATGACCAAGATTTATCTGAAGACGTTGAACACGTTTTATTATGACCGCATGATCGCAAGCTCACCCAGTGACTTTACTGAAATGGTAAATATGGGAATGCGGCTTGAAGAGGCCGTTAGAGAAGGGCGTTTAGCGAAAGAAGCAGGGTCATCCAGTGGCATCAGGAAATTCGGAAATGGTTTCCACAAAAAGAAAGAACAGGACGTTAGTGCCATTCACCAGAGAAGAAGTTATCAGCAGCAGGTGGCTGCAATCACCCCGATTGTCAATACAGCTTCAGGTCCCAATTACCGGCTGTCGCACCTCGAAAAATACGATCCTAAAACAAAACAACAGAGTCGCCACCTAATTCTATTTATTCTACGAGAGAAAAGGGAGATATAGACACAACCTAAATAAAGGATAAGAATGGTCAAAGAAACCATTATTCTAAGTTCGGGAGTCAGTTACGCAAAGGGAAGGTGTTAGGCACCCCTCACGTCCGTTGTACTCAACGGGAACCTCTTAGTCTAGTTTGCGCTTAAAATGTTAACTTGTATTATTGTCTTCTTTTAATGATTAAAGTTTGTTAAGATTATTTTAAAGAAATATTTTAATTATCATTTGTTAGGGGAAAAGGTTAAGTTTTTTTATTATGACAGAGAGATAGTTAATTTTTATTTATTATGCTCGCAAAGGATTAAAATCCCTGTGCCTACGTATTCCCTTGTGCAATGGGAAAGTCAGAGCTTCGTAGTTCGTGCTACTACGATTTGTGATTTTTATTGAATGATTGTTTGAAAATGCTTTCTAATCTGCTAAGCGTTGGCTTATCTGCTCGTGATAGGAGGCTGAAGCGCTAGCTTGTTTGCGAGATAGAATGATTTAAACAATATTCATTTTGAGAAAAGATGTTTGATCTTTGTTAAAGATGTTTTAAATGAAAGGGCGAATGAACCATCGCGTGGGGCTAGCCCAATTGCGGTCCCATCCAGAAGGTGCGGAATGCTAGACTCCGGAGTTCTGTCTTTCGTAATTAATTGCGGAAAAATAGTTTATATTGGTTGGTGGGTTTTAAATTGTATGTGAAAGAAAGAGACAAGTCATCATCTTCAAGAGAAGTACCTCACCTATTCCACCACAAACGTTTGAGAAATGAGAAATCGAAAGAAGCTTTAAACTTGGATATAAGATCGACAAGCAATGCCACATTCTTTCTTTGAGAATAAATAAAATCGGAAGAAGCTTTAAACTTGGATATAAGTATCGACAAGCAATGCCACGTTCTTCCTTTGAAAGTAATTGTTTGTAAGATTTTTGTTTGTGTTTGTGGGGATAGGAGGAACAACTTTCCTATGGAGATGAATCATGTCTGATCCTTTAAGATTAATGAATTGTTTTGAATACGAATGGTGATTAAACCTCCGTGTGAGGCTAGCCCAGTTGCGGTCCAATCCAGAACGTGCGGAATGCTAGACTCCGGAGCTCTGTTTTCGTATTTTGATTTAAATAAATGATTTGAATATTTTGATATACGAATGGTGATTCAACCATCGCGTGGGGCTAGCCCAGTTGCGGTCCAATCCAGAACGTGCGGAATGCTAGACTCCGGAATTCTGTTTTTCGTATAATTAATTAAATAAAATTTGAATATTTTTGATATACGAATAGTGATTGAACCCTCGCGTGGGGCTAGCCCAGTTGCGGTCCAATCCAGAACGTGAGGAATGCTAGACTCCAGAGCTCTGTTTTCGTATTTTGATTTAAATAAATGATTTGAATATTTTGATATACGAATGGTGATTGAACCATCGCGTGGGGCTAGCTCAGTTGCGGTCCAATCCAGAACGTGCGGAATGCTAGACTCCAGAATTCTGTTTTCGTATGATTAATTAAATAAAATTTGAATGTTTTGATATACGAATAGTGATTGAACCCTCGCGTGGGGCTAGCCCAGTTGCGGTCCAATCCAGAACGTGCGGAATGCTAGACTCCGGAATTCTGTTTTCGTATGATTAATTAAATAAAATTTGAATGTTTTGATATACGAATAGTGATTGAACCCTCGCGTGGGGCTAGCCCAGTTGCGGTCCAATCCAGAACGTGCGGAATGCTAGACTCCGGAGTTCTGTTTTCGTAATTTCTAAATAAATTGAATAAATGTTTTTAGATGTTTTAGAATCGATGTTTTAAAACAAAGGAGTAAACGAACGTTACGCGTGGGGCTAGCCCAGTTGCAATTCGTTTTAGAACGTGCGGAGTGCTAGACTCCAGAGCTCTATTCCTTGTTAAATTAATTAGTTTAAAAGTCACTTTTATATAGGAGATTTAGGATTTAAAATTAGTAGTGAGGTACGGGTAAACAGACAACGCAAACATGGTATCCAGACTAGTGAAGCGCAATAAAGAGATAAAATCGAGTTTTTTAATTATACCTAACGTAGACGGTCCGTTGCCTCTTCCACGCCCGCAAGATTAAACCAATCGACCAATAACGTTCCTCGCGTCAAACTTAAAACTCCGAACATGTCAAAACACCAAAACTAAACAACCCTTAAGCAAGGATCAATAAGATTATATACATAAACATTTTTACATTAAAATCTAAATACAAGAAACTAGAATTTTAAACAATTAATTTAAACTCTAACAAATATTTATTAATTCTAAATTAATTAAAATTTAACAAGTAATTCAATTAGAAATTAGCAAGAAATAATTAATTCCCTAAGAAAAAAGAATAACAAGAACTTAATGAGAGGTAAGTGAGGATTTCCTAGGGTGATAAAGGATTAAACCCGGTGGGCTTAGCCCACCCCCATTATCAAGAATAATTTCAAAAGAAAAAAAAACAAAGTTAAAACAAAAATAAATAAGAATAAAAAAAAACAAGCAAAATCGAAATTTAATTTAAAAGAAAAATGAAAGGGTCAGTAATAACAGAGTTATCCCAAAATTGGTCATTGTCCATCGTGAAACATGCTTCAACACCAACCTCATTCTCACATCGCCGAAAACACATCTAAATCGATGCCCTCCAGGATTCCTCTGTTTTCCTCTCTCAACCTGCGTTCCAGAGGTTCAACGGTCCTTCTCTCTCTCAGTCGCACGTGTGGTGGATTTGTGCGTCGATTCGGTTTCACGTTACCACACCCTCATGGTTGAAGAAGGATTCAGATTCGAAGATGAAACAGGGTCTTAGTGTTTTTCGCGGATGAAGAAGAGGTGGTGAGTGGTGGCGGAGAGGCGATTGTGTTTGGCTTTTACGGTGGTGGAGCTTGTGTTCGGCGTCGTCGCGGAAGGGTTTTCGGTTTAGGTCGAGGAAGGAGTTTGAAGGGATTCAGTTCAAGATAGTGATTTGGCTTGCAAGATTTGCGATTCTGGGTTGGTTTTGGTTGTTCACGAATTCGTGTAGTTCGAAGGAAGTGGTGGTGAGTTTGAAGGAGTTGAAGGTGGGTTAAAGAAGGGATTTCGGTGAAGGGTGGAAGAGGTTTAGGGTTTGCGAGTGGCGGTTTGCTTTGAGAGGTGGTAATGGTGTTCAAGTGAAGGTTGAGGGTTTCGGTGGTTCGAACGAACAAAGGTGATGAAGGAGGCAGAAAGTTGATTCGGCGGTTGTTCGATGGATGGGTTGAGTTTCGGAAAGGTTGAAGGTTTAGGGATTGGAGGCGGCGAATCGGTGAGGAAGTCTATTTTTTGCGTTTGCTGTTGTCAAGGTTTGATGTAGGTCTCAGTGACTGGTGTGTCTCACGGTTTCAGTGAGTTTTGCGGTGTGATGGTTTCAAAGAGGATTGGGTGTTGAAGACAGGGGTTGCTGTGTTGTGGTATCCGCGATTTACGTGAGGAGAAGGTGGTTCGGTGAGGCTTGTTTGATTCTGAGTTTTGTTGTTGATGATGTTTGGTTTGTTTGAGTGGTAGTGGATGGCGGCGGGTGAAGAACAGGGCGGCGGTTGTTCGACGGATGGTGTTTGGTGCTGTTCTGGTTTTTGAAAAGCTATTATTGTTTCAGGTTATGAAAGCTGGTGGTGTGAGATGGGTCCTGAAAGGGTTCGTTTGATTGTTATTATCAGAAAATCTCAGGCTTGGTTGAGATGTGGTTTTCTGTGATTCGAAGTGTTGCGGTAGAAATGGTGAGGTGGTTTGCGGCGAGTTTGTTCGGTTATGGTTTGTGTGGTTATTGGTGAGGGTTGTCGTTGCTGGATTTGGATGAACAAGGTTTGAAGGTTTTGGTGCTGTGAAGACAATGATCCAGGTCGGAACCGTGAGTCTCTTCTTTTAATGTTTTTTTTTGTATCAGGAACTGATGAAGCCCAGAAAGGTCCTTTTTCTTCTCTTTTTAAAACACAACAAACTTGTTCATTAAGTTTTTTTTTGTCTGATCTTGTGTGATGTCTCTTTCAATGCAGGTGGTATGGAAAACTAGCAGCAGACTCTTTTTGTTGCAGATTTTTTGATATCCATTTTAGTGCAAATCTTGGCTATTGCATCGCAGTAAATCTGGTGTGAACAGACTAGTTTTTGTTTGTAGGTGGCAGGAAAAAAATATGAACAACCTGTGTGTTTTGACTTGGACCAAAAACATATACTTTAAAACTAACTAAAATAATCCCAACCCAACCAACTAGAAAACCAGACCTAATTAAAACTAAAAAATAAATAAAAATAATAATAAAATTGATATAAACTGATTCATAATGATATAATATAAAAAAAAGCTAATATAGACTTAATGAATCATTAAACTAAATATTAAATGTTTTTTTTTAGGAGAAAACAAACTTTATTTTCAAAAGTAAAATTTTAATAGAAACTTAAACCAACAATTGGAATTAAACTATACTAAATATATTAGACTAGAAATAGATCCTAATTAAATTAAACGGACTAATAGAAACCTAATTAACTAAATGAAACACCACAAATTTAAATTAGTAAAATAACCAATTAATTTTAAATTGTCTAATATGTGATTAAATAAAAATTAGAACTAGATTATGAGACAAAATTCTTTTTTAAATTGGAACAAAAACCTAAGATAAAACAAAATTGAATCAAGACAAGATTAAATGGAAAAATGCATGATTTATGATTAATGGACTAAAATGCGAAAATGACTGATACTTGATATTACGACAGAAAATGCCACGAATTAACAAAAAAATGAAAATTTCTTGTCAAAATTTAGGGTATGACAGCTGCCCCTATTTAATCATTTTGACCTTGAATGTACGAGTAACAAAGATTTTTTTTTGGACATTCAAGGTGGAAGAGGATTAAATATCAGAATACCTAAAATTTTGGCCGAAAATGCAGATGGAATGATATGATATGTAATGCAAAATGCAAGACGAAATCTACAACGTTTTCGGGAAAGAAAATTGACACTATTGGGGATTATACGCACATGACCGGAGTACAAACCACACGAGAAAATTTCTCTCGAGTGAAGCCGGACGACAACTGTCTACAAGTCTTAAGATGACTCGAGATCTTTTGAACAAAAATTCCGCTTTGAGGAAATCTACTGCCGAGATTTAAAACCTCATTTGGAAAAAACCTTCTGTTGGTGTATCGAAACGAAACATAAATCTACTGCCGAGATTCTGAAACAAAAACCAAATCTTCCGAAGTCTACTGGAGATCTAACTGCCGAGATGATCAGAGATTCTAAGAATGAGATACCTTCTGCCGAGGTATCAAAATGAACCAAAAATCTACTGCCGAGATCTTGGAACGAAAACAAATTCTGTTGAAGTCTGCTGGAGATCTACTGCCGAGATTACCAGAGATTCTAAGAATGAGATAACTTCCGCCGAGGTATATTAAATGAGCCAAAAATCTACTGCCGAGATCTTGGAACGAAAAAAAAATTCTATTGAAGTCTGCTGGAGATCTACTGCCGAGATTACCAGAGAATCTAAGAATGGTATACCTTCTACCGAGGTATCAAAATGAGATTCCTACTGCCGAGGATTAACTGAGGATACACCTGTCGCCAAATCTTTTGCCGAGATTTAACCAAGGATTGTCATTGTCGAGATCATGAAAAGTAAATACCTTCTGCCGAGGTAGACTGGAAATCTTCTGCCGAGACTTGCCAGAAATAAAAGGAATCACCTGTTGTCAAATCTTCTGCCGAGGTAGACTGGAAATCTTCTGCCGAGACTTGCCAGAAATAAAAGGAATCACCTGTTGTCAAATCTTCTGCCGAGATTTAACTAAGGATGCCATTGAATAAAACTCTCACCATACTTCCCTTCTTCTGAAAGAGATAGCCATATGATGGAGAAACAACTTCACACTCAAACTTCTCAACTTGTCTGGAAGAGATAGCCATTTGACGGAAATTGGAAAGAATCAACAAACTTCTCAACTTGTCTGGAGGAGATAGCCATTTGTTGGAAAAATAAAAGAGATTCATATCAAACTTCTCAACTTGTATGGAAGAGATAGCCATTTGATAGAACATTCATCATACTTCTCTTCTTCTGAAAGAGATAGCCATATGATGGAGAAAAACAACTTCACGCTCAAACTTCTCTACTTGTATGGAAGAGATAGCCATTTGACGGAAATTGGAAAATTCACAACAAACTTCTCAACTTGTCTGGAAGAGATAGCCATTTGTTGGAAAAATAAAAGAGATTCATATCAAACTTCTCAACTTGTATGGAAGAGATAGCCATTTGATATAACATTCATCATACTTCTCTTCTTCTGAAAGAGATAGCCATATGATGGAGAAAAACAACTTCACACTCAAACTTCTCGACTTGTCTGGAAGAGATAGCCATTTGATGGAAATTGGAAAATTCTCAACAAACTTCTCAACTTGTCTGGGAGAGATAGCCATTTGACAGAACATTCATCATACTTCCCTTCTTCTGAAAGAGACAGTCATATGATGGAGAAAAACAACTTCACGCTCAAACTTCTCAACTTGTCTGGAAGAGATAGCCATTTGATGGAAATTGGAAAATTCTCAACAAACTTCCCACCTTGTCTGGATGAGATGCCATTTGCCGAAAGTAAAGAGGATCACGACAAACCTCTCACCTTGTCTGGATGAGATGCCATTTGCCGAACAAACTTCTCACCTTGTCTGGATGAGATGCCATTTGTTGAAAATTGGAATCACGACAAACTTCCCACCTTGTCTGGATGAGATGCCATTTGTCGAACAAACTTCTCACCTTGTCTGGATGAGATGCCATTTGTTGAAAATTGGAGTCACGACAAACTTCCCACCTTGTCTGGATGAGATGCCATTTGCCGAACAAACTTCTCACCTTGTCTGGATGAGATGCCATTTGTTGATTCCGATTAGAGGTCCAGGGATAAGAACAAGCTTCTCCAATAAAGAGACTACCACTTGTTGTCAGGTATAAGTATTCCAAGAGGATGTTGCAACAACACTGCTGGAAAACAAAGTTTGTCTTCAATGGAAGCCTTCAATAAATTCCTTCTGGGAAACTAAGCATCCAAAGGTGCAAAATAAATGCACTTTCCAATTGGTAGTTCAATCATCAAAGTTGTCAAAGACCAAAATTCAAATCCAGGAACGAGCTAGAAAGAAACTGTCAAGCAAGACACTAATCCATGAGGAATGAACTCAATCAGGATTTATCCTATCCAAGTGTGGAAAGGAGAACTAAAGCAAAATCTTCCACGAGGGTAGAATCTCAGTGGGGAATCAGAAAGAATGTACATTTTCTGCCTAAGGCTGACAACTCTATTTGGAGAGAGACACATCACTTGGGGATAAACACGACCAAGGTGAATGAGGTATGCATTAATGAATGCGACATGAATATGCCTATGAATATGAATTCATTTATGATGTACATGTATGTATATGCGTTATGTTTATGCTGACAAACAGACAAAACAGACACAAGAGATAAACTGGTGATGAAATAAACATCACAACAAACGAATACTCGACCAATCTCGTTAAAATGTATGTAATCACTGAAGATAGGGTAGAGAGCCATCCATGGAATAAAGTCTTGCTACAAAGCGCAAATCTCTTTGAGGAGAGAAAGATACTTCAATCGGGAAATAAACCCAGACAAGTCTTCTAACTTCAACGTCTATCAGAAGGAAGCAACCATGCAAACTACGTTTGCTTAGGATGAAGTGAAATTTGTACTCCGTTGGGGGGAGAAAATCAGATTCAGATGGAGAAGCTAGAATCAAGGCTCAAATGGGGGTACTAGACTTAGTAACTCACTGGAAGCACTAAGTAGTAAAAGAAATCCACCAGAAAATAATGAGTCATGCCCCTGACATACCATAGCAACTTGGCGTGAGGACCCCAATATCTGGAAGTACTTGCAAGGTAGATCCTAAGAGCGTCTTGCTTAGGGGAACACGTGGTCATGCGCCCACAAAATGATTTATGAGAAGAGATCATCTCAAGAGGATTTTATAGAAGACTTGTCATTCAAGATGCCCCAGTGTCTTCAAACTCTTGTAGAGATTCGTCGAATCTCGACGTCACTGCCTCAGATTAACTGTACTTGGCACAAATGAGTCTTCGATACTTATCCTTTTAGGGATGATAAGAATGTGTAAGCACAAATTGGGAAACGACTTGCCCCTGTTTAGCAAAGTCTTCAAGCAACATGCCCCTATCTGGAAAAGTATTCCAGCAACATGCCCCTGTCTAGCAGAGTCTTCAGGCAAAATGCCCCTGGCTGACAAAGTATTAAGGCAACCTGCCCCTGGCTGGCTAAGTTTTCAGGTAACTTGCCCCTGACTGGCAAAGTATTCAAACAACATGCTCCTGCGGCAAAGTCTTCAAACAACATGCCCCTGTCTGGCAAAGTCTTCAAGCAAACTTCCCCTGTCTGGCAAAGTCTTCAGGAAAAATGCCCCTGGCTGGCAAAATCTTCAATCAACATGCCCTGGGGGTGATCATTCTCTGAAATGGTTGTTCAACTACTCATCAGAGTTTCAAATCTCAAGAGATTAAGCTCATCACTGGTGCTCATACATAGGTTTCTATGATATCAAGCAAATGCTAACAAGCAAAAAGGTTAATGTTAAGACTGCTAATGCAACACACGTGTTTGTCTCGAAATTTTTTGTTTATGAAAATATTTTCACAATAGTCTGTGACCGAATCACTAGCTAGGAGGTGATATTCATTTTTTTTATAAAGCCAACACAAATTTTTGAGCCAAGCTCATGGGAGTCGGGAAACACTTTCTCATCGAGTGTGCTTTCGAAATAAACCCTACTTCAATTAGGACTTTTGAGGGTTGTAATGTGGTTTGGTTCACGGTTTTAGAAACAAAGGATAAAGGCTCAAAGTTTACTTGGTGCCCACCCACTCTCCGTGATGTTCTCCAATCCTAGGTTCAGCTAAATTGACACATACATTTGTCTTGATAGCGTAGAGATGAAGATCCAAGGTTTGCTTGAAATGACAGTCATCTTATTTGTCCTCTATGGATATCAGTGGCCCCTTTGACTTTGGTATGGTGGTCACTAAATCGTAAGCTTTAGGTTGAGGATTGAAAGGCCTCTTCTAACTCGAATTTCTCTTTGGTCCCTGATTTTTGCCTAAGTCTTCTTTTGGGTGCTTGACTTAGCGGGATTTTATTTTCTCTTTTTTTTAAAATCATTGGAAAGTTGAAAGTTGTGACTGTCAAGTCATTAATTGTAGTGGATTCCCTGATGGGATGTTTCACCTTATGATTTGACTATGTAACCAGATTAACTGAACACTACCCTGCCCCAGGTTAAGCGTAAGGGTTTTGAAATATCTGAAAGAAACTCCTACTTCTAGGCTCGAAGTGGTTAACTAGGGATTAACTCCTTATTTCTCCAGTGTTTGGGAATTTGAAGCAATGCCTATACATCGTCAGTAGGATTTTATTCAAAATCATTCAACTAGAGAATTTGTGTTTTATTTCGTCATCCTCCCTCCAATTCTCTGCCTAAGCAGGAGATGGGATAATATTGGCATTATAAGGTTGAAAAAGCATTATGAGTGAATACGAATGGATTACTTCAAGACAAACATATTCATTGCATTAATCATTCAAAACAAATAAGTTCTTACATGCCAAAACAAATGCATTAATAAACAAAGAAAATACATATGAAAAGCAGCAAACGAGCTAAACATCTGAGAGGATAGCTCCAAAACATCGAACGATCAGGTGTATGGAGGAACTGGTCCCAGGCTCTAGTAACAAACTGATTTGGAAAGGACTCTCTTGAGTTTTTATCAGCATAAAGACACTCCGTCCACAGATGGGATTCCTCCATTGAAGGCCAACACCCCGTAGTCGATCATCTCTTGAACCTTTTCCTGGAAGACTTTGCACTCTTCAATCGGATGCCCCAGTACTTGATTATGAAACTCACATCTGGTATTTGGATTGATCCCACAGGGTCGAGACCTCGTGGCTCTGGTCTTTCTGGGTGTCATTATTGAGTTCCGGGAAAAATGAGACCACAATTGACTGTAAGTCATTGGGATTGGGTCAAACTTGTGGGTTGCTCCTCCAGGACTGTTTGGAGACCTCCGCTGATTCTGACGCCGCTGACGAGTAGAACTAGAATTTGACCGACGTTGAGAAATGGCCAGATTTTTTACCAAAGAAATCAGTCGCCCTCTATCAATCTTCAAGCTGTGAATCTCTTCTTGGAGTTCAATGTTCTCCTGCACAAGGTTGTCCACTAGAGTCTTCATTGTAGTCGAGAATATTCCCATATGATTTCTCAAAGTCGTGACTTCATTTCTAAGCTCCCTGTTTTCCTGCTCAAGTTGGTCCATCTTTTTCCGGTGACTGGTCGAGTACAGTTGACTGACGAAGAATAAGACGTGTGTGAGTTGGATTGTTGGGAGATGATATGCAATGCAAATGCAAATGCAAATGATATGCGAATGAATGCAAAGCTCAGAATGCTCAAAATCACAAACATAAACAGCTCCAGAATTGGATATAAAGGCAAGGTGCTGGATCCAAGGTACAAGAGCAGCTTGGAATCTCCTAACTAGTAAGCCTTAAGTGGAGAGTTCTGAATTCTTTACCCATAAAGCCCACTCACAGGGTAGCTTCTATGGCGGTGGTATAAGGATACTCAAGGTCACAGACGTTTATCGTACTAACTCCCCGCCGCAGGCTGGCTGCATTGTGACGATAATGACGATAAGGTCTACCTTGAGTGGAGTTCTTATGCTAGGCGTGCAAGGAGCGAGTCCTTGGAGCCTAACATTACACAACTATCAAAATTGAAACAGGTTCTAGGGGGTCCCAGAATCACAGCCCTCTCGTGAATCAGGTCACGCGACAGGCTAGCTGCGTTGCGACAAGATCTACGAAAAGTCTAACTATATGGGGGAGCTTTCATGCTAGGCGTGCAAGGAGCGAGTCCTTGGAGACTAACACTAATAACATCCAATTCTAACTTAGGTGTTCCCTCTTCTTTTTGAAAACTCAAGTACAAATTCATACCCGTGATATCCCGAGATCTAACAGGCAGATATAATAAGCAAATAATAAAGAAGGAAGCAATAGATAGAATATCAACAGTAAATAAAGAAGACAATCAAACAAGTCATCAAACAAACGCGAACTATCCTAAGCTAGGCTCGACTCTCTTATGCACAAGGCAAGTGAGTCCCCAGCAGAGTCGCCAGTTGTCGCACCTCGAAAAATACGTTCCTAAAACAAAACAACAGAGTCGCCACCTAATTCTATTTATTCTACGAGAGAAAAGGGAGATATACACAACCTAAATAAAAGATAAGAATGGTCAAAGAAACCATTATTCTAAGTTCGGGAGTCGGTTACGCAAAGGGAAGGTGTTAGGCACCCCTCACGTCCGTTGTACTCAACGGGAACCTCTTAGTCTAGTTTGCGCTTAAAATGTTAACTTGTATTATTGTCTTCTTTTAATGATTAAAGTTTGTTAAGATTATTTTAAAGAAATATTTTAATTATCATTTGTTATGGGAAAAGGTTAAGTTTTTTTATTATGACAGAGAGATAGTTAATTTTTATTTATTATGCTCGCGAAGGATTAAAATCCCCGTGCCTACGTATTTCCCTGTGCAATGGGAAAGTCAGAGCTTCGTAGTTCGTGCTACTACGATTTGTGATTTTTATTGAATGATTGTTTGAAAATGCTTTCTAATCTGCTAAGCGTTGGCTTATCTGCTCGTGATAGGAGGCTGAAGCGCTAGCTTGTTTGCGAGATAGAATGATTTAAACAATATTCGTTTTGAGAAAAGATGTTTGATCTTTATTAAAGATGTTTTAAACGAAAGGGCGAATGAACCATCGCGTGGGGCTAGCCCAATTGCGGTCCCATCCAGAAGGTGCGGAATGCTAGACTCCGAAGTTCTGTCTTTCGTGATTAATTGCGGAAAAATAGTTTATATTGGTTGGTGGGTTTTAAATTGTATGTGAAAGAAAGAGACAAGTCGTCATCTTCAAGAGAAGTATCTCACCTATTCCACCACAAACGTTTGAGAAATGAGAAATCGAAAGAAGCTTTAAACTTGGATATAAGATCGACAAGCAATGCCACATTCTTTCTTTGAGAATAAATAAAATCGGAAGAAGCTTTAAACTTGGATATAAGTATCGACAAGCAATGCCACGTTCTTCCTTTGAAAGTAATTGTTTGTAAGATTTTTGTTTGTGTTTGTGGGGATAGGAGGAACAACTTTCCTATGGAGATTAATCATGCCTGATCCTTTAAGATTAATGAAATGTTTTGAATTCGAATGGTGATTGAACCACCACGTGAGGCTAGCCCAGTTGCGGTCCAATCCAGAACATGAGGAATGCTAGACTCCGGAGCTCTGTTTTTGTATTTTGATTTAAATAAATGATTTGAATATTTTGATATACGAATGGTGATTGAACCATCGCGTGGGGCTAGCCCAGTTGCGGTCCAATCCAGAACGTGCGGAATGCTAGACTCCGGAATTCTGTTTTTCGTATGATTAATTAAATAAAATTTGAATATTTTTGATATACGAATAGTGATTGAACCCTCGCGTGGGGCTAGCCCAGTTGCGGTCCAATCCAGAACGTGCGGAATGCTAGACTCCGGAGCTCTGTTTTCGTATTTTGATTTAAATAAATGATTTGAATATTTTGATATACGAATGGTGATTGAACCATCGCGTGGGGCTATCCCAGTTGCGGTCCAATCCAGAACGTGCGGAATGCTAGACTCCGGAATTCTGTTTTCGTATGATTAATTAAATAAAATTTGAATGTTTTGATATACGAATAGTGATTGAACCCTCGCGTGGGGCTAGCCCAGTTGCGGTCCAATCCAGAACGTGCGGAATGCTAGACTCCGGAATTCTGTTTTCGTATGATTAATTAAATAAAATTTGAATGTTTTGATATACGAATAGTGATTGAACCCTCGCGTGGGGCTAGCCCAGTTGCGGTCCAATCCAGAACGTGCGGAATGCTAGACTCCGAAGTTCTGTTTTCGTAATTTCTAAATAAATTGAATAAATGTTTTTAGATGTTTTAGAATCGATGTTTTAAAACAAAGGAGTAAACGAACGTTACGCGTGGGGCTAGCCCAATTGCAATTCGTTTTAGAACGTGCGGAGTGCTAGACTCCGGAGCTCTATTCCTTGTTAAATTAATTAGTTAAAAAGTCACTTTTATATAGGAGATTTAGGATTTAAAATCAGTAGTGAGGTACGGGTAAACAGACAACGCAAACGTGGTATCCAGACTAGTGAAGTGCAATAAAGAGATAAAATCGAGTTTTTTAATTATACCTAACGGAGACGGTCCGTTGCCTCTTCCACGCCCGCAAGATTAAACCAATCGACCAATAACGTTCCTCGCGTCAAACTTAAAACTCAGAACATGTCAAAACACCAAAACTAAACAACCCTTAAGCAAGGATCAATAAGATTATATACATAAACATTTTTACATTAAAATCTAAATACAAGAAACTAGAATTTTAAACAATTAATTTAAACTCTAACAAATATTTATTAATTCTAAATTAATTAAAATTTAACAAGTAATTCAATTAGAAATTAGCAAGAAATAATTAATTCCCTAAGAAAAAAGAATAACAAGAACTTAATGAGAGGTAAGTGAGGATTTCCTAGGGTGATAAAGGATTAAACCCGGTGGGCTTAGCCCACCCCCATTATCAAGAATAATTTCAAAAGAAAAAAAAACAAAGTTAAAACAAAAATAAATAAGAATAAAAAAAAACAAGCAAAATCGAAATTTAATTTAAAAGAAAAATGAAAGGGTCAGTAATAACAAAGTTATCCCAAAATTGGTCATTGTCCATCGTGAAACATGCTTCAACACCAACCTCATTCTCAAATCGCCGAAAACACATCTAAATCGATGCCCTCCAGGATTCCTCTATTTTCCTCTCTCAACCTGCGTTCCATAGGTTCAACGGTCCTTCTCTCTCTCTGTCGCACGTGTGGTGGATTTGTGCGTTGATTCGGTTTCACGTTACCACACCCTCATGGTTGAAGAAGGATTCGGATTCGAAGATGAAACGGGGTCTTAGTGTTTTTCGCGGATGAAGAAGTGGTGGTGAGTGGTGGCGGAGAGGCGATTGTGTTTGGCTTTTACGGTGGTGGAGCTTGTGTTCGGCGTCGTCGCGGAAGGGTTTTCGGTTTAGGTCGAGGAAGGAGTTTGAAGGGATTCAGTTCAAGATAGTGATTTGGCTTGCAAGATTTGCGATTCTGGGTTGGTTTTGGTTGTTCACGAATTCGTGTAGTTCGAAGGAAGTGGTGGTGAGTTTGAAGGAGTTGAAGGTGGGTTGAAGAAGGGATTTCGGTGAAGGGTGGAAGAGGTTTAGGGTTTGCGAGTGGCGGTTTGCTTTGAGAGGTGGTAATGGTGTTCAAGTGAAGGTTGAGGGTTTCGGTGGTTCGAACGAACAAAGGTGATGAAGGAGGCAGAAAGTTGATTCGGCGGTTGTTCGATGGATGGGTTGAGTTTCAGAAAGGTTGAAGGTTTAGGGATTGGAGGCGGCGAATCGGTGAGGAAGTCTGTTTTTTGCGTATGCTATTGTCAAGGTTTGATGTAGGTCTCAGTGACTGGTGTGTCTCACGGTTTCAGTGAGTTTTGCGGTGTGATGGTTTCAAAGAGGATTGGGTGTTGAAGACAGGGGTTGCTGTGTTGTGGTATCCGCGATTTACGTGAGGAGAAGGTGGTTCGGTGAGGCTTGTTTGATTCTGAGTTTTGTTGTTGATGATGTTTGGTTTGTTTGAGTGGTAGTGGATGGCGGCGGGTGAAGAACAGGGCGGCGGTTGTTCGACGGATGGTGTTTGGTGCTGTTCTGGTTTTTGAAAAGCTATTATTGTTTCAGGTTATGAAAGCTGGTGGTGTGAGATGGGTCCTGAAAGGGTTCGTTTGATTGTTATTATCAGAAAATCTCAGGCTTGGTTGAGATGTGGTTTTCTGTGATTCGAAGGGTTGCGGTAGAAATGGTGAGGTGGTTTGCGGCGAGTTTTTTCGGTTATGGTTTGTGTGGTTATTGGTGAGGGTAGTCGTTGCTGGATTTGGATGAACAAGGTTTGAAGGTTTTGGTGCTATGAAGACAATGATCCAGGTCGGAACCGTGAGTCTCTTCTTTTAATGTTTTTTTGTATCAGGAACTGATGAAGCCCAGAAAGGTCCTTTTTCTTCTCTTTTTAAAACACAACAAACTTGTTCATTAAGTTTTTTTTTTGTCTGATCTTGTGTGATGTCTCTTTCAATGCAGGTGGTATGGAAAACTAGCAGCAAACTCTTTTTGTTGCAGATTTTTTGATATCCATTTTAGTGCAAATCTTGGCTATTGCATCGCAGTAAATCTGGTGTGAACAGACTAGTTTTTGTTTGTAGGTGGCAGGAAAAAAATATGAACAACCTGTGTGTTTTGACTTGGACCAAAAACATATACTTTAAAACTAACTAAAATAATCCCAACCCAACCAACTAGAAAACCAGACCTAATTAAAACTAAAAAATAAATAAAAAAAATAATAATAATAAAATTGATATAAACTGATTCATAATGATATAATATTAAAAAAAAGCTAATATAGACTTAATGAATCATTAAACTAAATATTAAATGTTTTTTTTTAGGAGAAAACAAACTTTATTTTCAAAAGTAAAATTTTAATAGAAACTTAAACCAACAATTGGAATTAAACTATACTAAATATATTAGACTAGAAATAGATCCTAATTAAATTAAACGGACTATTAGAAACCTAATTAACTAAATGAAACACCACAAATTTAAATTAGTAAAATAACCAATTAATTTTAAATAGTCTAATATGTGATTAAATAAAAATTAGAACTAGATTATGAGACAAAATTCTTTTTTAAATTGGAACAAAAACCTAAGATAAAACAAAATTGAATCAAGACAAGATTAAATGGAAAAATGCATGATTTATGATTAATGGACTAAAATGCGAAAATGACTGATACTTGATATTACGACAGAAAATGCCACGAATGAACAAAAAAATGAAAATTTCTTGTCAAAATTTAGGGTATGACACCGGCCATTTTCCCCTCAAAATCAACAAACCACTCCACAACACCAACATCAGCATCAACCTCAACAATTCCAGCAGCGACAACAACAACCTCCACAACAGGCTCACCCCCAGTACAACAAAAATCGTATTCCGAGAACACCCGTTTACGACCCCATACCAATGACTTACGCAGAGTTATTTCCAGCTCTACTGCAAAAAGGGCATATTCGAACAAGGCCTCCCCTCCCTCCGCCCAGGAATCCCACTTATGGGTTCAAAGCTGACCAGTTTTGCGTTTATCATCAAGGCGGGCCAGGCCACAATATTGAAAACTGTTTTGGTTTTAAGGCCGATGTCCAGAATTTGATTAAAAATGGTGTTTTGACGTTTAAAGATACCAATCCGAATATTCAAGTGAATCCTTTGCCTCCACACGGAAGGGCCTCAGTGAATATGGTGCACGGTTGTCCAGGGGAATATGCTGTTTACGATGTCCGATTGATCCGAGAGTCCTTAGTGCAAAAGCATGCAGAACTAGCAGAGCTTATCTACTTCCATAACGGGAGGCATGATTACGATGCGTGCGGGATCTGTTCCGTTAAGCAACGGGGGTGTCGCTTAGTGCGAGAAGATCTCCAAAGGATGTTGGATCAAAGGTCTATCAGAATAATGTATCCCAGAAACCCTAATGATGTTGAAATTGATGAAGAGGAGTTTGTCATAATACCACAATTTAGTGAACCAGGACCCATAGAGATCTCCTACGACAGTAGGAGGATCGTTGCAACTCCATTGGTCATTGCTGTACCAGGACCAATGCCATACCAGTCTGAAAGAGCCGTACCATACAGATATAATGCAACCATGATTGAAAAAGGAAGGGAGGTTCCATTACCATCCATTGTCAACATTGCTGATGTCAGCCGAGTTACCAGAAGCGGGAGGGTATTCCCTAACAAAGCCAAAGAAACTGTGATGCATAAAGAAACCCCATCGGAGAACACTTTTAAGCAAGTAGGCCAGTCAAGCAATACAAATCAAAGCAAGGGAGATGATGAAGTGCTAAAGCTGATCAGGAAAAGCGAGTACAACGTAGTGGATCAACTTTTGAGCACGCCTTCGAGAATTTCAATCTTATCTCTTCTGATGAGCTCTGAGGCGCATCGGGAGGCTTTGCAGAAGGTTTTAGAGCAAGCATTTGTGGATCATGATGTCACCATTGGCCGATTCGATAATATTGTGGCGAATATAACTGTTTGCAACAATCTTAGCTTCTGTGACGAAGAGCTCCCGGAGCAGGGAATGAACCACAACATGGCATTGAATATCTCTGTTAATTGCAAGACCGACACTTTGTCTAGTGTGCTAATAGACACCGGTTCTTCGCTAAATGTTATGCCAAAGTCAACTCTCTCGATGTTAGCCTTTCAGGGCACTCCTATGAGGGTCAGTGGGGTTATTGTCAAAGCTTTCGATGGGTCCCGGAAGACTGTTATCGGAGAAGTGGATTTGCCTATAACGATTGGACCTCATACCTTTCAGATCACGTTCCAAGTGATGGACATCAAGGCTGCATACAGTTGCTTATTGGGCCGCCCCTGGATCCACGAAGCAGGGGCCGTAACTTCAACTTTGCACCAAAAACTCAAGTTCGTAAGTCAAGGAAAGTTGGTGACAGTGTTTGGGGAGCAGGCTATGATTGTGAGTCATCTTTCCTCTTTTTCATATGTGGAACCAGAAGATGCTATTGGAACCCGTTTCCAGGCCCTAACCATTGCTGATAAAGAAGTGAAGAAGAAAGGGGCATCCATTTCTTCTTTCAAAGATGCTCGGCAGGTTGTTGAGAGTGGTTCGTCTGAAGGGTGGGGAAAGGTCGTGGTTTTAAACGAGAATAAGGCCCGTGAAGGAGTCGGTTTTTCGCCCGAATCTGCAAGACTTACAAGGAACGAAGGTGTCATCTGCCCGATACAGGAAAGTTTGCGCAGTGGAGGATTCATGAGTCCAACTCCACCAGAAGTTGACGCAATTACTGAAGATGATTCTGAAGAGGATTTACCAGACTTTGTTGCGCATGGAGCTTTGTGCCAGAATTGGACTGCTGTTGATATCCCATCTGTCGTTCGCCTATCTAAGTAATGATTTTGTGTTAACCTCTCGCTCTGCCCGAAGTGAGAGAGTACTTTTGTAGGGTTTTCTCTTTATGCAATTTAAGAATTTTTGTTTCCTCTTTGCTCTGCCCAAAGCAAGAGAGTTATTTTGTTGGGCCCTTTTGTTTCGAAAATTAAACAATCATTAATGAAAGTGTTATTTTTCGACTTCCTTTATCTTTTGTCATTTTTACTTTTTGCTTTTCGGAAAAATGGTAATCCTAAAGAAAAAAACACATCTACATGTTTGCATAAATAAAAAGATTCATTTTTCGAATATCTGCATACGCTTCCATTTGTCTAGTGCTAAAATAAAACATCAATCATATGTGCAGATTAATCATAAAAAACCCCATTGAAAAGCATGACCCATTACCTACTCCCAACTTTGAGTTACCGGTGTTTGAGGCTGAAGAAGATAATGATGAAGAGGTCCCTGATGAGATCTCATGGCTACTGGAGAATGAGGAGGAGACTATCCAGCCATACAAAGAAGCAGTGGAGGTAATTAATCTAGGGACAGAAGATGATAGGAAGGAAGTCAAAATCGGCGCGCTACTCATCCCCGACGTCAAGGAAAGAATGATAGAACTTTTGAAAGAGTATGCGGATGTGTTTGCTTGGTCCTACCGGGATATGCCGGGATTGGATACCCGTATCGTGGAACATCGCCTTCCTTTGAAACCAGAATGCCCGCCGATCAAACAGAAGTTGAGGAGATCACGCCCCGACATGGCTATCAAAATTAAGGAGGAAGTTCAGAAGCAGATTGACGCAGGATTCCTTGTCACTTCCGAGTATCCGCAATGGTTAGCCAATATAGTACCCGTGCCGAAGAAAGATGGGAAAGTCAGAATGTGTATCGATTACAGAGATCTAAACAAAGCCAGCCCTAAGGACGATTTCCCGCTACCCCATATTGACATGTTGGTCGACAGTACAGCTAAGTTCAAAGTTTTCTCATTCATGGATGGTTTCTCCGGATACAACCAGATTCGAATGGCCCCAGAGGATATGGAGAAGACTTCATTTATTACACCTTGGGGAACATTTTGCTACCAGGTAATGCCTTTCGGTTTGAAGAATGCAGGCGCGACTTACCAAAGAGCAATGACAACATTGTTCCATGACATGATGCACAAAGAAATCGAAGTATACGTTGATGACATGATTGCTAAATCCAGAACCGAGGAAGAGCATGTGGAGTACCTGTTGAAGTTGTTCCAACGTTTGAGGAAGTACAAACTTCGCCTGAACCCCAGCAAATGCACATTCGGTGTTCGGTCAGGGAAGTTGTTGGGTTTCGTTGTCAGCCAGAAAGGTATTGAAGTAGATCCCGACAAAGTCAAGGCCATTCGGGAGATGCCCGCACCAAAGACGGAAAAACAAGTAAGGGGATTTTTAGGTCGTCTGAATTATATCTCTAGATTTATTTCTAATATGACTGCGACCTGTGGGCCGATCTTCAAACTCCTGCGAAAGAATCAAAATTGCAAGTGGACTGAAGATTGCCAAAAGGATTTCGATAACATCAAAGATTATTTACTGGAGCCGCCTATCTTGGTCCCCCCAGTTGAAGGAAGACCTTTGATCATGTAATTAACGATACTAGAAGATTCCATGGGTTGTGTGCTCGGGCAACAAGACGAAACAGGACGGAAGGAGCATGCCATCTATTACCTAAGCAAGAAATTTACAGATTGTGAGTCTCGATACTCTATGCTCGAGAAAACTTGTTGTGCTTTAGCTTGGGCAGCTCGACGTCTCCGACAATACATGATTAATCACACTACTTGGTTGATTTCAAGGATGGATCCGATTAAGTATATCTTTGAAAAACCGGCCCTGACAAGAAGAATTGCTCGTTGGTAGATGTTACTATCAGAATATGATATTGAGTACCACACTCAGAAGGCTATTAAGGGAAGTATTTTAGCTGACCATCTAGCCCATCAACCCATTGACGATTACGAACCCGTAAAGTTCGATTTTCCAGACGAAGATGTCATGTACTTGAAGATGAAAGATTGTGATGAGCCTCCCCTCGACGAAGGGCCAGAACCGGGGTCCCAATGGGGATTAGTTTTCGATGGAGCTGTAAATTTGTACGGAAAAGGAATTGGGGAAATGATTGTAACTCCCCAAGAAGCTCATATCCCTTTCGCTGCAAGGGTGACTTTCAATTGCACCAATAATGAAGCCGAGTACGAAGCTTGTATCATGGGCTTGGAAGAAGCAGTTGATTTAAGAATCAAGAACCTAGATGTATATGGTGACTCAGCCTTGGTAATCAATCAGATCAAGGGGAAGTGGGAAGTCCTACAACCTCACTTGATTCTATACAGGGATTATGCGAGGACGATCTCGACATTCTTTAATAAAATTGAGTTTCACCAGGTACCTCGCAGCAAGAACAGAATGGCTGATGCTCTGGCTACCATCTCCTCCATGATTGTTATAAACCGACAGAACGATGTGCCAAAGATTGAAATTATGCGTCTTGATAGAACTGCTTATGTATTCACCTTGAAAGAGGCTGTTGACAATAAACCATGGTACTACGATATAGAGTGTTTCTTACGACACCAGGAATATCCGCCAGGGGCATCCAGCAAGGACCGAAAGACTCTGAGGAGGTTGGCCAGTAACTTCTTTCTGAGTCAAGATGTATTGTACAAGAGAAATTTCGATATGATTTTACTCAGGTGTGTAGATAAGCATGAAGCGGAAATACTGATGAGGGAAATTCATGAAGGATCATTCGGCACTCACGCTAATGGACATGCTATGGCTAGAAGGATGCTGAGGGCAGGGTATTACTGGTTGACAATGGAATCCGATTGCTGCAAATATGTGAAGAAATGTCATAAATGTCAGGTTTACGCCGATAAAGTCCATATCCCTCCGACTCTTCTCAACGTTCTTTCTTCTCCGTGGCCTTTTTCCATGTGGGGCATCGATATGATTGGTCTGATTGAGCCGAAAGCTTCCAATGGACATCGTTTCATTCTAGTGGCCATTGACTACTTTACAAAATGGGTAGAGGCAGCCTCCTACGCCAATGTGACTAGAAAGGTGGTAGTCCGATTCATAAAAAACAACCTCATTTGCCGGTATGGTATCCCAAGTAGGATCATCACTGATAATGGATCAAACCTGAACAACAAAATGATGAAGGAAATGTGCGCGGAGTTCAAGATTGAACACCATAACTCTTCTCCCTACAAGCCTAAGATGAATGGGGCAGTGGAAGCCGCTAACAAGAATATCAAGAAGATCATTCAGAAGATGGTCGTCACTTATAAGGATTGGCACGAGATGCTCCCCTTTGCTTTACACGGATATCGCACTTCAGTCCGTACATCGACTGGGGCAACTCCTTTCTCGTTGGTGTATGGCATGGAGGCCGTACTCCCTGTGGAAGTTGAAATCCCGTCAATGAGAGTTTTGATGGAAGCCAAGTTAACAGAAGCTGAATGGTGCCAAAGTAGGTATGATGACTTGAATCTAATTGAAGAGAAAAGGATGACAGCTTTATGCCATGGGCAGTTATATCAACAAAGGATGAAGAAGGCTTTTGATAAGAAGGTTCATCCTCGTGTGTTCAAGGAAGGTGACCTCGTGATTAAGAGACTACAGCCTTTTATATCAGATTCTAGGGGCAAATGGGCTCCTAATTATGATGGCCCGTACGTTGTCAAGAGAGTTTTTTCAGGCGGCGCGTTAATCCTCGCAACGATGGATGGCGGAGAATTCGCTCGTCCTACAAATGCAGATACAGTCAAGAAATACTTCGCCTAATAAAAATAAAAGAACAGCTCGGTAAGTCGAAAACCCGGAAGGGCGACTTAGGCAAAAAAGAGCGTCTCGGTGGGTCGAAAACCCGAAAGGGCGACTCAGGCAAAAGTTAGAGACATAAACAAAAATTAATCATCCCGCTGGATTGAAAACCTGAAAGGGAAGTCCAGGCAAAAGTTAGGGATAACGGCAAGTAACTGTATCGGGTTATGATGACAACGTCGTGTGCCAAGAATTCCTCAAATTTGACTCAAGCTCAAGAATATCGGGGATTCAAAGTAGTTGGAGGAAATAATGGTCATTGTAATTTTAATGTAGTCTTTTCCATTTAATTACCATTTATTCCATTTTTGTAAAGATCTATGGAATCCCGCTATTGGCAGATTACCATTCCATTAATGAAAGTTTGAGCTTATGCCTTTGCTTGCAATTCTTATTCTATCTTTATCTCAAAAATGACACTGTTATTAATAATGATTTTCGAAACAAAAACCTTTTACTATATTTGTTTTAATGTGTGTGTACTTACTAAATTGGCGAACCGAAAGACGGACGTTAATGGTTGTTCCAAGAATGGTTAAACTGCAAGATGTGAAATCATCGTCTCGTTAAGTGCGGCATACTCAGGTTTCCCAAATATGGGTCATTAGAGTGTTACTTATATGACTCATTTTTCTGTGATAAAGTTTTGTTACTCAGCGCCTTTGGTGAGATGTAAGCCTGACATACCCGTTTGGGCCTGATTAAAATTTGCTTTGGTAGATTGTTGGTTTTATTCCCCGGCAGAAGATAAGCTATTTCATCCTTATCAAAGCCAACTGTGCTATAGGTCGCTCACGCCTTGTTGAGACTGGTCGGGCATCCAGTTGTTGTGTTCTTCTCACCAATCTATCTTATGTGTCTGTTTTGTCTGTTTGTCAGCATAAATATAACATATATACATTCATGTACATCATATTTGAATTTATATTCATATTCATGTTGCATTCATTAATGCATACCTCCTACCTTGGTCACATTTATCCCCAAGTGATTGTGTCTCTCTCAAAATAGAGTTTGTCAGTCTTAGGCAGGAAATGTACATTCATTCTAATTCCCCACTGAGTTTTTACCCTCATGGAAGATTTTTGCTTTAATTATCCTTTCCACACTTGGATAGGATTAGTTCCCGATTGAGTTTATTCCTCACGGATTAGTGTCTGGCTTAACAGTTTCTTTCCAGTTAGTTCCTGGATTGAATTTTGGTCTTTGACAATTTTGATGATCGAATTTCCAGATGGAAAGTGCATTCATTTTGCACCTTTGGATGTTTAGTTTCCCGGAAAGAATTTGTTGGAGGCTTCCGTTGAAGACAAATTTTGCTCTCCAACAGTGCTACTACAACGTTCCCTTGGATTACTTATACCTGAAGACAAGTGGCCATCTCTTTATTTGAGAAGATTGTTTCTTATCCATGGATTTCCCAGTAAATCAATATATGACATTCTCTTTTCGAGCAGTTTGTTCATCCTCAACATGATTTATGTTCTATCAAATGGCTATCTCTTCCATACAAGTCGAGAAGTTTGATACGAATCTCTTTACTTATCCAACAAATGGCTATCTCTTCCAGACAAGTTGAGAAGTTTGTTGTGAATTTTCCAATTTCCGTCAAATGGCCATCTCTTCCATACAAGTTGAGAAGTTTGAGCGTGAAGTTGTTCTCCGTCATATGGCTGTCCCTTTCAGAAGAAGGGAAGTATGCTTTATGTTCTATCAAATGGCTATCTCTTCCATACAAGTCGAGAAGTTTGATACAAATCTCTTTACTTATCCAACAAATGGCTATCTCTTCCAGACAAGTTGAGAAGTTTGTTGTGAATTTTCCAATTTCCGTCAAATGGCCATCTCTTCCATACAAGTTGAGAAGTTTGAGCGTGAAGTTGTTCTCCGTCATATGGCTGTCCCTTTCAGAAGAAGGGAAGTATGATGAATGTTCTATCAAATGGCTATCTCTTCCATACAAGTCGAGAAGTTTGATACGAATCTCTTTACTTATCCAACAAATGGCTATCTCTTCCAGACAAGTTGAGAAGTTTGTTGTGAATTTTCCAATTTCCGTCAAATGGCCATCTCTTCCATACAAGTTGAGAAGTTTGAGCGTGAAGTTGTTCTCCGTCATATGGTTGTCCCTTTCAGAAGAAGGGAAGTATGATTAATGTTCTATCAAATGGTTACCTCTCCAGTACACGTTGAGAAGTTTGATACAAATCTCTTTACTTTTCTAACAAATGGCTATCTCTTCCAGACAAGTTGAGAAGTTTGTTGAAATTTTTCCAATTTCCGTCAAATGGCTATCTCTTTCAGACAAGTTGAGAAGTTTGAGCGTGAAGTTTGTTTTCCATCATATGGCTGTCACTTTCAGAAAAAGAGAAGTATGATGAGAGTTTTGTCAAATGACATCTCCCCGATGCATGTTGTCATCTATTAACCAATTGTCATATGGTTACGCTCGGAGGATTTCTCATTTGGATTTTGTTCCGATCATGTGTGTCTAATGCTCAGTAGAATCATCTTTTGCATCCCACTAGTTCTTGTTTTATCAGGCGTCTCCATCACACTTTCCCTACTCTGTTGAGTGCAAATTTTTTGGTTCTTTTAGTATTCAAACTTCTTCTACCTTTCGTGCTTAAGCCGTTTGAATAGGGGCAGCTGTTGCACCCCAAAATTTGCCCTTTTTCTCGTCGTTTTGATCTTTTCGCAGTTTATGCATTACATACGCATTGCATTCAAGGCATGTTCATCCCCTGCATATCCTTGGTTTTGCTCAAGGCATGAAATGGAGGAACCGTGGAGTTAGGGTTTCTTTAAAAAAAAAAGAAAGAAAGAGCTATTAAGACTGATGGAATTCCAAAGAATACAAAATTAATACACTTCAAATAATAACAAGTTCATGGTACAAAAATTCAACTGAGTCTCACAACATGGTCACATTCTATCACTTGGATTCAAATGTACAAAGATGGATCAATGAGCATCGAATTACAAGGAGGACCAAATCCATCCATGAACAAAAAAAAAATCTTCATAGTTCATGTTATCACCATTACCCTAATTTTGTTGCAATTGCCACGGTTTCTTCAAGTCACATGGCCAGGAAACTTATAAGTCAAGCCATGAACCCTCTTGTCAAATTTTGTAAATTCTTCCACAAATCTTCCTACTCAACATGGTGCTGCCATTAAGGAGTCTGTCCATGGTCAAAAATTCGATGTTTCCGTTGATTCGCAAGCCGTCACATACGGTCTCATCAAGCAGGAGATAGGTGATGGTATGACCTGCCGCACAAAACCTGTCATATCAGTACAGGAGTGGATAAATATAAAACCAAATGCACAACAAATCCATGATTATAGCAGCAAACCAGTTTCAACAACAGCAATGCTTATTCCAATCTACAAGGCAACATGAAAAGCAAGTTCAGAACCGTATCTAGAGACTCGGTATCAAAGAAAAGATAATGTTAAAAAATAAAAGCCCTGGAGATATTCCTGGAAATGTCTTGTTGGTCACTATTGAAGGTGTGGAAGCCGGGGATGTGAGCATTGATGTTTTCCACTTGGTGTTCTCTGCTTTTGGCTTTGTTCACAAAATTGCTACATTTGAAAAGACAGCAGGTTTCCAGGCTCTGATTCAGTTCACTGATGCTGAGACTGCTGCTTCAGCTAGGGATGTACTGGATGGAAGAAGCATACCAAGATACCTGCTTCCAGATCATGTTGGTTCTTGTAGTTTGCGTATTTCAAACTCTGCACATAAAGATCTGAATATCAAATTTCAATCAAATCGCAGCAAGGACTATACAAATCCTATGCTTCCTGTCAACCATAGTGCTATTGAGGGGGCAGTGCAGCCGACTATAGGTCCTGATAGGCAGAGCGAACCATTCTCAAAGTAGGGATGTGCAAAAGGATATTGAGGTTGTAAATGCTGGTGGTGAATGAAAACGACTTCTAATATAGAAATGCCATTTCGTAATTGTTGCAATCACCCATATCTTTTCCAAAGTGCTGAACCTGGTCCTCTTTACATAACAGAGGATCATCTTGTTACAAGCGCTGGAAAAATGATTATAATGGATAAATTACTTCCCAAACTAAAAGAGTAGGATTCTAGGTTCCTTCATTTTACGGATGACTAGGCTGCTAGACATACTTGAAGATTATTTGATGTTTCGTGGATACCAATATTGTCGTGTTGACAGAAATACTGGGGGAGATAACTGTGATGCTTCCATTGAGGCTTTTAACAAACCAGAATGTGAGAAATTTGTCTCCTTGTTATCTACTCGAGCTGGAGATCTCAGGTATCGGTCTTACTACTGTTGATGTTGTCATTCTCTACGATATTGACTGGAACTCATTGTTGTTGCCAAAATCTCCAATATGTTTTCCTGCAAAAAAAGAAGAGAATGTTGTTTTAACTAAGACCTATGTAGAAAGCTTTCTTTGTGTTAATAATAAACAACAGTCAGGTTTAAGGTTGCAAGGGAAACAATGGTCAAATATCAAAAGGTACAACAGCAACAATTATGACCACAACAGCAATAGCAAGATCAGAGGATTTTGGAGATTGAGGAGCAGTTTGCTCAGATGGCGGTCGAGGCTCTTTCTTTAGTCAAATGGTGCATCATTTGTTGAGAAGTACGGTATGGAAGCTTTTTGCACGCGCAGAGATGTTGTTGATTGGTATTGAAGGCTCGCTCGTTTGATCTTAATTTTGTCGACATCAACCAACGAGCTTCTACTCTGAAGTTCTCCGTGACTTACGAATAGAAATTGCGAATTAGGATCGCAGGACACCTTCGTATCACATTTGCGGTAACATCGGAGGTTGAACTGGGGATCGTTTGAGGATAGAAGATATAGGTCAGGATCAAAGAAATCAAACACTTGACCCGGGGGCTCAAAATCATCTGCATATGATAAGGTGGATATTGATTCGCTGACTAGCTTGGGCTCTTCACTAGTTAAGTTACCACAGTATGAAGATCTGAGTTCTTTAGATTATAATTCGTCAAGATCCGCCACAATGAATGAGTTGCTAATATTTAAAGCCAACATTTCAAGGATTTCCTCAGTCAGCAGCAGTAGGCTCTCTGTTATTGTTACAATGGAAAACCCTGCTCTGATGGCAGGGTTTCCTGTTTAGAGTCATCATCATTTGTATCTTCTAACAACCTTATTGTGGAAAAGGTGCCTATTATGGAGAAGATGCCTCTTGCTACTGATATACACGATAATTGCCAGGAAGATGATACTAACGGTCATGGACCTACAAGGTCCAAAGATGTAGAGCCTTTGCCCATCATTAATGCAGTTTCTTCATGTGAGTTGAGGAGATTTGATTCTTCCGTTGAAGACTAGGGTGAAGCTAATCCCAAAGCTCAGGCCTTGAATACGGTGACGGTTCTCACATTTTTAGCCCTGCAAAAGGTTTAAATTCTTCAATGTTCAACAGGTTAACAAGTAGTAAAGGATGAGTTTACAATAGTAGGAAAAAGGGGGGAGAGCAAACTGATTCAATTCAAACTGAACTATTTCAGTTCATTTCAAACTAAAAGAACAACTCTGTCCAAGTATGTAAACGAAAACAAACAAGAAATGTCAGCCAAGTTCCAGGATCGAGCTTTTCACAAAAATAGTAAAAACGCTTTTGACACAAAGAAAGCAAAAGCAGGCATTCCAAAATAGAGGAGTTTTTCAGCAATTTTGAAATTCGTAAACCCTAAATTTGACTCTATAAAAGGGGAAAAAAATTCTACAAAGGGGGCGATCAAAAAATCCAACAACCAGGAGACATCACGAATCCAAGAACCCTAGCTTCATTTTTCGAAATTTAAAAGGGGGGACAAAAAAAGAGGAAGCCACAAAAAACCCGAAACACACACCATCAAGAGCATTTTATCATACAGTATTCAACAACAACAGGAGAGAAGGGGGTTTTGAACTAGAAGAAAGCTAAAACGCAGCCAAACAGTACCGTACCTGGGGATTTCTTCACTCCGGTAACTTCCGGAAGGTTGCCTTCTTTAACCTCCCTTGCTTCTGATACATGTTGCTTGATATGACTTTCGATGTGTATTGATGTCTGGATTTTGTTTTTGTTGTGTGTGATTCCATGGCTGTATGACAACTTTGATGCTTTGATTTCACTTTGATAAACCAATTTTCGGGGTTAGGTTTTTTTTTAGATTTAGGGATTGGGTTTTCTAAATGGAGTTTGTTTATGTGTATTCATGCTGAGACAATGATACAATAAGGTTGTGTTGCTGAGAATGCCACAACTGAATTGAAGAATAGGATGCCGATGAAGGACTTTGAGGCATTTCTTTTCTATTTTCCATTTTTTGAAGAAAGTTTGTCTATTTAATGTTTAAAAAGGACTCGTGGCCCATACGTTTCTCTTATTAATATCTTTTCTAAACATTATAAATCCAATGGCCTATTATTAGATGTATAGTTTTTTTTAATGAGTCCCAATCTCCAATTTACACTACCCGAGGATCTGCTTTTTGCTGGCACACTTAATGCATGGCACTACATTTGCCTTGACCGAGAGATAATACCAAGTGGATAGAACTTGCTTTTATGTATTTTGTACCATTGAAGTGATATAAGTTTAATTATTTTTCTCACTTTTATTTCCAACATTGCCATTGTATTTCCAAGACTTATGCAAAGTTTTTTTTAAAAAAAATAAAAAATTGTGAACTTTTACTTTATATATTATTTTCTTACAATTTTTTTTGTTGTTGTTGTTGTTTGTTTGTCATTTTATCTTAAGAAAATCTTAAATAAAATCTTTTGGGTATGTGTGTCTTTATTAAAATTCATATTTGAATTAGGTTTTATGTTTTTCCATCATTTATGTTTATGTACCCTTGCTCGTTTACTTACTATTTAGTCGTGTGATGAAGACATGCGACTCGTTTAATCTTGAATGTTTTTTTTCGCATTTTTTCGATCATAAACTGTTAAGTGGATAATAATAAACACATTTACCTTAAGAATGATAGTTCGAAATTTTTTTTTTCTTTCTTGGTCCAACGCCAAGTAAATCCTTACCCCTACGTATACATTTGCACACACGTAAGCCGATCACTTATGTGATCGCCATCTGCACTCCCTTTATTTAAACTAATTTAACGAAAAAAGGAACTCCGGAATCTAGCATTCCGCACGTTCTGGATTGGACCGCAACTGGGCTAGCCTCACGCGATGCTTCAATCATCATTCGTATAAAAAATATTCAAATCATTTATTTAAATTAAATCACGAAAAAAGGAACTCCGGAGTCTAGCATTCCGCACGTTCTGGATTGGACCGCAACTGGGCTAGCCTCACACGATGGTTCAATCATCATTCGTATACCAAAATATTCAAATCATTTATTTAAATTAAATCATGAAAGACAGAACTCCGGAGTCTAGCATTCCGCACCTTCTGGATTGGACCGCAATTGGGCTAGCCCCACGCGATGGTTCATTCGCCCTTTCGTTTAAAACATCTTAACAAAATTCAAACATCTTTTCTCAAAACGAACACTATTTAAATCTTTCTATCTCGCAAATAAGCCAACGCTTAGCGGTAGAAATCATTTTCAAACGGTCGTTCAATAAAAAACACAAATCGTAGTAGCACGAACTACGAAGCTCTGACTTTCCCATTGCACAAGGGAATACGTAGGCACGAGGATTTTAATCCTTCGCGAGCACAATAATAAAAAAACTTAACCTTTTCCCATAACAAATTATAATTAAAATGTTCCCTTTAATAAGCAATCTTTAATCAGTAAAAGAAGACAATAATAACAAGTTAACATTTTAAGCGCAAACTAGACTAAGAGGTTCCCGTTGAGTACAACGGACGTGAGGGGTGCCTAACACCTTCCATTTGCGTAACTGACTCCCGAACTTAGATTAGTGGTTTCGTTGACCATTCTTATCCTTATTTAGGTTGTGTCTATATCTCCCTTTTCTCTCGTAGAATAAATAGAATTAGGTGGCGACTCTGTTGTTTGTTTTAGGATTGTATTTTTTGAGGTCCGACATCAGTCATCGTAGATTCTTAAATTTTCTAATCATCACTACCGTGGGTGGAGAAAAGCTATAATGGAGAGCCAGAACAAGGTAGAGCTCCACCTATATTGACAGGTAATCAAATTTTTGAAAAGGTGAAAGATGTGGGTACTCGGTTTGGTAAGCCTTTTGCACATACACTTGTCAAGAGAGGATGGAAGAAGAGGTCAATTTTTTTTGAACTTCCATTTTGGAAGTCATTGTATGTAAGACATTTTCTCGATGTTATGCATATTGAAAATAATGTATTTGATAGTGTTATTGGTATGTTACTTAATATACGAGGAAATTCTAAGTATGACCTTAAAGCAAGAAATGACTTAATAGCGATGGGAATAAGAACTGAATTGGGACCCTTGAAGAAAGGAAAACGAACATATCTACCACCTGGTACATATACTCTATCTAGAAAGGAGAAAAAAGTATTGTGTAAGTTTCTAAGTGAAGTTAAAGTTCCATAAGGATATTCTTAAGATATTAGAAGACTCGTGTCTATGAAAGACCTCAAGTTAAAGAGTTTAATGACGCATGACTGTCATGTTATAATGCAACATTTTCTACCAATAGGTATACGTTCTATTCTTCCAGAAAAAATAAGAAGCGTAATAACTAAATTGTGTTTTTTCTTCAAGTCAATTTGCAATAAGGTGACCGATCCTGCGATCTTACCAACATTACAAAAAGAAATAGTCATTACTATGTGTGATCTTGAAATGTATTTTCCTCCCTCGTTTTTTGACATAATGGTTCATCTAGTTGCTCATCTGATTAAAGAGACACAACTGTGTGGACCAGCTTATATGAGATGGAAGTACCCTGCTGAATATTATATGAAAATATTAAAAGGGTATGTGAAAAATCAAAGTCGACCAGAGGGTTGTATTACCGAACGATACATTGTTAAAGAAGCGATCGAGTTTTGTACTGAATATCTGTCCAATGTACAATCAATTGGACTCCCAAAATCTCATATTTTCGGAAAAAAGAAGGAAAAAAGTTAATTGGAAATGAAGTTATGACAATATCAAGGGTAGAACGGGATCAAGTGCATTTGTATGTTCTGCATAATGAGAAATAGGTTGAGTCGTATGTTGAAATGCACAAGGATGTTCTTCGAGGTTTAAATCTGAATAAAAGTGAGAATTGGATAGTACGAGAGCACAATCGAAGTTTTAAAACTTGGTTTAAGGATCATATTTATTCAAAGTATTATTCAGATCCCGCTTCAATGACATAAAGATTGAGATGTTTAGCATATGGTCCATGTTTGGTTGTGTTTTCTTATAGCGTATACACAATTAATGGATACACATTTTATACCAAAGAACAAGATGATAAAAGTACTATGTAAAATAGTGGTGTCACCGTGGTAGTTGAAGCAATGCACATTTTAAGTGTGAAGAACTTAAACCCCAAATATGCAAATCTGTCATATTTTGGGGTTATCGAGCGCATTTGGGTGTTCGATTATGAGAAGTTTCAGATTCCTATATTCGGTTGTAAGTGGGTTGAAAATAATAATGACATACGAATAGATAAGTCAGGATTTTTGCAAGTGGATCTTAATAGGGTGGGATACAAAGATGAGCCTTTTATTCTAGCCTCTCAAGCTAAACAAGTGTTCTATGTCACTGATCAGACAAGTAAGAAATGGTCTATAGTGTTTTTATCTAACAAAGTAATTGATGAAAACATTGGAGATCAAAGTGATATTGATGTTGGGATTGAATCATTTACTAGAAATGATCATGATGAAAATATTATAGCGAATGAATCATATATTAGAAATGATCATAATGAGGGTATTTGGATCAATCCAACCATCCCTGTTGTTAAGAGACAGGTAGAACATATTCCAACCAAGAAAAGAAATAGACGTTAATGAAAAAGGCACTAGTTATAAAATTACAGCTTATATTATTCAATAATATTAAATAGTTTTCTTGTTATAATATTCAATGGATTATGGATTATGTATTTTTATATTTGTCATTTAATTTTTGTTTTTTTCTTTCTTATAGGTCAAATGGCTAGTAACCAGGAAGACTCACACAATACAAATGATACAAATGAAGCTCAAAATGTAGAAATTGAAATTAAACGAGGAATAACTATCATGAAGTCAATCATTCGTGCAAGTGATAAAGGGATAAATTTGATATACATTGGAGTGATGCAAACCAACTAATTGAGCCTAACGGTTCAATGTTGACAAGTTACATAGGTTCACTTGTCCGTCATCACATTCCAATCACCAGTGATAATTGGAGGAATCAATTGTTGTGAGTCGGTAAAGAAAAAATATGGACCGAGATATAGGTACGTACCAAATATGATGGATGTTATTAGATTTTTGTTGATGATTAAGTCTTTAATTTACTTAAACTAACACACTCTATGTGTATGTTTTTTTTGTAGAGGTCTTTTAATATTGATGAAAGCCGAAAAAGTATTGTCTTCAATTGGCCGAAAAAAGACACAGAGGGCTTCAAATATGTTATCAAACAAATATCTTATGGATGAGCAAATTTTTTTTGTTGAAGCAGAACTTCCACAGTTGTATGCAGACTTGATTACACCTGAAGAATGAGACATTTTTGTAGCCAAACGAAAAACCAAAAAATTCAATGTAATGTTAATTTGTCATGTCTATTAATTTTATTATATACTTGTTGCATTAGTTTCTTCTGATATGACTTAAACTTATTTATCAAGGAATTGAGTGCCACGAATCGCAAAAGAGCATCAAAACCCGCTCATCCATACAGAAAATGACGTTTGGGATATGCATGCTTACATAAAAAATGGTAAGTATATATAAAAAGCCATGATTTTATTAATGATCTTATTGTGTTATAATTGATAATCTTATTATTTATCTCAGTGTGTAGTTAGAAGAGATGAAAAGTGAAGAAACATCACTTTCGGAACATGTTTTATGGAAGGAAGCTCGTGTGGACAAGGATGGAGTTGTTAGGGAAGATGTTCAACATATTTATGATGAATGTGTAAGTATAAAATTATGTCTTTAAGTTAATTGAAATTTTATTAAAATATAATTAATTTTTAATCTCCACTAATAATTTTTGATATGTCAATGAATTTCAGGAGACTCTGTCTAAATCCTTAATCACATGTGAGGAGGATTGTAGGAGAATACTTAGTCGAGTACTAAATGTTCCTGAGTATTCCGGTCGGGTGAGGGGTAAAGGATTTGGTGTGACTCTATCTTCCTTATATAAACATCCAAAGAGAAAAATCCTAGAAATCAAGAAGTCATGCAACCGTTGGAGGAATTAGAAGCGCAAGTCCGTAAATTGCAAAAGGATAAAGAGAGATATGAGGCAGAAAAGCACGGTTCAGAGTTGAAAGATACTAGTGACAAAGCTAGTATCAATTGTCAAAAGAAAATTCCCGAGATAAGTAGCACATTTATTTTAATTGACATATATTTATTTTAATTAAATTAGCACATTTATTTTCTTTGACATATATACACATTAACATTTAAATATTTATTATTGCTTTAGGGTATTTCATCTTGTCAGCTATATTTATCGTTACCGACTTATCACATAATTGGCAAGGGAAAAGTGCATCACAAATTGAGAGAGTTACTTCATCATAATTCGCTCTCTAATGGATATCTGAAAGTGTCATTTGATATTGCTTTAGATAGGGATGTGTTACTACCTATATCTGACTTGGTTTTAGAGATAACATTGTTGCGAGATGCAATAGGCTTGTTTGTTGCATGACCTTCAAACCTCATTTTCATAGATGATGATGTATGTTAAAAACCATTATGAATCTTTTAGTATTCAAATTTATTATGTTTTTATTTAATTAGTTGAATAATTTATTTACACATTTCAATGAAAATAGTCTAATGACAAATTGATGCGCAATGTCAAACAGGTTCTATTTCGTGTCTTCTGCCCGTGTCAATGTCCCGTTAATTGTTAAGGATCCAAATTCAGTAAGAGATCACTTACTCGAGAGATTTATGGCCAATAGTACAAAAAGTTTGTATCTTTTATCATATAATACTGGAAACATGTTATATTTTCATTCTAATTTCATTCTAATCTTTGTATCTTTTGCGTAGAAATTATCCATCAAAACTTTTATTATATTTTATCGTGGACACTGGTTGTTAGTTGCTATTTATCCTACAAGAGAAGTGGTGTATTATCTAAATTCATTAGATCATGAATGAACAACATATCAGAATATGAAGGATATGGTTGATATGTAAGTGATATTGTTCTAAATATTCGTGTGTGTTTGTATATTTAATTATTTATGTGAGATTATTCTAAATTTATGTTTTTTCTTTATAGAGCAATACTAGTATCCCGAGCACAAAGAGACGCTCGAGTATCACGGTCTAAAGAAAACAATATTTCATGGATCAAAGTGGAGGTATATTAATTTTCACAATGTTGCTTATAATAGTGATGCTACTCGATAACACAAGACAACTATATATTAATTCTTATTTATATTTCTATGTGTAGTGTCCTCGTCAACGTAATAATATAGACTGTGGTTATTTTGTTTTGAGGTTTATGAGAGAAATCCTTCATTTGGATCGATTAGAGATTCTCATCACGGTATGGATTTATTACTTATGATTTATTTTAATATTATCAGATATTTAATATAATTCATTATTTTAAACTAAATCATGCATATTATGTTTTTTTATGTAGTACTTTGATGAATACACGTGTTCTCATTACACGAAAGATAAATTGGAAGAAATCAAGGAGGAATTGTGTGATATCTTATTGAGAAAAGAATCATATACGGTATGGAAGTTGATGTGTAGTTATGGAGTGTAATTGTATAATTTTGGAAGTTGTTATATATTAGGAGATCTTTAGAATTTAAAGGATTATAAAGGTTTAATTATGTGAATGGTTTATGTGAATGATTTATGGATTAGAATGGTTCAATTATGTGAATGGTTTATGGATTAGAATGGTTTAATTATGGAAATGGTTTATGTGAATCGTTTATGTGAATGATTTATGGATTAGAATGATTTAGTTATTATGTGAATGGTTAATGGATTAGAATAGTTTAATTATTATGTGAATGGTTTATGGATTAGAATGGTTGTTATGGAAATGGCTTAAAATGTGAATCATATAAGGATTAGAATGGTTTATGTGATTTATAAGGATTAAAAATGATAATGGAAATAACTTAAAATGTGAATCATATAAGGATTATAATGACTTGAATTATACAGGTTTCTGCATAAAAAAAGAAGGAAAGTGTGATTTTTAAAAAAAATCATTAAGAAAACGTGAAGAAAAGAAAGCGCTTTTAGGAAAAAGCGCTGCCTATAGTACACAAAAGAAAGCGCTTTCTTCTGAAAGCGCTGCCTTAAAGTGAAAATAAAAAATACATTAGACAACGCTTTCAAAAGTGATGTCTAAAGGGGGACAATAGAAAGCGCTGCCTAAAAATGCCAATAGAAAGTATAAAAGGATAGAAAAGTGTTGCTAAAGGCCCACTTAAGAAAACGCTTTTTCAGGTAAAAGCGCTGCTAAAGGCCTACTTTAGAAAGCATTTTTAAAGGTAAAGTGCTTCCTAAAGTAGGCATTTAACAACACTTTCTCATAAAAAAGCGTTGTCTTTACTTACAGCAACGCTTTTAAGTGCTGTTAAAGGACAAAAAAAGCACTACCTTTTCCCTTATTTGGTGTAGTGGTAGTTCAAACTATCATATCTTGTTTATTGTATTGATCACTAGGGTTAATGACTGAGAGAAAGTGAGAGATTTTCATATTTATGGGGAATCCTAAATATAAAATCACTAATAGAATTAAGAAGACGGGCAATGAACAATGGTTGTGCATCTAAGAAACTTTTTACTAATTCTATTGAGAGTATATTTCCTCTCTTGGGTTGGAAGCCCCCCAGATGTAGGTGTTGTTGCACTGAATTGGGTTAACAATTCTCTTGTTTTATTTATTTTCTTTATGATATATTATTTATTTTCTATTATCTATCAATTATGGTATAAGATGTGAATACATTAGATTAGGCAGCTGATCCAACATTTATCACCTTAAGAAAAAAATTTCAATTAGTAAAATTGGAATAGCCTGTTGCATTGAGGATCCCATTGATCTCTATTGTGATAACAATGGTGCTATCATACAAACTAAGGAGCCTAGATCTCACTAACAATCCAAACACATACTTAGGCGATATAATCTCATTCGAGAGATAATATATTGCAGAGATGTGAAGATATGTAAAGTACAAACAATTGACAATGTTGTTGACCCGCTGGAAAAACCTCTTACGCATCAAAATCATCATGGTCATACTAGATCTATGGGTATTTAGTGTAAGCCTGAATGGCTCTAATTATAGTGGGAGATTATTGGTGTAAGCCCTAAAGGCCAATAGTTTTATTAGAACTTGTTACTTGTTTCAAATTATTTATTAATAATTAAAAATAATTTCTTTATTATGTTTGTATTTTCAAAATTGTAAAGTCCATAGAATAGGTAGTTCATTTAATAAAACATTAAGTGTGACTTAATCAATAAGGATACTATTATAAAAGTATTAGTAGTTGAGATTTATAATGAAGTTGGATAACATTAAAGCATTGACACTATTATGTGGACAGACTGAGAATCACATCTCATGGATCATGGATAAAAAGTTATCAAGTCTTCACATAGGTATGAATATTATGAGTAACATTTATACTAGACTGATCCATTATGAGAATACTACATAAAATGTTATACAAATTGTCATAATTTATTCTCATGGTGATAGTGGTGTAATTCATCCTTTAGTCTGAAACTACTATGAATCCTAGACGTGGAGTAGAGTACTTTATTACTGATCAAACATTGTCCGTAGTTAGATGACCAAAATGTAGTTGATGGGTACTCCACAAATCATGTTGAGGGACATGAGTGACCTAGATGGAATTTTTCCATCATGCGTAGCAAGATAAATGTCTAAAGTTCAAATATTGAATTGGACAAGGCTGAAAAGGTCCATGTATGTTCAATATAGAAATGAGGCAAAATGATAATTATAAACATTCGAATTATCACATAAAGATTTTTTCAGATCACATGACATTTTCGTGACTTTTCTAGGAGTTATGTGTTTTTAGATATCGTTAGGCATGGCAACGGGACGGGTCGAGGACGATTTTTACCTCCACGAACCCAAACCCGAATTCCCAAACAATTCCCGTTTCCCGCCCAAACCCAAACGAGGATGGAGAATTAAAACCCAAATCTGTCCCAAACGGGTTCAGGTATCCCTGTCCCGCCACCATCAATTTAGTAAAATCAAAATTTGTTAATCAAAATATTTATTTTTTTCGAAATCAAATCAAACTACAAATAATAAAATAAAACAATATCTAAATTTTTTTTAAATTTACATTTCAAATATTTTAAATAGTTAGTACAAATCAAAATATCAAAACATTGACCAAATATTTAATTTTCCAAATTAACAAAGCAAAATAATAATATACATAATAAAATAAACGGGGCAGGTACTAGTGTCCCCATTACCCGACCCGTCCCCATATTTTTTAATCTGGGAAAATCCAAACCTGAACCAAAACCCAGTCAAAGTGGGTTTTCCCCCTCAACTTCGGGGCGGGGTGGGTACCCGCGGGTATGGATTATGTTGCCATGCCTAGATACCGTGCAATGTTTATTATATTAAATATGTGATTTAATATAATTTCCAACTTCAGGAGAACCTACATGGTCACACATATAACGAAAAATTGATGAGATATGGAATAAATAAGTGAAATAAGGAACATCGTATGGTAAGATGTACTTAAGAGAATTACGCAACACCGTAAGGTACAATGCACTTAAGTTAATTGTAAAACATCTTAAGGTATACTGTACTTATGTGGAATACGAATACAATAAGGTATTGTATGCTTAAGTGAGATATAGTACACCATAAGGTACAATGCACTTAAGTGAGTTTTTTAGCTTACAACTTAGACAAGTGGTTTTATAAATAGAACCCTTGCATAGAAGCTTAGACACTTGATGAAATTCAGTTTGTAAAACCCTGGTCGTAGTTTCTCTCTCTCTCTCTCTCTCTATATATATATATATATATATATATATATATATATATATATATATATATATATATATCAATGATATTGAAGACAATATATTCGTGTGGACTGAGTAGAGACATTGTTCTTTGTTCAACGCATATGATCGCTCATCCAATTCTTCATCAAAGGTTTTAAACACTACAAGAGGTAAATGATTCTATCACTGATAATGCTCACTCGTAAGGATCTACTTAAGATAAATTTTTATTTTTCCTTCAGAATCCCCTTTAAGAAATCACATTTCATTTAGAAAAAACCTTCATGTATCTTCTTTGAGTGTCACTGTTCACAAAAGTTTCATTTTCTTAGGAATCATAATTAGAGTACACCACATGAGGATTAGTGTTCTTTCGTACACATGTTTTGATTATTTTTTTTCTAGTGGAGGTGGGTTCCATTGATAAAAGAATGAAGGGTTCTGATGAGGAGGTTGGATATGGTTAGGATAATAAGGGAAGCTTTTTTTTTTTGTTAAAATAGAAAATAACTTTTGTAGTTTCTTGAAAAGGAGAGAGTGAGGCTTAAAAAAAAACATATGCGCTTAAGTAAGAGTGAATCAGAGGGAGAGTAAAAATTTAAAATTTTTAATTTGGTGAGAGAAAAATAACTCTTAGGTAATTACTGAGGGATAACTTAAGGGACTGGCTATAAATTCCAGGAGTTATGATGGTTATAAAATCATCATTACTCATATGTGTTACTGCACTTCAGACCCATGCGCATAACTCCCTAGAATTTTGTCTCCCAATTTAAGTTATCTCTCCCCATTCACACTTTCATTTTTTAATTCATTTTTTCAACCACTTTTTGGATAATATAAGGTGTCTCCTTTCATCATAAAAATTTGATTTCCTCATACTTTCTTTACATTAAACTTCTTAACTCTTCCGAACTTTAGCAAAGGAAATCCAACCTGTCATCATAAAAATAGAAATACAAACATAACATTATTTTGGCCTGCATCCTAGTAGTGTTGTTTTTAAGTCTTATAACTTGACTTTGAACAAAAAAATTAATCATTCAAACTAATGGAATCTCTTATGATATTTAAAGGCTTTCCATAGTGACATTTCTCTCTTTAAGCATTCACTTTGAATTTCTCCCATGTTTGTTCATTCAAGAGGTCTACATCCCTATGAGAATAAATGTTTACCTTCTTAAAGAGGCCTGACCATCTTGATTTCAATTTTCTAGGTAATAGTTTCAACATAAAGTTAAACAAGAGCACCCTCTGTCCGTTTACAAATTCCATTTTCTAACATTTTCTGCCATTCTATTTCTTGGTCTTTTCCTTGAACAATTAAGCATTCTCATAAGAGAATAATTTATGATCTTCCAAATCATTAAATTGTAACATTCTTGTTTGCCTAATAGCTTGCAAGTTGAAATTCAATTTTTTAACAGACCAAAATACTTTGTGTTGAAATTCAATTGGAAGATGGGAAACTTTACAATAAATAAGTCTATAGGGAGACATTCCTAATGGTATTTTGAAAGAAGTTATATAGGCCCATATAACATCATACAAATGTTTGGATCATCTCGAAGTATCAACGAATGATGACAAACTTTGCATAATGCGTTGCATTGTCTTTATTGGTAAGAGCACATGTATACGATAAATGTTGTACTAAAATACTCTTCATCTTTTCCTTCTTTTGAATTTTCTTCTTCTTTTTATCTCCCTATTTTTCTTTTCTAACTATTCTTTTTCAATTTTATCATTTTCAACTAATTCTCCCTCATTGTTTTTTTCTACTTCAATCTCATTTTCTTTCTCTCTTTCTACCACAACTTCCTTTTTTCTAAACATCACCACCAATGCCCGCGCCAATTTCTCTACCACTATGAGTTATAATGGACTTAAAATACTCCTTCAGAATATCTTTAGTATTTGCAGAAAAAGTTCCCTTTTGTTAACCGACTAATTGCTTAGCTATTTGGCCAACTTGATTTTCAAGATTTTTAATGGCCGCATCAGTTATCTTTTGATTTGCCATGGGCATTTGCATGAATTGGTTCATAGTATCCTCCATCTTTAAGTTGCTACCTTGTGGTTGAGAATTTTGATAAGGATTTTGTCTATTGGAAGATCTGACTTCTATTCACCACCCTTGGCCATATTGTTGATTGTTTCCTCTTTATTGGTAACCATGATTGTTTCGATACAGTGCTTGCACTACATCAAAAATGACTTTTAATAGCACACCTTAGACAACACTATATTAAGAAAGCGTTGCTATAAGTAAAAAATGAAATAAAACACGGAAACTGTTCAAGAAAAATAGTGAAAGTGCTGCTAAAAGTCATACCTTAGACAACGCTTTTGGAAAAGTGTTGTCTAAGGTAGACATTAGACATCACTGTTAAAGGAATATCTTAGAAATCGCTTTCCTCAAAAGCGCTAACTAAGGTCTTATAATTTTAAAATAAAAAAATAAAAAGCGCTGTCTAAGGTTGACCTTAGCCAGCGCTTTTAAAGGGCTCCCTTAGACAGTGCTTTTGAGGAAAACGTTGTCTAAGGTTTAATTAAATGAAAATATTAGAATACTCAGTATTCTATTTTCATATCTTTCTTTCCCTCTCTACGAACGAAGATATTGTGCGAACGCCATTTACGACCTACCGAAGCTTCTAACGCCACCGTCGTCCACCGAGCTCCTATGTGACATTTAAGGTTGTCGTCGTACTCCTTCCTCCACCGTACATTGTCTCATTTTTGGTAAGTTTCTTCTTTTTATCCTTTAGGGCAAGCACGGAAATAGCTTATATCTGTTAGGGAATGCACGTAAATAGCTTATAAATATGAAAGAAGTAGCTTATAGAGATGAAAGAAGTAGCTTGTTACATTATTATATTTGATTTGTTAGTACACGTTTAGTTTGAGATTAATGAAGTGCTTATTATTTTAATCTCTTTTTGTATATAGTTGACCATGGTTGAAGAAATGCTTATTATTTTAATCTCTTTTTGAGATTGAGGAAGTGCTTATTATTTTAATCTTCTTTTGTATATAGTTGACATTGGTTGAAGAAGTGTTTAATATTTTAATCACTTTTTGAGATTGAGGAAGGGCTTATTATTTTAATGGGAATGACTTATTATTTTAATATCTTTTTGAAATTGAGGAAGTGCTTTTTATATTAATCTCATTTAGTTTGATTTGTTAGTAAATGTTTAGTTTGAGATTAAAGAAGTGTTGATTAATAGTCATAGCTTGGAAAGTTTGTGTTTAGAAATATTGTGTGGCTTATTTGTGAATAGCGTGTTATAGTAGAATAACATATCAGTGGTACGGTTCTTTAACGATATTCTAAGGTATTTTATTTTGTTTTCCTTAATAAGTAGGAAACCCATGGATAAAAAATGGATGTTTGCCGATTGATTGACCAAAGAGTACGAGAATGGGGTTGCAAAATTTGTTAAGTTTGTTGTTCAACACGTTAAAGACCCCAGTTGAATGAAATGTCCTTGCTTGGGTTGTTGTTATATTGGTAAGGTTGATGAAGATGGATTGAAATCGCATTTACTGAGGCATGAAATTGATCGAAGTTATCAATGTTGGAAATTACATGGTGAGAAAATTAACGAGAATGTTGAACCGAGGGGGAAAAGTAATACGACCTATGCTTCAGACGACAAAGACACATAAACATACTATTGTGATCGAGTCGAAGAGATTGCAGAAGCACTTGAAGAAGATCTTCATGATTGTCCTGAAATGTTTGAGAGGTTGGTAAGCAATGCAGAGAAACCGTTGTATAAAGGTTGCACTAAATTCACAAGACTGTCTACAGTATTAAAGTTGTACAACTTAAAGGCGGGCAATGGGTGGTCAGATAAAAGTTTCACAAATTTGTTGGCCCTTATGAGAGAAATGATACCGGAGGATAATGTTCTTCCTAATCGAACCTATGAGTCAAAAAAATGTTGTGCTCTATTGGCATGAGCTATGATAAGATACATGCTTGTCCAAAAGATTGCGTTTTGTTTTGAAACGAATATGCATCGTTAACTGAGTGCCCTAAGTGCGGTTTGTCTCGATATAAGAAAAAATTATCTCCAACAAAAGTCTTATGGTATTTTCCTATAATTATGAGATTTAGGCGCATGTTTCGTAGTGAAACCAATGCAAGACACCTGACTTGGCATGCAGATGAAAGAATTATTGATGGAAAGTATTGACATCTGGATGATTCACCACAGTGGTCGAAAATTGATAATGATTATCCTGACTTTGGAGAAGAAGCAAGAAAACTTTGCTTGACATTATCTACTGATGGAATGAACCCGCATGGTCTTCAAAGTATCTCATATACCACATGGCCTGCGATTCTTATGATTTATAACCTACCTTCATGGCTATGTGTAACACGGTGGGAGAACTGACTTTAGTTATGTTGCGGATAGCAAGAGTCGCCACCGACTTTTATTTTATCCAAAGGAAAGGCATAAAAGAACAGGAAAGACCTTTTAAAAAGATTTTTGGGTCCGGGGGGTAGGTTATGTAAAGGGAAGGTGTTAGCACCCTTTACATCTATGGTTATCCATGGGCTCTTAGTTACTTAGCTCACTTTAAATTGTTTTTGAAAAGGTGAAGTGTGTGAATATAAATTTTCATAAGAGTTTGATAATGATCCATGTACGGATGCGTAAAAAAACTTGTGTTTGAAAATTGTTTGAAAATTGTAAAGTGTTTGAAATTTGTTTTGAAATAGTGAGCAAGTAACTATGAGGAACCTACCTTAAAGTTTAAGTCTTTCTGTTCTTTATCCTTTAAATGGTAAGACTATCCCTATTATTAAGGAATAGGTAGTCATTACCTTGGATGTGAGGGACATATGAAGGGACATCTGTTTAATGAAGGCAACTGTAGGGTGTATTAAGCACTTTTGGAGGGACTGTCATCTTTATTCGAAAGGGACAAGATCATTACGAAGGCAACATTCGAAAAGGGACTTGATCTTTATTGTTAAGGGACTAGATGACTTTATTTTGAGGGACTTTTGCTTTATACACCCTACTTGACCTTTTTGATTAGACAACATGAGAGGTATCCCTAAGGAAGTGAGATGGCGATCAAAGATCGACTTACGTGTGTGAGTGTACAATTTAAAATATTTATCATTTGAATTAAGTGATCTAAATTAATTTTAAATAACATACATGTTTACACTCCCTATTTTTACTAACCATGACATAAAAATAAATAATTTAAATATTACAAAATATTACATCCAGGAGCAATTACAATAATAATAATAAAGCAAATTAAATAAATAGCAAAATAAATAAATAATTATAATTGGGTTAGTGAAAATAATAATAATAAAAATAATATCAAATTTAATGAGGTTAGTAATAATAATAATAATAAATCACAATATCTATAAATGGGGTTAGTAATAATAATAATAATATGAAAATAAATAGCATTAATGATAAAATAAATAAGAATATTAGCATAATAATTACAAGATCAAATTTTTATGAACAATTATTATTTAAGATTGCGAAGAAAATATAAACAATTAATTATCATAAAGTCTTAAATGTTATAAAAATTAAGTTAATTATAAACATATTATGAAAATAAATTATATTAAATTAACAAGTTTTAATTATTTTTTAAAACATATATTAAAAAAATTATTTACATACATAACTAGATTATAAACAATTATAGAATATTTACATATTATAAAAAAAAAATTAAACATTTTAATTTTTAGATTTTATGTACAAAATTTTAAATTATAAACAATGTAGGTCATATTTACATATTATAAAAATAGGATCAATTATGATTATATTTACAAAATTTAATAAGATAGATACATGAATGAAGATATGATCATACAATTACATTTACAAATTTAAAGATTATAATAAAATTTTATTCACTAATTAAAATATAAACAAGAATTACAATTAGGTTTTTTTTTAGAAAAATATTTTAGGGTTTTGAAAATAATTAGGATTTAATAATTTATAAAATTGCATTAGGGTTTTAAAAAAGATATTATGATTAAATTAGAGTTTGCAAAAATAAATTAAATTTTATATACAACAAAATATAAATCTAATTATTATTATATACATGTTTTTAATTTTAAATGTATAATTATAAAAAACTAAGTTTAGAATAGGAAAACATTTACATGATTATAATATAATTAACAAAACAATGAAATCATAAAAAAAAATTGAAACTTTCCTGGCTGGGAATTGAACCCAGGATGCCTTGCTTGACAACACCCATGCCATACCACCAGGGTCCTTAGCTTCTTTCATGCGCGTACCAACCACCAGGCCACTTATCATCCTATGAAATAATATACAAACAACACAATAAATATACAAATCAAAATTCAAAAATCTGAAGCGCGCGAAGATCTTCATCTTCAACCTTGGGTTCGCAGGTTTTCCTGCGAATTTATCTACAACTTTTCCTGCGATTATTCCTACCAATACAACCTGCGAACATCAAACACTATTCAAACAGCACAATTTTATCAAATTAAAAACATCTTTAACTTCCTTGCAACCTGTACAATCCAATTATGTCAACCAAATTCATTCATATTATGTAAATTGAAGAACCCAAATTTAGAGCTTTAAACCCTAAACATGGTATACTCATGATTCGGCCATAACTCTTCACCAAACTATCCAGACTTCATCTATAGCCAATAACAAACATCAATATATCATTAAAATTCATTATCAATAAGTAAATATGATGATTCGAAAAAAAATATATGAAGCACATGGATGATTTGGTTCATGCATTATGGAGTGTTTTGGATGCAAATAAGTGTTGGTTTCCACTCAATGAGGTCCAAGGATCATGGCTGTGTTCTCAAATTACCTTCAAATGTCCTGGAAGATTGAAACCGAATGTGAGTTTTTAAGAGGTTTTTTGGTTTATGAAACTTACTCTTGATGATGGCATTATGTTTAGTACTTATAGGAGATGGAATTTAGGTCATAACATTGATTGATCATGTGGAAATTTTGATTTGAAAAGATTGAAATTGATCATGTCTTAAAATTCAAATATTTGTGCATGAAGACTTGCTATTTTTGGATCAATCTCATGATTTCCTTCCCTTTCAACTTCAATCAATATTGAAGACCTTCTAGAAACCAAATCTCCATTAAATAATATATTTTCATATTTTATATTTATTTAAAATGATTTTTTATGAATTAAATCAAAATAAATAAAAATAAAATAATAAAAATTCTGATTTTTAATCATTTGGGTCGTGCATGATGATAATGTATGGATTGGATCACAATTTGGCAAGCCCATTTGGAAGAAATTGGTTTTAAACCTCCATTTTCATCATAAACCATCACAAAATTTCCCAACTTTGCAAGGGCACATCTCCCTCAATTTTAATGCTATGAGGGTGTTCTTGGACATTTTGGAAATCTTGAAGAGTCCTCTAAACAACCCCATTGGTTTCATGTCCATATCATTTACCAATCTCAAGTTATGCCCTTTTGAAGTTGTTGACTTTTTGTTGACTTTTGAAATGACCTATAATGTCTTAGCTCATACCTTCCAAATGAAGCAATTTTGGGCTTGGCTTGTGAGACACAAAGTTGTAGAGAATTCAATTTCCTTAAAAATGAGCTTTGAGTGGAGACTTGGTGATGAAGTATGTGAAAGTTATGGCTGGTCAAAGTTCAGTTGACTTTTACTAAGGAAACCCTAATTTAGAAACTCCTGATTATTGATGATCTGGAATCTCCTTGATGAATCATGATCAACCCTTGATCAAATGATGAATTTTACTTCATATACTTGATGTTGGCAAAAAATCATGAAGTTTGACTTTGGTTTGACCACAGTTGACCTCAGTTTGACTTTTTAACTGCATTGACTGATTTTGACTTATCTGATCATCTGACTGAGCAAACTTTTGAGAAAAATCTTGAAACTTGTCATGGGGGTTCTTACACACATATAAGATGTTATGAAGCTCACTTGAAGTCTTGGAAGTCCATTTAGCCTGATTAAAGTCAAAACCCTAGTTTTGGATGCACTGCTTAGGAGGTGCATTGTCTGAGGGAATTGTCAACTCTTCTGACCAATTGTGAATTTTGTGAACCTTGTGAACCATCATAAAATGTCTTGTGAACCTCATGGGAGGTATTGTGAACCTTGTGAACCTTGTGAACCTCATAAAGTGACTTGTAGACTTCATGAACCTCATGAAAGGTTTTGTAAGCATTGTGAATCTTGTGAACCTTGTGAACCTTCATAAAGTAACTTGTAGACTTCATGAACCTCATGAAAGGTCTTGAAAGCATTGGGAAACTTGTGAACCTTGTGAACCTTCATAAAGTGACTTGTAGACTTCATGAACCTCATGAAAGGTCTTGTAAACATTGGGAAACTTGTGAACCTTGTGAACCTTCTTAGCACACAAAATCTTGTATTGTGAGGGCAAATTTTGGGGTGCAACAGCTGCCCCTGTTCAATTTTCTGAAACCTGAGGGGTTAGATTGGTATATTTGCCAGTCGTGACCTGGAAGGTTGAAGGGGATTGAACACAAAAGCCCAAAAATTTGCACTCACCAGTGCGTAGAGTAATGCAGATGGCTAGTTGAATATACTTGAGTGGGCTTAAAGATGCCACTTGGAAGAACTGGAGATGGGCTTAGAGATGCCATCTAAAGAACTGGATATGATGATAGCTTTGTGTTGATACTGGATCTCAGTACTAGGTCTTTGTATAGGCCGTCTCTGAATCATTTATGCAACATGATTTGACTTGTTGAATGGACCAGTAGAAATAAATCTTCGTGGCGATTATCTCTTCTGGAAATATCTTGGACTAGGGAGCGGACCTTTATACAGACTGTTTGCCTACTCTCCAAGGTCAAAAGAACGTCAGGATTTGTTCTTAAGAGTCAAAAGAACGTCAGGATTTGTTCTTCTGAAAAAGTCTTGAACAAGGGGTCAAAAGAGCGTCAGGATTTGCTCTTAAGGGTCAAAAGAACGTCAGGATTTGTTCTTCTGAAAAAGTCTTGGACAAGGGGCCAAAAGAGCGTCAGGATTTACTCTTAAGGGTCAAAAGAACGTCAGGATTTGTTCTTCTGAAAAAGTCTTGAACAAGGGGCCAAAAGAGCGTCAGGATTTGCTCTTAAGGGTCAAAAGAACGTCAGGATTAGTTTTTCTGAAAAATATATTGAACCAGTGAATGGATCTTTTTACAGACCGTTTTCCTGCTATTCAAGGGGCCAAAAGAACGTCAGGATTTGTTCTTAAGGGTCAAAAGAACGTCAGGATTTGTTCTTCTGAAAAAGTCTTGAACAAGGGGCCAAAAGAGCGTCAGGATTTTCTCTTAAGGGTCAAAAGAACGTCAGGATTTGTTCTTCTGAAAAAGTCTTGAACAAGGGGCCAAAAGAGCGTCAGGATTTGCTCTCTTAAGGGTCAAAAGAACGTCAGGATTTGTTCTTCTGAAAAAGTCTTGAACAAGGGGCCAAAAGAGCGTCAGGATTTGCTCTTAAGGGTCAAAAGAACGTCAGGATTTGTTCTTCTGAGAAAGTCTTGAACAAGGGGCCAAAAGAGCATCAGGATTTGCTCTTAAGGGTCAAAAGAACGTCAGGATTTGTTCTTCTGAAAAAGTCTTGAACAAGGGGCCAAAAGAGCGTCAGGATTTGCTCTTAAGGTTCAAAAGAACGTCAGGATTTGTTCTTCTGAGGAATGTCTTGAACCAGGGAATGGATCTTTTTACAGACCGTTTGCCTGCTATTCAAGGACATCTTGAGTAGTGTATGGATCACTTCTGATCTGTTGTGAATTGTTGATATAACTTTATCTGCATATAACCTTCCTGCAAGGAGAATGTTAGTTTATGTTATATGTATGCATGCATAGTATGATGCACCTAAGTAAATGTATTATGTATTTATGGATATGTATGTTATGGTATGATATAAATGATGTATGTATGATATGATGCTGCCGGAAGAGTCTGGATGTCTTCGTATAACAACTGCTGGCCAGGGAAAATAAATCCCGATTCGTTGTTGAGGAATATGAGGATATTGTTCCCGTCTTGTTTGATAATAAGGTATACATAACCTTCAGTATGTTGGGGATAACAAGGTATATATAACCTTCGTCTTCGTTTGATAGTAGGGTAGATATAACCTCCCGTCTTCGTTTGATAGTAGGATAGATATAACCTCCCGTCTTCGTTCGTCGTACTCTTATTGGAAAGTAAATTCCCGAATATCCGTATGAGGATAAAAGAGATGGATATAAATTCCAATGGAGACATGACTTTATGAAGATGGATTTGTCCTACTGAGAGTTTTGTAACTGTCTTGTAGAGATGAACCGGCGAAGCTTCGTTGAAATCCTTCCCTCGTTCGTCCTTAGTAAATATTATTACTGCATTTTCATGCATTTCTGGTAAACATCAATCATATTAAGCACACATGCATTCAAGCCCAACTAATGGACGTTTCGCTTATGTAAAATAGGGTAAAAGTAAATCTGGATTCAGAGGGAAAAGTAAAGTTGAACTTGAGAACATAAACGTTTCAACTTCGAGAGTGTATAACCAATTGGATTTGGAGCTCCTGAAATTTTTAACTTTCCTGAATACCTTCCCCGAAATCCTCATAGCTGGATCTGAAGACATGATACTGACACCATCTGATACTACTGGCGTAGACAATTAATTTCCATCATGGTTTCAGCTGAGAATCCAATATCAAGGTAATACAACGAGAGGAATGTGTCTTCAAATTGTGATGGACCATATGCGCTCCGGGTATTAGATTTGAAGAGAAAGCATTGCCCCTTGGTTGAGGATGAATTATACCGTGATGGAAGTATCTGAATGTAGTTACCTCAAGAGAAATAAACAGAGTGTTTCACAATAATATGTTTCTGACATCATGAAACTCACATATATGAGGAGAGCTTCCTCTGGCTATTAAGCATTGTTGAATCTGGACCTGATTGCCCTGAATGAATTGAACAGTAACTTGGTATGCCCCCTTGATTAGGAAACAATGACCATGCCCCTGGCATTATGAATTCTGTAATGTTACCCTTGGCACTTCAGATAGATGAGGAGATCTGCCTCTGGCTGTTTAAACATAGTTGAATCTTGTCCTGATTGCCCCAAATGAGTTAGGCAGTATCATGGCCTGCCCCCTTGATTGGGAGATAATGACTATGCCCCTTTGTATACATGGGCTTTCATCCAGGAAGCAACTTTGTTTATCAGAAAGACTTTGATTTATTGAACATTCATCCTGTAAGTTTCTCTATTTATCATACACTCAGGTATATGCAAACAAATATACGCAAAAATGCAATGCTTATGTCTGTCTTGAAGTTTTTGAAAAAGATTTATTTTAGAAAAAACAATTTTTATGAAAACTGTGATATTAACTCAAGTTTTATAATAAGCCCTAAAGGAGTCAGGATACCTTTTTGTAGCAGTACGCTTTCAAACTAACCATGCTTCAGTTAGGACTTTTAAAGGGTTATAACGTGGCCTGGTTCATGGTTTAAGAAACAAAGGATAAAGGCTCAAATTTTATTTGTACCCAACCCATTCTCCATGATGTTCTTCAGTCCTATACTCAGTTAACTTATGCATTGAGGCTCAAATGAGTTTGGAATTGTAACACTGACATTTGTGATGGTTCAGAAACTCTAAATTTATTTGAACATTCAGTCATCTTTCTTTGTTGAGGATTCATAGTGACCTCTTTTTTTCTTTTGACTTTGTTATCCCTTCTTTTTGCCTGAACTGTTTATTTCAAAGTTACAGTCAGCGGGATGTCTTAATTTTTTTACTAAGTCTCCTTCATAGGTTTTGACTTAGTGGGTTTTTCTTTTTGCTGGATATTGACTGTCAGGTTTAATGATTACAAAGAACCATCATTAGTCGTGTACAACACAGATAATTGGCATATTTGAGTTAACCGAGTAACTACCCTGCCCCGGGTTATGAATAAGGGTTTTAATTTGTGCGAGAATAAAAACTCCTACTTCATAGGCTCAAAAGGGTTGACTAGGGATTAACTTCCTTATATCTCCACTGTTTAGGAATTGAAACAATGCCTGTACATCGTCAGCATAGTCTGTTCAAAAGCATACTGCATAAGATTATGGTATTGTTTTCGTCATCCTCCCTCTACAGGCTTATAACTTTATCAGGAGTTAAATATCACAAGATAGAAATAAGAAGCATAATTCAAAATATAGTGGAACGAATGGATTAATTCAAGACAAACATATGCAATGCATTAAAGAAAACAAAAGTTTAACATAATAGTAAGTGTTCAAACAAATAAAAGAAATTACAAATAAAAAATTCAAATGTTGTCCCATCCAGTTGGCTGAATGTCTTCAATTGCAATCTGTGAACTTTGAGGAGCAGTATACTTCACCATGAAATCAAATTTTCCACTTGGATGCCCCAAGGTGCCCCATATCTCAACAGGCATAGGTATTCTTCCTTTCTTGTTATTTTGGGCTACTTGTCTTGCAGCTTCGGTGTTTGATGGACGATGGTAAAATTCAACTTGACCTTCTGGAGTAACCTCTAGGATTCCTTCGTCAATCAGATCTTGAACCTTCTTATTCAATGCCCAACAGTTATTAGTATCATGTCCAGGACTGTTGGAGTGATACTTACACTTTGCCTTGGGATTATAGCGAGGAGAAGAGGTGTTTGGATTTTTAGGAGCATTTTCCAAGGAAATTAGCTTCATCTCCAACAGGCATTGCAAAACTTGTGGCATTGGTGTGCTGAACTTGATGAACTTCCTTTTACATTCCTTATGTTGGGGTAGATTAACCTTATCAGGTCTTTCTTCTTCAACTGAAGAACAATCAATGGCAACCGGTTTCTTACCTTCTTTTATCCTCATCTTTTTTCCAACCAAATCAGCTTGTTTTAATGGAGGTTGACTAACAATTAGATTCCTGACTCCATTACTTTGAAGTTTACGGACAAAGGCTCTTAACTCTTCTTGTCCCTGAGCTAAACTTTGAATTAGAACCACCTGGTCATTCATCTGGGTCCTCATTTCTGTCATCTCAGCTTGTAATTGTTTCAGCTGATCATCCTTGTTGTTCTCAGGATTCTTCTTCTTAGCCAGCAGTGTCTTCAATTCATCCTGCCCCTTGGTCAGGTTCAGGATCAGCTCTTGGAACTGTGCGTTTTGTGCCTGGAGATCCTTAACTGTTTGTTCAAGAGCCATTGCTGAAATAAACAGCGAGAAGATGAGAAACCTGTGCACAATTATAAACCTGTGATGCAATGATATGGAATGTAAATGCGTATGCAATGTTTTCAAGGACCGCAGGATTTAAATTTGCTTAAACAAACACGAAGGTAAACTTTTATTAGTAATAACTTTGTTTTGCCTCTTGGGCATACAAAAGATGGGGTTTTAAGTCTCCCATGGACATTTCCTCTTTGTGTTGAGGTATGAGTTGAGATTTCGTTCCTCATGAAGTTGCTTTGTTAGTTCCAGGATTCTTTCTTGGCTTGCTTTGTAATGAGCCTCGAAAGTATCCCTTTGTTCCTTCAACTGGATCCAGGATCTCTGTAAGTCTTCCATGTCAGTAGGCATGTCTGGGTGAAGGATGGTATAAGCAGTGTCTCCTTCAACAACAGGTTCCATGGTAACTGGCAGGATAGCAGGATATGGCATCATGAGAGTCTGAGCACGAGATCGCACCCATCTGAGATAAGCCTCCATAGGAATAGTGTACTTAGGCTCTAGTGTCTTGCTGTCAACCCTGTTTACTTTTCCCCAAGCTCGTATGAATCTCTGACGGTAACCTTGAAGATCGTTGTCGTAATCAAACACACTGCCCTGAATCAACATGTCATGTGGACCATCACTCCGAGCGTAACCAAACTGTCGTAAAGCTAGAGAGGGGTTGTAGGTGATGCCTCCTCTTATGCCTAGAAGTGGCACATTAGGAAATTCCCCACAACGATCAATAATAGTGACATTCTCCATAGATCTGGAACACCAATGGATATCTGAATGCGAGAGTGACATGATCCTCTTGGACCATCTGAACCCTTGCTCATTCTTCATTACTGATCGAGGAAGGTGAGAAATAAACCACCTAGAAAGCAAAGGTATGCAGCACATCAAAGTTCCTCTTGCCTTTGTAGTACGGGTGTGAAGAGAATGCAGGATGTCTCCAAGTAAGGTAGGTACTGGATTGTGACTCAGGAATATGTTGATGGCATGAACGTCTATGAACTGATCTGGATTGGGGAACAATACTAAGCCATAAATCAACAGGGCTGAGATCTCCTCAAAAGCATCATAGCTCATGGCCTTCAAGAACACTTGAGCTTTATCCATTAATACCTTAGCAAGAATACCTTTAACTCCGCTTCTCGTTTCCAGGACAATGTCAGACTTCTTCAGATGTAGAGCTGCAGCAATAACCTCTGGTTTAAGCTCCTTCTCCAGGCCTGTGAAGGGTCTTTGATCAAGAACAGGTATGCCCAGAAGTTTAGAGAACTCCTCCATGGTTGGAACCAGCTGATAGTCGGGGAATGTAAAACAGTGGTGCTTAGGGTTAAAGAACTGAAACAGAACACTCATCATGTCTTCATTGAACCCTGAAGTGACTAGATCCAATAGGTGACCATGTCTCTTGATGAACTGGGAGTGATCAGACACTTGAGAAACCAACTCTTTAAGCTTAGCAGGTATGCCCACAAAGTTGATCCTGATGGTGTTTCTACGAGCAGAAGCCATGACCTGTAACAAAGAACAAAGATAAATCCTTTGGTCCTTGAAATGGTTAGTGAAAATGCTATGCTTATGATGCATGATGATGTCATGATGTTATGCTCAATCACAAACATGTGGCACACACAAACAAGTCACACCATAGCCCTAGGCTTAAAGGCTTGCATGAGGTTCAAAGGTAAGTACCCTCCCCTGAAGTTGGTTGGTTCATCCTGTCCTACAAAAGTAACCAGGTTCTAAGGGATCTCAATATCATTGATCCTTCACAAGGGTGGTTGATCAGAAGGCAACTTACTTGCCAACCAAAACCCTCCAAGTTTAAGATCTCAATGAGTGTAGTATCGAGTGTCAACTAACTTCAGTCTGCACCAAAGCCGGTTACCTCACTACTTTCTAAAGGCCAAGATGAGTTAACTAGGGTTCTAAAAGTTAGTTAGTGCATTGACAACATATGGCAGCCTCATATTATCCTCAACTTGACTTAAGGAACATAAGCACCAACCAAGAAGTCGCACTAACTATGGCCACCAGATCAACCGTATCGATATACGTCGTACAGTTTCCTTGGTCTATTGCCATTTACCTAAGGTACACTAGATCCGGGTTAGGACCTTTCACACATAAGAGCACCCAACAAGATAAGTATAAAGCAAACAAGACAAACAATTTAAGTGATCTAATTCCTAAGGGTACCCCTCTTTAATATTAAGTCCCCAGCAGAGTCGCCAGTTCTGTAACACGGTGGGAGAACTGACTTTAGTTATGTTGCGGATAGCAAGAGTCGCCACCGACTTTTATTTTATCCAAAGGAAAGACATAAAAGAACAGGAAAGACCTTTTAAAAATATTTTTGGGTCCGGGGGGTAGGTTATGTAAAGGGAAGGTGTTAGCACCCTTTACATCCATGGTTATCCATGGGCTCTTAGTTACTTAGCTCACTTTAAATTGTTTTTGAAAAGGTGAAGTGTGTGAATAGAAATTTTCATAAGAGTTTGATAATGATCCATGTACGGATGCGTAAAAAAACTTGTGTTTGAAAATTGTTTGAAAATTGTAAAGTGTTTGAAATTTGTTTTGAAATAGTGAGCAAGTAACTATGAGGAACCTACCCTAAAGTTTAAGTCTTTCTGTTCTTTATCCTTTAAATGGTAAGACTATCCCTATTATTAAGGAATAGGTAGTCATTACCTTGGATGTGAGGGACATATGAAGGGACATCTGTTTAATGAAGGCAACTGTAGGGTGTATTAAGCACTTTTGGAGGGACTGTCATCTTTATTCGAAAGGGACAAGATCATTACGAAGGCAACATTCGAAAAGGGACTTGATCTTTTATTGTTAAGGGACTAGATGACTTTATTTTGAGGGACTTTTGCTTTATACACCCTACTTGACCTTTTTGATTAGGCAACATGAGAGGTATCCCTAAGGAAGTGAGATGGCGATCAAAGATCGACTTACGTGTGTGAGTGTACAATTTAAAATATTTATCTTTTGAATTAAGTGATCTAAATTAATTTTAAATAACATACATGTTTACACTCCCTATTTTTACTAACCATGACATAAAAATAAATAATTTAAATATTACAAAATATTACATCCAGGAGCAATTACAATAATAACAATAAAGCAAATTAAATAAATAGCAAAATAAATAAATAATTATAATTGGGTTAGTGAAAATAATAATAATAAAAATAATATCAAATTTAATGAGGTTAGTAATAATAATAATAATAAATCACAATATCTATAAATGGGGTTAGTAATAATAATAATAATATGAAAATAAATAGCATTAATGATAAAATAAATAAGAATATTAGCATAATAATTACAAGATCAAATTTTTATGAACAATTATTATTTAAGATTGCGAAGAAAATATAAACAATAATTATCATAAAGTCTTAAATGCTATAAAAATTAAGTTAATTATAAACATATTATGAAAATAAATTATATTAAATTAACAAGTTTTAATTATTTTTTAAAACATATATTAAAAAAATTATTTACATACATAACTAGATTATAAACAATTATAGAATATTTACATATTATAAAAAAAAAAATTAAACATTTTAATTTTTAGATTTTATGTACAAAATTTTATATTATAAACAATGTAGGTCATATTTACATATTATAAAAATAGGATCAATTATGATTATATTTACAAAATTTAATAAGATAGATACATGAATGAAGATATGATCATACAATTATATTTACAAATTTAAAGATTATAATAAAATTTTATTCACTAATTAAAATATAAACAAGAATTACAATTAGGTTTTTTTTTAGAAAAATATTTTAGGGTTTTGAAAATAATTAGGATTTAATAATTTATAAAATTGCATTAGGGTTTTAAAAAAGATATTATGATTAAATTAGAGTTTGCAAAAATAAATTAAATTTTATATACAACAAAATATAAATCTAATTATTATTATATACATGTTTTTAATTTTAAATGTATAATTATAAAAAACTAAGTTTAGAATTAGAAAACATTTACATGATTATAATATAATTAACAAAACAATGAAATCATAAAAAAAATTGAAACTTTCCTGGCTGGGAATTGAACCCAGGATGCCTTGCTTGACAACACCCATGCCATACCACCAGGGTCCTTAGCTTCTTTCATGCGCGTACCAACCACCAAGCCACTTATCATCCTATGAAATAATATACAAACAACACAATAAATATACAAATCAAAATTCAAAAATCTGAAGCGCGCGAAGATCTTCATCTTCAACCTTGGGTTCGCAGGTTTTCCTGCGAATTTATCTACAACTTTTCCTGCGATTATTCCTACCAATACAACCTGCGAACATCAAACACTATTCAAACAGCACAATTTTATCAAATTAAAAACATCTTTAACTTCCTTGCAACCTGTACAATCCAATTATGTCAACCAAATTCATTTATATTGTGTAAATTGAAGAACCCAAATTTAGAGCTTTAAACCCTAAACATGGTATACTCATGATTCAGCCATAACTCTTCACCAAACTATCCAGACTTCATCTATAGCCAATAACAAACATCAATATATCATTAAAATTCATTATCAATAAGTAAATATGATGATTCGAAAAAAAATATATGAAGCACATGGATGATTTGGTTCATGCATTATGGAGTGTTTTGGATGCAAATAAGTGTTGGTTTCCACTCAATGAGGTCCAAGGATCATGGCTGTGTTCTCAAATTACCTTCAAATGTCCTGGAAGATTGAAACCGAATGTGAGTTTTTAAGAGGTTTTTTGGTTTATGAAACTTACTCTTGGGAGGCAGAAATTTTTTTGTCTTGATGATGGCATTATGTTTAGTACTTATAGGAGATGGAATTTAGGTCATAACATTGATTGATCATGTGAAAATTTTGATTTGAAAAGATCGAAATTGATCATGTCTTAAAATTCAAATATTTGTGCATGAAGACTTGCTATTTTTGGATCAATCTCATGATTTCCTTCCCTTTCAACTTCAATCAATATTGAAGACCTTCTAGAAACCAAATCTCCATTAAATAATATATTTTCATATTTTATATTTATTTAAAATGATTTTTTATGAATTAAATCAAAATAAATAAAAATAAAATAATAAAAATTATTATTTTTAATCATTTGGGTCGTGCATGATGATAATGTATGGATTGGATCACAATTTGGCAAGCCCATTTGGAAGAAATTGGTTTTAAACCTCCATTTTCATCATAAACCATCACAAAATTTCCCAACTTTGCAAGGGCACATCTCCCTCAATTTTAATGCTATGAGGGTGTTCTTGGACATTTTGGAAAGCTTGAAGAGTCCTCTAAACAAACCCATTGGTTTCATGTCCATATCATTTACCAATCTCAAGTTATGCCCTTTTGAAGTTGTTGACTTTTTGTTGACTTTTGAAATGACCTATAATGTCTTAGCTCATACCTTCCAAATGAAGCAATTTTGGGCTTGGCTTGTGAGACACAAAGTTGTATAGAATTCAATTTCCTTAAAAATAAGCTTTGAGTGGAGACTTGGTGATGAAGTATGTGAAAGTTATGGCTGGTCAAAGTTCAGTTGACTTTTACTAAGGAAACCCTAATTTAGAAACTCCTGATTATTGATGATCTGGAATCTCCTTGATGAATCATGATCAACCCTTGATCAAATGATGAATTTTACTTCATATACTTGATGTTGGCAAAAAATCATGAAGTTTGACTTTGGTTTGACCACAGTTGACCTCAGTTTGACTTTTTAACTGCATTGACTGATTTTGACTTATCTGATCATCTGACTGAGCAAACTTTTGAGAAAAGTCTTGAAACTTGTCATGGGGGTTCTTACACACATATAAGATGTTATGAAGCTCACTTGAAGTCTTGGAAGTCCATTTAGCCTGATTAAAGTCAAAACCCTAGTTTTGGATGCACTGCTTAGGAGGTGCATTGTCTGAGGGAATTGTCAACTCTTCTGACCATCATAAAATGTCTTGTGAACCTCATGGGAGGTATTGTGAACCTTGTGAACCTTGTGAACCTCATAAAGTGACTTGTAGACTTCATGAACCTCATGAAAGGTTTTGTAAGCATTGTGAATCTTGTGAACCTTGTGAACCTTCATAAAGTAACTTGTAGACTTCATGAACCTCATGAAAGGTCTTGAAAGCATTGGGAAACTTGTGAACCTTGTGAACCTTCATAAAGTGACTTGTAGACTTCATGAACCTCATGAAAGGTCTTGTAAACATTGGGAAACTTGTGAACCTTGTGAACCTTCTTAGCACACAAAATCTTGTATTGTGAGGGCAAATTTTGGGGTGCAACACTATGTATGAAGCATAAGTACATGGTGTTATCTATGTTAATCTCCGGGCCTAAACAACCAGGGAATGGCATAGAAGTATACTTGACACCTTTGATCGAAGATTTAAAGATTTTGTAGGAGAACAGTGTAGAGGTTTATGATGGATATAGGAAATAAAGTTTCAATTTGAGGGCGATGTTGTTTGGCACAATTAATGATTTTCCAGCATACATGAATCTATCTGCGTATAGCATTAAAGTTCAACGTGTGTGTCCTGTTTGTGAAAATGGAACCGATACGATTCGATTGGAACTTTGTCAGAAGAATGTGTTTCTCGATCATCGTAGATTCTTACATTCTAAACATCAATATCGTGGGTGGAGAAAAGCATTCAAAGGAGACACCAAACAGCGTAAACCTCCACCCGTTTTGTTAGGTGACCAAGTTTTTGAAAAGGTGAAAGATGTGCGTACTGAGTTTGGAAAGCCTTTTTCACATAAGGTTGTCAAAGGTGGGTGGAAGAAGAGGTCGATATTTTTTGAATTGTCATATTGGAAGTCTTTGTACGTGAGACATTTTCTCGATGTTATGTATATTGAAAAAAATGTATTTGAAAGTGTTATTGGTACGTTACTCAATATAAAAGGAAAGTCTAAGGATGACCTTAAAGCAAGGGAGGACATGTTAAAAATGGGAATGAGAACTGAATTAACACCCGTAAAGAAAGGAAGACGAACATATCTACCACCTGCTGCTTTTACTCTTTCTAGAAAGGAGAAAATTTTTGTGTGTAAGTTTTTGAGTGAAGTTAAGGTTCCAGAAGGATACTCTTCAGATATTAGAAGACTTGTTATGAAAGACCTCAAGTTGAAGAGTTTGAAGACACATGATTGCCATGTTATAATGGAACATTTTCTAACAATAGGTATACGTTCTATTTTGCCAAAAAAATTAAGAAGTGCCATAACTAAATTTTGTTTTTTTCTTTAGGTCAATTTGTAGTAAGGTGATCGATCCCAAGATCTTACCAACACTACAAAAAGAGATAGTTATTACCTTGTGTGAGCTTGAAATGTATTTTGCTCCCTCTTTTTTGACATAATGGTACATCTAGTTGTTCATCTTGTGAAAGAGACACAATTGTGTGGAGCAGCATATATGAGATGGATGTACCCTGCTGAATGGTATATGAAAATATTAAAAGGGTACGTGAAAAACCGAAGTCGACCAGAGGGTTGTATTGTTGAATGATACATTATTGAAGAAGCGGTTGAGTTTTGTACTGAATATTTTTCTAAAGTTCAATCGATTGGACTCCCCAAAGCTCATATTTTCGAAAAAAAGGAAGGTAAAAAATTAATTGGAAATAAAATTGTGACAATATCAAGGGATGAACGGGATCAAGTGCATTTGTATGTTTTGCACAATGATAATGAGGTTGAGTCATATGTTAAAATGCACAAGGATGTACTCCGAAGGTTAAATCCGAACAGAAATGAAAATTGGATAGTACGAGAGCACAATCAAAGTTTTATAGAATGGTTAAAGGATCATATTTATTCGAAGCACTCTTCAGATCCTGCTTTGGTAACAAAAAGGTTGAGATGTTTGGCATATGGTCCAAGTTTGCATATGTTTTCTCATAGCGCATACACAATTAATGGATAAACATTTTATACCAAAGAACAAGATGATAAAAGTACTATGCAAAATAGTGGTGTCACTGTGCTGGCTGAAGCAATGCATATATCAAGTATGAAAGACTTAAAACCCAAATATGCAAATTTGTCATATTTTGGAGATATTGAGCATATTTAGGTGTTTGCTTACGAGAAGTTTCAGATTCCCATCTTTGGTTGAAAGTGGGTAAATAGTAGTGGCATACTAATGGATAAGTATGGGTTTTTGCAAGTGGATCTTAATAGGGTGAGGTATAAAGATGAGCCTTTTATTCTTGCATCTCAAGCTAAACAAGTGTTCTATGTCAATGACCCTATGAGTAAGAAATGGTCTATAGTGCTTTTATCTAACAAAGTGGATGATGATAGCGGTGTGGATCAATGTGATATTGATGTTGAGAATGAGTCATGCATTAGACGAAATGAGTTGAATGGAAATGACCAAGATGAGGATCTTATAGTGGATTAGTCATATATCAGAAATGATCATAACGAGAGAATTTGGATCAATTCATCTGCCCGTATTGCTAAGAAATAAGTAATTCATATTCTAACCAAGAAAAGAAAGAGATGTTAGTGAAAGAGGTAATATAATAAAATGTTATATATTATGTCATTTTCAATAAATTTATATGTTTTTCTTTATTTTTCATAATTTATATTTGATATCCTTGGTTTCTTTATTTTTCATTTTCAATAAATGTTATTTGGTCTCATAATTTATAGCTTAGACAATTACTTTTATTATAAGTTATATTTGATATTCTTGGTTTACTTATAACAGGTTATATATGGCTACTAACGAGGAGCACTCACATGATGATGATTCTATGCATTAGGGAGGTAATAAAAAGGTATCTACAGAAGAGGAAATTAAAAGAGGCATACCAGTGATGAAGAAAGTGATCCATGCTAGAGATCAAGGCATCATTTTAGATGTGCATTGGAGCCCACTAGGCCAGCTTATTGAACCTAACAGTTATACCTTAACTAGTTTCATTGGTGCCCTTATAAGGAATGAGATTCTAATCACTTGTGACGATTGGAGAAATAAATAGTTGAAAGAAGCCAAAGAAAAAAATCTAGACTGAGATAAAGGTACAATAATTATGTCTTCAATTATGCGAACTAATTATGTCTTTTAAATTACTTGTTCTAATGCACAATGTGTATGTTTTTCTTTGAGGTGTTTCAACATCGAAGATGATAGACGAAATTTTTGTCTCAAATTGGTCGGAAAGCTACTAAGAGGGTTTAGAACATTTTTATCCTCCAAGTTTCTTAGGGACGCAAATGGTAATTATGTTGATGCAGAGCTTCCATCTAAATATGGAAGTTTGATTAGACAAGAAGAATGAGACACATTTAAATCCAAACGAAAAAACCCAAAATTTAAAAGAATAAGTGAAACAAATCGGGAAAGAGCATCAACTCCTGCGTATCCGTACATGAAAAGACGTGTTGAATATGGATGCTTAGAATAAACTATTGTAAGTATCTATAAATTGCAATGATATACTTGTTCATCATGAGTTATATTTGATCACATTATTTGGCTTAATGTGTAGTTACAAAAGGAAGGTAGTTCTGAAACATCTCTTCATGCACATGTTTTGTGGAAGGAAGCCCATGTGGGCAAGTTTGGAGTTGCTAAAGAAGATGTTATACAAGTATATGAGAAATGTGTAAGTATAACATTATTTCCTTAATTAAATAAAAAAATTATTAACAAATATTTGACAAATATTCGATATTCATCTGATTTTCAGGAGGCACTATCTCAGTCTTTATCTCCAGATCATACTAGGAGCATACTTAGTCGGGCATTAGATGTCCGTGAGTATTCAGGTCAGGTGAGGGGTAAGGGATTTGGGATCACCCCGACCTCTTTGAGTATTAAAAAAAGGAAAGGATCCTAGTAATAAAGAACTTAATCAAAAATTGGAAGCACTGGAAGCTGAAGTTCGTGCATTAAGAAAAGAAAAAGAGGCTAGCGCTTCAACATGTTTTAAAGATGGTTCGGACAAAGATAACATCAATTATAACTTTAAACCGAACATTCCAGAGGTAATTATATATATTTTTTATTAAATTGAACTATTAGCTTAAATTATGTAATTGACATATATACACATTAACAATTTCATATTTATTATTGGTTTTAGGGCATTTCCCCTTGTCACCTCTACTTATCGTCACCATATTATCGGATGGTATTCAAGGGAAACATAACACTAGCGGAGAATTACTTCACACTAGACCACTCCCAACTGGATTTTTGAAAGTCGCGGTTGAAATTGCTGTAGAGCCGAATGCATTATTACCATATCCTGACGATGCTTCGGATGCAACAACGGTGAAACAAGCAATAAGTTTGTTTGTTGCATGGTCGACAAGCCTCATTAGCGTAGCATATGAGGTATGCTTAAAACCATTATGAACATTTGTTAACCTTAATGTGTAGATTCAATGTTTTTACGCGCATATTACGTATATTTTTTACATGGTAATGTTCATTAGACTCCAACAAGATCCAAATCAAAAGATAAGGCTATTCCGCGGCATACCGAGTCCGTTGTTTCAAAAAAACAGGTACATCACAATTATATGATATTCATGTATGGGAAATGTTAAATTCGTGATTTTATACTTCATCTAACTAATTATATGATATGTAGCTTCATGGTAAGGAGATTAGCAACGTCTCCACACAAAAAAAGGTTGGTGCTAAGAAGACTGCGACTAGAAATAAACCTACCTCCAAGTATAGGTTGTGCCTTCAGACGTTTCTAGAATTGATAGATATTCCGACTGGAGGTATTCGTCTTATACGTATGGAGGAAGGTATTACTGGCTTTGAATAAGAACAAACAGTTGGTAATGACGAATTTGTGCAAGTTTTTCATCATGAAGAATTAGGCGTCAGTATTGTCAATACATATGTGAGGTATATCCGATCTACTTTGTTATATTAATTGAACAACTATTTACTTTATATTTCAAATGAATAGTATAATGTTAATGATGTTTTTATTTAAGGTTTTTGTATGACAAAGTGATGCGCCCAAGTGGATTGGACGAAAGATTTGCATTCCTAAGCCCTGCGCCCGTCAACTTAAGTTTAATCTTAAGTAAACCAGATGAGGTCATGGTGTACGTACGCAACCTCTTCATGGCCAACAAAGATACGAAAAAGTTGTTCTTTTTACCGTTTAATATCGGGTTAGATTTTCATTCTAAATTCATCTATTATAATTTTTTTTTTGTATTTTGACGTCGTGTAGAAAGTTTCCATCTAACATTTGTTTAATCTTACAATGGACATTGGGTGTTGGCCGCAATTAATCCTATAAGAGAATTTGTTTATTATCTTGACTCGTTAGGAAATGATTAGACAACATACCCGAATATGAAGAACATGATTCACACGTAAGTGAGATTGTTCTAAATATTCATGTGTGTATTTATTTATTTATTTATTTATTTATGTGAATTATTCTAAATATTCATTTATATTTTATTAGCATTATACAAGCTTTTTGAGCCCAACGAGATATCCAAGTATCAAAGAGGAGAGCCAACAACATTACATGGATAAAAGTGGCGGTATATTAATTATCACATTTTTTATTATATTAGTGATGATACTTGATAAAACTTAGGATTTATCCATATTTTCTTTTCATGTGTAGTGTCCTCGACAACGTAATTGTATAGATTGCAGATATTTCATATTGAGGTTTATGAAAGAAACTCTTTATTTGGACCGATTAGATATTCCAATCGATGTATGTATTTCTAACTTATGAGTTATTTTAATATTTAACACATATTTCTCATATAATTAAATAGTTGAAACTAAATCAAACTATGCTTTATCGTTATGTAGTACTTTGATGAATTCAAGTGTGCATATTATTCAAGAGATCATTTGGAAGAAATTAAAGAGGAATGATGTCAATTTATTATGGAGCTCGGAGTGTTATAAGGTATATTGTACTCTTACTTTAATTGATGAAAATTTTGAGTATGTGTATGTAACAATAGACATATTGATTATGACTTGTTTTAATTGATCAATTACAATATTTTTATGTTGTTTCAGGCTATAATATAGTTGGATGAAAATGTATAGCTCGGAGTGTTATCACATTTTTGTTTATGTAGATTATTTTAAAAATTTCGTATACCTTAGACTGTGCTTTCAACCAAAAGCGCTGTCTAAAGTGGGGTTTAGAAAGCGCTTTCATTAAAAGCGCTGTCTAAGGTGGGGTTTAGAAAGAGCTTTTACTGAAAGTTCTGTCTAAAGTATACCATAAAAATAACAAAAGCATTGTCTAAGGTATATTAAAAAAAAGGCAAAAAGTGCTGTCAAATGTGGGGTTTAGAAAGCTCCTTTGACAATAAAAGCGTTGTATAAAACACCTTTAGACAACGCTTTTGATATTAACCAAAGCGCTGTCTAAACCTTTAGCAACGCAGGTTTAGAAAGTGCTTTTAAGAGCTGTCTAAGGGCAAAAAAAGCGCCGTCTATTGTCTTTTATGGCATATTGTTGCCTTTGTTGGTATTGATTTTGATTCCCCATATAGTTCACCTTTTCATTTGTCGAAGGACAATAACCTCTAGGATGATCTTTGTTGCGCAATTCACAAAATGAAGATTATTGATGTTTGTTAGGGACTTCATGTATATCCTTGAGTTGTTGAGGAAGCTTCCCCATCTGTTTTATAAGTTCTTCCACTTATTGAGATAACAATTTGTTTTGAGCCAAAATAACATCATTAGTTCCCAATTCAATAATTCTCACTTTCTTTTGTGATGAACGTCTATTGTATTAACCTTGGTGATCATTGAGTTCCATTCTGTCAATAATAGCTATTGTGTCTTCTGCACTCTTTGACATTAAAGAACCACCTGGTGTTGCATCCAAAATAAGTTTTGGTTATGGTTGGAGTCCATTGCGGAAAATATGAATTTGAGTAAGCTCATCAAAGGCATAATTGGGATATATTCTTAACATTGACTTGTAACGCTCCCATGATTCGTAAAGGGATTCAATTGAATCTTGAGAAAATACCGCACTTGTTGTTTTGGCCTCCATAAATCTGTTATGTGGAAAAAACTATCAAGAATTTTTTATCAAAGCACATTCCAATCTGTCATAGTTTGAAGTGGTTGGTCGATATATCATTCTTTTTACTTCCCCAATCAAATAATGAGGGAACGATATTTTAAATACTTGTTCTTCTTCTACTTTAGGATCTCCAAGTGTACCGACAAGCTCATAAAACTTAGTAATATGGATGTATGGGTCTTCATGATAAAGTCATGTGAAAGGATTTGCATATATTATTTGAAGCATTCTGGTCTTCATCTCCAGATTCCTTGCATTCTATGCAGGTCTGATAATATGAGCATTCCTTCTAGGGCTGTTTGTACACGACAATCCTTGAAGCACTACTTTAGCAATGGTTTTTTTCTTCAATAATAGGAGTTGTTGAATAAGTACTACCAGAAGTTCCTTCATGTTGTTTTCTTTCCTTATATAATTGCACTCTTCTTCTGGTTTTGCTATTAAGTATACAAGTTGTTCTTTCAATCTCAGGATAAAAAAGAAGTTGATTTTCAGGTAAACTTCCTCGCATAAACAAAGTTCTGAAATAGTAACCAAACAATTGAACAAACACAAGGGATAATGAATATGACAATGTAATAGTCTAAAATAACTTAAAGCAATAGAAACTGTTGCAATGCATGCAATATCTAAACGCCAATCCCCGACAACGACGCCATTTTGTTGAAAGTGTTTTTGGTGGGGCATGTATTTGTCTTATCGTATCCATATGGATTAGTGCGATATCTCCATAGTTCAAAAATTATCAATTTTTTTAAGTAAGGATTTCAAAGGGTTTTCGATTGTGGAAAGAAACATTCACTAGAATTTGTAACAACGATAAAAGATTCAAAAAGTTAAAGTTTAAAAAGAATGTCAAGTTTAGAGTTCATTAACCTATTTCATATGTATTTGAATAATATAGCATGTGAACTTTATTTATAATCAACATAACCACATATCACTCAACCATACCGCTTATGTCTAATTGGTATTGCAATTTTTACTATATTATTTAATCGACGATATCTCAACCTATTAAATAATATAATAACATTAAAACTTGATACAGGTGGAAATCAAAATCCAAATCTATGCCTAGACTTTGGCATTGGATAAATGAAAAATTAGGTCAATACTTGAAAGATATTTCTCAACAATAATTCAAACCACAAATATAACATAAAAGCAAAGATAATAATCTATATTGATCATTAACTACTTCACATACAAAGGATCAAAATAAATACATACTACTTAGATTAATTACATCTAATCTTGAAAAAAGGGGGGTTTAGATACACATCATTGTATCTTTCTTCACAAGAAAGGAGAAGAGATTCACAATCATCAATGTTGAAAAGTCAAAGATCGATGCTCCAAAGACTTGATTCTGAGTTCTCTACTGTTTTTTGTGTGTTTTGCTCTCAAAATGGGTACTGTGTGCTAAAATTCTTAAGTAGAAAAATATATATACTAGAATGCAAAAGCAGGCCATGCTAAGCACAAATAGAGCTCTCTTAGCGCGGCTACGAGACAATAAGATCAAACAACCACAAACAACGCTAAGCGTTGCACTGAGCGCGCTACCCTCTGCATGGCCATCTCTACGCGCGCTTTTACCGTGATAAGCACAAAATGAAACTCTTGATTTCCTTCCAAAAATTCATCCTGAAGCTTTTCTTTTTTACTTTTAAGTGCCCAATGCTTCAACTATGCTAGGAAACCTACAAAATGAAATGCATGTGATCAAACTATACAATATTTACACGATAAAACTAAAAACCAATTATTTACACTAAAGTTAAGATTTTGCCTTAAAATTCCAATGAAACCCGATGAAAGGGACCACAAAATTCTATTGATTATATACACAATTGGGCCCTTATCAACAACTTTGAAGGATATTTTGAAAAGTTATGAATCTCTCAACCTTTAGCCAACTTTTACCTATTCCTAAGGTGATCAAGCAAAGAAACAAATATATATATATATATATATATATATATATATATATATATATATATATATATATATATATATATATATATATATATATATATATATATATCATTATTTCACATAGTAAAATATATCACTGCAAATCACACCATTTAACACAAAATACTACTTTTCATTAAACTTCATATTGCTCAACATAAAGAGTTTTAGATCATGGTTAATAAAAGAAATACAACAACACAAGGTTTTACCTTCAACATTTCTAAACACAAATAAAAAAGAAAATATAAACCTAAGTATGACACTTTACTCCTTGCAATCTCTCAATCATCAAGAGGTGAGTTCTATCATGCCATAATGCTCAACACTTCTTCAATGAATGAAGCATAGATGGAACTCTCACAATTAGTTCAAACTTCTTCTTCTTCTTCTTCTTCTTCAATAATATATTTTTCAGAGTAATTTCTCAAGTTTTCAACTTCTGAACCTCTTTCTATTCATCTAAGTCGTTCCTTTTATACCACTTAACTCTTAGGGTAGTGCCTTGTTATCAGATCATGGGCCTTGTGGATATTTCTTGCTTCTAGCCCAATAAAAACAACATATTCCTTCTTCTTTCCTTGAAATCGGCTCCATGTAGTATAATTTCTAGTGTGTAAGGGACAACACGTCTTGTAGTAGGTCTGATGTGTAAATAGGTGAAAAACATGCAATTATTTGCATATAAACTTTTGCAGAGTCTTGTCTTGTAGTGCTTGATCTTATCCATCCACATTTCCAGATCTCTTGGACTCCAATATTCACATTGTTTCCATGCTTGCCCTAATTCCATAAACCTTCATTCCTTATAAACTCTCATGCATCTAAGACTTCGTTGAAATTTGAGGTAGAAATGACACTCCCAGTCATTCATGCCAGAACTTATCATACATTAGTCCTACACACTGGACAAACACATAAAAAATCATGAAAGAGAGAACCTATTGTGCTCTTCATAAAATGACTTAAAATTGCATAATGAACTTAAATTATCATAATAAAGCTTTCCAATAACAAAAAAAATCAAGGGTTAAGGGCTTGAATCACTTAAAAATAGTGTTATCAATTTTAATACTATCAACCACAACATATGACAAGCTTGCGTTTGGATGAAGGTATGTCATGAATTCATATAGGGATCCAGCGGGGCAGTTTGTGTGCGTCGAGCATCATATTTAATTCAGTTGGTTTTTCTTGTATTAAGATCATTAATGAGTTGTACTTTGGGCCCGTAAAGGATTCATTGATTTTCAACATTTATAAATATGTATCTCTAGCATTCTTGTTTTCATAAATGTCAGAATGTAGTCTGAAAAATGGAGGGTGAAGATGGAAATTCTAGGAGAAACTTATAGGGATACTGATAGAAATTTTTGTGATTGTGTTCTTAGAAATTTTGAAGCCCTTGGATTTATATACGAGGATTGGGAAATACTTGTAAACACCTTGTTCTTGTGTAATTCATGGTATTGGTACAATTAAACTTAAATATTATATTATCTTGAGTTTCTACATGTTGTGAATTAGATACCTTAGAAACAAAGTATAATAGTGTTCTCAAGAAACCCACAAGGGTAAGGGTTTAGGGTTACCAAAGATAACAACAAGGATTGATTATAAACTGCTATTCTTTCCTTTCTCTTAAAACAAGATTAAAAGTATACAAGAATAACAAAATAACCTCTCTCACTTTTGAATTAGGGTTTTATCTTCCTATTTTCCCTTCTACAAAATATGAGAGACTAGTATGCTATTTATAATAAAACTAACATACTAACCTAATGGACTTTTTAACAATTACCCATTACAAGCTAACTTAAACAATTGGATCCATAACACAAGGCCCAATTAAACAATAACATGTGAGCAGACTTCGACGGTATGCTATTCATACTAGGGTTTGTTCCAATATTCCACACTACCCAATGTAAGGTATGTTCCAAAGCTCAAGAGAAATTTGTTATCCATATACATGTTTGATTATCTAGGCTATAACACTAGAGTTGATGTGGGTTGTTGAATATTTTTCATTGTGGGGGTAATCATGGCTAAAGGGTTTAAAATATATGAATTATATATTTTAGAAGGGTCCAATGTTGTTGTCCATTCATCATCCACAAACGTAGACTTTCATGAGATTTTGCATTGTGGGGGTAATCAGTCAAATATGATTTAAGAAACATGTTTTATTTCTCCTCATCACTCAAGGTTCAAGTGTGACTGTAAGAACAAGATTTGGTTTTGGTTAATATCTCTAAGTTTTTATAATAACAACAAAGTATTTGTGTGAAAGCAATTTTGATACTCTAACGTTTGTGGTTCTGAATGTTCTAGCAAATAGGTTCTGACTCTGATAGAGATCACATGAACAACAATTCTGAAATGACGATATCTGCTTCTGCGAGAAAAAAAGCAAGGTTGCTTCTGTACTAACTCATTAGAAAGATCTTGAGAAAACCTTTATTGTTGTTGCAATGTTTTATAGGATTCTGAATTTGGTTGAATGGGACTCTGATACGTTAGTTCTGAAGACCAGGTGCTGAAGACTCTGATGACTTGAAGTTCTAAAGACTAAAGGTTCTGAAGACCAAGTAATGAAAGACTCTGATGACTTGAAGTTCTAAAGACTAAAGGTTCTAATGACCAAGTGCTGAAGACTCTGAAGACAAGGTTCTGAGTGAATGATGTTATGAAGACCAAGGGTTTCGAAGACAAGTGCTGAAGTTTTGAAGACAAAGTTCTGAGTGAACAAACTCTGCAAACACTAAAGACTTGAGATTCAGAAGACCCAATTATCCTTTTCTCTACTCATGCTTCAATCATATTACAAACAAAAGCCTTTAAAGATTAGAAGATAAGGATTAACGGTTAAGAGGGAATAATACAATAGAACAAAGATATTTCATTCCACTACCATGATTTGGTGGTACAAAAGGATGATTATATGTAATATTTTTCACCCTTAGCAAAGACATTCCTCAGGCAAGATGTCATTCAACAAATCTTTTTCTCAGTGCCTATAAAAGGATTGTCTCATGAAAGAAAAATGCACGAGACTACGCAACTCTCTAAGCACACATACAAAGCAATATTCTTTTTTACAGTAATGCATATTTTCAAAAGCGTTCAACTGTGTTTACCATGCTTATTTAGAAGCAAATCATTGTAAACAAATCTTTTACCTTGTTATAAGTCGCATCAGTCGGTTGTGCACTGTTAAGTCGCATCAACTGGTTGAGCATAGTCTTAAGCCTTATCAGTTGGTTGTGCATTGTTGAAGTCGCATAAGTTGGTTATGCCGTGTTAAGTCGCATCAACTGGTTGAAGGCAAAATCATCTTGGTGGGTTGACTGAAGGTAGCTTGAGGTTGTTAAGTGAACTAGGATAAATCACGTGTCTTATTCTCTTGTTTGTTGATTGGTATACTTGTTGTGTTTTCACAAAAAAGCTTTCATTTTTCAAAACCCTTTCTTGTATTTTCTCACACCTTCAGTAACTTGAACTTGATCAAAGTTGTTGAATGATGAATCAAATCAGAGAGAACTTAAAGGTATTTAATTGGTAAATTGGCATCAACATGATTTAAATGCAAGGTGGACAATAATAAAAGTATGCCTTAAAATCTTGAGTGATGAAGAGAAAGAAAACATGTTTTTTGATTTCTAAAAATTGAAAAGTTGAAAAGCAGTAAGAATCTTGACAAAAAAAAAAAACTTAGAGCAGGAAAGGGAGGTTCAAGAGTGGCGAAGAGCGTTGGCGCTTGGATCCATATGCGGCGTTCCGATGACCAAAAGTTGGCGGGTGCCAGTGACGACGGTTTTTAGCGGTTGAGGTTTGGTCATCCGGTGGCGGTGCTCTAACGACTCTAGTAGACAAGGAGCGTTGGCCATTAGCGGAAGAGCTCTAAATATGAAGGCGGAACTCGTCAGAAAAAGTGCTCTAAGGGCATAAGTGGTCAGGGTGATAACAATTTAGGTATTGTAAGACTTTTTTGTGTATATTGGACATCAGGTTTGGTTTAGTCAATTCAATTGTATCGTACGGTTGTGTTTTTGGTCAGTCAAGCATTCTATGGTTATCAACAATTATAAATATATATTTATATCATTCATGTCTTCACAACCTTCTGAATATAGTATGAAAGACATGGGGAGAAAGTGACAATTCTAGATCAAATTTAAAGAGACATTTGTATAAATCATTGTGATTATGTTATTAGAATTTGAGAAATCTTTGAAATTTTCTAACAGGATTGAGAACCACCTATAAATACATTGAACTTGTGGATTCATGTAAGAGTTAGAAAAATTAATTTAGAAACCCGTGGTAGGAAGTATGGTTTGTTCTTAGAAAGTTTAGTGACTATTTTACTGTAAGTATTCAATTCTTTGTAGGTAGAGAATATTGAAAAGTTTGTCTCTTCCCTATAATAAATCAATTTGATCGAGTTGAATAAATAAATTTTCTATATTTTTCTTTTGTCTTTTATCTACTTCTTTATTAATGTGAATTTGCTATAATTGTCCGGAGATTATTTTAGTTATCATTTATTTTTTTTCTTCATTATTCTTTATTTTCACATATCAAGTTATTTAGTGTATTTGAAATTATCATGAATAAAATTATTAGAGTTTTTACAACAGCCTCCAAGTTTTAGGGAGTAATTATTAGTATCGTGATTAAAACTAACGTGAATAGTACATTATTAAATAATGAAAATGATACTTAATTTATTACTCTTTTTTCTTCGTTCTAGTGGTTGCTAAATTAATTATAGTGTATCAGATGGTCCTATTTTTTGAATTTTGTTCTGGGACTAGGTGAGTAGCTGATATGGACTAGATTGATTTTTCACAAGAAAGATAAAGACAAATCTCCAAAGCAAAAGTGAACTGAGGATTCATACACGTGTGCATGGTGTGTGCTATGAAAGGTTATTGTCATTGTGGAAAGTGGCAAAACTAATGTCGACACAAAATTTGAAGAACAGATATATGTTTAATCATGCTGATAGAATTTTATGGCAGGTATAGGTATAGCCTGAATATAAATGGATCAAATCGATCCTACGTAATTGCTATATTGACTTCAAATATCGAATTCGATTTTTTTACCAAAATATCACACTTTTAAAATTAATATATCAAAATGTCACACTTTGTAAAAAAAGTACTAAAATGCTATATATAAAATAGAGATTCGTCCACACTAAATACAAACCCTAAATTTTTTAAAGGGATTTGTCCACCTGGTGGATTACCGATATTATGTTGTACCGGTTCGTCTATACTAATGGCTAACCTGTATATTTAAAAAATTTCATCACAGGTTCTTCCTTACTCTTGAGAAACCCTTCCATTTTTTTTGTTTTTTTTTTTAATTTTATTATTTACGTTTTGTTTATTTTATATTTTAATATTATTCTTTATTTGAATATAACATAATTAAAAATTAAAATAATATAATAATTTTAATATTCTTTTTTATTTTAATTATAACATTAAAATAATACAATAATTTTAATATTATTCTTTATTTTAATAATATAACATAATTAAAATTATATACTAATATAATTAAAAATAATATAACACTAATTAAAATAATACACTAATTATACATTAATTAAATTTTAATAAAATTCATTTTAACAAAATTCATTTTAATATTATTAAATCTTTTATTTATTTTAATATTTTAATATTTTAATATGATTAAATCTTTTATTTATTTTAATATGATTAAATTTTCGGTTCGTCCAGTTAATGGACTATCAGTATATTATTTTAATAATTTTTTGTTATATATAAATAAGGGTGTGTGTTGGGTAGTTATTCCATAACTAATATCCTCAACTCAGTCTAAAATTATGTCTAAATTGGGTTCATCATCATCATCATCAGCTGCAGCAGCATCAACATCAATGGAAGAACCACTTCCAACGTTTCCACTTATGAAGAAAAAAGCTCTTGTGATATTTTCACCAACAAAGCCTCCGATGAAGATGCTACTATGGAACACGCAGACTCTTGAACATTTGCACAGGGAATTGAACCGTTGGCTGAAATGTGAAATTGGTCACAAAGAAAAGATCAGGAAAATTGAGAAGCGTGTTGTGGAGTCAGGCGTGATGAAGTGGAGAAAAATAGTAAATGATGTCGGTGTCCTTGCGATGATGTTCGGTCCGGGTGAAACTGTCTTGATGGTTGTAATAGCATAGATCTAATGATGCACTGTGTTGTTTTAAGTATGTAGGTTGTTAGTTATTTTTGTATGTTTGTTGATCTTATGAGTTGTTATCGTTATGATGTTGTTGAAATGCAAGTTGTTTTTGTTTGTTTGTTGATCTGATTATTTTGTTAATTATTATAATTCTAATGAAAGTTGAATTAGTAAGACATACATATGACATTGTTACAATACTGATGATAACACTATCGCCGATTAGACGGGCCTGCTACATTGTGACATTTGCTACGTATATGACCAACTCCATGACAAATCCCACACAATCTCTTATCTTTCTCAGTTTCATCCATATCAGTCCTAATTCGGGTACTATTTGGGCGTCCTTTCTTTTTTCTTCGCATAATTTCATCATGGCAAAGAGTAAATCCTCCATATTGTGGCCAATTTTCTTGATGTGGAAGTGCATGAAAGCTTTCCTTGTAGACTTTGAAAACATTTAGAATGGTGAAGACTTCTGGTATGTGAATTGTGTGGTCTTGTCGTATACTAGCACATGCCGCGATTGCATGGGAGCAAGGCAAATGAAACGTTTGAAATTTTCCACAATCACAATGTCTTGTCTTAAGATTAACTTTGTAAGTATCCAATGGCCTACCAGTGTGGTGGTTAAGTCTTTCAGCCACCATGAAATAGAAATGCTCTCGGTCGAAATGCATGACGTTATGACTAGTGGCTTTACTGACTTCCTCAGCCATTGCCTTCTTGCAGCTCTTTGTGAATTTTTCACCAGATGCCAACAACTTTGTCCACTTTGTGAATTTTTCATGACCTCTTTGTGAATTTTTACGTTAGTTTTTAATACTCATGACGATTTTTTTTCCAACAGGATAATGACAACCCCAGGTTTAGACTACATTCACATTGTTTTGATGCACCTAGCAATGACATCATGCCGTATTTGGAACTAGCCGGGTTTGCCGAAGTTTCGCAAATACATTCCGCAAGAATGGATTCAAAGCTTGTGGTCGCTTTATTGGAACGATGGAGACCAGAAACGCATACATTTCATCTTCTAATCGGTGAATGTACAATCACGTTGGAAGATGTACGTATGTTGTTTGGTCTTCGTATTGATGGTCCAGCCATTCACGGACCTACTCAATTAGGGGATAATGTACACATGGAACATCTGGGTGTGGAACCCCCTCCTGAACAAAGACATAAAAAGTTTGTTAAAATTACGTGGTTACACGAAATTTTAGACTATCTTAAGAATCGGGTTGAGCCCACTGAAGAGGAGAACATTCTCCACGCTAAAATTTATATTTTGCTTTTCATTTCTTCCTTTTTATTTCCTAACAAATCACAAAATTTGTTACATTCTTCTTGGGTACCTTTGGTGGGGGATTTACAAACATGCGACACCTATAGTTGGGGTTCTGCTTGTTTAGCTACCCTTTATAGAAACATGTGCAGGGCGGCTATCAAAGATGTGGTGAGTATGGGAGGATGCGTACTCCTTCTTACTATTTGGGCGTATTGGCATATCCTGTTGATAGCTCCTACTAGCATCCAAATGCCAACATATCCGTACGCCCTCAGGTAAATTTCTTTTTATACCATAACTATTTTAAACGCATACACTTTTTAATTAACGAGTAATATTTTGAAAATGCAAGGTTTGCACAAAGAGGTATGCAGTACCCCAATACTCCCCGATTCTATATATGTGAATATCGAGATGCTTTTGATCGCATGACTTAGGAAGATGTAAGTCATGAAACCAATAATATTACTAATTTATGTAATACATTATTATTTGCACTCTAATTTTTTTCCTTGTTTTAGTTTAACTGGAGGCCATACCCTCATCATCCAGATGATGTTCATGATGATATGCGTCTGTGGAGTGCAACAGCATCAATGATATGTTTTCATATTGTTGAGATGCATCAATCAGACCGGGTCAAATTGATGTTTGGATTTCCTCAGGATATTCCATCTAACCCAAGATGTCTGAGAGAACATCACGCAAGAGAAATGCAATCCACCTGGCGTGTTCACTGGAGAACTCTAAACCAAGAAGAGAACGAGGAGTGGAATAACAGAAGCCATTTGATTTTGACTGGTCAACGTTTAAGACGACAACAACGGAGGCATAACCAGGAATATATTAATTGGTTTAGAAATATTCCATTAATATTTCCATCACAACAACAATATTCAGCCGACCCCCGTCAATTTCCCCCACATCCACAACAGCCAAACACATTCCCACAACAAACATTTCATCACACCCAAACAACAGAACAACCAACCTCATCCCAACAACAAACTCCTCACCAACCAATCCGTCATGTTGACTACTACCACTAACAATTTCAAGACTGAACCCCGCAACGACCACCCTACCAGTACACTCCAATACCTCAACCTAACTTTGAGCATTCATACTCTCAGTCTCAACAACATACAAACAACCCATCGTCATCTCAACCTAACTATGGATTTGCCTCCTACCATTCTCAACAACAAATATTCCAACCATCACCAAGTCAAACTAACTTCCACCACTCCTCATTCTATCAAGATGTTTATCGTCCATCAATGAAACCGCCTCAGTCATACACACAAGCGTCACAAGCACTACCCAACTTTGAGCTTACGGAAGAAAATCTTGTATCACTTCCGGACTTCAATATTACCGACATAAATGACTGTTACGTGGCGGGTACATCGAACCAACGTCCAACAAATCAAGATGATGATTTGTCATCTGATGATACTCCTCCTCCTCCTCCGCAACAAAAAAACCACCCACGACGCGAGATAATTCCAACCAGGTGCGGTACTGGGTCTTGTTTAATTCCACCACAACGGCCGCGGAAATAAAAATCAATGTAATATTATTTTTGTCATTAATATTATTTAAAATTAATGAAATATTATTTTAAATTATATTGGTGTATTATGTTTTTCTTTTTATAATTAAAATTAGTGTATTATTTTAATTAGTGTTATATTATTTTTAATTATATTAGTATTTAATTATGTTATATTATTAAAATAAAGAATAATATTAAAATTATTGTATTATTTTAATGTTATAATTAAAATAAAGAATAATATTAAAATTATTGTATTATTTTAATTTTTAATTATGTTATATTCAAATAAAGAATAATATTAAAATATAAAATAAAACAAAACGTAAATAATAAAATAAAATAAAAAACAAAAAAATGGAAGGGTTTGTCAAGAGTAAGGAAGAACCTGTGATGAAATTTTTTAAATATACAGGTTAGCCATTAGCATGGACGAACCGGTACAACATAGTACCGGTAGTCCACCAGGTGGACGAATCCCTTTAAAAATTTTAGGGTTTGTATTTAGTGTGGACGAACCTCTATTTTATATGTGGCATTTTGGTACTTTTTTTTACAAAGTGTGGCATTTTGGTATATTAATTTCAAAAGTGTGGCATTTTGGTAAAAAAATCATCAAATCAAACATTATAAGCTATATGGGTTGATGTCTAAGTCTGCTCCTTTAAAAATAGAAAATAAACCCACGACAATCATTTTCATCGCATAAGGTGTTGGAAGAAAAATATAGGGAAAAAAAATCACAATAGAAAAATATAATGTGAAAACTCCAAATTCAAAGAAAAATCTTGGAGTTATTAATAGCTAATCAGAAAATAACACTATATAAAAATTGTTACCACACATAATATATTTTCAATTAACACAGGTCCCGATACATCCACATCATCCAAAACAAATATTTGACTACATCTTACAACACTTCAATACAATACAAGAGTATAAGAGAACAAAGAAAGCCAAATATAAACTTAAAATGTTTTTGACTGATGCATCTTGTAATGAAGAATCTGAATCCTGTATATAGTTTTAGACTCTCTCCTCCTTCACAAAACTAAGCGATGTGGAGCTTCAAAGTTGATTCCTATACATAGCTTTGGGCTCTCTCTTCATTAACAAAACTAAGCGATATGAGACTTATTCAACATGTATATTCTCAATCAACTCCAACAATCTCCACCTTGATTAAAAATAATATATAAGCTTTCATTATCTTCATCGACAATCATACTCTACCAGAAAGAGTATCAACATATATATTTTCAATCAACCCCAACAATCTTCACCTTAATTGAAAAAAAAAAATTTTCATTGTCTTCACCGACAATCATAATAGTCACTTGAAGCTACAACACTCCAAGAATTTTCACATTATCTTTACCGACAATCATAGTTATAAAAACTATCATACTCTCTCATAAAGAATATATTTCAGCTGAAGATAAATCACTTCAAGAATTTCACGTTGTCTTCACCGACAATCATAGTTTTAAAAATACTCCACCTGAAGAAGAGTATAATTCAATTGAAGTTAAACCATTCCAAGAGTTTTCACTTGTCAAAAACCAGGTTGAAACTTTATGATGCAACTTTCTTGTTGGCAGAAAGCTCTCAACTATCGACATAATATTGATCATTATGTACTCTTAATTGTATCAACACATCTTTGAGTTGAACTTTCCACAAGTTAGAAAAATCCATCCATCAATTTTCTCTAGCCCAGACTGCATGTAACGCCCTGATTCGATATTTCCCAATTTTGTTGAGTCTTTTATTTTATTTGAGTGATAATTATCTTATTTGTGAAATTGACATGATAATATGATATGTTAATGTGTTAATATGGTATGTTGGTATGATATGTGATTTTACCGTTTTGTGAATCTTCGGGTAAAATTAGATTGGAGGGTATTTTAGATATTTACTAATTAAGGATAAGTTAGAATTTGTGTAGAATTATATTTTTGTGAGAAAATGATATTTAGTGGAAAAGAGAAAAAAATGAGTTAAGTGTAGAAATAGTTAGTAAGAGAGAAAAATAGAAAGATAGAAAGAAAAAGATATAAGTTGTGAGAAATAGAAAGAAAAAGAGGAGAAAGAAAAGGAAGAGAAGAGAAAAGAAGAGAAAAGAAGGAAAAGTTGGAAAATCATCAAGATTGCTCCTAGGAATCGGGATAATCGGGTAAGGGTGATAAACATTGTTATCTTAATCTTGTATATGATTATGTATGTATGAGAATGATTGGGTTTTTGTTTTGGTGAAGTTTAGAGAAAATGAATAGTTAGGGTTTTGGTGAAATTGTGAGAAATTGGTAGATTAATTGGTTAGAAGTTGTTATAATCGAAGTATGATGTTAAATGTATGTTAATGATCATGTTTATTGGAGTTTTGTTTGAGTTTTGATTGGTTTTGGCTGACTGTTGCGCAACTGAGAAATTCTGGAATCGTTGTTGTCGCTCAGCGAGCTGTCCTCGCTCAACGAGCTTTCCAGAGATTTTCTCGCTCAGCGAGCGAGAAGGGTGCTCAGCGAGCCTGGAGGTTTTTGGGAGGTTTTGTGTTTTAATTCGTAAATTTAGTCCCGATTATCCATTTTAGGCGTTCTTTATATCGATTCGAAGCTAGAAACGTGTAGAAACTAATGATGCTAAGAAATGTAATTTTTAGTCGACTTTTGCCCGACTTTTCCGATAAAATGTAAATGGGTTAATTATGAAAATGTGGGTTTGATGTGATGTTGTGGCCGTTTGGCAAATGAATACATTGCTTGAATTGAATATCAATGTATGCTAATTGAATGAGTTGAGTGCATAATTATGTTGTGAATAATGTATGCATCTTCAAGAATGTTGTGTGTCATTTTGCATGTGAAGCATAATGTATGCATTCTTATGATGTGGGATTCTTTGTGAATCCGTTGTAGCATCGTGTGCTCATGTGGAGCGTGAGTAATGACTACAACACGATTGTGTGCCCATGTGGGGTGTGAGCGATCAGATTGTGTGCCCGTGTGGGGTGTGAGCAATCCATAAACATTGTGTGCCCGTGTGGGGTGTGAGAAATGGGTGATTTATTCACATTGATTGTGTGCCCGTGTGGGGTGTGAGCAATCAGATTGTGTTCCCGTGTGGGGTGTGAGCAATCCATAAACATTGTGTACCCATGTGGGGTGTGAGCAATGGGTGAACATCGTATGCCCGGCGGGGAGTTACTTTAGGTAACGAGCGATGGTTCCAATTAGTTCCTGAGTGAACTTGATGATAATTGAGTCGGTACCGCATTGCATTTGCATAGAGTCGTGAGTCGGTCTCTATGATTTGCATTTATCATCTGAATTATGAAATGATGAAATAAACATGAATATATATATATATATATATATATATATATATATATATATATATATATATATATATATATATGTATATATACATTGTAGTGTGTATGCGTGAATAAACATGAATGGATATATGTTTATGTGAATTGTGTATAATGAATGTGCTAGTGTGAATATATATATATATATATATATATATATATATATATATATATATATATATATATATATATATATATATATATATATATATATATATATATATATATATATATATATATATATATATATATATATATATATATATACATTGTGATGTATATGGGTGATGAGAAATGATTTGTAGTGAGAATATGATTTATGTGTATTTTATATGTTGAGATATATAATTATATGCAATGTTATTATGATAATGTTTCTCACCCTTTAGCTGTTTTATGATGCTCTATGAGGCATTGCAGAGTAGGTTGCTGGAGGTATTTTTGTGAAGCTTGCCTTCATTCTTTTGGTCGGTCGGCTCTGATATGTAGCACCGGGTAGCTAGGGCCAGCTTGATGCCTTTTGTGATACATTTTGTACATGTATTTTGGTGATGAATGTTTTATGTAAACATGAAATATTTGGTGAATCAAACTTGTTGATACATTTATGATAAGTATATAAGTTTGAAGTTGTTATGTTAGTTTCCGCTGTTATCTGAACCTTTTGAATACAGGTGTAAGGACGAAATCCTTCTATGGCAAGTTTCCTCATTTGTTGCATATCGTTATATGAGCAGGTGTTGTATGTTTTAATATCAAGTATAATGTGGCATGCCTCTTTTATATCATGTTTCAAATATACTCTGATGAAATTTTTATTATATGCCTAAATGATTTAATTGATTATTTTGGGGGTATATAAATGGGGTGTTACACTACACAACGAAATTTGTGACTGTAGTTTAACAACTCTTTCATGATACTACCTTTCTTTTCTGATGTGGAGAATCCGACAAAACTACAACCACATAGCATACTAAGAACACTTATCCCTGGATCGAACCAAAAAGCTCTGATACCGATTGTTGGGAGAAAAAATAGAGCAAAGCAAAAAAAGAGAAACACAATCGCAACACAAAAAGATAACGTGGAAACTCCAAAACAGGTGAAAAAAGCACGGTCGTTGTCAATAGACAACCAAAGATAATGTGAAAATTGTTACAACATATAATATACCATCGACTAACCCAGATCCCCCAGTACATCCACACCATCCAACACAAATAATTAACTACCTCTCACAATACTCTAATACAAGAGTATAAAAGAACAAAGAAAGTCAAATACAAGCTTAAACTGCTTTTGAATGGTGGATCTTAGAATGAAGAACTTGAATCCTATATATAGCCTTGGACTCGCTCTTACTTCACAAAATTAAGCGATATGGGGCTTCAAAGAACTTGGTTCCTATATATTACCTTGGACTCTCTCTTCATTCACAAAACTAAGCGATGCGAGACTTCTTCAACATGTATATTTTCAACCAATCCCAACACATGGAGACTACTATATCAAATTTGATGAAAAGGAATATATAAGACATATCAACATTATCATCCACACAAAGAGATCCAAACACTACCGCATCAAGTAGAGATAATCAACAAAAGGTTACTGAAAATGTTGAGAGAAATAGGTTATCACATTTTGTCGATCTCAACCACTCATTCTACCATGACTTCACCGACACGAAGATTCAAAATAGAATTCCTTACGGCAATTGTTTTTTAACCTTTCACTACAACGAAAAACACATTTTACTTTGGTTGAAGCGATATGAAAAATGAGCCACTTTACCTCTTGGTTTTAACACAACTGACGAGTAATTTGTAAAGGTCATATGTTCGATCCTAGGGAGATCGTTTTTGGAATTCTTAAATGTCGAAAACACCTTTCACCTCAGTTTTTATACAAAATCGATAGGTAAAACACGATTGAGTTTATTAAATCTAATATGGATTAATTATTTTACCAATTCATAACTTAACATATAACTTCTCAAAATTTGTTAGGAGAACAATTATGTGAACAATTATGTTATATTTGAAGAACAATTTACAATCGATGATTTTTGAGCATCTTGTAACTTATCATTCATCTCAAGCTCTTTTATGGTTAAAATCTCATCAATGTTTCAAGTTCTTTATTTAACACTTCCATTTATACTAATTCATTCTTGATAGCATAATATTTGACACTTTGAAAAATGAACAAATATGGAAGAAAGTTGAACAAAAACTAGAAGTATTGGAGAGATTTTAACGATAAAAAAACATGAGATAAATGATGAGTTATATAATGCTGGAAAATCATCAATCAGTGTAAGATAAGTTTCAAATACAACATAATTTTTTATATGATTATTTCCAAAATAAATTTAATAGGTTATATCTTCAAAGTGGGGTTAGTGAAATAAACAATCGACATTAGATATAATAAACTCAACTCTACGGAACAAGATGGGAGTTGCATAAAGAATCACAAAAAATATAGAGTCAATATCAATATCAATCTAAAACTCAAATTCAATAAAAACAACTAAACAATAACAACAATACATCAACAACTTAAAAACAACAACTTACATTAAACAACAAATAAAAAAACAATCTCCTAACAAAACTACAACAACATCACCAATCAATCTATAACATAAGTTTGTTTAAACAACAAGATTAAACCTATAGTGTTTAGGGTCCCAACAACAACAATAACATAAATAAACCTATAACATAAATTTGTTTAAACAACAACATCAATATTAAATCTCTAGGATTTAGTGTCTCAATAACAAGTATCAACAACAACAACAACATCAATATCAATAAATCTATAACATAAATCTATTTAAACAACAACAATAACAAGATAACACTTCAAAGGGTTCGAATCTCAATAACAATAAAGACAATATGAGTATTGATGTTTGACATATCAAATCTTTGAAGAAGAAGTGAAAGAAAATGTATTGGTTATCTGAAGAAGAAGCAATATCCCTAAAAACATATCATCTTCATATTGAAGATGATATCTTTTTATGGCTCTCGTAGTTTAAGTATCTCTTATTAGCTCTCTTGTCAAGGGATTTACTTTTGGGGTCTCTTTGTGTTGGTTAGGCAAGTGAAACTGAATGCTACAAGTTAAAACTATATATATATATATATATATATATATATATATATATATATATATATATATATATATATATATATATATATATATATATATATATAGATATAGATATAGATATATATATATATATATATATATATATATATATATATATATATATATATATATATATATATATATATATATATATATCAGTGAAATAAATTCACCTTGGTTGAAAAACCAAACCGAGGTGAAAAGTGGCGTATTTTTTAGATTAACAATAAAATATTTAGAAATACACCTCTTTTAATGAAATAAAAACATGATTTAAAGTTGTTGGGATTCAAAGCATGTACACTTAATAAGTTTACCCCTCGATTTTAAAAAAAAAACGATGAAATAAATTGTATATTTTTTAACAAAGAAAAACACGACACATCCAGGAATTATACCTCATTTTTTCGATATGTGAGGTAAAATTGTTGTCATAAAATATAGTTTTTCTAGTAGTGTTTGGAAAAGGTAAGAACCTTTGACCTTAAGCAAAGAATGAAGATTCACAATGCTCATAGTTCTAGTAGCAATCTCTTTGCTGAAAAGCATTTTTGATCAATTTTTAATTCCAAAGATATAACCTCCTCCCTAAGGGCGTCAACTTAATAATCCAAATTACCAAAAGTATCCATGTTCCAAACTTTTAACACCCCTTATAACGATTTAAGCTTTTATTTAAGAACAAAATAATTTTGTTCTATGGTAACCCTGTGTAATCCGAGTGTTTTGTTGCTTGTCTTTTATGTTTTTTTTTAATATTGAAATTAAGTCCCTCACTATAAACTTGCACTTGCGCCTCTTTAAAATGATTTTTGCATTAATACGATAATCATTTGACTGAAGTCAGGGTAGTTGACTCTAATCAAAGGTATATATAATTTGAAGCAAGGAGATTTGTTCACCATGATTCAAATCATGCAATGTCTTTATTCAAATCATGTCAAAAAAAAGTTCTCAAAATTTGTCTTCAAAAAACATGATTTGAATCATCAAAATATTTGAATTGAACCATTAAGTTTACTTCCAAATATTCAATTTCAGGAAACATAATTCGATTCATCTATATGTGTGATTTGAATCATAGGCATGATTTTGCAATATAAGCTCGTTTCAGGAAACTTAATCTAAATCATGATTTTGTATGACTCGAATAATGAGGGTTATATCCTCTAGTTTTCAAGTTTGGGAAACAAGATTTGAGTCATGGTTCGTGTGAATCAAATCACATGACTCAAATTATGATTTGTATCATTACTTGAAATTTATGCTCTTTTGTCTTCTTTTTTGATTCGTTTTCTCACTTAATTCTCGAATCAATCTTATATTTTTTACTTGAATCACAAGGTCAGTTTAACATTATTTTGTGCATTTTAACTAGCCCATATATAAACATTTTATCTTCATTATTTTCAAAACATAGTAATTTTCCGAAGAAAAATATCATTTTCTTCCTTAAGCATACAAAATTTATTTTGAGCAAGAATGTTAATAAATTTATAGAAAGAGGATGCGAGTTTATTGTGAGAAATTCATTAGTGTGCTATTGTTTTTATTGAATATTTTTATAAAGAAAATATGTTTTGGAAATTCTAGTAGTGAATTTTTGATAAGTGCAAACTGTAGGTATTTTTGTATATAAGTTTTGTTGCACTTATCGATACTTTTTGTTAGAATCGTTCGAATAAACCCTGCTTTATTTGAAAATACGTTTACCTTACATTATAGTGTATATATTACGTTATCTTGTAAATATTATTGAATTTAATTGTTTTCCATTTATTTTTGTAGGTTTTACATCATTGATATTGGAGCATTGTTTAATAGAGCATTGAATAAGCTTTCTAACACTTCGAACCGGGAAAAAAATCGGAGTTACGGTTCAAAAGATATGAAGAAAACAATTTTTGGATTTTTGAACATCCAGCAGGTTTTTCGTTGAGCGAGTTGTAAGGCGGTTTAACAATTTTTTAGGTCTCGCTGAGCGAGCCCTGCGATCATGACAGCTTATATAAAGGAAAAAACAATTTTTTTAGGTTATGGTTTGGGTATTTTTTACTCCCACTCCATCAAACTTCATTTCTTCATAGATTTAACTTAGAAAACAACATTGGAGCTTGCATTTGGATGATCCAGAGTCGAATCTCTCATCGATTGGTGTTGACAAATCAAGAATTTTTTTCTTCCTCTTCTTCTCTTCTCTTTGTAAATTCGTTTTGTTGAGTGTTGTATAGTTACTATGAACATATGTATCTTTGTTGATCATAATAATGTATAAATCTACTTTACAAATCATTATCGATCTCTTCCTTGATCTTTTTGCATTTATGTTTGGATTTGGATTGTGTTAGAGATAAATATCACAAATCTTGGTTAGGGATGGATATCTATTGTCTAGATGCTAGAGATAGATTTAGATAATAATCTATGGTGTCGGAACTTAATGTCTTCCGTGTTTCGAGGCGACGTGCGGGAGAGTGAAGACGAGAGTGTTATGGTTGCTCTCTCAACTCAATGTGCCAGAGATGGACACTGTTGTGAGCGATACTGGATGATTTTGATGAGTATTGTAGTAGAGTGAAAAAATGATCGATAAATTTATGTTTGTGACGAGTCAATTATATACATGCTTGATAAGCTTATTTTCTCTGAAGAATGTATACTTTTTATGTTCTTATTTACTTTCCCGCATTTACCTTAAAACTATTTTAATCCAAACTCATAAACTTAGATATTATCGAACGGAAGTTCAATAGAACCGATCTCCGTGGATACGATAAATTCCCGGAAAAATACTTCCAAAACTTTTGTTGCTTGCCACTGTACCGCATTCCAACAATTTTCAAGAAGGAAAAAGAAGGTTCTTCTTCAAAGGATTTAAAGTTTCTTGTGTCAATCTTCATTCAATGATTTCATGTAAAGTGATTTCGAGAATTTAGAGGATTGGCACTAAAAGGGAAGTTGAAGATCTTGAAGAAGTAAAGGTGTTTCCTATTTTATATCAACTAGATCTTAACATCAAATCTTTATGAGTTGTGAGCAAGTTTGAAGTAGATAATGAAATATTGAATAATTTGCTTAAGATTTAGTCTTATTCAACATTTTATATGATATGAAATTGTAATAAACAACATTTTAATCAATTGAATTAATGAAAAACAATAAAATTCTAATTAACATTTATAAGAGATTGGACATTTGGAGTTAATCTATATTGATTTGTTCTTCTTATTTGGATGAATGTTTCGATGAATTGATTGAATTTACTTTCAAATCATATTTCTTTTAATATTGTTATTGTTGTTTAAATTGAGATTGATGTTATATGTTGTTGTTTTAGTTAAAATAAAAACATTATTGGTTTATTGAGATTGATGTTATAGGTTTATCGTTGATGTTGTTGCATTTTTGTTGAAAGATTATTTTCTTAGTTGTTGTTTAACATTAGTTGTTGTTTAGATTGAGATAATGTTAATGTTGCTGTTATATATTATTGTTTTTGATTTGCTGATAATATTGTTGTTGTTGTTGTTGCTGTTGTTATACTTAGCATGGTTTTGAAATCTAGATGTTTAGGGTTTAGTTGTTGTTATTGAGTTTGAGATTCAGACTAAGATTATGTTTTTTTCCCCTTGTAATTCCTTATACAATTCTCGTTCCTATGAACATGTCAATAGGATATTATAGTAAAAGGAAATACATTTGAGTTCATTATATCTAATGTCAATTGTTTGTTTCACAAACCTCTCTTTGAACATGTTAGTTACAAATAATACATTTTATGACAAAGTTTTCACATCAACCAATGAAAATCTGAGGTCAAATGACCTGAAACGCATAATTCTATTAAAATCTAAATATTATCCCTCGGTTTTGTAGAAAATCGACAAGATATGTAGCTCGGGTTTGAGTTTTGATTCTTAGCTCTTGCAAATTTATACTTTATTTTGAACCAAAATTTCTCTTTTATTTTATAAATCTTTGTTGTTCCTATTAAATTGACCCTTTGGCTTGGTTTCATTTAACTTGGTGAAGCAGAAAGGACACATGTTGGGCGCGATGCTTCAACATGGTGGTACGACATCTAGGCCTTGTGCAACAGACTCCAGAATACTGTGTTTTAGAGTGTGTTCTACAAAAGATTCGTTAGAGATTTTATTATTATTGATTTAACAGTATGATTTGATGATTTGTTTGACCGATGGATGAAGTTTAATTTAGATTATGAATATTTAAATTTGAATTTAAATTAAAAACAAATCTTATCTATTTGGAGATATTCAAGGAGAAAATCAAATATCCAACTGAGTTTGCATTAATTCTAGACGAATTCAAAGATGTTATCCAAGGAGAAAAATCCAATGTTCAATTGATGTATAAGGAGCTCAAACCTACATTGGAAAGCAAGCGCTTCCCTTAAAGATCATAGAGTGTTAGGTTTTGTACCTTGTATTGACGCTAATGCCCTAATAAGATTAATGTTGAATCTTTATGTACACATATATGTTTCACTAACTTGGCATAAAAGATTTGTCAAGTTGAATCGTAATCAGAATCGTTTATGTACACCCCTATGTTTTAGTAACTTGACATATAATGTTTGTCTAGTTGAGTAGTAATTTTCAACATTCTTTATCTAAGATTGAAATTAATCACCAGGGTTTAGTGATTGTTTGTCCATATCACTGGAATTGTGGCATAGAAGAAATTGAGTAGATTCTCATATTTAGGGGAAATATCTAAATAGAAAGACATTGGGTAGTGCTAAGAAGAGACATTGAATAACATATGGTTTGTTGTTGTTTGTAAGTCTAATTGTATTAAACTACTAATAGTAAATTTTCTTTCTTGAATTGTGGACTCAGTCCCCAGACATAGGTGCATTTACACCGAACTGAGTAAATAATATTATTGTGTTTTTTATTTCTTTTCTGCTCTATCATCTATTACTAGTTAGAGTATTTTTTTTTTCTGGTGTTTATTGTCGCACTCGTTGCTAGAGCATCATGTTCGACATCTGTCTCTGAAAAAACAAAATTTCAATAATCTTATTCCTCGATATATTATTCAGAAAACTGACATTAAATATTTATTAATATTTTATTTAATTAAATTGAACAAATTTTTTACCTCAATTATGTTCTCTTGGTTTTTCTAAAACTTGAGATATAAACTCTCTAAACAATATTTTGTTTTAATTTTTTTAATTCTTTAGAAGTTTTTTAAACAAAATATGTAACGGTATGAAAAATTATTTTAAAAAACTTAAATAAGCGAACTCTAAATTTAGTTTTTGAATCTGCACAAAGTCTATATGGTTGAAAAAGATTATTAATGTATTATTGTCTTATTTTGTCATAATTTATTATATTTTTGCTAACAATTTTTTTTAAAAATAGTTCAATTATAATATCTAATTTATCTATTATAAACCAAAAACATTAATTACACTTAACCTAATTAATCTCGTGGATCACATGTACACACTAGTCATATTTTATTTGTAGATATGTATTTGGACTTATTCAAGAACAATGGAACCGAAAGAGACTGACACTATTATCCATGTTTCATAAGCAATTTCTTTCACTTCGATAGACTTTCTATTAATTAATTTTTAAATTAAGTCAAAGTCCATACATATTATTTTAACAAAATAATTGTTGTATATTAAATTACTTCAAGTTTCTCAAATATGTGAGGATTTTTAAGAGATTGTTGCATTTGACAAATCCACACTCAATAAATATATGGACACTACTAAAAGAGACGTAGATTAACACTCTATTCGATTTACCCATGCAAAGTTGATGACTATAGCAATTTGAAAAATATTTGATGGCTAGTGATGAAAAATGGGTTGCAAAATGTAGGTCTGACTATTATTTAAGATAATGACAATATATAGGCATCTAGGTCTTAGGGCAGAGCTATTGGTGTCGTAATTAAAAATTAGGTAAGTGAATTATTAAATAATGAAAATTATATTTATTAACATAGTAGACTTAAATTTATTTTACTGGTTACATGGTCCTGTTTTTTGAATTTGTTTAGGGGTTAGCTAGTAGTTGATATGGACGTACTCCCTCGAGACTAGAGACTAATCTCCTTTCAAAAGTTAGACTTGGTGTATATACTTTTAAACATATTCATGGAATATTTTTACCCTTTTTCTGATTTTTTTCATTAGTGAAGATTTGTCTAAGTTTACGGGCAACTTATTATTGATTTGAAAATCTTAAAATGATAGAGTGTTGTTAGATAAAGTAATGACTATAAATGATGGGGAAAACATAAACATATTGGAAATTGTTGAAGAAGTTACAGAAGTTACAAAGTTCATACTTCATTATGTGAAGTGATGAAGTTTTACAACGAAAGAAAAAGAGATAGTAAAGATACATTGTACATTACTTATATACAACCAATTAGTTTAATTGAGATAAATGAGCTTATCTTAATGAAGCATATTATATCTCTAACACCCCCTCAAACTGAAGGATGATGTGTATCACATATCATCTTAAGTTTGGTCCAGAGATCCTGAAATGTTGTCGTGCCATGGGGCTTTGTTAGCGTGTCAGCTATCCGAGTTGCTGCCGGAACATGTTGTACGACAAGCTTCTTTGCAACTACATGTTCATGTACAAAATGTATATCAACAATTCAGGGAAGCGTAGAAGATCAAAGTGGAGATTTGAAAAAGTTACAAATATTGCAGAGTTCATACTTCACTCTGTAAAGTGATGAAGTTTTGCAACAAAGGAAAGAGAGATAGTGAAAAGTGAGCAAGCTTGTGAAAAGTGATTCCCATTCATTGAAATGTAAAGATACACTGTATATTACTTATATACAACCAATTAGTTTAACTGAGGTAAACGAGGAGTTAGTTACTAACTAAATGCAGTAACAATATTAATTAAGCTTATCTTAATGAAGCTTAATATATATTTAATATAAATGATATTTTGGTAACTATGTGGGAACAGTACAACGAATAATGTTTTTTTATGACGAAGTTTTTATCAAGAACAATATAAAATCGAGTGTGTATGTAATGTGAACGCCTTGTTATTTTTATAAAAAAAAACAATATATTACCTTAATTTAATGAAAATCCGACATAATATATGCTCAGGGTTTGAGATTCCATTCTTAGCTCCTATAGTTTTATGTTTTATATGGAACTAAAAAAACGTCATTAATTTTTATAGATTTTATGTTGGATATGTTACCTCAGTTTTCATGAAAACTAGGATAAATGCTCGCTAAAAATACTCTTTATATTTTTTATTCCCTAAGTGTCTACCTTATTCACTTCTCGATTCCTAGCTAAATAACACTTCTTCTCCAGCCAACAAAAGAACACTTATTCTCCAAGGAGCCGTAGCGAACAAAAAAAACTTTCTCATCATTATTCTCCGGTATGTTATTATTGTTTTGGTTGTTCCTTTGGTCCATTAATATTTTTCTTGTTATTTTCCATTATTATTGTTCTTGTTATTCTCTTTATAGTTTTTTTTATCACTAACTGTTTACCTCATTTATTTCTCGCGCCCTATCGCAAGAATACTTCTTCTCCAGTAAACGAAAGAACACTTATTTTCCAAGAAGTCCTAGCGAACGAAAACACCCTCTCACCATTATTCTTCGACATATTATTATTATTATTATTATTATTATTATTATTATTATTATTATTATTATTATTATTATTATTATTATTGTTGTTGTTGTTGTTGTCGTCGTCATCGTCCTCCATTACTATTGTTGTTGAGAAACTTTATTTTTGTTGGTTGTGTACTATTTTTTTTCTTTTCATTATTTCATTGATCAAAAGAAAAAAAAATAGGATTCTTGGATTACATAATTTTTCCACATCGAAACAATAGGAATCTCCCCAATCTACGACTCACTCCTCACTACCCTCATCTGGGTCATAGTAAACAATATTTCTCGACACCTTTCTCTTCTTCTTCTTCTTCTTGACCTTCCTCACCCTCAATATATCCCTAATAGCAGTCAATCTAGATGGTTGCACCTTCTCAGTTGACTGTTGATGGTATAATGTTATGATGATGATTTTGTTCTCAACAGTGACTTGTTGAGATCATGCTCTTAGCCTTCTCAGATGGAGAACTCATGTTGCAATAGGAAGTTAAGAAAAATAGGTTAAAGATTAGGAAATTCAGTATATAAAAATGTGCATTTATAGAAGAGGTTGAAGATGAAACATATGGTGATTTAATCTTGCAATGATTACTTCTGATGATTGATTTTCTTGAATGACGTGTGACCGTCTTGAGAAATGAAGAAAAATTTCAATCATTTTAGTCGTTTTTCTCTTTTGGGAAGAGTAAAGGTTGTTCTTTTTTTATCAGAATTCAATTTTCTCACATATTTTTCATTTGCAAAGAGAGTAGTGCATTCGATCTTTGTAAATAGTTGTCTCGTGCCTAAGTTAAATGTAATTACCTGGAGTGCATACGACATTTCTAATTATAATTTTTTCATTTTTAAACAAGTTTTTTATGTCACTGATCCTTCTAACACTAGATGGTCAATTACTCTTCAAGGTAAACATCTTTCTGATAATACTGTGAAAATCAAACATCTGAAAAAAATGATTCAGATGACGTGCATGCTATTCGTCGTGATCACGAAGAGGAGAAATAAGAAAAATAATAAGTAAATGTTTTGTATTCAAATTTGTCGATCTTCGGACTGAATATAAAAAGGTCAGTATAAGGTCCTCTTTTGCTAACAAGACCAAAAAAAGAAAACAGTAAACATGAAAGTTGAAAGCATTAACCGTGCAAACCGGTCCCAAACGTCGTACCTTACAATTACATATCCAATTCATTCTTCCCACACTCTTTCTTGTCATCTGAACTTATCCGTACCATATTGCATTAACTCATGTCATTTTTTGCTTTAAAAAACCTTAAAGAGATTAGTAATTTACGATGAAAAATAATACAGTTAAGAAACCCTACCTTTCATTACCAAAAAAAAACCTACCTTTATTTGTGAGTATTTAAAATTTGTGTTTAGTTTTTTACCTAATTTTCTTGAACTCATTTTGATTGTTCAAGTTGCTTGCTAGCTAATAAGACGTTAGTAAATTTTAAAAACTGCAACTAGAAAGTCATTAGTAGACGTTGGTGGAATTAATATAAAAATATAAAATAAACATGAGTATGTAGTGTTAAGCTCAATTTGGTTGGTGCATCTAGAATTAATATTTTCAACCAACTCCAACGAGAACCCTGTTCATACAGCATAAATCATAACTCATCTTAAACCAGTGTACATAGACATTTGATCTAATACTAATCATTAAATATAAAACTCAACAGATGATATGTTTCAACACTGCATTTATGTATGCAAGGACACATCTGCATTTATCGTTATTTTATTCAACAGAAATTAAATTAATTAATTATTTAATTAAGTTTATTATTTTTTTCATGAGATTAACTAAACCTCCCCGTTGTAATTAATGGCTGATTTCTCATCTGTAAATGAGTCTTAATCCTCGCTCAATTAGGTTTATCGATATTTTGTCGATTTTAGATGATGGTTGGTGTGTTCTTATTTTTCTTTAACTTTTTGATGAACTTTGAAAAGTAAAATGCTGAAAAATAAATGTTGAAAGTAAAGAACATTAGAATATATACTAGTTTCCGTTATCAACCAATGGTACATTTAGTTCCTTCACACCCCGTGAGATATTTCCACTATTGTTAGATCTTTGTACAAGCCTTACACCAAGACTTCTCCTACAATCTTCTAACAACAATAAAAATGATATCAAACAAAAGCATAACCACAACTACTAAAGAACCACCTTAGTATTCGCAAGCTAGAGCTCGAACCAACCAAATCCACCATCAACATATCAGATCCCAACAAAATAGAAACTAAAGGTCCACCACCACACTCAGAAAAAGGACAAACCCTCGATCCTCTATAGGTGGAGGTAGAGGATAGAATTCTGAAGCCAATCCGTGAATGTGCATGAGTTTTCCCCTGCCCTACCCAAAAATCATTTTCAAGCCAAACAAATTCTCCGCTCCTTTATTCATTTCGTTGTTATTGTGACTTCATTAAAGATTATATTATTGTGGGCTTTCGAAATAGATCAGATAACTGCATGCCAAATCATAAGGTAGCCACATTTAAAATTAGCCATATCTCGAATGAAAATACTAAAAAAACACACCCTATGATGCTAGTGAATAACAACCGGCCTCCCTAACCACCTAAAATCTCTATACCATACTGAGGAGGTTATCTCACAAGTAACAAAAGTTATCACCTACATTGACCATCAATTTGTTCACATATAAAAGATCAAAATAAATACATACTAGTTAAGAATGATTACATTTAATCTTCATACAAGGTGTACTTAGCTACACATCAATGAAGCTTGCTTCATAAGGAATAAAGAGAGATGAATGAGCATCAAAGTTGAATAATCAAGAAAGGTTGTGATTTTTCAATGTATAACTCCATACAAATTAACTCTCAAAAGATTTATTTTAAGTATCTCTTTACATTTTGTGAAATGTTGAAAACTCATTGACTATAACCCTACACAAGCTTTATCCATGAATATTACAATTACAAAAAGTGTCCTTTCAAAATAATATATATTACAAAAAGTACAGAATCTTTTCTAAATTACATTTTAGAATATAGAATATATATAGTAGTCAGTATAGTATGGTCCAGTAGATCGGGTTGTCTGTAGGGAATACCGTGCAACTTGTGAAAGCTATCCATTTGCAACTTGCAAACTTAAAATGAGAGTGTAACCATGTGTGTCTATACATATATATAGAAACACTTCCACTTGAAACAAATCACAAATATTTTCCCCATAAAATACAAATTCCTAGTCATGGAATATACCTTAAAAATTTTGTGTCTTTTTTCTTTACTCTATTCCATTCTAACACTTTCCAAGTTGATTCTTAAACGTAGAAACCAATCATGTTTCATGTTAGCCTATGAGTGTTTCAAACCAAAAGAAGATACAAAACTCAACACAAACATGTGTGCCAAAATAGTCCTAAGAAACAAAAACCTTGGTCTAGAGGAATACAGATTTCTCTTAAAAACCATGGTTAGTTCAGGAATCGGCGAAAACACTTACTGTCCAAAAAACGTTCTTGAAGGAAGAGAAGCATGTCCAAATCTCAAAGACACATATGAAGAAATAGATGAAATCATGTTTGATACACTCGACGGCCTTTTCGAAAAAACATGTTTCTCTCCTTCAGAAATAGATATTCTTGTTGTTAATGTTTCATTGTTTTCACCAATTCCTTCACTCACAGCAAGAATCATAAACAGATACAAAATGAGAGAAGATGTAAAAGTCTACAATCTTGCAGGAATGGGGTGTAGTGCAAGTGTTGTAGCAATTGATCTTGTGCAACAGCTTTTCAAATCTCATGAAAATTCCTTAGGAATTGTTGTTAGCACAGAAGATCTTGGTTCTCATTGGTACTGTGGAAAGGACAAAAAAATGATGTTATCTAACTGTCTATTTCGTTCAGGTGGTTGTTCCATGCTATTCACAAACAAAACGGAGCTGAAACATAAAGCTATCTTGAAACTGAAACACATGGAGAGAACACAGTACGGTGCTGATGACGAAGCTTACAGTTGTTGCATACAAGTGGAAGATGAAGAAGGTTTTGCTGGTTTTCTACTAACCAAAAGTCTTGTTAAATGTGCTGCACAAGCCTTGACAGTTAACTTGCAGAGTATGGTTCCAAAGATTCTCCCACTTTGGGAACTGGTACGGTTTTTTACAGTTTCTCTACGCAACAGTATGAAGCAAATACAGTTGGAAAATATTTTTTCAGCAATTTTTAGCCACGGTGCTAAAACGGTTAAGAAACCGATATTTAATGTGTTAGGAGGTGGAATAAACTTAAAAACCGGTATAGAACATTTTTGTGTTCATCCTGGTGGTAGAGCAGTGGTTGATGGAGTTGGTAAGGGCTTAAAATTGAATGAATATGATCTAGAACCGGCTAGAATGGCGCTTCATCGATGGGGTAATACTTCAGCTGGTGGATTATGGTATGTTTTAGGTTATATGGAAGCAAAAAAGAGACTTAAGAAAGGTGACAGAATTTTGATGATTAGTCTTGGAGCTGGTTTTAAGTGTAACAATTGTGTTTGGGAAGTGATGAGAGATTTATCTGATACTAATGTTTGGACAGATTCAATTGAAAGTTATCCTCCACCATCACTGAATAATCCTTTTAAGGAGAAGTATGATTGGATTCATGATGATTATCTTGGCTTTGTGAGGTTGGATACTAGCAGGATGAAGATTGATTAAGAGATGAAATCATCATCTTGATTATCATACAGAAAGATATAGTTTGATTGTGTTAGGAGAAAAAGAACAGGAAAAATTACATATACAAACTTTAAGAAGTTGTGGGAACTTTTTGAAATATTTGTAATAGTTTATTTATGTTTAAAGATGATTATAATATTGTATTATTTGGTTAGAAGAGGTGAACAAGCAAGTTTAACCTCAGAACCATGTGTGCTATTGATTATGAAATAAAGTTTATGTCATTAATATGTGTATATCATATTTAGTTTATAATGATTAAATATTTAAATTTATGTACATCTTGTCTGAGTTTAATGACCTTGTTTTTTTTCAGTGTACTGAAAGCTTCTTGCATTGTAAGACTGGCATGCTGCCATTTCAATTCTTAGGACTGTTATAGGAGGGAACCATAGGCGAACGTCATTTTGGAAACCAGTTATAAACTGTTTGAGGACAAGATTATCCAAGTGGGTTGGTCGAAATCTTCTATGGGAGGAAGGGTTACGTTTATTAATGTGGTTTTGTCGAACCTCCCCATCCATTATCTCTCGTTTTTCAAAATACCGAAAACGGTTGCCAAGGCTATCATTTCAATTCAACGGAACTTTCTTTGATCGGGTGCTTAGAGTACGAAATGCATTCCTTGGGTGAGGTGGGACACCGTGTGCAAACCAAAGAGAGAAGGTGGTCTTGGAATAAAAAATGTGGGATCCTTTAACAATGCCCTCTTGTCTAAATGGATATGGAAGTTTTTCCAAAAAGGTGAAGAGATTTGGAGGCGGGTTTTGGAAGCAAGATACGGCGGAATAGAGATCCTTTGTCAAATTGCTATGTATGTTATTAAACCATATTCTTCTCATTATGGTTTGGAGATTTGTTAAATTTGGCCTATGTTAAAAACAAAGATGGATTTGTGGAAAAATTGAATTGTAAGGTAGGAAATGGCAAAAATGCGAGCTTATGGATGTCAAATTGGTTGAATAGTTCTCCTCTCTATATTTCCTTTCCTACTCTCTTTGAAATTCACAAATTTAGGAATTTGAAAATGGGCGAGTTGACCATGATCAATGGTGTTGGAAGGGGGGGGGATAATGATTTTGTCAATGAAGATGACAGTCTGGACCTGAAGTATCACCTACAAAGATTTAAATAGGTGGTCTAGCAATTCAGCCCGACCACTGATTTGGTCGATGCCTGGACCTGGAAGTTCGAACCGGGAGGTATTTTTTCAGTTAAATCCTGCTACGTAGAGGTAATTACAGATTCTGCTATCAATGCTTCGGTTACAACTGTTGCCACTGATTTTCTTCTGATTTGGCGGTCGAGAATTCCAGAGAAAATCAGAATTTTCATTTGATGTTTGTTATTTGACAGACTACCAACTCGGTTGAACCTTGCTGCAAAGAATATTGTTGTTAGTGAACATGACAAAGTATGTGTTTTGTGTTTTAGAAATTCGGAAGACTCAGATCACTTGTTCTTCAATTGTAGGATTTATGTTTTAGTTTGGCGTAAGGTTTGCGATTGACTTGATATCAGTTGGATATCCGAAATAGGGTGCAATCACCATGTCTTGAAGTTGTGCTCAATTCTTAAAGATCGTATTAACAAAGATTCAATTGCTTCTATTTGGTTAATCACTTGTTGGATTATATGGAAATGTAGAAACAATATTTTGTTTAATGATAAAGTAGGCAATGTTAATAATATTTATTATTATATTGTTGCCTCATCATGGAGGTGGTTGACTGTCGGTAGGTCGGGTAGGATAAATTGTAACCTTTATGATTGGTATAAGTTTCCAATTCATGTTTTGTAATTCCTTTGGTTGTCGGGTTGTATCGGTGGGGACAATGTTTTAAAAATCGGGCCAGTCATCAAACCGGTGAGGGTACTGGGTCACTGGTTTATTGGTTGAACCACTGAGTCACTGGTTGAATCACATGACCAAACCAGATTAAACCAGATAATTCGGTTAAATAGACCGGTCTTTATAAGAAAATTGTATAGGTATAGAACTGGTCGAACCAGATGATTCGGTCTATACAAGATATAAATAACAATTTTTTTAAAAATGTCATATCATAAATTAACAAATTCATAATCTAAATTCAAATTTTAAATAAAGGTATCACACATAATAAAATAATATAAAATTACAAAGTCTAATTGCAAACAAAATCTAGTTGTAACATAATTTAATTAAATAGTATATAGTAAAATAATTCAAATGTGTATCAAATTTAGTTTAAAGGAGGAAAAATTGTTTCAATGTTGGGATCTTCTTCTTTAATATTAAAATAATTTGCAGTAAAATCAACTGCATCCGCTACAATTTCCTGTCAATGATATCATTACTATGTTTTATTTTTTATTTATTTTATTTTTTATTTTAATTTTAATTTTATTTTTTATTTTTTATTTCATTTTTTTATTTTAATTTTTAATTAAAATAATAAAAAAAATTATTTAAAAAAAAAAATTACAATTAAACCGCCGGTTTATAAAAATCGCCGATTTTTTCGATTTACCCGGTTTACACCGATTTTTATCGGTTCGCACCGGTTCAACGACATAAGCGATCCAACAATATAATCAGATCGGTTATCTGGTCGATTTCCGATTCGACCGGTCCGACCGATTGGTCCGGTCCAATTTTTAAAACACTGAGTGAAGGTTGTTCCATATTTTTTTTTGTAACTAATTGTATTCATTAAAATTGAGATCCCCTTAATCTTCTCTTATTGAATTCTTTGCTTATAAAAAGAAAAATATTGATCAAGATGATTTTCTTAATAAAAATCAAATATCTTTCACAATAATTTACGAGATTAATCTGATCTCAATAGCACACGAAGATATCAGACATGAGCTATCTTTTCCGCGTATGAGGTTCATGAAGATTGTGTTTCATTGATTGCACATGAAGAGAGGATGGTGTGTGAACTAAAAAAAACCTAATTACTGGCTTAGAAGAAGAGGTAGATGCATTCAATGGTAGATGCATTCAATGGTTACATCCTCCATAGTTACTATGGTCATAAATATAATACTAGAATGAAAAATAGGTCTCTTGACCCTCTCTGACATTATTTATTGCATTGGATTTGGAACTTTCTTTTTCCCATTCAATTATGTACTCTGCCATATTCATCAATAATAAAACGCCTGGATTTTCACATTAATTTTTCATGTGTTTTTTGCTTTCTGATGTATGTCTATGTTCTGTTTCTTATAGCATGTGATTGGTTCTCCAATGACAAAATGTTAAGATACATTTGTAAAGTAAATTGAACGATATGTTTTAAGATGAAAAATTATGAATTGACTCAAACTATAAATTATATTTTCAATCTTTTAATAGTAAAGCAATAATTACATATTAATAAAAAAGAAAGGAATTAAAATTTACAAAATGTACAACATAAGAAAAGAGGATATGGAGTGCTTAATAATGGCCACCCTAGTTAGCAACCAAGACAAGAATAAAAAAATACCAAAAGAACAAAACTATCATCAAAAGGAAATTAAAAACCAACCACAAATTATAACAACCAAAAATATCTGACGAGACTATATGAGACATACGACTCGAGCTGACATTTGAAGAGAGTAAGCGGGAAGAAAGTAGACACAACCACATACACAAAAGAAAATGATGACATCTGAGCATCCATCACACCCCTAACTACCTTGCAACTTGAGCGGGTCTTGCTCCGAGTCAACTAGAGAAATTGCAAAATCGGTCGCTTCGACTTGAGCTCACTTCCACATCAAAGTAATAATCATCAACATCCCGTGATTATTTGTCAAACTTTCCCTATAAAAGTAACTTTGTTATACATTTTCCAAATAATTCGTACGATAGAATGTCAGATCGAGATGAAGCCTAAAGACATAGGTTTTAAATAACCAAAACCTCAAAAAAATAAAACTCAAAAACCATAGTATCGAGTGGGGCAAAGGCCTAGGCCGCCCAACACACATAAAAATTCTATCCGAAATAGCAGAAACAACCTCACTCAACAAATAAGTGATCTGCCAACTTCTCCTGCCCACCATATACTAAACACCCCCCAAAACTAGAATAAGACAAGACCAATACTACATAATACACATATACCCACAATCGTTAGAAAGATTATACTACACATGGAGGTTCGTGATAAGGTAACTTGTGGTTGTATGTGCCCTCTCTATAACAATAGTCGACTATCAGTGGTAAAAAGGTTGTTCGTAACATACCACAACGATTATTTAAAACAACAGTAGTAAAAGGTTGTGATTTGGGGCTTGATTTCCTACGTATTTTTTTTCCAGATTTCAACACATTTCACCATGATCCTAGAATCCAACCGCGGTGAAATACTTAGTGCATGATATATCACCACGATATTTGATTACAACAGTGGATGTTTACTTGATTTTATTATAACTTATGTTGAATTCTTATTTCACCAACTACTCACTAAACATATAACCTTTCAATCACTTTTAGAAAAATATAACATGAGATATAAAGTTATTTTAGAAGAAAAAGTTACACTAATCAATGTTGTACAAGATTTCTTCAGCCTATTATTCGTATTTCACTCTTTAACAGTTAGATCTTGTTTCAATGTTCATATTTCTTCAACCACCCCTTATTTCACCTCTAGTTCATTTTGCAAAATATTAATTACTTTGCAAACAAAGCTATAGGTGAGGGAAGAGGCGGTTGAAGAACTAGAAGTATTAAACCAAGTTCTAATCATTAAAGAGCGAAATGTGTATAATAGACTGGAGAAATATTATATAACATTAATAAGTGTAATCTGTTTTTTAATATAACTTAATATCTTGTATTATAATTTTCAAATTCAGTTCAAAAGGTTATATATTTGGCAAGGGGTTGGAAAAACACTCAAACTACATATGATATAATAAGAAGCTTTGGAGACATAAACTATTGATCCAATATCACAAAAAACATTAACTTGTAACGTGGAAAATACCATGAAAGAAGCTTTGGAGAAATAAGAATCCTTGTGAAGGCTAACTCTTAAAGTAGTCATTTCCTAAGATTTAATGGAGCTAAATTACATGTAGTAAGCTTTGATGTAACAAAGATAACCCTTCGAAGAAGATGAGTTTGCTGCATGTGGCTTTTCAAGGTCATGGAAAATGAGTTTGGTGTTTCCATATTGCATGTTTGTGAAGAAATGGTGTGGAAACATTAATGGTGATTAGGATAAGGCATAAGAGAAATGTTATGGTTTTTCTTTGAGAAAGATGATTGTTATATGTTGAAGTGATGTAATAAATTAAAGATATTTTATTATAGATATTTTACATCAGGCTATACATCAGACATTAGCCTGATGTGAAAAATATATCTATTACATCGGTTGATTGTTAAATCCGATATGAAATATGAGTTTAATTTTTTTTTAAATAAACACACTTTTTTACATCAGTTTTAAGTCTGGACTGATGTAAAATGTATGTTTTTTACATCGGTTGCAAGTCTGGCCCGATGTAAAATGTGCTTTTATTTAAAAAAAATTCGCATATTTCATATTGGATTTAGATAAGGAAAAACTAAATTCACAGAACCCTGGTGTTTACTTTGGCACTCATGATGACATATTGAAATATTTCGTAGTCATTAGTTAAATTGAAATGTAAAAATAAATGTTAGTAGAACAGTTCAAATCAATAATTTTCTGATAGTTTTCAGTTTTGGTGATGACAGTCCTAGATAGAGGAGCTTTGGCACAAGAATAATAGTTGCAACCAAGTGAGGAAGAAGTTGCTCCCAACTCCATTGCTCTTTCAAGTGAAGTATGTCCACCAACATCTTTAATCAACGGTTTTGCACCCCTGTTAAATTGGCATGTTAGTATATGCTTCAATTGGAAGTATGTATTAGACAGAAATACATGCTGCAATAGAAGTGTCTCGGGGATAAAACATGTTATAACAGAAATCATATTTCTTTAACATGGAGCACACTGACTTTCCCTTATCAAATATATGGAAAACACTGACTTCCCTTTATTGTGTGTTTCTCCTGATATAATAGAAAAAAAAAATACTAAAGTTTAAGTGTGCATTAGCTTATCATGCCTTAATAATAATAAGGCTTTTGATATGAACATAGTGAAATTTATCATCTTGACATGCATCTCTAAAGTTCCCAATTTTGAGCCAAGGTATTAAGGAAGCCTTATAATCTATTATGACCATTCTCAAGAATATAATTTAGTCCACTTATATCTACAACTTATATTTAGTGTTATCAGGAAATATCATGTTACCTTTAATTTGAGAATGTGATTTACTTGCATACGCTACTAACATTAGCCTTGCACTTCTTCTAACGAAATAACAAGGACCAATAACATATCTTTGTTTTGAATGAACCACAATAAAATTATCTTCAATTAACTGTAACCAAATCACAATGAGCTTATAAAAACTGATAATCCAGTTTCAATAACTTCTACACCTTCTCATTTTCTCCCAAAAATAAATAAAGGAAACATTGAAAACCAAAGCTGTTTTTGTTGAATTGCAAATCAAAGACAAACTTTTTGGGTTTTTCTATAGTATTGCTTTCTGTTATCAGTAGCAGGAACCAACCTCCAGAACAACTTTTTTCACAGATGCAGTCTTTTCTACCCATTATAAAGTTCATACCTAAGTGAATAACAAATATTGAAAATTACACATTACACATAATATTAATAAAAAATGATAGAACTCATACCAATTTCCATTAAAGAATTATCATTCTCTGGCTAAACATTTTTGGCCTTCTTGGTATTCTTTCGTGGTTGTGGAGGCTTCTTTGAAGGTTTAGAAGCAAAACCGTTGGCTTTCTTACTTCCTTGGCTTGCTCTCTTCCGATCCTCTTCTGCCTCTTTGCTATCTAGCTCCTGAAATACACACAAAAAGATAATTAATATAGACTTTCATTGATTCAAATACAACTAAACAAATTCAACAATGATCTCTCACATCAAGTTTCTTTTCAAACTCATCTAGATCTTTCAACCACAGTGACATTTTTGGTGTTCCAAACAAAATTTCGTACTCCTTTTCCTTTTCAGTCTTTTCATCAAGTAACTTTTTCACACTTTAAAGAGTCAAAGTTCCAATAAGTAAGGATACAAGATACTTGTAGTCACCCCATGTTGCTCCTTCAACACTAACAGACTGAGATACAGTTTTCGGCTCAACATCTTACCGCTCTTCTGAATCGTCATCAATTGCCCCTGCAACTTGTGATAACTACTTTTGATAAGTGTTTATTATAATACCCTAATTTCCCCCCTAAGATTTCTTCGCATTTCATCTGCATCTTGCATACAAATAAGACCGCACTGGTTTCTCGGTTCTTCTTGGGTGTAGGTTTGTGCCTCACAGGGGATCATCGTCGCTTTTAGTTGCTTTATTTGTTTATGTTTACTAACCATTAATTAAAATCCAAAAATATTTTTTTTTTCTTTCATTAACATTTTCAGGAGGAAGAACAAGTAAAAATGCCAAAAATAGCAGTCTTGCAGCTTGAATGAAATTTCACAGAGAAAATTCGAAGTTGATCCGCAAATAATTCAAATTTATTTGATCAAGGATTTCTTAAGTTAATTGATTTATTCAAGGAATTCCAAGGTTCATGTATTTATATTCATGCCTTCTTCGACGCACAAAAGAATCGGGCCACAACAACCAAGCAATCATATTTAAACAAAATATTCAAATTTTAGCTTGGTTAACCGATTAACCATATGTGTTAACCGGTTAACCAGTGCGAAATTTGAATATTTTGTTCAAATTCAGCACACTTTGATCATTGATCTCATTTGGAATATTCAAGATCCATTTTCCTCTGAATTCTCTACATCACTTTGATCATTTCCTACCATAAACCCTCACTAATCACCACTCTTTTCCATTTCTCTCCAAATTTTCATTTACCAAGCCTAATTTGAATTACCAAAGCAAGCTCCATTCCACCAAATTCTCATACCTAAAGTCTTTAAATAACACCCTAATTTCATTCATTTGAAAAGCTTTTGAGAGCCAAATTCACCTTGCAAAAATTTCTTGAAGCTACCAAATCTCTTGCAAAATCTCCCCAAACCAAAAATTCATTAAAGCTCTTCTTTCTTTCTTTTGAAGTTATCAAGAATTCACATTGAATTCTTGATCAACTTGAGTTAAACCTTCATCCTACTTCTTTCTTATTCATCAATTTCAGTAGATCAAGCTTTATTTGGTCCAATTTCAAGAAGTGCTTTTGGTAATTCATTATTTCCATGATTTCATCTTCATCATCAATATTCAAGATGTAGATCTTTGGCGCCTTTTATTCTAGATCCATTGGATCTTAAATTGTTGTTTGATTGCAGGGATTTCACTGTATTTTGGTTTTAAAATTCGTGCTAATCCAGTTCATGATCATCAAGTGTTTGACAAAAGGTTTTGAAAATGGATCATGCTGAATTTCAATATTTTTCCTGCCACTGGTACAACGTTAACCGGTTAATCATTTTCAATGTATTTTGGTTAACCGATTAACCAGTGTTATTTGGCGCAGGATTTGAAAACTGGTTGTGTTAACAGTTTAACCTATTTGGTTAACTGGTTAACACAAGACCAGAAGCTATTTTTGGCTTATTTTGAACTTATTTTTGGTTACTCTTTCTTCTTATTCTCCATCTCCTTTTTATTTTTACCTTGGGGAGCACTTTTGTGAGTGATTTCTCTTTAATGTTCATTAATTCAAAACTACCTTTAAGTGAATTATTCAATTCATTTAAGGTATTTTGCATTAGTGAGATATTTTCATGCTTGAATCCACCAAAATGAGTGATTGAACTTAAAGATGGAAAAATACCATAAGTGTAACTCAATATGATATTCATCTTTAGTTTTGTGCGGTATTGCGTTCGAATAGCGATTTACATATCGTTTACCTCACATGCATTAACACTAACGTTGTTCACCTTAATTGGTGGTGGTCGGCCTCATCTGTAGGCTAATTACTTCATTAATTACTCGGTGATTGCTTAACATAGACCTAAATTTATCCCGAATTCGGAATAAAAATCCAATTGGATACTTGCACTTTCATGGACCGGACCTCTTGTTGGTTGCGTAATCCCAAAGTGATTGATCATTTTGCATTAAGAACCAAGACTTATGAATGTTTTATGTATATGTGCTTTGGGTCTCCCAATCTCCTTTCAAATTTCATTGAATTTGGTCTTATTTTCCTTGATTGATCACTATAGTGTAAGATACTAAGCGAATCCGGTTGCCTTTCGATTTTGGTTACTCTTTTGGTTGTGGTTGATTAAGTTCACCATATCATTATTATGTAAATATTATTATACTATTACTATTACTAATATTTTATATTCACTACAAGAAAACACAGTATTAGCGTCGGCCAAAAAGCCCTCGCTAATACCAAAAAATCGACGCTAATGGGGTTTAGCGTCGGCTTAGCGTGGGTGTCGAGGCGGACATTCCAAAGCTGGAAGTTTATAATATTAGTGTTGGCCTTATGTGTGACACTAATATAGCGTCGACCAAATACCCACACTAAATCATCGCTAACTGCTGACCAAATTTAGGCAGCTAATTACTGAGTTAGCGTCGGTTTTCAGCGCCGCTAAATACTGCTAGGTGTCGTTTTTTAATTCGGTTGATTGTCATCGAATTTTTTGCCACGTGGCTTTGGACATCATGATATTTGATGGTAGCGTCGGCCTCGTGGGCGCCACTAATAATATTAGACAACGTATTTTCTGCTGGTAGCGTCGGCTACATGGCCGCCACTAAAAATATTAGACAGTGTATTTTTTGTTGTTAGCGTCGGCCTCGTGGCCGCCACTAATAATATTAGACAATGATTTTTTTTCTTCTAGCGTCGGCCGCGTGACCGCAACTAATAATATTGAATGTATTTGTTTTTCTTGCTAGCGTCGGCCTCGTGGACGACACTACTTAGATTATTGTTGGTTTGGTTTTGTTTGAAATCGTCACGTTCACTTTATGCCATTGCCACTCAAACCACCTGTTCTGATCACGACCTGTTTTACAATACCACAATGTAGGTGATCCAAAACAAATTTACTTACAAATACATAATTTGAATACACCAACATCAATATATTAATGAGTTCCAAAATACATCAACATCAAGATTCATCAATCCACAATTCAGGTGATCCAAAACAAATTTACTTCCAAAATACATCAACATATTACTCAGTTCCAAAATCAACATATTTAGTGAGGTCCAAAAGTTCCAAAATACTTATAATCTCCTAAATGGTCTACATACTAATCATGATAACCAACATCAACTTCCTCCTCATCATCCTCATAATCCTCCTCCTCCTGTAACATCCAAAATAAATAGTCACGAGTCAGACACATAAAAATTCAAGTGATAAAGTCTTAGTAGAGATGGCCAAATTAAAGTGCAACCAAACAACATTTCAGCCAATCAACATAAAAGATTTTGACACTTTCTTTGTAATCCATAATGAAAACAACTTATAAATGCTTAGGGCTTATGAAATGTTGAAGCTACTTTTGAATTGTTGAAGCTACTATTGAATTATTGATAATGGACCTATTAGAATCACAAACCTTTCCAAACTCAAAAACTTGTGGTGTATAAAATGACACAAAACAGATAATACAAACAAACTCAATGTTGATTGAAGCTAGTTTCCATTTAAGGTCTCTAACCTATAATTTGTTTTTATTGTAGTTTGTCTCTAACAAGTCTAAGAGGAAACCAGTTAGCTTATGCCAATCCAAACATATCAAGAATTAAAGTCAACTAAATATTCATATCGCGTCAATTTTAAACTATAGTCGTCAAAAGATGATTAACAATTCACATTAACTCAAAGAAAAATAGAACGTACCGAATCATTATAATCAGGATGACCACTCGCAGGAGCACTAGAAGAACCCGCCTGAAGAGAATGAAACATGTCAAATTTCTTTGACAATTCATCAAATTTCTTTGTCAATTCATCTGTCCGCGCATTAGCCCGTGCAACCTCTTCACGTGCAGCAGCAACTTCGGCTCTGGCAGCCTCAATGGCCTGGTTATCTGCTTCTCTATGTGGGTTTGGAATTGATACCTGTGTCAAGAAGTTCACTCCATATCTTATGTTACGCGCCAATTGTCTAGTTCTATAACATCGCCCCCGTGTTTTACCCCCTGCAACGTCTTTCCAAATTTGTATTCTTGTTGATCCTTCCACATCATCACCAACTTGTGTCAAACTACTGCAGAATTTTTCCTATACATAGATATAACACAAACCAATCAATCAGTGAACACACAACACATAATTTTACCAATGGAACAAACTCAATGGATCTCAAAGCATAAATTTGACTTATTTCAAATAAATGACTATAAAAGCTAACTTATGACTCATGTCTAGGTACACTATTTAAACCTTAAAACCTTCACGAATCACATCACAACTCTTACTGACTAGATCATCGAAGTGTTTGCACACAACTCAAACTATCTCTCAAGTACAACTCAACCTTAGATTTAAGGAACTATAAATAATTAAACTTATTTTAAACATCCTATATAAGATTAATAAAACAAATGTTTTGAATTCTTACAACTCAGATTTATTTTTTTATTCATTATCTCATAAATACCCATGGCTATATTTATCATGATCAATTTAAGGATTTACTTACATATATACACATCAAGTTCAGTATATGGAAGCTAGTACTTCATAACTCCCTATCAGCACACCACTATTTCATTCCAAGGACTAGAGATTCCATAAATTAGAGTACAGTAAAGAAAGCTTATGAGTTCAATGCTTGATAACCATTTTGTGTGTTTGAGTCTAATAGAAATTATGTACAAATGCAAAAGTGTTATTAATTTTAAGAGATTCTGAGTTTGATGGATTTAAATAGAACATGCAAATTTGTAGGGTATATATAATGTTGAATTGATACATAGTAAATAAGGCACAATCATTAATGTACTATTCTACACCTCCAAAATGATTAAAAGCAAACGCCAAATGAAGATGAATGAAGTGAAAACATTCATCTAACTTCAAGTACATGTAATTTCTAGCCGAAAATGTAGCCAGAATTTAACTTTTAATGACTGAGTCAGAAAATTTAATTTTCATCGTATTAACAGACAAACATGGCCATATACTTTTACTGCAACTTCTGGCCAATAAATTAATTTACTACTATGAGAAAATAAGTACAACTAGTTAGGTTCATTTCATATCATTTCAGACATAGGAGTAATAGTACTGTGATTCAGTATAGTTCAAAATGAGAAAGGTGTAACTTTATTTATTTTTAAATTTACATTTACTCAAGGTAGTATGTATTGCTTACATTAATGTGGGGAAGAGAGAGTAGATAGTTAAAGATAAGAATAGATCCAAAAACAGTTGATGTGAAAGTATTTATTTAAGAACTAGCTAGGTGATGACTATGGTAAGTGTATAGTTGAGGCAAATGGAAGTGTAGAGTTCTATTCTACCAGCTTTGTTGTCAAGCCACTTCTGGTAATTTGTTTATTAGGATTTACTTGCTATAACTTCACCCACTGTGATTGCATGATACTTATATATATATATAACTCTTTAGTATTTCGCTTATTAAATCATTTATAATTACCTTTTATAGCATGTTTGGATATGAGTTTGGAAAGCAAGACCACATTTGGATAGTACTTCACCGTGAAAAACAGCAGAAACGACAAATAGCTTCTTCTACGTAGACGTGATAATTGACCGTGATTTTGGATAATTGGAAATAATGTTTTTTTTATAGTTTTTTTATGGTCATTGATTATCTTTTGATTGTCAATGCTTTTTGATTTGTTTCACGTTTATTTTTTTCTCAACAATGTTTATGATTGTGTCTTAGTTATATTGTATTGTTCATATTTCTTGTTTGAATACATCATACTATGCATTGTATGATGTATCTGTGTAAATATTAGAGAAATAGTTGAGAAAAAGAAGAAAGAGTTTCTTGAACTTGTTCTAATTGATGGATTAGGTGATTCAAATGTTTTTCAACTCGAAATCAACATCACTACCAAACAACAAACAACAATAGTAGTAGTACTGTAAAAAACAATTAACATTCTACACAATAACTGATTTTCAAATAAGTAATCATATGAAGACACTAGTAATCAGTATAAAATAAATAAGTAACAAGCTATCAAAACAAAGTTTGTATTGTTGTGACTTACATGTGTTGCTGCTGCACGAGCGTCAACCCACTCCTCATTCTTCTTTTTATGGGTGGCAATGAAAATCTCATCAGGATGTACCGGTCGATCGAGTTGTTTAGACTATAATTAGAGACAATATATATGGTCACAATGTATATCATATATAATTATATTAACGCATTGTAATTATTAAGTATATATATACCAATTCAAGTTCAACATCACGGTGAGCTCTTCGACCTGTTGTATGGACTGTCCCACCTTTCTTGGATGATCGATTAAGCTTATTTTGTTGGCATACAACTTTGAATTCATCTGACTTCCACTTGTCTAGAAGATACGTCCATGTATCTACACCCATCCAACCCGGTTTGCCCCCCTTTTCTCTAGCCTTTCGCTGTATATCAGACAATCGTTTTCCACACTTCTGATGAAACAATTCTTCCATTTTTGCATCATCACAATGGTCCCAACATACAAGCCTCTGAAAAAATATTCAAATAATAAATAAAACTCAACAACATACATCATCATCAAACTACTAAAAAAAATGTCTTGTCTTACTTTAAACTCGTTGAACCATTCCTTTCTCACATCGTCTCTTCCGTCGCGTTTAAGCTCACCATAATTAACAAAGGTTCCTCGATAATTCTTTTCAATAACTTTTCGAACCATTGCGGCAACAAGATCAGCTGGACTTAATCTACATGAGAAATATATGTTACGCCTTTTTCAAGAATAATATCGAAGCATACAAAATATTATTTCATTAAAAAAAATCTGATTAAGGAAGAGTACATCATATACATAATACATATCAAAAAATATTTAAAATCAAGTATTGACATTTTCTCACATAAGTATATACATAAATATAGACACTAAATTTTAGATACCCTACTTATAATATCAATATGAACTTTTATAAAAAATAGTTACTTACGCATTAGTTGTTTCCACAATATGGATCTTTGGCTTTTGTCCACCGTCATGTTGTTGTTCATCATTAGAAAGTGTTTGGTCCCTCTGCACTTCCTCGTTTGTGGTGTGATGGGGAGGACTTTGCAGCTGAGGCTGAGTATATCCTGGAGTAGGAATGAATATGAACTCCTCAGAAAGTGGTGGTGTTGGATTTGTCAAAATCGATGCTGGAGGCTGAGTTGGTGGCGAAGGCTGAGAAGGTGGTGGATGTTAAGTAGCTGGTGGAGGCTGAATAGAAGGAGTAAGCTGAGAAGGTGGTGGAGGTTGAGTTGCTGGTGCAGGTTGAATAGTAGGCTGAGAAGGTGGTGGAAGTTGAGTAGCTGGTGGAGGCTAAGAAGGTGGTGGTGGATTTCTCTTAGGTAGTGGATTTCTCTTACGAGAGTTGTTAATAGCAAGTGTCCCAGGTGGAATCTGTCGTTGACGGCATAACCTGTCAACAACTCTTTTTTACAAAGAAACCATCAAAAAATAATTCTAAATTCAAACATTATTAATTGATTTGGACGAAAAAGCCAAATAGGAGAAAAGATTTAGTCATCTTACTTAGATGTGCTCGATGGTGCTTTTCTCTTTCCGTTTTGTCCAGTCATTTCAATAAAATTTGTATCAAAGCAGCCAAATGAATTATGAAAATTACAAGATAAGAAGTTGCAACACATCAAATATTTGGAGACAATACATCATAATAACTAAATAAGAAGTTGCAACACATCATAAATTTTGAGACAAGAAACAATTAGTAACAACAAGATAAGAAGTTACAACACATCATAAATTTCTAAAGAGTCAAATGAAACATGAAAATTACAAGTAACTAATGGAACAAAATTACAAGTAACTAATGAAACATGAAACATGAAACAATTAATAATAAGATAAGAAGTTGCAACACATCATAAATTTCTGAAGAGTCAAATGAAACATGAAAATTACAAATAACTAATGGAACAAAATTACAAGTAACTAATTAGTAACTAATGAAACATGAAAGTTACAAGTAACTAATGGAACATTTATTAAGATAAAATGTTCTCTCAATCTTGAGTCATTGGATCAGTTGTCATTGTTATTGGCTCGACCTCGTCAATTAACCCTCCATCAGTTAAACCATGTATTTCTTCAACTTCTGTAATAGGCACAACTGGTGACATTTCATCAGATTGATAAGGAATTGCATCTCCGATGTTGTCTATCTCGACATAACCCCTTGGTTTTGTGGTGATTGTTGCACACCATCCCCGCATATTCCTACACATTTCTGGATATGGGACATAATACACTTGTTTCGCTTCTTGTGCAAGAATGAATTGGTCATACCGACAATATCGCTTATTCATCTTAATATCAACAATGTTGTACTCAATATTAACTTTTGTGCCAGTATTATTTGTAGGATCAAACCAATCACAATAAAATAGGGAAATCTTGTCGCTTAAGCCATGGTATTCCAATTGAAGGATACGTTGGATGATGCCATAAAAATCTTTTTCTCCTCCATTTGTAACACCTTTAACATGTACCCCACAATTAGTAGTCTTTTTACCATGACTCCATTCTTGAGTGTGGAACTTGTACCCATTGACAAAGTATATGTTCCATGATGTTGTCTTTGGATTAGGGCCGAGAGCTAAGGCCTTCAGATATGGACTAGTCGTTCCATTTCTCTCATCATTGACCTAAATATATATATCTAACCTTAGAGATAGTTTATTGTCAAACACATCATATAAAATGTGAGAAATATACTAACATAATTCTTTAGCCATGAAGGAAACTGCTCGTGTATAAGACCGGAAGCATCTTCCTCATTGATAGAATGATATTGCATGAACAATCTGACATCGATCATTAAATTGATGAGTGTCTTTATAAAAATTGGTTGAGAACAATGCAGTTGTCTTACAAAAATGTACTTACTCGAGATACGGTTTAACCTCGTCACAATTTATTAGGACGTGCACGTGAGCAGACTTCCATTCCTTATCAATCACCCAATAGACTCTAGCCTTTCCACTAGGACGACCGCATTTACTAAAAACTGAAAGTGTTGGTTGGGAATTCTCATGATCTGATCGAGGATCGTTCCTTAAACTTGTACTTGGAAACAAACTAAAGGTCTTGAAATAGTGAGAGAACAAATGAGTAGTTTCACTGTGCAAGTAGGCAGTGCATATTGAACCTTCTACCCTGGCTTTATTTTTCACCGAACCTTTGTAGTCTCCCATCAATCTACACATGAAAAGGTTAAAAAATATTTTTTCATTTAATTAATCTACAAAAACTGAACCGCAATTACCTTTCAAATGGATACATCCAACGATAATGTACAGGACCACCAAGGATTGCTTCAGCAGGTAGGTGAATCGAGAGATGTTCCATCGAGTCAAAGAAACCTGGTGGAAAAATTCTTTCTAGCTTACATAGGATGATGGGAATGTTTTGTTCCAACCTAACAAGGTCTTCCAACTTCAATGTATTACAACACAAGTCTTTAAAAAAACGACTCAACTCAGTTAGCGGCTTCCATATCTCAAGAGGAAAGGAACGAAAAGTAATTGGAAGCAAACACTCCATGAATACATGACAATCATGGCTTTTCATCCCCTTCATCCTACCCTTGGTAGCATCAGTACACCTAGAAAGATTCGAGGAATAACCATCCGACATTTTTAGTTCCTTAATCCATCTACAGACTAACTTTGCCTCTTCCGGTGTCAATGAAAATTTTGCCTTTGGCTTAGCCATCTTTCCATTAGGTAGAGGGCGCATCTCTAAATCCTCACGTAAACAGTTAAGAGGTAAATCCAATCTTGCCTTCTCATTGTCCTTTGTTTTTGCAGGATCATTCATGACAGTGTAAAACACATTATCAAATACATTCTTCTTTATGTGCATCACATCAAGGTTGTGCCTTAACAAGTTGTCCTTCCAGTATGGAAGATCCCAAAATATACTTCTTTTATTCCAATTATGTTGTTTCCCATACCCTGGAAATTTGGTGGCCCAGACACTGTCTGTGACTTTTGGAAAATCACGAATAGCTTCCAAACATCATGGCCGGTAAACATTGGTGGTGGTCTTTTTTTCACAATCTTATTTTTTGTAAATCTCTTTTTACTTTTTCTAAAAGGATGATCCATTGGTAAAAACCTACGATGACAATCAAACCAACAACTTTTTCCACCAAATCCTAAGGTGAAAGAATCTGTATTGTCCATGCAATAAGGACATGCTAATTTACCTTGTGTCCCCCATCCAGACAACATACCATATACTGGAAAATCATTGATTGTCTACATTAAATGCGCTCTCATAACAAATATTCTGCTGCATAGATATATCATATGTCACAATGCCATCTTTCCACAAGCGCTGCAAATCATCAATCAAAGGTTGCAAGTAGACATCTATTTTAACTTTCGGTTTGTACGATCCAGGTACAAGACAAGTAAAAAACATGTATGGTTTGGTCATGCACATTTCGGGAGGGAGATTGTATGGTGTGACTATTATTGGCCAACATGAATATGGAGAACTAGAGGCTTGAATGTAAGGGGTAAACCCATCACTACATAAACCCAATCTTACATTTCTTGGGTCACTAGCATAATCGGGATAAACTTCATCAAAGTGTTTCCAAGCTTTTCCATCAGATAGGTGACGCAAAACATTTGGATTGTTGGTGTTCTCATGATGCCATCTCATCTGAGCTGCAGATTCCTTTGAAGCATAAATTCGTTGTAACCTAGGAATGATTGGAAAATAAAACATTCTCTTCACTGCCACATCTATATTTTCCCATTCCACACTTTCGAGGAACATACCTAGCAGCTCCACAAACTCTGCACTGAGTTAAGTTCTTATCTTCTTTAAAATATAATAAGCATCCATTCACACAACAATCAATTTTCTCAACTTCCAATCCTAACTTAGACACAAACTTCTTCACTTGGTAATAGTTTTCAGGTAAGCATTCTTTAGTTGGAAAAACATCAACGAGCATTTGAGAGAAAAAATCCATGGCCTTTTGAAGAACATGCCAAATTGACATGGCAGCCAACAACTTAATTGAAATAGATAGTCTGGATTCAGAAGCTCCCTCATAACTGGGTTGGTTTGCAGAGATTAATTCATCATAAAATCGTTGGGCTTTTTCATTTGGTACCTCACCCTCAACAATCGTTTCTTTTTCCATATTAGCATTCACATTTGAGACATTAACAAATGGCTTGAAAACATCAGAGACCATTTCATTCATTGCCTCGAAATGTTCTTCGTTGCCTAGATTATCCCCACCAGCATTCTCGCCACTACTAGAATGATCATCAAGATCCACATTCTGATTCTCTTCTCCATGATCAGTCCATGTATAATAGTTTGACAAAAAACCATCTTTGTACAAGTGGTGTTTGACCTCATTAGGCGTTTTCAAGATAATGCAAACGCAATTTACACAAGGACACCTTATCCCTCCTTCGTTTAAAAACTGAGGTCGATTCATCGCTTTATTGACAAACTCTTCAACTCCACTAATAAATTCATCTTTCAAACCATACCTATTGGAGTTTACTATGTCATACATCCAACTTCGATCCATTCTCTACATAAAAAAACAAATATTATTGATTTTAAATTTTGCATTTGTATTTAAATATATTTTATATAATATCAAATATCTGTATTTAAATATAATTTTATCCTAGTTGAAGTTGCTAGAATTTGGAAGAGGTTTTTTTTTATATATCTAGCTGTAGTTAAGTTTATGAAAATCTTGAAATCTAATCCACTTTTCATTTAACACTGCCACCATATTTCTTCATCTATGCCCCACATGTTAATGCAAAGTCCAAAACTAAAACTTTCTTGATTCATCATTCATTTTTTCAATAATATTCACGTAACAGTGTAACACTCACCACCACATAACTAAAACTTTCTATTATTTTATTCTTTTTCTATGTTTGACTTTTTTTTAAGCATACCTTAAATCTATGATATAAATAGAAAGAAAGGTAGAACAATCATTTTTGCAAACAATGCAGAATCTATTGCTCATGTATGTATTTGGTAGTTATAGGTATCTAGATGAAATTCTAATGAAGTACTACATGTCAGTATGGAAAGCCATATACTTTTCATTATGAAATTATATGATTTGATTATGGTTATAGGCCTTTTTTATACTTTTGTATATCCACACACACACACAGGGCTTTATCTTCTCCGATCTTCTTCTTTCTTTCTTTTCTGGTTCCATGATAGTGTAGAACTTAGTTTATGATTTAGATTTGGATGTAATTATAGTATTGCACTACTAACTTTTGCTGATACTGGCACGGTTCATTATATCTAATATCTATGTTCTGTTTCTCAGCTACCTAGAATCCAGGTAACAAATCCTGTTGCAAGATATTATGGCCTGAAGCGTGGACAAGTTGTTAAGATTATCCGGCCAAGTGAGACTGCAGGAATATATGTGACATACCGATTTGTTGTATAAGGATTTACTCGTCTGCTGATTTTCATGTGAACACAGACAATGATTATACATTTTTTCTTTGGGTAATGGGTGACAATTAGTACATTATAGTAGTTTGTGTTTACCTACTTGTTGTAAGCCTAAGGAAATATGGCTCAAATAGTTTTAACTTGTATTAAGAGTCTGAGACTAAGTTTCCTTTGGAAACAAACTTGAAATAACAGTTCTATATGCTCCCTGGTCAACTTCTTAGGCTAAACATGTCCTTTTCTACTAAGATCAAACTTCTGGAACAATCATTTTTGCGAACAATGCAGAATCTATTAAGATATACAGAGTCCTTTGTTTGTAAAGAGCCCTCCAAAAATTCATATTATTATGAAAAACTAACCTGCAGGAACTAGAGCAATTATTATTGAGACTTCATTGTATATCTATTAATATAATTAAAAACCTGTTACTAAATTAAAGTCTATTTGCCTATGGGTTACTCTTCCATACATAGTAAAATAGTCTGGAAGTGTATCTTTGTCTCTTTTATAAGGGTGAGGTTGTATGTGTATTTAACTGTTTTCAGTTTGCTAAGCCATTTTAAAATCACAAGATCAGTGTCCCTGCATAATCCTCAAGCCCCAATTTCACTATATTTATGGAGAGTTACAACATACAATTACAAGATCAGAATGAAAAAAGAAAAATGTTGTTCAGACCTCTAAGCATATTTAAAAAATAATTTCTAGGCTAAAATGATATCAGAATTTCTAAGCATGATTTCCTAGACAGGATTTCTAAGTTGTGAATAAGTTTTAATCAAAATTTCAATTTGAATCTAACAGTGAAGAATATAACAGTAAAAAAGAATCGAACATAATTTCTAACAGAATTTCAAAAAGAATCTAACAGTAAAGAATCTATTAGTCAGAATTTCATAAAATACCTCTTTGATAGTTGAGTGAGATGACGGAGTGAGAGGACGGGGAATATGTGATACCTCTTTGGTAGTTTACCTATGTGTGAGAAATGGAGAAAAGTTAAAAACATTATATGATAAAAGTCACATTAAGAGTGCTGTCATGTATCAAGAAACATAATTATATAACTTTTGACATATGCCATTTCACTAATTGTACCACTGGTCAAGTGTTAATAAATATACATGAAAACAAGCCAAAAACAATATAGTAGTCTAAAATAATAGATAGAACTAAGCATGAATAATTAAAATGTTAAACCATATTAGACATTTAAACCATAAAGGATCAAAATAGAAGCAATTAGTGCCACTGATAAAGAGAGAATGAGTTGTATGAGAGAATTAAAATGTTAAACCATATTAGACAGTTAAACCATTAACAAATTCAACTCTCTGTTTGTTTTGAAACATTCCCAAAATAGAACACAATCGAGACACCAATGAACTAACTCACAGATAAGATCTCTCACAAGCAAACTAATCCATTGAGTCGAATCAAGTGTTCATTCATAAACATTGAAACCCTAAACTAACAGTAAAGAATCTAATAGTCAGATTTCATTCATAAACATTGAAACCCTAAACTAACTATTTTATATTTGAAATGAAATTAATACCTAACCTTATGAGAACTCCAAAATCAGCCACAATCACTGGAGTCTAAAGATGATTTCACCTACACATTGAAGACAACACATTGAAACCAATATGGATTGAAAGAGATGAGATGGGAAGCGATGAGATGAGTTGGAAGAGAGATGAGATGGAAACAATGAGATGAGACCTGATGAACGGTGATGAACCTGATGAACGGCGATGAAACCTGAGAAGACGATGATGAACAACGATGAGAACGACGATGAGAACATAGATGAGAAGCTGATGAAACGAGATGGAAATGAAAATGTTTTTGATATTTCATTATTTTTATGAAATAGTTATTTTCATTAAATTAATATTAATTATTAAATAACTATTTTATAAATTTTCACTTGTTTAGCATAACATAGATTATTTATTTTTTAAATTGTTTAAATAATTCATTATTTATTTTTATGAAATAGCTAAATTGTGTTAAAATGTTTAGATTATTCATTAAATAAAAATGTTTAAATTGTTTACCATATATTTTAAAAATGACTAGAAAATGTTCTTTTACTAAATTCTTTTATCATATTAATAAAAATACTATTTCATAAAAAAATCACATTTTAAAATAAATATTAATAAAAAAAATTGATTTAAAATATATTTACTAAAACATAAATTTTTTAACAAATAAAAATAAATAAATGTTTTTATTAAATTAATTTAGTGATTTTCATTAAATTAATATTAATTATTAAATAACCATTTTAGAAGTTTTTAATTGTTTACCATAGATTTTTTTTTTAAATGACTAGAAAATGTTTTAATTTAAATAGGTGGGAAATTAAGCATAAACAATTAAAAAATAAGCACAAATAATTTAAAAACACAATTAAAAATAAATAAATAAATAGGGAGGCAAATGCAAAAATGGTGGGAAAAGAAATATATTTTATCTTTAGCGTCGGCCATGATGCGACGCTAATGTTTGTATTAAATAACAAAAATAAATAAATAAATAAATAAATAGGGGAAAACGAAAAACCGGTGGGAAATGAACTATTTCGCTCCAAAGAAATATCATTAGCGTCGGCCATGATGTGCGCTAATGTTTCTATGAAATAACAAAAATAAATAAATAAATAGGGGAAAACGAAAAACTGGTGGGAAATGAAATATATTTCGCTCCAATGAAATATATTTAGCGTCGGTCAATACGCGACGCTAATGTGTTTATAAAATAATAAATAAATAATTAATTAATAAATTAGGTTTGTTAATGTTATAGCGTCGGCTTAGGCCGATACTACCATTTAAGTCATAATAGAGTAATAAATATTAAATGGATAATCATATTAGCGTCCATTATTTGTGACGTAAAATTGACACTAATAGCGTCGGAGTCGTGGTCGACGCTAATATATTGTAGCTAAAATGCATTTTTCTTGTAGTGATTCTTGCACTTTAATTGTTTTTATCTTATTACTAACATTTAATTTCTTGCACCTTTATTGCTTTTATTTTATTATGCTTTATTATGCTTTATCATTCATTATCATATTTCTTGCTCTTATTATTGTTGTGTTGATTTTTCCTTTGTCCATTTGGACACAAAAATATTAATAAAGGATTAAACCTCTAAAAAACTTGTGACTTTATTTTTTGGACAATGGTTACTATCCTTAACATTGGAATGAAGATTTTGGACTTAGATTTTAAGACACTCTCTTTTGCTTTAATCTTCATGAAGTTGGTAAATCCACCTTTATTTGGCCACTTGCTAGCTTATAAGGATGAAATTATTGTGCTCATAATGACAAGCATCATCAAGTTTGGTTAGATCTTTCCTCCTTTATTTATTTTTCTTTTTTAGGATAGTCTCTTCATTTCCTCCCCTTCTTTAATTTTCAAAACTTCTCCCTTTTTTCAAAATCTTCTTTGTTTTCAAACTTAAAATCGCTTTCATAATCAAACATTGACTTAGGTCAAACGATTTGTTTACCTTTTCTTTTATTTTCTTAATAAGTGTTAAATCATGTAAATATATCAAAACATTTTCCAAAAGACTATAAAAAATACAAAACTCATCAAATATTTTTGTGCCTTTGTACATTTTTCATTTTAACATTTTTCTTTACATGTTTATATATGATTCATTCTTTTTAGAGGAATTATTCGCTAAAGAATGACGACTTATCTTTACATTTTAAAATCAATCCAACACATCAAATTTTTCCACTATTTGTACCACGAACTACGGGGTTTTGATCTCGCATTGCACTTTGTGGGTACATAGGCATGAGGTGGTAAACCTCTCCAAACACAAAAATATTAAAAATTAATTCTTTTCTCATCCCCCCACTCTCTTTCAACAAACATTTTTCGAACCAAAAGCAATAAATTTTTCAAAGGGCTCCCATGGAGTACCACGAACATTTTGGATGCGTAAAACCTTCCCATTGTGTAACCTATCCCCTTTCCCAGTTCTTTGTTGTGTTTCTTTAGTTTTTTGCTTTTAGATTCATTAGGATTTACTCGCTCTTTTTTCTTTTTCCTTTTGGAATAAAATAAAAGTGTGGTTGCGACTCTGTTTATTTTGAGTTAAGTTAACTAATATCTTACACTCATATTTTTACCGTTACACTTATCAAATAAGTGTTTATACATATAAGTTATGCAAACTAAACTTTTAATTAACCAGCTAAACCACTTACATTTACAATTTCAATATCAGATTCTAGTTACAAAACCTAATGCAAATCTCCATGAAAAAGCTCCAGAAAGAGTTCTACCAGTTATTATCCAGAAACCATGCTCACCTGGATTCTGAATCTGTGTCTGTTAGATCTTCTGACACTTCCTTCGGTTCTTACAACGAAGAAACAGACAAAAAAAGATATTGGAGCTGCAGGGGATCGTATCTCCGAAGTCAGATGCGATTCTTCTGATAAAAAATAATTTCCTCACAACAAAATTGACAAATTTCAGCAAGATTAAAAAAATGATTAAAAAAGTTAGATAATTAATCAATTAAAACCTCTAGATCCAACAAAGGAGAATTGAAAACGCTAGAAGGGCAGTGTTGCAACAAAACAAAACAATAAAAATCGATAGAGCTTTCGATTGAATAAAGAAAATATAAAATACAACAAATTGAATGAATTGTGAAATCGGAGATAGAAAAGAATGAGCTCAACGTGGAGGGAAGAAGCTTTTCGAAGGTGAATAAGGCGATTCTCGGTTGCACTGTGAGAATGTAAGGCAAATTAGGGTTTCTAAGGCATATTTGGAAAATATATTCTAGTGATTATGATATTTTTATTATGTGACTTTTCACATCGGTTTTAATACAAGCCTGATGTAAAGGCTAACTTTTTCACATCGGTTTCAAATCCAGGTTCAATGTAAAATTCTTTATAACAATAATGAACTTTTCACACCGGGTACAAATCCAGGCCCGATGTGAAATCCTTTATAACAAAATTTCATATTATTTACGAAACTGTAGTCGCGTTATTTATACCTTGTTATTTTTTCTTCAGTGAACGTTTCACATTAGGTGAAAATCCAGACCGGATGTGAAATCCTTTATAACAAAATTGAATATTATTTACAAAACTACCACCACGTTATTTTTCACATCAGTGGAAATAAATGTTTGATGTAAAATCCCTAAATAATTTTTTTTCCACTTCATATTGTTATGAAATCTGATGTAAAATCCTTTGACAAATATTTTTCACATCATATATCTTGAAATCTGATGTAAAATCATTTAACCAAATGTCATATTTTTAGTAGTGAAAGGCTTTTATAGAGTTTCTGATCCTCTTACTTGTTGAGTACCAAGGCTGCCCTGAGTATGAACCTCTATTTACAAGTCTGCCACTAGTAACTATCATTTTTTCATTTGTAGTGTAGAGTGGAAGATCTTCTATTTACGAAAATGTCATTTAGTGATGTTGATCCTCATCTTATATTTTCTTGATCCTTGGTTGCTTTATGTAATTAAAAAAAAAGTCATTTGACAATTACAACTTTGCCATTGCTTTAATTCCTTGTTCTCAAAGTAATAAAAGATATCACAACTTTGCCATCACTTTAATTTCTTGATACTCATGGATGATAGATAATTACCATGATGTCATTGCATAATATTCTTGATACTCACGTTTTAACCTTGGTCCTTTTGAGTAAAATAAATTAATATTCAAGTACTTTTATTTTCTTGTAGTTAGCTTGATAATAAACTTGAGAACCAGTTATTCTGCATCCATTGATGATAATATTTATACATATTTGCCTTATTAATTTCCACTCAATAGCACACATTAAATAACAAATAAGATTATAATCTTAATTATATTTCACTCAAAAGTTTGTCATCTTCAAAACATTACAAATATTTTTTCCTCAACAATCTCCCCTTTTTGATGATGATAAACTTCTTGTAATTAAGATTTTGATTTTTTAGAAATGGAGAAATTTTGTGCTCCCCCTCAATTAGTGCATAAAATAAAGCTTATGCTCCCCCTCAATTTATGCATGAAAAATATGATTTTATTTTTTTTATATTTTAATTTCAATTTCTCCATTAATTATTCTCCCCCCTTTTATCATCATGCAAAAAGAAATGGGAAATTGAAATAATACCATGGAGAAAGAGATGCAATTTTTGAGATAAATGCTCTTAAATAAATTTGATATAAATAACACGTACCTCCTTTAGATATGTGTTTCTTACACCAAGTCTTGAAGATGAAATCATCTTCAATTTTTAGTTTCTCCCCAATCTCATATAATGATTTTGGCTCGATTAGGAGATAATGGTCATGTTGTTTGAATCTTCTTTTAACGATTGTCTTGTTCTGACTCCGTCAGAGAGATTTTCAATTATTTAAGTTTGAGGATGATATTTAATTATTTTCCAGCTTCTAGGAGGATCTTGAGAGGATGATGTTTGTATTTTCGTACCATTTTAATTGTTATCAAAAGTGTGATTTTGTTCATCTTCTTCATCATCGTATTCCTTTCTTTTATCATCAAAAATATTAAGTTCATCAAAAACAACATTCATATTTTCTTCTACAGTTTTATTTTTGAGATTGTATACCCTATATTTTCACGAGGATGTAAAATATCCTAAAAATATGTCTTTGATTGATTTTGAGTCAAACTTCTCCAAACTTTCTTTCAAAATATAACAATTACACCCAAAAGTACGAAAGTATGATATATTTGGTTTTTCATTTTTCCAAAGTTCATATGGAGTTTTATTTAAGATATCTCTAATAGAACAACGATTCAAAACATATCATGAAGTGTTAATGGCTTTGGCCCAAAATAGTTTTTTAACATTTAATTCAAATAAAAATTTTCTAGTCATTTCTTGCAAGGTTCTATTTTTTATCTCAACAATTTCATTTGGTTTGGAAGTTCTTGAAAATGATAAATTATTATAAATTCCATTTTCATCAAAGAAAGACTTAAAGGATGAACTTTCAAACTCTTTCCATTAATCACTTCTCACAGATATAATCTGCAAATGTTTTTCATGTTGAACCCTTTTGCAAAATTTTTAAAATACTTCAAAAGAATCATATTTTTGTTTTAGAAATAAAATCCAAGTAAAGTGAGAGAAATTATCAACTATCACAAAACCATATTTCTTTCCACTAAGGCTTGTAGTTTTGATAGGACCAAAAAGATCAATGTGAAGAAGTTCAAGAGGTCTATTTGTATAAATTGTGTTTTTAGAATATAACCTACTCTTGACTTGTTTTACTTTGATGCACAATTCACACCTTTTATATTGATCAAAACTAATTTTAGGAAGACCTTTAACTAAATCAAGATTGGATAATTTTGAAATAGTCTTTATACTTAAATGATCAACCCGTTTATGCCATATCCATTTATCTTTTACTATGGATATGAAACATAAATCAGTTGGGAGTTCATTTAAGTCTAAGATATACATATTTTTCTTTCTTAATCCAGAGAAGATAGTTTTTCTTGAGGATAGTTGTTTTAATTTCATACATGTTTGGTTTGAAAATAACTTCAAAGCCATTATCACATAGTTGACTTATACTTAGTAAGTTATATTTTAAACCTTCCATGTATTGAACATCCTCAATCTTAGTAGAATAATTCTCATGAATGATACCAATACCTTTAATTTTTGATTTGACATCATTTCCATAAGTTATTGATCCATCATATTTTTCTTTCAATTATAAGAAACAAGTTCTATCTCCATTCATATGTCTTGAGCAACCATTGTCCAAGTACCAAATATTTTTCTTATTTTTCAGAAGATATTCCTACATCGCAAGTTAGTAATGATTTGGGTACCCATATGGATCTGAGTCCTTGAGAGTTAATTTTTATGAAAAGTGTAGCCTTGCTCCAGGTTTTTTGAAATAAGAACATTTTTTCTTTTTTCTAAAGTAACAATTTGATTCATGATGGTTAGTTTTTTTTTTTTTGCAATAACAACATCTTTTTATGAGGTTTTCGTTGTTTTTATTTTTCTTGATACATTCACCATCTTTGCATATAAAATTACCATGGATGATAGATAATTACCATGATGTCATTGCATAATATTCTTGATACTCACGTTTTAACCTTTGGTCCTCGTGTGTGAAATAAAATAATATTCAAGTACATTTATTTTCTTGTAGTGAACTTGATAATAAACTTGAGAACCATTTATTCTTGCATCCATTGATGATAATATTTATACATATTTTCCTTATTAATTTCCACTCAAGAGCACACATTAAATAACAAATAAGATCATAATCTTAATTATATTTCACTCAAAAGCTTGTCATCTTCAAAACATTATAAATATATTTTCCTCAACACCCTTTCCCATTTTTAAATTTACTATAAATACATTTGTCAGATTCATTTATTTTGTATCCATTGGCCAACATAACTTGGTCAAATTTTTGATGTCATTGTTTGGGTGCTTGTTTTAACCCATATAAAGACTTAGTTAATTTACACACTTTATGTTTTTGGCCTTTGATAACAGACCCTTCCGGTTGTTTCATATACACCTCTTCCTCCAATTCTCCATTTAGGAAAGCATTTTTAACATCTATTTGATGAATGACAAATTTATAGATGGGAGTGAGTGCCAAAAGCACTCTAATTGATGAAATTCTTGCAACAGATGCATAAGTATCAAACTAATTAATTCATTCTTTTTGTGTAAATCCTTTAGCGACATGTCAAACTTTGAATTTTTCAATGGTATTGTCGACTTTCATTTTTCTTTTAAATATCCATTTACACCCTATTGGTTTTGATCCCGGTGGGAGATCCACTAGTTTCTAGGTTTTATTACCCATAATTGAGTCTATTTCTTCTTGGATAACTTCTTTCCAAAAAGCAGAATCTTGAGATTTTACTGCCTGTTCAAATGTTTCTGGATCATTCTCTAGGTTATAGCAAATTGGTCCATAACGATTTATTGAATCATTATTTCCTTCTACAAGGAACATAAAGAAGTTTGATCCATAGTTTTTCACTTTTCAGATTCTTTTACTTCTTCTAGGTTCTGAACATGCCAACATATCATTATTAGATACATTACTTTCTAGATTTTGAATATCAAAATGAATATTGTCTTTGGGATTTTGAATTGAGGTAAATCTATTTTCTTGAAAAATTGCATCTTTTGACTCAATCACAGTATTAATAGGAAATGAGTCATTGGATTCAATAACCATGAATCTATATGCTTTGCTATTTTCAACATATCCCAGAAATACTCATTCAATTTCTCTTTCTTCCAATTTATTTATTTTTAGTTCAGGCAACTTTACAACTCTACAACCCCAAACTTTTAAATAATTAAGATTGGGGTTTCTTTTCTTCCAGAGTTCATATGGAAGTATCTTATTCCTTTTATTCAGAACTCTATTCAATATATAATATGCAATTAGTATGGCTTCACCCCAATATCCTTTAGATAAATCAAAATAGGATAACATGGCATTTACCATTTCTTCCAACGTCCTATTTTTCCTTTCTGCTATCCCATTTTTGTGTGGGGAATATGGTGCATTTGTTTGATGCACAATATCAATGGACTTATAGTAATTAGGATGATAGAGCTCCCCTCCCCTATCACTTCTAAAACATTTAACGAAAGTCTCATGTTGAAGTTTTACTTGTGCTTTAAATATTTTAAATTTGTCTAAGACTTCATCCTTAGAATGCATTAAATAACACAACAAAATCTAGTGCAATCATCAATGAAAGTGACAAAGTAATTTTTACCACCAATGATGGGCCAACTAAGTAAATCACACACATCTGAATGAATTAAAACCTAACACCTTAGAACTTCTTTCAATTCTTTTAAAAGGTTGTCTTGTGATTTTAGTTAATATTCAAGTAGTACATGAATTTGAATTTTTGTTGAGATTCAGAATTAAATTTGATTTTATCATATCATTTAAATTTTCTAAAGTAACATTTCCTAGTCGCATATGCCATAAATCACAAGATTTAACAATATAAGCAGAAATCACATTATTATTGTTATTATTATTATTATTATTATTATTATTATTATTATTATTATTATTATTATTATTATTATTACTCATGAATATATTCTCACAAAGATAACCCTTCTACAAACATACCCCATTTGGAGAGAATAAATTTATCTCCCTGAAATACAAATTTGAAACCATACTTATTAAGTAACAGTACATAAATCAAATTCTTCCTAACTTCCGGAACATAAAGAACATCTTGAAGAGTGTGTGTTTTTCCAGAAGTGAATTCAATCTCCACTGGTCCTTTTCATTTGACTTGAATAGTAGAGGCATTTCTCATGTACAAAACATTGCCATTTTCTTCATTGATGGTCTTGAATAATTTTTTATTTTTGCACACATGACGGGTAGTACCAGAGTCTATCCACCAAGAAACAACATCTTTTATCATGTTGATTTCAGAAATGACAGCAACAAGATTGTCTGTTGTTGCACTTGAATTCTTGTTTTTATTCTCTTTTCAAGATCCTACACTCATTTTTAAAGTGTCATGGTTTTTCACAATGATAGCAATTTTCTTTTCTTTTTCTTTCTATTGTTATTATTGTTATTAACACTATGATTTTCATAAGATTTTCCAAACTCGCTTTCTTTTCTTGGAAGTTTTACTTGAATTTCCTTCCTCCATTACATGCACTTTCTCATGAGCAATTTGATTTTTAGTATCATCTTGCTTATGATACTCTTCTTCTAAACGAAGGTGATTATCCAATTCTTCAAGAGATATGTCCTCTTTCTTATGTTTCAGAGATTTTTTAAAATCTTTCCATGATGGAGGAAACTTATCAATTATGGAAGATACAATAATTGTTTCATCCAAATGCATATTATGTTGTTTGTAGTTATTGAGAATACGTTGGATTTCATACATTTGCTTCATTATAGGTCTATTATCTACCATTTTATAATTATTAAATTAAGAATCAAGGAACTTCTTACTTGTAGCATTTTCTTGCATGTATCTTGATTTCAATTTCTCCCATAATTATTTTGCGGAGTTGCTGCTCTAATAAATGCCGAACAACGAATCACACATACCGTTGAGGATGTGTCCCATGCATATATAATCATCATTGTCCCACTTTTGTTTTTCTCTAGTTTCAGCAATGTTTCATCTTCTTTTTCTTTTGGTTTTGAAATGTTAAGGACATGCACCACTTTTAATGATGTGAGAAAGAATTTCATTTTTTTCTACCAACGAATAAAATTCCCATCATCGAACTTTCTCTAATTTCACAAAATCAAAAGTCATCTTTTTTAGTGAAACAACCTTTGAATAATATATAAGATTGTTAGATATTTTGTCTTAATACTAAGAATTATTGTTTTGAGATTATATTATCCATACCAAACATGACTAACTTGTGAGAGATTCGGATATGATAATCCTAGATAACTTCGAAGAATCGTGTTCGTACACTTTCCGAACAAAGTATTTCGACCCTATTCTTGTCTGGGTTCACGAAATCTTTGTGGGGATAATTCTTAAAGAACAATTTGTTTATGGCAAAAGAGAACTGTTCAGGAATGTAGAGAGAAAGTTTGGTTTTATTCTATATCTTAAACTGAGGCCAAATGAATCCTTATATAGGAGATCATTGATGCATGTTTTTCGCAAGTGTACGAACACGTCAGAGTAATATAAAAGATTGTCGAATCCACAGAGACCAAGTGTCAATCTATCGTACTTGTTGTTATGGTGTGTATCTAAGGCAACTGAATATAATGGTTTTAAGGAGTGCGCAATGGTAAATAAAATAATAATTTTAAACAATTAATAAAGACATGCTCAAATGTAATTCACGTAATCAATTCCGGTACTTGTTAATAGAACTACTTATGGGCAATGTTTTCTACTTTGAAAAGAACTAATTTAACAAGAACTACTGCTTTCGCGTATTCAGAACCGAGTTGTACTCTCTAATCAACCCCTCATATTGTCACGGATAAAAAGGTGCGTACTGCGTTAGAGTAGTAAACCTATTTTTAAGAAATATAGTATCTTAACTAAGTTGAAAAGTACTTTAACCTGGATTTCTTAGCAAAAAGAGGTTCTCACAAACCAGACTATAAACTTCTTAACGCGTCCAAAAATCGTTTTAAAATCCCTTTTCTTTATAATCTAAAAACTCCTAGTGAACTAGACAAAGCACTTTTGGTTGTTTTTGAAATAGTTAAAAACAATTAAACTTATATTGAAAGTTAAAATAGCCCTTAAGTGTTTCTACGAACAGTTGTACGGATTACAGGTTCAATTACGATCCTTACATTCTAACCATTATGGATTTAGTTAGACATGGTAAAGTAAAAGTTCTTTTCATTATTTTTCATAAAAGTAATTAGTGCGAGTGCGGAAAGTAAATAAAAGTAGTGCGAGTGCGAGAAATAAACGAAAGTAAAGCGAGTGCGGAAAATAAACGAAAGTAGTGCGAGTGCGAGAAATAAATAAAGTAAAGCGAGTGCGGGAAATAAATAAAAGTAAAGTGCGAGTGCGGATAATAAATAAAGTAAGGCAATGCAGAAAGTAAATAAAATAAATCGAGTGTGGAAAAATAAAATACGAACTAGAATTAAAATGGCGGAAGGATTAACTTCCTTCCAGAGTGCTCCAAAACTCGATCACACAGACATATACAGACTCGATCACTCGATTGTAGTAACACCCCGATGTGAAGTGATTACTACTTTAAAACTGATATATGCCTAAGATATTCTAAGTTTGGATGATAAAAACGAAATTATAAAGTCCTATTTATAGGCAAACATTAAATGAGAAAAGACCAGGATGCCCCCCTCCACTAAAAAGTGGAGGGAAACACTTTTGCCTTGTGGTGCCCGCCACAAGGCCATGGCGCCCGCCATAGGTACAAAATGGTGGAGAAAGTGGGGATCATGGGCTTTGGCAGTTGTGGAGTGATCTTGAGACGTGGCCACGTCATGGCTGACCCCATGGTGGATGCCGTAAGTGTAAAAAGCTGAATTTCTTGGTTTTCGTCTGTTTCAACTCCTTTTTCGCTCCTTTTCTTTATTTAGGCCTCGATTACATAAAAAACCTGAAAAGAAAGAAAAACAAAGTAATAACATAACAAAATAACAATAAAAACTAAGAATGCATGCGAAACCGGAGTCAGAAATATGGTGAAATTTAGTGTTATCAAATCCTCCCACACTTAGACCTTTGTTTGTCCTTAAGCAAACATTTAAAGCTTAAAAATGAAGATAACTGGTGTCAACACGTGATTTGGGCTAAGAGGGATTCTAAGTTCAAGTCAGGATGCAGTGACAGGTACTAACTAAGTGAACCAAGGGTACCATAATAACACAAACACAGACTTCAATCCTATATTAACCACCCCATGTCATCCCACAATACCTAGGCATATCTTCTCATCTCTTTTGGGGTCCTTTTCATTCAGGCGCAATCACATTAAGCCCGTTATTCGTACATGCTTCATAGTAGAGTGACCGGTTAGTGATTCAGATCCAAAACATAGGGTTTCTGGCACATAAGCATGTGTAAACCCGTTTTATTTGACCTAAATGTAGCTGCGGGGGATCGGATCGTAATCCGCCCTACCAAGTTCAGTGCCAGATACCTCTGAACCAACTAACAATAGGTGACTGCAATTTTTTTCTTTTTGTGGCAAATTTTTTTTTTCTTCTCTTTTTTCGGTTTAAATGACTTTGTGAGGGTCACCTATCATAGAGTTTGCCTTTTTCTTTTTTATTAGCAATGGATCATTCACTTATGTTCATCGGCCCCCTATGTAGAGCATGCTTAGGCCGGAGCTGACTGCTATGATAAACTACTTAGGACAATTTTTTGAATGAAAATAAAGGCCATGGTGTGCGGGGTTTATGAGTGATTCCTATATTCTAGAGGTCTATGGTGCTAAAATGATATTGATGTTTCAAAATGTTGACCTAAGTCACCACATCCTAATCCAAACCTATCTCAAAGCCCAAAAAACATGTGAAACAACATTGTTTTCTTAAAAAAAAATTTGGTAAGGCTAAGGAAATGGGAAAAATGAGGATGTACAAAAGATACATTATACTGGTGACCCGTCAGACTCATGCATTTATCTAAGAAAACATAAACTAAATAACTAACTGAAAAGGAAAATAATAGAAAGAAAATAAATAACTAAGAAAGGAAATAACAGAAAGCAATAAAATTCCCTCCCACACTTAAATCGAACATTGTTCCCAATGTTTTGAAATAAGATAAGGAGAGTAACCTGGAAAACTACTGCGGAGGAGCAGTGATGCCCTCGCCGTCCTGCTGTGATGGTCTGGAACGACGGGATCTACTGCACTGCTGGTCCCTCCGGTCAAGTCGTGCTGATAAGGCATCCTGGGCACTCCGGACCTCTCGAAGGTTACCTAGGATGGAACTCTGAGTGGCCTCCATAAGCTGGTGGTGCCGGCGGTTGACTTCTCGCTAATGGGCCTGCTCTGATGTGATGTTGGTCAAGGCGCGACAAACATTAGTGTAGGCACGATCCGATACCGAACGTGATTGTTCCATGTAGCTCATGTTGTCCGTCAGTTGTTGTGAAATGGTAGAGAGTAGGTTGTCTCGCCTTTCCTCTCTAGCTGTCATATCACGCCACATCTCCTCAATGATATAGAATCCAGGAGTAGCACCTGCAACAGGGTTAGAGGAAGATGGTGCGGTGTGTAACTGTGAAGGATGATGAGGGGACACGTGAGGTACGGGATAATGTTCTCTCTGTTCATATTCTTCATCAGTGTCCTGTGCCTCTCCATCAGGAATATTAGGAGGAATTGGACCCAAAACAGGTGGAGCATTCAGATCATAGGTCCAGTTCCTTTCATTACGTACATCGATACGTCTACTGCAAGGTAAAGCAACAGATGGGATAGCTACCCCATGTGGGCTTCGCGTACCTTTTGTCTTCCGGGGGTCCGGATAACGTTTTCTTCTTTCTTCTAAGGCACAAAGCTTGCATATTTTTTTATGAAGACAAAAATGAAAATATTTTTGTCCCCCTTTTTTTTCTTTCATTATTCGACATAAAATAAAATAAAATAGAATAAGATGAAAGAAAAAAGAAAAATGAGATTAGTGCATGAAATAATATATAAGATAAAAATCAAAGTACATGGAAAATGTAATATATGCGATAACATAAAATATGTCTGGAGATGCGAGAAATAAAATAAAGCATGAAAAAAATTAAATACTAGAGTAATAATGTCAGTGTAAAACGATCTTGTGGTAGGCCTCTCTTCCTGGTTCGATCCACGAATCTCAGTTATCTCCCTCCGAAGCTCTCCAATCTCCTGATGTAGAGCATCGGCCTCTGAGGCATGAGTTAGATCAGATATCTCGATTTGTAATGCCAAGTACGCTACTTCCTACTTGAGCAGGGCAGTCTCCTTGCGGAGCTCATAAATCTGGGTCTGTAGATCAGGCGAATGCAAAGACATATTGTTAGACATAACAGTGATTCGGGGAGAAAGAGGTGTAAGAGTGTACTCAGCGGCGGGAGGTAATTTTGGCTCTTCGACAGTCTCTCCATAACCCTCTAAAGCATAACTCTAATTAGCAGGGTCGTGGACACTGGTCATCAGCGGGTCTGGTAATGTAAAGTAATGTATCACTTCGCCGTCGATCAGTAATCTAAACGTGTTGGGCTCAAAAGAGGCCCTCCTCATCAATCCTCTGTCAAGACAAAAGTCAACATCCAGGGTGGTGTAGCAGCAGAAGGTCCTGAGATGCAATAATTTGCGAGACAAACCCAATGCAGTAGCAATCTGTGTAATAATCCCACCGACGTGTATAATGCCTACAGATGACCTGGCGACACCGGCAAGGCTCTTCAACAGAAAGTTGCCACAAGCAACTGGGCGTGACTGAGTCGCACAAAACAGTGGGAAAATCTCCTCCTCACTCAGCAGAGTCTTTGTATCTGAAAAACCGAGGAAAAAGTGTGCTAGAATCATCTGGAAGTACCTTAACGCAGGGTTGTGGATTACCTGAGAAAATTGAGTGGAAGGATCTTGGCTCCCTCCACCTGATATGTTACTCCAAAACTTCTCCACTTCTCTGCTCATAAAATACCCCATCGGTGTCTCTGGAATAGCATCAGGAGTAGTCTGAAAACCTAGCAAATCACCAAACTCTTTGTGAGAGAAGGAGTAGTCAGTCCCAAACAACCTGAAAACAGCATGTCCATCGGGACCAGCCCAAGGATCATAATCAAACGAGCTGAGGAACTCTAGAGTCAAGTTCCTGTAAGTGTTGTTCATATCTTCGAACTGGTCCCACTAGAGTTGGTGGCATAAGAATCTAACGCTTGTCTCTATCCCCAAGGCATCCATGCAATCTTGGTCTGGGTACCTGGTAGGTGCCATAGGGCGTCTCATGTGGACATAGTAACGCTCTCTTTGTGCGTCGTCTCTGAAGGCCACGTGCATGTCGTCGGGGTTCTGCATTCTGCACAAGGTTAGCAAACAAGGGTCCTAAAATCACATAAAACATTCAATCGTTAGTCCTGACAGAATAATAAAGTAAACAAATTAAATTAAAGTAAAAATAAATAAAAAGTAAGTAAGATAAGAAAACCATGGGTTGCCTCCCATGCAGCGCTTGTTTAACGTCATTAGCTCGACGACCAGATTTTACACATCATTCGAAGGATTTTGTGGATCACTCAGAGTATGGCAGAAGTATGTTGTTGGGATGTCACCTTCTTCATAGGGCTTCAGCCTCTGTCCATTGACGATGAACGATTTACATGTTTGGTTCTTGATTTCAATAGCACCAGATCTTAGAATCTTAGATACTTCGAAAGGGCCAGTCCATCTCGAATGAAGCTTCCCTGGAAAGAGTCGTAACCTAGAATCGAACAAGAGAACATGATCGCCTATTTTGAAGTCTTTTATTATGATTCTTTTGTCATGCCAAGCTTTTGTTCTTTCTTTGTATATGATGGCATTTTCGTAGGCAGATTGTCTGAGCTCTTCTAATTTATGGATATCAAGGATACGTTTTTCACCAGCAGTTAGATAATCCAAATTCCAAGTTTTGATGGCCCAATAGGCCTTATGCTCCAACTCAAAAGGTAAGTGACATGATTTTCCATAAACCAATTGATAAGGGGTTGTTCCTATAGGGGTTTTGAAAGCGGTTCTATAGGCCCATAATGCTTCTTGAAGTTTCTGCGACCAATATTTTCTAGATATATAGACAGTCTTCTCAAGAATTTGTTTGATCTCCCTATTAGATACTTCCACTCGTCCATTGGTCTGTGGGTGGTATGGTGTTGCTACTCTATGCTTAACTCCATACTTGCTAAAAAGTTTATCAAATATTCTCAATATGAAGTGTGATCCTCCATCACTTATGACTAAACGGGGGGTTCCAAACCTGGGAAATATATAGTTTTTAAACAATTTGATGACTACTCTGGTGTCATTCGTGGGTGCGGCGATAACTTCAATCCATTTAGACATGTAGTCAACAACTACTAAGATATACTGATTTCCTAAAGATGGTGGGAACGGTCCCATAAAGTCTATACCCCATACGTCGAAGAGTTCTACTTCTTGGATATTTCTTAGAGGCATTTCATTACGTCTTGAAATATTTCCTGTACGTTGGCATTTGTCACATTTGACAATGAAAGCATGGACATCACGCCACATGGAAGGCCAGAAAAGGCCAGCTTAAAGAATCTCGGTGTAGGTCTTAGATGTGCTTGCATGTCCACCATAGGGTGCAGAGTGACAATGCTCAATTATATTATGTACCTCTTCTTCTGGAACGCAACGGCTGAAAATGCCATCTTTACCTCTCTTGAAAAGAAATGGTTCGTCCCAATAGAAGTTTCTCACATTACTGTAGAACTTCTTCTTCCGGTGGTAATTTAGATCGGGGGTATGATGTCAGCGACTAGGTATTAACGAAGTCTGCATACCAAGGTACATTACTTATAGCTAAGGATTTATGAGAATGCTCATGTGGGTCTGGGTTATTATCTTCAATAGTTTCTAGTTGGGCTATCAGTCTATCATAGGCAAAATCATCAGTTATGGGTACTGAGTCAGGTTTTAGGTATTCTAGCCTAGAAAGGTAATCATCTACTACATTATCTGTGCCTTTCTTATCAGGGATATCTAAATCAAACTCTTGCAGTAATAGAATCCATCGAAGTAACCTAGGTTTGGCATCCTTTTTACTTAGTAAGTAACGAATGACAGCATGGTCGGTGTAAATATAATTTTGGCTCCTACTAGATAAGATCTAAATTTTTCTATGGCGAAAACTACAGCTAGGAACTCTTTTTCGGTTGTTGCGTAGTTGAGCTGTGCAGCGTCTAGGGTTCTACTGGCATAATAAATTACGTGTAACTTTTTATCTTTTCTCTGACCTAGAACGACTCCAACAACATAGTCACTAGCGTCACACATTATCTCAAACGGTTCTGACCAATCAGGGGGTTTCATTATAGGTGCTGAAATCAGAGCTTGCTTCAATAGGTTAAATGAATTCAACATCTTTCATTAAAAGACCAGTTAAGGGCTTTGTTATTTTGGAGAAGTCCTTGATAAAACATGGGTAAAATCTGGCATGTCCAAGAAAACTTCTTATCTCCCTGATAGTCTTGGGCGGTTTTAGATTTTCTATGACTTCTATTTTAGCTTTGTCTACCTCTATACCTTTTTCGGAAACTATATGTCCTAAAACAATCCCTTCGGTGACCATGAAATGACATTTTTCCCAATTTAGCACAAGGTTTACCTCCACACATCTTTCCAGGATTTTCTCAAGGTTGATAAGACAATTTTTGAAATCAGATCCACAAACTGAGAAATAGTCCATAAATACTTCCATGATTCCATCTAAATAGTCTGCAAAGATAGACATCATGCAGCGTTGGAAAGTGGCAGGGGCATTACAGAGTCCAAAAGGCATTCTTCTGTAGGCAAAAGTTCCAACAGGGCATGTAAAGGTAGTTTTTTCTTGATCTTCGGGGTGAATAGGTATTTGGAAGAATCTTGAATATCCATCTAGGTAACAAAAGTAAGAGTGTCTGGCTAGGCGCTCCAACATTTGTTCTATGAATGGTAATGGGAAATGGTCCTTCCTAGTTGCTTTATTTAATTTTCTACAGTCTATGCACATACGCCAACCTCCATCGGTTCTTTTTGCTACAGGTTCGCCCTTCTCGTTTTGCACGACTGTGATGCCTCCCTTTTTAGGTACTACATGCACAGGACTCACCCATTTACTGTCCGAGATCTGATATATTATACCTGCCTCTAGTAACTTAAGAACTTCATTCTTAACTACTTTACTCATCATAGGATTTATTCTTCGTTGGTGCTCTCTGGAGGGTTTTGAATCTTCTTCAAGCAAAATCCGATGCATGCATACGGATGGGCTTATTCCTTTTAGATCTGAGATCTTATATCCTAAGGCTGAGGGGTACCTTCGTAAAACATCTAACAATTGGTTTGTTTCCTCTTGGTCCAAGGCAACACTGACTATAACTGGACGGTCCATTTCTTTATCAAGAAATTCATATCTCAGGTTCTTAGGCAGTTCCTTAAGTTTTATGGTTGGTTTCATAGGGCAAGGCATATGATCTGGGGTAAGAGATAAAAATTCGTGAAGGTTATCATCAATGTAGGGTTTTTTATAACTGTCATCTTCCCAAATAAGGGTTGATGGCAATTTTATAGATTCAGTTTCTTCTTCTTGTTCTAATTCACTAATGCATTCATCAATGATATCTAAGGCATAACAAGCATCTCCTATTACAGGTGCCATAAGAAATTTCGAGAGTACAAATTCTATCTTCTCGTCACCTACCTCAAAGGTTAGTTTCCCTTTTTAAACATCTATTATGGCCCCATCGGTTGATAAAAACGGTCTACCTAGGAGGATTGGTATGTCGTCATCTTCTTTAATGTCCATGACAAAAAAATCAGTAGGTATAAACAAATGACCTATCCTAACAGGGACGTCTTCAAGTATGCCTATAGGGTATTTAACGGATCTATCGGCTAATTAAGTGACATCTTAGTAGGTTTTAATTCTCCTAAGTTTAACCTTTCACAAACTGCTAAAGGCATTAAGCTCACACTAGCTCCTAAATCTAGAAAAGCTTTTTCGATGACATGATTCCCCAAAATACAAGGAATGGAAAAATTTTCAGATCTTCAAGTCTACGTTTATTTGTAAGTATATCTTTGAGAAACTTTGTGTAAGAAGGTATTTGGGTGATGGCTTCTGTAAAGGGGATTTCTACGTGAAGTTTTTCTATAACCTTAACGAATTTTTGATACTGATTATCGATTTGGGTTTTCTTTAGTCTTTGAGGGTATGGTATTGGGGGTTTGTATGGCGGTGGTGGTACATAGGTTTTGTTTTTAGGTTCTTCTCCTTTTCCTTGACTTTCCGGGTTTTCAGATTCCTCTGGTTCCTTCTCTTCATTTCTCTCAGAAGTTTCGGGATCACTTAATCTAGGATTTGAAGGTTCCTTATAAGCAGTTCCACTTCGTAGAGTAATGGCATTTGCTTGCCCTTTTGGGTTTTGTTGAGGTTGTCCAGGGAATTGTCCTCCAGGTGTAGTCTGAGGGGCTTGGTTTAAAGCTACCTGAGAGATCTGGGTTTCAAGCATCTTGTTATGAGTAATAATTTGGTCAACCTTGGTTCCTAAATGGGTAATTAGTTCGTTAACATGGACATTTTGGTTCATGAACTCTTTGTTTTGTTGTGTTTGAGCGGTGATAAAATTTTCCACAATTTTCTCAAGACTCGGATTTGGTGGTACAGGTTGCATAGGTTGATTTGTTCTTGGGGCTTAGTAACCTTGTTGTCTCAGAGATGCGGTATTTTGGATAGGGTTATTATTTTTATAGGAGAAGTTTGGGTGATTCCTCCATCCAGGATTGTATGTGTTTGAAAATGGGTTCCCTTGGGTGTAGTTCACTTGCTCATGGTTGGTCTCATTTAACAGATTGAATTCGGAGAATTGGTGTCCTTGCGTCCCACATATCTCACAATTCGGCGAAACTGCAGCTACAGTATTCGGGGTTGTACACATATGTTCGACTCTAAGGGCCAACGCGTCCATTTTAGCTTGCATCATGTCCATAAAGCTTAGCTCATGTATTCCCCCTTGGCTTCCTTCTTTTCCACTGTTGCTCGTTCAACTCCCCATGATTGATGGTTTTGGGCCATATCTTCGATAAGGGCACTAGCTTCAGGGTAAGGTTTGTTCATCAGTGCGCCGCCAGCGGCAGCGTCGATGGTCATCTTAGTGTTATAATGAAGTCCATTATAGAAGGTTTAAATGATTAGCCAATTCTCTAAGCCATGATATGGGCATGCTCTTAATAACTCTTTATATCTCTCCCAGGCTTCGAACAACGATTCTCCTTGGTGTTGGGTAAATCTGGTTATTAGGTTTCGAAGAAGAGCAGTCTTACTTGGGGGAAAATATCTAGCAAGGAATACTTTTCTAAGGTCTTCCCAAGTTGTTATGTAATTGGGTGAAAGGGAATCTAACCATGATAAAGCTTTATCTCTGAGGGAAAAAGGAAATAATCTTAAGCGTATCGCCTCAGGAGGAGCTCCATTGGTTTTAAAGGTGTCTGCTAACTGGAGAAAGTTTTTTAAATGTTGGTTTGGGTTCTCGGTAGCAAGACCTGCGAATTGTCTCTGTTGCACTAATTGCAGCAGGGATGGTTTAAGTTCAAAATTATTGGCTGGGATAACGGGGTTTACTATACTGGAACTAGGTTCCTCGTTTGATGGTTAGGCGAAGTCCTTAAGAGGTCTTCGGTCTTGATCTTCGGCCATAGCTCTCCTATTCCTATGGAAAAACAAACGTGTGCGAGCTTAACGTTCAGGTTCAGCTAGAGGGTCTACTAAACTTCCGGCACTGCGAGTCTTTCGCATTGACCGACAGGTAACAAACTTAGTCTAAACGGTATAACTACAAGGTATGAAATTTGACGAAATTGATCCCCGGCAACGGCGCCAAAACTTGATGCGTTTTTTTCGCAAGTGTACGAACACGTCAGAGTAATATAAAAGATTGTCGAATCCACAGAGACCAAGTGTCAATCTATCGTACTTGTTATGGAGTGTATCTAAGGCAACTGAATATAATGGTTTTAAGGAGTGCGCAATGGTAAATAAAATAATAATTTTAAACAATTAATAAAGACAGACTCAAATGTAATTCACGTAATCAATTGATATTTCGGTACTTGTTAATAGAACTACTTATGGGCAATGTTTTTTACTTTGAAAAGAACTAATTTAACATGAACTATCGCTTTTGCGTATTCAGAACCGTGTTGTACTCTCTAATCAACCCCTCCTATTGTCACAGATAAAAAGGTGCGTACTGTGTTAGAGTAGTAAACCTATTTTTAAGAAATATAGTATCTTAACTAAGTTGAAAAGTACTTTAACCTGGATTTCTTAGCAAAAAGAGGTTCTCACGAACCAGACTCTAAACTTCTTAACACGTCCGAAAATCGTTTAAAAATCCTTTTTCTTTTTAATCTAAAAACTCCTAGTGAACTAGACAAAGTGCTTTTGGCTGTTTTTGAAATAGTTAAAAATAATTAAACTTATATTGAAAGTTAAAATAGCCCTTAAGTGTTTCTACGAACAGTTGTACGGATTACAGGTTCAATTACGATCCTTACATTCTAACCTTTATGGATTTAGTTAGACATGGTAAATTAAAAGTTATTTTTATTATTTTTCATAAAAGTAATTAGTGCGAGTGCAGAAAGTAAATAAAAGTAGTGCGAGTGCGAGAAATAAACGAAAGTAAAGCGAGTGCAGAAAATAAACGAAAGTAGTGCGAGTGCGAGAAATAAATAAAGTAAAGCGAGTGCGGGAAATAAATAAAAGTAGTGCGAGTGCGGATGATAAATAAAGTAAGGCAATGTGGAAAGTAAATAAAATAAAGCGAGTGCGGAAAAATAAAATACAAACTGGAATTAAAATGGCGGCAGGATTAACTTCCTCCCAGAATGCTCCAAAACTCGATCACACAGACGTATACAGACTCGATCACTCGATTGTAGTAACACCCCAATGTGAAGTGATTACTACTTTAAAACTGATATATGCCTAAGAGATTCTAAGTTTGGATGATAAAAATGAAATTCTAAAGTCCTATTTATAGGAAAACATTAAATGAGAAAAGACCAGGATGCCCCCCTCCACTAAAAAGTGGAGGGAAACACTTTTGCCTTGTGGCGCCCCACAAAGCCATGGCGCCCGCCATAGGTACAAAATGGTGGAGAAAGTGGGGATCTTGGGCTTTGGCAGTTGTGGAGTGATCTTGAGACGTGGCCACGTCATGGCTGACCCCATGGCGCCATCCATGGTGGATGCCGTAAGTGTAAAAAGCTGAATTTCTTGGTTTTCGTTCGTTTCAACTCCTTTTTCGCTTCTTTTCTTGATTTAGGCCCCGATTACATAAAAAACCTGAAAATAAAGAAAAACAAAGTAATAACATAACAAAATAACAATAAAAACTAAGAATGCATGCGAAATCGGAATCAGAAATACGGTGAAATTTAGTGTTATCAATATTAACAGAAACCGAAAAGACACAACTGTTCAAAAAAAAATTTCAAACGGGGCGCTGCCCCGCACCCCGCCTGGGGCTACTCCCCTTGGAACCTCAACGGGGCATTGCCCCGCACCCATCCAGGGGCTTCACCCCTTGGAACCCAGTTTCAATTCTTCACATTCAATTATATGTTGGCTCGACGAGCGTGCACTCCACACCACCCTAACTTGTTTCCAAGCTTTAACGCATAATTGCATAAGCCTATAGTAAATCACATTACTACTAAAATACATTGATGATACTAAAATCACCAACAAATCCCCCCCATTTTAGTGTAATCCTTGATTTACTCAGTATATACAATAATATATACAAGGTATAACGATCAAACAAATGCATAAATGAAAATGTCTTGCGATTGAATTTTCATATTGGTACAAATACACATTCCAAATACTCGAAAATCGGGGTGTCATAGCGATTGAACCCGTCAATCCATTTGAATATCTGAAGATATAATACACATATGTTTCTTACAATACTCTACTATTCATACTTGACACTTTACAAGCCATGTGTCCTTATCCATTAATAAGCATATAGGAAGCCAAGTCCAAGCTTCTTGAAGCGACAAAACTTCATGCTCACATAGGTGATTCTTTTAATCTTGCACATGCATTAGAAATTTTCCAAAAGAACCATTAAGAAGATATACTTCAACCTAGCCATCACTTACAGGTCTGAGCACATACCTTGGGAAGATAAACACAATTGCTCCAATCTCTAACTATGATCTTTCCACATTGAATTTTGCTTCTAACGTTGTATTAGAAGGGATTTGGGTATACCATAGCTAATAAATTTAAATTAACTTTAATCCCATCCCAATTACCGACTTCTCCACTAAGTCTCTAGCTAACCCCTTCGTCAAGTGGTCAGCTAAGTTTTGTTGCGACCGAACAAACTCAATAGATATCACCTCATTCATGATTAATTCCCTAATCATACTATGTCTAACACCCAAATGTCTATATTTTCCATCGTATATTTTACTATAAGCTTTAGCCAATGTGGCAGTACTATCACAACAGATAGAAATTGGTGATATCGGTTTAGGCCATATCGGAATCTCATATACCAAGTTCCTTAGCCATTCCGCTTCTTTACCAGCAGCAGCTAATGCTACAAACTCAGATTCCATTGTGGAACCAGTTATACATGTTTGCTTCTTGGAAGCCCATAAGATGGCACCTCCCCCAAGCAAGAACACCCATCCACTTGTAGAGGATGAATCTTCTGCATTATTTATCCAACTAGCATCCGAATAACCCTCTAACACCGAAGGAAATCCCATATATGACAATCCATAATTCATTGTACCCTTCAAGTACTTGAATACCCTAGTTATCGCATGCCAATTATGTCTACTAGGATTACTAGTAAATCTGCTCAACTTTCCAACCGCATAAGCAATATTCGGTCTAGTGCTAATCATAACATACACCAAAAAGCCTATAGCTTTTGAATATTCGAGCTGATCCACAGGTTTACCTGTATTTGGCATAAGCTTTTCTCCTGGATCCATGGGTGTACTTACTTGAGAACAACTTTCATAATTGAACTTCTTGAGTATTTTCTCAATGTAATGAGATTGCATAATTACAATCCCCTTATTCTCCCGTTTAATCTTAATACCAAGAATAACGTCCGCTTCTCCCATATCCTTCATGGAGAACTTTGATGAACAGAAATTCTTCGTTTTATCAATTTGATTTTGGTCGGTGCCAAAGATCAACATGTCATCAACATATAGACAAATGAAAACTCCTTTACCGGATGTATCAAATTTGCTATATACACATTTGTCAGCTTGGTTTAGAATGAAACCATTAGACAAAACAACCTCATCAAACTTTTGATGCCACTGCTTCGGAGCTTGTTTCAACCCATACAACGACTTAACTAGCTTACACACTTTATGCTCATTACCAGGAATTACAAATCCTTCAGGTTGCTGCACCGCACCCCGCCAGGGGCTTCGCCCCTTGGAACCCCATTTCAATTATTCGCATTCAATTATACGTTGACTCGACGAGCGTGCACTCCGCACTACCCTAATTCGTTTCCAAGCTTTAACGCATAATTGCATCAGCCTATAGTAAATCACATTACTACTAAAATACATTGATGATACTAAAATCACCAACATAACTTGGCAGGCAACACTTTCATCACCAACTTATAAAACTTTGCCGAAATAACAGGTGGCTTTCCAAAGAAGGCTTTACCCTATACCCCCCACATCTATACTCTTACCCCTACAAATTTTTTAAAATGCCTATTATAACCTTATTATATTTTATTATTTTATTATTTATTATTTTTTTATTTTTTTACCATTTATGTCAGACCGTCAAATTCTAGAAAAAGTGATCCAAAAAAACACGTTCCAGAAGACTTAAAGAATGAGTTCCGGTACGTTAATTATCATACCGGAAGACTTTGGGAAAGTCTTCCGATTTTGTTATTTTTGTTCACCGGAAGACTTAATAGAAGTGTTCCGGTACGGAACACTTTTATTAAGTCTTCCGGTAGCCTTGTGTATGTGTAGCGGAACACTTTATGTAAGTGTTCCGGTTTGTATCGCGTACAATACCGGAAGACTTACATAAAGTCTTCCGATGTGTAAAAATTTTTTTATTTAATTTTTTAATATTTTTTATTAAAAAATATTTTTATTGTGTAGGTGCAGTACCTATATACGAAAAAGAACCGATATGTGTGAATACGTCAGATGTATTTACAATGATAGAGAGATTTGGTACACGAGATGAGGTGATAAGATGGGTTAAAGACACCGGATTACGAAATAAAGTGACGGTCATCATCACTCGTTCAGATAAACAAACAGGCAAGAGAGGAAGAAGTAACAAAATAATATTTGGTTGTGATAAAGGTGGGAAATACAAGGATATTCGTATTGGAATCGAAAGTGCGACGAAAAAATGCGGATGTCCATTTAAGATCAGGTCGACTCCGACAAAAGATGGATCTGGATGGAAGATTGATGTAAAATGCGGCGTTCATAACCATGATTTACCTGATAGATTAGAAGGTCACTCATTTGTTGGTAGGTTGACAGCGGATCAGAAGCAACATGTTGCTGATTTAACAAAGAGAAAGGTTGCGCCTAGAAATATATTGCATTCCTTGCACTAGCGAGATCCAGATTGTGTCACTCGGATCACACAAATATGCAAGCAGAAGAGTATGATGGAAAAAGAGATAAGAGGTCCTAGAAGTGAGATACAACATTTGTTTAAGCTTATCGAGGCTGTAGATTATGTTTATTGGAGTAGAAAAAGAGACGACTCTGAAGTTATTAAAGATATATTTTGGGCACATCCAGATTCAGTTAAGTTGTTGAATATTTTTCCTATTGTGTTAGTTATGGATAGCACTTATAAGACAAACAAATACAAGCAACCTTTATTTGAAATTGTTGGCATGACATCAACCGAGTTAACTTTTGCTTTCGCATTTGCGTATATTGAGTCTGAGCAGACTGAGACTTTTTGTTGGGTGTTAGATAAGCTTAAACAATTGTTTGTGAAGAAAGATTTATTTCCACAAGTGATGATGACAGATAGAGATCTTGCTTTGATGAAAGCCGTTGAGACTGTGTTTCCAAGGACAAATAATTTGCTATGTCAGTTTCACATTAACAAAAATGTTGATGCAAAAAGGAAACTATTAGTGGCTCCTGATATGCAAAAGTCAATTGGCAAATTATGGACGGATGTTGTATGGGCTAGTGATGAGGTTGAGTATGCTCAACATTTAAAAGAACTTTAGCAAGAGTGTGTTGATTGTCCTAAATTTTTTGAGTACGTGAACGACACATGGTTGACACCACATAGACCGAGGTTTGTTTGCACATGGATTAATCGAGTCCTACATATGGGTAACACGACGACTAATCAGTATGTTTTGATTTAGATCCCAAAATATGCTTTTTGTGAATTTTGTATTTTTCTTACTTAGTTTAAATATTTATTATTATAGGGTTGAGTCTGCTCAATGGAAGTTAAAGCAGATGTTGGGTAACAGTATAGGTGACATGGTCAAATGTTGGGAGACCATGAATGACAACTTAAAGATACAAATTAGCAACATTCGAGCTTCTTTTCAAAAGAGTGTGTATGAAGTTGCACATGTCTATTCAAGTCCATTTTACACATATTTATGTACTTCAGTGTCGCGAGCTGCATTGAGGCGCGTTGCTGAAGAGTTAACTAGAATTGATTATATTGGGACTAACAAGGACAGATGTCGATGTACTCTTAGAACAACCTATGGATTACCTTGCGCGTGTGAGTTGGAAGGGTATAGAATTAGTGGTATTCTGATACCAATTGACGCTGTGCATGTACATTGGAGGAAACTAAGTATGGAAATTAAGTTTTGGAAGAAGACTTAGATGAGGAATCAGAGGTGGGTATGAAATCTGCAATGGATGCGTTATGGAAAAGGTATAGGTCACAAAATGTTGTTGGAAGAAGGGCATTACATAGTAGGGTTTATGAACTTGCATTTCCCATAATGACTTCTTTGTTAGCACCACCTGAAAAAATAAAAACAAAAGGTGAAGTCAAGAAAAAAGACAAAAAACCTGTAGGGTATGATGTTTACAGGGATCCTTCGTATCATGAGTATGTTGATCAAGCATCTCAATCTTCACAACGACAATCTCAACCATCAAAAAATTCAAAAAAGAAATCTCAACCATCACAACCTGTGAAAAAGAAGTTGAAATTATCACAAACTGCACAATCATCTAAACGGTTCATCCTTCAATTTCCATATCATATTAGATCATTTATTAATGACGTAGTCAACGTATTGTCAGATGGTAATTGTGGATTTAGAGTGATTGCTTCATTGCGGGGTTATGCTGAAGATGGTTGGCCAATGGTTCGTCGGGACTTAGAGTTGGAAATTATACATAATGAAAGATCAGCTTTATATGCCAATTTTATTGCTGATCGGTTAGCTGAAGTGAGAGATTCTTTGAAGATAGAGGGAAGTGGTTCTTAACCACTAAATAAATGGTTGACTCTACCAGACATGGGTTACGTGATTGTGAATCGGTATAATGTGGTACTTGTCTATTTAGGAGTCAAATGTTTGACTTTCTTCCCTATGACAACTACATTCTCACTGAATGTCTCATTTTATTGCATTGGATTTGTAAACTCAAATCATTGGATTCAGGTAAACATTGTTATAATTTGATATTATTAGTAAATGTTTTGAGTAATGTTAAATAATGTTTTGTTTAATTTTGTATACAGATTAACATGAAAGAAGGATTTCCATTGCCACCAGTGACAACAGATTGGAAGAACTTTCGTTATCCAGCAGCAACATCGTGGATGGTAGGATTTGCAGCACGTCTACAACATTGCCAACAACTTACGCCTATATTACGAACACATTATGAATTATAAACTATATTATTCATTTTTATTCATGAATTATATTATATGTTTGCTACACTTTATGAATTATAATCTATGGAATTAAATTTTAATTTCAATTTTTAAGTCTAAAAACTATCAATAACATATAACATAAATAAGATCGTACATATAAGTTCAAATGTCAAGATATTCAGAAACCAAGTCTAAAAAATATCAATAAAATATAACATAAACATAACTATAGATCACTATGAACGAGCAATACGTAAAGCTGCAAACAGATCAGCAAAATGTGGATCATCCTCTTCAGCTGCATTCTGCTGAAGGTAGCGATGAATCAATGTAGACACACAACCCCAGGCAGGATCAGATGGTCCCGCATCGTACTCAGGAATATATGCAACTCTCGGCTCATCATGGCTAGGCGGTACCAATCGAGGATGCGAAACACGATAATACCACTCAAGATATCCATCCTCTACCTCAAATGGGATAGTCGCCAGTGCAGTCGAACGAATCACCTGCCCAACACTCTGGATGTAACTAATCCACTCAACATCAATATCACCAGCCATCCTAAGATCAATAGGTGCAGGTGGAATATACTGACGGTATCCAAACTGTCGAAGACACCTGTCAGGCATGTATGGAACAATAGTATCGCCCCACCTCAAACAACCCCTATATAGAGAAATCTCATCAAAAAGACGATGAACTCTATGATCCTCGAATGGCCGCCATATGACATCGATCGGTGTCATCTCATCCATAATAGGTCGCAACTCATCCACCTTTAACGCTCCTTGTTTGTATGTCCACCTCATCGCTCGCGGGAGACCACAATTCTGAGTTGGTATCCAATTCTCTCCTTTTTTCCCAAGTGTAGGAAAATATTCATGAATCCAGCACTGTTAAAAAAACAATAACATAATAATTAAATATAACATAATGAACATAATAAAATTAACATTAGACTTAAAAAAAATCAATAAACTGAATTTAAATATATACCTGTAAGAGAGTCGGATAACCACTGAGCTGTTTACAACTGAACATGGACGCATCTCCAAGATACCTATACAAGGTCACCAATGCAGCTACTGCCCAACTATAGTTCGACAACCCATCCAAGTCCCTAAATAATGCCAGGTATCGTGCCTCCACAAGTGTAAACGACTTATCCGCAAAGATCATGCAACCCACTAACATCATCAAATAACATCTGGTCGCATATGCCCACGATGAAGCAGCTCGATGCTCTACGAATCGATCATGTAACCACTCAATCTTGTAGTACGAACCTCTGCACTCACGGACCTAGTATAGTGCCACTCTCGCTGACACTCCAAGGTAGTCAACGGCCCACTCAACATCTAGGTCTTCACTGATGGGTTGAGGGTTCCAGAATACCCCCTGATAGGCAAGTGAAGCAAACATGCCACATCATCCAGAGTAATCGTCATTTCACCGAACGACATGTGAAATGAAGATGTCTCTAGATGCCACCTCTCAACAAATGCAGAAACCAAGTTTGCATCGATCTTCTTCAAACTGGATCTATGTAGGGAAGCTAAACCGGACCTAGATATGAAAGCCTCAATCTTCGGTGGAAGCTGCTGTGGAACCATTTGGGTCAACTTCAATCCATATCCTGCCACCTTCAACTCCTTCTTTGCACCTCTCTCTTGAAATCAAATAAAATTAAACAAATTATACAATAGCTACTTATAATTTTAGTTTTTATTCAATACTAAATAATTATAATTTCAATTTTTTTTAGTAGTAAAAAAATTATAATTTCCTTACCTCACCAAACCATATCCGTCTGGCCACATGATGCTCATACGAAACCAAAACACTGGTATCGTACGGACCTCCAAGATATCCAACAGGATCTGCTGCAGCTGCAGATGTACCAACATCATCTACGTGTGTCCTACTAGACGTATCGCCCCGTCCCATCGATCGAACCGGTATCCTCCCATCTCTGCCTCGTGAACGCACCACTGAAGAAAAAAAACAATAAAAAAATATTTAATAAAAAATAATAATAAATTTCCGGAAGACTTTCAAAAAGACTTCCGGTACACAAGTTTGTGGAAAATCATACCGGAAGACTTTTTAAAAGTCATCCGGAAGACTTTTCACTCACGTATCATTCCGGAAGACTTCATCAAAGTCTTCCGGAAGTCTTTTTTAAAAACAACATTAAACCGGAAGACTTTCACAAAGTCTTCCGGTACCGGAAGACTTGCAAAAACTCTTCCGGAACGCAAAAAATCAAACCGGAAGACTTACTTTAAGTCTTCCAGTAAACTCGTCTGGATGTGAATTTTTTTTCTTGCGTTGTAACTTTGGATGAAAGGTAAAAATGGAAAGAAAATCTGATTTTTTAACTATTTATACAAGGGTATTTTAGTCAAAAAAAATTAGATGTAGGGATATAAGATTAATTATAGGAGTGTAGGATAAATTCTTCCTTTCCAAAAAAGAGTAGTAAGACTAATCCAATTCAAGGTGTAGGTGTATTAGAAGAATGATTTGGAAATGCGTATTCATCCAACTATCACCCATTCGCAGTGCCATAATAGAAGAAACTAGTCAATATCATTTACTTATTATGGTTGGTAAATACTCCTTTTTGTCATATATCATGCGACATCTAATTAGTCACGTGAAAAATTGTGATTAATTCAGTTTAACAAATGGTGAATTTAATTCATGTTGTAAATTCTTCTTAGTTTAGATAGTTGAATGTGGTTTTTTTATTGTTATTGGCCTATTGGCCATCCCTACCATTTAAGTAGATAATTTGATAGGAGGGGAGTGGGTCAACCAAGGTCTCTTGTAAGTTGTAACCACATAAGATGACCTTAAAACCAAATCACTAGACTATAATATCAAGGACTAGATGATTGAATGTCAATTGAATTAGGCATTTGCTTAACTGATATAACCATATTTTTGCACATAGTTAACCTAATACATAGTTAACCAAATATGTGTAAACATATAGAAATTTAAAGATTTTAATCATTATACACCAATATAATATACACATATATTGTCCCATTAAATCAACTCAATTTATAATTATACAGAAAGACATTCAATTGTAGGAGCGTAAATTCGAATATGTGATATTCAATTTATTCATTTTAAGAGGTGAAATTACAGCAATTAAATAGTAGACAAAAATATATATACACTTATTAATGACATAACTTTATTTCATCCATCAATTGCACAATACACATGTTCTAACCAAATAAACATGAACTAGAACAAATATTTTAAATACTTGTAAAGAAGTACATCAAATCATTTATTAATTTTTCTGGATGATAATAATGATGATGATGATTTCATCTCTTAATCAATCTTCATTGTGCTAAAATCCAACCTCACAAAGCTAAGATAGTCATCATTAATCCAATTTAATTTTTCCATGAATGGATTATTCAGTAATGGTGGAGGATAACTTTCAATTGAATCTTTCCAAACATTGGTATCTGATAAATCTTTCATCACTTCCCAAACACAAGTATTGCACTTAAAACCAGCTCCAAAACCGATCATAAAAATTCTATCACCTTTTGTTAGTCTCTTTTTTGCTTCCATATAACCTAACACATACCATATTCCACTTGATGAAGTATTACCCCAACGATGAAGTGTCATTCTTGTTGGTTCAAGATCATATTCATTCAACATTAATCCTTTACCAACTCCATCAATTACTGCTCTGCCACCTGGATGAACACAATAATGTTCTATTCCATTTTTCAGTTTTATTTTCTTCATACCATTGCGCAGCGAAACTGTAAATAACCATACCAGTTCCCAAAGTGGGAGAATCTTTGGAACCATATTTTGCAAATTTAATTTTAAAGCTTGTGCAGCACAATGAACAAGACTTTTGGTAAGTCGAGCGCCTTCAAAACCTTCTTCGTCTTCCACTCGTATGCAACAATTGTAAGCTTCATCACTGCTCCAATATGTTCTTTCAATGTGTTTCAGTTTTAAGATAGCTTTGTTTTTCAGCACCATTTTGTTAGTCAGTAAAATAGCACAACCACCTGAACGGAAAAGACAGTTAGATAACATCATACTTTTCTCTTTTCCACAGTACCAATGAGCACCAATCTGTTGCATGCTAACAACAATTCCTAAGGAATTTTCATGTGTTTTGAAAAGCTGTTGCACAAGATCAACACCTATAAGACTTGCACTACACCCCATTCCTGAAAGATTGAAGACTTTTACATCTTCTCTCATTTTGTATCTGTTTATTATTCTTGATGTGATTGAAGGTATTGGTGAAAACAACGAAAGATTGACAACAAGAATATCTATTTGTGAAGGAGATAAACATGCTTTTTTGAAAAGGTTGTCGAGTGTATCAAACATGACTTCATCTATTTCTTCATATGTGTCTTTGAGAGTAGGACATGCTTCTCTTCCTTCAAGAAAGTTTTTTGAACCGTAAGTATTTTCACCGATTCCAGAACTAACCATGGCTTTTAAGAGAAACCTGAGTTGCTCTATACCAAGGCTTTTCTTTCTAAAGACTATTTTGGCACACATGTCTGTGTTGAGTTTTGTATATTCTTTTGGTTTGAAACACTCATAGGCTAATATGTAACAGGATTGGTTTCTACGTTTAAGAATCAACATGGAAAGTTGTAAAATGGAATATAGTAAAGAAAAAAGGCATAAAATCTTTAAGAGATATTCCATGTCTTGGAATATATTTAAGGGGAGAGTATTTGTGATTTTCCAAGTGCAAGTGTTTCTCTATATATACACACAATGACATTCCATGACTTGTAATCTATGATATATTTAACTATTTAATTTTTTTTTCCTTTCTATTAAACTAATGACTATATTTTACCCATACAAAGAACATTTAAATACATTCTTATATATTTCAATCATTTATTACTTAAATTAATTTTAAAAATATAAAGATAAAATTAATTATTTATGCAAACAATAATTAACTTATGTTGGATATAGTTAAAAGAAATGAAAAACCATGTAATTGGTGCCTACCTAGCATCTCATTTACTTCTATTTTAATAACCATATTTTTCTAAAAAAATAATTGATTTCATTCAATAGATTAATTCATATGAATTAAAAAATGTATAAATAAAAATAAAAATGTGTATTTTGTTAAAATATTTTTATTCAATATGTGAAACAAATAATATTGGATTATATAATACAAAATAAATATTAATCAATTTTATATTTAAAATTTTAAATGTCAATCAATAATTTTTTTAAAGATAGATCCAAGAGCACTTTGATAGAATGGTAAGAGAACTCTTACCCTACAAAGGTGCAATTAAAAAAGTTTTTGCAATCTATTGTAGTCCTCCATGACAGGAGCAATAGTCTCTACATATGTGTTAGAGGAAAAAAACTTCTTTAAAGTTAGAGAAGTATGAACTTTTAGGCTCTTATTTTTAATGAAGATATAAAAATAAAATTAATAAAGAGATTCGAATCATCAAAGTAAAAAAAAAAAAAGTGTCACTTAAAACAAGAAGTGTTAAATGGACTACCTATAGGCTATAGCTAGGATGAAAATTAAAATTTAAGAGAAAAATCCAAGAGCTACAAAATTACAAAACAATAAAGCAAACCCGTGAAACCACACAAAGCAATTAAAATCTCAATAAAATTCATACTAGAGTTTAGACCGTCAGAATCATCATTAACAAATTAGAAATCACCAAGAGATTAACAAAACTAAAAACCACAACCAATGAAAACACTCGATCTAATACTAGTTAAGGATAGGGATAGAATTCTAAGATCAATCCGATGTTGGAATCATGAATGAAATCATTTTCTTTAAAAGTATTTCAAGTACTCTCCAAAATGTCTTAGAGTTGGAACACAGAAATACCTAGGATAATTAAGTCTTTAGAGTTGTAATATGTTTTTTGAATTCCGGAATGAGGTATTTATAGGCATGCATGTGTTGTTTCACAAGGTTGCGACCCTTGATGAAATAATACTTTTTAACCAAAAATTGTCATGTTTCCAACCATTGTCTATTTTCATTCCACAACAACACTTCACGAAGTGTTGCCTCTCTTCCATTTTTCTTGTCATTTTGGAACACACCAATTGGACATTTAATTATCATAAATTATAACAATCCCGCACTTGTTCTAATAATGACAAGATCAATTCCAAAAAAAGAGAAACAAAGAATGTTAATACAGTTAAGTATCTTTCGATTTGAACTTAACCTTAGTAAGAATAACGCAAAGTCTAATCGAAACGTTAGGTAGCTATGCTTTGAACCGTTATCCCATGTGATTAGATCAACATTACCATACACACATTCTTTAATGGTTCTTCGCCTACATCTCTCGCCTAGCACTATTTATGGCCATGTGCTTATCTTGTTTTCGTGAATTTTCAATGAGAGAAACTCCAACTCTCACTTTGAGACGACACCATCTCGAAATTCACATAGGTGAAGTTCATTTTTGTATCCATTTCCTTGGAACGCATATCCTTGATATGGAATTTCATTAAGAGTTTCAAAAAAATCAACCCTCGATATATAATAGTCAACATCATCGCAAAATGTTATACAATCATCCAAATCAATGACTTGTTGTTACCCATTGAATCTTAGGTTAAGATTTATTAACTTGATATTGAGTTGCTATCATTGTTGGAACCCTTATTCAAGGAGTTTCAACCCCATTCCTCTTGAGGTAGTCTTTACTAAGTCTTTGGCCAGTGGCTTAGTAAATGGATCTGCTAAGTTATAGCTAGTTTGAATATATGTCAGTGAAATGATCCCATCCTTAATTAATTTTCTTACGAGAGAGTGTCTTAGACCTATGTGTCTAGACTTTCCATTATATACTTCACTGAATGTTCTAGCTAGGGTGGCTTGACTGTCACAATGTATCAAAAACTTCAAACCCTTTTGGAAGAACTCTAAAGAGAAACCGTTTGGGCCTGCAATCTTACTCCCATCGTACGACCAAACTGCCTCCTTTATTTCCTCCTTAGAGAAAATTATGTCCAACCATATTTTATCCGCATCACTTAGACTGTTAAAATTGATTCCCTCCGGTACCGGTCTAGAGTTACCAGATTCCAAAAGGAAGTTTGCGAAATGTGACCTTATAGCCTCTTTTATTGTTGAAACATCTTCTACGCTACTCCCTACCTCAACCAAAGATGAGATACTATTTCGTCTATGTATCTCCTTTAGAGATTGGTGAAAGAAGTGAGAATTTTGGTCTGCCTCCTTAAGCTAAAGTTGTATGGACTTCAATCTCAACAACCCCTCTTTCAAAGTAAGATTCTTCCATAAACCCCCATTCACCTTGAATCTCCCTTCCACTATATAAGCAAAATTACCCCAAAGTCGTTGAGGATGTCCACCTACTTGTTCACTTGCAAGATAAAGATGGAAATTTTGTGCATACTGTTGCGACGTGATTATCGTAACGCAACAGAGTTGTCAAGCGTGTTTCTACCATGTGAAAGATCATGTCATAAAAAACTTGTTATGAAGTGATTTTTCACATTGTGACGTGAATATGACATAATAAAGATTTTTCTTTTTGTAGTATCAAGTCAATCCCAAAAATACCTCTATAAGTCCCTCAATCCTAGAGTGAGGAAGGGATAGAATAATTTTCATATACGTATACCTAAACATCAAATACATTGACATAGCATCTCGCCTGACGTCTAATTCTATAAACCATCATAAAATACCACCATAAGAAATTTCTCCCCGCCGTGGACAAGCACTGACGATCATAACACATAATATACATCATAATATATCGTACATAAATGAAAAATGAAAAGTTCTATTTTTAGTTTAATTTTGATTTAAAACAACTTCAAACATATCCAAGAAATGAATGCTTTTACTTAACTTTGCTAGTATAAGTGCAAGACTATTTATAATTTGTTAATATTTTGTTTTTGAATGTTCATCTGCTTGAAGCTTCTACTTATACATGTCATTATAATTTAAATGCACCGTCAATAAAATTTAAATGCACCGGCTTCACTATTAGTATTAACTTACCAAAATTCATTTATGTCTCTTTTAGCTTGTTCTTTAAACATTTTGTCCTAAAGTTCTATATGAAACAAGTATTTTATATCCTTTCGTGAAGCCAAATACTTAAGTCTGGGATTAGTTGCTCTTTAACCAAAAAATTTAATAAACCTAAATTACAAAAATTAGAAAATCATCTACTATATAAAGTTTTTATGTCTCTTTTAGCTTGTTTTGTCTATTCTCATCATAATTGCATATGTCATGTTAAGACATATCTATAAAGACTTTAAACAGATCTTTAAAGACACCTAGATGGTGTCAATTCAATTTTAATGGAGTGTTCAATTCAATTTTAATGGAGTGTCTTCTCTATTGACTAAGTACTTCACAAACATATATTCAATTAAGGATAAATAGGTATTTACACCCTCTAATGTTAGTAAATTTTGTTTTTCCCCTTTTCTGTCTTTGGGCAACAGTTTTTTCAAAAAAATCTTTACAAAAATCTGCATTAAACAACGGTAGGGAGTAAACCGAAACACACTCATATTTCAGAGGGTGAATGTCAATTAACTCTTCGATTAAATGTGCAAACATATATCATGTGGCACATGACATGTGCATGTGGACCTGTTAAACGTCGACGTCATACTTTAAGAAAACTCATTTATTTTATAAATTAATAATTTTGTTTGTGGTCATACTTGTTTGTTACATATATTTTAAATATTAATTTTAAGAATTTTAAAATATATATATACATTTTTTGGAATTTCTTTAAAATTTGTAACTGATTTTTATTATGGTTACCAATGAAAAAACAACTCGTGTTTTTTTTCAGAACAAAAAAATCTTAATTATTGACATTATAAAATTCTCTTATTTAATTGATAAATTTTCCATAATTTTTTTCTAAAAATCTTGTAAAATATTTTTCTTTTAAGACTCTCTTTGGTAAGACACATTTATGAACTTCAATTTTATAGTTTATTAGCGCATATGACAATTTAGATCTGTTTGATAATGACATTTTCATCATAAATTTATAATTGATTTTACTAATTTATAGTTGATTTTCCATACGATATTTTAAATAGCGTTTTAATTTATAACTTATATTTTTTTCAATTTTACCCTTATTATTTTATTAAAAATTTATTTTTATCCTTTATAATTTATTTTAATTTAAAATAAAATAATTATGTATTAAATATTTTTTATGTCATTTTATATTTATAAGTTAATTTTATCAGACACTTCAATTAGCTTATCAACTATTAATCATCAATTATCAACTATAAATTATAAACTATCATTTATTAGTCATCAGTCATAAATTATAAATTATCAACTAGTTTATCAATTAGCAACTATTTTTACCAAACAAGTAAATATGCTTGTCAATTTATGTTTTAAAGAAATATCTTATAGATAAACTAATTATAATACTTAAATCTACAGTAATTTACACAAATTGAATATGAGTAGGTAATTCGACGATTTTTCTTGAGGACATTTTAGAAATCTTAACATAATCACACATTTACAAAATAAAGTTTTCTTATTAACAATATTTTCTAAAATAAAATTTTCTTATGTATTCTCGTATATTGGAAAAATAAAAATAAAGAATTAGATATGATTTTTAGCACTTGAAACTAGTAACTTTCGTGAACATTTCACTTTGCACAATATTCTTATTTATAAAAAAATTTGTGTCACTTAAGAAAGAGAAACATCTTTTGAATCACTAGGTATTTGCAACCATTAAATATTATTATCGTTAAAAAATAATCCAAAAAACACATTGGTCCAGCGGTATATGTGTTGGTCCACATGTCCAGGGATGACAAAAATATCCGTATCCCTGAATATCCGTGGATAAAATCCGTCATGGATATGAGGCAGATAGCTTAATGGATATCCACGGATAAAATAAATGAATATTTAAATATTCGTTTGTTAATAGATACAGATACAGGTTTAATGATATCCGTACCCGCGGATATCCATATCCATATCCATATCCGTTAATAAATTGTAAAAATCATTTAAATATTATTAGTTTATTATACCTTATTTTTTCATCTAAAAAAATTAGTCTTCTTGTATTTTTTACTTTTTTTGAAACTTTCTTTTATGAAAACCTTTCACATTTCATTCAAATTCTATAAGTTATTTCATATTTAAATTCTTCAATATTTCATACCTCACTTCAATAATCTCAAACTCTAACCAACAAGTGTCGACATTCCTTTGTCGAACCAATGTCTCATTCCTACTCCTCTGTCGCCTGCGATTAAATTAAGAACGAATTGTATGGATGTCATGTGATAATATAATAACTTAAAAAAAAATTTTATCCATGGATATCTGTAAATATTTGTGGATACCGTAAAACCCGCAAATTATCCGCGTGGATATGAGGCGAATATGAATATCATATTTATCCAATGGGACAAAAGTTCATCAACAATACCCAGTAGGATTCGAACCTGAGACCTTGAGAGGGACAAACTCTTAAGACCTAAACCTCCACCATTAGGCCAACCCTTGGGGGTTTTACTATTTGAACAATTAATTAGTAAGTTAAGTTTTCACTCATCCCCGAATAGTTTGATATACAAGATTTGAACCAATTATTTATTAGAACAACTGTGCATAACTTAAATTTTATCAAAGATTTATTTGTGGAACCTATTTTAAAAACCAACACAATTCCCCCTATCTTGTGTTTGGAATCACTTGTTCATCAAAATTAAACCCATTCAGGCATGAAATCTTCAACCTATCAATCTAGGAGACCACTTATTTGAAACATTTGTGACTCACATTACCAGATAACTCTCATACACTACAACAAATAACATTTTTCATGATGAAGTCTTCACCTCAAACAATAGAAAATAGAGGTATGAAGTAATGGTGCACTGCTTTTTATTATCTAAAAAAATTAAAAAACATACAGCCCCTCGATTATTCATAACATTGGAGTGAAAAAACAACTCAGTATAAGCTTCGATTCCCAACTATCGTAGTTTATGATTTTATTTATTTATTTATAAGTTTAAACAAAATGTTCTAACCCTTCAGTTTTCTGTTTAACAAAGACATAAAATAATAAGATTTTATGTAACAACACTCGTTAAACAAATTTTACTCTAATCCTTATTAATATGAAGCTACCTCAAACTCGTAAGCATCATTCTCTTGGATGGATTGAAAGACAACAAAAAAATTCAATGTTCTTATATTTGGAGCAAAACATTTTTCTTTCCTTGCAATCTATCTCACATAATGGTATTGATGTTGTCGTTGTTATACTTTTTGAATAACCCTCAGTTAAAGAAGGGAGCTCAACCTTTGAAGAGTACTCGCTTGATAGATTGCAAATGCAGAAAATCATTATTGTTTCAAAAAAAATTGTTTTAAAGGGTATGCAAAAAAATTTGAATATCACCGAAGATTTGTTGTAAACAATGTATTTTAATATTATGTGTAAATAATGCAATATAGAAGAAAAAATAATTATTTACCTCGGTTTTCATCATAAAATTGAGGTGTTTAACAATCATATTTTACTATAAAAACATTATTTAAACAAATTTTACCCTAAGACTAACTTATATGCAGTCGCCCCAAAGAGAGGAAATATTCACCACCGTCCATTTTAATCATGAGTTGCTACTACAGATTTCTGGGATAGATTGCAGGTGTAGAAAATAAAAATTCTCATTGGGAAACATATTTTACAATGTATTTTTAAATTTTTGTGTAAAGAATGTATTTTAAAAAAAAAATTATTCACCTCAGGTTTCTTCATGATCGAGGGGATAGTTAAACATTTTTTCTTCCTATATTCAATTCCCTTAAACAAATATTTATCGTTCAATTAATGGTTATCAATGCTCAAGACTCTGCCATTAGTGATCTGTGGTGAAACCTAAGAGACATCTATTTTAAAATCATGTTGAATATTAACATTTATAACCTAAATGAAACATAAAGCACTTGAAACCTAAAGACTATTGAAAAAATTGTCTATGATGGATTGCAAGAGTAGAAAATTATCTGGATTCAAGGTTTGTTTTCTTAAATATTTATTTATGCTGAAAGTCATATATTTGAATATTGATTTTAATTATCTTACCTTTTTTTTCATCAGAAACAAATGCATGCAAGATCCGTAGAGAATAATCTTGCACCCAACATTTGATCTTCCCGGAGATTCAATAATTCGCAGATCTAAAATCTAGATCTTCAGGGAATTTGATTTTTATCTAGATCTCTAGGGAATTTAATTTCAATTTTAATATTATGTGTAAACAATGTATTATTTTGAATAAACAATGTAACAATTTATTTTTAAAATTAAATAATTTTACCCCTCGATTTTCAAGATTTACCGAGATATAAGATATGATAGTTTTGAAAATAATAAAGTACTATTGTTGGGGTTCGAACCCATGTTCATATAACTATATCGCTCGGTTTTTTAATTACCGAGGTGTTAAGTGGCAACTTTTCATGACTCCCTTCATTATCTCGTCACTGAAGCCGAGGTAAAATACATTTCGCGTCCGACGTTAAAAGAACTTTTTGTATTAGGGATAAGTCCAAACAAACTAACAATCTACTCTCCAACTCCTTTTGAGTAAGATCCACAAACTTCTTCCTTGGCTACAAACTCTTAAGCTTACTCGAACTAGCCTTAATCCTAAAGTTCATGTTACCAAAAACCTCATTGTTCCACAATTTAAAAGATTTTATAAAGGCTTTCAACTTATCCTTAGAGACACACACTATTCAACAAAAAATGAAGATCACCTCCTAGAATCATGAACCAACAAATCGAAGCTCAGAGCATCAACCAAAAGTTATTAAACCTAAAGGATTTAGGGTCCTAAAGCTGAGAAGGGTACTTGACCATAGTCGATCAATGATCATAAATATCACAGGATAATTCCTAAAAATTCTTATGACCTCAATGTTTCTCTCATCCTTGAGACAAAAGCACACAATTGAGTCTACTCGTGACAACCACATTAGAGTGATTCTAGGTAAACCTTCTACCTAACATGAATAAATCCACCAAATCCATCACCTTTATGAATGCTCTAGCTCAAGGGACTCCACCAAGACCGAACCCTAAACCCCTACACCATTCATTTTCTTTACGCCAGACAAAGAAGCTCATTAAAATCTCCTTACACACGTCAAGCATCATCGAGAAACCGCTCGCGTGTCTGCATCAAATGGTCCCACATCACCCTTTTACCCACCAAAGGACACTTTGCATAAACATACACAAAATAACACCGACGATCATTCACCCCCACCCCTGCTCGAGGAAAACACCAAGATAACCAGGTCCATCGTACGCGATCACTTTCCCATCAGCACCACACCAAATAGAAAGCAAACCTCCAATAAAGCCCATTGTCGGGAAAAAGCTCTACCAATAAACTAAATTAAACTACAAAGAACAACATTAGTACTCTTACGCTTCCCTAAGTTTAACCTCTTGAATAACAACAAAGTCTAAATTAAGGTCCTTAACCAACTCATACACCTTCCTCTTTTTGGCACTACCCCTAGCCTTCTAACATTGAAGGAACCAACAATCATTGCAACACTTCTGCATCCCTAATCCTCTTAAAAAAACATATCCCTCTTCTAACTGAACCAACTTTCTAATCTCAAACGAATCATCATGATTAAAGGAGAAGCCAACCACTTTACACCTAGGGTTGTTCATGGTACAATTTTGTCAAAAAAAAAACTGAACTGAACCATAATAAAAGTACACTCAAACTGAACCAAACTGTTATAGTTTATTTGGAACCGAACTAAACTGAATTATTGGTTCGGTACACCGTTTTGAACTCCAAACCGTACCAAACTATTATTAAAAAGGTTTTTTTCTTTCCAAAAGAAGCATTTAACTAGGCTAATTGAACCATTGTTCTGTAAGCTTGTTTTTTATATATAATTGACTATAGAATTATATAATAAAGTTATAATTAAATATTAACTAAAATAATTATTTAATTTAGAAATAAAAATTATTTTTAAAAATATTCTTTACACAATTATAATTAAACTATCAAAAGAATTAAACAAAAAGTCTAAAACAAACCATACTTAAATTAAAATAAGCGATTTATACTTTATTTTTTAAATACTTTTGAAAATTTAAGAATTTAAATTTATTTAATAACTCTTAAATAAAATTTTAACTTTTTAAGAAAATATTTTTTATTATTTAAATTATACTTTAAATTCAAATTATGTTTAAAAGAGTAACATGGAAAGTTATATAAGTAGTACCAATATGCAACAATAATACCAACATGCAGTATATCATATGTAGCAGTCATACCAACATGAAATATATAAATATGTAGCAGTAATACCAACATCTAGTGACAATAATACTTCAATAACCTAAATTTTTACCTAAGATATACACATCATCAGAAGAAATCCATTAGCCAAAGGATTGTGTCAGACTAGTTTGAACAATATCCCCGCAATGAATCAGGATTCTTGAGTCCCTCAGAGGATTCAGGAAAATGACCAATAATTAATACATAATATTTTCAACCTTTAAATCACTATCAAAGGGTTAAGGAATCTCAAATGATGGAAAGTCTTTCAAGGATTGTACAAAAGTCTCAATTATCTGGGCCCCGAGCCATCACAATCACCAATTAGGGTTTTAGTCAACTATTATCCTCCAGATGAAATTTTTCATAGAGAAAGGAGACAAGACCTCCATACATCATCAAGAATGTTGACATGACTTTGACAATCCATTTACAAGTACAAGTGGTGCAGAGATCCAAGACTGCAAGATTAGGATTTCACAGTCCCCAAATTAGGGTTTCTAACAAATCGAGGAACCAAAAGTCAGGATTTTCATCTGGACTAAAGTCTAAACCATAGGGAATATTTTAAATAGCTAATATACATCATGGAAGTCCATTAATAAGGTCAAAATACCTCAGAGGATGTCCAATAAAAAAATCAGAAATCCAGGGGTATCTAGTGTAATTTCCATTTGGACCAAAAAGTCAAAGTTTCACTTTTTCACCAAAAATGATCCTCATGACCTATATTACAAGAATATATGGTCCATGAATGCATTTGATCACAAAAAAATCATAAATTTGAAGATAACTTGTAAAAGGGGGAACCTTTGAAACTTAGAAATTTTTCTAAGTTATGGAAAAAGTGTTCAAGTGGCCTACTTCCAAGCATCATAACTTGTGATCCAAGCATCAGATTTTGGTGAACAAAAGCTAAAATGAAATATATCATCACAAACTACAAATGATTCAACTAGAAGAAACTCCAATTCATTATGGATTTTAAGTTGAAGATGGATCAAAATCAAGAAAAATACTGGTTTTCAACACTTAGAAAAAATCAGCCTAAGTGTAAAATCAGCAAAACACAAAAACTTGGAGGCTTTTTTCCCCAAGTTCCAAGCTGATTCAGATCCTTTTCAAAACACCAATGTTGTTGCAAATGTTTTCAACATATCAAAGAACTAATTGGCATGAAAAAATCTTGCTTGTGCATGAAGAAATCATGGATCAAAGTGTCTCAAGCTGTTTTGCAAAAACAGATTTTTCACAAACTTGTGAAATCTGATTTTTAAAGCAAAGGACAATGTTAAGTGGATTTAAGCATCTAAATAATGATTACAAACCTAATCAAACATGCAAATTCATGATTGCACCATGGAATTCACAAAAATGACATTCCAAAATTACAACATTATGCATTTTGATCCAAGGGCCACAAAGCTCCATAATGGCATATTCTTGGATCTCTTGTTACACAAGCAATAGATGGACACAATTCAAGCATCAAACTTCTAAGGAATGTGAAATTTGTTGCTGTAATCGCTGGGTTATTTGAGAAGTTCATCATCACACATGTAAGAGATATTTTTATAAACCATGACTCACCATTGTGACCTTAGCACTTCAAATCTTGGAGGCCAAGTTTGTTCAACATATTTTCCTATAAATAGAGACCTCATTCCATCATAAAAACTACACTAAAGCCTCTGATCACTAAGCTTTCTCTTCTTTGCTTTTAAAGACTCAAAACTAAATATTTTGAACAATCACTTTTGGTTTTTGAGTTTGAGCTTGCACAAGCTCAAACCAATTGCTCACACACATCACATATGATGTTTTTGAGGTCTTCAAACACTTAGATCACCTATGAAACACCTCCAACCCAGAATCACACTTCAAAACCAAAAAGCCTTGGTTCTGCAACTTGAAGATCAGAAGTTGATCCAACCATTTGCAATAAAGTCCAAGTGTTCAAACACACTCTATATGATGTAGGGAAGTTGTACAAATCATCACAACATCTCTGTAACATCTCCAACTCAAAATCACAACCCCAGTTGCAAGCTCAAGTTCACGTAAACCTCAAACTTGGCTAAATCATGATCCATGCATATTTCCTCGCACTATATTTTTGCCATATGTGCGTAATCATATTTTAAGGGATTCCCCTCAATCAATTTCACAAAATCATCATCATGTAGAATTTCATGAGGCTTTGGCCAAATTAGGATTCTTCAGTTTTCATCATTGATTTTTCACTCCACACACAAAGTAAATGAAATTAATCGGTATCATTGTGTTCGTGGGATCAAAAGGAGCAATTTTGATGTTTATTTCATCTCAAACGGATGCCTATTCCAAGAGATACGATTGATTTTGCAAATTCTGGGCAAACAACCATGGCGCGTGTTCTTGGCTTGTTCTTGGCGCCCTTTTTCAAATTTTCAAATATTTCAATTTTGTGATTTTATTTAATTCAATTCAAAATTAATTTCTCTTTGATTATTTTGAGTTTTAAAATTATTCTTTTTTTCATTAATTCTAAAAAATGTGTAAATATTATATTCCATGAAAAAATCTCTAAAAATATATTTTTTGATATATTTATTATTTACATAAAGAATTAATTTTATTTGTTTCTAAACATTTTAAAATTCATTTCTTTCACTTGATTTTTTAAACATAAATGATATTCAAGTTATCTCATGGATAAAACATACTTTTTCGAACACTGATCCATGATTTCGACTTTTTTTTCATTAGTGTTTGAAATTTATCAAATATTTTAATATTTTATTTCAAATAAATATTCAAAATATCCAAAATTAGGGTTTTTACTTTTATACCCTCAAATTGACTTTTGTCACACTCTTGGGTCTCTATTAGTGTGTAAGACTAATTCCTTTTTGAAAAATGAACCATTAGGGTTCATCTGATCCAGTTTTAAGAACCCGACATGATCTCCTTTTTCACCGCATAAGTTTTCATCTGTGAATCTTTTTCTGTAAATATCTTTACGCATAACCATTTGTTTTCTAAAATGAATTGTCAAAATATGTCATGAGAAATCCTTTGTGTTTAGGACTCATTCTTTCAATTTTAAACTTTCCTCGATCTGTTTTAAAACTCCGCCAAGCTTTCGTATAGGTCCTGAACCCACCAACTGTTTCTTAAATATTGTTTAATCTCGTAAACACGGATTCATGAACATTTTTTTACAAATATCATCTCCTTTTATTTTTTCATGTTAATGACTAAAGATCTAATACACCAACAACTAGACTGAGCTTCACTCCGATGAACTGCTTTCTAGGTTATAGGCCACTTTTCAGCACCAAAGTCCTACTTTGTGTATGAAATCATCAGATAATTAATCAACAAAACAAATTCCATAGGCATCCTTTTGTTTAAGCCCTATTATTGGCTTCTGAGCCATCTCTTCTCCTTCTAACTTCTTGCTATTTTCTTAAACTGTTGTTGCTTGTTTAGAATATAATTGTTTGCCAAAATTATCTTTCTTCACGTCATACTAAAGCAAAGATAATAATAAACTTCTTAATGACAAAGAGAATACAATGTAAAAAATATCTGTAATCTTTCTCCCTCAGGATTTTGAGCCCCTGCTTCCTAGTGTAACACCCAGCTTCATTCTTAATAAAACAACTTAAGAATATTCAAACCATAGCAAAGACATACTAAAAGATGTTAAACACATTCACTGACACCTTTTATTTGTCTGCATGCATCTTTATTGTTTATATTTGTATCTCTGCTAGAATCTTAGCAATCAGGTTACTGTTGTAACACCCCATTTTTACCCGATAGTTAATCATAAAATTAGAGTATTAAAATTTCAACAAACATAAATGGAATGGTACATTTCAACTTAGAAACATCATTCAACCCCTGATAAGTCTTTGAATAAAATATTTCATTACTACGTAGCGGATTCATAATAATCAACTTAAAGTATCAGAACTTGTTTACAAACTAGAAACAACTTAAAACATCAAAATCTTTAACTAAAACAACTAAAATTCAGCAACATATTCAAATCCAACATCAAAAGAAAACATGTGTTATCCCCCGAGTGCTACGTATCAGAGTGACAACACCGACTCAAATCTACTAAGGTACTACACTCTACTCTGGATTACCTGCACGTTACCAACAGAGGGCAATATTCAAACAGAAGGGGTGAGATATCGAAAGATATAAACAAAAGTATGATAATCAATATATTATACTATAATCATACAATTTCACCACCATCCAACAACAACAACAAAACAACAATCAACGAAATACGTCTAAGATGCAACTCAAATATGACTCGATTATGCGTATGCATGTGGTACCATTGAAGTAGAACTCCCAACTTAGAAAGTGCTAGCTTATCGAGGCAACAACAAGGCACAAGCCTTCAACTTCAACTTATATTTATTTTCCAATCCCGGCCAACGTGGTTGAGCATTAGCTCCAACTTAAAAAATGCAATGTATGTGACTATTACGAATGGTATACAACAACAACATAATATGCATCAACTGCAACAACTTAAATCAACATTGTCATCAGACTAACAACTCAAATATGTCCATAAATCGAGACAAATCAACTTATTCAATAACACATATAAATCCATGTATTCAACTAGATTCCAACAAAATAAACCAACCAAAATCACCTACTAATTTATACGAACTATCTCAACAAATTTCAACTAATTCTGGACAACTAATTTCTTACACTTAATTTCACTTATTCGAATAAATTGGTACTGTTTTACACCGTATTATCAGTACTAATAAGTTTCACTAATTCAATGAAGTTTTAACTTACTGATACATACATTGATCAGCTACTATTTTTTCTGTCATAAAAAATTCAATTCTGATATCAGGTACTAGTATCTGTTACTTTCTGTTTTTTTGCTAAAACCTACCACTGATGTTTCTAAAATGCTATTGTATTATTCTGTCTCATCTATATAACATTACTTATAATTAATTAATCGCTAATCACATGTATCATAATTAATTAACTAATTCATTAATCACACTTAAATTAATTAACTAAGTACACAAGCATGACCATTAATTAATTTATTGATTAACCAATTCATTAACCATACTCAGTAAATAAAACAAAGTGGTCCCCACCCATAACTATGTGGCTTGCACCACTTTGTGTGGTGGCTCTCACCACCAAAGGGTGGCTTGTGCCATACCCCCTTAGCCATGTGTGGCTTGCGCCACCTCATCATGTGGCTTGCGCCACCTATCACAACATGGGTGACCACTCCCTCAAGTGGCGTGCGCCACCCCCTTCGTTGCCCCCGTCACACAAATTTTCCAGTTTCCAGCATTTTTCCATATTTCAGTCTCAGTAATATTTTCGACTACATAATACATCTAAATCCAAACCAAATTCTTTGCTTCCAGTACCAATTTCGGTCCAAAAATCAATTACACAATATGCCACAGAACAACAGTTTTTCCACAGAAACAAGAACAATTTATTCAACACAAATCAACATAGTAGAAATTATATAATCCCAATCCTACATATTAATTATCGTATTCCCAGTTATAAAATCTGAACCCCACCTTTACCTTGGATTGAAGGTAGCTCGAATTTCCGATTGAATCTGAACTTGTTTTTTTCGATGACAACTTCTCGTAACCTCTCTTGTCCAACCTTGTGCCTCCAAACTTGGTTACCACTACTTGCTAATAATACGTAGCTAACTGTCTTTATGTTTGTTTGCAACATAAATCCAATAAATCCTTCCAATGACTTAATAACTAATGGGTTTATTAATTCTCTTAATGGGCCTACTACACAATACCCCTAACTTTGTTATTTCTCACACACAACCTAACCCAACCAATTTAATTATTATTCTACTAAAATCAATATTTACTTATCCCAATTAAGTCGACTATTTATCCGATTATCAACTTATCAACTCAAACAACTTATTCAACATATTCAACAAATATACGAAAAATACTCAATAATATTTAATTAAAATACTTTAATTAAATACGGGCGTTACAATTGTCACCAGACCTAACCTTTGAATAACTAGAACCAAACTAGGGCAAAACATAGCCTCCTTTTTGGCTTCATTCAAGGATCCTCAGGCCTCTTAAAGGCGCCTTATCTAAGGCTTAGAAGTTACTCAACCTTCCCCAGCCTCCTCTTGGGCTTCATCTAAGGACCCATGGGCCTCATACAGGTAACCTAGCATCCTCTTGGGCTTAAACACAAGGACCCTCCTAGGCTTCCTAAAAGGATAGGAACATACCTTAGAATCAAAAACCATACAATAGTCTCCCTCTCCCTGATGGATGACCAAGCTAGCCTCCTCTTGGGCTTTGTACAATTGAATCCTCCCCAGACAAAGGAATGTATGATGTCCTTCAAAACATTTATCAAACCAACAGAAAAAACACTCTTCTTACAAAGTCAGATTTCAACAAATTTCCAGCCTCCCATCTTAGGCTTCATATAAGATACAGATAATCAAGAGTTAGTCTCTCACAAATAAGCTTCACACCCGGGCTTCCAAATCAGGACACAGATAAAAATTTCCCAACAAATTCAATTTTCATCCTTTAGCTTCAACCTTGGGCTTCAATCAAGGAACATATAAAAAACAAACCATTTTTTCCTTAAAGATAACAAATTCTCTCTATTGAGTACCTTTTAGCTTCAACCTTGGGCTTCAATCAAGGCACAAACAGTTAAACACTTTACAGACACTAAAAAACAGTCATAAACTTGGACTTTAACTAAGCTAACAATATTCAATACAGTCATAGTCTTGGACTTTAACTAAGCTAATTTCCCACAATACAATTATAGTCTTGGACTCTAACTAAGCTAAACAACCAACCTTTCTTGAGCTATGAAAATCAAGATAACCCATTCAGTTGTCCTGAGCTATGCAATTCAGGTTAACCATTCAGTCCTCCTTGAGCTATGTAATTCAGGGTACCCATTCAGCCTTTCTTGAGCTATGCAAATCAAGATACCATTCAGTTTATGCCTTGAGCTATGCAATTCAAGCGACCAACCAACTGGTTACAAACAACTATTTTCCAGCTTTAATCTTGGGCTTTGATCAGGAAACAAACAAACTTTTAGCTTCAATCTCGGGCTTTAATCAAGACATAAATCAAACTTTTGAGCATCAACATCATGTGCTTTAACCAGGATACAAATCAACCCTTTCCTCCTAGCTCTAGCCTTTTAGGAGGAACTACGATGCTCTGATCCATCAATTCTCTCTTTGGGGATACATAGTGAAAAGGTCGTAAGATCTTTGCGAGCACACCAAACAAAAAACAATAATTAGGTTCCTAAACCTAAGAAAAACATTAGAAAATTATGATCATACAGAAACACAAAAACATCAACATCACCCTATCAATCTACATTCATCTCATACCCAGACCCATATCAAAAAAACAACCATCAATATAAAAAAGAACAAATTTTGCACTAAACCTAAGGTGAAATAATCTAAAGAACCCAAAACTATGTGGGCATATGTTAAATAACAGTATGCAAAGCGGGGTGAGTTTAAGATATCTTTTCCCTTCCATAACCAGCTTCACCAAGAAAAAAAAAAGAAATCAGAAAGTAGCAAAAATGCGATAGTGGTTAAAGACCACAAAAATAGAGCTACAAATACCATACCATTTTAATGGTTAACAATTGTGGTTCAGCTCTTTTGGTTTTAGTCAGGTTAATTGCAGTTCGGTCTAGTTATTGAACTGTTTCATAAATTACAATTGACACTACTAGAAATACATGTATTACCTGCGGATTTTTCTGTGAAAAATCATCCGCAGGTATACCTGCAATTTTAGCTGCGACTTTATGGAGTGAAAAATTATTTCATGCGAAAAACAAGGTAGCAACAAATTTCGTAGGAATTCTTGGAGATTTACCCGCGTTTTTTTATTCTAATAGAATATATCAATTTTCCTGCGGATTTAACCGTGATTTTTGTCGCAGGAAATAGTTATCCATTTAAACCTCAAAATCCTATGAAAATTTCTCATGAGGTGATGGGAATTTTGCAGTGGATTTGCCGTGAATTTTACTACGATTTTTACTGCGAATTTTTAGTAATTTATTTATTTAATATTATTTATATGTTTAATATTAATAAATAAAATTATAAAATATAATTGAGAAGGAAAAGTTTTTGATATATTTTTTTTATTGTTTTAAAAATTAGAAAAATTAAAAATATAAGTTTATGATATAATTATAATTAATTATAATCCTATAATTTTTTCACTTAAAATTTTCATCCACATATTTTCAAAAATTAATAAAAATAAAATATCAATAATATTTAATTAATTACTATAAAGCCACCACCTCTTTAATTAATTAAACAGTAATAATAATTAATTAATCAATTTCCTATCAATCCACCTCTTCAAATAATATGCACTACACTAAAAAAAAATCTTCAAAGTATTTTAATAAATAGTAATAACAATAAATAAAATAAATAAATAATTTTACATTTAAAAAATATTTAACATTTATTTATAACTTCCCATTATAAACAAAAAAATAAATCCTTCATAAATTTATACCCACTACGTAACATTGTAACACTGACGTATATATGGAAACATTTTAAATAAATAATACTAATAAAATTTAATAATTTTCATTTAAAAACTTTCAATTAGAAAAAAAAACATCCCAAACTACACTCATATTGTTTAGACAAGAATAACAAAAGGAAAAAGAATTAAAAATGAAACTTAGAGATGCGCCTAAGAGAGAGTGAATTAGGTGTTTAAAAATTCTTCGAGTATTTTTGCCGATTGTTGATTTTACTTTCTTGTATGATCTTAAGTGTTTGAAAAAGTAAAGTGTTGAAAGTAAAAGACACAAGAGATTATCCTGGTTTCCTTCATAATTCCAAGGTATATCCAGTCCCCTTTCAATCGAAAGAGATTTCACTATAGTCAGAATAATTGTACAATCTATTCACACAATCGGTGATGCTTACTATTTAACATATAGGTAAACAAAAGTGAAAGAAGAACAATCTTCTTCAATGCACACACTTACTTTCAACAATTCTGAAAGCAAGGTAATAACAAAATATAATTGGTAATTTTACAATGTGTTTGATTGTTGTACAACAATGTTATCAACCTTCAATTGATCTTCTCTTTCAATGGTAATTCCACAAATATTCAAGACTTGTTGCTCAAAATTTTCTGTTCAAAAATTATGAAAGTATGCAGAAAATTCATTGTGAAATATGATATGATCAAGATGTAGATTTTGAAAGTTTTGTAAAGATTTGTGAAAGAGGTAAATTATAAAATATGAAAGTTAAAGTATATATAGATGGTAAGCACCCATCTGAAAAGACATAAAATTCTCCATAAAAATCATGAACAATTGCCATGGTTCATTGGAGAAAAGATATGAAAGTTTAAAATGAAGAGGTGCCATTTTTCAAAATGATTTTTCAAATTCGTTCAGTGAGTAATCATTTGTTGTTAGTGTGCAATCGATTGCACACACACAAACATTTAAAATTTTGAATTTAACATAGGAGCAATCGATTGCTCTAGAGGGTGAAATCGATTGCACTCATAGTCAGAAGCAAATCTTAAACATTTTTCCAGCATGCAATCAATTTTTATCAATGGTGCAATCGATTGCACTCATAAAAAATTGTAAAATTTTGATTTTCAAGATGAGAGAAAGTATGATCATGCAATGCAAAATTAGTTTTTCAAAATGAGCAACTAGAACTTAAATATTTGATAGAAATTTCCATTATACCTTCAAATGCTCATGATCTTCATATCAAGTTGTCATCCGTTTATTTTGCTCATGTTGCTTTGAAATTGATCTAACATCTTTGCCTTCTTGCAATGTGGTTTGTCTTCATCAAAACATAAGTTGAGGTTGCGAATCTTGATTCTACAAAAAATGTTGATAAAAAGAAAAGAGAAAAACAAATAATAAAATGAAAAATCCCTTTTTAAGAAGAAATGCCCCTTCTCAAAATTGATTAGGGTTTATTTCCTTTGAATTTAACTCTTTGAAAATTAAAATCGAACCTTTCCATAATTCATATAGAGTAGCTGAAGTACCTTTCCTCAAGGTGACTCTGTTGTGAATGTAGCATGCAATATTCATTGCTTCAACCCAAAAATGATAAGGTAATTGTTTTGCATGTATCATGGCTCTAGAATATTCTTATATAGTCTTGTTCTTGCGTTCTACAATTCCATTTTTCTGAGGAGTAATGGGAGATGAGAATTCATGACTAATTCCTTTAGAATAGAAAAATTCACTAAACTTGGTATTCTCAAATTCCTTCCCATGATCACTTCTGATTCTAATAACATTGTTTTTCTTTTCTCTTTGAATATTTTGACAGAGATCTTGAAAACTTCAAAAACATCAGACTTTTCTCTGATGAAATGTATCCAAGTGTATCTTGAATAGTCATCCACAATAACATAAGCATATTTCTTTCCACCAAGAATTTCTACCTGCATAGGTCCCATCAAATCCATGTGAAGAAGTTTAAAGACTCTTGTGGTGGTAAGATGTTGAATCTTCTGATGTGACATCTTAGTATGCTTTCCTACTTGGCGTTATACACATAATCTTCCTTCTCCAATTTTGAGCTTAGGAATCCCTCTGACAGCTTCCATGGATATGATTCTTTTCATGCCTTTCAGATGCAAGTGTCCAAGTTTCTGATGTCAGAGTTTAACTTTGTCTTCTTTGGCAAGCAAGAAAGAGGAGACATAACTTGAACCTTGAGATGGCCATAGATAACAGTTGTCCTTAGATATGACTCCCTTCATGATTAATTCACCTTTCTCATTTCTAACTAGACATTTAGATTTGGAGAAATTAACTTTCAATTCTTGATCACATGGTTGATTGATGCTAATTAGATTGGTAGTCAATCCCTTTACAAGTAGCACATTGTCAAGTTTAGGCACTCCTGAGCAGTCCAGTTGTCCAATTCCCTTGATTTCACCTTTGGCTCCATCACCAAAAGTAACAAAGCTAGTAGCATGAGGTCTCATATTCACCAGTAGATTTGTGACACATATCATGTGTCTTGAACACCCACTATGAAAATACCAGTCATTTTTTGCTGAAACTCTGAGAGAGGTATGACATATCAAGTTGTTAGCACCAATATTAGGAATCCATTGATTTCTGACCTTAGGTATGTTCTAAATTATAACATGCTGAGGGTCAGGCTTAGGATATCCATAGAGTTTGAAACAGTAAGGTTGTAAGTGGCCAAACTTTCCACAATAGTGACACCTCCATCTATGGGAATTTCCTCTTATGTAATTTTCAAGTCTTCTCTTATGATGTTGAGACATATGATTCAACATATTTGGTTTAGGCTCAGAATAAGAAAGATTTGAGATATGTTATTTTCTCTTGTCAAACCCTAGACCAGTCACATCTCCAAACATCTTTCCAACTTGAAGAATCTCATCTAAAGTCTCTGAACTATTGTTCAACATCCTGACAGACTTAGTCATTTGATCAAATTGGGAGTTTAGCAATGTTACCTCATTCTCCAGCTGAGAAATGGTTTCCAAATGCTCTTCCTTCTCAGTCTCCAGTTGAGATATGATTTACTTATATTCCTCTCCTTGTTGGTACACTTCTTTACTTTTGAGACATAGTTCTCTATAGAATGTAGCTAACTCATCATATGTGACTTCATCATCACTGAAATCAGTATAATATCTCTCAGTTAGAGCAGTAGCATTCTTAGCAGATTCTTCTTCAACTTCACTTTCAGAGTCTTCATCTAACCAAGCCACAATAAGAACCTTTTTATGATTCTTGAGATGGGTGGGGCATTTAGATCTGATGTGGCCAAAACCTTCACATCCATAACACTGAACTCTTTTTCCTTGAGAAGAGTTCTCTCCAGCCTTTGTCTTTCTACCAGAGTCATTTAACTTGCTGATGTCAAATGAGTTGTTCGGATAGGCCTTCCTCGGTATTCAGATTACATTCTTCTACTCCATCTTCAGTGTTGGAAGAAAAAGTAATATTTTTGCTTTTCTTGTCAGATTTGTCACTTATGCCAATCTCAAAATTTTGAAGAAATCCATTAAGTTCATCCAATATCATTTTGCTAATGTCATGAGCTTCTTCTATGGCAATGACCTTCATGTCAAATCTCTTAGGTAGAGATCTTAGAGCTTTTCTCACCAACTTTTCTTCAAACATTGTTTCTCCAAGAGCACTGGATGCATTAGCTATCTCAAGGATATTCATATGAAAATCATAAATACTTTCATCATCTTTCATTTTTAATTTTTCAAATTTTATGGTGAGTATCTGAAGTCTTGACATCTTAATTTTGGAGGTACCTTCATGAGAAGTTTTGAGAATATCCCAAGTATCTTTGGCAACAATACAAGTATTGATCAATATGAAGATATTTTTGTCAATTCCATTGAATATGGCATTCAAGGCTTTAGAGTTTCCTAGGGCAAACTCATCTTTTTCCTTAGACCATTCCTCTTCTGACTTCATTCTACAATATCCTTCCCATCTTTGTCCTTCACAACAGGATGTTCCCACCCTCTCAAAACAACTTTCCAAGCCTTGTTATCCAAATATTTCAAGAAGGCCGCCATCCTTGGCTTCCAATAGTCATAATTAGTTTCATCCAGAATGGGTGGTTTGTTCACAAATCTCACTTCCTTGTCCAATATACCAGAAAGTAACTTCCCTAGATCTCACCCAGATACAGAGATGGATGTCTGCTCTGATACCAATTGAAATTTTGGTATCAAATATGTGATGTCGAGGAAGATATGACATTACTATCTGAACATTAACAAGGTAATATAATAAAAGGTACAACAACAATAACAATATAGATTGTTAACCCAGTTCAGTGCAAACTCACCTACTCTGGGGGATACCAAGTCAGGAAGGAAATCCATTATTAGTAGTATCAATTCAGAGTTAAACAATCCCAGTTTACACCCCTCACTTAATCACTACCCAATGCAATTTCTATCTAAGAACCCTTAGATAAGAGAATCCCCTCTCACTCCCCCTCAATCACACACTGTGATAATCAACCAAAACCTTACCAAGAAATAAAAGAACACTCTTCCAAGATAGAAAACTTGATCTTGCTTAAAAGCTTCAATCAAGAACAAACACTCATGCTTAAAAACTTAGAGTGGACAAAATACAACTAAAAAATCAGTCCAAATCAAACATCTATGTGATGTTAGAATGACTCATAAAAGAACACACACACACACATATATACACACACACACACACAAGGAAACCTTAAAAACTCAAAATCACTCAGCTTCACAAATAAAAAAATTTCCACCCGATTACAATTAGGTTAAGCAACTTGTATATAGAGCATTCTGAATGGACCTGGATTAGATCAGGAATTTCCACAAAAAGATCACATGATTTACTCCAAATCAAGTATGAAAAGATCTTCAAAATCTCCAAAAAAAAAAACAAACACAATGCAAATTCTGCATTTGACAGCAAATCTCCCTTGATTTTCACATATACTGGAGCAAATCACATAAATAAAAACCTGCTAAAAAAGTGCAAAAATTAAATCAAAACTTTTTGCATCAGGGCAATACATATGTTACGACATCTGATCTGACATCACGAAAAAAACCTGCACAGATGTTCTTCAAGCATGTCAGGGACATCTTACAAGACATCAGAACACATGATAATTTTTTCTACATATGTTGCCAAACCAAGAACCTTCATCTCATAACATAACTTATTATTTCAAGCAGATTCAATTTAAGTTTCTACAAGATGTGTATGGTGGGTGACAAACTAGATACTGATATACTATTTGGACAAAATGCTGGTTATAAAAATTCTCTAGTACTTTCGGGTAATTAGACTTGAATTTGGTTAAAAGTTGTTTTGTCGGGACAACAAAAACTCCCAGAATTGAAGAGTGGCAGTCGGAATTCAGCTTGAGTCTTTTCCCACTGATTTGTTGGTATGGTTATTGTTCATTTAACTACACTTAATGATGTTTCTGCATAATGTGTTATAATACATAAACCAATAAACTTTCATTGTCAATGAATCATTTAGGATTTGTTGCATCTTCTTCTCATTCATCCCAAGCCAATAATAAAAATGATCACCCAAATAAAGACGGTGCTAATAAATCAGATGAAGACATTAGTAACCACATTAGTAGTGAATTTTGATTTGAATTGTTTTTTATTGTTAACTTGTCTGAAATTTGGATTGTTTTTTCTTATTAACTTGGTTGGACAAGTGATTATTATTAGCTTGGTTGTGTCATTTGTAATAATGTAATTCTAGAAATACTTGTTATTGACTTTATAGTAATATTTAGCAATTTAGTTGTTTTAAAAATTTAAATCTGATTAATTTTGAATTGTCTTATTCAAATTTGATTTTTATTTTTATATTATTGTTACTTTGATATTTATAATGTTTTAAAAATTAATTAAACAAAATTAATAAAAAATATATTTTCAGAAAGAAATTACCTGCGGATTTTAAATTTGCTGCGAATTTTTCTATAAAAAATCAATTACCCTGCGGCGTTATCTTTAGATTTACCTGCGATTTTAGGTATTCCTAGAGATTTACCTGCGATTATTATCTGCGATTTTACCTACCCTACTAAGATAATTACCCTGGGAACAGAAAATGGCAACAAAAGTTGCAGGTAACACGTTTCCAACAGAAATTTTACCAATATCGACAGATAAATTCGCAAAAAAATAGAATATTTTTAGTCATGTTGATTTATTAATTAAAGAGAATGGTTCAATTATTTAACAACAATTCATTTGATTTCAGTTTTATGGATTTTTTAAACAACTCTATTTACCCCTAATGAAGACCTAAACAACATCCTGAAGAGTAGAATCAAACCATACTCAGGGTCTCTAACAGATTGATACAGACCACTAGACTCAATCAGTGGAAGAAATGTAGTCAAAGATGACTGAGTGCGTCTCCCTTCTACGAGTATCAATATGATATAAACATATTAATGACATGAACTTTATCTCATCAATCAATAGCACAATACACATGGTTCTAACCAAATAATACAATACAATAATAATATCTTTAAACATGAACTCGAACATATATTTTGAAAAGTTGTAAAGAAGTTCATCAAATCAATTATTAAATCTTTCTGGATGATAAACCACCAACCAACCAAACTATATATTTCTGGATGATTTCATCTCTTAATCAATCTTCATTCTGCTAAAATCCAACCTTACAAAGCTAAGTAAATCATCATTAATCCAATTAAATTTTTCCTTGAAAGGATTATTCAGTAATGTTGGAGGATAACTTTCAATAGAATCTTCCCAAACATTGGTATCAGATAAATCTCTCATCACCTCCCAAACACAAGTATTACATTTAAAACCAGCTCCAAGACTAATCATCAGAATTCTATCACCTTTTGTTAGTCTCTTTTTAGCTTCCATATAACCTAACACATACCATATTCCACTTGATGAAGTATTACCCCAACGATGAAGTGTCATTCTTGTTGGTTCAAGATCATATTCATTCAACATTAATCCTTTACCAACTCCATCAATTACTGCTCTGCCACCTGGATGAACACAATAATGTTCTATTCCATTTTTCAGTTTTATTTTCTTCATACCATTGCGCAGCGAAACTGTAAATAACCATACCAGTTCCCAAAGTGGGAGAATCTTTGGAACCATATTTTGCAAATTTAATTTTAAAGCTTGTGCAGCACAATGAACAAGACTTTTGGTAAGTCGAGCACCTTCAAAACCTTCTTCGTCTTCCACTCGTATGCAACAATTGTAAGCTTCATCACTGCTCCAATATGTTCTTTCAATGTGTTTCAGTTTCAAGATAGCTTTGTTTTTCAGCACCATTTTGTTAGTCAGTAAAATAGCACAACCACCTGAACGGAAAAGACAGTTGGATAACATCATACTTTTCTCTTTTCCACAGTACCAATGAGCACCAATCTGTTGCATGCTAACAACAATTCATAAGGAATTTTCATGTGTTTTGAAAAGCTGTTGCACAAGATCAACACCTATAAGACTTGCACTACACCCCATTCCTGAAAGATTAAAGACTTTTACATCTTCTCTCATTTTGTATCTGTTTATTATTCTTGATGTGATTGATGGTATTGGTGAAAACAAGGAAAGATTGACAACAAGAATATCTATTTGTGAAGGAGAGAAACATGCTTTTTTGAAAAGGTTGTCGAGTGTATCAAACATGACTTCATCTATTTCTTCATATGTGTCATTGAGAGTAGGACATGCTTCTCTTCCTTCAAGAACATTTTTTGAACCGTAAGTATTTTCACCGATTCCAGAACTAACCATGGCTTTTAAGAGAAACCTGAGTTGCTCTATACCAAGGCTTTTCTTTCTAAAGACTATTTTGGCACACATGTCTGTGTTGAGTTTTGTATCTTCTTTTGGTTTGAAACACTCATAGGCTAATATGTAACAGGATTGGTTTCTACGTTTAAGAATCAACTTGAAAAATTGTAAAATGGAATAGAGGAAAGAAAAGAGGCATAAAATCTTTAAGAGATATTCCATGACTTGAAAACTAGTTTTAAGAGGAAAGTATGTGATTTTTCAAGTGCAAGTGTTTATCTATATATACACAATCTTATCTTATTTAGTAGACATTCGATGACTTGTAATCTAAGTTATATTTAAATATTTAGTCTCAAATTTAGAACGCATTAATTGAAAGAAAGAACAGATAATATATTTTAGTATTACTAACCGCCAGAATTCCTTACCTTGGAAATAAATACAGTGAAGACTCGTTTTAATCTCATAAAAATTAGAGAATTTAAATTAATTCTTAAGAAAAAAATGTTTCAAATTAGTGACTTGGAGATTAATTTGGAGTCTTTAATTTGTGTTAGGAATTAAAATGGATCTTCACTTATAAATAAATAAATAAAATGTTAGGATTTCGAATTCATAGCCGAAAGGCTTTTCAATTATTAAAAAAGTTGAATTAACGAGACCATTTAATTTTTTTTTTTATAAACAATATTGATTAAAGGAGAAAAAAGAGTTCTCCGTCCCAATACAAAAGCCTATCAAAAGAGAAAAGTAAATGAGAACAAACCTGAATACTTACAAAAATCGAATGGTATCGAACCAAACGAACACAAAAAAACCAACCTTCCTCCTACAAAAAATCAAGAGGATGGTACATCCATTCATTAAGAGAACAAATCCTACGTCCTATATTCAACCACCTCCAAACCGTAAAAACAATATAGAGAAAAGCGTTTTCGGCAGTATAAGAAGCTTCTTTAAAAATAATATTATTCCTCAAATTCCATATACCCGAAACAATAACAAACCAAATAAAACACTTCATATCCTCCTTAATAAAATCTGGCATATTCAAGAACCACCGAAGAGCATGTTTAGTTAACGAATCCTCATGGAACGAAGATAAATCGAGTCACAAGTAAATCTTCCTCCAAACCAAAGAGGTAAAAGAACAAGAAAAGAAAAGATGAAAAGATACCTCCTCTTCTTGACGACAAAAAGGACACAATTTGTCCGACTCTTGGACAATAATCCCCCGAATGCCTAAATTGATTCTAGCCGGTAACCGATCCAAAGCGAGCCTCCAAGAAAAACTTTGGATTTCATAGGCAATTTGGTCTTCCAAACAACTTGCAAAAATAAGTCCACCTCTTCCGGTAAGTGACTTGAACTATCCACCTCATTGATGATGGAATACACGGACTTAACCGAAAAAATATGTGAATTATCTGGTCTCCACGCCCAATAGTCAACAGCCCCTTGTTGTGGCCGGAAAGTGTTAATAAAGTTGGAAAAATTTTGTACTGTTACTGCTGACAAAATGGTGTCATCCAAGCCAAGTCTTGAAAGATCCCACGACCAAACGTCGTTATCTCAAGAACCCAATTCTGCCACATTGCAGTAAGTATTTAGCGCAGCCTGAAATATAACCGGATAAGCCAAATACAGCGGCGAAATCCCGCACCATTTAATTTCTTATTAATTTTAATAATTTACTATTTAAACTAATCTTAAAAAAATAATTGATCTCATTCAATAGATAAATTTATATAAATTAAAAATATATATAAATAAAAGACAGAAGTGTATTTTATTAAAATACTTTTATTCTATATTGATATATTTTTATAAACAAAAAATGAAAAGCATAAAAGCAAAAGTGAAACAAATAATATTGAATTATACAGTACAAAATAAATAATCAAATTTATATTCAAAATCTAATGGTAATTTTTACGAATTCAACAAAAATCCGATGTTGTATTTGTCATAGGTGTTAATTGATAGGTAATTTCTTTTTTGTCGAACGAGATTTGTTTTTTTTTCGTAATCTGGTTGAGTATTTTGATACTCTCATCAATATACCTATTGTTTACAAAAAAAATTATATTCAAAATAAAAAATATCAGTCAACAATTTCTTAAAGATAGAGCCAAGAGCACGTTGATGAAATGTAATGAATCTCTTTTAACATAGATGCCCCGAGTTTAAACTCCAACTCTTGAAAAAAAAAGTTTTGCAGTCCATTGTAGTCGTCTCTGGCTAGAGTAATAAGTCTATGAATTTCTCTAGAGAAATAAAGGTTTTGAAGTCCATTGTAGTCATCTATGGTTGGAGTAATAAGTCTATGAATTTCTCTAAGGAAATGCTAATCACGGCCCTCAGGACATTTTTTTAAAATCTTAAATAGTAAGTTTTTATAAAACATGTGCAATCAATACATTGGAAATTAAACATTTGAATTTTTTAAAGAATAATTTATTAATATAAAATGCTTAAAGAGTGTCCTAAGGAAACTCGTTAGCAAGACCTATTTCTTTAATATAAAAATAAAACATTAATAAAGAAGAGATAAGAAATACTAAAAATACAAAATAAGGTGTCAACACAAGTGTCATATGGACTACCTAGAATGAAAATAAAAATAAAAAGTAAAATCCAACATCCAACAGAATAACAAAACAGCGAAGCAGATCTAAGAAATCCCATAAAGTTCAGCTTAGAGCTTAGGTTGTCAGATTCACCATCAATAAATCAGAACTCACCAAGAGAGAAACAAAACTAAAAACTAATATCAATATCATAACCAAGGAAAACACTCGATCTAATATTTGTTAAGGATGATAATAATATTTTAATGTCAAACAAAGAAAGTACATGAATTCACCCTAAAAAAATGCTCTTTTCCTCCACATCATTCACAGATTTTGAAACACCGCTATAGATGATGTCATTAAGGGCTCTCAAAATAGACTAAACAGCATAGTCTTAGACCGTAGAAAAATCATCCTTATACTTAGTTTTACCACTAAAAGGAGGAAAAATTTCAAAAAGAAGCATATAATCACTACAAAATTCACTTGGAACCTAGAAAATGGGATACCCTATACCACACATACAAAGCTAACTCATAAGTTACAAAAATATGAGAGAGCGACTCATCCAAATCCCCACTCAAGGGGGAAAATATCTTAATATATAGAATCAATAATCAACCTCGTTTAAATAGGTTTTCCCTAGAAGAAAGTCTTTCTTATAAAAGTAGTTAAGAGAATACCAACACCTTACAATGAGCATTGGTAACCTAAATGAGGGGAAGAGTCAAGTTCTCAACTATATGTGAAGATAAATAATATAGATAATTACAAAACTAAACATGGTAAGTAGAGGCCACAAAGAAAATAATCATTGTTGTATGATTCCAACTCCACTTATCTTTTCTCTACAAGAGAGTACGACCTCTGTGTAGAGAGAAATGGTTATCAATCAATGCTAACTTATGGAGAAATAAGTGTATCCTTCATTTGAAGTCTCAAATTAGGTCTTTATTTTCTACCAAGTAAATTTAGCCTACCAACGCATGTAGATCGTAACATAAGGTAAATTTGCCTCTAAAATGTCTCAATTTTGACCTCAGTGTCAAATTTCCAAATGGAAGGTGTTCTAATAAGGGATCACTATTGGTTATGACGATGTTGTGGATCATCGAGATGATACTGAAACATGGTAAAGTAGAACTAGAATACCAATTATTTCTCGTCGCATCGAAGTGACGTATAATTCGTGGTGAAAACTACTTCTTACACTAAGTTGTGTGAGAGCATTGTGATATTTATTTGTCTCTATGTTGATTACATGTAGCTTATTATCAACGAGGTGAATGTAATATAATAAACAAAGAGGTTTCTAACTTCCACATTTAAGATGAAAGATCTTCTACTAGTTGATATTATTTTGGGGATTAAAGTAAACTGAAAAAGTGGGGGTTAATGAAATTAGTCAAACACATTATGTTGAGAAAGTACATGATAAATTCAAACACTTATGTTTAAAGGAAGTGAGTACTCTATTTGATCCTAGTGTCCAACTTTGAAATAATGATGGAAGTGTTGTTTCTCAATTGGAATATGCAATAACAATTGGTTATCTAATGTATTTGATGTAATGTATTATACCTAACATATCATTTGAAGTTAGTAAAATGAGTGGATTTACTAACAATCCAAATGGTGAACATTGAAGGGTCATCATAAAGAATTTTGGTTATATTTTGAAAAATTACAATTTTGGCCTCCAATATGGTAGATTTTCTGCCATATTAGAATCATATATTGATATGAGTTGGATATTGAGTGTTGGAGATCATAATCTATAACTAAGCGAATATTTACACTAGCCAAGAGTGAAATTTCTTGGAAGAACAAGAAATAATCATGTATCACTCTCTCAGACATGGAATCAGAGTTCGTGGATATTTCTTCCGCTGATCTAGAATTTGAAAGGTTGTGAGATCTTATGTTGGAAGTTCCATTGGCTAAAGACAATTCTTCAAAGGTGTAGATACATTGTGGTAGTCAGAGCATACAGTAGAGTGTATAAAGGAAACTCTAGGCACAAAAGTCTTATACATTCTTTCATGAGAATATTGATTAAAGATATAATAATTCATTCACATATACACGTTAAACTTATAATGTAGTTGATCCATTTAAGAAACCAATGGCCAGATATAGATATTTAGTAAACACTACCTCGAGAGTTATGGGATTGAAACTCTTTGATTATGAGTTCCAACAATGACGACAATCCAATCTAACGTTAATAGAACATTAACTTAAAGATTCAATGGGAATAACAAGTTATTGATTAGGATGTTCGTGAAATATTATGTCATAATGTTGACTATTGCATTTTGAGGGATGAGTTTTCAAACTCTTAATGAAGTTCAATATCGAGAATATGAATCTCAAGAAAAATAGATACAATATAAACTTCACCTATGTGAATTTTGAGATAGTCTCGTCTCAAAGTCAGAATTGGATATTATCTCACAATAAATTCATGAGAAAGGAAAAGCACATGACCATAAATAGTGTTATGCGAGAGATGTAGATAAAGAACCATTAAATAGTGTGTGTAAGGTAAGCCATTCTAATCACAAGGGATACCAGGTTCAAAGCTTTGCTACCCAAATTTTTTATTAGACTTTGTGTATCTTTAGTAAGGTTAAGTTGAAATCAAAAGAGACTTAATTAAAATAATATTCTTTGTTTTCTTTTGTGGAAATGATCTTATCATTATCACAACAAGTGAGGGATTGTTCACTACTACAAAATATACATTTGGTAGCACTAAATAACAACGGTCTAATAGTTAATTGTGGTACTATCTTTTTTTTATGCACTTTGTTTATTTATATTTACAAAAATACATTGAATTATGGTCAAACTAATTAACTGTGATTATATTTTCATGGAGTGATAAGGTTCGAATCTCAACTCCAACAATTTTCTACTTTTTGGTTACAATGAATGTTGTCCTTATAATATAATAAATATATTAAATTTATAATACTTATCACCACGGTTGTTGAAGTCAACCGTTGTGAAAGGTATTAAATTTCATCACAGTTGTTAAATACGACCGAGGTAAATTTTTTACCCATATATAGCCTCAATCTTGACAGTATCTTCATATCTCTCGCTTCTTGGAAGTATCGTCATATCCCTCACCACAAAACCCTAGCATATATTTTCTCTCTTCTTCGTCAGTATCTTTCATATTCTACAATATAGCCTCAATTTTGTTCTTCATACATAAATGTATTTTTTTTCTTTCTTATTCTCTCGTTTTCGTGTATGTTCTTTATATGTTTCACGTGATTTTAACATGATTTTCTTCTTGATCGAGAATTTATGGGTTTTTTTTTTGTTGTTGTATGGTTTTATTGTTTTATATTATTTTGAAACAGGGTTTCTCTTCTTATTTAGATTTCATATCCTTCTCTCAATTGTGGGAGAAAACTTATCTACGATATTGAGGTTTCAAAAGAGGTTATTGATATGTTGGAGTTATGATTGAACAAAGCCAAGGAAGGTGAATCTGTTAGAGATCATATTAGTGTTGTTGAACTATTTGGTGTGGAACAGACTATAAGAAGATTCTTTTAAAGAATCTTAATCCTAAAAAAGATAAGGAAGGTAGAGGCTATTGTGAAGGACCTAATGAATTTGGATGCAAATGATTCTGAATAAACTGAAGACTTTGAGAATGAAGACCTTGAGAACTACACAAATTCAACTAAGTGTGAAGATTGAAGATCTTGTTATGTTTCAGGAATGCTTAGTTATAAAGTTCTCCTAATCTATGTTAATTAATTGATGTTTTTGTTGATAAATGTTGTTAGTAAGTTTTTTATATCATATGTGATCTCTTGTTTCACTAACTCCTCATTGAACTTACTTTCATTTAAATAGATTTTTTAGATAATAATTAGAAAAATTAAATTATTCTTGTAAAACAACTTAGACGATCCAATGTTTATTGAATTGCATGCATACTGTAATTCATCATTTCCTCATATAGAATTTGATTTGATGCCACAAATTCTTCAAAACAATGATTATAAATGGATGTCAGTCTGAGTCTTTCACATAAAATTTTATGTTTGCATAAACTAGAAAGAAAAAACGGAAATCAAATTTTGTGTGAAAGACTTGGAAGACATCCATTCATTATCTTTGAAGAATTTGGGATTGAATCAAATTATATAGGTTAATGAGGAAATCATGAATTACAAGATGCATGCAATTCGATAAACATTGGACCGTTTAAGTTGTTTTTCAAGAATAATATAATTTTTCTGATTATTATCTCAAAAATCTATTTGAATGGTTGTATATGGTTAATGAAAGGAGGAGAAAAAAACAATCTCATATTTTATAATAAACTTTTACACATTCCACCACGGTTGGAACATATAACTGTAATGAAATATTAAAACACAAGAATGACTTTGTTGAGATTCAAATACATGACCAATAAATTATTTCACAATGGTTGTTTTATTTATCCGTGGTTATAAAATGTGTGCTACCTAACTTATAACCACATTCACTCGTCAATTGTTGAAATCAGCATACATACAATCACATGCTACCTAACAACGGACGTTAAACCGTCATTATACGTGTTTCACAATTGTCATTATATGTGTTTTCCGTAGTAATGGTTGTAATTAATAACAATAATTAAATGGTATTTGAAAATATAACGCGTGTTAAGTGTTGTAGTAGGCATTTTGTTTTTTAATTCGAAAAAAGATATCACTTTGTGAAGTGTTGCAGTACTTTGTTTGTTTTTTGAATTCGAAATAGACAATGCTTTGTTAAGTGTTGTACTAAGCAATCAAAATAAGCAAAGCTTTAGAAGTGTTACAGTAGGTGAAAAGTTGCAACACTTCGTAAAAAAATGTTGTTAAATAAAGTGTTTCATCAAAATCACAATTTTGTGAAACATCACTACTTGACTTATAAATTCATATTTTGGGATTTAGAAATGCACATAATTAAAGTACATCATCTTCACTACAAATTTCAAATTTCATATTTTCTATATTAGAATTTTCATTGGTTTTATTCAAACTCGAATTATCTCAGATAGTTTTATGTGTTGACTCTAAAACAATTTAAGAGTGCTTGAAATACAACAAGGAAAATGATTTATCATAATTCTAATTTCAATCCATTTAATTACAATCTACTACAATATATATATATATATATATATATATATATATATATATATATATATATATATATATATATATATATATATATATATTAGTATTATTTTTTAGTTTAGATTTAGATTTATGGTAACTTCAAACGTATCCAAGAAATTAATGCTTTTACTTAACTTTGCTAGTATAGGTGCAAGACTATATTTATAATTTGTTATAGTATTTTGTTTTTGAATATTCATGTGCTTGAAGCTTTAGTTATACATGTCAGTATAGTTTGATAATAGAATTCTAAGAATTTAATGCTTTTACTTAATATTTTTTTTTATGTTATCTACTTGATGCTTCTACTTCTACGTGTCGCTTCAATTTTAATGGAGTGTCTTCTCTATTGACTACTTAAAAAAAAAAAATTCAATGTATATCATGTGCATATGGATATTTTTTTTAATAAGCAAGAAATATTAATCGGAGTACAACCTGATTACAAAAGAAGAATAAGGCTAATATCGGAAGCAAAAAAATTATCGATCCAATTCAATTAGGATTAATACAATAAAGAAATTTTGACGAATTCATAGAGGTTATAAATGGAGTGAGTAATTTCTCCGATAAAAATTCATCTCCACACTGTCAATTTGACCCTCCAAACAATATCAATAATGTTCCAACAAACATTATTAAAAATGATATCGTTTCTAAGAATCCAAATGTTCCAACAAGAGGCTAACCAAATTATTCCTTCTCTACCGCGCTTAAACTTCTTATTTATGCCGAAAGCATATCAATCCATAAAACTTTCCTTGACACAATTGCGGAAAATACCGGAAAAATTAATCCAATCCGAAACTTATTTCCAAACCAACTTACACTACGCCAAAAATGACTTTTAACAGCGCATCTTAGACAGCGCTTTTAAAAGAAAGCGCTGTCTAAGGTTAAAATTAAAATCAAAACACGGAAATTGTTCAAAAATAATCAAAAAGCGCTGTCTAAAGTCCCACTTTAGATAGCGCTTTTGAAAAAGCGCTTTCTAAGGTAGGCCTTAGACAGCGCTTTTAGAAAGCGCTTTCTAAGGTATGCCTTAGACAGCGCTTTTTCAAAAGCACTGTCTAAAGTCTTTTAATTTTAAAAAAAAATTAAAACCAAAAGCGCTGTCTAAGGGGGGGCTTAGACAGTGCTTTTAAAAAGCGTTGTCTAAGGCCTACCTTAGAAAGCGCTTTTATCAAAAGCGCTGTCTAAGGTCTTATTATATTAAAATTATACAGTTACTATTTTCATTTCTTCCTTTCCCTCTCAGTATCAGACGCGACCGTGAAATCGCCATTGTTGCTCTACCACTGATTTTGCCACCGTCGTCCATAAAACCCCACCGCCGTCCAGCTCGCCGTCGTCCTTCCGTCGTCCTCCGGCAACCTCCGTCTTCAACCGTCGGTTTCGTTCAAAAAGGTATGTGTTCTCCATTGATTGCCCTACTGTTTGTTCATGGTGTTCTTGTTCTTGCTTGTTTTTTGTTGAAAAGTTCCAGAATAATGTATATAAACTGTGTTAGTTACAATGTAGATACAATATGAACATAATGAGGATTGATGAATATTGTTCTTGTTCTTGTTCATTTGATGGATATTGTTCTTTTTCTTATATATACAATGAGTTTAGCTAAATATTAACACTGAGTTAGGATTAAAATATACACTGTGTTTATATATACACTGTGTTAAAATATACACTGAGTTAGGATTAAAATATACACTGAGATTATATATACACTGTGTTAGGATTAACACTGAGTTTTTAGCTAAATATTAACACTGAGGTACGATACGATTAAAATACGTATAAGTAGGAAAACCATTTAGGATACGGAATTTTTGTTTAAAACATTTAGTATACGAAATTTTTGTTTAAAACATTTAGGATACTAATATTGTTGTTATTATACGAAACTCTATTTTCAACTTCAAAGTTGTAAGTTTCTGTTAAATGTGATAAAATGAATTGAACTTTAAAATTGTTAGAATATTCAAAGATACTACCTTAGTTATGTATTTTCGTCTGGATTGATTGTTTACCTTAATAAGTAGGAAAACCATGGATAAAACATGGATCTGTGTCGATCGAATGACCAAAGAGTACGAGAGTGGGGTTGTGGAACCTTTTATTCTAGCATCTCAAGCTAAACAAGTGTTCTATGTGAATGACCCGAAGAGTACAAAATGGTCTATAGTGCTTTTCTCTAACAAAGTGACTGATGATAGCGGTGTCGATCAATGTGATATTGATGTTGAGAATGAGTCATGCATTAGACGGAATGAGTTGAATAGAAATGATGAAGTTGAGGATCTTATACCGGATGAGTCATATATAAGAAACGGTCATAATGAGGGAATTTGGATCAATTCATCCGTACGCATTGCTAAGAAACAAGTGATTAATATTCCAACAAAGAAAAGAAAGAGATGTTAGTGACTGAGGTAAATTAAGCATGGTTTCTTTATTTTTTTGTTTCCAATTGCTTTGATTATAAGTTATATCTGATAATGCATGATTTCGTTATATTTTTGTTTCTAATTGCTTTGATTATAAGTTATATTTGATAATGCATGGTTTCTTTATTTTTTTATTTTCAATTGATTTGATTATAAGTTATATCTGATAATGCATGATTTCGTTATATTTTTGTTTTCAATTGCTTTGATTATAAGTATATCAGATAATGCATGATTTCTTTATTTTTTTGTTTTCAATTGCTTTGATTATAAGTTATATCTGATAATGCATGATTTCGTTATATTTTTGTTTTCAATTGCTTTAATTATAAGTTATATCTGATAATGCATGATTTCTTTATTTTTTTTGTTTTTAATTGCTTTGATTATAAGTTATATTTGATATTTGATGGTTTCCTTGGTTTATTACAGGTTAAACATGGCTGATAACCAACATGATGATCACGAGCATTCGACACATGAGGAAGTTAGTAAAAAAGTATCTGCGGAAGAAGAGATTCGAAGAGGCATAACAGTAATGAGAAGGGTGGTCCAAGGAAGATCTCGAGGCATCATACTAGATGTGCATTGGAGACACCAGGGACAGCTTGTAGAACCTAATGGGCATACCTTAACTAGTTTTATCGGTGCACTAGTAAGGAATGAAATTCCCATTACCTGTGATGATTGGAGAAACAAAGAGCTGAATGACTCCAAAGAAAAAATTTGGAGTGAGATAAAGGTACAATCATTTGGCCCTTAATTATACGGTATCAATTATGTTTTTTCAATTACCGGTACTAACTATCAATCTGTATGTTTTTCTTAGCGATGTTTTAACATCGAAGAAGAAAGAAGAGGTTTTTGTATGAAATTGGCCGGAAAGCTTTTAAGAGGGTTTCGAACATTTTTATCATCCAAGTTCCTTAGGGATGCGGATGGTAATTATATGAAAGCGGAGCTTCCTAAAAAATATGAAAGTTTGATATCAGCTGAAGAATGGGAAGCTTTCAAATCCAAACGACAAGACCTGGTTTTTAAAAGAATAAGTGCCATAAATCGGGAAAGAGCATCAAGTCCCGCATATCCGTACCGAAAAGGACGTGTCGGATATGGACGCTTAGAACAATCCATGGTAAGTATTTATAAATTGCGATAACAAATTTGTTCATCATATATTAGTTTTATCTGATCAAATTGTATGACTTAATGTGTAGCTGCAGAAGGAGAAAAGTTCAGAAACATCTCTTCCTGCACATGTTTTGTGGAAGGAAGCCCGTGTGGGCAAATCTGGAGTTCCTCAAGAAGACGTTTTACACGTATACCAGAAATGTGTAAGTATAACATTTTTTCATTAATTGAATAACATTTTTATACACAAATATTTGACAAGTATACGATATTCATCTGATTTTTCAGGAGGCGCTATCTCAGTCTTTATCTCCCGATGATACTAGGAGCATACTTAGTCGGGCATTAGATGTCCCTGAGTATTCTGGTCGGGTGAGGGGTAAGGTATTTGGAGTCACTCCGACCTCCCTGAGTGTTAAAAAAGGAAAGGCTCCTAGTAATCGGGAGCTTCATGCAAAATTGGAAGCCATGAAAGCTGAGCTTGATGCATTCAGGAGAGAAAGAGAGGCTAGCGCCTCAACATGTTTCAAAGATGGTTCGGACAAAGACAGTATCAACTGTACCTTTCAGCCGAACATTCCAGAGGTAATTACATATAATTGTCTTAAATTGAACTATTTGCTTAAATTATGTATTTGACATATATACACATTAACAATTTCTTGTTATTATTGGTTTTAGGGCATTTCCCATTGTCAGATATATTTGTCGTCACCATACTATCGGATGGTTGGCAAGGGAAAATTGCATAACGTTAGCGGAGTATTACTCCACACTAGAGAGCTCCCTGCTGGATGTTTGAAGGTATCAGTTGATATTGCAGTTGAGCCGAATGCATCATTACCATATCCTAACGATGGTTCGGATGCAATAACGGTGGACGAAGCAGTAGGTTCGTTTGTTGCATGGCTGACAAACCTCATATGCGTAGGATATGAGGTATGCCTAAAACCTATGTTAACTTTAATGTGTATATTCAAAGTTTTTACGCGCATTTTACGTACATATTTTCCTTGGTTATGTTAAATAGACTCCCACAAAATCCAAATCAAAAGATAATGTTATTCCGCGGCATACCGAGTCTGTGGTTTCAAGAAAACAGGTACAATACAATTATATGGCATATATTCATGGAAGTTGTTACATTCTTAATTTGATCTAACTATTTATATGATATGTAGCTTCAAGAAAAGGAGGTTAGCAACGCCTCCGCACAACAAAAAAAGGAGGTTAGCAACGCCTCCGCACAGGTAAAAAGTGCTGGTGCTAAGAAGACCGTAGCTAGGAAAAAACCTACCACCAAGTATAGGTCGTGCCTCCAGACATTTCTAGAGATGACCGATATACCGATCGGATGTGTTCGGCTTGTGCATATGGAGGTAGGTATTTTCGGCTTTGATCACGACCAAATGATTGGTAATGAAGACTTCATGCAAGGTTTTGGTCGTGAAGAAATCGGCGTCACTGTTGTCAATACATATATCAGGTAAATCCGGTCTACTTTGTTATATTAATTGAACAACTTATTTACTTTATATTTCAAAAGAGGTGTCTAATGTTAATGATGTTTTTATATAAGGTTTTTGTATGACAAATTGATGCGCCCCAATGGTTTGGACGTGTCATTTGGATTCTTGGCACCCGCGACCGTCAACTTAAGTTCAATCTTAAGTAGACCGGATACCGTGACGGAGTGCGTTCTTAGGATCCTCATGGCCAACAAATATGCGGAGAAGTTGTTCTTTATACTATTTAATACCGGGTTAGAATTTCATTCTAAATTCATCTATTATAATTTTTTTCCAAGTTGACATCTAACATTTGCTTAATCATTACAGTGGACATTGGTTGTTGCTCGCAATCAATCCTATCAGAGAAATCATTTATTATCTTGACTCGTTAGGAAATGATTGGACAACATACCCGAATATGAAGGTCATAATTGACACGTAAGTGAGAATGTTCAAAATTTTCTTGTGTGTATTTCTTAGTTTATGTGAATTGTTCTAATTACTTCATTTTTATTTTATTAGCATCCTACAAGCTTTTCGAGCCCAACGAGATATCCAAACATCAAAGAGGGGCGCCAACTCCATTACATGGATTCGAGTGGCGGTATATTTTTAATTATCACATTTTTTATTATATTAGTGATGACACTTGATAAAACTTAGGATTTATCCTTTTTTTTCATATGTAGTGTCCTCAGCAACGTAATCAAATAGATTGCGGGTATTTCATGTTGAGGTTTATGCGAGATACTCTTGTTTTGGGCCGATTAGAGATTCCCACCGATGTATGTATTTCTAACTTATGAGTTATTTTTATATTTACACATATCTCATATAATTAAATAGTTGAAATTAAATCAAACTATGTTATATTATTATGTAGTACTTTGATGAATTCAAGTGTCGATATTATACAAAAGATCAAGTGGACGAAATCAAAGAGGAATGGTGTCAATTCATTATAGAGCTCAATGTTTTATGAGGTATAATATTGTAGTCTTACTTTAATTGTTGAGAATTTAGATATGTGTAACGTTGTAATTTCTATAATATTGTTTATTAATTGAATTACAATCTTTGTGTTGTTTCAGGACCTATGTATATATTTGGAGCAATGCTTAATTTGGATGGATTAGATAATATGTGTAATTATATTGTACATTTGTAGTATATGTAATGACTTGTAAATTTGTACATAAATTTGTATATATTTTGATACATTTAAGGCAAAATTGGTTTGAATTGGTATATATATATTTGTTAGCCAAAAATTGGTAGAAAAAAGGCCAAAATGGTTTGAAATGGCATATATAAAATGTGATATTTGTCTGCCAAAATTTGGTTGAAAACAGGTAGAAATTCTGGTTTATAAACCTGGAAAAAATGTGGTTTAAAACAAAAGCTGCAAAAGTTTTCGTATACCTTAGACAGCGCTTTACACAAAAGCGCTGTCTAAGGGGGGCTTATAAAGCGCTTTTGGCAAAAGCGTTGTCTAAGGGGGGGCTTAGACAGCGCTTTTGAAAAGCGTTGTCTAAGATATACCTAAAAAAATTAAAATAGGAGGGGATTAGACAACGCTTTCACCAAAAGTGATGTCTAAGGTATAGGGGCTTAGAAAGCGCTTTTATCAAAAGCGTTGTCTAAGGTATTCCTAAAAGCGCTGTCTTAGACAGCGCTTTTAAGATTTAAAAAAGCGTTGTCTAAACCATTAGCAGCGGAGGTTTAGACAGCGCTTTAAAGCACTGTCTAAGGTCTTGTTTGGCATAGTGTTAACCGCCGAGCAAGAAAATAAAAGATGGTCCAAATTTTCCGGGAAAGAATTACAAAGCACGGAATTGGGATTAAACGACGAAGAAAGAATCCCTCTTAGTAAGAGATTATCCATTGTCGGTAATCTATTTTAAAAATATCTCCACCCAAACGCTTTAATTTTCATCGGAGGCAAAGCTTTCCAAATAGAACTAAAAGCGTGGTCTAACTTGTTCATCAGACCGAAACGAATATGATTAAAATCTGTTAAACGATAAAAAAAACTCACAGAAAAAATAAATTTTGAATTCGGCTTCCATTTAATGCGAGTCATCCCTTGAGAAACCGATGCAAACCTCCGAATAAAATCTCTAAAAGCCTCTGGTAAACGAGCATTACGAAACCGATCGAGCGAAGCATTACCACTGCCCGACGAACTGGCAGCAACGCTGCTGCCCAATACAGAACCGACAGCAATAGTAGCATCGGCTACAACAAGATCTGAAGCCAAAGTCGCGGGGCTGCTAACCGAATTCGGCCCGATAGGAACTCTGAAATCACCCCATTCCCATTCACCATTATTCCAACCTCCCATACAAGCTACAAAAACATTTTTTAGATGTGATATCTCAAATAAATCTGGAAAAATCTCCCTCAAACACCCCGAACCGGTCCAATCCATATTCCAAAAAGAAGTGTCAAAACCATTGCCGATATGAAAAAAACCAATTGTTGATAAAAATGTCTTCTTGATAGGAATTAACAATAGATATCAAATCACCCCACCATGCCGATTTAGAACTCCAATTGGGAAGAGAAGCTCCACCATAAGAAAATTGTAATTTAATATCCCTGTACCGAGCTTTTAAAATACGGAACCATAACTCCTTGGATCCCTCTAAAAATCTCCACCTCCATTTATGAAGAAGAGCTGAATTGAAATCTAAAATTATTCAAAAATTTAACCCAAATCTTTCATATAGAAGGCACGCAAAAAATCCCACCTAAGCCAATGAATTTTCCTATTAGTTTCTGAATCACCCCAAAGAAAACCACTTTGAATTTTAACAATCTCTTTCCTAATTTTAGTCGGAGCTTTAAATAAGGATAGATAAAAAATGGGAAGACTATTAAGCACCGACTTTAACAAAGTGATTCTACCTCCGATACTCAAAAAACGATTCTTCCAACAAGAGAGCATTTTCTCCAATTTAGAGATCAAAGGGGACCACATAGAGATTCTACGAGGATCGGAACCAACCAGAATGCCAAGAAACAAAAATTATTTCTTTTCTGTAGAGCAAGAAAGGAAAACCGCCGATGCTTCAAGAAATTAACAAGAAACATTTGAAGGGGCGTAAAACACAAGGAGGGGGGTTGGAATTGGGTTTTCTTAACAACTTAAAAATAAACTTCTTATGACAAGTTGATTTATCCTGGTTCGTTTGAACTCAAACTACATCCAGTCCACCCGCCAAGGTGATTTTGCCTCCATCACTTGAGGTCTTAATCCACTATTCAATAATAGAATACACACACTGACCTACAGTCAATGTCCTCTTGAGTCTTCTGACTGAAACTAGTCACTCAAGGGATTTAACTTAACTTTTACAATAATAATAATATAATAACTATTTTGCTTCTAATAAAGCTATAATCACTAAGTGAATTGTTACAAGAGTTTTAGCACAAATGAATAAGTCTTTTCTCGTGAGTGTGGTCTCCCAAATCTTCAATTTGATTCCTTTATATACTGCTTGAATATTGTAGCCGTTGGAGACATCTAGAGTCAATTTAGGATATTAGTTAATACCATAAACTCCTTCCATAACAAGAGATACTTGTCTTCACCATTAATTGATATATTCTTTAATTAATTCCTTTATTATGAGAATCATCATCTTCTAGACGTAAATCAGAGAGAATAAAGTCTTGAGACGCAGCTATTAAATCATGTCTTTAAATAATGGATTCTTCAATAAATGTATCTTCTATATACGACTCAATGTATCTTCTAATAAAGCACATCTTCTTTAAATAACTTCCTCTTCTACACAAATAACAAAGAGTTATTAGAACTTCTATTCTTGCATAATAATAATTGTTATCATCAAAACTCTTAGAGGTTTTGAACCATAATTGTTCTAACAATCTCCCCCTTTTTGATGATGACAAAACATTTATTTAGATTTTAAGAATAGAGTTTAATAGGATTAGAAGAACTCCCTTTGATTAAATTAATTCAGATATTTCTATTTGAGGTTCCTTCAGAAGTTTTATCCTTCAGAAGTTTTATCAGCCTTAGCTCCCCCTAAGTTGGTTACTTGACCTGTTTCTATTTTAGAATCACAACTCAAACAGTTTTATTAGAATATATATGTTAGAGGTAAATCTTGATAACTGCTATAGATCAAGATCTTCTACGTTTCTCCCCCTTTTTGTCATAATCAAAAAGTAAAAAATGCAAAAAAAATGCAAGAGTGAAGAAGCAAAATAAGTTTTCATTAAACAGAATCAAAGCCAACAAGAAAACAACCAGTAGAACTTAAACAAATATGATAAACAGAAGATAAAACAGAAAATCAGGGAAGGGGATTCATCTTAGTAACTAATGCTTCCAGAAGAGACTTGATTTCAGAAGAAGATTCCACTAGCTTTCCAATCATTGTCTTCAATTCAGCATTAGTTTCATCCTGTTTATCCAGCCTTTGCTTGACCATCTCATTTTCCTTTTTCAATTCTTCTAAGGTCTTCAGCACAAGAGAGGTTGGCAGAGGTTCTTCAGCTTCTGTAGCATCTTGATTTTTAGAATATTCTTTAGTTGCTGGTGGTGGAGCAGAGTCAACATCCTGAGCTTCACCAGAAGGAACTAAAACCATCTGAAGTCCAGAGTATGATTCCAAAGGTTCTGATTCTGTCCAGGGTTTGTTGTCCAGAAGAAATGGCTTGTTCTTTTCAACGTTTGAAACAACTGCTTTGAGGTACTCACAGAAGTTCTGATGAGCAATGTCATAGCAGATGTCCTTCAGCCTTTTGGTTTCAACGTTGAACCATTTTCTGAATGTGGCCCACAGAAAATCAGAAGTTACTGGATCAGGAAGCTCTGAGCAAGCAACTTTCAGATCCTCTATCCTGATTTTCATTTCTGCTTCAAAAGCAAGCAGCAGAGCAGCAATGTCTGTTTTTGTTGGTTTTAGTTTTGGTGCTGGAATGGCAGTTTTATTTGAGACAGAGGATAGTTTATGGAGAGCTTTTATATTGATGGATGTTCTGAGAGGATTTTCTTATTCAAATTCTCCTGGGGGTGTGTATGGGATGGTTATGAATGTTGGTGAGTTAGGTGGGGTTGATTCATTGGAAGACAGGGAGCTTTCTCTAATTGGTGAAAGGTTAAAAACTAGGCCTTTAGTATTTAGAGGATGGAAACTGCTAGGTGGGTTTGTTTCAAAAGTTTGAGAAGATGGAATGTGTTGGGATTCAGGGGGTTGGAAATCATCAATATCAGAAAGAACATGTTGAAGGGCAGTGTGTGTTTCAGTGGATGGGGAACGGTCTATATCAGATAGAGGTGTTGTATCAATGGGTATATCAAAGTCTGATAGAGTTTGTGGTTGATGGGGTTCATGTTCTGGTGGATATAATGAAGATAGGATGGAGGAGACAACAGAAGTTGTAGGTATGACAGAGGGAATAGGGTTAGAAGGTGGAATGGGTTCAGAAGATGGGGTTGGTTCAGAGGGAGTTGGGTCAGAAGGAATTGGGTCAGAAGGTGCTTCATACATTTCTACTGTTACTGCTTCTACCACAGAAATGGAATCAGAGGTAGAAGAAGAAGTGTTACCTGTTTTTCTGGTAGTTTTAGGAGCCTTCTGAGAAGTTCCTTCTCCAGCTTTCCTTTTCTTGCTCCTTGCAGATGCAGCATCTGGAGTTTGTTGAGTGAGTTATGCTGATTTGAACATTGGATCCACACCATCTTGCTTGCAAGAATCCAAATATCTTACCACAACCTCTGGAGGTGTGTCAGCAGAAAATAGTGCGGGAGACTTCTGCCCACTGCGGGTGGACTTCAAATACCTTGCCACACTGCGGGTGGACCCTGGATAATTTTCCACACTGCGGGTGGACCCTGGATAATTTGCCACACTGCGGGTGGACTTTCACCAGCTTTAAGATACTTTGCCACACTGCGGGTGGTCTTTTGCCAATCTGCGGTTGGACTTTTGATACTTCACCATGCTGCGGGTGGTGGATAATTTGCCACACTGCGGGTGAACTTTAAGAATTTGCCACACTGCGGGTGACTTTTGCTCACTGCGGGAGACTTTTGAAACTTTCCACCCGAAGATGGACTTTGGCCAGTCTGTGGCTGGACTTTTGCTCACTGTGGGAGACTTTTGAAACTTGCCACCCGAAGATGGACTTTGGCCAGTCTGTGGCTGGACTTTTGCTCGCTATGGGAGACTTTAAGAATTTGCCACTCGAAGATGGACTCTGGCCAGTCTGTGGCTGGACTTTTTCTCGAAGTGGGAGACTTTAAGAATTTGCCACCCGAAGATGGACTTTGGCCAGTCTGTGGCTGGAATTTTGCTCGCTGTGGGAGACTTTTGAAACTTGCCACCCGAAGATGGACTTTGGCCAGTCTGTGGCTGGGCTTTTGCTCGCTGTGGGAGACTTTTGAAATTTGCCACCCGAAGATGGACTTTGGCCAGTCTATGGCTGGGCTTTTGCTCGCTGTGGGAGACTTTTGAAATTTGTCACCCGAAGATGGACTTTGGCCAGTATGTGGTTGGGCTTTTGCTCGCTGTGGGAGACTTTTGAAACTTGCCACCCGAAGATGGACTTTGGTCAGTCTGTGGCTGGGCTTTTGCTCGCTGTGGGAGACTTTTGAAATTTGCCACCCAAAGATGGACTTTGGCCAGTCTGTGGTTGGGCTTTTGCTCGTTGTGGGAGACTTTTGAAACTTGCCACCCGAAGATGGACTTTGGCCAGTCTGTGGCTGGGCTTTTGCTCGCTGTGGGAGACTTTTTAAATTTGCCACCTGAAGATGGACTTTGGCCAGTCTGTGGCTGGGCTTTACAAGATACCAAACTTGGATTATGTTGGGTACACAAATGTTGAATTACATGGCATGATGCCCCATGACACTGGGGATTTTAGGTTTCGAACATATCAATGAAATGGCGTAATTGCAAAGGGAGTTCCTGATGCGGAAATAATAAGTCCTTGTTGACTTTGTGGGTAAACATAATGATCGTGGATTCGATATCAAGAATCCCTGTGGGGATAACATCTCTGTTGGAGAAAAGCGTGAATAATTCATTTGTTCCGAATTATCACCTTTGCCAAAAATAAATTGGACTTTAGATTTGAGGACCGTGCAAGAGGATATCTCGACTATTGGGGATTATCCACTCTTATGGATCTGTTGAGGAAGAGAATGATTTATCTAAAATCTGCTAGGGGAATAGGAGTTACCTTAGATCTGTTGAGGAACCGAGATCAAGGAAACCAGCTGAAGGAAAAACTTGGTGACTTTTACTGGGGATAACTTCCATTCATTTGTTGGGGATGAAAAAACCGAGACACGTCCTACTGAGGAGGAAAGATTTCAAGTTGTCTCGTGCTGGGGATCATTTGCTTCTGTATGGATTTTACCTCAAGAGGATTTTACAAAAGACTTGGTGTCTTTAAACTCTTAGGTATCGTAACGACTTCATGAATCAACGTAATAACCTTGCTGAGGAGGTAACCATTCCCAATGCAGATGAGCTAGGAGCTGTAAGAAACATTGAATGAGATAATTGGCTTGACGAGCGACCGCTAGATGGGTAATGGACTCAACCAGTAAGAGTTATGACAAGAGGGTGCCATAGAAACTCTTTGAGAGTGTAAATGTACTGGTACTCTGAACTCCGGGTAAATGCCTTTGATCGCCTGTCTTCGGGAAAGGATGAATTCTCGTACTATAGGGGTGGCCTGCCCCAGTACGAGTATTTGAATAGTTTTGTACTTGACTGACTAATCTTCGCTCTTGGAGAGATTTGAATCTCGAAGTGATTGCCCCAGTTTGGCTGAATTTTGAAGAGATTGCTCGACATAACTGCCCCGGATGAGTTACCTCTTAAATTTTGAAGAGATTTCTCGATGTAACTGCCCCGGATTGGCTAGCTCTTACCATGACTAGTTGGGGAAGTCTTCACTCAATGGAGCTTTTCTCGGAAAAGTGCACCTCAACGTGTCTGTCTTTCAGAAGTTTTGGACTTCTCAACTTGGCAAGATTAAGCTTCTGGACTGAGATTCCATACGTGAACTTTTATGATGCCAAACTAATGTATGCAAGCAGAAGATGTTTATTCTAAGAATGAAAATTCTAATGCAACACACATGTTAATCTTGAAGTTTTTATTGAAAAGGGTGTCGCAAACCTTTGTGAGCGGATCACTGGTTAAGATACGACATTACTTTTTAAATGGAAGCATGTACATGCAATACCAACACATGTCTTTTAGCATAACTCATAAGAGTCACGAACGCGGCCTCGTAGTAGTACGCTCTCCAATTAACCCTGTTTTAGTTAGGACTTTTGAGGGTTGTATCGTGGTCTAGTTCATGGTTATAGAAACAAAGGATATTGGCTCGAAGTTTATTTGTGCCCACCCACTCTTCGTGATGTTCTCCATTCCTATGTTCAGCTAGTTTTCACAAACATTCACCTTTCATAAGGGTTTCGTGTTGATTGAGGAGCCATTACTGCTATCGGTTCAAGCACCAACCAGGTTATTGTTGAAAGTCAGTCACTCCTCTATCTTTCGTGTCTGTGCCACACGACTTTGTTCTCACTTAAGGATCTTTCTTGTGTAATCCTTTCCGTCTTTTGCTTTTGCGCTATTTTGCTTATCCGTAACTTTTTCCTGGACTGATTCTTGTGAATCTTTGATTGTGAAGTCCAGCGGGATGCCCTAACTTTTGCCTAAGTCGCTTGTTTTCAAGTTTCGACTTAGCGGGCCTTTCCATTTTTTTTTGAATGAGCCGTGTGACACTGTTTGTCTTAATTGCTCCACGAGGGTTGTGACTGCCTTATTCTTTGGTCGACGAAGGATAACCATTGTGGTTTTCAATCTTTGGACCTTTTGACTTGGATACCCATTGTGGTTTCGGGCCTTTGGACCTCTTGATTATCATAGTAGAATGTAATGGATCCTCAAATACACTCCTTTATGAAAGCCTGAACGCTTGGTCCGACTAGCTGACATCTACCCTACCCCTGGGTTACATGTGATGGTTTTTTATGTGAAAAGAAAACTCCTACTTCAAGGCTCAAAGGGGTTAGCAAGGGTCTATCCTCCTTATATCTCCAGTGCTTAGAGATTTGAAACAAAGCTTGTACATCGTCAACAGGGCCTTACTCGAGAGCACACAATTAGAGATTTTGCGTTTTTGTTTCGTCATTCTCCTTCATAGAGTTTAAGCACGACAATTTGCATTTGCGATGTACACAAGCAAAATTATAAGCGAATGTGAATGAATTACTTCAAGAAAAACATGTGAGTTTTATTATTGCTAACATTCAAAAGCAAACAAATTTCATACATGTAGACAAATGTTTAGCATATAAAAGAAACTACAAATGGAAATGCAGTAAAGAAACTGAATATTGCCGTAGTTGAGGAGGCTTGGGCTCCGTCTGGTCCTGTCAGTCTTGGATACTTTTAGTGATCAATAGCTCTTTCACGGACTTGTAACCTTCAAGTTGCAGCCGTATACCCAACCATGGTAGTCATACTTCTTCTTCTATCTATTTTGACGTTGACACGAGACATCTGAAGGAAAAAGTGAAGCTGGGGAGTAAAGTTGCCCTATAAGGTTGCTCGGAAAGACCTGATGATCTTCTGATTACGTATATCCATTGACCCAGATGACCAATGAAGAATCAGAGTGACGTAGTTCCCCTTAATAGGGATGAAAATGAACAATAAAGAAAGGCAAACACACAAATGCCATCACTGAGAGTACTTGAATACTGCTAGCTTTATTTGCTTCATGGATACCCTGGCGTCTTGGGTGATTAACTTGAAGACTTCAGCTTAACGCGGACCATCTGGTAGAACAACCGTGACACCGGTTCCGTCATGATTAGGCATCAGATTCTGGAATACCTTTGGATGAGGAGAAAAATTGATTGCCTTGGACTCAATTAGGTCTTGTACCTTGTTCTAAAAAGCCCAACGTTTCTCGATATTGTGCCCCTGGGAACCCGAATGGAATTCGCACCTGGAGTTTGGATCAAAATTTGGTGGTAGATTATCAGCAGAAGGAGCCCTCATGGTACGGAGCTCAACCAGGTTCAACTTCAGCAGCTCTGGAAGCAATACAACATATGGACATGGGATAGGATCAAGTTTGCGGTTCCTCACTCTTATTCTTTCTTGAAATGGTCTCGGTGCCTGTTGTTGCTGACCCTGATATTGTGATTGAACATTTCGTCGTTGACATTACGTTGGGTGCCTGACATGTCCCTGTACTCTCTTACTCAAACTCGACCGAGGAGCGAATGAAGGTTGTTGATGTAGCCCCTTTGAAGACTTGGCCTGAGAAATGATTCTAGAAGAAGGAAAATTGACCACCTCTTTTGTCTTCCTGCATGCTTTATCATGCGGCACTTCCGGCCCAGTCAGTCCAAAAGTGATTACGCCTTCATCAATTAAGTCTTGCACTTGATGTTTAAACGCCTTGGAATCATTAATATCATGTCCGGGAGCTCCAAAATGAAAAACACAGTAGGTGTAGGGATTCCAATTTTGGTGAAGTTTATCGGAAGGAGGAGTTAGCTTGCGATACTCAATCAACCCCATTTTAAGCAGTTGTGGGCATAATTCAGCATAAGACACGAGTATCGAATCAATAACCCTTTCTTGCTCCTGTTGATGACTACCAATGGAGGAGCTATAGACGAAACCTGTTGAATTATTTCTCCTGGAAACCAAGGCGTAACAGCTGAGGAGGATCCCTGATAAGGAAAGAAAGTGCTCACTTCTTTGGTAACGATTGGTGTATGATAATTTAGCTCACATGTGGAGTTGGTTCCTATCTGATGCTCCTCCTGACTGCCAAGTGGTGATTGCTGGTGAAGAGACTCAAACTGTAGAGGAAATCCACCTAACAAACCTTGATTTAGTGGACATCCCAAGGAGATGGGAGAAACACGACCTTCTGTTTGAAAAGCAGACACACGACTATTTTCCTTTTTCGACATAGCATTCATGATTCCTGTAAGCAGCTTAATCTGAGTCTTCATCAAGTTGAATTCTTCCCTCAGCAATTTCTGATCCTGGGACAACGCTCGAATGTCCACTATAACGTGCCCTAGTTGGGCCTTCATCTCAGTCACCTCCGCTCGGAGTTGTTCCATGCCTATACCTTGACAATCATGATTCAAATTGGCCATTCTGGAGAGAAACCAAGTCAGGATAAGAATTTGTCCCTGAGCACCTGTCAAAAATGCAAGTATGTATGCAAATGCCATGTTCGGATATTTCCAAGGAATTTATCTGTTTTGATCCAAGTTTTAATGCAAAAAAAATTCGACGATTTAATTCAGATATGTGATCCTCGGAAGTAACTGAACATGTATGTGAAAATGCCATGATGTTATGTATGCAACTGGCATGTGGTCAGTGGTCCAACGCTGGTGTGGATCAGATAACCAAGTGTTGGTGAAGAGTCATAATATCACTATCTTTGTGCAGAAATTCCAGAATTCTCAACCAAGTATCATATAGGACCGGATCATATCATGGAGTAATACTGGCAAAAGCGGGTATGTTGGAAGTTTAGGGTTCCTGCAAACCTGTAAACCCCTCCCAATCTCACAGGTGTGCTACTACGTGTCAACATCACAGACTCTCAAAGCTGAGTAGCAATAATACGTTCACCATTTCCGAGAAATGGCTCATGACCAAATCAGGGAATCGGTTTGGCATTATGTACTACTGTAAACCCATGATTTCGACAGACTGGAATTGGGAGCTTGAGGTCATCTTTGTCTAAGGATAATAAAAGAAAGAGGATTCAAGAATTGCTGACAAGGTTTAAAACTCCATTACTTCGACAGAAGGGCAAATGGTGTTCTGGCAGAATAAGTTGGAAAGTTATTTGTAGCTAAGTATTTGACAGAAGAAAGTTGTCTTTCGACGTTTCGACAGAAGAGGGTTTTGACAAAAGACAGGGTTTGGCAGATGTTGAAAGAGTTGTTTCTTCTTTAAAAGGTTTCGACAGTTTGAAGGGGTGCAAGGTTTCGTCACCAAAGAAGAGAATTCAAATTCAAAAGGTTGTAACCTTTGGCAGTTGGACACATGGAAGTTTCAGAGAGGAAAACTACATGCAGGCTGACACTTGTCATTTAGTTATAGTTTTTCCGTTCTAAGCAGTTATTTTGTTTGTATATAAATAGGATAGTTTGTGTTTAGAATAGGTGTGTGAAAATTGATACAAAATTCCTGTAAATACTCTAAGTACCCAGTGTGAGAGAAAATGAGTTTGATATTTGGAACCATGTACGTTTGAACACCATTTATCTTTCAAAGTTATTTAAATTGATTGTTTATTCATCAAATTTTATGTCATTTGAAGCTTTATTTACTTTTTTCTGCAAGTTATAGCCTTCGACATTTCTTCTTATCTTTGTTTAGAACTTTAGACTTTATTTCATTTCAAACTTAAATTTTACTTTATTTTCAAAAATCTAAGTTCTTAACACTTTGACAACATTGACAAAATAAAACATAAACCAATCACCAACACTAAGAACAGTTCGACAGAATCATTGCACATGTGTCCCAGGACTTGTTTGGTTGGTCCTGCAAGTAACCCAGTTTTTTTGAAGAAATTGGTTAACCAGAGGTTGTTCGCCAGAAATACCAGCGAACAAATTGGCACGCCCAGTGGGACTTGTGCATTTGATAAAATATAATAGAGAACTTCTTAGACAAATTGTTCCTTGCTACGTTGTATGATTCTTAGAAGCGGTAAAATAGCCGTAACCGACGTAGAGAGACCAAAGAGAACAAGAAGAAGAAAGATGGCTAACTTGCCAAATACTTCAAACAATCCTGACGAAACAATACCAGTTTCCAATCCTATCCCTTCGTCAGGAACAATACCAGCGTCTGGCCCTGTTTTAGAACAAATTAGGCCTCCTTTGGGGGATTCCATACCAACGGGTTCAGGATCCCAGAATGCGCCTAGTTCTTCCACCATGGGACACGCCAGACCTTTTGGAACCCCTCCCCCTGGAGGAAATACATTCAGGCCATATCTGAATTATTCTCAGCCTTTGACTGGGAGGGAACAACCATATGGAATGCCAACTTCAATGATGGCAAGCCTACATAATTCGTCACCATTATTCTCTGATGTTATGGCTCAAATGTCATCACCATTGCAGGGATCAGGATATGGTGGAAATGGAAATAGAATGAATCAAGTTCCACCAGGTTTCCATATGCCCACTATGACGAACCATTCTGCACAAGTAATTCGTCAACAGATGGATGAAAGCAATCATGATATGGTGCAGGCTTTGACGCAACAAATGGGAGAAGTGTTCAATCCCTTAATACAAAACACTACCCAAACAAACCAAATATTGGCAGAACAGATGGCACGCATTGCTGACTTTTTTGGAGTCCCGCAAGCACAGCAAAGAATGCAATTAAATCAGAATCCTGCCAATAGGGCTGTCGAAGAGGAACTTACTATAAACCAAAGGCCCTTAGGAAACCCTCATGAAAATCCCAGGGGGGCAAGAGGGGATAGTCGAACAGCCTAATGTAGAAGAGCCTATTCGACAGGAACCAAGAAGAATAATAGTCCAGAGAGACCAAAATGCTGATGAAATATTACAGCAGAGAATGCGTTACAATAACATGCCTGTCGAAAATAATATTGCCACCATGGTTGAGAGAATAATGGCACAAAATGGAGTAAACGTAGGATTACAAAGGCCTAGTTATACTTCCCCCTTGTCTGAATTTGTCTTACAACAAGAGTTACCACCAAGGTGGAAAGTCCCCAAATTCACAAAATTCTCAGGGGATACTAGTGAGTCCACCATAGAACACGTAGCATGTTATTTGATAGAGGCAGGAGAGATTGCTAATAATGAGAACTTAAGGATGAAATATTTCCCAAGTTCTTTGACAAAAAATGCTTTCACTTGGTTTACATCTCTTCCTGCAACTTCAATCTTCACTTGGACCCAATTAGAAAGATTGTTCCATGAACAATTTTATATGGGACAAACCAAGATAAGTTTGAAAGAGTTGGCAAGTGTTAAAAGAAAATTTTCTGAACCTATAGATGACTATTTGAATAGGTTTAGATTATTAAAAGCCAGATGCTTTACGCAAGTGCCGGAACAAGAACTATTCGAAATGGCTGCAGGGGGTCTAGATTATTCCATAAGGAAAAAATTGGATACCCAGTATTTGAGAGACATGGCACAACTGGCAGACAGAGTGAGGCAAATAGAAAGACTAAAAAATGAAAAATTTAGATCAAATAAAAACAAAAAGGAAAGAGTGGCCTATGTAGGAATAGTTCCAGAAGATGATTATGACGAAAACGAACCAGTCATTTTCGACCAGCAAGAAATTGATCTTGCAGAATTAAAACAAGGCCCTCCATATTCTTGTAAAGTTTTAGCCCCGTCGAATGGAAAAAATCCAGTCGAAGTGGAAAAGAATGACAGGTTCCCTAAAAGAACCTATACATTCGACATCACCAAATGTGATGAAATATTTGATTTATTAGTCAAAGATGGTCAGTTAATAAAACCAGCAGGCACTAAGGAGCCTCCTGTAGACCAACAGAAAAAGAGAGGTTTTTGTAAATACCATAATTTCTTGGGTCATAAAACTTCTCAATGTTACCTTTTCAGGGATCTTGTCCAGAACGCAATCCAAAATGGAAGGCTAAAGTTTGGAGACAAAGCCAAGCAGCAGATGAGGATTGACTCCAATCCCATGCAGGTTGTGGAGGCCAATTATGCTGAACCAGAAATGGTAAATGTGGTCGAAATGGAGATCATGGCAGAGGAAAGTTTTGAAATGGTAGAAGTTACTGAAAGCTTCGACACCAACTTCACCATGATAGAAGCTGCAGAAGGTTTCGACACCCATGTAAATGTGGTGGAAGAGGGTGATGATCTTACTGACCAGGCTGAGGAAAAAGAGGTCAAAATTTCTGAAGACTTCGACAGTGAGAATGCTATTGAAACTACTGAAGGTTTCGACGAAAGAAATACAGTCAAAGTGGGAAGAAGCTTCGACAAGAAAAACTATGAAAAAGATGCTGAGCAGGGGGTGATCTGGGACACTTTAGGAGAGTCGAATGGGAAGTTCGACTTCATGGTGAAATATTCAGCACCACCAAGCTCCAAAACAGACATCAACAAAATCAAACCCACAGGTTGGGGAGATACTGTCAAAAATGATGACAAAGAGGAGGATAACCAAACCCTCACTGTCCAAAAAGAGGCCACTGAGGGCCTTGACCAAAATAAGATCAAAACAACAGGGATTGATGACAATGTCCTTACTGTCGAACCAATCAACAGTAGTACCATCAAAACTGAAGAACATCCTATCGAAGGTGTTGCACACTGCTGCAAATACATCTATAAGGGTTTACACCCAAAAGGCAGTGTGAGTCAGTCAAAGGAGACTATCCCAGAGGAAATGATGCTAGTCGAAAAAATGAACAAATTGAAAATCACAACTGAACAGAATGCTGGGATCCATATGGTGGAAATCACTCAAAAGGGAGGACCAGACACCAACAAGGGAAAGAAACGTCAAGAGAAGCATCAGAAGCTGGTTTACCCAGAAGAGAACGAGAGTCTTGTCGAATTCATCCAGAGGTGTCAAAGGAAGAATGCAGAAGTTATGCTTTGCCCAAGATGCAGTGCTGTGTTCGACAGGAAAGCAGCTGATGACTTGGAAGCAGCAGAAAAGACCCAGAGGAAAAGAAATTGGGGGACAGTCCCACCAACCAGAAACGAAAGATTCGACCCAAGAAGAGGGAAGCATCACATCCAAGGGGTGGGAGAAAAACGTTTCAACACTTATAAACCATCCAACAGACCAAATGATGACAAATGGGTTCAACCTATAAGGGATGCCCAAGGTCAGAAGAAATGGAAGAGCTTTGAAGTGAACAGAGGTCCCTCAATGGAAGTTAAAAAGGAGGCAAGGCCAAAATACGTCTCTGAAAACTACAAAGGGAAGAATCCTATGTCCAGATCCCAATGGAGAAGATTCCAAAGGCAGAAGAAAATTGGAAAGGAAACTGTGGAACACAAAAAGGTTGGGCAGAAGGAGGCTGAATCAAGCAAATGTGTGCAGATCACAAACAAGGGGATACCTCTGGCAGAAAAAGAAACCCCTCAGAAGGATGGATCTAGTGACACCACAGAAATGCAGATAACAAACAACAGAATGCCAGTGGACGAAGAGGTTACAGATGACTTTAGTTCAGAATCAGATGCCTCTTTCGACGTAACCTGCAATGTGGTTTCTGTGTTGCCCAGAGATTATGACAGGATAATGGAAGTCGAAGACGAAGAGGATGACATGGCAGATGACAACATAGGCTTGAAACCTGTATGCTACTACATAATGAACAATGGCTGTGTCGAAGAGCAAAATGCCTTCTTCGAAAAGCCAGATGATGCGATGAAGGCTCACTTAAAGCCTCTTTTCATAAAAGGAAAGGTAGAAAATGTGGGGGTCAACAAAATTCTGATAGATGGCGGAGCAGCTGTAAATTTAATTCCTCATTATATGATAAAGAGGATTGGAAAAAATGACTCCGACACTAAACCTCACAATATGGTGTTGTCCAACTATGAAGGTAAAGTAGGGACAACACTGGGAGTAATTCAATTGAACTTGACTGTAGGATCCATCACCAGGCCTACAATGTTTGTGGTGATAGCATCAAAGGCAAACTATAACTTGCTGTTGGGAAGGGAATGGATTCATGGGATTGGGGCTGTGCCATCCTCCATGCATCAAAGAATAGCAATCTGGAGGCCAGATGGGATTGTCGAAAACATAGAAGCAGATCAGAGTTACTTCACAGCTGATGTGAACAATGTCACTAGTCGTAACTTCGACAAAAACCTAGCCCATATAGCACCATGCAACCCTGCTGCTTTCGACCTAACAGCTTCCGACAATGCTTACTGTTCCATGTACCTCCATCCTACGCATGGTTTCCAGTGGGATAAAGAAATAATTGGGGAGACAAATTACACTTGGGGAACTGCCCATGTTAACCCAACTGGATGGGGGAGTGAATTCACTGAAAATGACTGAAGTTTCAGCAATAGAAAGGATTTCGGCTTATATAGCCGAAAAACAACTCAAAACGGCCCTTGAGGCTGAAGTTAGGAATATGGCTGTCGAAGCCAGCCCTCAGGTTGTCGAAGAACAACATCCTCAAGAAAATATTGAGGAACAGCATGCAAAGCAGAGTTTTGAAGAAGACTCAAATGGCGAATGGCAGAGTCAAAGACTTGATGCCATTTATGATGACGAACCTTTGGGGTTCGAAAAAGATCCAACCTCAACCAACATGAAAATGGTGGCACAGGATCCTTTAGAAGAGATAAATCTGGGACTGGGGGCAGAGAAAAGGCCTACTTACATCAGTGCCAAGATGAATCCTCAACTCAGAGTCGAAATAATCCAACTGCTGAATGAGTTTAAAGACTGTTTCGCATGGGATTATGACGAAATGCCTGGTTTAGACAGAAATTTGGTTGAATTGAAGTTGCCAATAATGGAGGGGAAGAAGCCAATAAAGCAGACTCCCAGACGCTTTGCACCTGAAATTCTGTCGAAAATCAAAGAAGAAGTCGAAAGACTTCTAAAATGCAAATTCATCCGTACAACAAGGTATGTCGAATGGATTGCTAATATTGTTCCTGTGATTAAGAAGAATGGCAAATTGAGGGTATGCATTGATTTTAGAGATCTAAACTCAGCTACCCCTAAGGATGAATATCCTATGCCAGTGGCAGAAATGCTAGTAGATTCTGCAGCAGGCCATGAGTATTTAAGTATGCTGGATGGCTATTCTGGTTATAACCAGATTTTCATTGCTGAAGAATATGTTCCAAAAACAGCTTTTCGTTGTCCAGGAGCAATAGGAACATATGAGTGGGTAGTCATGCCCTTTGGTTTAAAAAATGCTGGAGCTACTTACCAAAGGGCTATGAATTCTATTTTTCATGATTTCATTGAAACATTTATGCAAGTTTATATAGATGATATTGTGATTAAATCTGCCTCAGGCTTGGACCATATTAACCATCTTCGACAGTCCTTTGAAAGGATGAGGAAGTTTGGTTTGAAAATGAATCCTCTTAAATGTGCTTTTGGTGTGCAGGCTGGAGACTTCTTAGGCTTTGTGGTCCACAAGAAAGGGATTGAAATTAATGAAAACAAAGCTAAGGCAATAATGGAAGCAAAAGCGCCATCGACAAAGAAGGAGTTGCAGTCTCTACTAGGGAAAATCAACTTTCTCAGGAGGTTCATCTCCAACCTTAGTGGAAATGTAGATGTTTAAGAATTGGCAGAATTTTTGACCAAACAAGAAATGTTAAATTCAGTTCAGAATGTCCTATCAGATGTTGGGACATTATCAAACAGAGTATGTGAATTTATTTCAGGATGTCTCATCAGATGTTGGGACATTGTGTGAATAAATTAAGTTCAGTTTTTCAGGATGTCCCAACAGATGTTGAGACATCTCAGACCTGCTACCAGAATTAATTATTGATTAACAGATCAGAGATATTTAAGGAGAACTATCTGGGATTAATTAATGCTGGATAAAAACAGAACAAGGCGCATCTGTAGGGAGTTTTAAATTGAAGATTCAGATTAAAACAGAAGACCTAATGCACCTAGAATATAGGAGGTAACAAACCCTAAATTCAAGGTGACAGTTGCTGCACATTAGGGCTGGATCATTCTACAGAAAGCCCAAAATTCAGATACCTATTTAAACAACAGAAACTCATAGAATTGAGTACGAATTTCAGAAGACCAAATAGGGTGTCTAGTGTTTTAATAGCAGGTTGTATTTATGTACCACTTTATGAGCTTTTAAGCAAAAGTGCATTTGTGACTTGATTGAAACTGTTAAGTAAGATCAAGCTGTTTTGTTTGAAGGATGTCTTCAATTTCAGTAAACTTGTAAACTTGATCACTGGGTGATTGAGGGGGAGTGAGTAGGGTACTCTTATCTAAGTGAGTCTTAGGTAGAAATTGCATTGGGTAAGTATTAAGTGATAGATTAAACAGGGTGGTTTAAGTCTAGAATTAATATTACTAATAGTGGATTTCCTCCTGGCTTGGTAGCCTCCAGATGTAAGTGTGGTTATACACTGAACTGGGTTAACAAACTTCTGTGTTGTTTACTTTTCTTGCTGTTTAAGTTTTGGTTAAATTTGTCAAATGTCCTATTAAGTGTTGGGACATCTCTTAGGACATCTCATACCTGATCACAGAATTTCAATTGGCATCAGAGCAGGCACCCTGCCTGTTTATACTGGGTGAGATCTAGGGAAAACAAATTCTGTAACATGGACAGAGATATAGGATCAGTAAATAGACCACCTATACTGGATGGTTCTAATTATGACTACTGGAAGCCAAGAATGATTGCATTCTTAAAGTCACTTGACAACAGGGCATGGAGAGCAGTAAATGTTGGATGGAAACATCCTGTTCAAGACACCAAAGATGGATCAATAGTTCTGAAACCTGAAGAAGAATGGAGTAAAGAGGAAGAAGATTCAGAACTAGGCAACTCAAAAGCCCTAAATGCTTTATTCAATGGCATTGATAGAAATATTTTCAGACTAGTGCATCATTGTGAGCTGGCCAAAGATGTGTGGGATACCCTCAAGACAACTCATGAAGGAACATCAAAAGTAAAAATGTCAAGACTTCAACTTCTCACCACCAAGTTTGAGAACTTGAGAATGAAGGAAGATGAATCAATTCATGAGTTCTACTTGAACATCTTGGATATAGCCAATACTTCTGGAGCCTTGGGAGAAAAGATGACTGATGAAAAGCTTGTAAGGAAGATTCTCAGATCTTTGCCAAAAAGATTTGACATGAAAGTCACAGCAATAGAAGAAGCACAAGACATATGCTCCATGAAAGCTGAAGAACTAATTGGTTCCCTTCAAACTTTTGAGATGGGAATGAATAACACACATGCTAAAAAGAACAAAAGCATTGCCTTGGTTTCAAATGCAGATGAAGAAGAAGATGATGAACTAGCAAATGATAAAAGCTTATCAGAAAACCTTGCATTGATTACAAGACAGTTCAAACAGATTCTCAGAGGTATGGAAGGTAAATCAAATTCCAGTGGAAGATTCACAAACTCTTCTGAAAACAAGAGAACCTATGATGCTAACAGAAGATCAAATCTTGCTGAAAAGACCAGTCAAGAAAAAGGAATCAAGTGCCATGAATGTGAAGGATATGGACACATCAAGAAGGAATGTCCTAACTTCTTAAAAAGACAAAAGAAGGGACTATCTGTAACCTGGTCTGATGAAGACTCAGGAGGAGATTCAGAAGAAGAATCAGCTAAGCATATTACTGCTTTAGCTGGACTGTGTGAATATGATAGTGATTCCAGTTGTGGAGAGCTTACTTATGAACAACTTGAGCAAGCATTCAAAGATCTATACAAAAGAAGCTCTGAAATATGCAGTGAGGTTATAAAGCTAAAGAAGCAGAATGAAGTACTAGAAGAGGAAAAAGCAAGTGATCAAGTAATCATTGATACCTTGAAAAGTGAAGTAACTCTTCTCAATTCTAAGATGGAACATATGTCCAAATATGTTAGAATGATGAACAGCAGCTCAAATACACTGGATGTTATTCTCTGCAATAATAAACATTCAGGGGACAAAAGTGGACTGGGATATAACAGAGATGAAGCCAGCTCTAGCAAAGCTACTTCAAAAATTACACAGTCAAACAAGATGTCCCAACAAATGCTTCAACATCAGAACACAAAGACTAACATAATGTTCCAACAGATGTCTCAACATTCTGGAAAGAACAAAATGAAGAAGAAGTATCAAAGATGGAGATGCCATCACTGTGGAAGATTTGGGCATATCAAACCTCACTGTTATAAGTTACATGGATATCCAAATCAGATGTGTCAGCAACCTTCCAAGCAGAAAGTAGAAGGTACCAAGAAAGTGCTGCTTAGAAATCAGCAACCTCCTAAGCAAAAGACAGAAGTAATCAAGAAAGTTTGGAGACCAAAAGCTGACATTCAGACTGATCAAAGCCACATACCCAAGAACAAGATCAACAATCAAGCTTGGAGATCAGCTGAACAACACTCAGAGCAGAGGCATCAAAAGAAATCTCAACTCATCTGGTCAAATAAAAGTACTGCATACATAGCACATACATCATTGAAAGTATCAGCTAAAGAAGACTGGTACTTTGACAGTGGATGCTCAAGACACATGACTGGATTGAAGAATTTGCTAGTAAACTTAAAGCCACATTCATCCAGGTATGTTACCTTTGGAGATGGAGCTAAAGGAGAGATCAAGGGAGTTGGAACCTTGGATTGTCAAGATGTTCCAAGATTAGATGATGTGCTGCTTGTTAAAGGTTTAACTGCTAATCTGATCAGCATAAGTCAACTATGTGATCAAGGATACAGTGTAAACTTTACCAAATCTGAATGCATAGTGACTAACAAAGAACAAGAGGTTGTCATGAAAGGAGCCAGATCTAAAGACAACTGTTACATGTGGGAGCCACTAGACTTCAGTCCCACTTCAACTTGTTCTCTAGCTAGAGAAGAAGAAGTAAAACTATGGCACCAAAGGCTAGGTCATCTTCATTTCAGAGGCATAAAGAAGATCATATCTATGGATGCTGTAAGAGGTATCCCTAAACTGAAGATTGATGATGGCAAAATCTGTGGTGAATGTCAAATAGGCAAACAAACCAAGATGTCCCATCCAAAGCTCCAACATCTGACAACTTCCAAAGTTTTGGAATTGTTACATATGGATCTCATGGGACCTATGCAAGTTGAAAGCCTTGGTGGTAAGAGGTATGCATATGTGGTGGTTGATGACTTTTCAAGATATACATGGATAAATTTCATTAAAGAAAAGTCAGATGTCTTTGATGTATTCAAGGAATTATGTCAAAGATTACAAAGGGAAAAATCCAGCTGTGTGATCAGAATTAGAAGTGATCATGGAAAGGAATTTGAGAATCAAAAATTCTTAGATTTCTGCTCTTCAGAAGGAATCAATCATGAATACTCTTCTCCTATCACTCCTCAACAGAATGGGATTGTTGAGAGAAAAAATAGAACTATTCAAGAATCTGCAAGAGCTATGATACATGCTAAAAAGCTACCTCTGTATTTCTGGGCTGAAGCCATGAACACTGCCTGCTATATCCATAACAGAGTTACCTTGAGAAAAGGAACTTTGTCCACAATATATGAAGTCTGGAAGGGCAGAAAACCCACTGTTAAGTATTTTCATGTATTTGGAAGTAAATGCTATATTCTGGCAGATAGGGAGCAAAGGAGAAAAATGGATCCTAAAAGTGATGAAGGAATTTTCCTTGGATACTCTATAAACAGCAGAGCATATAGAGTATTTAACTACAGAACAAATGTTATCATGGAGTCCATAAATGTGATAATTGATGATGCTCCTACAGATGTCCCAGAAGATGTTGGAACATCTGCTGATATCAAGATTGAAGCTGAAGAAAAGAATGATCAATATAACTTCACTCAAAATGATACAAGGTCAGAAGATTCAAGCAAACCTCCCTCCATCAGAATACAGAAGGATCATCCCAAAGATTTAATAATTGGTGATCCCAACAGAGGTGTGAGCACTAGATCAAGAGAAGTGATTTCAGGTTCTTGTTTTGTGTCCAAAATAGAACCTAAAAACATAAAGGAGGCTCTCACTGATGAATACTGGATTTGTGCTATGCAAGAGGAATTAGGTCAATTCACAAGGAATGAAGTGTGGAATCTTGTTCCTAGACCAAATGACATAAATGTGATTGGTACAAAATGGGTGTACAAGAACAAGTCAAATGAACAAGGAATTGTTACAAAGAACAAAGCTAGACTTGTGGCTCAAGGATACACTCAAATTGAAGGAGTAGACTTTGATGAAACCTTTGCACCAGTAGCAAGGCTTGAATCAATAAGACTACTGTTGGGAATTGCTTTTATCTTAAAGTTCAAGCTATTTCAAATGGATGTGAAAAGTGCCTTTCTTAATGGTTATCTTAATGAAGAGGTATATGTAGAACAGCCTAAAGGATTTGTTGATCCAAGCTGTCCAAATCATGTATACAAACTCAAGAAAGCACTTTATGGTCTGAAGCAAGCTCCAAGGGCATGGTATGAAAGACTTACCACATTTCTTATCAAGCAAGGATACAGAAAAGGGGGGATTGATAAAACCCTGTTTGTTAAAGATGAAGAAGGAAATGTCATGATTGCACAAATATATGTTGATGACATTGTGTTTGGTGGGATGTCTGATAAGATGGTCAAACATTTTGTCAAGCAGATGGAAGCTGAATTTGAAATGAGTCTAGTAGGTGAATTAACCTATTTTCTTGGTCTGCAAGTTAAGCAAATGGAAGACTCAATGTTCATCTCACAAAGCAAGTACTCCAAGAACATAGTGAAGAAATTTGGAATGGAAAATGCTTCTCATAAAAGAACTCCTGCTCCTACACATTTAAAGCTGACTAAAGATGAGAAGGGTGAGAATGTAGATCAAAGTTTATATAGAAGCATGATTGGAAGCTTGTTATACTTGACTGCTAGCAGACCAGACATTGCATTTGCAGTAGGAGTTTGTGCAAGATATCAAGCTGATCCAAAAGTCAGTCATCTAAATCAAGTCAAGAGAATCCTTAAATATGTTAATGGTACTTGTGACTATGGCATAATGTACTTTCATGGTTGCAAACCTATTCTCACTGGCTTCTGTGATGCTGATTGGGCAGGAAGTGCTGATGACAGAAAAAGCACTTCAGGAGGATGCTTCTTTCTAGGAAACAATCTGATTTCTTGGTTCAGTAAGAAACAGAATTGTGTATCCTTGTCTACAGCTGAAGCTGAGTACATAGCAGCAGGTAGCAGTTGTTCACAGTTGGTCTGGATGAAGCAGATGCTCACTGAGTACAATGTCCCACAGGATGTCATGACATTGTACTGTGACAACTTAAGTGCAATCAACATATCAAAGAATCCTATCCAGCATAGCAGGACCAAACATATTGATATTAGACATCATTTCATTAGAGATCTTGTAGAAGAGAAGGTGATTTTATTGGAGCATGTTGCTACAGATCTGCAATTAGCTGATATATTTACCAAAGCATTGGATGCTACACAATTTGAGAACTTAAGGGGCAAACTTGGAATCTGTTTATGTGATATCTAGCAGTTAATGAGATGTGCCAACATGTCATATGACATTGCATGGCATAAGTTCCAGATGGCAAAGCTAGTCTGGACTAGATCCTTGGGAATTTCATTCCTAATCATTTGGACTGTAACGGATACTTATTTAGTAATTCCTTATAAGCAGCTATCAAGAGTCTTATCACACCATCGCAAGCAAATCACATTAACTAGTAATCCTTCAGAAATCATAAACCCTAAAGTTGCACATTCATCTTCTTCAACAATGTCTCAAAACCCTAAAACAGCTGATGAAGTTCTCAACCAGGAAGACGTGGTTCATGCCACTCCTATTTCTATGGTACCAATGCAATCAACACCATTAGACGAGCTCAGGGGAAGCGCCTCTCACACTAAGAAGGCAAGAACACCAAAAAGAGGTAAAGATCAAATCAGAAGCAAAGCTAAAGACATTCCTTCTCATGCTAAATACTCCAAATATGTTGATGATTCCATCAAGGAGATTGTCAACCAAGTTTTCTCTGAACAAAGAGTAGTGAAAGGAATCTCTGTTCCCTTGAACACCATTCCTGCACCTCAAGAAGAACCAGCTCAAGATACAAAGAACACTGCTGCAGAACAAGATGTCCCAACAGATGTTGGAACATATGCAGATGAGAAAGCAAACTCATCTGATGCTGATACTGAACAGACTGAGGACAAGAAAGAGGTATCAAGTGAAAGTGATAAAGAAGTTTCTGTGGAACAGGCTAAAGACTCAAATGAAGATCAATCTTCTGCTGATCAACAAGCTGATGAGGAGACTGCTCAATCTCCTCCAGTAGTCAATCTGGAACAGGAGTCTGATGCAGAGATCATATCATCTGTGAAACCCAGCATTGCTAAAAGACTAAGGTCCAGGAAAGGAAAGATGCAAGATGAACCTGTCATCCCTGAGACTAAGAAGGCTAGTCCAAAGAAAGGCAAAGCTAAAGCTACCTTTGGTCCAACAAAACCCTGGAGCAAAGTCCAATCTCAGAAGAGAAAAGCTTTCACACCATCAGATTCAGATGTTGAATCAGATGTCCCAACATCTCCTCCAAAGAAAAGACCAACATCAGCAAGAGCTTCAACTGCTGTTCCAGAAGCTCCACTGGACAACATATCATTTCATCTTGTCTCTAGTGTCAACAGATGGAAGTATGTGTACCAAAGAAGGGTTGCCCTGGAAAGAGAACTGAGCAGCAATGCACTTGAGTGCACAGAACTCATTGACCTAATCTCTGCTGCAGGATTATTCAAGACAGTCTCAGAGTTCTCTCCCTGCTATGAACTTCTTGTCAAAGAGTTCATTGTGAATCTTCAGGAGGATTGCTCAAATGGTAAGTCCTCAGAGTTCAGAAAGGTATTTGTAAGAGGTAAGTGTGTTGAGTTCTCTCCCCAAATCATTAATCAGTATCTAGGAAGGGACACAGATGGACCCAATGAGCTAGGGAAAACAGATAATCAAATCTGTAAGGTGATCACTGCAAACCAGGTCAAAGCTTGGCCTGTGAAGGGAAAGCTCTCTGTGAGCATGCTTACTAGAAAGTATGCCATGCTTAACAGGATTGGAACTGCAAACTGGGTGCCTACCAATCACACTTCATCAATCTCAACTGGTCTGGCCAGATTCATCTTTGCTGTGGGGACTCAAACCAAGATGGATTATGGAGCATATATTTTTGATCAGACTATGAAGCATGCCATCTCTACTGCAACAAAGCTGCCAATAGCTTTTCCATCATTGCTGTGTGGTATTGTACTCAATCAATACCCTGGCATTCTCACTGACAAGGATACAGCATGCAAAAGAGAGAGCCCCCTGGATTTTCACTACAAATTATTTCTCAGTCACCATGCTGCAGATGTTGAAACACCTGCTGGGACATCTGCTGGTCCCTCCTCTGCTAAGAATCCAATCTCCAAGAAAGAATTAATTGCTGAGCTAAAGTGCACCTGCAAAGAGCTTGAAGCTAGAAAGAAGAAGCTGGAGGAAATAATTAAGAGGTTGGAAATTGAAGAAGATCAGACAGCTGCATCTGATGAAGACAGTGAAGCTGAAAGTGAAGCTGATAAAGATGAAGACACTGAAGTGGAGGAAGCTACTGAGAGTGATGAATCTGAGTGATCTGTGTATGTGAGGCATTTGTAATGACAGCAATAATTTGTAATTCTGGATAATAGTTCTTTGGCCCTTAATTTTGTGTCTACCAAGGGGGAGAACAACAACAAATTTGTACTGCTGTTTAATTTTTGAATGAAATCTGCTTGTTTCTGTCTGAACTGAATCAGTGTGTATTTCTGTTGCAACAAGACTGGACTCATATTTGTTTGAGGGGGAGTAATCTCAAATAAGAATCAACAGAAAAGTAATGATATACTCTGATAAAAAGATCTTCTGCTGCACTCTGAAAACCAGGAAAGATGTTAGCCAAAAATTAGCCAAAGGGGGAGTTTGTAGATGTTTAAGAATTGGCAGAATTTTTGACCAAACAAGAAATGTTAAATTCAGTTCAGAATGTCCTATCAGATGTTGGGACATTATCAAACAGAGTATGTGAATTTATTTCAGGATGTCTCATCAGATGTTGGGACATTGTGTGAATAAATTAAGTTCAGTTTTTCAGGATGTCCCAACAGATGTTGAGACATCTCAGACCTGCTACCAGAATTAATTATTGATTAACAGATCAGAGATATTTAAGGAGAACTATCTGGGATTAATTAATGCTGGATAAAAACAGAACAAGGCGCATCTGTAGGGAGTTTTAAATTGAAGATTCAGATTAAAACAGAAGACCTAATGCACCTAGAATATAGGAGGTAACAAACCCTAAATTCAAGGTGACAGTTGCTGCACATTAGGGCTGGATCATTCTACAGAAAGCCCAAAATTCAGATACCTATTTAAACAACAGAAACTCATAGAATTGAGTACGAATTTCAGAAGACCAAATAGGGTGTCTAGTGTTTTAATAGCAGGTTGTATTTATGTACCACTTTATGAGCTTTTAAGCAAAAGTGCATTTGTGACTTGATTGAAACTGTTAAGTAAGATCAAGCTGTTTTGTTTGAAGGATGTCTTCAATTTCAGTAAACTTGTAAACTTGATCACTGGGTGATTGAGGGGGAGTGAGTAGGGTACTCTTATCTAAGTGAGTCTTAGGTAGAAATTGCATTGGGTAAGTATTAAGTGATAGATTAAACAGGGTGGTTTAAGTCTAGAATTAATATTACTAATAGTGGATTTCCTCCTGGCTTGGTAGCCTCCAGATGTAAGTGTGGTTATACACTGAACTGGGTTAACAAACTTCTGTGTTGTTTACTTTTCTTGCTGTTTAAGTTTTGGTTAAATTTGTCAAATGTCCTATTAAGTGTTGGGACATCTCTTAGGACATCTCATACCTGATCACAGAATTTCAGGAAAGACTCAGGCCTTCTCACCTCTGCTTCGACTGAAGAAGGAGGGCTTCACTTGGGGGCAAGAACAGCAGGATGCCTTTGACAAGATCAAGGAGTATCTGGAAAATCCTCCAGTCTTAGTATCTCCTTGTCGAAAAAGAAGCATGAGGCTCTACATATCAGCATCTGACAGAACATTAGGAAGCATGCTTTGTCAAGAAGATGAACATGGCGTCGAAAGAGCCATTTATTACCTCAGCAGAGTCTTAAATGATGCTGAAACTAGATATAGTATGATAGAGAAATTATGTTTGTGTGTGTATTTCTCTTGTACAAAATTAAAGCATTATATAAAACCCATTGATGTATATATATCTTCTCATTTCGACGTAATAAAGCATATGTTGTCTAAGTCTATTTTACATAGTCGAATTGGAAAATGGGCTTTAGCCTTGACTGAGTATTCTTTAAAATATATGCCTCTAAAAGCTGTTAAAGGGCAAGTAGTTGCTGACTTTATAGCTGACCACTCCATACTTGGAGATGAGACAAATTATGTCGAAAAAGAGCCTTGGAGGTTATATTTTGATGGTTCCAGTCATAAAAATGGAACAGGTGTTGGGGTGTTAATTATTTCTCCCAATAAAATTCCAACAAAGTTCAAGTACAAAATAGAAGGATTCTGTTCAAATAATGAGGCAGAATATGAAGCTTTAATTGCTGGACTTGAAATTTTGTTGGAACTGGGGGCAACAGAGGTCGAAATAATGGGTGACTCTGAGTTGGTGATAAAACAATTGACGAAAGAGTACAAATGTGTCAAAGAAAATTTGATCATGTACTTTGTGATAGCCAACAGACTCCTCAAGAGATTCGACAGTGTAGTCTTTAGACACATTCCCAGATTAGAAAATCAGGAAGCAAATGACCTGGCTCAATTGGCTTCAGGATATAAAGTGTCGAAGGAAAATTTGATGAAAGTTGTCGAAGTGAGAGGGAAAGTTTTATCCACCAGACTGTCCCCGTCTGATTTGGAAACAATAAGATTGGGATATGGTGATGAAGAAAACTTTGAGATTTTTAATATAGATAATCTAGAGGTTGGAGATTGGAGAAAACCTATCAAAGATTATTTACAAAATCCAAACCAGATAGTCGAAAGAAAGATAAAGTACAGAGCTATAAGTTATGTGCTCTTTGGAAACGAGTTGTTTAAAAAGACTGCAGAAGGAGTTCTGTTAAAATGCCTAGGAGAGACTAAAGCTTATATAGCTTTGTCGAATGTACACAGTGGTGCATGTGGTGCCCACCAAGCAGGGCATAAGATGAAATGGCTACTATTTCGACAAGGGATGTATTGGCCAACCATGTTGAAAGATTGTGTCGAATTTGCAAAGGGTTGTCAGGAATGTCAAATTCATGCAGGCATACCTCATGTGCCAGCAAGTGAGTTACATTCTATTATAAAGCCTTGGCCATTCAGAGGTTGGGCTTTAGATTTGATTGGTGAAATTCGACCAGCCTCTTCAAAAGGGCAGAAGTACATTTTAGTAGGAGTAGACTATTTCACTAAGTGGATTGAAGCCATACCTTTGACGAATGTAGATCAGGAAGCAGTCATAGACTTCATCCAGAAACATATAATGTATAGATTTGGAATACCAGAGACTATAACCACTGATCAAGGATCTGTGTTTACTGGAAGAAGTATGCAGGCATTTGCAAAAGAGACAGGTTTTAAGTTGTTGACTTCGACACCCTATTATGCCCAAGCAAATGGTCAGGTCGAAGCAGCCAACAAAGTAGTAATAAACCTGATAAAGAAGCATGTGGGTAAAAAACCCAGAAATTGGCACAAGACTCTGGATCAAATCCTTTGGGCTTGTCGAACATCTCCTAAGGAGGCAACCGATTCTACCCCATTTAAATTAACCTATGGACATGATGCAGTATTGCCAGTCGAAATCTGTTTACAGTCAATACGAATTCAAAGACATCATGAGATTCCATCTGAAATCTATTGGAGTATGATGATGGATGAGTTGGTTGATTTAGATGAAGAAAGGTTGCATGCTTTAGAATTAATAAGAAGGCAGAAAGAGAGAGTCGAAAAGTTTTATAACAAAAAAGTAAAATTCAAAGCCTTTTTAGTGAATGATTTAGTTTGGAAAGTAATTTTGCCTATGGAGAAGAAAGACAGAGTGATGGGAAAATGGTCCCCTAAATGGGAAGGACCTTTCAAAATTCTAAGAGTTTTTTCAAATGGTGCATACGAAGTCGAAGAGATAGAAAAAGATAGGAGAGTGCTGAAAATAAATGGAAAGTACTTGAAGAAGTATAAACCAACATTGCAGGAAATAAAAATAGGAACAAATTGAAATTGCAAATAAAAATTGTCTTCGCCAAACAGATGGCGTAAAATAGCATTACATATGAAATTGCTAAAAGAAAGTATCCTTAAACAAATAAATTTTCCTAAGTCCTATTACAAACTACTGTCGAAAGAAAGTAGCTTTGAGTTCGTCGAACTTTTTCTTCTGAAGCTGAATTCGACGCTCGCAGAGACTCTTACTGACAGTCAGTTCGTCAATCTCCCTGTGGAGTTGTTGGGCTGATTCTGCATGTTGGAGACCCTTCTGAAGTTCATTGTCGATTGCCTCTTGATTGGGCTGTTGGAGAGAAGCCTGGCGTTCCTTTTCTTGGAGGATTTTCTTCTGAAGATCAGCAATCTGGGCCTGGTAAGCTTGAATGTTGTTTTCACACTCAGCAGTAGCTTTGGTGTATTCGTCAGAAAGCTTATTTAGTTCTGAGATCTTTTCTGTCGAAGAAGCCACAATGTTCCATTCTGAAACTTGCTCTTCAGACTTAGCTGTGATGTTTTGGGAAAATTCCTTTTGTCGAACCAAATCAGCACTAACAGAATCAATTAAGGACATTAAGTCCATCACCAAACGGCTTTCTTCAGTCGAAGCCTCCAACAAGTTGGCTCGTTTCAGGAGTTTCTTCAGATCATACTGGGCAGAAGCATTTTCAGCCAAGATCTCAAACAGGTCCACCCCAAGGATTTTTGTTTTGATCTCATCCATAATGACACTGATGGGTTGGATGTCAGAAGTGGCCCCTGAAGCTGTCGAACCACTGGGAGATGAGTCTTGGAAGTTATACCTGGAGTTGAGTAGGGCTTTTAAATATTCCAAAGGCTTTCTAACTTTCAAGCTTTCAATCTCTTCATGTGACAAGCTCGTCGAATCAGTACCCAAAGAGGTTTCTGCAGGAACTTTTGATGAAGAAGGAACGTTTTGAGAAGTTCCTCCAAAGCTCAAGTTGACTCCTGGTTGATTCGACAGAGTGACCTCCTCTTCGACATTCTCTTTGTCAACTGTTGTGGTGTCAGTGGGATCTGGAGCTTGTACATCCTGAACAAGAGCATCTTCGTCAGTTTCTGGTACAGCAGCTGGCATTTGAAGTGGTGCATCTTGGTCTGGAGTTATTTTTTCTTCTGCAGTGAAGTCTGGTCGAAAGGGAGAATTGTTGCCAGAAGATTCAGAGTCACTGAGGTTGAATTCATCCAAAGTTTGAGGCCCATGGACACCTGCATCTGGAGTGGCATCATCTTGAAGCCTTTCAGCCAGAGTCTTCTCAGAGTTAGAAGGACATTTTCTTCTTGGATTGTAGAAGTCTCTTCGACATCAATAACAACCTACAGAAAACATAGAAGAGAGCTATAAGATAAGGATATATGCAGTCAAGACTAGGAATGTTGTTGGTCGAAGTAAATACCTGAGGGATCTCAGTATGAACACTTGAGTCTCCACTTCTTTCACTCCTTGAAGGAATTTTGCTGACTGGACTGGCAGGGGGAGTTTGTCTGTGGACTATAGATCTTTGGGATGCCACTGTTTTTATTTTTAGACCTTTGTTTCTTTTCAAAGGTTGGGGTTCAGGAGATTCGTCCTCAGACTCTTCGACGCTCACCTCCTTTTCTTCTGGTTTTCTTTTCTTGGCTGGGGTACGAGTTACCTGCAGTAGAAAAAGAAGTGTTCAGTATAAGGAAATGTTGAAATGCATAAATAAGGAAGTATTTTCTATTTTCTGTCGAAACCTTCTTGGCAGTTGTGGGAGATTTTTCGACTGTTTTGGAGGAGGTTCCTTCGCCAGTAGTCTTTCTGACGATTCTAACAGCTGAAAAAGAAAAATTGCATGAACATTGATATAGAAATAAAAGGAGTTAGAAATAAAAAAGAGAAATGCAGTTTCTTCGACACCTTCAAGAATGGGTTCGTCCACACTAACATGTTCTATCCCAATATGAAGGTGCCCAGTGAAGTTGTCCAAGTGATACTTCGTCGGAACCACACGTTCGGCAAGTTTTTTGTTTCTTTCGCGAAGCAGTTTTAAATCAGATCCACACACAAACCAATCTGGAAATGGAGGACACAAGGCCACCCCAAATTCTGCAGAAGGGAGTGGAGGGAATTTTGGAGGAAAAGTAGTGAATGCAAAGTCATAATGTGCGTGTGGTGGGAGAGATGAAGGAAACCACAACTTATTCAATTTTTCTGTGAATTTCTGTTTTAAAGTTACTGCTGCTTCGCCTATGGTTCGACGAAGATCATTGGGCCTGTAAATAGTTTCAAAATACTTTTGAAACTTTTGAATTTCTTTGATATGCTGGTCTGTACCTTTTTTCTTCTTATCCTGCACAAAAGTAAAAGCATTCATCAGGAGAGTAGTGAAGGTAGCTACGTCAAAGAATTTGTTGATATAGTATTCTTTCCACCAAACGTCGAATTCTTCAGTACAGAGGAAGCTTGGTTGAAAGATGGTGGGGTAAACTTCTAGAGATGGGTCGAAGAATTTGTTGTATAGCTCCAAACTTTTGTCAAAGTTTTGAAATGAGTTATAGAATATGATGGCACCCTTATTGTGATAGATAGGCTTTGTCTTCGTCTGAATCAATCCAAACTGCCTAGCCACTAGATTGGGTTGGTAAACAATGAGGGACACCTTCGTGTTGTTAAGACTGTGGTGGGAGAAAAAGTTCCTTGGCATGAGAAAAGCTTCCCAAATGGAGATATAGGAGTCTTCGTCTTTCTGATTCTCCACTGGGAGTTGTCTGGTAAACCACCTTGGACCTACTTGTCTGCTGGCAAATGGTGCCATCGAAGGAGAGAATTTGTAGCGTTTGGCGAACATCATGATGTAACCAGTGAATGTTTGTCGAATGGTTATGTTATCATCAGAAGGGGTCAGTTGAACTAGCCTAGGCCATTCGACACGCCTTTCTCTTACTGCTTCTTCGACAACTGGCATTTTGATGGGGATGAAGGTTTCAAAGGTTGCGTTCAACCATAGTTGTAGAAGCCAGAAAGGACCTGTAAGACTAATGTTGCCTTTGTCTTTAAGGGCCTTGAGGTTACTTACACTTTCGCTCAAGGATTCGTAGAGATTTGCCAAAAGTAGCTCACTCAGGCAGAATGCAACTCCATTGTGAAGTTGATTGGCCATAATGATATAAATTCTGGCCACTTGAAGTGACCTAGTGCAGAAAACAAATTTGGCTAACCATAGGGAGAGGAAAGCAATGTGCTCTCTGTCGGAGACTTCTTCGTTGTCTTCACCTTGGTGATGAGTGATGAAAACAGAGTACCCAGCATGTTTTGTGTCGAAGCCTATGGGATCTTTGTTCAAGTGTTCAGGGTTAAAGATTTCGCCTAAAGGACTAAGGCCAGTTATGGCTGGTATGTCGAATAGGGTAGGAGTCATCATTCCACAGGGTAAATGGAAAGTATTGTAAGTACTATCCCAAAAGTACAGAGAGGCTAACAGCATGTTTTGGCAATAACGGGGACCCTCCTTCGACAGTTGGATCAGGTCATAGATACCAGTTTTCTTCCAAAACTTTTCTTTAGCTTTTTCGACCCTAGTGAGCCACGCTAAGTAGTCAGAAGGATCTTTCGTCAAAGGGGGACTCCTAAAAATCCTAGTTTGGTTCAGGTAAGACAGATCTATCTCTGTCGAAGCCATGAGGATTTCAGGTTCTTTGGATGAGGTTTCGACAGGCTTAGGGTTTTTGTTAGCAGCTATGGGTTTAGAAGCAGAATAACAGGGATAAAATTCTTTCAGACGGTTAGGGTCAACAGTGGGATCAAAAATAGGACCTAACATGGCATGATGAACGCCAGAAACAGAGATGGGAATCATTACCTGTGACCTGTAAATGCTTGCTTTTTCCCTTTCATTTGGGGGTTCTGGAAAATACTGTTGTTGCTGCCTTTGTATGGGCCCAGATAGTACGTGAGCAGGAGGAAGATCCATGGTCTTCTTTGTCTTTTTTGCACTGCTACCAGTAGTAGTCTTTGGAGGAGCCATTGATATGATGAAAAGGTTGAAGGAGCAGGAGCTTTGGAAAGGTCTTGAAATGGAGTTTTGCGTTTGGGTAAGAGAAAAGTGTTGAGAATGTGAAAAGTATGAAATGTTGTTGAAGATGGTATTTATAGAAGATGAAATAAATGACTAATAATAAAAAAGGGAAAATAAAAAGACTTTAAGTTGAGGAAGTGGAGACGTGCGTTTTTGATTCATTGGTGGAAGTTAGAAAGTGGCAGTTGGTAGGAGGCCATGATTTACCTACAATATAGGGTCATGGGAGATTGTGTAAAACGTGGGCTAGACATGACGTTTTCATAAAGTGGAAATCATGATGTTTTCTTGGGACTCAACAAAATCACTTTACAATAAATGAGACTGACAGGAAGTCAAAGGTCACTTCGACAGCAAAAGATATTTCTCCAAGAATAGTCGAAAACATCTTTGCTGGGGGGCAATTTGTAAACCCATGATTTCGACAGACTGGAATTGGGAGCTTGAGGTCATCTTTGTCGAAGGATAATAAAAGAAAGAGGATTCAAGAATTGCTGACAAGGTTTAAAACTCCATTACTTCGACAGAAGGGCAAATGGTGTTCTGGCAGAATAAGTTGGAAAGTTATTTGTAGCTAAGTATTTGACAGAAGAAAGTTGTCTTTCGACGTTTCGACAGAAGAGGGTTTTGACAAAAGACAGGGTTTGGCAGATGTTGAAAGAGTTGTTTCTTCTTTAAAAGGTTTCGACAGTTTGAAGGGGTGCAAGGTTTCGTCACCAAAGAAGAGAATTCAAATTCAAAAGGTTGTAACCTTTGGCAGTTGGACACATGGAAGTTTCAGAGAGGAAAACTACATGCAGGCTGACACTTGTCATTTAGTTATAGTTTTTCCGTTCTAAGCAGTTATTTTGTTTGTATATAAATAGGATAGTTTGTGTTTAGAATAGGTGTGTGAAAATTGATACAAAATTCCTGTAAATACTCTAAGTACCCAGTGTGAGAGAAAATGAGTTTGATATTTGGAACCATGTACGTTTGAACACCATTTATCTTTCAAAGTTATTTAAATTGATTGTTTATTCATCAAATTTTATGTCATTTGAAGCTTTATTTACTTTTTTCTGCAAGTTATAGCCTTCGACATTTCTTCTTATCTTTGTTTAGAACTTTAGACTTTATTTCATTTCAAACTTAAATTTTACTTTATTTTCAAAAATCTAAGTTCTTAACACTTTGACAACATTGACAAAATAAAACATAAACCAATCACCAACACTAAGAACAGTTCGACAGAATCATTGCACATGTGTCCCAGGACTTGTTTGGTTGGTCCTGCAAGTAACCCAGTTTTTTTGAAGAAATTGGTTAACCAGAGGTTGTTCGCCAGAAATACCAGCGAACAACTACCCATTGAGGTCTCAGCTGAGTCCGGAAAAAACAAGCATCCCTCATAAGTTCCCGGCTTCAAGCACTGAAGTCGAGAAACAATAGTACATTCATCCTGAAGGGTACAATACTACCGTCATACGACCAGTCGCTTTAACTGGGATCCTATGAGAGAACAAGGTCATCCTATGCGATTTCCTAGTGGGGCCTCGGGTGCGAATGGGTTTGCCACAAAATTTGGTCTGCCACTGTCACCACTGGAGAGGGTTGTTTCCACTAAGGTCCTCGGTGATTGGTTCCTAGTGTTAGCAGCTCAGGTGAGAACATTCTATGGTCTGCCTAGGCAGTATAGAACATATCCCAAGAGAGCCTGATCTGGGTGTGGGACTCGTGAAAACTACACGTGATCAAAACCACGCAAGCCACACGACTGCCCACTCTAAATCCTATGTGTATACTCAAGCCGGGTATTTGGCTTATCTCACAATAATCCCATCCCGCCAAGGAAAACCAGAACAACCAGTACAGTACATGCCAGTATATGCAACAGTAAAGTAAAGTGCATAAAGTTGTAAATAAAGTTTGTAAAGTAAAGCGATAAACTGTAAACAAAACAGTAAAGCTAAACTAAAGCATAACAACAAACGAATAAACACTCAAAGAAAACAGAAACAGAAAAGCGCTAGGATTGACTCTCAAAGGGGAAACCAGAGATTCCGGATCCCCAGTAGAGTCGCCAGCTGTCGCTCCTGGGATTTTCATCCTAGTACAAACGCGAAAGTGGCGCAGAAAAGTTATAGTCGCTAGCCAGACATTTTTATCCCGAAGGAATAGGAAAGGTAATGTTGCACAAACCTAAGCAAGAAGGAAAAGGACTAGGCCTTGCGAACCAAAGATCTGGGTCCGAAAGTCGGTTACGAATTGAGAAGGTATTAACACCCTAATTCGTCCGCCCGACGGGATCCATGCTTGTAAGTCTGTTTCAAAGGGTGAAAAAATATGTTGTTTGAATGAAAGAATTGCTTTACTGGGATGGAAATGAGATGAGAAAAAGAAATGGAATTGAAAGATAAAAAGAAAAGGGGGAAAATGTAGGGAAAATAAAGATTGTGCTCGAATGGGCCCTACCCCACTGCCTACGTACCTCATCGGGATAAATGAGGATCAGAGTCGCCGTAGTTCGTCTAACTAAGGCGGAAACTTGTTTGTGATTTTTAGGATGATGTTGCCATAGCTCCAGCTCAGGTGTTATCGGCTCTGACTCGAGGGTGTTTACTGTGTCGCTGTTTGAACTGTCGAAACAAGTCATGTTCGTCCGCAAAGGGTATGAGATGGGAAGAGAAGACGTGTTGTCTTGGTTTGTTGTCTTTTAGAAGAAGTTTTTTGAATTTATGTTTGTTGTATGTACAACACTAAAGACTATGATACACAAGCGAATACTTTCCAAGATCGCCCCCAATGGAACGTTTGTAAAGCATCCTAGAAGAGTGGAGGAGACCTCCACTAATCATTTCCCGTATAGCTTAAGGCTCGTGGCGCATTGTACAAATTTTTCTTTATTAAGTGTTTTGATTTTTCTTGAAGATGAGAAGTGATACTCAAGTTGTCAAAGCAAAACTTCTAAGGGAAACTAGACGTACCCTAAGTTAGTTGAGTTTGAAGATAACCTATGGTTAGTGAGGTTTGAGAGATTAAATCTACCTAAGAGAAATCAAACTAGAAATGCGAGTACAAAAAGTAATGAACATGGTCCTCTTAAGTCATGGTGGGTAAAAACGCGTATGAAACGTAAATGGGATGAAACGATGGATCGGGTGGGTCGGTTGCGTGGTGCTGAGACGCACGACTTATGGTGTGCAACATACAAGGCTTGCTTTTGGTGTAATGGAATGGAACGATGGTAATCGAGGAATCCTAAAGTCACATGAAACTTTATTTATTTATTTGGAAATTTACTCGGCGTTGAATCGAGTATCTTATTTTGTTTTTTTTTTAGATTTTGGTTTTCTATCGATTCGTTTTATCTTTTCTATCCTAATTATAGGAACTATACAAGTGTTACATCACAAAGTGAAAACATATAATCGAGGCATAATAAACATAATCCAAGTTGATAAGCAAATCCTCGAAAAATACCTTGCACAAAAAGAAAATTGTTAGTAAATGAAATGAAAATGCATGTGCAATAATATGATGGAAATGAATTAAGATGACAAAAATATCAAAAGCCATGGAAAAAATGTGAAATTAATTCCCTAGGGTCTCAAACCTGATTATAACATTGTGTTAAAAAAATCTCCTAAAAATTCAAAGTCTAACTATGTCAAATGGTCACTTAAACTTATCTAAGATTCAATCATAATTTTACACAAATCACACTACCAAAACAGTGGATAAAATGGCCTAAAAAATACAACAAAAATATTCTAGGTTCTATTATTTGTCCTCTAATCATAGCAAAAAGAATGGGCCAAAAATGTTATAGGAAATGGCAGAAATAAAATATACAAATTTATGTGTTCATGAGAGAATTCAATCTAAAAGCAATTAAATGAAAAATCGAAATTAAATTGACTAATGTAAAAATTCAGAAAGTAAAAATGTAGAAAAGTTCTAAATTGAGTTAGGAACCTATTGTAATTTTTGTGGAATTTTATTGAGATTTTTAATATTTTTTATGAATTAATTTTGAAACTACATAAAATAGAATTTAAAACTAAGAGAATAGAAAAGGGGTGATGAAAAAAATATTTTCAAGTAAAAAAACATATGGGCTTGAAGATGCGGGTGCGGATAGTAAGGAATGTGAGGCCCAAACGCAAGGACACTCGGGGGAATATAGTGGACCCTCAGTCAACCATTATTGACTGCACCTGGACCGCCCGATCAAAGAAAAAACAAAGTCACATCAACGGACAATCAGGAAGCGCTGGTGTACGGTTGTTAAGATGGGATGCATCGCATGAGATTGTAAAGGGGTGGTCCAACCAGACGGTGACAAGTGTCACCGCCGGATTGGACCCCAAAAACAAAACTTATCCTCAAAGACCAATAGGGCGGTGGAGAAGATTTTATGATTATTATGGTTCTTTATGACTTTTAATGGTGGTAATTATCATAATTAATTAATCATTATTTCCTTTAATCCCTAATTAAGACTTAACTTCAAGATTTAATTAAAAAATGATAACAATTATATTACAAAAAAGAAGAAGAACAAGCAAACACTAATCTACCCCTCTCTTCAGACTCACCCTTCGTCCTTTTCTCTCTCAATCCCAAACCCTAAGTCCGACGAACAACGGCGGAGGCGCTGTCCTTCTCCGACAGTCGGTCACCACCAAACCACAAAATCTGAGCATAAACCCCCCCTCTTTTCCTTTCTTCATTTCGAATCCAAACTCAGATTCTTCTAAATCTCCCTCAAATCACTGGATCGGTCTTGAACAGAAATCGGTTCTTAAACTACATAAACACGATGAACTATGAATTCGCGTCAAGCATCACATACCTGGGAAACAATAATCACCAAGAACCGCTCTAGGTATGAGTTTTGTGTTCTTTTTTCTTCTTGAACCTCCTTCTTGTTGACCGTTCTTCGAAATCGTGGTTGAATCTTTGACTTACTTCTCATTGTTTGTTGTTCGATGCAGTGGTGATCTCGGATTGCCGTTTGCTAATCGAAGCGGTGTGGCATGGATATGGAGGTTGATGAAGGTGGGTCTCTTTGAAGATGGTGATAGGCTAATGATGCAGCAACGATGAGTGATTCCAGAGACTGCAGTCTATTTCCGGGTTTCTTCTGATCGCGATTGCGACGGTCAAAAAACGGTGGCACCGCCATGATTTTAGGTATGAATCAACTTTGTTCTTGATCTGATACCTCAATCTTCTTCTACTCTCAGCTATGAATTTGAAGTCGTTGTTGTTCTTGCATCAGAGTCGTGATGATCTTGATTCCGCAGGTGTGGTTCAATCTGTAGTGATTATGATTGTTATCGAACGATCCTTGATGCAGGTTGAATTGTGGCTACGGAAGCATAATGGATTCGATGGTGTGACGAGGTTATGAATCAGAATGTTGAAGGTCTCATGAAGATGTGGATTCTAGGAGTTTTTGAGGATAATTGATGAAGATTGGAGAATTGAGATTGCTGACATTAGAGAGGATGAGTTGAATATGGTGATAAGGGTTGATTATGATGCAGTTGAAGAATTCATGAAAATTTGTTGCAGGATTTAGGAAAAGTGGAAGAAAAATGAGGAGTTTGAAGAAAAATGGAGGAAGGAGATAAGTGAAGAAGAATGAAGAAGGTGGTGAAATGGTGAAAATGTGAAGAGACTGAAGAAACTGCAGAAATAGCATTAAGAAGTGATTTTTTTGGTTGGAACTTCAATAGTAAAAATCAGTTAGTTAATCAGTTAGGATCTGTTAGGGTAGTTATATTTACAACTGACTGAGTTAACTTTGTAACTGAATTTCCTCCTCTAAATAAAATTGATTATTTCTGTTTTTCTGTTTTAGATGTCTAAAACACTATATGCTGAAAAATTCATGCTCTTCCCTTGTGAAGTTTTTCTGGTGTTTTCTATTGTTGTAACCGTTTTCGTATATCAATTTTTCTATATCTGATCTTCTGCCAGTTCTGTTATTTTTGTTGAAGTTTTTGTATCAGTTATTTAACTGAATTTATTTCCAATTACCTCTGAATTTCTTTCCAATTTTCCTATGAGTTCTGAATTTGTTGTAAACCAATGAATTTTTCAATAAAAATGGAGTTTATCAAAGATGGTGTTTAAATTCATGTCAAGAACCAACATAGCACAAATTGAAACCCCTTTATTTTTGTTGTATAATTTCGAAGTCTCTATTTGAACTAAATTAATATAGATGAAGATAGATGACATATGGTTTGGATTTAAAAGGAGACTCATTTGACTAGTATAGGATTTTGTGATTGACTTTTGAAGGTGAACGAAACGATTATGAACTAACTTGAATATTAACAAGTGGTTTTAGTTTGGAAATCTAAATGGGCTTAGGTTTAAACAAACAAAGGAGATTTTGGATTAAACAAAAATGGTTTATAAATTATAGTATGGACAGGTAAAATGAATTGGACCCAAAAAATTGGGTTTGGATAATTAAATTTGATTGTAATGAAAGATGAATTTGGCTTGAGATATGGCTACGTACATATGAGGAATTTGATGAAAATGAGTGTTAGAAATAGTTTTGGAAATGGATAATAATGGTTTTAAAATTGACTTGAAATTACAGAATGAGGATTTGGTTGGTTAGATATTGGGCTTAAAAGATGGGTACAAAAAGAAAAAAATATGAATTAGGCTTTTAAGAAGAGAAACACACGACATTGGTATGAAGAAAAATAACTATGGATAATTTGGGGTTTCGGATTTGAATTAAGATAGATGACTTGAGTCCCAAGAATCTCTAACACATCCTCCATCCACAAAATAAGCCTAAATCAAACTCTAACACAAAGGTCCTCAGTTGGGGAAATGTATTCAATCTCAATCTCAAATGTGAACCCCTAATTCTCCTTGAGATGAATATTCTTCTCAAATGAAATCCTCTAAAACCACTTAATCGAGGCAATAATCCCTAAATAAGCGGAAAGAGGATGATGTTGATGGCCACATAATCAAGACCTGGAATTCATGTGATAACTATATGTATACATATAGGGTGTGAAACCCTACTTCCATGATCCATAACACGGCCCCTAGTGAGGTAGAAACCATAAACCAATATAATAATCGGGTTCTTCAAAGGGCATTGATCCCATGCCATAGGAGCCAATGAAATGTGTGATTGCAATATTAGGACTTAGTGGAAAATGCAGATGTAGTGCGAGACATAAAGCCAGTTAAGGTAATAAATTAAGAGGGCAAATTTTGGGGTGTTACACATAGATGGAGGGAGGAGGATGTTGAAGAGGGGAGGGTGATGTGGGTAAGGATTTTCGGGATTCCTGTCATGCTTGGAATTTGAGTTTCTTTACTTTAGTTGCTAATTGTTTAGGAGAATTTATTTGTGTCGATGAAAATACCATTGAAGGGCTTAATATGGAAGTAGCTAGGGTCTTGGTGAGAGTTCCTGTAGGATTTAGTTTGAAGGAAACTTTGGTGGCTGAGATAGATGGTAGAATTTTCAGCCTTATGTTATTCGAAGATCTTGCTGGTATTCACAGATCATTGGCCGAAGATACTTCTGCTAATTCCCGCACTTCTGTTTCTTTGGTGTCTGAAGGGGGTGATTTTTGCTTGATCGATTATGGGACAGATGTTGCTATTGGCGATAATGGTGATGACGGTGTAGATGGAGCCTCCAATGGAGGTTTTTCCGGTGCTGAAGTTGAAGGTTACTCGAAGTCAAGAGAAGGTAAATGGGAAGACACAAATGGTATTACTCAGGAGGTGGTTTTGTGTTTGGAGCAGGACACTTTGCGTCATGTCAGAGCAGGTGTAAAGCCAATTGACTGCTCTTTTGATATGGCTATTGAAAAGTCAAAAGGGATTTATTTATCCCATGGTTTAGCAGCTGGAGTGATGGGAGAAGTAGATAAAGTTTTGGATTTGGTTTCTGAAGTGCCTTGTTCTATTACTCCCTCCGTCTCAAAATAATAGTCTTTTAAGGTTGTTGCACATAGATTAAGAAAAGTAATGATTGAATGTTTAAATGTAACAATTTTACAAAACTGCCCTTAATTACTATTGATTGTCATAAATCTATAGTATGATGTAATACATTGAAAGTAGTGTAATTAAGGGTAAAATTGGTAAAAAAAGTAATTAATATTGCATTGAAAACATAGAAAGATTATTATTTTGAGACAACTTTTTTTACCTTAAAAGACTATTATTTTGAGACATAGGGAGTATTAAAGTAGCTAATAGGGAGGACTTAGGGGGGCAGACGCTGCAATTTTTTAAGGGAGGACCCACTTTTTGGGTCAGGATATTAATGGCATTGAGAATAAAATGTTGTATGATGATACACGACCAATTGTATGAATAGCAACGCATGATAGTTGCAAACGCGGGGACCACTTGGTTCAATTCAATAAGCACAAAAAAGTGAAATATAAGCTTCTTTCAGGATTTAAAAGAAAAAGTGGAAAAAAGGTAATTGGTGGTGGTAATAGGACTTTTAATGAATCTTGTTATGGGGATTCAATTGAAAATTCTAAAAGGGAGGGTGGTCTTTTAAATTGCAATATAGTTGATAATTCTATCAAGGGAGCTTGTTACGGGGCGAATTCGGAGGAATCCAATATTATACGTAGCAACATTAGACAATGGGGAAATATGGACAATGAGGTTGGGGATAAATTATGGAAAAATATTTCTAACCTCGGTGTGGTGGCCACAGATAAATTGATAGATTACAACAAAATTGATGAATTAGAGAGAATGGATATAAAGAAAAAAGAAGGTGAAAAGGCTAAGTTTGTAATTGTGGAAATGATTATTGGATCCTTTAATATAAGAAGGGGAGGTAAGTTGGTAAGAGGAAGAGAATTAGCCAAATCATCAAAGATGGAAAGGCAAATATTTTCTTGATTCAAGAAACTAAATTGTCATCTGTGAATGTAGTGAAACTAAAAATGAGGCTGAAAATTCTACCATCTATCTCAGCCACCAAAGTTTCCTTCAAACTAAATCCTACAGGAACCCTCACCAAGACCCTAGCTACTTCCATACTAAGCCCTTCAATGGTATTTTCATCGACACAAATAAATTCTCCTAAATAATTAGCAACTAGAATAAAGAAACTCAAATTCCAAGCATGTCAGGAATCCCGAAAATCCTTACCCACATCACCCTCCCCTCTTCAACATCCTCCTCCCTCCATCTATGGATATAACACAACCATAATTTCCACCAAGAAAGGTCTTCTGCGATCAAATCGTCCACAACACCACACTCTAGTTCTTCCAATAAACATCTCTTAGCGCCGAGCGGGATAAAACGTCATACTTAAAAAGATAATTTTTAATATAAATAATTAGTTTTTTAGCTCTTACTTGTTTAATTACATTTATTTTAGACATTCATTTTAAGATTTTTAAATTATATATTTTTTTGGTTTTTTATTTATCTATTTCTAATGTATTTTTTATCATGGTAACCAATGCAAAACAACTCGTGATTTTGTTAAAAGAACAAAAAATCTAAATTATTGATATTATAAAAATTCTCTTATTCAATCGATAAAATTTCAATTATTTCCTTTGTGTGCCATTTGTTATGTTTGAAAGAATTTCTTTTAGATAAATTAATTATAAAACTTAAATCGACAGTAATTTTTTAAATATTTATTTTTTAATATTGATTGTAAATTAAATAATCAAGTTTTTAAATTCATACAACATAAGAATTAATAAGCATTCAAGGTTGCTTAGTTTAAGTGGGTAGATATTTGTAAGGTTGAAAATTTATAATTGTTAGAAATTGTGTTACGGGTTTGCTGTAAAATATGAACAGAAGAAGATGAAGATGATATAATTAAAGTTATACAAAATAAATTTTAAAGTGTGTATTTACAATAAGTTTTAGGTTTGATTCGTTCCCACCAATTTATACAAGTTGGATGCAAATAGATAATCTGATGAATCCCCCACAAGATATTTTAGAAATCTTACCGTGAATCACACATTCACATTAAGCATGTTGATCAACATTATTTTACAGAATAATGCTCCATATAGCGCCATATTTTGGAAGTTCATTTAGGAAAAACCAAGGGAATATATTAATTAAAAAAGTATATAAAGTCTCATATAGTGTTGATAAGTTAGTATTTTTGAAATCTTTTGAATGACAAAAGCATGTGAATTGTTGTAAGTTTGGGAAGTGGTTTAAGATTATTTTGGTAGATTTTTACAATAACTTGATCTGCTAAAGTTTAATAATTCTGAGCTATTTTACACGATTGAGGTAGTGTTTTATGTATTTACATAGCTGCAGAATAAAGAGGCGTTTTATCAGAGAAGAGACCAGACGAAAATGCTTGACTAGGAGAAAAAGAGAGAAAAGTGCATCAGACTCTCCCATATGCGTATAATGTCTACCATACGAGTATGGCCACTCAATATCACCTCCAGCATACGCGTAAGAGCATGAGGGGTGAAAATTAAGTCTCTTCTCATACGCGTATAGGAAGGGTCATACATGTAGGTGGCAGATCAGCCAGGCACCCATAATGCAGCCAAAAGCATATGAGTCGGTGTAAAAAAAACCCAAACGGGTATGGGAGGAAACCATACGTGTATGAGCGACCTAGATCTGGAAAAAAGCCCAAAATTGCCTATTTAGCCAAAAAAACACAAATTTCCAAGGGCTGGTCAGTTTCTTAGTACAAAGAACGCGTTTTGAAGGTTGGGGTGTCATACCCTAAATTTTTACCCTAAGATATGTACATCATCAAAAGAAATTCATTGGCCAAAGGATTGTGCCAGACTAGTTTGAACAATATCCCCGCAATGAATCAGGATTCCTGAGTTCCTCAGAGGATTCATGCAAAGGATCAATCATTAATACATAATATTTTCAACCTTTCAATCACCAATCAAAGGATTAAGGAGTCTGAAATAAAATAAAATCTTTCAAAGACTGTTGATCTGCGTGTCGCGCACGGATCAAAAACGAGTAATTTTGAAAACGTAGTATAGCGACAATGACTTGAATCGTCTCACAAGGATTCTTGATCTTATTAACTAACAATTTTAACGATTTATGAGGTGTTTTCGATTTTGATTCAAAACGGAAGAAAAACAATTAAAATAAAAAGTGATTATCAAATAAGGTAAAACGGCTAATCCTACTGATTTGGGTTCCGACTTATCATCGGTTATTATAATTTCAACCTCGTAAGCGGATTATCTATTCCTATTTGATTATAAAACTCATTGAAAAGCGCAACTGGTTTTATTTGATGTATGTTCCTATTATTTGAATTAAGCAAACAAATTTAAGCTCTCGTGAATTAAGCAAACACGATTTGATCAAACACGATAACGAATTAAGCAAACGCTAACGTGACTACGGTCAAGGATCATACAACAATCAAGTTAAATCAACACTAATATATGATAATCGAATTAAGCAAACAATGATCACATAACAACATTGAAAGGAATAGAATTTGGATTGAAAATTATAATAACCTCAAAGTATGATGGAACCTGTAATCGGCAGGATTTTGCCTTGGGATTAGTTATCCATGAATCGTAAAGCAAAACAAAATTTGTAAAAAAAAAATGTGTGTAAAAGAGCAGTTGCGGCTGCTAGGTTAAATAGAAAAACCTAAAAACCCGTTTACAACCCAACTGGGTCAAATACATTACCCAGACCCAATTCTAAATGACCCGAAACTAAATAAAACTAATGCAGCAGCTTCAAACGAAATTCTGGAAAATATAACTCCGAATCTGACTTTGACTCCAACACGAAAGTTGTAGCTCTCTCTCTCTCTTAGCTTTCCATCGACTGGTAGAACGCCTCAATCAGATTCCTGGAACTCCGGTTATGATCATTTCCGTAAAAGTTGTTAAAGCTGAAAAATTAAGTACGAAAATTAAATTAAGCCAAAAATAAAGTAAATTAGAAAAACAAATTAAAATATAAAAATAAACAAAGAAAACTAAAGAAATGCCTAAGTGCAATCATGTAGGAAGGTGCACCAAAATGCACTGATCAAATTCCCTCACACTTGAACTTTTGCACTCTGAGCAAAAATAAACTCAAGACTCAAGAAACACAACATCATTCAGATACTCATTCTAGGCTACAAACTTTTCTTCGATTAAGATAACATCGATAGATACTAATCTTACACACTAAGGATATCGTAAGAACACAAATCCGCAATTGTGCGATCATAAGCCTCCATCATATACAAACCATTTTGAATCATGTTATTATGTCTAAGCCTAACTTACTCATCCTCCCTTTTACTCTCTTTCATTCTAGTGCAATCACATTAAGCCCGTTATATCTATTCATACACGTGGTAAATAAGCCTATTAGTGATTATGATTCATACTTGACAATATTTTAAAATTACTTTAGTAACAACAAGAATTTTTTTTCTTAAGGTTTCACATCCGTTAGGCTAAATGACCGGGTGAGGGTCACCTAACTTATAAAGTGGATTCCTATTCAGATTTCTTTTTAAGCGCAATATCATTCACTTATTTGCATCAGCTTAATTACTTAGTGTTTGATTTCTAGATGGTGCTGACTGCTAGATAAACTACTTAAGAGATATTAAAGGATGAGAACTCAAGGCTATGACATAACAAGTATTCAAAATTATTTCCATATTCAGGAGACTTAAGGTGTTAAAACGATACCGGTCTTGTGAACTTTTCCCAAGTCTCACAACTAACCTCAAAATAATCTATAGCCTAAAAATTTCACAAAAAAATGTCTAGTGTTTCTAAAACAAAACAAAATAGACAAAAACAAAACAAAAACAAAGAAAATAAATTATTCCCTCCCCCCGCACTTAAAACAAGCATTGTCCTCAATGAAAGGACATAAATATAAAATAAGAGGGAGAGAAAGGAAAGAACACACCCAAGTAGTCAAGGTGGATAAGTGATCACATAAGCAGCATTTCCTAAAGAGAGCTCTTCTACAGTCTCTTCTTCCAAAGTGGGGATCTCATAGAGTAACTTTGGGTAGTATCCATTAATCTTGGAGTTTTTATTAGTGCCTTCGCCTTTTATTCCAGGATCAAAGAAGAATCTTCGATAAGTAAAAGTGTTGAATATGCACATGATAGTGATCTCCTTTTCTACAACTTTAAGAATCATAGGATTAAGGGGCTGCCTCACTACTTTTATTCCATCTTTAATTAAGATCCTATGCATACTCATGGATGGGCTAATATCACAAGTATTAAACAAAGTGCATCCAATTCCCTTCTTATGTTCCTGTAATGATTTCTCTTCCTGCACAAATTCAAATAAATTATTAGGAAATGGTTTCAGCTCTAAAGAGAGTGGTTTCTCGATGGATGGTTTGTTCCGGGAAGTCGGGATGTCGAGAGCTTCATTGAAATGAACAACTTCATTTTTAACCTCATCTGCAGTAAGAATATCAACTTGCAAGGCAACCTCAACTTCAGCACAAACAGAGCAAATTTTAGTGTCAGTACAAACATCGCAAGAGTAAACATCATTAAAATTAGACAATGATGGAAAATCAGCTGCAAACAAATTAATACAAGTATCATCAACAGTTTTAGAAGGCAACTCTATTTTAAAAATAGAATGTTCTTCCGAAGGTTGTTGGTTTGATCCTTGAGCTTGCTGCATGGCATTTATCGAAGTGGTAAGTTGATCAAGCTGTATTTGCAAAGTCTGAAAATTAGAATCTATTTGTTGTTGATTTTTGATATTATTTGTAGCCATTTGGTTTACAAGATCCTCTAGTGAAGGTTCAGAAGGTGCAAAGCACACAACCTAAAATTCATTCATATGCTTATGTGGATCCTCACCTGCAAAACCATTAAAACTTGGCAACAAGTGTGTTAAACCAAATTTCAATTTGAAAGGTGCATCAACAACAAGATATTCAATACATAAAGCATTATAATTCACAAGTTCAGTCAGTTCTCTCAGAGTTCTTTGATCAGCCATGATATGATTATGAATTTCAACACAATATCAAATAAAATCAATACAGATTTAAAAAGAAGGGAAAAAAAGAAAAGCGATTAAAATAAAATATAAAAAATATAAAAATAACGCTAAAAATCTAATTAAATCAAATACAGCTCGCACAAAAAATTTCAGATTTTTTTGAAAATATGAAAAGAGAAAATAAATCAAATAAAATAGAAAAACGCAAAATTTGCGATTTTGAGGGTCGCAATCTTTTAGAATTCTATTCTAAAAGAGTATTGTTCTATGATTTAATTCTGATTTTCTGGAAAAAAATCGGAGTAAATCGAAACAGTAGATTACAACTTACCTGAAAGGCTGAAAAACTTATCACTATACTGCAACCGGTATTGCAACCCTGAAAATCAACAAACACAAAAAAAAAACTAGCAAGAAAACTATAAAATTGGTTAATAACAACAAGAATCCCCGGCAACGACGCCAATTTGATTCGCGTGTCGCGCACGAATCAAAGACGAGTAATTTTGAAAACGTAGTATAGCGACAATGACTCGAATCGTCTCACAAGGATTCTTGATCTTATTAACTAACAATATTAACGATTTATGAGGTGTTTTCGATTTTGATTCAAAACGGAAGAAAAAGCAATTAAAATAAAAAGTGATTATCAAATAAGGTAAAACGACTAATCCTACTGATTTGGGTTCCGACTTATTATCGGTTATTATAATTTCAAGCTCCTAAGCGGATTATCTATTCTAATTTGATTATAAAACTCATTGACAAGCGCAACTGGTTTTATTTGATGTATGTTCCTATTATCTGAATTAAGCAAACAGATTTAAGCTCTCGTGAATTAAGCAAACACAATTTGATCAAACACGATAACAAATTAAGCAAACGCTAACGTGACTACGGTCAAGGATCATACAACAATCAAATTAAATCAACACTAATATATGATAATAGAATTAAGCAAACAATGATCACATAACAACATTGAAAGGAATAGAATTTGGATTGAAAATTATAATAACCTCAAAGTATGATGGAACCTGTAATCGGCAGGATTTTGCCTTGGGATTAGTTATCCATGAATCGTAAAGCAAAACAAAATTCGTAAAAAAAAATGTGTTTAAAAGAGCAGCTGCGGCTGCTAGGTTAAATAGAAAAACCTAAAAAACCCGTTTACAACCCAACTGGGTCAAATACATTACCCAGGCCCAATTCCAAATGACCCGAAACTAAATAAAACTAATGCAACAGCTTCAAATGAAATTATGGAAAATATGACTCTGAATCTGACTTTGACTCCAACATGAAAGTTGTAGCTCTCTCTCTTAGCTTTCCATCGACTGATAGAACGCCTCAATCAAATTCCTGGAACTCCGGTTATGATCATTTCCGTAAAAGCTGTTAAAGCTGAAAATTAAGTACGAAAATTAAATTAAGCCAAAAATAAAGTAAATTAGAAAAACAAATTAAAATATAAAAATAAACAAATAAAACTAAATAAATGCCTAAGTGCAATGATGTAGGAATATGCACCAAAATTCACTGATCAACTGTACAAAAGTTTCAGTGATCTAGGCCCCGAGCCATAACAATCACCAATTAAGGTTTCAGACATCTGAGCCCTCCAGATGAATTTTTTCATGGAAAAAGGAGCCAAGTCCTCCACATATAATCAAGAATGTTGACATGACCATGACAAGTCATTTACAAGTACAAAAGGTGCAGAAATCAAAGACTGCAAGATTAGGGTTTCATAGTGCCCAAATTAGGGTTTTTGACTAATAGGGGACCAAAAGTCAAGATTTTCATCTGGACAAGATCCTATACCATAGGTAATGGTTTAAATAACTCATATACATCATATAAGTCCATTCATAAGGATAAAATACCTCAAAGGATGCCTAGTTGAAAAATCAGAAATCCATGGGTATCTAGTGTAATTTCCATCTGGACCACAAAGTCAAAGTTTGACTTTTTCACCCAAAATGATCCTCGTAACCTATATTTTAAGAATATATGGTCTATGAATGCATTTGATCACAAAAAATCACAAATTTGAAGATAACTTGTAAAAGGGGCAACCTTTGAAACTTAGAAAAATTTCTAAGTTATGGAAAAAAAAGTGTTCAAGTACCCTACTTCCAAGCATCATAACTTGTGATCCAAGCATCAAATTTTGGTGAACCAAAGCTCAAATGAAAGATCATTCAACAAACTACAAATGATTCAACTAGGAGAAATTCCAATTCCTCATGAATTTCAGGTTGAAGATGGATCAAAATCAAGAAAAATACTGATTTTCAACACTTAGAAAAAATCTGCCTAAGTGTAAAATCAACAAAACATCAAAACTTGGAGGAATTTTACACCAAGTTCCAAGTTGATTCAGATCCTTTTCTAAACACCAATGTTGTTACAAATGTTTCCAACAATTCAAAGAACCAATTGGCATGAAAAGATCTTGCTTGTGCATGAAGAAATCATGGATCAAAGTGACCATCCAAAACTGTTTTATAAAAACAGATTTTTCACAAACTTGTGAAATCTGATTTTTTGAGTAAAAGTACATTGTCAAGTGGATTTAAGCATCTAAACAATGATTACAAGCCTGGTCAAACCTGTAAATTCATGATTGCACCATGGAATTCAGCAAAATGTCATTCATAGAGTTCAACATTATGCATTTTGATACAAGGGCCATAAACCTTCCAAAAGGCATATTCTTGGATATCTTGTTTAACAAGCAATAGGTGGACACAACCCAAACATCAAACTTCTGAGGAATGTGAATTTTGTTACTGCATAGCTGAGCTATTTCACAAAATCATCCTTTCACTTGTAAGAGATATTTTTACAAAGCATGACTCACCATTGTAATATTTTCACTTCAAGTTTTGGAGGCCAAGTTTGTTCAACATGTTTTCTTATAAATAGAGACTTCATTCCATCATAAACATTACACCAAAACCTCTGATCAGTAAGCTTTCTCTTCTTTACTCTCAAAGACTCAAAACTAAATATTTTGAGCAATCACTTATGGTTTTGAGTTTGAGCTAGCACAAGCTCAAACTAATTGCTCACACACATCACATATGATGTTTATGAGGTGTTCAAACACTTAGATCACCTCTGAAACACCTCCAACCCAGAATCACACTTCAAAACCTAAAAAAAAGTCTTGTTTCTACAACTTGAAGGCCAAAACTTGATCCAACCATTTGCAATCAAGTCCAAGTGTTCAAACACACTCCATATGGTGTAGGGAAGCTGTCAAAATCATCACAATGTCTCTGTAACACATGCAACTCGAAATCATAACTCCAGTTGCAGCTCCAAGTTCAGGTAAGCCTTAAACTAGGCCAAATCATAATCTATGCATATTTCCTCACACTATCTTTTAACCATGTGTGCGTAATCATATACTAAGAGATTCCCCTCAATCAATTTCACAAAATCATCATCATGTAGAATTTCATGAGGCTCAGGCCAAATTAGGGTTCTTCAGTGTTCATCATTGATTTCTCACTCTACACACAAAATAAATGAAATTAATTGGTACCATCGGGTTCGTGGGATCAAAACGAGTGATTTTTATGTTTAAATCATCTCAAATGGATGCCTATTCCATGAGATACGATCCAATTTGCAAATTATGGGCAAGACAGCCATGGCACATATTCTTGGCGCCTGTTTTCAAATTTTCAAATATTTGAATTTTGTGATTTTATTTAATTCAATCCAAAATTAATTTCTCTCTGATTATTTGAGTTTTTAAATTATTATTTTTTTCATTAATTCTAAAAAATGTTTAAATATTTTATTCCATGAAAAACTCTCCAAACAATATATTTTTTAATATATTTATTATTTTCATAAAGAATTAATTTTATTTGTTTTTTAAACATTTTAAAATTCATTTTTTTCACTTAATTTTTCAAACATAAATGATATTCAATTTGTCAATGGATAAAACTTAATTTTTCAAACATTGATCCAAGGTTTCAACTTGTTTTTCAAATATGTTTGGAATTTATCAAAGATTTTAAATAATTTTATATTTAAAATATAAAAAAAAAAACAAAAACTAGGGTTTTGATTTTAATCACCCTCAAAATGGTTTTATTACTCTTGGGCCTCTATTAGAGTGTAAGACCCATCCCTTTTTGAAAAATGAACCATTAGGGTTCATCTGATCCATTTTTCAAAAACTCGGCGCAATTGCCTTTTTCACCGTATTAAGTTTTCATCTGTGAATATTTTTCTATGAATGTCCTTACACATAACCATTTATTTTCTTAAATGAATTGTCAAAATGTGTCATGAGGAATCCTTCGTGCTTAGGACTCATTATTTCTGTTTTAAACTTTCTCCGGTCTGTTTTAAAACATCGTCAAGCTTTCGTATAAGTCCTGAATCCACCAACTGTTTTCTTAAACAGTTTTCAATCTCCTAAATAGAGATTGATGAGCATTTGTGTACAAATATCATCTCCTTTTCTTTTTTCATCTTTATGACTAAAGATCTAATACATCAGCAACTAGACTGAGCTTCACTCTAGTGAACTGCTTTCTAGACTGTAGGCAGCTTTTCAACATCCAAGTCCTACTCTTTGTATGAAATCATCAGATAATTAATCAAAAAAACAAATTCCATAAACATCCTTATGTTTAAGCCCTATTATTGGCTTCTGAGCCATCTTTTCTCTTTCTAACTTCTCGTTGTTTTCTTAAACTGTTATGCGTGCTTAGAATAGAACTGTTTGCCAAAACTATCTTTCTTCACCTCATACTAAAGCAAAGATAATAATAAACTTATTAATGACAAATAGAATACAATGTTAAAATAAATTTGTAATCTTTCTCCCTCGGGATTTTGGGCCTCTGCTTCCCAGTGTAACACCCAACTTCATTCTTAATAAAACAACTTAAGAATACTCAAACCATAGCAAAGGAAATACTAAAAATTGTTAAACACATTCACTAACACCTTTTATTTGTCTGCATGCATCTTTATTGTTTATATATGCATCTCTGCTAGAATTTAAGCAATCGAGTTTCTGTCACCAGACCTAACCTCTGAATAACTAGAACAAAAACTAGGGCAAACCATAGCCTCCTTTTGGGCTTCATTCAAGGACCTTTAGGCCTCTTATAGGTGTCATCTCTCAGGATTTGATGTTACTCAGTCTTCCCCAGCCTCCTCTTGGGCTTTGTTCAAGGACCCATGGGCTCGGGTTACTGTTACCAGACCTAATCTCTGAATAACTAGAACAAAAACAAGGGCAAAACATAGCCTCCTCTTGGGCTTCATTCGAGGACCTTCAGGCCTCTTAAATGCGCCTTCTCTCATCCTTAGATGTTACTTAGTTTTCCCTAACCTCCTCTTGGAATTTTTTCAAGGACCCATATGCATCATACAGACAACCTAGCCTCCTCTTGGGCTTAAGCACAAGGACCCTCTCAGGCTTCCTAAAAGCATAGGAACATACCTTAGAATCAAACACCCTACAGTAGTCTCCCTCTCCCTGATGGATGACCAAGATAGCCTCCTCTTGGGCTTTGTACAATTAGATCCTCTCAGACAAAGGAATGTCTGATGACCTTCAAAACATTTATCAAACCAACAGACAAAACACTCTTCATACAGAGTCAGTCTTCAAAAATTTCCAGCCTCCCATCTTAGGCTTCATATAAGATACAGATAATTAAGAGTCATTCTCTCACAAATAAGCTTCACACATGGGCTTCTAAATCAGGACACAGATAAAACTTTCCAACATAGTCAGTTTTTTATCCTTTAGCTTCAACCTTGGGTTTCAATCAAGGCACATATAAAACAAATATCCCCTCTTTAGAGATGACAAATTCTCTCTATTAAGCACCTTTTATCTTCAACCTTGGGCTTCAATCAAGGCACATATAGTCAAGCACTATACAGTCACTCAAAATCAGTCATAGTCTTGGACTTTGACTAAGTTAATTCTTTCATTACAATCATAGTCTTGGACTTTAACTAAGCTAACATACAATCATAACCTTGGACTTTAACTTAGTTAATTCTTTCAATATAGTCATAGTCTTGGACTTTAACTAAGCTAATTAATTCCCCACAATCATAGTCTTGGACTTTAATTAAGCTAATTTCCGAAAAATAAGTCATAGTCTTGGACTCTAACTAAACTAAATATCCAGTCTTTCTTGAGATATGAAAATCAAGATAACCCATTCAGCTTTCCTGAGCTATGTAATTCAGGTCAACCATTTAGTCCTCCTTGAGCTATGTAATTCATGGTGTACCTATTCAGCCTTTCTTGAGCTATGCAAATAAAGATACCATTAAGTTTATGCCTTGAGCTATGCAATTCATGCAACCAACATACCAACCAACCAGTTACAAACAATTTTTTTTCATCTTCAATCCTAGGCTTTGATCAGGAAACAAACAGACTTTTCAACTTCAATCTTAGGCTTTAATCAAGACACAAATCAAACTTTTTGAGCATCAGCATCCTGTGCTTTAACCAGGAATGCAAATCAACCCCTTTCCTCTTAGCTCTAGCCTTTTAGGAGGAACTACAATGCTATGATCCCTTAATTCTCTTTTTGGGGGTACGTAGGCAAAAGGCCATAAGATCTTTGCGAGCACACCAAACAAAAAACAACAATTAGGTTTCTAAACCTAAGAAAAAAATTAGAAAAGTATGAAAATATAGAAACAAAAAAACATCAACATCACCTTATCAAATCAGCACTCATCTCATACCCAGACACATATCATAGAAACCCGATCAATATCAAAAATAATTTTTTTTCACTAATCCAAGATTTAAAATAAGCTAAAGGAGAACCCATAACCAGCTTCACCGGGAAAAAAAGAAGAAATCAGTAAGTAGCAAAAATGAGATAGTGACTAAAGACCACAAAAATCGAGCTACATGGAGAACTGGAAAATTCATGGTGGATCAAGGGTTTCATGAACTTTAGTGATTGAAGGCTTCTTTTCTTCCATTAATTTGTAATATCTACACTTTCAATTTTGTTTTTCTTTATGTCTGTGAGTAGTTAAACCCCCCCAATGCTAGAGGGTGTCCCTGATTCAGATTTATGATACAATTATGATTTGAACCTCGTAATGAATTTATTTTGATTATATTTGAGTTGCTTACTTTTTGTGCTTAATGCTTTCTCTCTCTCTCTCAGTAAAACTGAGTTTGATATGTGGTTAACATTTAGGTCGGCAAATACATTATTAACGCTTAATTGTGAGCATTTCATAGTAGATATCACCTAGTCCTAGTAATACCCTGTAGAAATTGAAATATTCTTGATTAATATAATGCTTAAATACACATGTAATTCACTATGGTCATAAGGGTTAATTTGAATGATTAAAGGTTTTCTCACTAAGGACTTAGGATTAATTACCCTTATGGATCAATACTCAATCTTATTGACCAAGTCATTTCAATATTATATTACGGTTGTTAAGGAATCCAATCACACACCTTCCCTTGCATGTTCACTCATAATCACCTTTAAGTTGTTCAACTTCTTTATTGATTTTTATTGCACTTTTATTTCTACATTGCAAAATCCCAATCCAAAAACCCCCAAAGGCATTTGTTTAACTAAAGTATAACCAGAATTATGTATCGTCAAGCACTCCTTGAAATCGATACTGGTGATTTCCCTTTTTATTACTACATTGGCAAATTAATATACTTGTTAATTTATCGATCAAGCTCCATATTCTGGGAGTTCATTTAAATTAACTATCACGTCGGGTTTTAGTAACAATCGGGGTAAAAGATTATTTAATAATTAAAAATAATATAAATAATGCATAAAAAATGTATTAGAAAATGTTGATGCAACATATAATCCCTTGGTTGATCATTATAACCAATGGTAATACAAATAAAAAATAAAAATAAAAAAGGAAAAAGAAAAAGGCGTCATGTGACGGTAAACCAATTAAAAATAAAATAAAACCACAAATATGGTAATTGAGATTCGAAGTAAGCTTCCTCACATATATATATATATATATATATATATATATATATATATATATATATATATATATATATATATATATATATATATATATATATAGAGAGAGAGAGAGAGAGAGAGAGAGAGAAATGCTAAGATACTATGCAAAAAATGACATTTAACAGTGCACCTTAGACAACGTTTTATAAAGAAAGCGCTGCTATAAGTTAAAATTAAAAGAAAACACGGAAACTGGTCCAAAAAATAAATAAAAGCGCTGCTAAAAGTCATACCTTAGACAACGCTTTTGAAAAAACGTTGTCTAAGATAGACCTTAGACAACGCTTTTAGACAGCGCTTTTAGAAAGCGTTTTTAAAGGTATATCTTTGACAACGCTTTTGAAGAAAGTGCTGTCTAAAGGCTTTCAATTTAAAAAAAAATTAAAATCAAAAGCGTTGTCTAAGGTTGACCTTAGACAGCGCTTTTCAAAAGTGCTGTTTAAGGCCTCCCTTAGACAGAGCTTTCCACAAAAGCGCTGTCTAAGGTCTAATTATATGAAAAATACGCAGTTTCTATTTTTATTTCTTTCTTTACCTCTCTCTACGAACGAACTGTACGAACTCCATTTTCGCCCAAACAGAAGCTTCAATCGCCATCGTCGCCAACCACCATGCTCCTCTGTGAAGTGTACTGTTGTCGTCGTGCTCCTTCCTCCACCGTACACCGTCTCATTTTTTGGTAAGTTTCTTCTCTGTTTAGGGAAAGAACGAAATCCATATATCTCTGTTTAGTTTAAGCTATTTTTCTATATAGTTGACATTGTTGTAGAAGTGCTTAATAGTTTAAGCTCTTTTTGTATATAGTTGACATTGTTGTAGAAATGCTTATTAGTTTAAGCTCTTTTTGTATATAGTTGACATTGTTGTAGAAGTGCTTATTAGTTTAAGCTATTTTTGTATATAGTTGACATTGTTGTAGAAGTGCTTATTAGTTTAAGCTCTTTTTGTATATAGTTACACTATTCTATACATAAAAACTAGAATAGTGTAAGTTATTCTCCAATATTGGACATGAAACTTAGAGTTTGTATCAATATAGGGTATTCATGAAACTTTTGAGATTATTAAACTAATAGACAAAGATATTCTCAATACATAAAAATACAAAAAATTATAATAGATGAAAGATTCATAAAATAAGCACTTTAATAGTGTAAGTTATAATAGATGAAATCTTTCAAAAGATTAATAAAATAGAACTGATAGATAATCTCAAAAGTTTCATATTGGTTTGAAAATAATATGGATCCCTTTTTTGTTATTAGAAAATAGATTATTATTTTAATCCCTTTTTGAGATTGAGAAAATGCTTATTATTTTAATCTCGTTTAATTTGATTTGTCAGTACACGTTTAGTTTGAGATTAAAGAAGTGCTGATTATTAGTTCTAGCCTTGAAAATTTGTGTTTAGGTTGAGATGTGTGGCTTATTTGTGAATAGCGTGCGATAGTAGAATAACATGGATAAAAAATTGTGTGGATTACTTTGTTTACCTTAATAAGTAGGAAAACCATGGATAAAACATGGATCTGTGCCGATTGATTGTCCAAAGAGTACGAGAATGGGGTTGCGAAATTCGTTAAGTTTGCTGTTCAACATGTTAAAAACCCCAGACGAATGAAATGTCCTTGCTTGCGTTGTTGTTATATTGGTAAGGTTGACGCAGATGGATTGAAATCGCATTTACTGAGGCATTGAATTGATCGAAGTTATCAGTGTTGGAAATTTCATGGTGAGAAAATTAACGAGAATGTTGAATCGAGTGGAAAAAGTAATACGACCTATGCTTCAGACGACAAAGACACGGAAACATACGATTGTGATCGAGTTGAAGAGATTGTAGAAGCACTTGAAGAAGATCTTCATGATTGTCCTGACATGTTTGAGAGGTTGGTAAGTGATGCAGAGAAACCGTTGTATAAATGTTGCACTAAATTCTCAAGACTGTCTGCGGTATTAAAGTTGTACAACTTAAAGACGGGAAATGGATGGTCGGATAAAAGTTTCACAAAGTTGTTGGCCCTTATGAGAGAAATGCTACCGGAGGATAATGTTATTCCTAATCGAACCTATGAGGCAAAAAAATGATGTGCTCTATTGGCATGAGCAATGATAAGATACATGTTTGTCCTAACGATTGTGTTTTGTTTCGTAATAAATATGCATCGTTAACTGAGTTCCCTAAATGTGGTTTATCTCGATATAAGAAAATATTGTCTCCAGCAAAAGCCTTATGGTATTTTCCTATAATTCCGAGATTTAGGCGCATCTTTCGTAGTGAAACCGATGCAAAACACCTGACTTGGCATGCAGATGAAAGAATTATTGATGGAAAGTATCGGCATTCGGCTGATTCACCACAGTGGTCGAAGATTGATAATGATTATCCTGACTTTGGAGAAGAAGCAAGAAACCTTCGCTTGGCATTATCTACTGATGGAATGAACCCGCATGGTCTTCAAAGTATCTCACATACCACATGGTCTGTGATTCTTATGATTTATAATTTGCCTTCATGGCTATGTATGAAGCGTAAGTACATGATGTTATCTATGTTAATCTCTGGGTCTAAACAACCAGGGAATGACATAGACGTATACTTGACACCTTTGATCGAAGATTTAAAGATTTTGTGGGAGAATGGTGTGGAGGTTTATGATGGATATAGGAGAGAAAGTTTCAATTTTAGGACGATGTTGTTTGGCACAATTAATGATTTTCCAGCATACGGGAATCTATATGGGTATAACATTAAAGGTCAACGTGTGTGTCCTGTTTGTGAAGACGAAACCGATACGACTCGATTGAAACTTTGTCAGAAGAATGTGTTTCTCGGTCATCATAGATTCTTACATTCTAAACATCACTACTGTGGGTGGAGAAAAGCATTCAATGGAGACACCGAACAGCTTAAAGCGCCACCCGTATTGTCAGGTGACCAAGTTTTTGAAAAGGTGAAAGATGTGCGTACTGAGTTTGGCAAGCCTTTTGCACATAAGGTTGTCAAAGGTGGGTGGAAGAAGAGATCGATATTTTTTGAATTTCCATATTGGAAGTCTTTTTACGTGAAACATTTTCTTGATGTTATGCATATTGAAAAAATGTATTTGAAAGTGTTATCGGTACGTTACTTAATATAAAAGGAAATTATAAGGATGGCCTTAAAGAAAGGGATGACATGTTAAAAATGGGAATGAGAACTGAATTAGCACCCGTGAAGAAAGGAAGACGAACATATCTACCACCTGATGCGTTTACTTTATCTAGAAAGAAGAAAAAAATTGTGTAAGTTTCTGAGTGAAGTTAAGGTTCCAAAAGGATACTCATCATATATTAGAAGACTTGTGTCTATGAAAGACCTAAAGTTGAAGAGTTTGAAGACACATGATTGCCATGTTATACTGGAACATTTTCTGCCAATAGGTATACGTTCTATTTTTCCAGAAAAAGTAAAAAGTGCCATAACTAAATTGTGTTTTTTCGTTAGGTCAATCTGTAGTAAGGTGATCGATCCCGAGATCTTGCCAACACTACAAAAAGAGATTGTAATTACCTTGTGTGAGCTTGAAATGTATTTTCCTCCCTCTTTTTTTGACATAATGGTTCATCTAGTTGTTTATCTTGTGAAAGAGACACAATTGTGTGGACCAGCTTATATGAGATGGATGTACCCTGTTGAATAGTATATGAAAATATTAAAAGGGTACGTGAAATCCCGAAGTCGACCAGAGGATTGTATTGTTGAACGATATATTGTTGAAGAAGCTGTTGAGTTTTGTACTGAATATTTGTCCAATGTTTAATCGATTGGACTCCTCAAAGCTCATATTTTTTTAAAAAAGGAAGGTAAAAAATTAATTAGAAATAAAATTGTGACAATATCAATGGATGAACGGGATCAAGTGCATTTGTATGTTCTGGACAATGATAATGAGGTTGAGCCATATGTTGAAATGCACAAGGAAGTACTCCAAAGGTTAAATTCGAACAGAAATGAAAATTGGATAGTACGAGAGCATAATCAAAGTTTCATACAATGGTTAAAGGATCATATTTATTCGAAGCGCTTTTCAAATCTTGCTTCGGTAACAGAAAGGTTGAGATGTTTGGCATATGGTCCAAGTTTGCATGTGTTTTCTCATAGTGCATATGCAATTAATGGATACACATTTTATACCAAAGAACAAGATGATAAGAGTATTATGCAAAATAGTGGTGTCACCGTGCTAGCTGAAGAAATGCATATATAAAGTATGAAGGACTTAAACCCTAAATATGCAAATTTGTCATACTTTGGAGTTATTGAGCACATTTGGGGGTGTTTGATTACGAGAAGTTTCAGATTCCCATATTTGGTTGCAAGTGGGTAAATAGTAGTGGCATACGAATGGATAAGTCTGGATTTTATCAAGTGTTCTATGTGAATGACTCGACGAGTACAAAATGGTCTATAGTGCTTTTCTCTAACAAAGTGGTTGATGATAGCGGTGTCGATTAATGTGATATGATGTTGAGAATGAGTCATGCATTAGACGGAATGAGTTGAATAGAAATCAAGATGAGGATCTTATAGCGGATGAGTCATATATTAGAAATGATCATAACGAGGGAATTTGGATCAATTCATCCGTCCGCATTGCTAAGAAACAAGTAATTAATATTCCAACAAAGAAAACAAAGAGATGTTATTGAAAGAGGTAAATTATATTTGATATCCTTGGTTTCTTTAGTTTTCATTTTCAATTGCTTTCATTCTAATTTATATTTGATATCCTTGGTTTCTTTATTTTTCATTTTCAATTGCTTTCATTATAATTTATATTTGATATCCTTGGTTTCTTTATTTTTCATTTTCAATTTCTTTCATTATAAATTATATTTGATATCCTTGGTTTCTTTATTACAGGTTAGATATGGCCACTAATGATGATCACCCACATGATGATCATTATACGCATGACGGAGGTAGTAAAACATTATCTACGGAAGAAGAGATTAGAATAGGCATAATAGTGATGAGGAAAGTGATCCATGGTAGAGACTGAGGCATCATTCTAGATGTGCATTGGAGCCATCAAGGGAAGCCTATAGAACCTAAAGGTCATACCTTGACTAGTTTCATTGGTGCAGTAGTAAGGAATGAGATTCCCATTACTTGTGATGATCGGAGAAACAAAGAGTTGAATGAATCCAAACAAAAAAATTGGACTGGGATAAAGGTACAATAATTACGTCTTTAATTATGCGAACTAATTATGTTCTTTAAATTACTTGTACTAACGCACAATTTGTATGTTTATCTTAGAGGTGTTTCAACATCGAAGACGATAGAAGAGATTTTTGTCTGAAATTGGCCGGAAAGCTGCTAAGAGGGTTTAGAACATTTTTATCATCCAAGTATATTAGGGATGAAGATGGTAATCATGTTGATGTGGAGCTTCCAAAGAAATATGAAAGTTTGATTTCACAAGAAGAATGGGAAGCGTTCAAAACGAAAGGACTCAACATTTTAAAGAATAAGTGACACAAATCAGGAAAGAGCATCAAGTCCCGCGTATCCATACCGAAAAGGACGTGTCAGATATGGACGCTTAGAACAATCAATGGTAAGTATCTATAAATTGAAATAATATATTTGTTCATCATACATGAGTTTTATTTGATCATATTGTATGACTTAATGTGTAGTTGCAGAAGGAGAAAAGTTCTGAAACATCTCTTCCTGCACATGTTTTGTGGAAGGAAGCCCGTGTGGGAAAATATGGAGTTGCTAAAGAAGATGTTCTACAAGTGTATGATAAATGTGTAAGTATAACATTATTTATTTAATTAAATAAAAAATTTATTAACAAATATTTGACAAGTATTTGATATTCATCCGATTTTCAGGAGGCGCTATCTCAGTCAGCTTTATCTCCAAATGATACTAGGAGCATACTTAGTCGGGCATTAGATGTCCGTGAGTATTCGGGTTGGGTGAGGGGTAAGGGATTTGGGGTCACTCCGACCTCCTTGAGTATTAAAAAAGGAAAGGCTCCTAGTAATTGAGAGCTTAATTCAAAATTGGAAGCAATGCAAGCTGAGCTTGATGCATTAAGGAAAAAAAGAGGTTAGCGCTTCAGCATGCTTTAAAGATGGTTCGGACAAAGATAGTATCAACTGTAACTTTCAACCGAACATTCCAGAGGTAATTATATATATTTGTCTTAAATTGAACTATTAGCTTAAATTATGTAATTGACATATATACACATTATTAACAATTTCATTTTATTATTGGTTTTAGGGCATTTCCCATTGTCAGCTATATTTATCGTCACCATATTATCGGATGGTTGGCAAGGGAAAAGTGCATAACAATAGCGGAGAATTACTTCATACTAAAGAGCTCCCTACTGGATGTTTGAAAGTCTCAGTTGAAATTGCAGTTGAGCCGAATGCATTATTACCATATCCTGACGATGTTTTAGATGCAACAACGGTGGAACAAGCATTAGGTTTGTTTGTTGCATGGCCGACAAGCCTCATTAGTGTAGGATATGAGGTATGCCTAAAACCATTATGAACCTTTGTTAACTTTAATGTGTAGATTCAAAGTTTTTGCGTACATTTTTTACTTGGTTATGTTAATTAGACTCCAACAAGATCCAAATCAAAAGATAAGGCTATTCTGCGGCATACCGAGTCCGTTGTTTAAAAAAACATGTACATTATAATTATATGAGATTTATGCATAGAATATGTTAAAATCTTAATTTTATACTTCATCTAACTATTTATGTGATATGTAGCTTCATGATAAGGAGGTTAGCAACGTCTCCACACAACAAAAAAAGGTTGGTGCTAAGAAGACCGCGACTAGGAAAAATCCTACCTCCAAGTATTGGTCGTGCCTTCGGACGTTTCTAGAGTTGGCAGATATTCCGACCGGAGGTGTTTGTTTTATACATATAGAGGAAGGTATTTTTGGCTTTGAATACGAACAATCAGTTGGTAATGAAGAATTTATGCAAGTTTTTGGTCGTGAAGAAATAGGCGTCAATGTTGTCAATACATATGTGAGGTATATCCAGTCTACTTTGTTATATTAATTGAACAACTTATTTACTTTATGTTTCAAATGAATAGTCTAATGTTAATGATGTTTTTATTTAAGGTTTTTGTATGACAAAGTGATGCGCCCAAGTGGATTGGACGGAAGATTTGGATTCTTAAGCCCTGCATCCATCAACTTAGCTTTAATCTTAAGTAGACCAGATGACGTGATGATGTACGTTCTTAACGTCTTCATGGCCAACAAAGATACATAAAAGTTGTTCTTTATACCGTTTAATACCGGGTTAGATTTTTATTCTAAATTCATCTATTATAGTTATTTGTATTTTGACGTCGTGTAGAAAATTAACATCTAACATTTGTTTAATCATACAGTGGACATTGGTTGTTGTTCACAATCAATCCTATCAGAGAAATTGTTTATTATCTTGACTCGTTAGGAAATGATTGGACAACATACCCGGATATGAAGAACACAATTGACACGTAAGTGAGATTGTTCTAAATATTCTTGTGTGTATTTATTAATTTATGTGAATTGTTATAATTATTCATTTATATTTTATTAGCATCATACAAGCTTTTCGAGCCCAACAAGATGTCCAAGTATCAAAGAGGAGAGCCAACAACATTACATGGATAAAAGTGGCGGTATATTATTAATTATCACATTTTTTATTATATTAGTGATGATACTTGATAAAACTTAGGACTTATCCATATATTCTTTTCATTTGTAGTGTCCTCAGCAACGTAATCAAATAGATTGCGGATATTTCATGTTGAGGTTTATGAGAGATACTCTTTCTTTAGGCCGATTAGAGATTTCATCTGATGTATGTATTTCTAACTTATGAGTTATTTTAATATTTAACACATATCTCTCATATAATTAAATAGTTGAAACTAAATCAAAATATGTTATATTATTATGTAGTACTTTAATGAATTCAAGTGTGCATATTATTCAAAAGATCAATTGGAAGAAATGAAAGAGGAATGGTGTCAATACATTATAGAGCTCGGTGTTTTATCAGGTATAATATTGTACTCTTACTTTAATTGATGAGAATTTAAATGTTTAACTCTGTAATTATAATATTGTATTCTTTTAATTGAATTACAATCTTTGTGTTGTTTCAGGACCTATGTAGATTTGAAGCAATGCTTTGGTTGGATGCAAAAGTAGTATAATTAATGATTTGTAATATGTTTGAATTGGTACATTTGTAGCAAAAGTAGTATAAGTAATATGTACATTTGTAAGTATATATGTTTGAATTGCTAATCCATTTGGATATATATAATTTTGGTGCATAAATTGGTACATTTAAATAGGCCAAATTAGATTATTTTGAATCTCCAAATTGTGATATTTTTCAGAAAAAATATTGGTTCAAAAACAGATCAAAATTCTGGTTGAAAAATCTGGTATAAATTGTGGTTTAAAAAAATTATATAAAAATTTGCGTATACCTTAGACAGCGCTTTAAACAAAAAGCGATGTCTAAGGTGGGGCTTAGAAAGCGCTTTGACTAAAAGCGCTGTCTAAGGTGGGGCTTAGACAACGCTTTGCCAAAAGCGCTGTCTAAGATATACCTAAAAAAGTTCAAAAAGGTGGGGCTTAGACAGCGCTTTGCTTAAAGCATTGTCAAAGGTATACCTAAAATTGTCCAAAAAGCACTGTCTAATTGTGGATCTTAGACAACGCTTTTACCAGAAGCGTTGTCTAAGGTATAACTAAAAATGTTAAAAAGCACTGTCTAATGGTACCATAGACAGTGTTTTTCATTAAATATACCACCCTTTAGACAACACTTTTAAGATTTAAAAGAGCGTTGTCTAAACCTTTAGCAGTGCAGGTTTAGACAGCGCTTCAAAGCGCTGTCTAAGGGGAAAAAAGCGTTGTCTAAGGTCTTGTTTGGAACAGTGAGAACACTCTCTTTTCAACACTCTCTCAAACACTCACTTTTCCATTGGTTGAAATATGTGTGGGTCCTACCACTTAATGTGGGGTTTATTTCGAAAGTGAGGGACCAACATATATATATATATATATATATATATATATATATATATATATATATATATATATATATATATATATATTCCCTCGGTTATTACCATAATTGTGGGTATAGGTTGTTTGAATTTAAAAAATAAATAAATAATGGCGATGCAGAGACATATACCTCGATTATTGATGGGTCGAAGTGAAAGCTACATCATAAAAAAATATTATGTATAGTAGTGCATATCGATCAACGATAGTTTACAGAATAAAGTTCATTTAGTTATTCTCGTGCACTAGAAAAATTTAACACTTGAAACTTTAAATTTTCATGCAAAATTCCCTTTACACAATATTTCTATTTATAGAGAGATTTGTGTCATTTGGTAAATCGATACATCTTTTGAATCATTGGGTATTTGCGACAGTTATATATTATTACAACTCAGAAATAATCCAAAATAACACATTGGTCCAGTGGTATCAATGTTAGTACACTTGTCCCTTGGGCAACATGTCTCCTGTTTGAGTTCAGTTAGGTGTAGATCTTGTCTTTTTTCCATTTATTTGTTAAATTAACTAATAAAATTAAAAAGAAAATCAAAATTAAGATTTGAACCCATAACACTTTGAATGTTTGTTCAAAGTCAGAACCACTACACCAATACAACCATTTGTGATCTAAAATTTCCATGAAGTTAACTTAATCATTAACATTTGTCAAATAAATATTTTGGAAAGTTCACCAACAATCCCCCACGATTTTCAAAATATATCTATTAAAGAAATTTAATAGTTTTAGATAAAGGTATCTTACAATTTGAACTATTACTAAATAAGCTAAGTTTTCACTCATTACTGAATAGATTGGTAGACAAACTTTGAACCAATTATTCATTTGAACAAGTGTGTATAACATACACATGAAATCTCAGTCTATTTGATTGAATTATCAATATGACACATTAAATAAGAACTTGTGTCTCATATCTTTTTCATTAGAATTTAAGAGTTAAGATTTTGAACTCTATAAAGTGGCACCAATTTATTCTTATATAGGTAGACTATATCTGAAATGCACGCATAATTATACCTTCCAACAAACATATTTTATATGTGTATTAAGAGAAAAACATCATCCTACCTTTAATCTTATTATCCAAATACTTTTACCCATTGGGATGTATATGTCATCAAGTAATTCAATCACTCTAATAGTGTACTTTCACCATTGAACTCAAGACTTAATGTTAATCAAGTGTGAAAAGGATCAACCAGTGCAAAAGAGGATCAAAGAGGGAAAAATAGTGTGCATTAAAGACTTAAAGTAAGGGTCTTTGGTACCAAACCAAGAGCCCGTTACGAAATCGCCGTAATGGGGACCCTTCCTCCCACTTCCTTGTTTATTCTAGATAGAAAACCTAGGAGCATTACGACATAGCCGTAATGTCCATTACTGGTCGTAATAGATTAGTTGGAACCCTTAAACTCCTTTTTCTTTCGCCGGATCATTCGCATTCAAGATGTTATTTTTTAGTTGTAAGATCTCATGAAGGTTAATTACACAAACTAATGGCTATACTTTTGTCTTTAGGCATATATACATATATATATATATATATATATATATATATATATATATATATATATATATATATATATATATATATATATATATATATATATATATATATATATCAAAAATCATAATAGAAAAAGAAACCACTTTTACTAGAACTAAACTTTTACATTTTTTTTGTCACTACTAGAAAAAAAGACACTTTCTTAAATGATTTTACATCAGACATAAGATATATGATGTGAAAAATATTTATCAAATGATTTTACATCATATTTCATAAAACTATGAAGTGAAAAATATTTGATTTAGGGATTTTACATTAGACATTTATTCCACTGATGCAAAAAATAATGCGGTGGCAGTTCCGTAAATAATTAAAAAAATTGTTATAACGGTTTTATACATCGGGTAAGGATATAAACTGATGTAAAAAATAATGAGGTGGCAGTTCCGTAAATAATTAAAAAAAATTGTTACAACGATTTTTACATTGGTCCATATGGAAACCGATGTAAAAGCTTATTGTTTGGGCCCTTATATCGATCCATTATCAAAACCAATGTGAAAATATATAGGCATTTATATCGGTCCTGTTAGACGTTGTGGCTAGTGATCTAGAGGGGGGGTGAATGGATCACCTCCTTGTTTACAAGGATTTAAAAGATTTTTCAGAGTTTTCAAAAATTAACGGAAACCACGGTCCCAAATATACTTGCGTCTATTCTGGACCAGCCACTAGAAGACCGGACATGTGATAACGTGCTGGATTTAAATTGAGATGATAAAGGTTTAAACACACAAGCTGTAAAAGAGTTGAATGCACCTATCACAAAAGCTATTTCCAATGAATAAAAAACGATTAAAAACGTAAATAGAGATGGAAAAGGAATACAATACGCAGAGATTTGGTAAGGAAGTTCCCCACGTTCGTCTTCGCGTGTGGGTACGTCTCCCTCTCAATTTCAAACCGAAATTGAGAACTTTTATATCAATATTGCTGAAATCGTCGTTTACAAAGTTGCTATACAAACACCAGAAATAGATACACCTAGATCTTCCTATTGTATCAACCTTCACTTGATCTAAGCCAAATCAAGATTCCCTGCAAGTAATACAAACAATTCACCGGTTCCACGATCTATTTGCGAAATCTCCCAATTTCCAAACCTTACGTTGCGGCTGAATCTGTCTTGTAAACGTGACTAACAAACCCTCAAGAACACTATTGCACCCCAAAATTTGCCCTCACAAGACAAGAATTTGTGTCCCAAGAGGTTCACAAGGTTCACAAGACATCTCATGAGGTTCACAAAGTTCACAATTAGTCAGAAGATTTGACATTCCCCTCAGACAATGCATCCTCCTAAGCAATGCATCTTAAACTAGGGTTTTGATTTTAATCAGGCTAAATGGACTTCCAAGACTTCAAGTGAGATTCATAACATCTTATATGTGTTTAAGAATCCCCATGACAAGTTTCAAGACTTTTCCCAAAGGTTGGCTCAGTCAGATGATCAGATAAGTCAAAATCAGTCAAAGAAGTTAAAAAGTCAAACTGAGGTCAACTGTGGTCAAACCAAAGTCAAACTTCATGATTTTTTGCCAACATCAATTATATGAAGTAAAATTCATCATTTTATCAAGGGTTGATCATGATTCATCAAGGAGATTTCAGATCATCAAGAATTAGGAGTTTCTAAATTAGGGTTTTCATAGGAAAAGTCAACTAAACTTTGACCAGCCATAACTTTCACATGCTTCATCAAATTTTTCCCATCCAAAGCTCATTTTGAAGGAAATTGAATTCTCTACAACTTTGTGTCTCACAAGCCAAGCCCAAAAATGCTTCATTTGGAAGGTATGCGCTAAGACATTATAGGTCCTTTTGAAAGTCAACAAAAACTCAACAACTTCAAAAGAGCATAACTTGAGAATGGTAAAAGATATGGACATGAAACCAATGGGGTTGGTTATAGGACTATTTAAGCTTTCCAAAATGTCCAAGAACACCCTCATAGCATTAAAATTGAAGGATTTGTGCCCTTGCAAAGTTGGAAAATTTTGGGAGGTTTATGAAGCAAATAGGGCCTTAAAACTAAATTCTTCCAAATGGGCTTGCAATTTTGTGGTCCAAACTTTAACATGACATCATGCACGACCCAATTCTCATTTATTCAGATTTTTATTATTTTGATTTTATTTATTTTGATTTTATTCATTTAAAACCATTTTAAATCAAAATAAAATATATAAAAAATATTTGGATGAGATATTGCTTCTAGAAAATCATAAATATTGCTTGGATCAGATTGATATGCAAATTATGATGATGGTCTTAAAATAGCAAGGTTGTTTCAAAGAATATTTGAAATTTAAAGCATGATCTTTCTCAATCTCATTGATCCAAAAAGTCCAAAGAACAACCACTTTTCTTGACCTAATTTTGTTTACTTATAAGTATAGAACTCATCACAATGCCAAGGACACGAATTTGCAGCCTCAAACAACAATTTCAAACTTTCAAAATTCACCAAAAAATCTCAATTCGGATTCTTCCTTAGAGACTCTTTCAAGGCATTCTAAAGGTCTCAACATGTTCCTTGATGATCACTGAATGCATAGCAATACTTATCATCATCCAAAACTTCATAAATCGCATAAACCGAATCATGTTTTCAAGCTTATTTTTGATTTTAGATTCCATTGATTGGTTTGTTTTAAACTGTTTTTGATTGTTGGATGATGTTTGTGATGAACCCTAGATTGATTTTGGGCTGTTTAATTAGGTTTTCCATGCAGGTATCAAGATTCACCATTCTTAGGGTTTCGGCCAAGGTTTAGGGTTTCCTGATTTATGGAATATAAATGAATTCTAAAACCATGGATTGATTCGAATGGACATCTGGATTATGTTTATGGATTTAATTTTATGAAATTTTGTGGTTTTGTTGATCATTGAGTTTCGTAGGGTTTGCTGCCAATGGAAATTCGCAGGAAAGTTCATAGGAAAAGTTGTAGCAAAATACGCAGGTCTGGAGGAAGAAGAAGAAGCCAGCGCGCCAAAGTCTTATTTTAAAATTTGATATTATATTTTATGTTATTGTGATGATATTTATTTCAAAAGATAGTGTTGGCTCAGTTGGTTGGTGTGCGTACGCGTGATGTTCAAGGTCCTGGGTTCGAATCCCCCAGGCCTTTTTGCTTTGTTGTTTTTATTTTGATTTTTCCAGGATACGCACAAAACCATATGAAGGCAGTATATTGACACCAAACGCACGCTGGCCTAGTGGATGGTATGCTGGTCTTGGAGGATGCAATGCCTAGGGCCTGGGTTCGAATCCCAGCCCCAGGTAAGTCTTTTTTCTCATTTTTCTTGTTTTCATTTAATTTATTTATATTTTAATTAATTTAATGAATAAATGTTAAAATCAAAAAATGTTTATTATTTTTTTCTTGTATAATTTCAAATTCATATTTTTAAAATTAAACTTTAGTCTTAAAATTACTTAATATTTATTTTTTTGTATTAAAATTATATATTTTATATAAATAATTTAATTATGTTTATATTAAACAATTAACCCTAAAAAATTTATATGTAAAAGCCTAATTATTTTATAAATATTAATATATTTGTATATAAATTCTAATTATGTCTATTTATTTTTATAATTTGTTTATATTATTAGTATACATAGTTTTATATAAATAATGTAAATAGTTTAATTAATTAATTAACCCTAACTTATATTTCTAAATAATTAAAAAAAAAACCCTAATTTCATCTTGTGAATATAATTTATTTATTTTTTTATATGCTTATTCAATTATAATTAAATATTTTTATAATATGTATATAAAAATTAAATAATTAGATTATTAATCATATTTTATTAGTATATAATATTTATTATTTATTTCTTTTATTAAAAAGCTAAAAATAATTATTTATTTAAAATTGAACTTTTAATTTATTATTTATTATTATGCTAATTTCTTCATCTTATACTTATTTATTTTGTTTATTATTACTAACCCATTTAATTATTTATTTATTTGCTTATTTATTTTAATTATTATTATTATTATGTAATTGGGCAATTTATGTAATAGCGGTAGAATTATTTTTATTGTTTATTTTTAATTGCCATGGTTAGTAAAATAGGGAGTGTAAAACATGTTTGTATTAAAAATTGAATTTAGATCATTAACTTAAAGATAAATATATGAACTTGTACACTCACACACGTAAGTCGATCTTGGATCGCCATCTCACATTCTTAAGGGTTACCTCTCATGTTGCCTAAACAAAAGGTCAAGTAAGGTGTAAAGCAAAGTCCCTTCTCTCATATCATCTAGTCCCTTAACAGATAAAAAGATCAAGTCCATTCATGGTTGTCTTCGTAATGATCTTGTCCCTTTCGAATAAAGATGACAAGTCCCTTCGAATTGCTTATACACCTTACAGTTGCCTAAAATAACAGTTGTCCCTTCACTTGTCCCTCATACATCCAAGGTAATGACTACTTATTCCTTAATAATAGGGATAGTCTTACCATTTAAAGGATATTTAGGAACAGAAAAGACTTAACTTAGGGTAGGTTCCTCTTATGTACTTGCTCACTTTTCAAAAACATTTCAAAACACTTCACATTTTTCAAGCAATTTTCAAAACAAAGGCTTTATATATATCCGTACATGGGTCATTATAAAGTACTTAAGAAAATTTCTAAACACACATGACACTTCTCAAAACATTTTAAAGTGAGCTAAGTAACTAAGAGCCCATGGATAACCATGGATGTAAAGGGTGCTAACACCTTCCCTTTACATAACTTAGCCCCCGAACCCAAAAATCTTTTAAGGTCTTTCCTGTTCTTTTATGCCCTTTCCTTTTGGATAAAATAAAAGTCGGTGGCGACTCTTGCTATCCGCAACATTTAACTAAAGTCAGTTCTCCCACCGTGTTACAGAACTGGCGACTCTGCTGGGGATTTGTAAAAAGAGGGGTACCCTTAGGAATTAGATCACTTTAAATTTGTTTGCTTTACTTTACTTGTTGGGTGCTCTTATGTGTGAAAGATCCTAACCCGGATCTAGTGTACCTTAGGTAAATGGCAATAGACCAAGGAAACTGTACGGCGTATACCGATATGGTTGATCTGGTGGCCATAGTTAGTGTGACTTCTTGGTTGGTGCTTATGTTCCTTAAGTCAAGTTGAGGATAATATGAGGCTGCCATATGTTGTCAATGCACTAACTAACTTTTAGAACCCTAGTTATCCCATCTTGGCCTTTAGAAAAGTAGTGAGATAACCGGCTTTGGTGAAGACTGAAGTTGGTTGATACTCGATACTACGCTCATTGAGATTCTAAACTTGGGGGGTTTTGGTTGGCAAGTAAGTTGCCTACTGAACAACCACCCTTGTGAAGGATCAATGATATTGAGATCCCTTAGAACCTGGTTACTTTATAGGACAGGATGAACCAACTAAACTTCAGGGGAGGGTACTTACCTTTAAACCTCATGCAAGCCTTTAAACCTAGGGCTATGGTGTGACTTGTTTGTGTGTGCCACATGTTTGTGATTGAGCATAACATCATAGCATCATCATGCATCATAAACATAGCATTTTCACTAACCATTTCAAGGACCAAATGATTTATCTTTGTTCTTTGTTGCAGGTCATGGCTTCTACTCGTAGGAATACTATCAGGATCAACTTTGTAGGGATACCTCCTAAGCTTAAGGAATTGGTTTCTCAAGTTTCTGAAAGTTCCCAGTTCATCAAGAGACATGGTCACCTATTGGATCTAGTCACCTCAGGATTCAATGAAGACATGATGAGTGTTCTGTTTCAGTTCTTTAACCCTAAGCACCATTGCTTCACATTCCCCAACTATCAGCTGGTCCCTACAATGGAAGAGTTCTCTAAACTTCTGGGTATACCTGTTCTTGATCAAAGACCCTTTACAGGCTTGGAAAAAGAACTTAAACCAGAGGTTATTGCTGCAGCTTTACATCTAAAGAAGTCAGACATTGTTTTAGAAACGAGAAGCGGAGTTAAGGGTATTCTTGCTAAGGTGTTGATAGAGAAGGCTCAAGTATTCTTGAAGGCTATGAGCTATGATGCTTTTGAGGAGATCTTAGCCTTGCTGATTTATGGCTTAGTGTTGTTCCCCAATCCAGATCAGTTCATAGACGTTCATGCCATTAACATATTTCTGAGTCACAATCCAGTGCCTACATTGCTTGGAGATATCTTACATTCTCTTCATACTCGTACTACAAAGGCACGAGGAACTCTGATGTGTTGCATACCTTTGCTATCCAGGTGGTTTATTTCTCTAATTCCTCGCTCAGTGATGAAGAATGAACAAGGGTTCAGGTGGTCTAAAAGGATCATGTCACTCTCTCATTCCAATATTCATTGGTGGTCCAGATCTATGGAGAATGTCACTATCATTGACCGTTGTGGGGAGTTTCCTAATGTGCCACTTCTAGGCATAAGAGGAGGCATTACCTACAATCCTTCCTTAGCTCTACGTCAGTTTGGTTACGCTCGGAGTGATGGTCCTCATGACATGTTGATTCAGGGTATTGTGTTTGACTACGACAACGATCTGCAAGGTTACCGTCAAAGGTTCATACGAGCATGGGGGAAAGTGAACAAGGTTGACAGCAAGACTCTGGAGCCCAAGTACACTATTCCTATGGAAGCTTACCTCAGATGGGTGCGATCTCGTGCTCAGACTCTCATGATGCCATATCCTGCCATATCCTGCCATCCTGCCAGTTACTATGGAGCCTGTTGCTGAAGGAGATACCTCTTATACCATCCTTCACCCAGACATGCCCACTGACATGGAAGACTTACAGAGATCCTGGATCCAGTTGAAGGAGCAAAGGGATACTTTCGAGGCTCATTACAAAGCAAGTCAAGAAAGAATCCTGGAGCTAACAAAGCAACTTCACGAGGAGCGGAATCTCAACTCATACCTCAACACAAAGAGGAAACGTCCATGGGAGACTTAAAACCCCATCTTTTGTATTTATTTCATTTCATTTTGTAAGCCCAAAGGGCAAACAAATTTATTACTAATAAAAGTTTACTTTCTTGATTGTTTAAGCAAATTTAAATCCTGCGGTCCTTGAAAACATTGCATACGTATTTATACACCATATCATTGCATCACAGGTTTCTTATCTTCTCGCTGTTTATTTCAGCAATGGCTCTTGAACAAACAGTTAAAGATCTCCAGGCACAAAATGCACAGTTCCAAGAGCTGATCCTGAACTTGTCCAAGGGGCAGGATGAATTGAAGACACTGCTGGCCAAGAAGACTAAGAAGACTAGAAGGTCAGGAGGCCTGATCAACATGGGAAGAAGGTTCAGAGGTCCTGTCAAGACCAAAGAACAGGTTGAAAATTATGAGTCTGAAGAGTCTGAGAAAGAGGGAGGCAGTCTCCACAACACAATGGGGGATTCTGATTCTGAAGCTAACTACTATCATGATCCTAATGAAGATAAGTTCAAGATGTTGGTGGATAGAATGGATGCTATGGAATTGCAAAAGTCTTCTGGGCTGGATTTTGAAGACTTGAGTTTGATATCTGGGGTGGTCATACCCATTGGTTTCAAGGTTCCTGCATTTGTAGTGTATGATGGTGTGTCTTGTCCCAAGCTGCATCTGAGGTCTTATGTCCAGAGAATCCAACCCCATACTACTGATAAGAAATTGTGGATCCATTTCTTCCAAGAGAGCTTGTCTGGAGCTCAACTGGAATGGTACTATCAGTTGGATATTGTCAACATCCGTGATTGGAATGATCTTGATGAGGCTTTTTATAAGCAATATCAATATAATGCTGATCTAGCCCCTACTCACATGCAACTACAGAGCATGTCTATGGGCGCTAAAGAAAATTTTAAGGAGTATGCCCAGAAGTGGAGAGATTTGGCTGGTAGGGTACAACCTCCTCTAACTGACAGGGAGTTAGTGGATATGTTCATGTGTACGTTGAATGGTCCTTTTTACAATCATCTCATTGGAAGCTCATCATCTGGCTTCACTGAGTTGATAATGACAGGAGAGCGCATAGAAAGTGGTATTAGGAGTGGCAAGATCCAAGTGGGTGCTTCTTCATCCAGTACTACAAAGAAGCCCCCTAGTGGGAAGAAAGAGTCGAATGTTGTTTATGGTCAATCTGATCGTAATAGGAGGCATCAATCTGTGAGTGCAGTTCACATCTCCAATCCAACTCCTGCAACACCAGAGCCACCACAGGGCAATCAACAGAGGCCTAGAAGACAGTTCACTAAGCTCAACATGTCACTGGCCCAAGCCTTGCAACACTTGTTGAAGGGTGAACTTATCACTTTGAGGGACCCTCCTCAGAATCCCAATGTTACCTCTCTCAGGTACAATCCTAATGCAAGATGTGCATATCATTCAAATTGTCAGGGACATGATACCAATAGTTGCTGGATATTGAAGAATAAAATTCAGGATATGATCGATGCTGGAGAGATTGAGTTTGACCCTCCGGGAACTCCAAACGTGATTACTGCTCCCATGCCAAATCATGAAAAGACTGTCAATGCCATTGATGAAGTTTCACGTATTTCCTCAGTTGCAGACGTGACTACACCATTGTCTGTTATTAAGAAGAAGTTGGTACAAGCTGGGTTCTTTCTAGGTTGTCATGAAGATTGTGTCTATTGTGCTTATAAGCCGGATAGTTGCTGGAGATTGAAGGACGGAATTCAACGCCTCATGGAAAATTACACAATATTGTTTGAGAGGACACCTTCTGTGGAGAGCATGGTTGAACATATAACTAAAGGTGAGAAGGTTGAAGAAGTGGATATGGTTGATAAAGTGCCGGTAAGGATTACTTCCAAGGGACCTGTAAAAATCACTCGTAAGGGTCCAATTAAAATTACTGCTGAAGGCCCTGTGAAGATTGTTGCTGAAGCTAGAGTGGCTCCTATGATCATTACCACTCCTGGTCCTATTCCATATACTTCTGATAAAGTTGTGCCTTGGCATTATGGGTCCGATGTTTATATTCATGGTGTTAAGCAGGAATCCTTGGCTGATGCACCTGTTGTTCATGAAAATATGGACGTTGATAATATTGTTGGATCTAGTAAGATCACACGAAGTGGAAGAGTTTTCTCTCCTCCGGTTACCTACAAGAATACAATTACTCCAGCTACTACCTCCACTACTGATGCTCGGGGCAAAGGTCCTGTTATTGAACCTGTGCAAACTGATGTACCAGCTGCTGATGATCTTTCTAAGGAGATGGAAGAAGTATTGAAGATCATTCGCAAGAGTGATTATGACATTGTTGATCAATTGGGGCATACTCCCTCCAAGATTTCTATGTTGTCTTTACTGTTGTGTTCCGAGGCTCATGCCAAAGCCTTGATTAAATTTTTGAAGACCGCTCACGTACCACATGAGATTTCTGTAGACCAGTTTGAAAATTGTGTTGCACACTTGACCTATGATAATGGGTTAGGTTTCTCCGATGCTGATTTGACTCTTGCCAAGAGGGATCATAACAGGGCTCTCCATATCTCTATTGAATGCAGGGGCACTACCCTGTCACATGTGTTAATAGACAATGGTTCCTCGCTGAATGTGTTGCCCAAAGAAGTTCTGAATAAGCTTAGTCCTGAAGATGTTGTGTTAAGGCCCAGTAATATAGTGGTGAAGGCTTTTTATGGCTCGAGGAGAGTGGTGCACGGAGAAATTGATCTCCCAATCAAAGTGGGTTCTCAGGTCTTCAATGCTACTTTTTATGTAATGGATATACGTCCGTCATATTCTTGTTTGCTTGGACGTCCCTGGATCCATGGGGCAGGTGCTGTAACTTCTACTTTACATCAGAAGCTGAGATATCCAGTAGAAGGAAAGGTTGTTACTGTTTACAGAGAGGAAGGATATATGATTAGCCATGTGAACACCTTTAAATATCTTGAAGTGGAAGGTGAATATGTTGAAACTCCGTGCCAGACATTCGAAGTAGTTCCTTGGGTTGTTAATAATTATGAAGCTCCTCCTGTTGTCAAGAAAGTTCTTGTGGTCACTAGAGTACCTCCAACAATGGCCTCCCTCAAAGATGCTAGAGCTGTGGTGGATGAAGGTGGTTGTACTATTTGGGGTAAGCTTCCTGACATCCCTTACAAGTCTGACAAATTTCGTTTGGGTTTCACTGCAGAGTCTTAGAAGGCTGTTCGTCGTGCTCGTGCTGTTTGTATCACCAATCAAGGGATTATGAAAGATCAGATCAATGTTGTGGGTGACTATGATGAAGACTACAACTTGGATGCTTGGATTTTTCCTACTGTGGGTGCTGGGCTCAATAATTGGAAAGCTGAAGATGTTATTCCTATCTCCTTTAGTCAGGAGTAAATACTATTACTGTATTGTTACTTTTAAAGTTTGTATTTTTTGAACAATTAAACTCTTAAGCCTTGTGCCTTACCCGGGGCACAATGGTGTGCTTTGTTACGGGATGTCATTTCATTTGCATACTTCATTCAATAAAAATCAGTGGACGTTTCGTTTTCGTAAATATTGTGTTCCTTGTCTTTCTTTTATTATTTTTCCTTTATCAGCTATGTGTTCTTACACACACCCACATCACTAAAATGCAGATCCTCATCCACTCCGGATCCTGTTGATAACAGTTCTACTATTGCCAATTATAATTTCGAGAATCCGATCTATTAAGCTGAAGATGGAAATGAGGACGATTGTGAAGTACCTGTAGAGCTTGCTAGGTTGTTACAACAAGAAGAGAAAGCTATACAGCCACATGAAGAGCCAATCGAAGTTGTGAATCTGGGAACTGAAGAAAACAGGAAAGAAGTCAAGCTAGGGGCTGAATTAGAGGATAATGTCAAGAGCAGATTGATTCAGATGTTACATGATTATGTGGAGATCTTTGCTCAGTCCTATGAAGATATACCAGGGTTGGATACAGACATTGTGGTTCACCGTTTGCCATTAAAATAAGATTGTCGTCCAAAGAAGCAGAAGGTTCGTCGCATGCGTCCTGAAATGTCAGAGAAGATTAAGGCAGAGGTAATGAAACAGTTTGATGCAGGGTTCTTAGCTGTGACTTCTTATCCTCAATGGGTTGCAAATGTGGTGCCGGTACCTAAGAAAGATGGTAAGGTACGTATGTGTGTAGATTACAGGGATTTGAACAAGGCCAGCCCCAAAGATGACTTTCCACTTCCTCATATTGATGTTCTGGTAGACAACACTGCTCAGCATAAAGTATTCTCTTTCATGGATGGTTTCTCTGGTTACAATCAAATCAAGATGAAACCTGAAGATATAGAGAAGACAACATTTGTTACACAGTGGGGCACTTTTTGTTATAAAGTGATGCCCTTTGGTTTGAAGAATGCAGGAGCAACATATCAGCGTGCTATGATGGCTTTGTTTCATGATATGATTCATCATGAGATAGAGGTATATGTGGATGATATGATAGCCAGATCCCAGAATGAAGAACAACATCTTGATCATCTACATAAGTTGTTTGAGAGGTTGAAGAAATACAAGTTGATATTGAACCCAAACAAGTGTACTTTTGGAGTTAGATCTGGTAAGCTCCTGGGTTTCATTGTCAGTGGAAAAGGTATTGAAGTAGATCCTGCAAAAGTGAAAGCTATACAAGAGATGCCAGCTCCCCGTACTGAGAAGGAAGTTAGAGGTTTCTTGGGACGATTGAATTACATTGCAAGATTTATCTCCCAATTAACTGCCACCTGTGAGCCAATCTTCAAGTTGTTGAAAAAAGATCAGGTAATGGAATAGAATGATGAGTGCCAGACTGCCTTTGATGAAATCAAGAAATATCTGCTAGAACCTCCAATTTTGATGCCACCGGTTGATGGAAGACCCTTGATTATGTACTTAACATTGTTAGACAATTCAATGGGGTGTGTGTTGGGGCAACATGACGAGTCTGGTCGAAAAGAGCAGAAAATATACTACCTTAGCAAAAAGTTTACCGACTGTGAAACAAGATACTCACTGCTCGAGAAAACTTGATGCGCTTTGGCATGGGCTGCTCGCCGACTAAGACAATATATGTTGACCCATACTACCTTATTGATTTCAAAGATGGATCCAATCAAGTACATATTCGAGAAGCCTGCTCTCTCCGGAAGAATAGCAAGATGGCAAATGATCTTGACAGAATATGATATACAGTATACTACTCAGAAGGCCATTAAGGGTAGTGTTGTAGCTGATCATTTGGCTCATCAAGCAGTGGATGATTATCAGTCAATGAGTTTTGAGTTCCCTGATGAAGACATTATGATTATTACCAAAGAACCTGGACAATATGACGGACCTGAACAAGGATCTCGATGGACTATGGTTTTTGATGGAGCTTCAAATGCACTTGGTAATGGTGTTGGTGTTGTGATCAGTTCCCCTGAAGGTTGTCATACCCCGATTACTGCCAGACTTTGTTTCTATTGTACCAATAACATGGCTGAGTATGAGGCATGTATCCTGGGTATTAAAGCTGCCATTGATATGAAGATTCAGTTCCTGGACGTATATGGAGATTCAGCCCTGGTAGTAAGTCAGATTAAAGGAGATTGGGATACCAAGCATGACAATCTCATTCCTTACAGAGAGCATGTGTTGTCTTTAATCCCGTATTTTAAAGAGATTACCTTTGGACATATTCCACGAAGAGAAAATCAGTTGGCAGATGCATTAGCCACCATGGCATCCATGTTTGAGATCAGCTGGGATGATGAAGCTCCCAAGATTACTATTGATAGATTTGAGAAGCCTGCATACTGCAATGAGATTGACACTGAAGAAGCAGAGGAGAAGCCTTGGTTCTATGAAGTGAAAAGATATCTTGAAGCTCCGAAGTTCCCTGAAGGGGCATCTGTCAAAGATAAGAAGTTTCTGAGGAGGTTTTCTGCTAAGTTCTTTTTGAGTAATGGCATTTTGTACAAGCGCAATCATGATTCAACTTTGCTTCGTTGTGTGGATAAGAAGGAAGCAACTGAGATTATGGAAGATATGCATGATGGTATCTTTGGAACTCATTCTAGTGGTCATACTATGGCAAATAAGATATTGAGAGCAGGGTACTATTGGTATACCATGGAAGCTGACTGCTATCAACATTCCAGAACATGTCATAAGTGTCAAATCTATGCTGATAAAGTGCATATACATCCATCACCATTGAATGTGTTGACTGCTCCTTGGCCTTTTGCCATGTGGGTGTAAACACCCCAAATTTGCCCTCACCCATTCACACCATGGCTTATGATCATTTCATATGCATAAGTTCAAATCATACCATCTCATATTGCATTTTTACTTCACTGCATTGATTCAAAGTCATCTGCATCTAGGGTTTGTGATCTGAGCAATCCAAGAGCATCTTGAGCCACTGCAAAGGTCATCAATCACTTCAAAGGGGTCCATGTATGTTCAATCATCATATTGTATCCCCACAAAGTCAAGGAAATCAAAGAATCACAAGAACTGAGAATGGCATGGAAGCAGAGCCAGGTTTAACTGCACAGATGACCTAGAATTAGGGTTTTGGTTTCAGAGGCCATAACTCCAAAAATTTTGGTCATTCTTGTTTCTATTGGTCTCTATATGGTATAGGGATCATGCATATCAATTTTCATGAAGAATTTCAATGGGGAAGTCATCTGATCAAGGGTTGACTTCTTGAGCAAGTCAGTACAAAATCAGGGCATCTGAGGCCCCCAATGACCCAACCAAGGGGTGTTCTTCATCATTTTGATTGTGTATGATCTTTATTTGATCATAGAAGATGTTAGAAGTTCACAAAATTGAAGAATTTCAAGCCATTTGCAAAGTTGCCTTTTTGGGAAAATGACTTGTAATGGAAACTTGCCATTTTAGGAAACTTTTTCAACCCTTTCTTTTTGATTCAAAAATGCTTAAAATGGGAAAACTTTGGTCATGAAAGTTGTAGAATGGATCATTCCTTTTTCAAAAAGTACAAGAACTCATTCTAATTCATTTTGGATCAAAAGTTATGGTTTGTCAAAGTTGGGAAAAATCACATAATTTCAAGTTTTCTACCAAAGGGGCAAAGTTGCAAAACCACTTGCCAAGACAAATTGTGCTATCAAATGGACTTCTAATCTTGATACAAACATAAACCAAGGCCTAAAGATCAGATTGCATCAAAAGTTTACTCATTTTCATGACTTGTAGATCAAGAAACTTCAAAAGGGCAAAAGTGGGACAAAGTTGCAAAACATCCTTCAAACCCTAATCCATTTGCTGGCTGGCTTCAAAACTGATCCTAGGGCTCTCCACACTTCTTGCTGCGCAGGACACCCCTCTTGTCCTTGGCTAACTATTGGCCCATACCTCTCTTACACAAAGCTTGACTTTTTTGCAAAAGACCCATACCAATCACAATAGGGCACAACCACTCCACAGACCTATCCATGAGTGATAAGTGGACCAAAGACAAGCCATAACACACAACAACTCATGCTGAAACACACTCCAAGCCATAGTTCAATAAATTCACCTCTTATGCATTTTGCTTCGAATCACACAACACATCCTTCAAACACAAAAACAAACTTCATAGAACATCTCAGCATGTTCCAATGATCATCCCTGGCCCTTCACCTTGCCCTGAAACTCCCTGAAATCAAAACACGGTTTCCTCCCCTCTCTGAACAGAACTCACTCAATCTCTCAAACCAGCCAAAAGAAACTCCAACCAAGCATTGCAAGCTTCTCAGGAGGTCCATTAGAGGCGTTTTGGATCAAAGGGGTAGCCAGAAAGTTCCAAAGATCAAGGCTCCAGTTCAGGTGAGCTCAAGAACATTTTTTCCAGAAACATGTTTTTAAGTTCCTAAATGATTCTCTATGCTTCACTGATCATGTTGATATGTTTTGTTTCGAAAATGATTGAGTATTGAGTATGTATGAAGCTTCTGAAACTTTTTTGACCTAAATGCATTTTGTTTCGATTCAGCTTTGATATGAAAAATAAATGTGTTTTGATTGCTGATTCTTGCTCTATGATGTTTGGGGATGGATTCTGGGCAGAGAGATTAGGTTTTAGGGACCTGGGGAGTGAGCTAGCAATTTTCAGGGAGACATGTGGCCGGAGAAGATGACCGGAGGTCATTTCCGGCCACCAGAGAGTCATTAAGCCCTAATTACGTCATTAATGGGAGTTTGAATGTGGAGCATAGATTTGGTTGACTTTGTTTGACTCCCGCGCGTTTTGGTGGCCTGGATTGTTTCATTAAAGCCCTAATCCACGTCATTAGTTAATTAATCAGGTTTTTTATATTAATCCAGTCAGTTCAAATGCCAGCCGTAGGATAGCGCGCCAGTCAACTCCCGCGCGTTCATTTTGGATACCAGCCACTGGATCTGTTGACTTCCCATTAAAATCAATTTTAATTTCATTTTTCTTGCATTTTCTTTCATATTTATTTTAAAATAGTTAGAAAAATCCCAAAAATATTTCCTTTTGCATTTTTGTTTCAAATATTTTTCTCAATCAGAAAATGATTTTTATTTTATTTTTTTGCATTAAAAATTATTTTTAAATCATTTAAATGTTTATTTTTAATTAATTAATGAAAATTAATTAATTAAAAATACATTTATGTATTTAAAAATCACAAAAAAATTCATGTTGCATTTAGAAACATTTAGAAACATTGTCCAACTCTCAAACCTAATTTCTTTTTTGTTCTTGATGCCTTTTGATCATTTTCATTGGATTTAATTTCATTTTTAGGCATTATTTTGTTTCAAACTTCAAAAATTCATTTCTGCCTAACCATTAAGAGTTGGATGATGATTCTTTTGGCATTGTATCTTGCATAGCATGTAGTTCATAGGTTAAAATTGGTTTGATTTGATCTTGCATTTTCAATTTGTTTTGGCATTTTTCTTGATGAGGTACCTTAAAACCCTAGCAATCTTAGGAAATTCATAACTCTCACTAGGTTAAGAGTTGGATCCTCTCCTTTGGGCAGTGAGTTTGTATAAGTCTAGGGTACCTTTGATTGCATTTTCAAATTTTTATTATGTCATTTGCTTCTGGTTTTGGATTTTTGTTTTGTATGATGCATGAAACCCTAATTTGTGCCTTCCTTTGCATCCATTTCTCATTTGCTTGCATACCATGAATTGCCATGACATTTTGTGCATTCATTTGATTCATAAGACATTTTAGGACATATTAGAATCATGTTTGATCATTGCATCTTTCATTTGCCATGTTGTATGTCATTTGCATTCCATAACTTTTCATGTATGTTCATGGTTCTAAGCATGTCTCTTTTGCATCTTTATGCTTGTTTGATCATTCTCTTGCCTTGCCTCATGTTTGCATCATCTCTTAGCATCATTAACATCATGTATTTGCTTCTGACTTTGTCTTGCATCATGCCATTTCATCTCATTTGCATTGCATTTCATTTCTTTTACTAACTTTTCAGATGGTAAGATACTTTGAGAAGTGAATTTGCCTTCACTTCTCACATTCTCTTTTCATCTCTTTCATAATTCACTTGCTGAATTTTGTATGTGTTTGGGGTTTGAGCTTGCTCATTCATGCTTTTCTCCTTTCTTTCTTCAAGCAACTTGACTTCATAAGTGAAGCAAGTTGTTTTGCTTCTCTCTGCTCCTTCCTCCTTTCATCTGCTTCTCTCCTTGGTGGCTCTTTGAAGATTTCTTTCTTAAGCCTCATTAACCCTAGGAACAACCTAGCATGACAATAATTAGGGTTTTGATTAGTCCCCCATTTAGCTTTTTACCTTTGTGTCATCATTGAGTCTTCTCTTCCCACCTCATAATCAGGGACTAAACCCTAAAGGCTTTAAGGCTTTGTGATTAAGTTTATGCCTACATCCTTCTATTAGGATGGAGTGTATAACTTTAATCCTAAGTGTTAAACCCTTAATGTGTTTAAATCCTTTAATCAATTCATTTAATAATCATCAAGACATCAAGCTTGTAACTTGGGCCTTGCATTAGGGTTCTAATTCTTCCTTAATTGGTTAAGAAAGACTAACCCTAGTGTTAATGGACAAGTCCCCCCCAAGTTGTCTTACAAACCATAAAAAATTATTTCTTCATCTTATCATTAACTAAAATCCATCTAATAAAGGCTTTGTTTTGTCATGAGGTTAATCCCTAATCATGGATCAAGTTGAGGAGTCTTTCTCAGCTTAAATGTTCTCATCTATTATCCTTCTATTAGGATGGTGTAATGAGTCCATTAGATCCTTGATTATGGCTTAATCTCATTACTTAACACTAAACAAAAACAACAAAAACATCTAAATAATCACAAGTAGGTTAATGATCTTAATCCTACTTCAGGGTGATTAAGTGTGAGATGCTGACTTCACACTTAAGGTATTCTCATTACCCCTAATCAGAGGGAGGATGTGATGAGTTTACTAACCCCTTGGTTTAGTCTTAAGCTCATTTTCCTATGACAAATCTCAAAAGCAATAAAAGATTGAAAACACAAAAACAAACAATAATCGTCTCCTTCGGGATTCTTTTCTCATCTCATTCACTCATAAACGAGAACTTGCTTCTTCCGTCTAATGCAAGACAGTTTGCACCTGAGCCAGACAGGTCATACACTTGAGCATAGACAGGTAGGCCGTTCATCAGTCAATTTATCTTTCAGTCTCTTTGAGTCGAACTACGGTGTTCTGACTTCCTCATTGCACGAGAGGATACGTAGGCATAACCTAACGGTTATCGAACAAAAGTTTCTGTATATTCCCCCTCCTTCCAGCATCACTCTTTAAGCCTCATAGTCTTGAGTTTCATTCCTGTTCTTACACTGACACTGTACATACTACACTTTACACTTCTTTTACACTGACACTTGCATTCTTTCCAGCTTTGATACACAAATTGCACTGACACTACCCCTTTAAAACACAAATCTTTTAAGCGTGGATCCCGTCGAGTACGGCGGACAATCTGGGTGCTAATACCTTCCCAGGTTGTAACCAACCCCCTTTCTCAGTCTCTCTGGTTCGCAACCGTCTTATCCATATCTTTCTAGGTCTATGCAGCATTACCTTTCCTCCGGGATAAAAATGCCTAGCTGGCGACTCTTGTCTTTCTGAGTTCACCCTTGTGTGTTCTCTCTCTCCTTTCGCCGATCGTTCGCGTCTGTACCCCTTCTGACCTGTGTGTCATTTGGTGGGAGCGACAGCTTGGCGACTCTGCTGGGGACCCTTATACTGTAACCAGGGCTTCTGGTTCTTTTTGTGGGTTCCTCCTAGCGCTTGCTTGATTTGTGTTTACTGGGGTGTTATGTGCTAATTGTGTTTGTATATTTGTTTTATTTACTGCTTTATGTACAGTTATTTATTGCTTTCTTTATAGCTTTATATACATCATATTGTCATACTGTTATCTAGCTGGATCTGGTTTTGTTGCTTTGGTGGGTGGGGTTCTATTGAGAGTTTGAGGTCCTATACCTGGGACCTGAGTGACACCTAGGCTAGAGTGGTTCATGTTCTTTCCCATTCCATTTCGGTCTGGTGCGGGAATATGAAACACGGTTCAGATGTGGGTTTCTTCTTGAGAACTCTGTGCTACAGATCTCCTGTAGTGCTAGGGCTATCTGGGAAGCCTGCTAAGTCTGGATGACCTTTATTATGACCTTCAGAAACTGAGGTGAATTAGAGGAGGATCTTTTATGGTTATTGTAAACACTGTACCTCCAGGTTAGAAGTGTTTACACTTCTCATAACTGATCCAAGTCTAAGGATCCTTGTTTTAGAACATCACCTGTGAGGGGGTTGGGCTGTTTACAGGTTTGCAGGTACCATTGGCCACATCATACCTTGTTACTATTTGGTTTAAGAGTACTCCATCTTGGACAGTTCTTGTGATTTTAACCCTGGACATGTGACTCTTTATTTGAGTCCCCCACCTTGGTTACTGGACTTCTAAACCTCCATCTAGACTTCTTAGACATACATGGACTTATATCAAGGCAGTAATCAGATCCAGCTTGATCATAAACCCTTGCATATCATTTGCATACTCATCATTGCATCATTTAACATTTGTTTATTTGTTTTTCAGGGTATCCATATTATCTGGCTTGGTTTTGACCCCTTCATCTGCATTGACCCCTGTTCATCAGTATCTGCTTCAGCTATCTTCATCAGTTATCTGCTTCAGCTACTCTCATCACCAGCTTCAGCCTATCAGTGGCTCATCTCCAGTATCAGTCTTCATCATCAGCACTTGTTCTCAGCTCTTCACTAGCAGTCATGGCACCCAAGAAGAGCAACATTTCATACCATTTCTTTGAGCCTGTACTGACTGGCATCAGGCAGATCCAGGCACTTATCACTCCAGACCACATCCCTTCATTCAGAGAGCATTATGGAGGCATCCTTGATATGGTTATGGACCTGGACCCTTCTCAGATGAGTTTGATCCACACTTGCCTACAGTTTTATGACCCTCCTTTGAGATGTTTCACTTTCCAGAACTTCCAGCTAGGACCTCTGTTGGAGGAGTTCTCATCACTGATTGGAGTGCCTATTAGGGGTGGAATTCCCTTCAACCCTGAGATGGTTTCTCCCAGCAATGAAGAAGTGGCAAAAGCACTATACCTGGAACCTGTTTTGATTGAGCAGAACATGACAACAAAGGCTGGAATCCCTGGCCTACACTTGGACTTTCTGACTTCTCAGGCCATCCTGAAGGCCTCCTTGGGAGAATGGAGGGCAGTTTGTGCATTATTAGCCCTCAGTATTTATGGGGTTATACTGTTTGCAGATGAGCCCAAGTTTATCAGCAAGAATGCCATTCATCTTTTCATTCTGAGGAATCCAGTACCCACATTGCTGGGAGACTTTTATTATTCTGTTCACCAAAGAAATGAGAAGCAAAGAGGGAGGTTGGTGAGATGTTGTGCTCCCCTATTCCATACCTGGCTGCTTAAACACTTACCCAAGACTGATGCCTTCTTGAATCCTCACCAACAGAAGAATTGGGCTAAGAGACTTATTGCTTTGACTTCAGATGACATCACATGGTGCACCCAAAGCACCAAAGGCAGGGACATAATTACTAGCTGTGGACAGTTCCCCAATGTACCTCTGATAGGAGTGAAGGGTTGCATCAACTACAACCCTTTGCTGTTTAAAAGACAGTTGGGCTATGCTTTGGTTCACCCTCCTAGAGTGCAAGACTTGGCTGAAACCCTTTATTGTGAGATAAAACCTAATCTAGCTGTTGTCAGACAAGCATCCTGGGCTTGGGACAACATCCAGGCCAAAGGGATGGCCATTCTTGGGAGATGCAATAATGTGGCTTCAGCTCAGTATTATGAATGGTCTCATGCTAGGGCTCAGATTTCTGGGATGCCTTTCACCATTGAGGATGCACCTGGACCATCCACAGCACCACCTCCAGCCACTATCAGCCTGGAAGAATTTGAGAAACTGAAGGAGAGGAATGAGAATCTGTCTCAAGCTCTAAAGAGGACCCTCTAGGAGAGGAGTGATGGTCGTTTAGACATTGAGAGGTTGGAAAAGCTTAAGGTGGAGCATCTAGCCAAGATTGAGAAGGCAGAGGACTACATCAAGAAATCAAGAGCTGGGGAGCAAATTTTGAAGAATGCCTGTAAAGAGGCCCAGTTTCAGAAGGCTAAGACTGATCTCTATCTGAAAGAAAGTCAAGCTAGGTAGGTCAGAATCACTGAAGCTCGCACTCAAGAAGATAAGAGAACTCAGGACAGGATTGAGCAATTGGAGGCCAATGAAAAGAAACAACAGGAGGCTCTGCTAGCAGTCCAGAAGGAGATTTCAGAGTTGAAGCTTAGGGCTGGTGTGAAGAGGTCAAAGGACCAAGACAGGCACAAGAAGCTGACCACTGCTATTGCCACCAGGAACCTTCTTATCAGAAACATTACAGAGCATCCGACTGGTCCCGTAACTGAAGCACTTCTGAAGGAGGTTAAGGAGGATGAATTTGGATTAGATGTTTGACTCCTTTGCTTGTTGTTATTTCCATTTCATGTACTTTTCTTTTTATGATTGTATTTTGACCCCTCAAGGGCATGTGTTGTAAAAAACAAACTATGTATGATCCACCACTTGTAATGTATTTGTCAGTTTATTTCATTTGAGTTTCTTTTCTCAAGCAACATCAAAGCATCTTCCTCAGGGGTCTGGAAAGGTCAAAACCAAGAGCCAAGCCGGATACCTTGGAAAACAAATAAGCATACTGCATTGCATACTAACTCTTGTTTTGTTTTGTTGGATTTTGTCTTGTTTGTTACTAACTCTGTTGTGGTTCAGGAATTATTGCTCGCCGTCGGATGTTCCCTCTCAACCGTCCGCACAGGTATCCTACTCGCAACAATCTTCCTGGTATCCAGATGGATCAAGTACAGCAAGATCTGACAGAGGTCAGAACTCAGATGACTAATGAAAGGCTGGAGATGAGAAACCAAATGACCCAATTCATGGAAGTAATGAATGGCTTGGCCCAAAGTCAAGAAAGGTTGAGGGCATTGGTAGAAAGACAAACCCCGGAAGAACCCCATCTGGGAACTGGAGGAACAAGTAACAATGAAAGGGGTCAGCCCCATGTTAACCCACCAGTATATGGGCCTCATCTACATCCGGAAGTCAACATCCCGATTAATGTGCAAGGAAATACTACTGGGCGGAGGATTTTACAAGAAGACCCCCAAGAGGAGCAATTCACTGTGATGGGAGTTGGGGATGAAACCTATGATAGGAGGTTTGATGAAATTGCTGAGAAGTTGAGATCTCTGGAGTCTCAAAATTCCTTAGGATTTGATGTCATGGATATGGGGCTAGTGGATGGGGTAAGGATTCCCCACAAGTTTAAACCCCCGTGCTTCGAGAAGTACAATGGAACTTCTTGTCCACGAACTCACTTGCAATCCTTTCTGGGAAGACTCAAAGTGTACACCATGGATGAAAAACTGTGGATGTTTTACTTTGAAGACAGTTTGACTGGGGCTTCAAGGGAGTGGTATTCACATTTAACTAGGGCTACTATCAGATGCTGGAAGGACCTAGCTGAGGCCTTCATCAGACAATACCAATACAATCTGGACATGGCTCCTAACAGGACCCTTTTGATGGGAATGTCTCAGTCCTCCAGAGAAAGCTTCAGGGAATATGCCCAGAGGTGGAGACAGCTTGCTGCTGTTGTCCAGCCACCCATGTCGGAAAGAGAAATGGCCGACATGTTTATGAATACTCTGCAAGGAACATATATTGATAGGCTAGCTGCCTTTTCTTCCACCAGCTTCGCTGACGTAGTTATAGCTGGAGAAAGAATTGAAAGCCTTCTGAAGATGGGCAAGATTTCTGATAATGGTGCAAGTTCGTCTAGTAACCCCAGGAAGCCTTTTGTGGGACCTAGAAGAACTGTTGAGACAAATGCCATTCATGCCAGCAGGGGCAGACCTCAGTATGTCCACAGATCAGTAGCAGCTGTCACCATTCCAGCTCCGATTCCTCAGCAACCAGCATATCAACCACCACAACAACCACACTATCAACAGCAAGTTCAGTGTCCGCCACAAAGGACCTACAACAACAATAACAACAATCAACAGCAAAGACCCTTTCAGCAAAGGCCATCACAGGAAAATAGGGTGATTGATCCAATCCCTATGCCTTATGCCGCTTTATTGCCACAACTCCTGAAGCTCAACTTGGTTGAATTAAGGACATTGGCACCACCAGATCCCTCTAATCTGCCAAGAAATTATGATGTCAACGCCAGATGTGTTTTCCATTCCAATGCACCTGGCCACAATACGGAAAAGTGTAGGGATTTACAAATGAAGGTGCAAGATCTGGTGGATTCTAAAGCCCTCAACTTTGCACCCCCTCCAAGTGTCACCAAGAATCCCATGCCCAATCATGGAGGACCAAGAATTAATGCCATTGAGGAAGATAAGCCATCTTTCTTAATTACCAGCGTTGGACAGATTCGAACACCTCTGGTCGAAATTAAAGCTCAGCTCCTAGAGTGCCAGATGTTCCCCGGGTGTGAGCTCGGTTGTGGGTACTGCAACATTTCGGTCAACGGGTGTGATAATTTGAGAAGCGGCATAGATGGTCTTATCAAAAGTGGTATACTTCAAATCACAACAACGGCGCCTACAAATCCAGCAATCCCTTTGACAACAATTCCTGACTCTTCTACAACTGCAACAACAATCATTCCGACCAATTCATCAATATCATCAACAATGGCTTCATCCATTACTTCAACAAACCAGATGTCAACAACCATTTCTTCTACAACATCAACATCCCTTTATTCAGCAGGATCTTCTACAACACCAACAGACATTAATGAAGATATCTCAGCAGTCACTATCTACTATGATCCATCAGATGTTCCTCCAAACAACAACTTTCAGCAACAAACAGTGGCACTTCCTGCCAGGTCACCAGTCACCATCTACTACGATCCTCACACCATTTCAGTACCCTCCTCTGCAGCAGTCAGTCCAGTTACCATCACGGTGCCTGGACCAGTTCCATATGAAAGCAGTAATGCCATACCTTGGCATTATGGCTCTGACCTCTACTGCAACGGAGAGAAAATCACTTTGGACTCTTCAACTTCTTCTCCACAGATTGATAATGTTGGGGGAGGCGGAGGCTTCACCAGAAGCGGACGCCTTTTTGCCTCACAATTGCAAAGACCTAATGCCGAAGCAGAAGCTGCTGCCAAAGCAAAGGGGAAGAGTGTGATATCTGAAGAACCAGTTCTCAAAGAGACTCAAAAGACATCTTTTGAACAAGATGTAGACGAGTTTATGAGGATCATAAAGAGAAGTGATTACAAAGTGGTGGATCAGCTTCACCAAACTCCCTCAAAAATCTCCATTTTATCCTTGTTGATGTGTTCTGAAGCTCACAGGAATGCATTACTGAAAGTCCTGCACGCAACATACGTGCCAGAGGAGATCACCGTTAATCAGCTAGAAACTGTGGTGGCAAATGTCAACACCAGTCATGGACTGGGCTTTACCAATGCTGACTTAGCAACTGAGGGGCGTAACCACAACAAGGCTTTACACATCACTCTAGAATGCAAGGATGTTGTTCTATCCCATGTACTGGTGGACACTGGGTCTTCACTCAATGTTCTACCAAAGAAAGCCTTGGTGAAGCTGGAGTACGATGGCTTGGCATTACGTCCAAGTAATTTGGTGGTGAGAGCATTTGATGGCTCTAAAAGATCAGTACTTGGGGAGATTGATCTGCCTGTGATGATTGGCCCGCAGACTTTTAAAATTACCTTCTATGTGATGGACATTCAGCCGGCCTACAGCTGTTTGTTGGGTAGACCTTGGATCCATGCCGCTGGCGCTGTTACGTCTACCCTTCACCAGAAGCTGAAATTCGAGTGGGAAGGCCAGATCATCACCATCTGTGGTGAAGAAGATATCTTTGTTAGCCATCTGGTTACGTATAAGTATATTGAGATGGATGGAGAGATCCATGAAACTATGAGCCAAGGGTTTGAGGCCCTGAACATTAACGAAGCATCTGTTGTACTGGGAACCTCCATGACGTCTTATCAGCAAGCCAGGAAGGTTGTTGAAGAGGGAACTGCCCAAGGCTGGGGCAAGCTGCTGCCCGTGGAGAAGAAGGAGGACAGATTTGGGTTGGGTTACAAACCAACTCAACAAGATCAGTCAGAGGCTGCCAAGAAGCCCAATTTTATCAGCGGGGGAATGCTCACCCCGGATGCAGTGAACAACTTGGAAGATGAGTCGGAAGATGAGCGCAACCTGGAGAGCTGGATACGTCCAAGGATCCCGGGGAGCCATATCTCAAACTGGTCTTCCCAGGAAATTATAAGGGTTACTCCTGCAGAGTAATTATTATTTCCTGTATATTTTAAGCATGCATCAAGTCTTGCATCTTGCCCAAGATGACAAGACTCATTTTGTAATCGGGCCATCTTGTAATTTTGTGCAAACAGATTAATCAATGAATATCGGACATCTTTTGCAAATGAGTCTTTTTCTTTTCCGCTCACTGTCTTTCATTTTTTCTTTTTGTACAAAAGTAAAATGGCAATGTTTTCCAAAATGACAAACTTCATTTCACTTTTTTTCTAAACAAGATTAAAATCAATCACTAAAATAAACAATATAAACCCTTGTAGAGAGTGCCTTCCAGACTGCACCGACAACAACATTGCTATGACTTCGTATGACTTTGACAATCCAATCAATCAAGCTGATGAAGGGGTTGAAGAAGATTATGAGCTTCCTGAAGAGCTAGCCAGGTTGTTAAGGCAAGAGGAGAAGGTTATCACCCCCCATCAGGAGGAGGTTGAAACGGTTAATCTTGGTACGGAAGAAGATGTGAAAGAAGTTAAGATCGGGGCCTGCCTACAAGACTCAGTGAAATAGCAATTGATTGACATGCTTCGAGAGTATGTGGATGTTTTCGCTTGGTCTTATCAGGATATGCCAGGGTTGGACACCGATATTGTCATGCACAAGCTGCCTTTAAAAGAAGACTGCCCGCCAGTAAAACAGAAGTTGCGTCGTACTCACCCGGATATGGCAATAAAGATAAAGGAAGAGGTACAAAAGCAGTGGGACGCCGGCTTCCTTGCTGTAACTAGCTATCCGCCGTGGGTTGCTAATATTGTACCTGTTCCTAAGAAAGACGGCAAAGTGAGGATGTGTGTGGATTACCGGGATCTGAACAGAGCCAACCCGAAGGATGATTTCCCTTTACCTCACATTGATGTATTGGTTGATAATACGGCTCAGTTCTCGGTGTTCTCCTTCATGGATGGATTTTCAGGATACAACCAGATCAAAATGTCACCTGAAGACATGGAGAAGACAACTTTCATCACACCCTGGGGCACGTTCTGTTATAAGGTGATGCCATTCGGACTGAAGAATGCTGGTGCAACTTATCAACGGGCTATGGTGACATTATTCCACGACATGATCCATAAAGAAATTGAATGTTATGTGGATGACATGATTGCCAAGTCCCTCACAGAAGAAGACCACCTGGTAAATCTGTTGAAGTTATTCAAGCGTCTGAGGAAGTACCAACTGAAGTTAAACCCCAACAAGTGCACATTCGGGGTGCGATCTGGTAAGCTGCTGGGATTCATTGTAAGTGAGAAGGGGATTGAAGTTGACCCTGATAAAGTTAAAGCCATTCAAGAAATGCCTGCACCAAAGACTGAAAAAGAGGTTCGGGGGTTTCTAGGTAGATTGAACTACATCTCAAGGTTCATATCTCACCTTACTGCAACCTGTGAGCCTTTGTTCAAGCTGTTAAGGAAAGAACAAACGGTCAGGTGGAATGAAGACTGCCAGAGGGCTTTTGACAAAATTAAGGAATACTTACAAGAACCTCCGATCCTTATGCCTCCAGTTGAAGGAAGACCTCTGATAATGTACTTGACAGTATTAAAAGAGTCAATGGGGTGTGTGCTGGGCCAGCATGACGAGTCTGGTCGAAAAGAGTATGCAATTTACTACCTAAGCAAAAAGTTTACCGACTGTGAACAACGTTATTCACTGCTCGAGAAAACTTGTTGTGCTTTAGCGTGGGCTGCTCGCCGACTAAGGCAGTATATGTTGACCCACACTACTTTGTTGATATCAAAGATGGACCCAGTTAAGTACATTTTTGAGAAGCCAGCACTTACCGGACGGGTTGCAAGATGGCAAATGATCCTAACAGAGTATGATATTCAGTACACATCTCAGAAAGCCATCAAGGGCAGTGTGTTGTCTGATTATCTTGCTGAGCAACCTATTGATGATTACCAGCCTATGAGATTTGACTTCCCTGATGAAGACATCATGTTCATAAAAGCAAAAGATCATGAGGAGCCTATTCACACTGAAGGGCCTGACCCAGAAGAAGAATGGACTATGATGTTTGATGGGGCTGTTAATATGAATGGTCGTGGTGTTGGTGCAGTACTCATTACACCTAAGGGAGTTCACATGCCTTTCTCGGAAAAACTCACCTTTAACTGCACTAACAACGAAGCTGAATACGAAGCTTGTATTATGGGTCTTGAGGAAGCCATTGACCTCAGGATCAAGACTTTGACTGTGTTCGGAGATTCAGCTCTGGTAGTTAATCAAACCAACGGCAAATGGTACACACACCAGGATCATCTGATACCTTACAGGGATTATACAAGGAGGTTATTGACTTTCTTTACAACGGTCAAGCTTGAGTATATCCCTCGGGAAGAGAATCAGTTTGTAGATGCTCTGGCTACCATTTCATCCATGATCAAAGTTCAAGCTGCCAACTTTGTGCCTCGGATTTCAGTGTCCAGACTTGACAGACCAGCATATGTATTTGCAGCAGACATTGTCAAAGATGATAAGCCTTGGTTCCATGACATCAAATGCTTCTTGGAGGATCAAACATACCCACCTGGGGCATCTTCCAATGATAAGAAGACATTAAGAAAGCTAGCTGGTAGTTTCTTTCTGAATACTGACGGTTCCTTGTACAAGAGAAACTTTGATATGGTACTCCTCAGATGCGTTGATAGGACAGAAGCAGACTTGTTGATGCACGAAGTGCACGAAGGATCCTTTGGTACCCATGCAGGAAGGCATGCAATGGCTAAAAAGTTGCTAAGATCAGGTTATTACTGGATCACAATGGATGCAGATTGTTGTGCTTATGCCAGAAAATGCCATAAATGCCAGATTTATGCGGATAAAGTGCATGTGCCTCCGAATCCTCTGAATGTGATGTCTTCACCCTGACCCTTTGCCATGTGGGGCATTGATATGATTGGCAAGATTGAACCGACTGCTTCAAATGGCCACAGATTCATCCTGGTGGCCATTGACTATTTTACCAAGTGGGTTGAAGCCGCTTCCTATGCAAATGTTACAAGGCAGGTAGTAGCCCGATTTCTAAAGAGAGACATCATTTGTCGGTATGGAGTGCCCGAGCGAATCATTACGGATAATGGTTCCAACTTGAATAACAAAATGATGGCAGAGCTATGCCGGGACTTCAAGATCCAACACCACAATTCTTCTCCTTACAGGCCAACGATGAATGGTGTTGTTGAGGCAGCTAATAAGAATATCAAGAAGATTGTGCAAAAGATGGTAGTCACCTACAAAGACTGGCATGAAATGCTACCGTTTGCCTTGCATGGGTACCGTACATCAATCAGAACGTCCACTGGGGCAACACCGTATCAGCTTGTGTATGGTATGGAGGCAGTCCTACCAGTTGAAGTTGAATTACCCTCCCTGCGGGTACTGGTGGATGTTAAGCTGAACGAAGCAGAATGGGTCCGGTCTCGATACGAACAACTAAGTCTGATTGAAGAGAAAAGATTGGCTGCGATCTGCCATGGGCAGCTGTATCAGAAAAGAATGAAGAAAGCCTTCGATCAGAAAGTCAGACTTCGAGAGTACCAAGTAGGAGATCTTGTGCTGAAAAGACTCCTCCCTCCTCATACAGACCACAGGGGCAAGTGGACTCCGAATTATGGAGGGCCATTCGTAGTAAACAAAGTTTTCTCTGGTGGAGCACTGATGCTCAGCACTATGGATGGTGAAGACTTCCCGTCCCCTGTGAATTTAGATGCAGTTAAAAAATACTTCGCATAAAATGACCCGCTGGACATAAAAACAGAATGAAAGTCCAGGAAAAAATAGGGCATCCCGGCGAGTCAAAAACAGAATAAAAGACTTGGGCAAAAATAAGGGAAAATAAACAAAAAAATGTACACCCGCTGAGTTGAAAAGCCACATTGGACAACTCAGGCAAAAATGGGTATCCCGGTGGATTGAAAACCCGAAAGGGCGATCCACGCAAAATAAGGGAATAAGCGAACAACTGCATTCTGAATTCGTCTGTATCACTTACAACTTGGTAAGCTTCGAAAGGATTAAGCTTCTTTCAGAATCAGCCTTCTTCAGAAAGCAAGACGAGAAGAACGTCAAATGTCATACGAGTCATAACAAAAGGGAAGCTCCTTGAAGCGTCGCCAACATTGCCAACATCTTGTTTCTCAATTTGTAACGATCTCCTCATTTTAGGGGATTTGTTTCTTTGACTGTATCTTGCCAATTCAAGGCACGTGAATTAATAAAATCAGATTCTCAGTCATGTTTCGTCTCGTACATTTTTATTTTTGTTTGCAAAAAATGTCCGATATCCCTAAGGTACTGATTGCATAAATACAGATGCTCTTTATACTAAGAATACGTGCTTACAGGAAAGATGCTTACTCCCGGGAGTGTTTGAACTCTTATGATGGAATCCGGTAAGGGATACCTTGGGATTACTTGTGCGTTTCTCTGTCTTTTCAGGATTGCAGGTATTCAAAGCACAGCCTGGGGCATGAAAGCTTCATCCCAGCAAGCTGGCAAATCATTATCTACTCAGTCTTAGCACCGGAGGTGTTTTCTCCCCAGCTAAGTTGCCATCCATTATTCCTCCTCAGCCAAGTACAAAGCCAGGGAACCATCTCCCCACATAATGTCAACCTCTACCCAGAAGAGCAACGCGCGAAGGAATCATAACAGAGTGAAGAAAGCTTCTACAAACCCCAGCTGGGTCCCTCATTAATGAGATAGGTTTATCAATGACCTATTCCCCAAGCAAAGCCATACATGACAGACCTAACAGTGATCTCATCCCCAGCTGGGATGTCCACTTCAAGCAGATCAGCCAGAGATCTTCTCAGCAATGGGATCCGGATCCCGGATCGGTATCTCTGCATGATCATAGCATTCGCATCATATTCTCCCCACAGAGCGTAGCATTCCATCTAATACGGAGCATTACGGCAAAAATCAAACATGTTGCATAATCATGAGCCATAATCTGAATCAAACACTTGTGAAAACTGACAATCCATCAACGATATACAGAATGCTCCCCAAAGTTCCCCGACAGAAAGCCCAAACATTTCTCTTACGAATACAAATACTTCTTGACACCCGTCCGTGTCATATCCCCAGCAGAAAGCCAAAGCGTCCCCTTTGCACTCACAGATACATATATACACAATTCCTTGACGCCCGTCCGTGTCACCTTCCCCAGCATAGTTACCTAAACACTTTGTAAACCATACACCTGTTTATAATACACTTTTCTCTTTCTTGACACTCGTCAGTGTCACTCTCCCCAGCAAGTTAAACACTCATCTGTACACCACTCATACTTATTACTCCTGTTCCACTCATACAGATACTCGTCCGTATCTTGTATACACCACTTATGCCTCCTCAGATTCGACACTCGTCCGTGTTCTTTGTTAACCAGTTGGTACTCGTCTGTATCATCATCTCAGAACATGCGTCAAGCGTTTGTTTCTACCTGATACCCATCCGTATCACGGTCTTAAGGATGCTTGTCCGCATCTTTAATCCATACACCATGCCAAACACTTAGGTCTTCTTGAATTTAGACACTCGTCTGTGTCTATCATTCCCCAGAAGAGTTCCTTAGATCCGACACTCGTCTGTGTTCTTTGTTAACCAGTTGATACTCGTCCGTATCATCATCTCTGAACATGTGTCAGTTTTTGTTTTTACCTGATACTCGTCTGTATCATAGTCTTAAGGATGCTCGTCCGCACCTTTAGTCTATACACAGTGCCAAAACACTTATACCTTTCATTTTCTTGGATATAAACACTCGTCCGTGTTTACTATTCCCCAGCAAAGTCCTCAACAAAACTTGTTAAACTATTTCTTTTCTATCTGACATTCGTCCTATGTCATGATACTTCAGGCAGCCGTACCCTGCCAGGTGATCGTCCTTCACCTTTGGATGATCGTCCCTCATCCTATCCCCAGCGGAGTCTCCATTATTGGACCCCTTTTCTATCCGGCATTCGTCCTATGTCGTGATATTTTCAGCAGCCGTCCCCTGCTAGGTGATCGTCCTTCACCTCCTGATGATCGTCCTTCATCATTTTATCCGATGGCCATCCCCATCGTTGATCTTGTTATCTGACATTCGTCCTATGTCATGACAAACCCTGAGAGCAACCGTACCCTGCTAGGTGATCGTCCTTCACCTCTTGATGATCGTCCTTCATCATGCTTACCCGATGGCCGTCCCCATCGTCGACCTTGTTACCCGACATTCGTCCTATGTCGTGGTATTTTCGGCAACCGTACCTTGCCCGGTGATCGTCCTTCACCTTAGATGACCGTCCCTCATCTTATCCCCAACAGAGCAGCCGTCCCCTGCTAGGTGATCATCCTTCACCTTTGATGACCGTACCTCATCATTTATTTCATTTACCTATAATCCCCAGAAAGTCTTATAGCTTTTCTTGATGGTCGTCCCCATCATAATCTTATATCCCCAGCTTGTCGGCCGTCCCCGTCATTGCTTCATTTCCCGCATGTCGGTCGTCCCCGTCATTGCTTCTCCCCAGCAGTCGTCCTCTGCTCGGCAGTCGTCCTCCGTCGCCCGCACTTTATAATATACTTTACAATCTATATCCCTCTTCTTCTTCATTCTGTGAGTGCAAATTTTGGACTGTCTTTGGTATTCAACCACAAGTTATCTTGTTTGCCTGTTAAGCCGTTGCTTACATCCCGCACAGCTAACTCATGTTTGAATAGGGGCAGCTGTAAACACCCCAAATTTGCCCTCACCCATTCACACCATGGCTTGTGATCATTTCATATGCATAAGTTCAAATCATACCATCTCATATTGCATTTTTACTTCACTGCATTGATTCAAAGTCATCTGCATCTAGGGTTTGTGATCTGAGCAATCCAAGAGCATCTTGAGCCACTGCAAAGGTCATCAATCACTTCAAAGGGGTCCATGTATGTTCAATCATCATATTGTATCCCCACAAAGTCAAGGAAATCAAAGAATCACAAGAATTGAGAATGGCATGGAAGCAGAGCCAGGTTTAACTGCACAGATGACCTAGAATTAGGGTTTTGGTTTCAGAGGCCATAACTCCAAAAATTTTGGTCATTCTTGTTTCTATTGGTCTCTATATAGTATAGGGATCATGCATATCAATTTTCATGAAGAATTTCAATGGGGAAGTCATCTGATCAAGGGTTGACTTCTTGAGCAAGTCAGTACAAAATCAGGGCATCTGAGGCCCCCAATGACCCAACCAAGGGGTGTTCTTCATCATTTTGATTGTGTATGATCTTTATTTGATCATAGAAGATGTTAGAAGTTCACAAAATTGAAGAATTTCAAGCCATTTGCAAAGTTGCCTTTTTGGGAAAATGACTTGTAATGGAAACTTGCCATTTTAGGAAACTTTTTCAACCCTTTCTTTTTGATTCAAAAATGCTTCAAATGGGAAAACTTTGGTCATGAAAGTTGTAGAATGGATCATTCCCTTTTCAAAAAGTACAAGAACTCATTCTAATTCATTTTGGATCAAAAGTTATGGTTTGTCAAAGTTGGGAAAAATCACATAATTTCAAGTTTTCTACCAAAGGGGCAAAGTTGCAAAACCACTTGCCAAGACAAATTGTGCTATCAAATGGACTTCTAATCTTGATACAAACATAAACCAAGGCCTAAAGATCAGATTGCATCAAAAGTTTACTCATTTTCATGACTTGTAGATCAAGAAACTTCAAAAGGGCAAAAGTGGGACAAAGTTGCAAAACATCCTTCAAACCCTAATCCATTTGCTGGCTGGCTTCAAAACTGATCCTAGGGCTCTCCACACTTCTTGCTGCGCAGGACACCCCTCTTGTCCTTGGCTAACTATTGGCCCATACCTCTCTTACACAAAGCTTGACTTTTTTGCAAAAGACCCATACCAATCACAATAGGGCACAACCACTCCACAGACCTATCCATGAGTGATAAGTGGACCAAAGACAAGCCATAACACACAACAACTCATGCTGAAACACACTCCAAGCCATAGTTCAAGAAATTCACCTCTTATGCATTTTGCTTCGAATCACACAACACAGCCTTCAAACACAAAAACAAACTTCATAGAACATCTCAGCATGTTCCACTGATCATCCCTGGCCCTTCACCTTGCCCTGAAACTCCCTGAAATCAAAACATGATTTCCTCCCCTCTCTGAACAGAACTCACTCAATCTCTCAAACCAGCCAAAAGAAACTCCAACCAAGCATTGCAAGCTTCTCAGGAGGTCCATTAGAGGCGTTTTGGATCAAAGGGGTAGCCAGAAAGTTCCAAAGATCAAGGCTCCAGTTCAGGTGAGCTCAAGAACATTTTTTTCCAGAAACATGTTTTTAAGTTCCTAAATGATTCTCTATGCTTCACTGATCATGTTGATATGTTTTGTTTCGAAAATGATTGAGTATTGAGTATGTATGAAGCTTCTGAAACTTTTTTGACCTAAATGCATTTTGTTTCGATTCAGCTTTGATATGAAAAATAAATGTGTTTTGATTGCTGATTCTTGCTCTATGATGTTTGGGGATGGATTCTGGGCAGAGAGATTAGGTTTTAGGGACCTGGGGAGTGAGCTAGCAATTTTCAGGGAGACATGTGGCCGGAGAAGATGACCGGAGGTCATTTCCGGCCACCAGAGAGTCATTAAGCCCTAATTACGTCATTAATGGGAGTTTGAATGTGGAGCGTAGATTTGGTTGACTTTGTTTGACTCCCGCGCGTTTTGGTGGCCTGGATCGTTTCATTAAAGCCCTAATCCACGTCATTAGTTAATTAATCAGGTTTTTTATATTAATCCAGTCAGTTCAAATGCCAGCCGTAGGATAGCGCGCCAGTCAACTCCCGCGCGTTCAGTTTGAATACCAGCCACTGGATCTGTTGACTTCCCATTAAAATTAATTTTAATTTCATTTTTCTTGCATTTTCTTTCATATTTATTTTAAAATAGTTAGAAAAATCCCAAAAATATTTCCTTTTGCATTTTTGTTTCAAATATTTTTCTCAATCAGAAAATGATTTTTATTTTATTTTTTTGCATTAAAAATTATTTTTAAATCATTTAAATGTTTATTTTTAATTAATTAATGAAAATTAATTAATTAAAAATACATTTAGGTATTTAAAAATCACAAAAAAATTCATGTTGCATTTAGAAACATTTAGAAACATTGTCCAACTCTCAAACCAAATTTATTTGTTGTTCTTATTGCCTTTTGATCATTTTCATTGGATTTAATTTCATTTTTAGGCATTATTTTGTTTCAAACTTCAAAAATTCATTTATGCCTTACCATTAAGAGTTGGATGATGATTCTTTTCGCATTGTATCTTGCATAGCATGTAGTTCATAGGTTAAAATTGGTTTGATTTGATCTTGCATTTTCAATTTGTTTTGGCATTTTTCTTGATGAGGTACCTTAAAACCCTAGCATTCTTAGGAAATTCATAACTCTCACTAGGTTAAGAGTTGGATCCTCTCCTTTGGGCAGTGAGTTTGTATAAGTCTAGGGTACCTTTGATTGCATTTTCAAATTTTTATTATGTCATTTGCTTCTGGTTTTGGATTTTTGTTTTGTATGATGCATGAAACCCTAATTTGTGCCTTCCTTTGCATCCATTTCTCATTTGCTTGCATACCATGAATTGCCATGACATTTTGTGCATTCCTTTGATTCATAAGACATTTTAGGACATATTAGAATCATGTTTGATCATTGTATCTTTCATTTGCCATGTTGTATGTCATTTGCATTCCATAACTTTTCATGTATGTTCATGGTTCTAAGCATGTCTCTTTTGCATCTTTATGCTTGTTTGATCATTCTCTTGCCTTGCCTCATGTTTGCATCATCTCTTAGCATCATTAACATCATGTATTTGCTTCTGACTTTGTCTTGCATCATGCCATTTCATCTCATTTGCATTGCATTTCATTTCTTTTACTAACTTTTCAGGTGGTAAGATACTTTGAGAAGTGAATTTGCCTTCACTTCTCACATTCTCTTTTCATCTCTTTCATAATTCACTTGCTGCATTTTGTATATGTTTGGGGTTTGAGCTTGCTCATTCATGCTTTTCTCCTTTCTTTCTTCAAGCAACTTGACTTCATAAGTGAAGCAAGTTGTTTTGCTTCTCTCTGCTCCTTCCTCCTTTCATCTGCTTCTCTCCTTGGTGGCTCTTTGAAGATTTCTTTCTTAAGCCTCATTAACCCTAGGAACAACCTAGCATGACAATAATTAGGGTTTTGATTAGTCCCCCATTTAGCTTTTTACCTTTGTGTCATCATTGAGTCTTCTCTTCCCACCTCATAATCAGGGACTAAACCCTAAAGGCTTTAAGGCTTTGTGATTAAGTTTATGCCTACATCCTTCTATTAGGATGGAGTGTATAACTTTAATCCTAAGTGTTAAACCCTTAATGTGTTTAAATCCTTTAATCAATTCATTTAATAATCATCAAGACATCAAGCTTGTAACTTGGGCCTTGCATTAGGGTTCTAATTCTTCCTTAATTGGTTAAGAAAGACTAACCCTAGTGTTAATGGACAAGTCCCCCCCAAGTTGTCTTACAAACCATAAAAAATCATTTCTTCATCTTATCATTAACTAAAATCCATCTAATAAAGGCTTTGTTTTGTCATGAGGTTAATCCCTAATCATGGATCAAGTTGAGGAGTCTTTCTCAGCTTAAATGTTCTCATCTATTATCCTTCTATTAGGATGGTGTAATGAGTCCATTAGATCCTTGATTATGGCTTAATATCATTACTTAACACTAAACAAAAACAACAAAAACATCTAAATAATCACAAGTAGGTTAATGATCTTAATCCTACTTCAGGGTGATTAAGTGTGAGATGCTGACTTCACACTTAAGGTATTCTCATTACCCCTAATCAGAGGGAGGATGTGATGAGTTTACTAACCCCTTGGTTTAGTCTTAAGCTCATTTTCCTATGACAAATCTCAAAAGCAATAAAAGATTGAAAACACAAAAACAAACAATAATCGTCTCCTTCGGGATTCTTTTCTCATCTCATTCACTCATAAACGAGAACTTGCTTCTTCCGTCTAATGCAAGACAGTTTGCACCTGAGCCAGACAGGTCATACACTTGAGCATAGACAGGTAGGCAGTTCATCAGTCAATTTATCTTTCAGTCTCTTTGAGTCGAACTACGGTGTTCTGACTTCCTCATTGCACGAGAGGATACGTAGGCATAACCTAACGGTTATCGAACAAAAGTTTCTGTATATTCCCCCTCCTTCCAGCATCACTCTTTAAGCTTCATAGTCTTGAGTTTAATTCTTGTTCTTACACTGACACTGTACATACTACACTTTACACTTCTTTTACACTGACACTTGCATTCTTTCCAGCTTTGATACACAAATTGCACTGACACTACCCCTTTAAAACACAAATCTTTTAAGCGTGGATCCCGTCGAGTACGGCGGACAATCTGGGTGCTAATACCTTCCCAGGTTGTAACCAACCCCCTTTCTCAGTCTCTCTGGTTCGCAACCGTCTTATCCATATCTTTCTAGGTCTATGCAGCATTACCTTTCCTCCGGGATAAAAATGCCTAGTTGGCGACTCTTGTTATTCTGAGTTCACCCTTGTGTGTACTCTCTCTCCTTTCACCGACCGTTCGCGTCTGTACCCCTTCTGACCTGTGTGTCATTTGGTGGGAGCGACAGTGGGGCATCGATATGATTGGTGAGATCAAGCCTACTGCTTCTAATGGGCATCGTTTCATCCTGGTTGCTATTGATTACTTTACAAAATGGGTGGAGGCAGCTTCATTTGTATCTGTTACTAAGAATGTGGTGGCTCGATTCATTAAGAATAATCTCATATGTAGGTATGGTATCGCTGAAAGGATTATTACTGACAATGGCTCTAATCTGAACAACACTATGATTACTGATCTCTGCATGCAGTTCAAGATTAAGCATCACAACTCTTCTCCGTATCGTCTGAAGATGAATGGGGCAGTTGAAGCTGCTAACAAGAATATCAAGAAGATTCTACAGAAGATGACTGTTACTTACAAGGATTGGCATGAGATGCTACCATTTGCTCTTCATGGGTATCGCACTACAATACGTACTTCAACAGGGGTAACCCCATTCTCCTTAGTATATGGTATGGAAGCAGTTCTGCCCATTGAAGTTCAGATTCCCTCCTTAAGAATTATGAAGGATGCAGGCTTGGTTGAAGATGAGTGGATTCAGACCCGACTTGACCAGATAAATTTGATTGATGAGAAGAGGTTAGCAGCAGTTTGTCATGGCCAGATGTATCAGAAACGGATGATTAAGGCTTTTAACAAGAAGGTTAAGCCAAAGGTATATCAGGCTGGTGACTTGGTAATCAAGCGTATCATATATTACCACAGGGTGATCCTAGGGGAAAGTGGACTCCTACATATGAAGGGCCATTTGTGGTCAAAACAGTATTCTCAGGAGGTGCCATGATACTTACTACTATGGATGGTGAAGACTTCCCACAGCCTGTAAACGCAGACATAGTTAAAAAATACTACGCATAAAAAGAGACCTGCTAGGTTGACTGGCCTAGGCAAAATAAGGGCATCCCAGCGAACCAAAAGGGTTCGGGCAAAAATTAGGGATATATATATATATAAAAAAATGTACACCCGGCAAGTCGAAAACCTGAAAATGCGGCTTGGGCAAAAAAGGGTATCCCGGTGGATTGAAAACCCGAAAGGGCAATCCAGGAAAAAGTTAGGGATTAAAGCGTATGACTATGTCTCGTTTGGATCACCCACGAAACTACAACCAGTTGTGCTACTTATTCAAGCTCGAACAGATAAAGATCAATCCAATCATTTCCGTCTCAACAGCAGAAGATGGGATACTTGAAGATAATGGCAATAGTAGAATTGAAACTCGATAGAATTATTTCTCACATAGCTGATTTTCTTTTGTTTTGTAAAATTTTATGACAAATTCCTCTTACTAGGATTTCTGTCTCCTTGTACAAACTTACCTATGTATAGGTCACTTTGTGATATAAATAAAATTTCATCTTTGAATCCAGATTTACTTTTACCCTATTTACATAAGCGAAACGTCCATTGGTTGTGTTTGAATGTGTGTATGCTTTTGAATATGATTGATGTTTACCAGAAATGCATAAAATGCTTAATATGATTGATGTTTACCAGAAATGCATGAAAATGCAGTAATAGTATTTACTAAGGACGAACGAGGGAAGGAATTCAACAAAGCTTCGCCGGTTCATCCCCACAAGACAGCTACAAATCCCCCAGTAGGGCAAATCCATCTTCATAAATACTTCGAGTCACATCTCCCCTGGAATTTATATCCATCTCTTTTATCCTCAGACGGATAGTCGGGAATTTATTCTTTCAATAGGAGTACGACGAACGAAGACGGGAGGTTATGGATACCTTACTATCGAACGAAGACAGGAGGTTATGGATACCTTACTATCAAACGAATACGGGAAGTTAGGAGTACTATATGGGAACGAGTTCCTCATATTCTTCAGCAACAAATCGGGATTTATTTTCCCTGGCCAGCAGTTGTTATACGAAGATATCCAGACGCTTCAAGCTGCATGATACATACATACATCATTTACATCATACCATAACATATACATCTATAAGTACATAATACATTTGCTTAGGTGCATCATACTATGCATGCATGCATAATGCGTAAACTAACATTCTTCCTTGCAGGATAGTTATATGCAGGTAAAACAATATCAATAACTTACAACGAGTCAGAAATGGTCCATACACTATTCAAGATGTCCTCGAATAGCAGGCAAACGAGCAAATCCTGACACTCTTTTGGCTTCTCGTTCAAGATAATTCAGAAGAACAAATCCTGACGTTCTTTTGATCCTTAAGAACAAATCCTGACGTTCTTTTGGGCCTCTTGTTCAAGACACTTTTTCAGAAGAACAAATCCTGACGTTCTTTTGACCCTTAAGAGCAAATCCTGATGCTCTTTTGGCTTCTCGTTCAAGATAATTCAGAAGAACAAATCCTGACGTTCTTTTGATCCTTAAGAACAAATCCTGACGTTCTTTTGGGCCTCTTGTTCAAGACACTTTTTCAGAAGAACAAATCCTGACGTTCTTTTGACCCTTAAGAGCAAATCCTGACGCTCTTTTGGCCTCTCGTTCAAGCTAATTCAGAAGAACAAATCCTGACGTTCTTTTGATCCTTAAGAACAAATCCTGGCGTTCTTTTGGGCCTCTTGTTCAAGACACTTCTTCAGAAGAACAAATCCTGACGTTCTTTTGACCCTTAAGAGCAAATCCTGACGCTCTTTTGGCCCCTTGTTCGAAACTTTTTCAGAAGAACTAATCCTGACGTTCTTTTGATCTTGGAGAATAGGCAAACGATCCATACAAAGATCCATTCCCTAATCCAAAATACTCCCAGAAGAGATAATCATCACAAGATTTATTTCTACTGGTCTATTCAACAATTCAAACTATGTTGCATAAATGATTCAGAGACGGCTCATACAAAGACCTAGTACTGATATCCAGTATCAACATAAAGGCATCATCACATCCTGATACTTTAGATGGCATCTCCAAGCCCATCTCTAGTTCATCCTGATGGCATCTCTAAGCCCATCCCCAGTTCCATCAAGTGGCATCTTCAAGCCCACTCAAGAATATACAACTAATCATCAGTATTACTCTACGCACTGGTGAGTGGAAATATTTGGGCTTTTGTGTTCAATCCCCTTCAACCTTCCAGGTCACGAATGGTACATATACCAATCTAACCCCTCAGGTTTCAGAAAATTGAACAGGGGCAGTTGTTGCACCCCAAAATTTGCCCTCACAAGACAAGAATTTGTGTCCCAAGAGGTTCACAAGGTTCACAAGGTTTACAAGACATCTCATGAGGTTCACAAAGTTCACAATTAGTCAGAAGATTTGACATTCCCCTCAGACAATGCATCCTCCTAAGCAATGCATCTTAAACTAGGGTTTTGATTTTAATCAGGCTAAATGGACTTCCAAGACTTCAAGTGAGCTTCATAACATCTTATATGTGTTTAAGAATCCCCATGACAAGTTTCAAGACTTTTCCCAAAGGTTGGCTCAGTCAGATGATCAGATAAGTCAAAATCAGTCAAAGTAGTTAAAAAGTCAAACTGAGGTCAACTGTGGTCAAACCAAAGTCAAACTTCATGATTTTTTGCCAACATCAAGTATATGAAGTAAAATTCATCATTTTATCAAGGGTTGATCATGATTCATCAAGGAGATTTCAGATCATCAAGAATCAGGAGTTTCTAAATTAGGGTTTTCATAGGAAAAGTCAACTGAACTTTGACCAGCCATAACTTTCACATGCTTCATCAAATTTTTCCCATCCAAATCCCATTTTTAAGGAAATTGAATTCTCTACAACTTTGTGTCTCACAAGCCAAGCCCAAAAATGCTTCATTTGGAAGGTATGCGCTAAGACATTATAGGTCCTTTTGAAAGTCAACAAAAAGTCAACAAATTCAAAAGAGCATAACTTGAGAATGGTAAAAGATATGGACATGAAACCAATGGGGTTGGTTATAGGACTATTTAAGCTTTCCAAAATGTCCAAGAATACCCTCATAGCATTAAAATTGAAGGATTTGTGCCCTTGCAAAGTTGGGAAATTTTTGGGAGGTTTATGAAGCAAATAGGGCCTTAAAACTAAATTCTTCCAAATGGGCTTGCAATTTTGTGGTCCAAACTTTAACATGACATCATGCACGACCCAATTCTCATTTATTCATATTTTTATTATTTTTATTTTATTTATTTTTATTTTATTCATTTAATACCATTTTAAATCAAAATAAAATATATAAATCAAATATTTGGATGAGATATTGCTTCTAGAAAATCATAAATATTGCTTGGATCAGATTGATATGCAAATTATGATGATGGTCTTAAAATATCAAGGTTGTATCAAAGAATATTTGAAATTTAAAGCATGATCTTTCTCAATCTCATTGATCCAAAAAGTCCAAAGAACAACCACTTTTCTTGACCTAATTTTGTTTACTTATAAGTATAGAACTCATCACAATGCCAAGGACACGAATTTGCAGCCTCAAACAACAATTTCAAACTTTCAAAATTCACCAAAAAATCTCAATTCGGATTCTTCCTTAGAGACACTTTCAAGGCATTCTAAAGGTCTCAACATGTTCCTTGATGATCACTGAATGCATAGCAATACTTATCATCATCCAAAACTTCATAAATCGCATAAACCGAATCATGTTTTCAAGCTTATTTTTTATTTTCGATTCCATTGATTGGTTTGTTTTAAACTGTTTTTGATTGTTGGATGATGTTTGTGATGAACCCTAGATTGATTCTGGGCTGTTTAATTAGGTTTTCCATGCAGGTATCAAGATTCACCATTCTTAGGGTTTCGGCCAAGGTTTAGGGTTTCCTGATTTATGGAATATAAATGAATTCTAAAACCATGGATTGATTCGAATGGACATCTGGATTATGTTTATGGATTTAATTTTATGAAATTTTGTGGTTTTGTTGATCATTGAGTTTCGTAGGGTTTGCTGCCAATGGAAATTCGCAAGAAAGTTCATAGGAAAAGTTGTAGCAAAATACGCAGGTCTGGAGGAAGAAGAAGAAGCCAGCGCGCCAAATTCTTATTTTAAAATTTGATATTATATTTTATGTTATTGTGATGATATTTATTTCAAAAGATAGTGTTGGCTCAGTTGGTTGGTGTGCGTACGCGTGATGTTCAAGGTCCTGGGTTCGAATCCCCCAGGCCTTTTTGCTTTGTTGTTTTTATTTTGATTTTTCCAGGATACGCACAAAACCATATGAAGGCAGTATATTGACACCAAACGCACGCTGGCCTAGTGGATGGTATGCTGGTCTTGGAGGATGCAATGCCTAGGGCCTGGGTTCGAATCCCAGCCCCAGGTAAGTCTTTTTTCTCATTTTTTCTTGTTTTCATTTAATTTATTTATATTTTAATTAATTTAATGAATAAATGTTAAAATCAAAAAATGTTTATTATTTTTTTCTTGTATAATTTCAAATTCATATTTTTAAAATTAAACTTTAGTCTTAAAATTACTTAATATTTATTTTTTTGTATTAATATTATATATTTTATATAAATAATTTAATTATGTTTATATTAAACAATTAACCCTAAAAAATTTATATGTAAAAGCCTAATTATTTTATAAATATTAATATATTTGTATATAAATTCTAATTATGTCTATTTATTATTATAATTTGTTTATATTATTAGTATGCATAGTTTTATATAAATAATGTAAATAGTTTAATTAATTAATTAACCCTAACTTATATTTCTAAATAATTAAAAAAAAAAACCTAATTTCATCTTGTGAATATAATTTTTTTTTTATATGCTTATTCAATTATAATTAAATATTTTTATAATATGTATATAAAAATTAAATAATTAGATTATTAATCATATTTTATTAGTATATAATATTTATTATTTATTTCTTTTATTAAAAAGCTAAAAATAATTATTTATTTAAAATTGAACTTTTAATTTATTATTTATTATTATGCTAATTTCTTCATCTTATACTTATTTATTTTGTTTATTATTACTAACCCATTTAATTATTTGCTTATTTATTTTAATTATTATTATTATTATTATGTAATTGGGCAATTTATGTAATAGCGGTAGAATTATTTTTATTGTTTATTTTTAATTGCCATGGTTAGTAAAATAGGGAGTGTAAAACATGTTTGTATTAAAAATTGAATTTAGATCATTAACTTAAAGATAAATATATGAACTTGTACACTCACACACGTAAGTCGATCTTGGATCGCCATCTCACATTCTTAAGGGTTACCTCTCATGTTGCCTAAACAAAAGGTCAAGTAAGGTGTAAAGCAAAGTCCCTTCTCTCATATCATCTAGTCCCTTAACAGATAAAAAGATCAAGTCCCTTCATGGTTGCCTTCGTAATGATCTTGTCCCTTTCGAATAAAGATGACAAGTCCCTTCGAATTGCTTATACACCTTACAGTTGCCTAAAATAACAGTTGTCCCTTCACTTGTCCCTCATACATCCAAGGTAATGACTACCTATTCCTTGATAATAGGGATAGTATTACCATTTAAAGGATATTTAAGAACAGAAAAGACTTAACTTAGGGTAGGTTCCTCTTATGTACTTGCTCACTTTTCAAAAACATTTCAAAACACTTCACATTTTTCAAGCAATTTTCAAAACAAAGGCTTTATATATATCCGTACATGGGTCATTATAAAGTACTTAAGAAAATTTCTAAACACACATGACACTTCTCAAAACATTTTAAAGTGAGCTAAGTAACTAAGAGCCCATGGATAACCATGGATGTAAAGGGTGCTAACACCTTCCCTTTACATAACTTAGCCCCCGAACCCAAAAATCTTTTAAGGTCTTTCTTGTTCTTTTATGCCTTTTCCTTTTGGATAAAATAAAAGTCGGTGGCGACTCTTGCTATCCGCAACATTTAACTAAAGTCAGTTCTCCCACCGTGTTACAAACACGCTCGTTCTTGAAGGAAAACCCAGCTGGTTTTTCCTTGAAACCTTCTTTCACTCTTCAACTCAGCTGGATCTCCGATCGTACCACTGAACGTTATCTCGTAACCCTTTAATTCACAGAAAAACACTAATTCCTTGTTAATGTTCTTGAATCAAGGTATTTGAGAAGATGATGAAGATGAATATGAATCTAGGTTTCAACTCTGCTCAACATTGAATTGTCCACATTCAAAATTCCTTTTCTTGATGTGTTCTTCAATGATCCTTGACTTTGAAATTCGTATTCAATTTCCTGTCGCTTGCTGCACTAACAAAAACAACAACATATACTATGCAGATTCTGTTAGAAGTAAAAACAGAAGAATGAATTGATTCAAGACACGAATGAATCGATACATAATGTTATTTATACTGTTATGTATCAATGCATAATATCATGAATCGATACATACTGAACAGATGAACAAAAGCAGAGAAATGAACATACAATGAATCGATGCATGTTTGTATGTATCGATTCATAGAAGAAATTCCAGAATCATTCTTACAGCATGAATCGATGCATGATGGAATGAATCGATTCATTTTGCGAATTTCCAGAATTATTTCTACAGCATGAATCGATGCATGATGTAATGAATCGATTCATTTTGCGAATTTTCAGAAATTCAAAGACATTATTAAAAAATAAGACAAGAGATACAAAGTGTCTTAATATGAAGCATATGATAAAAGCACAAACACCTAAAATTTATAATCATACAAAACTAAAGAGTTGCTCACAAACTCCCCCTTTTTGACGATGACAAATTTTTTTGAAGTGTGAGAACCACTCCCCCTGAGTTTGTGCATGCCTGTCATTTTTCACACTCGCCTTTCTCCCCATTTGTCAACATCAAGAAAGAATGCATAGGTGAAGCAAAATTCCAGCAATACCAAGATATATAAGCAGAATTCACTCACAAAGAATGAAACATAAAGGGCAAACACATTAGTTGAAAGCAGCAAACAAGCATAGGCATTGAAATTGTCAATATAGAGTTGCGAATTACAGAAGCAAACCAAAAGCATACAATGTTTAAACATAAAATGCAAAGAAACTTAAGCAATAAACAATGATGTTATGCAAAATGAAATGCAGCCTCAGTGAGGAAAGTGGCCACCACAAGACTCCGCATCATCTCTATCGGGATCTCGGAAACTTGGAGGAGGAGGTGGAGGAGGCATTTCATCAGGATTCTGCCCCATGAAGTTGTAACGCCTGAACCGTTTCTGAACCTCTGTGCTTTGAAATCTTTCCATAATCCCTGGATGCAAACGACAATCATCCATGAAACCAGACATCTCATTGTAGAAAACTTGATGCCACTTAATCAAGCCGGTATACCATGAGTGTTGATTATGATACATCCTAGTGTGCTCATCATGCCATTCTTGGTGCTCTTTATGCCATTCCGTTTGTTGGACATGCCACGCACGGGCTTCTTCATGCCGGGCATTGTTTGCAATTTCCATCTGCTCAAACATTTGAGTAAGATATGCCGGAGCAGTAGTAGATGAAGTCGGTGGAACCGATGAAGGAGCCGGTTCATAGTTAGTAGGAGACCACCTTTGTGGCACCCACTCACCCCAAGCAGTGTTGGCATTTGCATCAGGAGGATTTTATGCATCCTCCATATCTTCATCTCTTTGTTCTTCAACAAAAATCTGTTCAGAAGGAATATCAAAGTTGTAGATTCTGGTTCTAGTGCTGCATTCAAAGAAGTAATAACAGCGACGCTCGATGTCCCACCTATATCCCATATGAGAGAGAGTAGCATTGTTGAATTCTTGAACACTAGAAGAAGATAAGAGAGGCACAGGGGGGAAAACCACATTCCAAAACTTAAGGATCCGCATAATCTGTGCGGCATATGCAAGAGTGATGTTCTTGGAACTATTCCGCGTAAGAAAGATACGCTTGACAAAGTAATTTGGCCAATTCAATGGGATCTTCTTCTGCAGAATGTACAAGAGATGGATGTTTGGCTTATCCAATCGAGAGTGCCCACCGGACCTTAGACGCAAGATATGTGAAAGAATCCAATGCAGAATTCTGGGAACGCTCTTTATCATTCTAGAAGTCAAAGGCTCATCATCAGCAAGAGGTCTTTCCAATTTAAAAATGGATGCACAACATTCCTTCAGATTAAAGTGAGTTTCAAACTTCTGATCATGCCACATTTGCAACTCAGGCAACGGGGATGGCATTTGGAACACTTTGTGCCAATCACCAGCCTCAAAACTGTAAGTTCTTGTACCAATAGAACACTTGAACATGTAACCTTTTCCAGTTTTCACACCAGCTTAAAAAGCACGAATAAAGTCCTCATGATAATCATCATTAGCAGTTAAAAAGGACCCAAGATTTTGTGCGTCGACTAAATCAGCAACTTCTTCTAAACAAAGAGTACGTACATCACAAGTATTGAAAACATGTGGTTTCATGACTAACCTCGACTTAAAAGAAACCTCAAATTCTTCAACAATGGCAGGATGGAGAATAGAAGCCCTAGAGGGAGGAATTTCGGGAACAAAAGGAGCATGACGGGAAGCCTCAACAGGTTCTTTGCCTTTACCTTTTCCTTTTGCTCTAGGAAGCATAACTCTTGGAGGCATAATGATGAATTTAAGGTTTTTGAGAGAAAAGGGGTTTTGTGGCAGTTAGGGTTAAGAAACGAAAATGATGCAAATGGGATGAAGAGGAAGACAGAATGGAGTTTTATAACTGATGGACATGTCATAGCAGTTGCTGATGTGTCGATTCATAAGAAAAAAAACTGAATTTAAAACAGTATGCGTCAATTCATGACCTTATGCATCGATTCATTTGACGAATTTTTTTGAAATTCAAGTTGCTATGTATCGATACAAACTATGAATGTATCGATACATACTGTAACTATTTTTACAGATTTAAAAGTAAATGAACATGAATTTATTCAATATGGCTGTGATCGATTCATAATGCGAAATTTTTGAAATTCAAGTGGCTATGTATCGATACAAGCCACGAATGTATCGATACATACTGTAACAATTTTGACAGAAATAAAAGAAAGTGAACTTGAATCGATACAAGATGGTTGGGATCGATACATACTGTAATAATTTTTACAGTGATAAAAGAAATTTAGCATGAATTGACACAAAGTGAATATGCAGACCAAAAATGATGCAGAATGCAGAATGAATCATGACATTGGAATGATGCTTAAGAATACTTTACAACCTAATATTAACACTCAAACAATCATATGTAAAGAAGTACATGTAAACGAGAAATAATTGCTCAAACAACATTTATCACACAATATCAACAAAGTGAAGAGAGGAACAATATTACCTCCGTCGTAGTATTCTCATGAGGTACGAGTGAAGACTACATTCAGAACTTAGTAAACACGATGAGATAAATAGAAACTAAATCAAACAAACTTAAGACACCAATGCAGAGAGATCAAGAATCCCTAATTCGCGATGAATGTTGAAGAATGGTTCAGTTGCCAAAGGTTTAGTGAAAATTTCAGCAAGTTGATTTTTAGTATCAACATGCTCAAAAACAACATCTCCTTTTTCAACATGATCGCGAAGGAAGTGATGTCTAATCTCTATATGTTTGGTGCGTGAGTGTAAAACAGGATTCTTAGTGAGATTAATGGCACTAGTGTTGTCACACTTAATAGGAATGCATTTAAGTTCAATGTCAAAATCATGTAGTTGTTGTCTTAGCCACAAAATTTGAGCGCAACAGCTACCGGCTGCAACATACTCAGCCTCTGCAGTAGACAAAGCTACGAATACTTGCTTTTTACTATGCCAACTTATTAAAGAATTTGAAAACAGATGACATGTACCACTAGTGCTTTTCCTATCTGATTTGCAGCCAGCAAAATCAGAATCAGAGTAACCTACTAAGCTGCAATCGCACCCTTTGGAATACCAAAGCCCATATTTAGGTGTTCCATTAAGATACCTAAATATACACTTGACTGATTTTAAGTGAGATTCCTTAGGATTTGATTGATATCGTGCACACATACACACACTAAACATGATGTCCGGTCTAGAAGCAGTAAGATACAAGAGAGACCCAATCATACCTCTATACCTTTTAACATCAACACACTTACCATGTTCATCTTTGTCCAAGTTTCCGTTGGTAGGCATGGGAGTGTCAATTGGTTTTGAATTATTCATTCCAAAACGCTTGAGCAGCTCTCTGCAGTATTTTGTTTGACATATTGCGGTACCTTCATCGAGTTGCTTTATTTGGATGCCTAAGAAGTAGTTCAACTCCCCCATGAGACTCATCTCAAACTCACCCTGCATAACATTAGAAAATTCTTCGACCAAGTGTATGTTAGTTGAACCAAAAATTATATTGTCTACATAAACTTGAACTAAAAGAATGTGTTTTCCTTTATGTCTAATGAAGAGTGTATTATCCACTTTACCTCTAGAATATCCATGAACAATTAAAAATTTACTAAGTCTTTCGTACCACACACGAGGTGCTTGCTTAAGACCATATAAAGCACACTTTAATTTGTAAACATGATCTAGATATTCAGAATTTTCAAAACCGGGAGGTTGTGAAACATATACTTCTTCATTTATGACACCATTTAAAAACGCACTCTTTACGTCCATTTGGTAAAGCTTGAAATTCATAGAACACGCATAAGCAAGCAAAAGACGTATAGCTTCAAGGCGAGCCACTGGAGCATAAGTCTCCTCATAATCTATGCCCTCCTCTTGGTTATACCCTTGTGCTACCAAGCGTGCCTTGTTCCTAGTTATCACTCCGCTTTCATCAAGTTTATTCCTAAACACCCATTTAGTACCTATGATGTGATGATCTCGCGGACGAGGGACAAGTTCCCAAACGTCATTTCTTTTAAATTGATTAAGCTCTTCTTGCATGGCCATTAGCCAAAATTCATCAATCAAGGCCTCTTTAGCATTTTTAGGTTCCACTTGTGATACAAAAGCGAAGTGAGAACAAAAGTTACTTATCTTAGAACGAGTCAACACTCCCTTTGAAATATCTCCCAATATATTGTCTATAGGGTGGTCTTTAGAGGATTTCCAAGCTGGTGGAAAGTCCTTCACTTCAGATGTTCCTTCCTCTTTATCTTTTTCATGACTAGTATCTTCCTCCTTCTCAATTTCAGCCGTTTCAGATTGATCAATTTCCGAAACAGCTTCTTTGAGTATGTCTTCTGTAGATACACCTGCATCATCAAAAGAGATACCTTTTGCGACAATTTTTGGGTAAGACTCATCAAAAGAAACATGAACAGATTCTTCAACAGAAAGTAAACGCCTATTATACACTCTATATGCTTTGCTTGATTGAGAGTATCCAAGAAAAATACCTTCACTAGCTTTGGCATCAAACTTCCCAAGATTTTCCTTACCGTTATTTAAAACAAAACATTTACAACCGAACACATGAAGATGAGACAAGTTTGGCTTTCTACCTTTTAAAATTTCATAAGGGGTTTTATTCAAAATAGGACGAATTAAAATCCTGTTCAGAACATAACAAGCTGTGCTAATTGTATCAGCCCAAAAATATTTTGGTAATCCACCCTCATTGAGCATTGTTCTTGCTAATTCCTCTAAAACTCGATTTTTGCGTTCCACAACACCGTTTTGTTGTGGAGTTCGAGGAGCTGAAAAGTTATGCTCAATGCCATACTTAACACAATACTTATCAAAGAGATGGTTTTGAAATTCACCTCCATGATCGCTTCGGATTGTAACTATTTTAGAATTCATTTTGTTTTGGGACAGCTTTGCAAAACTTTTAAAAGCAGAAAAAGTTTCATCTTTGCTATGAAGGAATGTAGTCCAAGTGAATCTAGAGTAGTCATCTACTATTACGAAACCATAATAGTTTCCACCTAAGCTCTTTGTCCTAGATGGTCCAAAGAGGTCCATATGGAGAAGCTCAAGGGGTCTTGAAGTTGAAATTATGTTTTTAGATTTAAAGGAGACCCTTGTTTGTTTCCCCATTTGGCAAGCATCACATAGGTGGTCTTTTGAAAATTTTATTTTTGGAAGACCTACCACTAAATCTTTAGATACCACCTTATTAAGCAAATCGAAATTAACATGCGCTAAGCGTCTATGCCACAACCATGAATCATCATTTAGGGCTACTAGACATTTAGTGCTTGTTAAAGATACACTCAAAAGATCAAGCATATATATGTTGTTTACTCTTACACCCTTAAACACAACATTATGTTCGGTATGTTCAATTTTGCAACAAGTTTTTGTGAAATAAACTTTATAACCTTTGTCGCATAATTGACTTATACTCAACAAATTGTGTTTAAGTCCCTCTACAAGATGGACATCAGAAATAGTAGTGGTAGAGGGATTACCTACACTACCTTTACCAAGTATAGCTCCTTTGTTATTGTCTCCATAAGTAACATACCCCTTCTTCTTTGCCTTGAAGTCAATAAAAAGTGATATGTCACCCGTCATGTGCCTTGAACACCCGCTGTCCAAAAACCATCTTCTTTCCACGGATGCAAGACACTCATCCTACAATATCAAAAGAGAGAGGTAGGTACCCAATTTTTATTGGGTCCAAGTGGGTAAGTGGTAACATGGTTGTCTTTAGGCTTCCATTGATAAATGCCTTTAGGCACTAGAAATCTTCTAAATTTGCATTTTTCAATGGTATGGCCAGCATGACAACAATAATGACAAACACTACGATAATGTTGTTGTTTAAGATTGGTCCTTAAATCCTTTGGAACAAAAGAATATTTTGCATATGGAGGATTTAATGACTTTTTGAACAACCTAGTATCAATGGCATAAGTAATCTTAGGTTGCAAGGCTTTTTCCAATTTGACTTTAAGAGAAATAACCTCTTGTTGCCAAATGTGACAAGCTTCACAATGCCTTATTTTACTACAACCATCAATATCAATAGCTTTTGAATTTTCTGCAATGCTAGCTTTCAAGTACTCTAAATCTTTTTCAGCATGTTGTACTTTACCTTCCAAGTATGAAAAAATTTGTTTATCGGAAGATAATCTTTTAAATGCTTCTATAGCTTCATTATGCAGTTTTTCAAAAGCTATTTTCAATTCAGAAAAGGACATAGAAGAGAAATTGTTATAGTAAGCTTGTTTTACCTTTTTATCATCACTTTTCTTCTTGTGGTGGGACTGATTTTTGGTGTGAGCCATAAGACACAAATTTGTGGTTTCATCGCTATCACTTGAGCATTGTGTACTTGATGAATCACTATCACTTTCCCAAGCAATGTAAGCTCTTCTTTGCTTATTATACCTTTTTGGTGGAGCTTTTCCTTTATCCTTTTTCTTTAAAGGACAATCCGTTTTATAATATCCGGACTTGCCACAATTAAAGCAAGACCCTCTTTCTCTATTCTTCTTAATCTCTTCCTGTTTTGAATCTATAGATTGTCTTCTAAACTTTATGCGATTTTTGTCGGAATGCTTGATTCCATTCTTTCGAATGAATCTATTATATGTCCTAACAAAAAGTCTCATTTCTTCGTCACCGGAGTCTTCGTCACTACTTGACTCATTGTTGCTTAGATCTTTTTGTGAGGACTTTGAGTTAGAAGCCACAAGAGCTATAGGCCTCTTCTCACCCTCTTTGTCTTTATTCTTCTCCTTTCCCTTTTTACTTTTGTTCTCAAACTTTTATAGACTTTCTAGTTCTTGCTGATGTTCCTCCAGCTTTCAAAACAAAGTAGTCATTGTGAGTGTCGTTAGATCGTTGGCTTCCTTGATAGCTGTTACTTTAGGTTGCCATTCCCTGCTAAGACATCTCAGAATTTTATTAGTAGCAATTTCATTGGAAACAGGTTTTCCAAGTGCATTCAAACGATTAATGAGGTGAACAAATCTATTTTGCATGTCGGGAATAGATTCTCCTTGTTTCATGCGAAAGAGTTCGAACTCTTGATTAAGTGTGTTAATGCGGGACTGTTTTACTTCAGTTGTACCTTCATGTGCAATTTCTAAAGCGTCCCACATTTCTTTATCTGTCGAGCAATGGGATACTCGATAATATTCATCTACACTAAATGCTGAAATTAGCATATTTCGAGCTCTCCAATCACTTGACCACTTTTTCTCATCTTTCTCATCCTAATCATCTTCTGGTTTAGGTACTATGGCACCTGCCTCATTCATCATGGTAATTTGAAAAGGACCATTTTGAATGGAAGTCCATACGCGCCTATCCACAGAATTTATGTGAACTCGCATGCAGTCTTTCCAGTAGCCATAATTTTCACCATTGAAAACAGGAGCTCTATTATACGCCCCCTTTGGTTCAGAATCCATAACGTTACAGGCAGCCACAAAGCACCAGCGAACCGGTGCTCTGATACCACTTGTTAGACGCTGTGGCTAGTGATCTAGAGGGGGGGTGAATGGATCACCTCCTTGTTTACAAGGATTTAAAAGATTTTTCAGAGTTTTCAAAAATTAACGGAAACCACGGTCCCAAATATACTTGCGTTTATTCTGGACCAGCCACTAGAAGACCGGACATGTGATAACGTGTTGGATTTACAATTGAGATGATAAAGGTTTAAACACACAAGTTGTAAAAGAGTTGAATGCACCTATCACAAAAGCTATTTCCAATGAATTAAAAACGATTAAAAACGTAAATAGAGATGGAGAAGGAATACAATACGCAGAGATTTGGTAAGGAAGTTCCCCACGTTCGTCCTCGCGTGTGGGTACGTCTCCCTCTCAATTTCAAACCGAAATTGAGAACTTTTATATCAATATTGCTGAAATCGTCGTTTACAAGGTTGCTATACAAACACCAAAAATCTATACACCTAGATCTTCCTATTGTATCAACCTTCACTTGATCTGAGCCAAATTAAGATTCCCTACAAGTAATACAAACAATTCACCGGTTCCTTGATCTATTTGCGAAATCTCCCAATTTCCAAACCTTACGCTGCAGTTGAATCTGTCTTGTAAACGTGACTAACAAACCCTTAAGAACACGCCCGTTCTTGAAGGAAAACCCAGTTGGTTTTTCCTTGAAACCTTCTTTCACTCTTCAACTCAGCTGGATCTCCGATCGTACCACTGAACTTTATCTCGTAACCCTTTAATTCACAGAACAACACTAATTCCTTGTTAATGTTCTTGAATCAAGGTATTTGAGAAGATGATGAAGATGAATATGAATCTAGGTTTCAACTCTGCTCAACATTGAATTGTCCACACTCAAAATTCCTTTTCTTGATATGTTCTTCAATGATCCTTGACTTTGAAATTCGTATTCAATTTCCTGTCGCTTGCTGCACTAACAGAAACAATAATATATACTATGCAGATTCTGTTAGAAGTAAAAACAGAAGAATGAATCAATTCAAGACACGAATGAATCGATACATAATGTTATTTATACTGTTATGTATCAATGCATAATATCATGAATCGATACATATTGAACAGATGAACAAAAGTAGAGAAATGAACATACAATGAATCGATGCATGTTTGTATGTATCGATTCATAGAAGAAATTCCAGAATCATTCTTACAGCATGAATCGATGCATGATGGAATGAATCGATTCATTTTGCGAATTTCCAGAATTATTTCTACAGCATGAATCGATGCATGATGTAATGAATCGATTCATTTTGCGAATTTTCAGAAATTCAAAGACATTATTAAAAAATGAGACAAGAGATACAAAGTGTCTTAATATGAAGCATATGATAAAAACACAAACACCTAAAATTTATAATCATACAAAACTAAAGAGTTGCTCACAGGTCCATATGGAAACCGATGTGAAAAGGTCTTTCATAAAAGCGCCTTTATTTCGGTCCATTAAATTAACCGATGTGAAAACCTCTTCTCTTTAAATCCCTAAAACAACACGTGTACTGTTACTCTTCTTTATCACTTTAATTATTCCTCTTCTTTCTCTCTCGTCAATATCTCTCTTTCTCACTAAAACCCTCACTCGGCCGACCTCCCTCCACCCGCATTTCCCTCCGCCGTAGCCACCCACAATCGGCCGACCTCCCTCTACATGGGTTTCCCTCTGTCGCAGCCACCCACGATCGATTTTCCTCCCTCCGTCGCGGACTGAAACACCTCTTGCTCCTCATTGTCTATATTTTATATTGTTCCTCGCAGCCCCCCATTGTTGACATCACACAGACTATGAAGAAGAAGAAGAACCTGTTCCACAGGTTGGTGTAGGGTTTCAAATATACTATGTTTTCTTCTTCTAATCGTTTCAAATATACTATGTTTTGAGGGTTTAAGATTTTTCTTCGTGAATCTTTATCTGTTAGTGTTGCTTTGGACTTTGTTAGGGTTTGGTTCTTCTGTAATGAATATCAATTTATTATGCTTTGTTAAATTTGCTTCAATCTACTATATATTTTCAGAAATTGAATCTTACTTTGAAATGTAAAATTTGAAAGATTTGGTTTCTTAGATGTTTGCATCTGCTTTTAAGTTTAGTTGAGAAATTTGAAAATTGTTTGAAAAAAGTATTCAAAATTAATAGATACATCAACTGTTTTTGTTCAATTGGTATTCAGTTATCTTTATAAATTAGAATAAATTAATAGATAATTGTCTTTACAATACTTATATTTTAAAGATGAGTATATTTGTTTTTCATATTCACACAACTAATTTTACATAACTTTAACTTCAAATTTTATTATAAATTATTCGCTCAATAGAAAGAAGTTATTTGTCTTGTTATATGATAGGTATGGAAAATTTAGTAGTATGCTTAATTTAGTATTCACCTATCCACCTTAGTTTTTTTCCTAAGAATGGTTATATGTAATGTAACTATAAGAAAGACATGGATTTAATTCACATGTATTATACTTTATTGTTAAACTACATTATCTTTGGTGTGTGTTGTGATATAACAAAATGGGTACTATTAAGATGGAATCTTATTTAGTTTGTTGATATTATGTTTCTCGCAGAAATTTGTGTGTCGACAAGAACGTCGGCATCATCACTCTTTTCGCTCAACCGCAAGTCATCGGACCGCACGACATTGCAGGATCTTTTTTCGTTCTTTATAACTTCTCACTTATTCTTTTATGCATGCCCGTGTTTGCACATAGAGACTTTTTTTTCTCTCTAATGTCCAAAAGAGGCAATATTATAGGCGTCCTAATGATTTAACTCTGCATGCATTAATTTTAGAACATAGGTATTAATCATAGTTGGATGAGAGCTAATCAATTAAGTGCCGAGTACGAACATGAAGTGATGGAATTTCTATAGTTTTTTGAAAGTATGCTAAAAAAAATATTCCTCCTCCTAAAAGTAATGTTGAAAAAAGTCATCATGTGCTTTTTCTCTGTCCATGTGTTCGTTGTGCAAATCAGGAACCAAAACTTAATAATAAAGAAAGCATGGATCATCTAATTTGTCATGGGATTTGTCAAAGTTATACACAATAGATATGACACGATGAGGTAGTATCAAAGTTAAATGTGTCCCAAAGAGACAATGTTAGTGTAGAAATGGATGATGGTCTGGAAGACATGATGCGTGATATTGGACAAGATTCATTTAAGAAGGAACATGTGTATGATACTTTATGCAGTGACAAGGATAAACCTTTGTACCCGGGATGCACAAATTTTACACGTTTTTTGGCCATGTTAAAATTGTTTAATTTGAAGGAAAATAATAGGTGGACTCGCAATTTTTTTACCGAATTGCTTGAATTGTTGACGCATATGCTTCCAGAAGGTAACATAATGCCAAATTGTTAGTACGAGGAGAAAAAGATATTATGTCTTATGGGTTTGGAGTATGAAAAGATACATGCATGCCCTAATGATTGCATATTATACAAAAAAGAGCATGTAAATTATAATCATTGTCTAAAGTGCAAGGCGTCACGCTACAAAAAGAAAGTTGGTGATTCTAGTGATGATGACCTGGTCAAAAGAGTTCTCCCGCGAAAGTGGTATAGTACCTACCAGTAATTTCAAAGTTCAAGAGACTATTCGCTAATGCAAATGACACAAAGAATATTAGATGGTATGCGAAAGAAAGAAAATGTGATGGAAAAATTTGCCATGTAGTTGATTCTTTGCAATGGAAGAAAATAGATTCTTGCTTTCCAAATTTTGGCAAAGAGTCGAGAAACCTTATACTTGGACTTTCTACTGATGGAATGAATTCGTTTAGTAATCTAAGTACTAACCATACTTCTTGTCATATTCTCCTGATGATTTACAACCTATCGCCTAGGTTGTGCATAAAGCATAAATATATTATGTTATCGATGATGATTTCGGGCTCAAAACAACCAGGGAATGACATATACGTTTATTTAAGTCCTCTAATTGATGATTTAATGGGAGGAAGGGGTGGATGTTTTTGATGCATATTTTGGTGAACAATTCAATATGCGTGCCATGTTGTTTTGCACCCTCAACGATTTTCCGACATATGGAAATTTGTATGGTTATAAAGTTAAAGGGCATAATGCATGTCCTGTATGTGAAAAAGAAACATGTTACCTCCAACTTGAAAAAGGAAAGAAGACTGTTTATCTCAGGAATCGAAAATTTCTGGATCATTATCATCCATATCATAGATTGCGGAAAACTTTCAATGGGGAACAAGAGCATGATGTTGCTCCAAAGCCCTTAATTGGAGAGGAAGTTTATCAACGACGACAGGGAATTAATGTTGTCTTTGGAAAGTACAAAAAGCAATCTACTGTAATTATTTTATGGAAAAAGAGCTCGGTTTTCTTCGATCTTCAATATTGGTATAGTCTTGATGTAAGACATTGTATTGATGCATATTTGATTATCATTGTGATTATCATTGTGATTAAAGATCAATTGTGAATCAAGATTGAGGATTTGTAACTACAAGGATTAAAGATCAATTTCTTCATGCAGATTTGATTATCATTTTGATTCAAGATTGAGGATATTGTATCAGATGTTCTAACCTCTTTTCATCAGAGGTTTGAAGAATCATATGAGGGGTTCTACATTCACTCAAAAGTCTCCTAGGCTTTTGACCTAGGATTATTGGTTTCGCATCTTTTCCTGGAAAGTATAGAGACTTGTCTTGATGGTGATGCATTTAAAGATGAATATGGAAGACTATGAAGACATCATAATCTTGATGATTACTTGGATTGGTTTATTTCTAATCCAGGTACTTTAGGGAATTCAAGAATGATCATCATGGAGTTCAAATATGTGGAAATATCAGTAACTTCAGGAAGACAACTCTACTCAAGAAAAGGTGGCATCATTGGTACAATTATAGGGGTTAGTTTCTAAATAGTCCTTCTGAAGATTCAAACAATGGCAAGTTTGAAGTATTTGGAGAAGCACTAGCAGGTATTCATCAATGTGTGAGATTGTTTGGAATAACTGCAAAATCAACATAATGGAGGTTATCTACTCAAAATTGGTTTGTTAATCAATTCTATGAGAGCATGGGACTCTTGTTCTGTTAAGGGAGGAAGTTCTTTCAAGTGGCAGAAGAAGGAGCTGAATTCAACATCTAGATTTTGAATCATAATGTTCTGACATCTAGTTTAACTTCAAAATCTTAGTTGGTGGAGTGGCACATCAAATTAAGATAGGTTGATCTACAAGAATGAAGATAGGATGCTTCAAAAAGATCGTTCTCATGGCAGTTTGTGGGAGTTACAGGAATGAGAAGATGTTACATGTCCATGGCGTAGGGAGTCTAAGTGTGTTTGTTATTGAGATAATAGATACATGTAAATTGAAGATCAAGTTCATTATATAGATCAAGATATCTTTGTGAGAGTTCTAACAAATGTGAAGAAGATAATATATGGCAATTGGATTTTTCATATGAGGATTCATGAAGGAGGTGATCAAACTATGGCAATTAATTGAACTTAGAAGTGGATTCGAAGAATCAAGATGATCGACATGTGGCAGTTGGTTAGTCTTGAGAACTGTCTTGGTACAATTTACTCTTGGGCAGAAGGGTGATGAGTTGAAGACTCGAGGAGATTATTTCTTCTTGAAGGTGGATGAAAGTTTATTTCTCCCTTTCTGGAGTTCTTATTCAAGCAGGTGACACAATGTTGATTGGAGTTCTTCAGTTCTTTGGATTACTGTGCTATAGTAAGTCCATTTGGTAGAGCACATCAAGAATTTAATCTTGGTGTGTAGAAGATGTTCTAACTTGGTGTTAGGACATTATCTAGGTTGGATATCCTTGGCGAAAGATGATTATACTCTGATCTTGGAGCTTGTTACCAACAAGATTTCCTAAGGAGCATCTACATAGTCATAGGGTAGAATGATGAAGTAGAAGGTTTTCCTTGGAAGGAGAATGTAGAGAAGACTGAAGTAGATCGGGTATTGATTTCTTGGAAGTTTGCATGTGGATAGTCAGCAACTGATAAGGAGTATTCCATATTATCATATGGGAGAATGATAGGGAATGAGTGCCATTAAAGAGTTGGGTGACTGTATATGATAACGAGAAAACGTATCGATTATATTGCTAGGTTTCATTGACGTTTTATCGCATAATCACCGTTTTAACACTCGATTTCTCGAGTTTTTCTTACCATTTTGCAGGTACATCATTATATGGAGCTAAATCATGAATTAAGAGAAAAAGGAACAAAATCAAGCATAAAAAGATGAAGAAATGAAGAAGCCTGCAAAAACTGCATATTTTGATGCAGCCACGATCGTCACAAGGGTGTCACGACCGTGACACCCCAAAATGAAGCATCACGACCGTAAGAGCATTGTCACGACCGTGACACTAAAAAACCACAAGCCACGAACGTGAAGACCTTGTCACGACCGTGACAAGGGTAAAAATAGGTTTTTGACCAAGACTACGTCAAGGCATTACGTGAAGAATTTGTTTCCTAAATATTTGCCACGTTCCTGCATTCCCTCCACAAATTCAGCAAGGCCCAAGCAACAAAGGTCCAAAAATCCAGCCCATTTAGGATTCTATAAATAGTACAAGTTCTATGAACAATGTACAGAGCATTTTATTATTGAATTTTCTGCGGAAGCTCTGCCGAACTGTTTTACGACCCTTTCTTATTTCTGCATTATTTTCTGTTTCGTTCTTATTGTATCCAAACCCGCCATATAACAATTTCCAACATCAGGAAATTGTTATACATTTATTTTTTTTCTAAACCTTCAGCCTTTGTTATTTTCGAATTTCGCCAACTCCAAGCTTTCCGGTCTGTGGAAGAAGGAGTCTGCTCTAATATTGTTAACCAGGTTTTTTATTATATTGCAAATTTAATTATTTATAATGTTTATTTATTTTTCTGCCATGAGTATTTTATTATTTAATTTTCTGTCTCTGTCTGGTTCAACATCGATGAGTAGCTAAACACCTTAGGGCGGTATGTAGTTAGAACAAACTTAACCGGTAAAATATAACCATAGGCTAAAAATAATTAATCACTTAACATTCTGGCTGATACTTTTTAATTAAATAGACCTTTTCGTTACGAGAGTAAGAAAAGAATATTAGGTTAGGTCAAGACCACGAGAGTGTGAGGTTTTAACCAGATAGCTAAAGTTAGGCATTTAAATTAAACACAGCGAGAGCGCTTTAAAATAAATTAGAATTACTTAGTTTCCAAAAATTACCTCTAAACACTTATGGGCTAGCGAGAGCAGGCATAGGGCTTTAGGGATAAGATCTGATATAAGACCACGAGAGTGTGAGTTGAGGGTATTTAAACTGGTAATCTCTACCGAATAGATTAAGTAAACATCTTTATAAGCCTAGGTTAGATTGACCCACCTAAGTTAGTATAATTACATACCGACCGCCTTAGTATTACTTTATTAAAACTTAAATTAAATTCCGCCTTTAATAGTCTTAAAAATCAACAAAAAATCGTGACAACCATTCGCCTTAGCTAAACTAGAAGTTCATCTAGCACTAAGTAACCATAGAATCCCTGTGGATCGATAATCTTAAATATTACTTCGATAGGCTGTGCACTTGCAGTTAAGATACCGCTAGACGCATAATTAGACACGTCTTTAGCCCATCAAGTTTTTGGCGCCGTTGCCGGGGATTCCTTAATTTAGTTACTAGTGCATTTAGGTAGCATTGTCTAGACTAAGGTATCAACTATTTAATTTAATTTAATTTCCGAGTGTATGCCAAGTAATCGCTCTAAAAGCGAAGACTTGCAACCTCTAATCCCTGAATCGGAACGCTTCTTACACGTAAGAAGACGTATATTCGATTACGAAAATAATTACAATATTCCAGATCTTCAATTAGATCCGCCTAAACCAGTCGTAACATCAAAGGACGCAGAGATGGCTGAAGAACAGAATCATCCACTCAAGTATTACGCCAGTCCTTCGCAAGCTGAACCGCATTCAAGCATTGCCGCGCCGGCTATCAACCGAAACAATTTCGAACTAAAACCTTCGTTGATATCAGCCGTGCAACAAAATCAATTCGCCGGTAATTCTACCGAGGATCCGAATCTTCATCTTTCGATCTTTGTGCAATATGCCGATATCGTAAAAGCCAATGGAGTTACCCAAGAAGCTATTAGACTACGTTTATTTCCTTTTTCGCTTCGAGACAGAGCAAGAGCTTGGCTTCAATCTCTGCCTTCGAACTCAGTAACTACGTGGGAGGAACTAAAGAGAGTTTTCTTGAATAGATATTTTCCACCTAGCAAGACAGCTATGCTGAGAGCTCAGATCAACGGATTTAAGCAAAGAGAAAGTGAATCATTATTCGAAGCTTGGGAACGCTATAAGGATCTGCTGAGACTTTGTCCACATCACGGATTAATAGAATGGATGGTCATCCATACCTTCTATAATGGACTCTTGTACAATACAAGAATGACAATTGACGCTGCCGCGGGCGGTGCATTGATGGACAAAGAATATAATGATGCCTATGCACTCATCGAAAGTATGGCTCAAAATCATTACCTTTGGGGAAGCGAGAGAGTCGCAACTGAGAAACCAACAAAGGGAGGTATGTACGAAGTAAGTAGTATGGACCAAGTCAATGCGAAGTTCGACCAACTAAGCCAAAAGATCGACAACTTGGCCATAACACCAACAGCCAACGTGGCTGCAGTAACACCTAACTGTGAGTTATGTGGAGTTTCAGGACACGAAGTTTCTGATTGTCAACTATTGACAGGAACTCCCACTGATCAAGTGAATTATGCTCAAGGAAACCCTTACTCAAACACATATAACCCAGGTTGGAAGAATCATCCGAACTTCTCCTATAAGAATAACAATGCTTTATACGCACCAGGTCAAGCACCAGCTACATCACCAGGATATCAAAAGACTGCTCCTAATGTCCCTAGAAAATCGAACCTTGAGTTGATGATGGAGAACTTTATAGCTAACCAATCTCAAACAAACAAGGACTTCTTAAACCAAAACATTCACACTAATGAGCAGATTAAACAATTAGTGAGCAAAGTAGATGCATTAGCTACACATAACAAAATGCTAGAAACTCAGATTTCACAAGTAGCTCAACAACAAGCACCTACTGCTGCACCAGCTGGAGTATTCCCTGGACAACCTCAACCTAATCCGAAAGGACATGCTAACGCTGTGATATTAAGAAGTGGCAAGGAACTTGACGGACCTACCGATCCAAGACTTGACAATCCAGCCATGCACCAAAAACCGGATAAACCGACTGAAGTGGTGAATGATCCAGAAGAAAAGGAAGATGACAATCAAGAGGTAGTGGAGAAAGAACAACCTTATGTGCCTCCACCACCCTATAAACCACCAATTCCGTACCCTCAAAGATTAATAAATTCCAAGACGACGGGTCAATTTAAGAAATTTGTCGAACTTCTGAAACAGTTGAATATTACTATTCCGTTTACAGAAGCAATTACCCAAATACCCTCGTATGCGAAGTTTTTAAAAGAAATCTTATCCAATAAGAAAAAGATAGAGGATAACGGAACAGTTACACTTACTGCCGAATGTAGCGCCATAATTCAGAATAAAATGCCTCCTAAGCTAAAAGATCCAGGAAGTTTCTCTATACCCTGTGTAATAGGAAAATTCGTCATTGACAAAGCTCTATGCGATTTAGGAGCCAGTATCAGTGTTATGCCCTTAACGATTTGCAAAAGGCTAGACATGGGAGACCTAAGACCAACTAAAATGTCTGTTCAACTAGCCGATCGCTCTGTTAAATATCCTGTAGGCATACTAGAAAACGTCCCAGTACGTATAGGACAATTCTACATCCCTACTGATTTTATAATCATGGACATCTCTGAGGACTCCACTACACCTATCATACTAGGAAGACCATTCTTAGCTACCGCCGGAGCTATAATAGACGTAAAAAGAGGAAAGCTAACCTTTGAAGTAGGTGAAGAGAAAGTTGAATTTATTCTAACACAATTCTTACAATCACCAGCTATAGAGGATACATGTTATCTATTGGACGTAATTGACGAATGTGTAAGAGAAATGGAACTAAAAGAGACCACTTATTCTGAAATAATGAAAATTCAAATCCCTCCGATTTTCGAAGATGATAATTGGCGTAAACCGTATCAGGATGATAGTCTAAGCGAAAGTTTAGCACTTACACCGGATCCTATGCCAAGTAAAGATAAACCTACATTAGGATTAAAAACTTTACCTCATAACCTAAGGTACGAATTCTTAGACGTTGAATGTAAAAGACCAGTTATAATAAATTCCAGTTTAGGAACTATAGAAACAAAGAAACTTTTAGATGTCTTGAAGAAATATCCAACTGCATTAGGATATAACATATCTGATCTCAAAGGAATATGTCCTTCAGTTTGTATGCATCGTATTCTGCTAGAAGAAGATTGCAGAACCTCCAGAGAATCTCAAAGAAGAATTAACCCAACCCTTAGCACTGTAGTAAAAGAAGAGGTTAAAAAATTACTAGATGCCGGAATAATATATCCAATCTCTGATAGTGAATGGGTTAGTCCAATACATGTAGTGCCAAAGAAAGGAGGTATCACTGTTGTGAAGAACGCTCAAGGCGAATCGATATCGCAAAGAGTAGTGACGGGATATAGAGTATGCATAGATTATCGTAAACTAAACAAAGCCACTCGAAAAGATCATTTCCCACTACCTTTTATAGATCAAATGTTAGAACGATTAGCCAAGCATTCTTACTTCTGTTATCTTGACGGTTACTCAGGATTTTTCCAAATCCCTATCCATCCAGATGATCAAGAGAAGACTACATTCACATGCCCTTATGGAACGTTCGCTTATAGACGAATGCCCTTTGGATTATGCAACGCTCCTGCAACCTTTCAAAGATGTATGATGTCAATCTTCGCAGATTTTATAGACAACATCATGGAAGTGTTCATGGACGACTTCTCTGTATGCGGGCAAAGTTTTGAAGGATGCTTATCGAACTTAGAAATGGTGTTAGAAAGATGTGTGAAAGTAAACCTCGTGCTTAACTGGGAGAAATGTCATTTTATGGTCAACGAAGGAATCGTATTAGGTCATGTAATATCCGACAAGGGAATTGAAGTTGATAAAGCTAAGATTGAAGTAATAAAAGATCTTCAACCCCCTAAAACCGTTCGAGAAATACGAAGCTTTTTAGGACACGCCGGTTTTTACCGACGATTCATCAAAGACTTCTCGAAAATTACTAAACCTCTTACTGGTTTATTAATGAAAGACGCTGAGTTCATATTCAATGAAGATTGTCTTAAAGCATTCGAAACTCTAAAAACAGCCCTCATCACCGCACCAATCATGCAACCCCCTGACTGGAGATTACCTTTTGAAATCATGTGCGATGCGAGTGACTATGCTGTAGGCGCAGTTCTAGGCCAGAGGAAGGAAAAGAAACTTCATGCGATTTACTATGCCAGTAGAACCTTAGATTCTGCCCAGATGAACTACGCCACTACCGAAAAAGAATTGTTAGCAGTTGTCTTTGCGCTTGACAAATTCCGTTCTTACCTAGTTAGAGCGAAAATAATCATTTACACAGACCATGCTGCTATCCGATATTTATTAACTAAGAAAGATGCTAAACCAAGACTCTTAAGATGGATTTTACTCTTACAAGAGTTCGATCTAGAAATAAAAGATAAGAAAGGTACTGAGAACGTCGTAGCGGACCATTTATCTAGAATAGAAGGTATTAAACCCGAACAAGTGTCGATTAACGATGATTTTCCGTATGAACAGCTGATAGCACAATTAGGAAGCGACCTAGCTCAGTTAGATATAAATGAACCAGAATCCGTGGAAACAATCCAGACAACTGTAGGACTGCCATGGTACGCTGACATTGTCAACTACCTAGCCGCAGGAGCTCTTCCACCCGATCTAACCTATCAGCAGAAAAAGAAATTCTTTCATAATCTGAAACATTACTATTGGGATGAACCATTATTGTTCAAAAGAGGACCAGATGAAATCTTTCGCCGATGTATTCCCGAAGAAGAAATAGAAGATGTCATTGCTCAATGCCATTCATCTCCTTATGGTGGACATGCAAGCACTTCCAAAACTTGTGCAAAAATCTTGCAAGCCGGGTTATTCTGGCCTAATCTATGGAAGGATGTCCACATCGCTGTTATAAATTGCGATCGGTGTCAACGCACTGGCAATATTTCAAGAAGAGATGAAATGCCTCAAAAAGGAATATTAGAAGTAGAAATCTTTGACGTCTGGGGAATAGATTTCATGGGACCTTTCCCATCATCTTTCGGTAATAATTACATACTCGTAGCTATTGATTATGTTTCAAAATGGATTGAAGCTATAGCTTCTCCTACAAACGATACACGAGTAGTAATAAAGCTTTTCAAAAATATAATCTTTCCCAAATTTGGTGTGCCCAGACTCGTCATAAGTGACGGTGGCTCGCACTTCATCTCAAAAATCTTTGACAAATTACTATCTAAGTATGGAGTAAGACACCGTGTGGCTACACCATATCATCCACAAACGAGTGGACAAGTCGAAGTCTCAAACAGAGAAATTAAACAAATCTTAGAAAAGACTGTCGCCATATCTCGGAAAGATTGGTCATCTAAACTTAATGAAGCTTTATGGGCTTATAGGACCGCTTACAAGACACCCATAGGTACTACACCTTTCAAATTAGTTTATGGAAAATCTTGTCACCTCCCGGTAGAACTAGAACACAAAGCTTATTGGGCGATTAGAACTCTCAATATAAACTATAATGCTGCAGGAGAAAAGCGAATCCTAGACATTAACGAATTAGAAGAATTAAGGCTAGATGCTTATGAGAATGCTAAGATATATAAAGAAAGAACTAAGCGATGGCATGATAAACGCCTATCTAGGAAAGAATTTAGTGTGGGAGACGTTGTACTCCTCTTTAATTCAAGACTTAGGCTCTTTCCTGGAAAATTAAAATCTAGATGGTCAGGACCCTTTGAAATAATTAAAGTATTCCCGAGTGGAGTAATAGAAATTAAGGGTAGGAATAGTGAACCATTCATAGTAAACGGACAACGTTTAAAACATTATCATAAAGTTGAAAATAGAGATTATGCGAATAATCTAAAGCTTTTAGAGTTGTCCACTAATTCCCCTGATTAATCTAAACCTAAGCATTACGTCAGGCTTTTGACGATAAAAACAGCGCTTAGTGGGAGGCAACCCATTTACTTATTTAATTATTTAAGCTATTCTTTTTTTAGCATGTTGTTATTTACTATTTGTTTATTTGTTTTGTCATTTTATAGTTTTATTTTATATTACTATTATTGCCATTACATTATGCATTTCATTTTCTTATTTTTATCTTAAATCACTTTTTACAGATTTTCTAAAAGTCTTTTCCACTTTCCTTCTTCCCCTGATTTGTTTCCTCCATATTTGCACTGACCATGGCTAACCAACCAATTAACCATATGGAAACCAAATTTAGAGGTAGAAACCAAAGAAAGAAATTTGAAGAGTTATCACAGAGGCAAATGGATTTGACCCTGTACCCGGATGATCGGACTATGGAAACCCTAGGTATACATGATAGCATCATGTACTTGTTTAACCGACTCGGATGGGAGAATGCATTGATCCAACATAAGTTTGTGACTTACCGCGAGCTCACCCTTGAGTTCCTTAGCTCCTTAATTTACCTACCTGAGCGCGGTTTTGGATTTAGGAAAGGATTTATTAGTTTCCGCCTATTTGGAATAGAATATGACTTTAACCATAAAGAACTAGCTGACTTGTTAGGATTCCCTAGTGGACCATTTGCTTTTACTACCACACAGGTAGAATTGATGGATATTGAGCTAGATTTCTTTTGGGGAACTTTAACCGGAAACTACCACCCTGAACCAAATAGCATGAATAATGATGAGATCCATAACCCTGCTCTCCGTTACTTCCATAAAATCCTTGCCCACACCTTCTTTGGAAAAGAAGAAAACATTACCGGAGTTTCTAAAGATGAAATATTTATTATGTCATGTTTCACTAATGGACAGCCTGTTAATGGTGTACCTTTCATGATGCAAACCTTCACCCGTATCCAAGAAGAACCTGAATTACCTATCTTAGTAGGAGGTCTTGTAACCATGATTGCTGATGCTTTAGGACTTAGGTACCAATTGCACAGGTGCAACCGTTTAGGTAACATCCGTCCTATGAATCTTAACTTCTGCTTTAATAGACATATCATAAGGAATTTAGGACATCCACCTTTTGAGTACCTAATCCGGAACGAGGTAGTAACCCTGTTCACATTGCCTAACCATGCTAGAGTAAGTGTTCACAATAAGGATAACTGGCTTTATGAGTTAAATCCACCTGATTATCCACCCACTCCTGAAACACCTCAGTCTTACAAAATAAAAGATGATACAATGACCGATGTCGAAACTGACCCTGAGACACCTCCTGGTTACCATGACATTGAGCACACTGAAGAAGTACATGAAACCCCTGAAGTGAATCAAGGAGATTATGCTAACAACTTACAAAACATCATGAACACTCTCAATGCTTACCAAACCGACATTAACTTATTTAAAGAAGACATTAAGAGCATGCGATTGGATATTATAGGGTTGACTGACATAACCTGTGAACAATTCTATCACTTGAACTCCGCAATCGAAGACTTGAAGAAACGCTTTTGAAAATGCTATAAGTGATTTAGTTTATTTTTCTATTTGTTTTCGTTTCTAGTTAGATTTATTTTTCGCAACAATTTCATACCGCATTTCCATTTATGTAATCTCATTTTCAATTACTTTATGCAATGCACCTTTAATTCCAAAATTTCTCCATTTTTAGCAATTTATATATTTTTCATTCTATGTACTGTTATGCTTGCGTTTATTCATATTATATATACAATCTCTCATGCCATGCAAGTTATTGAAGTACTGTGTTGAAATATTATACTATATGGTGTTTATAATTTAATATGAGTGTTAGTGAAGAAAATACATTATTATAAAATATGTGAAATAAGTGAGAAAGTGTTTTCTGGAAATTATTCAACGAAGCAAACCCTCACGGTCGTCACTCCCCCATAACGATCGTGACGTGCTCATTTAGCGTGTCACGACCGTCGCACCCCTGTCACGACCGTGACGACCCCTATTACAGGAATCGTGAGAAACAAAACTGTTTCTCTTCGTGCCTCTTCTTCTTCTTCCTCCATAACTTCCAAAAAACTACCCATCTTCTCCATAACCTCCGTAACCCCCCCATTACCAACTTTAAACTCATTAACCCCCCATTATCACAACCTACTACATTCTCGCTCTCCATTATTTTATCCCGAATCAATATTTCTTTCATTTTACCATTTTTTTTCACAAAACATCAAAAATCTTCATTCTTCACTCTAAGCTCTTGCATGCAATGGATACTATTACTTTTAGAGAAGGCGATGCTGGAGAAACTCAGAGAGAACGATTTCTCCGATTCCAAAACCGCGGTGTGCACCCTACACGTTACATTGACACTGTCTGTTTGAGGGAACTCGGAATGCTTGCCAGTGTTACGAGCCTGCTTCAAAAAGTCGGTCTGTGGGATCTTTGCAGTCAACCTCAGCCCACATTCGAGCTTCTGACACTGGAGTTCTTAAGCTCGTTCAGTTACATCACCGGCACCGGTTCTCAGAGTCAGCTCACCGGTTTTGCAAAATTCAGATTGCATGGCCAAGAGTTCAACCTTTCGCAAGACAGGATCGCCGAGTTATTAGGCTTCGATCACGGAACTGAAGCTCACCGTCGCGTGCCCGATAATTTTAGTGAACCCGCTTTCACTCTATGGCACGACTTAACCAACACCCGTGCATCAGCCTTCCAAAGCCTCAACGCTACGCACATTCACAACCCGGCCATCCGCTATTTCCACCGAGTCATTTGCAACACCATCTTCGCTCGAGAAAGCAACCATAAGCTCAACTCTAAGGAGCTTCTATTCTTACATTGTGCTCTTAATGACGAGCCGATCAACGCTGCCCCTTTCATGCTTTACCACATCCAGGCTATTGCGCACAGAGGATCCACCCCGTTCTTCATAGGCGGCATTGTCACCACCCTCGCCATTCAGTTGGGGCTTGGTGACTTGGTCGCAGATCAGCCTCACCTAGCCGCAGAATTCCTCACCAAGAGTTATTGCAGGTCCGCTCACCTGATTGCGCAGCGAGAGGATGGCAGGTATAGCCCTGTTGTCCATGGCACCATATTTCACCATATCATTCTGCCGTCCCGCGACCGCATCGACCCATCCAGCCGAGCCAACTGGCTCTTTGTTTTACCAGATGCTGCCGAACACGCTCATATCCATGATGATCAGGCAGATCTCCCTGCGGATGAGATGCAGGACGCTATGGATGCAGCTGAGCCTGTCCAAGATATACCAGAGTCATCTACCCGACAGCCTCCTGCACAGGAATTCACTCTTGAGGATGTCCTCCGTGCGATTCATCAGCAGAACCAGATGAACGCCGCACTGGAGCGAAGGCATAAGGAGCAGTACGATGCTTTACTCGGCACTATTGCAGCAAACCAGGCAGCTACTAATGAGAGGTTTAACGAGATTTTCAGCGAGTTAGACGCCTTGCGTATCGACATCACTGGGACCACCAGCACCGGTTCTGATCCTGAAGCGACTCCTTCCAGACGCCGCTCTCGCACCAGAAGCCGACCCCGCGGTCCTCAGCAGCCATAGTTCTAGTTTTACTTATGTTTGTTTTTCGTTTTTGTCGTTTGTACTGTACTTTAACCGCATTTATATCACAACATTGAGGAAAATGTCTGATATAGTGTGGGAGAGGTACCTTTCATTTCCGCATTTTTTCTTTTTTTCGCATTTTTCCATTTCGTTGTATTTTCAATTCCGTTGTATTTCCTTTAGTAAGTTAATGAAGCGTGCAAAATCTTTATGATATTTTCGTTTCGAATTTTCCCCGTTTATTTAGCCATAACCGAAAAAAAAAATCTTTAATTATTCGCATTACCCGACTTACCTGCGAAATCGTAAATAGGAAGCTGAGAACAATTAAACAAAACCAATACAATCTTGACACCTTTGACTTCCTACTTAAGCGATTCCATTCCGATTACCATTACGAGTACACTTCTAGTTTCAGTTCAAAAGTAACCCCTAGTAGTTTATACTAGCAGTCAGCACCGTCTGAACACAAACCACGTGGGGAGCCGATGAATATAAGCGTTTGATGCCTAATCAATAATGATCCTTCATATCTCGATGCAAAATGAAAAGAAATTGCACCAAAGTACACGGTCGCATATAAGAAACGAGAAATATGAGAAGGAGTCCATTGCGGGTTGGTTCAGAGGTACTGGTTCTGAACTCGGTAGGGCGTGCTACGGCTCGATCCCCCACAACCTCCAAATCGGATAAAAATATGTAGGGTTACCACACTCGTGTACCAGACCCCGTGCTCAAAAAGGATCAAAGTCGCTAACCGGCTACTCCACTACGTGCGTGCTAAGGCAAAGGGCTTAATGTGATTGCGCTAGAATGAAACCGGGCGAAATAAGATCGAAAAAACTTTAGGTGAAATCGTAAAGTAATTGCCGATTGTCTCGTTTAACGGGAAGTCGACGACATAGCTTGTTGCTTGTGTCATTAGTGTATCGGTAGTGTTCTATCAAGTACCGGATTATCCGACAAAACGATCCCTCGTATGATTTGTTATGAGTATGCGTGAATAAAATCTTGTCCGCCGATTTTCAACCGACTATTTGCTTGAGGACAAGCAAAGGTTTAAGTTTGGGGAAGTTTGATAACGAGAAAACGTATCGATTATATTGCTAGGTTTCATTGACGTTTTATCGCATAATCACCGTTTTAACACTCGATTTCTCGAGTTTTTCTTACCATTTTGCAGGTACATCATTATATGGAGCTAAATCATGAATTAAGAGAAAAAGGAACAAAATCAAGCATAAAAAGATGAAGAAATGAAGAAGCCTGCAAAAACTGCATATTTTGATGCAGCCACGATCGTCACAAGGGTGTCACGACCGTGACACCCCAAAATGAAGCATCACGACCGTAAGAGCATTGTCACGACCGTGACACTAAAAAACCACAAGCCACGAACGTGAAGACCTTGTCACGACCGTGACAAGGGTAAAAATAGGTTTTTGACCAAGACTACGTCAAGGCATTACGTGAAGAATTTGTTTCCTAAATATTTGCCACGTTCCTGCATTCCCTCCACAAATTCAGCAAGGCCCAAGCAACAAAGGTCCAAAAATCCAGCCCATTTAGGATTCTATAAATAGTACAAGTTCTATGAACAATGTACAGAGCATTTTATTATTGAATTTTCTGCGGAAGCTCTGCCGAACTGTTTTACGACCCTTTCTTATTTCTGCATTATTTTCTGTTTCGTTCTTATTGTATCCAAACCCGCCATATAACAATTTCCAACATCAGGAAATTGTTATACATTTATTTTTTTTCTAAACCTTCAGCCTTTGTTATTTTCGAATTTCGCCAACTCCAAGCTTTCCGGTCTGTGGAAGAAGGAGTCTGCTCTAATATTGTTAACCAGGTTTTTTATTATATTGCAAATTTAATTATTTATAATGTTTATTTATTTTTCTGCCATGAGTATTTTATTATTTAATTTTCTGTCTCTGTCTGGTTCAACATCGATGAGTAGCTAAACACCTTAGGGCGGTATGTAGTTAGAACAAACTTAACCGGTAAAATATAACCATAGGCTAAAAATAATTAATCACTTAACATTCTGGCTGATACTTTTTAATTAAATAGACCTTTTCGTTACGAGAGTAAGAAAAGAATATTAGGTTAGGTCAAGACCACGAGAGTGTGAGGTTTTAACCAGATAGCTAAAGTTAGGCATTTAAATTAAACACAACGAGAGCGCTTTAAAATAAATTAGAATTACTTAGTTTCCAAAAATTACCTCTAAACACTTATGGGCTAGCGAGAGCAGGCATAGGGCTTTAGGGATAAGATCTGATATAAGACCACGAGAGTGTGAGTTGAGGGTATTTAAACTGGTAATCTCTACCGAATAGATTAAGTAAACATCTTTATAAGCCTAGGTTAGATTGACCCACCTAAGTTAGTATAATTACATACCGACCGCCTTAGTATTACTTTATTAATACTTAAATTAAATTCCGCCTTTAATAGTCTTAAAAATCAACAAAAAATCGTGACAACCATTCGCCTTAGCTAAACTAGAAGTTCATCTAGCACTAAGTAACCATAGAATCCCTGTGGATCGATAATCTTAAATATTACTTCGATAGGCTGTGCACTTGCAGTTAAGATACCGCTAGACGCATAATTAGACACGTCTTTAGCCCATCAGTATATTTAAAATATTGTGGAAGGACTATGTCCTAATTTAGTAAGTCATGCTTTTCTAAAGCATGTGTCCAGTATCTGACACTGATGGGAGGAAACAAACTAAGAGGTATGGTATCTCTTTTGGGGATTGTGCTACATTCCAAGCCAATTGGATTTTATCTCAAGAAACTGGAGGTATATACATGAAGACTCAGGTGGAGTTCTGAAGATGTGTAGATGGTTGCAGGAAGAGGGGGATCAATGGGACTTTGATCTTAATCCAACAGTTTGTTACTATGAAGATGGCGATCCTTATGTGCCTCAGAGATAACATGATGGTATTCATGTGTGAGTGACTATTATTTCTTTCCAGAAGGGATAATGGTTCCAAAATGAATGTGCTTCTATAGGTGGATGGATAGAGAGTGAACTCTTGAAGACATTGAAGACACGTCTTATGTTTTCCATTCATTCCTACGCAGGTGCTCAGGGGGAACACAATAGTATCTTAGATATGGGGAGTTGCCTCTTGATCTAAGTATCTACTGCAGGGGTGCAGTCTACACCAAGCTTGTGGTGAGTGTCAAGAAGATTTTTCCATCCAGGAGGGATGAAGATGACAAGTGTGATGTATTGACATTGTATTGTTGCAAGTTAGGGGAAACTTGACAATACAAAATAAATGATTCTTGATGGATGCTTAGAGAATCAATGACCAGTCTGAGAGAATATATTTTTCTCTGTAGATTTCTATGAAGATACCTTGGATATGTTAAATCAACAGAAAAGGCCAGTAAAGAAAAGACATTGTCTGACATGATGTCAGGACATTGTCTTGGAACATGTTTACATGTAATTGGTTCCTTTGGAAGATGCTCTTAAAAGAAGAAACAATCAACAGTCTTGGTCGATGCGCCTTTAGTGGAGTTTTTGGCTCGTTGAATTGACCATTGTTTTGATCGATGGTTCGTTATTTCAAAGAGAATTTCTTGTTATAAATTGGATTGTTGTGACACTTCTTGGTCTCATAATTCCCTTCTTTCTAGTGAAGTACTTGATGGTGTTTTTCTAAATCTGGATGGGTTGTTCCTGGATTTAGAGTTGTCTTGGTTACTTTTGCCAAGTTTTGGCTAAAAAGGGGGAGAAAATGAGTGTTCTGGTTTTGGGTTCATTCGAGAAGTGGAAGTGCAAGAATGTTGGAGGAAGATATTTTATCATTTTAACTTACAAATTTCTATCTGTTTGTGTCTTGTGATCTGAGTTGTGAAACATGTTGTGTCTTGTGACCTGAGTTACATAATTCTAATACTCTGTGTTCTGAAGGATACAACTGATTTTATGGAGGAGTCTTCTACAGTTTTTCTGGATCTTTCTTGGAAGGAAAACGAAACATGTTAAGGGGAAGATTTCTTCAGGCTTCAATCAATTCTCAAGATGGAGGAGTCTTGTTAAAGAGCAGAATGCCGCATAAGTATTTTTAGCCAAAATTTGTCAAAAGGGGGAGATTGAAAGCACCTGATGTTTGAGGAAATTTTGGTAAAACATATGAAGATTAAAAATGAAGAATCTGCTCAATATAGAAGATGTCAAAGATGATGTCTTAACAGTAAGATACGACATCCTGGACTGTATTTCAAGATTTAAGTCAATAACAAATATGTCAGAGATTTGTTGAGGATTTGAGTACTATATAAAAGACAAAGATAAAAAGCCCAAGACAGAATATATATATATATATATATATATATATATATATATATATATATATATGAAGAATTTGACCTAGGGTTAGATATGTCTTATCTTACAATTGTAACCCATTTCTCTATTGTAAAATAAGGTTTTAGGTTTTGAGAGACGTTAGGTCTTTGGGTTGTAGTTACCCTGTGTAGTATGGGATGCAGAAAGGACGAAATAGGTGCATGTACATTACCAGAAGAGGCCTTTAGGTAATTGTTTTTGTATTGTTAATGGACGAAGCTTTTAAGCATGTCCAAGATAACTTCTTGGTCAAGGAAATTGTGACAGGTTTTGTGATGGCAGAAGACAGATGCAATGCAGGTTGTGAAGGATGTGAGTAGGTTCTCTTATCAGAGTTACAAACGGTGGAGTTTATCTTTGATAAAGTTGTTTATTAGGGTAGTGATTAGGATACAAAGTTGTAAATGAGGGAGTTTAGCTTTGTGATAATACTACGATATAGTGAAGTCTTTATCCTGGATTGGTATCGCTCAAATGTAGATTTGTTAACACCAAACTGTGTCAATGTATTTTGTGTTCTTATATTCTACTATTTACAGTTTTTATATTATGTTCTTGGCTGAGATGTCCCAACATGATGTCTTAACATCTGTTAGTGACTGTGTTGTATCACTTCAAAAACAACAACTGTGTATTCATCCTTGTTTTCTAAAGTGCAATAATCATTGTCTTAACATTAAGATAAGACATTGGAGAATCTGCATAACCAGAATTTCAGGTATGCAATCAGATATTGGTTTACTTTGCTCGATTCACAAGGCCTGATTACTCAGATCGATTCTCTGTATGATTTATCAACATCAAAAACAGAAACAAATGTGAGTATTTTCACCCTCTTCCAATTTAGTACATTAACTTTTTTGTTATTTTGACTATAGGTTAAGTTGATTACTACAACAAGAGAAACTTCAAATTTGGAATGGAGTTAGACTCATCATGTACATTATATATAATGGAAAATGAGTTGACAATAAATAAGCAAGAGTTTTTTGCATAAGTGTATTCAATGAAAATGCTATTGAAATAGTTAGAAGAAATTTCTCTTCTATTTCTTGTTCATGTAGGAGTATTTGAATGTGAAATTCAAGGAGACTTGACATGGTAACATGTATTTTCCACAAGTACATGTTAACTACCATAGTTAATTAACCACTTATTTACCTACTAATGATAAATCTGCAATTTGTATGAAAATGAGACTATTCCTAGTTGCATTTTGCAAATTTTTACATTAATTTTTTGGTATATGTTTATGGTCATAACATGAAATTACATCACCTATCATTTGTTTGATTTGATGCTTTTTATCCAATATGTGATGCAGTTTATTCCTTACTCTTTTATAGAGAAAGATGTGAGTCACATTGATGGTTTTAGTCCTGAGTTAGCACTAGTGACAATTGGGGGTGGAAAGGAACTTGAAGAGAAGCTAGTGGTATGCATGCTCTTCAAAATTTTATTATGATTGTTTTTATGTAAATGTTGTTGTATTTATTGAATATATTGAATTGGAGAAATTAATCATTAGCAGTGTTCATTGAAAAGTTGTGACCTAAGGTTTTATCTTTTATTTTTTTCATTTCTTGAGGATGTAGCAGGTACAACCTACAAGTGAAACCATTGTGAATCACATGTTTACTCATTGGATTCATAGATATAGTGATCTTCATCTCTTGATTAACCAAGTAAATGTCATTCTGGAATTTATTTGTAAGGAAAACCTTGATTGATTTCTTCTATGATGGGACAACTTAACCTACTTTTTTTGTTGAATGAATGTGTTTCACTGGGAAAATGTAGATTGGAGATGTGCACTAAACCATTTATGACAACTCTTGAATTTCTTTGGCAAGAAGGTCATATTGCTCATGCAACTCGAGAAGAGGCAGAAAATAAGGTTCACGCATTCTCTTCATAAAGATTAAAAAATTATAACAGCTTCATCTTATAAAAAATAGGGATAATTATACAACCCCCCTGCCATTAGGGCATGATTTGATATTCCCCCTTGAAGTTTTTTTAATAAAGACCCCCTTATAAAACACAAAACCAGAATTTATTACACCCTATTACCATCAATGCTGACTGGGAGATTGGTGAATGGGGAGGTGGATGATGATTGGACTGTGTAATTGTCGTTTTTATATATTTTGAATCCCCCCGTGAAATTAGGGTTCCTATTTGTTGAGTGTTATTATGGAGAAGACGATAGCTAGCCATGGGAGAACGCAAGGTTGAAGACGAAGCCATGGAAGTGAAATTCGATTTCCATGTATTTTTAACATGTTGCTTAGTTTGCATTTAGTTATCGGTTTTGTAATGTTGCTTATTTGATGTTTCTATTTTCATAAAAATTCAATGTTTAACGTTGTGTTTAGACATGGAGGGGGTTTGTGAAGCATAGTGATGGAGAATCGATATATAGGGGTGGTGTGTCTACTGTAGTTTCTGGGGAACACTTAGATAGGTTTATCATGAATCACATTAACAACAAAGTCAGTGGGTGGGGTTACCGTGTAGGTTCGTACAGATTGTGGGCTAGGATCCTCAAAATTAAGCATTTTCAGATTAAGAATGACGAGGATGCATCTGATTTCGCTTCTTAATATTGTGCGAATGAAGTGGATGGGGAACTTTTTGTTGAACATGATGCAAGTGGGAGTGGAAGAAACCCTAAGTGTGTCAATGATATATCTGATTTAGAAGTTAATGATGAAGATATTGTTGAATGTTTGGACGATAGTGAGGATGAGAGGACCACTGCTCTTGTAGATGGTTTTGAAGGTGTTGATGTCACTATACCAATTAGTCAGGGTCCAATAATAAGTGGTTTCTTAACTGGTTGTAGTAAGAAAGGTGTGGATGATTAGGAGTATGTAAGTGAAGAGTTATTGAGTTATGATGTTGATAACTCAGAAGATGAGAAAAAACCAAGGTTTGAGAAGTTTTAAAAAGAAGAAATGAATAAGAATTTCAAGTTTAAATGGGGTATGGATTTCAATTCACTAGATGAGTTTAAGGAAGCAATTCGTGAGTGGGCTATTTTGAATGGGAGAGAAAGACGATTTGTGAGAAATGATGGGTATATAGTGAGAGTGGAATATAAGGTAAATTGTGGTTTTTTAATACTTTGTTCCAAAATGGGCCACAAGCATACTTATGCAATAAAGACTATAAAGGACAGCCACACACGTGCTAGGGTTTTAGATAACAAAACAACAAGTTCAAAGTGGGTGGAAAATGTTGTGGTTAAGATGTTGCAAACTTTAAAAAAAGTAAGGATCATTGATATCATCCAGCACACTAGGCAAAATTTTGCAGTTGGTATTACTGTTGCAAAGGCTTGGAAAGCTAAGATGATTGCAAAGAAAATCAAAGAAGGTGATGCAGATAAAGAATATGCTAATCTATGGAGATATGCAACTGAGTTGCATAGGGAAAATCCTGGAAATACAGTCAAAATAATATTTGATGTTTCTATTTTGTATTTTGCATAACTGATGCTAATTTGTATTTTGCACAGCCGATGTTTTTTTGTATTCTGCACAAGTGATGCTTTTAGTGCTATTTTGTATTCTGCTACATATTACCAAATGCTTTATATTATGTTTTTTGCTAAGTTGTAATTTTAGCACAACTGATATGTACCAATATAATCGGATGCTATATATTATGTTTTGGTAATGTTATATTATGTTTTGGTATTATACTGATAACACTTATATTATACTGATAACACACTTATATTACACTGATAACCAGAAACAATATACCAATAACAAAAAACTTATTTCCATTGACATTTCTAAAAAATACATAACACCAGAACCTACTTAACTTCAAAAATACATAACACTATTTCCATTGACATTTCTCAAAAATACATTACAATTGGTTATACAATAAGGCAATAATCATACAAAGCAAACATAATTCCTATATTGAGCTTCATATTAACCCTTCTTTGAACTTCAAGTTTCATCTTCACCTTCTCTAATTTGGTTGTCATTGCTTCAAAATTCACTTCTTCTATTACACACTTCTTACAAACATATTGCATAACACTCATCCCTTTGATTGAGCCTTCCATTTCATTATCCCATAAAAATAACTCACAACCATTCGTGTTATTACGAAATTTCCAGAACTTTCGATTGCGATTTTTGCTTGTACTTGAAACTCACATCTTCATTGCTCTACCACAACCACAAACAAGTATACCAGGAATCGAAACTGATGCAACACTACTTTCATAAGACATATTGTATGCTTCTGACCAAAATAATTGAATGATAAAGAAGAACGGAGAAGATGGAAACGTGAGGGGAAAAGGAAGAAAACGGTGGATATGGGGATTTGCACATGAAAGCCCTAGAAATTGGAGTTTTATGGATACGAAGATGAAAACATGAGATACTAGCAATTACACAGTCAGCATCCACCTCCCCATTCACCAATCGCCTAGTCAGCATTGATGGCAATATGGGTAGTAAATTCTGGTTTTGGGTTTCATAAGGGGGTCTCTATTAAAAAAAACTTTAAGGGAGAATATCAAATTACGCCCTAATGGCATGGGGTTTGTATAATTATCCCTTAAAAATATTAGTTTGCTTTAACTATTCCTGCATTTGTTTATTTCATGAAATAATTGAAGAGGATATGAAAATGATGGAGATATAATAACAATTGATTATGTGTTTTGAAAATCTTGGTTAGATATTTGAATGTGAGTTGATTTTTGTTTTCTATTGAAGGATGAATTTTGTGAATTGTGGTTGTTATGCATGATGCTATTAAAACTGCTCTTTTACTTGGGGCTATTGACCCTAGGATTGGAGGGATTGCTATATCAAGAAGCTAGTGAAATTAATTTATGGTATAGGTTATTGAAAGCAAAGGTCTTGATATTTTCCGGAGTGACCGGAGCTTATTAGCGAAAGATTTAGGAGATTTTTGCTTGACTCAATTTTTGTCGGGAGGGTAGGTTGCTATAGCATAATCTGGCTGTTCTAGATGCAACAATTACTCATTTATCTGGTAACTTAATATGTGGTTTCCTTGCCTACAGATCATGCGAAGATGTCGTTGAATCAATTCACAAGTCTCTCATGAAGGTAAATTATGATGTCTTATAGTATCAGACATTTGCTTATAGTAAACTCCCACGTGATTGTAGAATTTTGAAGGAAGACACTTCTTCTTCTTTGAGCTCCCAACACCTTGCAAGAGTCAAATGCTTTAGCAGGGAAGTTTGTCACCCAGATTCCATGATACATATTCAAATTTGATTAGGCTTCTCATTAGCGGCTGACACTTTTTTTTATTGGTCTAATTAATTATAATTAGAATATAGGGCATTGCATTTTATTTGAGATTTTGTAGTTGATTTTTCACTACCTTATAACTTTTCATATAATTAGAGTATGATTCTGAGGGTTATTTTTCCAGCCAACAATTGACTAATAGTTATGGAATGCTTCTCAACACTTACTTCATAGTAGTTTCATTACTAGTAATAAGTGTATTTCAATAATTATTATTTTTATCAAATTTTAAATAAGTTTGTCTGTTCATGTTGTTGCAGGTGGCATGAATGTCTCTATAGTTTATGAACTTGAAAGACCTGAAAATGATGGTCTAAAAAATCAGTAAAGTTATGCTCTGTCTCACTATTTTCTCAGACTCCTTTTATTACTTAAACAGTTTTACATGATTGTACGACTCTTTCAATTTATCGATCAAGTTAGATATCTGCCAGGCCAAACTAACGACCAGTGGATTTATCACATGTTGTTTAGGTTCTCTGAAGATATTATTTAATCTATTTTTGAATTATGTTCATGCTGTTTTTTAAAGAAAGATCAACCATTTTGCTGAAGAAGTAAAAAGAAACAACTTGGTATAGATTTAACTCATTTTTTTGTTACATAACAAAAACCTGGTTTTGTCTTCGGTCTATAATATTTTCAAGGGTTAAATACATTATATTTCTCTGTGTTTAGGGCGTGTTTTGTATTTCCATCCCTTAAGTTTTTTTTTTTAAATACACCTTCAGAAAATCCAGAATTAAAATTCACCACACCCTTTTACTTGGTGGGTTGACCTGGAGGTGACGTGACTTTTCACATGTGTCTGCTTTGTTTTATTAATTAGGTATTATAAATTGAGAAAGGAATTAGGGTTCATGCTTTGCGAATTCCACCCCTTCTCTTCGCATTCTTCACATTCATCTCTTGTTCAACATCTTTCGTCTCCATCTCTTTCGTTTTCATCCCTTCTTCTTTTGCATAAGCTTTTCGTAAAAATGTCTTATGCTAGCAGTGTGAATTCGGGCTCAGATAGAGGTATTCCCAGATGTGGGTGTGATAGAGCGATGAAGATGTGGGTATCAAACACACTACAAAATCGCAAAAGGAAATTCTGGAAATGCCGCAACTCTTGTGTAAGTTTGATTTGGTGTTTGTTATTATTTTGAAGAAGTCAATTTGTATAGTTTTGTCCATTCTAAGTTGTTGTGTAAATTTGTTATTGTAGGATGAGACTAGATGTGATTTATTCCTATGGGATGATGAAATAGTGGACTCATTGAAAGGGACAAGCTGCAACAAATGTGAGCTACTAGAAAGGGACAGTGAAAGACTGAAAAAGAAAGTTAAGAAGTTGAAGATGAAGCTTGAAGATAATATAAGGATTCAAAAGAATTTGAAGATAGCATTACTTTTGTTTTCTGTCATTAATGCAGTTTACTGTATTTTAGTTTAGTGCAGTGTTGTTTAATATACTTTAGTTTTGTAGTCAGTCATTTTGTGTTGTACTGATTGAATCAATGTCAATGAAAATTGGTTTGTTTTACTCAATTTTGTTTTTATAGTAGTTTATGTTTTTACATAATTGTGTATCAAAAGATAGTTGTATCAAAAGCACAATTGTAGCATAATTGTATCAAAAGATAGTTGTATGAAAAGCATAATTGTAGCATAATTCTATCAAAACACAGTCATACATAACATAATTGTACCAAAACATAATTGTACCAAAAGAGTGTCATAAGACTTGTCACACATAACATAAACTTAAAACATTCTACAGATCCTTAATGGATTTCTTCTTCTGAGTCTTATTTGGAGCCTTGGTGGGAGCAGTTTCTGAAACTTGTGATGCATTTCCTTCATCTCCATCAAACATGAATGGTTGGTTTGGTTTAGAACCAGGGCGTGTAAAAGGTTTTGGTTTCTTAAACCAATTCTCCTTAATTCTCTCACTTGATCTCTTTCTCAATGGTTTTACTTCCTTCTTCACTATACTCTTGCCCTTGTTCATACTGTTTGTTGTTTTGACAGTGGAAGTGATGTTTAGTAGGCTTGTTAACATGTCATCAGTAATGTCCCCAAACAAAGAGGATTGACTTTGAGTAGGCATTTCAATTTAACTTTGAGTAGGCGCTTCACTTTGACTTGGCACTTCTGTGGGGCCACTTATCAAGTTTTAAACTCGATCGAGTTGTTGCACCAAGGTATCTCCTAATCCATTCACACATAATTAAGATAGGCTTGTCTCTTGCAATCAGAATTGTTGCATTGAAAGACTAAAAAATATTGTTCATTAAAACATCACATCCAGGGGGCTAAGAGGAATATATTTGGTAACTTTGAAGGACAATAGCCACGTCACATCCAGCTCAACAATAACATAAAGGCCACGTCACCTCCAGGTCAACCCACCAAGTAAAAGAGTGTGGTGAATTTTAATTCTGGGTTTTATGAGAGTATGTTTAAAAAAAAAAACTTAAAGAGTGGAAACACAAAACACGCCTTAAACACAGGGTATAATGCATTTAACTCTATTTTCAATCATTTTAATGGTAGGGGGCCTGATCCTGAATGGAAATTTCCTGAAGAAACTCTTGACGCTTCTGGTTTGTAAACAAAGATTGAAACAACAAGGTCACACCTCTGGTTGCTACCGTCCAAGGTCTTTCCGGAACTGGTTCTCTGCGACTTGGTGCAGCTTTCAAATTCTACTTGGGGTGTGCATTTTTTCTTTGTTTAATTTGGTTATGATAATTGTTTCGATATGTAGCTTAGTTAAGGAGGTATTGAATAAAGGTTTGTTTGGATAAATAGTTTAATTGAGTGTTTATCATGTAAGTTCTTTTATACAAGCTGTTTCGATAGTCAAAGATTGGATTTTGTTATATTCTATTGTGTTTTGTAGGTACATTCTCATGTCAATATATGGAATTTTGATGATGGAACTTGGGAAGGAAGTATCAACATGCCAAAAGAAATGGCACACTCGCATTTAGGAATGGTGACCGATGGAAGATACATTTATGTACTCTTTTTTTGTGATTGTTTGAAGTTTGTTAAGCTTAGTTGTAGTAGTACCAAATGGTGTCATTCATGTACTCTTTTCTTGATCGAACAAGAATTCTGAATTGGGATGTTAGATGCATATTTTAAGCTCCATATCTATTTATTGTAATGATATTGTTACTGTACTTATGATAAGTACTCCCATTTGATCTATGAATATGTATGAATAAAATTTAAGAGAATTATAGACTAATTTTGGAGATTTTCATATTTATTTTGTGTTGTTCATAATTAATATCATAGTTAATATTTTTCAATTAGCCTAATTAATTTTCTGAATATTTTTAATCTAGTCTGATTAGTTTTAATTAGAAATACTTATAAATATATTTTAAAAAAATAACTTGAGATTTGCTATGATAATTTTGCAGTTCTATTGTAGCTGTTTTGTTTGGAAATGTAAGTTTAAGAGTGAGGTTTTGCTACAGTTTAGTTTTTATTTAGCTAGTAAAGTTAAAATATTAGTTGGAATTTTACCTCTAGATAATTAGCCACCCAATCTATGCTACGATTTATATTTTAGTTAGTTCACGACTAATCTCCATCTAATTCTATTTGATAGGGATTAGCTACAAATTAACTTATGTATTTGTCGTAGCTAAACCCATATTTTCTTGTTGTGAATTGCATTTTTTTGTATAAATTTAATTAAAAAAATAGAATAAAAAATAAAATAAAGGAAATAAAATTAAAATTAAAAAATAAAAAATAAAACAAAGTAATGATATCATTGACTCGAAAGATATTACGGATGCGGTTGATTTTACTATATATTTTAATATTAAAGAAGAAGATCCCAATATCGAAACAATTTCCTTCATTTGAATTAAATTTGTTACACATTGAAGTTATTTTGTTATAAATTATTTAATTAAATTATGTTGTAATTAAACTTTATAATTCTATATTATTTTGTTATGTGTGATAAATTTGTTTAAAATTTAAATTTAAATTATACTGAATTATCCCATTTAATTTGGTTTAGTCATGTGGTTCGACCAGTGACTCAATAATTTAATCATTAAACCAATGACTCAATATTTTTACCGATTTGATGACCTGTCCAATTTTTAAAACACATGCAATTATCTATAGAGCGTTGTTGTTTGATACAAAAATGACTGTGAAAGGTTACGGCAATGCTCCATAATGGCAAGGCATGAAAACCACAACAATTGTTTCACGATGGTATTTTTGGTTATTGTAGAATCAAAATGTTGTCAATTGTTTGAGATGAACTTACTCAAACATAAATTATTCAAAATAAACTTAACTTTAAATTTTATTTAAAATTAAATTTTACGAGAACTTCCTATTATAGCTAGGATTAATTGATACTCTCTCCGTCTCATAATAGATATCTTCTTTGAGAATTTTATATTTTTTAAAATAATAATTAATTGTGTTGATTTCAATAATAAAAGAAGTGTCACTTACTAAAATAACTCTATTAATAATTAATTGTGTTGATTTCAATAATAAAAGAAGTGTCACTTACTAAAATAACTCTATTAATAATAAACAGTGAAATAGTTATATGAATTAAAATATAATAAATAATGATAAATTAGTGAAAAAATAAATAAATATGACATTGATAATCTAAATGGATAAATAATTTGAGACAAATAAAAATAGGAAAAAAAACATCTATTATAAGACGAAGTGAGTATTTATTTATTTATTTAACTGGGAAGTAAAATTTTGTTATTTCTTAAAAAAGATTTTGACATTGCCCAAGGGTATAGACAATAAATTTGCTAATTTTTCAGTACAATTCAAACTCCACTATAGCCATTATTGAATAGAGATGGTATGTGTCCTAATCTACATGTCTATTCAATTGTTGTTTGTTTTGTTTCAGACATGTCTATTCTATTCAATTTTAATGTGGTGTGTATATCATGTGCCTATAGAGCCATTACACTTCATACTTTAAAAAATATTGTTTTTAATAAAAATAAATATATTTAACTTTTATTAATTTTTTACAGGATTTTTAATATATATGTTATGATTTTTTAAAATAAAATATTATTTACTAATATTTTTTGTAATTAATTTTTATCATGGTAAATAAATACAAAATAACTAATGTTTTTTTTTTCTTCTAAAGAACAAAAAATCTAAAATATTGACACTATATTAAAATTCTTTTATCGATAAAATTTCCTTCAATATTTTCTAAGAAATATGAAGAAAACCCTTCCTTCAAATATGCATGATAATTTATCTTTGGAAGTAACATCTTTTTAGATAATAATTACTTGCAAAATTAAAAGTTGTTGTATTAATTTTTTCAATATTAATTTTTATGAAATAGTCAAGTATTTTAATGCCTACAACATTATAATTATTAAGGATTCAAAGGAATAGGCTAGATTTGTGTAAGGCAAAAGTTAGGTGGTTAAAAAGTTGAGGCAAATTAACTCGAGCTTTTTGAATAAGTGATGTTAGAGGCTGCTAGTGGATCGAACGTTATTGTAGGAGAATGTGAGGTAAGGTTCCTCGGTGTTATAAAGAGAAATCATTGTTTGTTTTAGTTTTTGTGTTTTTAATTCATGTCTTTGTGACTAAAGCTACATTCATATGAAGCCGATGTTGCTCATGTGGTGTTGAATTTTACTTGCAAATTACTTATTAGGAAACATGTCCCTAAAACCACTCTTACAATTTGTTTAAATACAAGTCTTACATAGATACTTTTCAAACTTGGTAACACATTTATTCAACAACTTTAGGTTTGATAGCCATGTCTTACCAAATACTTTGGTAGATGCAATTTTTTGTATGTTTTGTACAAACACATTGTAAAGTAAACATTTGTCAATATTATCATTTTTACGATACTTTAACCAATATTGATTATGATAGTTGGTCTTTCATTAATTTTACAAGTTTGTTTTGGGTCAAATTAATCACTTATTAGTTGCTACTAGTTCTTAATTAGGTCCGTCATAAAAAAAGACAATATTAGAGTCAGATAACATTGATGAAAGATAAAAAAAAAAAATTGAGGAGAAAAATGATTTATTATTTAAAATAGATAGAATTTCTTCAAAACCAACAATGTGTATTTCCTCTAACAAACTTAAATGCCTTTCATTGTTCTAGTTGGGATATGGATCGGGTAAGTAGTAGTTTATCTTTTAGGATATGTTTAATTTAATCTTTTTAAAAGTATAAGTTATTTCAATTTTAAAGAGTATAAGTTATTTTAAAGTGTAAAATTGATTTTATCATGTTTTATTATTTTAAAATAAAAAATTTTATTTGAAGTTATTTTTTCTTATAGTTTTTATGTCAAAATATAATATTAACAATTAAATTTATATAAATTGTTGTTACTTATAATTTAAGTTGAGTATCGTACCTTTAATGGAAATTATTTTAAATTTTAAATTTATTTTAAAATAAAATAAAATAGAAAAGTGATGTGACATTTTTTATAAGATGATTGATTGATTAAACATATAGAGTATAAGAGTATTCTTACCCTTTAAGAAAACAAAAACACAAATTAGAAGAAATTACAGACCAACTCCATTTAAAAGAAAAAATACAAAGGCAACTATGCATAAATTATACAAATTAAAGTTGGGATTTGGAATTTCTCCAATTCTTTTTCAGTTCCATACCTTCAATTTATTTTTTATTTTTTTAAGCAATGATATATTAAAGCAAGTATAAATGGTATTTCATCTAATTATAAAAGAATAATGAGAACAAGCTCGCCAAAACAAAAAAATTATCTATCAATTATAACTTAAGACAAATAAAACAAACGGTCTTTGTCGAATTCGTACAAATTACAATTGAGATAAATAATATCTTCTATAAATGACCACTTCCAAATTGAGAGTTTAATCTTTCAAACAATATCAATCATGTTCCAACTCAAGTTTCTAAAGATAATCTCATTCCTAGAAATCCATGAATTTCAACAAACCGCTAGCCACACTACTCTCTCTTCCTTTCATGACTTTATTCGCCTTAGACAAGGAAAATCAATCCATAAAACCCCCCATTAAAGTCTGTGTCTTTTAAATCGGAAAAGCCTAACCAATCCTCAATATCCTTCAACGCCAAATTACCCACTACACAACCATGTAAAACATGGTACAACGATTTTGATACCAAGTTACAAGAAGACCAACGAACATCATTGTAATATGAGATGATGCCTTTATGAAATAAAAGATCTTTCAAATGGAGTTTATTTAAGAAGCAATGCCAACCAAAAGCTCTAATTTTATAGGGGTTACCACTTTCCAAATCAAATTCAGAGCCAAGTCATCTCGATTTGGAAGGCCATAATGGATGTAAGGGAGACACGCCAATTTATAGAAAGAACTCACCATAAACACGTCGCCGACATCAGTTGTCCAAACCACCAAGTCACCCACCTCATTACTCACACTGTGACAGCTGAGAAGCCTTCTCAGCATTGTCACAGTCGCATCAATAGTAGTTGAGCTCGCTATGGACTGCAAGCATACACGCTCGCAAACTACGACAGAACTGGTGTTGTTGAAAACTCCAGCAGACCCGTCTGTAACACCAACAACAATACCAGTTTCAATAGAAAGTTGTAACAACTTCAACCCTCAAGCCATAAAAGACCCCGCTGTCAGTATTTAGAATTCCAAATGAACCCCAGTTCCATCCTTCATCTAGCATCCCACCCATTGCTGCTACAGAAACAAACTTCAAATGTGAAACCATGAACAACTCTGGAAACAACCTCGCCAAACTACCTTGGCATGTCTAGTTAGCCAGCCAAAAGGAAGTACCAAATCCATTTCCGACATAAAACTTGCAGTTACTAATTATAATATCTTCCATAAACTTACTAGAATAGGACAAAATATCCTTGAACCACACCAAAAAATAATTCCCTTTGCAACCACCATTTTTTGTCATATGCATTCGGATATCACCCTACCTAGCCTTTAACACACTAAACTATAAATCCTCTAATCCTCCAAGAATTCTCCACCTCCATTTCTGAATAAACGCCTCATTAAAAACATCGATCCTCTTCATTCCTAAGCCTCATTTGTTAATGGGAAGACATAAAGAATCCTAATTGACCCAATGCGTTCTTCTATTAGATTCCAAGCTTCCCCACAAAAATATACTTTGAATCTTCATCAACTCTTTGCAAATAAGAGTAAGGGCCTTATAGAAAGAAATATGAAAATGAATAAACTACTAAGAACCGACTTGAGAAGAGTAATTCTACCACCAAAACTTAAAAATCTCCCTTGCCAACCGGAGAGTCTCTTTTTAAAATTATCAAGAAGAGAGGAACATGAAGCCAACCTTATAGGATTGGATCCTATGGGAATACCAAGGAAAGTAAGTTCATGTGGCTCCCTACAAGAGAGGAAAATAGACACCGCCTCAATAAAGTTATTATGAATACTGATGGCAATAAATTTACTCTTGTAAAAATTGATTCTGAGACCTGAAACCAATTCAAAGGCCCTAAGAACCGCTTTGATAGTCCACATGTGATTCCAACTACCATCTCCCTCCAAAAGCGTGTCATCCGCAAATTGGAAAACATCAATAGAACATCTCCCATTAATATTAAAACCTGAAAATTCACCTAATCGCATCGAATTCCAAACCAGCCCCGACAATCCCTCTGCCACCAAAACAAATAAAAACAGAGATAGAGGATCTCCTTGCCTCAAGCCTCTCTCCATAAAAAATTTGTTTGTCAGACTACTGTTTACCAAAACTGATAGTTTACTAGAGAATATCGTCACTTCCATCCAACACAGCCAAGTGACCCCAGATCCCATCCTCCTCAACATGTATCTAAGGAACCCCCAAAGACACTTTATCATAAGCCTTTCAAAGTCAACCTTAAAAAGCGTACACTCCTTTTTTTCTTTAATAGCATAATTCACAACCTTGTTGCCTACCAATACTCCATCAAGTAATTGTCTTCTCGGAACGAAAGCAGTTTGACAAGAAGAAATGATAGAATTTAGCACCCTTTTCAACCTAGATGCCAAAATCTTAGATAATGCCTTGTAAAGGCATCCAACGAGACAAATGGGCCTATAATCATCTAAAGTCAAAGGATTATTACACTTCAGAATTAGACTAAAAAAAGGAGATAATAGTCTATGACAAAACAACCCCGGGGTGAAAATCAATAAAAAAAACTAGGAAAAATCATCTTTCATGAAGTTCCAACATCAATTGATAAACAAAAAAGAATAACCATCCAGACCTAGACTCTTACTATCATCACACCCATACACGACTTCTTTTATCTCCTCCTCCGTAAAAGGGATTCCAAAAATCTCCTCTCCGAAGGAGAAATCATTTTAAAATGAACCCCTTCTAAAGTAGACCTATCAAAATCAGATTCTAAAAATTTCCTCGCAAAGTGATTGAAAACCTTTTCCTTAACTTCTCCAATCGAGTTCACCACTCCACCCTCACTGTTTAAGGAACCAATAAAATCATGTCTCTCACTTTCCTTCATCACACTATGAAAAAACTGAGTGTTGTTATCTCCATCATTAAGCCATTTCAATATAGCCTTTTGAATAAGCATATTCTCCTTTATTCTCAAATTCATCCAAAAGCGGCTTGTGGCCTCTTTGCGATTATCAATGATATTATCCAAAGAAGACCCTTTGCTCAAAGTTATCGCTTCACCCCCCACATTAATATCCCTCACCACCTCTTCCACTTCCAAGTTGTACCTCCTGAAAACCTCCACGTTCCATCTCCAAGACTAACTTTGAGTAATCTAAGTTTCTCTTTAAGAACGAAATCACTCTTTTCTTCGACAACCAATCCTTTCCAAATGTTTTCTACAAAAGGGATGAAATTCTTGTCATTAAACCATTTATTGTTCACCTTGAGAGGTTGCGGTCCTCAATCGGACGAGTCTACCACTAACCACATCATACAATGATCGAAAACATCCCTCAAACCAATGAATTGGCCAACGACTCCCTAACTAGATATATCTCATTCCGACAATAAGAAACGGTCGAGTCGACTCATTTGATGCCCATCTCCACTAAACCACGAGAATTTCTTACATTTGCACGGAACATCGATCATCTCACTTTCGGCTATAAAATCTGAGAAGTTCTTTATCTCTGACATTCTCCCTCCCGACCCCTACCCTTACGTTCGCCCGGGAGAATAATCGCATTAAAATCTCCTCCAAAACACCACTCTCCATCAGTAAATTTGGATTTCAATTCCAACAAATCTCTCCATAAAATTCTCTTCGACTCCCTATCACAATGAGAATAAACATTAACAATATAAAAAACATCATTCTTTCAAAGAGCTTTCACCCCAACAAAGCCTTCTCCTTTAAAGCTACAAATCACCTCTACACTATTAATTTTCCATAATATGATAAAACCTCAAGACAAACCATTAGAGCTAGAAAAAGTACAACCAATATCTTTCTTAGCCCACAAACTCTTAGAAATACCCTCTGAAACATAATGTAGTTTCGATTCTTGAATGAGAAAAAGATCTGCATTACCTTTTCTAATAATTTGACTGACCCGCTTCCTTTTCAGCAAGCTACCACCCCCTCTTATAATTAATGATCCTAAAATCATTTGAAAATATCCGTATTCACCTTCCTTCCCTTCTTCTAGCCCGCCCTCCATATTTAATTGACCAGATCAAATCTTCAAAATATAAAAATAATTGTCGCATTGAATTAAAGTATTTGATTAGTTGAGGGTATTGATACTCAACTCAAGGATACCACACTGATTTTTATACAAAAGTATTTAAATATAAATCATTTGATTTTAAATGTTTTTGAAATAAATAAATCATTTAAATGCATATATTAGTAAAAAAGATAAGTTTTAGGGGAAATTTTTTTATGATTTGATATGATGTGGTGTGGATCATTTGGCTGATGCATGATGATAAAATATTTTCTAATTCGTTAACAAATGTGAAAAAAATGAAAGAAATAAAATATCTATCTATGAAAACTAATGACACCAACAAATACAACAATTACAAAAAAAATTAAAGGTTGTTTAAATCAATCATAAAAATTGCAGACCTACTATTCTTTGATAATATTAATATCCACCACCAAGAGAAATATAAAATTCTTATCACTGTAGCCTTCCGGATCGCCTATGTCAAGGGCAGTTATTAGGCCCGGCCAAGTAGGGCACTTGCCCAAGCTCGGGGGGGGGGGGGGGGGGGGGGGGGGGTTGCAAAGTTTAAGAAAAGGGTTTGTGAGACTTTCGTTCAAAAACGCACGCAATCGCAACAACAAAAACGAAAAAAGGCTCTGCCTCCGCCCTCCGACTCCAACGGTCCGCCTCCTAGCCTCCACAAATTTGACGCCGACGGTTTGCCTCCTGGCCTCCACTCCTCACTGTGAGTTTGTGAGATTATTTAATTTGTTTTGGAATTGGAAATTGGAATCGTGTTGTGAGACTGAATTGCTTCTGCAAATTAGAATTGTGTTGTGAGACTGAATTATTTCTGCAAATTGGAATTGAATTTGTAATTAGAATTGAATTTGGAAAAATTTACAGTGAAATTTGATTGGAAATTATTTTAAGGAAATTCTTGGATTTTTTTACTGTAACTGGAATTGAAATTGTTTAATTGTTTAATTGAAATGTGGAATTGTTTAATTATTTAGAAAATTCCAATTGTTTAGAGGAAACAATAGTAATTGAAATTGTTTAGGAAACAATTGTTTAATTCTTTACTGTAATTGAAATTTTAATTATCATGGAAACAATGTTTACTGATATTGTTTAATTTTGTAAAGGAAATTGTTGTAATTGAAATTGAAATTGTTGTATTTGAAATTTTAATCACAACAATTTCAATTTCAATTAAAATTACAACAATTTCCTCTACACAATTAAACAATGTCAGTAAACTATTGTTTCTTTAACAATTAGAATTTCAATTACAATAAAGAATTAAAAAGTATTTCCTAAACAATTTCAATTACTATTGTTTCCTCTAAACAATTGAAATTTTTTAGGCAAAATCGTCCAATTTTCTCAAACGGCGTCAATTGTTAACATGGTGGCAGCTGATGTAGCGCTGATGTGGCAAATGATAATTATTAAGCTCATCAAAATTTCAAAAAAATTGTTTTAAACAAGGATCGAACCTTGGACATAATGATTGTGAAGCATAACACTTAACCACTTAGACACTTTGTCTTTTTTAATTATGAGTTACACGTTAAATATATATTGTTGTAATATCCGAAAAAAGTCTTCAACTGATTCAGCATTTTCATCGTTACCATGGTTGTACCAAATAACCAAACCCTAAAATCAGGGAAAAAAATTCTTCAATTTGTGAATTTGTGGGAAAATCTGGGAAAACTCATGACCATGGTTCTATCAAATAACCAAACCCTAAAAATTCTAACACTCAATTTGTGATATCAGAAATCAATTTGTGAAATTCCAACACCTTCATCTCTTCCTCCGTCAACGTCACCGATCCGAAAAGCACCGCCTCAGATGATACTTGAATCTCACAGGAGGATTATTGATTCCGCCAGAGATGGATGTGCACGGTGATGAGTTTCGGGGATGGAAGCCATGGAGCTTTAGGATTGGAAACAACCAGTGTAGGTATGGGAGTAGACACATATGAACCTATTCCAATTCCTTATTTACCTTCTGATATTCTCAGCATCCACGCTGGTCACTATCACTCTCTTGCAATCACTTCTGAACGCTATCTTTAGACTTGGGGAAGAAACAACGAAGCCCAACTCGATCATGGATTTTCCGCAAGGTAAGGTAAAAATTACCACAGTTTGTTAATTATCGTATGTTCTTTGATTTGTGATTTCACAATTGTGATGAAGTATTGGAATGCTTTCGCATCTGGGGTTGTTTCGTCTGCGGTTGGAGAAGATGGTTTTGTTTGGGTTTGGGGGAAATCGAAACCTGGACAGTTTGGTTTTGGGAAATATGTGATTGAAGCTGTTGTGCCTTCCAGAGTTGAAGCACTTTCTGGAGAAAACATAAAAAAAAGGTATTTTTGCTTAATTAAGTGCATATTCAACAAGACGTTTCAAGCTTTATTTCGTTGATTGAACATGTATCATTTGGTTGGGGGCATGCTCTTGCATTAATTGTGGATGGAAAGTTGTTTGGGTAGGGCTATTATGAAGATGGAAGGATATGGAATATGGGACATGGTCACTTGTAGTCATCTTCATTAGATTCCTCTGCAACCACGCATTCGATCAATGCACAAATCACGAGTTCAGACCTAGAAGTTGCCAAAAAGAAAGTCTTACAGGGAATGGAGGAGGAGAATAAAATGCCAATAATATGGGAACCTCACTTGGTAGAAGAATTCTGTAATGTTCAAGTTGTCGACATTGCATGTGGCCTTGATCACTCTCTAGTTCTTTGCATTATGTGACACTTATTTGCATTGCATAATTTTTTAGTGAATTGTCAATTTTGTCTCTTAAATTGTATGACACTATCATTAAAGAATTTTCAAATTCAATTATCATTTTAAAATATCCTTCATTCAGAAATGTGCAGAAGATTTTGTCAAGGCTGCACGTTTCATGTATGTCTTTTGTTTAAAGATCTTTATGGAGTTAATGTGAGACATGTTGCAGAAAGTTGATGAAGATATTGTTGTCAGAATTCTCTGCCACTCTACTGGAATGCAGATGCTTCAAAAAATGATTTCGCTGGAGATCAAGTTTTATTCCATTTATTGTGAAATACATACAAATAAGTGTGAAGTGGTGTGGTGGTTGATAGTATGTCAAGCAATTGAGAGATCCTGTGTTCAAATCTTGGCTGCTACAAAAAATTTAGAATTTTTTTGGGTATTTAATGACACCTCACATGTCACGCGTATGACCAATTGGACGGAAAAGACAACGTCAAATGCCAGAGTTAACGTCGTTAGTAAAAAAAATGGACGAAAAGGACTAACGTAGCCCTTTTTGAATAATTAAATGACTATTTTGTCACTTTTTAAAGATAAATGACCAAATTGGACTCTGATGTAAGGACTAATTTGAGTATTTTACCAATTTTTTATTATCTTATTTTATTTTTAAGAAGCTGTGTTATTTGGTTAGAACCATATGTGTTTGTGAACTGTGCTAGTTCATCTTTAAATACATTATTATAATGTTGTGTTATTTGGTTAGAAGCATATTGGTTATATTTATATTGGTTCATGTTATTAATACATGTATATCATATTGGTTTTTTTATATAATATAAGAAAGTTATGATATTATTGAATTAAATATGTTTTTGTTTCCTATAAAATTTTAAAATTTTATTTTTGGTTTTTAAAAAAAATTGCATGTTTTGGTTCCTATAAATTATTATGCACGTAGTTTTAGTTCCTACTGTTAAATCAATGTGTATTTTTGAATAATTCTTTTGGATATATGTTTAGAACGTTATAAAAAGTTTCTCGAGTAAAAAGAGAATTCAAAATTTGATTATATATAAATTTTTTAGGAACCAAAACATATTTTTTTTATAATAAAAATTAAAAATAAAATGTGAAATATTTAGGAACCAAACTCAAACTTTCATGAAATAGGTAAAGTAAACTCTACCTCTAGCCATTCATTCATGCACTTTAATTTGTTTCTATATGGAATTGAGTGCATCAACTGTAGCCTCGTATCACTTTTCTTTTCTTGCAAATATATAAAATTTTTTTACCAAAATATGTACTTCACTTTTCTTTTCTTGCAAATATATAACATTTTTTTACCAAAATATGTACTTCCTCCGATCTTATATATAAGCAAATTTATAATTAAAAAAAATTAAGGTTTTAAATATAAGCAAAAGTCATTTATATTTATTATATTAAATATTATTATTCTAAATATATCTCTACTTTTTTCACATTTCTATGATTTTAACAATTTCTAAAACAAAAAATAGAGGTAGAATTAGAAAGAGCATATGACTTAAATGCATTCAAATATTTTTCTTAAAGAACGAGTTTTTTTATTTAAATTTACTTATATATGAGACCGGAGGAAGTATATAATTATTCGGAAAGAAGATGAGGTGAAGGGTACTTTTCCATTTTCTAGGGGTGGAAGGAACTAGCTGTGTGTCATGATGTGAGTGGAAAGGATGGATCTCTACTTTCCGGTGGTTAAAATTTTGTTGATGAAGTGCAAGAGAGTTGTCTCTTTTAGCATGCCTTGGATTTTTGTGTTGGTACCGCTTTTTTAAGAAAATAATATTTTTTATCGACATTTTTAAATGTTCGGTAAATTATATAAAATTTTATTGGAGTTTTTGAAAAATACGTTAAATCAACGTGTATTTTTATCGGTATTTTAAAATGTCAATAAAAGTCAATATTCGCGTATCATATATTTAAAAATTTCGGTAAAATAAATTGTTGGTAACTAGATTTTTAAAGAATTTTAATTGATTTTTAAAAAATGTGATAGTTCATATTTCTATGCTTTTTTGTTGAGAGGAATAAAGGATGAGACAACACAATTGTTTCTAGACGGACTAACAAAGTTATGAAAGTAGTTGCAGATAGCTCTCGTGCAAAGAGAGGTGATGAGGAGGATTCACATATCCGGGAGTATAAAATAGTCATCGTCGGTTCTCACATAAGGATGATTGAGAATTCATGCATACCCCGATGTATAATATGGTGGTTATACATGTTGTATGCATATTCATGGTCTTGCATATATTGTTGTATTATTGTTGGGATGATCATTGTCGGATGAGCGTATGAGATTCATCTGTACTCCGTAAAGGAGAGTGGTGGGATAATCATTGTCGGATGGGCGTTTGCAATTTATTCGTGTTCAATTGAATGAACAAAAACCGATACCACATGCATTGTGTCATTGTTGAGTCACATTGCATAATTATTGTTGTTTTCGTTGTTGTGTAATTATTGGCGAATTATTGTCTATGTTGTTGTGAGTGAGAAACTACCCTTAAATATGTTAATTGCACCATTTATATTTGAATTTGTTTCTCACCCCTTTGTTAATTGTTGTTGTGTCTGTGTTCCTTTGGGAGCACAGACAATCCAGGTACTTGAGAGTGTGTGGAACTGTGTTGCTTGTTCGAGTCTTAGGATGCTCTGATACGTAACACATGAGGGGGATTTTTGTTGCTTATTTACCTTTGTTACGTATTTTCAAACCATGTTGGAACCTTTATAAACCAGAATTTTTGAGGATGTATTGATGATTGTTGGCATGTTGCCTAAGTTGAACCGATTTTTTTCCGCTATTTTTAATAAATAATTCTATGTTGGTTAATAGTGTTGAAGTGTGGCATTCCACTTGTTTTACTCTGATTATTCGTTTAGTATACTATTTTATAAATGGGGAAAAGTGGGGTGTTACAACCTACATCTAGTCTTCGATGAAGAACCACCGAAGAATTATTTCTTCCATAAAATGATATTGAGTTATGGTTTGTGTTACAACAATTTCAAATAAGTAAATGATAAACAATACACTCCAAGCTATCTTCTTCCTTACTCCTTGAATAACCTTGTTGTAACTAGCTACCATGGCTAACCTTGATCTTTACCCAAGATCTTGATTTTCAACTTTTGATGAATTCCACTCTTGATGAATCTCCCAATCTTCAATCGATCTAGGAATTCCAAGCCTTGAATCCTTCTTTTCAAATATTTGACAAATCCCCAGAAAAACTCCACAACAATGGAGAAAAATTCTTTCTTTTTTTTCCTACAAGAAATTTCAAACCCTAGAAATTTCCAAGATCAAAATACATTTGCAAAATCTTTACACTTCAAAGAATCATTAGACCTCTAATGTTTCCCTACCATTTATCATCACACACACACAAGAGAAATTTTTCTATGAGAGTGATTAAGATGAAGATTTGAGAGAAAGAATGAAATTATACTTGCAAGAGTTTTCTAACTGAAAAATTTGATCTCACTTTAAAATGGGGCAATGAAATCTCTATTTATAGGCACAAGAGATAAAGTGCAAATAATGAGCAAAAAGTAACTACACGACTGAATTCACGACTTACGTGACTTGATTCAATTAGGGCAATACTGAATTAATTCATGGCTCAGTTCAGATATGGAATACTAAATCACTTCATGACTTAATTCAATTTAGCAAAATTCTGGGACTGTGACTTGGGTCATGAATCGCTTCGCACAGAGAGAACCAATTTCACTTTTGAGACATTTTTCGTGAATCACTTCATTGACTCGAGTCACAGTGAGAAAAAAAAATCGGATTCAAGTCAGTAACTTACTGAATTAATTCAAGCAGCTTAAAATGCATGGAAAAACTTCCTTTTGCATATGTATGATGAGTGTTAGGCAAGGAGACTCAAATTAAGCAATAAACATAAACAAAGCATCAAAACAACGAAATAACTGGTATATTGATAGAGGGAAATTTCAATTAAGGCTTGACTATAACAGTCATTATGACCATAATGTGCCTATAATTCTCTCATTTATATTTTTCATGCGTGCATTATAGGGTGGCAATAATGCACTAAGCAGCACAAGTTTATTATTTTCCCTCATCTTTGAGTGCGGGCCCCTCACCCATTACCTACACTCAAACCTTATCCCAAATTTCCATTTAACTCCCTCTAAAGTCAAAACTTTCTACCTTCTCTTTGAAAAGCCCTTTACATTCCCTATACATGAAAGTTATTTCATTCTCATTAAAAAACCTCAAAAACCCCATAACTTTCATCTTGCTCGTCTTCATGTTACTAACCAAACCATTCACTTTACCATAAAAATCACCCATTCACTTTACCATTTCCCCATAAATAAATATAATAGTTTGGCAATAAATAGGATTTACCTTTATACTTTTAGTAATAAATTCAACAAGATTACATGATCATGCCACAATGGCTCATATGGCCTATCTTTGGAGTACATTACCTAATGTCAAACGGGGATATGTGGAGTCAATGAAGATCTCTGATCAAATTTTGTGTCTGATGATGGTGTATATCTTTAAGATTTATCTTAAGCCTCATTAAAGGATGATTCGAGGTTCCGGTGAAGTGTTAAAGTCAAAGATACGGTAGCAATGAGTCTGGAGCTTTAGAGTTGTGAAAGAGAGCAAGTGTGAAAGCTTATTGTATAAGACTAGCTATAAAATTTAGTAAGTAAAATCACACATGCACTTTTGAATGATTGGAATGCCTCTCTAAATTTATTAAAACAACTAGAAAATGTTTTTGTGCCTAGCTAGGCTGCAAATAGCTCAAAAAATTCTTTGTGAGTGTCTTTTACATTGTATAATCTATTTGCCTTTAGGCCTAATTGATTATCTCTTTTTGTAACACTACATAAGAAGCTATGAGGGCTTATCGTTGATTGGTAACAACTCTTTTGAACCTTCTATTTTTGTACTAGATAATTGATTAAGTTATTAACCTAATCGTTATCAACATTAAAATGGCCCATGGATTTTGTAATACCCCGTAAATTTAATTAATGCTCTGGATGATATTAATTAAGATTAATAGGGTTCTGATATGCTCTGAGAGTTTTTAACTTAAATAATTAGAGCAATCGACGAACTCAAATTAAATAGTTAATATTATCTAACTCAGAGGTTTTATTAATTAAGTGACTTAGAGATATTTTTGGATACCCTCAATTTAGACCGGTTAGGTTACCAATTAGAATTATATCAGTATAACTTTTTCTTTTGTTTCATAACAACTAAAATAGAAACATAGAGTGAGGAAGTAGAGAGAAGTGGGAAGAAAAGAAGAAAAAGGGAAAAGCTTGAGGAAGAAGAAGAAATTTGGATCAACAACTTCATCTTCATCTTTTCATCTCGCAATCTTCATCATTTTCATTGCTAGAGGTGAGTCTAGTAAGAAGCTTTCATTTTAGAAGTTTTCTTGAGTTCTAGAGTTTTAGGTTAGATTTGATAAAATCGTGAAATCAAAGTTTCTAACGATTAAAGTGTTTATTAAATGCATGAGTATGATCATTATGTGTGTGGGATTCTCTGTTGATGATTGTTATAATGTTTGATGTGGTTTTGAATGAATTTGAGATGGAACAACATCATAACAACAAGTATTTTTATTTATGCGAACCGGTTACCGGCCCTTTGAAAATGTGGGATTTTTACGCAGAAAATGAACTAAGTAACTGGTTACCCTCTGGGTAGTAACCGGTTACCGAAGATATCTCTAACTCTCATTTTTCCTTTATTTCTCAAGTAACTCGGTTACCCTATAGGTAGTAACCAGTTACCATTGATACTATTCTAAAAATAATTTCTAAAATGCATACATTTTCACTCGGGTGTCCGTTTGATGCATATTTTATATCGATTCGAGGCAGAAATGATAATTTATCTATTGGAGTGAGAAATTATTACTTTGTTGAGGAATTTAATTATTTAATCAGTTTTGTTTGATTGTGTGGTTTATGGAACCTAATTACATAATAGTGTATAAGCTAGGGTAAATGAGGAAACCTTTAGGCATTACACTTGTGAAACCTAGTAGTATGACTAGGAAGTTGTTAAGAACCTAGATGGTGATGCTTAGACATTCGGTATATCGTGAGTACCTTTGTCGGGTAAGGGTCTAGTGGTGAGAAGATGCTATCTGGAACATGTGTGAACCCGTTGGGTGTGTTTTATCGTGGAAAAGGCATTGTGACCTTAGGAATGTTGTATACATTCTCAATTGAGTGAAATCACGTAATTGGAACCATTTTTCCTGAGAATGTCGTTCCATAAGTCAGGGGCTCCTCTGGAATGTACGCATGCAGTACTTGGCAGGTTTAATTCCCGTGTATAGTACGAATGGTGTCTATAGGTAGATACTTATGGTGGTTTATGGCCCACGTGAAGTGAATATTGTAAAGTTAATAGCCCTTCAATTCGAATCCATTTCGTATGCCAAGTAAGTACAAGGAACCATGATTCATGCCGACTCTTAGACGTAGGAGAGGATAGAAATATGGGATGCCTTTGTTGGTTTCTGGATTAGTGATACTTTCGAGTTAGTAAACTCAAGACATGTTTTCATGTGAGTGTGAGAGTTGTGAACTCAAATTCTTAGTCTTTTTCCGACTTGTGTTGGATTTTTATTGAACCTTGTAAAGTCGAGATAACCCATAAGATAGGGACTCATTGAGATTTTGTTATCTCACCCCTCATTGTCGATTATTGTTTTAGCTACTTCAGGTTCTGAGAAGAGTAGGGATAAATTCGTTTGACTTATCCTTACTAGTTGATATTTTGAGCATGACATGGCTTCCACTGATAGAGTTTATTTTGAAATCATTGTTGATCTAGTTCTTAGATTTTTATTTTGAACATCATGTTTACATTATGCCTTAGTTTAGACTTTTGTATTCGGCCATTTAATGCATGTAATGTGTTGACTAAGAACTTATTTATATTTCAATATCCAAACTTGAATTCATGTATAATATATATGCTTTGATGTATGTTGTTATATATGGGTGTTACATATTTTTCCCTTTTTAAGCCACATTTTGTCTTATAAATAATGGAATCTCCTTCATTTCACTACACACTAGAAATTTTATTTGAAATGACTTTCGCTCACTCTCCTATTTTTCTCGTTATTTCTTCACTTTACCTTAGTGCTTTTAAGAGTGAAATGTTTTTATCTATAAGGTGATTTGGGTCTAGTGTAAGGGTAATATTGTATATTATCAATTTGAGAAATTTTGTTTTGGTTATAAGCTAAACCAACTAAAAATATATAGTTTGATTGTGAACCAGCTAAAACCTTTGTTTGGTTGGGAGGTCTCCATAAATAAAACTCAAAATCAGGTTGTGAGCTTACCTTGGTGTTATAAGCTCCCAACTGGTTTGAGATTGTCCTAGTAGAAAAATATCTTGGTTGGGAGGCCTCCTTATTTAAAAATCCTTGCTTGGTTGGGAAGTTATACATTGTAAAACTACAATCCTTATGTAAGAAGGTTCGTGGGAAAATTATTTCAAAAATGCTCATCTTATTGGAAACTCTTAGAGTGTGTTTGGATGAGGTAATTTAGAATTTGTAAAGAATTCAAAATTCTAGGTAATTCAAATGATTCAATTAGAATCCATTCAATTTTAAATTATTTTGTTTGGATAGACTACTAAAATGATTCATTGTAAAAAAAATTAGGCAATTTTCATAATTTTTAATTTTTTTGGGTCAAATCTAAAATATGAAAAATAGGGACCAATTTGTAATTTTTGAAAATTTGAAGGACCAATTTGTAAAATTTAAAAATTATTAGGGACTTATTTGCAATATTTTTGAAAATTTTGAGGGTAAATTTGAAATTTTCATAAAATATGAGGACCATCTTGCAAAATTTGAAAAATTAATAATAAACAGTTTAACATTTATATTATATAGAGTGATGAAGCAATTTGAAATTATCTACTTTTTTGTATCATTTTAAATTCCGTAAATTTAACATGAATAAAATACTCCAAAAATTTACATCATTTTAACAATTCTCCATATTTTTTACCCAAAAATTAGATTTTGGTCAAGTCATTTCAAATTCCCTCAAAAATTATTTTCCCTCATTAAAATGTTTCATTCAAACACACTCTTAAGTAATTCTTGGGGAGAGAAGTAGGTCCCATTATTTTACTAAACCTCTATAAATCTATGGTGTTTTTCTCTCGTCCCTTAACTCTTTACTTTATAGTTATTTATTTCCGCTACATTTTTTGTTGAACATGTGACTCCATACACAAAGGGATGGTGGGATTGTAGAAGTTTTAAAACAATTGATTTAAAACAAAATCATTTTCTAAATCATAGTTTGAAAACATTTGATAAAAAATGTTTGAGTGAGTAAGCAACATAAATTCTAAGTAGGGAAATTAAGCGGAAAAAATGAAAGAGATAAGGGAAAAGAGATGACATTAGAGATTTATAGAGGTTTGGTTTAATTAAATGACCTACTCCTCTCCACAAGAATTAATCTTTAAAATATCCACTATATCTTGAGATTTTTTAGAAGGTTAAACCTATAAACCCTTATATAAGGAAATGAAGTTTTCAGGATAACGTTTAACTAAACAACGATCGGAGCTTGAAGCATGTTGGTTTTAAAACAAAATAATGAACATAATTGAAGTAGTTAGTCTTCTGAACAAACTAATATTTTGTACAGGTTGATCTCAAACAAAGATAAAGTCTTAAGTTAGATATCCTCCAAACATAAACGATCTTTTACACGGGCTAACAAGGACTAAACTCAAAAATCAATAATGATTTTACACTAGGCTGGTCTTAAACCAATAGATTTTTTACCCAAGATGAGCTCAAGAACCATTGTGGATATTCTTACTAGTTGATTTCCACGAACCAAAAAAGAGATTTTTTTATGGTAGAGCTCACGGACAAAACAAAAACTTATACTAATTCTTTGAAAGAAAAGAAGAGATTTTTCAAAGGTTTAGCTCCCAACCAAAATAATAACTTCCTAAGGAAGAATTATTTACTCAAGATAAAATTCTACTCTTGGTAAATTTACAATTAAGCCCTCATCCAAAACAAAATTCCTCATTAAACTCAAGAATGATCTCAAAGCACTATAACTAAAATATGTGAGAATAGTGTGAATGATTCAGAGAGATTATGAGAGAAATGAAAAGTGATTTTTTTCACATTTTTTGTAAGATTTAAAATGATAGAGAAATATCAACATACCTCAATAAAAACAGCTACAATAACAAAATAATAACTTACTTGAACAAGACAACAACATACCTTAACAAAACAACAACATACCTCAACAAAAACATCTACAATAACAAAAACAAGAACTTACCTTAGCAAAACAATAACATGCCTAAAAAAAAACATCTACAATAATACAAACAACAACATACGACTTATACAAAAACAACAACATAAATCAACACAAACATTAACATAACTCAACAAAAAACATCAAAAATAACACAAACTCCAACATACAGCCTAAACAAAAATAATTAAATAACTAAAAAAACATACAACCTATAAAGTTTTATTGTCTCAACGAAAAAAACAAAAACAAAAAACACAAAGAACAACAACAACATAACACATAACATGAATGGTGGAAATATCTCACGTACATGAAATATAAAGAGGTAGTCAAAGAAATCAATTTCCTATTTTCGCCATACATGTTTTGAGACACGTTTCCTTGATCAATATGATTTGGAGAAGATATGTTCGAGTTTTCTGGAAAAAATGATGTGCAAACGTTAATGGAGATTGGGATAAGGAGTGTGAGAGATGTTAGAGTATTACATTAGGAAAACTACGGTTGTTCTGTACATGAATGAAAAACATTTCACTTATATATAGGTAATACTTTTCTCCACATTTGATAGAACCAATTTTGATAAAATTTCTATAGTTAAAACGCTTTTAGTAATTACTGAGGGACAAGCCCTTTTTATAACGGAAAAAAATACAAGATTGCAGGAACAAGTTTTCGATGTGTGTCACTCCTTAGCATTTCACCACATTTCTTAGTTTACACCATGGTAAAAAGTTAAAAAAAATAAAGGCATCTAAATATGAGTTAGTCACTACTATGGTAAACACATCTCACAACGGTTAGAAAAGGGATATAATTGTGTCTGACCAACCGTTGTGAGGTAAGGTGTGATTGTATGTATGATTCTTTCCACCATGATTGTGCAACTGTTATTATAAGTCAAGTATCATGCAACCTATCACAAGAGTTACTTTATAAAACTATTGTTGTATGTCTCCACCTATCACAATGATTACTTTACACAATTGTTGTTGTATGTCTTTTAATAAAATTAAAAAAATACAGCAGTAGAACAACAACAACAACAACAACAACTACTACTACTACTACTACTACTACTACTACTACTACTACTACTACTACTACTACTACAACAAAAACAAGAATAACAATAACAAGAACAACAAAAAATACACAACAACAATAACAATAATAACAACAACAACAACAACAACTAGTACAATAACAACTAATATTGCTAACTTGAATCTATGTGTTCCTTGTCTCATTCAAGTTGGAGAAGAGCTGATGAAATTATGAAATTTGTTATTGAAAGAAATATTGTTTTTGAGTTTTATGTATAGAATAAATGATGTTTTTTATCTTGGCTTAATGGAGAAATAAAGAGTCGTAAATGGAAGATGATGTTTGGAGGTAGAAGATGAAGTTCGTCTAAGTTGGAAGTTCATCTAATTTTTAGGTTTCACGCGGATCACTAATGGTAGTGTCTTGAGCGTTGATACTCAATAACTGGACGACAAATATTTGTTTAAGAATGGTGAAGAAACTCAATAAACATGTTTATATTTCCACATGACCCTGAGTGACTTTTCACCATGGTTGAAAGTTCCAATTGTGGTGTAAAGTAGCTAAAAAATAAATATAAAAAACTATATCTTCTAGGATTCGAACTCATGAACAACAAGTAGTGCACAACCTATCACAATAGTTACTTTACAAAACTGTTGTTGCATATCTTAACTTATCACAACAATTACTTTAAACAAACGTTGTCATATGTCTTTTAAAAATAAATAAAATTGTAGGTGTTAGGATTCGAACACATGACCATGTGCCACTTTTCACTATGGTTGAAAATTCCAACTATATTAAAAAGTTACTTAAAAATAAATATAAAAAAAAACTATAAGTGTTATAGGATTCAAACTCATGACCAAGCGCCACTTTTCACCATGGTATGAAATTCAAACCATGGTGAAAAGTGGCTTAAAATGAAAATAAAAGGAAAGTGCATAAGTGAATAAATTCTACCACGGTGGATACTTTGGCCGAGGTGAAATGACGTTACAAAAAGTACTTTTTGTAGAAGTAAGTACTTCGATGGAATATATTATCAGGGTAAAATTATTTTACATTGTCATCCAATTAGAATGAGTCATGTTGACACATAATTATTGAATTAAAAATAAATAAATTATAATTAAACCATTTTAATAATTACTTATTCCATATTTCTCTCTTCTCATGTGTCAAAATGATTCATTCTAATTGGATGATGGTGTAAAATGATTTTACACTGACAATAATTTCTTTTAGAAAAAAGTAATTTTAAGATAAGGAAGTTTGATCTTTTATTCGTCAATGAAATTTGTTTGGTTCATTTTTTTCATTTCTTCTTTTCAAAAATATATGCATTTAAATTAATCTCTTTATTAGAATGATCTTACCATTAAATTTTCAAATTCGTATAATCAAAAGGAATGAACTCACTTTTATTAAAATATTTTTATTATGTATTGATGTATTTTAGATCAAATTCTAGTGTCGACAAGGGTAGTTTCATGGTTCGACAGAAGGTTTGGTATGAAGTTGAATTTTGTTCACATATTGATCTTGTATACTGTAGTTGAAGTATGTTCAAGCATATAGTAGTCGAAATGCTAGGGTTATTAGCATGTTGAATTGAGTCTTGCTTATAAGTTTAATTGTTTAAGTTAGTTTGTATCCTAAGTTAGCTTGTAATGGGTAATTGTTAACAAAATCCATCAGTTTAGTATGTTAGGTTTTATTATAAATAGCATACTAGTCTCTCATTATAAAGAAGAGTGACAAATCCTAATTAGGGTGAAAGAGGTTGATTGTTGGTATTCACTTGTAATCATTGAACCCTTATTATAAAAGTGAATAGTAAAACAGATTTAACCAATTCTCTATTATTCTTTCTTTTTTCTCTATTCTTTGTAAAACCTAATAAGGTTTCTTATGTTTGTTCAAGAAACTCAATCTTTATCTCATTAATTTGTTTTGCGATTGACGACATCGATTCACAACAAATTGGTGCAGTGAATGTGGAGGAGAAGATATCGTCAACAAAGTATGCGATTGAGAAATTCACAAGTGTGAATGATTTCTGTTTATGAAGCTTAAATATGAAAGTACATCTTGTTCAAGGGGGTTTGTTAGAAGCGTTGAAAGGATCATAGATGATAATAGCTAGTTTGTTCCCTTGTTTGTATAGAGTTTGTTCCAAGTTGGAGATTTATGGTATTTTGGATCAAACTCTAGTGTCAACAAGGGTAGCTTGATATTCAACAAGAGTTGTGCATGCTGTAGTCAAAGTCTATTCAAGCATGCTGTTAAAATATATTAACTTGTAATTTAAGTTAGTATGTCGAATTGGGTCTTGCTTATAAGCCCAATTGTTTAAGTTAGCTTGATCCTTAAGTTAACTTGTTTAATGGGTAATCATTAAAAATATCATTATTTTAATATGTTAGGTTTTATTATAAATAACATACTAGTCTCTCATCATAAGTGGTGTGGTAAATCCTTATTAGGTTGAGAGAGAGATTATATGTTGGTATTCACTTGTAATCTTTGAACATTATTGATAAAGTGAATAGTAAAACAGATTTAGTAAATTATCTATTCTTCTTCCTCTTTTCTCTATAATTTGTAAAACCTAATAGGATTTCTTGTGTTTGTTCAAGAAACTCTATCTTTTTCTCGTAACTTTGTTCTGCTATTGACGACATCGATTAACAACAAACTGGTACGGTGAGCATGGAGGAGAAGATGTTGTCAACAAAGTATGAGATTGAGAAATTCACAGGTGTGAATGATTTTAGTTGGTGGTGCTTGAAGATGCAAGCCATTATTTTTTAAAAAGGGTTTGTTAGAAGCATTGAAAAGATCAAAGAAGGTGGACGATGCCCTATCGGAGAAGGAGAAGACAAATCCATGGATGATGAAAAGTAGTTTGTTACCTTGTTAGTGTAGAGTTTGTTCCAAGGTGGAGATTTGTGGTATTTTGAATCAAACTCTAGTGTCGACAAGGGTAGTTTCATGGTTCGACAGAAGATTTAGTATGAGCTCAAAGTTTGTTCACATACTGATTTTGTATGTTGCAGTCTATGTTCAAGCATGCAGTAGTCAAAATGATAGGATTGTTAGCATGTCAAATTAGGTCTTGCTTGTAAGCTCAATTGTTTAAGTTAGATTGTACCCTAAGTTCGCTTATAATAGGTAATTGTTAAAAATCCCATTAGTTTAGCATGTTAGGTTTTATTATAAACAGCATACTAGTCTCTCATCATAAGGAAGTGTGGCAAATCCTAATTAGGGCGAGAGAGGTTAATTGTTGGTATTCACTTGTAATCTTTGAACCCTAATTGAGAAAGTAAATAGTAAAATAAATTTAACAAATTATCTATTCTTCTTCCTATTTTCTCTATCCTTTGTAAAACCTAATAGGGTTTCTTGTGTTTGTTCAAGACACCCAATCTTTATCTCATAAATTTGTTCTTCTATTGACGACATAATTTCATAAAAAACTGGTGCAGTGAGTGTGAAGGAGATCAATTCACAACGAACTGGTCCGGTTAGCGTAGAGGAGAAGATATCGTCAAAAAAAGTAGGAGATTAAGAAATTCACTAGTGTGAATGATTTCTACTTGTGAGACTAGTATAAAATAGTCCTTCTTGTATAACAGGGTTTGTTAGAAGCGCTGAAAGGATCAGAGAAGATGGACGCTACCTTATCGAAGTAGGAGAAGACAAATCCTTGGCTGAGCATACATGCATGATGAAAACTAGTTGGTTAGCTTGTTGGTATAGAGTTTGTTCCATGGTGGAGATGTGTTGTATTTTGGATCAAACTCTAGTGTCAAAAAGGGTAGTTTCATGGTTCAAAAAAGGTTTTAGTATGAATTCGAAGTTTGTTCACATATTGATCTTGTATGATGTAGTCAAAGTATGTTCAAGCATGCAGTAGTCGAAATGCTAGGGTTATTAGCATGTTGAATTCTGTCTTTCTTATAAGCTCAATTTTTTAAGTTAGATTGTACCATAAGTTAACTTATAATGGGTAAAAAATTCATTACTTTAGTATGTTAGGTTTTATTATAAATAGAATACTAGTCTCTCATCATAAAGAAGTGTGGCAAATCCTAATTAGGGTGAGAGAGATTAATTGTTTGTATTCACTTGTAATCTTTGAACTCTTATTGAGAAAGTGAATAGTAAAACAAATTTAACCAATTCTCTATTCTTCTTCCTCTTTTCTCTATCCTTTGAAAAATTAATTGGGTTTCTTGTGTTTGTTCAAGAAACACAATATTTATCTCATAAATTTGTTTTGCTCTTGACGACATTGATTTACAACAAACAGGTTCAAGGAGCATGGAGGAGAAGATACCATCAACAAAGTATGAGATTGAGAAATTCACAAGCGTGAATGATTTTGGTTTGTGACGCTTGAAGATGTAAGTCCTTCTTGTTCAATAGGTCTTGTTAGAAACACTAAAAGGATTAGAGAAGATGGACGCTTCCTTATAGGAGAAGGAGAAGACAAAGCCTTGATCGAGCAGCCATCGATGATGAAAACTAGTTGGTTACCTTGTTAGTGTAGAGTTTGTTCCAGGGTGGAGATTTGTTGTATTTTGAATCAAACTCTAGTGTCGACAATGGTAGTTTCATGGTTTGACAGAGGGTTTAGTATGACGTCAAAGTATGTTCACATATTGATCTTGTATGATGTATTCGAAGTATCTTCAAGCATGCAATAGTCAGAAATGCTAGGGTTGTTACCATGTCGAATTGATTCTTGCTTGGAATCCCAATTGTTTAAGTTAGATTGTCTTATAAGTTAGCTTATAATGTGTAAAAATCCCATTAGTTTAGTATGTTAGATTTTATTGTAAATAGCATATTATTCTCTCATTATAAAGAAGTGTGGCAAATGCTAATTAGGCTGAGAGAGGTTAATTGTTGGTATTCGCTTGTAATCTTTGAACCCTTTTTGAGAAAGTGAATATTAAAACAGGTTTAACCAATTATATATTCTTCTTCCCGTTTTCTCTATTCTTTGTAAAACCTAATAGGGTTTCTTGTGTTTTTTCAGGAATCTCAATATTTATCTCATAACTTTGTTCTGCAATTGACGACATTGATTCATAACAAAATGGTGTGGTGAGCATAGAGGAGAAGATGTCATCAACAAAGTATGAGATTGAGATATTCACAAGTGTGAATGATTTCGGTTTTTGACACATGAATATGAAAGTTCTACTTGTTCAACAGGGTTTGTTAGAAGCGCTGAAAGGATCAAAGGAGATGGACGCTTCCTAATCGGATAAGGAGAAGACAAAGCCTTGACTGAGTAGTCATGGGTGATTAAAACTAGTTTGTTACCTTGTTAGTGTAGAGTTTGTTTCAAGGTAGAGATTTGTTGAATTTTGGATCAAACTCTGGTGTCGACAATGGTAGTTTCATGGTTCGACTGAGGGCTTAGTATGAAGTCGAAGTTTGTTCACATACTGATCTTATATTATATAGTCGAAGTATGTTCAAGCATGCATTAGTCGAAATGCTAGGGTTGTTAGCATGTCGAATTGGGTTTTGTTTGTAAGCCCAATTGTTTAAGCTAGCTTGTACCATAAGTTAGCTTGTAATGGATAAAAATTCCATTAGTTTAGTATGTTAAGTTTTATTATAAATAGCATACTAGTCTCTCATCATAAAGAAGTGTGGCAAATCCTAATTAGGGTGAGAGAGGTTAATTGTAGGTATTCACTTGTAATCTTTGAACCTTTATTGAGAAAGTGAATAGTAAAACAGATTTAATCAATTCTCTATTCTTCTTTTTCTTTTCTCTATCATTTATAAAACCTAATAGGGTTTCTTGTGTTTGTTCAAGAGACTCAATCTTTATCTCATAACTTTGTTCTGTTATTGACGACATTGATTCATAATATGTATTTTGTCTTGTAATGACAAATCAATTGATGTTATATTTAAATATTTAAAATTATTTAATTAAACTTAAATATTTCATATATAAGTTAATGTAGCAATAATTTTTTATTAATGCTATATTTTATTCCAAAATTTACAAGTTTAATATTAAGTAGAATTAATTTTATTTGAATAAATTCAAAATATAATTAATTTTATACTTTTAAAATTAATTTGATATTTTAAAGGTAAAACTAAACTAAAAAAATACACTTGAGATTCTTTAAGTTATTTTTGTGTAATAGATTAATCATTTATTTATTTTTATAAAATATGACGATTTAAATTATCAAATGTACATATATCGTTATTTTTTTAAATGAAGTGGAGGTATTAATTATAGATACAATTATTTTGAATGATATGAAATGATGAAGTGCAATAAAAAATCCAACCGTCACAAATATTTAAATATTCAAAATTTGTGAAAAAAATTATATAAATCATTTTAAAGAACTTTAAATTATTAATAAATACTTAAAAAATTAATCCATTTAAAATATAATTTAAAGAATCTTTACTATAATTTTGTTAAACCAAATATATACCCTAAAAGAACAACCACTACTTATCCTATTCATATCACAACTAGTGAAGGAAGGGCTTATTGAACATATTTAACTAAATATATACCCTATAAGAACAACCACTATTTATCCTATTCATATCACAACCAATGCAATGAAGGGCTTATCGAACACATTTATTGTTTAAGTTGACAAGGCATGTGAGTTTTAATTGTTATCTACCAAGAAAAATTGATAAGTTTCTAATTTAATACCTTGTTTGTCACGAAGAAAATTTTATCTATTTTAAATTATGAGTTATTTCTCTCATCAATGTTTTTTTTTCTCTCATCAACGTTATCTAACTCTACTGTTGTTTATTTTAGGCCTAATTAAGAACTATTAGCAATTAATAAGTGATTAATTTGAGCCAAAACAAGCTCGTAGAAAATGAAAGACCATCTATCATAATCAATAATCAAGATTGGTTAAAGCATCATGAAAACGATTTTCTTAATGATAATATTGACGAATTTTTGCTTCTCAATTTGTTTGGACAAAACCTTCAATTTCTGCACCAACCAAAATATTCGGTAAGAAATAAGATATCAGATCTTATATTGCTGGATAAAATGTCAACTTGTATTGTTAGTGGAGATCCCCACAGGAATTGATCATTCGGGATCCTAAAGATAGATAATTTTCCTTCCGCAAAGACGGGGATAGGGAACAAAGTTCTCCCGAATACGCTTTAGGATTGAGGATGACGAACATATCTCCTATCCCGTGGAGTCCCCACCCCACACTAGAATATAATAATATTGTAATTAATATATAATTTAACATTTCTATATAGGTTTATTTGTCTTTTCAAATAACTTGTTTTATAACAAATGTAATGTTAGTCAAAGAGAGAGATGTCTAAATGATTATTTTAATTTTTTTTATTTTAAGTTTGAAAATTTGGTATTCATGAATCTCATAATTAAATATTGTAAAGATAATATATTTATTGTAGATGATTAGTTGATTAATATATTATGGCTAGTTTTTGAATTTTTACTATTAATTTATTTAAAAATAATAAATAAAAATTTATGTTTATAGATCTCCGCAGAATCTGTAGGGATCCGTGAGGACGGAGATGGGGGACAAAATCCTCCCGTGGTGGGACTCGAGACTAGAATGAGGAGTAAATTCAAAGACGGTGATTGATATGGGAATGTATCCCCCGCCTCCACCCTGCCCCATTGACATCCCTAGATAAAACCATATATGATTCACTATTATTTTTTATTGGAACATGTCTATTTTTATAATTTTAGTTTCGTAGAGTTTTTAAGCTATTTTATTTAAGGTAATGCATTATACATATTTAAAATAAATTTTACGGTCGATTATTAAAGAGTGTAAGATGAACTATGTGGATATTTGTGTTTGCATGTATGTGTATTGTTGACCCATATTAGTGTTTTATAATGACAACTAATTCTGGCGATCGTTAAAATTGACGGTGATATATTTTCAACTCTTAATATTGATAACTAACTTGAAGACATCTCAAGTCGAGAAGATTCAAGGTTTTAGTGAAATATTTATAAGATCGATATATCAGGAAAATGCACTTGAATACTTCAGAGTTGTGAAAAAGATGAAGTGTGAAAGTTTGTATGGTCGTGTATGTTTGAGTGATCAATGGATTGTGAAAGTAGGAGAGTAACTTTTAAGATACTAAGGCAACACACACCTAAAATTTTTTAAGACATCTATTTATTTGATAAAATCAACTAAAAATGTTTGCAGGACCTAACTAACTAATTAAGAGAGTGTGAGATGGATTTGAAGCCTTTTTTTTCAACTGCATAAAAAATTAGATCATTAACCTTATCGGCTAACTCTTGCATGGTTGAGTCAAAAATAGATTGGGCACTCTCTTAATGATTCGTCATGGTATAAATATCAAAACCATTTATGTGTGGCCTTAAGAATCAATTATTTGGGGTCTCTAATCGACTAGCCTAATCGATTATCCCATTAGTTTGTCCCATTGACTATTTTATTTTTTAGCCAAAATTTCTCCTATATAACGGAAGTCTCTCCTCATTCATAACTACACTAGAGTTCTGAAATTTTCCATTTCTTAACTTTTTATCACTCTTTTTCTCTCTCTTTAATCTTTTTTCTTTCACCAAAGTTGTTTATTGCTGTGTAGTGAAAAATACTTGTGAGAAAAGTGTTGTACTATTGTCGTGCCACTGTTTTATTTCAAGAATGTGATACTCTTGAAAGATCAAGTTTGGTATGTGAGATCAACCATTGAAAATATCTATTTGTTATAGAACTCAACCTAGTAGTTCTATTTGGTTATTTAGATCAGCCAGGAAAATGATGTCTTATGTAAATATGCTTGGTACGCCTATGCTGAACTAGATTCTCGAAAATATTAATAGTAATCATGTTGAATTTTGAGTTTACGAATGATACTAAGTACTTAAAAAGGTGGGTAAGTCTTGCTTGTATGTGTTGGAGGAGCTTTAAGTTACGACTCACGTATGACTACATTAGGAAGCCTGGTCTTAAGCGTCCATGGATGAGATAAAGTTTTCTTTCGAAGAAGGTTTGAAAAAAGTTGGTGAAAGACCATCATTCTGAGTTCATGGTTAGTACTAGTCTTATTTATCTTGATTATTTTATGCTAATGATTTATAGATATTAATCATATTTTCACTATGTTTATAACATAATAAAAGTCAATAAGGAATACAAAATAAAGCAAAAAAAATACTCTCATATATTGTCTCGTGGTGGTTACAGGAAACTTGAGAAAACAATGATGAATGAAAAAAAATGGGAGATGAGGACCCCATTAGTCATGATTGCAATCCATCTCCACCGTCAAGACATGAGAAGTGGAAGAGGGCTCGACTAAGAAAAAATGGAGAGAACACCTCAAATGCATCAATTACTGAGAAAATTGTAAGTATGATTTGTTAGACGATAGCACGGATCTAGAATGGGGGGTTGAATAGATCCCCTTTTCAAAATTTTACTTTTCAAAAATTAATTGAAAATGTATTGCGGAAGTTCCCCGGAAAATCGTCTAATATAAAATGAAGTCACAGGAGATTGGTTATACGCTTTAAACCAAATGGGAATTGAATGTTGACAAGATGAATTAATACGACACAATTGATTCACTTGATTACACCACAATTGATAGACTACTCTTAACAATGATTTAGAGAAAGAAAATAAGCACAAAATAATTGATTTTGTGTGATTTGACTTTTTGACAAACACTTAGTGTGCAATACACAAAGTGTAGTTTAGTTGTATCAAGTAATGCCGAATTTTTCACAAAGATGTTGTCACTTTTGTGTGCAACAATTTTTCAAACAGCTTGTATGCACTACTTTGACACACCAGAATTTTCAAGTCACACAAAATCAAAGTATGCAGAAGTAAAAAGCAAAAAGAGTAAAGAACACGAGGAATTTGTTTAGGCAGTTCCTTCACCATCCTCGCTAGAAGTACTCTACCCCCAATTCACAACCGAATTGGAAAATTTGATTAATATTGTAATTGTTTTACAAGAAGAAAAAATGGAACAACAAACCAATCTATGTTGTGAGTGCTGTCAAATCTTCTTCTCGTCCCTTGATTCAAAGTCAAATCAAGTCCTCCACGCGTGTCGAGAAAGCCTCTCGTTAATTGCTCCCTTCTTTCAAGGATATACGATCCTTCAAACTTTGAGCACGACTGAGTTTCTTCAACACTTGTGAACCCACAAAGATCCTCGTAATCCTACGTCTACTATGATATGAAAGAATGATCCATTTGATCTTCAATCTACCTCACTCGGCTGAATGTACGAACGATGGTTGTGTGCAAAAACCCCCCAAACCTTCAATGATCTTGGATGAAAAAATCCTTCAAATTTTTCCAAGAAAAACCCACACTCTCAAAACCCAATCTGAAATCTCTATTTCACAATTGAATGTTATCTTCGAAACTAACACCTTGATCAACAAAGATTATTGTGTGTGATTGTTGATTGATGCAAGGAAGAAGAAGATGTAGAGAGAAGTGTGTATATCTTTCACTTTTCTTGTTAAACCTCTCAAAAGAAAAAATCAGCTATTTATATTGGTTAGTTAAAGACAGAAAAATAGAAAGCAAGAATTAATAAAAAAAATGACAGTTACAGGAATGAGCCAGCTCAAAGCAGCAGATGAGCCGACTCAAAAGACTGGATGAGCCGGCCAAATTTTGATGGCAGACAACCTGTTGAGACCCGAGCACATTTGAGAATAAACAACTCAAATGAGTTGGCTCATGAGGGGCTTTGAGTCGTCTCATACAGATCCAATGAGCCGGCCAAAATTTGATGCCAGACAGCCTGTTGGGACCCGAGAAAAATTGATAACCAACACACTAAATGAGTCGGCTCATGGAAGGATTTGAGTCGGCTCATTCAGTTTATTTTTACCAAAATGAGTTTTCTTTATTTTTCTTTGTGATCCACAACCATTGTCAAACATGCCAGGTTTTTGACAACTTCAAAACCCATGCCATGTCTCCCAAACTCCCCATTTTTTATGATGGCAAAAACTTGATGAATTTTTCACCAAGTGTCGCTAAGCTCCCCCTAAATATATGCCAAACAAGATACATTCGATGCTCTCAATATCTCCCCCTTTGACAACATCAAAAAGAGAAGAAGTCAAGTAACCAATAACAAAATCAAACTAAGCATACAATATGAGATAACAATTGCAATAAAAGCATGCATTGATAAACACACAATATGGAATGACGTGAAAAAAATCGAAAATAAACAAGGTTAAATAAGGAACCCATCAAAACGATAGATACATTATGTCAAACAAGCAACTGATCCATTATCCATAACAAACTATAAACAGAAAACAATTGTCATAAGGAAACAACAACAAAAAAATTAAAGAAAATGAAATGTTATGCAATGATTCTCTCAATGTCGTGGATCACGAACCCGATGTGATGGGTAACGATGATGATAAGTGACAGGCTGAGAGTCATCCATATTTGCTTCGGTAAAGTGAAGAAAATTGTTGGAGAGTGTTAAAAGAAGTATCTTGAGCAACCAAATGAGCCTGCAACTCTGTATACCAAGTGTCTTGGACTAAAACATAAGTAGCAAATGCCTGATCTTGTTCATTTAGTCGTCTTTCCAATTTCGTGTACCGTTCTATTTGAGTGGTGTAATAGTTTTCCTGCTGAATTTGCATATGCTGAAGCATGGTCATGATGCTAGAAGGATCATCTTGTTGTGGCTGAGAAGGAGGAGGAGATGGGGGGCAAATCGAGTAGCCTTGTTGGTCCAGCCAGTGTGTTGTCATTCACCCCATCCTTGATTTTCATAGGGTGCAGAATCATTAGATGGAATACCATTCCACCCTTCATTGTCAGCGGGTAATTCATCATTTAGAACAATCCCTTCATTTTGATCCTCAATATCTTCGCCTTCAGAATTTTCTTCCAACTGATGATTAAAATCACCCCTTAAAATATATCTATATTGTTGCTCCTTAGAATCCCACATGTGACCCATAAGACTCGGTGTCTTTTGTTGAAACCAGTTAGTTTTAGATACGGAAACCATAGGTAAGTCGTCAACAACAATTTCTGCTTTGTTGATAATTGCCTGAATAATTGATGGATAGGCAAGAGCCACTCCTTTCTTTTCCTTTAAAGCAAAGATATGACTAGCGAAATAATGTGGCTAGTTAACTTTTACCTTATTCCAGAGAATGTAGATCAAATGAACTTCAGCCGTGTCGATGCAAGCCAAACCTCCTTTCTTTGGACGTAAATTATGTGACACTATCCAATGAAGAATGCGATCCAACGACTTAACCTTTCCAGTGGTGGTTGAATTTGGAAACAAGTCAAAATTGACAACAAAGTCAGAGAATGGGTCTCTGAGCATACCATTTAATTCCGTACGGAATGTATAGTTCACCACTTGAGCGGAATCAGTAAACAAGATGCTAGCTTCCGCATGATCAACACGAAATAAGTCTTTCCAAACTTGAGCAGTTACAACTAACACTCTATTACCCATACGAAAATTAAACTTAAAACCTTTAAATTTTCCTACCAATCCAACATAAAACATCCTTACTAAGTCCTCATTATAATCTTCATAACATGAAATGAAGGGATTGATACCTTGAAAATCTATCAAGTCAACAACATAAGAAAGATGCATCTAATTGGCAACAGTTTGGGAGTACACATATTGGGGAACAATTTTCCTATTATTGAAACTCTTATTGTAAACTTCACCCAAATCAGATGGAAGAATAGAAAGAGCATTTACCAGTAGAGATGATTGAGATAAAGAGCCCCTTGACCTTTTTCTTGTAGCTCTTGAAGCCATAGTTGAAGATGACAAAGAAAATTGAAGCTTTTAGTGGGAGAAGAGGTTTTAGGTTTTCTTGAGACAATTGAGAGAATATGGAATGATAATGATATGAAAATGTGTATATGATGAATTTAGATGATTATCATTCATAAAGAATTAAAGTTTTAGTCATAAAGTGCATTGAAACAATGGATGTGCCGACCTAGAGCCAATAAAAGCATACGACACGTCTTTTCAAGACGCAGAAATGTCAGTCAAAACGTCAATGAGCCGGCTCAAACTGGACAGTGAGTCGGCTCAAAGCAAAATTTGAAATGATCCGGCACAAGATCTAAGGAGGTCGACTCATGAGGTTCAATGAGCCGACTCATGAGTTGGCATGTTGGGACCCGAAAAGTTTTGGAATCAAAATATTCACCAATTTTCAATTAAAACAATCCATATCATCATAATATCATATTACATGTTAATCAAATGGCATGGAAACACTTATAGTTACATAATGATGAAGGAATAAGGAATAAATAGGAGCACAAGCACAAGCAAATATATATTAATACATGTTATATATCATGGATGAACAAAGTATATCAAAGATCAATGAAGTGATTAGAAACAAACTAAGATTAGATAGATATTACCTCGAGTATATGAAAGTGTAAGTAAAAACAACACTTCAATTAACGAGAAGTTAGTGACAAAATAAGTTAAGTCAAACAATAATATATGACAATACAATGATTATTAAGATCGATCTGAAATGTCAAGAACACCAAGTTCCCTGCGAATATGAAAGAAGGGTTCGGTAGCAAGTGGTTTTGTAAAAATGTCGGCAAGTTGATTTGAACTTTCAACATGCTCAAATACCACATCACCTTTCTCAACATGATCCCTAAGGAAATGATGTCTTATTTCAATATGCTTAGTGCGTGAGTGAAGGATCGGATTTTTGGTAAGGTTGATTGCACTAGTGTTGTCACACAAAATTGGAATATGTTCAAGAGAAATATTGAAGTCAAGTAATTGTTGTTTTAGCCATAGAATTTGGGCACAACAATTTCCTACCACAATATACTCTGCCACTGCAGTTGACAAAGCAACTGAGACTTGCTTTTTGCTATGCCAACTTACAAGAGAGTTTGAAAATAAATGACAAGTTCCACTAGTGCTTTTCCTATCCACTTTGCATCCAAAAAAGTTGGAGTCAGAAAAACCTACCAAAGAGTAATCACCACCCTTAGGATACCATAGACCAAACTTAGAAGTACCACAAAGATACCTAAGTATGCGTTTAACTGATTTTAAGTGTGATTCCTTAGGGCACGATTGAAACCTAGCACACATACACACTATAAACATAATATCTGGATGCGATGCGGTAAGGATCCGATCAAACCTCGATACCTTTTTATGTCCACATCCTTACCATTTTCATCACGATCGAGACTTGCTGCTGTAGGCATTGGTGTATCAATGGGTTTGGAATTTTCCATATCAAACCTTTTGAGTAGCTCATTGCAATACTTTGTTTGACTTATGAAGGTATTATCCTCAAGTTGTCTAATTTGGAGTCTGAGGAAGAAGTTAAGCTCCCCCATCATGCTCATCTCAAATTCACCTTGCATGGAACTTGAAAATTCTTTGACTAACTTCATATTAATAGATCAAAAAATAATATCATCTACATATACTTGTACTAATATAGAGTGATTTCCTTCTCGTTTAATAAAGAGTGTAGTGTCAACTTTTCCTCTTGAAAAACCTTGATTAATTAAGAATTTACTTAGGCGCTCATACCAAGCTCTAGGAGCTTGTTTGAGATCATACAAAGCACGTTTGAGCTTGTACACATGATTTGGTTTTTCATTGTTTTCAAATCCGGGAGGTTGACACACATACACCTCTTCATTTATGTATCCGCTAAGGAAAGCACTCTTAACACCCATTTGATATAGTTTGAAATTTTGTGAACATGCAAATGCAAGTAAAAGGCGTATAGCCTCGAGACGGGCAACGGGAGCATAAGTTTCCTCATAGTCTATGCCTTACTCTTAGTTATATCCTTGAGCAACAAGACGAACCTTGTTGCGAATAATAATACCGTTTTCATCCAACTTGTTCCTAAATACCCATTTAGTGCCAATTACTCGATGATCTCGTGGAGGTGGAACAAGGTTCCAAACCTCATTTCTCTTAAACTAATTTAGTTCCTCTTGTATAGCTAAAAACCAATATTCATCGAGTAAAGCATCTTTGGAATTTTTAGGCTAAATTTGAGAGATGAAAGCATGATAAAAACAAAAATTACTTATCCTTGATCGAGTAGTGACACCCTTTGAGATATCTCCAATAATATTGTCGATGGGGTGGTCTTTTGAAGTTCTCCACTCCAATGGTTGATCATTTTGGATTTATGCTTGATCTTCATCTTTGAGACTAGAATCTTTAACCGGCTCCTCAAAAACAAAATCCAGAATGGGTTCAACACGAGACAAGTCTGGATCATTAACAATCTCTTCTGAAGAAGCACCTGCACCAATAACAACACTACCTTTTCCGACAACTTTCGGATAAGTTTCATCAAAAGAGACATGCACAGATTCTTCAAGAATAAGTAATATTTTGTTGTATACTCTATATGCCTTACTTGAATTTGAGTATCCAATAAAGATACCTTCATTCGCTTTTGAATCAAATTTACCAAGATTTTCTTTTCCATTATTTAACACAAAACATTTACATCCAAAGACATGAAGGTGTGATACATTTGGCTTCCTTCCTTTTGTAAACACCCCAAATTTTCCCTCACTCATTTCACCATGGCTTATGATCTTTTCATTTGCATAAGTTGAATCATATCATCTCATATTTCATTTTTGCTTCACTACATTGGTTCAAAGTCATTTGCATCTAGGGTTTGTGATCTGAGCAAATCCATGAGCCATCTGAGCCACTCCAAAGATCTTCAATCATCTCAAGAGGGTCCATGTATGTTCAAGTATCATATTATATCCTCCCAAGATCAAGGAAATCAGAAAATCACAAGAACTAAGAAAGGCATGGAAGCAGAGCCAAGCTTAACTGCACAGATGACCTAAAATTAGGGTTTTGGTTTCAGAGGCCATAACTCCAAATTTTTTGGTCATTATTGTTTCTATTGGTCTCTATATGTTATAAGGATCCTACACACCAATTTTCATGAAGAAATTCAATGGGGAAGGCATATGATCAATAGATGACTTCTTGAGCAAGTCAGTGCAAAATCAGGGCATCTGAGGCCCCCAATCATCCAACCAAAGGGTCTTATCCATCATTTTGGATGTATATGATCTTTATTTGATCTTAGAAGAAGTTAGAAGTTCACAAAATTGAAGAATTTCAAGTCATTTGCAAAGTTGCCATTTTGGGAAAGTGACTTGTAATGCAAACTTGCCATTTTGGGAAAGTTTTTCAACCTCCTCTTTTTTATTCAAAAATGCTTCAAATGAAAAATTCTTGGTCATGAAAGTTGTATATTGGATCATTCCCTTTTCAAAAAGTACAAGAACTTGATCTAATTCATCATAGAACTCAAGTTATGGCCTTGCAAAGTTGGGAAAAATCACAAAATTTCACTTATGTACCAAAGAGGGAAACTTGCAAAAACTCATGTCAAACCAATTTGTGACCTAAAAGTGACTTCTAACCATTACACAAACATCATACATGACCTATAATTCAGAATTTCCCAAGGAAATCTCAAGTTTCATGCCTTGATCATCAAGTATTTCAAAAGGGGCCAAAACCTTCACAAATTGCAAAATCACCCACCAACTTCATTCCACTTGATATCTTGCCTCAATCTGAATTCCATGGACCTCCCTAAAGCCAGCTGCGCAGGACACCCCATTTTCCTTGGCCTGCCATGAGCCCATACCTCCAAAGACAACTTTTTTGACTTTATGCAAAATGAGCCATACCAATCACACTGCTCCACAACAACTCTCTGGCCTATCAAGGATTGATACATGGACCAAAAGCAAATCAACACACAAAAGAACACAAGTTGAATCCTCCCACAACTCAGCATTCACCAAAATCCCCTCTTATGCATTTTCTCTTCGAAACACACAACTCAGCAATCAAAACTCAAAACTTTTTCCACCATTCAACTCCACATTCATCACTGATCATTTCCCACCCTTCATTTTGCCTTGAAACACCTCAAATCAAAAACGCGATTTTCACTTCCCTTGACCTGAGCTTCAGCAAACTTCACATAGAGGCCATATAAACTCCAACCAAGCATTGCAAACTCTTCAGAGGGATCATTGAAGTTGATTTGAAGCAAAGAAGCAGCCAGCCAGTACCATTTTCGAAAGCTTCAGTTCAGGTATCACCAAGAACATTTTTTCCAGAAACCGTTTCTTATGCCATAAAAATGTTGCTTATGATTCACTGATCATGCTGTGCTTGTTGGTTTTGAAAATGATTGAGTTTTGAGCCTGAACCATGTCTCTGAAAGTTTGACCTGAAATTTTGATTGATTCGATTCTTGTTTATGTTGAAAGATAAATGAATTTTCGTGCTTGATTCTTGCTTAGGGTGTTTAGAAGATGTGATCTGGAGTTTTAGAGGGTTTAAGATTGCCTAGGGAAGAAGTTAGGTTTTTGAACTGGCCGGAGAAGATGACCGGAACACTGTTCCGGTCACCTGAGGGTCATTAGGGTTCAGATTAGGGTTTAATTGTGTAATTAGTGAAGTTTGAATGTCAGCCATCCAGATGCACGCGCTGGTAAATTCCCGCGTCCCCAGTTTAAACCCTGGCCCTTTGATCTGTTGACTTCTCATTTAAGTTAATTTTATTTTCATTTTATTTGCATTTTTTTGTTCATTTTATTTAAAATAGCAAAATGCATTCAAAAATTTTCATTTTTTGCACCATGACTTTAAATATTTTTCTCATTCTGAAAATAATTTTTATTTTATTTTTTGCATAAAATTTGTATTTTTAAAATATTTAAATGTTTATTTTAATTAATTAATGGAAATTAATTAATTAAAATACCATTTAAGTTTCTAAAAATCACCAAAAAAATCACATTGTATCTTGACACATTTAGAGACATTATCAAACCATTCATACAAATTTCTTTTTGGTTCTTGATCCATTTTGACATTTTCTTTGGATTTAGTGTTCTTAAAAATCAATAGTTTTTTACCCTAACTTAGAAAAATCTTTTCTGCCTAACCATGAAGGGTTTGATAGTGATTCTTTTTGCATTGCATCCCACATATCATGTAGTTTCTAGGATAAAATTGGCATGAATTTATCTTTCATTTTTGATTTGTTTTGCATTTTTCCTTGTGAGGTCCCTTAAAACCTTAGATAACTTAGAAAAATCATAAGTCCTTTAGGTTTTAGCTTCTGACTTTCCCCTTTGGGCAGTGAACTTGTATAGGTTTAGGGTACCTTTGATCCCATTTTCAATTTTTTTATCTCATGTTTTGCTTCTGAATTTGGATTTTGCATTGCATATTGTACATAAACCCTAATCTTTGCCTTCATTTGCATTCATCCTTCATATGTTTGCATACATGAACTTGTCATGACATTTTGTGCATCAACATGACATATAAGACATCTTAGGACATATTGAAATCATGTTTGATCATTGCATCATCCAATTGCCATGTTATGCATCCATTACATTCCATAAGTTTTCATGAACTTTCATGCCTCCCATCATGTTTCATTTGCATCTTCATTGCTTGTATGATCATCCACATCTCATGACACCCATTTGCATCATCTCTTAGCATCATTTACATCTTGATCATGCTTTTGGTTTTGGTTTGCATCATTGCATCTGTCTCATTTTCATTTCATCTCATTTCTTATTGCTAACTTTTCAGGTGGTAAGTGTTTGAGAGGTGAATTTGCCTTCACTTCTCATAATCCCTTCTCATCTCTTTTATGCATTCATTGTTGCATTTTGTCTTTGTATTAGAGTGAGCTTGCTCATTCATGCTCCTTTCTGACTTTCTTTCCTCAAGCAACTTACCTTCTCAAGTGAAGTAAGTTGACTTGCTTCTTCTGCTTCTCCTCCTTTCATCTGCTTCTTCCTTGGTGGCTTTTCTCTTGAAGATTTCTTGAAAGCTTCATAAACCCTAGGAACATCCAAGCATGATCACAATTAGGGTTTGATTAGTCCCCCCCATTTAGTTTTACCTTTGTGTCATCTTTGTGCCTTCTCTTCTCATCTCATAATCAAGGACTAAACCTTAAAGGTTTTAAGGCTTTGTGATTAAGATTATGCATGCATCCTTCTATTAGGATGGAGTGTATAACTTTAATCCTAAGTGTTAAACCCTTAATGTGTTTAAATCCTCTAATAAATTCACTTAATAATCACTAAGACATCAAGCTTGTAACTTGCGCCTTGCATTAGGGTTCTAATTCTTCCTCAATTGGTTAAGAAGGACTAATCCTAGTGTTAATGGACAAGTCCCCCTCAAGTTGTCTTAAAAACCATAAAAATAACTTCTTAATCTTGTCATTAACTAAAATCCACTTTAATAAAGGCTTTGTTTTGTCACGAGGTTAATCCCTAATCATGGATTAAGTTGAGGAGCCTTCCTCAGCTTAAATGTTCTCATCTATTATCCTTCTATTAGGATGGTGTAATGGGTCCATTAAATCCTTGATTATGGCTTAAACTCATTACTTAACACTAAACAAAAACTCCTAAAACATCTAAATAAATGCAAGTAGGTTAATGATCTTAATCCTACATCATGGTGATTAAGTGTGAGGTGTTTACTTCATACTTAAGGTATTCTCCTTACCCCTAATCAGAGGGAGGATGTGATGAGTTTACTAACCCTTGGTTTAGGCTTAAGCTCATTTTCTTATGACAAACTCAAGAAAGCAATAAAAGATTGAAAACTCAAAAACAAACAATAATCGTCTCCTCCGGGATTCTTTTCTCATCATCTTCACTCACAAACGAGAACTTGCTTCTTCCGTCTAATGCAAGACAGTTTGCACCTGAGCTAGACAGGTCATACACTTGAGCATAGACAAGCAAGCAGTTCACAAGTCAATTTATCTTTCAGTCTCTTTGAGTCGAACTACGGTGTTCTGACTTCCTCATTGCACGAGAGGATACGTAGGCATAACTTAACTGTTATCGAACAAAAGTCTTTGTATATTCCCCCCTCTTCCAGCATTATTCTTTAAGCCTCATAGTCTTGAGCTTCACATCCTTTCCTTACACTGACACTCTTTTATTTCACTTCACACTTCTTTTGCACTGACACTTGCATTCTTTTCCAGCTTTTGCACACAAAATATCACTGACACTACCCTTTTAAACACAATCTTTCAAGCGTGGATCCCGTCGAGTACGACGGACAATCTGGGTGCTAATACCTTCCCAGGTTGTAACCAACCCCCTTTCTCAGTTTCTCTGGTTCGCAACCATCTTATCCATCCTTTCCCAGGTTTATGCAGCATTACCTTTCCTTCGGGATAAAAATGCCTAGCTGGCGACTCTTTTCATTCTTCTCCTTCGCCGACCGTTCGCGTCTGTACCCTTCTGACCAGGTGTCATTTGGTGGGAGCGACAACTTTTAAAAGTTCATAGGGCATCTTATTTAAAATAGGTCGAATAGTCATCCTATTCAACATATAACATGCGGTGTTGATAGCATCGGCCCAAAAATATTTAGGAAGACCACTCTCATTGATCATAGTTCTTCCTAACTCCTCCAATACACGATTTTTACGTTCCACAACAGCATTTTGTTTTGGAGTTCTAGGAGCGGAAAAATTATATTCAATGCCATGTTTCTCACAAAACGTTTCAAAAAGATGATTTTAAAATTCACCTCCATGATCACTTCAAATTGTTATGATGTTTGTACCAAGTTTATTTTGAGATAACTTAGTAAAAGTTTCAAAAGCTGAGAAAGTGTCACTTTTACTTACTAAGAATATTGTCCAACAAAATCTTGAGTAGTCATCCACAATAACAAAACCATCATAATTTCCTCCTAAACTCTTGATTCTCGATGGACCAAAAAGATCCATATGTAGGAGTTCAAGAGGTCTAGATGTAGAAACTACATTTTTGGACTTAAAAGATATTTTAGTTTGCTTTCCCATTTGACAAGCATCACAAAGATGATCTTTAGTGAACTTTATGGTTGGCAAACCAACTACTAAGTTTTTGGAAACAATATTATTTAGTAAGTCAAAGTTGATATGTGTTAAACACCTATGCCAAAGCCAAAGGTCATCGCTTTTGGAGACTAGATATTTTGGATCACTCATGGATATCATATTCAAATCAAGCATGTATACATTGTTAACCCTCAAGCCCTTAAACATATCATTCTTATTTTCATTATGTTCAATTATGCAACCTTCCTTGGAAAATGAGACTTTATATCCTTTGTCACACAATTGACTAATGCTAATGAGATTATGCTTAAGGCCTTCTACTAAGAGGACATTTGAGATATATGTAGATGAGGGATTACCTACACTACCTTTGTCGAGTATAGCTCCCTTGTTGTTATCAACATAGGTAACAAAGCCCTTCTTCTTAGCCACAAAGTCATAGAATAAAGAGATGTCACTTGTCATGTGTCTTGAGCATCCACTATCAAGAAACCATCGTTTCTCCGTAGCCTCAAGACATTCCACCTACATGATTAGACAAGAGAGGGAGGTACCCAATTTTTATTGGGTCCTTGTGTGTGAGTGAAACTTTGGTTGCATTTGGGAAACCATTGAAAAATTCCTTTAGGAACCAAAAATCTCCTAAATCGGCATTTTGCAATAGTGTGACCCCTCTTGCAACAATAAAGAAATCTCAAGCATGGTTTAGAATCACATTTGCTACTTTTATCTTTCACTACATAGGTATACCATTGATATGCATTATTCATTGATTCTCTAAAATTTTAACGATCAATAGCAAAGGTTATCTTAGGTTGTGATAACTTGTCTAATTTGGCTTGAAGAGTTTTGACTTCTTTTTACCAAATACAACATGTTTTACAAATATGAAAGTTATGCCATTCTCGCTTGTCTTCTTTCATAGGTTCCACCATAGATTGCTTAAGAGCTTTCATCTCATTTTGATTATCTGATACCTTTTTCTCTGAGTATTTAAAAATACATTTATCGGATGCTACACGCTTAAAGGCTTTTTGAGCTTCTTGGTAAAGAACTCAAAAGTACTAAGTAGGCCATCATAAGGTAACTTTTCAAAATTATCAAATTTGGCATGTCTTACCTGCTTCTTTCCCTTTTTATGAGCCATGAGACAAAGATTTACTTTCTCTTCATCATCACTTGAGCTTGCTTTGCTAGAAGATTCACTATCACTTTCCCACGCAATATATGCTCTTCTACCTTTGTTGCCTTTCCTTTGATACCTATCTTTAGCTTTGTCTTTCTGTAGCATTGGGCAATCCGGTTTGTAGTGACCTGATTTTCCATAACTGTAGCAAGATACTTTTCCTTTGGTACTTTTATTTGATTCTTTCTTGGAGGGGTTAGATTGCCTTCTATAGCTAATGAGGCGCTTATCCAAATGAGAGTTTTCATTCTTTCTAAGATACATATTGTATCTTCTAACAAACAAACCCATATCCTCATTGGATTCATCGTCTTCATCACTTGAGTCACTCACAATCTTTATTGGTGGAAGATTTTTAAGTAGAGCCTTCAGGGCAATAGACTTCTTCTTCTACTCATTATCCTTAGACTTCTCATTCTTTTCTTTCTTTTCGTTATCTTCATGCTCATGTAAATTTAAGAGCTCTTGTTCATTCTCTTGTAGCTTTCCAATAAGTGTCTTCAAATCCAAGGTCCTTACGTCATTGGCTTCTTTGATTGTTGTAACTTTTGGCAACCATTACCTAGTAAGACATCTTAAGATTTTTTAGTAGCTACATCGTTAGGAGTAGTTTTACCAAGAGTGTTTAAGAGATTCGTCAAGTGAGAAAATCGTTTTTCCCATTTCACCAATGGTTTCCCTTGGCTCATGTGAAATCGATCAAACTCTTGTTGTAAAGTATTAATTCGTGCAAGCTTTACGTCATCGGTTCCCTCATGGGCAACTTGTAATGCTTCCCACATGGCCTTAGACGTAGTATGATGAGAGACTCGAAAATATTCATCCACTCCCAAAGAAGCTATAAGCATATTTCGAGCTTTCCAATCATAGCTATATTTCTTTTCATCATTCTCGTCCAATTATGCTTCTGGTTTTTTAATTTGGACGTTATCCGAGAAGGCCATGGTTATTTGAAAAGGGCCGTCTTGAATAACTTTCCAAATTTTTCTATCAACATAGTTGATATGAATGCGCATACAATCCTTCCAGTGACTATAGTTTTCTCCGGTAAAAACTGGAGCTCTATTGTACGCCCCCGTTGGATCGTTGTCCATTTTCCAATAAGTTGTATGTGAAGCACTAGATGAATCAGTGCTCCTGATACCACTTGTTAGACGATAGCACGGATCTAGAAGGGGGTTGAATAGATCCTTTTTTTCAAAATTTTACTTTTCAAAAATTAATTGAAAATGTATTGCAGAAGTTCCCCGGAAAATCGTCTAATATAAAATGAAGTCACAGGAGATCGGATATACGCGTTAAACCAAATGAGAATTGAATGTTGACAAAATGAATTAATACGACACAATTGATTCACTTGATTACACCATAATTGATAGACTACTCTTAACAATGATTTAGAGAAAGAAAATAAGCACAAAATAATTGATTTTGTGTGGTTTGACTTTTTGACAAACACTTAGTGTGCAATACACAAAGTGTGGTTTAGTTGTATCAAGTAATGCAGAATTTTTCACAAAGTTGTTGTCACTTTTGAGTGAAAAAATTTGTCAAACAGCTTGTATGCACTACTTTGACACACCAGAATTTTCAAGTCACACAAAATCAAAGTATGCAGAAGTAAAAAACAAAAAGAGTAAAGAACACGAGAAATTTGTTTAGGCAGTTCCTTCACCGTCCTCGCTAGAAGTACTCTGCCCCCAATTCACAACCGAGTTGGGAAATTTCATTAATATTGCAATTGTTTTACAAGAAGGAAAAATGGAAAAACAAACCAATCCGTGTTACGAGTGCGGTAAAATCTTCTTCTCATCCCTTGATTCAAAGTCGAATCAAGTCCTCCACACATGTCGAGAAAGCCTCCGGTTAATTTCTCCCTTCTTGCAAGGATATATGATCCTTCAAACTTTGAGTACGATTGAGTTTCTTCAACACTTGTGAACCCACAAAGATCCTCATAATCCTCCGTCTACCGTGATGTGAAAGAACGATCCACTTGATCTTCAATCTACCTCACTCGACTGAATGTACGAACGATGGTTGTGTGCAAAAACCCCCCAAACCTTCAATGATCTTGGAGGAAAAAATCCTTCATATTTTTCCAAGAAAAACCCACACTCTCAAAACCCAATCTGAAATCTCTATTTCACGATTGAACGTTATCTTCGAAACTAACACTGTGATCAACAAAGGTTATTGTGTGTGATTATTGATTGATGCAGAGAAGAAGAAGATGAAGAGAGAAGTGTGTATATCTTTCACTTTTCTTGTTAACCCTCTCAAAAGAAAAAATCAACTATTTATATTGGTTAGTTAATGACAGAAAAATAGAAAGCAAAAATTAATAAAAAAAATGACAGTTACAGGAATGAGCCTGCTCAAAGCAGCAGATGAGCCGACTCAAAAAACTGGATGAGCCGGCCAAATTTTGATGGAAGGTAGCCTGTTGACACCCGAGCAAATTTGAGAATAAACAACTCAAATGAGTCGGCTCATGAGGGGATTTGATTCGGCTCATACAGACCCAGTGAGCCGGCCAAAATTTGATGACAGGCAGCCTGTTGGGACCCGAGGAAAATTGATAACCAACACACTAAATGAGTCGGCTCATGGAAGGATTTGAGTCGGCTCATTCAGTTTATTTTTACCAAAATGAGTTTTATTTATTTTTCTTTGTGATCCACAACCATTGTCAGTCATGCCATGTTTTTGACAACTTCAAAACCCATGCCATGTCTCACATGATTTGTTGTGCGTATGTTATGTGTTATTTAAATGATGTGGTAATTAAAATATTAATGTTAGCATGCATGTTGTGTAGGATATATTGGTTGAGGAGGCCCATGGAGGCTCATTTGTTACAAAACCACGACATGATTTACTAATAGAAGTTATCGGACTAAATGAGCATGGTCGATGTGTTCGTGGTATTGGAGAAGGCGTCGACCTGAGATTATTCTTTGGTTCATCCAAAAAAAGCACTGAAAGCGCTGAATTAGAAGCGTAAAAATAAAGGATTGTAGATTTTTAGAAGCAGTTAAAAGAACAAAGGAATATGTTAGAAGCAGAGAAGGAAAATTGTAGGAAAGATACGGAAAAGTTAGAAGTGTTATACGCCGTATGTGTTTTATCTGAAATGCAAGTGTTTTATCTGAAAAGTTAGAAAAGATAAAAATATGTTTATTTTGTATTTTGTTCAAAATGAATATTATGTTGTAGAGAATAAGTGGATCTTTCCAACAACATACGAATAAAAATAATGATGATGTTCATGATCAATTTTCCGAAACAAATGTTATATGTGGTGCTAGCACAAAAGGAAGTAATTGTTCACTCGCCCCTGATCAAGAGAACAATGAGATATTGGTTCCTTCCACACATGAAATCACCATGTTATACTTGTTGGTTGCGGAAAGCGATTACCCGATTTCTCTTTTGCTAGAGCATTGTTCAATGGTAAAGCTCTTATATTCTGCTCCTAGTGATTTACGAGATTTTCTCCTTGAAAATAATTGGTTGGGCCTATGGATATTACAAGTTTGGTGCATGTAAATATATAATTAAATTTGCATGTCATTATATATAGTACATTATCGTTTTTGTATTTCCGCACTTTTTTAATTTTGTTTAACCATTTAGGTACATTCACCGTGTTTGTACAAAATTAAATAAATCGAATATATATGGCATCTTTGATCCATATAGTTGTTTCTCCCCAAAATTGGTAAACAACCGCTGGTCCTCTAAAGATACCAAAAATACCCTCAGTTTCTCACAGGATTGACCAGATTGATCCTAGGATATATGCTAAAATTGAAGAAGATTGTGATGTTGATATATCACGTTTTTGGGAAAGAAAAAGAGTTCTTGAATCTCTCAACAAGACTCATATTTAGTTTTAAAAGGAAAACAAAGTAAAATACAAAGGCTTTTAAAATGCATCAAAGTAAAGACAAGACTGAGAAGTTTAAAGGAAAATAAAGGCAAGGATTGAAACTTAAATGAAATTTAAAGGCAAGGCGAGGAATGTTAAATTACTAGAAATGTAAAAGGCTAGAATTGTAAAAGAAAACGCAGTAAATTGCTGAAAGGATAAATGGCTTTGAAATGTAAAGTGATTTAAATTAAAGGCTTTGTAAAGATAAATGACTTCAAAAGTAAATAACTTGAAGATAAATTTGACATAAAAGATAAATTGGTGGTGGTGTTTCAATCACGTACATTCTCACTGCACTCGTTTCTCTACACGCGGATACTTTGAGTCTACGGAGTTACTAGTACATATGATTTCCACACACTTATTCTAACCTTAGACTAAGCTATTTATATACATTACAAAGTAACTGCTTTCGACAGTTTCTCCTACAACTATCCTAAGATGATGACACTTATCCCATCACATGCTGAAGAAGCTTCATCTTGCGCCACTTGTCCTTGTCTTTGAATTAAAAACTCCACGTTTTCCCTCCAAGAATGAATGTGTAAGACCCTTGGTAACTGCTACCTTCATCGAACATATGCTTGGTCGAATCCCCTCAACACTTGGAAAATGTTCCAAACTTAGAATTTCACAAAGTATGAAACTTGTAGGTAGTTCTCTTTGACTCTCATTCTTAATTGGTTAAGTCGAAAACCTTACTTTTGGCTTATCACCAGCAAAGTCTCTTACTAAGCCAAGATAACCTCATTAATTGTTAGCGTCAAAATTTAGGGATAACAATAGTATTCGTTGGTCAAATAATGATCTAAAAGGGATTGAAGATTACATTTCAAAACAATTAAGTGAATGGGGGGAATAATGTTACTTATCACTATTTCTCAAATGGTAAGTAATTTGAAATTGTGGTTTTTCTATTATAGTTATTTATTTTAGAAAATACTAATTTTATATTTATATATATATATATATATATATATATATATATATATATATATATATATATATATATATATATATATATATATATATATATATATATGCTCGTGTTTATTCAGTGATCATTGGCAATTGATCATCATATCACTTAGGACGAATACGATAGCGACACTAAATTCCTTACATAAATCACTTGAACCTAAATCGAAGCATATTATTAATATGTAAGTTTATGTTTATATGAAACTTTCTAGAAATATTTTCTTTGACTTTGGAATTGGTTTAACGTGTAATATGTGAAATTCTGTGATCAGGTATGAGATGTCGAATGAGATGTTCCAACACTTGACAAATTTAACCAAAACTTAAAGTGCAGGAAAATTAAACAACACAGTAATTTGTTAACCCAGTTCAGTGTATAACCACACTTACATCTGGAGGCTACCAAGCCAGGAGGAAATCCACTATAAGTAATATTAATTCTAGACTTAAACCACCCAGTTTAATCTTTCACTTAATATCTACCCAATGCAATTTCTACCTAAGACACAACTTAGATATGAGTACCAACTCACTCCCCCTCAATCACACAGTGATCTTGTTTACAAGTTTAATAAAATTGAAGTCATACTTCAAACAAAATAGCTTGATCTTACTTCACAGTTTCAATCAAGACACAAATACACTTTTGCTTAAAAGCTCATAAAGTGGTACAATAAAACAACCTGCTATTAAAACTCAAAACACCCTATTTTGTCTTCTGAAATTCGTACTCTATTCTGAGAGTTTCTGTTGCTTAAATAGGTGTTTGGATTTTGGGCTTTCTGTAGGTTAATCCAGTCCTAAAACGCATGCAGCTTCCACCTTGAATTAGGGTTTGTTACTTCCTAGATTCTAGGTGATTTAGTTCTTCTGATTATGCTGAAGTCTCATAACAACACTCCCTACAGATGCGCCTTATTCTGTTTTTGTCCATCCATAATTAATTCCAGATAACTTTCCTTAAATTACTCAGATCAGTTAGTCATTAATTAATTCTGGTAGCAGGTTTGAGATGTCACAACATCTGTTGGGACATCCTGAAAAACTGAACTTACATCATTAACACAATGTCCCAACATCTGGTGTAACATCCTGAATTAAGTTCTTATACTCTGTTTGATGATGTCCCAACATCTGATAGGACATCCTGAACTGAATTCAACATTTCTTGTTGGTCAAAAATTCTGCCAATTCTAAACATCTACAAACTCCCCCTTTGGCTAATTTTTGGCTAACATTCTTTTCTGATATTCAGAGTGCAGCAGAAGTTCTTTTATCAGAGTATAGCAGTTCTTTTCTGTTGAGTCATGTGTGAGTTTACTCCCCCTCAAACATACATGTATTCAATCTTGTTGCAACAAAAATATTTTTCATTAACATCACAGATTTAGTTCAGAAGCAAACAGAGATTTTTCATTAATAACCAAACAGCATTATACATTGTTGTTGTTCTCCCCCTTGTTAGACATAAATTTGGGGCCAAAGTTACTAATTCAAAATTACAATGCAGAAGCTGTCATTACATATTCCTCACATACAATTTTCACTCGGATTCCTCATAGTCAGTTTCTTCCTCTTCCTCAGTCTCCTCATCAGAAGTAGCAGCTTTCTGAGCACTTTCTTCAATCTCCAGCCTTTGGATAATCTCCTCAAGCTTCTGCTTCCTTGCATCCAGTTCTTTGCAAGTACTCTTCAGTTCAGCAATCAATGCAGCTTTGGAGATTGGAGACTTTGCCTTTGAAGGACCAGCAGATGTCCCAGAGGGAGCTTCAACATCAGCTGCATGATGACTCAAAAACAGCTTATAGTGGAAGGCCATAGGGCTTTCTCTTTTGCAAATTGTGTCCTTCTCAGAGAGGATACCAGGGTACTGACTCAGCACTATTCCACACAGCAAGGAAGGGAAGGCAATTGGCAGCTTTGTTGTAGATGATCTAGCATGCTTCAATGTCTGATCAAATATATAAGCTCCATAATCCAGCTTTGTTTGTGTGCCTACATCATATATGAGCCTGCCCAGGCCAGTTGATATTGAGGATGTATGATTGGTAGGAACCCAGTTGGTTGTGCCAATCCTATTCAGCATGGCATATTTCCTTGTCAGCATGCTAACTGAGAGCTTTCCTTTAACTGGCCAAGTCTTGACCTGATTAGCAGTGATAACCTTGCAAACCTGGTTATCAGTCTTCCCTAACTCATTTGGACCATCAGATTCTCTTCCAAGGTATTGGTTGATAACCCTATGAGAGAATTCTACACACCTTCCTCTTACATATACTTTTCTAAAGTCAGCAGACTTACCATTATCACAATCTTCTTGGAGGTTGACTATGAATTCCTTGACAAGCAGCTCATAGCAAGGAGAGAAGTTGGAGACAGTTTTGAAAAAGCCAGCAGAAGAAATGAGATCAATTAACTCTGTGCACTCAAGTGCATTACTGCTCAACTCTCTTTCAAGTGCTACCCTTCTTTGATAAACAAACTTCCATCTATTCACACTTGAAACATGATGAAAGGAGATGTTGTCCAAAGGAGCTTCTGGAACAGCAGTTGATGATCTTGAGGGTGCTGGTTTCTTATTTGGAGGAGATGTTGGGACATCTTCTTCAACATCTGAATCTGGAGGAGTGACAACTTTCCTCTTTTGTGTTTGCACCTTGCTCCATTGTTTTGTAGGACCAAAGACAACTTTAGCTTTGTCCTTCTTTGGTGTAGCTTTCTTCTTCTCAGGAATTGCATGTCCTGCATTCATCTTTTCTTTCCTAGTCCTAAGCCTTTTGGCTATGCTAGGGTTTACAGAAGCAATGATTTCTGTATCAGAATCATGCTCTAGGTTCACAACAGGAGGAGGTTGAGCAGTCTCCTCTTCAGCTGGTGGTTCAATAGAGATTTGATCTTCAGTGGAGACCTTGTGCTAGTCCTCAGATATTTCTTCATCACTATCAGTGGAGGCCTTTTTCTGGTCCTCAGATGATTCAACAGCAACATCAGATGAGGCCTTTTGCTGGTCTTCAGATGTTTCAACATCTATTGGGACATCCTGTTGAACAGGAGTGTCCTTTTCAGCCTGAGTTTGTTGATCTTCTTGTGGAGCTGGCATGGTGTTCAGAGGGATAGATATGCCACTTACCACTCTTTGCTCAGTTAAAATTCTGTTTACCAACTCCTTTATGGAATCATCCACATATGTAGAAGCACTTGGAGTGGTGTTTAATGGTGAAGGCAAGCCTTTGGCCTTGCTGAATACAGGATCTTTTGTTCTTTTTGGAGTTCTTGGCTTTTGAGCAAGAGGAACACTTCCTCTGATTTCGTCCAATGGAGTTGAATCCATGGGTACCACAGAGATGGGGGTTGCATGCACCATATCTTCCTTGTTGAGGATTTCTTCAGAAATGTTAGGGTTTTGATGTTGAGACATTTTCGAAAGAGATGGATGAAGAGTTTTAGGTTTGATGAGTTCTGAAAAACAGTTAGAGAATGCAATTCGTTTTTGAGAGAATGATGAGAAGATAGATAGCTGAACACAAGCTGATATTTTATAAGTAGCCGTTACTTTGAGAATTTTTAGGAGTGGAATACCCAAGGTGCTTGACCAGACTGGTGTTGCCATCTGGTGCTCATGCCACATAATGTCATATGACATGTTGGCACATCTCCATAACTGCTAAATTTCACATAAGCAGATTCCCAATTTACCCCTTAGGTTTTCAAATTGAGTAGCATCCAAGGCTTTGGTAAATATATCAGCCAACTGCAAATTTGTAGCTACATGTTCCAGTGAAATCACTTTCTCTTCTACAAGATCTCTGATGAAATGATGTCTGATATCAATATGCTTGGTCCTGCTATGTTGGATAGGATTCTTTGATATGTTAATTGCACTTAAGTTGTCACAGTACAATGTCATGACATCTTGTGGGACATTGTACTCAGTGAGCATTTGCTTCATCCAAACCAACTGTGAACACTGCTTCCAGCTGCTATATATTCAGCTTCAGCAGTAGATAAGGATACACAATTTTGTTTCTTACTGAACCAAGAAATCAAATTGTTTCCTAGAAAGAAGCATCCTCCTGAAGTGCTTTTTCTGTCATCAGCACTTCCAGCCCAATCAGCATCACAGAAGCCAGTGAGAATTGGTTTGCATCCATGAAAGTACATTATGCCATAGTCACAAGTACCATTAACATATTTTAGAATTCTCTTGACTTGGTTAAGATGACTAACTTTTGGATCAGCTTGATATCTTGCACATACACCTACTGCAAATGCTATGTCTGGTCTGCTAGCAGTCAGATATAGCAAGCTTCCAATCATGCTTCTGTATAGGCTTTGATCTACATTCTCACCCTTGTCATCTTTAGTCAGCTTTAAATGTGTGGGGGCAGGAGTTCTCTTATGAGTAGCACTATCCATCCCAAATTTCTTGACTATGTTCTTAGCATACTTGCTTTGGGAAATGAACATGGAGTCCTCCATTTGCTTTATTTGCAGTCCAAGAAAGTAGGTTAATTCTCCTACTAGGCTCATTTCAAATTCAGATTCCATCTGATTGACAAAATGTTTCACCATCCTTTCTGACATCCCACCAAAAACAATGTCATCTACATATATTTGAGCAATCATGACATTTCCTTCTTCATCTTTAACAAATAGGGTTTTGTCAATTCCACCTTTCCTGTACCCTTGATTGATAAGAAAAGTAGTCAGCCTTTCATACCATGCTCTTGGAGCTTGCTTCAAACCATAAAGAGCCTTCTTTAGTTTGTATACATGATTTGGACAGCTTGGATCAACAAATCCTTTAGGCTGTTCTACATATACCTCTTCATTAAGATATCCATTTAAAAAGGCACTTTTCACATCCATTTGAAATAGCTTGACCTTTAAGATACAAGCAATTCCCAAAAGTAGTCTGATTGATTCAAGCCTTGCTACTGGTGCAAAGGTTTCATCAAAGTCTACTCCTTCAATTTGTGTGTATCCTTGAGCTACAAGTCTAGTTTTGTTCTTTGTAACAACTCCTTGCTCATTTGACTTGTTCTTATACACCCATTTAGTTCCAATCACATTTATGTCATCAGGTCTAGGAACAAGGTTCCACACTTCATTACTTGTGAATTGACCTAATTCCTCTTGCATAGCACAAATCCAGTATTCATCAGTAAGAGCTTCCTTGATGTTTTTAGGTTCTATTTTTGAAACAAAACAGGAACCTGAAATCACTTCTCTTGATCTAGTGCTCACACCTCTGTTGGGATCACCAATTATCAAATCTTTGGGATGATCCTTCTGGATTCTGATGGAGGGAGGTTTGCTGGATTGTTCTGTCCTTGCATCAGTTTGAGTGAAGTCAGAATGATCACTCTTTTCTTCAGCTTCAGTTTTGATATCAGCAGATGTTCCAACATATTCTGGAACATCTGTAGGAGCATCATCAATAATCACATTTATGGACTCCATGATAACCTTGGTTCTAGAATTAAATACTCTATATGCTCTGCTGTTTATAGAGTATCCAAGAAAAATCCCTTCATCACTTTTAGGATCCATTTTTCTTCTTTGCTCCCTATCTGCCAGAATATAACAGTTACTTCCAAACACATGGAAGTACTTAACTGTGGGTTTTCTGCCCTTCCAGACTTCATAGATTGTGGACAAAGTTCCTTTCCTTAGAGTAACTCTGTTATGGATGTAACAAGCTGTGTTCATAGCTTCAGCCCAGAAGTACAAAGGTAACTTTTTGGCATGGATCATAGCTCTTGCTGATTCTTGAATAGTTCTATTCTTCCTCTCAATAATCCCATTCTGTTGAGGAGTGATTGGTGAAGAGTATTCATGATTTATTCCTTCTGAAGAACAGAAATCTAAGACTTTTTTGGTTCTCAAATTCTTTTCCATGATCACTTCTTATTCTGATCACACAGCTGGCTTTTTCCCTTTGTATTCTTTGGCATAAGTCTTTGAATACATCAAATACATCAGACTTTTCTTTGATGAAATTTATCCATGTATACCTTGAAAAGTCATCAACCACTACATAGGCATACCTCTTACCACCAAGGCTCTCAACCTGCATAGGTCCCATAAGATCCATATGTAATAATTCCAAAACTTTGGAAGTTGTCAGATGTTGGAGCTTTGGATGAGACATCTTGGTTTGCTTGCCTATTTGACATTCACCACATATTTTGCCATCATCAATCTTCAGTTTAGGAATACCTCTCACATCATCCATAGATATGATTTTCTTTATGCCTCTGAAATGAAGATGACCTAGTCTTTGGTGCCATAGTTTCACTTCTTCTTCTTTAGCTAAAGAGCAAGTTGAAGTGAGACTGAAGTCTTGAGGTTCCCACATGTAACAGTTGTCTTTAGATCTGGCTCCTTTCATGACAACCTTTTATTCTTTGTTAGACACTATGCATTCAGTTTTGGTAAAGTTTACACTGTACCCTTGATCACATAATTGACTTATGCTGATCAGGTTAGCAGTTAAACCTTTAACCAGCAGCACATCATCTAGTCTTGGTACATCTGGACAGTCCAAGGTCCCAACTCCCTTGATTTTTCCTTTAGCTCCATCTCCAAAGGTTACATATCTGGATGAATATGACTTTAAGTCTACTAGCAGATTCTTCAGTCCAGTCATGTGTCTTGAGCATCCACTGTCAAAGTACCAGTCTTCTTTAGCTGATACTCTTAGTGATGTATGAGCTATATATGCAACACCTTTCTTTGACCATTTGAGTTGAGATTTCTTTTGATACCTCTGCTCTGTGTATTGTTCATCAGTAGAGCTCCAAGGTTGTTTGTTGATCTTGTTCTTGGGCATGTAGCTTTGATCAGCATGAAGACTAGCTTTTGGTCTCCATACCTTCTTGATGACCTCTGTCTTCTTCTTAGGGGGTTGCTGATCTCTTTGATGTCTATGCAGCACTTTCTTGGTAACTTCTATCTTCTGCTTAGGAGGTTGCTGATACATCTGATTTGGATATCCATGCAACTTATAGCAGTGAGGTTTGATATGTCCAAATCTTCCACAATGATGACATCTCCATCTTTGATACTTCTTCTTCATTATGTTCTTTTCAGGATGTTGAGACATCTGTTGGAACATTATGTTTGGCTTTGTGTTCTTTTCATGATGTTGAAGCACCTGTTGGGACATCTTGTTTGACTGTAAGGACTTTGAAGTAGTTTTGCTAGAGCTGGCTTCAATCTTATGAACTTTGTTAAATCCCAGTCCACTTTTATCTCTTGAATGCTTATTATTGTTGAGAATAACATCCAGTGTGCTTGAGCTACTGTTCAGCATTCTAACAGATTTGGACATATGTTCCAACTTGGAGTTGAGAAGACTTACTTCACTTTTCAAGGTGTCAATGATCTCTAGATCACTTGCTTTTTCATCCTTTAGTGACTCAATCTGCTTCTTTAGCTTTATACTATCCCTGCATATTTCAGTGCTTCTTTTGAATAATTCTCTGTATGATTGCTCAAGTTCTTCAAAAGTAAGCTCCCCATCACTGGATTCACTGTCAGATTCATATAATCCAGCTAAAGCAGTAATATGCTTAGCTGATTCTTCTTCTGAATCACCTCCTGAGTCTTCATCAGACCAGGTTACAGAAAGACCTTTCTTTTGCCTTTTTAAATAGGTAGGACATTCATTCCTAATGTGTCCATATCCTTCACATCCATGGCATTTAATTCCTTTTTCTTGACTGGTCTTTTCATCATAATTTGACCTTTTATTAGCATCATAAGGTCTTTTGTTTTCAGAAGAATTTGTGTATCTTCCACTTGGTCTGGACTTGTCTTCCATCCTTCTGAGAATCTTTTTGAACTGTCTTCCAAGCATAGCAATGTTTTCTGATAAGCTTTCATCAGTTTCTGATTCATCATTTTCTTCTTCTTTATCAGTATTTGACATCAAGGCTATGCTTTTGTTCTTCTTTACAATTGTGTCATTCATTCCCATCTCAAATGTTTGAAGGGAACCAATGAGTTCTTCAACTTTCATTGTGCATATGTCTTGAGCTTCTTCTATTGCTGTGACTTTCATGTCAAATCTTTTTGGCAAAGATCTGAGAATCTTTCTTACCAGCTTTTCATCAGTCATCTTTTCTCCCAAGGCTCCAGAAGTATTGGCTATTTCTAAGATGTTCATGTAGAATTCATGAATTGTCTCATCTTCCTTCATTCTCAAGTTTTCAAACTTGGTGGTGAGAAGTTGAAGTCTTGACATCTTTACCTTTGATGTTCCTTCATGAATTGTTTTGAGAGTGTCCCAAACATCTTTGGCCAGCTCACAGTGATGCACAAGTCTAAAGATGTTCCTATCAATGCCATTGAATAAAGCATTTAAGGCCTTGGAGTTGCCAAGTGCTGAATCTTCTTCCTCCTTACTCCATTCTTCTTTAGGTTTCAACACTTTTGCTCCATCTTTGGTGTCTTGGACAGGATGTTCCCATCCATTGTTGACTGCTTTCCATGCCCTATTGTCAAGTGATCTTAAGAATGCAATCATTCTTGGCTTCCAGTAGTCATAATTAGATCCATCCAGTATAGGTGGTCTATTTACTGATCCTATATCTCTGTCCATGTTTCCAGAATTTGTATTCCCTAGATCTCACCCAGAATAAACAGGCAGGGTGCCTGCTCTGATGCCAATTGAAATTCTGTGATCAGGTATGAGATGTCGAATGAGATGTTCCAACACTTGACAAATTTAACCAAAACTTAAAGTGCAGGAAAATTAAACAACACAGTAATTTGTTAACCCAGTTCAGTGTATAACCACACTTACATCTGGAGGCTACCAAGCCAGGAGGAAATCCACTATAAGTAATATTAATTCTAGACTTAAACCACCCAGTTTAATCTTTCACTTAATATCTACCCAATGCAATTTCTACCTAAGACACAACTTAGATATGAGTACCAACTCACTCCCCCTCAATCACACAGTGATCTTGTTTACAAGTTTAATAAAATTGAAGTCATACTTCAAACAAAATAGCTTGATCTTACTTCACAGTTTCAATCAAGACACAAATACACTTTTGCTTAAAAGCTCATAAAGTGGTACAATAAAACAACCTGCTATTAAAACTCAAAACACCCTATTTTGTCTTCTGAAATTCGTACTCTATTCTGAGAGTTTCTGTTGCTTAAATAGGTGTTTGGATTTTGGGCTTTCTGTAGGTTAATCCAGTCCTAAAACGCATGCAGCTTCCACCTTGAATTAGGGTTTGTTACTTCCTAGATTCTAGGTGATTTAGTTCTTCTGATTATGCTGAAGTCTCATAACAACACTCCCTACAGATGCGCCTTATTCTGTTTTTGTCCATCCATAATTAATTCCAGATAACTTTCCTTAAATTACTCAGATCAGTTAGTCATTAATTAATTCTGGTAGCAGGTTTGAGATGTCACAACATCTGTTGGGACATCCTGAAAAACTGAACTTACATCATTAACACAATGTCCCAACATCTGGTGTAACATCCTGAATTAAGTTCTTATACTCTGTTTGATGATGTCCCAACATCTGATAGGACATCCTGAACTGAATTCAACATTTCTTGTTGGTCAAAAATTCTGCCAATTCTAAACATCTACAATATGTTTAAATCATTTTCAATGTACAATGTTGTGCAACAACATTATATCATGCACAATAGTAGAAAAAAGCTCACCTTTATCATGTCTAAAGTAAGTGGTCAAATTACTTGTGACATTCATTTATATATATTGTTACATGCACGCGTGGTTATAACAATCATGAAATTAATGTTTTAATTTGTAGACGAGGAAACAAACAAAGGGATACGAGTGTGGGTATTATGTAATGAGACACATGTTAAACATTGTCTTCGTCGACATTGTTGATTCATGAGATCAGGTATATATTATATATGTTACGATTATCATATATGTGTGATATTCATATTTTTGCACTTTTTATGCAGATGTTTAACAACGATACGCCCTTCCTCTACAACGACTTTGTAGACATTCGTAAACGTTGGATGTATATCATCGATGTGATTAAGGTTCCTCAGACATGAGTTTAATTTGTGTTAATTCTATGATTTCATGATTGGAATTATGTTTGGTAAAACTAATATGGCTGGAACATGTTGAATAAGAAGTTCCATATGTTAAATTAATATGGTCTAGATTCTGGAAGAACATGTCAAACAAGATGTCCTGACATGGTGGCACAATACATATGGGGTTATAAGGACAGGAAGATGTTGAGCCAGATGTTGAAACATCTACAAATCTCATGACAACATTATTGTCATATGTTACAGACAGATGTCAAAGACATATGTCATGACGTCTTGGTTTGTGGAGCTGGAGTGTTGTGGCTATGATATGAATTATGAAGAATATTTTATAGAATATTATGCTATCATAGGTGGAGCTGTTTTAAAGGACTAAGAGATTCAAGGTGGAGTTGTTTCTCAAGGTATTTATAAGGAGAATCCTTAGGTTCTAATTGTGAAGATATTCTAGAGCTAATGACAGAATTTATAACCTTGAGGAGAATATCTTGGAAGTTTCTTTTGTTGTTCTAGAACATGTCGAAGAAGATGTCTTATGACATTGCATACGACATCGCACCTGTGCTGAACTAGAGTGTTTGGTTCTTCTATATTTTAAACAGTTGCAAAATATTTTGGAGATATTATGCAATCCTGTGTGGCGGTGATTTAAAGAGGTGTTGATTTAAAATTCTGGAATATTCAATCATAATTCACAAAGATATATATACTTTCCAAATAAGGAAGATTTAATTGAAGATATATTTTGGAGCAGAATCTTCTGCAGATTTGTAACAAATTTGTTGTGTTTTGAAGGCTCAAATCTAGTTGGGAAATAGGTTATAAATAGAAGCATTGTAACCTAGTTTTTTAAAACAATTCGTGAATAGAAAATATGTAAATATTAGGGCTTTGGTTGTGAACCATTCTCTAGCATAATTGGTATTTGTAAGCCACTCTTTTTATCTTTCTGATATTAAGGTTGGACTGAATTTATTGAGTTATAAGTTGTCCACTCTAAGATTTTAAGCGTGAGTGTTTGTGTTCTTGATTAAAGCTTTTAAGCAAGATCAATTTTTGTATTGGAAGTGTAATCTTCTTGGTAAAGTAGTATTTGGTGCAATCACTAGGATTGAGACTATTAGATATCACTGAGGTGATTTAGGGAGTGAGATGGTGATTTCTCATATCTAGATGATGATTTTTAGGTAGAAGTTGCACTGGGTAGAGATTAAGTGAAAAGTTTAAAATTGGGACTGTTTAGACTTTGAATTAATACCGTTGATAGTGAATTTCCTACATGGCTTGGTAGCCTCTAGATGTAGGTGAGTTTGCACCGAATTGGGTTAACAATTATTGTGTTGTTTATGCTTTTAAGTATTGTTATTATATATGTTATGCATTGTTGTTTCTGTCAGAACAGATGTCTCGACATCCTATAGGACATCTAGATACCAGAATTTCAATTTGTATCAGAGCAGGCATCCTGGTCTGTTTCTGGATGAGATCCAAGGGGGATACTTTGTAGTTTCTTGTAAAGGAAGAAGGATGATATACTGAAAAGTTGTTTAATGTGATAAGTTCTTATTGTTGTTTGAATGGTCTCTAGAAGTGAAGGATGAACTATTCTTGATAACGTGTGTGTTGGACCTGTTTGTGGTGTTATCAGGCCTGAAACTTTGGTGGTGAATTGTTGTGTAGTTGTGATGACAAACAGAATGTCCTGACATTTATGTGTGTCTGTTGTGTAGTTGTGACATCAGACAGAATGTCTTGACATATTGGCTCAGAGAATTTTATATCTGAAGGAGGCTTGTATTTTGTTTTATGTGAAGTTTGGTTTCTAATTTTGTACTGCTGCATGTGCCTCTGATATATTCTGAAGTTATACGAAGTTTGTGTATTACTTGGGTTGGATGCATTATGTTTGGGAAGTGTTATGGTTATTCTTGTATGGGAGTTATATCTGTATCTGAATTGATGATCATACAATTTATGGGGAGTATGATATAATGGTGTTCTATGTGCATAAGTTTGATGATGTTATTGTGATGTCAGACAAGATGTCTTGACATCGTGTTTTAGTCTCTTTTGGAGGATTTTACTGTGGGGGAGTTTATTTCTCTCCAAGGAATTGCTCTGTTATTTCCGATGTGTTCTGTTTGATTATTGTTGTGTTAGATAGTGGTTCCCTAGTACTTCATGCAAAGGTTGTTGTAAAGCTTCAGTTCATAATGTCAAGGCTGATGTCATAACATGTGATTACAGAGCTATAGAACACTCAGTTCATAATGTTGTGTGTCCTTATGAGAGATTCCTGGTGAAAGAAGAGGTTAGAGCCAAAGAAAAAGAGTATCACTGTCAAATCTTTCATGCATGAGTGAAGATCTTGATAATTTATCTCTTAAGCTTATTTGTGGTGACCTAATGTTGGAGTACAAATAGATTTAGGTTTTTGTTATCGATCCACAGAGATAGTTTTGTGATATTACCTTCGTTCTACAATCGCGCTAGTTTCAGACTTAATAGTAACAAAGGGGGTTTTGGGTTTTAGTAACGTTTCATTTCACTTGCATAATAGATACAAAGTTAAAGGTAAAAATTATCGGATTTTGAAAGTTTATAAAACACATGCCAAGGTTAGGGTTTGACAAGCCCTTTTGCACGGATATAATCGATCAAGCGGATGAACTCATTAAGATGACAAACATAATCACAATATGCAGATCTTTTGAAGATATTTTTGTATTAAAGGACTATTAATTTTAATGAGCTCTTTGAATGATATATCAAGAACCATTTGATTGGGTTCTATGAAAAAAAATGATGTCCTAAATGATGTTGTAACATCACTTTGTGTTATCCCTGAAGGAGGTCTGAGATTATGATATGGAGGATTGAGGATCAACGATGAAGTTTTGACTTTGTGGATCAAAATATGCAGATTACAGTAGTATGCTTGGTGAATGCATGGCTACTATGTTGAAGACTCCACTAGTGAAAGCAAATATTAGTAGATTTACAGCCGAAGAATGTGTCAGGCAGTGAGGATTTGATCAGGAAGATTTTGGTAAAATGTTATTTTCTTCTACTGCAAGTAACCCTACATGAGATTGGGTTAGTCTTGACAAACTAGGTATATGTGGAGAAGTGGGTTCCTGTGAAGCAAGGAAACTATCTTTTTTGGCATTGGAGAGATGTCAAACCAAGTATGCATGACACCTTGTCTAACCAAAAGTTCATGATACTGTGTGGATCTGAGAGTCATTTTCAGTCATGTCCTTCTTATGTTAAGAGCTCAAAGATCTTGGAATTATTCTCAAGGAGCTTGGAGTTATTCTCAAGGAGCTGGTATATCTGGATCTGTAAAAGTCAGGATTGATTTTACAGTTTATGAATCTGTTTATCAAAATGTTCAACGGATATGTGAATTAGTGGTTAGGAGCATTGGTTATCCATGACAAGGGGATAACGGATGTTCAGTTTGGGTGATGTCTAACAAGATGTTCTAACATGTGTTAACCAGAATTTTTCTTTTGCTGCACTGATCTCTGTGTTCTGTGTTTTTCTGGTTTTTCTAGTTGTATGGGTCTGTAATGTTTTAGCCACAATGTGTCAAAGAGGGAGATTGGTGAGTTGGCTGCATAGTAAAATATTATGTTGTCTCCTGATGTCATGTTGGATGTCTTTGACATGTTTGAAGAACTTCTGTGCAGGCTTACTTGTGATGTTAAATCAGATGTTGTAACATTTGTTTGTCTGATCTGGGACATCTTGTTGCACAATATTTTGATTTGATTTCTGCATAATTTTAGCAGGATGCAACTTTCTACTGCTGATATGAAGAGAGTTTGTATTCCTGGTGACTCTGAGTTGAGGAGGAGGAGTTAATCCTGACCGGTTTAATGTGTCTCTATGTTATTCTCTTTGAGGTGGTTTTTCTTGAGGGGTGTAAAACCCCAAATTTTCCCTCTCTTTTTCACATCATATAGCATAGCATAAAGCATACATGTTTTAGCATTTGGCATAGAAAAATGAGGCATGAAATCTATTGTTACAAGCATAGGGCATGTAATCAGTCATCTAGCATGTTATGTTTCCTCAAAGTCAAGTGGAGAGCCAAGTGGTCTTGAAAGAAGCCTACAAAGGATCCTCATATCTTACACAAGTTCAAATTCATTCTCAAAGCCCAAGAAGGGGTGTGATTCATCAGAAGCTCAGCAGTGCAATTTGCTCCTCCACAAGGAAACCCTAATTAGGGTTTTGCCTCAGATCCTCATTCTCTCATAGTTTTGACCAATTCTTGTGGTCAAAGATTTCTATATGTTATATAAGGTCTATGGATGAAGTTTGATACAAAAATTCACTGAGGAAGTCAGGCATTGGTTTAGTTACTTGTAAATGAAGAAAGAGGTCAACTGTGTAGAAGAAAAGTCAACCAATGGATTTCAAGGGTTCCAATCATCATTTTCAAGCCTATGGACCTTCATGATGGCAAGTAATATTTTGGGTGATCTCAATAGGCAAGAATAAAGAGTTTGAAAGAAAATTGCTAAATATGGAAAGTGACTTATAATTAAACTTTCTATTTTTGGCAATTTTTGCCCTAACTTCATTCAATTCTTTCATGATCAATATGTTAGAACAATTTTGGTTCTAAACCTCTAAGAGTTTTGATGATAACAATTATTATTATGCAAGAATAGAAGTTCTAATACATACTGAAAATAACTTTCTTTGTTATATGTGTAGAAGTTATAGAAAAGGAAGTTATTGAAAGAAAGATGTGCTTAATTTGAAGAAACATTGTGCCCTATATAGAAGATACATTTATTGAAGAATCCATCATTAAAGACGTGATTTATTGGTTGCGTATCAAGATTTAATTCTCTCTGATTTATGTCTAGAAGATGATGATTCTCATATATAAAGGCATTAATTAAAGAATATATCAATTAATGGTGAAGACAAGTATCTCTCGTTTTGGAAGGAATTTATGATAATAATTTATATCCAAAACAGGCTCAAGTTGTTCCCAACGGTCACTTTATTCAAGCCTATATAAAGGAATGATTTTGAAGATTGAAAATGGCGCTGACGAATTACTTTTTCATATATAGTATTATTGCGCCAAAACTTTGTAACAATCAAAAGCTTATTAGAAGCATACTAGTTACATTATTGTTTATTATAAAAGTGATTTTCCTTGAGTGACTAGTTAGTCAGTAGACTCAAGAAGACTTTGACAGTAGGTCATTGTGGTTGTATCTAAATATTGAATAGTGGATTAAGACCTCAGTGATAGAGGCAAAATCACCTTGGCGGGTGGACTGGATGTAGTTTGAGTTCAAACGAACCAGGATAAATCAACTTGTCATAGAAGTTATTTTAAAGTTGTTAAGAAAACCCAATTCCAACCCCCCCCTTCCTTGTGTTTTACGCCCCTTCAATTGGCATCAGAGCGCTAGGTTCTGAGAAATACACTTAACCGTGTCAGTAAAAGATCCAGAAGTTAAAACACATGGCAGACGCTGTCAACAACAACAATGACTACCAAAATGACAAGATCAATGCAAAACCTCTGGTGTTCAATGGTGACAACTTTGAATACTGGAAGAATGTTTTGGAAAGTTTCTTTCTAGCTCTGGATGGAGATCTTTGGAACATGGTGACAGATGGATACACTCATCCTGTTGGAGCAGATGGTCAAAAGATTGAAAGAAAAAATATGACAGCTCAACAGAAGAAGGAGTTCAGAAATCATCACAAAGCTAGAACCATACTTCTGAGTGCTATCTCATATACAAAATATGAGAAAATTACAAACAGAGACTCAGCCAAACACATGTTTGATTCCCTGAGGATGACACATGAAGGAAACACTCAAGTCAAGGAGACAAAAGCTCTGGCCCTCATCCAGAAGTATGAAGCATTCAAAATGGAAGAAGATGAGACAATTGAAAAAATGTTCTCAAGGTTTCAAATTCTGGTAGTTGGACTGAAAGTTCTGGACAAAGGCTACTCAACAGCAGATCATGTAAAGAAGATCATCAGAAGCTTGCCAAAGGCTTGGAGGCCCATGGTCACTGCTCTAAAGCTATCAAAAAAATATGAACGAAATATCTTTAGAAGAACTGATCAGCTCCTTGAGAAGTCATGAGATAGAACTAGAAGAAGATGAACCCCAGAAGAAAGGTAGGTCTGTAGCTCTTAAATCTAATAAATTTGATTCTAAAGCTTTACAGGCAGAAGAAGAAGAAAGTTCTGGATGCTAATCAGAAGAAGATGAACTATCTCTTCTATCCAGAAGAGTCCAACAACTCTGGAAGCATCGTCAGAAGAAGTTCAGAAATACCAGAAGAACAAGACAATCACTCCAACAAGCTCTGAAGAACCCACTCAGTAGAAACTATCCAGAAGCAAGTTGAATCATCCAGAAGACAAAATCTTGGGAAAGAAGGATGAACCAATCAGAACAAGATCATCATTCAGAAACTCTGAAGATTCTCTAATGGGACTAATCTCCCTGATTGAACCAACTTCTGTAGAAGAAGCTCTCTCAGAAAACGATTGGATTCTGGCTATGCAAGATGAACTTAATCAATTCACCAGAAATGATGTATGGGATCTAGTTCCTAGGCCCAGAGGATTCAACATCATTGTCACCAAGTGGGTATTCAGAAACAAGCTAAATGAGCAAGGTGAAGTTGTCAGAAACAAAACACGACTGGTTGCACAAGGTTATAGTCAACAGGAAGGAATTGACTACACAGAAACCTATGCCCCAGTCGCCAGGTTAGAATCTATTAGACTTCTAATTTCATTTGCTGTAAACCATAATATCATTCTATATCAAATGGATGTCAAGAGTGCATTTTTAAATGGTTATATTGATGAAGAAGTGTATGTGCACCAACCCCCTGGTTTTGAAAATACAAAATTTCCAGAACATGTCTTCAAACTCAAAAAATCTTTATATGGTCTGAAGCAAGCTCCCAGAGCTTGGTATGAAAGACTAAGCAATTTTCTTCTGGAAAATGATTTCATCAGAGGTAAAGTGGATACAACACTCTTCAGTAAAAACATTAAAAATGACATTCTGATATGCCAAATTTATATAGACGATATAATATTTGGTTCTACTAAAAGTGTTATGGGAAAGGAGTTTGCTAAGTCTATGCAGGCATAATTTGAAATGAGCATGATGGGAGAATTAAAGTTCTTTCTGGGAATCCAAATCAATCAAACATCAGAAGAAACATATATTCATCAAAGCAAATATGTCAAAGAACTTCTGAAGAAATTTGATTTATCATAAAGTACCATCTCTAAAACTCCTATGCATCCTACATGTATTCTGGAGAAAGAAGAGGTAAGTAAGAAAGTAGATCAGAAAATCTACAGAGGTATGATTGGCTCTCTCCTCTATCTAACTGCTTCTAGACCAAATATTCTATATAGTGTTTGTTTATGTGCTAGATTCCAATCAGATCCTAGAGAAACTCACTTAACAGCAGTTAAGAGAAGTTTTAGGTATCTGAAAGGTACTACTAATCTTGGTCTATGCTACAGAAGATCCAAAGATTACGAACTTGTAGGATACTGTGATGCTGATTTTGCTGGAGACAGAACAGAAAGAAAAAGTACTTCTAGAAGTTGTCAATTTCTGGGAGATAATCTAATTTCTTGGTCTAGAAAAAGGCAGTCAACCATAGCATTATCAACTGCAGAAGCTGAATACATTGCAGCAGCTGGATGCAGTACTCAGATGCTCTGGATGAAAAATCAGCTTGAGGATTTCAATATTTATGAGAGTAACATTCCCATCCTCTGTGATAATACTTCTGCTATCTGTCTCTCTAAAAATCCAATTTTACACTCTAGAGCTAAACACATAGAAGTTAAACATTATTTCATTAGGGACTATACTCAGAAGGGAATCTTAATTTTAAAATTCATAGACACAAATCACCAATGGGCTGACATTTTTACAAAACCCCTTCCTAAAGATAGATTTAATTTCATTCTAACCAACCTTAGTATGGAATTATGTCCAGAATGAAAATGCTTTAATTGTATGTTTTTATCTCTCAGAAGTTCTGAACTAAAACATCTGTTTTATTCTTTCAGAAGTTATAATTTCTTTTTGGTTATGCCCCTGCTTAATGAAAACTTGTTTCGTTTTGCTTCTTCACTCTTTTTGTTTTTCCTTCTGCATCTTTACTTTTTGATTATGACAAAAAGGGGGAGAAACATAGAAGATTTTGATCTATAGCAGTTATCAAGATTAACCTCTAACATATATATTCTAATAAAACAGTTTGAGTTGTGATTCTAAAATAGAAACAGGTGAAGTAACCAACTCAGGGGGAGCTAAAGCTGATAAAACTCCTGAAGGATAAAACTTCTGAAGGAACCTCTAATGGAAATATCTTAATTAAATTAACCAAAGGGAGTTCTTCTAATCCTATTAAACTCTATTCTTAAAATCTAAATAAATGTTTTGTCATCATCAAAAAGGGGGAGATTGTTAGAACAATTCTGGTTCTAAACCTCTAAGAGTTTTGATGATAACAATTATTATTATGCAAGAATAGAAGTTCTAATACATACTGAAAATAACTTTCTTTGTTATATGTGTAGAAGTTGTAGAAAAGGAAGTTATTGAAAGGAAGACGTGCTTAATTAGAAGAAACATTGCGCCCTATATAGAAGATACATTTATTGAAGAATCCATCATTAAAGACGTGATTTATTGGCTGCGTATCAAGATTTAATTCTCTCTGATTAATGTCTAGAAGATGATGATTCTCATATTAAAGGCATTAATTAAAGAATATATAAATTAATGGTGAAGACAAGTATCTCTCGTTTTGGAAGGAATTTATGATAATAATTTATATCCAAAACAGGCTCAAGTTGTTCCCAACGGTCACTTTATTCAAGCCTATATAAAGGAATGATTTTGAAGATTGAAAATGGCGCTGACGAATTACTTTTTCATATATTGTATTATTGCGCCAAAACTTTGTAACAATCAAAAGCTTATTAGAAGCATACTAGTTACATTATTGTTTATTATAAAAGTGATTTTCCTTGAGTGACTAGTTAGTCAGTAGACTCAAGAAGACTTTGATAGTAGGTCATTGTGATTGTATCTAAATATTGAATAGTGGATTAAGACCTCAGTGATAGAGGCAAAATCACCTTGGCGGGTGGACTGGATGTAGTTTGAGTTCAAACGAACCAGGATAAATCAACTTGTCATAGAAGTTATTTTTAAGCTGTTAAGAAAACCCAATTCCAACCCCTCTTCCTTGTGTTTTACGCCCCTTCACAATATGGATCCAAATGAATTTTCCTCAAACATGAAAGTTGTAGGTTTTGTTCTCCCCTTTCCAAAAAGTCCTAGAACACCTCCATATCATTTTTAGATTGAAAGTTATGATCATTTTAAGTTGGTATATTTTTAGGGTTTTCCATATTTTCAAAGTTTACACCAAATGAAAAAAGGCTCATAATGCATTTCCTTGACCTCTAATACACCAATTATGATTAATACACTCAAGTATTTCTCACAACAACTAGATTTTCCCAATAAATCACAAGAGCCCGTGGCTTGCACATGAGTTATTTCACAACTTGCCATTTTGCAAATTCATCCATATTGCATGATTCAAGTATTTCTAAGCCCTAAGATCAATCCAAGGGTGCTAAGGGATTCAAAATAAATCAGATTATGAACATGGACATGAAATTTCACGCACACTTCATCACATCACAAGTTTCATGCAAATTTTCAAATCACTCCTCGTCACACTCCTCATGCATGCATTGCTTCCAAAACCCTACACAGGTGTAAGCACTCATCATATATAAGTCATTTGTGCCCTTGATTCAGCCAGAGGCTCTCACATTCTTCACTTCTAAACTTTTTTCTCCTCTTGCAAATTCCTTTGAATCTCTCATATCACACACATTGCTCTTTCTCTTTCCATATTCATGATCAGTGAGGTCTAAGGAGTGCAAATACACCATTGATTTGGCCTGAAAGCAAGGATTTCTCATAGTGCAATTCAGAAGCAAATTCATTCGAATCTCAAGATCTAGACTGATTTGAAGCTCTATTTGCATTTATTTTGCAAATAGAGGTGCTAGGGAGTGGATATGCACGCTGCTGAGGGATTTCTGAGTTTTTGACCTAGCTGCATTTCAGGTTAACTTCAAAATTCATCACTCTAGATTTTGTTTTTTTGTGTGTGTGTATAATGATATGTATGCTTCACTGAGTTGCTTGATGTGTTTTGTTTTGAAAATGGTTGAGTATTGAGCTTGTATGATGGATCTGAAAGTTTGATGTCAAAACTTATTTTCTTTGATCCGTGAGATATACTTGTTGTTTGATGTTTTTGAGTGCAAATTCATGATCAGCATAATGAATAATATAGATCTGGAGTTTAGTTTGGATTTTTGTGCATAGTTGTTAGTAGCTTTGAATTTTCTGGTGACCGGAGCTAGGGATCTATCACCGGACGACTTGCAGGGAAGGGGGTGGTATGAGGAAGAAGATGGAATCTCCTCCGTCCATTTTATTGATCCAGCGCTAGTGAACTTGACAACACATTAAAATAATAGTGCACGACATGTGAGGTTATGTTTTCATAAAATGCTTGGTGTTCTCTAGCCTAGGGATCTTGTGGTGTGCGTGCATTGTGGTGCCTTGATCTGTTGACTTATTGATTTTGTTGACCTTCTCATATGCATTGAATTGATCATGTGGTTCTGATTGTTGTTGACTTTTGACTGAGGACCATAATAAGCTATTGATTGCTCTGGGTATTATATTGAACCTTGTTTCTTTTTGCACCCCCATCCTTTGGTCTGCTTGTGGTTTGTACTGATCTTGGTTGCTATTCATACCTCCCATGCTTTATTTTATTTTTTATTTTATTTTCGTTTTCAGTTTCATTTTGAATTTTTAAAGATAGTAAAACACTTTCAAAAATTACAAATAAATTCATGAACATTATTTGGGGTTTTATAAAATTTGTCCATATTTTATTTTCCATTTTCCATTTATTTTGTGTCCTGAATTAATTGTTCATTTTATTTCTTTTATTTGGCTTTCTTCCTTGCACACTTTGCCTTGTATGATTTTTAATTTGATATCTAGAATAAGTATGAGTCTGATTCTTCTTGCTATGCTTTACTAACATGATGAAGTACCTTAGTGATTTTTGTCAATTTTTTAGGCTTTGTTTGGCTACCTTTTATCTTATTGCTTATTGTATAAGGAAGAGAAACCCTAATTGTGCTTTGACCATTTATTTGATTGTGTTTGCTTCTGATTTTGGTCATGTGACTTTGATAGGATGTTTGTGCATACTTGAAGTGTTTTGTTGCTTATTTGTATAATTTTTAAGGAATGTTCACTAATTTTTTTAGACTTGTTCCTTAACTTGCTTAATTTGAAATGTTTTTTATCCATGTTTGATTGCTTGAATAGAAAGGCACGTGTGCCACCTCTTAGGTTCTTATTTGTAGATTGATAATATGTCATGTGGTCCCTGGTTTTAGTATGAGAGCTTTTCCTTTACTTGTTTGATGTTAACTTGGGCACTAATTTACACGTTCACAAGCATGCTTCATTTCACTTCACATTTCTCATGTCCCTCCTAATTGGCCTAGTTTGTGTTTGTATGCCTTGATTAATGATTGAATCTTGTTCTTAAGCACTTACTTAACATGTTTAGGTTCTGACTTTGAGTTTAATTTGTGATTTTTGACTTGTTTGCTTCTCTTGATCTCATGTTTTCATCTTACTTCTCCATGCTTCTTTGCTAGTTGTTTATATGACTTCTTGCCCTCTTCTTTGTGTGGTTTTTGTATGACTAATTGTATGATGTTTAGGTTCTGATTGTGATGGTTTGTGGTGTTTAAATGTTTGTTCTTCCAATGTTTGAATTTAATTGAACTTTACTTTTCATTTGTGAATACTTCTAACACTTGCAGGGGCAATGGTAAGTAAGAGGTGTGGATGAGATTTACACATCTCCAACTTCTTTCTCCTCCTTCTTTTATGTTTTCTTGTTTGTGTGTGTGATGAGATTAGGCATTCATTTGTTCAACTTCTTTTCATTCCCCTTAGAAACAAGTTAACTTCTTTAAGAGAAGTAAGTTGTTTTCTACCTCCTTTCTTTTTCTTCTTCTTTTCTTCTTCATTTGGATAGAATTCAAACCACACTAATCTAGGACTCCTATGCATAATGAAATTAGGATTTGTTAGTCCCCCTCTAGTTCTTTTACCTTTAAGATCCTTTGGTTCTTTCTTTTTCTCATCTTCAAATAAAAACCTAAAAAATACTTAATAATAAGTGAAATAGTCTTGTGTGTAGGGACTTATTCCATGGAGCACTTGTATTCACCCTATCTTGGTGGTGGTACAAGCTTGTTTATCATGATGTACAAGTCTAATCATGAGACTAATTTCACAAACAAAAACACTTCTTTAAAAAACTGAATAAAGAATAAGCGTCTCTCCTTCGGGAATTCTTTTCTCATCACCTTCACTCATATCGTAAGAACTTGCTCCTACTTGTCACTTTGCAAGATGGTTACCCACTTATCGTCTGAGCCTGCAACACCTGAGCATTGACATAAGCAGTTCAAGCTTTAAAACACAAGCCATTTTCCTCCCTAGTTAGGGGAACTACGACGTCTCTGATCCTCATGTTCAGATGAGGTACGTAGGCAGCGGGGTAGGGCCTGTTCGAGCACTCTTTTATTTTCCCTACATTTTCCCCTTTCTTTTCTTTTCTTATCCAGTTCCAGTCTTTCTTTTGCAGCAAATTTCATTTCTTCACCCTTTGAAACAGTCCTTTTGCAAGCGTGGATCCCGTCGGGTACGGCGGACGATCTGGGGTGCTAATACCTTCCCAGGCCGTAACCGACTCCCGAACCCGGTTCTTTGGTTCGTAGGAACTTTGTCCTTTCTTTTCTTCTTTCGGTTTGTGCAGCATTACCATTCTCGTTCCTTCGGGATAAAAATTCCTGGCTGGCGACTCTACCTTCTCCGCGCCACTTTCGCGTTTGTACCAGGATGGAAATCCAGGGAGCGACAAGAGGGAGAAATGATTGTATAAAACAGGGGGAGTTATGGTCCTATTTTATTGGCATTTTTGTGAAGTGTGTGGTTTGTGACTACAGTGACATAGTTATTGTGAAGCTTTTGTGTGTTTCAAGCTTATAAAGATTATATACCTCTATGGTTATTACTATGCCTTTGTCTTTTTATGGCTAAAAAGAGGGAGAAGTAATAGTGTGTACTATTGAGGTCTGATATGAAGATGTGATGTTGAGGTACTGCTACATGAGGTATTACTACACATGTGTTATGTAATTTAGTTTTAGCCAAAATAAGCCAAAGAGGGAGATTGTTAATTCTATGATTTCGTGATTGGCATTATGTTTGGTAAAACTAATATGGCTGGAACACATTGAATAAGAAGTTCCATATTTTAAATTAACATGGTCTAGATTCTGGAAGAACATGTCAAACAAGATGTCCTGACATGGTGGCACAATACTGATGGGGTTATAAGGATTGGCAGATGTTGAAACATCTGCAACTTTCATGACAACATTACTGTCATGTGTTACAGACAAATGTCATGACGTCATGGTCTGTGAAGCTGGAGTGTTGTGCTTATGATTTGAATTATGCAGAATATTCTCTAGAATATTATGCTATCATAGGAGGAGTTGTTGGAGTTGTTTTAAAGGACTAAGAGATTTAAGGTGGAGCTGTTTTTCAAGGTATTTATAAGGAGAATCCTTAGGTTCTAATTGTGAAGATATTCTGGAGCTAATGACAGGAGTCATAACCTTGAGGAGAATATCTAGGAAGTTTCTTTTGTTGTTCTGGAACATGTCGAAGAAGATGTCCTACTACATTGCATACGACATCGTGTTTGTGCTGAACTAGAGTGATTGGTTCTGCTATACTTTAAACAAATACAAAATATTCTGGAGATATTATGTTACCCTATGTGGCACTGATTTAAAGAGGTGCTTATTTAAAAGTCTGGAAGATTCAATTAGACTTTACATACATACATATATATATATATATATATATATACTTTCCAAATAAGGAAGATTTGATTGAAGACCCATTTTGTAGCAGAACCTTCTGCAGATTTGTAACAGCAAATTTGCTGTGTTTTGAATGCCCAAATCTAGTTGGGAAATAAGTTATAAAAAGAAGCAGTGTAACCTAGTTTTTAAAACAAGTCATGAATAGAAAAGATGTAAACATTAGGGCTTTATTTGTGAAGCACTCTCTAGGAGAGTTGGTATTTGTGAGCCACTCCTTTCATCATTCTGATATTAGGATTGGACTAAATTTATTGAGTTGTAAATTTTCCACTCTAAGATTTTAAGCATGAGTGTTTGTGTTCTTGATTGAAGTTCTTAAGCAAGATCAAGTTTTGTATTGGAAGTGTAAACTTATTGGTAAAGTTGTATTTGATACAGTCACTAGGATTGAAACTGTTAGATATCACTGAGGTGATTTAGGGAGTGAGATGGTGATTTCTCATATATAAATGATGATTTCTAGGTAGAAGTTGCACTGGGTAGGGATTAAGTGAGAAGTTATAAACTGGGACTGTTTAGGCTTTGAATTAATATTGCTGATAGTGAATTTCCTTCATGGCTTGGTAGCCTCCAGATTTAGGTGAGTTTGCAACGAACTGGGTTAATAGTCCTTGTGTTGTTTATACTTTTTAGTACTGTTATTATATATGTTGTGCCTTGCTGTTTTTGTCAGACCAGATGTCTCGACATCCTGTAGGACATCTGGATCTATCATACCAGAATTTCAATTTGTAATATATATATATATATATATATATATATATATATATATATATATATTACAAATTAAACTCATGTTTGAGGACCCTTTATCACATCCATGATATACACCCAACATTTACGAATGTCTACAAAGTCATTGTAGAAGTATGGTGTATCGTTGCTAAACGTTTATATAAAAAAGTTTAAAAAAATGAATATCACACATATATGATAATCATAACATATATAATATATACCTGATCCCATGAATCAACAATGTCGGCGAAGACAATGTTTAACATGCGTTTCATTGCATAATATCACTATATATATATATATATATATATATATATATATATATATATATATATTACAAATTAAACTCATGTTTGAGGACCCTTAATCATATTGATGATATACACACACAACATTTACGAATGTCTACAAAGTTGTCGTAGAGGAATGGTGTATCGTTGTTAAACGTCTACATAAAAAGTGCAAAAATATGAATATCACACATATATGATAATCATAACATATACAATATATATACCTGATCCCATGAATCAACAATGTCGGCGAAGATAATGTTTAACATGTGTTTCATTACATAATACTCACACTTGTATCCTTTTGTTTGTTTCCTTGTCTACAAATTTAAACATTAACTTCATGAATGTTTTAAACACACGTGCATGTAACAATATATATATATATATATATATATATATATATATATAAATGAATGAATGTTACAAGTAATCTGACCACTTACTTTAGACAAGATAAATGTGAGCTTTTTTTTCTACTATTGTGCATGATATAGTGTTGTTGCACAACATTGTACACAATGATTTAAATATATTACATGTTAAAACAATTAAAAATGAAAGAAAATATTTCTGGAAAGTTTCATATCAACATAAATTTACATATTAATAATATGCTTCAATTTAGGTTCAAGTGATTTATGTAAGGAATACAGTGCCGCTATCATATTCGACATAAGTGATATAATGATCAACGACTCTGATTTTACAAGATAAAGTTGGATATGAAAATTAACAGCGGTACAAGTCACTTACTTAGAATCCCGCTTATCTATTATCATAGAAAGAAATAAGCAAGTGCCACACTACCGACAACTCAGATATAACACATTGTTGTGGTTACTTGTTACTTGTAGATTATCTGGATGAAACAACAATTCAATGATTTCAGTGTTAAAATTGGATGTCTCGATAAAATGCGACAGCATTAGTGCCAAAAACCTCACCCAAAAACCTGATACTTCACTCTATGACTAAAAAATTAAGGTTAGGCACCACTTTGTTAAGGATCCTGTCGAAAAAGGAAAATGCATACTTGAATTTGTAACATCATCTTTTTTTATAAGAAAATGGAATTAAAGAAAGGCACAACGGGTGCACAACCCGATTACAACCGGAAAAGAAAAAATTTGCAATCCAAAGCGAAAAAACAGTGAAAACCCCTAGAAAAAATGAGAGCTAACCCCAATAGTGAAGTCGACGAGACACACCAATCCGTCCAGGAGAAAAAATTAATCGACGGTTGCCCCGAAAAAACCATATCCCACGAAAACCGCTTAATATAACCAAACCTATCAAAACTAGTCACAGAACCCCCCTAAAAATGATATAGTTTCTACAAAGCCAAATAGTCCGAAAAATCGCAAACCAAAACCCACCTGAAATCCACCTTAAACTTCAACATAACCAAAGCTTCAAACGCAAGCATGCGATATGTGAGAGTCGACGAATGAAAAGAAAAATTAACATTCAACCAATCAAAAGCTAATCTCCGCCAAACAATCGCAACCGAGCAACTTCCAAATAAATTATTAGAGTCTTCACTCTCCATACCACAAAGAGGACACCGTAAATTTGCAATACCGAACAAGATGACATGCCTCTCAAGATTTTTCATAGTGAGTAACCGGTTGAGGACAAGTCTCCACCAGAAAATTAGAATTTTACTCGAAACTTTTATTCTCCATAAGCGCTTAAGAGCCTCCAACACATTCCCATCTAACACAGTTATTTCTAAACAACAACCTACCACCTTATCATAACAGTTTGAAACTGAAAAGCATGCGGGATTACACTACCAAAAGATGTGGTCAGGATCACAACTGAGATGGACAGACTGCAACAAAATGCATAGGTCTGCCATATGTTGAAGTGATGGTTGCTGCCATAGACCAGAGAACACAAGGATGCTCCAAGTCTAGTTACCAGACACATACCAGAATCCATTCTCCATGATGCAGGAACACGTCGACAACGCCATCTGGAATGCTTTCGCAAACAACATACACAGAGGAACAGACCCTAACCAAACATTATTCTAAAACATAATGAGATTCCATATACCTGGTTTGAGAGCTAAAGAGTTAGTGAACCAATCAGATTTATTTTCCCTCGCACCAACAGAACACAAATCTTTCCACCAAATAGAGGAATTATTGTGACACGACGACCGCGAATATGATAAAAAGAACCTACAGATGTCTTCGTACCTACACGAGAGAATGTCGCACTAGAGATCATTGTCATACTTCAGGATACACCACATCCACTTAGACAACAATGCAAGATTGAAAAACCTACAATGTTTGATACCAAGTCCTCCCTCCTTCTTCGGTGAACATACCTGATCCCAATTCACCCAATCGATCTTTTTCTTCACCTCCTGACCTCCCTAAAGGAACGCTCTCTAGATAAAAATAATATCCTTAATAACTACCTTCGGAGCATAATTAAAAGAGAAAAAGTAAATCAGAATATTGGAAAGAATGACATTTAGAAGAACCATTCTCCGGCCAATCAAAAAATAAGATTTGGACGAACTAGAAAGTCACCATTTCAGCTTGGATACATTTCGATTCCAAGTCTTCTTCCTTCTGGGATTGACACTGAAAAGAATTCCAAGAAAAGTGAATAATAGAGGACCAACATCACACTTCAAAAACAATGCATCCGCGTGCACAAAATCTGAATCCAGATTAATTACCACAAATCTACTCTTGCAAAGATTAATACACAACCCAGACACCAACTCGAAGCCTCTAAGTAAAGCCTTCACAGACCAATTATTCCTCTAATTCCCTTAGCCAACAACCAAAGTATCATCCACGAAATGAAGGATCTCAAACTGAACATGCTCATCAAACTGATACCCCTGAAAATCACCAACCGAGACAGCTTTTCTCATCATAGTAGATAAGTCTTATGCAACTAACAAAGAGAGAAATGGGGATAGAGGGTCCCCTTTGTGGAGACCTATATTAGAAACAATGTCATTGGCCGGTCTGCCATTTACCAGAACCGACAGGGAGCTACTAAAAATGAGAGAATCCATCCAAACTTTCCACCGCCCCCAAATCCCATCCTCCTCATCATTAACTTCAAGAAGTCCCATGGGACACAATCGTAGGCCTTCTCGAAGTCTAATTTCACCAGCATACAACTATTCTAGATTTCTTTGTGTGATCCAAAATCTAATTTGCAAGTAGAACCCCATCCAACATATTCTGATTAGACTCAAAAACTGACTGCAAAGGAGAAATAAGCTTTCCAATAACCAATTTCAACTGGTTCGAAAGCAGTTTTGCTAGGATTTTATACAATCTATCAACAAGGTAAATTGGCTGATAATCGTCCAAGGAACCTGGGTTATCGACTTTCGGAATCAACGTCAGGAAAGAGGCCGTAACCACTTTAGGGAGAACACATCCTATGTCAAAATTGTTAAGAAAAGCACAAACATCCTCTTTAACCACTGGCCAGTAAACTTTGAAAAAACAAAGGTTGAACCCATCTGGTCCTAGACTTTAATCCCTGTCACCATTATAGACAACCTCCATAATTTCATCCTCTGAAAAAATGCATGTAACTTGGCCGCATCCACAGCAGACAAGGCCTCAGAAGGAATGTTGTCAAAGATTGGTATGATAACAAAAAGCTTCCTATTACATAATTGATTTTTGACCATGTCCTTAACTAAATCACCTTATTTATCCAACCACCCTCTGTGATAATGCCTAATAAAGCATTCTTCCTAAAATGATGCTTCAAAGAACCATGGAAAAACTTGGTATTGGAATCTCCTTCTGCAAGCCATGTCGTTCTCGCTTTTTGCAGTAACATACTTTCCCTATCCCACACATATTTCCACACTTCATTAGAAGATGTCTCCCTAACAAAATCCCTCACCACAAGATCACTTGACACCATAGTAGCAGCAAGAAGATCACAAGGATTCAAATTGGAAATCACTTTATCCACCGCCAAATCAAGATAGCCAAAGACCGCATTATTCCAAACTCTTAAATTGGCCTTGAGAGCTTTTAATTTCTCCTTTAGCATAAAAGCTCCATTTCCTATAACCACATGTAATTTCAAAGATCTCTCAATGTACGGGAGGAAATCCACATGATCAATCCATGCATTGAAGAACTTGAACGGTTTGGGACCCTAATCTGACTCATCCCCCTTGATCCACACCGGGAAATGGTCCGACAAATCTCTTCTACCAAGAGTCTGACCGTCAACCTTCCAATTATCAATCAACTCTTATGACAGTATAAACATATCCAATTGGCTCATCATACTACCATCCAAACTGAACCATGTGAAATTCTTCCCAACAGGCGGGGGATCAACGACATTGAGATTGTTGATAAAATTAGAAAATTCCTCCAACTCCAACCTATTAACAGAAATGGCACTACCAATCCTCCCCCCCTTCCATTTTAACAGCGTTAAAATCGCCACCCAAACACCAATACCCGGCCGGACACTTAGATTCGCATGAAATCAAGTTATCCCACAAAAGTCTCTTCTTCATAATAAAGCAAGATGAATAGACGTTAATAATGTAAAGATTATAGTTGTCATAAATAACATTGATACCTAAGAAACCTTCACCCCAAAAGATAGAAATCAAATCGAAAAAGTCGTCACGTCACTATTTACCCCCAAAATTGGTAAACAACCGCTGGTCCTCTAAAGATACAAAAATTACCCTCAGTTACTCGCAAGATCGACCAGATTGATCCTAGGACATGTGCTAAGAAAAAAAGGTTTTTTTGGTATATCACGTTTTGGGGAAAAAAGGTCTTGAATCTTTCAACAAGATTCAGAAATTGTTTTAAAAGGAAAAATAACGTACAAGACAAAGGCTTTCAAAGTAAATTAAAGTAAAAGACACGACTTGGAATTTTAAAGGAAAGTAAATACATGGCTTTCAAGTAAATGAAATTTAAAGGCAAGGCGAGGAATGTTAAATTGTTGGAAAGATAAAGGGGTTGGAATTGTAAAAAGAATGCAGTAAATTGCTGAAAAGATAAATGACTTTGAAACGTAAATTCCTTTATAATAAAGGCTTCTAAAGGATAAATGACTTCAAAAGTAAATGACTTGAAGATAAAATTGACATTGAAGATAAATTGGTAGTGTTTCATTCATGTACATTCTGACTGCACTCGTTTCTCTACATGTGGATACTTTGAGTATAAAGAGTTACTAGTACATATGATTTCCACACATTTATTCTAACACTAGACTAAGCTATTTATATACATTACAAAGTAACCGCTCTTAACGATTTCTCTTACAAAATATCATAAGATGATGACACTTGTCCCACTATATGTTGAAGAATCTTCATCTTGCGCCACTTGTCTCTGTCTTTGAATTGAAAACTACACACGTTCCCTCCAAAATTGAATGTGCAGGAACCTTGGTAACTGCCACCTTCTTTGAACATGCACTTGGTTGAATCTCTTCAACACTTAGAAAATATTTCAAACTTAGAATTTCACTAAGTATGAAACTTATAGGCGGGTTCCTTCGAATTTCATCCTTAGGTTGAAACCTTACTTTTAGCTTATCACAAAGAACTTTTTATTAAGCCAAAATAACCTCATTAATTGTTAGCATCAAAATTTAGGGATAAAAAATTTCCCCCAAAAAATGTTCTTTTCGACCATCTTGATGAAAAGATTATTTTTTGATATTCATCTTTTCGACGCCAGCTTAGGTTAGAAAAAAGCATGGTTGAAACTACTTAACCCACGTTCTAAAATTGTTGTGATTCTTCGCCCACGCGCATGACGTCATGTCATAATGGAAAATCCCAAAAGTCCCATCAGTCGTTTCTACGGCTTTCTGATCATGATTTTCTCCTTGAAACAATGTGCTAATGTCTTTTCCATTAACTGCTTCCTCAACGCGCCAGGTCCCAAGTGCCACGTGCCCCACCACTTTATGTCTACATTAAGTGATTAAACTTCACAACTTCTCATTTCCTACGCCTATTGTTGTACCCCAAAATTTTCCCTCCCACAATTAAGACAATATCTCTCAAGATTTCTAAATGATCATAAGGTTCTCAAGACTCCCAATTGATCAAGAAGTGTGGAAGTTTCCCCAGACAATGCCTCATCCTAAACAAAGTGTCCAAAACTAGGGTTTTGAGTTTCAGGTTAAAATGACTTTCAAGGCTTCAAGTGAGCTTCATAGCATCCTATATGATTTCAAGAATCCCTATGTCAAGTTTCAAGACTTTCCCAAAGAGCTTGCCTAGTCAGATGATCAGATATGCAAAAATCAGTCAAAGTAGTTAAAAAGTTAAACTGAGGTCAACTGTGGTCAAATCAAAGTCAAACTTCAAGATTTTTTGCCAACATCAAGTTTATGAAGTAAAATTCATCATTTGATCAAGGGTTGATCATGATTCATCAAGGAAGTTTCAGATCATCAAGAATCAGGAGTTTCTAAGTTAGGGTTTTCTTAAGAAAAGTCAACTGAACTTTGACCAGCCATAACTTTCACATGCTTCATCAAAAATTTCCCATCCACAACTCATTTTTAAGGAAATTGAATTCTATACAACTTTGTGTCTCACAAGCCAATCCTAAAAATGCTTCATTTGGAAGGTATGAGCCAAAACATTACAAGTCATTTCAAAAGTCAACAAAAAGTCAACATCTTCCAAAGGGCATAATTTGAAAATGGTAAAATATATGGACCGTAGACCAAAGAGGTTTGTTAGAGGACTCTTTAAGCTTTCTAAAATGTCCAATAACACCTTCATATCCTTAAAATTGAGGGATTTGTGCCTTGTCAAAGTTGTGAGATTTTTTAGGGGTGTATGAAGAAAATAGGGCCTTAAAACCAAATTTTTCCAAATGGCCTCATGAAATTGCAATCCAATCTTAACAATGACGTCATACACGACCCAATGCTTATTTATTTTTATAATTTATTTTATATTTATTTGGATTTTATTCAATAAAATTCAATTTAATATATATAAAATATGAAAAAAATCAAATAAAGCATGAAATCATTGATTGAAAGTCATTTAAGTCATGTTTAAGAAGATTGAAAACCAATTAAAATCAGATTGGATCAAAATTGGAAAGGATTGATGAAACTTTTAAATATTTGAAATTGAGAAATATTCACTGTTGTACCCCCAAAATTTTCCCTCCCACAATCAAGACAACCTCTATCAAGACTTCTAAATGATCATAAGGCTCTCAAGACTCCCAATTGATCAAGAAGTATGGAAGTTTCCTCAGATAATGCCTCCTCCTAAGCCCAGTATCCAAAACTAGGGTTTTTGTGTTTCCTCGTGTTAAAACGAGTTTCAAGGTCTCAAGTGAGCTTCATAACATCCCACATGTGTTCAAGAATCCCCATGTCAAGTTTCAAGGCTTTCCCAATAAGTTTTTCCCAGTCAGATGATCAGATATGCAAAAATCAGTCAAAACAGTTAAAAAGTCAAACTGAGGTCAACTGTGGTCAAACTAAAGTCAAAGTTCACGATTTTTTGCCAACATCAAGTTTATGAAGTAAAATTCATCATTTTATCAAGGGTTGATCATGATTCATCAAGGAAGTTTCAGATCATCAAGAATCAGAAGTTTCTAAATTAGGGTTTTCTTAAGGAAAGTCAACTGAACTTTGACCAGCCATAACTTTCACATGTTTCATCAAAAAATTCCCATCCAAAGCTCATTTTGAAGGAAATTGAATTCTCTACAACTTTGTGTCTCACAAGCCAAGCCTAAAAATGCTTCATTTAGAAGGTATGAGCTAAAACATTATAGGTCATTTCAAAAGTCAACAAAAAGTCAATATCTTCCAAAGGGCATAATTTAAAAATGGTAAAGGATATGGATATGAGACAAAATATTTTGGTTAGAGGACTCTTTAAGCTTTCCAAAATGTCCAAGAACACCTTCATAGCCTTAAAATTGAGGGATTTGTGCCTTGGCAAAGTTGGGAAATTTTTTAGGAGTATATTGAGCAAATGAGGTCTTAAAACCAAATTTTTCTAAATGGGCTTGCAATTTTGTGATCTAATCTTTACAATGACATCATGCGCGACCCAATTACAAATATTTCTGTTTTTTATAATTTATTTATTATTTATTTGGATTTTATTCATTAAAATTCAATTTAAATCAAAATAAAATATGAAAACTCAAGTATTTGATTTGATTCTTCTTCTAGAAGCTCTTAAAGACCATTCAAGTTGATTTGATCTCATACAAAGTCGTGCACATCCTTTGGAGTATGTAAAGATATGATTTTTCATCACATTTATGGTTGATCTTTCTTCACATTCACCAAGTTCTAACCTAATTCACTTCTCCTATAAGGATACAAGTTAACCAACATATCCCACACGAATTTTTAGCCTCAAAAGCACAAGAACAAAGTGAAATTTTTCAAGAAAAAGTGACAATCGAATTTTCACTTAGAGACCCTCTCAAAGAAAATTGAAGGTCTAAGCATGATCTTTGGTCATCATTGATGTTATCTCAATACTTTGCATCATCAAAAACTCATCTAAATGCATAATCCGAATTCTCACTCTCTCATGGTTTTTCAATTTTTCGTTTCCCTATATTAACAAATTATAAATTGTTTTTGAGTACTGATTTGTGTTTGTGACATTGCAAGGATCGTTTCTGGGCAATCAATTGAAAGAACCATGGTCATACGCGTTAGAATCGAAAATTAGGGTTCTTAGAAGTTTCAATTGGGGACGTTCGTTTAAGACGATTTTTTGATGAAATTGATGCTTTAATCTTGTTTAGAAACTTCATATGGACTGATTTGATGCATTAAAGTGAATTTATTTGTGTTATTTGCACTGTTTGGATATGCAGGGGTTATAGTGACAACAAAAATCCGTCACTAGAGCCTTTAGTGACGAAAATCGTCACTAAAAGTTAATTGGACGACCAGAGCTTGAAGACGAAGCTTGGCGCGTTTTTGAAATTTGAATTTTGTTTTTTTCATATATTATTTGTTTCAGGGAAGATGACAATGAGACGTTGGTGGTTCAGTTGGCAAGAATGCGCGTGTTAGAGCTCTTTGGCCTAGGTTCGATTCCCAGGTTTTGCATTTTGTTGTTTTTATTTCATTATATTTTCTAGGTTTAATATTTGTTGATTAGTTCTCACATATTATTCACTAGCGCGCGCTAGCCCAGTGACAGGGTTTTGTTATGGTAAGGGGGAGGTCCTGGGATCAAAACAAGGCCTCCCCACTTTTATTTTGGTTATATATTTTGTTTCTTTTTATTTTTTATATATATAATTATTAATAATTAATTAATTTGTTTAATTTAAAACTTCTAATGTTTTTTATAAATAATTAAACTTTATACTTTTTATTAATTTCATAATTTTTCTTAATTATTTGTTTTAATTAATCTTATAATATTTTGTACATATTTTTTATTATATATATTTTTTGTAAATAAATGTTTAAAACCCTAATTATTTTCTAAAACCCTAATTTTTCCACTAACTTTAAAATTTAACCTAATTTGTTTTTTTTCTAATCATAAATATTTCTTTTATAATAACTTCTTTTAATATACTAACCTTTTATTATTATTATTATTATTATTATTATTATTTATCATTAAAACTTATTTTTCTTATGAAATCATAAAATTCTAACTTGTTTAACTTAAAATAATTTTCTTTTAAAATTCTAATGTTTCTTTATTACCTCATTATTATTTTTCTTTTAATTCTAATATTCTAATATTTATTGCTTTATTATTATTATTGCTTTATTTATTTGCTTTATCTATTATTATTGCTTATATTTGCTTTATTATTATCATTATCATTTATTATTTTCTGATTATATTGTAATTGTCCCAAAGCCATGTAATAATTTTAGATTTATTTTCCGTCTTTACTTTATTATAATTGCTATGGTTAGTAATTTTAGGGTGTGTATAACCTAAATGTAATTAAAATTAACTTAGAAAATTAATTTAAAAAAGATAAATATTTTAAATAAACACTCACACACGTAAGTCGATCTTTGATCGCCATCTTGCACTTCCTAGGGTATTCCTCTTGGTTGCCTTTAATATGGTCAAGTCCCTCGAATATAGGGATGTCTTAAGCAAAGTCCCTTCGAATATAAATCATCATAGTCCCTACAGTTTAAAAGATCAAGTCCCATCGAGGTTGCCTACGATAAAGATCTTGTCCCTTCAAATAAATGATGATAGTCCCTACGAATTGCTAAAGACATCCTTAAGTTGCCTTCTATGACCATACGATGACCCTACGCTTGTCCCTTAACACATCCAAGGTAATGACTACCTATTCCTTAATAATAGGGATAGTCTTACCATTGAAAGAACATACGAGAACATGAAAAACTTAATTTAGGGTAGGTACCTCTTAGTTGCTTGCTCACATTTCAAAATACTTTTTACACCTCACTTTCAAAACATTTTCAAACAAGGCTTTGTATACATCCATACGAGGATCATTACAAAGTACTTAGAAAATTTCTAATCACACACTACACTTTCCAAAAACAATTAAAGTGAGCTAAGTAACTAAGAGCCCATGGATAACCATGGATATAAAGGGTGCTAACACCTTCCCTTTGTATAACCTACCCCCCGAACTCAAGTCTTTTAAAATAGGTCTTTCCTGTTCTTTTATGTCCTTTCCACTTGGGTAAAATAAAAGTCGGTGGCGACTCTTGCTATCCGCAACATGACTAAAAAGTCAGTTCTCCCACCGTGTGACAGAACTGGCGACTCTGCTGGGGAGTTACTAAGTAAAAGAGGGGTACCCATAGGAATTAGATCACTTTAAATTGTTTGCTTTGTTTGATTTATATTACTTGTTGGGCTTTATGTGTGAAAGATCCTAACTCGAATCTAGTGTACCCTAGGTAAATGGCAATAGACCAAGGAAACTGCACGGCGTATACCGATATGGTTGATCTGGTGGCCATAGTTAGTGTGACTTCTTGGTTGGTGCTTATGTTCCTTAAGTAAGTTAAGGATAATATGGGGCTGCCATATGTTGTCAATACACTAACTAACTTTTAGAACCCTAGTTATCCCATCTTGGCCTTTAGAAAGCAGTGAGATAGCCGGCTTTAGAGAAGTCTAAAGTTGGTTAATACTCGATACTACACTCATTGAGATCCTAAACTTGGAGGGTTTTGGTTAGCAAGTAAGTTGCGTACTGAACAACCACCCTTGGGAAGTATAAGTGATATTGAGATCCCTTAGAACCTGGTTACTTTTGTAGGACAAGATGAATCAACTAAACTTCAGGGGAGGGTACTTACCTTTAAACCTCATGCAAGCCTTCAAACCTAGGGCTATTGTGTGACTTGTTTGTGTGTGCCACATGTTTGTGATTGAGCATAACATCATGACATCATGCATCATAAGCATAGCATTTTCACTAACCATTTCAAGGACCAAAGGATTTATCTTTGTTCTTTGTTGCAGGGCATGGCTTCTGCTCGTAGGAATACTATCTGGATCAACATTGTAGTGATACCTCCTAAGCTTAAGGAATTGGTCTCTCAAGTTTCTGAAAACTCCCAGTTCATCAAGAAGCATGGTCACCTACTGGATTTAGCCACTTCAGGGTTCAATGAAGATATGATGAGTGTCCTATTTCAGTTCTTTGATCCTAAACATCATTGCCTCATATTCCCCGATTATCAGCTGGTTCCTACAATAGAGGAGTTCTCCAAATTACTGGGTATACCTATCCTTGATCAGAGACCCTTCACAGGCTTAGAGAAGGAGCCTAAACCCGAAGTCATTGCTGCAGCCCTACATTTGAAGAAATCAAACATTGTCATAGAAACGAGAAGCGGAGTTAAGGGTATCATTGCTAAGGTATTGATGGATAAATCTCAAGTGTTCATGAAGGCTATGAGTTATGATGCTTTTGAGGAGATCCTAGCCCTATTGATCTATGGCTTAGTATTGTTCCCTAATCCAGACCAGTTCATAGATGTACACGCCATCAACATATTTCTGAATCATAATCCAGTGCCTACATTACTTGGAGATATCTTACACTCTCTTCACACTCGTACTACGAAGGCGAGAGGAACTCTGATGTGCTGCATACCTTTATTGTCTAGGTGGTTTATTTCTCACCTTCCTCGATCAGTGATGAAGAATGAACAAGGGTTCAGGTGGTCTAAGAGGATCATGTCACTTTCTCATTCAGACATTCGTTGGTGCTCTCGATCTATGGAGAATGTTACTATCATTGACCGTTGTGGGGAATTCCCTAATGTGCCACTTCTTGGCATAAGAGGGGGAATTACCTACAACCCTTCTTTAGAACTATGTCAGTTTGGTTATGCTCGGAGTAATGGTCCTCATGACATGCTTATCCAGGGTATTATGTTCGACTACGACAACGATCTTCAGGGTTACCGTCAAAGGTTTATACGAGCTTGGAGCAAGGTGAATAAAGTTGAGAGCAAGACTTTGGAACCAAAGTACTTCATTCATATTGAACCTTATCTCAGATGGGTTCGATCTCGTGCTCAGACTCTTATGATGCCATATCCTGTTGTTCTACCAGTCACTATGGAGCTTGTTGCTGAAGGGGATGTTCCTTATACCATCTTTCATCCAGACATGCCCACTGATTTGGAAGAATTGCAAAAGTCATGGATTCAGTTAAAGGAGCAAAGGGATACTTTTGAGACTCATTTCAGAGCTGGTCAAGAAAGAATTCTGGAGCTAACAAGGCAACTTCACGAGGAGCAAAACCTCAACAAATACCTTCACACAAATAGGAAGTTTCCATGGAAGACTTAAAACCCCATATGTTTATCTTTTGTATTTTATTATTATGTCTTTGTAAGCCCAAGGGGCAAAACTTATATTAAGTATTTACTAATAAAATTTTGTTTTCATTTTTTTCGTTTAAACAAATTTAAATCTTGCGGTCCTTGAAAACATTACATATGCATCTACATACCATATCATTGCATCACAGGTTTCTTATGAACATGTATCTTATCTTCTCGCTGTTTATTTCAGTAGAAATGGCTCTCGAACAAACTGTCAAGGATCTCCAGACTCAGAATGCGCAATTTCAAGAAATGATCCTGAACTTGTCCAAGGGACAAGATGAGCTGAAGACACTTCTGACTAAGAAAAAGAAGAAGACTAGAAAATCAGTGGGCCTTATCAACCTGGGTAGAAGATTCAGAGGACCTGTCAAGACAGAAGAAGAGGTTGAGAACCTGGAATCTGAAAAATTCTGAGGGAGAAGGAGGAAGCCTTCATGACACTATGGAAGATTCTGATTTTGAGGAGAACTATTATCATGATCCTGCTAGTGAGGAGAAGTATAATATGTTGGTAGACAGAATGAATGCTATGGAACTACAGAAGAATTTTGGGTTTGATTTTGAAGATTTGAGTTTGATTTCTGGAGTCTCCATCCCTATAGGTTTCAAGGTTCCTACTTTCGTGGTGTATGACGGTGTGTCTTTCCCAAAGCTGCATTTAAGGTCTTATGTCAGAAGAATTCAACCCCATACTCCTGATAAGAAGTTATGGATACATTTCTTTCAAGAGATTTTGTCTGGATCCCAACTGGAATGGTATTATCAATTGGAGAGTACCAATATTCGCAACTAGAATGATCTTGCTGAAGCTTTCTATAAGAAGTACCAATATAGTTCTGATTTGGCACCAACTCGTATGCAATTCCAAAGCATGTCCATGGATGCCAAAGAAAGTTTCAAGTAGTATGCTCAGAAATGGAGAGATCAGGCAAGTAGAGTTCAACCCCCTTTGACTGACAGGGAATTAGTTGATATGTTCATGAGTACGTTGACTGGTCCTTTCTATAGTCATCTCATTGGAAGCTCATCATCTGGCTTCACTGAGCTGATAATGACTAGAGAATGTGTGGAAAGTGGGATATGAAGTGGAAAGATTCAGATAGTTGCCTCTTCAAGTATTACCAAGAAGTCCCCTCCTAGGAAGAAAGAATCCAATGTTGTGTATAGCCAGCATGGTCGTAATGATCGTAACCAATCTGTGGGAGCTATTTTGATTTCTAATCCTACACCTCCACCACAAGAGAAACAACAGAATAATCATCCCAAGCCTGGGAGGCAGTTTACCAAGCTCAATATGTCATTGGCTCAGGCTTTGCAGCATATGTTGAAAGGAGAATTGATTACTTTGAAGGACCCACCACAAAATATCAATACTTCCTCTTCTCATTACAATCCCAATGCAAGGTGTGCATACCATTCTAATAGCCCTGGCCATGATACTAACAGTTGTTGGTCGTTGAAGAACAAAATTCAAGATATGATTGAGAATGGAGAAATTGAGTTTGACCCTCCGGAGACTCCTAATGTGATTACTGCTCCCATGCCCAAACATGAGAATATTGTTAATGATATTGATGAGGTTATTTATGTTCGTACTGTGGCTGAAATAACTACTCCTCTAGCTATTGTCAAGAAGAAGCTTGTGCAAGTCGGTTTATTTCCAGGTTGCAGGGAAGATTGTTTTTATTATGCCTATAAACATGATAGTTGTTGGTGGTTGAGGTCAGGTATTCAACACCTGATAGATAAATATACTATATTATTTGAAATAACCCCTTCCATAGAGAGTCTGTGTGGAGGTTTGGCTCAAGACATGAAATTTGAAGAGGTGGCTATGGTTAACAAGATCCCTGTGAAGATTACTTCCAGTGGTCCAGTAAGGATCACTTCTAAAGGTCTTGTGAAGATTACTTGAAATTCTGGTATGACAGACTCAGATGTCGAATATGATGTTGAGACATCTTATCTGTTACTTATAAACATGGTAAGGCATACATATCAGTACTTAAATAATTCTGATATATCAAAGTCTAACATACTTCAGGATGTTGTGACATCTGATAGGACATTCAGTTCAGGTACTGTATAAACATAAAACAGAAAAGATATAAAGAACACAGCAGAATTGTTAACCCAGTTCGATCAAATCAATCTACTCTGGGGGCTACCAAGCCAGGAAGGAAATCCACTATGTAGTATTAATTCAAAGACTTCTCAGCAAACACCTACAGTTTACAGTCTTCTCACTTAATCACTACCAATGCAACTTCTACTTAGGAACTCCTAAATATGAGAAACTCATCCTCACTTCCAATCACCTCAGTGATGTCTCACAGTTCTCAACTCTCAGTTGCTGATATTGACGACTTCATACCTACAACAATTCACAAATATAATCCATGCTTCCATGACAACAACTTAACCTTGCTTAGCAGCTTCAGTTAATTACAATACTTCTCTTGCTTACAAGCTTCGAGAATCACAGGTGAAACAGCCATAATAGAGTTACTTGTTACGCACGGCTGCCACCAGAACACAACCCTAATAATGTTTACATTTTCGGTTGATTGGGTTAAAACTAAACTAGGTTACAGGGTTTCTTTTATAACCTATTTCCAACTAGATTTGGGCCTCAACAATCACAGCAATAGCTGCTACAAATATGCAGAAAAAATCTGCTACAAATATACCAAAAGATCTTCAAATCTAAAAACTCCTAAAATATCTCTAAATATAGAAACCTATATTTTTCAATATTTGTCTTCAATTTAAATTGAGTCTTTAAGATCTTCTAAATCAGCACCCTTTAAATCAGCGCCACATATGATTGCATAATATCTCCAGAATATTCTGCATAATTCAGATCTGATAAATCCCACTGTCATCACCTTGAATTAGGGTTAGTTAGTTTGTTACCTCCTTAATTCAAGGTGAATTAGTTATTCTGTTATACTAAAATCAGATAACTAATCTCCCTAAAGATGCGCCTTGTATTACTTATCTCTTTCCAATTAATTCCAGATAGATTCCCCTGAATTTACTCAGTTCTGTTACGCATCATTTAGGTCTGGTAGCAGGTTTGAGATGTCACAACATCTGGTGTGACATCCTGAAAACTGAACTTACTTCATTAACTGATACAATGTCACAACATCTGGTGTGACATCCTGTAAACTGAACTTACTCCATTAACTGATACAATGTCACAACATCTGGTGTGACATCCTGAATTAAGTTCATTTACTTATACTCTGTTTGATAATGTCACAACATCTGATGTGACATCCTGAAGTCTTGACTTAAGTTCCTTAACTGTTACTCTGTTTGACAATGTCACAACATCTGGTGTGACATCCTGATATCTTGACTTAAGTTCATTAACTGTTACTCTGTTTGACAGTGTCACAACATCTGGTGTGACATCCTGAACTAAGTTCAACACTTCTTGTTTGATATCTATATGTAACACATGACAGTAATGTTGTCATGACAGTTGCAGATGTTTCAACATTTTCTTTGACATCTGTCTGTAACATATGACCGTAATGTTGTCATGACAGTTGCAGATGTTTCAACATCTTCTTTGACATCTGTCTGTAACATATGACAGTAATTCTGTCATGACATTTGCAGATGTTTCAACATCTTCTTTGACATTTGTCTGTAACATATGACAGTAATTCTGTCATGACATTTGCAGATGTTTCAACATCTTCTTTGACATTTGTCTGTGCCACCATGTCAGGACATCATGTTTGACATGTTCTTCCAGAATCTATACCATGTTAATTTAACATATGGAACTTCTTATTCAACATTTTCCAGCCATATTAGTTTTACCAAACATAATGCCAATCATAAAATAATAGATTTAACAATCTCCCCCTTTGGCTTATTTTGGCTAAAACTAATTTACATACAGGTGTAGTAGTACCTTATGTAGAAGTTCCTTAACATCACATCTTCATATCAGACCTCACACTATTAATTCTCCCCCTTTTTAGCCATAAAAAGACAAAGGTACGATAATAACCATAGAGGTATATAATCTCCATAAGCTTGAAACACACACAAGCTTCACAATTCCTCAAGAATCAAACATAAACTGCAGAGAGCAGCTTTATACAATATAGCCTTCTAGACTCCTAGGATACTCCTTATCTGGTTAAGGTATTACTCCCCCTTAACTCCACAAAATCAGTTTCACATACTTGTAACACACTCCCCCTGTCTAGGATACTCCATGCTTCTCTGTACATTGATGAAAGGAAAACATAAGACGCATCTTCATGTCTTCAAGAGCTCACCCTCTGTTCAATTCCCAATTGAACACATTCACTTCTTGTACCAAAGCATACCTGATTCCTTTCTTGGTTTGTAGTTACCAGAGTCTACACAAGATGAACATCTTCTAGCACACAGGTTCTTGACACTAAGCCTTTACACACCAAAGGCCATACAATCCAGATAAACCACATCCAAACTAATTATGACATTAGAATGAATGTCCACAAACAAACTTCCAAGCAATCAATACCTGATATACTTCAGTCTCTTCTACATGTTTCTTCCAATATAGATCATCTACTTCATCATTCTCCCATATGATTAGGTAGTCTAATAATAGAAACCATGTAGATAAACACCCCAAATAATGTATTAACACTTAGTTAGGAAATTTTTCATACACCAAGACCTTATCACCATGATCCTAGATGTGCTCCACCAACTGGACTTACTATAGCATAGTAATCCAAGAACTGAAACTCTTCAACTACACTGTGCCACCAGTTAGAATCAGAAATCCAGAAAGAGTGATAAACTCTCATCCACCTTCAAGAAGAATAAATCCTCTTGAGTCTTCAACTCATCACTCCTCTGCCCAAGAGCAATTAGTTCCAAGACAATCCTCAAGAACAACCAGCTACCACACTCTGATTATCTTGATTCTTCGAATCCACTTTAAAGATCAACCAATTACCACATTTTGATAACCTCCTTTATAAATCCTCATATGAAAAAGCCAATTGCCACTTTTGTCTTCTTCACATTTATAATAAATCTTCCAAAGATATCCTGATCAATAAAGTTGATCTTCACCAAGCTTTCAAGATAAAAGGCCTTATAAAGCATTCAATCCCTATAGATCATTCTATCTTAATTTATGTGTCACTTCACCAATTAGACTCTGATGTTGAACTAGATGTTTAAACATTATTAGCCCACATCCATCTGTTAAATTCAGGTCCTTCTTCTGTCACTTGAAAGAACCTCCTTCCTTTATAGAACAAGAGTTCCATGCTCTCATAGACTTGATTTATCCATCAAGTTTGAGTAAAATCAGAAGGAATAGTTAAGAACTACACCTCATAACTATACCAAGGATGCCACCTTTCCTTGAGTAAGGCAGTCGTAACAAATTTATGATATCGCCACCTATCTTAACTCCATGATGAGCATTCTGGACTACACCTAGATCAGAAATAAACCAATCCAAGTAGTCATCAAGATTATGATATGTTCATGGTCTTTCATCTCCATCTTCAGAATCAACAATATCCAGACCAGTTCTTGCCAAGAAACTTTCCAGAAATACATAACTCCTGTCACACAAGACTGAAGCCAATGCTACAGCTTATGCAATACCTCTCCCATGATTCTGCATAAACTCTGATGATAAGATGTTCCAACATATTTTTGAACATCACCAATCTGAATCACAAGGATAATCAATCAAATATTTGTGAACTCCACAAACAACAATTGATCTTAAATCCTTGTATAATACCTTATCAGATAGTTCTACACAATCTGATCTTTTAATTTTGAAGGATTTTAAGGTTAGCTCCAGATAAGATTAGCAAGATCTTCTCATGTCATGGATAAACAATACTCCAACTGAGCATAAACTCCACTAATTCTCAACTTCACACCCCTGATGAACATACAAAGAGCACAACTGATAAATATCCACACTTGATTTTATATTCCAAAACAGATGCTTTTAGTTTGCTTGCTACAAAGGGTTCATACTGCCACTATCCATGACTAGTAGTGGAAGAGACTACCAGTTCAACAACCATTCTGATCAGACTTCCCAATCTGACATTCTTCCCTTGCTTCTAGCAATTGTTGGTCACATTGCTAGCTTTAATCATGACCAAAGTCATGCATTTATCACACACATTTGTAGATACATTTAGAAGCTTCTTCATCTTCAGAGTCATCATCAGATTCATCAGCATTCTGAGCAACCTCTTCCAGCTCCAGCCTTTGAATTACTTCCTCAAGCTTTTTCTTCCTGGCATCCAGCTCTTTGCAAGTGTTCTTCAGATCTGCAATCAAGGCAGCTTTGGATATGGGAGTTTTTGCTTTTGAAGGTCCAGCAGATGTCCCAGTGGGAGCTTCAACATCAGCAGCATGATGGCTCAAGAAAAATTTGTAATGGAAGGCCAGAGGACTTTCTCTTTTGCAGACTGAATCCTTCTCAGTGAGGATACCTGGATACTGGCTGAGTATGATTCCACATAGCAGAGAGGGAAAAGCAATGGGAAGATTTGTTGCTGATGTTCCTGCATGCTAGGGTTTGATCAAAGATGTAAGCCCCAAAGTCCAGCTTTGTTTGGGTGCCCACAGCATATATGAATCTGCCCAATCCAGTTGCTATTGAAGAAGTATGGTTGGTAGGGACCCAGTTTACAGTGCCAATCCTATGCAGCATTGCATACTTCCTTGTTAGCAAACTAACAAAAAGTTTGCCCTTGACTGGCCAAGCTTTGACTTGATTGGCAGTAATGACCTTGCACACCTGGTTGTCTATCTTACCCAGCTCATTAGGTCCATCAAATTCTCTCCCTAGATAATGGTTGATAACCCTAGGAGAGAATTCCACACATCTCCCTCTTACATAGACTTTTCTGAATTCATCTGATTTACCATCAGCACAGTCCTCTTGTAGGTTGACAATGAATTCCTTGACTAGCAGCTCATAGCAAGGTGAAAAGTTTGATACTGTTTTGAATAAACCAGCAGAAGAAATTAGGTCAATTACCTCAGTGCACTCAAGTGCATTGCTGCCCAGCTCTCTTTCAAGTGCTACCCTTCTTTGGTATACAAATTTCCATTTGCTCACACTTGACACATGATGGAATGAAACATTGTCCAGAGGAGCTTCTGGAACAACAGAGGTGGACCTTGAGGGTGCTGGTTTCTTCTTTGGTTGGGATGTTGGAACATCCTCTTCAACATCTGAATCTGGTGGAGTTACAGCTTTCCTCTTTTGGGTATTCACCTTGCTCCATTGTTTAGTAGGACCAAATACCACTTTGGCCTTGTCTTTCTTTGGAGTAGGTTGCTTCTTTTCAGGAGTTGAATGTCCTGCAGTCTTCTTTTCCTTTCTAGCCCTAAGCCTTTTGGCTATGCTAGGGTCCACAGAAGCAATGATCTCTGTGTCAGAGTCATTATCTAAGTCTTCAACATGTAGCATAGATGCCTCCTCTTCCAGGTTATGAGTAGGTTCCAAACATATGTGATCATCACACATTTGTCTAGCACCCAAAGCATCCATCATGTTAGCAGGATATCACACCAGTTTCCACAAAACTAAGCTTGGTTCTGAAACATTATTGCTTTCAAGATTACTATCTTTTCTTCAATCAGCTCCAACTGAAGTGCTATAACATTATGAAAGATACTTTGCACACATACAATAGTCAGTAGTATCTCAAAGAGTATTCAACTTCATAGCTTCAGAGATCCAAAAAAAAAACCACAATCTTTTAGGTCTTTGACTCAACATTTACCATAAACTGTTGATGTGTAGTGTGGTGTCAAGCCATTAGGATTGACATATCAACTCAGCTTCTTTCTTGATGAAACTTCCTTTAGTTCATGATTTAGACAATCAGAAACATGTATCTTCACAAGAGAAATTATCTTCAGCTATACCTAAACTACATTGGACACCATAACCAGGAAGAATATCCTAATTAGGTCACCATAAATAAGCTTAAGAGATAACTTATCAAGATCTTCACTCCCGCATGAAAGATTTGATAATTATACTCTTTTGCTTTGGCTCCAACCTCTTCTTTCACCAGGAATCTCTCACAACATTCTGAACTAAGTGTTCTCCAGTTCTGTAATCACATGATAGAACATCAAACTTGACATTATGAACTGAAGCTTTACAACAGCCTTTGTATGAAGTACTGGGGAACCACTATCAAACAATCAGACATAACACATCATAAATAATAGAGCAATTCCTTGGAGATAAATAAACTCCTCCACAGTAAGATCCTCCAAAAGATATTGAAACATGATGTCAAGACATCTTATCTGACATCAGCAAACCTATGTGAATAAAACACCATTATACCATATGATGAATAGTCCATCCTCCACTTCTAGGGACCATTCAAACGCCAATATGAACCTCTCAAGTTCCAACAGCTTTTCATTATATCATCCTTCTTCCTTTACCATGAACCAGAAAGTATCCCCCTTAGATCTCATCCAGAAACAGACCAGGATGCCTGCTCTGATACCAACTGAAATTCTGGTATGACAGACTCAGATGTCGAATATGATGTTGAGACATCTTATCTGTTACTTATAAACATGGTAAGGCATACATATCAGTACTTAAATAATTCTGATATATCAAAGTCTAACATACTTCAGGATGTTGTGACATCTGATAGGACATTCAGTTCAGGTACTGTATAAACATAAAACAGAAAAGATATAAAGAACACAGCAGAATTGTTAACCCAGTTCGATCAAATCAATCTACTCTGGGGGATACCAAGCCAGGAAGGAAATCCACTATGTAGTATTAATTCAAAGACTTCTCAGCAAACACCTACAGTTTACAGTCTTCTCACTTAATCACTACCAATGCAACTTCTACTTAGGAACTCCTAAATATGAGAAACTCATCCTCACTTCCAATCACCTCAGTGATGTCTCACAGTTCTCAACTCTCAGTTGCTGATATTGACGACTTCATACCTACAACAATTCACAAATATAATCCATGCTTCCATGACAACAACTTAACCTTGCTTAGCAGCTTCAGTTAAGTACAATACTTCTCTTGCTTACAAGCTTCGAGAATCACAGGTGAAACAACCATAATAGAGTTACTTGTTACGCACGGCTGCCACCAGAACACAACCCTAATAATGTTTACATTTTCGGTTGATTGGGTTAAAACTAAACTAGGTTACAGGGTTTCTTTTATAACCTATTCCCAACTAGATTTGGGCCTCAACAATCACAGCAATAGCTGCTACAAATATGCTGAAAAAATCTGCTACAAATATACCAAAAGATCTTCAAATCTAAAAACTCCTAAAATATCTCTAAATATAGAAACCTATATTTTTCAATATTTGTCTTCAATTTAAATTGAGTCTTTAAGATCTTCTAAATCAGCACCCTTTAAATCAGCGCCACATATGATTGCATAATATCTCCAGAATATTCTGCATAATTCAGATCTGATAAATCCCACTGTCATCACCTTGAATTAGGGTTAGTTAGTTTGTTACCTCCTTAATTCAAGGTGAATTAGTTATTCTGTTATACTAAAATCAGATAACTAATCTCCCTAAAGATGCGCCTTGTATTACTTATCTCTTTCCAATTAATTCCAGATAGATTCCCCTGAATTTACTCAGTTCTGTTACGCATCATTTAGGTCTGGTAGCAGGTTTGAGATGTCACAACATCTGGTGTGACATCCTGAAAACTGAACTTACTTCATTAACTGATACAATGTCACAACATCTGGTGTGACATCCTGTAAACTGAACTTACTCCATTAACTGATACAATGTCACAACATCTGGTGTGACATCCTGAATTAAGTTCATTTACTTATACTCTGTTTGATAATGTCACAACATCTGATGTGACATCCTGAAGTCTTGACTTAAGTTCCTTAACTGTTACTCTGTTTGACAATGTCACAACATCTGGTGTGACATCCTGATATCTTGACTTAAGTTCATTAACTGTTACTCTGTTTGACAGTGTCACAACATCTGGTGTGACATCCTGAACTAAGTTCAACACTTCTTGTTTGATATCTATATGTAACACATGACAGTAATGTTGTCATGACAGTTGCAGATGTTTCAACATTTTCTTTGACATCTGTCTGTAACATATGACCGTAATGTTGTCATGACAGTTGCAGATGTTTCAACATCTTCTTTGACATCTGTCTGTAACATATGACAGTAATTCTGTCATGACATTTGCAGATGTTTCAACATCTTCTTTGACATTTGTCTGTAACATATGACAGTAATTCTGTCATGACATTTGCAGATGTTTCAACATCTTCTTTGACATTTGTCTGTGCCACCATGTCAGGACATCATGTTTGACATGTTCTTCCAGAATCTATACCATGTTAATTTAACATATGGAACTTCTTATTCAACATTTTCCAGCCATATTAGTTTTACCAAACATAATGCCAATCATAAAATAATAGCATTAACAATCTCCCCCTTTGGCTTATTTTGGCTAAAACTAATTTACATACAGGTGTAGTAGTACCTTATGTAGAAGTTCCTTAACATCACATCTTCATATCAGACCTCACACTATTAATTCTCCCCCTTTTTAGCCATAAAAAGACAAAGGTACGATAATAACCATAGAGGTATATAATCTCCATAAGCTTGAAACACACACAAGCTTCACAATTCCTCAAGAATCAAACATAAACTGCAGAGAGCAGCTTTATACAATATAGCCTTCTAGACTCCTAGGATACTCCTTATCTGGTTAAGGTATTACTCCCCCTTAACTCCACAAAATCAGTTTCACATACTTGTAACACACTCCCCCTGTCTAGGATACTCCATGCTTCTCTGTACATTGATGAAAGGAAAACATAAGACGCATCTTCATGTCTTCAAGAGCTCACCCTCTGTTCAATTCCCAATTGAACACATTCACTTCTTGTACCAAAGCATACCTGATTCCTTTCTTGGTTTGTAGTTACCAGAGTCTACACAAGATGAACATCTTCTAGCACACAGGTTCTTGACACTAAGCCTTTACACACCAAAGGCCATACAATCCAGATAAACCACATCCAAACTAATTATGACATTAGAATGAATGTCCACAAACAAACTTCCAAGCAATCAATACCTGATATACTTCAGTCTCTTCTACATGTTTCTTCCAATATAGATCATCTACTTCATCATTCTCCCATATGATTAGGTAGTCTAATAATAGAAACCATGTAGATAAACACCCCAAATAATGTATTAACACTTAGTTAGGACATTTTTCATACACCAAGACCTTATCACCATGATCCTAGATGTGCTCCACCAACTGGACTTACTATAGCATAGTAATCCAAGAACTGAAACTCTTCAACTACACTGTGCCACCAGTTAGAATCAGAAATCCAGAAAGAGTGATAAACTCTCATCCACCTTCAAGAAGAATAAATCCTCTTGAGTCTTCAACTCATCACTCCTCTGCCCAAGAGAAATTTGTTCCAAGAAAATCCTCAAGAACAACCAGCTGCCACACTCTGATTATCTTGATTCTTCGAATCCACTTTAAAGATCAACCAATTACCACATTTTGATAACCTCCTTTATAAATCCTCATATGAAAAAGCCAATTGCCACTTTTGTCTTCTTCACATTTATAATAAATCTTCTAAAGATATCCTGATCAATAAAGTTGATCTTCACCAAGCTTTCAAGATAAAAGGCCTTATAAAGCATTCAATCCCTATAGATCATTCTATCTTAATTTATGTGTCACTTCACCAATTAGACTCTGATGTTGAACTAGATGTTTAAACATTATTAGCCCACATCCATCTGTTAAATTCAGGTCCTTCTTCTGTCACTTGAAAGAACCTCCTTCCTTTATAGAACAAGAGTTCCATGCTCTCATAGACTTGATTTATCCATCAAGTTTGAGTAAAATCAGAAGGAATAGTTAAGAACTACACCTCATAACTATACCAAGGATGCCACCTTTCCTTGAGTAAGGCAGTCGTAACAAATTTATGATATCGCCACCTATCTTAACTCCATGATGAGCATTCTGGACTACACCTAGATCAGAAATAAACCAATCCAAGTAGTCATCAAGATTATGATATGTTCATGGTCTTTCATCTCCATCTTCATAATCAACAATATCCAGACCAGTTCTTGCCAAGAAACTTTCCAGAAATACATAACTCCTGTCACACAAGACTGAAGCCAATGCTACAGCTTATGCAATACCTCTCCCATGATTCTGCATAAACTCTGATGATAAGATGTTCCAACATATTTTTGAACATCACCAATCTGAATCACAAGGATAATCAATCAAATATTTGTGAACTCCACAAACAACAATTGATCTTAAATCCTTGTATAATACCTTATCAGATAGTTCTACACAATCTGATCTTTTAATTTTGAAGGATTTTAAGGTTAGCTCCAGATAAGATTAGCAAGATCTTCTCATGTCATGGATAAACAATACTCCAACTGAGCATAAACTCCACTAATTCTCAACTTCACACCCCTGATGAACATACAAAGAGCACAACTGATAAATATCCACACTTGATTTTATATTCCAAAACAGATGCTTTTAGTTTGCTTGCTACAAAGGGTTCATACTGCCACTATCCATGACTAGTAGTGGAAGAGACTACCAGTTCAACAACCATTCTGATCAGACTTCCCAATCTGACATTCTTCCCTTGCTTCTAGCAATTGTTGGTCACATTGCTAGCTTTAATCATGACCAAAGTCATGCATTTATCACACACATTTGTAGATACATTTAGAAGCTTCTTCATCTTCAGAGTCATCATCAGATTCATCAGCATTCTGAGCAACCTCTTCCAGCTCCAGCCTTTGAATTACTTCCTCAAGCTTTTTCTTCCTGGCATCCAGCTCTTTGCAAGTGTTCTTCAGATCTGCAATCAAGGCAGCTTTGGATATGGGAGTTTTTGCTTTTGAAGGTCCAGCAGATGTCCCAGTGGGAGCTTCAACATCAGCAGCATGATGGCTCAAGAAAAATTTGTAATGGAAGGCCAGAGGACTTTCTCTTTTGCAGACTGAATCCTTCTCAGTGAGGATACCTGGATACTGGCTGAGTATGATTCCACATAGCAGAGAGGGAAAAGCAATGGGAAGATTTGTTGCTGATGTTCCTGCATGCTAGGGTTTGATCAAAGATGTAAGCCCCAAAGTCCAGCTTTGTTTGGGTGCCCACAGCATATATGAATCTGCCCAATCCAGTTGCTATTGAAGAAGTATGGTTGGTAGGGACCCAGTTTACAGTGCCAATCCTATGCAGCATTGCATACTTCCTTGTTAGCAAACTAACAAAAAGTTTGCCCTTGACTGGCCAAGCTTTGACTTGATTGGCAGTAATGACCTTGCACACCTGGTTGTCTATCTTACCCAGCTCATTAGGTCCATCAAATTCTCTCCCTAGATAATGGTTGATAACCCTAGGAGAGAATTCCACACATCTCCCTCTTACATAGACTTTTCTGAATTCATCTGATTTACCATCAGCACAGTCCTCTTGTAGGTTGACAATGAATTCCTTGACTAGCAGCTCATAGCAAGGTGAAAAGTTTGATACTGTTTTGAATAAACCAGCAGAAGAAATTAGGTCAATTACCTCAGTGCACTCAAGTGCATTGCTGCCCAGCTCTCTTTCAAGTGCTACCCTTCTTTGGTATACAAATTTCCATTTGCTCACACTTGACACATGATGGAATGAAACATTGTCCAGAGGAGCTTCTGGAACAACAGAGGTGGACCTTGAGGGTGCTGGTTTCTTCTTTGGTTGGGATGTTGGAACATCCTCTTCAACATCTGAATCTGGTGGAGTTACAGCTTTCCTCTTTTGGGTATTCACCTTGCTCCATTGTTTAGTAGGACCAAATACCACTTTGGCCTTGTCTTTCTTTGGAGTAGGTTGCTTCTTTTCAGGAGTTGAATGTCCTGCAGTCTTCTTTTCCTTTCTAGCCCTAAGCCTTTTGGCTATGCTAGGGTCCACAGAAGCAATGATCTCTGTGTCAGAGTCATTATCTAAGTCTTCAACATGTAGCATAGATGCCTCCTCTTCCAGGTTATGAGTAGGTTCCAAACATATGTGATCATCACACATTTGTCTAGCACCCAAAGCATCCATCATGTTAGCAGGATATCACACCAGTTTCCACAAAACTAAGCTTGGTTCTGAAACATTATTGCTTTCAAGATTACTATCTTTTCTTCAATCAGCTCCAACTGAAGTGCTATAACATTATGAAAGATACTTTGCACACATACAATAGTCAGTAGTATCTCAAAGAGTATTCAACTTCATAGCTTCAGAGATCCAAAAAAAAAACCACAATCTTTTAGGTCTTTGACTCAACATTTACCATAAACTGTTGATGTGTAGTGTGGTGTCAAGCCATTAGGATTGACATATCAACTCAGCTTCTTTCTTGATGAAACTTCCTTTAGTTCATGATTTAGACAATCAGAAACATGTATCTTCACAAGAGAAATTATCTTCAGCTATACCTAAACTACATTGGACACCATAACCAGGAAGAATATCCTAATTAGGTCACCATAAATAAGCTTAAGAGATAACTTATCAAGATCTTCACTCCCGCATGAAAGATTTGATAATTATACTCTTTTGCTTTGGCTCCAACCTCTTCTTTCACCAGGAATCTCTCACAACATTCTGAACTAAGTGTTCTCCAGTTCTGTAATCACATGATAGAACATCAAACTTGACATTATGAACTGAAGCTTTACAACAGCCTTTGTATGAAGTACTGGGGAACCACTATCAAACAATCAGACATAACACATCATAAATAATAGAGCAATTCCTTGGAGATAAATAAACTCCTCCACAGTAAGATCCTCCAAAAGATATTGAAACATGATGTCAAGACATCTTATCTGACATCAGCAAACCTATATGAATAAAACACCATTATACCATATGATGAATAGTCCATCCTCCACTTCTAGGGACCATTCAAACGCCAATATGAACCTCTCAAGTTCCAACAGCTTTTCATTATATCATCCTTCTTCCTTTACCATGAACCAGAAAGTATCCCCCTTAGATCTCATCCAGAAACAGACCAGGATGCCTGCTCTGATACCAACTGAAATTCTGGTATGACAGACTCAGATGTCGAATATGATGTTGAGACATCTTATCTGTTACTTATAAACATGGTAAGGCATACATATCAGTACTTAAATAATTCTGATATATCAAAGTCTAACATACTTCAGGATGTTGTGACATCTGATAGGACATTCAGTTCAGGTACTGTATAAACATAAAACAGAAAAGATATAAAGAACACAGCAGAATTGTTAACCCAGTTCGATCAAATCAATCTACTCTGGGGGATACCAAGCCAGGAAGGAAATCCACTATGTAGTATTAATTCAAAGACTTCTCAGCAAACACCTACAGTTTACAGTCTTCTCACTTAATCACTACCAATGCAACTTCTACTTAGGAACTCCTAAATATGAAAAACTCATCCTCACTTCCAATCACCTCAGTGATGTCTCACAGTTCTCAACTCTCAGTTGCTGATATTGACGACTTCATACCTACAACAATTCACAAATATAATCCATGCTTCCATGACAACAACTTAACCTTGCTTAGCAGCTTCAGTTAAGTACAATACTTCTCTTGCTTACAAGCTTCGAGAATCACAGGTGAAACAACCATAATAGAGTTACTTGTTACGCACGGCTGCCACCAGAACACAACCCTAATAATGTTTACATTTTCGGTTGATTGGGTTAAAACTAAACTAGGTTACAGGGTTTCTTTTATAACCTATTCCCAACTAGATTTGGGCCTCAACAATCACAGCAATAGCTGCTACAAATATGCTGAAAAAATCTGCTACAAATATACCAAAAGATCTTCAAATCTAAAAACTCCTAAAATATCTCTAAATATAGAAACCTATATTTTTCAATATTTGTCTTCAATTTAAATTGAGTCTTTAAGATCTTCTAAATCAGCACCCTTTAAATCAGCGCCACATATGATTGCATAATATCTCCAGAATATTCTGCATAATTCAGATCTGATAAATCCCACTGTCATCACCTTGAATTAGGGTTAGTTAGTTTGTTACCTCCTTAATTCAAGGTGAATTAGTTATTCTGTTATACTAAAATCAGATAACTAATCTCCCTAAAGATGCGCCTTGTATTACTTATCTCTTTCCAATTAATTCCAGATAGATTCCCCTGAATTTACTCAGTTCTGTTACGCATCATTTAGGTCTGGTAGCAGGTTTGAGATGTCACAACATCTGGTGTGACATCCTGAAAACTGAACTTACTTCATTAACTGATACAATGTCACAACATCTGGTGTGACATCCTGTAAACTGAACTTACTCCATTAACTGATACAATGTCACAACATCTGGTGTGACATCCTGAATTAAGTTCATTTACTTATACTCTGTTTGATAATGTCACAACATCTGATGTGACATCCTGAAGTCTTGACTTAAGTTCCTTAACTGTTACTCTGTTTGACAATGTCACAACATCTGGTGTGACATCCTGATATCTTGACTTAAGTTCATTAACTGTTACTCTGTTTGACAGTGTCACAACATCTGGTGTGACATCCTGAACTAAGTTCAACACTTCTTGTTTGATATCTATATGTAACACATGACAGTAATGTTGTCATGACAGTTGCAGATGTTTCAACATTTTCTTTGACATCTGTCTGTAACATATGACCGTAATGTTGTCATGACAGTTGCAGATGTTTCAACATCTTCTTTGACATCTGTCTGTAACATATGACAGTAATTCTGTCATGACATTTGCAGATGTTTCAACATCTTCTTTGACATTTGTCTGTAACATATGACAGTAATTCTGTCATGACATTTGCAGATGTTTCAACATCTTCTTTGACATTTGTCTGTGCCACCATGTCAGGACATCATGTTTGACATGTTCTTCCAGAATCTATACCATGTTAATTTAACATATGGAACTTCTTATTCAACATTTTCCAGCCATATTAGTTTTACCAAACATAATGCCAATCATAAAATAATAGCATTAACAATCTCCCCCTTTGGCTTATTTTGGCTAAAACTAATTTACATACAGGTGTAGTAGTACCTTATGTAGAAGTTCCTTAACATCACATCTTCATATCAGACCTCACACTATTAATTCTCCCCCTTTTTAGCCATAAAAAGACAAAGGTACGATAATAACCATAGAGGTATATAATCTCCATAAGCTTGAAACACACACAAGCTTCACAATTCCTCAAGAATCAAACATAAACTGCAGAGAGCAGCTTTATACAATATAGCCTTCTAGACTCCTAGGATACTCCTTATCTGGTTAAGGTATTACTCCCCCTTAACTCCACAAAATCAGTTTCACATACTTGTAACACACTCCCCCTGTCTAGGATACTCCATGCTTCTCTGTACATTGATGAAAGGAAAACATAAGACGCATCTTCATGTCTTCAAGAGCTCACCCTCTGTTCAATTCCCAATTGAACACATTCACTTCTTGTACCAAAGCATACCTGATTCCTTTCTTGGTTTGTAGTTACCAGAGTCTACACAAGATGAACATCTTCTAGCACACAGGTTCTTGACACTAAGCCTTTACACACCAAAGGCCATACAATCCAGATAAACCACATCCAAACTAATTATGACATTAGAATGAATGTCCACAAACAAACTTCCAAGCAATCAATACCTGATATACTTCAGTCTCTTCTACATGTTTCTTCCAATATAGATCATCTACTTCATCATTCTCCCATATGATTAGGTAGTCTAATAATAGAAACCATGTAGATAAACACCCCAAATAATGTATTAACACTTAGTTAGGAAATTTTTCATACACCAAGACCTTATCACCATGATCCTAGATGTGCTCCACCAACTGGACTTACTATAGCATAGTAATCCAAGAACTGAAACTCTTCAACTACACTGTGCCACCAGTTAGAATCAGAAATCCAGAAAGAGTGATAAACTCTCATCCACCTTCAAGAAGAATAAATCCTCTTGAGTCTTCAACTCATCACTCCTCTGCCCAAGAGCAATTAGTTCCAAGACAATCCTCAAGAACAACCAGCTACCACACTCTGATTATCTTGATTCTTCGAATCCACTTTAAAGATCAACCAATTACCACATTTTGATAACCTCCTTTATAAATCCTCATATGAAAAAGCCAATTGCCACTTTTGTCTTCTTCACATTTATAATAAATCTTCCAAAGATATCCTGATCAATAAAGTTGATCTTCACCAAGCTTTCAAGATAAAAGGCCTTATAAAGCATTCAATCCCTATAGATCATTCTATCTTAATTTATGTGTCACTTCACCAATTAGACTCTGATGTTGAACTAGATGTTTAAACATTATTAGCCCACATCCATCTGTTAAATTCAGGTCCTTCTTCTGTCACTTGAAAGAACCTCCTTCCTTTATAGAACAAGAGTTCCATGCTCTCATAGACTTGATTTATCCATCAAGTTTGAGTAAAATCAGAAGGAATAGTTAAGAACTACACCTCATAACTATACCAAGGATGCCACCTTTCCTTGAGTAAGGCAGTCGTAACAAATTTATGATATCGCCACCTATCTTAACTCCATGATGAGCATTCTGGACTACACCTAGATCAGAAATAAACCAATCCAAGTAGTCATCAAGATTATGATATGTTCATGGTCTTTCATCTCCATCTTCAGAATCAACAATATCCAGACCAGTTCTTGCCAAGAAACTTTCCAGAAATACATAACTCCTGTCACACAAGACTGAAGCCAATGCTACAGCTTATGCAATACCTCTCCCATGATTCTGCATAAACTCTGATGATAAGATGTTCCAACATATTTTTGAACATCACCAATCTGAATCACAAGGATAATCAATCAAATATTTGTGAACTCCACAAACAACAATTGATCTTAAATCCTTGTATAATACCTTATCAGATAGTTCTACACAATCTGATCTTTTAATTTTGAAGGATTTTAAGGTTAGCTCCAGATAAGATTAGCAAGATCTTCTCATGTCATGGATAAACAATACTCCAACTGAGCATAAACTCCACTAATTCTCAACTTCACACCCCTGATGAACATACAAAGAGCACAACTGATAAATATCCACACTTGATTTTATATTCCAAAACAGATGCTTTTAGTTTGCTTGCTACAAAGGGTTCATACTGCCACTATCCATGACTAGTAGTGGAAGAGACTACCAGTTCAACAACCATTCTGATCAGACTTCCCAATCTGACATTCTTCCCTTGCTTCTAGCAATTGTTGGTCACATTGCTAGCTTTAATCATGACCAAAGTCATGCATTTATCACACACATTTGTAGATACATTTAGAAGCTTCTTCATCTTCAGATTCATCATCAGATTCATCAGCATTCTGAGCAACCTCTTCCAGCTCCAGCCTTTGAATTACTTCCTCAAGCTTTTTCTTCCTGGCATCCAGCTCTTTGCAAGTGTTCTTCAGATCTGCAATCAAGGCAGCTTTGGATATGGGAGTTTTTGCTTTTGAAGGTCCAGCAGATGTCCCAGTGGGAGCTTCAACATCAGCAGCATGATGGCTCAAGAAAAATTTGTAATGGAAGGCCAGAGGACTTTCTCTTTTGCAGACTGAATCCTTCTCAGTGAGGATACCTGGATACTGGCTGAGTATGATTCCACATAGCAGAGAGGGAAAAGCAATGGGAAGATTTGTTGCTGATGTTCCTGCATGCTAGGGTTTGATCAAAGATGTAAGCCCCAAAGTCCAGCTTTGTTTGGGTGCCCACAGCATATATGAATCTGCCCAATCCAGTTGCTATTGAAGAAGTATGGTTGGTAGGGACCCAGTTTACAGTGCCAATCCTATGCAGCATTGCATACTTCCTTGTTAGCAAACTAACAAAAAGTTTGCCCTTGACTGGCCAAGCTTTGACTTGATTGGCAGTAATGACCTTGCACACCTGGTTGTCTATCTTACCCAGCTCATTAGGTCCATCAAATTCTCTCCCTAGATAATGGTTGATAACCCTAGGAGAGAATTCCACACATCTCCCTCTTACATAGACTTTTCTGAATTCATCTGATTTACCATCAGCACAGTCCTCTTGTAGGTTGACAATGAATTCCTTGACTAGCAGCTCATAGCAAGGTGAAAAGTTTGATACTGTTTTGAATAAACCAGCAGAAGAAATTAGGTCAATTACCTCAGTGCACTCAAGTGCATTGCTGCCCAGCTCTCTTTCAAGTGCTACCCTTCTTTGGTATACAAATTTCCATTTGCTCACACTTGACACATGATGGAATGAAACATTGTCCAGAGGAGCTTCTGGAACAACAGAGGTGGACCTTGAGGGTGCTGGTTTCTTCTTTGGTTGGGATGTTGGAACATCCTCTTCAACATCTGAATCTGGTGGAGTTACAGCTTTCCTCTTTTGGGTATTCACCTTGCTCCATTGTTTAGTAGGACCAAATACCACTTTGGCCTTGTCTTTCTTTGGAGTAGGTTGCTTCTTTTCAGGAGTTGAATGTCCTGCAGTCTTCTTTTCCTTTCTAGCCCTAAGCCTTTTGGCTATGCTAGGGTCCACAGAAGCAATGATCTCTGTGTCAGAGTCATTATCTAAGTCTTCAACATGTAGCATAGATGCCTCCTCTTCCAGGTTATGAGTAGGTTCCAAACATATGTGATCATCACACATTTGTCTAGCACCCAAAGCATCCATCATGTTAGCAGGATATCACACCAGTTTCCACAAAACTAAGCTTGGTTCTGAAACATTATTGCTTTCAAGATTACTATCTTTTCTTCAATCAGCTCCAACTGAAGTGCTATAACATTATGAAAGATACTTTGCACACATACAATAGTCAGTAGTATCTCAAAGAGTATTCAACTTCATAGCTTCAGAGATCCAAAAAAAAAACCACAATCTTTTAGGTCTTTGACTCAACATTTACCATAAACTGTTGATGTGTAGTGTGGTGTCAAGCCATTAGGATTGACATATCAACTCAGCTTCTTTCTTGATGAAACTTCCTTTAGTTCATGATTTAGACAATCAGAAACATGTATCTTCACAAGAGAAATTATCTTCAGCTATACCTAAACTACATTGGACACCATAACCAGGAAGAATATCCTAATTAGGTCACCATAAATAAGCTTAAGAGATAACTTATCAAGATCTTCACTCCCGCATGAAAGATTTGATAATTATACTCTTTTGCTTTGGCTCCAACCTCTTCTTTCACCAGGAATCTCTCACAACATTCTGAACTAAGTGTTCTCCAGTTCTGTAATCACATGATAGAACATCAAACTTGACATTATGAACTGAAGCTTTACAACAGCCTTTGTATGAAGTACTGGGGAACCACTATCAAACAATCAGACATAACACATCATAAATAATAGAGCAATTCCTTGGAGATAAATAAACTCCTCCACAGTAAGATCCTCCAAAAGATATTGAAACATGATGTCAAGACATCTTATCTGACATCAGCAAACCTATGTGAATAAAACACCATTATACCATATGATGAATAGTCCATCCTCCACTTCTAGGGACCATTCAAACGCCAATATGAACCTCTCAAGTTCCAACAGCTTTTCATTATATCATCCTTCTTCCTTTACCATGAACCAGAAAGTATCCCCCTTAGATCTCATCCAGAAACAGACCAGGATGCCTGCTCTGATACCAACTGAAATTCTGGTATGACAGACTCAGATGTCGAATATGATGTTGAGACATCTTATCTGTTACTTATAAACATGGTAAGGCATACATATCAGTACTTAAATAATTCTGATATATCAAAGTCTAACATACTTCAGGATGTTGTGACATCTGATAGGACATTCAGTTCAGGTACTGTATAAACATAAAACAGAAAAGATATAAAGAACACAGCAGAATTGTTAACCCAGTTCGATCAAATCAATCTACTCTGGGGGATACCAAGCCAGGAAGGAAATCCACTATGTAGTATTAATTCAAAGACTTCTCAGCAAACACCTACAGTTTACAGTCTTCTCACTTAATCACTACCAATGCAACTTCTACTTAGGAACTCCTAAATATGAGAAACTCATCCTCACTTCCAATCACCTCAGTGATGTCTCACAGTTCTCAACTCTCAGTTGCTGATATTGACGACTTCATACCTACAACAATTCACAAATATAATCCATGCTTCCATGACAACAACTTAACCTTGCTTAGCAGCTTCAGTTAAGTACAATACTTCTCTTGCTTACAAGCTTCGAGAATCACAGGTGAAACAACCATAATAGAGTTACTTGTTACGCACGGCTGCCACCAGAACACAACCCTAATAATGTTTACATTTTCGGTTGATTGGGTTAAAACTAAACTAGGTTACAGGGTTTCTTTTATAACCTATTCCCAACTAGATTTGGGCCTCAACAATCACAGCAATAGCTGCTACAAATATGCTGAAAAAATCTGCTACAAATATACCAAAAGATCTTCAAATCTAAAAACTCCTAAAATATCTCTAAATATAGAAACCTATATTTTTCAATATTTGTCTTCAATTTAAATTGAGTCTTTAAGATCTTCTAAATCAGCACCCTTTAAATCAGCGCCACATATGATTGCATAATATCTCCAGAATATTCTGCATAATTCAGATCTGATAAATCCCACTGTCATCACCTTGAATTAGGGTTAGTTAGTTTGTTACCTCCTTAATTCAAGGTGAATTAGTTATTCTGTTATACTAAAATCAGATAACTAATCTCCCTAAAGATGCGCCTTGTATTACTTATCTCTTTCCAATTAATTCCAGATAGATTCCCCTGAATTTACTCAGTTCTGTTACGCATCATTTAGGTCTGGTAGCAGGTTTGAGATGTCACAACATCTGGTGTGACATCCTGAAAACTGAACTTACTTCATTAACTGATACAATGTCACAACATCTGGTGTGACATCCTGTAAACTGAACTTACTCCATTAACTGATACAATGTCACAACATCTGGTGTGACATCCTGAATTAAGTTCATTTACTTATACTCTGTTTGATAATGTCACAACATCTGATGTGACATCCTGAAGTCTTGACTTAAGTTCCTTAACTGTTACTCTGTTTGACAATGTCACAACATCTGGTGTGACATCCTGATATCTTGACTTAAGTTCATTAACTGTTACTCTGTTTGACAGTGTCACAACATCTGGTGTGACATCCTGAACTAAGTTCAACACTTCTTGTTTGATATCTATATGTAACACATGACAGTAATGTTGTCATGACAGTTGCAGATGTTTCAACATTTTCTTTGACATCTGTCTGTAACATATGACCGTAATGTTGTCATGACAGTTGCAGATGTTTCAACATCTTCTTTGACATCTGTCTGTAACATATGACAGTAATTCTGTCATGACATTTGCAGATGTTTCAACATCTTCTTTGACATTTGTCTGTAACATATGACAGTAATTCTGTCATGACATTTGCAGATGTTTCAACATCTTCTTTGACATTTGTCTGTGCCACCATGTCAGGACATCATGTTTGACATGTTCTTCTAGAATCTATACCATGTTAATTTAACATATGGAACTTCTTATTCAACATTTTCCAGCCATATTAGTTTTACCAAACATAATGCCAATCATAAAATAATAGCATTAACATTACTGTTGAGCCAAAGGTGGCTCCAATGATTATTACTACTCCTGGTCCTATCCCATACACTTCTGACAAAGCTATACCCTTGAATTATGGTTCTGATGTTTATATCCATGGTGTCAAACAAGATCCTTTGAATGATGCACATGTTACTGATGTTAATCTTGATGTGGACAATATTGCTGGATCCAGTAAGGTTACCACGAGTGGAAGAATTTTCTCTCCAGAAGACACCTCAAAAGCTGCTGCTACTCCAGTTCATATCTCTAACTCTAGGCCAAATACTGAGGCTTGGGGCAAAGGACGAATGATTGAACCTATTCAAGCTGAGGCACTAGTTAGTGAAGATCTCTCTAAGCAGATGGAAGAAGTACTAAAGATCATCCGCAAGAGTGATTATGATGTTGTTGACTAGTTGGGGCATACTCCCTCCAAAATCTCCATGTTATCTCTGCTATTATGTTCTAAAGCCCATGCCAAGGCTTTAATCAAATTCCTGAAGACTGCTCATGTGCCACATGAAATCTCTGTGGATCAATTTGAAAATTGTGTTGCTCATCTAACTAGTGATAATGGCTTGGGTTTTAATGATGATGATTTGACTCCTGCCGGCAGAAACCATAATAAAGCTCTACACGTCTCTGTTGAGTGTAGGGGCACTACTTTGTCTCATATATTGGTGGATAATGGTTCTTCATTAAATGTATTACCTAAGGAAGTTCTAGACAAACTCAATTTGAATGATGTAGTGTTAAGGCCAAGTAATGTGGTGGTGAAGGCCTTTGATGGTTCAAGAAGAATGGTACATGGAGATGTGGATCTTCCAATCATAGTAGGCTCTCAAGTTTTTGATTCCACTTTCTATGTGATGGATATTCGTCCTGCATACTCTTGTTTTCTTGGGCGCCCCTGGATCCATGGGGCAGGTGTTGTGACTTCCACTTTACATCAGAAGTTGAAATATCCGGTGAAAGGAAACGTTGTCACCGTTTATGGGGAAGAAGAATACATGGTCAGTCATGTGAACACTTTTAAATATGTTGAGATGGAGGGGTGAATTTGTTGAGACTCCTTGCCAGATATTTGAAGTTGTTCCTTGGGTTGTTCCTGCTACTGAAGCTCCCCCTGTTGTCAAAAGAGTTCTTGTGATTACTAGAGTGCCTTCTACAATGGACTCCCTCAAAGATTCTAGAGTTGTGGTTGAAGAAGGTGGTTGTACTATTTGGGGTCAGCTTCCTGACATTCCTTACAGGTATGACAAGTTTGGTTTGGGTTTTACTGCAGAATCTCATAAGGTTGTTCGTCAGGCTCGTGTTGCTTGTATCACTCATAGAGGAATCATAAAGGACCAAGTCAATGTTGTGGAAGACTATGATGAAGGTTACAACCTAGACGATTGGATTTTTCCTACCATGGGGGATGGACTCAGCAATTGGAAAGCTGAAGACGTTATTCATATCTCCTTTAGTCAGGAGTAAATGCTATTTCATTTTTTAAAATTTATTTTTGTAACTTTGAACAATTAATTACTTTTAAGCCTTATGCCTTTCCCGGAGCACAACGGTATGCTTGTTAGGGTTGTCATTTCATTCACATATTTTCATTCAATAAAATCAATGGACGTTTCTCGCTTTCGTAAATATTGTGCTCTTTGTCTTTCTTTTATTTTTTCCTTTTATCAAAAATAAAGCTATGTGTTCTTACACACACCCACATCACTAAATGCAGATATTCATCCACTCTGGATTCTGTTGATAACAATTCTGCTATTGCCCATTATGACTTCGCAAATCCAATCTATCAAGCCGAGGATGGAAAGGAGGAAGATTGTGAAGTACCTGTAGAGTTGGCTAGATTACTAAAGAAAGAAGAGAAAACTATACAACCACATGGGGAACAAATTGAAGTCGTGAACTTGGGAACCAAGGAAAATAGGAAAGAAGTCAAGATAGGTGCTGAATTAGAGGATAGTATCAAAGGCAGGTTGATTCAGATATTACACGACTATGTGGAAGTTTTTGCTTGGTCCTACGAAGATATGCCAGGGTTGGATACAGATATTGTGGTTCACCACCTACCGGTGAAAGAGGATTGTCGTTCGATAAAATAGAAAGTTCGTCGTATGCGTCCAGATATGTTAGAAAAGATTAAGGCAGAGGTGATGAAACAATTCAATGCAGGATTTCTAGTTGTTACTTCTTATCCACAATAGGTTGCAAACGTGGTGCCGGTGCCTAAGAAAGATGGTAAAGTACGTATGTGTGTAGATTACAGGGATTTGAATAGACTCAGCCCAAAAGATGATTTTCCACTTCCACATATTGATGTTCTGGTAGACAACACTACTCAGCATAAGGTATTCTCTTTTATGGATGGTTTCTCTGGGTATAATCAGATCAAGATGGCACCTGAAGATATAGAGAAGACTAAATTTATTACACAATGTGGCACTTTCTGCTATAAGGTAATGCCATTTAGTTTGAAGAATGCTGGGGCAACATATCAGCGTGCTATGGTAGCTTTGTTCCATGATATGATTCACCATGAGATACAGGTATATGTGGATGATATGATAACCAAATCTCAGAATGAAGAAGAACACCTTGATCACCTGCACAAGTTGTTTGAGAGGTTGAAAAAATACAAGTTGAGGTTAAATCCAAACAAATGTACTTTTGGAGTTAGATCTGGTAAACTTCTAGGTTTTATTGTCAGTGGTAAAGGTATTGAAGTAGATCCTGCAAAGGTAAAAGCTATACAAGAGATGCCTGTTCCTCGTACTAAGAAAGAAGTTAGAGGTTTCCTGGGACGATTAAATTACATTGCAAGATTTATTTTCCATTTGACTGCTACTTGTGAACCAATTTTCAAGTTGTTGAAGAAAAATCAAGTATTGGAATGGAATGATGAATGCCAGACATCTTTTGATGAAATTAAAAGGTACTTACAGGAACCTCCTATATTGATGCCACCAGTTGAAGGAAGACCCTTGATTATGTACTTGACAGTATTGGATAACTCAATGGGGTGTGTGATGGGGCAATATGACGAGTCTGGTCGAAAAGAGCAGGCAATATACTAGCTTAGCAAAAAGTTTACCGACTGTGAAACAAGATACTCACTGCTCGAGAAAACGTGTTGTGCTTTGGCATGGGCTGCTCGTTGACTAAGACAATATATGTTGACTCATACCACTTTATTGATTTCAAAAATGGATCCAATCAAGTACATATTTGAGAAACCTGCTCTCTCCGGACGAATAGCAAGATGGCAAATGATCTTGACAGAATATGACATACAATATACTACTCAAAACGCATTCAAAGGAAGTGTAGTAGCTAACCATTTGGCTCATCAAGCAGTGGATGACTACCAATCTATGAATTTTGAGTTTCCAGATGAGGACATTTTGATTGTTACTAAAGAACCTAGACAATATGAAGGACCTGGACAAGGATCCCGATGGACTATGGTTTTTGATGGAGCTTCTAACGCGCTTGGTAATGGTGTTGGTGTTGTGATTATCTCTCCTAAAGGTTGTTATACACCAGTTACTGCAAAACTTTGTTTCAGATGTACCAATAATATGATTGAGTATGAAGCGTGCATCATGGGTATCAAGGTTGCTATTTAAATGAAGATTCAATTTTTGGATGTGTATGGAGATTCAGCCTTAGTAGTCAGTCAGGTTAAAGGAGATTAGGATACCAGGCATCCTAATCTTATCCCTTACAAAGAGCATGTTTTGTCCTTGATCCCGTATATTGAAGATATTACTTTTGGGCATATTCCACGAGAAGAGAATCAGTTGGCAGATGCATTAGCTACCATGGCATCTATGTTTGAAATCTGTTGGGAAGAGGAAGCTCCGAGAATTACTATTGATCGATTTGACAAACCTGCATACTGCAATGAAGTGGGTACTGAAGGAGTAGAAGAAAAGCCTTGGTTCCATGAAGTGAAGAGGTATCTTGAAACCCAGGAGTTCCCTGAAGGGGCATCTGTCAATGATAAGAAGTTTCTGAGGAGATTTTCTGCTAAATTCTTCCTGAGTAATGGAATTTTGTACAAGCGCAACCACGATTCGACTTTGCTTCGTTGTGTGAATAAGAAAGAAGCTGTAGAGATTATGGAAGACATGTATGATGGGATCTTTGGTACTCACTCTAGTGGGCATACAATGGCTAAGAAGATTCTGAGAGCAGGTTATTATTGGTCTACCATGGAAGCTGACTGTTATCAACACTCCAAAACATATCACAAATGCCAGATCTATGCTGATAAGGTTCACGTGCCTCCAGTTTCGTTGAATGTTCTAACTGCTCCATGGCGTTTTTCCATGTGGGGCATTGATGTGATTGGTGAAATCAAACCTAATGCCTCTAATGGATATCGTTTCATCCTTGTAGCTATTGATTACTTCACAAAATGGGTAGAGGCAGCTTTATTTGCTTCTGTTACCAAGAATGTTGTGGCTTGATTCATCAAATATAATCTTATATGCAGATATGGCATCCCTGAAAGGATTATCACAGATAATGGTACTAATCTGAACAACACTATCATTACTGATCTCTGCACGCAGTTCAAGATTAAACATCACAATTCTTCTCCATATCGTCCAAAGATGAATGGCGCAGTGGAAGCCGCCAACAAGAATATTAAGAAGATCTTACAAAAGATGATAGTTACGTATAAGGACTGGCATGGGATGTTACCATTTTCTCTCCACGGTTATCGTACTACCATGCGTACTTCAACAGGGGCAACCCCATTTTCCCTTGTCTATGGTATGGAAGCAGTTTTACCCATTGAAGTTCAGATTCCCTCTTTGAGAATTATGAAGGATGCAGACCTGGATGAAGATGAATGGATTCGAACTCGACTTGACCAGATAAACCTAATTGATGAGAAAAGACTAGCAGTTGTTTGTCATGGTCAGATGTATCAGAAGCGGATGGTCAAAGCCTTCATAAGAAAGTTAGGCAGCAGGTGTATCGGACTGGTGATTTGGTGATCAAGCGTAATATATTACCACAAGGTGATCCTAGGGGCAAATGGAATCCCACCTATGAAGGGCCATTTGTTATTATGAGAATATTTTCGGGAGGTGCCATGATGCTTACCACTATGGATGGTGAAGATTTCCCACAGCCTATAAACGCAGACATAGTTAAAAAATACTACGCATGAAAAGAGACCCGCTAGGTTGACTGGCCTAGGCAAAGATAAGGGCATCCCGGCGAACCAAAAGGGTTCGGGAAAAAATTAGAGATATGTATATAAAAACAAATGTACACCCGACAAGTTGAAAACCTGAAAAGGCGGCTTGGGCAAAAAAGGGTATCCCGGTGGATTGAAAACCTGAAAGGGTAATCCAGGAAAAAGTTAGGGATTAAAGCGTATGACTATGTCTCGTTAGATCACCCATGCAACATCTACTAGTTGTGTTATCTACGTCAAGTTCAACAGATACCGATCAATCCAATCGTTTCCTCTCTAATAGCTGAAGATGAGATAATTGAAGATAATGACAATAACAAAGTTGGAATTCAATAGGGTTATTTACACATAGCTATTTCTCCTTGTAAAAATTTCTCTGACGAATTCCTCTTACTAGGATTTCCGTATCCATATTAAAACATGTCTAGTTATAGGTCTATTTCTAAGAATAAGAAAATTCCATTATTTTATATTCAACTTTACTTTTCCTCCTTTATTCAGCTTTACTTTTCCCTCTTTATTCAACTTTACTTTTCCCCTTTTACTAAAGCGAAAAACATCCATTGATTATGTTTGAATGAATATATGCCTTTTATGATTGATGTTTACCATAAATGCATAAAATACAATAATGGCATTTACTAAGAACGAACGGAGGTAGGAATTCAACGAAGCTTCGCCGGTTCATCCCTACTGAGTAATCTTTATGGATATCCTTACGAAATACTTCAAGTAATATCTTATACTTCCAACTCTACGAAGTCTCCAAGCAGCTTCTTATCCTCTGAAGAATTAAGTCTCCCGGATCTATTTCCATCTCTTTTATCCTCAGTCAGGATATTCAGGAACTTGTTCCTTCAATAAGAAGTACGACGAACGAAAACGGGAGTTTCTAAGTACAATATTCTTAAACAAGACGGGAACGAAGTCTTCATACTCCTCAGCAACAAATCGGGATTTATTTTCCCCAGCCAACAGTTGTTATATGAAGCTACTGATTAGCTTCCCGACATATTTCATTCATACATACATCATATCATATCATATCATATCATATCATATCATATCATATCATATCATATCATATCATATCATATCATATCATATCATATCATATCATATCATATCATATCATATCATATCATATCATATCATATCATATCATATCATATCATACGCATTCTCATAAAATATTATCTTACAGGTTGTTATATATATCATTATATTTGCATCCAGCTAACCTTGTTTTTCAGGTAAATTCTCCAGTAGACAAACTTCATCAACAACTTACCGTGGGCCGTCGTTCATTCTTCCCAATGGTTATCCTGTTAGCTCGGACCATCGTTTATTCTTCCCGCAGGTTATCTCATTTTTGGGCCGTCGTTTATTCTTCCCAGAAATTAACTTACCTTGGGCCATCGTTCATTCTTCCCATTGGTTACCCTGGTTACTTAGGGCCGTCGTTTATTCTTCCCACAGGTTACCTCATTTTTTGGGCCGTCGTTTATTCTTCCCAGAAATCAACTTACCTTGGGCCGTCGTTCATTCTTCCCAATGGTTACCCTGGTTACCTCGGGCCATCGTTTATTCTTCCCGCAGGTTACCTCATTTTTTGGGTCGTCGTTTATTCTTCTCAGAAATCAACTTACCTTGGGTCGTCGTTCATTCTTCCCAATGGTTACCCTGTTACCTCGGGCTGTCGTTTATTCTTCCCGTAGGTTATCTCATTTTTGGGTCATCGTTTATTCTTCCCAGAAATCAACTTACCTTGGGTCGTCCTTCATTCTTCCCAATGGTTACCCTGTTACCTCGGGCCGTCGTTTATTCTTCCCGCAGGTTATCTCATTTTTGGGCCGTCGTTTATTCTTCCCAGAAATCAACATACCTTGGGCCTTCGTTCATTCTTCCCAATGGTTATCTTATTACCTCGGGCCGTCGTTTATTCTTCCCGCAGGTTATCTCATTTTGGGTCGTCGTTTATTCTTCCCAAAAATGTCATCTCCATATTTAAGAAGCATATCAGAAGACTTTTTATTCAAATGGAATCTTTAAGCTCATTCAAGCATTACAGTCAAACAACAGTATCATTCTACACACCAGCAAATGCAAATGTTTGGGTTTTTGTGTTCAATCCTCTTCAATCTTCAAGTCACGAATGACATACATGCCAATCTAACTCCACAGATTCCAGAAAATTGAACAAGGGGCAGATGTTGTACCCCAAAATGTGCCCTCCCACAATCAAGACAACCTCTATCAAGACTTCTAAATGATCATAAGGCTCTCAAGACTCCCAATTGATCAAGAAGTATGGAAGTCTCCTCAGACAATGCCTCCTCCTAAGCCCAATATCCAAGACTAGGGTTTTTGTGTTTCCTCCGGTTAAAATGAGTTTTAAGGCCTCAAGTGAGCTTCATAACATCCCACATGTGTTCAAGAATCCCCATGTCAAGTTTCAAGGCTTTCCCAATAAGTTTGCCCAATCAGATGATCAAATATGCAAAAATTAGTCAAAATAGTTAAAAAGTCAAACTGAGGTCAACTGTGGTCAAACTAAAGTCAAACTTCAAGATTTTTTGCCAACATCAATTTTATGAAGTAAAATTCATCATTTTATCAAGTTTTGATCATGATTCATCAAGGAAGTTTCAGATCATCAAGAATCAGAAGTTTCTAAATTAGGGTTTTCTTAAGGAAAGTCAACTGAACTTTGACCAGCCATAACTTTCACATGCTTCATCAAAAAATTCACATCCAAATCTAATTTTGAAGGAAATTTAATTCTCTACAACTTTTTGTCTCACAAGCCAAGCCTAAAAATGCTTTATTTAGAAGGTATGAGCTAAAACATTATAGGTAATTTCAAAAGTCAACAAAAAGTCAACATCTTCCAAAGGGCATAATTTGAAAATGGTAAAGGATATGGATATGATACCAAAAAGGTTGGTTATAGGACTCTTTAATCTTTCCAAAATGTCCAAGAACACCTTCATAGCCTTAAAATTGAGGGATTTGTGCCTTGGCAAAGTTGGGAAATTGTTTAGGGGTATATTGAGCAAATGAGGTCTTAAAACTAAATTTTTCCAAATGGGCTTGCAATTTTGTGATCCAATATTTACAATGACATCATGTACGACCCAATTACAAATATTTCTGTTTTTTATAATTTATTTATTATTTATTTGGATTTTATTCATTAAAATTCAATTTAAATCAAAATAAAATATGAAAACTCAAGTATTTGATTTGATTCTTCTTCTAGAAGCTCTTAAAGACCATTCAAGTTGATTTGATTTCATAAAAACTCGTGCACATCCTTTGGAGTATGTAAAGATATGATTTTTCATCACATTTATGGTTGATCTTTCTTCACATTCACCAAATTCTGACCTAATTCACTTCTCCTATAAGGATACAAGTTAACCAACATATCCCACACGAATTTTATGCCTCAAAAGCACAAGAACAAAATGAAATTTTTCAAGAAAAAGTGACAATCGAATTTTCACTTAGAGGCCCTCTCAAAGCAAATTGAAGGTCTAAGCATGATCTTTGGTCATCATTGATGCTATCTCAATACTTTGCATCATCAAAAACTCATCTAAATGCATAATCCGAATTCTCACTCTCATGGTTTTTCAATTTTTCGTTTCCCTATATTAACAAATTATAAATTGTTTTTGAGTACTGATTTGTGTTTGTGACATTGCAAGGATCGTTTCTGGGCAATCAATTGAAAGAACCATGGTCGTACGCGTTAGAACCGAAAATTAGGGTTCTTAGAAGTTTCAATTGGGGACGTTCGTTTAAGACGATTTTTTGATGAAATTGATGCTTTAATCTTGTTTAGAAACTTCATATGGACTGATTTGATGAATTAAAGTGAATTTATTTGTGTTATTTGCACTATTTGGATATGCAGGGGTTATAATGACAACAAAAATCCGTCACTAGAGCCTTTAGTGACGAAAATCGTCACTAAAAGTTAACTGGACGGTCAGAGCTTGAAGACGAAGCTTGGCGCGTTTTTGAAATTTGAATTTTGTTTTTTTAATATATTATTTGTTTCAGGGAAGATGACAACGAGACGCTGGTGGTTCAGTTGGCAAGAATGCGCGTGTTATAGCTTTTTAGCCTGGGTTCGATTCCCAGGTTTTGCATTTTGTTGTTTTTATTTCATTATATTTTCCAGGTTTAATATTTGTTGATTAGTTCTCACATATTATTCACTAGCGCGCTAGCCCAGTGGCAGGGTTTTGTTATGGTAAGGGGGAGGTCCTGGGATCAAAACCAGGCCTCCCCACTTTTATTTTGTTTCTTTTTATATTTTTATATATATAATTATTAATAATTAATTAATTTTTTTAATTTAAAACCACTAATGTTTTTTATAAATAATTAAACTTTATACTTTTTATTAATTTCATATTTTTTCTTAATTATTTGTTTTAATTAATCTTATAATATTTTGTACATATTTTTTATTATATATATTTTTTGTAAATAAATGTTTAAAACCCTAATTATTTTCCAAAACCCTAATTTTTCCACTAACTTTAAAATTTAACCTAATTTGTTTTTTTTCTAATCATAAATATTTCTTTTATAATAACTTATTTTAATATACTAACCTTTTATTATTATTATTATTTATCATTAAAACTTATTTTTCTTATGAAATCATAAAATTTTAACTTGTTTAACTTAAAATAATTTTCTTTTAAAATTCTAATGTTTCTTTATTACCTCATTATTATTTTCTTTTAATTCTAATATTCTAATATTTATTGCTTTATTATTATTATTGCTTTATTTATTTGCTTTATCTATTATTATTGCTTATATTTGCTTCATTATTATAATTATCATTTATTATTTTTCTGATTATATTGTAATTGTCCCAAAGCCATGTAATAATTTTAGATTTATTTTCCGTCTTTACTTTATTATAATTGCTATGGTTAGTAATTTTAGGGTGTGTATAACCTAAATGTAATTAAAATTAACTTAGAAAATTAATTTAAAAAAGATAAATATTTTAAATAAACACTCACACACGTAAGTCGATCTTTGATCGTCATCTTGCACTTCCTAGGGTATTCCTCTTGGTTGTCTTTAATATGGTCAAGTCCCTCGAATATAGGGATGTCTTAAGCAAAGTCCCTTCGAATATAAATCATCATAGTCCCTACAGTTTAAAAGATCAAATCCCTTCGAGGTTGCCTACGATAAAGATCTTGTCCCTTCAAATAAATGATGATAGTCCCTACGAATTGCTAAAGACATCCTTAAGTTGCCTTCTATGACCATACGATGACCCTACGTTTGTCCCTTAACACATCCAAGGTAATGACTACCTATTCCTTAATAATAGGGATAGTCTTACCATTGAAAGAACATACGAGAACATGAAAGACTTAATCTAGGGTAGGTACCTCTTAGTTGCTTGCTCACATTTCAAAATACATTTTACACCTCACTTTCAAAACATTTTCAAACAAGGCTTTGTATACATCCATACGAGGATCATTACAAAGTACTTAGAAAATTTCTAATCACACACTACACTTTCCAAAAACAATTAAAGTGAGCTAAGTAACTAAGAGCCCATGGATAACCATGGATATAAAGGGTGCTAACACCTTCCCTTTTGTATAACCTACCCCCCGAACTCAAGTCTCTTAAAATAGGTATTTCCTATTCATTTATGTCCTTTCCACTTGGATAAAATAAAAGTCGGTGGCGACTCTTGCTATCCGCAACATGACTAAAAAGTCAGTTCTCCCACCGTGTTACATTCACACTCAAGTTACTTCATAAGCCCATAAATCCACAAGTTTTTGACCAAAATTGATTCCATACAAGTATACAAACCTAACACAAACACAAGGACACAGATTCACTGCCTCCAAGAACAAGAACAAAGTCAAAAAAAATCAACAAAAAGGGACATTCGGTTTTAGAGTTAGAGAGGATTTTAGGTCATTCTAAAGGTTGCAATAGCTTCCTTGGTCCTCACTGATCATGATTCAATACTCATAAGCATCAAAATCTTGTTGTAATGGTTGAACCGATTGCATGTTCATAGCATTTTTTCGTTTTTCGATTGTGACTATTCGTGGTGTTTTGTTTGTTTTTGTTTAACTAATGATGTTTGTATGTTCCTATAGATGCTTTCTGGACAGTTTGTGTGGAGATTCATGGCCTAATCGTGAAAACACCATTGTTAGTGTTTATAGTGGTCGTTTAGGGTTTCTTGATTAAACCAATATAAATAAATTCTAATAACATCAATGAACTGTATATGGTATAAGGATCACAATGCTATGATCAATTTGATGAAATTTTACAGTTTTCATAACGTTTGAGGAAACATAGGTTTTCCTATGAATGTTAATTCGCAGGTAACCTCGCAACAATTTTCATAACAAAATTCGCAAGTCACAAGGAAGGAGATGAAGTTGCTTGGCGCCATCTGGAAATTCAAATTTTTAATATAATATTTTATGTTTTTGTTTCTGTTTTATTTCAGCAAAGGCTTGCTAGCCTAGTGGTCAAGGTGTGCGCGTATGAATACAAGGATCAGGGTTCGAATCTGAGTGAGGGCATTCCTTTTTTCTCATTTTTGATGTTTAGCTTGTTTACTATATAATTATCTCTTGTTATTCATTACCAGACGCGCCCCATGTGGCTTAATGGTAAGGAGACTGGCTTGGCATGCCTGAGGTCATGGGATCAAATCCTGGTGTCCAACAATTTTTTTTTCCATTTTAATTATATTTTGAATGTTTAATATATAATTGAATGTTGATGGTCCTTATCACCACCAGCGTGCAGCTCAGATGGTTATCATCCTCTTCATCTAGGGACCTGGGTTCAAACCCCAGGTCCATCCTTTTTCTCACTTTTCTCCTTTTTTTTTGCTAATTTGTTTTATTTTATTTAATTAATATAATTAAAATATTTTCTAAATAAATAGCCAAATAATTAATTTTCTTCCAATTAAAATTTTCTAATCTTTCCTTTAATTTCTAAATTTTTACCATTCTTGTAAATATTTATATATTTTGTAAATAAAAAATAATTTATTAAGTTTAACTAATTATTTTAAAACCCTTTTTTTTTTCTTAACTAACCCTAATATTTCATTAATCCTAAAATGTTTAACCTAATTTTCTCTAACCCTAAATAAAATACTTTTTTTTGTAATAACTTTTTTTTTTAATTTGTATAGATTTCTTTTACTATTGTCATTATTGAAACTTATATTTTTCTAATAATCTCTAAAGATTTAACTTATTTAACTTAAGATAATTTCTTTTAAAATTCTAATCTTTTTTATTATTATTTTCTTTTTAATTATAATCTTTATTGCTTTATTTATTATTATTACTTATTTACATTTACTATTATGGCTCTATTATTATATTTGCTTTATTATTCTTATTATTTATTTTTATCCGATTATTTTGTATCTGCCCATAAGCCTTGTAATAATTTAGAATTTTCTTTTTTTTCTTATTATTCTTTATTATAAACTGCGTGGTTAGTAATTTAGGGAGTGCACGAAACAAATTATAATTAAATTAACTTAGATAATTAATTTAAAAAAGATAAATATTCAAAAATGTACACTCACACACGTAAGTCGGTCTTTGATCGCTATCTTGCACTTCCTAGGGTATTCCTCTTGGTTGCCTTTGAATATGGTCAAGTCCCTCGAAAGTGGGGTGTCTAAAAAGCAACGTCCCTTAACAGAAAAATCATCAAGTCCCTTCCAGTTTAAAAGGTCAAGTCCCTACGAGGTTGCCTACGATATAATGACCTTGTCCCTTTGAATAAATGATGATAGTCCCTATGAATTGTTAAAGACACCCCTTAAGTTGCCTTCATTGACCATATGATGACCCTACGCCTGTCCCTAAATAAAATCCAAGGTAATGACTACCTATTCCTTAATAATAGGGACAATCTTACCCTTGAAAGAACATACAAGAATATGAAAGACTATTCTAGGGTAGGTACCTCTTAATTACTTGCTTACATCTTAAAATTACTTTTTACACCTCACTTTCTTAAACATTTTTCAAAACAAGGCTTTGTATACTTCCATACGAGGATCATTACAAAGTACTTAGAAAAATTTCTAATCACACACTACACTCTTCAGAAACAATTTAAGTGAGCTAAGTAACTAAGAACTCATGGATAACCATGGATATAAAGGGTGTTAACACCTTCCCTTTATATAACCTACCCCCCGAACCCAAGTCTTTTAAAAATAGCTCTTTCCTGTTCTTTTATGTCTTTTCCACTTGGATAAAATAAAAGTCGGTGGCGACTCTTCCTATCCACAACATGACTAAAATGCCAGTTATTCCACTGTGTTACACCTATAAATACCTTCTTCAGCAAACAAGGAAATTTTCGAAAACTCTTACGAATTTATCTCCTTCTTGTTGAAGTCTTCTCCTTTCTTTCTAAGAACCCTAGAATACCTCCATTTTCTTCTCCAACAATGGCGTCCTCTAAGACTAATGTTTCTCAGAAGAAGGGTAAAAAATCCATAACTTTCCACTTTGAACAAACTCTTCCACCCTTCAACAACATTTCTGAACCAAAAACAATAAAAAATCCTCAGTTCACACCCTAACCTTTGAACAACAAAACAAAGAGCTTGTGTCGATCTCAGGTAATGATTCACTTCCTTGTAAATGATTTTCCTTTTGTTGTATCTGGTCCTTTAGCTACTGTATAGAGCACATACGAAAAACTCAAAGAGTTCTTCCCTTGCTACCATAAAACTCAACCTTTAGGGCATAAGCACCTCCCTAAATCTGACGACTCTTCCTCTGACCCACCTCCTCTTAATGAACTGGATTTGAAGTACCTCTATGATGGTACCAGGCTGGTTAAAGTTGTCAGCCAGTTTGCTGAGTTTGATCTGTGGTTAGCTAGGTTAGAGAAAACTAAGGCTGACGATTGGAAAAACATAGGGATATATGATCTTTTAATGCTGACAAAGATGCATATACCCTTTTACTTAAACCTCTTGGCTGCCTCTTTGTACTTCTAGGATTGCACCCACTATACCTTTCATATTACTTGCGGGATGGTTACCCCCACTCTTTTTGACATAACCGATATCGCAGGGCTTCGACCCGATGGTCCTACTTATGACCCTACCATTGATGCTGAAGACACTATTGGCTTCAATACATCCAAACTGACATACACCCTCTTCCTCAGACATCATTCCAAACCAAATGAAGAGGTAGTTTCTGATAAGGTGCATATTGCCTTCCTTAATTTCTCGCTGTCTAGATATGTCTTCTACACCAAGTATTTATAGTGAAGAAGTATCTACCCTTAGCAAACCAGCTTCACAACAACAAAAAGGTTTGCTTAAGTGAGCTTATTGTGGCCAGTCTCTATGAGTATCTCAATGAAGGAGTGACTCGACTGAGGTACCCAGACCATAATTCTGGTACCATGAGTCTCAATGGTACTCTCTGGCTCCTTCAACTTTGGTTGAATGCCACCTTTAAACCTGTGCTTCCTAGAAATGGGAAATTTGATGAGGAATCAGAGGAGATCAGCCTCAGGAGTACTGGGGGCGTTCGACTAGCCAAACTCACTCCTAATGATGAAGGAGAAACCCTAAGAAGGGCCTTTTCTAGTTTTATAATGATGTTTGCACATCAGTATGATTTTACACCGTCCATGGCTCCCATTGCTAGTAGAAAGTGTGGTCCCATATGGTTCACTAGGGCTTTTCCCAACTCCCCCGCAAGGAAACTTCACATGGACTCTATTGGAATTTGGGAAGCCTTTTTAATTCTCAGATTCTTTGTTTACATGCTAAATGGCGGAAAACCCGACACAATCCTCATTGCTTACCAACCCAATTTGGTTTCTAGGCAGTTTGGGATGAGTCAGAGCTTCCCCAGATGCCTCTATGATAGAAAGGGCCAGGTCATTTTTTACAATAATGCTTTCGACGAGGATCATGTGCTAACATCTTTTCCAGATGGGAAGCTCATAAGGCAATCATATCTCCTGTCTTCTTTCGAACTTCGACCCAGTGCACCCATCTCTTTAATGATTGGTGGCACAAGTATTACAGTGAGAACTTTCTCACTGCCACTGAATTTTCTGCCCAACTTGACCTTACTTTTGTTAATGTGAGGGAGAAGGTCAAGAAAGTAAGTCTTCTCACATTCAAGAGATACAAGCTTTCCGAATATACTTTGAAACTATCTATCGACCAGATGATCTTAGTCGAACCGTTCGTGAGGCTGCTATCACTTTCAAGGAGAAATTTTTACAAAAGATGGAAAAGTTGAAAATCCCTCCAAACGTTCCTCGTGAAAGGCAGTATGAGGTGGCTTTTCAACTTTTTCCCCTGAAATTCCCTCGACTTCCTACTGTTGATTTTGGAGTGGCTCTCTCCCCTCCATTTCCAAACTGTTCGTCTGTGGGGATTCGATTAAAATACTTCGACAACAGTCTCAGCCGAAAGCTCAAAGAGTGGTTGCAACTAAGCACACACTGGATAGTTTCAAAGGGAACCTTCATATAAGGCTCGAAGACGTTTGCGTCAAATCTAAAATATATGAAGGTTTGAGGTCTTTATTCCCCCTTACTGAGTAATCAAGTATTAACTCATAACAATTATTTTTGGCATTTCCAACAATCACCAGAAAAGCCACTGCCAACAGAGGCGTGGCAATACAGACGGAGAAAAAAGAAGGCACTAAGGTATTTCATCACCCTTACTTTCTATAACTTCTCATGCGTCTGTCTTCTAATGTTTAGTTTTTCTGTCAGACAACAAAAAGGCCTTCGACGTCCCCAAGAAAGGGGAAAAAGACTTCAAGTGTTGTCATCATTGTGGATGATGATGAATCCCCTGAGGAGCTGCCCTTAAAGAGGAAGAGGAAGATTTCACAGTCTCCTAGTGTTGCTGGCCAACCTTCATCCAAGGTGGCCAAAATTTTGAACAAGGTACCCACTGAGGGTGGTGTCGAAGCTAAACTTCTCACTCCTGTGGTGAAACCTACTGCTGGCCCTCCTGAGAGTGCCAACTCAAATCCTGGTGGTGAAGAGAATCAGATACTTAACTTGGCATTTGACCCTTTTTAATCTCTTCTCACAGCCTTGACTTAACTTCTTCTCTTGTCAACAGATTGCTGCAGGCGTTGCCCATCAACCTTCAACTGCCAGTCCTTCGCCTACAGTTCTTCTGAACAACCAAGGTGAGCTTACTTGTCACCCAAATTCTGATTTTGTCTTTGATTATAGCTCTTTAGGTGAGATTAACGAACCCATAAATATGGCAGTTTCCCCCCTCCCAACATTTGAAGCCGCACAAATCTCTCCTTCCAAAACAACTACTCAATATTCTCACACTGATGATTCAGAGTGTGAGTATGAGAATGTGACTGGAAAAGACTTTGCTTGCCAGAAAAGCAGGCTTGCTAAGGAGATGGATGCAGCCTTTGCTGTTAACGAAGAAGAACATGATGAGGATACTAAATAACCTGATCCCTCTAGCCCAAAAGGTAAAGAGCCAGATATTGCGGATAATCCCCAAGCTGCTGCTCAAGACAAAGTCCTAAATGACCCTGAGTAGGAGGATGAAGAGGAGGAGGAAGAGGATGATGATCAAGACAAGGATAAGGCTGAACAAGAGATAGAGCCTGAAAAGACTCAATCAATCTTGCATGAAGGGGGTTCTCAACAAACTCCTATCGTCCAACTTCCAACTCCTGCAGTTGGGGACTAGATGACGGCTCTGATGCAGTCGAACCCTAGGGAGTATGTTAGGCTGAAGCTTCGGAAGAGTCTTGGCTTTTCTGGAGGCAGCTCTTCGACAGATCATGGGGCCTCCGTTGTTGATGATTATGTTGGTCTAATCCTTAAGAAAATAAAGGAAAAATTCTTCAAGAGGGATATCCGCACTACTTTGGAAGCATACCCTACTCCATGCCTTTACCTGAAAGACACATTGCAACAACTGGACCTCTTGACCCTTGATCCTAAAATCACTATTGCTCTTATGGAGCTAAGTACTCTGGTGAACCAGATGTCTGATAATCTTAAACTGGCCCCTAAGGTTGAGGATATCATTCAGAAAACTAGAGTCAAGAGTGGTAATGCATAGGATCGAGCTAGGGAAGATGAGAATGAAGTCGATAGATTAGAGGGAATCAAGGCTAAGAGGGAGAGATAAATAGCTTCCAACAACTTATCCTTTGAAGTTTGGGAAAAAGAGCTTGAAGAACTTCAGAAGAAAATTGATGAGGGTACGCAGAGCAACCTTGAGTTAAGTCAGTTCGACAATGCTGAAATGACTGCTGAATTGAAGTGCACTATTGACCTTATTGATACTGCTGAGGTGCTCGACAAGGAGTTTGCTGCTGCCAAACTTGACAAGACTTTCTGTGAAAACCGCCTTCTAATCAGCCAACACAATTTTCTTCAGTTGCAATCAAAGTTTCCCTTCTAATCTTTGACGACTTATGTCACATATTAGGACTTTGTGTTTCCCTCTTTATGTAGTTTTCTTTTGGCCCTGATGTGGCCTTTATGTAATGACAATTTAGTGCGTCATTGCCCCATTTAATTTATGCATTTTTATCACTTTCGACCCATGTTCTTTTTCTGCATAAATAATGTGTTTGTTCTTTTTATTTGGCCGTTGGCATAACCTCTAAGTTAGTCAGAAAGATTCTAACTTAAATTTGGGTCAAAGTGTTATTTCTCTCCCTTAATAATGGCGGCGACATTTCAACTTTCAATGCCTCACACTTATGTGGCACAAGCTCCCACTATCCATTGGAGCCAGAACGCCTTTTTAGGATGTTATTCCCAAGGAAGAATTTACATGCTTTTTGGATGCCTTTTATCTGACCAATCAGTGCGTAGGCCTTTCTCCTATAAATAACCCTTATTAAGTCCATCTTTTCATCATAACAACATGGAGAATTCTGCACACAAAAAAAAGATGGCATTGTTTCACACGAACAAGAGAAGATCACAAAAAAGAAAGAGAACCATTCTCCTCGTGTATGGGTAGTCATTTGTTCCCAAACAAAGGGGGGTAGGATGGCCTCTCCGACCAAGGAGCCTCCCAAGAATGAGCAACCACCTGAGGATGAAGCTGATGAAGACTGGATGAATTACCTTAATTCCCTTACTTGGGAAGATGTTGAAGTCTAGGTTTTCTTTTCTTTTGGTTTTTCAACCATGTTTTTAGACTCCTGTAATTGCATGCCTTTCATGGCCCCCTTTATCATCAATGAAATTTTTATTTTATGATATGAATCTCTTGAAGCATAGTCCTATATCTTTTTAAATATTTCCCATTTACTCTAAAGACTCTCAAATCAGCTTCAATCTCATGAATCTCATACACATTGTTACTTAAAACTATTGTAACTTGGAAATGGCCTTACCATTTGGGTGACCATTTTCCCAAGGATCTAGTCTTTCGATCCATAGGTAATATGACTTTCCACACTAATTCACCAACTGAAAAGGTTTTCAATTTAACCTTTTTGTTGTAGGATTTCTCTATCATTTTCTTCTGCCTTTCTAATAACTCTAAGGCATGAAGTCTTTATTCGTTCAAGTCAAGTAATTCATATGACATCCTGACCCAATAGGTTTCAGCTGGAATTTCATGGTGACTTTTAATTCTTGTGGATTGAAGATAAATTTCAAGGGGCAAAACTGCGTCGTGCCTGTAAGTAAGTCGAAACGGGGTAGTATTGGTTGCTTCTTTGGATGAAGTTCGACATGCCCATAGGATTTGGTCTAATGTCTTATGCCAATTCCTTGGCTTCTTACCCACATGTTTTTTTATCAAACCAATAATTATTTTATTTATCACTTTGACCTGGCCATTGGCCTGGGCATAATAAGGTGTAGATGTCAAAAGTTTAAAACTCATTTCTGTGGCGAACTCTTGCATCATTCGACCAGTAAATACAGACCCCTGATCTGTAGTGATTGTTTTTGGGATGCCATATATGTATATGATATGTTTCTGAATAAATTCGATTACATCTTCTTGGTCGACATTAGGCAACGAGATCGCTTCGACCCATTTGGAGAAATAATCAATCCATACCAAAATGTACTCATGATTTTTTGAAGATGCTAGTCGAATTTCTTCAACCAAATCCAAAGTCCATCCTCTGAAAGGCCAAGGTTTTATTATAGAGTGTAATTCACTTGCATACACATGTTGGATGCTAGCATGCACTTGACATTCACGACATCCTTTGTCAAATTCTATGCAGTCTTTCAACATAGCAGGCCAATACACAACTTGTCGAAATAAAAGCCACTTCATTTTATGGCCTACTTGATGTAGTCCACATGCCCCATTACGGACAGTTGAAAGAGATAAAAATGCTTTAGCCTCACTAAGGCATTTAAGCAATAATCCTTTTGCAGTCTATTTAAACAATTCGTTCCCCAAAAGAACATAGCTTAAGACTTGGTATTTGACTTTCCTTTCCGTAGAAGTTGTTGTATTTTCTAGGTAGTCCATTAAGGGCTTCCTCCAATCTTTGTCACTTATGTTATCGACCATCAATATTGCAAAGTTTTCTTCGTCAACATACCCAAGCTTACTTTCTTCTAAGTCTGATGGGGCTAAACCCACTGACACAACCTTTCCTCTAACTTCAATTTCACTTTGTAATTTTTCTTTTGAAACTTTATATCCTGATGCAATTTGAGCTAAGTCATTTGAGACTTGATTTTGTAATCTAGGAATATGTTGAAAGGTGACTGGTTGAAACTTTTTCAACAGCCTATTTACTACTACAAAGTACATAGTTAAATTTTTTTATGCATTTGTATTCTTTGGTGACTTGTTTTATTACCAACTCAAAGTCTCCCATTATTTCGACATGAGTTGCCCTCAATTCTAACAATACCTCAAGTCCAGTTATAAAAGCTTCATATTCATCCTCATTGTTAGAACAATGACCTTCGATTTTGTACTTGAGTGTTGTTGGAATTTTATTAGGAGAAATAACAAACACTCCAATTCTAGTTCCTTCTTTATGACTAGACCCATCGAAGTATAACTTCCATGGCTCAATCTCAAGATAATTTACGGGACTCTTATTGATAGAATGGTCGACTATAAAATCTGCAACCACTTGCCCCTTAACAGCTTTTAAGGGTTTATAGGTTAAAGAGTACTCAGTTAATACTAGTGCCTATTTTCCAATTCGACTATGCAAAATAAGTTTGGACAACATATGTTTAATAACATCAAAATGAGAAGAAACTTAAACATCAACTGGTTTTATATATTTTTTAAATTTAGTACAAGAGTAATACAAGCATATGCATAATTTTTCTATCGTACTATACCTAGTTTCTGCATCATTTAGAACTCTACTAAGTAATAAATGGCTCTTTCGACGCCATCATCATCCTTTTGGGCTAACATACTCCCTAAAGTTCTATCTGAAGCAGCTATGTACAATCTCATACTTTTCTTTCTACAAGGTGGAGAAAGAATTGGAAGATGACTCAAGTACTCCTTGATCTTGTCGAAGGCTTCTTGTTGAGTTTGCCCCCACTGAAATCCTACTTTGCCTATACGCAACAAAGGTAATAAAGCTTGAGTCTTTCCAATCAGGTTTGATATGAACCTCCTTAAGAAGTTGATCTTGCCTAAGACTGATTGGAGCTCCTTCTTTGTCGAAGGCGCTTTAGCCTCTATGATAGCTTTAGTCTTATTCTGATTGATTTTGATCCCCTTTTTGTGGACCACAAATCCCAGAAAGTCTTGTGCCTGTACACAAAAAGCACATTTAAGAGGATTTATTTTAAGACCATATTTTCTCATTCTTTCAAAGGAACGTCTAAGATGATCGACATGGTCGAGTCCTGAGATAGACTTTACAAACATGTCATCAATATAAATTTGTATAAACGTATCTATGAAATCATGAAAAATTGAATTCATTGCTCTTTGATAAGTTTCCCCTGCATTTTTTAAACCAAAAGGCATAACTACCCATTCATAGGTGCATAAGGCCCTTGGGCATTGAAAAGCAATTTTAGGGACATCTTCCTCAGCAATGAATATCTGATTGTATCCTGAGTAGCCATCTAGCATACTTAGATACTCATGTCTCGTAGCAAAATCAATCAACATTTCTGCCACTTGAATTGAATACTCATCTTTAGGGGTTGCTAAATTTAGATCTCTAAAATCTATGCACACCCTTAAAGAACCATTCTTTTTAATTACTAGCACAATATTTGCTAACCATTCAATATACCTAGATGTGCGAATGAACTTGCATCGAAGCAACCTTTCAATCTCCTCTTTAATTTTCATGAGGATTGCTGGGGAAAACCGTCTTGGATTTTGTTTGACAGGTTTCCCAGGTTTGATTGGTAGCTTATGTTCGACGAGCACTCTTTCCAAACCAGTCATTTCATTGTAGTCCCATGAAAAACAATCTTTAAACTCTTTCAGCAGGTGGACCACTTCGACCTTAAGTTTTGGGTCGAGGTTGGCACTGATGTATGTAGGCCTTTTCGACTCCCCTTCTCCCAGGTCTATTTATTTTAAAGGATCCTGAGCCAACATTTTGGTACTTTCTGACACAGGGTCCTTCTCAAATCCCAAAGGCTCATTATCATAAATGACATCCATCCTTTGGTCTGAATCTCCTTGAGCCTTATCTGAGGGCTCTTGGTTGAATTCCTTTGTTCTCTTCAACAAATTCAGTGATGGCTTCTACAACAATCTCATTTCCTGCAGCCTCTAAGGCCGCCTGTATCCTTGTTTGAGCCACATAGGCCGAAATTCTTTTTAACACGTGAAAGTCAGTCATTATTACTGCCCTCGCTTCCCAAGCCTATGGGCCTGATTTTAGGATCTAGGAAATAAGGTGAGAAATTACCTGCTTCTCCTACAACCTCTCTATCCCAGCGGAATCCTTCGATGGGATGGATGATCAATATGCAGTATGCGTGATCATCTGATGTGAACTCGAATCCTGATGGTGCACATGGACCAATATGTGCTAGATTCTTGTCAAACTCCACACCTTCTACGTGATTCACTGGTACCTTAAAGTACCCCTGATCAGCTTCAATGTTTTCGACAATACCATATGGCCTACATATGGTGACCATTTGGTGCATTGAAGATGGCACTGCTCCTATGCCATGTATCCATTCTCTCCCTAATAGGAGATTATAGTTGGCCTTATTCTCTACCACCATAAAGAGAGTGGGCCTTGTGACTGTCCTCACAGTCAAGTCAATTTATAGGACCCCCATAATGGGTCCATACTTGCCTTCATAGTTCGACAAGACCAAGTTGTGGGGCTTTAGGTCTGTGTCGAATTTGCCAATTTTGGGTAGCAAGAAATGTGGCATTATGTTTAATGTAGCGCCACAATCAACCAGGATCTTGTTGATGGCTACATTTTCTACTTTTCCAGTAATATAAAGGGGTTTCAGGTGCCCCCTCATGACCTTGGTGGGTCTTTCGAAGAAAGTGTTCTGCTATTCGATGCAACCGTTGTTCATTACATAGTAGCACACTAGTTGATGTACTGTCATTTCTACTTCAGTATTAGCATCCAGATTATCAACCTCAGTGATGCGGTCATACTCTCTAGGCATTACTGAAACTACATTGACCAATACCTCCAAAGAAGCCTCAGATTCACAGTCAAAGTTATATGTTATCTCTTCATCTTCAATAGCCTTCAACTCAGCTTTTATTTTTGCCTTAATGCCAGCTCCTTTATTTCTGAACAAAAGTCCTTTGTGCCTCACAGGCACTTTGCTATTCACTTTAAGGTTGTCCTTAGCTCCACCAAGGACACTCGTGCTGGATTCAGCACAATCACCTCTGGAGGCTCCCCTTTGAGCCTTCCTCCTGCATTGCTCCCTACGCCATTGCGACCTAGACATATGATTATTACCCTTGTAATTCTCATACACATTCGCAGTTTTGTTAGAGGTCCTAACCTCCTTTGTGTATCCCATTGAGGGTCCTCTTTCGACCTCAAAATTTCTCCACTTTTGTCCTCCCCTCTTGCCTGACTCATCAGGCTTGAACCACTTATCACTGGGGACTTCCCCACTTGGTTTAAATTTGGGTTGTTTGGACTTGAGAGACTGGTGCATGCCCCTTTGTTGATAGGGGTTAGCACGTCTTGGGTCTAAGCGGGCATGTTTTTGGGTAGTTTTCACCTTTTTCCCTCCATACATCTTATTTGACTGTTGAAGACTTTGAGCATCCTTCTTATAAAAGATGGAACTACATCTTGTACAGAGCATCACTTCTGACTTCTTGTTTTGACATCTCTGCAAGAAATCCACAATTGTCTCATCCTCATTGGGATAAGCCTTCTTATAGTGGTCTTTCTGGACTGCAGAATGGTCCACCTTCAACACCTGGTCGTCTGTTACTTCGACCATATTAATGTTAACTTCATCCTTTAGTTCCATCTTGGATAATTCCAGTTCTAAGACATTAGTGGCCTTGTCCATGTTTACGAAACTCTCAGCATTTTCTTTGGTAATAAGTGGGAAGCTTGATTCTTCAACCTCCTCATTAGGGACAATTGTAACCCCTCTGTTAAACCTTTCGACATCCGATGATGTCTTGAAGAATCCTTCGGCAGCCTTGCATATCAGTTGTTCCCATTGCTCACTGTTCAATTCCTCATTGGCCTTGAACATTATGGCCTCATTGTTGGGGTTCATAGCAACCTCAACTATGTCAACTATAGCCTCAACTGAATCAGGACTTCCACTATCATCAGCAACTTGCTCAACAACGTCAACTCAGTTCACTGCAGAAGGTTCAGAGTAATTCTCCTCAGCCATCTGAAGAGGATCAATATCTATCTTCATCTGCGCTTTTGGTTTGTCACCGAACTTGAGCCTTCCTTCATGGATTGCATTTTGCACCAAATCCCTGAAAAGAAAACATTGAGAAGTTTTATGACCCAAATAATTATGGTATTTACAAAAAACCTCTTTTCTTTCTTTGATCTAAAGGTGATGTTTTAGCACCAGGAGGTACAAGTATTTGTCCATCCTTCACTAGTAAATGAAAATTTCGTCACACTTGGTAACGTCGTAAGTATATGTTTTCTTTGGAAATCTGTCGTTTTTTCCGACTTCGACAGGATTCTTTCCATTTGAGGGAACTAATAGTTTACAAGAATAAGGAGGACCCTGCTTAAGTTTATCTAAGTCTACCTCGTTATCATCTAGAGGTAGAGTTTCGTCATAGATATTTTCGACCTCAACTTGATATTCAAGGTAAGTTATCTTTTTATGCTTGTTCGCCCTAGCTTTCTCGTCCTTCAGATATTCAAGCTATCGAACTTTGTCTACTAATTGGGCCATGTCTCTCAAGTACTGGGTATCCAGCTTCTTACTAATTGAATAAACAAGGCCACCAGTAGCCATTTCGACCAATTCACACTCAGGTACTTGAGTAAAACATCTTGCCTTAAGCAGTCGAAATATGTTCAATTAGTCGTCAATGGACTCGTTGAACTTTTGTTTTACGCTGGCTAATTCTTTCAAACTAATCTTAGTCTAACCCATATAGAATTTCTCGTGAAACAAATGTTCTAATTAAGTCAAATTACATACCGAACCGGGTGGCAGCTAGTGAACCAAGTAAAAGCATTCTTGGTAAGGGAGCTAGGGAAATATTTAATTCTTAGACTCTCATCATTAGCAATATCCCTAGCCTCTATCATGTATCGTGCCATATGTTCGACCGTAGATTCAGTTGTATCCCCCGAGAACTTGGTAAATTTGGGAACCTTCGTCCTAGGGGCAACTCTGAATGGAGTATATAGTCCACTATTGGCGAAGTAAAGTTTGGCCTAGGAAAACCAGTGTTTATTCCACTTCACACCATTATTCGTTCGACAAGGGCTACCAAGTTATTCTCCATTTCCAGATTATTCTATCGAGCTTGATGGACTACATCGTCTGCATCTTGATGTCTATTTACCACCCTCACTCTTGGCTCCTATTTTATTGGTATATGTCTTTGACTTCTAATGGGTTCGACATCTACCGGTTCGACCATAGGTGGATTCTCTTGGTTCAATGGCTTCATAGCTTCTCTTACTTCTGGTAAGTGATGGGTTTGTTGAACTGGTGTTGGGACTCCCATGAATTTTGCTATGCGCTCCATTTGAGACACCATCTGTTGATTCGTCTGAGTCGTGTTCTGAATCAAAGGCTGAAAAATATCTCCTATAGTTTGGGATAGAGTATGAACCATTTCATGTTGCCTTCATCCATCTGTTGCCTTAAATAGGCCACAAATTCATTTGTCAAAGCATGAATCTGAGTTGAATATCCCAAGCCTCCAGTCTGGTTATTCCTTCTCATATTTATTGCAGAACCAGATTCCTGCAAAGGTGAAGAAACAACATTGTCTGAATAAATTGGAGGAGCATTTCTCAGTCCTGCCATGGTGGTTGACGTACCAAAGGTTCTGGGAAAAGCCTGAGAAAGCGATGTAGGCATATAAGGTCTAAATGCAGACAAACTTGGTGGTGGAGTTTGAGTATTTGGCCCAATATACTCCAACACTGGCTTAGTATAGTATCTATTAATTGTCTCTTCTGGTCATGTCGAAAGGGCATGTTTTGATGTCATGTTTGGTGTGGTTGAAGCTCCTGTCAAAGGATTGGAGGTTGGGATGGCCTCATTCCTTGGTCCACCTTGTGTGTTTGTACTAAGAACATTTGAACTACCCACTTGAGGATTCGACCCACTTGTTGCAGGCATTGAATCACTTGGGTTTCCTTGGCTAGATGCCATCTTTCTTGTGTTTCTTCTCTTAGGGATATAATGGTTTGTATTGTCTACCTTGCCAATTCTCAAATGCATACAACAAAGGTAACCGTTCTTTCTATCAGACCATCCACGTAAAGGAAGTTACGAAACACAACAGTTATAAAAAGCACGTTATGAAAAGGGAGAAGTTATGAACACTTCTAAAAAAATGTTTTTAAATTAGCACGGTCCCACCGGGCGTGCCAATTTGTTTACCCCTAAAATTGGTAAACAACCACTGGTCCTCTGAAGATACCAAAATTACCCTCAGTTACTCGCAGGATCGACCAGATTGATCCTTGGACATGTGCTAAGAAAAAAGGTTGGTTTGGTATTGTAACACCCTAATTTTTGCCCTAAGGTTGTTTCACATATCATTTGCATTTTGCATATCAAACAAGATCGCACTGGTTTCGAGTTTCTCCTCAGATAGGGTCTATGCTTCGCAGGGGATCACCATTATTTTTACTGTTTATATTTGTTTATATTTACTGACTTCTAACCAAAAATACAAAAAAATATGTTGCAGTGTTCTTCTTCTTCTCTGTGTTGCAGGTTTTTCAAAGACAGGGTAGTAATTTCACTCAGATGCGTTTGTTCAATCACAATGCGTTTTCAGATGGATGTTTGACCTAATCTGGTCAAACTATTAAAAGATTGTGTTGACTGTCAGTTGTGCGTGCCAGTAATTCATTCATCAGGCAATGTGTTTCAAAGTACAAGTTGGGTTGTGTGACAGTTGTTTCTTGTGCGAAGTTTGGTTTGTTCATCAGTTAGCATGCAGTGTGTTGTGGTTTGAATCTTCAGTGTTTATTCGTTCATCGGTTCATTAATTCATCAACGATTCGTCTGAGGATTTATTTTCCTCAGTTTGGTTTCGAATTATCAGGGCGGATTTTAGACAGTATCATTGACTGTGGTGTTGGCAAGTGGTTCATTGGTTTTGTGATTGACTGTATTCATTATCAGAGGCTTGTGAAAAGATCAGGGTTTGTTGTGGGCTTGAGAACCAAATTCCATTCATTATCCATTTCTTGATTAAACCATCTTATCCATTACCCGATTCATGCATGTTAGCTACCATCTTTACCTCGTCCGTATTTCCATTGTCCGACTATTTTCTATCCACTTATTTCCAATCACTATCCATATTTCTATTTACCATCTCCAAATATCCAATTTAATAGCCATTATCATTTTAATTTTCACATTTTTATTCTTTTCTCAAGATCCATTTTTTTCCTTTTTCACCAAAATTATCATTCCTTTTTTTTATCCCACTTTTCATTTAATTCAATGACCAAAATTTTATTTTTATATTACCATTTCTTTGATTTCCATAACACCCTTTTATTCTCATACCTTTATTCATTTTTTTTAGTACCACCCAAAAACAATTATTATCCAATTCCAATATTTTTGCTATTATTATCCTTTGTCATTTGCTAAATTTCATTATTACATGTAATAATAATTGTCCAAGTCAAATATTGACTTTCTAAAACAACACTAAAGCAGCCCCCACAATGCTACCAGCCCCACTCCAAGCCGCTGCACCAAACATCAAGTCACAACTCCAGCCAGCATCTCAAGCCTCATCACCAATTACGGCCTCACTAAAATACACTCCAAGCATTCAGCTTTCCCATCACTCTACGGCTCAAACCGTACAAACAATTCTCACTAGCTTTCACTTCGCCTCAGATAGCCTTACATCAACAAAGCAACTTGCCAAGCCTCATATCTCAAGCCTCAATCTGCAAGCCGTACCGCAAGCTTCAGTCACAAACTTTCCCGCAAGCAATACGCCAAGCCGTAAGCCTGCCAAAATCTTCATGCGTACAACAGCAAGCTAAACATCCAGCTTCAGCCAACAAAACAGCTTTTCCTCAATCATGAAATTTCAGCCGTCATCCAAACACCACAAGTTCCACACGTGACAAGCTGTACCAACTTTCACAAAGCCAGCCGTACACTTCCTCACAATGGTAAGCCGCATTCCGTAGGCCCAAAACTTGCTACAAACAACAGCCAAACTACATCAGGTTACCGCACCCAGCTACAACAAATGACACAGCCGTATCAGTCACCAAGCTATCCAAGCCAATGCAACGCTGACTTCACTCCCTCATAAGCAAAGCCGCATTCAAAACATTACGTCATTTTCCAAGCCGTAAATCACTTTCGCAGCACGCGTATCACCTGAAGTAAAAAAAAATCAAAACGCAAGTTTAGTTCAAATAAAACGCAGCTGAAGCAATTCTCGTGCACTCTAAAACGCAGTGAATCAAAACGAAACGGCAACACAAAATTCATTCAAGAACCTTCTTCTCCCTTCTATTTAAACGGAACCCTCTCCTTCATTTTGCAAGCTTCAAAAGCCATAAAACCTCTGCCAAACTAATTCCCCAATCCGAAACCCTCTATTCCCAAATTGCTTTCAAAACCTAATCAAATCCGATTTGAAAAGAGAACGAGAAGAGAGAAGAAGTGAGAATTTGCGATTGAGAGAGAGAGATCCGAGAGCTTGCTTGAGAGAAGAGAGAAGGAGCTCTGTTTCGTTTTGTCTTGAGAAGGTGAGGATGTGAGATCTTGTTCAGTGCTTGTGTTGTTTGATTTTTCCTGTGCCGCCGCGAATTTGTTGTCGGTTGCCGTTTTTCACCATTGCCCTGTTTCACCCTAGCATCCGCGGAGAAGAAGAGGAACTTTTCCTCGTTCTTGCTGATTTCTTTCTTTTTTTTTGTTATATTTAATTTATTTATTTATTTTTTGTGTAAAAATATGAGATGGAGGTTTGGGCCTAAGGCCATATTGTGCTACTAATCCACCCGCGGATTCTCCTTTCCCACTCCCTTTCTTTTTTCTTTTTATTTTATTTTTCTTAAATTGGTTCTTTGATTTTCTTTTAAAATGATTTTGATAATAAGAATTTTGTTTAGAAACTATATTTTGAAAAATGTTTTTAGAAAAAGATTTTAAAAAATGTTTTAAAGGGATTTTGGAAAAATATTTAGAAAAAGAATTAGAGGAAATATTTTTTAGGAAAAACAATTTAGAGAAAGTTTTTTTAAAAAGAGTTTAGAAAAATGATTTTAAAAAATATTTTCTATTCTTTTATTGGATCTATTTTGGATCCATTATTTTTCATCTCTTTTTAATTTTGGTCGATGACAATCTTCCGATTCGGGATTGTTGATTTCCGATTAAGTTTAATCTTCATTATTTCAAATCTATGGATGAATGATCATTTGGATCATTCTCCATACTTTGAGATCGTGATAGGTTGCTAATCGAGAAATTCAACGATAATCTCGATTAAGATTAGACCTTCCTTCTTCTTTTAGTGTGGCATGTTTTCGGAGAACGATTCATTATATCGTTTCTCTAACATGTATTAACACGAATATTTTCCACTTTAATTAGTGGTGGCCGGCCTCATTTGTAGGGTAATTACTCCGTAAATTACTCGGCGATTGCTTAACATAGACCTATATTAGTCCCGATTCGATTAAAGATCCACTTGGATCCGGTTGCCTCAATTTTATTATTCATTGTTGTGGTTGTGCTTGATTAAGTTCATCATACCACCTTATATTGTAAATAATATTATAATGTGAATATAATTGTTTAAATTTAATCTCTCGCACCTTATCCTTTTATTTTAATCTCTTGCTCCCTTATCTCTTTATTATATTTTGCCATATTATATCATATATTATTGTTTATATTCATATTGTGCTTGTTTATATTCATATTGTGTTTGTTTTTACTTTTGTCCATTTGGATATCAAAATACTTAATAAAGGATTAAACTCTTAAAAAACTTGTGACTTATAATTGTGGACTATGGTTACTATCCCTTTGCTTTTGGAAAATGGACTTAGACTCCTAGGATTTCCCTTTGCTCAAGTTGGAGTGGGTTAGAAACCTTGGCCTCGAATTATGTCATTAACTTTTGAAGAGGAAATTCCGACCTTTGAAGATTTGTACATATTGGTTTTGGTATATTCTTTCCTTAGCTTTTTAATTCAAGCATTAGGACTAGTCTCTTCATCTCCTCCCCATTCTTTAATTTTCAAAACTTCTTCCTATTTCAAAACCTTCTTGTTTTCTAAACTTCAAACATTTTCATAAACAAACCTTGACTTAGGTCAAGCGATTTTTAATCTTTTCCTTTTATTTTCTTAATCAAATATTAAGTCATGTAAATATATTAAAACCATTTTTGTACATACTTTAAAAAATACAAATCCATTCAATTGTTTTTGTGCCTTGTGCACCTTTCTTCTTTTCCACATGTTTAGATATGATTCATCCCTTTTAGCGGAATTATTCGCTAAGGGATGACGACTTATCTTTACATATTAAAATTAATTCAACTCACCTATTCTTTCCAAACTTTGTACCACGAACTACGAGGTTTTGATCTCGCATTGCACTTTGTGGGTACGTAGGCATAAGGCTTTAAAACCTTATCAAACACAAAATCATTAAAAAATATTCTTCTTCTCATCTCTTCCATCATTTTAAACAAACCAATTTCAGACCAAAAAGCAATAAGTATTTCAAAGGGCTCCCGTGGAGTACCACGGATGAGTCGGGTGCCTAAAACCTTCCCGGTTCATAACCAATCCCCTTACCCAATCTCTGTTTATTTCTTTTAGCTTTTGCTTTTAGAATCCTAGGTTTTTATTCGTTCTTTTACCTTTTTCCTTTCGGAAATAAAGAAAAGCGCGGTGGCGACTCTGTGTTAATCGAGTTAAGTTAATCAATAGCTTACACTCACGATTTTACCGCTACAGAAAAGTGGCGACTCTGTTGGGGAGTAATCTCTAAGCGGATTTAGCCTACTTTGATTTATTTATTGCTTTGGTTTGAATTGTTTGTTATTTGTTTGTTCCGTTTTGGTTTTGGCGATCCTCTGTGTGAGATAGATTCTAACCCGGATCTGAGTGACACTTATGATAGGACGGCGATATTCGAAGCGATATGTGATGGAGTAATCCAAAGCAATATCAATTTGATAATCTCCACTCGGTTAGGCTCTCTTGGACTATCAATGTCATGACGAGTAATCGTACGTGGCATTATTTTCCGACCTTGAGCTGATCATACTGAGGACCTTAGAACCCTTAACCCATCTAAGCCAATTTAGGAACGTAGTGCGGAAGCTGTCTGGATGTAAATCTAAGGCGGTTGTCACGCGATACTACACTCGGACGAGGTCTATTTTAAGAATGTTATTGGTTGGGGAGTAATCCAACGTACCGATAATATTCTAAAGATGGCTGTTAACTCTGGGCACCTCTGTTAGCACCCTTTTGGTTTCTTGCAGGTACAATGAAGACAAAACCTTAGTACTTACCTGTGGGGTTGGTGTTCTGATACCTTGACTTCATGCTCGTGACTCGGAACCTAAGCCCGTGTGCTTTGTGTGATATTGTTTGTGCTTGTTGCATACATGCCATCATAACATTCATGAGCATTATCCGTAAGATTTCAAAGGACTTATAAGAAACTTTTGCAAATTTCAGATGTCCATGGCTATGACTTTTGAAAGGAGGAACACAAAGAAGTACACTTTCAAGAGTCCTAATGTTGTAGAGTTGAGAAAGCTAGGAGCTTTGGTTGCTGATACCCAAGAGTTCCGAAGATGTCATGGAAAGCTGTTGTATATGTTGGATCTTGATGTACCTGAGGGGATTCTCCCTACTTTGGCTCAGTTTTATGACCCGTTGCACCATTGTTTCACCTTTCCGGATTATCAGCTTGTGCCGACTTTGGAGGAATATTCTCATTGGTTAGGCTTGCCCATTCTGGACAAGGAGTTTCTTTTCACTGGTTTAGAGAAGGAGCTTACTATCAAAGTCATCGCCAAATCATTGTTTCTTAAGGAATCCGAGCTTAATGGGAAGTTTCTTCCGAAGGGGAGTGTCCGTGGTATTAATGCAAAGTTCTTAATGGGAAAGGCTTCTACCTCACTTGCTTTGGGTCATAGAGATGCATTTGAGGCTATTCTTGTTTTGCTCATCTACGGGATTGTCTTGTTTCCGAATTTGGATGGTATTGTGGATGAGAATGTTATTCAAATCTTCTTGAAGAAGAACCCGATTCCTACTTTGCTTGGAGATATGTACCATGCCTTTCACTATAGGACTTCTAAAGGTGACGGAGAGATTGTTTGTTGTGCGCCTCTTATTTATAGGTGGTTTATTTCGCACCTACCGAAGTCAGATGTTTTCAAGGACAACAGAGAGAATCGAAGATGGTCTCAGAGGTTGATGTCGCTTTCTCATAAGGACATGACATGGTATAGCTCTTATTATGACACTGGAGTTCTCATTGATAGTTGTGGAGAATTTCCTAACGTACCTCTTCATGGTACACGTGGGGGAATTAGCTACAACCCCATTTTGGCTAGACGACAGTTCGGGTATTGTTTGAAGGATGTTCCAAACAATCTTGCCTTATCCCGTTTCTTCTTTCTTAATGGTGATGATCATATAGAGATGAAGAAAAGGATTTCTCATTCTTGGCATGCTGTTCATAGGAAAGAGAGAGGTCAATTGGGTAGACAACACCTTCCTCCTTCCGATTGTTATATTCAGTGGGTTCAATCTAGAGCTTCCAAGCTCAAGATGCCTTATCCACCTGAGGAGCCTATGTTTCCCATATTGCCTTTGTCTGCTTTTCTTCCTCCCGTTGATGAGAAGTTGGTTCTTCAAGAAGAGTTAGAGAAAATGAAGAAAGAAAAGGAAGAATGGTTACTCGAGAGGACTATTATGCAGGAGCAGCTTAAGGAGAAGGATGATCTTATTGAGCTACTTGAGCGGCGCGTCACGAAGAGACCGAGAGAGGATTTATTTTCCTCCAGTACTTCATCTACTATTCCTCCTACTTCCGGTGCATGGAAGGCCATTGTCGACAAGTTGGTGAAGGATAAGGAAGATATGGAAGAGCGGTACAAGAATGAGATCAAGAGAATCCGTACGAAGTATCAGCCAGGATTCGGGACTTCTTCGGATATGATTCCTTAGGCCTAGTTTACTCTTCCTCTTATGTATTAGGATTATTGATGTTTGTACTTCATTTGTAATCCTCACTTTGATATTAATGAGAATGAGTTTTTAAGTATTTCGAAAATGTCTCTTTATGAATATTGCAAGTTAACTTATAATCCTTTGAAATCTTTGCATTTGCATATACATAGCATGCATCATATTTGCATTTTGTCTTGCTTTTGAGTGTTCTCCAGGGATCTTATTGTTGTTTATTGGTCTTCATTCAGTGATCCTGTCAAGCTGACTCATCGCTTTGATACTCGAGCTAATCGGAAAAGAGTGATGGATACTTTGCAACAAGAGAATCGCGAGCTGCGCGAAGAGGTTACTTATTTGAGGGAAAGCTTGGAAAGAGTGACTGCTATGATGGAAAATTTGATGGCTGCTCAGAATCAGCCACCTCCTAGTCCTCCTGCTCAGAATACTGTCATCTCTGAAGTTGTTACCGCATCCATTCCTGTGGAGACTGTTATTTCTCCTCACCATCGTATACCTGCTAGCACGCCCTGGGGCATGCCTGTTGACTTTTTTCCTACTGGATATCGTCCTCCTCATCGTCCGGAGACTGCTGCATTTAATGCTATCCCACCACCAGTATGGACTACTCTTCCTCCAATTGTGACTACTGGACCGCCTGTTGTGCACAATGTTCCGCATCATGATGAAACGATTTACCATGCTGAGCCTAGTGAAGGTGCTGGAGTTGCTGAAAGACTTGATGACTTCCAGGGACGCTTTGTCGAGATCCAGAGGGAGATGAGAGCTTTGAAGCACAAGGATTTGTTCGGAAAAGATGCTTATGACCTTTGTCTGGTCCCGAATGTTAAAGTTCCTTACAAATTCAAGCTGCCCGAGTTTGAGAAGTACAAAGGCAACACTTGTCCATTGAGCCATCTAACGATGTATGCAAGGAAGATGTCTACTCAGACAGATAATGATAAGCTGCTGATTCACTATTTCCAGGACAGTTTGACCGGTGCGCCTATGAGGTGGTATATGAGTTTGGATAATAGCCAAATCAAGACTTTCAATGATTTGGGAGAAGCTTTTGTGAAGCAATATAAGTACAATGTTGATATGGCTCCTGATAGAGATCAACTTCGTGCTATGTCCCAGAAGGACAAAGAGACTTTTAAAGAATATGCGTAGAGATGGAGAGAGCTGGCAGCTCAGATTGTTCCTCCGTTAGAAGAAAAAGAAATGACGAAGATCTTCTTGAAGACGTTGGGTTCTTTTTATTATGAGAGAATGATAGCAAGCGCTCCTTCCGACTTCACTGAAATGGTGAGCATGGGTATGCGTTTAGAAGAAGGTGTCCGTGAGGGACGGTTGACTCAAGAGAACAGTAATGGTTCAAGCTCCAGAAGGTTCAATTTCGGGAAAAAGAAAGAAAATGAGACCAATGCAATATCCCGAGAAAGTTATAGAAGACCTCACAGTCGTGTGAATCACCATTCGCAGCATGTGGCTTCTGTGACACCGATGATTAACGTGGCTCCAACTGTGCCAGCTGTTCCAAAGTTTCAACCTCGTTATCAGCAACCTTCTGTGCAACAAGGTGGTAATCAACAAGCTCGGGCTAAACCAAGTTTTGATCCTATTCCTGTGCCGTATGCGGACTTGCTTCCGTCTTTGATTGCCAAGAATCTTGTGCAAACTCGTCCTCCACCTCCAGTTCCAGAGACTATTCCATGGTGGTATAAGCCAGAAGCTCGATGTGCTTTTCATCAAGGTGCCCCGGGGCATGATGTTGAGAATTGTTATCCACTAAAGTTCGAAGTACAGAAATTGATGAGGAACAATGTTCTGTATTTTAATGATGTTAATCCTAATGTGCAGAAGGATCCGTTGCCGAAGCATGGTAATGCGTCTGTGAATATGGTTGCTGGTTGTCCTGGGTTGTTCAAAATTTATGAAGTCAGTCATATCCGAAGATCTTTGGTGGAAATGCACGCTTTCTTGAGTGAATATCACGACATTGATCACGATTATGCTGGATGTTGTATCTGCTCAGTGAATCCTCGTGGTTGCGTGATTGTGAAAAGAGATATTCAGAAGATGATGGACGATAAGCTGATCGAAGTAACAGCGAAGAGAGATGAATATGAGAATGAAGTGAATGTCATTATGCCTCAGTTCAATCTTCCCGAAAGGGTTGCTCCTGAGAGAGTGGTGTTTTCTTTTGATAGTCGCCAGACTGCTGTCACTCCATTGGTGATCAATGTACCCGGTCCAATGCCATATGAGTCTGACAAAGCTGTTCCGTACAGGTATAATGCTACGATGATAGAGAATGGTAGGGAAGTTCCTCTTCCTACTCCAAAGTCTGTGGTTAGCATTGCCGATGTGACGAAAGTTACCCGAAGTGGTAGATTGTATGCTTCAGACCCTCCGAAGAGAGTCGAAGATACCAGTGCGAGCAAGCATATTATGGATGTTGTTGTCCAATCGAGCCAATCTGGTAATAGTGATGATGAAGTGCTAAAGTTGATAAAGAAGAGTGAGTATAACATTTCTGAGCAGTTAGTGCAGACTCCATCAAAGATATCAGTTTTGTCTCTTTTGATGAGTTCCGAAGCTCATAGGCAGTCGTTGCAGAAGATTCTGGATCAAGCATATGTTGACCATGACGTGACTGTTGATCAATTCGATAGTATTGTGGCGAATATCACTTCGTGCAACAATTTAAGCTTCTGTGATGACGATCTGCCTGAAGAAGGAAGAAATCATAACCTGGCTCTGCACATCTCGGTGAATTGTCAAGAAGATGCTTTATCTAAGGTGCTAGTTGATACTGGCTCGTCTCTGAATGTTATGCCAAAGTCGACATTGTCAAAGCTTGCGTTTCAAGGTGCTCCCATGAGGCACAGTGGGATTATAGTGAAGGCATTTGACGGGTCAAAGAAGACAGTGATTGGAGAGGTGGATCTTCCTATTCTTATTGGACCGTTTATATTCAAGATTACTTTTCAAGTAATGGATATATGTCCCGCATATAGTTGTCTCCTCGGAAGACCATGGATCCACGAGGCTGGAGCTGTAACATCCACTCTTCATCAGAAGTTGAAGTTTGTGAGAGAAGGTAAATTAGTGACCATTGAAGGTGAGAGGGCGATGCTTGTGAGCAATCTGTCTTCTTTTTCTTATATTGATGCCGAGGAAGAGGTGGGAACGTCGTTTCAAGCTCTTTCTGTTGTGAATAGTGTTGTTAAGAAGAATGCCATGCCCATGTCTTCTTTCAAAGATGCTTTGCGAGTGATTGAAGCTGGTCAGTCTGATGGTTGGGGAAGAATTATTGATGATGTCGACAACAAGGAAGGTTTTGGTATCGGCTTTGCACCTGGTGCAGTTATCAAAGATCCAAAGACTATTCAAGAAGGCTTCCGAAGTGCTGGATTTATCAACGATCATTCCGCTGCTGCCATCATTGATGATGATGATGATGAAGACGAAGAAATGCTAGACTTTGTGACGCATGGAAAGATTTGTCAGAACTGGATCGTTGTTGATGTTCCTTTTATCGTTCATTCTTCAAAGTAATTGTTTTTATTTTCTTTCAAAAAAATCCTTTCACTCTGCCCAAGGTGAAAGTGATGTTTGTCGGGCTTTGTTTCAAATTTGATCATCATCAATAAAATGTTATTTTGTTATTTCCATATGTGTTTTTCATTTTTTGCTTTATTCTGAAAAATGGTAACATAAAAAACCCAAAAATATAATAATTGTGTATCTGCATATTGTTTGCACTTTTGCTCATCTTCTAAAATAAAAATAAAATCATTGTGCAGATTGACTGATAAACCCATTGAAAACAATGATCCTATGCCCTCTCCCAACTTTGAATTCCCTGTGTTTGAAGCTGAGGAAGAGGATGATGAAGAGATTCCAGATGAAATTTCTCGGTTGCTTGAGCACGAGAAGAAGATTATTCAGCCTCATGGAGAGTCTATAGAGATGGTCAACTTGGGTTCTGAAGATGAAAAGAAAGAGGTCAAAGTTGGAGCATTGCTGGATCCTGATGTTAAAAGGAGGATTATAGAGCTTCTTAGAGAATATGTTGATGTATTTGCTTGGTCTTATCAAGACATGCCAGGTCTTGATACTAATATTGTGGAGCATGGATTGCCTTTGAAGCCTGAATGTCCACCTGTAAAGCAGAAGCTCAGAAGAACTCATCCAGACATGGCAATAAAAATCAAAGAGGAGGTTCAAAAGCAGATTGATGCAGGTTTTCTTGTGACGTCAAATTATCCCGAATGGGTGGCCAATATTGTTCCTGTTCCGAAGAAAGACGGAAAAGTCCGAATGTGCGTAGATTACAGAGATTTGAACAAAGCTAGTCCGAAAGATGATTTTCCATTGCCACATATTGATATGTTGGTAGATAATACGGCTAAGTTTGATGTATTCTCTTTTATGGACGGATTTTCCGGTTACAATCAAATAAAGATGGCACCTGAAGATATGGAAAAGACCACATTTATTACACCATGGGGAACATTCTGTTACAGAGTGATGCCTTTTGGATTGAGGAATGCTGGCGCGACGTATCAAAGAGCTATGACTACACTTTTCCATGATATGATGCATAAAGAAATCGAAGTATATGTTGATGATATGATCGCCAAGTCGAAGACTGAAGAGGATCATGTTGAGCATTTGCTGAAGTTGTTTCAAAGATTGAGAAAGTATAAGCTTCGTCTGAATCCGAACAAGTGCACATTTGGTGTACGTTCTGGAAAGTTGCTAGGTTTCATTGTCAGCCAAAGAGGTATTGAAGTTGATCCTGATAAAGTGAAAGCTATTCAGGAAATGCCTGCTCCAAGAACCGAAAAGCAAGTCAGAGGATTCTTGGGCCGCTTGAATTATATCTCGAGGTTTATCTCTCACATGACTGCCACATGTGCTCCGATTTTCAAGTTGCTTCGGAAAGATAAAGGTTGTGTCTGGACTGACGATTGCCAAAAGGCGTTTGAAAGTATTAAAGAATATCTGCTTGAACCTCCTATTTTGTCTCCTCCGGTGGAAGGTAGACCGATGATCATGTACTTGACTGTGTTGGAAGATTCCATGGGTTGTGTGCTTGGTCAGCAAGATGAAACTGGAAGAAAAGAACATGCAATTTACTACTTGAGTAAGAAATTCACTGATTGTGAGTCTCGGTACTCCATGCTTGAAAAAACTTGTTGTGCCTTAGCTTGGGCTGCAAAGCGTCTTCGCCAGTATATGCTGAATCATACGACTTGGTTGATCTCTAAAATGGATCCAATTAAGTATATATTTGAAAAGCCTGCTTTGACTGGGAGGATTGCTCGTTGGCAAATGTTATTATCAGAATATGATATCGAGTACCGAACTCAAAAAGCTATAAAAAGTAGTATCTTGGCTGACTATTTGGCACATCAACCGATTAATGATTACCAACCTGTCAAGTTTGATTTTCCAGATGAAGATGTGATGTTTTTGAAAGTGAAAGATAATGATGAACCTTTGATTGAGGAAGGGCCGGAGCCTGGATCTCGATGGGGTTTAATTTTTGATGGTGCTGTGAATGCACGTGGAAGAGGAATTGGGGCAATGATCATTACTCCCCATGGTTCACATATTCCTTTTGCTGCAAGATTGACTTTTCCTTGTACCAACAATGAAGCTGAGTATGAAGCCTGCATTATAGGTCTTGAAGAAGCTATTGATTTGAGAATTAAACATCTTGATGTATATGGAGATTCTGCCTTGGTGATTAATCAGATTCAGGGCACGTGGGTAACTCATCAACCTCACTTGATCCCCTATAGATATTATGCCAGGAAGATATCAACGTTCTTCACTGAAGTTGAGTTCCATTATATTCCTCATGATGAAAATCAGATGGCTGATGCTTTAGCAACCATAGCTTCCATGATAAAAGTGCACCAGTGGAATGATGTTCCCATGATCAGTGTGAATCGACTTGAAAGACCAGCTCATGTGTTTGCAGTTGAAGAGGTCCATGATGACAAGCCTTGGTATCACGATATTAAATGTTTTCTCCAGAGTCAGGTATACCCGCTTGGGGCATCTGGTAAAGATAAGAGGACTTTGAGGAGATTGGCAGGCAATTTCTTCTTGAATGGAAATGTGCTTTATAAGAGAAATTTTGACATGGTCTTGCTCAGATGCGTGGATAGACACGAAGCAGACATGTTAATGAAAGAAATTCATGAAGGATCCTTTGGAACTCATGCCAATGGGCATGCAATGGCTAAAAAGATGTTGAGAGCAGGTTACTATTGGTTGACAATGGAATCTGATTGTTGCAAGTATGTGAAAAAGTGCCATAAGTGTCAGGTGTATGCTGATAAGATTCATGTGCCACCAGCTTATCTCAATGTGATTTCTTCCCCATGGCCTTTCTCTATGTGGGGAATTGATATGATTGGCATGATTGAACCCAAGGCTTCAAATGGACATCGTTTTATCCTCGTGGCAATTGACTACTTCACCAAGTGGGTGGAAGCGGCATCATATGCTAATGTGACCAAGCAAGTTGTGGTTAGGTTTATCAAGAATGATCTTATCTGCAGATATGGTGTTCCGAATAGAATCATTACTGATAATGGTTCAAACTTGAACAATAAGATGATGAAAGAGCTTTGTGAAGATTTCAAGATTCAACACCATAATTCCTCTCCTTATAGACCGAAGATGAATGGGGCTGTTGAAGCTGCGAATAAGAATATTAAGAAGATCATTCAGAAGATGGTTGTGACGTATAAGGACTGGCATGAGATGCTCCCTTTTGCTTTGCATAGGTATCGTACATCTGTCCGCACTTCAACAGGGGCAACCCCTTTCTCACTTGTTTATGGTATGGAAGCAGTGCTCCCCGTCGAAGTTGAGATCCCATCAATGAGAGTTCTGATGGAAGCCAAGTTGACTGAGGCTGAATGGTGTCAAAGTAGATTTGATCAGTTGAATTTGATTGAAGAAAAGAGAATTAAAGCTTTGTGTCATGGTCGGTTGTACCAGCAAAGAATGAAGAAAGCTTTTGATAAGAAGGTCAAACCTCGTGTATTCAGAGAAGGTGACCTCGTGCTCAAAAAGATTCAGTCTTTCCTCAAAGATTCTCGGGGCAAGTGGACTCCGAACTATGATGGCCCATATGTTGTTAAGAAAGCCTTCTCTGGCGGTTCATTAATTCTTGCAACTATGGATGGTGAGGAGATCACTCGCCCTGTGAATGCGGATGCAGTCAAGAAATACTTCGCCTAAAAAAATAAAAGAACAGCTCGCTAAGTTGAAAACCCGAAAGGGCGGCTTAGGCAAAAAATGAGCGTCTCGGTGGATTGAAAACCCGAAAGGGCGGTCCAGGCAAAAATTAGAGACAAAAACAGAAATAATTATCCCGGTAGATTGAAAACCCGAAAGGGCAATCTAGGTAAAAGTTAGGGATCATGGCAAGTAACTGCGTCGACAGACTGAATCGCTTGTAGCAACCTAGGATTTCAGATTCTATCATTCAAAAGAATTATTCATCAAAGATTCTTATTCACTCATCCTTGACTGAAGTTTCGGACACAGTGGAGTTCAAAGTTGATAGGGAAAATAGTGATCATTGTATCTCAATGTAGCCCTTTTCCATGTATTTACCATTTTTCAAACTTGTAATGATCCATGGAGTCATGCCATTTGCTGACTACCATTCTATCAATGAATTTGAGCTTTTATCCAATTGTTTGCAATTCTTTATATTGTTTCTGTTTACAAAATTTCAATTTATTGTTGATGATAATTTTTGAAACAAATTTAATAAATTTAATTTTTGAAGATTTTAAAAACATTTTTCTTTTGATATCTGAACAAATAAAGGATGTCAATAGTGATTCCAAGAATGGTAAAGTCTGGATGTGTGTAACTCGTCTCTCCCAAAGCAGGGTTTGATTCGGTTGTGTTCATGCGAAGTTCCTGGATAGTCTTGATCAGTTTGATGTTAATGATATTTTGTTCCCCAACCATGATGTTGAATGGAGGTTGTATGTATCCCCCAGAAGAGTTGTTGGAAGGGATGTTCAGAATCCCTAGTTGAGTGTTGATCTTTTCCTCAGCATGTTATCTTTGAATTGAGAAGTATTGGGAATCCCCAGCTGAGCTCATGTTCCTCAGCTTGATTTGTTTGCATCCTTGAATATAGAAGTATTGATATAGTAGTCAGTTTAGAGGTTTTCTTTTACCCTATGTTGGGTACTGATTTAAAATCCCTCATAACTGTGTTTTGGCTATAATGTCAACTTCTGATATCCCCATATGGATCCCCAGTAGGTCTGCATGTGTTGATTTCCAGCAGTTTCCTATGTGATTTTTTTAGCAAGACTGGCACTCTATCCCCAGGTGGAGCAGGAGTGGTATGACAGTTATTCCTCGTGAAGTTTGATTTTTATCAAGATTATTTTCATCCTCAGCAGATTACTTTTTCCTCAGCAGGATGATATTCCTAGCAGATGCTGTTTTATCATGATTTAAGCCTTGTAGTAGGATTGTATTCCTTTGATGGCTTGTGATATTCCCCTGCAGATTTCAAGTTGAATCTCCAGTTGTTCCCTGCATTGTTGCCTTGGGATTAGCCGAGTATCCGGTTGTTGTGGTGTTCATGTCACCCGTTTCTTATCTTTATGTATGTTTTGTCAGCATATTCATAAGCATATTCATACGCATAAGCATAGCATTGTTTGCTTGCATTTTTGCGTTTATCATTGTTATCTACTCTTTGGTGTGGATTTTCCCCACAGAGTATGTGTGTCGTGTTCCTCTCAAGTTTAGAGTGTCGACCATTAAGCAGAAAGTGTTAATCCTTTCTAAATTCCCCACTGAGTTCGTTTCTCGTGGATGATGTTGATTTAGCTTCCTCCCCAGTTTATTATCTGGATGGAGTTTTCCCCAGTTGAGATATTTCCTCCTCGGGATGAGTCTTGTTTGACCGTTTCTTTCCAATTTGTTCTTGGATTGAACTTTGGTCCTCTGTATTGCTTTGGAATTAAGCTATCATTGTTTGATAGTGGGCAACATTTTCTCCAGCTTGCGTATATTCGCTCCGGATTTAAGCTATCAGTAAATCGATAGTGGGTAATATTATCAAATTGATCAAGTTCTTTTACTTGTACTCCTACCCAGTAAATTCGGTAGTCGAGATTTTATCCTCTTACCCAGTAAAAAGGTAATAGAGTTTGTTCTTCTTTGATTTAGCTCCTACCCAGTAAATCAGGTAGTCGAGAATTATTCTACCCAGTAAATCCGGTAGTCGATTTATTTTCCTCTTACCCAGTAAAAAGGTAATTTGATTGATGTTCCTACCCAGTAAATCAGGTAGTTGATCATACTCCTACCCAGTAAATCAGGTAGTCGAGAATTATTCTACCCAGTAAATCCGGTAGTCGATTTATTTTCCTCTTACCCAGTAAAAAGGTAATTTGATTGATGTTCCTACCCAGTAAATCAGGTAGTTGATCATACTCCTACCCAGTAAATCAGGTAGTCGAGAATTATTCTACCCAGTAAATCCGGTAGTCGAGATTTCTTCCTCTTACCCAGTAAAAAGGTAATAGAGTTTGTTTTCATCTGCTTAAGCTCCTACCCAGTAAATCAGGTAGTCGAGAATTGTTCTACCCAGTAAATCCGGTAGTCAAGTTAGATTCCTCTTGCCCAGTAAAAAGGTAATAAAAACTGTTTCCCTTCGATTGAGCTCCTACCCAGTAAATCAGGTAGTTGAGAATTTTGTTTTACCCAGTAAAAAGGTGATAGAATCAGATATTTTCATCTTACCCAGTAAAAAGGTAATTTGATTGAGTTTCTACCCAGTAAATCCGGTAGCCGATATTTCTTCTTCTTACCCAGTAAAAAGGTAATAGAATTTGTTTCTCTTTGATTGAGTTCCTACCCAGTAAATCAGGTAGTTGATCATACTCCTATCTAGTAAATCGATAGTCGAGTTCATTATTCCTTACCCAGTAAAAGGTAATTGAGGTTATTCCTCCGTATTTTGCTCCTATCCAGTAAATTGATAGTCGAGTCTGTTATATTTCCTACCCAGTAATCAGGTAGTTGAGGATTTCTTTTCCAACACAGTATTTCTCCATTCTTGGTTTTGGATATTCTGTTTGTTTGATATTCCTGGCAGGGTTTCGTTCCCTGGTTGAATTTTTGTTCCTTGATTATTTCATATCTTTTCCCAAGTGGAGTCTGTTATCCAGTGATTTATTTTCCTGGTAACTTTTTGGTTGTTGTTGTTTCCCCAGCGGGATTTTCTTCTGTGTCCCCAAGTTGTGCTTTTTTCTGGTGGCCATTATTTTCCCCACAGAGATCTTGGGTTTGCATATCATATTCATATCATATCATTTGTTCTCTTAGGACAAAAATTTGGTATTCTGTATTTAAGTCTCTCCCATCTTGTAGAGACGAAGATGTCAATCTTCATATCTCCGGATTGAAGAAAATTAAATAGGGGCAGTTGTAACACCCTAATTTTTGCCCTAAGGTTGTTTCGCATATCATCTGCATTTTGCATATCAAACAAGATCGCACTGGTTTCGAGTTTCTCCTCAGATAGGGTCTATGCTTCGCAGGGGAACACCATTATTTTTACTGTTTATATTTGTTTATATTTACTGACTTCTAACCAAAAATACAAAAAAATATGTTGCAGTGTTCTTCTTCTTCTCTGTGTTGCAGGTTTTTCAAAGACAGGGTAGTAATTTCACTCAGATGCATTTGTTCAATCACAATGCGTTTTCAGATGGATGTTTGACCTAATCTGGTCAAACTATTAAAAGATTGTGTTGACTGTCAGTTGTGCGTGCCAGTAATTCATTCATCAGGCAATGTGTTTCAAAGTACAAGTTGGGTTGTGTGACAGTTGTTTCTTGTGCGAAGTTTGGTTTGTTCATCAGTTAGCATGCAGTGTGTTGTGGTTTGAATCTTCAGTGTTTATTCGTTCATCGGTTCATTAATTCATCAACGATTCGTCTGAGGATTTATTTTCCTCAGTTTGGTTTCGAATTATCAGGGCAGATTTCAGACAGTATCATTGACTGTGGTGTTGGCAAGTGGTTCATTGGTTTTGTGATTGGTTGTATTCATTATCAGAGGCTTGTGAAAAGATCAGGGTTTGTTGTGGGCTTGAGAACCAAATTCCATTCATTATCCATTTCTTGATTAAACCATCTTATCCATTACCCGATTCATGCATGTTAGCTACCATCTTTACCTCGTCCGTATTTCCATTGTCCGACTATTTTCTATCCACTTATTTCCAATCACTATCCATATTTCTATTTACCATCTCCAAATATCCAATTTAATAGCCATTATCATTTTAATTTTCACATTTTTATTCTTTTCTCAAGATCCATTTTTTTCCTTTTTCACCAAAATTATCATTCCTTTTTTTTATCCCACTTTTCATTTAATTCAATGACCAAAATTTTATTTTTATATTACCATTTCTTTGATTTCCATAACACCCTTTTATTCTCATACCTTTATTCATTTTTTTTAGTACCACCCAAAAACAATTATTATCCAATTCCAATATTTTTGCTATTATTATCCATTGTCATTTGCTAAATTTCATTATTACATGTAATAATAATTGTCCAAGTCAAATATTGACTTTCTAAAACAACACTAAAGCAGCCCCCACAATGCTACCAGCCCCACTCCAAGCCGCTGCACCAAACATCAAGTCACAACTCCAGCCAGCATCTCAAGCCTCATCACCAATTACGGCCTCACTAAAATACACTCCAAGCATTCAGCTTTCCCATCACTCTACGGCTCAAACCGTACAAACAATTCTCACTAGCTTTCACTTCGCCTCAGATAGCCTTACATCAACAAAGCAACTTGCCAAGCCTCATATCTCAAGCCTCAATCTGCAAGTCGTACCGCAAGCTTCAGTCACAAACTTTCCCGCAAGCAATACGCCAAGCCGTAAGCCTGCCAAAATCTTCACGCGTACAACAGCAAGCTAAACATCCAGCTTCAGCCAACAAAACAGCTTTTCCTCAATCACGAAATTTCAGCCGTCATCCAAACACCACAAGTTCCACACGTGACAAGCTGTACCAACTTTCACAAAGCCAGCCGTACACTTCCTCACAATGGTAAGCCGCATTCCGTAGGCCCAAAACTTGCTACAAACAACAGCCAAACTACATCAGCTTACCGCACCCAGCTACAACAAATGAAACAGCCGTATCAGTCACCAAGCTATCCAAGCCAATGCAACGCTGACTTCACTCCCTCACAAGCAAAGCCGCATTCAAAACATTACGTCATTTTCCAAGCCGTAAATCACTTTCGCAGCACGCGTATCACCTGAAGTAAAAAAAATCAAAACACAAGTTTAGTTCAAATAAAACGCAGCTGAAGCAATTCTCGTGCACTCTAAAACGCAGTGAATCAAAACGAAACGGCAACACAAAATTCATTCAAGAACCTTCTTCTCCCTTCTATTTAAACGGAACCCTTTCCTTCATTTTGCAAGCTTCAAAAGCCATAAAACCTCTGCCAAACTAATTCCCCAATCCGAAACCCTCTATTCCCAAATTGCTTTCAAAACCTAATCAAATCTGATTTGAAAAGAGAACGAGAAGAGAGCAGAAGTGAGAATTTGTGATTGAGAGAGAGAGAGATCCGAGAGCTTGCTTGAGAGAAGAGAGAAGGAGCTCTGTTTCGTTTTGTCTTGAGAAGGTGAGGATGTGAGATCTTGTTCAGTGCTTGTGTTGTTTGATTTTTCCTGTGCCGCCGCGAATTTGTTGTCGGTTGCCGTTTTTCACCATTGCCCTGTTTCACCCTAGCATCCGCGGAGAAGAAGAGGAACTTTTCCTCGTTCTTGCTGATTTCTTTCTTTTTTTTTTGTTATATTTAATTTATTTATTTATTTTTTGTGTAAAAATATGAGATGGAGGTTTGGGCCTAAGGCCATATTGTGCTACTAATCCACCCGCGGATTCTCCTTTCCCACTCCCTTTCTTTTTTCTTTTTATTTTATTTTTCTTAAATTGGTTCTTTGATTTTCTTTTAAAATGATTTTGATAATAAGAATTTTGTTTAGAAACTATATTTTGAAAAATGTTTTTAGAAAAAGATTTTAAAAAATGTTTTAAAGGGATTTTGGAAAAATATTTAGAAAAAGAATTAGAGGAAATATTTTTTAGGAAAAACAATTTAGAGAAAGTTTTTTTAAAAAGAGTTTAGAAAAATGATTTAAAAAAATATTTTCTATTCTTTTATTGGATCTATTTTGGATCCATTATTTTTCATCTCTTTTTAATTTTGGTCGATGACAATCTTCCGATTCGGGATTGTTGATTTTCGATTAAGTTTAATCTTCATTATTTCAAATCTATGGATGAATGATCATTTGGATCATTCTCCATACTTTGAGATCGTGATAGGTTGCTAATCGAGAAATTCAACGATAATCTCGATTAAGATTAGACCTTCCTTCTTCTTTTAGTGTGGCATGTTTTCGGAGAACGATTCATTATATCGTTTCTCTAACATGTATTAACACGAATATTTTCCACTTTAATTAGTGGTGGCCGGCCTCATTTGTAGGGTAATTACTCCGTAAATTACTCGGCGATTGCTTAACATAGACCTATATTAGTCCCGATTCGATTAAAGATCCACTTGGATCCGGTTGCCTCAATTTTATTATTCATTGTTGTGGTTGTGCTTGATTAAGTTCATCATACCACCTTATATTGTAAATAATATTATAATGTGAATATAATTGTTTAAATTTAATCTCTCGCACCTTATCCTTTTATTTTAATCTCTTGCTCCCTTATCTCTTTATTATATTTTGCCATATTATATCATATATTATTGTTTATATTCATATTGTGCTTGTTTATATTCATATTGTGTTTGTTTTTACTTTTGTCCATTTGGATATCAAAATACTTAATAAAGGATTAAACTCTTAAAAAACTTGTGACTTATAATTGTGGACTATGGTTACTATCCCTTTGCTTTTGGAAAATGGACTTAGACTCCTAGGATTTCCCTTTGCTCAAGTTGGAGTGGGTTAGAAACCTTGGCTCGAATTATGTCATTAACTTTTGAAGAGGAAATTCCGACCTTTGAAGATTTGTACATATTGGTTTTGGTAAATTCTTTCCTTAGCTTTTTAATTCAAGCATTAGGACTAGTCTCTTCATCTCCTCCCCATTCTTTAATTTTCAAAACTTCTTCCTATTTCAAAACCTTCTTGTTTTCTAAACTTCAAACATTTTCATAAACAAACCTTGACTTAGGTCAAGCGATTTTTAATCTTTTCCTTTTATTTTCTTAATCAAATATTAAGTCATGTAAATATATTAAAACCATTTTTGTACATACTTTAAAAAATACAAATCCATTCAATTGTTTTTGTGCCTTGTGCACCTTTCTTCTTTTCCACATGTTTAGATATGATTCATCCCTTTTAGCGGAATTATTCGCTAAGGGATGACGACTTATCTTTACATATTAAAATTAATTCAACTCACCTATTCTTTCCAAACTTTGTACCACGAACTACGAGGTTTTGATCTCGCATTGCACTTTGTGGGTACGTAGGCATAAGGCTTTAAAACCTTATCAAACACAAAATCATTAAAAAATATTCTTCTTCTCATCTCTTCCATCATTTTAAACAAACCAATTTCAGACCAAAAAGCAATAAGTATTTCAAAGGGCTCCCGTGGAGTACCACGGATGAGTCGGGTGCCTAAAACCTTCCCGGTTCATAACCAATCCCCTTACCCAATCTCTGTTTATTTCTTTTAGCTTTTGCTTTTAGAATCCTAGGTTTTTATTCGTTCTTTTACCTTTTTCCTTTCGGAAATAAAGAAAAGCGCGGTGGCGACTCTGTGTTAATCGAGTTAAGTTAATCAATAACTTACACTCACAATTTTACCGCTACAGGTATATCACATTTTTTGGGGAAAAAGGTCTTGAATCTTTCAACAAGATTCAGAAATTGTTTTAAAAGGAAAAATAATGTAAAAGACAAAGGCTTTCTAAGTAAATTAAAGTAAGAGACAAGGCTTGGAATTTTAAAGGAAAGTAAATACACGGCTTGAAAGTAAATGAAATTTAAAGGCAAGACGAGGAATGTTAAATTGCTGGAAATATAAAGGGGTTGGAATTGTAAAAGGAATGCAGTAAATTGCTGAAAAGATAAATGAATTCGAAACGTAAATTGCTTTAAAATAAAGGCTTGTAAAGGATAAATGACTTCAAAAGTAAATTACTTGGAGATAAATTTGACATTGAAGATAAATTGGTGGTGTTTTAATCACGTACATTCTTACTGCACTCGTTTCTCTACACGCAGATACTTTGAGTATACGGAGTTACTAGTACATATGATTTCCACACGCGTATTCTAACACTAGACTAAGCTATTTATATACATTACAAAGTAACCGCTCTCGACGGTTTCGCTTACAAAATATCCTAAGATGATGACACTTGTACCACTATATGTTGAAAAAGCTTCACCATGCGCCACTTGTCCCTGTCTTTGAATTGAAAATTGCACATGTTTCCTCCAAAATTGAATGTGAAGGAACCTTGGTAACTGCCACCTTCGTCAAACATGCACTTGGTTGAATCCCTCCAATACTTAGAAAATATTCCAAACTTAGAATTTCACTAAGTATGAAACTTATAGGTGGGTTCCTTTGACTTTCATCCTTAGGGCGAAACCTTACTTTTAGCTTATCACAAGAGAACTTTTTATCAAGCCAAAATAACCTCATTAATTGCTAGCGTCGAAATTAAGGGATAACAGTCACATGGTAAGCAAACCACCTGATCTGCCACGAGACAAAGAGAACGACCATTGGACATCAGAATTCCCCCATACTTCTGCTACGACAGCCAAAGAAATATCCTGCAATTTTGATTCTTGAATGAGACAAACATCAAATCTTTCTTTTTGAACAAAACAACCCAATCACTTCCTCTTTACAAACCAGCCACCCCCTCTAATATAATAAGAAAAAATCTTCATATTGACCCCTTAGCATTAGCATCCTTCTGAAAATTAGATACCTCATCCCTAAGCTCCATGTCTTTAATTTCCTTAATATAATCTACTTTACCCAGTGAGTCTCCTACACCAAAAGTCGCCGCTTTATCCCAAAGTTTTGACGCCACGTCCTGTAACACCCTAATTCTACCCAATAATTTATTAATAAAGTCAAAGTATAATACTTCAACAAAAAAAATTGAGATGATACATTTTCAACATTAAAACAAACAACATTCAACACCAGATAGTCTTTAAAATGATTACTTCATTAATATGCAACAGATTCATAAAATTCAACTCAAAATAACTTAAATCGTATTCAACATGAAAACAACTCCAAAAGCAACAGTTATTTAACTAAACAACATTAAAATTCAGAAACTATAACAAAAGCAACATCAACATAAAACAAGTGTTATCCCCCCGAGTGCTACGTATCAGAGCAACAACACCGACTCGGATCTACTAAGGTAATTCATTCTACTCTAGATTACCTGCACGTTACCAACAGAGGGCAACATTCAAACATAAGGGGTGAGATATCTAAATATATAATCAAACATGTGATAAATAACATATTATATTAGATGACATAAATCACCATTTCACAACTTAACAAACAACTTAAAAAAACCAATCACCAGATACAACACGACAACACAATACACAACTTAGACAAATGCGATGCATGTGGTACCATCAGAGCAAAAATCCCAACTTATAATCATGCCAATTAATATAGGCATCAATACAAGGCATGAGCCTTCAACTTTATTCTTGCCAACCAGACCGACTTACATATCAAACAACTCCAACTTTAATAATGACATGTTATATGAATCAACATGATTATCAACAAACAACAACTATAATGACATAACGACACAACAAAATACAACTTTGGCCAAAGGCCTACAACTTATAATTTTTCCATTTATAAGGCACGATAACATGCAACATCAACCAACAATTTTTCAACTTACAACAAACAACACAACAAAAGTACAATAAATTATACCACACTCATTATTTACAAAAATCCTGACTACAACGATTAATTAAACTAATTAACATGCTCTATTATTACTATTTATTATTAATTCATTAACATGTTTCTGATAACTCCATCACAACAACCAACATGCCAACCGGCTACTAATCCTATTCCACTGTTAACTAGTTTTCTTTTACTAATTCATTTTTATATCACTTATTAACTTTCTGTTAATTAATTATTGCGACCTCTACTATTTCATATAGTATTCTACAACTTATTCATGTTACAGGAATTAATTTATGACAAACCAAATTTAGCAGACATCAGAAAATACAACACAGAAGCCAAAACGACAAATTCTCCCAACCCCATGTGACCCTCATCACAAATGGTCTTATGACGATCGTCCTAGGGATGTGACGGACGTCACAATTCCCAGACGGACATAAGGCTTAAGGGATGGTCATCCCACAACCAAAACTGCAATGTTCTATGTTTCTCTCTACTTCGTCTTTGTAACTCTTCTCAATCCAAATTCCAATTAATCCAGCACGACAATTCACAGTAACTCAACACAGTCACAATTTCTTAATCATCTAAAACAACTTATTTATCACAAAGAACTTATTCATCACAAACTAAACAACAATTAATAATAACAATTTATGTACCCAATCCCATATGAATTCATCATATAAACCCGATTATAAGGTTAGAACTACATCCTTACCTTTGGATTGAAGGCGTCTCTAATGCTTGATCGGAACCCTTGCATTTCCTCTCCTAAGCACTTCACATAACTTCCTTTTCCCCACTCCTGGTTTTCTCCTTATTCAACTAATAAACTAATTTTTCTATAATTATAATTACTTATGGTTTTATTTTAAATCTTAATGTAAACACCCCAAATTTGCCCTCACCCATCCACCATGGCTTGTGATCATTTCATATGCATAAACATAAGCATACCACCTCATATTACATTTTTGATTCACTGCATAGATTCAAAGTCATCTGCACCTAAGGTTTGTGATCTGAGCAATCCAAGAGCTTCTTGAGCCACTCCAAAGGTCAACAATCACTTCAAAGGGGTCCATGTGTGTTCTTATATCACATTACACCCTCCCAAAGTCAAAAATGCCAAAGAATCACAAGAACTGGGATTGGTGTGGATGCAGAGCCAGGCTAGACTACACAGATGACTTAAAATTAGGGTTTTGGTTTCAGAGGCCATAACTCCAAATTTTTTGGTCATTCTTGTTTCCATTGGTCCCTATATGGTATAGGGAGTATGCATATCAATTTTCATGAAGAAATTCCATGGGGAAGTCATCTGATCAAGGTTTGACTTTCTGGACAAGTCAGTGCAAAATCAGGGCATCTGAGGCCCCCAATGACCCAACCAAGGGGTGATCTTCATAATTTTGAATGTATATGACCTTTATTTGATCATATAAGAAGTTTGAAGTTCACAAAATTCAAGAATTACAAGTTTTTGCAAAGTTGACTTTTTAGGGCAAGTTTGACTTTTGAAGAATATGTCATTTTATGCCACTTTTCAAACCTTACTTTTTGATCCAAAAATGCTTCAAATGGAAAAACTTTGGTCATGAAAGTTGTAGAATAGATCTTTCCCTTTTCAAAAAGTACAAGAACATGACCTAATTCATTTTGGATCAAAAGTTATGGTTCATCAAAGTTGGCAAAAATCACTAATTTTCAAAATATGCACCAAATGGAAAACTTGCAAAATCTTGTACCAAGGCAAATTGTGACTTCTAATTGACATCAAACCATTACACAAGCATCATGTAAGTCCTAAAGTTCAGATTGAACCAAGAGTTCCTCATGTTTCATGGTCTTGGGAGCAAGAGATTTTCATATGAACCAAAAGTGAACAACTTGCAAAAACCATCATCACACCTCACCCACTTGTTGCCTTGGCTGCTGAACCACCCTAGCCCTCTCCCCTCACCATGCTGCGCCAGCCCACACACTTGTACTAGCCTAGAACACAACCCATGCTTTCCTTACACCAAAGTTGACATTTTGCAAAAGGCACCTTACCAATCAATAAAGGCCAAGTCACATCATCTGACCAATGAGATTAATTTATGCAAAGAAAATGCTAGCCATTTCATACATCAAGCAAGGCTGAAACACACAAGAACATGACATTCACAAACTCACTCCCTCAAGCAAAACCCTTCGAATCTCTCTACACAACTCACAAACACAAAAACCAACTCCACTGATCAACTCACCTTGCTTCACTGAGCCAAAACCAGCAAGACTTAGGCCTGAACCAAGCAAGAACTGAGCTTCCCCATTTTTCACCCTCAAAGCCAGAACTTTCGAATCTCATTCCACAGCTCACAAACACCTGAACAAACTTCACAAACCTCTCCATTCATCATCCTGGTCATAAAGAACCCTTCACCTTTGCCTGAAACAGCCTGAATCACAAACACCATTTTCACCTGAGCTTGAGCAGAAGCTGTTCAAACTCCTTAACCAGCCAACATAAACTTCGTTTAAGCATCCAAACATCATCAAGGGGTCACAAGGAGTGGTTTGCATCAAAGGAAGGGGACAGAAAGTTGCAAGAGTGAAAGCTTCGAAACTCAGGTAGCTCAAGAACATTTTTTCCAGAAATCGTTTTTAAAGTTCTTAAGTTGTTCTGCATGATTCACTGATTGCTCTGATGTCTTTAGTTTTGTAAATGGTGAAGGAATAAGGGTTTAATCGTGTTCTGAAACGCCCTGACCTAAAAAATGTTTTGTTTCGATTCATGTGATTAAGGAAGGATAAATGATGTTTGTGTTAGGGTTTTGATTCAGGGGGTCATGGGGATCATTTCTGTGTTCTTAGATTCCATTTTTGTTGTGTTTTGAGGATTTTAGGGATTTTCAGGTGGGGTTCCCACCGGAGAAGACGACCGGAGGTCTTCTCCGGCCACCTGAAAATCATTAGGGTTTTAATCCTGTAATTAAATGAGATTTGAATTTCGTGCGTTGGATTGGCTGACCAGGTTGACTTCGCGCGTGGATGAATGGTCCAGATTCACCATTAGAAACCCTAACTATGATTAATTAAGTCATAATTATATTTAACTCAGTTTGAATTTGGGCCACTGGATTGCGCGCGTGGTCAATCTTTTTCTTTCCAGGATTCATCTGGGCCCTCCATTCAGTTGACTTTTCTCTTTCTTTGTTTTAATTCATTTATTTCATATTTATTTTCTACAATTTATTTAAAATAGCCAAATTTGTTTAAAAATTATGAAACTTTTTGTCAAGAGTCTCATTAATTTTTAACACTCAAAAATATTTTTATTTTCATTTTTAGCATTAAAAAAGTATTTTTAAATATTTAAAAGTTTATTTTTATTTGATTAATGAAAATTAATTTATTAAAAATACTTTTAGGTATTTAAAAATCACCCAAAAATTCATGAAATGTTCTAAGACATTTAGAAACATTGTCCAACCTTCAAACCAAATTTATTTTTTGATCTTGATGCATTTTGAGAATTTTTCATTGAATTAAAATCATTTTTGTGCATTATTTTGATCCAAACTTCAAAAAATCATTTATGCCTAACCATGAAGAGTTGGACATTGATTCTTTTTGCATTGCATTGTGTTTAGCATGTAGTTTGTGAGATTAAATGGTCATGATTTGATCTTTCATTTTCAATTTGTTTGGTAATTTTTCTTAATTGGGAACCCTAAAACCCTAGAAACTTAGAAAAATCATAACTTGAGTTAGGTTAGGAGTTGAGACCTCTCCTTTGGGCAGTGAGTTAGTATAGGATTAGGGGTCCTTTGAGTGCATTTTCAATTTTTTATAATGTTATTTGCTTCTGATTTTGGTTTTTGTTTGATGTATTGTTCATAAACCCTAATTTGGGCTTCCATATGCATCCATCTTGCATTCTCTTGCATAGCATGACTTGCCATGACATTCCATGCCTCCATTTGATTCATTTAACATCATAAGATATATTGAAAGCATGTTTGATCATTACACCTTGCATTTGTCATGTTGTATGCCATATGCATCTCATAACTTTTCATGTATGTTCATGGTTCTTAACTTGCCCCATTTGCATTCATGAGCTTGTATGATCATTTCCATGTGCTGCCTCATGTTTGCAGCATCTCATAGCATCATTAGTACCATGCAAATGCTTCTGGTTTTGTTTCTCATCATGTCATCTCATCCCATTTTGCATTGCATTGCATTTCTTTTCTAACCTTTCAGGTGGTAAGTGACTTTGAGAAGTGAATTTGCCTTCACTTCTCATAACTTTCTTCTCATCTCTCTCTTGCATCCATGCTGCATTTTTATATGTGTTTGAATTGGAGCTTGCTCATTCTTCTTCTTCCCATTTTCTTTCTTCAAGTGACTTGACTTCTTGAATGAAGCAAGTTGTTTTGCTTCTCTTGATCCTTTCATCTGCTTCCTGGTGGCTCCATTGAAGACTTCTCCTGAAAACCTCACAAACCTTAGGAGCAACCAAGCATGACAATGATTAGGGTTTTGATTAGTCTCCCCTCTCAGTTTCACCTTTGGGTCTCTTTTGAGTCTTCTTTTCTCATCTCATAATCAGGGACTAAACCCTAAAGGCTTTAAGGCTTTGTGATTAAGCTTATGCCTGCATCCTTCTCTTAGGATGGAGTGTATAACTTTAATCCTAAGTGTTGAACCCTTAATGTGTTTAACTCCCTTAATCAATTCACTTAATAATTATCAAGACATCAAGCTTGTAACTTGGGCCTTGCATTAGGGTTCTAATTCTTCCTTAACTGGTTAAGAAGGACTAACCCTAGTGTTAATGGACAAGTCCCCCTCAAGTTGTCTTACAAACCCTAAAAATCACTTCATCATCATATCATTAAATAAAACCCACTTAATCAAAGGTTTGTTTTGTCATGAGTTTAATCCCTAATCATGGATTAAGTTGAGGAGCTTTCTTCAGCTTAAACATTCTCATTTATTATCCTTCTATTAGGATGATGTAATGAGTCTGTTTAATCCCTGATCATGGCTTAACCTCATTACTCAACACTAAACAAAAACACCAAAAACATCTAAATAATCACAAGTAGGTTAATGATCTTAATCCTACATCAAAGGTGATTAAGTGTGAGAATCTGACTTCACACTTGAAGTATTCTCATTACCCCTAATCAGAGGGATGATGTGATGAGTTTACTAACCCGTTGGTTTAGGCTTAAGCTCATTAACTTATGACAAACTTTCAAAAGCAATAAAAGACTGAAAACTCAAAAACAAACAATGATCGTCTCCTCCGGGATTCTTTTCTCATCTCATCCACTCATAAACGAGAACTTGCTTCTTCCGTCTAATGCAAGACAGTTTGCACCTGAGCCAGACAGGTCATACACTTGAGCATAGGCAAGCAAGCAGTTCACCAGTCAATTTATCTTTCAGTCTCTTTGGGTCGAACTACGGTGTTCTGACTTCCTCATTGCACGAGAGGATACGTAGGCATAACTTAACAGTTATCGAACAAAAGTCTCTGTATATTCCCCCTCTTTCCAGCATCATTCTTTTAGCCTCATGATCTTGAGCATTTCACTCTTATTCTTACACTGACACTATACATATTTCACATCACTTTCCTTTACACTGACACCTGTACATCTCTTTCCAGCTATTTTATACACAAATTGCACTGACACTACCCCTTTAAAACACAAATCTTTTAAGCGTGGATCCCGTCGAGTACGGCGGACAATCTGGGTGCTAATACCTTCCCAGGTTGTAACCAACCCCCTTTCTCAGTCTCTCTGGTTCGCAACCGTCTTATCCATCTCTTTCTGGGTCTATGCAGCATTGCCTTTCCTCCGGGATAAAAATGCCTAGCTGGCGACTCTTTTCGTTTCCAGTGAGTTCACTGCTGTGTGTTCTCATTGTTCCTTTCGCCGACCGTTCGCGTCTGTACCCTATCTGACCTAGCTTCATTTAGTGGGAGCGACAGCTTGGCGACTCTGCTGGGGAGCCTTATACTGCAACCAGGGCTTCTGGTTCTTTTTGTGGGTTCCTCCTAGCGCTTGATTGATTTGTGTTTGCTGGGGTGTTATGTGCTACCTGTGCTTGTATATTTATTTTTGTTTATTGCTTTATGTACAGTCTGTTTACTGCTTTCTTTACAGTTTTTCGTATATCATACTGTCATACTGCTGGCTGGATCTGGTTTTGCTTTGGTGGGTGGGTGATTCATTGAGAGTTGAGGTCCTATACCTGGGACCTGAGTGACACCTAGGCTAGAGTGGTTCATATTCTTTCCCATTCCATCTCGGTCTGGTGCGGGAATATGAAACACGGTTCAGATATGGGTTTCTTCTTGAGAACTCTGTGTTGCAGATTTCCTGCAACGCTAGGGCTATCTGGGAAGCCTGCTAAGTCTGGATGACCTTTAATATTGACCTTCAGAAGCTGAGGTGAATTAGAGGAGGAACTGTTATGGTTATTGTAAACACTGTACCTCCGGGTTAGAAGTGTTTACACTTCTCATAACTGATCCAAGTCTGAGGATCCTTGTTTTAGAGCACCACCTGTGAGGGGGTTGGGCTGTTTACAGGTTTGCAGGTACACTTGACCTCAGCATACCCTGTTACCTTGTTTTGTTAAGAATACTCCATGTTGGAACAGTTCTTGTGATTCTAAACCCTGGACATGTGACTCTTTATTTGAGTCCCCTACCTTGGTTACTGGACTTATAGACCTCCATCTGGATTTCTTGAACACACTTGGACTTATATCAGGACACTTGATCAGATCCAGCTCAGTCACAAACCCTTGCATATCATTTGCATACATCATCATTTGCATCATTTTGACATGTGTTTATTTGTTTTTCAGGGTATCCATCCTATCATTTTGGCTTGGTTTTGACCCCTTCTTCAGCTTAGACCCATCTTCATCAACACTTGCTTCAGCTATCAGTCACCTGCTTCAGTCACTTGCAGCCTACCAGTGATCCATCTTCAGTGTTGTCCTCAGTCATCATCATCAACACCTATTCTCCAGCAACATGGCACCTAAGAAGAGTAACATCTCCTATCACTTCTTTGAGCCTGAGCTAGCCAGCATCAGGAGGATTCAGACCCTGATTACTCCAGGCCATATACCATACTTCAGAGAACATTATGGAGGAATCCTTGATATGGTATTGGATTTGGACCCTTCACAGAGGAGCCTGATACATACTTGCATGCAGTTCTATGATCCCCCTCTGAGGTGCTTCACATTTCAGAATTTCCAGTTGGGACCTTTGCTGGAGGAGTATTCATCTTTGGTTGGTGTACCCATCAGGGGTGGAATCCCCTTCAACCCTGAGATGGCTTTCCCAAGTAATGAGGAGATAGCCAAAGCATTACATCTGGAACCAGTTTTGATTGGGCAGAATTTGACATCTAAAGCTGGAATCTCTGGTTTTCATCTGGATTTCTTGACCTCTCAGGCTAGTTTGAAGGCCTCCCTAGGGGAGTGGAAGGCAGTCTGTGTCCTGTTGGCCCTTAGCATATATGGGGTCATACTTTTTGCAGATGAGCCTAGGTTTGTTAGCAAGAACGCAGTCCATCTTTTCATCCTGAGAAACCCAGTGCCTACCTTGCTGGGAGACCTTTACTACTCAGTCCATCAAAGGAATGAAAAGCAAAGGGGGAGATTAGTGAGATGCTGTGCACCTTTGTTCTATACTTGGCTACTCAGACATTTGCCAAAGACTGATGCATTCCTGAACCCTCACCAGCAGAAGAACTGGGCAAGAAGGCTTGTTGCTCTAACCTCAGATGACATCAGATGGTGCACTCAGAGCACCAAGGGCAGAGAAATCATTACAAGCTGTGGGCAATTTCCCAATGTGCCTCTAATTGGAGTGAAGGGTTGCATCAATTACAACCCCCTGCTGTTCAAAAGGCAACTGGGCTATGCATTGGTCCATCCTCCTAGAGCACAAGACCTGACTGAGACCCTTTATGTTGAAATCAAGCCTAATCTGGCTGTTGTCAGGCAGGCAGCCTGGGCCTGGGGCAATGTGCAGACTAAAGGGGTAACTATTCTTGGAAGATGCAATAATGTAGCCTCTGCCCAGTACTATGAGTGGTCACATGCCAGGGCTCAATTTTCTGGGATGCCCTTCACTATTGAAGATATGCCTGGACCTTCATCAGCACCACCTCCAGCAACTGTCAGCTTAGAGGAGTTTGAGAAATTGAAAGAGAGAAATGAGAAGTTGACTCAAGCTCTACAGAAGACCCTCTGGGAAAGAAGTAATGGTAGGTTGGATATTGAGAGGCTGGAAAAGTTGAAAGTGGAACATCTGGCTAGAATTGAGAAGTCTGAAGATTACATTAAGAAGTCTAGGGCTGGAGAGCAGATCTTGAAGAATGCCTGCAAGGAAGCTCAGTTCCAGAAGGCCAGGACTGATTTGTATCTGAAGGAGAGTCAGGCTAGGTGGGTCAGGATCACCGAAGCCCGTACTCAAGAGGACAAAAGGACTCAGGATAAGATGGAGCAGATGGAAGCTAGTGCAAAAGAGCAACAGGAAGCTCTGGCAGCAGCCCAGAGGGAGGTCTCAGAGTTGAAGATCAGAGCTGGAGTGAAGAGGTCAAAGGACCAAAGTCAGCACAAGAAGCTAACTGCGGCTGTTGCCACAAGGAATCTCCTTATCAGGAACCTTACAGAGCGTCCGGCTGATCCTGTGACTGAAGCACTTCTCAAGGAAGTTCAGGAGGATGAGTTCGGACTGGGTGTTTGACTTTTGTTTGTCGTTGCTTTCATTTTATGTACTTTTTCTTTATGTTGTATTTTTGACCCCTCAGAGGGCTTGTATTGTAAAAGAAACAAATATTGTATCATTTACCTTTTTTGTAATATATATGTTGGTTTGTTTCATCTGAATTCTTCAAGCAACTTCACAAGCATCTTCTTCAAGGGGTCTGGAAAGGTCAAAACCAAGTACCAAGTCGGATACCTTGGAAACGAATAGACACACCGCATTGCATACTAACCTTTTGTTTTGTTTTGTAGGTTTTGTTTTATTGTTACTAACTCTGTTGTGATCTCAGGAATTATTGCTCGACGACGAGGGTTTCCACTCAATCGACCACACAGATACCCCACCCGTAACAATCTTCCGGGCATACAGATGGATCAGATGCAGCAGGACCTTACAGAGGTCAGGAACCAGATGACCAACGAAAGGATGGAAATGAGGACTCAAATGACACAGTTTATGGAGGTAATGAACAACATGGCTCAAAGCCAGGAGAGGCTCAGAGCACTGGTGGAAGGGAGAAATCAGGAAGACCATCAGCCAGGGACTGCTGGCACCAGCAACAATGAAAGAGTCCAACCTCATGTCAATCCCCCAGTCTTTGGACCCCACCTCCATCCAGAGGCCAACATCCCTGTCAATATACAAGGGACTGCCACAGCAGGGAGGGTACTGCAAGAAGACCCCCAGGAAGATCAGTTCACAGTGATGGGAGCTGGGGAGGAGGCTTATGATAGAAGGTTGGATGAGATAGCTGAGAAGTTAAGATCCTTGGAGTCTCAAAACTCTTTGGGTTTTGATGTTATGGATATGGGCTTGGTAGACGGGGTCAGGATTCCCCACAAGTTCAAGCCACCATGCTTTGAGAAGTATAATGGGACTTCCTGTCCCCGGACCCATCTACAATCTTTTCTCGGGAGGCTAAAGGCCTATACCATGGACGAGAAGCTATGGATGTTCTATTTTGAGGATAGCTTGACTGGAGCTTCGAGGGAATGGTATTCCCATCTGACAAGAGCAACTATTAGATGCTGGAAGGACCTGGAAGAGGCCTTCATCAGACAGTATCAGTATAATCTGGATATGGCACCCAACAGGACCCTCCTAATGGGAATGTCACAGTCATCTAGAGAGAGCTTCCGAGAGTATGCTCAAAGATGGAGACAGCTCGCTGCTGCTGTCCAGCCACCCATGTCAGAAAGGGAGATGGTTGATATGTTCATGAACACCCTTCAGGGGACTTACATTGATAGGCTAGCTGCCTTCTCATCTACCAGCTTTGCAGATGTAGTCATAGTCGGGGAGAGAATTGAAAGCCTATTGAAGATGGGTAAGATCTCAGACAACGGTGCAAGCTCATCCAGTAATGCAAGAAAGCCTTTTGCGGGCCCAAGAAGGACTGGCGAGACCAATGCCATCCACACCAACAGGGGCAGGCCCCAATATGTTCATAGATCTGTGGCAGCAGTCACCATTCCCGCTCCAGCTCATCCACAACCAGCTTATCAACCTCCGCAACAAAACTATCAGCAACAACCTCAGTACCATCAACAAGCTCAGTATCCTCCGAGAAATTACAACAACAGCAACGCCAACAACAACAATCAGCAAAGGCCATTCCAGCAGAGGCCTTCTCAAGCCAATAGGGTGATCGATCCGATCCCTATGCCATATGCTACATTGCTGCCACAACTCCTGAAACTCAACCTGGTTGAGCTAAGGACGTTGGCCCCTCCAGATCCCAACAGTCTACCCAGGAATTACGACTCCAACGCCAGATGTGCCTTCCATTCAAATGCACCTGGCCATAGTACAGAGAAGTGCAGAGCCTTGCACATGAAGGTACAAGACCTGGTAGACTCTAAGGCCCTGAATTTCGCACCACCGCCCAATGTTAATAAGAACCCTATGCCAAACCACGGTGGTCCCAGAATCAACGCTATTGAAGAAGACAAGCCGTCTTATTTAATAACCAGTGTGGGGCAGATTCGGACACCGTTGGTAGAGATCAAGGCTCAACTCCTCGAATGTCAAATGTTCCCGGGGTGTGAGTTAGGGTGTGCTTACTGCAATATTTCAGTAAATGGGTGTGATAACCTGAGGAATGGCATAGATGGTCTCATTCAGAGTGGCCAACTTCAAATCACCACATCATTTCCAACAAATCCAGCAGTCTCATCAGCAGCAATTCCTGTATCTCCTACAACTGCAACAACCATTGTTCCTGACAACTCTTCGGCTTCATCAACAAGTACTTCATCTGTCATCTCAACTGATCAGCTATCAACAAATTTTCCTCCTACAACTTCATCACCACTCCATTTTGAAACTCCTACAACAACAACGCCCATCCTTCCAACAATATCTCCTACAACATCAGCAACAAGTCATGAAGATGTCTCAACTGTCACCATATTTTATGATCCTGAAAACAACTCTGCCTACAACTCAGAAAGTGCTGCTCCCATCAGAGCACCAGTCACAATTTATTATGATCCACAAACTATCACAGTCCCTTCTACAGCTATCATCAGTCCAGTCACTGTCACAGTGCCTGGACCAGTACCTTATGAAAGCAGTAATGCCATCCCTTGGCATTACGGCTCTGACATAAACTACGAAGGAAAGAAAATCACCCTTGAACCATCAACACCTGCACCACAAATAGACAATGTGGGAGGAGGCGGAGGCTTCACTCGAAACGGACGTCTCTTTGCTCCACAAATTCAAAGACCCACTGCCGAAGCAGAAGCTGCTGCCAAGGCAAAAGGAAAGGCCCGGTGCAGGAAGATCAAGCTGTTAAGGAAGCTTTGAAAACACCCTTTGATCAAGAAGTTGATGAGTTCATGAGAATCATCAAGAAGAGTGATTACAAAATAGTGGATCAGCTTCACCCGACGCCATCCAAGATCTCTATCCTATCATTGCTTATGTGCTCCGAAGCCCATCGGAATGCACTACTCAAAGTCTTGCACGCAGCTTACGTGCCCGAAGAGATCACCGTCAATCAGTTGGAAACTGTGGTTGGGAATGTTACTGCTAGCAACGGGCTAGGGTTCACCAATACTGACTTGACTACGGAGGGACGCAACCATAACAAAGCCTTGCACATCACCATGGAATGTAAAGGTGCAGTCCTTTCCCATGTGCTGGTAGATACAGGGTCATCCCTCAATGTCTTACCTAAAAAGGCCCTTGTGAAGCTAGAGTATGAAGGATTGGCATTGCGTCCCAGCAACCTGGTAGTAAGAGCCTTTGATGGTTCTAAGAGGTCGGTTCTGGGAGAAATCGAGCTGCCTGTAACGATTGGCCCACAAACTTTTAAAATGATCTTCTACGTGATGGACATTCAGCCTGCCTACAGCTGTTTGTTGGGTAGACCATGGATTCATGCCGCTGGCGCAGTAACGTCTACCCTTCACCAGAAGTTAAAATTTGAGTGGGAAGGCCAAGTCGTTACTATCTGTGGGGAGGAGGATATATTTGTTAGCCATCTGGCTACTTATAAATACATTGAGATGGATGGGGAGATCCATGAAACAATGAGCCAAGGGTTTGAGGCCCTGAATGTTAATGAAGCATCTGCTGTATTTGGAATCTCCATGTCATCTTATCAACAAGCCCGGAAGGTTGTTGAGGAAGGAACTGCCCAAGGCTGGGGCAAGGTTTTATCTGTGGAGGAGAAGAAGGACAAATTTGGGTTGGGTTACAGACCAACTCAACAAAATCAAGCAGAGGCTGCTGAGAAGCCTGGTTTTGTCAGTGGGGGGATGCTCACCCCTGATGCTATCAACAATTTGGAAGACGAGCTGGAAGAAGAACGCAACCTGGAAAGCTGGATTCGTCCAAAGATCCCGGGGAGCAGTATCTCAAACTGGTCTTCCCAGGAAATTATAAGAGTTACTCATGCAGAGTAATTATTATTTCCTGTATTTTATAGCATGCATCAAAGTCTTGCATCTTGCCCAAGATGACAAGACTCATTTTGTAATCGGGCCATCTGTACTTTTTGTGCAACAAGATTAATCAATGAAATATCAGACATCTTTTTGCAAATGAGTCTTTTTCTTTTCCGCTCACTGTTTTCCATTTTTCTTTTTGTACAAAAAAATAAATGGCGATGTTTTCAAAATGACAACTTTATTTCACTTTTCTAAACAAGATTAAAATCAATCACTAAAATGAACAAACTGAACCCTTGCAGAGAGTGCCTTCCAGAAAGCACCGACAACAGCACGGCTATGACTTTGTATGACTTTGACAATCCGATCAATCAAGCTGATGAAGGGGTTGAAGAAGATTACGAGCTTCCTGAAGAGCTAGCCAGATTGTTGAGACAAGAGGAGAAGGTTATCACTCCTCATCAGGAGGAGGTAGAAACGATTAATCTTGGTACAAATGAAGATGTGAAAGAGGTTAAAATCGGGGCCGGTTTACAAGACTCAGTAAAGAGACAACTGATTGACCTGCTTCAAGAGTACGTGGATGTGTTTGCTTGGTCTTATCAAGACATGCCAGGGTTGGACACCGATATTGTTGTGCACAAGCTGCCTTTGAAAGAAAAATGCCCACCGGTTAAACAGAAACTGCGCTGTACTCGCCCAGACATGGCAATGAAGATCAAGGAAGAGGTACAAAAGCAGTGGGACGCCGGGTTCCTTGCTGTAACTAGCTATCCGCCGTGGGTTGCTAACATAGTACCTGTGCCTAAGAAAGACGGCAAAGTAAGGATGTGCGTTGACTACCGGGACCTGAACCGAGCCAGCCCGAAAGATGATTTCCCATTACCTCACATTGATGTATTGGTAGATAACACGGCTCAGTTCTCGGTATTCTCCTTCATGGACGGATTTTCAGGATATAATCAGATCAAGATGTCACCTGAAGACATGGAGAAGACAACATTCATCACACCTTGGGGCACGTTCTGTTACAAGGTAATGCCATTCGGACTGAAGAATGCTGGTGCAACATACCAACGGGCTATGGTGACATTATTCCACGATATGATCCATAAAGAAATAGAATGTTATGTGGATGACATGATCGCCAAGTCCCTCACTGAAGAAGATCACCTGGTAAATCTGCTCAAGTTGTTCAAACGTCTGAGGAAGTACCAATTAAAGCTGAACCCTAACAAATGCACATTCGGAGTGAGATCTGGTAAGCTGCTGGGTTTTATTGTAAGCGAGAAAGGGATTGAAGTTGACCCTGATAAAGTCAAAGCTATTCAAGAGATGCCTGCACCAAAGACAGAAAAAGAAGTTCGAGGGTTTCTAGGTAGATTGAACTACATCTCAAGGTTCATATCTCACCTTACAGCAACCTGTGAACCCTTGTTCAAGCTGTTAAGAAAAGAACAAACGGTCAGTTGGAATGAAGATTGCCAGAGGGCTTTTGACAAGATCAAGGAATACCTGCAAGAACCTCCAATCCTTATGCCTCCAGTTGAAGGAAGACCTCTGATAATGTACTTGACAGTATTAGAAGAGTCGATGGGGTGTGTGTTGGGCCAGCATGACGAGTCTGGTCGAAAAGAGTATGCAATATACTACCTGAGCAAAAAGTTTACCGACTGTGAACAACGTTATTCACTGCTCGAGGAAACTTGCTGTGCTTTAGTGTGGGCTGCTCGCCGACTGAGACAGTATATGTTGACCCACACTACTTTATTGATCTCAAAAATGGATCCAGTTAAGTACATTTTCGAGAAGCCAGCTCTTACCGGACGGGTTGCAAGATGGCAAATGATTCTTACAGAATATGACATCCAGTACACTTCTCAGAAAGCCATTAAGGGCAGTGTACTATCTGAATATCTTGCTGAGCAACCCATTGAGGACTACCAGCCTATGAGATTTGACTTCCCTGATGAAGACATCATGTTCATAAAAGCAAAAGATCATGAAGAGCCTATTCACACTGAAGGGCCTGACCCGGAAGAAGAATGGACTATGATGTTTGATGGGGCTGTTAATATGAATGGTCGTGGTGTTGGTGCAGTACTCATTTCACCAAAAGGAGTTCACATGCCTTTCTCGGCAAAGCTCACCTTCAACTGCACTAACAACGAAGCTGAATACGAAGCTTGCATTATGGGTCTTGAGGAAGCCATTGACCTCAGGATCAAGACTTTAACTGTATTCGGAGATTCAGCTCTGGTAGTTAATCAAACCAACGGCAAATGGTACACCCACCAGGATCATCTGATACCTTACAGGGATTACACAAGGAGGTTATTGACTTTCTTCACAACAGTCAAGCTTGAGTATATCCCTCGGGACGAGAATCAGTTTGCAGATGCTCTGGCTACCATTTCATCCATGATCAAAGTTCAAGCTGCTAACTTTGTACCTCAGATTTCAGTGTCCAGACTCGACAGACCAGCATATGTATTTGCAGCAGAAGTTGTCAAAGACGAAAAGCCTTGGTTCCATGACATTAAGTGCTTCTTGGAGGATCAAACATACCCACCTGGGGCATCTTCCAATGATAAGAAGACTTTGAGAAGGCTTGCTGGTAGTTTCTTTCTGAACACTGATGGGTCTTTATACAAAAGGAACTTTGATATGGTACTCCTCCGATGTGTTGATAAGACAGAAGCAGACTTGCTAATGCATGAAGTGCACGAGGGATATTTTGGCACCCATGCAGGAGGGCATACCATGGCTAAGAAGTTGCTAAGATCAGGCTATTACTGGATCACAATGGATACAGACTGTTGTGCCTATGCCAGAAAATGCCATAAATGTCAGATCTATGCGGATAAAGTGCATGTACCTCCCAATCCTTTGAACATAATGTCTTCACCCTGGCCCTTTGCCATGTGGGGCATTGATATGATTGGCAAGATCGAACCGACTGCTTCAAACGGCCACAGATTCATCCTGGTCGCCATTGACTATTTTACCAAGTGGGTTGAAGCAGCTTCCTATGCAAATGTTACAAGGCAAGTGGTAGCCAGATTTCTGAAGAGAGATATCATCTGTCGATATGGAGTTCCCGAGCGAATCATTACTGATAATGGTTCCAACTTAAACAACAAGATGATGGCTGAGTTATGCCGGGACTTCAAAATCCAACACCACAATTCTTCTCCTTACAGGCCAAAGATGAACGGCGCTGTTGAGGCAGCTAATAAGAATATCAAGAAGATTGTGCAGAAGATGGTAGTCACCTACAAAGACTGGCATGAAATGCTACCATTTGCCTTGCATGGGTACCGCACATCAATCAGAACATCCACTGGGGCAACGCCGTATCAGCTTGTGTATGGTATGGAGGCAGTCCTACCGGTTGAAGTTGAATTACCCTCCTTGCGAGTACTGATGGATGTTAAACTGAACGAAGCAGAATGGGTTCGGTCCCGATACGAACAACTGAGTCTGATTGAAGAGAAAAGATTGGCTGCGATCTGTCATGGCCAGCTATACCAGAAAAGAATGAAGAAAGCCTTCGATCAGAAAGTCAGGCACCGAGAGTACCAAGTAGGAGACCTTGTGTTGAAGAGAATTCTCCCTCCTCATACAGACCACAGGGGCAAGTGGACTCCTAATTATGAAGGACCGTTTGTGGTAAAGAAAGTTTTCTCTGGTGGGGCACTGATGCTCAGCACCATGGATGGTGAGGATTTCCCGTCCCCTGTGAATTCAGATGCAGTTAAAAAATACTTCGCATGAAAATGACCCGCTGGACATAAAAACAGAATGTAAGTCCAGGCAAAAATGGGACATCCCGGCGAGTCAAAAATAGAATAAAAGACTCGGGCAAAAATAAGGGAAAATAAAAAATGTGTACACCCGTTGAGTTGAAAAGCCGCATTGGACAACTCAGGCAAAAATGGGTATCCCGATGGATTGAAAACCCGAAAGGGCGATCCATGCAAAATAAGGGAATAAGCGAACAACTGCATTCTGAATTCGTCTGTATTACCCACAACTTGGTAAGCCTCCAAAGGATCAAGCTTCAATCAGAATCAACCTTCTCCAGAAAGCAAGACGAGAAGAACGTCAAAAGTCATACGAGTCATAGCGAAAGAGGAAGCTCCTTTGAAAGCGTCGTCAACATCGCCAGCACTTTGTTTCTCAATTTGTAACAATCTCTTCATTTTAGGAGATTTGTTTCTTTGACTGTATCTCGCCAATTCAGGGCGCATGAATTAATAAAATCAGATTTTCAGTCACGTCTCGTCTTGTACATTTTATTTGCAAAAATGTCTGATGTCTAAAAGAAACTGATTGCATAGAATACAGATGTTTATCTTCAAAAACAAAAACGTGCTTGCAAAAAATATGCTTACTCTCAAGAGTGTCTAAACTCCTATGACGGAATCCAGTAAGGGGTACCTCGGGATTATTTTTGCGCGTTTCTATATCTTTGCAGGATTGCAGGTATCCAGAATGCAACATGGGGCATGAAAGCTTCACCCCCGCAAACTGGCAAATCAATACTCACTCAGTCTTAGCACCCAGGTGTTTTCTCCCCAGCTGAGTTGCCACCGATCACTTCCCCCAGCTGAGTTGCCACTTGTCACTTATCCCCGCCAGAGTTGCCAGGCATCACCTCTCCAACAGGGCAGTATTTGTAGATGCCCATATCCCCAGCTGGGTTGTCAGGTATCATCCTCAGCAGAATGCAAGATCCAGGGAACCATCTCCCCACAAAGTCTCAGCCTCTATTCAGAAGAGCAACGCATGAAGGAGTCACAACAGAGTACCGAAGGCTTCTACAAACCCCAGCTGGGTCCCTCATTACAAGGATATGTCCACCAGTGACATATATCCCCAAGCAGAATCGTCTCAATGATCTCATCCCCAGCTGGGATGTTCACTTCAGACAGATCGACCAAAGATCTTCGCAGCAACGGGATCCGAATCCCGGATCTATACCCCTCGCATAATCATAGCATTCGCATCATATTCACCAAACAAAGCGTAGCATTCCGTTTAATACGGAGCATGACGGCAAAAAATCAAACACATAGCATAATCATAAGCCATGTTGTGAGTCGAACACTTGTGAATAATAACCGTTCATCAACCATATACGGAAAATCCCCCGGAGTCCCCAGCAAAAAACAGTTGCCTCCTATTCACGAAACACCAGTATATAATCCCTTCGGCACCCGTCCGTGCCATCATTCCCCAGTAAGGTCGCCTGAACACTCTCTACAACAAGACCACCCGTATTACAGATACTTCCTGACACCCGTCCGTGTCAAACCACCAGCAGAAAGCCAAAGACATCATCTTTGCACTCACCTACTTGTATATACATTTCCTCGACACCCGTCCATGTCATATCCCCAGCGCAGTCACCTACACTTTGTATATCAGATACTCGTTTATATTACACTCTTCTCCTTTTTGACACTCGTCCGTGTCGCTCTCCCCAGCAGTTAAATACTCGTCTATGTACCAATTACTCTTATACTGTTACTCGTCCGTATCTTATATATACCATTTACATCCCCGCAGAATCAACATTGGTCCTTGTTCTTTGTTAACCAGTTGGTACTCGCCCGTACCAGTATCTCAGAACATGCGTCAAGCGTTTGTTTCTACCTGATACTCGTCCGTATCATAGTCTTAAGGATGCTCGTCCGCATCTTTGATCCATACACTGTGTCAAACACTTATGTCTTCTTGAATGTAGATACTCGTCTGTGTCTACCATTCCCAGGAAGAGTCCCTTCAGATTCAACACTCGTCCGTGTTCTTTGTTAACCCGTTGATACTCGTCCGTATCATCATCTCTGAACACGTGTCAGTATTTGTTTCTACCCGATACTCATCCGTATCGTAGTCTTAAGGATGCTCGTCCGCATCTTTAATCTATACACAAACCCCTAAACACTTATACCTTTTGTTTCTTGGATATAAACACTCGTTCGTGTTTACTATTCCCCAGTAAAACAAAATTCTTTTTATCTGACACTCGTCCTGTGTCATGATAAACTTCGAGAGCAGCCGTACCCTGCTAGGTGGTCGTCCTCCACCTTTTGATGGTCGTCCTCCATCATGCTCGTCCGATGGCCGTCCCCATCGTTGATATTTAGCAGCCGTCCCCTGCTAGGTGGTCGTCCTCCACCTTTAGATGATCGTCCTTCATCATTTTATCCAATGGCCGTCCCCATTGTTGATTTTGGTTATCTGGCATTCGTCCTATGTCATGACAAACCTTGAGAGCAGCCGTCCCCTGCTAGGTGGTCGTCCTCCACCTCTTGATGGTCGTCCTCCTTCATGCTCGTCCGATGGCCGTCTCCATCGTTGACCTTTTCTATCCGGCATTCGTCCTATGTCGCGATATTTTCGGCAGCCGTACCCTGCCAGGTGGTCGTCCTCCACCTTAGATGACCGTTCCTCATCTTATCCCCAACAGAGCAGCCGTCCCCTGCTAGGTGATCGTCCTTCACCTTTGATGACCATACCTCATCATCTGTTTATTTCATTTATTCTTTAACCCGATGGCCGTCCCCGTCGTGGTCCCTTTTCTTTTTAGCCCGATGGCCGTCCCCATCGTCGGTTGCTTTGCTTTATGAACTTGATGGCCGTCCCCATCATAATATCTTATTTTTCCCAGCTAGTCGGCCGTCCCCGTCTTTGCTTTACCATTTATCCCCAGCATGTCGGCCGTCCCCGTCATCGCTTTATTGTCTGCACTTTTCCCAGCATGTCGACCGTCCCCGTCATTGCTATTTACCCGGCAGTCGTCTTCTGCTCGACGGTCGTCCTCCGTCGCCCATACTTTATAATATACTTTATTTTCCTTTGCAATCTATATCCTTTTTCTTCTTCATTCTGTGAGTGCAAATTTTGGACTGTCTTTGGTATTCAACCACAAGTTATCTTGTTTGCCTGTTAAGCCGTCGCTTACAACCTGCACAGCTAACTCATGTTTGAATAGGGGCAGCTGTAAACACCCCAAATTTTCCCTCACCCATCCACCATGGCTTGTGATCATTTCATATGCATAAACACAAGCATACCACCTCATATTACATTTTTGATTCACTGCATAGATTCAAAGTCATCTGCACCTAGGGTTTGTGATCTGAGCAATCCAAGAGCTTCTTGAGCCACTCCAAAGGTCAACAATCACTTCAAAGGGGTCCATGTGTGTTCTTATATCACATTACACCCTCCCAAAGTCAAAAATGCCAAAGAATCACAAGAACTGGGATTGGTGTGGATGCAGAGCCAGGCTAGACTGCACAGATGACTTAAAATTAGGGTTTTGGTTTCAGAGGCCATAACTCCAAATTTTTTGGTCATTCTTGTTTCCATTGGTCCCTATATGGTATAGGGAGTATGCATATCAATTTTCATGAAGAAATTCCATGGGGAAGTCATCTGATCAAGGTTTGACTTTCTGGACAAGTCAGTGCAAAATCAGGGCATCTGAGGCCCCCAATGACCCAACCAAGGGGTGATCTTCATCATTTTGAATGTATATGACCTTTATTTGATCATATAAGAAGTTTGAAGTTCACAAAATTCAAGAATTACAAGTTTTTGCAAAGTTGACTTTTTAGGGCAAGTTTGACTTTTGAAGAATATGTCATTTTATGCCACTTTTCAAACCTTGCTTTTTGATCCAAAAATGCTTCAAATGGAAAAACTTTGGTCATGAAAGTTGTAGAATAGATCTTTCCCTTTTCAAAAAGTACAAGAACATGACCTAATTCATTTTGGATCAAAAGTTATGGTTCATCAAAGTTGGCAAAAATCACTAATTTTCAAAATATGCACCAAATGGAAAACTTGCAAAATCTTGTACCAAGGCAAATTGTGACTTCTAATTGACATCAAACCATTACACAAGCATCATGTAAGTCCTAAAGTTCAGATTGAACCAAGAGTTCCTCATGTTTCATGGTCTTGGGAGCAAGAGATTTTCATATGAACCAAAAGTGAACAACTTGCAAAAACCATCATCACACCTCACCCACTTGTTGCCTTGGCTGCTGAACCACCCTAGCCCTCTCCCCTCACCATGCTGCGCCAGCCCACACACTTGTACTAGCCTAGAACACAACCCATGCTTTCCTTACACCAAAGTTGACATTTTGCAAAAGGCACCTTACCAATCAATAAAGGCCAAGTCACATCATCTGACCAATGAGATTAATTTATGCAAAGAAAATGCTAGCCATTTCATACATCAAGCAAGGCTGAAACACACAAGAACATGACATTCACAAACTCACTCCCTCAAGCAAAACCCTTCGAATCTCTCTACACAACTCACAAACACAAAAACCAACTCCACTGATCAACTCACCTTGCTTCACTGAGCCAAAACCAGCAAGACTTAGGCCTGAACCAAGCAAGAACTGAGCTTCCCCATTTTTCACCCTCAAAGCCAGAACTTTCGAATCTCATTCCACAGCTCACAAACACCTGAACAAACTTCACAAACCTTCTCCATTCATCATCCTGGTCATAAAGAACCCTTCACCTTTGCCTGAAACAGCCTGAATCACAAACACCATTTTCACCTGAGCTTGAGCAGAAGCTGTTCAAACTCCTTAACCAGCCAACATAAACTTCGTTTAAGCATCCAAACATCATCAAGGGGTCACAAGGAGTGGTTTGCATCAAAGGAAGGGGACAGAAAGTTGCAAGAGTGAAAGCTTCGAAACTCAGGTAGCTCAAGAACATTTTTTCCAGAAATCGTTTTTAAAGTTCTTAAGTTGTTCTGCATGATTCACTGATTGCTCTGATGTCTTTAGTTTTGTAAATGGTGAAGGAATAAGGGTTTAATCGTGTTCTGAAACGCCCTGACCTAAAAAATGTTTTGTTTCGATTCATGTGATTAAGGAAGGATAAATGATGTTTGTGTTAGGGTTTTGATTCAGGGGGTCATGGGGATCATTTCTGTGTTCTTAGATTCCATTTTTGTTGTGTTTTGAGGATTTTAGGGATTTTCAGGTGGGGTTCCCACCGGAGAAGACGACCGGAGGTCTTCTCCGGCCACCTGAAAATCATTAGGGTTTTAATCCTGTAATTAAATGAGATTTGAATTTCGTGCGTTGGATTGGCTGACCAGGTTGACTTCGCGCGTGGATGAATGGTCCAGATTCACCATTAGAAACCCTAACTATGATTAATTAAGTCATAATTATATTTAACTCAGTTTGAATTTGGGCCACTGGATTGCGCGCGTGGTCAATCTTTTTCTTTCCAGGATTCATCTGGGCCCTCCATTCAGTTGACTTTTCTCTTTCTTTGTTTTAATTCATTTATTTCATATTTATTTTCTACAATTTATTTAAAATAGCCAAATTTGTTTAAAAATTATGAAACTTTTTGTCAAGAGTCTCATTAATTTTTAACACTCAAAAATATTTTTATTTTCATTTTTAGCATTAAAAAAGTATTTTTAAATATTTAAAAGTTTATTTTTATTTGATTAATGAAAATTAATTTATTAAAAATACTTTTAGGTATTTAAAAATCACCCAAAAATTCATGAAATGTTCTAAGACATTTAGAAACATTGTCCAACCTTCAAACCAAATTTATTTTTTGATCTTGATGCATTTTGAGAATTTTTCATTGAATTAAAATCATTTTTGTGCATTATTTTGATCCAAACTTCAAAAAATCATTTATGCCTAACCATGAAGAGTTGGACATTGATTCTTTTTGCATTGCATTGTGTTTAGCATGTAGTTTGTGAGATTAAATGGTCATGATTTGATCTTTCATTTTCAATTTGTTTGGTAATTTTTCTTATTTGGGAACCCTAAAACCCTAGAAACTTAGAAAAATCATAACTTGAGTTAGGTTAGGAGTTGAGACCTCTCCTTTGGGCAGTGAGTTAGTATAGGATTAGGGGTCCTTTGAGTGCATTTTCAATTTTTTATAATGTTATTTGCTTCTGATTTTGGTTTTTGTTTGATGTATTGTTCATAAACCCTAATTTGGGCTTCCATATGCATCCATCTTGCATTCTCTTGCATAGCATGACTTGCCATGACATTCCATGCCTCCATTTGATTCATTTAACATCATAAGATATATTGAAAGCATGTTTGATCATTACACCTTGCATTTGTCATGTTGTATGCCATATGCATCTCATAACTTTTCATGTATGTTCATGGTTCTTAACTTGCCCCATTTGCATTCATGAGCTTGTATGATCATTTCCATGTGCTGCCTCATGTTTGCAGCATCTCATAGCATCATTAGTACCATGCAAATGCTTCTGGTTTTGTTTCTCATCATGTCATCTCATCCCATTTTGCATTGCATTGCATTTCTTTTCTAACCTTTCAGGTGGTAAGTGACTTTGAGAAGTGAATTTGCCTTCACTTCTCATAACTTTCTTCTCATCTCTCTCTTGCATCCATGCTGCATTTTTATATGTGTTTGAATTGGAGCTTGCTCATTCTTCTTCTTCCCATTTTCTTTCTTCAAGTGACTTGACTTCTTGAATGAAGCAAGTTGCTTTGCTTCTCTTGATCCTTTCATCTGCTTCCTGGTGGCTCCATTGAAGACTTCTCCTGAAAACCTCACAAACCTTAGGAGCAACCAAGCATGACAATGATTAGGGTTTTGATTAGTCTCCCCTCTCAGTTTCACCTTTGGGTCTCTTTTGAGTCTTCTTTTCTCATCTCATAATCAGGGACTAAACCCTAAAGGCTTTTAAGGCTTTGTGATTAAGCTTATGCCTGCATCCTTCTCTTAGGATGGAGTGTATAACTTTAATCCTAAGTGTTGAACCCTTAATGTGTTTAACTCCCTTAATCAATTCACTTAATAATTATCAAGACATCAAGCTTGTAACTTGGGCCTTGCATTAGGGTTCTAATTCTTCCTTAACTGGTTAAGAAGGACTAACCCTAGTGTTAATGGACAAGTCCCCCTCAAGTTGTCTTACAAACCCTAAAAATCACTTCATCATCATATCATTAAATAAAACCCACTTAATCAAAGGTTTGTTTTGTCATGAGTTTAATCCCTAATCATGGATTAAGTTGAGGAGCTTTCTTCAGCTTAAACATTCTCATCTATTATCCTTCTATTAGGATGATGTAATGAGTCTGTTTAATCCCTGATCATGGCTTAACCTCATTACTCAACACTAAACAAAAACACCAAAAACATCTAAATAATCACAAGTAGGTTAATGATCTTAATCCTACATCAAAGGTGATTAAGTGTGAGAATCTGACTTCACACTTGAAGTATTCTCATTACCCCTAATCAGAGGGATGATGTGATGAGTTTACTAACCCGTTGGTTTAGGCTTAAGCTCATTAACTTATGACAAAATTTCAAAAGCAATAAAAGACTGAAAACTCAAAAACAAACAATGATCGTCTCCTCCGGGATTCTTTTCTCATCTCATCCACTCATAAACGAGAACTTGCTTCTTCCGTCTAATGCAAGACAGTTTGCAACTGAGCCAGACAGGTCATACACTTGAGCATAGGCAAGCAAGCAGTTCACCAGTCAATTTATCTTTCAGTCTCTTTGGGTCGAACTACGGTGTTCTGACTTCCTCATTGCACGAGAGGATACGTAGGCATAACTTAACAGTTATCGAACAAAAGTCTCTGTATATTCCCCCTCTTTCCAGCATCATTCTTTTAGCCTCATGATCTTGAGCATTTCACTCTTATTCTTACACTGACACTATACATATTTCACATCACTTTCCTTTACACTGACACCTGTACATCTCTTTCCAGCTATTTTATACACAAATTGCACTGACACTACCCCTTTAAAACACAAATCTTTTAAGCGTGGATCCCGTCGAGTACGGCGGACAATCTGGGTGCTAATACCTTCCCAGGTTATAACCAACCCCCTTTCTCAGTCTCTCTGGTTCGCAACCGTCTTATCCATCTCTTTCTGGGTCTATGCAGCATTGCCTTTCCTCCGGGATAAAAATGCCTAGCTGGCGACTCTTTTCTTTTCCAGTGAGTTCACTGCTGTGTGTTCTCATTGTTCCTTTCGCCGACCGTTCGCGTCTGTACCCTATCTGACCTAGCTTCATTTAGTGGGAGCGACACTTAATAATTCTATTGGGCCTAAACCACACACCCCCACAATTACTACTTCTAATCACCAAACAAGCCCATTCATCAAAATAGTGCAATTCTACTAATAACTCACAACTTAATTAATTCAATTTAGTCCAAGTAACAACAGTATAACTTAAATAAACTTAATTGACTTATTCAACTTAATTCAAACCAACCTAGCAACTCAACGCAAAACAACACCAAACATACGATAATATTTTATTAAATAAATAATTAAATAAATAGGGCATTACAACTCTCCCCCACTCAGAGCATTTTCGTCCTCGAAAATCTTACCTTGCTCAAACAACTCAGGATAAGACTCCGCATCTTGCTTTCCAACTCTCACGTCATGCTTTCTCCTGGTGCTCCTAACCAGACTACTTTTACCAATGCAATCTCTTTACCTCTTAGAGTCATTATTTCACGATCCGCGATTCGTACATGCATCGTCTCTACAGTAAGATTATCTCGTACTTGCACATCATCCATACTAATCACATGAGATGGATATGAAATGTACTTCTGAAGTTGCGACACGTGAAATACATCATGCAAATTCGAAATATTAGGCGGTAAATCCACTCTATAAGCAACATTTCCAACTCTGTCTGAAATCTGATACGGACCAATAAAACGAGGAGTAAGCTTCTTAGAATTCAACGCTCGCCCAACACCGATTATAGGTGTATTCCTAAAAAATACATGATCACCAACTTGAAATTCCAAATCTTTCCTTCGCTTGTCATGATAACTCTTTTGTCGACTCTGGGAAGTTTTCATCTTTTCTGGAATAGAATTCACCTTCTCGGTAGTCTCTCGAATAATCTCAGCTCCAAGCACAACACTTTCTCCTGATTCATGCCAACACAAAGGAGTTCTACATCTCCGACCATACAACGCTTTAAAAGGTGTCATTCCAATACTAGAATGGTAACTGTTATTATAAGTAAATTCTATCAACGGAAGATAAGTATCCCACGGACCTCCTTGTTCAAGAACACATGCTCTCAACAAATCCTCTAGTGATTGAATATTTCTCTCCGTCTGACCATATGTTCGAGGATGATAAGCTAAACTCAACCTCAACTTAGAACCCAATGCCTCTTGTAAACTCTTCCAAAAATCAGAAGTAAACCTCAGATCTCTATTCGACACAATACATAAAGGAACACCATGCAACATAATAATTACACGAGTATAAATCTCTACCAATCTGGATACTAGAAAACTGATGTTAATAGGAATAAAATGAGCCGAATAAGACAACTTCCTAAGCCTATTAAAAATCACCCAAATCAAATCATATCCTCTTGAAGTATTAGGCAATCGTGTCACAAAGTCCATTAAAATGTTATCCCATTTACATTCTAGAACTTCTAACGATTGCATCAACCCTGCAAGCTTCTGATGTTCAACTTTCGACTTTTGACAAGTTAAACATGCATACACAAAACGCGCTACATCGTTCTTTATCCCGGGCCACCAGAACAAACTCTTCAAATTTTGATACATCTTTGTAGCTCCTGGATGAATACTCAACCTACTTCTATGACTTCCTTCAAGTATCACTTTCTTTATTTCTGCATTACCAGGGATACAAATTCGATCACGGAATCTCAACACACCTTGTGCATCCAACTTGAAATCATTATTCTTAGACTGATCGATTCCTGCCATCGAATCTACCAACTTCACATCTAACTTCTGAGCCTATCTGATACTGTCTAGAAAATCATTATTAATCTTCAACATACCCAACATAACACTCTTCGGTGTCACTTCACAAACTAGACTCATATCCCGAAACAATTTAATTAGTTCCAACTCTTTAACTATGATTATCGACATATGCAACGTTTTCCAACTTATGGCATCAGCTACAACATTAGCTTTACCTGGATGATAGTTCAAACCAAAATAATAATCCATAAATAACTTCAACCACCTTTGTTGACTCATATTCAATTCTTTTTTATCAAACAAATACTTTAAACTCTTATGGTCACTAAACATTTCAAATCTAGAACCATAAAGATAATTTCTCCAGACCTTCAGCACAAAAACAACTGCAGCAAGTTCTAAATCATGCGTAGGATAATTCTTCTCATGAGTTCTCAACTGTCTCGACGCATAAGCAACCACCTTACTATTCTGCATAAGCACACCTACTAAACCCATCATATAAGCATCACAATATACCACAAACGTCTCTCCTAAATTCGGTAATGTCATAACAGGAGCCGATGTCAACCTCTTCTTCAATTCGGTAAAACTTGCTTCGCACTAAACATCCCCTACAAAATATTTACTTTTGCAAGTCAACTTAGTCAACGAAAGTGCCAACTTAGAAAAACCTTCGATAAACCTTCTATAATAACCCGCTAGACCCAAGAAACTTATAATCTCAGTAACCGAATTTGGAGTCTCCCACTGCAACAAATCATTAACTTTAGATGGATCCACGAAAAATCCACTACCTGAAATGACATGTCAGAGAAAACTAATTTCCTTCAACCAAAACTCACACTTAGACAACTTCGCATAAACTTATTCTCTTTCAAAATTTGCAATACTAGTTTCAAGTGTTCCTTATGCTCTTCTTCCAACTTAGAGTAAATAAATATGTCATCAATCAACACCACCACAAAACAATCCAAATAAGTATGAAAGATACGGTTCATCCCCAGCAGAGTTGCCAGCTGTCGCTCCCCGGATTTCCATCCTGGTACAAACGCGAAAGTGGCGCGGAAAAGAATAGAGTCGCAAGCCAGGCATTTTTATCCCGAAGGAACGGGAATGGTAATGCTGCACAAACTAGAAGAAAAGAAAGGAAGGACACGGTTCCTGCGAACCAAAGAGACTGAGTTCGGGAGTCGGTTACGACCTGGGAAGGTATTAGCACCCAGATCGTCCGCCGTACCAGACGGGATCCACGCTTGCAAAGAAACTGTTTCAAAGGGTGAAGAAATGAAAGCTGCTGCAAAGAAAATGAACTGAACAGGATAAAAGAAAAGAAAAGGGAACAAAAAAAGAAATGAAAAGGAAAAATGTAGGGAAAATAAAGATTGTGCTTGAACAGGCCCTACCCCGCTGCCTACGTACCTCATCTGGACAATGAGGATCAGAGTCGTCGTAGTTCCCCTAACTAGGGGTGGAAAGGATTGCTTGTGTCTTAAGGCTTGAGTTGCCTGTGTCAATGCTCAGGTGTTGCAGGCTCGGACGACGAGTGCGTAACCGTCTTGCAAAATGACAAGAAGAAGCAAGTTCGCGGATGGAGCGAAGGAGATGAGAAAATAATTCCCGAAGGAAAGACGCTTATTGTTTGTTTGTGTTTTTTAGAAGCTTTTTAGGAGTGAAGTTTGCATAGGTAAGTGTACCTAAGTCTTACTCACTGGGATGTATACATCTCACATCATCCTGAAATGGAACGCGCAAGAGGCACACCTATCTACGGAGGAAATCCCCAAATCTAGTCCCACAAGTGAAGGCTCAGACACACTGACCTATTAACATTTATTAAGTATTTTTTTTATTTTTGGTTAAGAACTGTTTTTTAGGCTTTCCTTTGTGAGGTAATCTCATGCTAAGACCTATCCACCACGAGGGATAACTTACACCTCTCCCCGAAACGGAACGCGTGCGAGTATCTCATAGCAAAGTCTCATGTCACATGAGAAGACTCAACCTTTACTAGAGTGGATTAAAATTAAGTTTGAAGATGAGAAGAGAGAGCACCAAAAGGATCTCAAAAGGTGAAAAATCTAAGGGAGAGTAGAATCCTAAATGTTGTCATGCATGGATGAACCTAGGTTAGTGAGGTTTGAATTCTATCCTAATGAAGAAGAAAGAAAGAAAAGAAAAGAAGAAGAAGAAGAAAAAGAGGAGGAGGAGGAGAGGTAAGGCCTAAGCCCAACAATCACAAGGTTAGAACAAATAATGATAAGAAGAGAAGAGATAAGATTTGGAGATGTGGGAATCACATCCACACCTCTCACTTACCAAAGCCCCTGAAATGGTTAGTGACACGGGTATAAAAGCAATACAAGATGAACATAATACCATACTAAAACCATACACCCAGAAGTGAAGTCATACACATAAATGTCCAATGCAAATACAAGTCACAAGAATGGGAAAAGAAACACACAATTCAAAATGGAACCACATGAATCACTATGGCAAAACAAAACAAACACGAGAAGGTGAAAAGCAAAATAAACAAATTACAAACTCAAGGTACAAGACCAGAACCCTAATCATGTTAAAAAAGTGTTTAAGAAGAAAAAGAGATGAAGGAAAGAGATGCATATGGTCAAGCAATTACATTATGAGAAGAAAGAAGCAAAAGAAGTGAGGTGGATATACATAAGAATGGAAGAACTCCAAAGGCAAACAAACTACAATATTTCCAAGACACAAACCACAACCCAAGATCAGAGAAGTATCCACATCCTAATAAGGCTCTAAACAAGATGAAGAAGTTGGCACAAGTGCCCTTCTAAGCTAAGGAATGAACTTATGATCAAAAAGAAACAAAAAGGGACAAGTAAAGAGCCAAAATTCAAATTAATTCAAGTGAACATTCAAAAAATCCACAACCTTGCACAAGTGATCTTCAAACATACCATAACAACATGCCAAAAGGAGGGAGAAAGAATCAGAATCTAAACAAGTCAAAAGGGAGGTCAAACATGGATTAGGGTTAGATGGCTTCACTCATAAGTTAAGGACCAAAATCAATTAATCAAGGTTCTAAAAATCAGGACAAAAATCACCAATAAACTACACCCTATTATGGATCCAGAGCAAAAAGAATCACTTAAAAACTCCAAACAATGATCAAGATGGAAAATGGACAAGTCAGCATGGTTCAAAATGACTTAAAATGAAATAATTAAAAGGAACAATTAATTTCCACGTGTCAAATAAAAATAAATGGAAAATAAAAATGTCAAAAATTAAAGAAAACTAAACAATCATTCATGAATTATTTTAGAATTTTTGGAAGCCTAGAACTATTTTTAAAAATTAAAAATCAAACTGTAATTAAAATGGAAATAAAAAGAAAATAAAATAAAAGGAAATAGGCTGGGGGTACGTATAGCAAGGGTTATCAGTTCAAATAAGTTGGGCCTCATATGCAGGGGGTGGGAATATCAAGTAAAGCCCAGTCAAAAGGTCAGCGCAGCATATAATAATATCATGGACATTCAATTATTCAGGAAAAAACAGGGGCTAATAGATCAAGTGGACGTGCCAGATCAGTCAATTCATTAAACTTAGTGATTAAAATGATTGGTTGGTAGTGAGGGAACATATTAATTGTGGTGTGGTGAGAAGCATGGACATTAATTCAGGAAAACAAAAACACGTGAGAGGGATGTGGTCTCATTTATGTGCTGGCAAATTGTGAGACGTCCAGATGCAGGATCCAAGGGTTGTTGCATCGTCTTCTTCATTTAACTCTGATCAAACAATTTCCAGAATCCGGTGACCGGAGCTAGGGCTCCGGCACCGGAAAACACAGACTTTGAACAAAACTCAACTAAAATGAATCAAACACTCCAGATCCAATAAATGAACTATGCTGAATCCAAAAATGGCAATGAAATTCACAAATGATCAAAGATCAAGCCAGATCGAACAAGAACAAAATCATACATCAAACTGAAATTTACCATATCTCATTCAATAGTCAAGCATTTTCAAAACAAAAAGGCTCAGTGCAATCAGCATAACACAAGGATCTAGAAGCACACATAAGATTACATTTCCAGATCCAAAAGTTTCAGAGCTTACCTGAGATTGAAGATCTTGAAACAAGCCAGAAAATAGCTTCCAAAGGTGCAGATCAACTCCTTTTATCCTCTCTTTGCAAAATAAATGCAAAAGAGAGGCTGAAACTCTCTAGATCTTGGAACCCGAAACCAACTGCACTTGAATGGCACTTGATGAAAACCTTCCTTTCAGCTTGAATTGATGGTATATTTTTGATCCTTAGAGCTCACTGAACAAGAATATGGCAAGGGATTGGAGAATGAGAGCCTGAAAAGAGAGATTCGAAGGCTTATGCTCTTGGTGAAAAAACTTTGAAGTGGTGAAATGTGTTGGATCTGGGCTCAAATAAAACCCTATCTTTCTTATATATGGTCTCAAAAAGCAATGCTGAAAGAATGAGAGCAAGAGCACGTGAGATGAGAGTGTGGGAGTGAAATTGCAAAATTTGCAAAATTCTTGTGATGAGGTGTTTTGCTCGTGCATCCCTCTCATTCCTTGCCCATGTGTGATCAACATCTCACCCTTAATTCAAAACAGAAATTAATCTGGCCCTTGGATGTAGGGATCACACTTTTCTCATGATCATGCATGTTTTGCACCTTGTGGAATATTCTTCTTTTCATGCACGAATTTGACACTATCTTTGGAGAAAATTAGATTTCTTGCAATGCCTTGGAATATTGTGATCATATTTGGCCCATAAAACAACTTGAAAATAAGTTTCATGACTTTTTGCATTTGTGGAAGATTGAAATTTCATGCCATGCCCTAGATTTCTTGAAATTTTCGAGGGGGCTATCTCTCTAACCACGAGGGCTATGAAAATGCTCTTGTACTTTTTGAAAATGGGAGGCTTTAATCTTCAACTTTCATGTTTGGCTTTGGTCCATTTGAAGCTTTTTTCACCAAGTTATGCTTACTTGAAAATTAGGGCAAAAACTTGCTAAAAATGGAAATTCTCATGTCCAAATTTATGCCAATTTTGCAAAACACCTCAAAACCTCATGATTCTTGATCTTTGATCTTGCCAAACCTCTTATAAGGTTATAAGAACATCCCTTGGCTAGAAAAATGGGGTTGGACCCTTTGAAATCTCACAGTTGACTTTTAGAATGCACAGTTGACCAATTTCTTCATTTACAAGCAACTGAAGAAATACTTGACTTCCACAATGAATTTTCTCACCAAATTTCATCCCTAGGATCCTCTTAACATATAAGATACTTTGCCCAAATGAAATGGCCAAATTCATAAGGTTTTCAAGCTTGAAACTCAAAACCTAATTTGGGATCATTGTGTAGGAGCTTTGCCCTAGCTTGAATTCCCTGATGATCTTCCAACCTTCCGAGCTTTTGTGAATGATCTTGAAATTGTGAATGCAATGTAGACCCCTCATAGGACTTGAACAAATCCATTGGGCCCCTTGTAATAGCTTGTGATGCTTCAAAAACCTCCACAGATGATCATATGCCTAATGCTAGGTCATGAGAATGTTATGCCTCATCTTTCCATGCTAAGATGCCAAGAATATGATATGTTCATGATGAAGATGATATGACATGATCCTTAAAAAATAAGAGGGCAAATTTGGGGTGTTACACATGTATTCCATGAATACTCCCAGCATATTAGTAACACCAAAAGGCATCACCAAATACTCATAATGTCCATAACATGTTTTAAACGTCGTCTTCTGAATATCCTTGTCTTTCACTTTAATCTGATTGTAGATGTCTTGAATTGGCAGAATTTTTGACCAACAAGAAATATTGAATTCAGTTCAGAATGTCCTATCAAATGTTGGGACATTATCAAACAGAGTATATGAACTTATTTCAGGATGTCTCACCAGATGTTGGGACATTGTGTTAATGACTTAAGTTCAGTTTTTCAGGATGTCCCAACAGATGTTGAGACATCTCAAACCTGCTACCAGAATTAATTATTGACTAACTGATCAGAGATATTTAAGGAGAGTTATCTGGAATTAATTAATGATGGATAAAAACAGAACAAGGCGCATCTGTAGGGAGTTTTATATTGAGGATTCAGATTAAAACAGAAGACCTAAATCACCTAGAATCTAGGAAGTAACAAACCCTAAATTCAAGGTGGAAGCTGCATGCGCATTAGGGCTGGATCATCCTACAGAAAGCCCAAATTACAGATACCTATTTAATCAACAGAAACTCACAGAATTGAGTACAAATTTCAGAAGACCAAATAGGGTGTCTAGTGTTTTAATAGCAGGTTGTTTTATTGTACCACTTTATGAGCTTTTAAGCAAAAGTGCATTTGTGACTTGATTGAAACTGTGAAGTAAGATCAAGATGTTTTGTTTGAAGTATGACTTCAATTTCATTAAACTTGTAAACAAAATCACTGTGTGATTGAGGGGGAGTGAGTAGGGTACTCTTATCTAAGTTGTGTCTTAGGTAGAAATTGCATTGGGTAGTTATTAAGTGATAGATTAAACAGGGTGGTTTAAGTCTAGAATTAATATTACTTATAGTGGATTTCCTCCTGGCTTGGTAGCCTCCAGATGTAAGTGTGGTTATACACTGAACTGGGTTAACAAACTTCTGTGTTGTTTACTTTTCTTGCTATTTAAGTTTTGGTTAAATCTGTCAAGTGTTGGGACATCTCTTAGGACATCTCATACCTGATCACAGAATTTCAATTGGCATCAGAGCAGGCACCCTGCCTGTTTATACTGGGTGAGATCTAAGGAATACAAATTTTGTAACATGGATAGAGATATAGGGTCAGTAAATAGACCACCTATTCTGGATGGATCTAATTATGACTACTGGAAGCCAAGAATGATTGCATTCTTAAGATCACCTGACAACAGGGCATGGAGAGCAGTCAATGTTGGATGGGATCATCCTGTCCAGGATACCAAAGATGGATCAAAAGTGCTGAAACCTGAAGAAGAATGGAGTAAAGAGGAAGAAGATTCAGCACTAGGCAACTCAAAGGCCTTAAATGCTCTATTCAATGGCATTGATAGGAACATCTTTAGACTTGTGCATCATTGTGAGCTAGCCAAAGATGTGTGGGATACTCTCAAAACAACTCATGAAGGAACATCAAAGGTAAAAATGTCAAGACTTCAACTTCTCACCACCAAGTTTGAAAACTTGAGAATGAAGGAAGATGAGACAGTTCATGAATTCTACATGAACATCTTAGAAGTAGCTAATACTTCTGGAGCTTTGGGAGAAAAGATGACTGATGAAAAGCTTGTAAGAAAAATCCTCAGATCTTTGCCAAAAAGATTTGACATGAAAGTCACAGCAATAGAAGAAGCTCAAGACATATGCTCTATGAAAGTTGAAGAACTCATTGGTTCCCTTCAAACTTTTGAGATGGGAATGAATGACACAAATATTAAGAAGAAAAAAAGCATAGCCTTGGTGACAAATACTGATGAAGAAGAAGATGATGAATCAGAAAATGGTAAAAGCTTATCAGACAACCTTGCTATGCTTGGAAGACAATTCAAAAAGATTCTCAGAGGAATGGAAGGCAAATCCAAACCCAGTGGAAGATACACAAACTCTTCTGAGAACAGGAGACCTTATGATGCTAACAAAAGGTCAAATTATGATGAAAAGACCAGACAAGAAAAAGGAATCAAATGCCATGGATGTGAAGGATATGGACACATCAAGAATGAATGTCCTACTTACTTAAAAAGGCAAAAGAAAGGACTATCTGTAACCTGGTCTGATGAAGACTCTGGAGGTGATTCAGAAGAAGAATCAGCCAAGCATATCACTGCTTTAGCTGGATTATGTGAGTCTGAAAGTGAATCCAGTGATGGGGAGCTTACTTTTGAAGAACTTGAGCAAGCATTCAAAGATCTATACAAAAGAAGCACTGAAATATGCAGTGAGGTTATAAAGCTAAAGAAGCAGAATGAGGCACTAGAAGATGAAAAAGAAAGTGATCAAGAGATCATTGACACCTTGAAAAGTGAAGTAAGTCTTCTCAACTCCAAATTGGAACACATGTCCAAATCTGTTAGAATGTTGAACAGCAGCTCAAATACACTGGATGTTATTCTCAGCAACAATAAGCATTCAGGGGATAAAAGTGGACTGGGATTTAACAGAGTACATAAAGATGAAGCTAGCTCTAGCAAAACAACTTCAAAATCCATACAGTCAAACAAGATGTCCCAACAGATGATTCAACATCAGGAAAAGAACACAAAGTCAAACATAATGTTCCAACAGATGTCTCAACATTATGGAAAGAACAAAATGAAGAAGAAGTATCAAAGATGGAGATGCCATCACTGTGGAAGATTTGGACATATCAAACCTCATTGTTATAAGCTGCATGGATATCCAAATCAGATGTTTCAGCAACCTTCTAAGCAGAAAATAGAAGTTACCAAGAAAGTGCTACATAAACATCAAAGAAATCAGCAACCTTCTAAGCAGAAGACAGAAGTCATCAAGAAGGTATGGAGACCAAAAGCTAGCATTCAGACTGACCAAAGCTACATACACAAGAACAAGATCAACAATCAATCCTGGATATCTACTAATGAACATCACACAGGGCAGAGGCATCAAAAGAAATCTCAACTCAAATGGTCAAAGAAAAATACTGCATATATAGCCCATACATCACTAAGAGTATCAGCTAAAGAAGACTGGTATTTTGACAGTGGATGTTCAAGACACATGACTGGATTGAAGAATCTGCTAGTAAACTTAAAGTCACATTCATCCAGGTATGTAACCTTTGGAGATGGAGCTAAAGGAGAAATCAAGGGAGTTGGAACCTTGGACTGTCAAGATGTTCCAAGACTAGATGATGTGCTGCTAGTTAAAGGTTTAACTGCTAACCTGATCAGCATAAGTCAATTATGTGATCAAGGGTACAGTGTAAACTTTACTAAAACTGAATGCATAGTGACTAACAAAGAAAAAGAGGTTGTCATGAAAGGAGCCAGATCTAAAGACAACTGTTACATGTGGGAACCTCAAGACTTCAGTCTTACTTCAACTTTCTCCTTAGCTAAAGAAGAAGAAGTGAAACTATGGCACCAAAGGCTAGGTCATCTTCATTTCAGAGGCATAAAGAAGATAATATCTATGGATGCTGTAAGAGGTATTCCTAAACTGAAGATTGATGATGGTAAAATATGTGGTGAATGTCAAATAGGCAAGCAAACCAAGATGTCCCATCCAAAGCTCCAACATCTGACAACTTCCAAAGTTTTGGAACTATTACATATGGATCTTATGGGACCTATGCAGGTTGAAAGCCTTGGTGGTAAGAGGTATGCCTATGTGGTGGTTGATGACTTTTCAAGATATACATGGATAAATTTCATCAAAGAAAAGTCTGATGTATTTGATGTAATCAAAGAATTATGCCAAAGATTACAAAGGGAAAAATCCAGCTGTGTGATCAGAATAAGAAGTGATCATGGAAAAGAATTTGAGAACCAAAAGTTCTTAGATTTCTGCTCTTCAGAAGGAATCAATCATGAATATTCTTCACCTATCACTCCTCAACAGAATGGGATTGTTGAGAGGAAGAATAGAACTATTCAAGAATCAGCAAGAGCTATGATCCATGCTAAAAAGTTACCTTTGTACTTCTGGGCTGAAGCTATGAACACTGCTTGTTACATCGATAACAGAGTTACTTTAAGGAAAGGAACTTTGTCCACAATATATGAAGTCTGGAAGGGCAGAAAACCCACAGTTAAGTACTTTCATGTGTTTGGAAGTAACTGTTACATTCTGGCAGATAGGGAGCAAAGGAGAAAAATGGATCCTAAAAGTGATGAAGGGATTTTCCTTGGATACTCTATAAACAGAAGAGCATACAGAGTATTTAATTCTAGAACCAAGGTTATCATGGAGTCCATAAATGTGATAATTGATGATGCTCCTACAGATATCCCAGAAGATGTTGGAACATCTGCTGATATCAAGATTGAAGCTGAAGAAAAGAGTGACCATTATGACTTCACTCAAACTGATACAAGGACAGAAGAATCCAGCAAACCTCCCTCCATCAGAATACAGAAAGATCATCCCAAAGATTTGATAATTGGTGATCCCAACAGAGGTGTGAGCACTAGATCAAGAGAAGTGATTTCATGTTCTTGTTTTGTTTCTAAAATAGAACCTAAAAACATCAAGGAAGCTCTTACTGATGAATACTGGATTTGTGATATGCAAGAGGAATTAGGTCAATTCACAAGGAATGAAGTGTGGAATCTTGTTCCTAGACCTGATGACATAAATGTGATTGGAACAAAATGGGTGTATAAGAACAAGTCAAATGAACAAGGAGTTGTTACAAAGAACAAAGCTAGACTTGTAGCTCAAGGATACACTCAAATTGAAGGAGTAGACTTTGATGAAACCTTTGCACCAGTGGCAAGGCTTGAATCAATCAGACTACTTTTGGGAATTGCTTGTATCTTAAAGTTCAAGCTATTTCAAATGGATGTGAAAAGTGCCTTTTTAAATGGTTATCTTAATGAAGAGGTATATGTAGAACAACCTAAAGGATTTGTTGATCCAAGCTGTCCAAATCATGTATACAAACTAAAGAAGGCACTTTATGGTCTGAAGCAAGCTCCAAGGGCATGGTATGAAAGACTGACTACATTTCTTATCAAGCAAGGGTACAGAAAAGGTGGAATTGACAAAACCCTGTTTGTTAAAGATGAAGAAGGAAATGTCATGATTGCTCAAATATATGTTGATGACATTGTCTTTGGTGGGATGTCTGACAGGATGGTCAAACATTTTGTCAAGCAGATGGAAGCTGAATTTGAAATGAGCCTAGTAGGAGAGTTAACCTACTTTCTAGGTCTGCAAATAAAGCAAATGGAAAACTCAATGTTCATTTCCCAAAGCAAGTATACCAAGAACATAGTCAAGAAATTTGGAATGGAAAATGCTACTCATAAGAGAACTCATACCCCCACACATTTAAAGCTGACTAAAGATGAAAAGGGTGAGAATGTAGATCAAAGCTTATACAGAAGCATGATTGGAAGCTTGTTATACTTGACTGCTAGCAGACCAGACATAGCATTTGCAGTAGGTGTATGTGCAAGATATCAAGCTGATCCAAAAGTCAGTCATCTCAATCAAGTCAAGAGAATTCTTAAATATGTTAATGGTACTTGTGACTATGGCATAATGTACTTTCATGGATGTAAACCAATTCTCACTGGCTTCTGTGATGCTGATTGGGCTGGAAGTGCTGATGACAGAAAAAGCACTTCAGGAGGATGCTTCTTTCTAGGAAACAATTTAATTTCTTGGTTGAGTAAGAAACAAAATTGTGTATCCTTATCTACAGCTGAAGCTGAATATATAGCAGCTGGAAGCAGTTGTTCTCAGTTGGTTTGGATGAAGCAAATGCTCACTGAGTACAATGTCCCACAGGATGTCATGACATTGTACTGTGACAACTTAAGCGCAATCAACATATCAAAGAATCCTATCCAACATAGCAGGACCAAGCATATTGATATCAGACATCATTTCATCAGAGATCTTGTAGAAGAAAAGGTGATTTCATTGGAACATGTAGCTACAAATCTGCAGTTGGCTGATATCTTTACCAAAGCATTGGATGCTACACAATTTGAGAACTTAAGGGGCAAACTGGGAATCTGTTTATGTGAGATTTAGCAGTTAATGAAATGTGCCAACATGTCATATGACATTGTATGGCATAAGTTCCAGATGGCAACTCCAGTCTGGTCAAGAACCTTGGGTATTCCATTCCTAATGATTTGCAATGTAACGGCTACTTATTTAGTAACAGCTTATAATCAGCTATCAATATTCTCATCACACTATCAAAAGCGAATCATATTATCTAGCTGTTCTTCAGAAATCATCAACCCTAAAACTCTTCATCCATCTTCCTTGACAATGTCTCAAAACCCTAGCACTCCTGAAGAAGTTCTCAACAAAAAAGATGTAGTTCATGCAACTCCCATCTCTGTGGTACCAATGAAATCAACCCCATTGGACGAAATCAGAGGAAGTGTTTCTCATGCTAAAAAGCCAAGAACTCCAAAAAGAGCTAAAGATCAAGTCTGCAGCAAATCCAAAGGCATTCCTTCTCCAGCAAACATGCCTCCAAAATCTTCTGACTATGTGGATGCTTCCATAAAGGAGATAGTCAACAAGATTCTTTTTGAACAGAGAGTGGTTAGTGGGATTTCTATTCCTCTAAACACCATGCATGCACCTCAAGAAGAACAAGCTCAAGCTTCAGAGGACACTCCTGCTCAACAGGATGTCCCAATAGATGTTGGAACATCTGAGGATGAGAAAAAGACCTCATCTGATGCTGATATTGAACAAACTGAGGACCAGAAAAAGGCCTCAAATGAAAGTGATGAAGAAGACTCTGAGGATCAGACCAAAGCCTCAACTGATGATCATATTTCTGCTGATCAACCAGCTGAAGAGGAGACTGCTCAATCTCCTCCTGTGGTGAATCTTGAGCAGGATTTTGATACAGAGATCATAGCCTCTGTAAGACCTAGCATAGCCAAAAGGCTCAGGTCTAGGAAAGGAAAGATGCAAGCAGAAATTGAAATTCCTGAGAAGAAGAAAGCTACCCCAAGGAAAGACAAAGCTAAAGCTGCCTTTGGTCCAACAAAACAGTGGAGTAAAGTCCAAACCCAGAAGAGGAAAGTTGTCACCCCATCAGACTCAGATGTTGAATCAGATGTCCCAACATCTCCTCCCAAGAAGAAACCAGCACCATCTAGGGCTTCAACTGCTGTTCCAGAAGCTCCCTTGGACAACATCTCATTTCATCATGTTTCAAGTGTAAACAGATGGAAGTTTGTGTACCAAAGAAGGGTTGCCCTTGAAAGAGAGCTGAGCAGTAATGCACTTGAGTGCACTGAACTGATTGATCTCATCTCTGCTGCAGGCCTCTTCAAAACAGTCTCAAATCTCTCTCCCTGCTATGAACTTCTTGTCAAAGAATTCATTGTCAATCTTCAGGAAGACTGTGCCAATGGTAAGTCTTCTGAATTTAAAAAAGTCTTTGTTAGAGGTAGGTGTGTAGAGTTCTCTCCTCAGATCATCAACCAATACCTAGGAAGAGAAACAGATGGACCAAATGAGCTAGGTAAGACAGATAACCAAGTCTGCAAGGTTATCACTGCAAACCAGGTCAAGGCATGGCCAGTTAAAGGAAAGCTCTCAGTGAGCATGCTAACAAGAAAATATGCCATGCTGAATAGGATTGGTACAACAAACTGGGTGCCTACCAACCACACATCTTCAATATCCACTGGCCTGACCAGGTTTATCTATGCTGTGGGAACTCAGACTAAGCTGGATTATGGTGCTTACATATTTGATCAGACCTTGAAGCATGCTAGCTCTTCTGCAACAAAGCTGCCAATAGCTTTTCCCTCCTTGCTGTGTGGTATAGTGCTCAATCAATACCCTGGAATCCTCACTGAAAAGGACACAGTTTGCAAAAGAGAAAGCCCTCTGGCTTTTCACTACAAATTGTTCCTTAGTCATCATGCAGCAGATGTTGAAGCACCTTCTGGGACATCTGCAGGTCCTTCAACTGCTAAGACTCCAATCTCCAAGACTGCATTAATTGCTGAACTAAAGAGCACCTGCAAAGAACTTGAAGCAAGGAAGCTGAAACTTGAAGAAATCATCCAAAGGCTGGAGAGTGAAGGAGATCAGAAAGCTGCCTCTGATGAAGAAACTGAAGTTGATGAAGAAACTGAAAGTGATGAGTCTGAGTGATCATTGTATGTGAGGACAAATGTAATGACAGCTGCATTGTAATTTAGATTTAGTCTCTTTGGCCCCAAAATTTGTGTCTAACAAGGGGGAGAACAACACCAACAACAATATGTAAACAACAATGTGTAATGCTGTTTGATTATGAATGAAAAATCTGTTTGCTTCTGAACTGAATAAGTTTTTTTCTGTTGCAACAAGACTGGATACATATATGTTTGAGGGGGAGTAATCTCAAATATGAATCAACAGAAAAGTAATGTTATACTCTGATAAAAGAACTTCTGCTGCACTCTGAAAACCAGAAAAGATGTTAGCCAAAAATTAGCCAAAGGGGGAGTTTGTAGATGTCTTGAATTGGCAGAATTTTTGACCAACAAGAAATATTGAATTCAGTTCAGAATGTCCTATCAAATGTTGGGACATTATCAAACAGAGTATATGAACTTATTTCAGGATGTCTCACCAGATGTTGGGACATTGTGTTAATGACTTAAGTTCAGTTTTTCAGGATGTCCCAACAGATGTTGAGACATCTCAAACCTGCTACCAGAATTAATTATTGACTAACTGATCAGAGATATTTAAGGAGAGTTATCTGGAATTAATTAATGATGGATAAAAACAGAACAAGGCACATCTGTAGGGAGTTTTATATTGAGGATTCAGATTAAAACAGAAGACCTAAATCACCTAGAATCTAGGAAGTAACAAACCCTAAATTCAAGGTGGAAGCTGCATGCGCATTAGGGCTGGATCATCCTACAGAAAGCCCAAATTACAGATACCTATTTAATCAACAGAAACTCACAGAATTGAGTACGAATTTCAGAAGACCAAATAGGGTGTCTAGTGTTTTAATAGCAGGTTGTTTTATTGTACCACTTTATGAGCTTTTAAGCAAAAGTGCATTTGTGACTTGATTGAAACTGTGAAGTAAGATCAAGCTGTTTTGTTTGAAGTATGACTTCAATTTCATTAAACTTGTAAACAAAATCACTGTGTGATTGAGGGGGAGTGAGTAGGGTACTCTTATCTAAGTTGTGTCTTAGGTAGAAATTGCATTGGGTAGTTATTAAGTGATAGATTAAACAGGGTGGTTTAAGTCTAGAATTAATATTACTTATAGTGGATTTCCTCCTGGCTTGGTAGCCTCCAGATGTAAGTGTGGTTATACACTGAACTGGGTTAACAAACTTCTGTGTTGTTTACTTTTCTTGCTATTTAAGTTTTGGTTAAATCTATCAAGTGTTGGGACATCTCTTAGGACATCTCATACCTGATCACAGAATTTCACTGATGATAGCTTGATCTTAAAACAATCTTGATAAACACACAAGCACCTACCAATTGATCCATCAAATCATCTATTCTCGGAAGTGGATACTTGTTTTTAATCGTCACTTTGTTCAACTGTCTATAATCAACACAAAGTCTCATACTTCCATCTTTCTTCTTTACTAACAACACTAGAGCTCCCCACAATGATATATTGGGTCTCACAAACTTCTTCTCAAGTAGATCTTCCAATTGCTTCTTTAATTCTTACAATTCAGATGTAGACATATTGTATGGTGCCATAGACATTGGTCTAGTACCAGGTACAAGATCAATCACAAATTCAACTTCTCTCTCTAGTGGTACATAAGGATTTTCACCAGGGAAAACGTCAGGAAATTCTCACACCACCTGCAACTCCTCAATCTTAGATTTGCTCTCAATGAAAAACATCGCCATCAACGAAAACATCTGAGCTTTTTCTTTCATCAACTTCTACAACTCTCTAAAAGACAACAAACTAACTCTTTCTTCTCCAGGAGTAGAAAACATCACCGACTTACTATAACAATTGATATGAACATAGTTATACTCTAACCAATTCATTCCTAAGATCACATCCATTCCGGTTAACAGTAAACATACCAAATCAACATAAAAGTCTCTATGGAGAAAATACAACAGGAACTTCAAACACACAAGAGAAGTAGTCACCGATCCCTTAGTCGGAATCTCGACGACCAATTCTCCATTCATAGCAGGCAACTTAAGACCCAATATTTTAACATATCAGCAGCAATAAAGCAATGAGTAGCACCGGTATCAATAATAGTAATTAAAGGAGTATTATTAATGAAACATGTACCTCAGACGAGTCTGTCCTCATTAGTTGTCTGAGTCCCAACCAACGTAAACACCTTTCCAGTCTGCGTCTTCTTTGGTTTCTCACACTGACTACCAATGTGTCCCTCTTCACCGCAGTCAAAGCAGATAATATCTTTATGCTTACATTCGGATATTGCATACCCAGTCTTACCACAACGGAAACACCTCTTCGCCATAGCAGTACACAAATTACTCTTGTGACCAGGTTTCCCATATCTGAAACAAACAATACCAGCAGGAGCATCTCCCCCACTAGTTCTCTTACCATTAACCATTTTATGTTTACCTTTCCCAGCTGGAGCATCATAAGGCTTACCACGACTCTGGTGGTGGTTGCCCTTCCTCTCATTAATAATCTTGTAATGAGCATTATTATCCTCTTTATAAATCCTACAACTATCAACAAAATCAGCAAAGACACAAATCTTCAAATATCCAACTACCTTCTTAATCTCAGGACGCAACCTATTCTCAAACTTAATGCACTTCAAAAATTCAGCATTCGCCTCATTATAGTGCGGGTAAAACTTAGCCAACTCAACGAACTTCGCGGCATAATCAGTAACCGACATGTTACCTTGCTTTAGCTCGATAAATTCAATCTCCTTCTTTCCACAGACATCCTCCGGGTAATACTTCCTCAGAAATTCCCTACGAAACACAACCCAAGTGATCTCCCCACCTACAACATCCAATCTCTGGCAAGATCAAGCATCATCTCCAGCATTCGACAAATTCTGCACAGCTTGAGCCATTGTATGCATATCAGCAGCCATTGCAGCATTGTTCCTTCCAGCCATCTCAGCTTAATTACTACAACACAACAAAAGTTAGAACTAGATAACAATACTCGATTGTTGAACAACTACGACTCGACAACTTGGCTGGACGAACCGACCTGCTCTGATACCACTAATGTAACACCCCAATTTTACCCGATAATTATTAATAAAGTCAGAGTATCAGAGTTCAACGAAACAAATTGAGATGATACATTTTCAACATTAAAACAAACAAGATTCAACACCAGATAGTCTTTAAAATGATTACTTCATTAATACGCAGTGAATTCATAAAATTCAACTCAAAACAACTTAAATCGTATTCAACATGAAAATAACTCCAAAAGCAATAGTTCTTTAATCAAACAACTTTAAAATTATCAGCAACTATAACAAAAGCAACATTACCATAAAACAAACATTATCACCCCAAGTGCTACGTATCAGAGCGACAACACCGACTCAAATCTACTAAGGTACTCCGTTCTACTCTGGATTACCTGCAAGTTACCAACAGAGGGCAACATTCAAACAAAAGGGGTGAGATATCTAAATATATAATCAATCATATGATAAATAACATATTAAATTAGATGACATAAATCACCACTTCACAACTTAAAAAACAACGTAAAAAAAACAATCACCAGATACAACACGACAACACAATATGCAACTTAGACAAATGTGATGCATGTGGTACCATCGAAGCAAAAATCCCAACTTATAATCATACCAATTAATAGAGGCGTCAATACAAGGCATAAGCCTTCAACTTTATTCTTGCCAATCCATACCAACTTACTGAACAAAGAGCTCCAACTTTAATAATGATATGATATGCGACTCAACATGATTATCAACCAACAAAAAATATAACGAAATAACGATACAACAACATCCAACTTTGGCCAAAGGCCTACAACTCATAATTTTGCCATTTATAAGGCACAATAACATGCAACATTAACCAACCACTTTTCAACTTACAACAAACAACACTACACAAGTACAACAAATTATATCACACTCATTATTTACAAAAATCCCGACTACAACGATTAATTAAACTAAATAACATGTTCTTTTATTACTACTTATTATTAATTCATTAACATGTTTTTAATAACTCCATCACAGCAACCAACATGCCAACCTGCTACTAATCATATTCAACTTTTAACTAGTTTTCCTTTACTAATTCATTTTTATATCACTTATTAACTCTTTGTTAATTAATTATTGCAACCTATACTATTTCATATAGTATCCTACAACTTATTCATGTTACAGGAATTAATTTATGACAAACCAAATTTAGCAGACATCAGAAAATACAACACAGAAGCCAAAACGAAGAATTCTCCCAACCCCATGTGACCCTCGTCACAAATGGGCTTGTGACGATTGTCCTAGGGATATGACAGACGTCACAATTCCCAGACAGATGTTAGGCTTAAGAGACGGTCGTCGCACAGCCAAAACTACAATTTTCTTTGTTTCTCTCTACTTCGTCTTTGTAACTTTTCTCAATCCAAATTCCAATTAATCCAGCACGACAATTCACAGTAACTCAACATCACAATTTCTTAATCATCTAAAACATCTTATTTATTACAAACAACTTATTCATCAAACAACTTATTCATCACAAACAAAACAATAATTGACAGTAACAATTTATGTACCCAATCCCATACGAATTCATCATATAATATCGATTATAAGGTTAGAACCCCACCCTTACCTTTGGATTGAATGAGACTCTAACGCTTGATCAGAACCCTAGTTTTTCCTCTCCTATGAACTTCACATAACTTCCTTTTCTCCATTTCTGGTTTTCTCCTTATTCCACTGACAAACTAATTTTCTATAATTCTAATTACTTATGGTTTTATTTTAAATCTTAATAATTCTATTGGGCCTAAACCACACACCCCCACAATTACTACTTCTAATCACCAAACAAGCTCATTCATCAAAATAGTGCAATTCTACTAATAACCCACAACTTAATTAATTCAACTTAGTCCAAGTAACAACAATACAACTTAAATCAACTTAATTGACTTAATCAACTTAATTCAAACCAACCTAGCAACTCAACGCAAAACAACACCAAACATACGGCAATATTTTATTAAATAAATAATTAAATAAACAGGGGGTTACACGTCCCCCCAAAAACTGTCCCAAAACCGCTTGTTACCCTGCTCAAGACAAGAATCTGAAATCTCATCACATGAAGACTCCCCAGATGAAGAACACATAATAACAGGTGGAGAAACACACACTCGAAATAGATGGATTCAAATCATTCTTCATATAACCTCCACGTCTAAGGGGGAAATATATGAATGCGAAATTTCGAAGCCCTTCACCTTAAGATTCTTCTAGAAAGACCCATTCCTGATCGAAGACAGGAAATTAAAATGTTGAGGAAGAAAAGCCTCATTCGCCTGATTCTCCTGATCCATTGAAGGGCTACGGCCATGGAGAAAATTATTATGATGGGCCCCCAATGGAGGATTAATTTTGGCCCTAAACTAATCCCCGCAACAAGACTTGCTAGCCAGGCCCGAAACTTTCTCCACACAAGCCAAAGAAACAACTTTCATAAAATAGGCCTCAGAAACACCCGACACAATACCCTACAAAGCATCATCAAAAGACCCTTCCACGTCATTACACAAAACCCCATCATGGCTAAAAGGAAAAACTGCCACATTAGCTTTGGCTAAGTCCTTAACACAAACCCCCACATCTTGGGGCGTAGACCTAAACAGATTAGCACCAGATTCAACAAAAGAGGCCCCTCCAAACACATAAACCTTGTACTCCATGTTAACATCAGAAAAGTAATTATTTGTCTTGAGAACCTCAGGATCAGGGTCACCCAACTCACATATAATTTTATTAAACCTATTCCTTAGAATTGAACTAGGAATCTTACATGAATTAAGAACTGAACTTGCTTATCTAAACTATTCTCATATTGATCTATAATTAAAGACAGGATCTAAAATTAGGAGGAATAAAGAGGAGATCTAAAATTAAAGACTTTTCTAGAAGTTCAAAAGTTTTCAAACACTCCAAAATGAAGTCGAGGGTCACATCATGTTGCAACAACTGAAAAAAGGATTTTATAATATATGAAAACCCTTTAAATAACCTCCTACAAAATGCAACATTGCCTAAAAACTCCCAAAACCTTAATAATTTAAGCGGTGGAAAATTTTGCAACCACCTCCACATTTTCTTGATCATATCTTGAGGTCACTAAGACACTTGTAATGTTAAAATTATGACTAAATATTCAGGCTAAAAGAAGTTTCATAGATGGATTTTGAACAAAGTTAGATTATGTGACATCCACTTAAGAATTTTAATGTTCCTCACATACTAACTCCATCAATGAACCTCTAGGACTTTTACAATGTTATATTTTGCCATATTCAACAAATTTTTGAGTTATTAGTCTAAAAGGATTTCTTAATGCACTAGTTTATTGGGCCATCCTTGAGTTATTAGTTTAAGAGGATTTCTTAATGCATTCTATATGTTTCTTAGACACCACGCAAAAATATTAAAATGTCTTTAGTTTTTGGAGATGCATCCCTGAATGCATCTATTACACACTTAACGCAGACGATTATGAGTGGCATCCTATAAGTTGAGTATGTTTAATTCTAGAGATTAATCTCCGGAATATTTTTGTAGATACATTTCCATAACGCAAACACATTAACACCAAAGAGTGACACCAAAAACATGTAATTTTCCAAAATGAAATTAACATTTATAAAATAAAATAAGCATTACAAGATGATTTCAACATAAAATGCAACATTACACTTCAATATCCATATGGATGCTTCAACATCTTTGTAATATATTTGATCGATCTTGAAATCATCATTCCAACTCGTGCGTAACTTTTATTTCAAAACAGAAATATGTATTCCACATAGCCTTTACATCTGCATCCGTTTTGAGCTCAAAGTTTATGAACTCGATCTTCCCTCCATTGTCAATCGACGGTGAATAGTACTCAAACTTCACAATCCTTCGATTGTCTTTGAAAGGTAGGAGATTATGGATTTCATTTTTAATATCTGCAAGAGAGGTGTACTCAATGAGCTTAAACTTTCGTTCGGGTGTCGAGTTGGAGAAGGAGATATTTGCGACATACCAGATTATGTTTATTTGTGACATTTGAGACATTTTTCAGCTTGTGTGAAATATAACATAAGATCACCTTAATTTATAGAAGTCATAGAACAATATGGACCATTCAAAAATTGGCATGCTAATTCCAGAGATATATCTCTGATTTTGTACCCTTTATCTTGTTCTGGATATGCATCTCCAGAACCTCTTCTGAATAGGTTTGAAAACAGAACCATTGTGTAGATGTTTAAGAATTGGCAGAATTTTTGACCAAACAAGAAATGTTAAATTCAGTTCAGAATGTCCTATCAGATGTTGGGACATTAGCAAACAGAGTATGTGAACTTATTTCAGGATGTCTCATCAGATGTTGGGACATTGTGTAAATGACTAAGTTCAGTTTTGTTAGGATGTCCCAACAGATGTTGAGACATCTCAGACCTGCTACCAGAATTAATTATTGATTAACAGATCAGAGATATTTAAGGAGAACTATCTGGGATTAATTAATGCTGGATAAAAACAGAACAAGGCGCATCTGTAGGGAGTTTTAAATTGAAGATTCAGATTAAAACAGAAGACCTAATGCACCTAGAATATAGGAGGTAACAAACCCTAAATTCAAGGTGACAGTTGCTGCACATTAGGGCTGGATCATTCTACAGAAAGCCCAAAATTCAGATACCTATTTAAACAACAGAAACTCATAGAATTGAGTACGAATTTTAGAAGACCAAATAGGGTGTCTAGTGTTTTAATAACAAGTTGTTTTTATGTACCACTTTATGAGCTTTTAAGCAAAAGTGCATTTGTGACTTGATTGAAACTGTTAAGTAAGATCAAGCTGTTTTGTTTGAAGGATGTCTTCAATTTCAGTAAACTTGTAAACTTGATCACTGGGTGATTGAGGGGGAGTGAGTAGGGTACTCTTATCTAAGTGAGTCTTAGGTAGAAATTGCATTGGGTAAGTATTAAGTGATAGATTAAACAGGGTGGTTTAAGTCTAGAATTAATATTACTAATAGTGGATTTCCTCCTGGCTTGGTAGCCTCCAGATGTAGGTGTGGTTATACACTGAACTGGGTTAACAAACTTCTGTGTTGTTTACTTTTCTTGCTGTTTAAGTTTTGGTTAAATTTGTCAAATGTCCTATTAAGTGTTGGGACATCTCTTAGGACATCTCATACCTGATCACAGAATTTCAATTGGCATCAGAGCAGGCACCCTGCCTGTTTATACTGGGTGAGATCTAGGGAAAACAAATTCTGTAACATGGATAGAGATATAGGGTCAGTAAATAGACCACCTATACTGGATGGTTCTAATTATGACTACTGGAAGCCAAGAATGATTGCATTCTTAAAGTCACTTGACAACAGGGCATGGAGAGCAGTAAATGTTGGATGGAAACATCCTGTTCAAGACACCAAAGATGGATCAATAGTTCTGAAACCTGAAGAAGAATGGAGTAAAGAGGAAGAAGATTCAGAACTAGGCAACTCAAAAGCCCTAAATGCTTTATTCAATGGCATTGATAGAAATATTTTCAGACTAGTGCATCATTGTGAGCTGGCCAAAGATGTGTGGGATACCCTCAAGACAACTCATGAAGGAACATCAAAAGTAAAAATGTCAAGACTTCAACTTCTCACCACCAAGTTTGAGAACTTAAGAATGAAGGAAGATGAATCAATTCATGAGTTCTACTTGAACATCTTGGATATAGCCAATACTTCTGGAGCCTTGGGAGAAAAGATGACTGATGAAAAGCTTGTAAGGAAGATTCTCAGATCTTTGCCAAAAAGATTTGACATGAAAGTCACAGCAATAGAAGAAGCACAAGACATATGCTCCATGAAAGCTGAAGAACTAATTGGTTCCCTTCAAACTTTTGAAATGGGAATGAATGACACACATGCTAAAAAGAACAAAAGCATAGCCTTGGTGTCAAATACAGATGAAGAAGAAGATGATGAATCAGCAAATGACAAAAGCTTATCAGAAAACCTTGCCTTGCTTGGAAGACAATTCAAACAGATTCTCAGAGGAATGGAAGGCCAATCCAAATCCAGTGGAAGAAACACAAACTCTGAGAACAGGAGACCATATGATGCTAACAAAAAGTCAAAGTTTGCTGAAAAGACCAGTCAAGATAAAGGAGTCAAATGCCATGAATGTGAAGGATATGGACACATCAAGTTTGAATGTCCTACCTACTTAAAGAGGCAAAAGAAAGGACTCTCTGTGACCTGGTCTGATGAAGACTCAGGAGAGTCAGAAGAAGAATCAGCTAAGCATATTACTGCTCTAGCTGGACTGTGTGAATATGATAGTGATACCAGTTGTGGAGAACTTACTTATGAAGAACTTGAGCAAGCATTCAAAGATCTATACAAAAGAAGCTCTGAAATATGCAGTGATGTTATAAAGCTAAAGAAGCAGAATGAGACTTTAGAAGATGACAAAGCAAATGATCAGGAGATCATTGAAACCTTAAAAAGTGAAGTAAGCCTTCTCAACTCTAAATTGGAACATATGTCCAAATCTGTTAGAATGTTGAACAGCAGCTCAAACACACTGGATGTTATTCTCAGCAATAATAAACATTCAGGGGACAAAAGTGGACTGGGATATGACAGAGATGAAGCAAGCTCTAGCAGAACTACTTCAAAAACTACACAGTCAAACAAGATGTCCCAACAGATGCTCCAACATCAGAACACAAAGACAAACATAATGTTCCAACAGATGTCTCAACATTCTGGAAAGAACAAAATGAAGAAAAAATATCAAAGATGGAGATGTCATCACTGTGGAAGATTTGGGCATATCAAACCTCACTGTTATAAGCTACATGGATATCCAAATCAGATGTGTCAGCAACCTTCCAAGCAGAAAGTAGTAGGTACCAAGAAAGTGCTGCATAAAAGTCAGCAATATCCTAAGCAAAAGACAGAAGTAATCAAGAAAGTTTGGAGACCAAAAGCTGACATTCAGACTGATCAAAGCCACATACACAAGAACAAGATCAACAATCAAGCTTGGAGATCAGCTGAACAACACTCAGAGCAGAGGCATCAAAAGAAATCTCAACTCATCTGGTCAAAGAAAAGTACTGCATACATAGCACATACATCATTGAAAGTATCAGCTAAAGAAGACTGGTACTTTGACAGTGGATGCTCAAGACACATGACTGGATTGAAGAATTTGCTAGTAAACTTAAAGCCACATTCATCCAGGTATGTTACCTTTGGAGATGGAGCTAAAGGAGAGATCAAGGGAGTTGGAACCTTGGATTGTCAAGATGTTCCAAGATTAGATGATGTGCTGCTTGTTAAAGGTTTAACTGCTAATCTGATCAGCATAAGTCAACTATGTGATCAAGGATACAGTGTAAACTTTACCAAATCTGAATGCATAGTGACTAACAAAGAACAAGAGGTTGTCATGAAAGGAGCCAGATCTAAAGACAACTGTTACATGTGGGAATCCCAAAATCTCAGTCTCACTTCAACCTGCTCTCTAGCTAAGGAAGAAGAAGTGAAACTGTGGCATCAAAGACTAGGTCATCTTCATTTCAGAGGCATAAAGAAGATCATATCTATGGATGCTGTAAGAGGTATTCCTAAACTGAAGATTGATGATGGCAAGATATGTGGTGAATGTCAAATAGGCAAACAAACCAAGATGTCCCATCCAAAGCTCCAACATCTGACAACTTCCAAAGTTTTGGAACTTCTACATATGGATCTTATGGGACCTATGCAAGTTGAAAGTCTTGGTGGTAAAAGGTATGCCTATGTTGTGGTTGATGACTTTTCAAGATATACATGGATAAATTTCATTAAAGAAAAGTCAGATGTCTTTGATGTATTCAAGGAATTATGTCAAAGATTACAAAGGGAAAAATCCAGCTGTGTGATCAGAATTAGAAGTGATCATGGAAAGGAATTTGAGAATCAAAAATTCTTAGATTTCTGCTCTTCAGAAGGAATCAATCATGAATACTCTTCTCCTATCACTCCTCAACAAAATGGGATTGTTGAGAGAAAAAATAGAACTATTCAAGAATCTGCAAGAGCTATGATACATGCTAAAAAGCTACCTCTGTATTTCTGGGCTGAAGCCATGAACACTGCCTGCTATATCCATAACAGAGTTACCTTGAGAAAAGGAACTTTGTCCACAATATATGAAGTCTGGAAGGGCAGAAAACCCACTGTTAAGTATTTTCATGTATTTGGAAGTAAATGCTATATTCTGGCAGATAGGGAGCAAAGGAGAAAAATGGATCCTAAAAGTGATGAAGGAATTTTCCTTGGATACTCTATAAACAGCAGAGCATATAGAGTATTTAACTACAGAACAAATGTTATCATGGAGTCCATAAATGTGATAATTGATGATGCTCCTACAGATGTCCCAGAAGATGTTGGAACATCTGCTGATATCAAGATTGAAGCTGAAGAAAAGAATGATCAATATAACTTCACTCAAAATGATACAAGGTCAGAAGATTCAAGCAAACCTCCCTCCATCAGAATACAGAAGGATCATCCCAAAGATTTAATAATTGGTGATCCCAACAGAGGTGTGAGCACTAGATCAAGAGAAGTGATTTCAGGTTCTTGTTTTGTTTCCAAAATAGAACCTAAAAATGTCAAGGAAGCTCTCACTGATGAATACTGGATTTGTGCTATGCAAGAGGAATTAGGTCAATTCACAAGGAATGAAGTGTGGAATCTCGTACCTAGACCTGATGACATAAATGTTATTGGTACAAAATGGGTGTATAAGAACAAGTCAAATGAACAAGGAATTGTTACAAAGAACAAAGCTAGACTTGTGGCTCAAGGATACACTCAAATTGAAGGAGTAGATTTTGATGAAACCTTTGCACCAGTAGCAAGGCTTGAATCAATAAGACTACTGTTGGGAATTGCTTGTATCTTAAAGTTCAAGCTATTTCAAATGGATGTGAAAAGTGCCTTTCTTAATGGTTATCTTAATGAAGAGGTATATGTAGAACAGCCTAAAGGATTTGTTGATCCAAGCTGTCCAAATCATGTATACAAACTCAAGAAAGCACTTTATGGTCTGAAGCAAGCTCCAAGGGCATGGTATGAAAGACTTACCACATTTCTTATCAAGCAAGGATACAGAAAAGGTGGGATTGATAAAACCCTGTTTGTTAAAGATGAAGAAGGTAATGTCATGATTGCACAAATATATGTTGATGACATTGTGTTTGGTGGGATGTCTGATAAGATGGTCAAACATTTTGTCAAGCAGATGGAAGCTGAATTTGAAATGAGTCTAGTAGGTGAATTAACCTATTTTCTTGGTCTGCAAGTTAAGCAAATGGAAGACTCAATGTTCATCTCACAAAGCAAGTACTCCAAGAACATAGTAAAGAAATTTGGAATGGAAAATGCTTCTCATAAAAGAACTCCTGCTCCTACACATTTAAAGCTGACTAAAGATGAGAAGGGTGAGAATGTAGATCATAGTTTATATAGAAGCATGATTGGAAGCTTGTTATACTTGACTGCTAGCAGACCAGACATTGCATTTGCAGTAGGAGTTTGTGCAAGATATCAAGCTGATCCAAAAGTCAGTCATCTCAATCAAGTCAAGAGAATCCTTAAATATGTTAATGGTACTTGTGACTATGGCATAATGTACTTTCATGGTTGCAAACCTATTCTCACTGGCTTCTGTGATGCTGATTGGGCAGGAAGTGCTGATGACAGAAAAAGCACTTCAGGAGGATGTTTCTTTCTAGGAAACAATCTGATTTCTTGGTTCAGTAAGAAACAGAATTGTGTATCTTTATCTACAGCTGAAGCTGAATACATAGCAGCAGGTAGCAGTTGTTCTCAGTTGGTTTGGATGAAGCAGATGCTCACTGAGTACAATGTCCCACAGGATGTCATGACATTGTACTGTGACAACTTAAGTGCAATCAACATATCTAAAAATCCTATTCAACATAGCAGGACAAAGCATATTGATATCAGACATCATTTCATCAGAGATCTTGTAGAAGAGAAGGTGATTTCATTGGAGCATGTTGCTACAGATCTGCAATTAGCTGATATCTTTACCAAAGCATTGGATGCTACACAATTTGAGAACTTAAGGGGCAAACTTGGAATATGTTTATGTGATATTTAGCAGTTAATGAGATGTGCCAACATGTCATATGACATTGCATGGCATAAGTTCCAGATGGCAAAGCTAGTCTGGACAAGATCCTTGGGAATTCCATTCTTAATCATTTGGACTGTAACGGCTACTTATTTAGTAACTACTTATAAGAAGCTATCAAGATTCTCATCATATCATCACAAGCGAATCACATTAACTCTCAAATCTTCAGAAATCATAAACCCTAAAGCTGTTCATCCCTCTTCCTTTACAATGTCTCAAAACCCTAAAACAGCTGAGGAAATTCTCAACAAGGAAGACGTGGTTCATGCCACTCCAATCTCTGTTGTGCCAATGCCTTCAACACCATTGGACGAGCTCAGGGGAAGCGCCTCTCACACTAAAAAGGCAAGAACACCAAAGAGATGTAAAGATCAAATCAGAAGCAAAGCTAAAGGCATTCCCTCTCCTGCCAACATGTCTACAAGATACTCCAAATATGTTGATGATTCCATCAAGGAGATTGTTAACCAAGTCTTTTCTGAACAAAGAGTGGTGAAAGGTATCTCTGTTCCTTTGAACACCATTCCTGCACCTCAAGAAGAACCAGCTCAAGCTACAAAGGACACTGCTGCAGAACAAGATGTCCCAACAGATGTTGGAACATCTGAAGATAAGAAAAAGAACTTATCTGATGTTGATCTGGAACAATCTAAGGACAAAGTCTCAAATGAAAATGATGAAGAGGTCTCTGAAGAACAGGCTCAAGGCTCAAATGAAGATCAAATCCCTGCTGATCAACCAGCTGAAGAGGAGGCTGCTCAATCTCCTCCAGTGGCCAATCTGGAGCAGGACTCTGATGCAGAGATCATAGCATCTGTGAAACCCAGCATTGCTAAAAGACTAAGGTCCAGGAAAGGAAAGATGCAAGCTGAACCTGTCATCCCTGAGAAAAATAAGGCTAGTTCAAAGAAAGACAAAGCTAAAGCTATCTTTGGTCCAACAAAATCATGGAGCAAAGTTCAAACCCAGAAGAGAAAAGCTGCAACACCATCAGATTCAGATGTTGGATCAGATGTCCCAACATCTCCTCCCAAGAAGAAACCAGCACAAGCTAGAGTTTCAACTGCTGTCCCAGAAGCTCCCTTGGACAACATATCCTTCCATCATGTCTCCAGTGTCAACAGATGGAAATATGTGTATCAAAGAAGGGTTGCCTTGGAAAGAGAACTAAGCAGCAATGCACTTGAGTGCACAGAACTGATAGACCTCATCTCTGCTGCAGGACTATTCAAAACAGTCTCAGATCTCTCTCCCTGCTATGAACTACTTGTCAAAGAGTTCATTGTGAATCTTCAGGAGGATTGCTCAAATGGTAAGTCTTCTGAGTTTAGAAAAGTTTTTGTTAGAGGTAAATGTGTACAGTTTTCTCCTCAAATCATCAATGAGTATCTAGGAAGAGAAACAGATGGACCTAATGAATTAGGTAAGACAGATAATCAAGTCTGTAAAGTGATCACTGCAAACCAGGTCAAGGCATGGCCTGTGAAGGGAAAGCTCTCTGTGAGCATGCTTACCAGAAAGTATGCCATGCTGAACAGAATTGGAACTGCTAACTGGGTGCCTACCAACCACACTTCCTCAATCTCAACTGGTCTAGCCAGATTCATCTATGCTGTGGGAACTCAAACCAATCTGGACTTTGGAGCATTTATATTTGATCAAACCATGAAGCATGCCAGCTCCTCAGCAACAAAGCTTCCAATAGCCTTTCCATCATTGCTGTGTGGGATTGTGCTCAATCAATACCCTGGCATTCTCACTGACAAGGATACAGCATGCAAAAGAGAGAACCCCCTGGCTTTTCACTACAAATTATTTCTCAGTCACCATGCTGCAGATGTTGAAACACCTGCTGGGACATCTGCTGGTCCCTCCTCTGCTAAGAATCCAATCTCCAAGAAAGAATTAATTGCTGAGCTAAAGTGCACCTGCAAAGAGCTTGAAGCTAGAAAGAAGAAGCTGGAGGAAATAATTAAGAGGTTGGAAAGTGAAGAAGATCAGACAGCTGCATCTGATGAAGACAGTGAAGCTGAAAGTGAAGTTGATAAAGATGAAGACACTGAAGTGGAGGAAGCTACTGAGAGTGATGAATCTGAGTGATCTGTGTATGTGAGGCATTTGTAATGACAGCAATAATTTGTAATTCTGGATAATAGTTCTTTGGCCCTTAATTTTGTGTCTACCAAGGGGGAGAACAACAACAAATTTGTACTGCTGTTTATTTTTTTAATGAAATCTGTTTGTTTCTGTCTGAACTGAATCAGTGTGTATTTCTGTTGCAACAAGACTGGACTCATATTTGTTTGAGGGGGAGTAATCTCAAATAAGAATCAACAGAAAAGTAATGATATACTCTGATAAAAAGAACTTCTGCTGCACTCTGAAAACCAGGAAAGATGTTAGCCAAAAATTAGCCAAAGGGGGAGTTTGTAGATGTTTAAGAATTGGCAGAATTTTTGACCAAACAAGAAATGTTAAATTCAGTTCAGAATGTCCTATCAGATGTTGGGACATTAGCAAACAGAGTATGTGAACTTATTTCAGGATGTCTCATCAGATGTTGGGACATTGTGTAAATGACTAAGTTCAGTTTTGTTAGGATGTCCCAACAGATGTTGAGACATCTCAGACCTGCTACCAGAATTAATTATTGATTAACAGATCAGAGATATTTAAGGAGAACTATCTGGGATTAATTAATGCTGGATAAAAACAGAACAAGGCGCATCTGTAGGGAGTTTTAAATTGAAGATTCAGATTAAAACAGAAGACCTAATGCACCTAGAATATAGGAGGTAACAAACCCTAAATTCAAGGTGACAGTTGCTGCACATTAGGGCTGGATCATTCTACAGAAAGCCCAAAATTCAGATACCTATTTAAACAACAGAAACTCATAGAATTGAGTACGAATTTTAGAAGACCAAATAGGGTGTCTAGTGTTTTAATAGCAAGTTGTTTTTATGTACCACTTTATGAGCTTTTAAGCAAAAGTGCATTTGTGACTTGATTGAAACTGTTAAGTAAGATCAAGCTGTTTTGTTTGAAGGATGTCTTCAATTTCAGTAAACTTGTAAACTTGATCACTGGGTGATTGAGGGGGAGTGAGTAGGGTACTCTTATCTAAGTGAGTCTTAGGTAGAAATTGCATTGGGTAAGTATTAAGTGATAGATTAAACAGGGTGGTTTAAGTCTAGAATTAATATTACTAATAGTGGATTTCCTCCTGGCTTGGTAGCCTCCAGATGTAGGTGTGGTTATACACTGAACTGGGTTAACAAACTTCTGTGTTGTTTACTTTTCTTGCTGTTTAAGTTTTGGTTAAATTTGTCAAATGTCCTATTAAGTGTTGGGACATCTCTTAGGACATCTCATACCTGATCACAGAATTTCACATTGAAATAAAACTTTTTGCTTAAAAAAGAATAAATGTTGTCATGGAGAAGATTAAATATGTATTAAGACACAATATGAACAAATGTTGAATATATTACACTTCATTAATATTTAGACACAATTACATACACTTATTTGTTTGGCTAAATATGAAACTAAAACGAAACGAAACATATGTCGCATGCTAAATCTATGGGTGGTACCCCTTTAACTTTTATGCATTTGATTCTCTTTCAATGTTGCTCAATTTCTCAAACTCTTGCATCCTTTCCATAAAATGATTCGGCCAAGTCTCAATTTTTGTTATTGAATGAATCGTCCACTCCATTGTGTATGTGGTATAAGGCATCCCGATTTCAAGTAAACTTAAACAAAATGATGTGATTCTGAAAGCCACCCAATACACATAATATGATCATTTGGATTTTGACATGGGGCAGTGTGCAGTGAGAAAAAGGTTTCCAAATAACTGTATCGTGTCAGATCAACACACAACTATCACACACACATGCTATTAGGAGACTCATTTCAGGGAAGCACATCCATTTTGCCTCCTGTGTCATACCGTTAATGCAAGAAACAAAAGACACATAAAATTTATAGAATTTTTCTTTATTTTTGTACAACTTTATGTATGATTCTTTATGCGTCCTCAACTCATGGATAAGTTGATAGCGAACAAATGTATGATTATCTTCTCCTTTACCTAATAAAGGTGAAACTGCTCAATAACTGCAGTTATCGTCCCCCACAACATTGACGATCCGCTTGATGTATTTGTATATAAAAATAGGCATCTAGATAATGAATGGAACTTTTTATATGCGACATAGGAGGTGGTTTGCTAATGCGATCTCCTTTCAAAACACGTTTTTGAGATTTTGGAGTTGGTGAGTCGAGAAAAACATTGTCAACCTGTTTAAAATATGAAGGAAAGTATGTAGTGAACTGCCATTCGGTGTAGGCTTAATTTTCTTTGGAGCACCTTTTGTTTTTACCGGTTGAGAGGGTGGTTTCAAGTCGGTGGTTTCCAGATAGGAAATCTTCCTAAATTGTTTTTTGATGTGGAGTTTCATATTGTTATTAGCTTTCAAAAATCTGTCTTGTATCACTTCCTATTTAGCCAAAATAGAGATATTTGATTTATCGTATTTCATGACCCTATCATCATCAAACCTAAGCCTTTTTCCAATGAGTGCAAACCTCATCCATTCTTATCAGGCCGCCAATTTTCATCTTTTTTTTGTTGCAATAACACAAGCATATGGGAGTCCATATGTTTTTTACAATTGTGCATCCACACTTTGCATTATCGAAGCCTACATTATCAGCTTGTTTAGCTTCCTGGAAAATATAATTCAAACCAGCTCGAGATATGTTGTCAACAAACTGAGAATAAAGATTGTTTTCTTTAAATCTGTGTTCCCAAACTGTGATGCTCTATCCAAATGATGTTTGTATCTCATTATGTTGGTTTTTAATCATTTGGTTCATAGAGTCTTAATCTCTACACAAATCACCCTTACTATTTCCCAACCAATTTTTTAAAGTGACATGGACAAACACAACTCTATTAGTTGTTGTATTTCCATTGTGTCTAACCTTCCCAATTCAAGCACAATTTTCACTTTCACCAGGTCAAAAATTGTGCTTTCGATATATTTCAACAAATCAAGATACTTTTCACACACTTTCCTAAAATGCATAACGGAATCGCCATATAATTCTTTTGTGGAAGAATTCACTATACGATTCCATGCATCCATTATTTTTCCACAACCAGACCCGCCTTCACCATTTTTCCATCTTCGGACTCTATCTATTTTGCCCTACCACAGGTTTAACTTGACTTCTCACATTCTTTGTTATGTGATACCTACAAAGTAATGCATAAGAAGTAGGAAATACCTTTGCATCTGAATTCATCAATGCACTATCGTGGTCGATAATTATCACTTTAGGCATTTCACCTTGGTCCTTCAACATTTCCCGACACACCTTTCAGGCCCAAGTAACATTCTCTTCTTTCTCGCTCTCTAGAAATGCAAACCCGGCAAAATATGTCTTCTCAGTTGAGGTAATAACATCGACCATCTCTAATAATGGAAGTCTATACTTATTAGTCTTTTACGTTGAATCAGGTATTAGTGCAGTAGGAAACGTGTTGAAAAACATTATGGAACCAGGATGAGTCCAAATATATCTCTATCGGTAACTTCATCCTCGCACATTCGGTACCTTGACCCATAATTGTTATCATCCAATAATTTCAAGAGTTTTTGCATTTCAGTTCAATCCCCTTAAACGCCTTGTTAATTTGATACTGAATATTATACATTTGCTTGATATTTGATATATTTTGGTCTTTTCCATTTCAATGCTGCAAGTACATTTTTCAGGTCTTTTGTGTTCGTGTTCAAGTATAAATTTCATAGACTATAGAAAACATGGAATTTGAATCCTCTTGCTCCCATTTTTCTCATGTCTCTCATCGATATCTATCTCTTTTAATCTGACTCTCTCAAAAGAAACATATAGGAGAGGATCCAAACCTAAGAAACATGACATACTAAAGAAAAACAGATGAAAAATTAATGTGTACTAAATACACTACTTAAGAGAGGACAAGATTCCATAATTTTTCCTCTCTTACCCATACCCATGTGAACAGAAGGATCAAATAATTACTCCCATACGAAAGTTTTGATTTCATTGGGGGAAAAAGTACATGAAGCACAATTAAACCAGATCAAGTTGCCCTATTAAAATAAGCATGGCATGTGAAGTTCTTACTCATTACAAGTGGGAACAACTTATTTCAAGAATATTTTTTTTTCAATTTATTCTAAATCATAATCTTTAAATTAATTATAATATATATAATGGTTAATTAAGTAAAAATATTAATTAATTATTAAATTCAATTCAATTTAAAAACTATTAAATTAAAAAAATAAATTATTTTGGAGTAACTATATATATATATATATATATATATATATATATATATATATATATATATATATATATATATATATATATATATATATATATATATATATATATATATATATATATATATATATATATATATATATATATATATATATATTGAATCGGTAAAAAAAAAATGAAGGCAATAAATAATGTCAGATAGAGTCAGGCAATAAACCTATTTTTCATAGGGCCATAACCTCAAATAACATTTTCTAGTCGTATATTTATGACCATAGTAACTATGGAAGATGGAACCATTGAATGTTTCTACCATCTTTTTCTACGCCAGTAAAGAGGTTTTTCATTTCACACACCATCCTCTCTTCATGTGCAATTAATGAAACACAATCTTCATGAATGGTTCAAACAACTTAGAAACTAATTTTTTTAATGTCATATCAAATATGTTGTAATTAGATTTCATGATACTTTAATTTTACATAAAGTTTTGGCCAATGAAATATTAAAAGTTTAAAGAATGTTCACAGAAGCACTTACATGATATCTATCCATAGTTTTTATAACGACAGCAACATTCTAACTCAAACTCTTGAGAAATTTGAACTGAAATGCATTCATTATTCTAAAATGAAGGGTAAATAATCAACTTATTGCATTGAAAGTTAAGTGAAATCTGTCATTTAAAAACACAATTTTATAATTACATCAATTACTTTATACTGAAACATCATTTACTTTAGACTGAAATCATGTCTGATATCTTCTGTACCCCTTGTAAAAAAAAATTATGAGAATTTTACCCTTCATTGTGATTCGCTTCAAAATAGATTATATTCAATTATTTTTGGTCTACCACTATACACTATATTCGATTTTCTTATTTAGAAAAAACAAAAAAGTACTGATCAAAACTATTGATAATACACAGTAAAAAATAGGTCATTAAATTTAAACTGATCAGAAAGTTGTACATAAATTAATATCTATGACATGAACTTTATTTCATCAATCAATAGCACATTACACATGGTTCTAACCAATGTTAACATAATACTAGCTATAATAATAGCCTTCAACATGAACTAGAACAACACACATGGTTCTAACTAAATAACACATTACTATAATAATATCATTAAACATGAACTAGAACAAATATTTTAAAAAGTTCTAACGAAATACATCAAATCAAATATTAATCTTTCTGGATGCATGATGATACTCATGATCTTCTAATCAAGCTTCAAAGTGCTATAATCGAACCTCACAAAGCCAAGATAATCCTCATGAATCCAATCATACTTCTCCTTCAATGGATTATTCAGTGATGGTGGAGGATAACTTTCAATTGAATCTTTCCAAACATTAGTATCAGATAAATCTCTCATCACTTCCCAAACACAATTGTTACACTTAAAACCAGCTCCAAGACTAATCATCAAAATTCTGTCACCTTTCTTAAGTCTCTTTTTTGCTTCCATATAACCTAAAACATACCATAATCCACCAGCTGATGTATTACCCCATCGATGAAGCGCCATTCTAGCCGGTTCTAGATCATATTCATTCAATTTTAAACCCTTACCAACTCCATCAACCACTGCTTTACCACCAGGATGAACACAAAAATGTTGTATCCCAGTTTTTAAATTTATCCCACCTCCCAACACATTAAATATGGGTGTTTTAACTGTTTTAGCGCCGCGGCTAAAAAATATAGAAAAAATATTTTTGAACTGAATTTTCTTCATACTGTTGCGTAGAGAAACTATAAAAAACCGTACCAGTTCCCAAAGTGGGAGAATCTTTGGAACCATTCTCTGCAAGTTTACTGTCAAAGCTTTTGCTGCAGATCTAACAAGACTTTTGGTTAGTCGAAAACCTGCAAAACCATCTTCATCTTCCACTTGTATGCAACAGTTGTAAGCTTCGTCCTCAGCACCATACTGTGTTCTCTCCATGTGTTTCAGTTTCAAGATAGCTTTATGTTTCAGCTCCGTTTTGTTTGTGAATAGCATGGAACAACCACCTGAACGAAATAGACAGTTAGATAACATCATATCTTTGTTTTTTCCACAGTACCAATGAGAACCGAGATCTTCTGTGCTAACAACAATTCCCAAGGAATTTTCATGTGTTTTGAAAAGCTGTTGCACAAGATCAATAGCTGCAACACTTGCACTGCACCCCATTCCTGCAAGATTGAAGACTTTCACGTCTTCTCTCATTTTGTATCTGTTTATGATTCTTGACGTGAGTGAAGGTATTGGTGAAAACAGTGAAACATTAACAACAAGAATATCTATTTCTGAAGGAGAGAAACATGTTTTCTTGAAAAGGCCGTCGAGTGTATCAAACATGATTTCATCTATTTCTTCATACGTGCCTTTGAGAGTTGGACATGCTTCTCTTCCTTCAAGAACGTTTTTTGGACAGTAAGTGTTTTCACCGATTCCTGAACTAACCATGGTTTTTAAGAGAAACCTGAATTCATCTAGACCAAGTTTTCTGTTTCTCAGGACTATTCTTACACATGTATCAGTGTTGAGTTTTGTATCTTCTTTTGGTTTGAAACACTCATAGGCTAACATGAAACATGATTGCTTTCTACGTTTAAGAATCAACTTGGAAAATTGTAAAATGGAATAGAGGAAAGAAAAAAGACATAAAATCCTTAAGAGATATTCCATGACTTGGAAACTATTTTAGGGGGAAGAATTTTTGTGATTTTTTTCAAGTGCAAGTGTTTCTCTATATATAGATACAAACCCACTCATAAGTAAAAGATATAAATTTATTTTTATTAAAATGCTTTTAATGTGTTTGGTTATGTGATAAAGATAACGAAAATTTGATCTTAAATGAATCAATTTTGTATTAATTTTTTTTTTTTTTAAATAGTAATACAAACAATTTGAACCGCCACACACGCCTAAAGTCGGCACAAGATATGGCAGGAAAACGCCAAAACAAAAACAACACCAAGAGCAAAAATAAGGATCCAAAGAGAAAAACTTTTAAGATAATAACACTCCTCAAAATCTCAAAAAGACCATAAAAGACACTCGACCCCAAAAAGACAATAAACACTCAAATCTGATATTGGCTCATATTCATATTGAAGGTAGGGTATTCATATCAAGTATAGAAAGAGCAAGAATTATTTGAAGACTTTCTTATACATCATTTTCACTCCAAAGCGATGTTTATGGTCTCTAAGTCCTTCATGTTAACAGCTTTACAAGATAGAACCAAATAATTTTGGGATTTTTAGATAACATGGACTAGAACATGTTAGATCATTAAAAACACTACTATAAAAAGGATATACAACAACGCCCAAGTTATCACGTCCAAATGATATATCATGATATAATTTATTTTAATTAGGTGCTTTCTTTTTATTTTTGTTTTTAAGTCATTCTTCACTATAGTTGGAAGTTCCAATCATAATAAAATGTGGTGCATGGTCATGAGTTTGAATTTTATTGTCGTTGTTGTTCTACTGCTGCATTTTTTTATATTTAATTAAAAGACATATAACAACAATTGTTTAATACAATTATTGTTGTATGTAGCACATGATCATGAGTTCGAATCTTGTTATTGTTGTTGTTCTACTGCTGCATTTTTTTTTATATTATATTAAAAGCCATACAACAACGGTTGCTTAATACAACAGTTGTAGTATGTAGCGTGTTTAGAAGTCACTCAGGGTCACGGAGAAATATAAGTGTGTTTATTGAGTTTTTTCATCGTCCTTAAACAAATCTTTGTCGTCCATTTAGTGAGTATCAACGCTCAAGAACCTACCACTAGTGATCCGCGCGAAACCTAAAACTTAGATAAACTTCCAACTTATATGAACTTCATCTTCAACCTCCAAACGTCATCTTTCTTTTACGACACTCAATTTCTCCATTAAACCAAACTTGAAAATATCATTTCTTCCATAAATTCTCAAAAATATAATTTCTTTCATTAACAAATTTCATAACTCCATCATCTCTTCTCCAACTTGAATGAGACAAGAAAAATATGGATTCAAGTTATCAATGTTAGTTGTTTTTGTTATTGTTGTTCTTTTTTTTTGTTATTGTTGTCGTTGTTGTTCTTGTTGTTATTATTGTTGTTCTTGTTGTTGTTTTGTTGTTGTTCTTATTGTTGTTTTTATTATTATTATTATTATTATTATTATTATTATTATTATTGATGTTGTTGTTCTTCTTGTTTCTATTGTTCTTGTTGTTGTTCTTGTTGTTCTTGTTGTTGTTTTTGTTTTACTGCAATATTTTTTTATTTTATTAAAGACATACAACAACGGTTGTTTAATACAATTGTGGATGTATGTAATGTGCTATCTAGTTTACTACCACGAGCAATAGACCATGATTGCAAATAATCCACTTACAATCACACCCTACCTAACAACGGTTGTTCAACTATATGTGTTCTTCGTAGTAGTGAGAACCTTTTTATCTTAATCGACACTCTTAAATTATGAAAAGACTCAAAACATGACATGATATCCTCATTGATAGAAAATACCAACCTTGTCACCTAAAATGTATATACCATAGTCAAAATTATATCACAAGTGATAAATAAATGAAAATGTGACTATATGGCACCCCCACAAAGACTACAACACGGCCCTACATTATCCAAGAGAACTATTTTGTTTTGTCATATTTTATCTAGATGAGAACTTGTCTTAAAGAACCTGCTAAGAGAAGACAACCATATTAGAAGGAGTCCAACTAACTCAAATAGAATACAAAGCCCAATACCACCTATTTAAAGGGGGAGTATGGTGAAGTTTATCCTCAATAATGTTGGAACAATTAGAGTTTTCAAGAAAGAGGAGAAAGAAAATTCAAGAAAGAAAGGGGAACATTAGAAAAACTATATTTCAAACTCTTGAAATTGTTAACATTGTTAAGTGTGTAGTTATCTAAAACTATTACAATAGTAATGCCTATTTATAGGCGATCAAGACCCATGCCCAAAACATACAACTTAATCCCTAAACACAAAGTTAAATTTTTTGCTTTGATACAACAGTTACATGATGTATTCGACTTTGTCGAATACACCTGACTCCTACTAATTCGACTTGCTACTTCGACATAGTTGAATACTAGCTTTTCTTCAATCAAATTATAATTTCTAACACACCTCTTAATTCATGTTCTCAGGAATTCTCATCCCAATGCTTTTCTTCAACTCGTTGAACCTGACTTTCTTTAGGGGTTTTGTGAGTATATCATCTAATTGTTATTATGTCTTGCAATGCTCTAGTTTAAAATTCTCTTTATTTACTTGATCCTTAATAAAATGATACATTTTATCTATGTGTTTAATTCTACCATGACACATAGGATGATTGACTAGGTCGATAACCAACTTGTTATTTGAGCAACATCTCTACCAATACTGCTTGACATGATGCATATGATACAACCATGTACTCAAATTCACATGATGACAAATCTATAATGTTTTGCTTCCTTGAGCTCCAAGAGGTTGGAGCACCTTCGATCATGAATATCTATGTGATAAGTGTTTTATTCATGATAAAATATCACATAAAAAGGCATTTATCTTACTTGAATGACAAGATTCTAACATAAACACCTCAACTAATGAATGAAAATAGTATTGTATAAGTCTTCTTGGTTTGGTTTGCATTTATGCAGGAAAAGACTAAAAGATACATCAAAGAAAGTACAAAGGAAAACTATGTCCTGTATAGTTCGCATAGCAAAGAAAAGCAAGGAAGAAGCGAAGTCAGTTTGCATAGCGAAGAAAAGCAAGGAAGAAGCGAAGTTAGTTCGCATAACGAAACAGACGCAAGCAAAAATAGAACCAAATGAACCAGAGTTCGTTTCAAGCGACCCGAGGGGAACTGAGTTTACATGGCGAACTAAAATTTTCCTAGCGAAGTATGGCGGCTTCACCAAAGACGATTTGACAACTCAGAGACTTAATGGAGAAGAAAGGGTAGTTCGCATAGCAAACTTCCTTCCGTTGTGCGAACTTAGGCGGCCAAAAACATTATAAAAAGACATCAGTACAATGTAGAAGGGAGAGTTTTAAAATGAGTTTATAAATTCAGTTTTTATCATTTTAATACTTTGTAATAGAGTAGAGAAGAGAAATAGGAGAGGTTGTAAGGAGAAGGAATTGGCTACACATCAAGAATCGGGAAATCGATATTGATGCTGGTTCACTTCAATTCTTCAAGAATGTATCAAGCTACCATGAGTAGCTAAATCCCTCTCTTGTTGGGGTTGGTCATAGTTCACCGAAACAATATGTATTTTCTTTGATCATGGTATTATACGCAATCTAATCATGAATCATTATTGATGTTATCTTTGTTTTCTTGTTTACTTTCATGGATTGAATTGATATTGACAAATATGATTCTAATCTTGATCTAAGATAACATCTATTAAACTCTAAATTCTAGACATAGATTTAAGTTTGATATTCATCATAAGTATTGAATCTTAATGCTATTGTATTGTTTAATAGGCTGAGAAATCGTCGATTAAATCATATGGTAGAAATCTCCTAAGATGTTTAGACATAAACACTACTTGTGAGAAATCTCATCAAAGTTTAGACATAAACTTTGTTTGTGAACAATACGTGATGATATTGAAACATGTTTAAAGTGTGTATAACTGATATGTGATTTGCATATGGAGTAGGTGAACGAAAATCAAATCCCAACAAGCTTATTCCTCTGAATTTTATCTTTGTTTATTATTCACTTTTACTTTTCGTAACTTATCAAATAAACAATCTTGAAACCTTCTTCTTAGAACTATGTAAATTGTTGAACGGTTTTGATATCTCTCCAATCCCTGTGGATACGATAAAACTAAATACTTACATTTGATTGTACTCGACATCAAATTGGTGTCGTTGTCAAGGATTGAAGTTTAAGATATTAAAACATCACAATAGTTTCTATACTTCTAAGTTGTGTGAATATGTTAATATTGTATATATTCTTTTACATTTGCTACTAATAACTTTTAATGTGTTAGAATATTAGCTTTCTTGTAAGAAAAATCAGGTATGATAAGAGTGAGTAAAGCACAAGTAAGCTAAGCAACACCAAAAGGTAACAATTCTGCATCAACCCTCTTCAAACAACAGTCCAAGGTTGCAATAAATAAATCAAAATCAAAAGTGAATTACATGGAATTGTGAAAACATATACAAGAATCATACCAAGGGTATCCATACAGAAACAACATAGATTATGTCCAAGATGGGAGACAGGATGCAGAACCATACCAAAATTTCTATCAACAACCGCAAAATCTTCCACAATCGGACAAAATATCAAGATTGGAAGTCACCTTGATGCAATTTATGCAAATTTCTATTGAAAACCAAAAAAGGACTGAAGCATCACTCAAAATTCTTGAAATGCAAGTTGGACAAATAACAAGGAAGCTTGTGGATCAACACCATGAGACATTCACTGCTATCACACAAATAATTTCAAAGGAGCAATGCAATGAAAATACAGCTCAAAATGCTACTAGTGATGGTAGTAAAGATCACTTGGAAACAGAAAATGCTATTGTTAAGAGTGTGTAACACCCCAAAATTTTCTCTCTCATTTTTATATCATATATCATAAGCATAGCATATTGCATCCATGTTCAAACATTCTTGCATGGAAAAATGAAGCATTAAGCATCCATGATCACAAACATAAGGCATATGATCAACCAACTGGAAATTCATGATCTTCAATGGGAAGCTAAGAGCCAAGTGATTTTACAAGAAGGTCAAAGCCATCCACAAAGTCATAGAAAGGTTTAAAATCAAGATTAACTCAAAATGGACGGTACAGATATATTCTTGAAGTTTCCCATTGAAAAAAAGGAAAAATTAAAGATTTTGGTCCGTTAACCGGTTAACCCAGGGCGTTAACCGGTTAACGCATACAAAATTTGGAAAAATATTTCAAAATTTAGTTGTTATTTCCCTCCTTTTCTCCATTTTCCCTTTGTTTTGTGCTTCTACCACATTCTAGCATTTTCCACCACCTTCTAGACTTTTCTAGCACTATTCCAAGGAATATTCTAGAAACCCTAACTAACTTTAATTAACTCCAAGCCTAAGTCCTAACCATTTTTTCCAACATAAACCCTAAGCTAACTCCATACCTAAGCCTAGCTCCAATCCTAACTTCTATATAAGTTGAATTAACTCCAAACCTCAAAAGTTCCACCATTTTCCCAACTTCATTTCACAATTTCACTCCATCTCTCTCATTTTTCTCCCAACTTTCTCTCATCTTCAATCATTCACCAAAGTTTCATCTTCATCACGATCTTTCAAGTTTCACATCGAAACTCGATAGATCAGAAGCTTAGCCTCCATCATTTTCACCAATTCAGTGGTTAATCGAAGATTCAACACGGTTACGGTGTTTATTTTACCAATCGGAAGTGTTTCGGATCGATTACATTTATTTTTCATTCTTACGGATCGAAGTTCGAAGCCTCTGGTATTCTCTTCATTCGTGCATCGATCGACTTGCAACAATCACCAAATCAAGCTTCCGCTTTGTAGGTTGGTGAATCCGAAACTGTTTCTTCGCTTTTAATTTATTCACTTCATCTCGCCGCATGGCATTCTATGATCGTTTCTTTGTTTTGCTTGTGTTTTGATTGTTTTCACATTTTAATTGCGTTTTTTTCCTTCGATTTACTTGATAGTAGCTAGAATCATAGCTTGTTCTTGGTGCTAATAGGTGTTAGAGGACTAGGTTTAAGTGAAAATTTCATGCTAGCATGTTCATGGATGTATTAGGAGCATTTAGAAGTAGGTTAGTGGCTAGAAGTGCTTATTTCATTGCTGTTTTTTGCATTCTGTTCAGTGTTAACCGGTTAATGCCCTGGGTTAACAGGTTAACACGTTGATTTTTGCCCCTGGATTTGAGTTTTTAAAGCCGTTAACCGGTTAACGCTGTTCAATTTTGGAAAAATGGTTTGTTTCATGGCATGTTGGTTTTCCTTTGCTTTTTTAATCATCATGTATTGTTAGATCTAGATTTTAGTGAATTTTTAGGATCACTTTAGGTGCAAGATCATGTAGTTTAGATAGCTTTCGACATGCGTTTCGTTAGTTTCTGCTTTGTGCATAAATGTTGCATAATGTGTTTATAACATTTGGTGACCATTGTTTGCATAATTTGGAATCCTTCATAGCATGTTAATAAACATGTGCACCTCTGGTTTTTGCATTGCATTGTGAAGCCATTCACATTTTGATTCAATTATGTGCATATTGAGAAAATTGCATATTGTTAAGTATCACAAAAAACTCAAATCATTTAGTTTGCATATTGATGTTGCATCCCTTGTTAATAATCCATTACATGTTATTGCATTAAAATTGCATAAGTTTTGCATTGCTTGATTGCATTAAAACTCATTTTTGTGCATTTGAAAAATAATCCAAATCTGCCTTGTTTTCATAGCTACATTTTGAAACAGGTGTTGTAAAAAACATATTGCATTCATGCTGTTTTGACTTTTTTCACCTATTTTGCATGTTGTTTGTTAGCTGTAATAGGTTGTTTGCATTTTGCATGGCATTTAGTAGCTGTTTATGCATTAAGAGCTGTAATAGCTGCTGGATTTTTGCTTTGCATAGTTTTTAGGTCCCTTAGACTTAGGATTGAGTCTAGATTAGGTCCTAGATGAATTAGGATTTGTTTGGTACTTGTTTACCTCATTCCTTTTATCATGTTTATCCTACTAATCTTTGTTTTGTAGGGAGATGGAGGTAAGTTCACATTACCTTTCCCTTTTAAAATTCTTTATGCTTTCTCCAGTGTATTGTTTTTAGCATTCTTAGTTCACACAACTTCATGCTAATCCCCTTTAGAAATGACTTAGATTCTTTAGGAAGTAAGTTACTTTCTAATTCCCTTCTTCATTTCCTTTTTCTCATTAGGATTAGAAAATCGCACTAACCTAGGTTCATCCATACATGACAACACTTAGGATCATTAGTGTCTCCTTAGACTTTTACCTTTGATCCGCTTTGCTTTCTTTCTCATCTCAAAAGAAAAGTAAAAAACACCTAATAAAATCCGAGTTTTCTCGTACGCCATGAGACTTTTCTGTGGGTTACTTATGCACGTTCCATTTCGGAGCGAGGTGTAAGGAATCTACCACGATGAACAAGTCTTAGTATGAGAATGTTTCACAAACAACAATCTCATAAAACACGTCTTTAAAAGACAGTCAAAAAAAACAACACTCGCCTTTTCTTACGGGAATTCTCTTCACACCTCATTCACTCTCAACGAGAACTTGCTACGACTTGTCTCATTGCAAGACGGTAACGCACTCGTACCAGACGAGCCTGCAACACTTGGCCATAGGTGTAACACGGTGGGAGAACTGACTTGGTGTTTTTATTTGACAAAAACATGTGCGGATAGAAAAAGTCGTCAACGACTTTTATTTTATCCAATTTAGGAAAGGGTATAAAAGAACAGGAAAAGACCTTAAAAGATGAAGTAAAATTATGGCATCAAAAGATGGGTCATCTTCATCTAAGAGGAATAAAAAGAGTTATAACTTTGGAAGTTGTAAGAGTAGTCCCTAAGATTTAGATTGATGAAGGTAAAGTATGTGGTGAATGTCAAGTAGGCAAGAAAACCAAGATGTCACATCCGAAGACTCGACATCTTACTACATCCAAAGTTTTGGAGTTATTACACATAGACTTGATGGGTCCTATGTAGGTTGAAATTTTGGGTGGAAACAGGTATGCTTATATGGTGGTTAATGAATACTCAAGGTTTACTTGGATAAACTTTGTCAGAGAGAATGTTGATGTCTTTGATGTGTTCAAGGATCTCTGTCAAAGAATTCAGAGGGAATAAGAAAGTTATGTCATCAGGATCAGAAGTGACCATAGGAAGGAATTTGAGAATCAAAAGTTCTCTAAATTCTGTTCATTTGAAGGAATTAGCCACAAATTTTCTTCTCCCATTAGTCCTCAACAAAATGGAGTTGTGGAAAGGAAGAACATAATTATTCAAGAATCAGCTAGGGCCATGATTCATGCCAAGAAACTTCCTCTGTACTTTTGGGCTGAAGCTATGAACACTGTGTGTTATGTTCATAATAGAGTCACTCTAAGAAAGTGAACTCCTACTACTCTCTATGAGCTTTGGAACGGAAGGAAGCCTAATGTCAAATATTGTCATGTATTTGGTAGTAAGTGTTATATTCTAGCAGATAGAGAACAAAGAAGAAAAATGGATCCCAAAAGTGATGAAGGCATATTTTTGGGTTACTCTACTAACAACAGAGCTTATAGAGTTTTCAACTCTAGAACAAGAGTCATGATGGAATCCATAAATGTGGTTATTGATGATATGTACAAAGAAGCTGATGTCACATATGATGTTGGAACATTCTATGATACTCCAGTTGAAGTTACGGATAAAGAAGATGATCCAAATCCAACTATCTCAGAATCTGAGCCAGAATCAACAAACAAAGTACCTTCCATCATGATCCAGAAGGACCATCCTAAAGATCTTATTATAGGTGATCTTAACTGTGGAGTTGTAACTAGATCAAGGGAAGTTATCTCTAACTCTTGTTCTGTATCCAAAATTGAACCTAAAAATGTCAAAGAAGCATTGACTGATGAATTTTGGATTAATGCTATGCAAGATGAGCTAGAGCAGTTCAAGAGAAATGAAGTATGGGAGCTTGTATCAAGACCTGAAGGAACCAATGTTATTGGTACTAAATGGGTATACAAGAATAAATCTGATGAGCAAGGAATTAGGAATAAAACCATACTAGTTGCTCAAGGATATACTCAAATTGAAGGCATTGACTTTGATGAGACATTTTCTCTTGTGTCTAGACTTGAATCAATACGATTTATATTGGGAGTGGCATGCATTCTGAAGTTCAAATTGTTCCAAATGGATGTAAAAAGTGCCTTTTTGAATGGATACTTGAATGAGGAAGTTTACATGGAGCAGCCTAAAGGCTTTGTTGATCCAAACCTTCCAGACTATGTCTACAAGTTAAAAAAGACGTTGTATGGATTGAAACAAGCTCCTATAGCTTGGTATGAAAGACTAGTAGAGTTTCTCCTCAAGAATGGTTATAGAAAAGGTAGAATTGACAAAACTCTATTTGTCAAAGACAAAGAAGGAAAAATCATGATTGCTCAGATTTATGTGGATGATATAGTGTTTGGATGGATGTTAGATGAAATGGTTAAACATTTTGTCAGACAAATGCAATCTGAATTTGAAATGAGTCTTGTTGGAGAGTTAACCTTCTTTCTTGGCTTGCAAGTTAAACAAATGGAAGATTCCATCTTTCTCTCTCAAAGAAAATATGCTAGAAACATTGTTAAGAAGTTTGGAATGGAGATTTCCAATCACAAAAAGAACACCTGCTCCTACCCATATTAAGATGACTAAAGATGAAAAAGGTGTAAGTGTTGATCAAAGCTTATATAGAAACATGATAGGAAGTCTGTTGTATATTACAACTAGCAGACTTGATATTGATTTTGTTGTTGGAGTATGTGCCAGATATCAAGCATAACCTAAGGTCTCTCACATAAATCAAGTCAAAAGAATACTAAGATATGTGAATGGGACTTGTGACTATGGCATGTTGTATTCTCATGGAACTGATCTTGTCTTATCCAGATATTGTGATGTTGATTGGGCTGGTAGTGAAGATGATAGCAAAAGTACTTCTGGAGGGTGTTTCTTTGTAGGTAACAATATCATCTCCTAGTTTAGCAAGAATCAAAATTATGTCTCCTTATCTACTGTAGAGGTTGAGTACATAGCAGTTGGTAGCAGTTATTCTCAACTTGTTTGGACGAAGCAAATGTTGTCTGATTATAATGTCACTCAGGATGTCATGACATTATATTGTGATAATCTCAGTGAAATAAATATTTCCAATAATCTTATTCAACACAGTAGGACAAAACATATTGATATTAGGCACCATTTCATCAGAAATCTTGTGGAAGATAAAGTGATCAAGTTGGAGCACGTTGCCACTGAACTACAGATGGCTGACATATTCACTAAGGCCTTGGATGCTAATCAATTTGAAAATCTAAGAGGAAAAATAGGAATTTGTTTTTATGAGGGTTTATAGCAATTATTAATTTATGGAAGTCCAATCAAAGGAAGCAACATGGAGAGGAAGTTGCAGGTGACTCTAATGGTGGTTAAGAGAGTAAGGAACAACTGAAGTTTATTTCTGATGATTTTGGTACTGTATTTGTTGGGTTTCTGCTATACCCAGGATTTCTTCTCTTCATGAGCTTGTGGTTCTAACAGTTTCTTTGGCTATATGATCATGTTTTTGTTTTGCTCAATTTCTGGCTAAAGGGGGAGTAATTATACTATTTATTTTAGTATAGTCAGACTGTTTTCTGCATGGCTTAACAGGTTGAGGGGGAGATGAAATCTCTCTGCTATTTGGAACTATTTATGTTGATGTGTTGTACTCTGATACAATGTTTATTTGAGGGGGAGTCAGTTATATCTCTGTTCTTTGTGTATGCTTGTGTGCTTCTACCGCTGTGTTGATTATTGTTGAATAAGGATATTCTGATAATGCTTAAATTGCTTAAGCCAAAAAAATCCAAGGAATAGTTTGTAGATGTTTTAGATTGGCTATATTTTATGGTAAAACATAATTCTATTTCTGGATGTCATATGTAGTTATGACATGTGATTTAAGCATTATGCAGGTGTGAAGATTTTTGTATGCATTTGTTTTATCAGGATATCAAGACAGGTGTCATGACATCGCTTACTAGGCCTGAAGACCTAAATGAATCCTTATTTGAGGCGCACGTTTTGTTGTCATTAATCTTGTGATTTGTTGTGTTTAATTAGCGCGGTTTATTAGAAGGAAATGATTCAGCTTGGAGTTATTTTAGCAGAACATTTTATGTTGCTATTTTTGTTCCCTTATTTAAGGAAATATCTTATTTGATTTGTGCATGTTCAGCAGGCCTATTCTCATTCAAGATTCTATTTAAAGGCTGAATTTCCCTAGTTTGAAGACATGAAAAATAAGGATTGAATCTTTCAGCGTTTTTGTGTGTGTTTAGTTTTCTTGAGAGCCAAACAATTGTCACGTTGATGATTATCTTGGACTAGGTTTTTCAATTTGTAATTTTTCCACTCAAAGCTTTTAAGCAAGAGTGTTTGTACTTGACTAAAACTTTGAAGCAAGGTCAATGATTATTTTGAAGTGTCTCTTCGTATTTTCTGAATTGTTTATTTGATATCACTATTGTGATTGAGGGGGAGTGAGAGGTGTCTCATATCTAGGAGTTCCTAGGTAGAACTTGCATTGGATAGTGATTAAGTGAGAAGATTGCAAACTGGGTTGTTTGTTGTGGGTCTTTGAATTGATACTACTGATAATGGAGTTTCTTCCTGACTTGGTAGCCCCTAGAGTAGGTGTGTTTGCACCAAACTAGGTTAACAATTCTCTGTATTCTTTACTTCTGTATTTGTTTATTTACATTATTTTTAACCTTGTCAGATATTGGTGTTGTGACATCGTATTCGACATCGTATATCAGTTACCAGAATTTCATTGGCAACTAATAGTCATTTGTTCAAAAGACAATACTGGTCGTCTTTTGTTCACTTCATCGGGAACTTAATCAAACCATGAGGAAAATTGTTATACTGTAAGTCTATATTTTATGTTCACTTCATCCTATATACATAATTTGTTACAAAAGTAATTTCATATTTTATGAGCCTTTATATGAATTTGTTTCTTCTAAATTAGTGCTTTTGGAGTTCATCAAGCGGCAAATGACATTAGAAAAAAGGCTACATGGCTTCAAACCAAAGTAAGCGTGGTGTAAATTATAATTATATATTTAATTTTATCATATAAGTATTCACTAATAATGTCATTCATTTGTAGACAAGGAAATAAAATAACTCTAATGATTGTGGGTACTATGTGATGAAAAAGATGTTGGATATTGTCTCTGCCAATATAATTGATTCTTGGATGAAGGTAATAAAAATAACTTTACTTTGTTATTTACTGTGCATTTTTCAACTTAATGTAAATTTTTAAAGAATAACTCTATATTGTTATTGTTTACCCAGAAAACTAGTAAACAATCGCTGGTCCTCTAAAAATAACAAATGTTCTTAGTTACTCACATGATCGACCAGATTAATCCTAGGACATGTGCTATAATTGATTTTAATTGGTTTTTCATAAATAATTTTATAAACTCTTCGACAAATTGTATGAAGTGTTCGATAAATAGAGAAAATAAAACAAACAAGACTCAAAACAATTTAAAGTCGAAAGTAAAGTGCAATAAATGTAAATTGCAAGGGAATATAAAAGAAAGCAAGTAAAAGAAACAATAAAATGTTGAAGAATAACTTGCTTGAAAGTAAAGAATGCAAAATAAATGAATTCAAAGTTAGAACTTGAATATAAATTGCATTGATATGAAATAGGGTGGTGATCTCATCATGTGCATTCTCGTCTTCACTCGTTTCTCTACACACGGGTACTTTGAGTGTTTATGGAGTAACTTGTACAATATAATTCAACCACAATTCTAACACTAGAACTACAATATTTATACTAATTGAATGTAACTTCTATTGGCAATTTACTCTAAAAATACGCCACTTTGCACTTTGCATGTTCTTTAACTTCCAATATGTGTCACTTGTCCTTTTTTCAAATTGAAAGAACCATAAGTTTCCCTCCAATATTGAATCTTCAACCACTGCACATCGACCACTTCTTATGAGCGCTTGGTCGAAATATATTTCCTATACTTAGGAAATATTCTAAGTCCAAATTCTTTACACTCCCTTCGTCTTCGACTCAGACTTCTTCAAATTGATTTAGTCGAAGCCATTTAATTCTTCCAAAATTATGCTACTAAAGTCAATGCTTCCTAAAGTCAACTAGGTGTCAAAATTAGGAGCTAACAGTTATTTATGTGTTGTAGGTATTTGATGACCCAAAAGAATTAAAAGAAGATGATTTGTGACTCCGTTGGGCAACATGTTTCTTTGAGTTATATAAAGATTAAGCTTTATCTGGTGAGTTATCTAGAATTATATATATATATTGATCTTACCTGATCAGGAAGGCCTTCCAGTGCTCGAACACGAACAACAAAAGGGTTGACAAGCGAGGAGGGGGTGTACCTGCAAGGCACTCCGATGCCAAAGTAAGTATACGATACAAAATGGTAAGAGAGAGAGAGAGAGAGAGTGTTTCAGAATACCTGACCCTTTAGTGAGAAAGGGTATTTATAGAGCCCCCAAAGTTGGGTCAAGGTTCTTCGTTGGACTGGATTGGCTAGGCCTAATGAAGAACTGCCAAGGTACGCATAAGAGCGTATAAGACCTAGCACGTGGTCTTGCCCTTGGTCCAACTGCCCCTATCTTTCAGGAGATAATGGTGGACAGTTGGATGACGTGGCAGGTGATGGGGAGACGTGGTCTTCCCACCATTAGTAAAATGGATAGGGTGTTTTCCCGACGCACTAAGCACTTGCTCGGGTAGTTGCAAGTCTGCCCGACGATTCAGAAGACGTGGCCGACTGGATGGGCATCTTTCCGACATGTTGGGCCATGGGCCAGCAGGGTCCTCGAGGCCCAGTCCGTAATACACACACACACACACACACACACACACACACACACACACACACACACACATATATATATATATATATATATATATATATATATATATATATATATATATATATATATAATTTGAGTTTCTTGACTTTGGTGTTGTATGTTGATGTTAATTGGTGTTATTATTTACTGTCAGCAAATTTGATTTTGGTGTTGTCTACCTAAGCTACAACTAATCTTCTTGTGGATTGCAAGTTGGTAATTCAAGTGTGGGAAATTACTTATAAATGGTTGGATATTTTTGTATTTTTTGTTGTTGTAGTAGTAGTCCATCGTGTAAACCTCCTTATAATGTTGTATATTTGTGTGTATCATATATTAGTACTTTTGTAAATCAATTGTTCATTTTGAAGAATATATATGTGTATCCTAGATATTTAGTGCAATGAAATTAGGTTGGTTAGAAAAATATGAAAATAGCGACCTAAATGTGGTCAATGTGATGTTGGAAAACTATAGAAAATAGCAACCTAAATATGGTTTGTGTGATGTTGGAAAAATATGAAAATTAGGTACCAAAAAAATTACATGAAATTCACCTTGATTATGCTAAAATATAGTCAAATTTTTAAGAAATATAACAGAGCTTTTTACATCGGGCCAATGTAAAAACCGATGTAACAAGCCACATTTTACACCGGTCATTATCAAAACCAATGTAAAAATCAAAGCACCGCGCGTTTTGAAATTCATTTAAACCAATATTTTACATCAGTCAGTATTTAAAACTGATGTAAAAGTCTACCTTTTACATCGGACATGACATAAAACCGATGTAAAAGTTTACATTTATTTATAAAAAAATAATATTGTATTTTTTTCACATTAGACTTAAAAATCAATCGATATGATATGTATATTTTTCACATCGGTTTATAGTCCGATGTAAAATGTCATTGATTTACTATATCGTCTGTTTTTACATCGAACTCAGACCCGATATAAAAAATCATTTTCGTCCGATGTAAAAAGTTATTTCTACCCTTATTAGACTAAAAATATACAACTCAAGCACAAAACACAAAGTTATATTAGCACAAAACACAAAGTTATATTTTTTGTTTCAGACACAACAATTATATCAAAATTACTATGAGTTTTTAAAAAGTGAAACCAAACATATCCTTAATAAACAACCATTACTTAGCCAATTCATGTCACAACGACAGCAAGAAAGAGCTTATCAAAATATTTCTTGTTTAACTCAATAAGGAGGTATTTGAGTTTATTTGTTTTAGAGGAAATATACATGGTTTGTTATGATAAGAATTATCAGCAACTAATAAGCAATTAATGTGAGCCAAATGAAGCTCGTAGAAAATGAAAGACCAGCTATCACAATCAATATTGGTTAAAGCATCATGAAAATGATTTTTTTTGAAGAGCTTCCTTTTTCTAGTGGTGATCAGTTGCTTGTTTTTCTTTTTCTTCTTTTTAGCAATTTTCTTTTTTTGAAATATTCTTTCTCTATTGTAACTTTTTTCTCTCTACAATATTGTTTAAAGAACGATGAAAATGTATTTCTCAAAAAGCTTCTATACAAGATTAACCTGAGAATCCTAAATTGCTTTTACACATAAAGAAATGTTAATAACACTTTCTCAAACATTTACTCTATCATTGATTGAAATATGTGTGGGTCATAGCACTCTATGTGGAACCTATTTCCAAAGTGAGGGTCTCACACATGTTTCAACTAATGAGAGAGTGAATGTTTGAGAAAGTGAGTGTTTGAGAGAGTGTTAAAAAGAAAGTGTTGTTAGTATTCTTTTTTACACATATTCAACTTAAATAAATATCTACAAACAACTAAACTCTTACACAAACTCAATTCAAAAACCTTAAACCAAGTTTTTTATAGGTTTAGTTGGCAATCTTCAAATCTATTACAAAATTATCAACAAAAAAAATTACACTTTTGAATACAAAATATCAACATACACCAATTCAACACAACTCTCTAATACAAATTTTCACTTTGTCAACACAGATACAACTCTACTGAAAAAATAGAATGGGAGATAAAACGATAGGAGAGAGTTTTCATCAAGAAAATTGATGTATTTTAAAATGAGGAGAACCATCCATTATATAAGAAAAATATGCCTCAAAAAGCAACAATCAATGGGCTTTGTAACATTTTTAATAGATTAAAACAATGTATTAATCGATTTGTTTAAGCCAAAAAAGAAACTTTGAATTTCGACGTAACTTAATCGATTACTAGCTTCATTAATCGATTAGAATGTGTTACACTTTATTTTAATCATTGATAAAAAGGGTTTAAGTGATTAAGAAATTTATTTTGCCTTCCTAATTGAAAAAACAAGTTTATTAATTGCTTAAAAACTTATTCAAATTGGTTTTAAGAAGTTTAATATAAAATATGAGAAGATTGAAAGATTTTGTGTGTGTATACATTGCCATAGTACTTCAAGATATACTCTTACTTCATTTACAATTAACTTATCAAAATTATAAGATAAAACAATAAATATAAGATAAATCATGTTTTCACAACTTCACTACTTCTAATACAAATTCATATCTTGACTCAAAGTTGTTAGCCTCTATAATAGGATGCATTATGCTCGAATAAGATTCCTTATTCAAGGGGGGCATAGTTCTTTAGGGTGCGAGGTGGTGTAACGATTGCTTGTGTTTTTTGTTGTCGACACCTTTCGTGGAAATATCGTTCAATTTTGTTTATCATTTTAGAAGGGTTCCAAAGACTTTGGATTCTCCGCATTAAAACAATAATGAGAAGAAAAAAAACAGAAAAATAGTATATCTTAGATTAGACATTAAAATAAGAGAATTCAATATCAAAAACAAGTCTTAAGAAACGGCTTTAAAATTTTGACATAGCGTAAATACATGATTTTGAAGTAGAAAAAAGGGTCATTCCATATAGGACCTTTCAAGTTATAAAATTCGCTTTTAGTTGAATTGATTTTGATTTTTTTAAAACAATTTTTAAAAAGTAAATTTAGGACTTTGAATTCTATTCTAGACTTACTTACATGGTTCTTAGTTTCTGTTACTTACAAGGAAAGTTTCATAGCCACAAAGATATATGCGTTAAAGTAAAAAACCAAAATAAGAATTTCTCGTTATCAATGTCACACCACCTACAGTAGGTTCCATGTTAAGACATTGATATCAATCCTATAATCAAAGGGTATGATTGATTACAAGTTTAACATTTGAATTTTCAAAGCCTCACCATCTACAGACATTTCTATGAACCCTAGTTTGAGGTAGTTTTCATATACAAGTAGGGACCGTTACACTGGATGCATCTACCACACCTCATGTCTTACTTTTATCAAGTTCTAAATCCAGCCTCTTTTGATGCGTTGTGTGCTTTCCAAGGGACAAACTATTGTAGTAGCTGGCTCAAGAGAGATTAGATGGATATACATAAGATGCTTTTTACATTTTCATTCATTTATTTTCAAGCCCTTTATTTTTTATATTATTTAAGCTTGTCTTACTATTCTCTCTTTGTTATTTTTGTTTTTTATTTTCTATTTTAGTAGGCTTAAAAATCGATGATTAAAATCAAAATCATTTTTAAAATTAAAGTTTGAAAATATTTCAACAAAAAACGATTGAATAAGCAATGGAAATTCAAAATAAAGAAAATAAACGGAAAATAAAAGAGATCGAGGAAGAGATATAACACTAGAGGTTTGTTCTTAAAGAAGTGATCTATTTCTCTCACCAAAAATTGATCTTGAGAATATTCACTAATGCATGAGAGTTTTTAGAAGGTTAAGCCCACAAACTATTTTATATAAGAAAATGAAGTTTTAAGTTGATTCAAACCAAACAATATACAAAATTTGAAGAGGTTAGTCTCCAAATAACGAACGAGTTTTAAGCGGTTAGTCTTCTCATCAAACATCAAATATTTTTGAAGTGGTTAGTCTTCTTACCACATAGAGAGTTTGTACAGGATGATCGTGAATCAAGATGGAGTTCTGAATTGACTATCCTCCAAACATAATCAAGGTTTTACAAGCACTGACCACTAAATGAACCAAGATTTTTACTGGGCTAATCTCAAACCTACTGAGTTTTTATATAGGTTGAACTCAGAAACTAAGTGAGATTATACACCAGGTAGATCTCGAGCTGATATAGTTTTTAATTAGGCTAAGCTCAAGAACCATTTTGGAAAAATTTCTCTAGTTAATCTTCATGAACCTAAAAGAATAGCTTTTCTTCAATGATAAAACTCACGAACCAAACGAAGACTTTATACTAATCTCGAAAAGAGTTTTTACACTAGTTTAACTCCAAACCAACATAATTACTTTTATAGGAAGAATAATTTACTCAATAGAAAATAGTATTCTTGGTAAAATTACAATAAATGTCTTAACCATAATAAATTCATCATTAAACTCGAGAATAATCTCAAATCACTATGGCTTAAAGATGTGAAATAATGGAAATGATTAGAGAGAGAGGATATAAGGATAATCAATTAAATACTCGTGACTTCCACAAATAGCAATTGATCTCTAGATAGTCTTCAGTTACCATGAGCTCCAGATATAAGGATGATCAATTAAATACTTGTGACTTCCACAAATAGCAATTGATCTTAAATCCTTATTTAGTATCCTTTGATGGTAGATCAACTTTTGCCTCTCCAATATTAAGACATCCAGACTAACATCCTTGACTCAACTTGCCTTTAGCTGACTATCTTGTTTTCATCTTCAATGAAGATCTCCCTCTACTACAATGAAGTCTTCTTTCAGACACGGTCAGCTTCCAGGTTGAACAAGAATCTCTCCCTTGCATATCATGGATGGTGAAAATAAATCACCTCCTCTTTCTTCAAGTTGAAGGTCTCCATCTTTTGTACTTCAGATAACCAGCCGCCTTCAAGGAACGTCATCTTTAGATTGAACATTAGACCAAGGTCGTGAACCTCTGATCATGATTATGAATTGTCTTTATGAGTGGACTTAAGAGTAGTCTCAAGTATCTTTGGCAACCTCCTTCATGATCATGTTATTTATCCAATTCATAGACCAAGAATTGACAAACAAGAACTCAATTCGGCATCTTCCAATCTGACTTCAGGATACAAGACCAAACCTCCCTTCAAAGAATCAAGATATCACTACCAACCATCAACAACCCTCTTTATTCATTTGCACACGCCTTTGGAATGCTTAGGGTTTCCATGATGCTGATATATCAAGAGCACAAACAAGATCAAGAATAGATTCCACCATTTATTCTCTTTGGTCAGCAATCATCTCCATATATTCCCAAGAATAAGTCTTCTTCAACAGCATCACAAAAACTCCAAGAATTCTTTCAATCAGAAAAACTAGCAGTGGAAAAGCCATCGAACAACTTAAGATGTCAACCCATCTTCTTGAACATAATCAACAAACATCAACAACAATAGAATTGTTTACAGAAGATTTAAACAACCAACTTGTTATTCCCTTTGACCTAGACCACTCATCATGTTCATCAATACCCTCTAAGTATATCAGAATAAATGATCATAATAACTCCTCTTGTTTAACACCAGAAAGTATCTCCCAAAGATCTCATCCAATAACAGACTAGATGTTTGCTCTAATACCAATTGAACTTTTGGTACGCATATCATAGATATCCTAACCATATGTCGAGACATTGATCTCTGTTATTAGTTAAACAAGGTTTAGATGCACAGACTGATATTCAACAATATCAATGTATGAACATGTCAGATGTTCCAACATCAGCTTCGACATGTTAATCAAGAACAATAACAAAATAAGTAAATCTGCAGAAAGATAAAAGTAACACAAAATATGTTAATCCAGTTCGGTGAAATTCACCTACTCTAGGGGTTACCAGTCCAGGAAGAAGACTCCAATATTTGTAGTGTTATCATAAAGCTAAACTCCCATATTTACAACTTTATCTCCTAATCACTACCCAATGAATATCTTTATCAAAGAACTTTATCTTTGATATGAGAACCCTATTTCACTTCCTTTATCACAACCTTTGATATCTCCATCCATCTCTGCCAATACAATTTTTTTTCAAGCATTCTTAACCAACAAGTTACCTTGGATTTGCTTCAAAGCTTCATCCAAAAACAATATACATTCCATTACCTAATGGTTTCTGAACATGTATCATACATATGTCTACCACTTTGTATCCAACCGATATAAGGGGAGACTTACAGATCCTAGAGAGCCAGCGACTCTCAAAACCCTAATTCTTATTTTCTTCCTAAGAACTATAGGTTACAAAAGATTTTATATCTAAACCCTAAGTTTAAATCTCCTTAAATAGCCTTCAGCTGCTCCATGGGCTTCAAATCTTCTGTCTTATGATTCGTTGTTATTGCTGCAGAGAATCTTGGAAAAATTTAAACCATATTTAAATCTTCTTTCTAGGATGTCAAATCTTCAAGTTAGGACATCGCGTTCGAGATCTTTGACTTTGGCAGAATTCTTCAAGTGATTCTTCCCAGATCTCTTCATCTTCATCATAACTATATTTTACCAAAATTTAGTCAAACCACTAGAGCTTTCAAAATTGTATATAAATGAAAATCAAATAACACCACATGGCTAACAATAAATTCTACAATGTAACATTCTCAATCTCCTAAAATCAGATAGAAAATTTATTTAGTAATCATTTAAGAATATCAAAATCAAATGACACCACATGGCTGACAATGCCAAACTTGAACCATGAGTCTATCAAATTTTTAATGACAAATTTTTAATGACAGAGCAAAATCAAAGAAAAACAAACAATTTTGAGGTTTATGGTTTGAGACCTAATCTAAACCATTTTTATTTTTATTTTTTTAAAAGAAGGAATTAGTTACTAACTAAATATAAGGAAGGCAATGAAGATGAAAAAAAGTGAGGGAGGGCATTGCCTGTTCGTCAAATCTAGAAACAAAATGCGAAGAAGAATTGTATTTGAGAGAATTAGGGTTGTGAGTGAAAGACACTTGAGTTAGAGGTGAAAGCGATTAAGACAGTAAATGAAGGTGTGAGAGTGACCAAAGAAATGGATTTTCTATTTCTTCAATACAAAAATGAGGTTTTTGTGATTACGGGGATTTTGAGGTTTTTTAAAAAGTTACTTATGAATATTGAGAATAAGGTAGGAGAATACTAAATCATATAACATTACTAGACACTCGAAAAGATAACAATTGAATATGGTGCGTCTAGAAGATAATATCCATACAGATATAGACATTGTTTGGAATTTCATAAAAATTACGAGAAATTCATGAAGTGTAATGAGATTCCTAAAATAAATAATAAATAAATAAAAAACTTTGATCAATAATGAACTTGATTTTAATTATTTTTTCATTAGAAACCAAATATTTTTACTCGTAATTGCAGAGATTAATCTCCCGACTCAAGGTGACTATAAACAAAATTCTCCCTCAAAAATTTTAATATGTTATTGTGTGTACGTTTGAAACTTGAATAGGTATGAATCTATTTTCAAAAGAGAAATTAAAATTGAGTTTTTATGTGGTGAGGCAAAAATATATAAATTAACATTTTAATTAGACAAAACAAATTACATTAGAAAAGAGGAAAATAAAGTAAAATGAAAAGAAATGGGAGTAAAAGAGATGAAAAGAGGGACCAAAGTAAATAATATAATGGTCTCAGACACCGACTGCCTCGAACATGCTGCCGCGTCCACTTCCGCCGCCGATAAAACTCACCCCGCACCGCCGGCACCTTCAAACATTGTGATTTCTTACAGAAATAACGATTCTCTCTCCAGCGGTGGTGGCATCAGGTGCTTATTTTGATTCCCTACTTCATTCTCTCTCAGTATTTTGAATTGCGGTTTTTCTTGTTGCGTTTGTTGTGCTCATAAATTGATTGATTAATTGATGCTATTAGATCATTGATTATGAAGATATGCATAGAATTAAGATAACTAGTCAAAGTGTGAGCTTTTCTACTTTTTACGAGTAATTTGTAAATTTGCAATAAGGATGAATTGTATTGTGGTGTTGTCGTTAAACAATTGTTATATAGTGTTTATTAGCTATCATATTCATATATGATATGTTGTCTATGGTAGACTTTGGAACTGACACTGAGTAGCTCTGTAGCACCGACACCTCCGTAAAAAAGTTGTGTCTGTGACAAGTTGGTATCTTGGTACAAGTTGGTATCTTGGTATCTGACACCAACAACGAAACTTGTGATTATGTTAATTTATTCATTTTTTCACATTATTACCGGTATCGACGTGTTAGTGTTAGTGTCAGTGTCGCGTTTTTGGTGTGCTTCATAGCCTAGTAGAACACTAACACGTAGACATTGATAATAACAAAACTGGTTAAACTACATAAGTCGGTGTCGGACACTTAGGTTTGTGTGTAGGTTATCATAATCACAATAGTAGTTTATTAAGAAAATATCTTCAAATCTATGACTTTCTAACTAAAAGGTAAAGGCTATGCTATTAATCTCTGATAGCGTTTCGTAGCAGCGATCCTCAAAAATGTTATGGAAAATAGTTGGAAAATGTTATGGAAAATAGTAGGATAGTCGCTATTGCCAAGACTAAAATCCAGTGTACAAAGTAAACATTAATACTCAAAAATAGGCTAATATACAAAATTAAAGAGATCATCGTTCTTAATTGCTAAAAAATATAAAGTATAGAGTAATAACATGTAAGCAAAGAAGAAGAATAAAATAGAACTGAACTAACGGTAGGAAGAAGATCAAACTGATTATTTGTGAGCAAGAATATAATGTTACTCTTTAAAATGTTTCGATTGAAATTTATACCCTTTATAAAAAGACAGTCGTTTAGAAAAAAGAATTTGAGGAATTTATCCCCAAAACATTATTAGTGGCCGCAATAGCGGCTGCGATAGCAGTTTGGGGCCATAGTCAGCGACGCTACAACCGCTATTGTTGAAAGTGGCCCGCGGACCAACAGCGTCGCTCTGAACCCTACCACTGTTATGCTACGCAATTCTGCTATAGCACTTATAGTATGCTATTGATGTCATAGAGTAAAGAATAATAAATAACCGATCAAAACGATTTCTTACTTTAAGGGCCTGTTTGTTTTAGCTTTAAAAAAATAGATTTTTTCTTTGTATTTTCAAAAATGGATTCTATAAAACCGCTTTTCAAAATATTACAAGTTTTTTTATATTCGTTTTTTCTAAATTGAATGATGAATTTTAAGTGATTTTTTGAAATTATATACAAAAAGAAATTTAATAAAATAATGAAATATCTAAAATCACATAAGAATAACTATTCAAATCAAATTTTCATTTTAAGTTTTTATGAAAAATCTCTCTGACTTTTTTTTACACAAATCATGTTAAACTATAAAAATCATTTTTAAAAAAATGCCAAAACAAACAGGTCCTAATTCTTTGCTTGCAAAATGACATGTATAGCTTGGAAGTCAAAATAGGGAAGTATGATGTAAAAAATAGGTAAAGAGATGGTTTAGTGAGGTTGCAAGTGAAGAAGGCAGAGTGTATGATAATTTGGGAAATGTTCACCAAGTTCAATACTATTTGATATGTACCATAAGCTTGTTGTCTAAATAGGGAGGATAGAATTGAAAAGCCTGATAATGACATAATTGCTTGTTTATTATTGTCAATAGCAATTGTTCTATTAAATTCCATTAAAAGAAGTAATCTAGACCTATGAAATTGTCTTGTTGGGTCAAGTGCATATTTCCGGGTCAAAAGCTAAAGGGAGTTACAACAGTGAAAATGTGCAATATTATTTCCTTAAGGATTCTCAGAGCCACACCTAGCTTTAGGGGCTGCAGTACTGCACCCAAAGGCATTATAGGCCGTGGTTAAGCCAATTGAATCCCAGCGGTGAATAAAGTCAACAAAAACCCCCGAATGTCACCCCATCCTTTTATGTTCTTATAATTGGCTTCAACTCTCAAATATTTAAAACTTTGAAAATAAGTAAATTGCATTTTTTTCCCTAGCATTTTATCTGGAAATCGAAATGGAAAGATCAGCTATGGATATTCCAGTTTCAAGGGTAAAAGAGCTTCAATGGAGGATTTCTTTGAGGCCAAAATATCAGAGGTTGATGGCCAGATGGTTGCCTTTTTTGGTGTTTTTGATGGTATGTCCTAGGTTTTTGTTTTGTACCCTTTATAATTAATGCCTTAACTTTTCTGTCCTATTTGTTTCCCCATATTTTTACGGTTTATTCTGTTGGTGTGATTCTTTTCGTCATAGGACGATTTTCCATGATAAGACTCCTTTAAAGTACGATTGTTTCTAAGCCGAAAAAAGTAAATGTGTATTGAGTATTAACTGTCGGTATGATTTAACGTGTATCATGAATCCTAACTAGACAAGGATTATTATACAGTTGGGAGGGGGAAATCAAATTATTCAAAATAGGCATAACCAAATCATTTGATCGACTATCGTTTGAACATGAAAGAAATTCACAATGCTCTCTACAGTAAAGAGGGAATGTGCAAATCCGTGATACCAAACGCTTTTAAGATTTGATAAAATCACGGCTTTCAATTCCATACTAAAATTGAAAAGAATGTAGTTTATTACATATTGACGTGTCCTTTTCAATTTCATGCATCTCTTTAAATTTATTTCTTTTCATCTTTGTAGGCCACGGAGGTTCACAGACTGCAGAATACCTGAGAAATAATCTATTCAAAAACTTGAGTAGCCATCCCGACTTTATCAAAGACACTAAGACGGCTATTGGTATGTACTTCATTTACGTTAAATAATAGGACATCGTGAAATTATCTTATCACATTATAGTTGTTTGGTTTGGTATACCTGAGAAATAATTTATTCAATAGCTTGAGTAGCCATCCCGACTCTATCAAATACACTAAGACGGCTATTGGTATGTACTTCATTTACGTTAAATAATAGGACATCGTGAAATTATAGTTGTTTGGTTTGGTATACTACCTGGATGGTATAAATATGAACTTCTATTATGTTTAATTATTTGTCTTTTCGCAGTTGAAGCATTTAAACAAACAGACGTTGATTACCTCAATGAGGAAAAGGGACATCAAAGGGATGCCGGATCCACTGCATCAACAGCTGTATTGTTAGGCGACCGAATTCTTGTTGCAAATGTTGGTGATTCCCGAGTAATTGCTTCTAGAGCTGGTTTAGGTTGGTGCCTTTGTCAAGCACTGATTTTTGGTTGCTACTGTTTTGCCAAGTTATGAACAAATTGCTTTTATTAGTCGGATATACGTAGCAGCCGACGAAGCAAAATCGTTTTGTATTGCCATCCTTGTGTTTTTCTTTTCTTTTCACTGATACGAATGTGTTATGCAGCTGTTCCTTTATCTATTGATCACAAACCTGATAGATCTGATGAGCGTCAAAGGATTGAACAAGCTGGGGGATTTGTATTATGGGCAGGTAAAGTTCATCCTATTTGGATTTTTCCGTTTGTGTATATGGTTCATCATTAAATTAATGATTACAATTTACAACAAATAAATTACTCAGTTGCTGGTTTATCCAGGAACATGGAGGGTCGGTGGCGTTCTTGCTGTATCCCGTGCATTTGGAGACAAGTTTCTTCGACCATATGTTGTTGCCGACCCAGAAATTCAGGTTGGTTAAAATCTTAAGTTTGATCGCCCATTTTCTGATACATCTTATGTCCACTAATTTATCCCTCCCTTTGTATCACTCTCTTGGCTTAGGAGGAAGACATCGATGGCGTTGATTTTTTAATAGTAGCTAGTGATGGCCTTTGGAATGTTATATCAAACAATGTGAGACTTTTCATATCTCGCTTCCACAAATCGAGAGTTAGACCTGTATGAATTTTACCGAATAATGAATTATAGTTATGGCTCCGTTTACTTATGCAGTCTCTACGTTTTTCAGGAGGCGGTGTCTTTAGTACAAAATATCACTGATGCAGAAGCTGCATCTAAAGCACTAATTAAAGAAGCTTATAGTCGAGGAAGCTCCGACAACATCACCTGCGTCGTTGTTCGATTTGATCCATCCTGATGCTGCTGTATATATATTTGCCTTAGGTATCTGTCATTTCTGACAACTGAAATAGAAATGACAAATATGTGTGAAGTCTTACCTTATTTTAGGTTATGGTATTACAGTTTTGTAAGTTGTTTTAGTGTTATAGATCACTCCTAGTTGGAAAAGGAAATACATGTAGACGTAGATGCATTTGGTTTTACACTTGAAGGCTCCATATTTTGGATCCAGGTGCTTTTAGTGGCCCTCTGAACAGTTGATTACAGGATTATTTTTCTCCATTGATGTCCGTGATATTTATTTGTTTCATTGTTCTTATAATCTCAATCTCCCCAAGTGGACATTTTGTATTGTTGAAATCTGTGTGCTCAAACCTATGTGTACTCATGCTAGTTTCTGATCATTGATTTGTAAGAACATAGTATATATTTTTGCCCTTTGCCATATTAGGTAAATCCCAAAAATAACTCAGTAAAAAAAACACAGATTTCATTCCAGAAATTTGAAGATTCTTGAGTCAAGATCAACACACAAGCCCAATATGAGTACAATAGTTATTCAATTGATAACTCTTATGTAACTCTTATGTAAGAGTTATTTATATACACTTCTATTTCTATATAAATTTTTAATGTGGGATTTGTGTCATTACAACTTAAAAGCCAACCATGAGCACAAACAACACAAAATTTCACTGTTATTACACTGTCTGGAAGTGCAGCATTTTCTACCACGGTTAATGGAAGCATAATTTTCAAGATGCCATGCTTGTTGTTCTGTATCTGGAGTATACTGCAAACAATGTGACATGGGAGTCTCTATATCTATAATGGATTGATGAAGTGTTTATCATCATGTGTAAGCTTATTTGTCCAGACAAAGTGAAAGATCTAGTCAACAAAACTATATATAATTCTATAAAATGTAGCATGTTTTAACCAACCACTTAATGTCTACACTTTCTGCATATAATATACATGTAACATGTAGCATATCAAAACAAGAGAGAACCAGAAACAAAAAATCTTGATGAAATATTTTTATCACATTTTCTATGATAAGCCATTTACAAACACAACCAAACAAAGGGCATTCATTTCATACTGCCTTCACAATGTTTCAAGACAGAGAAATCCAAATCCAATGAAGTAGAAAATCTACAAGGAAATGGACAAAAACAAAACCAAAAACAAAAGTTTAAGGAAGTCTTAAAACTTGAAATCGAGTAAATGTGTAATATAGGATCTTTAATCTTGTTTTAAAGTTTTTGAATGTTTTCAGATTTATAAACTAATATTTATAAAATTGCATAAGACATCGTGAACCAATACAACCCTTTAAAAGAGGCATCAAGAACCATTGCAAAACTTAAAAGTTGTGGATGGATTTTATAACAAAATCACTTTGTCTTCATGATTGAACGCCCATTTTTGTCAAAAGTTTTTCCAAATTTCAATCTTCGGATTAACCATGCAGACATATTTTTTGTGTTTCCTTAAAATTACAATTCTAGTTTGACATCCTTTGATTTATAGTGGGATTTATTTTTTGTGTCTCCCAACTAATCCAAAGAGAATATTTTATATCATTTGATAGTAATTAAGAATAAGTTTGACATGTTTTAATGCACTTGCATTATAAGTCATTTAAAAATAAATCTCACCGTAAATCATACACAGTAAGATCAAAATAAAAGAACTACTACGTATATCTGAATGTCAAAAACTCAAATATCAAATACAAAATGTTAAAAATGTCATAATAAATCCCACAACAAACCATAAAACAAGTTGTCAAAATGCACAAAGTAAATGACAACTATTATGTATACCTGACATCGATTTCTCCTTTGTCTCTTGTACTGCAATGCATGAAATATCTATTTTAAGACGGCATGTATAATGGTCATATGAGGGGTGTCTTCCTCAAACTCTCCAATAACTATGTTCTCTTTCCTGATAGCTATAAATTGGTGATATATCGGCAACACATCAATAAAATGGTCCGCCCTTTCATGTTCTTCTTCTAAGATCTCTTGATAAAGTGGTGACACTCTATAAAATCATTTGATGTAAATGTATATTATACTCCATGGACGAAAACCTGACACATGACATACACTTTCTAAGACCAGATAATCAAGTTCGATGCAAAAATCTCATCAACATCTTTGTGGAGGACAATGGTAGGAATAACAACACTGAGATCTCTGATTATATACTAGATATATCCAAATTATCACAGGACTCACCCGAATACGGTACATAAATCAAGATCCACAAACCAATCATCCAAAATAGAAGACTATCACCTCCAAATCCAACAAATATCACCCGACACTATAAAATTGTAAATTGATTTGGTAGCTTAAGACTTTTTAACTTAAACAAATTAAATGAACTTCATGTTCTTTAATGTGTAGTACTGCAATCTCACCCATTTCTCAGCACTTTCCTCGAGAGAGAGAGAGAGAGAGAGAGAGAGAGAGAGAGAGAAAGTACATGGGCCCACATAATTTCAAGATATCTTCTCAATTTCTTATCTTGTATTGTTTCAATCAAAAGCCCTAAATGGAGCTCTCATATTACCTCTATGTACGAATTCTAATGTTATTTTAAAGTGGACTTGTTAAGACTCCTAGTTTTCTTTCTTACTATAGGAGTACAAATTCAACAATCATAATTAGCTACCCAACTTATCATTTAAATTAAATAAAAAATAACACAATTAATTAAGAGTTTGGCTTTCGTTTTTTAATTTGCTCAGTATCTTAGCGCTCTAAGTTTTTCATTCTCATTTTTGAAGATCATTTCGGTAGGGTTTTTATTTTATATGTTATATATTTGATAAAAAACTAACCGTTCAATTTTAATATTAATATGTTCTCTCTTGCATTTTCAACTAGTAGTAACAATTTATTTTATGTGAATATAAAAGACAAGTATTTTTAAAGATCATTTGATAATGCTTAATAATAGTAAGAGTAATTCATGAGACAAAAATTTAAATTTAATATTATAAAATTATTTTATTTAGATTAATGAGTTTTAGCTTTAGGTTTATTAAATTATTTTAATCAATTTTATTTAATATTTTATTTTCAATTGATAATAAAATTGTCACATCATAATTGAAAAAATATTACGAAAATTCTTAGAAAAACTTAAATTTCAAATATTCTTTTATATAGGAGAATTTAAAAGCTTATTATTTATGATCGTAAGAGAGTCTCTAAAAGCTATTGGTGCTGACGTGATCCTTGAAGTTTTTGTTCGGTTGTTGAGGAGAACATGGAGGTGTACTTGTAAGGTACTCTGATGCTAAAGTAAGAATGAACAAGAGAGTGAGCAAGTACAAGTAAAGTGTTTAGAGAGTGAATATTCGATATCCGACTCTCTCAAGTGAGAGAGTTTATATAGAGAGTCTCTCAGCGCGTGGCCAACATTTCCTATTTTGGGCCTGGATTGTGGATCCCCAAATAGGTAAATGCCAGAAACTGACCATTGGACGGACAACCCTGGTCAGGATAAAAGCATGTCGAGCACAACTATATTCGAGCAGGAGACGTTTTGGCTGAATCTGGGTGATTTCTGTTGGTCTCGAGTAGAGGTTAGGAATGAACAAAAAGGATCGACCACAAGCAAATATGATTGATGAGTCTCGTCAGTTTAAGGAGCGTGGATCCGGTGGGTCCCTTTGACGTTTGGGCTATTGGGTCATCCCTTGAGCATGAGAAGATTAGGTCATGCCTAGTCATTTGAACAGTTCAGAACAACTTATAAATATGATTTTTAACAAATTTATTTTTAATTGTGTGCAAGACGAATTACCGGATATTGTTCAAAAGATTTCATAGTTAAGTCGTAATTAAAAGAGGTTAAAATATATTAATTTATTTAAACAATAACAAACTAGAATCCCTATTTATTTTTCACTATTAAATCTTGATACCTCCGAAAATTTAAAATAATCTTAATTTTTAAATTATATATATTAAAGTATTGTTATTATCATAAATTATTAATAGATACTATTCTATAATTTGTAAAAACCAATTTAAAAAGTTTTTTTTTTAAAAAGTCAAATAAATAAAATTATGTAAATATTTTTAAAATGTGAGGCAGTCTTGGTGGCCTAATTAAATCTATTAATTATATATATAATAAACATATAAAGAAAAGAAATATTGTTTTGATCTAGCCTTTTTTTTATCAAATATATATACTTTTTAGTTTTTATTTTAAATTTTAAATTTTTTCTTTTTTATTAACAGTTATTTATGACAATTTATTCATCTTTTATTCTATTAGTTATTAATATTTTATGTAATTTAAAATGAAATTAAAATTAATATTTGACAAAATTAATAATACAATTTATATTTTTATGAACGTGAGTATTGAAAAATAGATAAATCGGTACGAGAGTACTCCTGTAAAAACAAATTTATCATAAAATTGATAATAAGTTTTTATTTTAAATAACTTTCAATTATATAAAATAAATTTATTAAATCAATACAATATTTATTTATTACATTTTAATTTAACTAATTATTTTATTTTAAAAATGTGAAATTTTTTATGAATAACTTAATTTAAGACAAAAAAAAAATACACTTTATATCATACATTTTTGTTTAAGCTTTTGGCTTATGTTGATTTTCTTGAAAGAACTTTATAAACTTTGGGGGACTTTCTAAATGTGAATATTTGTTTCAAGACTAACTTCAAACCTATTTTAATAAATATTTGTTAAGTATAATTTGAATAGATAAGTGTATGATACATCAATTTATCAAGTGTATAAATATTAAGAGATTATTTTGACTTTATCAATTTTATTAATAAAAAATTTTCTCTTCTAAAACATAATATGTTTTATCGAGTGTTTTTTTGGTTATTTGTAAGTTGCACATGCTCATAATTTTCTACTTATTGATCTTATTGTTAAACTATGTCAACATACGTTACTGATAGAGTATCATATTATTCTAAGATAACATCTTATGATTTCCTTATTTCATATTGATGAGGTTTATCCTATTTGTCCAAGATATATGATTACATTTGGAAACACTAATTTACTATAGGGAGCTTTCAAGCTTCAAATATCGACATAAACTTGTTAGAAATATTCTATTTGACATATTTTAAGGGATCAGAATATAAATAAATGTGAATGTCTTAAATGACTCATATAAAAGAAGATCGATATTCAGACGTTTTGATGGTTAGAAGACAAATATCTATATATAGATTTGATAGAGTTTTTCCACTAGGTTGTATATTTTTTAGTATAAACTTAATTAAATTGAAATATTATTGTTTTGAAGAATTTAAAAAAAAAAAATAGTAAGGAAAAATCCAAGATGTGTTTTTTTTTTTTTGTCCATGTTGAATGCCTCCTCCCTCTTTCGCATGACTTTCCTATTCCCACTCATGTTTCTCTTTATCATCAATCATCAAATCATAGCCAACCCTTATGACTCTTTTCTTTTCTACTTCCTTCACTTTCATCCTTCCTTCCTAAATACCATGAATCTTTACAATTAGATACACATCTCACTAACACATCCACTCTTCTATCATACATCATATTCATGCCCTCCTATTTCAACCTTCCAGGTTCACACCCATCTCTTTTTCTTCACTGTAACTCCTAAATTTTTCATTTTTTTATAACCCTTTTACTTTAATTGCAGGAGGATTTCAAAATCAAAGGGATTCCCCAAAAGGAACCATGACCTCATCACAAAACTCCCTTTCTGAAATATCGCCGTCGCCATCTCCGTCGTCCGCGACGGCTCCAGCTCTAGTCCTATCAAACTCCGGCAAACGGATAGATCAAGCTGGGAAGAAGAAGTACGTGAAGCAAGTGACCGGCCGTCACAACGATACCGAACTTCACCTGGCGGCTCAGAGAGGTGATGTTGGTGCTGTGAGACAGATCCTTCTTGATATCGATTCTCAGATAATGGGTAATTTGAGTGGTGATGATGATGTTGATCTTAACGCCGAGATTGCGGAGGTTCGTGCTTTGGTTGTTAACGAAGAGAATGAACTTGGGGAAACTGCTTTGTTTACTGCTGCTGAAAAGGGTCACCTTGATGTTGTTAAGGAGTTGTTGAAACATTCCACTCTTCAAACTGTTTCGAAAAAGAATCGATCTGGGTTTGATCCTTTGCATATTGCGGCTAGTCAAGGACATCATGGTGATTTTTTACTTTCTTCCTTTGTTTTGATGCTGAAGTTTCGCTATTTTTTATTATGTTTCTTTTTGTATAAATGGATAATTTAACTAGTTTGGTTGTTGAGTGAGTTTTGTACTTGTTTTAGAACACTTTCCAAGTCCTGTTTGGATAAACTACTTAATTAATTAAGTGCTGATGCGAAAGCTATAAGTTGTTTGTATAAGCTATAAATTGAGAGATTATGGAAATAAGCTGAAGTAGCTTATGAACAAATAATAATAAGTTGTTTTTATAAGCTCTCTCAAATAGTTAAGAGCTTATGTTAGTAGATAAGCTCAAATAAGTCAATTCAAATGGACTCTGATTGTTAATGTCAACTTAGAATAACAATAGAAGTATATGTGAGTAGATTTGTTATCTATCTTGTTTAAGGTATCAAATTAAGAAAATCAATTATGATGCTTTTAATGGAAGCTCTGAGAGGAAAGTTATGAAGCTAGTTAAGTGTTTTATTCTTCATTAGTGGAGTTAATGCTACGTAGACAAGTCTTCTAACTCAGTTGTTGCTTCCAAACATTAATGGCTGGCTTATTTTTGTTCTAATTGTTAGATCTTGAATAGCTTCAGATTGTTGGTTATGATGTTCTTGATTGTTGATGTTAATTGAAAATGTGAGCACTGTCTTCGGTTCGTTGTAATAATCTGTTGTGAATTTTCATTTGCAGCCATTGTTCAGGTTTTACTAGACTATGACCCAAGCTTAAGTAAAACCATTGGTCCATCCAATTCGACCCCACTTATAACAGCTGCGACGAGAGGGCACGTCGAAGTGGTGAATGAACTACTGTCGAAGGATGGCAGCTTGTTGGAAATAGCAAGATCTAATGGAAAGAATGCATTGCATTTAGCTGCTCGTCCTGGTCATATAGAAATCGTGAAAGCCTTGCTCGACAAAGACCCTCAATTGGCTCGAAGGACTGACAAGAAAGGGCAAACAGCTTTGCATATGGCTGTAAAAGGACAGAGCTGTGACGTGGTGAAGTTGCTTCTTGAAGCAGATGCTGCCATTGTTATGCTTCCTGACAAATTCGGTAACACTGCATTACACGTGGCAACTAGGAAAAAGCGAGTCGAGGTATGTCAACAGTAGCACTGCATTGCAAAAACCATACATATTTAGATGGATTAATACAAATTAAGTTACTTTTTAGCATGTCATGTCATAGACTTCGTCAAATTAAAAATCTAATATTGTTTGTCAATCTGTTGCACAGATAGTGAATGAGTTGTTACTTCTACCAGACACCAACGTAAATGCGTTAACGCGAGACCACAAGACAGCACTTGACATTGCTGAAAATCTTCCTCTCTCTGAAGAGTCGTCAGATATAAAGGACGTCCTTTCTCGGTATGGGGCACTTAGAGCCAACGAGCTCAACCAACCAAGGGACGAATTGAGAAAAACCGTTACACAAATTAAGAAAGATGTTCACACTCAGCTAGAACAAACCAGGAGAACGAACAAAAATGTTCATAATATTTCCAAAGAGCTAAGGAAACTCCACAGGGAAGGAATTAACAATGCCACAAACTCAGTGACAGTGGTGGCCGTGTTGTTTGCTACGGTCGCTTTTGCTGCTATATTCACCATACCAGGCGGGGATAACGACGACGGTTCAGGAGTGGTAGCAGGTTATTCTTCATTTAAAATTTTCTTCATATTCAACGCTATAGCGCTTTTCACATCTTTGGCTGTTGTGGTGGTTCAAATTACCTTGGTTAGAGGTGAAACAAAAGCAGAGAAAAGGGTGGTAGAGGTGATTAACAAGCTCATGTGGTTAGCTTCTGTCTGTACCTCCGTGTCCTTTATTGCTTCTTCGTACATAGTCGTGGGTCGGAATAACCGGTGGGCTGCAATTCTGGTTACAGTAGTTGGAGGAGTTATAATATCGGGAGTTCTGGGCACTATGACTTACTATGTAGTGAGGTCTAAGAGGACACGATCGATGCGGAAGAAAGAGAAGCAACAAGCTCGGAGAAGTGGATCTAACTCATGGCATCATTCTGAATTCTCTAATTCCGAGGTTGATCGAATTTATGCACTTTGAGTTCGAACTTGCAAACCTTTTGAGTTGGAAAAGAAAGAGTTGTTGAGAGTTTTCTCTTCAAATTACCACTTCAAAATCAAGAGTTTACTTAGAAACTGTAATGCAACATAGTGTATGTACACTGTAGATAGTACAGAGAGTTATTCTGTGAGATGTTGTTGCTGTAGGATCATGTAAAATTGGAAAGAAGGGTTGATCAGTATTATAACTGTTGAGTGGTGTGGCGCTTGAGCATGCATGTGTATAAATCACATATTGCGATTTGCAAAAAGAATAATAACACGAACAATGCTTTAATTCTAAAAACATGTATTGATTCTACTGTTACATTGTTCATGAATGCAAGCAACAAATAAATTCAGCTCAAGAAAGCAATACGAGATTATCCCTTATCAACTAGATGTTGGTGATATAGAAAAGGTGTTGGTTGGTCACGCCATCAAGCAACATGAAGAAGAGATACAACATTGGCTAGTGCAGTGAAAAAGGAAGAGTGTTGATGAAGTGATTTGGGAACATGTAGTTACTATTAAGAGTCAATTTCTTTTCGGAGGGAAGTAATGAAAATTGTTAATTTCTCAAACAGTTAGTTCTTAATGCTTCCGGGACTTCAGTATGTTCTGTTTATTTTTCATGGTTAAAAATGAAAAGGGAAAATATTTAAAAAATGAACAACACTTACATGTACAAATATGGTATAATGGCCACCCCATGCTTCGAAAATGGTTACTAACGACATAAAGTGTGTAATGATAACACTTATGGTTCCATGGGTAATATAAGATGATCGATCAAGGTTATCTACAAGGAAGTCAACAAATGCTTGTTTTTCATGAATTAGTTATATTGAAACCTCTTGAGATGAATGGCCAAAATTTCAACAAGTCTTCAAATGTCTCTTGCGGCCGCAATTATTTTACAAGTATACTTTTAGACTAATTTTTGACATAATAAGAGTGTAACTCATTTATGAATGATTGTGGTGTATTTGGGGTGCTTAAGGAGGAAGTATATTTCTAGATTTTGGAAGGGCAATTTTAGATTTCATTAGGGCTACTCTTCACAATTAAGGGTGAGAATAACAACCTCATTATGTACTTCCTCCAACACTTATTGGATTTTTCGTGTCCATTAGGGTCTTCCATTTCTCGGAATTCACAATCTCGAATGCATATTTTATGGGTTTAACTTGATGTTAAAACTTTCTTGTAGTTAATATATCAAATTCAAACCAGCTGCACAATATTTATCTTTGGACTTTTTGTGCCTAGTAGGGCCTGACATTTTTCGGAATTCATAATCTTGAATGCAATTTTTTTGGGTTAAACTTGATGTTAAGACTTTTTAGCAGTTCAAATATCCAATTCAAATTGGTCGTACAATATTCATCTTTGGTCAAATTAACCACCATAACATTCTTATATACCTCGATGATTCTCTCTATTTTTTTTACTTGAATACCTTATCCACGAGTTTGTGGTATGTAACATTAACATTCTCCTGTTTGAATGACATTCTCTTGTAGTCAAAGTTAGAATCATTTAACCTTGTTTGGTTCCTTATCATTAGGTTTCATCGTGACTTGATAATAACTTTAGTAAGCATGCATGAAACTCTAGAGTCCATACCTCGAGGTGCCATTAACAAACCTATCTATGCTTAAAAGGAAATATGGATCCTTGGGATAACCTTTAATCAAGTCAAATTTTTACATGAAGATTTTTTTATCAATACTATGTTAGTCAACCATACCGAGTATGTTGTTTCTTTAATGAATATTGAGTTATGGAATTTTTCTACATCCTTTTAAGAAAACTCTATTTTCTCCTCACTAAGGTATCTTTTTCTCCATACCGACCTATGTGTGTTCATACCTCAAAAATTTCATTTTTTCTCCAATTTATTGCATTCCTTTTGCTCATTTTCCACACGCGCGCGCACACACACACACACACACACACCATTGAACTACATATAATCATTTTCCGATTGGATGACCATCTATATTAGGGTTGATAATGTCCAATTAGGTTTGGTGTAACCAAGAATATTGAGTTGGGAACTTTCTGTGTTTCAAATAAGAAAATCAAGGTGGGGTTTTTCTTCAAGATCGAGTTTGATTTGAAGGTTTTAGACAAGATCACGTAAACACGAATTCGACTGAGTGAAGGCCTTGGGACAATGTGATTTCCTTGCAAGGGAGTAAGTTGCGCGAGACAGTGAATTGTGTTCGAGAATCTTGGGTTCAACAAATTGCGTGCTCGGGATAATCAGAGGATTGTATGCATTGTTGGTCACTTGATCAATCTTTTGATCAAGGTTTTGAAGGTGGAAGAATAAACACAAAAATAGGGTTTTTGGGGTTTGCTTTCTTCATCTCTTGTATTAACGATTTTGCAAAGAAAAGGTTAATAGCAATATATCAATTTGATTTTGAATTGAGGTCAAACGTACCCATAACGAGGACTACTAGGGAATATCCTAAACAAATCTTGATCTCTCTCTATTTTATCTCTTTATTATTTTGATTGTTGTTTTCGCAGTTTATCGAATTCATCGTTGTTTGGTCATTTCAATTGGAATTTTTTTTCAATTATCTTCTAAAAGTGTTTTTGTTGATATAATCTTAATCACTTTGATTGTGATTGGCTTTTAACATCAACAAAACAAATTAAATTTTCCATAGATATCGATTGCATACCAAGTTTTCGATAAATTGTTTGTGCGTATTTTAATTATGTTTTGGTTCATTGGATATATGAGTTACGAATAACAATACATTTAATTGATTTATAGCTTGATCATTGTTGAACATTTACGTTCATTATTATTCGGTTTGGTTTGCGATACATATATTGCTTTTCGATAGTTGGCTCGGTTAGACGATTTGATCAGGGTCTTTTTTCCGCTACACTACATTTTTGAAAACATAATTTTGATAAAGTTTTTGGTTGTAAAATTTGTGACTTAGTCACCACCTTTAGATCGAAGCTTATCGTCTAAAAAGTGGCATTAAGAGCTCTGGTTCATTTTGTGCTTAAGATACATTTCTTAGAAGAATGTCTATCGAACCTAAGGGTGCGTATAATAGAACACCAATCTTCACCGACAAAAATTATGGCTATTGGAAAACACTTATGTGTATACACGTCAATTCCGTTGACAAAGGTATTTGGGATGATATCCAAAATGGTTCAAATGAAATAACCATGGAAAATGAGGAATGCGTCATAATACCTAACCTAGAAGCATGATGGGATGCTAATGATTGGAAATTGTGGTCACATGATTGGAAAGTGAAAAATATTCTCACTTCCGCTTTGGGAGTTGATGAGTTTTATCGCGTTTCTCATTGTGAGACCTCCAAAGCTATGTGGAATGCATTAGAGATTTCCCATGAGAGTACTAATGATGTCAAACTAGTTATGATTAACACATTAAATCAAGAGTTTGAATTGTTTCATATTGAGCATGGTGAAACCATTGTGGATATACGGAAAAGGTTCTCACATCTTGTTAATCGATTAAATGCACTTGGTAATCCTGTTTCCAATGAACCTACTACTAACAAAGTTTTGAGATATTTATGTAGGGAATGGAAACTTAGGGTCACCGCTATTAAAGAAGCAAATGATCTTAAGATTCTTGATCTCACGACTTTGTTTGGTAAATTGGAAGAGCACGAACAAAAGCTTACTTGCTTGGCTAAATACGAGAAGGAATACAAAAAGAGATTGAAGAATGAGAAAGGGAAAGACAAAGAAGAAGGTAAGAACACCTGTTGGTTAGTCAAAAGGTGCAAAATGATGAAGCAATTCGACAATTTCAAAGTCAATTTTTGCAGGCTCAAAACCGAATGAAAGCTCAAGCATATAGTCACAAAGTGGAGAATTTTTTTGAAATTGGTGGATGTGTATTTATGAAATTTAGGGATCATCGTCAACAATCCAATGTCACGCGTATTCACGCCAAGCTAGCGGCTAGATACTTTGGTCATTACCATATGATTGATAGAGTAGGGGTTGTGGCTAATAGATTGAAGTTGCTCGAAGGATCAAAGATACATCTAGTTTTTCACGTGTCTCTGCTCAAGAAAGCAATATGAGATTATCATAAGGAAGAGGAACAACCTTATCAACTAGATGTGGGTGATATAGAAGTATTGAAACTTGAAAAGGTGTCAGTTGCTCATGCTCACAAGCAATATGGAAAAAAGATATAACATTGTCAAATGCAATGAAAAAGGGAAAAGTATTGATGAAGCGACTTGGGAAGATGTAGTTACTATTAAGAGTCAATTTCTAGCATTTAACCTTAAAGACACAATTAAAGTTTCATAGGGTAGTAATGTATCAGTTATATTGAAAACTCTTGAGATGAAAGGCCAAAATTTTAGGAAGTCTTCAAATGTCTCATACGAAAGTATACTTTTGTAATTGTTTCAGCATCATACTTTCAAACTAATTTTTGGGTATATTAAGAGTGTGACTCATTTATTAACGATTGTGGTGTATTTGGGATGTGTATGGAAGTATACTTCTAGATTTTGGAAGGGCAATTTCAGGTTTCATTAGAGTACTCTTCACCACTAAGGGTAGAAATAACAACCCCCTTATGTACTTCCTCAACACTAATTGAACTTTTTATGCCTAATAGGGTCTTCTATTTCTTGGAATTTATTATCTCGAATGCATATTTTGTGGGTTTAACTTTATGTTAAAACTTCTTAGTAGTCAACACATCCAATTCAAACCAGATGCATAATATTCATCTTTAGACTTTTCGTGCCCAGTAAGGTCTGGTATTTTTTGGAATTCATAATCTCGAGTTCATATTTTATGGGTTAAACTTGATGTTAAAACTTGTTAGTAGTTCAAATATCCAAACCAAATTGGTTGCACAATATTCATCTTTGATCAAATTAACCACCATAACATTCTTATATACCTCAATGGTTCTCTCAGTTTTGTTGGCTTAAATACCTTATCCATGAGTCTGCGGTATGTAAACTTAACATTTGTATCTGCATGGCAATCTAGGTGGATTTTTTTTATATATGTGGATTTAATTTATTGCAACTATTAATTATATGACTTTATTGCCCTTCTCTATTAACTTCTGAATTCCTCTCTTTCTTTCTTCCCTCCTCCAAAACCCTAGCAGCCACCTTCTTCTGTTTTCACAATACAAAATCAAGGTAATTCATACAATTTCCTTCATCATTTTGAATTTTTTCGATCCTAAGTTTTTGTTCGTTCATATGAGCAATAGAAAAAATAAAAATTGTAAATGAAGAAAATATGCTTAAGGTAAGAATGGTAAATGGAGAGAATAGAAACAAGCAAACGAGGTAGAGATTAATTGGAGAATGGAAAGCTTTGTTTCAAATAAGGTAAGATGACGACTTCAGAAGAGGAAAAGGGAATTACTCTAAAATAAAAGGAATTTGGCTTTCAAGTATGGCAAAAAAAACTCAACCAAGGAGTCTAGAAACTCTTATATAGGGGAAGTTAGTTGCAGGTCATATCAAAGGGGAAACATAAAGTTAAGAATCAATGCTGAAATTTCACTTTTGAAACATAAGCAAGCTTAAGTACACTTGAATGTCCAAGAGGAGAGCACCACACCATAACTTGCAAGCCTAAGACCGTGTGCTTGAAAAATAGGTGAAATCTCAATGATGGGAATTGCATTTAATGTGTTTGTCTCACACTACCTTTGCAGCTTTCCCGTGGCATTCCCGCTTCTCTTTATGGTTGAAATAGGCAACCGGATGCCAACTGCAAAAAATACTTCACGACTAATAAAAAATCTGACAAGCCTTGGGGTCAACTATTATGGATAGACTAAAGGCCTAATACTTTAGTCTAATACAAGTGAAATCGAAATATCCAACCCAACCATACAAAACCCAATAAAAAAATATCAAAAATATATAACCAACCACACATGAGACTTTAAGGTATACTTTGAGATCTATTCTTTTTACATCACTCATCTTAGACTTTGTAATTGGCTTGGGCGTTGGGGTGACCTTGCAGGTCCACCTCCGCGCCACTATATCAGAGATCAACACCATCATGATACGACTCCATCACCAACAATCAAACACAGTCCTGATTTCAACAGACACACGCGCACGCAGACATGCGCACAAACATACATTTTAAAATTTTAAAAAAATGTTTTTTTTAAAATTTATTAATCATGTGATACATAGTTTTCATTAATTGTCAAATATAATAAAACAAAGAAGGTAGAATTAAATCACTGATATTAGCGATTAAATTTTCCCCCATGTCTTTTGATCAGTGCATAAAAAATAGAATGAGTTAAATAAAACAAAAAAATAGAATATGTAAATTTCAAATTCTATTCATACAAGGCAAGTTCAGATACTTTTTTTTTAATCTTTTGAATGATCTAATATTAAATCAGACATATGTGCATTAAGATTCTACGCTAATGTAAAAATTGAGTGCAGAGATCTAAGGAGATGTTTTAAAACAAAATCTCCAGTGATTTTTCCCTTTTTGGAAGTAGGATAAGATGGGAGGTTTTTCGACTAAAATCATGCTATAATTAAAATATTAATCAATATGAAATCGGTGGAGGAGAGAATCAATCTGGGTTGCAAAGAGATGTGGCGAATAAATATCTCATCTAGATTTTCATTTATTTTCAAAAGGCTTTGTATGCTATGCTTTGGAGAAAAAAAAGTTATATGTGGGACAAAATATGTTTGTGTTCTACCTTGTTAAAGAATTGAAAGTCATATATATTTAGAATTTTTATGAGACGTTCCAAAATCGGTACGAGGAAAGATATTTGATTGATTGGAAACTTCACTGCCATAAGATTTGGTTGAAGTTAATCATCTATTAAATTTTTGTCAATCTCTAAAAGTAGAGGATTGAAGAAATTTAATTAAAATATAGTTGTAAGATATTTGTAAGTGATTTCTAAAATATTATTTGGAATGTGAATATATAATATTGAGAAGAAGAAAAAAAAAATATATTGAGTTATATGGCTTGACGGTAAATGTGCGAATTTTATAATCTTGATGTCTAGAGTTAATCCTAATACTTTTAATATGAAAGCTATCGATTTTACTGGGTTTGTCCAAATATAAATAAATATTTGAAAAAAATAGATATGAACAAATAAAACAATAATTTTAAAAATATAAAAAGAAAATGAAAGAGACAAAGATATAATTGATATTCTATTTATTTTTATATAAACACAAAGTAAGTACATGTTATGTACATAGATACAATATATTATTTATATTGACATTTTTCACGTTAATCCCATTGAGAAAGAGTGTAAATAATGACATTGAAATTCGGATATCGTGAGTTCTAAGGAAAAGCATCCCAAAGTCAACAAAAAAATTAACCAAAAAACGAAGTAAAACTCAAATAAAAAAAAGCATTGTCACCATTATCCAAGAGCAGATAATATTTCTCTTTTTTAGGAAAAAAGAGCTAAAGAGGGATGATTAAGTCTTCATCAGTAAATTTGTCTTGGGTCTAATTTTTGTTGAAAAAAGCAAACATAACTAAAAGCCTTGTGTATTTTTGTCATATAAAAGATGTAAAAAATATATATATTTTTCATATAGTTTCAAAGAAGCAACTCATATAACTTACCTTTATCTAATATAATGAAAGATTTCTTAATTATTATACAATTAGTTAAAAAAATAGTTATTTGATCAATAATTGATACATATACATTTGTTTTGGATTTAAAATACTCTTTAAAAATAAAATACAGTGATTTAAAAAAATGAAGCTAATTTCTATTTAATTAATATTATAAAATTAAAAAAAAAACTATTAAACTTTAGATTTATATATTTTTTCAAAATAAAATTGAAAAAATTGTTAGAATTTCGACCAGTTTATTTCAACTTTTTTTATAAATAACTTTTATAGTGTTTCATTTTTTTTGTTTAAAATAAATTTACAAAGAATTTTTTTAAAATTCAAATAAAAATTAATTTAAGTAGTTATTCTTATATCAAAATTTATTTTGCTATAAATTATTAATCACTTATGGAACTATAAATTGTTTTTTGCTATAAATTATTTTTATATCAAAATTTCAAAAAATTATTTAAATTTGAAACTATTTCAAATAGTTTTTCATAAAAATAATATTTGAGATATATCTTTTTGAAAAAATTATAATTTTAACTATATTTAAATCTTAATTATATATATATATATATATATATATATATATATATATATATATATATATATATATATATATATATATATATATATATATATATATATATATATATTCTAGAATGTAAAAATTAATCTTTCAATTTATAAAAAATGAATTTTAAAAAACTTCTAATTAAGAAAAATATTTTTATGAAAATCATTTTTAAAAATACCAAAAAAAAATCATTTTTGTAAAGTTAAAACAAACGTGACTTTAGTTTTTCATATAAAATCACTTTCTATTTCTTGTATTTATAATATTTATTTTCATACGAGATTTATGACTTAAAAAATCATATTTAATACATGAATAATGCCTAATGTATCCGGTTAAAAGATTAATTGATGTTGTTGTGCATGTGTTTAGTGTTGTTCTTTAAGTTTAAATTACATGAACGCCATATTTAATTGATGAGAACAAAGGGTTTTTGCGGTGCCATTTGCATTGATTTTGACGCAAAATTCATATGATCCAAATATAAATTTATTTACTATTTGGTTAGGTTATTAATGATTGATTAAAAAATTAAATTCAATTACATATGGCTTAATTTGAATCGTCTTTTGGATTTTCAATTTATAAATTATATTTCTTATTAAAATAAATAAAAACACAAAAAAAAATAGATTTTATGTATTATATAACATATAATATATTAAAAATTAATGTTACAAAACGATGATAAAACGATGATAGTCGATTGTGGTAGAAATAATAAAACTATTGTGAAAACTCTAATCATTCTGATAAAATTGTTGATAGGTTCAAAAACACCAAACAAAAATTTGACCTTAATATTAAATTCATCAAATATAAAAATGTGTGGGATAAAGAATAATGATAATCAAAATAAACGGTTCTCAGGCAACCAAAATAACCTACAATAAGTGATAGCAAACTCAAAGTAAGAAAAGAATGTAAAATGCATGAATGCAAATAAATTAGTTTACTCAATTCGATTAAACCAATCTACTATAGGCAAGAGAACACACTCTAATTCACTATAATTCTGAAAATTATTACAAAATATTATAAAAGAGTTACATAGAAAGAGTCACTCAAGTCCAAGAACAAATTATATTTTCTACGCAGATATTGATGAAAGAATACTCTTGATGTTTGAGAAAGCTTGAATGACGAGAATTGACATTCAATCCATAATATTGCCCATAAGATTGATCTTGGTGGATTACTAGAATGATACCTATGATTTCTATATGTTGAAATACAAGAGACTAAGAGACATTTGAATAAATTGTGTGTTTTGAAAAGCATTACGGAGACATTATTATATATAGATAGATTACGACTAATTACATGATATAGTCAATGTGAGACTATTCTATATACATATATTCTTAACAATATATATATATATATATATATATATATATATATATATATATATATATATATATATATATATATATCAACAGTCCTCCTCAAGCTTGAGCATATAAGTCAAATGCACCAAGCTTATTACATATATAGTTAGTTTTGGGGCTTCGTAGGAATTTCGTAAACACATATGCCAATTAATCATTAGAGTTGACAAAGCTTGTGACGATGTCGCCTAACTCGATCTTCTCACTAACAAAGTGACAGTATGTTTGGTCCTCTTATGGAAGACTATATTTGAATCAATGAGCAATGCAACTTGATTGTCACAAATCAGTGTCATTGATCTTGCTTCTTCAATTTTAAGTTCCTTGAGCAGTTGTTTTAACTGAATAAGTTCACATGTTACCATATCCATCACCATATACCTCGCGTTGACACTTGATCTTACAACAACATTTTTTCTTACTTTCCAGGATATAAGGTTTCCTCCAACAAGTACACAATATCAAAAGGTGAATCATCTGTCAATGAGTGACCATGTTGAGTCAGAAAGAGCCTCCCGTTGATTGGATAGTAGTTTGACATTTGGATCCATAGGAGCATAAATTGGTTTAGCATTTAACAAACTTGTTTCTTCCAAAATATCCATAGCATATTTTCGCTGAGAAATCATCAAACCATCTTTAGATTAGCCTACTTTAATACCCAAGAAATATAGGAGTTTACCAAGATCTTTTGTTTGAAATTGTTTCAATAGATTTTATTTCAATTGGAGTATTCTCTGCTGATCACTACCAGTTTGACAATGTCATCTAGATACACAATAAGATAAATACACCTTTGGGGTGAGTGACGATAAAAAATAGAATGATCAGCTTCACTACGGACCATACCAAATTGTTGTATTACAATGTTAAATCTGTCAAACCAAGCTCTAGGAGATTTCTTAAGACTATAAAGAGACTTGTGTAGCCTACAATCCATATTCGATGACTCCCCCAGAGCAATAAACCCATGTGGTTGCTCCATATATACTTTTTCTTCAGGATCACCATGTAAGAATACATTTTTGATCTCAAGTTGATGAATAGGCCAATGTCGAATGGTTGCAATGGCAAGAGGAAGTCTAACATATGTCATCTTGGCTACAGTAAAAAATGTATCACTATTATCCAACCCAAAAATCCAAGTGCATCCTTTACCTACCAAGCGAGCTTTAAATTGATCAATCTTACCATCTGGATCAACCTTCAGTGTATAAATCCAACTATAACCTACTAAATATTTCCCATGGGGTAGAGGAACCAGTTCCTAGGTACCACTGCTTTGAAGAGCACATATTTCATCAATCATTGCTTGCATCCACTCAGGGTGAGATAACGATTCACCTGGAGTTATAGGAATAGAAACATAAGACAAAGAAGACAAACAAGTATATTGTAAAGAGGAAAGAGATAACATAAATATATTTTATGAGAATGTCTTTCATGAATTTCGCATATTTGTGCATTTGCTCAAGAGCTTCGGAAAATGGAATTGTTATTTGCAATCGGCTAAAAATGTCCAAAAACCGAGTATGGTGCTTCTTACTATCATGCTCCTTTTCATTCATAATTTTTTCTTCTTTGTCTCTTTTAAGTTCTTTTATACTTCCTCCTTATTATTTTTTGCTAACTCCTCAACAATTTCATCCTCTTTTTCAACTTCAACTTCTTTCTAAACTACAGCATGTTCATCAACTCCCACTCCAATTGTTCTCTCATTCCTAGTAAAGACGGCCTTTCAAGACTCCCTAGCATTCACTTCGGTATTAGCCGAAAAACTTCATTTGTGTTGATCATCCAATTGTTTGGAAAATTTCCCAACTTGAGTATCAAGGTTCTTTATAGCCTCCGCAACGGTATTCTTTTGATTTGACATTGACATTTTCATAAATTGAGTAAGTGTTTCTTCCATCTTTGAATTTCCACTTGGAGATTGTGGAGGTTGAGTGTAGTTTTGATATTTATTTTGATGGTTGGAAGGTTCGGCTTCTTGCCTCCATCCTTGTTGATAACCTTGGTTACCACCTTATGGTTGGTAACCTTGGTTGCCTTGTTGATAAGGAGTTTGCCTCTATTGATAATCTTGATTTTCATTTTGGTTTCCCATGTAATTCACTTCCTTTTCAACTGGAGGACAAAATTAGGTAGGATGATCTCCCGTACATAATTCACAACTAGCTATTTGTAGATTCTTGTTCGGCGCTTCTTGCATCTCTTTTATTTGTTGTGGAAGCTTTGACATGTGTTTCGTTAACAACTCCACTTGTTGGGATAGTAATTTGTTTTTAGCAAGAATAACATCGTTTATCCCCAATTCAAGCATTCCTAGTTTTCTTTGCGGTGTACCTCTATTATGTTGTCCTTGGTGATCATTGAGTGTCATCCGATCAATGATAGTTGTTACTTCCTATGTACTCTTTGACATTAAGGAACCATCAGAGGTAACATCCAAGAGAGTTTGGTGAACCGGTTGGAGTCCATTCTCAAATATGTGAATTTGTGTGAGTTCATCAAACCCATGGCCTTTGCACTTCTGAATCATAGATTTGAACCTCTCTGAAGCTTCATCGAGAGATTCATTAGTACCTTGAGCGAACATAGAAATTAAGGTCTTGGCATCCATGAATCTATAGTGAGGGAAGAACCTTTCAAGAAATTTTTCTTCGAAAATATTTCAATTGATCATCACTTGAGTGGATTGATTAAGATACCATTTCTTAGCTTTACCTATCAAGGAATGAGGAAATAGTCTATTAAACAAGTGTTCTTCTTCCGCTTATGGGGTTCCCGTTGCTCCCACGGTCTCATAGAACTTTGTAAGATGAGCAAAAGGACCCTCATGATCCATCCCGGTAAAAGGATTTCCATACAAGATTTGAAGAATCCCAGTTTTCATCTCTGAATGCCTTCCATTATTTGCATTGCGAGCAAACTGAGCATTATGTCTAAGACTATTAACACAAGGTGTTGAAGCAGGAGGTGATGATGCTGCATGTTTGGTGTAAAATGGCGTGTTGGTGTAGAAGTATAACTTTCTCTGCACTCTCGTCTTTCCATGGCTAGATGCCTTCTTCGTCTAGTCTTACTATTAAGTCTACAAGCAGACCTTTCAATCTTCGAATTTAAAAGAAGTTGATCTTCCAGTAAACTTTCTCGCATAAATAAAAAATGCACACTATACCAAACAAATCAAATTGCACAAGAGATATAAACTGAGGTCAGAGATAAAAATACAAAGCTTAAAACTTATAAACTATTGCAATGCTTGCAATATCAAACAACAATCTCCGTCAACGGTGCCATTTTGTTGGAATAGTTTTCCAGTGGGAGTTTTTGTTATCGTCTCCACAGGAATTGTTCTGATATCACTTGGTCGTTCTACAGTTTATTCATTTTAAGTAAGGGTTTCAAATTGGTTGTTGTTTGGTAACATAATATTTCACTTATTTTATGTAGTAAAGAGTAAAATCAAGTAAGATGTTTGTTTGTGAGAAATATGCCAAGATTAGGGTTTGCTAACTCTTTTGTACATATCATTTTAATGAAGCATGTGAACTTAGTTTCGATCAATACAATCGTGTATCATCTCAACATTGTTTATCTCTAAAGTGGCATTGTGGGCTTTATTGTACCAATCACAAGATGATGTCTCATGCGAATAATCAATATAATAAACATAAAGAATAATACAAAGGAAATATTAACTCACAAATCTATGTCTAGATTTTCTTTGTTAATAGATGAAGAACTTAGGTCAAGGTTTAGAAAATTTATGTCTAGAGTGATTCAAACCATACATTAATATAAAAATCAAAAATCGTCATCATATTTTGATCATCAAATTTGTTGACATACAAAAGATTTAAAGAAATACATACTAGTAAGGTTAACTACCTCTAATCTTGACACAAAAGCTGCTTAGCAACCCATTTTCATGGTGACTTTCTTTGAAAGAAAGGAAGAAAGCTTCAAGAGCATCAAAGTCAAAAGATCGAAGATTGAGCGTCAAAACTTTTATCCTTGCTCTTTGTTGAGTTTCTAAGCTCAAATCCTGGAAAATATGTTCTAAATCTGAAAAGTGTGTAAAATAAAGGTACATTCCAAAAAAATATCTAAAAGAAACACCTTTATACATGTCCTAAGAAGTGCCTATAAGTGGAACCATGCTAAGCGGCCTCGGAGAGTGCTTAGCGTGATCAGATGCAAAGGCGGCAAAAAAAACCAGAAAGGTCGTTGAGCGTGATTGCAGCTCAAAAATCCTCAAAAGCTATTACCTCTGGTTCAGAAAGCTCGCTGAAAACGTGTTGAGCGCGCTCATGCTTGCAAAAATTCTTGGAAATGATCTCCAATGCAATCCTTCTTCATCCATAGTCTCCAAGTATCTAAGGAAGCACTAAAAACTATCAAAATACAATATAAATATCATAATATGGGAAATAAACAAGCATAAAAGAATACCTACATATTTACACTAAAACATAAGGTTTTACAACCGAAATAAACACGAAATAATTGGAAAGTGTCACAAAATACTATCAAATATATCCATAATTTGGCACTTAACAAGGTTCCACTTCCAATCAACCAAGAGGAGCTACATTTAATTTCATTGAACTAAACTTTAATATTATACCAAAGGGATGAGAAAATATGATTATTAATGGGTATGTGGTTCCTTAAAACTTTAGCTTTCAGCACCTTGGCCCAAGAATCCTTGTAACACCCTTTTACCCCCCACGACAAAATAATGCAAGATTATTCAATAAAATCAGAGTTTTCAACATAAAGGGTATCACACTTCTACATTCAACAAACATCAATAAATAACATCATTTTGTCCAGTCCTATAACACGGGTTACAACATTCATTCATAATTAAAACAAACAACATTTTTACGCAGCGGATCATCCTTCATCAACTTAATCAACTCAACATGAAAATTCAAATTTTAATTCAAAACATCATTAACTCAAGATTAAAACAAACAAAACCAACAAATTCTCAAGTGTTCCCGATGTTACATGACACAGAGCAGGACACCACCCTAAACTCTATAAACGACCAAAAACATAACACACCAAGCTACGTCCATGCACCAAGCTTATTCTTGAGTATCAGCAGGATGGCATAATAGACCATCACCAAAGGCAGGCAGAGTGAGTAAATTCACATTTGATATAAATAATATAAAGAAGAAATTACAAGTCAACATGCATCAATAGATAAAACATTTCAAGTCTCACTCATATACAACAAAATATATCACATCATCACATAAAATACAAATGCAATCATGATATGCCACCAAGTTTGAAATGTAATCCTCATAGTATGCATGTGGTACCGAATCATCATCACATGTGGACACTAGGCCATCACGGATGGACAATGGGTCATCAGCCCTCCACAAGGGAGCACAACATAAGAATCATATCACTTCAATCCACACGATGGGATTAAAGCTACCAACAGACCGATGTCCCATCATAATTATATCATGAATGCAAGATGTAATACAATCATATATCATTAAACTCATCAACTATTGCATCTACATTCATCACCATTCCTCATTCATCATTCACACATCTAATACTTTGCCTACTCATATCATTAATGCTACATATCATCATAATACAACATAAATAATCTAAACATCATTTCATCATAAACTCCTACACATTTAGCATATTACATCATGGCAAGAATTCACAGCAGCCTCATAGCAACTTAAGACAACAAAACTTTTCATTTCAAATCATTTTCAAGAATAAAATATTTTTAAAAAGTGCCAGGTCTCGCTAAGCGGGCACCGGGCTCGCTAAGCGACCTCTTCTCAGGTTATGTGAAGTTCAGATTCCCACTTGCTCGTTAAGCGAGCATCTGCTCGCTAAGTGAGACGACAATTTCGCTCAGAAAAATCTGCAATTTCAGTACGACTCTGCTGCGACAAAACTCATCAAAAATCATATTCTTAACAACAGAAAAACGCAGAATTTATTCATGTAACCAACTACCGTCATGTATTCATCAATTACAGCATCTAACATCATCATTTAGTCAACCTCTTCTCATAATCCTCTTAACCCTAAGATTTCCCTCAAAAATCCCCTTTCTCATAAGACGTACCTCTACATTATGAATATTGAACGGGAAATACTCCCCATACCTTAGTTAATCTGGACTCTTTCAATCACCACTTGAAGAATCTGCAACCTAGTCTCCTTGGTTCCTCATAGTGAATTTTCTCAATCTCCAAAGTATGTGTTATGAAAGTTTATTCCTAATTCTCTTCTCTTAACCTTCACAAAAGACTAAACTACCCTCAAGACCTCTAACTCCCTTATTTTATTTTAATAATAATATTTAGATAATATTCATAATTATTCTAATATCACTATCAAAATAAAATAATTTCATCACCACAACACCACAAAATACCACACAATACCATATATGCATAAATAATTAATAAATAATTAAATTACGAATTTCAGGGAGTTACAACTCTTCCCCACTTAAAGAATTTTCTTCCTCGAAAATGTACCTGAAACAAACAGAGTCGGATATGACTCCTTCATCTGATCTTCACGTTCCCAATTCCAACTTTCACCTACTGATCCACCCCACAATACCATTACCAAGGCAAACTCGTTTCCTTGTAACTGCTTCATTTCTCGGCCATCTATCCGCAATAGTAATTCCTCAATAGTCAGATTATCTCTTACCTGCACGTCATCCATCTGAATCACATGTGATGGATCGCACACATACTTCCTCAATTGCGACACATGAAACATATCATGCAAATTCGCAGGCGATGGTGGTAACGCAATATGATATGCTACTGCTCCGATCCTTTGTGAAATCTGATATGGACCAACAAAATGCAGAGTGAGCTTTCTAGACTTCAAAGCTCGACTGACACCAGTCATTGGAGTAACTCTTAAGAACACATGTTCTCCCTCTTGGAACTCGAGAGTTTTCCTCCTCTTATCATGATAACTATTTTGTCGACTCTGAGAAGCCTTCATTATTTCTTGTATCATTTTAATCTTATTAGTCGTCTCATGCACGATGTCAGGTCCAAGCACTGCACTATCGCCTGATTCATAGCAACACAAGGGAGTCTGACATCGTCTACCATATAATGCTTCATACGCTTTCATTCCAATACTATCATGATAACTATTATTGTAGGTAAACTCAATCAATGGAAAATGATTATTCCAATATCATCCTTGATCCAACACACAAGCTCTCAGTAAATCCTCTAAAGATTGGATAATCCTCTTTGTTTGACCATCTGTTTGTGGATGATAAGCAGAGCTAATCCTCAACTTAGTACCCAAGGTATCTAGTAAACTCTTCTAAAACCTTGATTAAACTGCAGATCTTAATCTGATACGATATTCGACCGTATCCCATGCTACCTCACAATCTCCTCAATATACATCTCAGCTAGCTTCTGCATAGAATAATTAATCTTCATCGACAAGAAATGGGTCGACTTAGTCAATCTATCCACAATCACCCAAATCGAATCATTTCCCTTAGCAGTCTTCGGCAAACAAGTTACAAAATCCATGGAAATGCTATCCCACTTCCATTCTGGAATATTCAACGATTGCATCATACTGTAAACACCCCAAATTTGCCCTCACCCATTCACACCATGGCTTGTGATCATTTCATATGCATAAACACAATCATAACATCTCATACCACAATTTTGAGTCTTTGCATTGGTTCTAAGTCATCTGCACCTAGGGTTTGTGATCTGAGCAATCCAAGAGCTTCTTGAGCCACTCCAAAGGTCATCAATCACTTCAAAGGGGTCTATGTGTGGTCAAGTATAATATCACATCCTCTCAAAGTCAAGAATGCCAAAGAATCACAAGAACTGGGATTGTTGTGGAAGCAGAGCCAGGCTTGACTGCACAGATAACCTAAAATTAGGGTTTTGGTTTCAGAGGCCATAACTTCAAATTTTTTGGTCATTCTTGTTTCTATTGGTCTCTATATGGTATAGGGAGTATGAATATCAATTTTTATGAAGAAATTCCATGGGGAAGTCATCTGATCAAGAGTTGACTTTTCAGACAAGCCAGTGCAAAATCAGGGCATCTGAGGCCCCCAATGACCCAACCAAGGGGTGATCTTCATCATTTTGAGTGTATATGATCTTTATTTGATCATAGAAGAAGTTGGAAGTTCACAAAATTCAAGAATCTCAAGTTTTTGCAAAGTTGACTTTTTTTGGGCAAGTTTGACTTTTAATGGAAATGTCATTTTATGCAACTTTTTCAACCCTTACTTTTTGATCCAAAAATGCTTCAAATGGAAAAACTTTGGTCATGAAAGTTGTAGAATAGATTTTTCCCTTTTCAAAAAGTACAAGAACATGACCTAATTCATTTTGGATCAAAAGTTATGGTTCATCAAAGTTGGCTAAAATCACTAAAATTCAAGTTATGCACCAAATGGAAAACTTGCAAATTCATGTACCAAGCATTCTATTGACTTCAAAATGACTTCAAAACTTCATCACAAACATCACATGTGACCTAAAAATCAGAATGGACCAAGAGTTTCTCATTTGTTTGGCCTTTGGAGCAAGTTATTTTCATGAAAAGCAAAAGCAAAGTCAAGTTGCAAAAGCTCATGATCACTTCCCATCCACTTGCTGCCTTGGATGCTGAACCACCCTAGCCTTTCCCCTCACCATGCTGCGCAGCCCACAGCCCTTGTACTTGGCTAGAACAAGACCCATGCCTTCTCTTACACAAAGTTGACATTTTGCAAAAGCCACCATACCAATCAATAAAGGGCATGTCACATCTTCTGACCAATCAGCATTGTTTATACAAACAATTTGCAAGCCAAACATCATAACACACAAGCCTGAAACAAGCAAGAACTCAGCACTCTCATTTTACACCCTTGAAGCAAAAGCTTTCGAAACACTTCATACAAGCCACAAACACTCAAACAAGCTTCACCAACCATCAAACCATGCTTCACTGAACACAAACCAACACTCAAAACAGCCTGGAAGCCATTGAATCAAAAACACGATTCCTTCACCCCACTGAACAGAACTTGTTCAAACTTCCAAACCAGCCATTCTAAACTCCAACCAAGCACTGCAAGCTTCTCAGGAGGTTCATTAGAGGCATTTTGGATCAAAGGGCCAGCCAGAAAGTGTCAGAAATCAAAGTTCAATCTCAGGTAGCTTCATGAACATTTTTTCCAGAAACACGTTTTTTAGTTCTTAAATGATTCTCCATGTTCCACTGATCATGCTGACATGTTTTGTTTCGAGAATACTTGAGTATTGAGCATGTATGATGTTCCTGAAATTTTTTGACCTAAACCCCTTTTGCTTCGATTCAGCTTTGTTGTGAAAAATAAATGTGTTTTGGTTGTTGATTCTTGCTCTATGATGTTTGGGGATGGATTCTAGGCAGAGAGATTAGGTTTTAGTGAGCTAGGGAGGAAGATAGCAATTTTCAGGGAGTATGCTGGCCGGAGAAGATGACCGGAAGTCTTCTCCGGCCACCTGAAAGTCATTAATGCTTAATTAGGGTTTAGGGGTAGGTTTGAATCTGGAACGTAGGATGCAGCTTCCCGCGCGTGTTTCAAGGGCTCAGATCATGTCATTAGCCCTAATTTTTGTTTATTTAATTTAATCATAATTAATTAACTGAAGTGAAATCCAGGCCATTCATTAGCGCGCCAGTCAACCATTTCCTTTCAACTTTGAATCTGGATCATTGGATCAGATTACTTTCCCTTTTATTTTGTTTTATTTCATTTTCTTTCTATTTAATTTGTACAATTTATTAAAAATAGCAAAAATACTTTAAAAATTCTGGAATTTTTTATACAAGTTGTTATTTAATTTCAGAACACAAAAATATTTTTATTTTTATTTTTAGCATTAAAAAAGTATTTTTAAATATTTAAAAGTTTCTTTTTAATTAATTGATGAGAATTAATTAATTAAAAATACTTTTAGGTATTTAAAAATCACCAAAAAATTCATGAAACATTTAAAACCATTTAGAAACATTGTCCAACCTTCAAACCAAATTTATTTTTTGATCTTGATGCATTTTGAGAATTTTTCATGGAATTAAAATCATTTTTAGGCATTATCTTGATCCAAACTTTCAAAAATCATTTCTGCCTAACCATTGAGAGTTGGACCTTGATTCTTTTTGCATTGCATTGTGTTTAGCATGTAGTTTGTGAGATTAAATGGGCATGATTTGATCTTTCATTTTCCATTTGTTTGGCATTTTTCTTGTTAAGGAACCCTAAAACCCTAGAAAACTTAGGAAAATCATAACTTGAACTAGGTTAAGAATTGGGACTTCTCCTTTGGGCTTTGGGTTAGTATAGGTTTAGGGATCCTTTGAGGGCATTTTCAATTTTTTGTAATGTTGTTTGCTTCTGTTTTTGGTTTTTTGTTTGATGTATTGATCATAAACCCTAATTTGGGCTTCCATATGCATCCATCTTGCATTTGCTTGCATAACTTGACTTGCCATAGCATTTTATGCATTCTTTTGACTCATCTGACATCTTAAGACATATTGAAAGCATGTTGGATCATTGCATCATGTGTTTGCCATGTTATATGTCACTTGCATATCATGACTTTTCATGCTGGTTCATGGTTCTTAACTTGTCTCATTTGCATCCATTGGTTCATATGATCATCCCCATGTGTTGTTTCATGCTTGTAGCACCTCATAACATCATTAACATCATGTATATGCTTCTGGTCTTGTTTATCATCATGCCATTTCATTCCATTTTACATTGCATTGCATTTCTTTCACTAACTTTTCAGGTGGTAAGTAACTTTGAGAAGTGAATTTGCCTTCACTTCTCATAACTTCTCTTCATCTCTTTTATGCATCCTTGCTGCATTTTTGTATGTGTTTGAGTTTGAGCTTGCTCATTCTTCTTCTTCTTACTTTCTTTCCTCAAGTGACTTGTCTTCTTAAATGAAGCAAGTTACTTTGCTTCCTTTGCTCCTTTCATCTGCTTCCTGGTGGTTCCTCTGAAGATTTCTCTTGTCAAACCTCACAAACCTTAGGAACAACCAAGCATGACAATGATTAGGGTTTTGATTAGTCTCCCTCTTAGTTTTACCTTTGTGTCTCTTTTGAGTCTTCTCTTCTCATCTAATAATCAGGGACTAAACCCTAAAGGCTTTAAGGCTTTGTGATTAAGCTTATGCCTGCATCCTTCTATTAGGATGGAGTGTATAACTTTAATCCTAAGTGTTGAACCCTTAATGTGTTTAAATCTCTTAATCAATTCACTTAATAATCATCAAGACATCACACTTGTAACTTGGGCCTTGCATTAGGGTTCTAATTCTTCCTTAATTGGTTAAGAAGGACTAACCCTAGTGTTAATGGATAAGTCCCCCTCAAGTTGTCTTACAAACCCTAAAAAACACTTCATCATCATATCATTAACTAAAATCCACTCAATAAAGGCTTTGTTTTGTCATGAGTTTAATCCCTAATCATGGATTAAGTTGAGGAGCTTTCCTCAGCTTAAACATTCTCATCTATTATCCTTCTATTAGGATGGTGTAATGAGTCTGTTTAATCCCTGATTATGGCTTAATCTCATTACTTAGCACTAAACAAAAACCACAAAAACATCTAATTAATCACAAGTAGGTTAATGATCTTAATCCTACACCATGGTAATTAGGTGTGAGAAGCTGACTTCACACTTAAGGCATTCTCATTACCCCTAATCAGAGGGAGGATGTGATGAGTTTACTAACCCATTGGTTTAGACTTAAGCTCATTAACTTATGACAAAATCCAAAAACAATAAAAGACTGAAAACACAAAAACAAAAAATAATCGTCTCCTCCGGGATTATTTTCTCACCTCATTCACTCGTAAACGAGAACTTGCTTCTTCCGTCTAATGCAAGACAGTTTGCGCCTGAGCCAGACAGGTCATACACTTGAGCATAGACAAGTAAGCAGTTCACAAGTCAATTCATCTTTCAGTCTCTTTGGATCGAACTACGGTGTTCTGACTTCCTCATTGCACGAGAGGATACGTAGGCATAACTTAACAGTTATCGAACAAAAGTCTCTGTATATTCCCCCTCTTTCCAGCAACTTATTCTTTAAGCCTCATGATCATGAACATACTCTTTTCTTGCACTGACACATCATTTACACACTCCACACTTCTTTTACACTGACACCTGTACATCCCTTTTCCAGCTCTTTTATACACAAATTGCACTGACACTACCCCTTTAAAACACAAATCTTTTAAGCGTGGATCCCGTCGAGTACGACGGACAATCTGGGTGCTAATACCTTCCCAGGTTGTAACCAACCCCCTTTCTCAGTCTCTCTGGTTCGCAACCGTCTTATCCATGTCTTTCTAGGTCTATGCAGCATTGCCTTTCCTCCGGGATAAAAATGCCTAGCTGGCGACTCTATTCATTCCCTGTGAGTTCACTCCTGTGTGTCCTCGCATCCCCCTTTCGCCGACCGTTCGCGTCTGTACCCCATTTGACCCGGCTTCATTTGGTGGGAGCGACAGCTTGGCGACTCTGCTGGGGATCCTTATACTGCAACCAGGGCTTCTGGTTCTTTTTGTGGGTTCCTCCTAGCGCTTGATTGATTTGTGTTTACTGGGGTGTTATGTGTTATTTGTGTTTGTATATTTGTATTTATTTTTGCCTTATGTACAGTTTGTTTTACTGCTTTCTGTATAGCTTTGCATTATATCATATTGTCATACTGTGCTGGCTGGATCTGTTTGTTTGCTTTGGTGGGTGGGTGTTCTATTGAGAGTTGAGGTCCTACACCTGGGACCTGAGTGACACCTAGGCTAGAGTGGTTCATATTCTTTCCCATTCCATCTCGGTCTGGTGCGGGAATATGAAACACGGTTCAGATATGGGTTTCTTCTTGAGAACTCTGTGTTGCAGATTTCCTGCAATACTAGGGCTATCTGGGAAGCCTGCTAAGTCTGGATGACCTTTAGTATTGACCTTCAGAAACTGAGGTGAATTAGAGGAGGAACTTTTATGGTTATTGTAAACACTGTACCTCCGGGTTAGAAGTGTTTACACTTCTCATAACTGATCCAAGTCTGAGGATCCTTGTTTTAGAACACCACCTGTGAGGGGGTTGGGCTGTTTACAGGTTTGCAGGTACCCTTTGTAACACGGTGGGAGAACTGACTTTAAGTTATGTTGCGGATAGCAAGAGTCGCCACCGACTTTTATTTTATCCATAAGGAAAGGTTATAAAAGAACAGGAAAGACCTTAGAGAATATTTTGGGTCCGGGGGGTAGGTTATGTAAAGGGAAGGTGTTAGCACCCTTTACATCCATGGTTATCCATGGGCTCTTAGTTACTTAGCTCACTTTTGAATTGTTTTTGAAAATGTAGTGTGTGAATAGAAAAAATCTTCAGAATAGTTTAGTAATAACCCATGTATGGATGTGTAAAAAAACTTGTTTGAAAATTTATTTGAAATTTGTTTAAGTGTGAAAAAAGTTTTGAAGTGAGCAAGCACCTAGGAGTAACCTACCCTAATGTTTAAGGCCTTTTTTATTCTTTATCCTTTCCTTGGTAAGACTATCCCTACTATTAAGGAGTAGGTAGTCCTTACTTTGGATATTAAGGGACATGTGAGGGACAATTTGATTTTGAAGGCCATTGTGGGGTGTAATAAGCAAACTGGAGGGACTATCATCATTTTTCGAAAGGGACTCGATTCGTAAAGGCAACCATAAGGGACTTTGATGATTTTCTATTTTTAAGGGACTAGCTTTATACACCCCACTTGACCATTATTCGTAGGCAACTTGAGGGATAACCTTAGGAAGTGAGACGGCGATTAAAATCGACTTACGTGTGTGACATGTTTATTTTAATTATCTTATATTAAAAATTATCTAAATTTATTTTAATATTGCATACATGTTGTTACACTCCCTAATTACTAACCATAACAATAATTAAATAATTAAAATATTTGCAAAATTACACCAAGGAAGCAATTACAACAAAATAAAATAAATAGCAAAATATAATCAAAATAAATATAATAAGCAAATAATTAATAATAAAATATTGGGGTTAGTAAATAATAAGAAAAATTAAATAAGGTTAGTAGAAATATAAAGTTAGTGAAAATAACAATAAGAATAATTAGAAATAATAAACAAAGTTAGAAGTATAAAAATATAATAATAATAATATGGTTAGTAAATAAGAATAAGAATAATTAGAATAAACAAAATAAAAATATAATATAATAATACATAATAATTTAGTTAGTAACAATAAACAAATTTTTTTCAAAATTATAAGAAATTACTGAATTTTCATATGAACAATTATATTAAAAAGAGATATGATCAAGCAATTATTTTTATTTACAAAATTAAATTTTTAATAGCATGAAACATAATTATATTTGATATGAGAAAAATAATTTATAATTATATTTAAAATATGAGAATAAATAAATTTACAATACAATTATATTAACAATTAAGGAATAAAACTATTTAGAAAAAATAGGATTAGGCTTTATTTTTGAAAATAGCTTTTAGGGTTTATACAAATTATAAACAAATATCTTATAATTTAATCATATAACAAAGAAAATATTTTAAGTTGAGAAAAATAGAAGTTTTTTAGAAAAAAAATGAAGGTTATTTTAAACATACATACGTATACAATTTATTCCTTTTTTATTAATATTAAGAGACAATTAAGCTAATTAATCAAAGAAATAAAAATAGAAGAAAATGGTAAAAAGAGAACTTACCTGGGGTGGGTTTGAACCCAGGACACCCAACTTGCAAGCCACAAAGCATACCACTAGGCTAACCCAGCGCAGGTAGTAGAAGAATGAATCAAGTTTGTTTTATGCCTTGCCTTGCAAAAATCCAAAAAAAATAAGAACACAAAAGGCCTGGGGTGGGAGTTGAACCCAGGACCTTAGGGATATTCATGCGCATGCTTGACCGCCTGGCTGGGAGAGCCCTTCTGGTCATGGAACGGCAATAACATATTATATATTATGTTGTCTTTTATTCCTGCAAAAATAAAATAAAACAATGCCATGGCCAAGAATCGAACCAAGGCCTTTATAGCATATACGTTCCAGCCTTACCACCAGACCACAGGCACGCTTGTGATAAGTAAACTAATAATAATTCATAAAATATTTTAAACAAATTTTTGAATTTCCAGGGCGCGGGAAGCTTCATCTTCAACCTCAAGACCTTCAAAATTTGCTGCGAAATCCTCCACGAATTTTCCTGCGAAATTGAAACCCTAACAAAACCTGCGAAAACGAAACTCAACCAAAACCACATTGATTCATGAAATTGGTTAGTGATTTATGATTCTCACGATTCACACAACAGTTCTATGTTTTCATAATTTATTTATATGCATTCAAATGATAAACCCTAATTGGAGGTCATGAACCCTAACATGGCCGAATCGGTTCTAAGCAAGGGAAATCCAATTGATTTGTCCAGAATTGTTCCTTGGATCACCATAAACACAAAAACACAAACAAAATTTGTTAATAATGCATAAACAAACAGAATCAAAAATTTGAAATCCATGGCCAAGTTTGATTCGGGTAAGGCATTAGAGCATGGTATGGATGCATATGATGGATGGTTCATGATCAGAGAAATCCCAGGAAGCTTGCTATGTGCTTGTTTTACCTTCAAATGCCTTAAATCCAAAAATCCGAATGTGACTTGTGGAGAGGTTTTTGAACAATGGTGAACTTACTCTTGGGCTGTGGAAATCGTGAATGAGTGTTAGGTTTGTGTTAAGCATATATACATGAGTGAATTAGGTCAGAAATATGACTTGGTTATGTGAAAATTTGGATCAAAAAAGATTGAAAAAGATCAAGTTGTAAAAGTCAAATATTTGCTCTTGAATGCTTGCTATTTTTGGAGAGATCACATGATTTCTTTCTCTTTAAGTTTCAATCACTAATTATGAAATTCTAGAATCAATCACAAAAATATATCTTCATTTTTAATATTTTATTTAAATTTAAAATGATTTTAAGTGTAAAAAATCATAATAAATTAATTAAATAAAATAAAAATTATGAAAATATCATGGAAATTTCGTGCAAGCTATTATGAAGTGGATTGGGTCACAATTTAGCAAGCCCATTTGGAAAGAATTACTTTTAAGCCTCCATTTTCAACATAAACCATCACAAAATTTCCCAACTTTGCAAGGGCACATCTCCCTCAATTTTAAAGGTATGAGGGTGTTCTTGGACTTTTTGGAAAGCTTGAAGAGTCCTCTAAACAACCCCATTGGTTTCAGGTCCATATCATTTACCAATCTCAAGTTATGCCCTTTTGAAGTTGTTGACTTTTTGTTGACTTTTGAAATGACCTATAATGTCTTAGCTCATATCTTTCAAATGAAGCATTTTTGGGCTTAACCTTCAACATCAAAGTTGTAGGGAATTCAATTTCCTTCAAAATGAGCTTTGGATGGAGACTTGGTGATGAAGTATGTGAAAGTTATGCCTGGTCAAAGTTCAGTTGACTTTTACTAAGGAAACCCTAATTTAGAAACTCCTGATTATTGATGATCTGGAATCTCCTTGATGAATCATGATCAACCCTTGATCAAATGATGAATTTTACTTCATATACTTGATGTTGGCAAAAAATTATGAAGTTTGACTTTGGTTTGACCACAGTTGACCTCAGTTTGACTTTTTAACTGCATTGATTGATTTTGACTTATCTGATCATCTGACTGAGCAAACTTTTGAGAAAAGTCTTGAAACTTGACATGGGGGTTCTTACACACATATAAGATGTTATGAAACTCACTTGAGGTATTGGAAGTCCACTTAGCCTGATTAAAGTCAAAACCCTAGTTTTGGATGCACTGCTTAGGAGGTGCATTGTCTGAGGGAATTGTCAACTTCTTTGACCAATTGTGAACTTTGTGAACCTTGTGAACCTTCATAAAGTGTCTTGTGATACTCATGGGAGGTATTGTGAAGCTTGTGAACCTTGTTACCCTCATGAAGTGGCTTTGTAGCCCTCATAAACCTCAGGAAAGCTTTGTAACCATTGTGAAATTTGTGAACCTTGTGAACCTTCAAGAAGCAACCTATGGACTTCATGAACCTCATGAAAGGTTATGCAAGTGTTGGAGAACTTGTGAACCTTGTGAACCTTCTTAGAACACAAAGTCTTGTATTGTGAGGGCAAATTTTGGGGTGCAACAGCTGCCCCTGTTCAATTTTCTGAAACCTGAGGGGTTAGATTGGTATATTTGCCAGTCGTAACCTGGAAGGTTGAAGGGGATTGAACACAAAAGCCCAAAAATTTGCACTCACCAGTGCATAGAGTGATATTGATGGTTGATTGAACATGATTGAGTGGGCTTAAAGATGCCACTAGGGGAAAGTTCTTCAGCAGTATAATGAGAGTTGTCAGGAGTCTGGAGTAATACTGATGTAACAGTATGTCTTCATGAGGATAGAGCAATCAATAATGATAACCCTAAAGCAGTCTTGAAGAAATAATATGATTTCAGGAGGATAGAGCAATCAATAATGACAACTCTAAAGCAGTCTTGAAATAATAATGTGATATGTCTTCAGGAGGATAGAGCAATCAATAGCTCTAAAGCAGTCTTGAAGTAATGATTTCAGGAGGATAGAGCCATCAATAATGATAATTCTAAAGCAGTCTTGAAATAATAATATGATTCCAGGAGGATAGAGCAATCCATAGCTCTAAAGCAGTCTTGAAATAATAATGTGATATGTCTTCAGGAGGATAGAGCAATCAATAGCTCTAAAGCAGTCTTGAAGTAATGATTTCAGGAGGATAGAGCCATCAATAATGACAACTCTAAAGCAGTCTTGAAATAATAATATGATATGCCTTCAGGAGGATAGAGCAATCAATAGCTCTAAAGCAGTCTTGAAGTAATGATTTCAGGAGGATAGAGCCATCAATAATGATAATTCTAAAGCAGTCTTGAAATAATAATATGATTCCAGGAGGATAGAGCAATCCATAGCTCTAAAGCAGTCTTGAAATAATAATGTGATATGTCTTCAGGAGGATAGAGCAATCAATAGCTCTAAAGCAGTCTTGAAGTAATGATTTCAGGAGGATAGAGCCATCAATAATGACAACTCTAAAGCAGTCTTGAAATAATAATATGATATGCCTTCAGGAGGATAGAGCAATCAATAGCTCTAAAGCAGTCTTGAAGTAATGATGTGATACGTCTTCAGGAGGATAGAGCAATCAATAGCTCTAAAGCAGTCTTGAAGAAATAATATGATTTCAGGAGGATAGAGCAATGGATAGCTCTAAAGCAGTCTTGAAGTCATGAGAAATTATCAGGAGGATAAAGTAACCCTGAGGTGACAATAAAGCAGTCCCAAAGATCATGAGTTTGTTTGTTGGATAATTAACCTGAAAACAAGGTAGCATTCGAATAATAACATTAGTTTATGCTTTATGTATGCATGTATGATATGATGCACTTAGGTAATGTATTATATGTCTATGGATATGTATGCTATGGTATGATGTAAATGATGTATGTATGATATGATACTGCCGGAAGCGTCTGGATATCTTCGTATAACAACTGCTGGCCAGGGAAAATAAATCCCGATTCGTTGTTGAAGAATATATAACCCTCCGTCTGCTGGGGATAATAGGGTATAGATAACTTCCCGTATGCTGGGGATAGTAAGGATAGATATCACCTCCCGTATGCTGGGATAGTAAGGTATATATAACCTTCGTCTTCGTTTGATGGTAGGGTAGGTATAACATCCCGTCTTCGTTCGTCGTACCCTTATTGGAAAGTAATTTCCCGTACATCCGTATGAGGATAAAAGAGATGGATATAAATTCCAGGGGAGATAAGACTTTATGAAGATGGATTAGTCCTATTGAGGGTTTGTAATTGTCTTGTAGAGGTGAACCGGCGAAGCTTCGTTGAAATCCTTCCCTCGTTCGTCCTTAGTAAATACTATTACTGCATTTTCATGCATTTCTGGTAAACATTAATCATATTAAAAGCATACATGCATTTCTGGTAAACATCAATCATATTCAAAAGCATACATACATTCAAACACAACCAATGGACGTTTCGCTTATGTAAATAGGGTAAAAGTAAATCTGGATTCAAAAGATGGAATTTATTTATATCAAAAAGTGACCCATACACGGGTAAGTTTGTACAAGGAGACATAAACCCTAGTAAGAGGATTTTGCCATAAAGTTTTACAAAAAGAATCAGCTATGTGGGAAATAATCCTATTGAGTTTCAATTCTACTATTGCCACTCAAGTATCTCATCTTCTTGCTGTTGAGACGGAAATGATTGGATTGAGCTTTTATCTGTTCGAGCTTGAATAAGTAGTACAACTGGTTGCAATTTCATGGGTGATCCAAACGAGACATAGCCATACGCTTTAATCCCTAACTTTTGCCTGGATTGCCCTTTCAGGTTTTCAATCCACCGGGATACCCTTTTTTGCCCAAGCCGCCTTTTCAGGTTTTCGACTTGCCGGGTGTACATCTTTTTATATATATCCCTAATTTTTGCCCAAACCCTTTTGGTTTGCCGGGATGCCCTTATTTTTGCCTAGGCCTGTCAACCTAGCGGGTCTCTTTTTATGCGTAGTATTTTTTAACTATGTCTGCGTTTACAGGCTGTGGAAAGTCTTCACCATCCATTGTAGTCAATATCATGGCACCTCCTGAAAATACTGTCTTGACTACAAATGGTCCTTCATATGTTGGAGTCCACTTGCCCCTAGGATCACCCTGTGGTAATATGATACGCTTGATTACCAAGTCACCAGCCTGATATACCTTTGGCTTAACCTTCTTGTTAAAAGCTTTGATCATCCGTTTTTGGTACATCTGGCCATGACAAACTGCTGCTAACCTCTTCTCATCAATCAAATTTATCTGATCCAGTCGAGTCTGAATCCACTCATCTTCATCCAAGCCTGCATCCTTCATAATTCTCAAGGAGGGGATCTGAACTTCAATGGGCAGAACTGCTTCCATACCATAGACTAAAGAGAATGGGGTTGCCCCTGTTGAAGTACGTATTGTGGTACGATAACCATGAAGAGCAAATGGTAACATCTCATGCCAATCCTTGTAAGTAACAGTCATCTTCTGTACAATCTTCTTAATGTTCTTATTAGCAGCTTCAACTGCCCCATTCATTTTTGGACGATACGGAGAAGAGTTGTGATGCTTAATCTTGAACTGCGTGCAGAGATCAGTAATCATAGTGTTGTTTAGATTAGAGCCATTGTCAGTGATAATCCTTTCAGGGATGCCATACCTACATATGAGATTATTCTTAATGAACCGAGCCACAACATTCTTAGTCACAGATGCAAATGAAGCTGCCTCTACCCACTTCGTGAAATAATCAATAGCAACCAAGATGAAACGATGCCCATTAGAAGCAGTAGGCTTGATCTCACCAATCATATCAATGCCCCACATGGCAAAGGGCCAAGGAGCAGTCAACACATTCAAGGGTGATGGAGGTACATGGACTTTATCAGCATAAATTTGACATTTGTGACAAGTTCTGGAGTGTTGATAGCAATCATCTTCCATGGTAGACCAATAGTAACCTGCCCTCAATATCTTCTTTGCCATAGTGTGACCACTGGAATGAGTGCCAAAGGTCCCATCATGCATTTCTTCCATAATCTCAGTTGCTTCTTTCTTATCCACACAACGGAGCATAGTTGAATCATGATTGCGCTTGTACAGAATCCCATTACTCAAAAAGAACTTAGCAGCAAACCTCCTCAAGAACTTCTTATCTTTGACAGATGCCCCTTCAGGGAATTCCTGAGCTTCAAGATATCTTTTCACCTCATAGAACCAAGGCTTCTCCTCTGCCCCTTCAGTGTCAATCTCATTGCAGTATGCAGGCTTTTCAAATCTATCAATAGTAATCTTGGGAGCTTCGTCATCCCAACTGATCTCAAACATAGATGCCATGGTGGCCAAAGCATCTGCCAACTGATTCTCTCTTCGTGGAATATGTCCAAAGGTAATCTCTTTGAAATGTGGGATCAAAGACAACACATGCTCTCTGTAAGGAATGAGGTTGTCATGCTTGGTATCCCAATCTCCTTTAATCTGACTTACTACCAGGGCTGAATCTCCATACACATCAAGGGACTGAATCTTCATATCAATAGCAGCTTTAATACCCAGGATACATGCCTCATACTCAGCCATGTTATTAGTACAATGGAAACAAAGTCTGGCAGTAATCGGGGTATGACAACCTTCAGGAGAACTAATCACAACACCAACACCGTTACCAAGTGCATTAGAGGCACCATCAAAAACCATAGTCCATCGGGATCCTTGTTCAGGTCCGTCATATTGTCCAGGTTCTTTGGTAATAATCATAATGTCTTCATCAGGGAACTCAAAATTCATTGACTGGTAATCATCTACTGCTTGATGAGCCAAATGATCAGCAACAACACTTCCCTTAATGGCCTTCTGAGTAGTATACTGTATATCATATTCTGTCAAGATCATTTGCCATCTTGCAATTCTTCCGGAGAGAGCAGGTTTCTCAAATATATACTTGATTGGATCCATCTTCGAAATCAACAAGGTAGTATGGGTCAACATATACTGTCTTAGTCGGCGAGCAGCCCATGCCAAAGCGCAGCAAGTTTTCTCGAGCAGTGAGTATCTTGTTTCACAGTCGGTAAACTTTTTGCTAAGGTAGTATATTGCCTGCTCTTTTCGACCAGACTCGTCATGTTGCCCCAACACACACCCCATTGAGTTGTCTAACACTGTTAAGTACATAATCAAGGGTCTTCCATCAACTGGTGGCATCAAAATTGGAGGTTCTAGCAGGTATCTCTTGATTTCATCAAAGGCAGTTTGGCACTCATCATTCCATTCCATCACTTGATCTTTCTTCAACAACTTGAAGATTGGCTCACAGATGGTAGTTAATTGGGAAATAAATCTTGCAATGTAGTTCAATCTTCCCAAAAAACCTCTAACCTCCTTCTCAGTACGGGGAGCTGGCATCTCTCGTATAGCTTTCACTTTTGCAGGATCTACTTCAATACCTTTGCCACTGACAATGAAACCCAGGAGTTTACCTGACCTAACTCCAAAAGTACACTTGTTTGGGTTCAACCTCAACTTGTATTTCTTCAACCTCTCAAACAACTTGTGCAGATGATCAAGATGTTGCTCTTCATTCTGGGACCTGGCTATCATATCATCCACATAAACCTCTATCTCATGAAACAAAGCCACCATAGCACGCTGATATGTTGCCCCTGCATTCTTCAAACCAAATGGCATCACCTTATAGCAAAAAGTGCCCCATTGTGTCACAAATGTTGTCTTCTCCATATCTTCAGGTGCCATCTTGATCTGATTGTAACCAGAGAAACCATCCATAAAAGAGAATACCTTATGCTGAGCAGTGTTGTCTACCAGAATATCAATATGAGGGAGTGGAAAGTCATCTTTAGGGCTAGCCTTGTTCAAATCTCTGTAGTCCACACACATACGTACCTTACCATCCTTCTTAGGAACTGGTACCACATTTGCAACCCACTGAGGATAAGAAGTTACTGCTAAGAACCCTGCATTGAACTGTTTCATTACCTCTGCCTTGATCTTTTCTGACATTTCAGGACGCATACGACGAACCTTCTGCTTCTTTGGACGACAATCTTCTTTCACTGGCAAACGGTGAACCACAATGTCTGTATCCAACCCTGGCATATCTTCATAAGACCAAGCAAAAATCTCCACATAGTCACGTAACATCTGAATCAACCTGCTCTTGACACTGTCCTTTAAATCAGCCCCCATCTTGACCTCTTTTCTGTTTTCTTCAGTTCCCAAATTCACAACTTCGACTGGCTCTTCATGTGGCTGTATAGCTTTCTCTTCTTGTTGTAACAACCTAGCAAGCTCTACAGGTATTTCACAATCGTCCTCATTTCCGTCTTCAGTTTGATAGATCGGATTCTCGAAATTATAATTGGCAATAGTAGAACTGTTATCAACAGGATCCAGAGTGGATGAGGATCTGCATTTAGTGATGTGGGTGTGTGTAAGAACACATAGCTGATAAAGCAAAAATAAAGAAAAGAAAGACAAGGAACACAATATTTACGAAAACGAAACGTCCACTGATTTTATTGAATGAAGTATGCAAATGAAATGACAACCCATAACAAGCACACCATTGTGCCCCGGGTAAGGCACATGGTTTGAAAGTTTTATTGTTCAGAAATTACAAATTTAAAAACACAACACAGTAATAGTATTTACTCCTGACTAAAGGAGATAGGGATAACATCTTCAGCTTTCCAATTATTGAGTCCAGCACCCACAGTAGGAAAAATCCATGCATCCAAGTTGTAGTCTTCATCATAGTCTCCCACAGCATTGATAACCCCTTGATTAGTGACACGAGCAGCACGAGCACGACGAACAGCCTTCTGGGACTCTGCAGTGAAACCCAAACCAAACTTGTCAGACTTATATGGAATATCAGGAAGCTGACCCCAAATAGTACAACCACCTTCATCCATCACAGCTCTAGCATCATTGAGGGAGGCCATTGCCATTGTTGGAGATTTTCTGGTGACCACAGGAACTTTCTTCACAGCAGGAGGAGCTACATAATCATTACCAACCCAGGGAATCACTTCAAATGACTGACACGGAGTTTCAATGTATTCACCTTCCACTTCCAGATACTTGAAGGTATTGACATGGCTGACAAAGTATTCTTCTTCTCCATAGACAGTAACAACCTTTCCATTCACCGGATATCTCAACTTTTGGTGCAATGTAGAGGTCACAGCTCCTGCCCCATGGATCCAGGGACGACCAAGCAGACAAGAGTACGAAGGACGAATATCCATTACATAAAATGTAGCAGTAAACATCTGGGAACCGACTTGGATTGGAAGATCAATTTCCCCATGCACTACTCTTCTAGAACCATCAAAAGCCTTTACCACAATATTACTGGGCTTCAGCACAGCATCTTCAGGACTTAGCTTATTCAGGACTTCCTTAGGCAACACATTCAGAGAGGAACCATTGTCTATCAGTACATGAGACAGGGTAGTGCCCCTGCATTCAATTGAAATATGCAAGGCCCTGTTATGGTCCCTCTTGGCAGGGGTCAAATCAGCATCAGAAAATCCTAACCCATTGTCATAGGTCAGGTGGGCAACACAGTTTTCAAATTGGTCCACAGAAATTGCATTAGGTACATGAGCCATCTTCAGAAACTTGATCAATGACTTGGCATGAGCTTCAGAACATAATAATAGGGAGAGCATGGAAATCTTTGAGGGAGTATGTCCCAACTGATCCACAATGTCATAATCACTCTTGCGAATGATTTTCAATACTTCTTCCATCTGCTTAGAGAGATCATCAGCAGCTGGCACATCAGTAGATACAGGCTCAATAACAGGACCTTTGCCCCGAGCATCAGTGGTGGTAGTGGCAGCAGGAGTAACTGCACTCTTAGAAACAACTGGAGGAGAGAAGACTCTTCCACTACGAGTGATCTTGCTAGATCCAGCAATATTATCAATGTCAGCAGGCACATCAGGTAAAGGCTCCTGTTTGACACCATGGATGTAAACATCAGACCCATAGTGCCAAGGCACAGCTTTATCAGATGTATAGGGAATAGGACCAGGAGTAGTGATGATCAGAGGAGCTACTCTGGCTTCAGCAACAACTTTCACAGGACCTTCAGCAGTAATCTTGATTGGGCCCTGACGAGTAATTTTGATAGGACCTTTTGAAGTGATTCTTACCGGTACTTTGTCAACCATGTCAACCTCTTCAATCTTCTTACCCTGAGTCAGATGATCCACCATATCTTCTACAGATGCTGGTCTTCTTTCAAACACTATAGTATACTTATCCATGAGACGTTGAATTCCATCTCTCAAAATGAAGCAACTATCTGGTTTATAGGTACAATACAGACAATCTTCACGACAACCTGGAAAGATCCCAGCTTGTACTAACCTCTTTTTGATAACAGACAATGGTGTGGTCAACTCCATAACTGAATAGACATGCAGGTCTTCATCAATGTCTTCATCAATGGCATTGACAGTCTTCTCATAATTTGGCAGTGGTGCTGTAATCACATTTGGTGGATCAAATTCAATTTCTCCAGCATCAATCATATCTTGAATTTTGTTCTTCAAGACCCAGCAGTTATTAGTATCATGTCCTGGACAGTTTGAATGATATGCACATCGTGCATTGGGATTGTACTTGGGAGAGGTAACATTGGGATTCTGAGGAGCCTCCCTTAGGGTAATAAGTTCAGCCTTCAACAAGTGTTGCAATGCCTGAGCCATTGACATGTTGATCTTCGTGAACTGTCTTCTAGCCCTCTGTTGGTTGCCTTGAGGCTGCTCTGTTGTTGCAGGAGTTGGATTCGAAATATGAACTACACTAACAGACTGATGCCTTCTGTTACGATCAGGTGGACCATAAACAGCATTGGATTCTTTCTTCCCAGTGGGAGGCTTCTTTGCAGCACCTGATGAAGAAGTGCCCACTTGGATCTTACCACTCTTGATACCATTCTCTACACGCTCTCCTGTCATGATCAACTCAGTGAAGCCAGATGATGAGCTTCCAATGAGATGACTGTAAAACGGACCATTCAGCGTACACATGAACATATCAACCAATTCCCTGTCAGTCAAAGGGGGTTGAACTCTCCCAGCTAAATCTCTCCACTTCTGAGCATACTCCTTAAAACTTTCTTTGGCACCCATAGACATGCTCTGAAGCTGCATGCGAGTGGGGGCTAAGTCGGCATTGTATTGATACTGCTTATAGAAAGCTTCAGCAAGATCATTCCAGTCTTTGATGTTGACACTCTCCAACTGATAATACCACTCCAGCTGAGCTCCAGATAAGCTCTCTTGAAAGAAATGGATCCACAACTTCTTATCAGCAGTGTGAGGTTGAATCCTTCTGACATAAGATCTCAAATGCAGCTTGGGACAAGAGACCCCATCATAAACAACAAAGGTAGGAACCTTGAAACCAATGGGTATCACAACCCCAGATATCAAACTCAAATCCTCAAAATCCAGCCCAGATGATTTCTGCAATTCCATAGCATCCATTCTATCCACCAGCATCTTGAATTTGTCTTCATTAGGCTCATGGTAGTAGTTAGCCTCAGAATCAGAGTCCCCCATTGTATGGTGGAGACTGCCTGCCTCTTGCTCAGATTCTTCAGATTCATAGTCTTCAGCTGGTTCCTTGGTCTTGGCAAGACCTTTGAACCTTCTTCCCATGTTGATCAACCCAGCAGACCTTCTAGTCTTCTTAGTCTTCTTGGCCAGCAGTGCCTTCAATTCATCCTGCCCTTTGGACAGGTTCAAGATCAGCTCTTGGAACTGTGCATTTTGTGCCTGGAGATCCTTAACTGATTGTTCAAGAGCCATTGCTGAAATAAACAGCGAGAAGATGAGAAACCTGTGCACAATTATAAACCTGTGATGCAATGAAATGATATGGGAATGCATATGCAATGTTTTCAAGGACCGTAGGATTTAAATTTGCTTAGACAAACACGAAAGTAAACTTTTATTAGTAATAACTTTGTTTTGCCTTTTAGGCTTACAAAAATGAAAGTGAAATAAGTACAAAAGATGGGGTTTTAAGTCTCCCATGGACGTTTCCTCTTTGTATTGAGGTATGAGTTGAGGTTTCGTTCCTCATGAAGTAGCTTTGTTAGCTCCAGAATCTTTTCTTGGCTTGCTTTGTAATGAGCCTCGAAAGTATCCCTTTGCTCCTTCAGTTGGATCCATGATCTCTGCAAGTCTTCCATATTAGTAGGCATGTCTGGGTGAAGGATGGTATAAGCTGTGTCTCCTTCAGCAACAGGTTCCATGGTAACTGGTAGGACGGCAGGATATGGCATCATGAGTGTCTGAGCACGAGATCGTACCCATCTGAGATAAGCCTCCATAGGAATAGTGTACTTAGGCTCCAGTGTCTTGCTGTCAACCCTGTTTACTTTTCCCCAAGCTCGTATGAATCTCTGACGGTAACCCTGAAGATCGTTGTCGTAATCAAACACAATGCCCTGAATCAACATGTCATGTGGACCATCACTTCGGGCGTAACCAAACTGTCGTAAAGCTAGAGAGGGGTTGTAGGTAATGCCTCCTCTTATACCTAGAAGTGGCACATTAGGAAACTCCCCACAACGGTCAATGATAGTGACATTCTCCATAGATCTGGAGCACCAATGAATGTCTGAGTGACATGATCCTTTTGGACCATCTGAACCCTTGCTCATTCTTCATTACTGAGCGAGGAAGGTGAGAAATAAACCACCTAGATAGCAAGGGTATGCAGCACATCAAAGTTCCTCTTGCCCTTGTAGTACGGGTATGAAGAGAATGTAGGATGTCTCCAAGCAATGTAGGCACTGGATTGTGACTCAGGAAAATGTTGATGGCATGAACATCTATGAACTGATCTGGATTGGGGAACAATACTAAGCCATATATCAGCAAGGCTAAGATCTCCTCAAAAGCATCATAGCTCATGGCCTTCAAGAACATTTGAGCTTTATCCATTAATACCTTGGCAAGAATACCCTTGACTCCACTTCTGGTTTCTAGAACAATGTCAGACTTCTTCAGATGTAGAGCTGCAGCAATAACCTCTGGTTTAAGCTCCTTCTCCAGACCTGTGAAGGGTCTTTGATCAAGAACAGGTATGCCCAGAAGTTTAGAGAACTCCTCCATGGTTGGAACTAGCTGATAGTCAGGAAATGTAAAGCAATGGTGCTTAGGGTCAAAGAACTGAAACAGGACACTCATCATGTCTTCACTGAACCCTGAAGTGACTAGATCCAATAGGTGACCATGCCTCTTGTTGAATCGGGAGTGATCAGACACTTGAGAAACCAACTCTTTAAGCTTGGGAGGTATCCCCACAAAGTTGATCCTGATGGTGTTTCTACGAGCTGAGGCCATGACCTGCAACAAAGAACAAAGATAAATCCCTTGGTCCTTGAAATGGTTAGGGAAAATGATATGCTCATGATGCATGATGATGTCATGATGTTATGTTCAATCACAAACATGTGGCACACACAAACAAGTCACACCATAGCCCTAGGTTTAAAGGCTTGCATGAGGTTCAAAGGTAAGTACCCTCCCCTGAAGTTAGGTGGTTCATCCTGTCCTAAAAAAGTAACCAGGTTCTAAGGGATCTCAATATCATTGATCCTTCACAAAGGTGGTTGTTCAGAAGGCAACTTACTTGCCAACCAAAACCCTCCAAGTTTAAGATCTCAATGAGCGTAGTATCGAGTGTCAACCAACTTCAGTCTGCACCAAAGCCGGTTACCTCACTACTTTTCTAAAGGCCAAGATGAGTTAACTAGGGTTCTAAAAGTTAATTAGTGCATTGACAACATATGGCCGCCTCAATATTATCCTCAACTTGACTTAAGGAATATAAGCACCAACCAAGAAGTCGCACTAACTATGGCCACCAGATCAACCGTATCGATATACGTCGTACAGTTTCCTTGGTCTATTGCCATTTACCTAAGGTACACTTAGATCCGGGTTAGGATCTTTCACACATAAGAGCACCCCAACAAGATAATATAAAGCAAACAAGGCAAACAATTTAAAGTGATCTAATTCCTAAGGGTACCCCTCTTAAATTTAAATCCCCAGCAGAGTCGCCAGTTCTGTAACACGGTGGGAGAACTGACTTTAAGTTATGTTGCGGATAGCAAGAGTCGCCACCGACTTTTATTTTATCCATAAGGAAAGGTTATAAAAGAACAGGAAAGACCTTAGAGAATATTTTGGGTCCGGGGGGTAGGTTATGTAAAGGGAAGGTGTTAGCACCCTTTACATCCATGGTTATCCATGGGCTCTTAGTTACTTAGCTCACTTTTGAATTGTTTTTGAAAATGTAGTGTGTGAATAGAAAAAATCTTCAGAATAGTTTAGTAATAACCCATGTATGGATGTGTAAAAAAACTTGTTTGAAAATTTATTTGAAATTTGTTTAAGTGTGAAAAAAGTTTTGAAGTGAGCAAGCACCTAGGAGTAACCTACCCTAATGTTTAAGGCCTTTTTTATTCTTTATCCTTTCCTTGGTAAGACTATCCCTACTATTAAGGAGTAGGTAGTCCTTACTTTGGATATTAAGGGACATGTGAGGGACAATTTGATTTTGAAGGCCATTGTGGGGTGTAATAAGCAAACTGGAGGGACTATCATCATTTTTCGAAAGGGACTCGATTCGTAAAGGCAACCATAAGGGACTTTGATGATTTTCTATTTTTAAGGGACTAGCTTTATACACCCCACTTGACCATTATTCGTAGGCAACTTGAGGGATAACCTTAGGAAGTGAGACGGCGATTAAAATCGACTTACGTGTGTGACATGTTTATTTTAATTATCTTATATTAAAAATTATCTAAATTTATTTTAATATTGCATACATGTTGTTACACTCCCTAATTACTAACCATAACAATAATTAAATAATTAAAATATTTGCAAAATTACACCAAGGAAGCAATTACAACAAAATAAAATAAATAGCAAAATATAATCAAAATAAATATAATAAGCAAATAATTAATAATAAAATATTGGGGTTAGTAAATAATAAGAAAAATTAAATAAGGTTAGTAGAAATATAAAGTTAGTGAAAATAACAATAAGAATAATTAGAAATAATAAACAAAGTTAGAAGTATAAAAATATAATAATAATAATATGGTTAGTAAATAAGAATAAGAATAATTAGAATAAACAAAATAAAAATATAATATAATAATACATAATAATTTAGTTAGTAACAATAAACAAATTTTTTTCAAAATTATAAGAAATTACTGAATTTTCATATGAACAATTATATTAAAAAGAGATATGATCAAGCAATTATTTTTATTTACAAAATTAAATTTTTAATAGCATGAAACATAATTATATTTGATATGAGAAAAATAATTTATAATTATATTTAAAATATGAGAATAAATAAATTTACAATACAATTATATTAACAATTAAGGAATAAAACTATTTAGAAAAAATAGGATTAGGCTTTATTTTTGAAAATAGCTTTTAGGGTTTATACAAATTATAAACAAATATCTTATAATTTAATCATATAACAAAGAAAATATTTTAAGTTGAGAAAAATAGAAGTTTTTTAGAAAAAAAATGAAGGTTATTTTAAACATACATACGTATACAATTTATTCCTTTTTTATTAATATTAAGAGACAATTAAGCTAATTAATCAAAGAAATAAAAATAGAAGAAAATGGTAAAAAGAGAACTTACCTGGGGTGGGTTTGAACCCAGGACACCCAACTTGCAAGCCACAAAGCATACCACTAGGCTAACCCAGCGCAGGTAGTAGAAGAATGAATCAAGTTTGTTTTATGCCTTGCCTTGCAAAAATCCAAAAAAAATAAGAACACAAAAGGCCTGGGGTGGGAGTTGAACCCAGGACCTTAGGGATATTCATGCGCATGCTTGACCGCCTGGCTGGGAGAGCCCTTCTGGTCATGGAACGACAATAACATATTATATATTATGTTGTCTTTTATTCCTGCAAAAATAAAATAAAACAATGCCATGGCCAAGAATCGAACCAAGGCCTTTATAGCATATACGTTCCAGCCTTACCACCAGACCACAGGCACGCTTGTGATAAGTAAACTAATAATAATTCATAAAATATTTTAAACAAATTTTTGAATTTCCAGGGCGCGGGAAGCTTCATCTTCAACCTCAAGACCTTCAAAATTTGCTGCGAAATCCTCCACGAATTTTCCTGCGAAATTGAAACCCTAACAAAACCTGCGAAAACGAAACTCAACCAAAACCACATTGATTCATGAAATTGGTTAGTGATTTATGATTCTCACGATTCACACAACAGTTCTATGTTTTCATAATTTATTTATATGCATTCAAATGATAAACCCTAATTGGAGGTCATGAACCCTAACATGGCCGAATCGGTTCTAAGCAAGGGAAATCCAATTGATTTGTCCAGAATTGTTCCTTGGATCACCATAAACACAAAAACACAAACAAAATTTGTTAATAATGCATAAACAAACAGAATCAAAAATTTGAAATCCATGGCCAAGTTTGATTCGGGTAAGGCATTAGAGCATGGTATGGATGCATATGATGGATGGTTCATGATCAGAGAAATCCCAGGAAGCTTGCTATGTGCTTGTTTTACCTTCAAATGCCTTAAATCCAAAAATCCGAATGTGACTTGTGGAGAGGTTTTTGAACAATGGTGAACTTACTCTTGGGCTGTGGAAATCGTGAATGAGTGTTAGGTTTGTGTTAAGCATATATACATGAGTGAATTAGGTCAGAAATATGACTTGGTTATGTGAAAATTTGGATCAAAAAAGATTGAAAAAGATCAAGTTGTAAAAGTCAAATATTTGCTCTTGAATGCTTGCTATTTTTGGAGAGATCACATGATTTCTTTCTCTTTAAGTTTCAATCACTAATTATGAAATTCTAGAATCAATCACAAAAATATATCTTCATTTTTAATATTTTATTTAAATTTAAAATGATTTTAAGTGTAAAAAATCATAATAAATTAATTAAATAAAATAAAAATTATGAAAATATCATGGAAATTTCGTGCAAGCTATTATGAAGTGGATTGGGTCACAATTTAGCAAGCCCATTTGGAAAGAATTACTTTTAAGCCTCCATTTTCAACATAAACCATCACAAAATTTCCCAACTTTGCAAGGGCACATCTCCCTCAATTTTAAAGGTATGAGGGTGTTCTTGGACTTTTTGGAAAGCTTGAAGAGTCCTCTAAACAACCCCATTGGTTTCAGGTCCATATCATTTACCAATCTCAAGTTATGCCCTTTTGAAGTTGTTGACTTTTTGTTGACTTTTGAAATGACCTATAATGTCTTAGCTCATATCTTTCAAATGAAGCATTTTTGGGCTTAACCTTCAACATCAAAGTTGTAGGGAATTCAATTTCCTTCAAAATGAGCTTTGGATGGAGACTTGGTGATGAAGTATGTGAAAGTTATGCCTGGTCAAAGTTCAGTTGACTTTTACTAAGGAAACCCTAATTTAGAAACTCCTGATTATTGATGATCTGGAATCTCCTTGATGAATCATGATCAACCCTTGATCAAATGATGAATTTTACTTCATATACTTGATGTTGGCAAAAAATTATGAAGTTTGACTTTGGTTTGACCACAGTTGACCTCAGTTTGACTTTTTAACTGCATTGATTGATTTTGACTTATCTGATCATCTGACTGAGCAAACTTTTGAGAAAAGTCTTGAAACTTGACATGGGGGTTCTTACACACATATAAGATGTTATGAAACTCACTTGAGGTATTGGAAGTCCACTTAGCCTGATTAAAGTCAAAACCCTAGTTTTGGATGCACTGCTTAGGAGGTGCATTGTCTGAGGGAATTGTCAACTTCTTTGACCAATTGTGAACTTTGTGAACCTTGTGAACCTTCATAAAGTGTCTTGTGATACTCATGGGAGGTATTGTGAAGCTTGTGAACCTTGTTACCCTCATGAAGTGGCTTTGTAGCCCTCATAAACCTCAGGAAAGCTTTGTAACCATTGTGAAATTTGTGAACCTTGTGAACCTTCAAGAAGCAACCTATGGACTTCATGAACCTCATGAAAGGTTATGCAAGTGTTGGAGAACTTGTGAACCTTGTGAACCTTCTTAGAACACAAAGTCTTGTATTGTGAGGGCAAATTTTGGGGTGCAACACCCTTGACCTCAGCATACCCTGTTACTTTGATTTGATTAAGAATACTCCATGTTGGAACGGTTCTTGTGATTCTAAACCCTGGACATGTGGCTCTTTATTTGAGCCCCCCACCTTGGTTACTGGACTTATAGACCTCCATCTGGATTTCTTGAACATACCTGGACCTATATCAGAGCACTTGATCAGATCCAGCTCAGTCACAAACCCTTGCATATCATTTGCATACATCCTCATTGCATCATTTTGACATTTGTTTATTTTGTTTTTCAGGGTATCCATCTTCATTTTGGCTTGGTTTTGACCCCATCATCAGTATAGACCTATCTTCATCAGCATCTGCTTCAGCTATCAGCTACCTGCTTCAGTCACCTACACCAGCCAATCAGTGGCCCATCTTCCAGTGTTATCATCAGCACCTGTCTCAACTCTTCTTCAACAACATGGCACCTAAAAAGAGTAACATCTCCTACCACTTTTTCTAGCCTGAGCTAGCTGACATCAGGAGGATTCAGACCCTGATCACTCCAGACCATATACCACTGTTCAGGGAACACTATGGAGACATACTTGATGTGGTTATGGATTTGGACCCTTCACAGAGGAGCCTGATTCATACTTGCCTTCAGTTTTATGATCCTTCCCTAAGGTGTTTCACTTTTCAGGATTTCCAGTTGGGACCTTTATTGGCGGAATACTCATCATTGGTTGGTATACCTATCAGGGGTGGAGTCCCTTTCAACCCTGAGATGGTCTTTCCGGGTAATGAAGAAGTAGCAAAGGCATTGCATCTGGAACCAGTTCTGGTTGGGCAGCATATGACTACTAAGGCTGGAATCTCTGGCTTGCATCTGGATTTCTTGATCTCTCAAGCTACCCTGAAAGCTTCTTTGGGAGAGTGGAAAGCAGTCTGTGCTTTATTGGCCCTGAGCATATATGGGATTATATTATTTGCAGATGAGCCTAGATTCATTAGCAAGAATGCAATCCATCTTTTCATTCTGAGGAACCCAGTGCCCACTTTATTGGGGGATTTCTACTATTCAGTGCACCAGAGGAATGAAAAGCAGAGGGGGAGATTAGTGAGGTGTTGTGCTCCTTTGTTCCATACTTGGCTTCTCAAGCATTTGCCCAAAACAGATGCATTTTTGAATCCTCATCAGCAGAGGAACTGGGCTAGAAGACTCACTGCTCTGACTTCAGCTGATATCAGGTGGTGCACTCAAAGCACCAAGGGCAGGGATATCATTACCAGTTGTGGGCATTTTCCCAATGTACCCCTGATAGGAGTTAAGGGTTGCATTAATTACAACCCTCTGCTGTTCAAAAGACAACTGGGCTATGCACTGGTCCACACTCCTAAGGCACAAGACTTGGCTGAGACCCTTTACTGTGAGAACAAGCCTAATCTGGCTATTGTTAGCCAGGCGGCCTGGGCCTGGGACAATGTTCAAACTAAGGGAGTGACCATTCTGGGAAAGTGCAACAATGTAGCATCAGCACAATACTATGAATGGTCCCATGCCAGGGCTCAATTTTCTGGGATGCCCTTTACCATGGAGGATATGCCTGGATCATCCTCAGCACCACCTCCTGCCACTATCAGCTTAGAAGAGTTTGAGAGTTTGAAAGAAAGAAATGAGAAGTTGACTCAGGCTTTGCAGAAGACCCTCTGGGAGAGGAGTGATGGTAGGTTGGATATTGAGAGGTTGGAGAAGCTGAAAGTGGAACATTTAGCCAGAATTGAGAAGTCTGAGGATTACATCAAGAAGTCTAGGGCTGGAGAGCAAATTCTGAAGAATGCCTGCAAGGAGGCCCAGTTCCAGAAGGCCAGAACTGACTTGTATCTGAAGGAGAGCCAAGCTAGGTGGGTCAGGATCACCGAAGCTTGTACTCTGGAAGATAAGAGGACTCAGGATAAGATTGAGCAGCTGGAAGCTAGTGCAAAAGAGCAGCAGGAAGCCCTGGCAGCAGCCCAGAGGGAGATCTCCGAGCTGAAGATCAGAGCTGGAGTGAAAAGGTCAAAAGACCAGAGTCAACACAAGAAGCTAACTGCAGCTGTTACTACCCGGAATCTCCTTATCAGGAATCTCACAGAATGACCAGCTGATCCTCTGACTGAAGCACTTCTCAAGGAAGTTCAGGAAGATGAGTTTGGTCTTGGTGTTTGATTTTTGCTTGTTGTTGCTTTCATTCCATGTACTTTTATTTTTCTTGTAATGTATTTTGACCCCTCAGAGGGCATGTTTTGTAAAGAACAAATTATGTATCATTTGCTTTCTTGTAATATATGTATCAGTTTGTTCCATTTAAGTTCTTTTCAAGCAACATCAACAGTTTCCTCAAGGGTCTGGAAGGGTCAAAACCAAGTGCCAAGCCGGATACCTTGGAAACAAATAAGCATACTGCATTGCATGCTAACCTTTTGTTTTGTTTTGCAGGTTTTTGTTTTATTGTTACTAACTCTGTTGTGATATTCAGGAACTATTGCTCGACGTCGGGTATTTCCACTCAACCGTCCACACCGATATCCAACCCGTAACAACCTTCCGGGCATACAAATGGATCAGGTACAACAGGACCTTGCAGAGGTCAGAAACCAAATGGCAAACGAAAGATTGGAAATGAGAACTCAGATGACGCAGTTTATGGAAGTGATGAACAACATGGCTCAGAGCCAAGAAAGATTGAGAGCAATGGTGGAAAGGAAGAATCAGGAAGATCCCCATATAGGGACTGCTGGCACAAGCAACAATGAGAGGATCCAACCTCATGTCGACCCCCCTGTATTTGGACCCCACCTTCATCCAGAGATCAACATCCCTGCCAATGTACAAGGGACTGCCACTGCAGGCAGAGTGCTGCAAGAAGACCCCCAGGAGGATCAGTTCACAGTAATGGGTGCTGGGGAGGAAGCTTATGACAGAAGGCTGGATGAGATAGCTGAGAAATTAAGATCCTTGGAGTCTCAAAACTCTTTGGGTTTCGATGTTATGGACATGGGCTTGGTAGACGGGGTCAGGATTCCCCATAAGTTTAAGCCTCCTTGTTTTGAGAAATACAACGGGACTTCCTGCCCACGGACCCACTTACAATCCTTTTTGGGAAGGTTGAAAGCATATACCATGGACGAGAAGCTATGGATGTTTTATTTCGAGGATAGTTTGACTGGAGCGTCAAGGGAATGGTACTCCCATCTAACTAGAGCGACCATCAGGTGTTGGAAGGACTTGGCGGAGGCCTTCATCAGACAATACCAGTATAATTTGGATATGGCACCCAACAGGACCCTCCTGATGGGGATGTCACAGTCATCTAGGGAAAGCTTCCGCGAGTACGCCCAAAGGTGGAGGCAGCTGGCTGCTGCTGTCCAGCCACCTATGTCAGAGAGGGAGATGGCAGATATGTTTATGAACACCCTCCAAGGAACATACATTGACAGGCTGGCTGCTTTCTCTTCTACCAGCTTTGCAGATGTCGTTATAGCTGGAGAAAGAATTGAGAGCCTGTTAAAGATGGGCAAGATTTCTGACAACGGTGCTAGCTCATCCAGTAACACAAGAAAGCCTTTTGTAGGCCCAAGAAGAACTGGTGAGACCAATGCTATCTAGGCCAGCAGGGGCAGGCCCCAATATGTTCATAGGTCTGTGGCAGCAGTCACCATTCCCGCTCCAGCTCATCCACAACCAGCTTATCAACCACAGCAGCAAAATTATCAACAACAACCTCAGTACCAGCAACAAGCTCAGTATCCTCCGAGAAACTACAACAACACCAGCAACAACAATCAGCAAAGACCATTCCAACAGAGACCTTCTCAAGCCAATAGGGTGATCGATCCGATCCCTATGCCCTATGCAACATTATTGCCACAACTCCTGAAACTCAACCTAGTTGAGCTAAGGACGTTGGCACCTCCAGATCCTAATAGTCTACCCAGGAATTATGACTCCAACGCCAGATGTGTTTTTCATTCAAATGCACCTGGCCATAGTACAGAGAAGTGCAGAGCCTTGCACATGAAGGTACAAGACCTGGTAGACTCTAAGGCCCTGAATTTCGCACCACCACCAAATGTTAACAAAAACCCTATGCCGCACCACGGGGGTCCCAGAATCAATGCTATTGAAGAAGACAAGCCGTCTTATTTAATAACCAGTGTGGGTCAGATTCGGACACCGTTGGTAGAAATTAAGGCTCAACTCATCGAATGTCAAATGTTCCCGGGATGTGAGCTAGGGTGTGCTTACTGCAACATTTCAGTGAATGGGTGTGATAACTTGAGGGATGGCATAGATGGTCTCATCCAGAGTGGCCTGCTTCAAATTACAACATCAATTCCAACAAATCCAGCAATCTCATCAGCAACAATTCCAGTATCCCCTACAACTGCAACAACCATTGTTCCCGACAACTTTTCAGCTTCATCAACAAATGCTTCATCTGTCATTTCAACGGACCAGATATCAGCAAACATCCCCTCTACAACTTCAGCACCACTTCATTCAGAAACTCCTACAACAACAACACCCATCCTTCCAACAATGTCTCCTACAACTTCAGCAGCAAATGTTTCCACCGTTACGATTTATTATGATCCTGAAAATGACTCTGCTTACAACTCACAAAGTGCTACTCCCATCAGAGCACCAGTCACGATATACTACGATCCACAGACTATCACAGTCCCTTCTGCAGCTGCCATCAGTCCAGTCACCATCACGGTGCCTGGGCCAGTACCTTATGAAAGCAGTAATGCCATCCCCTGGCATTACGACTCTGATCTATACTGCGGAGGACAGAAAATCACTCTTGAATCATCAACCCCTGCACCACAAATAGACAATGTGGGAGGAGGCGGAGGCTTCACTCGAAGCGGACGTCTCTTCGCTCCACAAACTCAAAGACCCACTGCCGAAGCAGAAGCTGCTGCCAAGGCAAAAGGAAAAAGCTTGGTGCAGGAAGAGCAAATTGTTAAGGAAGCTTTGAAAACACCCTTTGATCAAGAAGTTGACGAGTTCATGAGAATCATCAAGAAGAGCGATTACAAAATAGTGGATCATCTTCACCAGACGCCTTCCAAAATCTCTATTCTATCATTGCTCATGTGCTCCGAAGCTCATCGGAACGCACTACTAAAAGTCTTGCACGCAGCTTATGTGCCTGAAGAGATCACCGTCAATCAGTTGGAAGCTGTGGTTGGAAATGTTAATGCTATTCATGGACTAGGGTTCACCAACACTGATTTGACTACGGAAGGCCGCAACCATAACAAGGCTTTGCACATTACCATGGAGTGTAAAGGTGCAGTTCTTTCCCATGTGCTGGTAGACACAGGGTCATCCCCCAATGTCTTACCTAAAAAAGCCCTTGTGAAGCTAGAGTATGACGGATTGGCATTACGTCCCAGCAACCTGGTAGTGAGAGCCTTTGATGGTTCTAAGAGATCGGTTCTGGGAGAGATTGAGTTGCCTATAACGATTGGCCCACAAACTTTCAAAACGACCTTCTACGTGATGGATATACAGCCTGCCTACAGCTGTCTATTGGGTAGGCCATGGATTCACGCCGCTGGCGCCGTGACCTCAACCCTTCACCAGAAGTTAAAATTCGAGTGGGAGGGTCAAGTCGTTACTATCTGTGGAGAGGAGGATATTTTTGTTAGCCACCTGGCTACCTACAAATATATTGAGATGGACGGGGAGATCCACGAAACAATGAGTCAAGGGTTCGAGGCCTTGAACATAAATGAAACATCTGCTGTACCTGGAACCTCAATAGCATCTTACCAACAAGCCCGGAAGGTTGTTGAAGAAGGAAATGCCCAAGGCTGGGGCAAGCTGTTACCGGTGGAGAAGAAAGAGGATAGATTTGGGTTGGGTTACAAACCAACTCAACGAGATCAAGCAGAGGCTGCTAAGGAGCCCAACTTTGTTAGTGGGGGGATGCTCACCCCCGATGCTGTCAACAATTTGGAAGACGAGGATGAAGGCGACCGCAACCTGGAGAGCTGGATCCGTCCAAAGGTCCCGGGGAGCAATATCTCAAACCGGTCTTCCCAGGAAATTATAAGAGTTACTCATGCAGAGTAATTATTATTTCCTGTATTTTTATAGCATGCATCAAAGTCTTGCATCTTGCCCAAGATGACAAGACTCATTTTGTAATCGGGCCATCTGTAATTTTTGTGCAACAAGATTAATCAATGAAATATCAGACATCTTTTGCAAATGAGTCTTTTTTCTTTTCCGCTCACTGTTTTCCCATTTTTTCTTTTTGTACAAAAATAAATGGCAATGTTTTCAAAATGACGACTTTGTTTCACTTTTCTAAACAAAATTAAAATTAAATCACTAAAATGAACAAACTGAACCCTTGCAGAGAATGCCTTCCAGACAGCACCGACAACAGCACAACTATGGCTTCGTATGACTTTGACAATCCAATCAATCAAGCTGATGAAGGGGTTGAAGAAGAATACGAGCTTCCTGAAGAGCTAGCCAGGTTGTTAAGACAAGAGGAAAAGGTTATTACTCCTCACCAGGAGGAGGTTGAAACGATCAATCTTGGTACAGATGAAGACATGAAAGAAGTTAAAATCGGGGCCTGCTTACAAGACTCAGTAAAGAGACAACTGATTGACCTGCTTCAAGAGTATGTGGATGTGTTTGCTTGGTCTTATCAAGATATGCCAGGGTTGGACACCGACATTGTTGTGCACAAGCTGCCTTTAAGAGAGGAATGCCCACCGGTTAAACAGAAACTGCGCCGTACTCGCCCGGACATGGCAATGAAAATCAAGGAGGAGGTGCAAAAGCAATGGGACGCCGGGTTCCTTGTTGTAACTAGTTACCCGCCGTGGGTTGCTAACATAGTACCTGTGCCTAAGAAAGACGGCAAAGTTAGGATGTGTGTTGACTACCGGGATCTGAACAGAGCCAGCCCGAAAGATGATTTCCCATTACCTCACATTGATGTATTGGTGGATAATACGGCTCAGTTCTCGGTATTCTCCTTCATGGATGGATTTTCAGGGTACAATCAGATCAAGATGTCACCTGAAGACATGGAGAAGACAACCTTCATCACACCCTGGGGCATGTTCTGTTACAAGGTAATGCCATTTGGGCTCAAGAATGCCGGTGCGACGTATCAACGGGCTATGGTAACATTATTCCACGATATGATCCATAAAGAAATCGAGTGTTATGTGGATGACATGATTGCCAAGTCCCTCACTGAAGAGGACCACCTGGTAAATCTGCTGAAGTTGTTCAAGCGTCTGAGGAAGTATCAACTGAAGTTGAACCCCAACAAATGCACATTCGGGGTGAGATCTGGTAAGCTGCTGGGATTTATTGTGAGTGAGAAAGGGATTGAAGTAGACCCTGATAAAGTTAAAGCTATTCAAGAGATGCCTGCACCGAAGTCAGAAAAAGAAGTTCGAGGGTTCTTAGGTCGGTTGAACTACATTTCACGGTTCATATCTCACCTTACAGTAACCTGCGAACCCTTGTTCAAACTGCTAAGAAAAGAACAGACGGTCAGGTGGAACGAAGACTGCCAGAAGGCTTTTGACAGGATCAAAGAATACTTACAAGAGCCTCCTATCCTTATGCCTCCAGTTGAAGGAAGACCTCTAATAATGTACTTGACAGTATTAGAAGAGTCAATGGGGTGTGTGTTGGGCCAGCATGACGAGTCTGGTCGAAAAGAGTATGCAATATACTACCTAAGCAAAAAGTTTACCGACTGTGAACAACGTTATTCACTGCTCGAGAAAACTTGCTGTGCTTTAGCGTGGGCTGCTCGCCGACTGAGGCAGTATATGTTGACCCACACTACTTTGTTGATCTCAAAAATGGACCCAGTTAAGTACATATTTGAGAAGCCAGCACTTACCGGACGGGTTGCAAGATGGCAAATGATTCTCACAGAATATGACATCCAATACACATCTCAGAAAGCCATCAAGGGCAGTGTATTGTCTGAATATCTTGCCGAGCAACCTATTGATGATTACCAGCCTATGAGATTTGACTTCCCTGATGAAGACATCATGTTCATAAAAGCAAAAGATCATGAAGAGCCTGTTCACACTGAAGGGCCTGGCCCGGAAGAAGAATGGACTATGATGTTTGATGGGGCTGTTAATATGAATGGTCGAGGTGTTGGTGCAGTACCCATTACACCTAAAGGAGTTCACATGCCTTTCTCGGCAAAGCTCACTTTCAACTGCACTAACAACGAAGCTGAATACGAAGCTTGCATTATGGGTCTTGAGGAAGCCATTGACCTCAGGATCAAGACATTGACCGTATTCGGAGATTCAGCTCTGGTAATCAATCAAACCAATGGCAAATGGTACACCCACCAGGACCATCTGATACCTTACAGGGATTACACAAGGAGGTTATTAACTTTATTTACAACAGTCAAGCTTGAGTATATCCCTCGGAACGAGAATCAGCTTGCAGATGCTCTGGATACCATTTCGTCCATGATCAAAGTTCAGGCTGCCAATTTTGTACCTCAAATCTCAGTGTCCAGACTTGACAGACCAGCATATGTGTTCGCAGCAGATGTTGTTAAAGATAATAAGCCTTGGTTCCATGACATTAAGTGCTTCTTAGAGGATCAAACATACCCACCTGGGGCATCATCCAATGATAAGAAGACATTAAGAAGGCTTGCTGGTAGTTTCTTTCTGAACACCGATGGTTCCCTCTACAAGAGAAACTTTGATATGGTACTCCTCAGATGCGTTGATAGAACGGAAGCAGACTCGTTGATGCACGAGGTGCACGAAGGATCCTTTGGTACCCATGCAGGAGGGCATGCCATGGCTAAGAAGTTGCTCAGATCAGGATATTATTGGATCACAATGGATGCAGACTGTTGTGCCTACGCCAGAAAATTCCATAAATGCCAGATTTATGCGGATAAGGTGCATGTGCCTCCCAATCCTTTGAATGTGATGTCTTCACCCTGGCCCTTCGCTATGTGGGGCATTGACATGATTGGCAAGATTGAACCAACTGCTTCAAACGGCCACAGATTCATCTTGGTTGCCATTGACTATTTTACCAAGTGGGTTGAAGCAGCTTCCTATGCCAATGTTACAAGACAAGTGGTAGCCAGATTTCTGAAAAGAGATATCATCTGTCGATATGGAGTTCCCGAGCGAATCATTACTGACAATGGTTCCAACTTGAATAACAAAATGATGGCAGAGCTATGCCGGGACTTCAAGATCCAACACCACAATTCTTCTCCTTACAGACCAAAGATGAATGGCGCTGTTGAGGCGGCTAATAAAAATATCAAGAAGATTGTGCAGAAGATGGTAGTCACCTACAAAGACTGGCATGAGATGTTACCATTTGCCTTGCATGGGTACCGCACGTCAATCAGAACATCCACTGGGGCAACACCATATCAGCTTGTCTATGGTATGGAAGCAGTCCTACCGGTTGAAGTTGAATTACCCTCCCTCCGGGTATTGATGGATGTTAAGCTGAGCGAAGCAGAATGGGTCAGGTCCCGATACGAACAACTGAGTCTGATTGAAGAGAAAAGATTGGCTGCAATCTGTCATGGGCAGTTGTATCAGAAGAGAATGAAGAGAGCCTTCGATCAGAAAGTCAGGCACCGATGTAACACGGTGGGAGAACTGACTTTAGTTATGTTGCAGATAGCAAGAGTCGCCACCGACTTTTATTTTATCCAAAGGAAAGGCATAAAAGAACAGGAAAGACCTTTAAAAGATTTTTGGGTCCGGGGGGTAGGTTATGTAAAGGGAAGGTGTTAGCACCCTTTACATCCATGGTTATCCATGGGCTCTTAGTTACTTAGCTCACTTTTGAATTGTTTTTGAAAATGTGAAGTGCGTGAATAGAAAATTTTCATATGAGTTAATAATGATCCATGTATGGATGCGTAAAAACTTGTGTTTGAAAATTTGTTTGAAATTTGTTAAGTGTTTGAAAAGTTTGAATGAAGTGAGCAAGCAACTATGAGGAACCTACCCTAAAGTTTAAGTCTTTTCTGTTCTTTATCCTTTAAGTGGTAAGACTATCCCTATTATTAAGGAATAGGTAGTCATTACCTTGGATGTAAGGGGCATGTGAGGGACATCTGTTTATGAAGGCAACTGTGAGGTGTATTAAGCATTTAGGAGGGACTATCATCATTATTCGAAAAGGGACTTGATCTTTAAAGGCAACCATTAGGGACTTGATAATTTTTCTTTTTAGGGACTTGCTTTATACACCCCACTTGACCTTATGATTAGGCAACAATGAGGGATAACCTTAGAAAGTGAGATGACGATTAAAAATCGACTTACGTGTGTGAGTGTTTAATTTATATTTATCTTATAATTAAAGTGATCTAAATTTATTTTAAATAGAATACATGTTTGCACTCCCTAAATTACTAACCATAGCATAAAAATTAAATAAATTACATATTTACAAAATTTACACCAAGGAGCAATTACATAATTATAATAAACAATTAAAAATAAATAGCAAAAATAGATATAGAAGCAAAATATAAAAAATAATAAATAAGCAATAAATAAATATAATAGGGGTTAGTAATAATAATAAAAAATTAAATAGGGTTAGCGAAATAATAATAAGCAAAAATAAATAAATTAATAATAATATGATTAATAATAATGATAAACAAAATAAAATAGCAAATAAGAATTAGATATTATTAAGAAAATATAAACAATTTAATTATAAAATTTAAAATTTATATGCAACTTATTAATTCTAAACATGAAAATTGTAATTATAATATTAGCATAAATTTAATTATTTTTAAACATATATATATTAAAAATATAATTTAGGTTATAAACATAGCATATAAGATATATTTACATATTATATATAAAAATAGGTTATAATTAATTATATTTACAAGATTTTATATTAAATATTATATTTACAAAAATTAATTTTATTAAATAAACATGTACATGATAACTATGTTAAAAATTAAAAAAATAAACAATTAAGTTTTTAATAAGTATTTAGAAAAATAAATTAAGGTTTCTAAGATTAGGGTTTTATTAGAAACATATTTTTAGGGTTTAATTTATAATATACAAAAATTATTTTAATTAATATACATATATTATAATTACATAAAAGAAATAACTTTTGAATTAAGAAAATATGATTTTTGAATATTATAATCATTGAATAACATTTTATAGAATTATTTTTATTAATAAAACTTAAATCAATTAAATGAAATTAAACAAAGCAAAAATAAAATAAAAAATGTCAAAAACAAACCTGGCTGGGATTTGAACCCAGGAGGCTTTGTTTACCAGCAGCAAGACACACCACCAGACCACCACATGCGCAGGTGAAAGGAAAGGGAGAGGAATTGTTTTTGTGCATTGCCTGGAAAAATCAAGAAAATTCAAGAAGCAAAAAGGCCTGGGGTGGTATTGAACCTAGGACCTTTGAAACTAGCAAACACACGCATGACCGCCTGGCTGGAAGAGCCCATCTGCTAATGTGTTGGTAACAATACATAATATATTATGTATGTTTAACCTGGAAAAAATAAGAACAAAAAATGTACATGGCCTGGATTTGAACACATGCCACTCATCTAAACGCGCAGTAGTCTTACCACCAGGACAAACATTGGCTTGTGATAATAAACAGAAACAAAATTATATTATTTTTAAACAATAATTCAAATATAGGTTTCGCGCCACCTAGCTTCTTCTTCAACCTCATACTTGCAATTTTACCTGCGAAATTAGTCACGAGTTTTCCTGCGAATTCTTAAATTGCAGCAATACCTACAAAGATCAATGACCAACAAAACCATACAATTTCACAAAATTGAACACAACAATATGATCCAGACATTCATGCGTTTCTCTCTATGATTTTAGAATCCATTTATCTTCTTTAAATCAGAAATCCCTAAACCTAGGTCCAAACCCTAACAATGGCGTTTCACGGTTTAGCCATGGTTCTTTTGATTTTCTTGCCCAGAAACGTTCTACATACCATCATAAACAAGATTAGGTCAACAAAATTCAATAATATGCAGTAAATCAATGGAATCGAAAAACATATTTTCAAGAACAAGTGAGCTTCGGGTTAAGCATCATGGCATGTATGGGATGCATATGAGTATTGGTTTCACTTCATGGATCCCCAAGGAAGCTTGTTGTGTTCTTATTTTACCTTAAAACCACTTGTATGAAGGAATCCGAATGTGACTTTTGGATGAGTTTTTGAACAATGGAACTTACACTTAGAGGCAGAGAATTTGTGGCTGGGCAATAGGGTTGTGTTTAGTATATATAAGTGATTGAATTTAGGTTAAAAAATTGATTGGTTGTGTTCAAGATTTGATTCAAAAAGATTCACAATGATCATGCTTTAAAATCCAAATATTCATGTATTAAGGCTTGCTATCTTTGGACAAATCTCATGATCTTATTCCTTTTCAATTCCAATCAGCATTGAAGACATTCTAGAAACCCAATCTCCATCAAATATCATATTTTCATATTTTATTTCTATTTAAAATGATTTTTTATGAATTAAATCAAAATAAATAAAAATAAAATAATAAAAATTCTGATTTTTAATCATTTGGGTCGTGCATGATGATAGTGTATGGATTGGATCATAATTTGGCCAGCCCATTTGGAAAGAATTGGTTCTAGACCTCCATTTTCATCATAAACCATCACAAAATTTCCCAACTTTGCAAGGTCACATATCCTTCAATTTTAATGCTATGAGGGTGTTCTTGGACATTTTGGAAAGCTTGAAGAGTCCTCTAAACAACCCCACTTGTTTCATGTCCATATCATTTACCAATCTCAAGTTATGCCCTTTTGAAGTTGTTGACTTTTTGTTGACTTTTGAAATGACCTATAATGTCTTAGCTCATACCTTCCAAATGAAGCATTTTTGGGCTTGGCTTGTGAGACACAAAGTTGTAGAGAATTCAATTTCCTTCAAAATGAGATTTGGATGGAGACTTGGTGATGAAGTATGTGAAAGTTATGGCTGGTCAAAGTTCAGTTGACTTTTACTGAGGAAACCCTAATTTAGAAACTCCTGATTCTTGATAATCTGGAATCTCCTTGATGAATCATGATCAACCCTTGATCAAATGATGAATTTTACTTCATATACTTGATGTTGGCAAAAAATCATGAAGTTTGACTTAGGTTTGACCACAGTTGACCTCAGTTTGACTTTTTAACTGTATTGACTGTTTTTGACTTATCTGACCATCTGACTGAGCAAACTTCTGAGAAAAGTCTTGAAACTTGTCATAAGGGTTATTAAACACATATAAGATGTTATGAAGCTCACTTGAAGTCTTGGAAATTCATTTAGCCTGATTAAAGTCAAAACCCTAGTTTTGGATGCACTGCTTAGGAGGTGCACTGTCTGAGGGAATTGTCAACTCTTCTGACCAATTGTGAACCTTGTGAACCATCATAAAATGTCTTGTGAACCTCATGGGAGGTATTGTGAAGCTTGTGAACCTTGTGAACCTTGTGAACCTTGTGAACCTTCATGAAATGGCTTGTAGACTTCATGAACCTCATGAAAGGTTATGTAAACATTGTGAATCTTGTGAACCTTGTGAACCTCCAAGAAGTAACTTGTAGACTTCATGAGCCTCATGAAAGGTCTTGTAAATGTTGAGAAACTTGTGAACCTTGTGAATCTTCATAAAGTAACTTGTAGACTTCATGAACCTCAGGGAAGGTCTTGAAAGTGTTGAGAAATTTGTGAACCTTGTGAACCTTCTTAGAACACAAAGTCTTGTATTGTGAGGGCAAATTTTGGGGTGCAACAGCTGCCCCTGTTCAATTTTCTGAAACCTGAGGGGTTAGATTGGTATGTTTGCTAGTCGTGACCTGGAAGGTTGAAGGGGATTGAACACAAAAGCCCAAAAATTTGCACTCACCAGTGCATAGCATGATATTGATGTTTGGTCGTATATGCTTGAGTGGGCTTAAAGATGCCACTTAGAAGAACTGGAGATGGGCTTAGAGATGCCATCAGGAAGAACTGGTGATGGGCTTAGAGATGCCATCTAAAGTATCAGAATATGATGATGTTTTTATGTTGATACTGGATATCAGTACTAGGTCTTTGTATAGGCCGTCTCTGAATCATTTATGCAACATGATTTGAGTTGTTGGATGGACCAGTAGAAATAAATCTTGTGATGATTATCTCTTCTGGAAATATTTTGGATTAGGGAATGGATCTTTGTACAGACCGTTTGCCTATTCTCCAAGGGCCAAAAGAATGTCAGGATTTGTTCTTAAGGATCAAAAGAACGTCAGGATTTGTTCCTCTGAAAAATGTCTTGAACAAGGGGCCAAAAGAGCGTCAGGATTTGCTCTTAAGGATCAAAAGAACGTCAGGATTTATTCTTAAGAGTCAAAAGAACGTCAGGATTTGTTCTTCTGAAAAAGTCTTGAATAAGGGGCCAAAAGAGCGTCAGGATTTGCTCTTAAGGGTCAAAAGAACGTCAGGATTTGTTCTTCTGAAAGATGTCTTGAATAAGGGGCCAAAAGAGCGTCAGGATTTGCTCTTAAGGATCAAAAGAACGTCAGGATTTGTTCTTCTGAAAAAGTCTTGAACAAGGGGCCAAAAGAGCGTCAGGATTTGCTCTTCTGAAAGATGTCTTGAACCAGGGAATGGATCTTTTTACAGACCGTTTGCCTGTTATTCGAGGACATCTGGAGTAATGTATGGATCATTTCTGACCTGTTGTAAGTTGTTGATATTGTTTTATCTGCATATAACTATCCTGCAAGGAAACTGTTAGTTTATGCAATATGTATGCATGCATAGTATGATGCACCTAAGTAAATGTATTATGTATTTATGGATATGTATGTTATGGTATGATATAAATGATGTATGTATGATATGATGCTGCCGGAAGAGTCTGGATGTCTTCGTATAACAACTGTTGGCCAGGGAAAATAAATCCCGATTCGTTGTTGAGGAATATGAGGATCTTGTTTCCTTCTTGTTTGATAATATAGTATATATAACCTCCCGTCTGCTGGGGATAGCAAGGTATAGATAACCTCCCGTCTGCTGGGGATAGCAAGGTATAGATAACCTCCCGTCTGCTGGGATAGTAAGGTATAGATAATCTCCCGGATGCTGGGGATAATAAGGTAGAGATAGCATCCCGTCTTCGTTCGCCGTACTCTTATTGGGAAGTAAATTTCCGTATATCCGTATGAGGATAAAAGAGATGGATATAAATTCCAGGGGAGATGAGACTTTATGAAGATGGATTCGTCCTACTGAGGGTTTTGTAGTTTTCTTGTAAAGATAAACCGGCGAAGCTTCGTTGAAATCCTTCCCTCGTTCGTCCTTAGTAAATACTATTACTGCATTTTTATGCATTTCTGGTAAATATCAATCATATTAAAAGCATACACGCATTTCTTGTAAACATCAATCATATTCAAAAGCATACAGGCATTCAAACACAACCAATGGACGTTTCGCTTATGTAAATAGGGTAAAAGTAAATCTGGATTCAAAAGATGGAATTTATTTATATCAAAAAGTGACCCATACACGGGTAAGTTTGTACAAGGAGACATAAACCCTAGTAAGAGGATTTTGTCATAGAGTTTTTACAAAACAGAGAAAATCAGCTATGTGGGAAATAATCCTATTGAGTTTCAATTCTACTATTGCCATTATCTTCAAGTATCTCATCTTCTGCTGTTGGGACGGAAACAATTGGATTGAGCTTTATCTGTTCGAACTTGAGTAAGTAGTACGATTGGTTGCAGTTTTATGGGTGATCCAAACGAGACATAGTCATACGCTTTAATCCCTAACTTTTGCCTGGATTGCCCTTTCAGGTTTTCAATCCACCGGGATACCCTTTTTTGCCCAAGCCGCCTTTTCAGGTTTTCGACTTGCCGGGTGTACATCTTTTTATATATATCCCTAATTTTTGCCCAAACCCTTTTGGTTTGCCGGGATGCCCTTATTTTTGCCTAGGCCAGTCAACCTAGCGGGTCTCTTTTTATGCGTAGTATTTTTTAACTATGTCTGCGTTTACAGGCTGTGGAAAGTCTTCACCATCCATTGTAGTGAGTATCATGGCACCTCCTGAGAACACTGTCTTGACTACAAATGGTCCTTCATATGTTGGAGTCCACTTGCCCCTAGGATCACCCTGTGGTAATATGATACGCTTGATTACCAAGTCAGCAGCCTGATATACCTTTGGCTTAACCTTCTTGTTAAAAGCTTTGATCATTCGTTTTTGGTACATCTGGCCATGACAAACTGCTGCTAACCTCTTCTCATCAATCAAATTTATCTGGTCAAGTCGAGTCTGAATCCACTCATCTTCATCCAAGCCTGCATCCTTCATAATTCTTAAGGAGGGAATCTGAACTTCAATGGGCAGAACTGCTTCCATACCATAGACTAAGGAGAATGAGGTTTCCCCTGTTGAAGTACGTACTGTGGTACGATAACCATGAAGAGCAAACGGTAACATCTCATGCCAATCCTTAAAAGTAACAGTCATCTTCTGTACAATCCTCTTAATGTTCTTATTAGCAGCTTCAACTGCCCCATTCATCTTTGGACGATACGGAGAAGAGTTGTGATGCTTAATCTTGAACTGCGTGCAGAGATCAGTAATCATAGTGTTGTTCAGATTAGAGCCATTGTCAGTGATAATCCTCTCAGGGATGCCATACCTACATATGAGATTATTCTTAATGAATCGAGCCACAACATTCTTAGTAACAGATGCAAATGAAGCTGCCTCCACCCACTTCGTGAAATAATCAATAGCAACCAGTATGAAACGATGTCCATTAGACGCAGTAGGCTTGATCTCACCAATCATATCAATGCCCCACATGGAAAAGGGCCAAGGAGCAGTCAACACATTCAATGGTGATGGAGGTACATGGACTTTATCAGCATAAATTTGACACTTGTGACATGTTCTGGAGTGTTGATAGCAGTCAGATTCCATGGTAGACCAATAGTAACCTGCTCTCAATATCTTCTTTGCCATGGTATGACCACCAGAATGAGTGCCAAAGATCCCATCATGCATGTCTTCCATAATCTCAGTTGCTTCCTTCTTATCCACACAACGAAGCATAGTTGAATCATGATTGCGCTTGTACAGAATCCCATTACTCAAGAAGAACTTAGCAGAAAACCTTCTCAGAAACTTCCTATCTTTGACAGATGCCCCTTCAGGGAACTCCTGAGCTTCAAGATATCTTTTTACTTCATAGAACCAGGGCCTCTCCTCTGCTCCTTCTGTGTCAATCTCATTGCAGTATGCAGGCTTTTCAAATTTATCAATAGTAATCTTGGGAGCTTCATCATCCCAGCTGATCTCAAACATAGATGCCATGGTAGCTAATGCATCTGCCAACTGATTCTCTCTTCGTGGAATATGTCCAAAGGTAATCTCTTTGAAATGTGGGATCAAAGACAACACATGTTCTCTGTAAGGAATGAGGTTATCATGCTTGGTATCCCAATCTCCTTTAATCTGACTAACTACCAGGGCTGAATCTCCATACACATCAAGGAACTGAATCTTCATATCAATAGCAGCTTTAATACCCAGGATACATGCCTCATACTCAGCCATGTTATTAGTACAATAGAAACAAAGTCTGGCAGTAATCGGGGTATGACAACCTTCAGGGGAACTAATCACAACACCAACACCATTACCAAGTGCATTAGAGGCACCATCAAAAACCATAGTCCATCGGGATCCTTGTTCAGGTCCGTCATATTGTCCAGGTTCTTTGGTAATAATCATAATGTCTTCATCAGGAAACTCAAAACTCATTGACTGATAATCATCCACTGCTTGATGAGCCAAATGATCAGCAACAACACTTCCTTTAATGGCCTTCTGAGTAGTATACTGTATGTCATACTCTGTCAAGATCATTTGCCATCTTGCAATTCTTCCGGAGAGAGCAGGTTTCTCAAATATGTACTTGATTGGATCCATCTTTGAAATCAATAAGGTAGTATGGGTCAACATATACTGTCTTAGTCGGCGAGCAGCCCACGCCAAAGTGCAGCAAGTTTTCTCGAGCAGTGAGTATCTTGTTTCACAGTCGGTAAACTTTTTGCTAAGGTAGTATATTGCCTGCTCTTTTCGACCAGACTCGTCATGTTGCCCCAACACACACCCCATTGAGTTGTCTAACACTGTTAAGTACATAATCAAGGGTCTTCCATCAACTGGTGGTATCAAAATTGGAGGTTCTAACAGATATCTCTTGATTTCATCAAAGGCAGTCTGGCATTCATCATTCCATTCCATCACCTGATCTTTCTTCAACAACTTGAAGATTGGCTCACAGATGGCAGTTAACTGGGAAATAAATCTTGCAATGTAATTCAAACGTCCCAAGAAACCTCTAACCTCCTTCTCAGTACGGGGAGTTGGCATCTCTCGTATAGATTTCACTTTTGCAGGATCCACTTCAATACCTTTTCCACTGACAATGAAACCCAGGAGTTTACCAGATCTAACTCCAAAAGTACACTTGTTTGGGTTCAATCTCAACTTGTATTTCTTCAACCTCTCAAACAACTTGTGCAGATTATCAAGATGTTGCTCTTCATTCTGAGACCTGGCTATCATATCATCTACATATACCTCTATCTCATGATGAATCATATCATGAAACAAAGCCACCATAGCACGCTGATATGTTGCCCCTGCATTCTTCAAACCAAATGGCATTACCTTATAGCAAAAGGTGCCCCACTGTGTCACAAATGTTGTCTTCTCCATATCTTCAGGTGCCATCTTAATCTGATTGTAACCAGAGAAACCATCCATAAAAGAGAATACCTTATGCTGAGCAGTGTTGTCTACCAGAATATCAATATGAGGAAGTGGAAAGTCATCTTTAGGGCTAGCCTTGTTCAAATCTCTGTAGTCCACACACATACGTACCTTACCATCTTTCTTAGGAACTGGTACCACATTTGCAACCCACTGAGGATAAGAAGTCACTGCTAAGAACCCTGCATTGAACTGTTTCATTACCTCTGCCTTGATCTTTTCTGACATTTCAGGACGCATACGACGAACCTTCTGCTTCTTTGGACGACAATCTTCTTTCACTGGCAAACGGTGAACCACAATGTCTGTATCCAACCCTGGCATATCTTCATAAGACCAAGCAAAGATATCCACATAGTCACGTAACATCTGAATCAACCTGTTCTTGACACTGTCCTCTAAATCAGCCCCTATCTTGACCTCTTTTCTGTTTTCTTCAGTTCCCAGATTCACAACTTCGACTGGCTCTTCATGTGGCTGTATAGCTTTCTCTTCTTGTTGTAACAACCTAGCAAGCTCTACAGGTATTTCACAATCGTCCTCATTTCCGTCTTCAGTTTGATAGATCGGATTCTCGAAATTATAATTGGCAATAGTAGAACTGTTATCAACAGGATCCAGAGTGGATGAGGATCTGCATTTTAGTGATGTGGGTGTGTGTAAGAACACATAGCTGATAAAACAAAAATAAAAGAAAAGAAAGACAAGAAACACAATATTTACGAAAACGAAACGTCCACTGATTTTATTGAATGAAGTATGCAAATGAAATGACAGCCCGTAACAAGCACACCATTGTGCCCCGGGTAAGGCACATGGCTTGAAAGTTTTATTGTTCAAGAAATTACAAATTTAAAATATAATAACACAGTAATAGTATTTACTCCTGACTAAAGGAGATAGGGATAACATCTTCAGCTTTCCAATTATTGAGTCCAGCACCCACAGTAGGAAAAATCCAAGCATCCAGATTGTAGTCTTCATCATAGTCTCCCACAGCATTGATCTGATCTTTCATAACCCCTTGATTGGTGATACGAACAGCACGAGCACAACGAACAGCTTTCTGGGACTCTGCAGTGAAACCCAAACCAAACTTGTCAGACTTGTATGGAATATCAGGAAGCTGACCCCAAATAGTACAACCACCTTCATCCACCACAGCTCTTGCATCATTGAGGGAAGCCATTGCCATTGTTGGAGGTTTTCTGGTGACCACAGGAACTTTCTTCACAACAGGAGGAGCTACATAATCATTAACAACCCAGGGAACCACTTCAAATGTCTGACACAGAGTTTCAATGTATTCACCTTCCATTTCCAGATACTTGAAAGTGTTTACATGGCTGACAAAGTATTCTTCTTCTCCATAGACAGTAACAACCTTTCCATCCACCGGATATCTCAACTTTTGGTGCAATGTAGAGGTTACAGCACCTGCCCCATGGATCCAGGGACGACCAAGCAGACAAGAGTACGAAGGACGAATATCCATCACAAAAAATGTAGCAGTAAACACCTGGGAGCCAACTTTGATTGGAAGATCAATTTCCCCATGTACTACTCTTCTAGAACCATCAAAAGCCTTTACCACAATATTACTGGGCTTCAGCACAGCATCTTCAGGACTTAACTTGTTCAGGACTTCCTTAGGCAACACATTCAAAGAGGAACCATTGTCTATCAGCACATGTGACAGGGTAGTGCCCCTGCATTCAATTGAAATATGCAAGGCCCTGTTATGATCCCTCTTGGCAGGGGTCAAATCAGCATCAGAAAATCCTAACCCATTGTCATAGGTCAGGTGGGCAACACAGTTCTCAAATTGGTCAACAGAAATTGCACTGGGTACATGAGTAGTCTTCAGAAACTTGATCAAGGACTTGGCATGAGCCTCAGAACATAACAACAAGGATAGCATAGAAATCTTCGAGGGAGTATGCCCCAACTGATCAACAATGTCATAATCACTCTTGCGAATGATTTTCAATACTTCTTCCATCTGCTTAGAGAGGTCATCAGCAGCTGGCACATCAGTTGATACAGGCTCAATAACAGGACCCTTGCCCCGAGCATCAGTGGTGGAAGTAGCAGCAGGAGTAACTGCATTCTTGGAAGTAACTGGAGGAGAGAAGACTCTTCCACTACGTGTGATCTTACTAGATCCAGCAATATTGTCAATGTCAACAGGCACATCAGCTAAAGGCTCCTGCTTAACACCATGGATGTAAACATCAGACCCATAGTGCCAAGGCACAGCTTTGTCAGACGTATATGGGATAGGACCAGGAGTAGTAATGACCACAGGAGCTACTCTGGCTTCAGCAACAACTTTCATGGGACCTTCAGCAGTAATTTTGATTGGACCCTGATGAGTGATTTTAATGGGTCCCTTTGAAGTGATTCTTATTGGTACTTTGTCAACCATGTCAACCTCTTCAATCTTCTTACCTCTGGTAATATGCTCCACCATACTCTCCACAAAAGACGGTCTTCTTTCAAACACTATGGTGTAATTATCCATGAGACGCTGAATTCCATCTTTCAATCTGAAGCACTTCTCTGGATTATACTCACAATAAACACAATCTTCACGACAACCCGGAAAGAACCCAGCTTGTACCAACTTCTTTTTGATGATGGCCAATGGTGTGGTCAATTCATCAACTGAATGGACATGCAGATCTTCCTCAATGGCATTGACAGTCTTCTCGTGGTTTGGCATTGGAGCAGTAATCACACTGGGAGTACCCGGAGGATCAAACTCAATTTCTCCAGCATCAATCATATCTTGAATTTTATTCTTCAAGATCCAGCAGTTATTAGTATCATGTCCCTGACAGTTTGAATGATATGCACATCGTGCATTGGGATTGTACCTGGGAGAGGTAACATTAGGATTCTGAGGAGCCTCTTTCAAAGTAATAAGTTCAGCCTTCAACAAGTGTTGCAATGCCTGAGCCATTGACATGTTGATCTTCGTGAACTGCCTTCTAGCCCTCTGTTGGTTGCCCTGTGGCTGCTCTGTTGTTGCAGGAGTTGGATTTGAAATATGAACTGCACTAACAAACTGATGCCTTCTGTTACGATCAGGCTGACCATAAACAGCATTGGATTCTTTCTTCCCAGTGGGAGGCTTCTTTGCAGTACCTGATGAAGAAGTGCCCACATGGATCTTACCATTTTTTATACCATTTTCTACTCGCTCTCCTGTCATGATCAACTCAGTGAAGCCAGATGATGAGCTTCCAATGAGATGACTGTAGAACGGACCATTCAGTGTACACATGAACATATCAACCAATTCCCTATCAGTCAAAGGGGGTTGAACTCTTCCAGCTAAATCTCTCCACTTCTGAGCATACTCTTTAAAACTTTCCTTGGCACCCATAGACATGCTCTGAAGCTGCATGCGAGTGGGGGCAAAGTCAGCATTGTATTGGTACTGCTTATAGAAGGCTTCAGCGAGATCATTCCAGTCTCTGATGTTGACACTTTCCAACTGATAATACCACTCCAACTGAGCTCCAGATAAGCTCTCTTGAAAGAAATGGATCCACAACTTCTTATCAGCAGTGTGGGGTTGAATTCTTCTGACATAGGACCTCAGATGCAGCTTGGGACAAGAGACCCCAGCATAGACAACAAATGTAGGAACCTTGAAACCAATGGGTATGACTACCCCAGATACCAGACTCAAATCCTCAAAATCCAGCCCAGATGACTTCTGCAACTCCATGGCATCCATCCTATCCACCAGCATCTTGAATTTGTCTTCATTAGGCTCATGGTAGTAATTAGCCTCAGAATCAGAGTCCCCCATAGTGTTGTGGAGACTGCCTCCCTCTTTTTCAGATTCCTCGGATTCATAGTCTTCAGCTGGTTCTTTGGTCTTGGCAAGACCTTTGAACCTTCTTCCCATGTTGATCAACCCAGCAGACCTTCTAGTCTTCTTAGTCTTCTTGGCCAGCAGTGCCTTCAATTCATCCTGCCCCTTGGACAGGTTCAAGATCAGCTCTTGGAACTGCGCATTTTGTGCTTGGAGATCCTTAACTGATTGTTCAAGAGCCATTGCTGAAATAAACAGCGAGAAGATGAGAAACCTGTGCACAATTATAAACCTGTGATGTAATGAAATGATATGGTAATGCATATGCAATGTTTTCAAGGACCGCAGGATTTAAATTTGCTTTAGACAAACACGAAAGTAAACTTTTATTAGTAATAACTTTTGTTTTGCCTTTTAGGCTTACAAAAATGAAATGAAATAAGTACAAAAGATGGGGTTTTAAGTCTCCCATGGACGTTTCCTCTTTGTGTTGAGGTATGAGTTGAGGTTCCGTTCCTCATGAAGTTGCTTTGTTAGCTCTAGGATTCTTGCTTGGCTTGCTTTGTAATGAGCCTCGAAAGTATCCCTTTGCTCCTTCAGTTGGATCCATGATCTCTGCAAGTCTTCCATATCAGTACCCATGCAGGAGGGCATGCCATGGCTAAGAAGTTGCTCAGATCAGGATATTATTGGATCACAATGGATGCAGACTGTTGTGCCTACGCCAGAAAATGCCATAAATGCCAGATTTATGCGGATAAGGTGCATGTGCCTCCCAATCCTTTGAATGTGATGTCTTCACCCTGGCCCTTCGCTAAGTGGGGCATTGACATGATTGGCAAGATTGAACCAACTGCTTCAAACGGCCACAGATTCATCTTGGTTGCCATTGACTATTTTACCAAGTGGGTTGAAGCAGCTTCCTATGTCAATGTTACAAGACAAGTGGTAGCCAGATTTCTGAAAAGAGATATCATCTGTCGATATGGAGTTCCCGAGCGAATCATTACTGACAATGGTTCCAACTTGAATAACAAAATGATGGCAGAGCTATGTCGGGACTTCAAGATCCAACACCACAATTCTTCTCCTTACAGACCAAAGATGAATGGCGCTGTTGAGGCGGCTAATAAAAATATCAAGAAGATTGTGCAAAAGATGGTAGTCACCTACAAAGACTGGCATGAGATGTTACCATTTGCCTTGCATGGGTACCGCACGTCAATCAGAACATCCACTGGGGCAACACCATATCAGCTTGTCTATGGTATGGAAGCAGTCCTACCGGTTGAAGTTGAATTACCCTCCCTCCGGGTATTGATGGATGTTAAGCTGAGCGAAGCAGAATGGGTCAGGTCCCGATACGAACAACTGAGTCTGATTGAAGAGAAAAGATTGGCTGCAATCTGTCATGGGCAGTTGTATCAGAAGAGAATGAAGAGAGCCTTCGATCAGAAAGTCAGGCACCGATGTAACACGGTGGGAGAACTGACTTTAGTTATGTTGCGGATAGCAAGAGTCGCCACCGACTTTTATTTTATCCAAAGGAAAGGCATAAAAGAACAGGAAAGACCTTTAAAAGATTTTTGGGTCCGGGGGGTAGGTTATGTAAAGGGAAGGTGTTAGCACCCTTTACATCCATGGTTATCCATGGGCTCTTAGTTACTTAGCTCACTTTTGAATTGTTTTTGAAAATGTGAAGTGCGTGAATAGAAAATTTTCATATGAGTTAATAATGATCCATGTATGGATGCGTAAAAACTTGTGTTTGAAAATTTGTTTGAAATTTGTTAAGTGTTTGAAAAGTTTGAATGAAGTGAGCAAGCAACTATGAGGAACCTACCCTAAAGTTTAAGTCTTTTCTGTTCTTTATCCTTTAAGTGGTAAGACTATCCCTATTATTAAGGAATAGGTAGTCATTACCTTGGATGTAAGGGACATGTGAGGGACATCTGTTTATGAAGGCAACTGTGAGGTGTATTAAGCATTTAGGAGGGACTATCATCATTATTCGAAAAAGGACTTGATCTTTAAAGGCAACCATTAGGGACTTGATAATTTTTCTTTTTAGGGACTTGCTTTATACACCCCACTTGACCTTATGATTAGGCAACAATGAGGGATAACCTTAGAAAGTGAGATGGCGATTAAAAATCGACTTACGTGTGTGAGTGTTTAATTTATATTTATCTTATAATTAAAGTGATCTAAATTTATTTTAAATAGAATACATGTTTGCACTCCCTAAATTACTAACCATAGCATAAAAATTAAATAAATTACATATTTACAAAATTTACACCAAGGAGCAATTACATAATTATAATAAACAATTAAAAATAAATAGCAAAAATAGATATAGAAGCAAAATATAAAAAATAATAAATAAGCAATAAATAAATATAATAGGGGTTAGTAATAATAATAATAAATTAAATAGGGTTAGCGAAATAATAATAAGCAAAAATAAATAAATTAATAATAATATGATTAGTAATAATGATAAACAAAATAAAATAGCAAATAAGAATTAGACATTATTAAGAAAATATAAACAATTTAATTATAAAATTTAAAATTTATATGCAACTTATTAATTCTAAACATGAAAATTGTAATTATAATATTAGCATAAATTTAATTATTTTTAAACATATATATATTAAAAATATAATTTAGGTTATAAACATAGCATATAAGATATATTTACATATTATATATAAAAATAGGTTATAATTAATTATATTTACAAGATTTTATATTAAATATTATATTTACAAAAATTAATTTTATTAAATAAACATGTACATGATAACTATGTTAAAAATTAAAAAAATAAACAATTAAGTTTTTAATAAGTATTTAGAAAAATAAATTAAGGTTTCTAAGATTAGGGTTTTATTAGAAACATATTTTTAGGGTTTAATTTATAATATACAAAAATTATTTTAATTAATATACATATATTATAATTACATAAAAGAAATAACTTTTGAATTAAGAAAATATGATTTTTGAATATTATAATCATTGAATAACATTTTATAGAATTATTTTTATTAATAAAACTTAAATCAATTAAATGAAATTAAACAAAGCAAAAATAAAATAAAAAATGTCAAAAACAAACCTGGCTGGGATTTGAACCCAGGAGGCTTTGTTTACCAGCAGCAAGACACACCACCAGACCACCACATGCGCAGGTGAAAGGAAAGGGAGAGGAATTGTTTTTGTGCATTGCCTGGAAAAATCAAGAAAATTCAAGAAGCAAAAAGGCCTGGGGTGGTATTGAACCCAGGACCTTTGAAACTAGCAAACACACGCATGACCGCCTGGCTGGAAGAGCCCATCTGCTAATGTGTTGGTAACAATACATAATATATTATGTATGTTTAACCTGGAAAAAATAAGAACAAAAAATGTACATGGCCTGGATTCGAACACAGGCCACTCATCTAAACGCGCAGTAGTCTTACCACCAGGACAAGCATTGGCTTGTGATAATAAACAGAAACAAAATTATATTATTTTTAAACAATAATTCAAATACAGGTTTCGCGCCACCTAGCTTCTTCTTCAACCTCATACTTGCAATTTTACCTGCGATATCAGTCACGAGTTTTCCTGCGAATTCTTAAATTGCAGCAATACCTACAAAGATCAATGACCAACAAAACCATACAATTTCACAAAATTGAACACAACAATATGATCCAGACATTCATGCGTTTCTCTCTATGATTTTAGAATCCATTTATCTTCTTTAAATCAGAAATCCCTAAACCTAGGTCCAAACCCTAACAATGGCGTTTCACGGTTTAGCCATGGTTCTTTTGATTTTCTTGCCCAGAAACGTTCTACATACCATCATAAACAAGATTAGGTCAACAAAATTCAATAATATGCAGTAAATCAATGGAATCGAAAAACATATTTTCAAGAACAAGTGAGCTTCGGGTTAAGCATCATGGCATGTATGGGATGCATATGAGTATTGGTTTCACTTCATGGATCCCCAAGGAAGCTTGTTGTGTTCTTATTTTACCTTAAAACCACTTGTATGAAGGAATCCGAATGTGACTTTTGGATGAGTTTTTGAACAATGGAACTTACACTTAGAGGCAGAGAATTTGTGGCTGGGCAATAGAGTTGTGTTTAGTATATATAAGTGATTGAATTTAGGTTAAAAAATTGATTGGTTGTGTTCAAGATTTGATTCAAAAAGATTCACAATGATCATGCTTTAAAATCCAAATATTCATGTATTAAGGCTTGCTATCTTTGGACAAATCTCATGATCTTATTCCTTTTCAATTCCAATCAGCATTGAAGACATTCTAGAAACCAAATATCCATCAAATATCATATTTTCATATTTTATTTCTATTTAAAATGATTTTTTATGAATTAAATCAAAATAAATAAAAATAAAATAATAAAAATTCTGATTTTTAATCATTTGGGTCGTGCATGATGATAGTGTATGGATTGGATCATAATTTGGCCAGCCCATTTGGAAAGAATTGGTTCTAGACCTCCATTTTCATCATAAACCATCACAAAATTTCCCAACTTTGCAAGGTCACATATCCTTCAATTTTAATGCTATGAGGGTGTTCTTGGACATTTTGGAAAGCTTGAAGAGTCCTATAAACAACCCCACTGGTTTCATGTCCATATCATTTACCAATCTCAAGTTATGCCCTTTTGAAGTTGTTGACTTTTTGTTGACTTTTGAAATGACCTATAATGTCTTAGCTCATACCTTCCAAATGAAGCATTTTTGGGCTTGGCTTGTGAGACACAAAGTTGTAGAGAATTCAATTTCCTTAAAAATGAGCTTTGGATGGAGACTTGGTGATGAAGTATGTGAAAGTTATGGCTGGTCAAAGTTCAGTTGACTTTTACTAAGGAAACCCTAATTTAGAAACTCCTGATTCTTGATAATCTGGAATCTCCTTGATGAATCATGATCAACCCTTGATCAAATGATGAATTTTACTTCATATACTTGATGTTGGCAAAAAATCATGAAGTTTGACTTAGGTTTGACCACAGTTGACCTTAGTTTGACTTTTTAACTGTATTGACTGTTTTTGACTTATCTGACCATCTGACTGAGCAAACTTCTGAGAAAAGTCTTGAAACTTGTCATAAGGGTTCTTAAACACATATAAGATGTTATGAAGCTCACTTGAAGTCTTGGAAATTCATTTAGCCTGATTAAAGTCAAAACCCTAGTTTTGGATGCACTGCTTAGGAGGTGCACTGTCTGAGGGAATTGTCAACTCTTCTGACCAATTGTGAACCTTGTGAACCTTGTGAACCATCATAAAATGTCTTGTGAACCTCATGGGAGGTATTGTGAAGCTTGTGAACCTTGTGAACCTTCATGAAATGGCTTGTAGACTTCATGAACCTCATGAAAGGTTATGTAAACATTGTGAATCTTGTGAACCTTGTGAACCTCCAAGAAGTAACTTGTAGACTTCATGAGCCTCATGAAAGGTCTTGTAAATGTTGAGAAACTTGTGAACCTTGTGAATCTTCATAAAGTAACTTGTAGACTTCATGAACCTCAGGGAAGGTCTTGAAAGTGTTGAGAAATTTGTGAACCTTGTGAACCTTCTTAGAACACAAAGTCTTGTATTGTGAGGGCAAATTTTGGGGTGCAACAACCGAGAGTACCAAGTAGGAGATCTTGTGCTGAAGAGAATCCTCCCTCCTCATACAGACCACAGGGGCAAGTGGACTCCGAATTATGAAGGACCATTTGTAGTAAAGAAAGTTTTCTCTGGTGGAGCACTGATGCTCAGCACCATGGATGGTGAAGACTTCCCGTCTCCTGTGAATTCAGATGCAGTTAAAAAATACTTCGCATAAAAATGACCCGCTGGACACAAAAACAGAATGTAAGTCCAGGCAAAAATAGGGCATCCCGGCGAGTCAAAAACAGAATAAAGACTCGGGCAAAAATAAGGGAAAATAAACAAAAAAATGTACACCCGCTGAGTTGAAAAGCCGCATTGGACAGCTCAGGCAAAAAATGGGTATCCCGATGGATTGAAAACCCGAAAGGGCGGTCCATTCAAAACAAGGGAATAAGCGAACAACTGCATTTTGAATTCGTCTGTATCATTTACAACTTGGTAAGCTTCGAAAGGATCAAGCTTCAATCAGAATCAGCATTCTTCAGAAAGCAAGATGAGAAGAACGTCAAAAGTCATACGGGTCATAATAAAGAGGAAGCTCCTTGAAGCGTCATCAACATTGCCAGCATTTTGTTTCTCAATTTGTAACGATCTCCTCATTTCAGGGGATTTGTTTCTTTAACTGTATCCCGCCAAATCAGTACATGAATTAATAAAATCAGATTTTCAGTCATGTCTCGTCTTGTACATTTTTTTTATTTATTTGCAAAAATGTCTGATGTCTTAAAAAAAATGATTGCATGAATACAGATGCTTATCTTCAAAAATATAATAAAAGTCGCGTGCTCGCAGGAAATATACTTACTCTCAGAAGTGTCTAAACTCCTAAGACGGAATCCAGTAAAGGATACCTCAGGATCACTTGTTCGTTTCTCTATCTTTTCAGGATTGCAGGTATCCAGAATACAGCTTGGGATATGAAAGCTTCATCCCAGCAAGCTGACAAATCAGCACTCAGCCTTAACACTCGAAGTGTTTTCTCCCCAGTCGAGTTGCCATTTCATCCTCAGCCAAAATACAAAGGTCAAGGAGCCCTCTCCCCATAGAGTCTCAGCCTCTATCCAGAAAGAGCAGTGCATGAAGAATCACAACAGAGTTAAGAAAGCTTCTTCGAACCCCAGCTGGGTCCCCAGTACAAGGATGGGTCTGTCAATGACCTGTATCCCCAGGCAATAGCATCTCATAAGATCTACCAGTGATCTCATCCCCGGCTGGGATGCCCATTTCAAGCAAATTGATCTGAAATCTTCACAAGCAGTGGGATCCGAGTCCCGGTTTGGTATCTTTGCATAATCATGGCATGTGCATCATATTCACCCACAAAGCGTAGCATTCCGTCTAACACGGAGCATTACGGCAGAAATCAAACATATAGCATAATCATAAGCCATGTTTTGAATCAATACTTGTGAATAATGACAATCCGTCAATATACAGAATACTTCCCCCAAATCCCCAGCGGAGATTCCCCAGCAAAAGCAGTTGCCTCACATTCACAAACACCAGTATATATACTCCCTTTGACACCCATCCGTGTCATCATTCCCCAGTAAGGTCACCTAAACACTCTGTGCAAACAGTACCACTCGTATTACAGATACTTTTTGACACCTGTTTGTGTCATAACCCCAGCAGAAAGCCAAAGACGTCCTCTTTGCACTCACATATACTTACATTTGATAATCCTTTGACACCCGTCCGTGTCATATACCCAGCGCAGTCGTCTACACTTTGTATACCAGATACTTGTTCATATCACACTCTTCTCCTTTTGACACTCGTCCGTGTCGCTCTCCCCAGCTGTTAAACACTCATCTATACACCACTCACGCTTATACTGATACTCGTCTGTATCTTATATATACCACTTATATCCCCACAGATTCAACACTAGTCCTTATTCTTTGTTAACTAGTTGGTACTCGTTCGTACCGTCATCTCAGAACATGCGTCAAGAGTTTGTTTCTACATGATACTCGTCCGTATCATAGTCTTAAGGATGCTCGTCCGCATCTTTAATCCATACACTGTGTCAAACACTTTTGTCTTCTTGAATAAAGATACTCGCCTGTGTCTACTATTCCCCAGAAGAATCCTCTCAGATTCAACACTCATCCGTGTTCTCTGTTAACCCGTTGATACTCGTCTGTATCATCATCTCTGAACACGAGTCAGTATTTGTTTCTACCCGATACTCGTCTGTATCGTAGTCTTAAGGATGCTCGTCCGCATCTTTAATCTATACACAACATCTAAACACTTATACCTTTTGTTTCTTGGATGTAAACACTCGTCCGTGTTTACTATTCCCCAATAGATCGCCAACAAAACAAATTTCTTTTTATCTGACATTCGTCCTATGTCGTGATATTTAGCAGCCGTCCCCTGCTAGGTGGTCGTCCTCCACCATTTGATGATCGTCCTTCATCATTTTATCCAATGGCCGTCCCCATTGTTGATTTTGGTTATCTGGCATTCGCCCTATGTCATGATAAACCTTGAGAGCAGCCGTCCCCTGCTAGGTGGTCGTCCTCCACCTCTTGATGGTCGTCCTCCATCATGCTCATCCGATGGCCGTCCCCATCGTTGAACTTTATCCGGCATTCGTCCTATGTCGTGATATTCGGCAGCCGTACCCTGCCAGGTGGTCGTCCTCCACCTTAGATGACCGTCCCTCATCTTAACCCAACAGAGCAGCCGTCCCCTGCTAGGTGATCGTCCTCCACCTTTGATGATCGTACCTCATCATCTGTTTATTTCATTTATTCTTTAACCCGATGGTCGTCCCCATCGTTGGTTACTTTGCTTTATGAACTTGACGGCCGTCCCCGTCATGTTTCATTAATTCCCAGAGAATTTTACAGCTTTACTTGATGGCCGTCCCCATCATAATACCTTTTATTCCCAGCATGTCGGCCGTCCCCGTCATGTTTCATTAATTCCCAGAGAATTTTACAGCTTTACTTGATGGCCGTCCCCATCATAATACCTTTTATTCCCAGCATGTCGGTCGTCCCCGTCATTGCTCTTTACCCAGCAGTCGTCCTCTGCTCGACGGTCGTCCTCCGTCGCCCACACTTTACAATATACTTTATTTTCTTTTACAATCTATATCCCTTTTCTTCTTCATTTTGTGAGTGCAAATTTTGGACTGTCTTTGGTATTCAACCACAAGTTATCTTGTTTGCCTGCTAAGCCGTTGCTTACATCCTACACAGCTAACTCATGCTTGAATAGGGGCAGCTGTAAACACCCCAAATTTGCCCTCACCCATTCACACCATGGCTTGTGATCATTTCATATGCATAAACACAATCATAACATCTCATACCACAATTTTGAGTCTTTGCATTGGTTCTAAGTCATCTGCACCTAGGGTTTGTGATCTGAGCAATCCAAGAGCTTCTTGAGCCACTCCAAAGGTCATCAATCACTTCAAAGGGGTCTATGTGTGGTCAAGTATCATATCACATCATCTCAAAGTCAAGAATGCCAAAGAATCACAAGAACTGGGATTGTTGTGGAAGCAGAGCCAGGCTTGACTGCACAGATAACCTAAAATTAGGGTTTTGGTTTCAGAGGCCATAACTTCAAATTTTTTGGTCATTATTGTTTCTATTGGTCTCTATATGGTATAGGGAGTATGCATATCAATTTTTATGAAGAAATTCCATGGGGAAGTCATTTGATCAAGAGTTGACTTTTCAGACAAGCCAGTGCAAAATCAGGGCATCTGAGGCCCCCAATGACCCAACCAAGGGGTGATCTTCATCATTTTGAGTGTATATGATCTTTATTTGATCATAGAAGAAGTTGGAAGTTCACAAAATTCAAGAATCTCAAGTTTTTGCAAAGTTGACTTTTTTTGGGCAAGTTTGACTTTTAATGGAAATGTCATTTTATGCAACTTTTTCAACCCTTACTTTTTGATCCAAAAATGCTTCAAATGGAAAAACTTTGGTCATGAAAGTTGTAGAATAGATTTTTCCCTTTTCAAAAAGTACAAGAACATGACCTAATTCATTTTGGATCAAAAGTTATGGTTCATCAAAGTTGGCTAAAATCACTAAAATTCAAGTTATGCACCAAATGGAAAACTTGCAAATTCATGTACCAAGCATTCTATTGACTTCAAAATGACTTCAAAACTTCATCACAAACATCACATGTGACCTAAAAATCAGAATGGACCAAGAGTTTCTCATTTGTTTGGCCTTTGGAGCAAGTTATTTTCATGAAAAGCAAAAGCAAAGTCAAGTTGCAAAAGCTCATGATCACTTCCCATCCACTTGCTGCCTTGGATGCTGAACCACCCTAGCCTTTCCCCTCACCATGCTGCGCAGCCCACAGCCCTTGTACTTGGCTAGAACAAGACCCATGCCTTCTCTTACACAAAGTTGACATTTTGCAAAAGCCATCATACCAATCAATAAAGGGCATGTCACATCTTCTGACCAATCAGCATTGTTTATACAAACAATTTGCAAGCCAAACATCATAACACACAAGCCTGAAACAAGAAAGAACTCAGCACTCTCATTTTACACCCTTGAAGCAAAAGCTTTCGAAACACTTCATACAAGCCACAAACACTCAAACAAGCTTCACCAACCATCTCACCATGCTTCACTGAACACAAACCAACACTCAAAACAGCCTGGAAGCCATTGAATCAAAAACACGATTCCTTCACCCCACTGAACAGAACTTGTTCAAACTTCCAAACCAGCCATTCTAAACTCCAACCAAGCACTGCAAGCTTCTCAGGAGGTTCATTAGAGGCATTTTGGATCAAAGGGCCAGCCAGAAAGTGTCAGAAATCAAAGTTCAATCTCAGGTAGCTTCATGAACATTTTTTCCAGAAACACGTTTTTTAGTTCTTAAATGATTCTCCATGTTCCACTGATCATGCTGACATGTTTTGTTTCGAGAATACTTGAGTATTGAGCATGTATGATGTTCCTGAAATTTTTTGACCTAAACCCCTTTTGCTTCGATTCAGCTTTGTTGTGAAAAATAAATGTGTTTTGGCTGTTGATTCTTGCTCTATGATGTTTGGGGATGGATTCTGGGCAGAGAGATTAGGTTTTAGTGAGCTAGGGAGGAAGATAGCAATTTTCAGGGAGTATGCTGGCCGGAGAAGATGACCGGAAGTCTTCTCCGGCCACCTGAAAGTCATTAATGCTTAATTAGGGTTTAGGGGTAGGTTTGAATCTGGAACGTAGGATGAAGCTTCCCGCGCGTGTTTCAAGGGCTCAGATCATGTCATTAGCCCTAATTTTTGTTTATTTAATTTAATCATAATTAATTAACTGAAGTGAAATCCAGGCCATTCATTAGCGCGCCAGTCAACCATTTCCTTTCAACTTTGAATCTGGATCATTGGATCAGATTACTTTCCCTTTTATTTTGTTTTATTTCATTTTCTTTCTATTTAATTTGTACAATTTATTAAAAATAGCAAAAATACTTTAAAAATTCTGGAATTTTTTATACAAGTTGTTATTTAATTTCAGAACACAAAAATATTTTTATTTTTATTTTTAGCATTAAAAAGTATTTTTAAATATTTAAAAGTTTCTTTTTAATTAATTGATGAGAATTAATTAATTAAAAATACTTTTAGGTATTTAAAAATCACCAAAAAATTCATGAAACATTTAAAACCATTTAGAAACATTGTCCAACCCTCAAACCAAATTTCTTTTTTGATCTTGATGCATTTTGAGAATTTTTCATGGAATTAAAATCATTTTTAGGCATTATCTTGATCCAAACTTTCAAAAATCATTTCTGCCTAACCATTGAGAGTTGGACCTTGATTCTTTTTGCATTGCATTGTGTTTAGCATGTAGTTTGTGAGATTAAATGGGCATGATTTGATCTTTCATTTTCCATTTGTTTGGCATTTTTCTTGTTAAGGAACCCTAAAACCCTAGAAAACTTAGGAAAATCATAACTTGAATTAGGTTAAGAATTGGGACTTCTCCTTTGGGCTTTGGGTTAGTATAGGTTTAGGGATCCTTTGAGGGCATTTTCAATTTTTTGTAATGTTGTTTGCTTCTGGTTTTGGTTTTTTGTTTGATGTATTGATCATAAACCCTAATTTGGGCTTCCATATGCATCCATCTTGCATTTGCTTGCATAACTTGACTTGTCATAGCATTTTATGCATTCTTTTGACTCATCTGACATCTTAAGACATATTGAAAGCATGTTGGACCATTGCATCATGTGTTTGCCATGTTATATGTCACTTGCATATCATGACTTTTCATGCTGGTTCATGGTTCTTAACTTGTCTCATTTGCATCCATTGGTTCATATGATCATCCCCATGTGTTGTTTCATGATTGTAGCACCTCATAGCATCATTAACATCATGTATATGCTTCTGGTCTTGTTTATCATCATGCCATTTCATTCCATTTTACATTGCATTGCATTTCTTTCACTAACTTTTCAGGTGGTAAGTAACTTTGAGAAGTGAATTTGTCTTCACTTCTCATAACTTCTCTTCATCTCTTTTATGCATCCTTGCTGCATTTTTGTATGTGTTTGAGTTTGAGCTTGCTCATTCTTCTTCTTCTTACTTTCTTTCCTCAAGTGACTTGTCTTCTTAAATGAAGCAAGTTACTTTGCTTCCTTTGCTCCTTTCATCTGCTTCCTGGTGGTTCCTCTGAAGATTTCTCTTGTCAAACCTCACAAACCTTAGGAACAACCAAGCATGACAATGATTAGGGTTTTGATTAGTCTCCCTCTTAGTTTTACCTTTGTGTCTCTTTTGAGTCTTCTCTTCTCATCTCATAATCAGGGACTAAACCCTAAAGGCTTTAAGGATTTGTGATTAAGCTTATGCCTGCATCCTTCTATTAGGATGGAGTGTATAACTTTAATCCTAAGTGTTGAACCCTTAATGTGTTTAAATCTCTTAATCAATTCACTTAATAATCATCAAGACATCACACTTGTAACTTGGGCCTTGCATTAGGGTTCTAATTCTTCCTTAATTGGTTAAGAAGGACTAACCCTAGTGTTAATGGACAAGTCCCCCTCAAGTTGTCTTACAAACCCTAAAAAACACTTCATCATCATATCATTAACTAAAATCCACTCAATAAAGGCTTTGTTTTGTCATGAGTTTAATCCCTAATCATGGATTAAGTTGAGGAGCTTTCCTCAGCTTAAACATTCTCATCTATTATCCTTCTATTAGGATGGTGTAATGAGTCTGTTTAATCCCTGATTATGGCTTAATCTCATTACTTAGCACTAAACAAAAACCACAAAAACATCTAATTAATCACAAGTAGGTTAATGATCTTAATCCTACACCATGGTAATTAGGTGTGAGAAGCTGACTTCACACTTAAGGCATTCTCATTACCCCTAATCAGAGGGAGGATGTGATGAGTTTACTAACCCATTGGTTTAGACTTAAGCTCATTAACTTATGACAAAATCCAAAAACAATAAAAGACTGAAAACACAAAAACAAACAATAATCGTCTCCTCCGGGATTCTTTTCTCACCTCATTCACTCGTAAACGAGAACTTGCTTCTTCCGTCTAATGCAAGACAGTTTGCGCCTGAGCCAGACAGGTCATACACTTGAGCATAGACAAGTAAACAGTTCACAAGTCAATTCATCTTTCAGTCTCTTTGGGTCGAACTACGGTGTTCTGACTTCCTCATTGCACGAGAGGATACGTATGCATAACTTAACAGTTATCGAACAAAAGTCTCTGTATATTCCCCCTCTTTCCAGCAACTTATTCTTTAAGCCTCATGATCATGAACATACTCTTTTCTTGCACTGACACATCATTTACACACTCCACACTTCTTTTACACTGACACATGTACATCCCTTTTCCAGCTCTTTTATACACAAATTGCACTGACACTACCCCTTTAAAACACAAATCTTTTAAGCGTGGATCCCGTCGAGTACGACGGACAATCTGGGTGCTAATACATTCTCAGGTTGTAACCAACCCCCTTTCTCAGTCTCTCTGGTTCGCAACCGTCTTATCCATGTCTTTCTAGGTCTATGCAGCATTGCCTTTCCTCCGGGATAAAAATGCCTAGCTTGCGACTCTATTCATTCCCTGTGAGTTCACTCCTGTGTGTCCTCGCATCCCCCTTTCGCCGACGTTCGCGTTTGTACCCCATTTGACCCGGCTTCATTTGGTGGGAGCGACACATACCTAACGATTTTTGATGTTCAATCTTCTAATTTTGGCAAGTCAAACATGCATACACAAATTCTGCTACATCCTTCTTCATACCTGGCCACCAAAACAATTTCTGAAAATCATGGTACATCTTAGAAGCACCGGGATGGATAATCAATCTACTTTGATGTCCTTCTAAAATACTCTTCTTAATTTCCGAAGCATCAGGAATACACAATTTATCTCAAAATCTCATCACACCATTCTCAACGACTCAGAGTTCACCTTCGTTTCCTTGGTTAATCAAAGTCAACTAATCAACCAACTTCAAATCATATTGTTGTCCTTCTCGGATCCTTTCCACAATTTCACTGGTCAACTTTAGCATTCCCAACTTCACACTCTCAAAAGTAGTCTCACACAACAAACTCGTAGCTTTTAACTGTTCAATCATTTCGAGTTTTTTCACCATAAGCATCGACATATGCAATGTATTCCTACTCAGAGCATCTGCAACCATATTCGCCTTCCCAGGAATGTAATTCAAGTCAAAATCAAAGTCTTTCAACAATTCCAACCACCTTCTCTGCCTCATATTCAGTTCCTTCTGATCAAACAGATACTTCAAACTCCTATGATCATTGAACACTTCAAATTTCGAACCAAAGAGATAATGTCTCCAAATCTTCAACACAAACACCACAGCTGCCAACTCTAAATCATGTGTAGGGTAATTTCTTTCATGAACTCTTAGTTTCCTAGAAGCATAAGTAACCACTTGACTATTCTGCATCAAAAACTCCTCCAAGTCCCATCTTCGACGCATCATAATACACTACGAACGACTCATTGGGATTAGGAAAAATCAACACTGGAGCAGTTGTCAACTTCTTCTTCAACTCTACAAAAATCTTTTCACATGCAACGTCTCACACATAAGCTTGACCCTTTTGAGTCAACTGAGTCAAAGGTAGCGCCAACTTCGAAAGCCCTCAATAAACTTCTGGTAATAACCTGCCAAACCCAGAAAACTTCTAATCTTAGTAGCAGATTTTTAGGAGTCTCCCACTGTAACACTGCATCAATCTTTGACAGATCCACAACATCTTCACTACTGGAAATTACATGTCCAAGGAAACTCACTTTTGCAACTAGAACTCACACTTTGACAGCTTAGCATACAACTTCTTCTCTCGTAACACTTGCAACACAATCCTCAAATGCCCTGCATGTTCCTCTTCTGTCTTGGAATAAATCAGGATATCATCAATAAAAACTACCACAAATTTATCCAAGTAATAATGGAAGATTCAATTCATGTACTCCATGAACACATCGGGTGCATTAGATACATTAAACGGCATCACGGTGTACTCATAATGACCATATCTCGTCCTGAAAGCCATCTTCGGAATATTATCAGACTTAACACGAATCTGATGGTAACCAGATCTAAGATCAATCTTGATGAACATACAAGCTCCCACCAACTGATTGATCAAGTCGTTGATCCTCGGAAGTGGATCCTTGTTCTTAATAGTAACCTTGTTCTTAATAGTAACCTTGTTCAACTGCCGATAATCAACACACAACTGCATACTACCATTTTTATTTTTGACCAACAACACAGGAGCCCCCCCACAGAGAAACACTAGGTCGAAAAAACTTCTTTTCTAACAATTCTTCCAGTTTCCTCTTCAACTCACTCAATTCCAAAGCAGACATCTGATACGAAGCCATAGACACATGACTTGTACCAGGTAATAAATCCACTACAAATTCAACTTCACATTCTGGAGGCAAATCACTTATGTCCTCCGGAAACGCATCTGGAAATTCTTGAACAACCGGTAATTCAACACTCGAAGTTTTCCCTTCGACTTACAACGATGTAAACATTGCAAACATCTGAGCTTCGTCTTCTAACAGTTCATCAACTTGCTTAGCCTTCAAGAACATCAATTCACCATGATCACTAAGTTCAGGAAACTCCACAGTCTTTGCATATCAATTGATATGCACAAAGTTAAACTCTAGTCAGTTCATTCCAAGAATAACATCAATTTGGTGCAAAGGTAAGCACACCAGATCCATCAAGAAGTCCTTCTCAAAAATAGTCAGAGGACACTTCAAACACACGTGTGTGGTAGTAACAAATTCATTAGCTGGTGTTTCTATTACCATACCCATGTTCTTACTAGACAATGTCAAACCCAACTTAGTAGCACATTCAAGAGAAATAAAGGAATGTGTAGCACCAATATCAATAATTGCAATCAACTCAACACCATTAATAAAACATGTACCTCAAATCAAGTTATCCTTCTTAGGAACTTTAGAACCACTCAAAGCGAACACTCAACCATTGGTCTGAGCAGCAGTAGCAGTCTTCTTAGGCTTCTGACATTGGAAGTTGATATGCCTCTGTTCACCACAGTTAAAACATATTGGACCTTCATTTTGGAAATCACCAACCTGATGACCTCTCTTGTCGCACCTGTAGCATCTCACCACTAGATTGCTACACAGATCATACTTGTGACTGGATTCTTCATATTTTTAGCACTTGGGAAGAATGGAACCTGCTCCCCCACTTGGATTCTTCCCATATGAAACCTTTTGTTTCCCCTTCTCAGCTGGAGTCACATAAGGTTTTCCTCAAAACTGGCATTTCTCTTTCTTCTCACTCAATTGCTTATAGTGAGCAGATCGAGCTCGGCTGTCTTCATCATAAATCCTTCTTTTGTCCACCAACTCAGCATACCTACGGATATGCTGACATCCAATCCCTTATTTAATCTCTGGTCTCAGCCCATTCTCAAACTTGAGACCCTTAGAAAGTTCAGCATCAACACGATTGTAGTAAGGATAATACTCCACTAACCTCTCGAACTTGGCATAATACTCCGCAACGGTCATGTTTCCTTGCTTCAACTCAAGGAACTCCACCTCCATCTTACCACGAGCATCTTCAGGAAAATACTTTCCCAGAAACTCCCTTTTGAACACTGCCCAGGTCACTGCAGTACCAACATCCTCCAAACGCTGACGGGTATTATCCCACCAATCTTCAGCCTCTTCAGACAACATGTGGGTACCAAATTGTACCTTCTACGCATTCGTACACGCAATCACTCTAAAAATATTCTCAATTGCCTTGAGTCACTTCTGTGCACTCTGCGGGTCATGATCTCCTTCAAAAACCGGTGGACTATTACATTGAAATTTCTCCAAAGCACGAAACTCATCGTGTTTGTTGTTTTGAGTCATAGCCTTAATAAGTGCCGCAACAGCTTCAACAAGAGCACGCGTGTTGTTTCCTACCATTCTGCACAACACCTACATCATCAGAAGAGAAAAATAATCGTTAACAAGCAACGACTGACAACAGACCGACAACAATGACACTTGGTCGGACAGACCAACCAGGTTCTGATACCACTAATGTAACACCTTTTTACCCCCACGATAAAATAATGTGAGATTATTCAATAAAATCAGAGTATTCAACAAAAAAGGTATCACACTTCTACATTCAACAAACATCAATAAAAATCATCATTTTGTCATGTCCCGTAACACGGGTTACAACATGCATTCATAATTAAAACAAACAACATTTTTACGTAGTGGATCATCATTCATCAACTTAATCAACTCAATATCAAAATTCAAATGTTAATTCAAAACATCATTAACTAAAGATTAAAACAAACAAAACCAATAAATTCTCAAGCGTTACCGATGTTACATGACACAGAGCAGGACATCACCCTAAACTCTATAAACAACAAAAGACATAACACTCCATAAAATACAAATGCAATCATGCTATGCCATCAAGAATGAAATGCAATCTTCATAGTATGCATGTAGTACCAAATCATCATCACAGATAAACAATGGACCGTCAATCCTCCAGAAGAGAGCACAACAAAAGCATCATATCACTTCAATCCACACGATGTGATCGAAGCTACCAATGGACCGAAGTCCCATCATAATTATGACATGAATGCTAGATGCAATACAATCATATATCATCAAACTCATCAACTATTGCATCCGCATTCATCATCATTCCTCATTTATCGTTCACACATCTAATACTTTACCTAATCATATCATCAATGCTACATATCATCATAATACAACATAAATCATCTAAACATTATTTCATCATAAACTCCTACACATTTAGCATATTACATCATGGCAAGAATTCACAGCAACCTCGTAGCAACTTAAGACAACAAAACATGTCATTTCAAATCATTTTCAAGAATAAAACATTTTTCAAAAAGTGTCAGGTCTCGCTAAGCGGGCACCGGGGTCGCTAAGCGACCTCTTCTCAGGTTATGGGAAGTTCATATTTCTACTTGCTCGTTAAACGAGACGACAATTTCGCTCAGAAAAATCTGCGATTTCAGTACGACTCTGCTGTGACAAAACTCATCAAAAATCATATTTTTAACAACAGAAAAACGCAGAATTCATTCATGTAACCAACTACCATCATGTATTCATCAACTACAACATCTTACATCATCATTTAGTCAACCTCTTCTCATAATCCTCTTAACCCTAAGATTTTTCTCAAAACCCCTTTTCTCATAAGACCCACCTCTACATTATGAATATTGAACGGAAAATACTCCTCATACCTTAGTTAATCTGGACTCTTTCAATCACCTTTTGAAGAATCTCCTACCTAGCCTCCTTGGTTCCTCAGAGCGAATTCTCTCAGTCTCCAAAATACGTGTTATGAGAGTCTATTCCTAATTATCTTCTCTAAACCTTCACAAAAGACTAAACTACCCTCAAGACCTCTAACTCCCTTATTTTATTTTAATAATAATATTTAGACAATATTCATAACTATTCTAATATTACTATCGAAATAAAATAATTTTATCACCATAACACCACAAAATACCACATAATATCATATATTCATAAATAATTAATAAATAATTAAATTACGAATTTCAAGACGTTACGTTCCTCGTTATTAAACATATCCACTAAACTTCAATTAGAGGCATTGTAAAGGCACATCATAGACCTTAAACCCATCCCTCCATTTGTTTTAGGTTGGAACACTTTCTTCTATTCACATCTCCACTATAGAGAAAATTCCAGGAAATTTTATCAATGGCCCTAACCAGAGAAACATGTCAACTATACACGGAAATGTTCTGGGCGATTATGCTTTAAACAACATAATGAATCAAAGTGTGTCTTCCAGCAAATGAAAATAAAGATCCTTTCCAAGACGACATTTTGGCAATGATCCAATTAATAGTAGGTTGGAGATAAGTGTGCTCATGGAAATTCAATTGGTCTTCCTATTAGACATTGACCTAGTGAAGAAAGTAGACTTGGAAATGCTGACCACTTGGCTTGAGGCATAAAATAATTGGTGAATAAATGTTTCAGATCATTGATGTTAGAAGTGCTACCTTTACTGAAAATTAGTATATCATATGCGTAAAGAATGTGTGAGGGTAAGTCAAAACTTCTAGTGCCCTTCATGGAGTCAAAGAACCATTAGACACTATCTTGGTAATGCTTCTGCTTAGGACTTCCTCAACAAGACAAAAAGAATGGGGTAAAAGGGCCTCATTGTCTTACCCCTCTGCTACAAGAGAAGAAACCATTATTGGATCCATTAATGGAAATTGATAGCTAGAAAAATATAAGATTGAGTCATTCTAATGACAAGATTTCTAATTGAAGCCATATTTCCTAAGCACTTGAAGCAGAAAATCCCAAGTTAGAGTGTCAAAGGCTTTTTGATATAACCACTTTGAGGGAAATGTTTCATCCGTGTTTTTTTATCAAGAAGGTTGATTGTCGTAGAAGCTAAGAAAATATAATCCCTCGATGTTCCTACCCCTAATAAACCCTCTTTGTTTATATGAGATCAAAGAAGGCATGATATTGGTCGGCCTATCTGCAAGAATTTTGGAGATGATTTTAAATTTAAAGTAAGTTGGGGCCGAAAAGGTGACGTGTCCTTCTCCAAAAATGAAGTTTTAACTTAAATTTTGACTGGTTTTACTTGCCCTCTAAATTCTGACCAATTAAGTAACCGCTCGTTTTGACTGGATCGGTTACTTTCTCCCACTATTTTCTCCACTCAGTTGATTTGCTCCTGTCATACCCCAAATTTTATCCCTAACTGCTCGCATCATAAATTCATCGCATTTAGCAGGGATTTTTCCTGATTCATTTTCTGTTGCTTTCTTCTCATTTTCTAGCTTCCATTTTAATTTAATTTCTTTTTTCTTATTTATGGCTTTTTAATTCATTTTCGTATTTTTAATTTTAATTTCTATTTTCGTTCTATTTGTAAGTTCCTATTTTAAAATTTTATTTCAATTTCTACCTTTAATTGTTAGTTCGTTTTCAAATTTTTTCTAAACTTATTCGTTATTTTCTTTTCATTTTCAAGTTCGCATTTTTAAATTAATTTTTATTTCATCTTCAAGTTTTATTTTTGAATTTATTTTCTATTCTTCAATTTTTTAATTTTATTTCATTTTCAAGTTGTTACTTCTAAATTTAATGTTAATTTTCTATTTATAATTTTCAATTCATGTTTATTTTCTAAGTTCCAAATTTATTTCTCAAATTCTAAGTTAATTTTAATTCCAAGTTTAATTCTTTTAAGTTTCTAAGTTATTTTCAATTTTAAGTTTATTTCTTTTTTTATTATTCACTTCTAATTCAAGTTTTAAGTTTTATCACATTTTTCCATTTTTATTCATACCCACATATTTATTTTCCAAACTCCAAATTTATTTCTCAAGTTCTAAATCAATTCTAAGCCTAAGTGTGATTATTTAGTTTCTAAGTATTTTTCAATTTTAAGTTTAATTTCTTTTTTTAATTCACTTTTAATTCAAGTCTATATTTAATTTAGAGTTCTCATTTCAAAGGTTAAGTGTCAATTTCAAATTTTTATCCATAGTGTAAATAATTAACTTTTTATTCCAAATAATATTCATGTTACAATTACAAAGAAATGTGTACAATACAACCACACAAAAGCAAAATTCAGGACCACAAGACAAACAAATCAACATGCAGCCACCAACCAAAATTCTGCTCCACTCACAGCAGCAAAATTCAGACTGCTGTCCCCTTTCCTCCAACCCTTCACCTACAAGCAAGACAGAAAAATTCAGCACCAAAACAACTATAGAACAGCTCAAAAACCACTATAAACACACACCAAATCAGCCACAAACACACATAAATCAGCTACCAAAAAACCACATTGTTGCATTAGAAATATACCTCATTACAGCCTCAAAAACAGCCCTCAAAAACAGTCCCAAAACAGTTCTCATTCAACCAAAATTCAGCTACAAACAGTCCCAAAGTTCAGCCCTTAAAACACTACACCAATCCCAAACTCAAAACCCTCAAAACACTGTTACATTGCACACAAAATTACACACAGAAATCAACAAAAACAACCCAAAAATCAGCATCAAAAAACCACAAAATCTCAGCAATAATAACAAGAGTTGGATCACCATCAAAAGAGGAGCAACACTTACCTTGAGGATTCTTCACCCCGATAACGTTCGGGTCGGTAATATCTTTTTCTTCCTCTCCTTCACCTCTTTCTAGCACTTGTTCATGGTTAGGTTTATTTTTCAGTTTATTTCAATTTCAAACCTGTATGCAAAATAGACTAAATGTTAAAAACTCCAAAAAAAAGAAAGCTTAAAATCAGTTACAGCACACACTCTTTTTTAGACACAAACCTCCTCAAACCTTCACAAGCTATCTCACCTCTACCGCCAAACAATGTAAACCGCAGCCATCTCCTTCACGAACGAAAAACCCTCACCGCCCGCGGATCCCCTGAAACCGAGCCAACCCAAACACCTCTCCCGCACCTGAATCTGTGAGAGCTCAAAACAAAAGTCACTAAACCTTCATACACCCGAAACAGCTCTCAAATCACCACACAAAACAGACCTGCATAAAAAAAAACTGTCAGCTCTGAACTTCAACCCAATCCCAACATAGCACAAGAGAACCGAAACCTTGAAATGAGAAACAAACCTTCACCATTCCAAACTGAAGCCGCGTGAGAATACCAACATCAAACTCACAGACTCACCAACCTCCTTCCAATCTCAGCATCTCCATAACCATTATCTTATAATCTAACCTTTAAAAAAAAACAGTGAACAACTCCATAACCATTAAACCAAACGCAACCTTCATTTTTTTAGATGAACTTAATCATCCACCATTAACAAACCTTTCACCATTAATAAACAAAGACACAGACTAAAACCGTCATTTCCGTCCGCCACCCTTTCAACACTCAACCACTGAACACTTTTCCTCTTCTTTAAACTAACCAATTCGTAAGCCATCCCCTTTATCCATCAACACAGCAGCAAAACAAGTCCTCACTGTCACTCATTCAAAACAAACCAAAAAACCTGCAAATCAAATCTCGTCCAACCGCATAAAAAAAACCTTTCCATTTATTTCTTCAAAGAAAAACTCAAATCACTCACAATCATTCACAGCAGAATCGAAAGAGAGAGATTGAGGTAAAGAAAAATAGTCCAGAAAACCACCCAAAATACCTTCCAAAGCTGAATCACAAATACTGTTGTTGTTAGCAAAACTCAGTGAAGACGAAACGAATCCACCGCTGTTAACCAACACAAACCGCTCACCACCTTCAAAGACCTTCAACCAACCCTTTCGAAATCCGTAAACCTCACTTACCACCAATCCGCCTTTATCACCGTGAACTGAAACCACCACACCGAACCATCACCGAACTCAAAACACCATTCTCATTAACTCTCAACACCCATCCGAGAACGGCCGAAAAACCTGTCCATAGCAACAGCAGCAGAACTCGAACCACTCTTAAACACCATTAATCCATGAAACCACTCATACAACTATTCCAACCACCAAAACAACTACCTCTAAACACATCTAGACCTTCTTGCCAAAACCTTCATCGCTCATAACCCACCACCGAAACAACCTTCGGCCAGCACCCTTGAATCACCATTTGCGAAACCCTCATTCACTGACCCGCAAGCAAATCCCCTGCATCAAAGCCAACAAAATCAGAAACCACTGTAAAACCATAACCTCCTTCACGAACGAGAAACCCAACCTCCTTCACGAACCTCCACTGAGCCCAACAACAACAGACCGAAACCACCGAACTCCTAACCTTCATCTTCACCAAATCCAAACCTGCAATAACATAAACCGAACCGCACAATCACAAACACAGAACACTAAACCAAAAAGCCAAAAGACAAATCAGAACTCACCGAAACTACAGAAGCATAAAACCGAAACCTGTGAAGACATCGCTCACCCTCACTGTGACAACCGCCATAACCCCATGTTCAAGCCACCGTGACCACCCTCCTTCATTAACCAAACCTCAGCCGCCACCTCTCCTTCATTAAAACCAGTCTTCAACCATAAATCCGTGAAGCCAAAACCCTTACCGAAAATGGACCTTAGCCGTAGCCCATCCAAAGCACAACACCGAACTAAAACCCAACCAAATGAAACCGTATCATCACCATCATACCGCCGCTCCCTCATCAAAACACGAAACCTCCTTCACCACCAAATCGCAAAACCGCAAGAGAAACTGTGAGAGAGACGCGAGAAACGTGATCCATCGTCGCGTCGGAACTCGCCAACCGCCGGCCATCAGCATCCCGTGCGAGCTCCAAAACAGAAGCAACCAGAGGGATCGTTGTGAAGGTGAGAGCGAGAGAGCGCGAGAGCGGAGGGTGCGAAGACGGAGGAGGTCGTCGTCGGCAGTTCTAGATCGGGACAGGTTGGGTCGCGTGTTTGATTTTGAGCGTTGGAGATGAATTGGTTTGGTCTCCACTGTGTTTTATTTTTTTTTCTTAAGTTTAACTTTGATTTTAACTATTTTATTTTTATAAGTTTATTATGTTATTAGTTTATTATGTTATTTATCCCATTTATTTTTTTCTTGCTGACCTTGGTATTGGGCTGATGTCCTTATATTCTCCCTTGGCCCATACGATTTTCTATCCACACCTCACCACTCATAACAATTGCTGATTTTTATTTATTTTCTGTTTTGGGCTTAGCTCAGTCTTTGCACACCCATTGGACCTCTCTTGGTTGCACCCCCTCCCTGACTTAATCTATTTTTTTATATTATATTATTCACTTGCTTAAGTGTTGTTTATTTTCTATAAAAAAATTAGAAGTTTCTATTCACATTCTGTATGATGTTTTTTTTATGGAGAGACTTTACTAAAAAAAACTATAAAAAAAAAGACATTTTAAGGATTATTTAATTTCTCATCACCTTTGTATTTCATTGCTTTTATTTTTTGGGGCTGATGATATGACAAAAGGCCACGATAAATCGTTTTGATTAATCGTGACCAATATGAGGCCATTCATTTATTTATTTTTTATTCTATTCTATTTAATTTATTCTACTTCACAGTTTATTTTACTTTATTTATTTATTACTTATTTCTCGCACTTTACACCATATTAATTTAATTTTCAAAATAATAATCCTTGGTCCAACGCCAAGTGAACTTCACTTCACATACACTCACACATGTAAGTCGGTCGTTCACGATCGCCATCTGCACAGTCTTTACACCTTCACAGCTTTCTAACTTAAACAAATTGTCGTACTACGCTTGTTTTCCACCTCAGCATTCTCGATCCATATATCGAGTCATAGCCCAGTTGTTAAGCCCTTTACTTTGCATTTTCATTTACTTCATTCAGGTTATTTTTGCAAGTAGCAACCTTTGCCTAGTCTTAGGAGCTTGCACCTTTTTATTTACTTGCTTTTCAATCCAAAAGGGAAAGAACTCCTGCAGTTGACTCAATGTCATAGGAAGTTTAGCCATCCCTCATCCTTAGGTCCTTAGCCATTAGGTCCTTAGCTTTTTATTTTACAACTTTTTGTGACTTTCTTAAAGTCACGTGAGTGTTTGCCATAACACTTACCTTCCCCCGCGAACCTTGAGCGTAACCAAGTGTTCGTTAATCCTTAGGAGAACTACGAGTGCTCTGATTCTATACCCGATACGTAGGCATCGATGCGATGTTGTGCGAGCACCATTAGAAATAAAAACCTTAGGTTCCCTTAGTTTTAGCAAGCAATAAACAACAAAAATACAAATATTAACAAGAGGTTCCCGTAGGATACTGTGGATGCTTAGGGTGCTAACACATTCCCTAGGTATAATCAACCCCCGAACCTAGTTTCTCCTCATTTAGGGTTTTTACGATCTTTTTCCCTTTTCCCTTTGGATTAAATTAAAGTCGGTGGTGAACATAAATGTTTTGCGATTCAAGCTCACTTAATAGCTTGGTATCCGATTCTCACCGCAACAGAAAATCCCTATAAATTCAGGTCTGTAATTCATTTGTAACTGCTCCGAATTTTCGAATTCTCTCTTTGCTCACTTCATCTCATAATTTTTTTATTCTTGACTGACCTTTCCGTCCAGATACTGATTTTTTAACCATATGAAGATGTATTTTCTAGATCGATTTATCAGAGTGTAACTGATAAATCGTTTTTTCGAACGAGCTGTTTTATCCTGAAGACGTCGTAAATCTACTGCTTTGCATAATTTTTGGTAGTACGGCGAAACGTCTTAAAAAAAGCGACTTAGTACGCGATTCGTCCTGATAATTTCTCTGTGCCAATTTTTATTTTTCAAACCGGAAACAACATAAAGAATCAAGAAAATTGAAAAGGAAATTTTTCTAGTTTCATCCAAGGCTCCACTAAAAAGCAAAACTCAGGTCTGTGAGTTGAAAGAATATTTTTTAATATCAGTTTTGTTAGGGCATTGGCCAACCCTCTCTCAATCCAAAAATTGCACTTCATTATGAAGGTTTAGAGGCATCAGCTTGAGATCTGGTCAGGTAAATGTTCTTATCTTTGAAAAAGTTGTTATTAATTTACATTTAAATATAAATAAATAAGACTTATTATCTCAAAAACATTTCACAAATTTTCTATTGCCCTTTTTCTTAGCTCCTAAGTTGTCAAAACATCATGTAACATTTTTGATTTAGTTTAAGATCGGTTACACTTACACTCGAAAGATATGTAAAATAAATAAATAAAAAAGCACCTGAAAAAAGTTGCTTCTCACTTTATCTCCATGGAAGGATTTCTTTATATTTCAAGTGTCATCTTTAAACTTACTTTAATTATTCATAAACTTTCCTCATTGGATTTAAAGGCAAATTTCTTGCTAGTTGCCAAGAAATGAAAACATGTGGGTTTTCTCAATCGTGATCATTGTCAATCTAGATATTTAATAAATCCAGGGACCTAACAAACATGTACTTGGAAAATGTTTATTTATTAAGTGATTGGTAATGGAAAATTGGATCGTCATACTTGACAGAGTTCCATTGCACACTCAATGAGAACACTTTATTTTTGCTTGCCACCATTTGAACACACAAGAATGTTGTAGATTAATTTATGGAACCTGGTTCCTTCATTTTAGATCATTTTTTCTTCTTTCTTACAAATTAAATTTTGCCTTTTTACAAGATATTATTATTTATAATATGCCTGTTTTCCATTTAATAGTAAGATATCATACTTTCCACTTCAACAATTTAAATTCGACTCAGACCCTTTTTTGAAGATTGATGCATGTCTTCAATTCATAATTTTATCATAATTGACAAGTATCAAACAAAACCACATTATTACTTATTAATATTAGATTTTCAATTCATCATAAACATTTATCCATTTGATATATGGATCTACTTAACTGATACTCCTTCACTTTTTATTATAAGTGGTTTTCAGTAAAAAAAAAAAAAAGAGAATTGTTTAAGCCACCTTAAATATTACTTTTTCATTTTTAGGGAAAAATCAAAACTATTCCTAAAATTTATAAATGCATCTTCAAAAATATTTTAATCACATTCTTTTTTTAGTTAGGCCCTAAGTTGTGTCAAAAAAGATTATAGATATATATATCTTCCTGTAATTTATGGAGATATATTTCCGGACATTGCTTTAATAAAAAATACAATAGAGTTTCTTCTTCTTTCTCATTTCTCAAAATACTCTCTCGAAACACACTCTTCAAACTCTCAAAATCTCTCAACTCTCAAACTCTCTCAACTCACATTCTCACAAACTCATTCAACTCACTTTAAAATTTCTACAGTCAACATTCAATCGATGAAAGAGCTCACTCAACATTAAACTAAAGTCACATTAAGAAAAAATATTTCTATACTTTATTTTTATTTTTATGTACATATGTAGAAACTAAACATTAGATTATATAATAGGTAGTGTAGATTTGTTATTTAAATGAGAAATATGGTTCATTGGTAGTTTAAATTATGAATGAACTACATTTTTGTCATTGTCGTTCATCTGAATTGTAGAACATTACGGAGATGTATCTCTGGAATTTTTCAACGTTTTGATTTTTAGAATTTAGAGATGCATTTTTTAATTTTTATCTCTTTGCATTGTTTGGCTTGACTTCATTGTGTTCCATCTGTATAATGCTTGTGTGGTTTACTCATAGGCATTATGGGTGATAAGCAAAATAGATTGAGGCACAAAAAAGTTGTGCAACATACGTCGATTCAGAGGAAAATAACTCAATCATCACACGAACATGTCGTTTCTAGCCTTATTGATGCGGAGGCGTCAACTTTTGGAGCTCATGCATCTTCGTATTCGTATTTCCTTAGGAGAAATGTGTCACCTACTAAGGCACCTGAGGCACCGCATTCACCCCAAGTAACCCAGGGGTTTGGAGAAGACACGTTTGACTTATCGTTGCTGCCTCTATACCCAAACCATGTTGTCAGACATTTCAGAAACTGATAGGTAAAATCTTTTGTATTTATTCATTGAAAAACATGTTTTTTTATAATATATGAACAATGATTTATTTTTCAACAAAACCTTGATGATTTAAAATGCATCAACCATGACCGAAAGATTACAAGTCTGTCGCAATCTACTGAGCAGTAATTTCAGGATGTGATGTAGCTATTTGGATTTAGAGACTTTTGCAATATTGGTTATGTTACAGTTAACCATGGTATGTTTTCCGCGTTTGTAGAGAGATGACACTCAGAGATGTTATATTTTCATCTTCCACATGGTGAGACGTCCATCACACTTGATGATGTCTCATGCCTGATGCATCTTGAGACTGTTAGACCACGACGAGATTAATAGAGCAGACACATTAGAGATGATGGTAGACTATCTGAGAGTTGACCCTGGGGATGCCCTGCAGGAGTCAAAAACCACTCGAGGGACTCATGCTACGTTTTGATGCCTTGAGTGATTGTATACACAACGGCTTCACGCGGCAGAGCATGCCGTTGGTGATGATGATAAGCTTTGCTGCATAGAACACATTGAGAGCATACATGTTGTACCTGGTTGGCACGTCCATTTTTGTGGACAAGATTGTCATTTATGTGGATATGTTTTACCTAAGATATTTCACTAACTTGGAGCAGATCCATGAGTACAATTAGGGGGAGCTTATTTGGTTTACTTGTACACCAAACTAGCTTAAGATTGTATGTGGAAGACCAGATAGATGACAGACAATATCACATAGTTGACGGTAATATTTATGCATCTTTTGGTGTTCGTATGTCATTCTCATAACATTTTTGCTAAGTCATTGTTAATGTTTCAATGTACCATTTTTAGACTTGGATCATCCAGGACTTCCCACGGATATCTGACTGGTCGTGTGCTCTGACCAACACTAAAGATATATCACATGCTTTTGCATTCAATCCGCTCAGACGAATCAGGCAACAGAATCGTAGAGTATATCTTGACCACATGGTAGCAAATGATATACACTTCCATATGTAAGTAGATCACCGTGAGATGCATCACTTGGACGACATAGCCTTCTACTATATATGATTAGCTTGTAGGTCACATATAATATATCCACATCTTCCTAAGTACGTCATGCAGAAGTTCGGCTATATGCAGTTGTTCCTAGAGACTTATATGATTATGTGCCTCCTGTTATGGCACAGATAGATGTAGATGTCATATTTGATGGTTACCTTAATCATTTGATATCGGATGAGGCACGGAGTACCGCAACTCCTAACGATTGGAATGTTGCACACGGCTACATACAGTGATATTTCAGGGTGTCACGTCCTTATATGAAACTGGATACTATGGGAGATCCACCTAAGCCAACTCATTAGGAGATACTAGAGGAGGAACAGTCTAGGACATATCATGTTGTTGATGTGTTGCCGAGATGTCCTCGTATCGAGGATATGGCGCAGACCGATATAGACAGAAGAGTCTTTCCGGGAGATACTAAGGTGTGAGACATTCTAGATGCCATCATGGAAGGGGCACGACATGCACTACAGTACATGAGGCAACGTAGGAACATGGGGGTCGGATCCAACATACGGCGTAGTATATAATTTTTGTATTAGGAACACTATTATCGATTATATCTTATTTTGACTTCATTATGTATTACAGATTTATTTATTTATATATGTCATTTTCATATTATTCTGAAAGTGTATAGTTTAATTTATATAAAATTGAATATGATAATATAAATATAATACATCTCAATTCATCTGTGTATCTCTAAAACAAAGTAAAAAATTATTGTCTAGTGTGAATACGGAAATACAACTTCGGATTCTGTCTAGTTTGACTAAGGAGATGCATCTCTATATCAACTTACGTCAAACGGAAGGTGTTTCGGTGAGGAATATAGGGTATAAATGGGATGAGTCAAGAGATGCATTTTCAAACTAAAGTTTAGGAAACATATGGGTTGAGACTCAGTAGGGGTGTGTTTTGATTTGTTCAGGATGCATTCGAAAATACATTTTCAAAATCAAATTGGCATTTTCGGAATTCCTTAGACTGTTTTTCCATCACTTATGGTAGGATAAGAAATTTCTAAAAATAGTTGTGTCAAATTATAAGTCGTTTTAGAATTTTAATGAATGTTGTTTTTCAATTATACTTCATCCGTGTCAATAAAAAAATTTGTATTTGTATCACTCAGATTAAAAAAAAAGTAATTAGTGAATAAATAAATGTAATAATTTACAAAATTACCCTTATTATTATTATTGATTATTTATATATTATTATACATACATAGTAAGATTTAATGACTTAAGAGTTGTATAAACAATATTAATTAGAGATAAAATTGATAAAAATTAATTAATGTAGCGTGAAAAAGTAAAACCACAGAGGACAAATTTCTTAGGCAAAAAAGTTTTGATATAGAGGAGGGAGTACCATTAAGCAATTGCTAAACAATTTGTGTTTTTTTTTTTAATTAACGAAGGATAATTCTGCAAAAAAATTCATAATTACTTTTTTTTTTCATATAATTAATTTTTTTAACAATCGTAAAAATGTCAAAAAGGATTTATAGTAAAAAAACAGAAATGTTGTTAAACAGTGAAATTTTCATTTAATTTGAGACTTTGTATATAAAAGCAGGAATGTTTATGAAAAATTGAGTTATCTTTCATCCCAAGGTTAGTTTCTAATTGGAAAGACAATGTATGAAAAATCCAACAAAAACAAAGCTACTTTTCAAGATAACATTTGCTGAGACTTTTTGCAGTATGCAATTGCTCCTTGGATTGAATTCTCTATCTCAGAACTTGTACTGCTGCATCTTTTCAGAAGCTGATGAGTTTGATGACATCCATAAGATTTCTTTGAAACTGAAAATGACGACGACGAACTCGATGATGATTTGTTTCCTGAAAGAAGCTTTATTCCAACAGAAAATGACCTTCTGTGATGATTACTTCCATCCTCACTGCTCTTTTCTTTGAATTCTCTCAGAACCGAAATCGAAGACGGATGATATCTATGCTTTTGAATTTGTCTGTATGGATCATTCTTTAAATTTTCCCTCGCTTTTGAAACAGAACCTTCATCAGCAACTTTGGTCGATGATGTTACATAGTTTTCGTATGAACAACCAGATTTTCCAAACAAAGACTTAAGATAAGCTCTTGAAGCCTTCAACTTGGAACCTAAAGAAGACTGTTTCAGTTTCTTAGTCCATGACTTCTTCTGGTTTTCGATAACGAATCCGCTCGTATCCATTGGTTCGTAGTCGAGGTTATAATACTCTTCAGCGTTTAGTTCTCGGCTAACTTGACATGAATCAGATGGTGAGATATTGCACGACTCGAATGGCGTACCGGTAACCGGTGTTGTAAAAGCAGTAGTTGCTAATGGAGTGCTGTAGAACTCTTCAAAGATGTATTTTTCTTCTTCAAAAGTTTTGTGAGGGTTTTGAAGAAGCTTTTCGACCATTTGTAACCGAGGCGGAAGGTGAAGAGGGAGGAGTTTTCCTTTGTAGAAAAGCTCGTCGGCCGGAGAAGTTGATGATTCCTTCTCTTGAACAACGGAGGACATTTGGAACTCGAATTCTCTAGATTTTTCAGAATGATGATTGAAGAAGTTGGAATATGAACTAACTTCCATGTCAATGTAATCATCATCTGAAGGGTCACACTGTATGAATGTTTTTGAAGCTGCCATTTTGATCTTTTCAACTACTTTGAGAATTCTAACTAGATAGCTCAGCTTTTATCATGGAAAAATGAAAGATTATTCTAATTTTAATGCTTTTAAAAAAGATAGTATATACTAGACTAAGTGGTATTCTAATATTTAATTTCTTCTTTTCATTATTGAAGGAGTTTGTCTGCACTGCAAGCATCCAAATGTAAAATTATAACCTGATTGATTTTCTTGTGGGGGGAAGCACAGACCTACCAGTAGGGGTCGCAAACGGGCATACCCGCTCTATTTATGTCCGCCCTACAAAATCTCATAAAAAATAAGACAGGGCGGGACAAACATAATTTGAGGTGCGGACCTAAAATCTTAGACTGCCTCGAACAAAAGTGTGGGCGGCAGGCTAGATATGTCTAGGATACTGCATTTTTCAGAGAAATATTTCTGCCACCCCCCAATCATACCTGACATCCCTCAAGTAGAGGCAAAATGACCATTTTACCCATGTCATTTTATTCCGGTTTTTTGAATTTTCGGGTAATACCGGATATTTTGACGAATACCGGATATTTCGTTGAGTTGTTAGGCGTTTTCTCATAATTTTTGCTTGTACCGGATATTTCGAAAATACCGGTAGATTATACTGGAATTTTTCAAATTACCGGTATAATATACCGGTATTTTGGAATTTACCAAACATTGATCTTACCAGGAATTTGAAATATCTGGTATACCGAGAATTTCAACTAAATTGAAATTCCCGGTAACTGTCCAGAACTTGAAAAATGAGTGAAAACCAGTCATTTCCATTTCTTTTCCCCTATAGTGTATGAATAACATCAACAAGGAAAATATAAAATGTGAATGATTTGCAACGGAAAAAATACATAACATCAACAAGATTAATATAAAACTACTTTGACTTCCTAATTTCTTCCTCTCAGTGTCTAATTTGTCATGCATATGTTGTTACCCAGGTTTTTGCCTCTTCAATGCAGTTCTCTCTCCACCGAGTTGTGACTGGAGGCAAAGAACTATCAGGTTTTAGTTTTACCTGAACCCAATGATTGTTATTTACAAATCCAACAACAATCATTTTATGCCTACTTGCAAATATAGATGGAGTTATGGTAAAAGAGGAGAAGATTTGGTTAAGTGTCATTGAAAGTGAGACAAAAACCAAATTGTACCAATTCGCAATAGGATAACCCATATCAGGAATCGACATCCATTTATCTATACCTTGTGCACCCAAGTGTGTTACTTTTAAGGAACTTCGAACCACATCCACTGTGTCATAAAACAACTTGGAAAATAATTTTGGTTGTTGATACATTTAAGCATCCAACTGAGTCTGAATCAACGCCCAAGACTCTTCACCCCATCAAAGTAATGCTGCAACAGCCCAAAAACCACAATTTTTATCGTCACCCACATCAATTATGTCATCAATGTATGGATGCATGAACCGAGGAAACTGAGACAAATATTTGTGCTTAGAAGATACAGTGGACGATTGACTAGAGTGTTGACTTCCTATTGGTTTTGTACATGATGTATCAGTAGTTTGACTCCCATGTGAAGCATCACCATACTCCCATTGTGAGGGTTCACGACGCACATCACTCTTTTCACCCTTTATGTCATTTTTAACTCCTCGCTTCGGCTTGTACTTCACTGATGGTGGACGCATAAAAGACGTGGTTGGATAAGTTAGTTCTCTGATTTTCTTCTTCAACACCCTCTGACCTACAATATCTAAAGAATTGAAATATCTCTTCAAATCCTCACATTCTATGTCTAAATCCATCTTTGATCCACTATCCTCTGGTCTATCAGTATACTCTTGAATGTGTAATTTCTTCCAGAAAACATGATTTTCTTCTAAAGCAATAGAGAGAGACCTTGTATCTGAAAACCAGCAAGTTGACACGCACAGGATAAATCATGTGTAGTTCTAATGAAGCAACCACACATATTCTTGTTTATACCAACAAATTTGACATGTTCTAACTCCTTCCCTATGTGTTGTATACATTGCCTTGACACAAAACCATGCAAGTTGGTGTAGAATGGAGTGTTATACCGATGCTCAATATTCACAATACTCTTTTCTAACGACGTTCTAATTGAGCCTAACTGCAACTTCAACATGGTGTTAACAACATCCCAATTGCGGCATAAATCTCCCTGACTATGTGACAACATATTTTTTAGTCACTAATGTGCAGACTCCACCCTAAACCGCAATAAATAAAGCACAATTAGACATCAATTATCTTAATTAATTAAATCAAATAAGATGTTGGTATATCTGTTTGTTGTTGTGTTTCCCATATGAGTAACTCTGTTATTCCATTCAAAAACAAATCTTTCTTTATACAGTGTCAACCATGTTACTTTCACATAGTTAACAAACAAAAACATTTCAACACAAATTGTCTCAAAGTGCTTCAAGTGAACGAGATATTCACTCTATCTATTAGCATATATGATATTGTCCCACAGCTCCATGACATGTTCATGTCTTTCTGATTTAACATATGCTAACATTCTTGGAAATATGGAATACACATAATAGATGTGTTGAATTAAGAAACACATCTTCAAGTGCATTCATCGAAGTAAGTTCTTTGTCCGTCACAACAACATTTGGTAGCAATTTCTCAGGAAAAAAACAATTTTCTCAGCTTCTCCATTGCCCATTTGAAATTCTCTTCCCATTCGTGTTCCAAGTAGGCAAACCCTACCGAAAACGTCAACTTTGTTAACGTAACCCCAACAATCTCAAGCAGCGGTAACCGGTACCTATTGGTCTTGTATGTGCAATCAAAAATCAAAACTAAATGAAACATATTTAACAGCTTCACTGAATCAGGATGTGTCTAGAAAATATCATCAAGAACATTCGAGTCTTCCATGTTTCTTGTCTAACACGTGTACTTTTCTCTTTGAATAAGACTCAACAACATTTGTATTTCCGTCAATGAACCTCTCTTGCTTTCATGGTACGTAGATCTAGCTTTATATACTTGCTCGACACTCGTGAGATTTTCTGAATCTTTGTCTTTCAATGCGGCAACTATGTGCTCGGGGGCATGTTATACTTCGTCATGTCATTCACAAATTGTCTCTCTTGAGGTTTTAGACGGCTCAATATTTCATGCCCTGATAAATCCTGACTTAGTCTACGACTGTGAATCTCACACATAACGCTCACCCTCCAACCAATACCACTTGGCGAATACCTCATACGAAAGGGACATTTCACTTTCATACTAGTGAGACCATCCTTCTCCGATGAATGACTATTTTCAGACTTTTTCCTTTTATAATTTCCTCCGCTCTCACAACCCATTATCAATTTATCATTCCTTCCCCGCTTTTCAATTGCATTATCAGAACGAATTGTGACAACTATAATACCATGTTTCTTTCTAATATTTTGTGCCCAAACTAATACGTCAGCTCGGCTCTCAAAAATCTGTCGATGAAAAACACAACAAGTTATAATAACACAACATGAAATCAAACGAAATAATATTATGTCTAGGTATATACATATTTTGTAGTGAAGAACTGAGTGTAATCGCTACACGAGTCGGTAGACGATCCTGACGGTTCCGGAGCACAAATGACAAACATTTTTGAAGACTCTGTCATGTTATCGAAAATTTCATGTAAAACTAAAATTCTCGGTATACCGTACATTTGGAATTCCCGATATACCGGACATTTGGAATTTCCAGTATATGCGTGGGAGTTGATACTGGTTTTTTTATAAAAATTATCGATAATTATGGAATACCCGGTATTGTTTATCGGTCATTTGGAGTTATAATTACCGGAAATTTCGTTGACGAAAAAAACCTATCGGAAATTTCGTTTTTTCCAGAAATAATTTTTTGATTCAAAATGCAATATTTTATGTAAATAATACCAAGGGTGAAATGGTAATATTGAAAAATTAAGGGAGTGTCAGGTAGATTCCTCCATTTTTCAGCCCTAAAAATGCATAAAATTATTATGATAATACATGTTAGTAAAAACAAAAACAAAAAAAACAAAATAGGACAAACACATTAGAGGACGAATGCTTAAATCCTTCGCCCATTCCGCATTAAAATACGGAAAAACAGACATGTCCAACGGATCATACCCGTTTTGCCACCTCTATCCACGTGACATAAACTTTGTGGTTTTTTATTCTCTATGCACGTGACATAAACTTTGTGGTTTTTTATTCTCATTGGCATTGCTAATTTTACTATATTATGCAATTCTATATTCACTAGAGTCATCATGATAGTTCAATGCATCAAAAGCAATATTATCAGAAAAAAGGGAAAAATATGTTGGGTGCAGTTGATGATTAAATATTAATCATAGAGCTAATCAACTTCCAAGGATTACATGCTTTACACTTTTTACTGAATTCCTGGTTTAGTGTAACTAACTAGAACACGGGTAAGGTAAGGCTCTGCTAAAACCTTTTTGTGTAGGCAGACAGAAACAAAACATGGATTCTTTTTCATGTTTTTTCTAATTATTCTGTCTGTGTTAATTGCTGCTAACTTATTTGCTTTTCTGATTAATAATTATATTTAAGTCATATTGTAAGTGAATAAAGTATATAAATGAACACACTGAATAAAATTGACTTGAGATGTGTCCCGACAAATAATGGTGGAGGGGAATGCTTGCAAAGCTCAAGACTTAGGTATGTTATTAGTATTATTTTAACACATTCCTACCTACTTTGGGAGTTACCACTTCTCTTCTTTTTTTCAAAGGGAAGCAAGAAGGTCCAATATTTTCCTTCTTTTTCTCCCAATATGCAATGTTGGTTTCAGATGAGTTAGCAAACATTCTAAAAAAACATGAACAACCGTTTAGGTCTCCTCCACAAAAACCCGTAAAAATGAGGTTGAGCAAACATAGTTGAGAATCCAGGCCTAATATTTTGACCCGCCTCGCAAAAAAATTAAGACGGTTCGAACCCATAAGCACTAGACTTATTTAAACCTAAAAATTCAAAAAATTATGCTAAGGTTCACGCCCGCAAAAAATAAGGTGGGACGGATACATCAGAAGGTGCAGGCAAAATGAACATGCCTAACAGGCCAGACCCGTTTTTCAATCCCCTAGCTACTACTGCTTTCGTTCCCTGTCAGAACTAATTGAAATTTCATTCCTTTCATTTAAGGAAAAGAGTACCTATACAAATTTGAAACAATACTGGAAAATACGAGCCAACTCGTGTTCATACTAAATATAGAGATAAGTAAAATAGAGCAGTCATTTTTATAAAATTGGAGTAGGCGGAGACTAAATCTTAAAATTTACAGCCTGCTAATCATTTCAGATCATTTGATACTCCATCTACGAGTTACAAATTAGGTGTTTTACAGATAAATTAATAAATTACGATTCTTAATCTTTTTACAAATTCGAAGGCCATCTGATCTTGCAAACTCCGTCAATAGCCGACCTATAGCTTACAAATTTATATGATATACTTGCACTTGCTTCATTATAAAATTACAGCAGCAGGCATTAATGTCTAAGAAAAGAGATGGAAGTGATCACTTGGTGCTACCAGATTCAAATTCTCTTTCAAGCTCATCAAATTCCCAATCATTAATTTCCTCTGTTGAGTAATCTTGAGTACTAACCTTTCCAAACTCAGATTCCAGCTTGGCTAATTCGGCTTCATGGTCCAATACCTGATCTGATTTAACTGAAGGGGATTTCGGTTGTTCATCTGTCTCTGTCTTTGAAAATTCAGTACCTTGAACTGAAGCAGAAGGTGAAGGTGCACCGTCTGACCTTTTCTCAGAAGGTAATGTTTCGGTCTTTACAGGTGGGCTCTCTATTTCAAGAATTGGTCTTTCTATAGCTTCAAAATGAATTCGTAACTTTTCAATGGCATCAAAAAGCTCTTTGACTTTCTCTTCATCTTTCCTGTATTGTGAACCCGATAAGCAAAACAGAATGGTTTTAACAGGTATTATTGGATCACGACCATTAAGAAAATTTTCAATTTAACACATTAGATTATTGTGTACTTAATCATTTCACATATCTTAAATTATATAAAGCTATATATTTAGCAAAGAAAACCAACAAAGTTACTAAGAAAGAAAATCCAAAACCTGGTAATATTCCCCTGTTGAGCATAAAACTGTTGTTTCATGTTATCCACTACACTGAAAGTGGTAATAATCTGAAAGAAAAAAACATGGCCAATCATGGACAACGAAGCATACGGCATGCAACAGATATCAAGGGTTGGGTATGCTAAGTAAATAGCACAAAATAAAATAAAAACTCGCAAATACAAAAGAAGTTACAAATATGATAAGACAGTGTACAATGAATTGAAGCCACTGAGTTGAAAATAATATACAAGAATTGTCAGCTCAGTGGTAAGAGCTTGTATTTGTAGCCTCGTAGGACAAAACTTAAATTTCATCTGGAATAGTTGTAAAATGTCAATATTGCCAGCGATATTAACAATAATTTCCCCTTTTCCAATTTATTTTATTAAAAAAAAACTGTTCTAAGAAAATAAAAAATCCAGAATAAAGATGCATTTTCTCTGCTAGGGAGGAAATAATATGAAAAGGTGCAGATGAACATGCCAGAAATTCAAAATCACAGAAGTTGAATATTACCTTGGCTTCATAGGTCAAATATTCCTCCTCGAGATTTCTCCTCGGACTTAATAATTTTGACTCCTCAGTATCTGTACTGGTTGTCATTTCTAACCTGTCTCCTCAAGTAAAATTAAGGAAATAGATAGATAAAGACATGACAACACCACATGCATAGGTTTTAAAATAAAGTGTAATATTTGTGCGCAAATGGAATGACAGACCATTTGATAACTTATTTTAAAAAATCTAATTTTCTGTGTATGAAGGCATTTATACAGATATAAATATGCATAAATGCAAATTTGTATTGAAATTGTGAACAATTTGCACAGTCAAAGAAATTGCCAGCTAAACAACTGCGCATGTAAGACAAGATTTAATAAAAAAGATATTACCTCTGACTCAAATTCTTGAGGTTCAGAACAAATGTTTGGATATGGTTAATACAAGGCTCTAACTCTTTCTGCAGACAACATAGTAGTTCATATTACACATGGGGAACAAATGAGGAAACAGAAACGAGTCCTGCCATTTTCCACCCATTATCTGAATCGATAAATGAAATAAAATACCTGGTAAGTAGTAAGAAGTTGAATGGCCAAGTTCACAAAATAGTCCTCATGTATCTCCAATTCATCACTTCACAAACAAAAGCATTAGTGAACAATAACAAAATAAAGAACAGTGGGATAAATGTAGCACCGACACCTCTGAAAAGAGGTGTGTCTGTGTCCGTGTCAGACACCTACATCGACACTTGTGATTATGTTTAATTTATTCATTTTTTCAAATAACTATCGGTGTCGCCATGTTAGTGTCGGAATCGATTTTGAGGTGTCCGTGCTTCATAGGGGATAAGTATCTATTATCTAAGGACTTGGTGAACCCTCCCTTAAAAAGCTAGCTATCCGGGGGGGAAGAACAAAGACACCTAAATACATCACCGAGCATCCCATACTACTTGATGCGGGGCTTGGGCACCCCATAATGCTCAAGTCTCGATCACAGCGGAAGAATAATTATTCCAGATTTCTGGTTGGCAGATAGTTTGGTAGAGACAGAGTATATGTGATTATAATAACGTGACTGCAGCTATTGCTCGCACATCGAAAGTATGTGTGACTAATACTGAGTATTTGGGGCCATTGGATATGGAACTAAAAGATATCAGCGCCTTTCCAACACCCTGAGAGCTTAAACTCTTTTAACAGTCTTTCTACTTCGGCACAAGAAACAGTGAATAAGATCGATGGTTTCTTATTATACACCCATTATATAACTTTTATGCTCGTTCTGTTGTACTTGTTCTATCAGGTGAACTGTGGGCCATGCCTATGTAACAAATACTAGTAAACCTCACTGTATAATAAGAATAGAATATATTCACTCAAAAAACACTCCTATTATAGAGATATTAAAACAGTCATTACTCAAGTTCAGCATGTTAAATTACATACTTGACCTGCTTCTCATGAATTTCTGTATTAGACTGCTGGAGAACCCAGGTATCTTCCAGAAAGTTAATCCAGGTTTTGATGACATCTGATTCAACCCGACATGAGATAATTGATTTTGAAAGTTCATCTTCCTGTCAATCAAGCTCAAATCAAACTTTCAAACTGGATGGTGAGAGTAAAACTGTATTAAGCAATATTAATTTAACATGATACTCTGCCAAGAAAAGAGAATTTCGAACCTTTATCTTCAGATGTTCAACTATCTGATTGTTTGCTTCCTCAAACTGGTCCCTCTCTTCCCTCGCATTCCATAACCGTGCTTGAGCAGCAGCCAAAGAATTATTAACCTACAACTCAATATAAATTTTAGTTATGAAACTTTGATTCACTAAAAGTGACAATATTGTGATTTTCTGTTTTATCCACCGTGTTCTACAAATGGTTTCACAAAAAGTTACCCATAGACAATCAAAATGAATCATTTTAATTTTTTTATAAAATAAGATAAACTAATTGTTATTGATATTATGAGTTAACTGAAAGAACAAAATGTTGTTTCATTTGCATAGAAACTAAAAATTTAAAACCTAGGTGATACAAGGTTTCCCCAATAACATCTATGCATCATTGACCATGATCTAAAAAAGTAGCAACACTAGGTTGCAAGCAGCAGCGCATCACATGGGAGTAAATGAAGCAACTAACAATAAAGGGACCCACAAAGAATATGAGATGATTCTATCAATAAAAGATAAGCAAACATTTCCTTGAGCACATGCTTTCTGCTATCAAAACAAGAGTCATACGAGAATGTAAAACTAGCACGTAGAGTGGAGATATAATACATATCAGATAAAAGATTATAATTGTTTAAAGAGTAAATCACCAATTCTCCTTTAAAATTGTAGTGGTCGAACAATACACCCCTAAATTTGCAAAAATGTAAAGAAGATCCTGATTTTGAATTTTGTCGAGCAATTTGGTCCTAATGCTAATTTTTATCTAATCTAGTGTCAAATTAGTCTTTGAATGTTATCACTTTCTAGCAAATTAATCCCTGAATTAGACCACTTAATGTCAAACCAGTCCTTACAAGTTAACAGAAGGACCAGATTGTCTGACATAATTCACAAAGTTCAAGGGTGTAAATGCAAGGCCTCTACAATTTCAGGGGGGGATATTGATGATTTACTCTTGTTTAAAATATTTGATAAAGTTCATGCACATGTAAATAGAAGGGAAAAAAAACAGTGAAACGGAATCATAGGTGAGAAGCAATTAATTCAGCTGAAATTATTTAAAAGAAAAAACATGTTTAGCTCCATAAACAGTGAAACAGAATCATAGGTGAGAAGCAATAAGTTCAGCTGAAATTATTCAAAATAAAAACATGTTTAGCTCCATAAACAGTGAAACAGAATCATAGGTAAGAGCAATTAGTTCGGCTGAAATTATTTATAAGAAAAACATGTTTAGCTCGATAAGGGTAGATAAAAATACTGAAGGGTTAGAAGTTAGTCGATCTGTAGACAATTTTATCCAACTTGCAGAAAAGCACTAAAAAAAGTACCAAAATATTTACAGCCTGATTTTTTTTTTTAAAAATGGTATATAATAAAAAGCCAACAGTTTCAACATAAAGAATATGGCAGGTACCTTTTTCAATTCAGCTTCTAGATCTTCTTTTTTCTGTTGGAGTTCAGATATCTCAGCTGTCAGTTCCTGAAAACAAAAGGGAAGGAGAAAAGAAAAGTCAATTGTCCCTCTAGAACAGATGGAAGATCTAGTATTCATACACTAGATGTTTATGCTTCGCCACAAAACATAAACCCATCCCCCATCCCTCAAAAATATGAACCAATTGAATACGATAAAGGTATAAATCTTGCAAAGCAATTCCACCTTTTATATTATATAATTGTATGAAAAAGGAGGAATACAAGAAAAAGAACCCCTTGAATGATTGGTGTGTGGTGAACACGTTTGGGGAAAAACTCATCTTGCATAAGGATAAGACTATAAAGAAAAACATGTAGAAATAATAAAGGGAAAGTTACATATCACAGCAACTTAACACAATAAACAAAAAAGAATACCCTCCGTTGATTAAATCCTCATATTGTCCGTACAGTATTTATTACTGTTGAAGTGTTGGATGAAAGAAGATAAATAATGATGGTTTTGATCGAGAGCTTAACTACTTGAACCGCTCGAACCAGTTTTGTTTTCTTTTGCCCTGCATTTTTTGATCTGAGTAACAAACATCTCCTTTTGTTTTGTTTTTTTCTTAAATTTCTTTATTAGTTATTATTAAATTAATATGTTACTTTATTAGACCCAAACCCAATATCATGACTTGTCAACAAAAAAAAAAACATGCGTAACCCTAATCTCTTTCATTTAATATTCTATCCTTTCACATTTGATATTCTATATTTGTCCTTCAGTTTTTTTTGACCATTCACTTTTTTCATTCATGGCTCTTCATCTATTGGCAGCTTCTCCCGCGATCTTCTCCATTTTTTTCAAACTCAGGTGGTTCAACATATGTCTTGAGCACCAAATTTTTCAAAAACCGGACAAGTTCTATCAGTTTGTTGTTCCAAATTAAATGCATCCCTGATCTGATGAGACGCACAGATCAGACGAGTTCTATCAATTTGTTGTTCCAAGTTAAAAGCACCTATGATCTGATGAGACGCACAGATCGGCCATAACGTTGGTACAAGATAAATTAAAATACCCTAACCTAATATCAAGATATAATAAGATATTTCCTATATTCTAACAATAACATTGACTTTTTAGACAGGCATAGCAAATAACAGTCTAGCCATGTAAATCATCAAATCTTATTTGAAATATTACACATCTGTGACAGACTATCGATAATTGACAATGTAAACGTAATGCTAGTTTGCTTAACACGTTACCTTCTCCTTTTCACTAGTTTCACCACTTTTAGTCACACGAACTTTTAATGCCTCCTCTTTTTGTTGTCTGTCAAAGTTTTGAGATGGAGAAGATATGATTTAGTGTTTGGCATCTGAAGCTAATTATATATGACTGAATGTTATAATCATTAGTAGTCTAGTCTAGAAATAATGCTTAAAATAAATAAACCAGCTACTCAAAATCCATTGATTTCATTTTCATCTAATGACTTGAGAGTTGAGATCATTCTAACAATTGAAAGAGAGAGCATGGTGTACTGTACTCTTACATTAATAACGAGAAAGATTAAAAAAGTATGGTCTAACAGAGTTATAAGTGATACCACTAACACTACAATATTTAAGAGCACATGCATACTTTACTCGCATACGGGCCAAGTTTTCAATAAAAGTAACTCATTCACAAAAAACTGAAGAAATGAGAAGTTTCAAAGACAAAATACAATGCTGTCAACAAATAATGTTTCTTCCTTGAGTATAAAAATGAATTCAGACGACAGAGTTAAGAGTTAAGAGAGAAAACTATAAATGAAAATTTCATAATTGAACAGTGTACCTGTTGTCAGATATACGCTTTTCAGCTTTTGCAGCAGAGTTAACAAGAGACTCCGTTAAGACTTTCAGCTTGTCAACCTACTTATAAACATGACAGTTGTGTTATAAATAGAAAATAATAGAAAGATACTAAACTAGATTCAGTTACAAAAAATACGATAGAAAAATATAAACAAAACATAACATTCCCATGAGTCTGACAATATCACCAAAAATGAAATAACCCCTATTGCAAGTTATATTAATCTCACTCCTGCTTACAATAGTTGAGATATGTACTAATGGGATTATCAGTAGGCACATGGTATTTTCGTTGTTAGGCAGTTTGCATCCTTACCGGGAGCAAAATATGGAGGGAATGATTAGAATGAAAATTAAAAAATATAGGCAAATTTTTCTATTTGGATGCTAGATGATAACAAACAAGTAAGGTTGACAAATTTTTTTGACAGTGGAAAATTGACAACTAGAGAAGGGTAGTTATAAAAATTATAAATGGTACAAGTACCTTTTCATTCTAATTTAGTTTCCATTTTTGAGCAATTCAATGTTTATGATACTAGACCGAGGTAAGCCATTCTTATTTAGATTCATTCAACACTTCCTATAATTAGGTTTTCATATAATATAGTACAACTTGGACATCTTGTTTTTCTTTCTCCTACCCTTCCAAAAGAAACTCCTACAGAGAAAAAAAAAGGTACCTTTTGGGCATGAACCTCAGGAGAGTCTCCATTGCTTATATTTTTCTTCTTCAGCAACAATCCTTCCAATTTGGAACAAATTCTAATCTGTCCTAGCGCAACTCTTAAAGCCTGTAAAATGGTTGGCTTGTTACACTCCTTTTTTAATTTAAGAAAATGGAATGGGATATATAAATAAAATAACTAAATATAGACATGTATATTAAACGAGTCACAGGCAGAAACATATTGAATGATACAACTTGGTTTTGGAGATTCTTTTTCTATAAGCTATTCTTCTTTTGCTTCTAAAAACAAGCCTACTCAAGAACTTTAAACATTTCTTAGAATTTTTTAAACGCTTCCTTAACCTTTACTTAAAAAGGACTTTTCTTTTAATGGTAGAAGAAAAAAAGCACAATCAAACAGGACCGTGATAATTATAAAATGTCTTATTCCAGAGCTTATTGAGAGGTTAACCCACATAAGTTTGCAAACAACCTTGTTTCAATTACATACATTAATATCCAATCACATAAACTATTATATTAGTCGCACTGTAAAAATTCATTACTGACAAAACAAACAGCTACCAGAAGGAAGTTATGGCAGCCACACACCTCTAGGGTTGCTTGCCTTTCCTCAGCAGCATTATAATCACCTTTATTTACAATCTCCTGTGAAGTTGTTATCTCAGTGAGATTCTTTCTAAAACTAGAGGCTTCAGCATCTATTCTGCAATCAGAAAGAAAATCAAGATCTGAAGTGAACTAGATTGTAAACCATTTTTCCCATTTTGAATTTTAGTAGAAATCATGGATCCGATTGGCAAAACTCAAAATTACTATCCAACAAAAAGAGGGTGTGATAGCAAAGTAACCCTTCATTATCATTTATCAAGAACATGCTTTTAATTTATATATGACACGGCGGATTAATTTTCACAATGTAAATCTTCTGTATTAATTTATTTAAAAATATTCACAAAGCAGATTGGGTTCTGCTTTTCATCCCTAAAACTTCCCGGACAAGTGAGGATGGATTTTAAGTATTATCTTGGAGGGTGCAAGGCGGTGTTGAGCACACGAGTCCCCAGTTCAGTGACAGGCTTGAGCCCACCAAGTCAGGGGAGCACAAGTGATAATAAAAACTTACAATTTAATATGTTAAATTTTATGACAGATAAAAAACATTAACTGTTGCTAGTTGAATTGAATAAAAAGGTTAATACTTTGTATGAGTTTCCTACATGAATGATGACGGTATGGAATATAGTATATAGTTATAAGTTAAGACTTGAGTTTAGCATTGATATGTAGAAAGATTAGACAACTTCATTGCATAGCATTGGGCTAACTTTACTCTCAGGTTCTCTATCTAGGTTGATATGGCATCATCCACCTTTGTAATCATCTTTCTTGGATATTCTTGTAATCCAAGAATTTAAAATAATCCTCACAACACCCTTACTTTGATGTTTTATTGCCTACCATTTTCTCCTTTATCAACCATACAAGGGCTTGATGGGTGAGGCAGGTACAACTACAGGATAACAAATCTACCATCAGCGAATAACCACTCATAACCGCAGTTGGAACACACATTTTCCGCCCGAAGATAATATCACAGAGCTACCTAGTAGGCTAGTACCTATATAATACATTGGTGGCGTGTAAAATCAAAGTTTAAATCATCCATATCCTGATGTCCCCTTAGCAACATTGTCCTTATTATGAAATTAGCCACACAAATTATTTATATAATAATTATATGAGACGATAGCTTAAGAAGTCAAATATTAATCACAGCAAGAAAAAGGATTAGCATCAATTAAGTAAATAGTTGACACAACACAATCCACCCACTCTTTGAATGTGAACTTCGGATAAAACCAAAAAAAATTAGGTGTCTAGCAGAAATGATATAAAGAAAATGACATTTAAGGCCCCTGTTTCATACTGACCTTGCAAGATCGGAATTGATTTTCAACCCAGTGATGGCACGTTGCGCAAACTGAAGCAATTCCTCACGCTTCACCTGAAAAACAATGTAGACTTATAAGAGCTATGCATGAATGGGCATACAAAAACCCACAGCTATATTCCTACAAGATTTGAGTACAACTAGTTTTATAATGGCTGCAGATTTTCAGTGCATCCGCTATCATATACATATACTTTTTTAAACAAAGTTTTTAGATAATTTATTTTTTGGTCCTAATAGCCTTCCATACAACATTAAGTTAGCTCACATTTTAGATGTTTTCTAAGCTTAAAACTCACAAGTTAGCTAAAGAAAATACAACTCTAGGAACTACAAATGTGTACTTTAAAATTGAACCATAAATGTGAATGAAAATATTGACTACCAAGGCATCATTAAAGTTCAAACCACAAAGATTTCATGAAGTGATAGTTTGACACAAAAAAAAAAAATAATAAAAAAAAATACAACTAATCAAAGAGGGAGGAGAAAACATGGGAAGCATTTAGTGCTGAATATTAATACAACTATTCAATGACGTAAGACCAAAATCATCCTTACCAGTACTTCATCTTGGTAGCTTGAAAAAGCTGTTGCCAAATCTTGTAAACTGCTTACTATGGCATTATGAACTTCTTTTCCCCCAGTAAGACAAAGCCTGCATGAATGAAGTGGTAGAAAAATGATTTGGACATATCTTTGGCACAACTGAAATATTAAAAACTTCTCATAAGGGGGTGCAGATGAAACTAAAATTCCAATGATGAAGACAATATCTTCAAAAGCCACAATTATAAACACCAATCATATAAACCATACATAAAATTGTAGAGATTTTAAATACAAGAAGAGCCACAAGTCCCAAATGTCGCATGCATAAAATCCAGGAGTCATGCCTATACCCCGTGTTGTCAATTGCGAATCATCATGAGATCTTTGAAAAATGTATAAAACTAGTAGACTCACCCAAACATCTCCAGGAGAAGGGAAACCTCTTCCTCATTTGGAGCTTCAATAATCTGAGGAATAGAAAAAAGTTAACCCTGCGGTTAACCTCCATTATCAGCGATTATAAGAAAAGTATACTGATCCAGAGTGATCTTCTTTTACCATTACGAGGATACTACCATAACACAACGCTGCAATAACTGTACATCAAAGAAAATAAAGGAACAAAAAGATACTCCCTCCGTTCCTTTTTAAGTGTCTTTTTTTTACTTTTTGCACATACCAAGGAAGCTAATAAATTTTCCTACTTTTCAAATAATAATTATCTTTTACCTATAATACCCTTAACTTTTTATTAATTCATTTGACTTGTTCTCTCTATGTAATAAATAACTGGGGGTAATTTTGACAAAATGACAATTAATGTTACCTTGAACTTTGAAAACGACAGTTAAAAGGAACACTTTAAAAGGAACGGGGGAGTATAACCAATTTAATCCAAATACCATTGATGGAATATAAATAAAAAAATTATTAACTCTTATGAAAATATAAAGAGATTGAATCAATTTTTTGACTAAACTTATTTACTTGACATACCTACAAAAATTATATACTAATAAAGGAAGAAAAAAAAATGTTGTATGGGTTTTGTCTTATATTTGGTGAATTTTAAAGAGAACAGGACTGAATATAAAATTAAAAAATCAGTACATCTTGGTTCCTTTGGGAGGGAAGAATTAAGGAGAACAAACGCCACCCATATCACTATGCACAGAATAAATCATAAGCTTACATACCAATATACAATAGGAAATTCAGCTTTCAGCATAACTATACAGAATAATTAACATCACTGAAACATACCATTGATAGTGTTATACCCTCCAGTGCCTGACTTTGAAGAAAGACATCCCGAAAATTTAGAGGTTCTCCTCCAACTTCAGAATCATAATAAAGAATCTGAAAATAACCGGTAGAATAATAAAAACAAACAGCTAATTAAAATGGATGTCATTGCATTCACGGTTTAAGGACCGTGTTAACAAATTAACATTTTATGCATCAGTTATCTGCACCGATACACATAATATTATGAAATTGTATTATTTGAACATCAAAACACAGACACTATATGTGACACCGTATATATTTATTTCTATCTCTCTTACATTGTGCTGTATCTTCTACAACTTCAACTATTTCAAAATACACATAAAAACCAAAGGACACCATGTTTGAAGCAGAAGACAAATACTCAATTAATAAACAAATTATCACCCAAAACAAAGAAAGACCATGCAGCATTTTGGTAAATAGTAGTAGTGGGAAAGCAGATAAAGCATTTGTAATCTCTAGAATTAGAAAGCACAATAATAAATTCAATATAGCATTAATTTCAGATAATCTCCAAAAAGCTTTGGTAAATTGAATATTCGTAACGCCCTAAATTAAATATTCACAACGCCCTAAATATTCAGTCACACCAAACAAGATAAGATGATTGCATGCAAAGAAAGTTTCTAACCAGAGAAGGTCTTTGTGGATTCTCCTTAATTTCTTCAACGACAAGGTGCTGCTCGAGAGTCTTCTCTTTACCTTCAGCCAATGCTCCTGACAAATTCTCAATCTCTGTAAGGACAACAAGCCATCTTCTAAGCAACTGTACTCTCTCAGGTCCCCTATGCAAAATAGCAGCTTCTTCCAATCTTTTAACTGTCTGCGCAACACTTCTATAATTCCTAGCTGTCTGCAAGCAAGGTGGTGCATGTATGGTGAATTTTCTATTTTCATTGTTCTCATTTCAAAACCATAAATATCAGAACTACATAAACCAGAATTCAATTGATTCTCGAACAGTTGAAAAACGTCCCCAAATTATTGACTATAGATAAACTCAAAGCGGAAATTTTAGTTAAGATTATTGTGATAACCATTACGCCAAAAATTTGAAGCAAATATAAATTTGATATTAGAAAAGAGGAATCAGGAATGAAGATTTTACAATGCGATCCTGGAGGATTTTGGCACCCTCAGCAACGGCTTGTCCGGCGTGTTGGACGACGGTGTCGGCGTATTTCTTAACAGTGTTGGTGAGATTGTTCTTGTTGCTGGCCTCGACGGCTTTGTTGACCGCAGATCTTAGCCAATTCGACATTTTTCGCTACAGAGGCTTTGTTGGAGTCAGCGTTTTGAAATTGGGAACCGGAGATGGAAATGAATCGGGCAACGGAGTTAGGGTTTGAAGAAATGAGAGAAATAACAGGGTGGTTACGAAATTGAAATGCAATCTTCAGGTTTCAATAGGATGAAGACGATGATGGGTTGTTTCAGTGAATCAAGATACGACGTCGTTTTTCTATTCTTTTTTTTTACTATGTTTTATTTTTACTCAAAAAATTTACTCAAATTAGAAAATTATTATACCTTGTCTCCTTTTGACGGTGTTTTAAAAATCGGACCGGTCATCAAACCGGTGAGGGTACTGGGTCACTGATTTATTGATTGAACCACTGGGTTACTGGTCGAAACCAAACGGTATTAAACCGGATAACTCGGTTAAATAGACCGATCTTTATAAGAAAACTATATAGGTATAAAACCGATCGAATCAGATAATTCAGCTTCTACAAAATATAAATAACACTTAATTTTTTTTAAATATCATATCATAAATTCACAAATTCATAATCTAAATTCAAATTTTAAATAAAGGTATCACACATAATAAAATAATATAAAATTAATTGCAAACAAAGTCTAATTGGAATATAATTTAATTAAATAGTTTATAACAAAATAACTCAAATGTGTATCAAATTTAGTTTAAAAGAGGAAAAATTATTTCCATATTGAGATCTTCTTCTTTAATATTAAAATAATTTGTAGTAAAATTAACCGCATCCACAATAATTTCCTCGTCACTGATATCATTACTATGTTTTAAATTTTATTTTTTTATTTTTTTTTATTTTTTATTTTTATTTCATTTTTTATTTTAATTTTTAATTAAAATAATAAAAAAATTAATTTTTAAAAGAAATTGCAATTAAACCGGCGGTTTTCATAAACCGGCGGTTTTTCTGGTTTTTCCGGTTTACACCGGTTTTTACCGGTTCAATGACATAAGTGATCCAACAATTGAATCAGACCGGTTACCTGGCCGGTTCCCGGTTCGACCGGTCCGACCGGCCGGTCCGGTCCGATTTTTAAAACACTGCCTTTTGCTTTTTTTTACATTTGAAAAAAAAAAAATTTAAAATAGACTAAAATAGTTTTTCTCTTATAAAGGACACGCATCCTAAAAGGATATAAGAAAGATAAGAGAGATTCATGAAAAACAACCAAATGATTTAGGTTATTAGCTCTCATATTACATATAAGAAAAATAAATGGCTGACAATGACTTAATTGCCTCTCCAGCATTATTCGAGAGCCACGTGGATGCCTCCTTTGATTAACTTCCAGCTTCTCCACATCACCACAGCCACGCCCTGTTTCTAATCCATCACATTTCTTCTTCTTCTTTCCACTCTTTTTTTATAATTTCTTTCCCATCCTACTTTCTGCAAGCAGACCTATGCCACATATCCTACTTCATATCTCTTCTTCTTTCAGTCGGTTCACCATGCCCCTTATTTTTCATTCTCTTTCCATTCATCGTTTTCTCTTCCTGTCATCCATATTTGCTGGTTTTTCTTCCTTCCTGAACTTCAAACACCCATCAAACACATGGCAAGACCGTTTGAAAAATTGTCTGATGTCAACGACACAAAGGAGCTGTGGAAGGTTAGGGTTCGACTGCAACATATGTGGGATGTTGTTTCTAACAACAAACACCATTTCAAAATGATCTTCGTTGACTGTGAGGTGAGCACATGAGATGTGTTTTTTTTACTATGTGTAACATGTGTTGTTGTGACTCTGTACATTCCTTTTTACCCGTGTGTTGTTACTGGATGTTGATGAGTTTTCGTTGTTGTGTTTTTTCCGATGTATTATGTTTTTTACTGTGATGGGTACAAGGTTTCCTTGTAATATATCTTTGGTCTTTACATTCTGGTTGGTTTTGGAATGGCAGGGATGCGAAATCCATGTTGTTGTTCCAACACAGCATGTTGATTCATTCAAGGACAAGTTTGCTTTGGACCATTACTACACCGTTGCAAACTTTAAAGTTCATCCAAATAACCTCGTGTTCAAATCAACTGATCATAAATGGATGGTGCGATTTACGGGCGGCACATCTGTATCTGATGTTAACAAACACCAGATACCTTGCAAAGAACGAACCTTCATCGGCTTCACTGATATTATCACCGGCAGGTTTCAGAAGGATGTTTTGATTGCTAATATTATTGTGACTAAATATTGCTTACAACCGTGTGTACTTGTAGTAACTTATTCGTACACCCTGGTGTTTGATACATATTTGCAGATATTATCGGTGCGGTGGAGACCATTGGCTATATGCAACCACATATTGGGGGAGAAAACAGCAATTCAATCTGGTCCTACGGGATGCTAGGTAAACCATATCGATTTTTTTCTCACAAAATTGTCGGATATCAAAACCCTGACCACTAACTTGCACTAAATTTAGCAATAACACTATCAACTGCACCCTTTGGGAGGGGTATGCTGCCCAGTTTTTCAGCTTCAACGAGCAGGGGGGTAACACTTCTGACCCCATTGTCATTGTCCTACAATACGCGAAAGTGAAAGAAGAGGGTAATCGCAAAACCTGCTATTTTGTTTTGCATGCGTGTGCATGTATCATACATTTTATGTTAAACTGCTATATTAAACGTGATATTTGAGAATGTAGGTCAGTATCCTCTTTCTGTTTCGAACACCTTTAATGTGACAAAGTTGTTTATCAATCCGACTATTCCTTCTGTTAAAAGCTTCTTGGACAGGTATCCAATGTTGTACTTTTCAATTTTTTCGGAATTCACTTTCATTGGATTACCTTTTTATGTTTGCCTAACCCAACCTTTTTTGTTGCAGTTTCACAAAGGAAACTTTGCTGAGTGTTTCCAACCAGGTAAGTTCTCAATCAGGGCATTTGTCCTGCAACTCTAATTCCGAAAGTGGTAGGAAAAGTGAGTCGCAGAAATTAATATATGATGTTGTTGCCTTACCTCTGCATGAGATTAAAAAGCTGCAAAAGGTGTGTACTAACCACGTGTTTATACGATTTCCATATCTGTCGTTATTTGTTTCCAATATGGTTCGGATTTTTTTATAAAATTTTCCCCTCCATATCACATTATGTGTTACGGTTGCCACAACGGACAAGTTTGTCGCTTCTTCGTATGGTTGGTGTTACCAAGCCTGCCATGCTTGTACCAAAACTGCTTGTGGTAAAAAAAACCTTATGAGTGTGATCATGGTCATAGTACTGAAGCCAAGATCTATAGGTATAAATAGTGTTACATAATTGTTTATCTTTCAGTCTTCTATGACATTTCTCCGTTGAAGGATATTTTCAAATTTCTTTTTCCACCTATAGGTATAAGATTGAAATTGAAGTTGTCCATTTGGGAACAGCGTGTAAGTTTATCTTCTGGGACAGGGAATGTGAGAGTATTTTGCGAGTGTTTGCGGCTTAAATGCGTGACACAATGCTTCAGGTATTACATTTTCTGATGTCGCACTTATGTGCTATTTATTTGACCTAAACATTTAAACTGTGTCGTGCATAGTTTGTTATTCAGGATGGAGTTACTGATCCGTTGGAATTCCCATTGGCACTCGATGGCATGTTGCAGCTGGAGATGGCTTTCCGAGTGAAATGGCAGCCTAACTGGGATAGTTGCTCTGTTGTTATGTTGTTGAGGGATGCTCCAGTGATAAAGCAGCTAAAGGCTCCGTGGGAGCGTAAAAACGAATCGGTCTGTTTCTGCAAAGTTGTTGATTCCCAACCCTCTGGTACATCTGCCTCGTTGCAGGTGTAGTGGTGTATCAACTTTATATTATTGTTCCCCTATATTTTCTCTGTTGAATATAGGTTGTCTATTGCATAACACCGCCGTTGTTTATGTTATGCAGATTAAAGAGAGCATTGATGAGGCCAAGAGTAATCTTGCTGGAGTCTGTGACATAATAACGGTAGTCCACCGTAATGTGTTTGAATAGCTCTTATAGACGTTTTGCATATTTATGTTTTGTACTTTCTCAATTTTTATGAAACCTGTATTTCTTTCATTCAACATATTTTTTCAACAGGACCTGGAGATAACGTCTAAACATACCTCTGATCCCATGACACCCACAACAAAGAGACCCAAAAATGGAGGCTCCAGCGAATCAACTACAATTCCTGATATGTTTGATGGAGAACTGTCCTCCACCAGACTCACAAAAACCATTAAGTTGGAGAAAAACAGTAGTCATGTGCGTCACAACAAGTTTATCGAAGATTTGGAGGAGGCCCAATAGCAAACTACATTCTTCTGTGTCGTCTAATCACTATTGCATTACGACCTTCCATGTTCTTAAGTTTGGTTAATGTGTTTTGTTTTGTAATCTAATGTTATTAAGGTTGCGTTAAACCTGCTAAATCATGCCTCGGAAGACTTTAGTGATACCTTTTGTTCTGACTATATTTTGGTTGTAACTGGCCGTTGTGAGGTAAGTAAGTGGTGATTGTATGTCTGATGCTTTCTACCATGATCGCAAGACCGTGATAGTAAGGCAGGATGCACGCCACCCTACCACAACGGTTACTAATATCAACCGTTATGGTATATACATTTATGAATATAAGATTTCATCACGGTTAAAATAAATAATTGTTATTAAAAAATACTCAGAGTTTATTATAAAATATGTAGATTGTTTATTTTTCAATAAACCTCACAACAACATACAAACATTCAAATTGATGAAGAAATATATAATCTAAAAATTAAACTATTCTTGAAAACCAACTTAAACAAACCATTGTTTTCTAAATTACATGCATCTCATCATTCCTTTCCCGCTATTTAACATATAAAATATGGTTCAATGGTCTAAGTCATTTATAACATCAATTCCTTCTAGTCTAGTTTAATTTGAATAATATCAATAAATTGTTGTTATTTAACTATAGTTTAATTCCTTCAGGTTATTGAAGCACATCCGATATGTTAAACAACGTGATAGGAATGATGAGACAAATGCAATTCATAAAACATTTATTCATATAAGTTGGTTTTCAAATACAACTTAATTTTCAGATTATAAGTTTCTATATCAATTTAAATGAAATGTATTTTCACTGGAGGTTAGTGAAACACACAATCTACATAACATATAAGAACTCAACTTCATCTACATAACATATAAGAATTTAAAGAACAAAGCCTTGTTAAGTTATGAAATTCTGTGATCAGGTATGAGATGTCCTAAGAGATGTCCCAACACTTGATAGGACACTTGACAAATTTAACCAAAACTTAAATAGCAAGAAAAGTAAACAACACAGAAGTTTGTTAACCCAGTTCAGTGTATAACCACACCTACATCTGGAGGCTACCAAGCCAGGAGGAAATCCACTATAAGTATTATTAATTCTAGACTTAAACCACCCTGTTTAATCTATCACTTAATAACTACCCAATGCAATTTCTACCTAAGACACACCTTAGATAAGAGTACCCTACTCACTCCCCCTCAATCACACAGTGATCAAGTTTACAAGTTTACAAAAATTGAAGACATCCTTCAAACAATACAGCTTGATCTTACTTAACAGTTTCAATCAAGTCACAAATGCACTTTTGCTTAAAAGCTCATAAAGTGGTACATAATAAACAACCTGCTATTAAAACACTAGACACCCTATTTGGTCTTCTGAAATACGTACTCAATTCTATGAGTTTCTGTTGTTTAAATAGGTATCTGAATTTTGGGCTTTCTGTAGAATGATCCAGCCCTAATGTGCAGCAGCTGTCACCTTGAATTTAGGGTTTGTTACTTCCTATATTCTAGGTGCATTAGGTCTTCTGTTTTAATCTGAATCTTCAATATAAAACTCCCTACAGATGCGCCTTGTTCTGTTTTTTTCCATCATTAATTAATTCCAGATAACTCTCCTTAAATATCTCTGATCTGTTAATCAATAATTAATTCTGGAAGCAGGTCTGAGATGTCTCAACATCTGTTGGGACATCCTGGAAAACTGAACTTAAGTTATTTACATAATGTCCCAACATCTGGTAGGACATCCTGAAATAAGTTCACATACTCTGTTTGCTAATGTCCCAACATCTGATAGGACATTCTGAACTGAATTTAACATTTCTTGTTTGGTCAAAAATTCTGCCAATTCTTAAACATCTACAAACTCCCCCTTTGGCTAATTTTTGGCTAACATCTTTTCTGGTTTTCAGAGTGCAGCAGAAGTTCTTTTTATCAGAGTATAGCATTACTTTTCTGTTGATTCTTATTTGAGATTACTCCCCCTCAAACATATATGTATCCAATTTTGTTGCAACAGAAGAAAAACACTAATCAGTTCAGAAGCATACACACAGATATTTCATTCATACTAAAACAGCAATTACATTTGATGTTGTTCTCCCCCTTGGTAGACACAAAATTAGAGGCCAAAGACACTATTACTGTCATTACATTGCTGTCATTACATTTGCCTCACATACATTGATCACTCAGATTCATCACTCTCAGTTGCTTCCTCCACCTCAGTGTCTTCATCTTTATCAGCTTCACTTTCTTCATCAGCCTCACTGTCTTCACCAGATGCAGCATTCTGATCTTCTTCACTTTCCAACCTTTTGATGATTTCCTCAAGCTTCTGCTTTCTAGCTTCAAGCTCTTTGCAGGTGCTTTTGAGTTCAACAATTAAAGTCTTCCTGGAGATTGGATTCTTAGCAGTGGATGGACCAGCAGATGTCCCAGAAGGTGCTTCAACATCTGCAGCATGGTGACTGAGAAATAATTTGTAGTGAAAAGCCAGGGGGCTTTCTCTTTTGCATGCTGTATCCTTGTCAGAGAGAATGCCAGGGTATTGATTGAGCACTATACCACACAGCAATGATGGAAAGGCTATTGGAAGCTTTGTTGCTGAGGAGCTGGCATGCTTCATGGTTTGATCAAAGATAAAAGCTCCATAGTCCAGCTTGGTTTGAGTTCCCACGGCATAGATGAATCTGGCCAGACCAGTTGAGATTGATGAAGTGTGGTTGGTAGGCACCCAGTTAGCAGTTCCAATCCTGTTCAGCATGGCATACTTTCTGGTAAGCATGCTCACAGAGAGCTTTCCCTTCACAGGCCAAGCCTTGACCTGATTTGCAGTGATCACCTTACAGATTTGATTATCTGTTTTGCCTAGCTTATTTGGTCCATCTGTTTCTCTTCCTAGGTATTGATTTATGATTTGAGGAGAGAACTCAACACACTTACCTCTCACAAACACTTTTCTGAACTCAGATGACTTACCATTTGAGCAATCCTCCTGAAGATTCACAATGAACTCTTTGACAAGAAGTTCATAGCAGGGAGAGAGGTCTGAGACTGTCTTGAACAGTCCTGCAGCAGAGATGAGGTCTATCAGTTCTGTGCACTCAAGTGCATTGCTGCTCAGTTCTCTTTCCAGGGCAACCCTTCTTTGGTACACATATTTCCACCTATTGACACTGGAGACATGATGGAATGATATGTTGTCCAAAGGAGCTTCTGGAACAGCAGTTGAAGCTCTGGAAGGTGCTGGTCTCTTCTTGGGAGGAGATGTTGGGACATCTGATCCAACATCTGAATCTGATGGTGTGGCAGCTTTTCTCTTCTGGGTTTGAACTTTGCTCCATGGTTTTGTTGGACCAAAGGTAGCTTTAGCCTTGCCTTTCTTTGGACTAGCCTTCTTCTTCTCAGGGATTGCTGCTTCAGCTTGCATCTTGCCTTTCCTGGATCTTAGCCTCTTGGCTATGCTTGGTTTAACAGATGCTATGATTTCTGCATCAGAGTCCTGCTCCAGATTGACCACTGGAGGAGATTGAGCAGTCTCCTCTTCAGCTGTTTGATCAGCAGGGATTTGATCTTCATTTGAGGCTTTGATCTGATCCTCAGAGTTTTCTTTATCACTTTCACTTGAGGCCTTTTTCTGGTCCTCAGTCTGTTCAGTATCAGCATCAGGTGAATTTTCTTTCTCATTTGCAGATGTTCCAACATCTATTGGGACATCTTGTTCTGCAGGAGTGTCCTTTGCAGTTTGAGCTGGTTCTTCTTGAGGTGCAGGCATTGTGTTCAGAGGAACAGAGATTCCACTTACCTTTCTTTGTTCAAACAGAATTTGAGTGACAATCTCCTTGATTGAATCATCCACATATTGTGAAGATTTAGGGGGCATGTTAGCTGGAGAGGGAGTGCCTTTAGCTTTGCTTCTGACTTGATCTTTACCTCTCTTTGGAGTTCTTGCCTTTTTAGTGTGAGAAACGCTTCCCCTGAGTTCGTCCAATGGGGTTGATTGCATTGGTACTACAGAAATGGGAGTGGCATGAACTACGTCTTCTTGATTGAGAACTTCTTCAGTTGAGTTAGGGTTTTGAGACATTGTTGAGGAAGATGGATAGAAAGCTTTAGGGTTTTTAATTTCTGGAGAATAGCTGGTTAATGTGATTCGCTTGTGATAGTATGATGGGAATCTTGATAGCTGCTTATAAGTAGTTACTAAATAAGTAACTGTTACAGTGCAAATGATTAGGGATGGAATTCCCAAGGATCTTGTCCAGACTGGTTTTGCCATCTGGACCTTATGCCATGCAATGTCATATGACATGTTGGCACATCTCATTAACTGCTAAATATCACATAAACAGATTCCAAGTTTGCCCCTTAAGTTCTCAAATTGTGTAGCATCCAATGCTTTGGTAAAGATATCAGCTAACTGCAGATTTGTAGCTACATGCTCCAATGAAATCACCTTTTCTTCTACAAGATCTCTGATGAAATGATGTCTGATATCAATATGCTTTGTCCTGCTATGTTGGATAGGATTCTTTGATATGTTGATTGCACTTAAGTTGTCACAGTACAATGTCATGACATCCTGTGGGACATTGTATTCAGTGAGCATCTGCTTCATCCAAACCAACTGAGAACAACTGCTACCTGCTGCTATATACTCAGCTTCAGCTGTAGATAAGGATACACAATTCTGTTTCTTACTGAACCAAGAAATCAGATTGTTTCCTAGAAAGAAGCATCCTCCTGAAGTGCTTTTTCTGTCATCAGCACTTCCTGCCCAATCAGCATCACAGAAGCCAGTGAGAATTGGTTTGCAACCATGAAAGTACATTATGCCATAGTCACAAGTACCATTAACATATTTAAGGATTCTCTTGACTTGATTGAGATGACTGACTTTTGGATCAGCTTGATATCTTGCACAAACTCCTACTGCAAAAGCAATGTCTGGTCTGCTAGCAGTCAAGTATAACAAGCTTCCAATCATGCTTCTGTATAAGCTTTGATCTACATTCTCACCCTTTTCATCTTTAGTCAGCTTTAAATGTGTGGGGGCAGGAGTTCTCTTGTGAGCAGCATTTTCCATTCCAAATTTCTTGATTATGTTCTTGGAATACTTGCTTTGTGAGATGAACATTGAGTCTTCCATTTGCTTTACTTGCAGACCAAGAAAGTAGGTTAATTCTCCTACTAGGCTCATTTCAAATTCAGATTCCATCTGCTTGACAAAATGTTTGACCATCCTGTCAGACATCCCACCAAAGACAATGTCATCAACATATATTTGTGCAATCATGACATTTCCTTCTTCATCTTTAACAAACAATGTTTTGTCAATTCCACCTTTTCTATATCCTTGCTTGATAAGAAATGTGGTCAGTCTTTCATACCATGCCCTTGGAGCTTGCTTCAAACCATAAAGTGCCTTCTTTAGTTTGTATACATGATTTGGACAGTTTGGATCAACAAATCCTTTAGGCTGTTCTACATATACTTCTTCATTAAGGTAGCCATTTAAAAAGGCACTTTTCACATCCATTTGGAATAGCTTGAACTTCAAGATACAAGCAATTCCCAACAGTAGTCTTATTGATTCAAGCCTTGCTACTGGTGCAAAGGTTTCATCAAAGTCTACCCCTTCAATTTGAGTGTATCCTTGAGCCATAAGTCTAGCTTTGTTCTTTGTAACAACTCCTTGTTCATTTGACTTGTTCTTATACACCCATTTTGTACCAATCACATTTATGTCATCAGGTCTAGGAACAAGATTCCACACTTCATTCCTTGTGAATTGACCTAATTCCTCTTGCATAGCACAAATCCAGTATTCATCAGTGAGAGCTTCCTTGATATTTTTAGGTTCTATTTTGGAAACAAAACAAGAACCTGAAATCACTTCTCTTGATCTAGTGCTCACACCTCTGTTGGGATCACCAATTATCAAATCTTTGGGATGATCCTTTTGTATTCTGATGGAAGGAGGTTTGCTTGATTCTTCTGTCCTTGTATCAGTTTGAGTGAAGTTATATTGATCATTCTTTTCTTCAGCTTCAATCTTGATATCAGCAGATGTTCCAACATCTTCTGGGACATCTGTAGGAGCATCATCAATTATCACATTTATGGACTCCATGATGACCTTGGTTCTAGAATTAAATACTCTATATGCTCTGCTGTTTATAGAGTATCCAAGAAAAATCCCTTCATCACTTTTAGGGTCCAATTTTCTCCTTTGCTCCCTATCTGCCAGAATATAGCAGTTACTTCCAAACACATGAAAGTACTTAACAGTGGGTTTTCTGCCCTTCCAGACTTCATATATTGTGGACAAAGTTCCTTTTCTCAAGGTAACTCTGTTATGGATGTAGCAGGCAGTGTTCATAGCTTCAGCCCAGAAATACAGAGGTAACTTTTTGGCATGGATCATAGCTCTTGCAGATTCTTGGATAGTTCTATTCTTCCTCTCAACAATCCCATTCTGTTGAGGAGTGATTGGTGAAGAATATTCATGATTGATTCCCTCTGAAGAGCAGAAATCTAAGAACTTTTGATTCTCAAATTCCTTTCCATGATCACTTCTTATTCTGATTACACAGCTGGATTTTTCTCTTTGTAATCTTTGGCATAATTCTTTGAATACATCAAATACATCAGACTTTTCTTTGATGAAATTTATCCATGTATATCTTGAAAAGTCATCAACCACCACATAAGCATACCTCTTACCACCAAGACTTTCAACCTGCATAGGTCCCATAAGATCCATATGTAAAAGTTCCAAAACTTTGGAAGTTGACAGATGTTGGAGCTTTGGATGGGACATCTTGGTTTGCTTGCCTATTTGACATTCACCACATATTTTGCCATCATCAATCTTCAGTTTAGGAATACCTCTTACAGCATCCATAGATATGATCTTCTTTATGCCTCTGAAATGAAGATGACCTAGTCTTTGATGCCACAGTTTCACTTCTTCTTCTTTAGCTAGAGAGCAGGTTGAAGTGAGACTGAGATTTTGGGATTCCCACATGTAACAGTTGTCTTTAGATCTGGCTCCTTTCATGACAACCTCTTGTTCTTTGTTAGTCACTATACATTCAGATTTGGTAAAGTTTACACTGTATCCTTGATCACATAGTTGACTTATGCTGATCAGGTTAGCAGTTAAACCTTTAACTAGCAGCACATCATCTAGTCTTGGAACATCTTGACAATCCAAGGTTCCAACTCCCTTGATTTCTCCTTTAGCTCCATCTCCAAAGGTAACATACCTGGATGAATGTGATTTTAAGTTTACTAGCAAATTCTTCAATCCAGTCATGTGTCTTGAGCATCCACTGTCAAAGTACCAGTCTTCTTTAGCTGATACTCTCAGAGATGTATGTGCTATGTATGCAGTACTTTTCTTTGACCAGATAAGTTGAGATTTCTTTTGATGCCTCTGCCCTGTGTGTTGTTCAGCTGATCTCCAAGCTTGATTGTTGATCTGGTTCTTAGGTATGTGGCTTTGATCAGTCTGAATGTCAGCTTTTGGTCTCCAAACCTTCTTGATGACCTCTGTCTTCTGCTTAGGAGGTTGCTGATTTCTTTGATGTCTATGCAGCACTTTCTTGGTACCTTCTACTTTCTGCTTGGAAGATTGCTGATACATCTGATTTGGATATCCATGTAGCTTATAACAGTGAGGTTTGATATGCCCAAATCTTCCACAGTGATGGCATCTCCATCTTTGATACTTCTTCTTCATTTTGTTCTTTCCAGAATGTTGAGACATCTGTTGGAACATTATGTTTGTCTTTGTGTTCTGATGTTGAAGCATCTGTTGGGACATCTTGTTTGACTGTGTAGTTTTTGCAGTAGCTTTGCTAGAGCTGGCTTCATCTTTGTTATATCCCAGTCCACTTTTATCCCCTGAATGTTTATTATTGCTGAGAATAACATCCAGTGTATTTGAGCTGCTGTTCAACATTTTAACAGATTTGGACATATGTTCCAACTTAGAGTTGAGAAGAGTTACTTCACTTTTCAAGGTATCAATGATTACTTGACCACTTGCTTTTTCATCTTCTAATACCTCATTCTGCTTCTTTAGCTTTATAACCTCACTGCATATTTCAGTGCTTCTCTTGTATAGATCTTTGAAGGCTTGCTCAAGATCTGCATAAGTAAGCTCTCCACAACTGGAATCACTATCATATTCAAACAGTCCAGCTAAAGCAGTAATATGCTTAGCTGATTCTTCTTCTGAATCTCCTGAGTCTTCATCAGACCAGGTCACAGAGAGTCCTTTCTTTTGCCTCTTTAAGTAGGTAGGACATTCAATCTTGATGTGTCCATATCCTTCACATTCATGGCATTTGACTCCTTTATCTTGACTGGTCTTTTCAGCATACTTTAATCTTTTGTTAGCATCATAAGGTCTTCTGTTCTCAGAGTTTGTGTTTCTTCCACTAGGTTTGGATTTGCCTTCCATTCCTCTGAGAATCTGTTTGAATTGTCTTCCAAGCAAGGCAAGGTTTTCTGATAAGCTTTTATCATTTGCTGATTCATCATCTTCTTCTTCATCTGTATTTGACACCAAGGCTATGCTTTTGTTCTTTTTGACATTTGTGTCATTCATTCCCATCTCAAAAGTTTGAAGGGAACCAATGAGTTCTTCAACTTTCATGGAGCATATGTCTTGAGCTTCTTCTATTGCAGTGACTTTCATGTCAAATCTTTTTGGCAAAGATCTGAGAATCTTTCTTACAAGCTTTTCATCAGTCATCTTTTCTCCCAAAGCTCCAGAAGTATTGGCTATATCCAAGATGTTCATATAGAACTCATGAATTGATTCATCTTCCTTCATTCTCAAGTTTTCAAACTTGGTGGTGAGAAGTTGAAGTCTTGACATTTTTACTTTTGATGTTCCTTCATGAGTTATTTTGAGAGTATCCCAAACATCTTTGGCCAGCTCACAATGATGCACAAGTCTGAAAATGTTCCTATCAATGCCATTGAATAAAGCATTTAAGGCTTTTGAGTTGCCTAGTGCTGAGTCTTCTTCCTCCTTACTCCATTCTTCTTCAGGTTTCAGCACTTTTGATCCATCTTTGGTGTCTTGGACAGGATGATCCCATCCAACATTGACTGCTCTCCATGCCCTGTTGTCAAGTGACCTTAAGAATGCAATCATTCTTGGCTTCCAGTAGTCATAATTAGATCCATCCAGTATAGGTGGTCTATTTACTGACCCTAAATCTCTGTCCATGTTACAGAATTTGTATTCCCTAGATCTCACCCAGTATAAACAGGCAGGGTGCCTGCTCTGATGCCAATTGAAATTCTGTGATCAGGTATGAGATGTCCTAAGAGATGTCCCAACACTTGATAGGACACTTGACAAATTTAACCAAAACTTAAATAGCAAGAAAAGTAAACAACACAGAAGTTTGTTAACCCAGTTCAGTGTATAACCACACCTACATCTGGAGGCTACCAAGCCAGGAGGAAATCCACTATAAGTATTATTAATTCTAGACTTAAACCACCCTGTTTAATCTATCACTTAATAACTACCCAATGCAATTTCTACCTAAGACACACCTTAGATAAGAGTACCCTACTCACTCCCCCTCAATCACACAGTGATCAAGTTTACAAGTTTACAAAAATTGAAGACATCCTTCAAACAATACAGCTTGATCTTACTTAACAGTTTCAATCAAGTCACAAATGCACTTTTGCTTAAAAGCTCATAAAGTGGTACATAATAAACAACCTGCTATTAAAACACTAGACACCCTATTTGGTCTTCTGAAATACGTACTCAATTCTATGAGTTTCTGTTGTTTAAATAGGTATCTGAATTTTGGGCTTTCTGTAGAATGATCCAGCCCTAATGTGCAGCAGCTGTCACCTTGAATTTAGGGTTTGTTACTTCCTATATTCTAGGTGCATTAGGTCTTCTGTTTTAATCTGAATCTTCAATATAAAACTCCCTACAGATGCGCCTTGTTCTGTTTTTTTCCATCATTAATTAATTCCAGATAACTCTCCTTAAATATCTCTGATCTGTTAATCAATAATTAATTCTGGAAGCAGGTCTGAGATGTCTCAACATCTGTTGGGACATCCTGGAAAACTGAACTTAAGTTATTTACATAATGTCCCAACATCTGGTAGGACATCCTGAAATAAGTTCACATACTCTGTTTGCTAATGTCCCAACATCTGATAGGACATTCTGAACTGAATTTAACATTTCTTGTTTGGTCAAAAATTCTGCCAATTCTTAAACATCTACAAGTTACAAGAAGCTGATTTCTTGTGATTTAACATTGTTTTGTTCTTGTTCTGAAAACATTAATCAACAACAACAACATACAACAACATACAACAACATTTATCAACAACGCAACAACATACTACAAAAAATGTTCAAGAACGCAAGATATAATAAAAAAAATAACAATAAATTATGAAGTTCTGAGAATATTAATCAACAATAACATACAACAACGTAAAATATTACGTAATGTTTCATTAACACACCTTTTTTTTAAACTAATCATGGATTTGGAACAAAATTTTAAGTTCATATAGTTTATGAAGCCATGAAGAAGAAGTACAAGGTGAATGAAGTTTACACAATATATTCATACTTCTTGTATTTTTCTTAATAGTTACACAAACCATATGTATCATAGCTAAAATATGCGCTTTGTTAAGGTGATAAAGACAAATCTGGAAAGAAAAAAAAAAGAAGAGAAATTCACCAAATGAAAAAATGAGAATCCATTTTTAACAAGAAATATAAATGAAATTGAAGCATAAGTTTAATGAATGAACCTCAAGTTAGCGACTGATGAAGACAAATCTGAAGGTTGAAGTATGTTTAAAGAGTGACATGGATGCTAGGGTTATGTTATGAGAGAGAAGAGTGAAATATGTTAGAGTTTTCTTTTGAGAGAAACGATTGTTATGTACTCAACGATAAACACTTTCACTTATATACTAAAAAAATATCAATTTTCATCACGGTTGACAAGAAAAATCGTGGTTAAATAACTTTCAATTTTTTTATCTATTTATGAGCGCAATGGTGAGAGATTTTTTAATTATTGTTATTGTTATTCTTCATTATTGTTGGTTTGTGCTATTTTTTTTTTGTATAGAGGAAAGAATATATAAATGAAAGAGTATATAAAATAATAATAAATAATTTCATTAATAGGCCCAAAAGGGAAAAATACATAAAACATTATTTTTTCATTGCATAATTTTGTCAATGTTGGAACAATATTCCCTAGTAGCAAATGAATCTTCATAGTAAATGACTCTCTCCTCACTACCCTCGTTAGAATCATAGTAAAAAATATTCCTGACACCTTTTTCTTCTTCTTCAGCTTCTTCTTCTTATTCTTCTTAGTCTTCCTAACCGTTAGTGTATCCCTGACAGCAGTCGATCCAGATGGCTAGACCTCCTCATATGACTACAGATCATGGGGTTGTACTGCGGTGACTTCAGTTGAGATATTTATGTTAGCATTCTCAGATGGATAACTCGTGTTGCTATATGAAGTTAAGAAGAATAGTTTGAAAAAGTGGAAATTCATTATATGAAACTGTGCATTAATAAAAGAGGTTAAAGATGAAACATCTGATGATTTAATGCTTGCAATGATTACTTCTAATGATTGATATTCTTGAATGCCTTATGACTATCTTGATAAATGAAGAAAAAAATTAATCATCATTATAGTCGTTTCTCTCTTTTGGGAAGAACGTTTCTTTCTTTTTGGAAAGAGCGAGGGTTGTACAAATCATATTACAACGCTTGAATATTAAAACTGTGATTAAATAATTTTCAGTTTTATTTATTTATTTAGGAACTTAAGTGAGACACACTTTTTGTAATAGGAAAAATGAAAAAAAAATGTAGTTGTCAGGATTCGAACCTTGTACCACTCACTTTATCACCACAATTGTTTATCTGAACCATGATTAAATAACTTTCAAGAAATTAAATAAACATTAGGTGCATCTAATTTGAGATATTACAACTGTGAAAGGCGTAACTGTAGTGATATTATGTTACCTAAGGTATATTTTGTAGTAGTGAAGAATTCGAGAGATTAAACAACATTAAAAAAGAATCAAATGCACAAAAGTCAAAGGGATGCCACCTATAGATTTAGCCAGCGACACATGTTTCGATTTGTTTTGATTTCTTGTGTATCTGAAAAAATAATTATATATAATTGTGTCTCAATATAAATGAAGTGTTACATGTTCACCTTTTATTTATGTTTGGTCTTTAGGCATATTTGGTTCATTTTTTGTCTTTATGAGTTTACTATTATACAATTTTTGTTTTGGAAATGATTAAGGAGAAGTTCTACATCTCCAGAAGGTTATGTGTTATATGGTTTGTTTTTAATATGGTTCAAAAGAAGTTTCAAATATACATCTCTGAGACAAGATAATATGGTGCATTCCCCGAGATATATATCCATAATCAATATGATAGTCAATGATTGGTCCATATTGAACTAGGTCTTTTATAAATTTAAATGTTCTTGTATTATATTTTACACAAACTCAAAATGTCTCATATGTCACAAATAAACATCCATTGGTATGTCACAAATGTCTCCTACTCTGGCGACTCTATACCCTAGAAGACGTTTAAGTTCACTGATCTCACCTCCCTCGAAGATATCATAGAAGAAATTCACATCTTAGAGAGACACGCGAAGGATTGTGAAGCTCGAGTACCGTTCATCTTCAGTTGACAACGAAGGAAACATTGTGTTCAACAAATTTGAGCTAAAGACTCGAGCGAATGTTATGGCTATGTGATATACATATTTCAGTTTCAAAGAGAAAGTTTTGCCCGAGTTGGAAGCGACGCTACAAAGATCGGTCCAAGATATCCTAAAGATATGCAAGCGTCCACCAAAACATTGAAATTTAATATTTAATTTTTTGTTGAAATTATCATTGTAATGATCATTTTATGTTATGAATATCAATTGCATTTTGGAAAGTTCATTTTCTGTTGAATCTGTTTCTGGTATTTTTCTGGATATGTAACTACAAATTTGTTTCAGAGATGAATCTCATGAACAAATTAAAGCCAATATATAGGACACCTCTCAAAATGACATTGATTGAGTGTATAAAGGATACAAACATAGATATATTTCCAAAATTAAGAGATATTAGTGGAATTTTGCGCGTTGGGTCGATCTTGTATATAATAGAGTTCGTCAATGTTTAGATTTAAAAGTTTCTCCCTTTCTTTTTTTTATTCTTTAAGTCACTTCTTCTCGCTAAGCGAATCTCCTCGAATAAATTTTGTCTAGCCAAGTGTTCTGACTCTAGATCACATGTTTCCTATTCATAATCTTGCATTTCCATGTATTCATATCTTATTAACTTATATTTTTCAAAATTAGCATAGCATTGTACATTGCCTCCTTCATGCATTGGTTCTTACATACTATTATAAAAAAGTGATATGATTTCAAAGATACCATTAGAATTGTTTGCAGACCGAAATATTGAAATGTAATATTTAATTTTCTATTAAAATCATCATTGTACAAGTTTCCTCTCTTTCTCTTTTATTCGCTAAGTCATTTCTTCTAACTAATCTAAATTTACAAGTTTCTCTCTTTTTTTTTTTTTTTTTTTTTCCCGCTAAGTCACTTCTTCTCATTAAGCGAGACTCCTCGAACAAATTTTGTCTAGACAAGTGTTCTAACTATAGATCATATGTTTCCTATTCATAATCTTACATCATTCTATGTGTTCATATCTTATTAACTTATATTTTACAAAATTAGCATAACATTGTACATTGTCTCGTTCATGCGTTGATTCTCATACTATTATAAAAAAAAAAGTGTAATATGCACATAGCTGAATATATATTGGTAAGTGAAAATGATATATATATATATATATATATATATATATATATATATATATATATATATATATATATATATATATATATATATATATATATATATATATATATATATATCATTAGTGGTGTTTACAAACCGATTTGATTAAGTTTTAATAGAATCTAATGTCTAAATAAATAAAAAATAATTGGATTTATTTAAATTAGATTTATACATTTTTATGATAAAATTCAAACAACATTTAACTGAGAAATAATAGATTAGTTTAAATTGAATTGATCGAATATATTAAAAATTGATCAAATATATTAAAAATAATGTGCAAATATTTTCAAATAATATTTAATTTGCATAAACTAATTATTCATCATATTATAATATTCTTAATTTTCCTTTTCTTTATATAAGTTGGGAAGGTTGAAAATCACGTTTCACTTTTTTTTTCACTTTAAAGTTGAATAATTTATACTATTATTATATATTATAATGATGATACAAATTATATAAATTAATTTTGATTGGATCAAATAGACGAATTTGTGAATAGAATTTTGAAAACCCGTTATCCAAAATTAATTAACATCAGATTTCATTGATTTGATTAAGTTTTTATCCTAACTAAAAAAAGTTCAACTGAAACAATATAATTTGGTTTGGATTTTGATTTAGTTTAGAATTGTCCGAACAAATAAGCACCCTAGATACAATAAACTAGATTAATCATGATACTCTTTAGGAAGCTAATAAAATAAACTAGATTTGATTCCGTGATGACAAATGAATTATTAATTTTATTTCTTAGACAATACTTATATATTAATTTTTTTTCCAAGTAATTTAATAGTTGAAATTTACATTTTTAAAGATGAACAAATGTCGATTAATTTAGATCATTGATTATTTCTTACATTTGAGAGTTTAGATCAATTGAACAACAATTTAAATACTACTTATCAGTTATATCTACGGATTAAGTAAGAAATAAATAATAAATACATATTTTGGAGAATGATCGTAAATTGACTTCGGAGTTGGTTTGGTAATCGGAAATTTCATTTAAGGTGAAGATATTCTCTCCACGGTTGTTGTTGGATAGGCTTCCCACTCGGTTAAACTTGGTTCGAAGAGGAATTATTTCAAATGCTCATGATAAGTTGCTTAGATTGAGATTCCATGTTTAGTGGAAAAAGATTCTCATAGTCACTTGTTTGAGTGAGTTGTTTCTTTGTTGAAGGTATGTTTGAAGTCTTCGGCGTGTATTATTTAGTTTGCAGTGTGTTAGTGCATTTGGTATTCTAGAAATCTTATTATTTTTAGTGACAAAGTGAGAAATCGGGATGTTATTATTGATAGAATCATTCTTTCGTCTTGGTGGTGAATACCGATCAGGTATAAATATAATCATAGATGCATTTGTTATGAATGACTTAAATGTCCTAATAATTTTCTGTAATTATTATCTAGGCGTTGGAGTGGTGCTCTTGTGGGTTGTGTTTATTGGGTTGGAATATCTTCGGTACACCCTATTAATATATTATTTGCCTATAAAAAAACTATTATTTGGAATTTAATGAGTTAAATTATTTGTTTTAACTTAAAAAAAAATTATTGTATTTTTAAAAATGATATTTAGTAAAAAAAATTAAAATACTAAACAAATTTAACTTATTTTTAATTTTTATAAATTAAAAGACTAATGCTAATATTTAGTAACATAAATATATATTATTTAAGATTAAAATATAGTGAAACATATAATTTTTTAGAAAAGATATATCTTAATTTTTTTTATAAATATTCAACATAGTTTTAAACTTAATTTTTTTTGTTGAAATTTTAATATCTAAAAAAATTATAGTAAAAAGTAAATATCTAAAATAATATTTAAAATAATGTTTAAAATAATTTTTTTATTTGAAGTTTTTTTAAATTATTTGTAATATTTTTAAACAAAATATATAATATTATAAAAAAATATCTTCTTTAAAAAACCGAAACAAACTGTCATAAAAATAGCTCTCTACTTAGATAATAACTCTTATTATTTTTTAGTTAATGTTTTTCTTTTTCTTCTGTAAAACATTTCAATGAGATACAATATATTTATCACCATATTTTTTTAAAACAATTGTTAATTTATAATTATTAATAATGTATTTATGTTAATAAATAAATATAAAAGTATTGTTATTAGAATTTAAACCTTAAATAAAAATTTAGATTTATTTAAATCAGATACCCTTCATCCTTTTTATTTAGTACCTTACATTGTTTAAATTGTTTATATTAAATAAACTAATAGTATAGTATTTCAAGAAGTTTGGAAGTATCTATTTAGACTATTTTGGTGTTGTATTTTGAATTGAGATTAATTACTATAATGTTACTATAATAAAATTTACAATGTCAATTCATTATTATTATATATTTATATTATTTTATATGCGATTAAAATAAAAATTAACTTTTTTTAATATCTAATGTTGATTAATCGATAATATTTACCTTTCAATTAAATTCTTTTGAATTTATAATAGAATTGTTTACGTGTATTTAATGTATGTATATGTTGTTGTATTTATTTTGATGCAAAAGAATGTAAATGAATATTCACGTGGACGAATACTATGATATATGTATCCGCCTCGTTAGATAAAATGATATTCATATCCGTCTCATATTCATACGAGTATTCGTTAAGCGGGTAATCCACATGTTTAACGGTATCCACAGATAGTATTTTAAAAAAAATATTTTTAATTTTTTTTAAAGATACAAAAATTTATCATCATATAACATCCATACACTTCGCTCTTAATTTAATAGCGGACGACTAAGGAGTAGGAAGGAGACATTAGTTCGACAGATGAATGACGAACCTAGTTGATTGGAAAGTTAAATTGTTGAATTGAAGTATGAAGTATTCAAAAGTTTAAATATGAAATGTATAATAAAATTTGAATAAAATGTGAAAGGTTTTTCTAAAAGAAAAAAAAATAAGAAAATTAATTTCTTATAAGTGAAAAAAATAAGGTATAATAAATTAATATTATTTAAATGATTTTTATAATTTATTAATAGATATGAATATCTGCGGATTCAGATATCATTAAATCCGTATCCAAATTCATTAACAAATAAATATTTAAATATTAATTTATTTTATTCGTGAATATCCATTGAATTATTCGTTCCATATTCGTGACGGATTTTATCCGCAGTATCTATGGTTGCGGATAATTTTGCTATCTTATATGCAACTTAAACTAAGACATTCTAGAAACCTCCATTAATATATTGCTTGGATTAGTAAACAATTTAATTGTTATATGAGAGAGAGAATAGTACTAATATTCATTTTCAAAATGCATGGAAGAGTCAGTGTCACAGTGAGAAATTTATACAAAAGAAAAATTATTTTAAGAATACAAATAAAATCAAATATTTGTCAAAGTAATACGTATAGGCAAAATGAATTTTTATTATATTTATTTTGAGAAAAATAATAATTTATATTTAGAAAATGCTTTATGGTGGTAAAAAGAGACTGCATAGTATATTAGTGGAGTTAGGTGGGTAGGTGAGATAAACATGTTTTTGGTGGAAGCATGTGATGACCGCCAATACACTTGGGTAGTCAACTCAAGGTTGAGTCTTTATTTACACAAAATAAAACACTCAAGGAAAGGGTTTTTTGGGTCAAGATTTGCTATAGTCGGAAAAAACAGAGTCATACAGCATTAGTTGGAGAATTCTACCTCCAATCTCCATTTCATACTTGGGCATCCCATATTTTTAATATTTCTAAAATATTCTTATTATTATTTATCTAAAAATTTATCATATTTTCAAAAAAAATAACTTTTTTTACCTGATTTTAAAATTTTCGGTATGTAATTTTTCACAAATTTTGGAAATACTCATATTTATACCAAAAATTTGTAAAATTCCGGTATTTTATATTGAAAATTCCAAAATATCCAGTGAATATCATAACAATTTTGACAACAATACCGGAATTTTTGAAATTTTTTGATACGTCGTAAAAACTTCCAGAAATTTTTAAATATTCTGTATACCCGGAAATTTTGTCTATACTTGAAATTTCTGGTAATAGAACTGATAGTTCAAAAATGCTTGCTTTGTACGGTATGAAACTATCATGATCATCTACAGATTTTTGTAGCGATTGCACGTAGTTCTTGTAGCGATTGCAAGTTCAAATTTAGTATTTTCTTTGCGTTATATGTTATTAATACTATACTTCTATGTAATGTAAACGCTAAATATTTCATAACCGAGCTGAAGTATCTGCATGGACACAACATATTGGCAAGCAACATGGTATTATAGTTGTTACTGTTTGTTCTGATACTGCAAATGACCAGCGAGGTATGAAGGATAAATTGATTATGGATTGTGAGAGATGAGAAAATTATAAAAGGAAAAATACATCTGAAAGTAGTAAATCTTTAGATGACTTTTATACTATGAAAGTGAAATGTCATTTTGGGATGAGATCTTCGTCAAATGGTATTGATTGGAGGGTGATGGTTAGGTGTGAGTTTCACATTCATAAACTATCTGAGAATTTAGATAGCCATGATATATTGGGTCGTCTAAAAGATCATGAGTGACACTTTGTGAATGACACGACGAAGTACAACATGACTCCATAGTACATAATTTCTGCCTTGAAAGATAAAGATCCAGAAAACCTCACCAGTGTTAGCCAAGTATATAAAGCTAGAGCTACGTACAATGCGAGCAAGAAAGGTTCATTTAGGGCCGACGCAATACATCTTGAGGTCTGAGACAAAATTTAAACTAGATTTTTTTAAACAAAATATAAATATTTTAGTAAAATTAATATTTTTTGATTTTTGATTTTTTAGGATGTGTAATAATTTGGTAAATTATTGTAATTGAGTTTAAATTTTTTACTTTCATTGATAATAAAATCAATTTATCTAAACACTTTTCTCATCATTTTTTTTTTGACAAACTCATAATAAAAAAAGTTTTCCCAAACCGATCTCTTTTAAAAAACTAAGGTATTAAGTATTCAAAAGAAATTAAATATTTGTTATCTATGATGTGAATTTAAATTAATCAATAATATAAGCATATTACTAGTAATTAATGAATGTTATTATTACACACATTCTAAAACAATTATTGTTTTGAACAATTAATTAAAACCTACCACATAAAAATTAAAAATAAAGTTGAAGCCCTAGGCAGTAGCCTTGGTGGCCCACCCATTGGGTCGGTCATGGGTTCATTGACGAAAATGAAAATGTTGTTGAGTTATTCATAAAGAAGTACACGTGCTGGACAAGAAATAAGGAAGACTCAAATGTTGTGGCTGATATCTTCTGAACACATCCTAATTCAGTGAAGTTGTTGAATATGATTCATTTGATGTTAATTTTTGATTGTACATACAAGACCAATATGTAATGTGGATCTTGATCATACCTTGATACCTTTTGACATACTTTAATTTATCAAATTTTTGATTATTTGAATCGTGAACATACACGTATTTGTTACCACTGATTGAAATTGTTGGCATTATATCAACAAAGTTGACATTTTATGTAAATTTTATATATATGGTATTACCTCACTAGAAATTTCAAACTTTTCGGTAGATAATACCGAAAAAAGTTGAAAATTCTGGTATGTATGTCATCTCCAAGTCCCGACACGATAATTTTTATGAAATTTTTGTATAATGATGAAATTTCCGGTATCAACCCTGAAATTTCATATTTTTCGATATTTTGAGAAGGGCGAAAATGAGATTTCTCTACAAATAAGTGGGTGCCAAGTATAGGTGGAGGTGGAAGGTTAATTCCTCTAATAGTTGACTGATTTGCATTGGCGGTCTTGATTTAAGTTTATTATTTTTGAAAATATAAAATTTTACTTTTTATTTATCATCATATCAAAATCTAATGGTTGATAAACTCTTAATTGTGTGACTGCATGAAGATAGTGACTGATGGAGATTCAAATTCGAATTTTTTAGTAGTCTAATGTTAAAAATTTATAGATAGCTAAATATAAGTTAAGCAATAATCAAACTAACAAATTATATGTAAGTGTATTGCCAACCATTCTAAAAGAGACGACATATTTTTGAGGCATGAAATCCTCTTGTTAAATTTAACATATGATCAATTGGTTGAATTGAATTGAGCAAGTAGTATAATGATTGTTTTGTATGGAGCTATCACATGATGTTTAACTTGACTAAATAATTAGTCGAACATAGGTTCCTTAAAGAATGATATTCATTACCCAAACAACCTCTAAGAAGATTAAACCATGAGTTTATAAAGATAACTTAAAATAGAATTAAACCAAACAACTAGATACTTAAAGTGGTTGTTCAATAATGTATGATATGTCAAGAGGATTGACCAAATTATTGTATGTACTGATTACTAAAACATGCAATTCTTATATTTACGAATGAATTCCTGGACTACAATGCGATATTCGTAGTTGAGGAAGATATTCATAATAAAACCTTCAAATGCCTATATGTGTTGGGGATATTTAAATGGAATTTTATGTTGCTTGAATTAAAGAAGGCACACGACACTTATGAGAGGTCTATGAACGCCATCTTTCATGATCTCATTTGTAAGAGTATCAAAGTCTATACTAATGATGTATAATTCAAGTCCAACAACTTCCAAAGTAATTTGGAGGATTTGAAATAGACCCTGAAGCGAATGAGGTTGCATAGTTTAAAGATGAATTTGTCTAAGTGCACGTTTAGGGTCTCCGCTGGTAACTTTCTAGGTTTTGTGGTATTAAACATATCTAAAACCAAAGCTAAGTTTATCCTAGAAGAAAAACCATCACAGATTATGCAAAAGTTACAAAGTCTTGTTGGGAAAATCAACATTTTTAGAAGATTCATATCACATTCAGAAAAAAGATGAAAGATGAAAGCATTTTCACTATTGCTAAGCTTAAAAGACTCAAAGGAAATGATATGGGATGTTAATCATCAGAAGAATTTTGATCAAATTTGGGAATCCTTGACCAATATGGAAATAACCACACCATTATCATTAGAGGTGGCAAAACGAGTGACCCGACATGTGATGGGTTAACCCGTGGTAGACTCGGGCTTTATACGGGCATGTCCAAAAAGTTTTATCTATAAACAAATTACGATTTGACTGTCAAAGCATGACCCTTTGCGGGCTATTTAGGTAGAATACCCAACTTACATTTACTATTTTAAAATTAAAAAAAAATTAATTAATTTGAAAAAAATTGTAAAGAATAATATAACTCATATACAACATACTTATTCACCTAACTTAAGTATACAAAATAATATAGTGATATTTACGAGATTAAATAATACTTTCATAAACAAAAGTAAACATACTCCACAATTTTATTATAATTGGCACACAAACTTTTATAAACAACTAGTAAACATCCTAGTTCAAGAATGTAAATATGGTAGCATATTTTTCACTACTGTAACATGTAACATGTTATCTCCCCATTAAGTTAACCAAAGTAATATCTCTTATTTAGGCACCTTCATTTTTATTTTTATTTCTTTTATTAAAATACATTTCACTATAATCCATATTAACATAGTGTGTGTTAAGGCTAACATGCTTCGAATCCCAATACTAACCGTTTTCATTTTTTTTGTTTAATTATAATATGAGGTGTTAAATTATATTAGAAAAACATCTTACACTTATCAATGTGCTACAAATTTTTTGCAACCTACTATTCATATCTTGCTCCTTAATGGTTAGAGCTTAAATAAATGCTTCTAGTTCTTCAACTATCACTTCCTTTACCTCTAATTTTGTCTACAAAGTAAATAATATTTTGAAAAATGAAGTAGAGGGGAATGAAGTGTTAGCAGAAGAATTAGAAGCATTATAACTTTTTATTCTAATATAACTTAACTTGTCATGTTATTGACTTCTAAATTAGATTAAAATGTTATATGTTTAGTGAGAAGTTGGTGAAATAAACATTTCACATAAGTTATAATAAACTAACATAAGCATATCACCACAGTTGGAATCTAGGACCGTAGTGAAATATTGTGCGCTAAGTATTTCACCACGGTTAGGATATAAAACCATTTTGATATGTATTGGAATATTCAAAAATACAGGCGTTGGGTACTGAACCACTGACTTCAACCTTTTACTACGATTGTTTTATACAATCGTAATGGTATGTTACGCGATACTATGTTTTTACCATGCCTAATAGTCTGTGGTGGTAAATAGGATACATACAATTAAATCTTACTTTACTACATACCACCGTGCGTAGTAAAACCTTTCTTCCAACTATGGTAAGATGTGTAATCTGTAGTAGTGTTTGCTAATTTAATTTTTTAAAAGTGAGATTATCTTGATACAAGAAAGTGTTTCAAATAACATAGTTTTTTATTTCGATTTTGTTTACAGTTTAAAAATATAAATTTATCTTTTCTATAAAAAATGGGCTACTAGCAACCTAGTTGTGTTAGCTCGATTAAACTTCGAGCTTCAACATGCCGACCTAAGAAGGTTGAATAAAAAATGGGTTATAATTTTCTTGAAAGCCCTTCATTTTTTTGTGTGGGTTTTTTTAGTCTGTTTGACATATTTTTCCAACTCTAACTACCTTTAGTAAAACCATTTAAGTTATACATTATAGCTTAAGACAAGTCATTCAATTGCTTGTTGACACAAGATTCCAATAATAAAAAGATAAAGTAATTTACTAATCTAAATTAGGCAAAATAAGGGTACACTTCAATTCCAAAATTATGGTTCTCTCTATATTATGCATGTACCAAAATCTAATATTAACTAATTCCTATAGAGATCTTGGTTTAATGTAAATTATACTTCATTAGGTATCTACTAAATAGGATCATATTGCAAGTTCAACTAATGAAATGACTTAAACTTAAGCTTTGGTAGATTTTTTAGCACGACATCCATGTGTCAAAGTCCATGATCCAATAGTGGAACCAATCCTCGTTATCATTGTCAAATAATGTGTAGTGTTAATATTTTACAGATCTAGAACCCAAAAGGAAATTGAGGGTGGTGTTATTATCATTTTCATAGAAGGGAGGATTTGGAAACTAAAATGCTAGATAGATCCTAAATTCTCAAACAAATTTGAATATGAGGTTGTGGTTATGAGTCTTACGATATTTGCATGCATTATCTTTGAGTACAACTATATCAAGGTTATGGGTGAAATACAACTAGTTATCAAAGAAATAACTAGGGAATACAAGTTTCTAAACTAAACCTCTAGAGGAGATGCCAAATCGTAAGTAGCTTGCTACGAATTTTTGTTGATGCAGTAGTTCTACACAATGTTGTTAAAATCGCGATTTAAAATTTAAACTCTTAGATTTTAAGTTTTTAGATTGATATTTGATGTTAAATCACATGTAAGTCAGCAGGAAATTAACAAAGTCCGCAGGTAAATCCGCAGGAAATTTTTAAAACATAATTTTTTTCCTTCACATGCTCGCCAACTCAGTGGCCGAGCACACCACGATAACCTATTTAACTTTGACGTGATCATCAACCCAGTGGCCAAGCATACATAACAAAAGGGGTATATTAGGATTTGTTTTTCAAAATGGGGTATTTAAGTGTTTTATTTTCAAATATGGGGTATTTAGGTGAAAAAGTCTCATCTATAAGTTATTCATAGAAAAACCAAGTGGATCATAACTCACACTCACACACATTATTATCAATATTAAATTCACTATCGCTATAATATTTATAATTATTTTAGTTGCAAGAAGGACATTTTAAAGGAAAATTATGGGTTCGTCGGAGGTAAGGATGTATAACTAGAACCATGAATTAGAATTGAAGGATCACTACCAACAAGGATTCCAATATTATTTTTAATTAACACTAGATGTGAGATTCCTTGTGTGGACCTAACGCAAGACATCAATATGGTGTCCATGTTTCAATCTGGATCGAGATGAGAAAGATACATAGCTTGTAGTTTTGATTCAATATACGTTGGAATCATTATTGCAATCTTGAGCCCAATAACCCAATTTACCTTGACTTAGTTTATCGAGAAAGTGGTTGAATTGGTAAGGACATTGTGGCATAAACCTTAAAGCTTTCAGGAAAACCTACGAAGGAGGTTGATTCCACTGCTGCTACACTAGATGTCCATCACCATTGGCCTGACCACCCCAGTGGTTGTTGTTGCGTCCACCACCAGATTGTTGGCAACCTCCATCATAATTCTTGTTGTGTTGTTTTTGTTGAGAAAATTTAATAATTTGCACGTCTGGGTTGTCCTAGTTTTTAGGAGTGTCAGTAACTTTGTTTTAGTTTACCTAGTAAGTTTGTTTTAGTTTACCTAGTCAATAGGAGTTTAGTTTGAACGTGCTAGATAGTGCCTACTTTCATGGTACCTTCAGTTATGTATTTGCCTATTTATAGGCTGTTAGTTTATCAATGAAATAAGCCATAAAATCATATTCTGTCTCTTACTGTAATAAGTGGTATCCAGAGCTAGGTTACGTGAAAGGGACTACACAGAGAGAGAAAAATACTGCCAGGGAGAGAACCAAAAAAAGATGTAATTTCTTTTTCTCACACATGGCTTCAGAAAATGGCTTTGTGCAAGCAACTATTCCACACTTTGATGGTCATTATGACCATTGGAGCATTCTCATGGAGAAATTCTTGAGATCCAAAGAATATTGGACGATTGTTGTTTCTAGCGTAGCAAAACCTACATCAGATACTGAGTTGTCAGACAGGCAAAAGATGGAGCAGGAAGGACTAAAGCTGAAGGATCTCAAAGCAAAGAATTATCTTCTCCAAGCAATTGACCGACCGATTTTAGAAACCATTCTTTGCAAGGACACTGCAAAACATATTTGGGATTCCAAGAATAAATACCAAGGTACAACGAGAACAAAAAGGCATCAGCTTCAATCACTTCGTTCAGAGTTTAAATTATTTCGAATGAAATCAGGAGAGTCGGTTACTAACTACTTTTCAATAATGATGGCTATCATTAACAAGATGCAGATTCATGGTGACAAGACAACAAATGTCACCTTTGTTGAGGATATTCTTCGATCCTTGACACCAAAATTTAATTTTGTTGTCTGTTCGATAGAAGAAGCAAATGATGTGGATGAACTTTCAATTGATGAATTGCAAAGCTCCTTGTTGGTTCATGGGGAAAAAAATTAACTAACAATAAAAATAAGAGCATGCATTGAAGACCTTATCAGAAAATCACTTCATACCTAGTAGAGTCGATAGAGGACGGGGAAGAGGTAGATGTCGAAATAGAGGAGTCAGAAACAACAATGATCTTGGGAACCAACAACAAAATCAACATCAAGAGAGTCGATTTCAAGGAAGAGACAGAGGGCACGGAGGACACCACTCAATAACTTATCGATCAACGTCAGCAGAAAAGTCCAATGTTGAATGTTTCAGATGTCATAGGTATGGTCATTATAAATCAGAATGTCAAACTGCTTTGAATAAACGGAGTGGAGATCAAACTAACTTTGCAGAAAAGGAAGAAGATGTGTCTCTTTTGATGGTGTGTCACGTGAAGGAAAAAACTCAACAAAACATGTGGTATTTAGATACTGGCTGCAGTAACCACATGTGTGGAGAGAAGGAGGCATTTTATGACTTGGATGAATCATTTCACAACTCTGTTAAGTTTAGTGACAACTCCAAAATTTCTGTTATGGGAAAAGGAAAGGTATCAATCCAAACAAATGAAATTCTACCCACACTATCGCTAATGTTCTTTTTGTGCCTGATTTAAAAACGAACTTGCTTAGTGTGGGTCAGTTACAAGAAAAAGGATACGATATTTTTATCAAAGATGGAGTATGTCAGATTCAATATGAAAAGTTGGGCTTAATTGCTGCAAGTTGACATGAAGAAAAATCATATGTTCCCACTTTATCTCCACAACACATGTCATTCGTGCTTCTCAATAAAATTAGAAGATGAGGCATGGCTATGGCACTTTCGCTATGGGCATCTGAATTTTGGCGGATTGAAAACACTGCAGCAAAAAGTCATGGTGACGGGGCTTCCTCAAATTACAGCTTCTTCTCAAGTTTGCGAAGAATGCATTGTTAGCAAACAACACCGTAATCAATTCCCATAAGGAAAATCTTGGAGAGCGAATAAAACATTGGAGCTTGTTCATTCCGACATTTGTGGGCAAATAACACCACATTCAAATGGAGGTAAAATATATATAATTACCTTCATTGATGATTATAGTCATAAAATTTGGGTTTATTTTTTGCACGAAAAATCTGAAGCCTTTGTAGCTTTTAAATGCTATAAAGTGCTTGTTGAGAAAGAAGTAGGCAACCCGATAAAATTTCTTCGCACGAATCGTGGTGGAGAATATAACTCACATGAATTTGAAATTTTTTGTGAGAACCATGGAATCAAGAGACAACTTACAATAACTTATACACTGTAACAAAAGGGTGTATGCGAGAGGAAGAACCACACTATTATGAATATGGTGCGTAGCCTCTTGACAACAAGTGGAATTCCAAAAAGTTTCTGGCCTGAAACGGTTAACTGGAGCACTCACTTATTGAACAAAAGTCCTACACTCGCTGTTAAAAATCCGACACCAGAGGAAGCATGGAGCGGAAGGAAACCTACTGTAAATCATTTCCGAATTTTTGGGTGTATTGCCTATGCCCATATTCCAGATAAGAAGAGGAGGAAGCTAGACAACAAATGAGAAAAATGTAGTTTTCTTGGTGTTAGTGATAAATAAAAATCTTACAATCTATACAATCCTAGCACCATGAAAATTGTCATCAACCGTGATGTGGTATTTGATGAAAAATTCACCTGGTCATGGAATCAAAATGGTGTTAAAGAAAGTACTCTTGCTGATTTTGATGATGAGGAGAAAGGGAAGCAGCCTATGGAAAAAGAGCAAGAAGATGAAGTCACTAAAATAGTCCCAACCGATCAAAGCCCACTTACAACTGAATCAGAAAGATCTCAACATGTTTGAAGGAGACCATCATGGATGACTGATTATGAGGTAACTAGAGTTGACCAAGGTGACGATCCAGTTACACACTTTTCTCTATTTTCAGATTGTGATCCTACCATCTTTGAAGTGGCTATCAAAGAACCAAAATGGAGAAAGGCCATGGATGCTGAAATTATAGCCATTGAAAGAAATGACACATGGGAGCTACGTGATCTTCCAAAAGGGCAGAAGACAATTGGTGTAAAATGGGTTTACAAGACAAAACTGTAGGAGAATGGTGAGATTGACAAACACAAGGCACACTTGGTAGCTGAGGGCTATAAGCATGAGTTTGGTGTTGATTATAAAGAAGTCTTTGCTCTGGTTGCAAGACATGATACAATCAGATCAGTGATTGTTATAACAACTCAAAACTCATGGCCTATCTTCCAGTTGGACGTGAAATCAACATTCCTCCATAGAGATCTGCGAGAAGTGGTATTTATCGATCAACCTCTTAATTATGTAAAGCTTGGCAATAATCACAAAGTGTATAAGTTAAAGAAATCTCTATATGGGTTAAAACAAGCTCCACGAGCTTGGTATAACCGTATAAAAACTTATTTGTTGAAGGAAGGATTTCAAAAATGTTCTTTTGAACATACACTTTTTACAAAGACTAAAGATGGAGGAAAAATGCTCATTGTTTGCTTATATGTAGATGATTTAATCTACACTAGAAATAATACAACCATGTTTGAAAGTTTTAAGAAATCCATGATGGCTGAATTTGAGATGTCTGATCTTGGCATGATGCATTACTTTCTTGGCATTAAAGTGATGCAATCTTCTACTGGAATTTTTATTTCTCAAAAGAAGTATGTGCAAGAGATCTTGAACAGGTTTCAAATGAAGGATTGCAATCTTGTAAATACTCCATCTGAGTTTGGTATGAGGTTAAACAAAGATGATGGCGGAAAGAAGGTTGATTACACTATTTACAAACAAATAGTAGGGAGTTTAATGTATTTGACATCAACAAGACCTGATATAATGCATGATGTAAGTGTGATTAGCAGGTACATGGAATGTCCCACAGAGATTCATCTCTTGGTTGAAAAAATAATTTTCCGTTACTTGCAAGGTACTAGGGACAATGAGTTGTTCTACAAGAGTGGAGAAAAGTCAGATATGCTTGGGTTTACGGATAGTGATTATGCAGGAGATTCAGATGATCGAAAAAGCACACCTGGGTATGTTTTCATGATGGGGACATGAGCTATTTCATGGTCATCAAAGAAGCAACCAATTGTCACATTATCATCCACTGAAGCTGAATTTGTTGCTGCAACAACTTGTGCTTGTCAAGCGATATGGCTACAGAAAATCCTGAAAGAGCTGCATTTTAAGGAGGATGGACCTATTCAGATCTACTGTGACAACAGTTCAACAATAAAGCTTTCAAAAAATCCAATTTTACATGGTCGAAGCAAACATATAGATGTGAAGTATCATTTTTTGAGGGATCTCCCAAATGATGGATTCATTAATCTCACTTACTGCAAAAGTGAAAACCAGATAGCTGATATTCTAACCAAGTCTCTTAAGTTTCCTGCATTTCAGAAGCTCGGGAGGCTACCTTGTGTTTGTACTTCAAAAGTTTTCAATTTGAGGAATGGAGTTTCAAAGCTTAACTCTTTCTAAACTGAATATGTGTCTGGAACATCAATTTAAGGGAAGGATTGTTGAGAAAATTTAATAATTTGTACGTTTGGGTTGTCCTAGTTTTTAGGAGTGTTAGTAACTTTGTTTCAGTTTACCTAGTAAGTTTGTTTTAATTTACCTAGTTAATATGATTTTATTTTGAACGTGCTAGATAATGCCTACTTTCATGGTACCTTCAGTTATGTATTTGCCTATTTATAGGCTGTCAGTTTATCAATGAAATAAGCCATAAAATCATATTCTGTCTCTTACTATAATAGTTTTTGTATTGTTATAGTTTTTGTTGGACTTTACATGACCATTGAAATTATTAGTTTAACATGGTGTTTTGGAAAAGGAACCATCATTACTAGGATAATTATTAGCGAAAAGGGTGGTTAAACCAGTTTCTTGCTTTGCACACTCCAAAACTGTGGTCTCCTCCAAAGCGAGGTTGGACCAACTATTACAAAGGTAAGGTAGGTAAGGTCTTCTTGTTTTGCATCATAGTGACATAAGTATGAGTATTATTATATCATGTCTTGAAGCATTTTTAAAACCATATCGTGATCATTGATCAAAGCCTCAACAATGGCCAATTGATCGACAAGAATTTTGAGACGATTGCAGTGTGAATCCATCGTCGAAAACCCATTAATAACTGTGTTAGTAAATTCCTTATTAAGGTACATAACCTTTAAATTTTTGTTGTCTTGACATAGATAGATAAAAGGGGATAAATAGTTCAATTGATTTGAGCTGGATGAGTTTAAGCATACTTATAAATCATTTTTTTTGTTTCATTTTTAAAAATAGATCAGAAACACTTAATCATGTTCAACCGAGACATCGTCAGTGATAATGAAGATGATGACGTTGGAAGAAATCGTGGCATAAACCCACTGCAAAACCAATATGCATCAAGCCACTTCTAGAGACGAGATCGTCAACATTGATCTTTTCTCCATGATAATGGATGATGCATGATATGTTCAAGCACATCATAAACCTTTGCTTGAAATTTGAATAAATCCGCACATGAATGAAATTGTCCTAATTCTAAATTCAATATGATAGAGATTCGAGTTTTTACCTTGGTATTGAATCATTTTTAGTCGATAAATATAATTGTTCTGGGCAGGCCCAATTCCCACAATTGGGCCAGGCAAACCAGCTCCACGGAACGCTCGACGTCGAGCAACATTGAGAATCATGGTCTCTGCCGACCAAAGTCGTACCGACCAAGACGAAGTCTTCCAACGGCTAGTTTTGATCGTTACCTGTCTTTAGCGATTTCGCGATCCGCGCCCAACGGTGTGGACCAATAATCTTCCACTTGGCCCATTATATAAACCCTCTCATTTGAGAGGGTCAAGTATTCAATTCTCTGACCTTAATTCTTATACTTGCTCACTCTTTGCTCAGTATCTTACTTCAGCATCGGAGTGCCTTGCAGGTACAACCCCCTCCTCTCCTCATCAACCATCCTTCAACAACTCTCGAGGCCAGCCGTATCGGATCCTGATCTCCAGGTACGATCAGGTGGCGTCGTCTGTGGGAAACTGATTTCCCCGTTCTTCTCTCTCAAAGTCTTCAAAGAACCAAAGTTTTTACCAAGATCCATGGCTGCTCGAGACATTCCAGACAATCGATCAAACGACGACATGATCCTCACGCAACGTGAGAGCAACATTCATTATCCTCCGCACGAAGAAACCGTGCAAGATCACCCAAACGGGAAGACGGCCTCGCCTTCTCCCGACCGCGATCAACCTCTGGAGAGTCGCCCGGAAGTCCTCTTTCCCTCGACTCCTTCAGGATCCGACTTCGCCGCACTGGCCGAAATCCTGAATCAGCCAAATCTGCTACTCCTCGCCCATGGCGAGAAAATTGCCCGTCTCGAGGACAATTACTGTCGACCCCAGTCTCCCGCGAGACACCAGAGAAGGCGCATTCCTTCTCCTCCCAAGAGAAAGAGGAAGGGACACGTCGACGAATCTACTGGCGACAAACCACCTCGCCAATCTCCTCCGCGGTCTTCCCCTCCAAGAAAGTCAAGAAGGAGATGATCAAGATCTGCATCTCCCCGACGAACGAAGAAACGCACTCCCAGGTCCCCTTCGTTCAACTCCAGCGACGACGAGGACGCTCGAGGCCCCCTCTCGTCGGAAATCATGACGGCTAAACTTCCAAGAGGTTTAGAGAAACCCCCACCGCTAGGCTCGTATGACGGAACCACTGATCCAAACGAGCATATCGAGAATATCGATGCGCTACTCGACTATCGAGGAGTACGAGGAGCAATCAAATGTCGCATCTTTCCTACAACCCTGAGGAAAGGAGCGATGGCGTGGTATAAAAGCCTCGAAGCTGAATCCATCACTTCTTGGAAACAACTTGGACGCACGTTTTCCAGGCACTTCACCGCCTCAAGGCGGAACCCAAAGACAGAAGCTTCGCTCGAAGCGATCATCCAAGGGAAAGACGAGCCTTTGCGAACTTACATCGAAAGGTTCAACAAAGAGGCAGTCCAGGTGTCCACAACCGACGATATGAAGAAGTATTTGTTGGAACGAGGACTGCGCCCGTCAATAGATTTCCACCGAGCAGTCGACATCGAGACCCCTACCACCCTTGACGCATTCTTGCTAAATGCCCAAGCTTATATCCAGTATGAGGAAAAGCAGGCTGCCGGCTCCGTACGAGACACTCGACGTCGCGAGGATGCGAAGCCCCACCGAGTCGATGAACCCTCGACATCTCGTCGGGGAGGAGACAAAAGAAAGGATGATCGCTCCCGTGAACCGCGGGAGCACAGAGGACCCGTCGGTCGATTTCATGAATATACTCCACTCCTGGCATCCAGGGAGAAAATCTTGTCCGAATGTGCCAACTCAGAATTCAGGCAAGCAGGGGTACGCTTTCCGAAGCAGCAACCTAGCAAACCGGGCACGGACAAAACAAAATATTGCAGATTCCACAAAAGTCATGGCCACAATACAGAAGACTACATCCATCTCAAGGACGCAATCGAAATACTTATCAAGGACGGGCACCTTAAGCAATTCACCAAATCCAGGGACACTCCTCGACAAGAAGCACAGGAGACTCAAAAGATCGAGGAGGCTGTACCCGTTCCTGCAGATGCAAACATGCAAGTTGCCCTGAGCATCTATCGCCCGAAATATTTCTTCCTACCCGATCACACTGGGAGTCCGGGGTACCTTTCCTCCCATAGCCCATGGGAAACCTTTCCATCCGCAATGGTCATCTCAGGGGGAGGGTTCAACAAAATCACGGTCGGATCCGTAAAACAAAAATTCGACCAGCTGATTGCGAAGGGGCCCGCGTAGAACGCAACCCTGGACCCACCAAGAGAGGGCTCGGTACCCCTTGCCTTTTACCGAGAAGAACACTTGGGAGGGGCGCCAAACGCCAGCATCCCGCTACTCATCCGGGCGCGAATGGCAAATTTTGATGTGAGAAGAATCTTGGTGGACCAAGGCAGCTCCTGCGACATTATGTACTCCCAGTTATTTTCAACACTCCAGTTGAACGAAACACACCCGACTCTATACGTCGGGTCAGACTTGCAAGGTTTAAACGGGGCGGTCTCTCGACCATGGGGCTACGTCGATCTGTTTGTCACCTTCGGAGCAGCCGAAACAACCAGGATGGTCCGAGTCTAGTTCCTAGTCGTGGACTGCCCGTCGCATTACCAGTGTATTCTGGGACGACCAACACTAGCCGAGCTGATCGCTGTTCCATCCACCGTCCACCTAAAAATGAAATACTATACTACTTCGGGTAAGGCTGCTACACTGCACGGGGACGTCGATGCTGCTCGCCGGTGTTTCGAAGCGGCTTCTAAAGGTCTTAGCTCAATATCCTACCAACCAAACCCTTCAGCGTTGACTTCACCAGATACTCCACAAACATCCAGGACCTTTCCTCAGGTAGGCTCGATCGATCTGGACTGCAGATTTTCAGACGACAACGAGGGAATTCAAAAACCAACCGATTCACTATCCCGGCCAGTCCCAGACGGAGAGTTCGAGCTGATTCCTCTGGGGGATGACCCGACCCGGTGCGTTAAGGTCGGAACACATATGCCCGACTTGGCAAAACGACAGTTGGAAGCTTGCCTCAAAGGCAAGGCGGATCTATTCGCCTGGAGCGCTGCAGAGATGCCATGACTCAACCCCGAGACGGCCTGCCATCACCTCTCCATTGACCCAACACACAAAGCGGTCACCCAGCGCAGGAGGAAGCAGTCGACCGAAAAAACCGAGGCAACTGAATCTGCTGTTAAAGACCTCCTAGAGGAAAAATTTGTAACCAAGGCCAGGTACACAACCTGGCTCTCAAATGTTGTACTTATCAAGAAATCTAATGGAAAGTGGAGGATGTGTGTTGATTATACTGATCTCAACCGGGCGTGCCCGAAAGACGCATACCCTTTACCTAACATCGACAAATTGGTCGACAATTCGTCCAACTTCAAACTATTGTCCTTCATGGACGCCTACTCAGGGTATAATCAAATACCCATGGCCGTTTCCGACAAAAATACACGGCCTTCATGACCGAATCGGGCAACTATTATTATAACGTTATGCCCTTTGGTCTAAAAAACGCAGGCGCGACATATCAGCGCATGATGAATAAAGTATTCCGGGCAGAAACCGGAGACATGATCGAAGTATATATGGACGACATGATCGTAAAATCTCAACAAGAAACGGACCACGCGTCCCACTTACGAAAAGTGTTCGATCAGGCACGGAAATGCAAAATGCGTTTCAATCCCGAGAAGTGCACATTTGGGGTCTGAGCAGGGAAATTCCTCGGATTCTATCTGACCGAACGAGGCATCGAGGCCAATCCCGACAAATGTCGGGCATTCGCGGAATTTCCAACTCCTAATTCTAAAAAATCCATACAATCACTAAACGGGGTCCTCACTTCCCTCGCTCGCTTTATAGCAAAATCTGCTCAACACGCTCTCCCCTTTTACAAGCTCCTCCGCAAAGAGGCTACTTTTGAATGGAGGGAGGAGTGCGAGCTAGCATTGTCCCACCTGAAGAAGGCACTATCTGAACCCCCAGTTTTGTCCAGACCTGAAGAAGGGGAAACACTTTACCTCTATCTCGCCGTTGCAAACGGAGCCGTGAGCGCGACCCTCATACGCGACTTACCCGAGGGGAAAAAGCCTGTCTATTTTACGAGCAAGGCACTCCATGGCCCTGAAATTCGATACCTCCAGGTAGAAAAGGTGGCCCTGGCCCTCCTTTTTGCAGCCAGGAGCCTACGCCATTATTTCTTGGCCCACACCATCATCGTAAGAACAGACCAACCCATAAGACAATTACTCGGTCGACCAGACATGGTCGGGCGTATGTTAAAATGGTCGTTGGAACTATCTAAATTCGACATCAAATTCGAGGGAAGACAAGCCCTCAAAGCTCAAACGCTGGCCGACTTTGTGGCAGAACTCACTTTCACTGAGCAGGAGCCAAAATCTCCATCCAGATGGACTATCTTCGTGGACGGAGCATCCGGTCCAGCAGGTAGCGGAGCTGGGGTTATTTTAGAAAACGAGGAAGGAAACATCATCCAAGTATCCTTAACCTTATCTTTCCCCACTTCCAACAACCAGGCGGAATACGAGGCCTTCCTAGCAGGCATACGGCTCGCGACCGACCTAGAGGCAGAGGAAATCACAATCTGCACGGATTCTCAGCTGGTCGCTAGCCAAGTCCGAGGAGATTTCCAAGCCAAAAACGATAGCATGGACGAATACCTAGCTCTCGTAAAAGGCGAACTAATGCGATTCAGAAGCGTGGAAGTCAGACACGTCCCGCGAGAGAACAATACCCGAGCTGACGTCCTTTCCAAGTTGGCAAGCACTAAAAGGAAGGAAAACAATAAATCCGTCATACAAAAAACACTTCCCCTACCAAGCATTGGACAATCATCAATCCACCTAGACGTTAATCTCGTGGGCGACACGAACTGCTGGATGACCCCAGTGTTTAACTACCTAACCAAAAGGGAGTTACCGGCCGACCCGAAAATGGCCAGCATCGTGCGACGAAGATCATGCTCATATTCTCTAGTGGGCGGACGTATGTATCATCGAGGACTCTCTACACCTCTCCTCAGGTGCGTAGAAGAGGAGAACATCCCACACGTACTAAGAGAAGTCCATGAAGGAATTAACGCGCAACATCCAGGCGGACGATCGTTGGCCCGAAATATTCTCCGAGCAGGATACTATTGGCCTACACTCCAACACGACGCGAAAGAACACGTGAAAAGGTGCGACCAGTGCCAGCGACACGGGGACGTACACGTAGCACCCCCTACCGAGCTGAAATCACTATCGTCGCCCTGACCATTTGCGTGGTGGGGAATGGATATATTAGGACCATTCGTTGTCGGATCCGGCCAAAATAAATACCTAATTGTAGGCGTCGATTATTTCACCAAGTGGATAGAAGCTGAGGCCTTAGCCAAAATCACTGCACTCAACATACTACGCTTCTTCAAGAGGAACATCCTTGCCCGGTTCGGGGTACCGCTCGCCATTGTGACCGACAACGGCACTCAGTTTACAGATAAACACTTCAAAGAATTTGTTGCATCAGTAGGAACAAAACAACACTTCGCTTCGGTGGAGCATTCCCCAAACTAACTGGCAAGCAGAGGCCGCGAATAGGGTAATCCTAAGAGGCTTGAAACGAAGACTGGACGAGCACAAGAAGCACTGGGTCGAGGAGTTACATATCGTGTTGTGGGCGTATAGGACCACCCCCACTCAATAACCGGGGAGTCCCCTTTCCGGTTGGCATATGGGACCGAGGCAGTGATCCCTATAGAAATGCACGTCCGGTCCAGACGAACAGAGTCCCCAATGGACCAGGACACCAACTTCGAAGCCTTGAGAGACGAGCTTGACCTGGTCGAAGAGGTCCGATCAGAAGCCGCTCTTCGGGGGGCCGTGCTCAAACAAAGAATAGCTGCTCGATACGATTCTAAAGTCATAAGACGATCGTTCGAGGTAGGCAGTCTTGTTCTCAGAAGAAATCACAAGGACCCCCGCGAGGGAAAACTTACACCCAATTGGGAGGGCCCATATCGCGTCCGAGCTAAAACCGAAAACGGTTCCTATTATTTAGAAAATCTACACGGGGAAGAACTTGCTCGGCCATGGAACGCGGAGAAGCTCAAGCAATATTACAGCTAACTCACAAAGTCACCTTGCTTAACTCTCAAGCGAGGAGCGATAGGACTGACAAAGAACTGCGTGCCCAGGTACAAGCACGACAGCCCAAAACAACATGATCATCAGGGCCTCCCTCCAAGAGAAGGAGAAAACTGTCGCACGGGCGGATACTCACACGAGTCCGACGTCGCCTAAGTACCACGACCAGGCAGAACCCCAGCTCGCGATGGGACGTTCAAGCCACGGAGCCCGGGCCATTACTGTAAACACCCCAAATTTGCCCTCACCCATTCACCATGGCTTGTGATCTTTTCATATGCATAAATTCAATCATAGCATCTCATACCACATTTTTGATTCACTGCATTGCTTCTAAGTCATCTGCATCTAGGGTTTGTGACCTGAGCTATCCCTGAGCCATTTGAGCCACTCCAAAGGTCATCAATCACTTCAAAGGGGTCCATGTATGTTCAAGTATCATCTTATATCCCCACAAAGTCAAGAAAGTCAGAGAATCACAAGAACTGAGAATGGCATGGAAGCAGAGCCAGGTTTAACTACACAGATGACCTAGAATTAGGGTTTTGGTTTCAAGGGCCATAACTCCAAATTTTTTGGTCATTCTTGTTTCTATTGGTCTCTATATGGTATAGGGATCATGCATATCAATTTTCATGAAGAAATTCCATGGGGAAGGCATCTGATCAAGAGTTGACTTCTTGAGCAAGTCAGTGTGAAATCAGGGCATCTGAGGCCCCCAGTGATCCAACCAAAGGGTGTTCTTCATCATTTTGAATGTGTATGATCTTTATTTGATCATAGAAGATGTTATAAGTTCACAAAATTGAAGAATTTCAAGCCATTTGCAAAGTTTCCTTTTTGGGAAAGTGACTTGTAATGAAAACTTGCCATTTTGGGAAAGTTTTTCAACCTCCTCAAATTGATTCAAAAATGCTTCAAATGAGAAAACTTTGGTCATGAAAGTTGTAGAATGGATCATTCCCTTTTCAAAAAGTACAAGAACTTGTCCTAATTCATTTTGGATCAAAAGTTATGGCTTGTCAAAATTGGGAAAAATCACATAATTTCAAGTTTTGTACCAAAGAGGCATTTTGCAAAATGGTATGATCAAGTATTCTAAAGACTTGAAATGTGCACAAACTCTTCACAACATGCTCATGTGACTTCTAAAAATCAGAATTGGCCCAAGAATTATGCATTTTGGTGCCTTGAACTTCATAAATTTCCAAAAGGGCCAAAGTTGGACAAAGTTGCAAAACATCTCACAAACCCTAATCCACTTGCTGCATTGCCTCTAATCCATTTCCATGGTTCTCCCTGATTCAAGCTGCAGCCAAGCCATGCTTTGTACCTTCACTTCCATAGCTCATACCTCTCTTACACCTAGACTTGACTTTTTGCAAAAACCCCCATACCAATCCCACAGTGCCACACCAACTATTATGACCAATCAAGACTTTACAAACACACTTCAAGCAAGCCATTTCATAACATCTTGGAGCCTGAAACACCCCACAAGTCAGCATACACAAAAATCCCTCCCTTTGCATTTTCTATCGAATCTCTCAACCCAACAACTCAAACTCAAAAATTCTTCCACCATTCATCTTAGAATGCATCACTGATCACAAACCACCCATTGCTGTGCCTTGAAAGCCATCATACACCAAACACGATTTTTCCCCTCTTGAACTGAACTGACTCAATTTCCCAAACCAGCTAAAATAAACTCCAAACAAGCTTCGCAAACACTTAAGGGAGGTCAGTAGAGGTGATTGGAAGCAAGGAGGCAGGCTGAAAGCTCCAAACTGAAAGCTTCACCTCAGGTAGCTTCGAAATTTATTTTTTCCAGAAGCTCTATTTTAAGTTCTCAACTTGTTAAGTTTGATCCCCTGAGTTCATTGAACTTTTTATTTTTGAAAATGATGAAGAATTGAGAGTGTATTGTTTGCCTGAAATTTCTGCCATTTTTGTTCATAGCTTCGAATCTTGTTAATGGTGAGAAATAAACTCCATTTGAGGGCAGGGATGAGCTTAGGGAGGTGAGAGGGAGTGATCTGGAGCTTTAGAGCTCCAGAAATGGCCTGGGGAGTGATTTGGGAAATTCTCAGGGGAGGTGTGGCCGGAGAAGATGACCGAAGGTCATTTCCGGCCACCTGAATGTCATTAAGTTGTTAATTACGATTTGGGTTTGGTTTGAATGTGAACCTTAGATCTTGTGGACTTTTGTTGACTCCCACGCGAATGGATGGCTCAGATTCATCACTTAAGCCCTAATCCACGTCATTTAGTTAATTAATTAGGTTTTTAAATTAATCTGGTCAGTTTGAATTGCAGCCGTTGGATGACGCGCCAGTCAAATCCCTCCAAAACCATTTGAATGTCAGCCTTCAGATTTGCATACTTTTCATTATTTTCATTTTTATTTCATTTTCTTTTCATTTTATTTATACGAATTATTTAAAATAGCAAAAATCATTTAAAAATTATGAAAATTTTTGTCCAAGATTTCATTAATTTTTAAAACCCAAAAATATTTTTATTTTTATTTTTTGCACTGAAAATTATTTTTAAATCATTTAAATGTTTATTTTTAATTAGTTAATGAAAATTAATTAATTAAAAATGCATTTAGGTATTTAAAAATCACCAAAAAATTCACATTGCGTTTAGAAACATTTAGAAACATTATCCAACTCTCAAACCAAATTTCTTTTTTGTTCTTGATGCCTTTTGATCATTTTCATTGGATTTAATTTCATTTTAAGGCAATATTTTGGTTCAACCTTTGAAAATTTCATTCTGCCTAACCATTGAGAGTTGGATGATGATTCTTCTTGCATTGCATCCTCCATAGCATGTAGTTTATAGGATAAAATTGGTTTAAATTGATCTTGCATTTCCAATTTGTTTGGTGTTTTTCTTGATGAGGTACCTTAAAACCCTAGCAATCTTAGGAAATTCATAACTTACACTAGGTTAAGAGTTGGATCCCCTCCTTTGGGCAGTGAGCTTGTATAGGTTTAGGGTACTTTGATTGCATTTTCAAATTTTTATCATGTCATTTGCTTCTGGTTTTGGATTTTTGCTTTGCATGATGCATGTAACCCTAATTTGTGCCTTCCTTTGCATCCATTTCTCATTTGCTTGCATCCATTGACTTGTCATGACATTTTGTGCATCCACATGATTCATAATACATCTTAGGACATTTTAGAATCATGTTTGATCATTGCATCTTTCATTTTCCATATTATATGTCCATTGCATTTCATAGCTTTTCATGTACATTCATGGTTCAAAGCATGCCTCATTTGCATCCTTATGCTTGTATGATCATTCTCATCCCTTGTCATGTGTTTGCATCATCTCTTAACATCATTAACCTCATGTAAATGCTCCTGACTTTGGTTTGCATCATGACATTTCATCCCATTTGCATTGCATTTCATTTCTTTTGCTAACTTTTCAGGTGGTAAGTTGTTTGAGAAGTGAATTTGCCTTCACTTCTCACAATCTCTTTTCATCTTTTGCATACTTTCTTTGCTGCCTTTTGTATGTGTATTAGAGTGAGCTTGCTCATTCATGTTCATCTCTTACTTTCTTCCTTCAAGCAACTTGTCTTCTTAAGTGAAGCAAGTTGTTTTGCTTCTCTTTGCTCCTTTCATCTGCTTCCTTCCTGGTGGTTTCTCTGAAGATCTTCTTGCAAACCTCATTAACCCTAGGAATGACCAAGCATGATAATACTTAGGGTTTGATTAGTCCCCCCCCATTTAGTTTTACCTTTGTGTCATCTTTGAGTCTTCTCTTCTCATCTCATAATCAGGGACTAAACCCTAAAGGCTTTAAGGCTTTGTGATTAAGCTTATGCCTGCATCCTTCTATTAGGATGGAGTGTATAACTTTAATCCTAAGTGTTAAACCCTTAATGTGTTTAAATCCTTTAATCAATTCACTTAATAATCATCAAGACATCAAACTTGTAACTTGGGCCTTGCATTAGGGTTCTAATTCTTCCTTAACTGGTTAAGAAGGACTAACCCTAGTGTTAATGGACAAGTCCCCCTCAAGTTGTCTTACAAACCATAAAAATCATTTCTTCATCTTATCATTAACTAAAATCCACCTAATAAAGGCTTTGTTTTGTCATGAGGTTAATCCCTAATCATGGATTAAGTTGAGGAGTCTTTCTCAGCTTAAATGTTCTCATCTATTATCCTTCTATTAGGATGGTGTAATGAGTCCATTAAATCCTTGATTATGGCTTAAACTCATTACTTAACACTAAACCAAAACAAAAAAAACATCTAAATAATCACAAGTAGGTTAATGATCCTAATCCTACATCATGGTAATTAAGTGTGAGATGCTGACTTCACACTTAAGGTATTCTCATTACCCCTAATCAGAGGGAAGATGTGATGAGTTTACTAACCTTTGGTTAGGCTTAAGCTAATTAACTTATGACAAACCTCAAAATCAATAAAAGATTGAAAACATAAAAACAAAAAATAATCTTCTCCTCCGGGATTCTTTTCTCATCTCATTCACTCACAAACGAGAACTTGCTTCTTCCGTCTAATGCAAGACAGTTTGCACCCAAGCCAGACAGGTCATGCACTTGAGCATAGACAAGTAAGCAGTTCACAAGTCAATCCATCTTTCAGTCTCTTTGAGTCGAACTACGGTGTTCTGACTTCCTCATTGCACGAGAGGATACGTAGGCATAACTTAACAGTTATCGAACAAAAGTCTCTGTATATTCCCCCTCTTCCAGTATTATTTTTTTAAGCCTCATAGTCTTGAGCATTTCATTCTTGTTCCTACACTGACACTTCTCTTATACACTTCACACTCTTTTTACACTGACACTTGCATTCTTTTCCAGCTTTGATACACAAATTGCACTTACACTACCCCTTTAAAACACAAATCTTTTAAGCGTGGATCCCGTCGAGTACGACAGACAACTTGGGTGCTAATACCTTCCCAGGTTGTAACCAACCCCCTTTCTCAGTCTTTCTGGTTCGCGACCGTCTTATCCATATCTTTCTAGGTCTATGCAGCATTACCTTTCCTCCGGGATAAAAATGCCTAGCTGGCGACTCTTTTCTCCTGAGTTCACCCTTGTGTGTTCTCTTCCTCTTTCGCCGACCGTTCGCGTCTGTACCCCATTTGACTTAGCCTCATTTGGTGGGAGCGACAGCTTGGCGACTCTGCTGGGGACCCTTATACTGTAACCAGGGCTTCTGGTTCTTTTTGTGGGTTCCTCCTAGCGCTTGTTTGTTTTGTGTTTACTGGGGTGTTATGTGCTAATTGTGTTTATATATTTGCTTTATTTACTGCTTTATGTACAATTATTTATTGCTTTCTTTACAACTTTATACATCCTACTGTCATACTGTCATCTTGCTGGATCTGGTTTTTTGTTTTGGTGGGTGGGGTTCTGCTGAGAGTTTAAGGTCCTATACCTGGGACCTGAGTGACACCTAGGCTAGAGTGGTTCATGTTCTTTCCCATTCCATTTCGGTCTGGTGCGGGAATATGAAACACGGTTCAGATATGGGTTTCTTCTTGAGAACTCTGTGCTACAGTTCTCCTGTAGTGCTAGAGCTATCTGGGAAGCCTGCTAAGTCTGGATGACCTTTATTATGACCTTCAAAAGCTGAGGTGAATTAGAGGAGGATCTTTTATGGTTATTGTAAACACTGTACCTCCGGGTTAGAAGTGTTTACACTTCTCATAATTGATCCAAGTATGAGGATCCTTGTTTTAGAACATCACCCGTGAGGGGGTTGGGCTGTTTACAGGTTTACAGGTACCATTGGCCACATCATACCCTGTTACTTGTTTGATTAAGAGTACCTCACTTTGGACAGTTCTTGTGATTTAACCCTGGACATGTGACTCTTTATTTGAGTCCCCCACCTTGGTTACTGGACTTCTAAACCTCCATCTGGACTTCTTGAACATACATGGACCTTATATATCAAGACAGATAATCAGATCCAGCTCTTGATCACAAACCCTTGCATATCATTTGCATACATCATCATTGCATCATTTAACATTTGTTTATTTGTTTTTCAGGGTATCCACATTACATTTGGCTTGGTTTTGACCCCTTCATCTGCAGAGACCTCTGTTATCAGTTAACTGTTTCAGCTATCTTTACCAGTTATCTGCTTCATCTATCTTCATCAGTTGCCTGCTTCAGCTACCTTCATCCTCAGTATCAGTCTTGATCCCTATCAGTACTTGTCTTCAGCTCTTCATCAACACTCATGTCTGCACCCAGGAAGAGCAACATTTCATACCATTTCTTTGAGCCTGTGTTGACTGGTATCAGGCAGGTCCAGGCACTTATCACTCCAGACCACATCCCATTATTCAGAGAGCATTATGGAAGCATCCTTGATATGGTTATGGACCTGGACCCTTCTCAGAGGAGTATGATCCACACCTGCCTACAGTTTTATGACCCTCCTTTGAGATGCTTCACTTTCCAGAACTTTCAGTTAGGACCTCTGCTAGAGGAGTTCTCATCATTGATTGGAGTACCTGTCAGGGGTGGTATCCCCTTCAACCCATAGATGACTTCTCCCAGCAATGGAGAAGTGGAAAAAGCACTGTACCTGGAGCCTATTTTGATTGAGCAGAACATGACAACAAAGGCTGGGATCCCTGGTTTGCACTTAGAATTTCTGACTTCTCAGGCCATCCTGAAGGCCTCCCTAGGAGAATGGAGGGCAGTTTGTGCATTGTTAGCCCTCAATATATATGGGGTTATACTATTTGCAGATGAGCCTAAGTTTATCAGCAAGAATGCCATTCATCTTTTCCTTCTGAGGAACCCAGTGCCCACATTGCTGGGAGATTTCTATTATTCTGTTCACCAAAGAAATGAGAAGCAAAGAGGGAAGTTGGTGAGATGATGTGCTCCTCTGTTTCATACTTGGCTACTCAAACACTTACCTAAGACTGATGCCTTCCTGAATCCTCACCAACAGAAGAATTGGGCTAAGAGACTTATTGCTTTGACTTCAAATGACATCAGATGGTGCACCCAGAGCACTAAGGGCAAGGACATCATCACTAGTTGTGGGCAGTACCCCAATGTACCTCTAGTAGGAGTGAAGGGTTGCATCAATTACAATCCTTTGCTGTTTAAGAGACAACTGGGCTATGCTTTGGTACACCCTCCTAGAGTGCAAGATCTAGCTGAGACCCTGTATTGTGAGATAAAGCCTAATCTAGCTGTTGTCAGACAAGCATCCTGGGCTTGGGACAACATCCAGACCAAAGGGATGACCATTCTTGGGAGGTGCAATAATGTGGCTTCAGCTCAGTATTATGAATGGTCTCATGCTAGAGCTCAGATTTCTGGGATGCCCTTTACCATTGAGGATACACCTGGACCTTCCACAGTACAGCCAGCAGCCACTGTCAGCCTGGAAGAATTTGAGAAGCTGAAGGAAAGGAATGAGAATCTGTCTCAAGCTCTGAAGAAGACCCTCTGGGAGAGGAGTGATGGTCGTCTGGACATTGAAAGGTTGGAAAAGCTTAAAGTGGAGCATCTGACCAGGATTGAGAAAGCAGAGGACTATATCAATAAATCAAGAGTTGGGGAGCAAATATTGAAGAATGCCTGTAAGGAGGCCAAACTTCAGAAGGCTAGGACTGATCTCTATCTGCAAGAAAGTCAAGCTAGGTGGATCAGGATCACTGAAGCTCGTACTCAAGAAGATAAGAGAACTCAAGCCAGGATTGAGCAGTTGGAGGCCACTGAAAAGAAGCAACAGGAAGCTTTGTTGGAAGCCCAGAAGGAGATTTTAGAATTGAAGCTTAGGGATGGTTTGAAGAGGTCAAAGGGCCAAGACAGGCACAAGAAGCTGACCACTGCTATCGCCACCAGAAACCTTCTTATCAGGACTATTACAGAGCATCCGGCTGGCCCTGTAACTGAGGCACTTTTGAAGGAGGTTAAGGAGGATGAGTTTGGATTAGATGTTTGATTTCTTTGCTTGTTGTTCATTTCCATTTCATGTACTTTTCTTTTGTTGTATTTTGACCCCTCAGGGGCATGGGTTGTAAAAAACAGACTATGTGTTACACACCATTTGAAATATATTTGTTAGTTTGTTTCCATTTGGGTTTTCTTTTCTCAAGCAACATCAAAGCATCTTCCTCGAGGTCTGGAAAGGTCAAAACCAAGAACCAAGCCGGATACCTTGGAAAATAAATAAGCATACTTCATTGCATACTAACTTTTGTTTTGTTTTGTAGGTTTTGTTATTATTTTGTCTGTTTCTAACTCTGTTGTGATTCAGGAAATATTGCTCGCAGAAGAGTGTTCCCCATCAGCCGTGCACACCGGTATCCTACACGCAACAACCTTCCGGGTATTATAATGGAGCAAGTACAGCAAGACCTGACAGAGGTCAGAACCCAGATGGCTAATGAAAGGGTGGAGATGAGAAACCAAATGGCCCAATTCATGACAGTAATGACTGGTCTGGCTCAGACCCAAGAGAGGCTAAGGGCATTGGTAGAAAGACAAACCCCCGAAGAACCTCATCCTGGGACTGGAGGAACAAGCAACAATGAGAGGGGACAGTCTCATGTTAATCCACTTGTATTTGGACCTCATCTAGATCCTGAAGTCAACATCCCGGCTAATGTGCAAGGAAATACCACTGGGGGAGAATCTTACAAGAAGACCCCCAAGAGGAGCAATTCACTGTCATGGGAGCTGGTGATGAAGTCTATGATAGGAGGTTTGATGAAATTGCTGAGAAGTTGAGATCTCTGGAGTCTCAAAATTCCCTGGGTTTTGATGTCATGGATATGGGGTTAGTAGACGGGGTAAGGATTCCCCACAAGTTTAAACCCCAGTGCTTCGAGAAATACAATGGAACTTCCTGTCCACGAACTCACTTACAACCCTTCCTAGGAAGACTTGAAGCATATACCATGGACGAAAAACTGTGGATGTTCTATTTTGAAGATAGTTTGACTGGGGCTTCAAGAGAGTGGTATTCACACTTGACCAGAGCTACTATCAGATGCTGGAAGGACCTAGCTGAAGCCTTCATCAGGCAGTACCAATACAACCTGGATATGGCTCCTAACAGGACCCTCCTAATGGGGATGTCTCAATCCTCCAGAGAAAGCTTCAGGGAATATGCCCAGAGGTGGAGACAGCTTGCTGCTGCTGTCCAACCACCCATGTCGGAAAGAGAAATGGCCGACATGTTCATGAATACCTTGCAAGGAACATACATTGATAGGTTGGCTGCCTTTTCTTCTACTAGCTTCGCAGACGTGGTTATAGCTGGTGAAAGAATTGAAAGTCTGCTAAAGATGGGCAAGATTTCTGATAATGGTGCAAGTTCGTCCAGTAACTCCAGGAAGCCTTTTGTGGGACCTAGAAGAACCGGTGAGACAAATGCCCTTCATGCCAGCAGGGGCAGACCTCAGTATGTCCACAGATCAGTAGCGGCTGTCACTATTCCAGCTCCGATTCCTCAGTAACCAGCATATCAACAACCACAACAACCACATTACCAACAGCAAGTTCAGTATCCGCCACAGAGAACCTACAACAATAATAACAGCAATCAACAGCAAAGACCCTTTCAGCAAAGACCATCACAGGCAAATAAGGTGGTTGACCCTATCCCTATGCCTTATGCTGCCTTACTGCCACAACTCCTGAAACTCAACTTGGTTGAATTAAGGACATTGGCACCACCAGATCCCTCCAATCTTCCAAGGAATTATGATGTCAACGCCAGATGTGCTTTCCACTCCAATGCACCTGGCCACAATACGGAGAAGTGCAGGGCCTTGCAAATGAAAGTCCAAGACCTGGTGGATTCTAAAGCCCTCAACTTTGCACCCCCTCCAAGTGTCACCAAGAATCCCATGCCCAATCATGGAGGGCCAAGAATTAATGCCATTGAGGAAGACAAGCCATCTTTCTTAATCACCAGTGTTGGACAGATTCGGACACCTCTGGTCGAAATTAAAGCTTAGCTTCTAGAGTACCAGATGTTCCCCGGGTGTGAGCTCGGTTGTGGGTATTGCAACATTGCAGTCAATGGGTGTGATAATTTGAGAAGCGGCATAGATGGTCTTATCAAAAGTGGTATCCTTCAGATCTCAACAACGACGCCTACAAGTCCAACAATTCCTTTGACAACAATTCCTGATTCTTCTACAACAGCAACAACGATCATTCCAACCGATTCATCAATATCATCAACAATGGCTTCATCTATCACTTCAACAAGTCAAGTTTCAACAACCATTTCTTCTACAACATCAGCATCCTTTTTATCAGCAGAATCTTCTACAACACCAACAGAAATTAATGAAGATATCTCAGCAGTCACCATTTACTATGATCCATCAGATGTTCCTCCAAACAACAACTTTCAGCAACAAACAGTGGCACCTCCTGCCAGGTCACCAGTCACCATTTACTACGATCCGCACACCGTTACAGTACCCTCCTCTGCAGCAGTCAGTCCAGTTACCATCACGGTGCCTGGACCCGTTCCATATGAAAGCAGTAATGCCACACCTTGGCATTATGGCTCTGATCTCTACTGCAACGGGGAGAAAATCACTTTGGATTCTTCAACCTCTTCTCCACAGATTGATAATGTTGGGGGAGGCGGAGGCTTCACCAGAAGCGGACGCCTTTTTGCCTCACAAGTGCAAAGACCTAATGCTGAAGCAGAAGCTGCTGCCAAAGCAAAGGGAAAGAGTGTGATATTTGAAGAGCCGGCTGTCAAAGAAACCCAGAAGACATATTTTGAGCAAGATGTAGACGAGTTTATGAGAATCATAAAGAGAAGTGATTACAAGGTGGTGGATCAGCTTCACCAAACTCCCTCAAAAATCTCCATATTATCCCTATTGATGTGTTCTGAAGCTCACAGGGATGCATTATTGAAAGCCCTGCACGCAGCATACGTGCCAGAGGAGATCATTGTTAATCAGCTAGAAATTGTGGTGGCGAATGTCAACACCAGTCATGGACTGGGCTTCACCAATGCTGACTTAACAACGGAGGGACGTAACCACAACAAGGCTTTACATATCACCTTGGAATGCAAGGGTGCTGTTCTATCACATGTACTGGTGGACACTGGGTCTTCGCTCAATGTTCTACCAAAGAAAGCCTCAGTGAAGCTTGAGTATGATGGCTTGGCACTGCGTCCGAGTAATTTGGTGGTGAGAGCATTTGATGGCTCTAAACGATCAGTGCTAGGGGAGATTTATCTGCCTGTGATGATTGGCCCGCAGACTTTTAAAATTACCTTCTATGTGATGGACATTCAGCTGGCCTACAGCTGTTTGTTGGGTAGACCTTGGATCCATGCCGCTGGCGCTGTTACGTCTACCCTTCACCAGAAGCTGAAATTCGAGTGGGAAGGCCAGATCATCCCCATCTGTGGTGAAGAAGACATATTTGTTAGCCATCTGGCTACGTACAAGTACATAGAAATGGACGGAGAGATCCATGAAACTATGAGCAAGGGGTTTGAGGCCCTGAACATAAATGAAGCATCTGCTGTACTGGGAACCTCCATGACGTCTTATCAGCAAGCCCGGAAGGTTGTTGAAGAGGGTATTGCCCAAGGCTGGGGCAAGCTGTTGCCCGTGGAAAAGAAGGAAGACAGATTTGGGTTGGGTTACAGACCAACTCAACAAGATCAACCAGAGGCTGCAAAGGAGCCCAAGTTTATTAGTGGGGGGATGCTCACCCCGGATGCTGTGAATAGCTTGGAAGACGAGTCAGAAGACGAGTGCAACCTGGAAAGCTGGATACGTCCAAGGATCCCGGGGAGCCATGCCTCAAACTGGTCTTCCCAGGAAATTATAAGGGTTACTCCTGCAGAGTAATTATTATTTCCTGTATTTTAAAGCATGCATCAAGTCTCTCATCTTGCCCAAGATGACAAGACTCATTTTGTAATCGGGCCATCTTGTATTTTGTGCAAAGATCAATTATGAATATCAGGACATCTTTTGCAAATGAGTCTTTTCTTTTCCGCTCACTGTTTTTCATTTTTCATTTTTTGTACAAAAATAAAATGGCAATGTTTTTCAGAATAAATAACTTCATTTTCACTTTTTTCTAAATAAGATAAAACTGATCACTAAAATAAACCAATCTAAACCCTTGCAGAAAGTGCCCTTCAGACTGCACCGATAACAACACTGCTATGACTTCGTATGACTTTGACAATCCAATCAATCAAACTGACGAAGGGGTTGAAGAAGATTATGAGCTTCCTGAAGAGCTAGCCAGGTTGTTAAGGCAAGAGGATAAGGTTATCACCCCTCATCAGGAGGAGGTCGAAACAGTTAATCTTGGTACGGAAGAAGATGTGAAAGAAGTTAAGATCGGGGCCTGCCTACAAGATTCAGTAAAAGAGCAATTGATTGATATGCTTCGGGAGTATGTGGATGTCTTTGCTTGGTCTTATCAGGATATGCCAGGGTTGGATACCGATATTGTCATGCACAAGCTGCCTTTGAAAGAAGACTGCCCACCGGTTAAACAGAAGTTGCGCCGTACCCGCCCAGATATGGCAATGAAGATAAAAGAAGAGGTACAAAAACAGTGGGACGCCGGTTTCCTTGTTGTAACTATCTATCCGCCGTGGGTTGCTAATATTGTACCTGTGCCTAAGAAAGACGGCAAGGTGAGGATGTGTGTGGACTACCGGGATCTGAACAGAGCCAGCCCGAAAGATGACTTCCCATTACCTCACATTGATGTATTGGTTGATAATACGGCTCAGTTCTCGGTGTTCTCCTTCATGGACGGATTTTCAGGATATAATCAGATCAAGATGTCGCCTGAAGACATGGAGAAGACAACTTTCATCACACCCTGGGGCACATTCTGTTATAAGGTGATGCCATTCGGACTGAAGAATGCTGGTGCAACTTATCAACGGGCTATGGTAACATTATTCCATGACATGATCCATAAAGAAATTGAATGTTATGTGGATGACATGATTGCCAAGTCCCTCACGGAAGAAGACCACCTGGTGAATCTGCTGAAGTTATTCAAGCGTCTGAGGAAGTATCAACTGAAGTTAAACCCCAACAAGTGCACATTTGGGGTGCGATCTGGTAAGCTGCTGGGATTTATTGTAAGTGAGAAAGGGATTGAAGTTGACCCTGATAAAGTTAAAGCCATTCAAGAAATGCCTGCACCGAAGACAAAAAAAGAAGTTCGAGGGTTTCTAGGTAGATTGAACTACATTTCAAGGTTCATATCTCACCTTACAGCAACCTGTGAACCCTTGTTCAAATTGTTAAGAAAAGAACAAACGGTCAGGTGGAACGAAGACTGCCAGAGGGCTTTTGACAAAATCAAGGAATACTTGCAAGAGCCTCCGATCCTTATGCCTCCAGTTGAAATAAGACCTCTAATAATGTACTTGACAGTATTAGAAGAGTCAATGGGGTGTGTGCTGGGCCAGCATGACGAGTATGGTCGAAAAGAGTATGCAATATACTACCTAAGCAAAAAGTTTACCGACTGTGAACAACGTTATTCACTGCTCGAGAAAACTTGATGTGCTTTGGCGTGGGCTGCTCGCCGACTAAGGCAGTATATGTTGACCCACACTACTTTATTGATATTAAAGATGGACCCAGTTAAGTACATTTTTGAGAAGCCAGCACTTACCGGACGGGTTGCAAGATGGCAAATGATCCTCACAGAATATGACATCCAGTACACATCTCAGAAAGCAATCAAAGGCAGTGTACTGTCTGACTATCTTGCTGAGCAACCTATTGATGATTACCAGCCTATGAGATTTGACTTCCCTGATGAAGACATCATGTTCGTAAAAGCAAAAGATCACGAAGAGCCTGTTCACACTGAAGGGCCTGACCCAGAAGAGGAATGGACTATGATGTTTGATGGGGCTGTTAACATGAATGGTCGTGGTGTTGGTGCAGTACTCATTACACCTAAGGGAGTTCACATGCCTTTCTCGGCAAAGCTCACCTTTAACTGCACTAACAACGAAGCTGAATACGAAGCTTGTATTATGGGTCTTGAGGAAGCCATTGACCTCAGGATCAAGACTTTGATTGTGTTAGGGGATTCAGCTCTGGTAATTAATCAAACCAACGACAAATGGTACACACACCAGGATCATCTGATACCTTACAGGGATTATACAAGGAGGTTATTGACTTTCTTCACAATGGTCAAGCTTGAGTATATCCCTCGGGACGAGAATCAGTTTGCAGATGCTCTGGCTACCATTTCATCCATGATCAAAGTTCAAGCTGCCAACTTCGTACCTCGGATCTCAGTGTCCAGACTTGATAGACCAGCATATGTATTTGCAGCAGATGTTGCCAAAGATGATAAGCCTTGGTTCCATGATATCAAATGCTTCTTGGAGGATCAAACATACCCACCTGGGGCATCTTCCAATGACAAGAAGACACTAAGAAGGCTTGCTGGTAGTTTCTTCCTGAATACTGATGGTTCCCTGTACAAGAGAAACTTTGATATGGTACTTCTCAGGTGCGTTGATAGAACAGAAGCAGACTTGTTGATGCACGAGGTGCACGAAGGATCCTTTCGTACCCATGCAGGAGGGCATGCGATGGCTAAAAAGTTGTTAAGATCAGGCTATTACTGGATCACAATGGATGCAAACTGTTGTGCCTATGCCAGGAAATGCCATAAATGCCAGATTTACGCGGATAAAGTGCATGTGCCTCCAAATCCTCTGAATGTAATGTCTTCACCCTGGCCCTTTGCCATGTGGGGCATTGATATGATTGGCAAGATTGAACCGAATGCTTCCAATGGCCACAGATTCATCCTGGTTGCCATTGACTACTTCACCAAGTGGGTTGAAGCAGCTTCATATGCCAATGTTACAAGACAAGTGGTAGCCCGATTTCTAAAGAGAGACATCATCTGTCGGTATGGAGTGCCCGAGCGAATCATTACCGATAATGGTTCCAACTTGAACAACAAAATGATGGCAGAGCTATGCCGGGACTTCAAGATACAACACCACAATTCTTCTCCTTACAGGCCAAAGATGAACGGCGTTGTCGAGGCAGCTAATAAGAATATCAAGAAGATTGTACAAAAGATGGTGGTTACCTATAGAGACTGGCATGAAATGCTACCATTTGCCTTGCATGGGTACCGTACGTCAATCAGAACATCCACTAGGGCAACACCGTATCAGCTTGTGTATGGTATGGAGGCAGTCCTACCGGTTGAAGTTGAATTACCTTCCCTGCGGGTACTGATGGATGTTAAGCTGAACGAAGCAGAATGGGTCCAATCCCGATACGAACAACTAAGTTTGATTGAAGAGAAGAGATTGGCTGCAATCTGTCATGGGCAGCTATATCAGAAAAGAACGAAGAAAGCCTTCGATCAGAAAGTCAGACTCCAAGAGTACCAAGTAGGAGATATTGTACTGAAAAGACTCCTCCCTCCTCATACAGACCACAGGGGCAAGTGGACTCCGAACTATGAAGGGCCATTTGTAGTAAAGAAAGTTTTCTCCGGTGGAGCACTGATGCTCAGTACTATGGATGGTGAAGATTTCCTGTCCCCCGTGAATTCAGATGCAGTTAAAAAAATACTTCGCATGAAAATGACCCGCTGGACATAAAAACAAAATGTAAGTCCAGGCAAAAATAGGGCATCCCGGCGAGTCAAAAACAGAATAAAAGACTCGGGCAAAAATAAGGGAAAATAAACAAAAAAAATGTACACCCGCTGAGTTGGAAAGCCGCATTGGACAACTCAGGCAAAAATGGGTATCCCGATGGATTGAAAACCCAAAAGGGCGATCCATGCAAAATAAGGGAATAAGCAAACAACTGCACTCTGAATTCATCTGTATCACTTACAACTTGGTAAGCTTCGAAAGGATCAAGCTTCTTTCAGAATCAGCCTTCTTCAGAAAGCAAGGTGAGAAGAACGTCAAAAGTCATACGAGTCATAGCAAAAGGGAAGCTCCCTGAAGCGTCATCAACATTGCCAGCATCTTTTTGTCTTTCAAATTGTAACGATCTCCTCATTTCAGGAGATCCGTTTCTCTGACTGTATCTTGCCACTTCAGGGCACACAAATTAATAAAATCAGATTTTCAGTCATGTTTCGTCTTATACATTCTATTTTCATTTGAAAAAATGTCCGATGTCTTTAAGATACTGATTGCATAAATACAGATGCTTCTCTTCTAAAAAATACGTGCTTACAGGAAATACACTTACTCCCGGGAGTGTCTAAACTCTTATGATGGAATCTGGTAAGGAATACCTCGGGATTACTTGTGCGTTTTTCTGTCTTTTCAGGATTGCAGGTATTCAAAGCACAACATAGGGCATGAAATCTTCACCCCAGCAACCTGGCAAATCTTTATCTACTCAGTCTATCTCACAGTTAGCACCGAAGGTGCTTTCTCCCCAGCTGAGTTGCCATTCATTATCCCTCCTCAGCCAAGTACAAAAGCCAGGGAACCATCTCCCCACAGAGTGTCAACCTCTACCCGGAAGAGCAACGCGTGAAGAAATCACAACAGAGTGAAGAAAGCTGCTACAAACCCCAGCTGGGTCCCTCATTACTAAGACGGGTCTATCATTGACCTACTCCCCATGCAGAGTCACATCTTATCAGATCTACCGATGATCTCATCCCCAGCTGGGATATCCACTTCAAGCGGATCAGCCAGAGATCTTCACGGCAATGGGATCCGAATCCCGGATCGTTATCTTTGCATAATCATGGCATTTGCATCATATTCCCCCACAAAGCGTAGCATTCCGTCTAACGCTGAGCATTACGACAAAAATCAAGCATATTGCATAAACATAAGTCATGATTCTGAATCAAACACTTGTAAATACTGACAATCCATCAGTTATATACAAAATGCTCCCCAAAATTCCCCGACAGAGAGCCAAGGCATTTTCCCTAAAAGATACAGATACTTCCTGACACCCGTCCGTGTCGTATCCCCAGCAGAAAGCCAAAGCGTCTCCTTTGCACTCACAGATACATATCTATACAAATTCCCTGACACCAGTCCGTGTCACCTTCCCCAACATAGTTACCTAAACACTTTGTAAATCATACACTTGTTTATAATATACCTTTTCCGACACTCGTCCGTATTACTCATCATCTTTTTTACTCATACAAATACTCGTCCGTATCTTGTATACACCACTCAAATCCCCTCAGATTCGACACTCGTCCGTGTTCTCTGTTAACCAGTTGGTACTCGTCTGTATCATCATCTCAGAACATGCGTCAAGCGTTTGTTTCTACCTGATACTCGTCCGTATCATAGTCTTAAGGATGCTCGTTCGCATCTTTAATCCATACGCAATATCAGATACTGTTACCTCTTTTTAGAATTTAGACACTCGTCTGTGTCTATTATTCCCCAGAAGAGTCCCCTTAGATCCGACACTCGTCTGTGTTCTTTGTTAACCAGTTGATACTCGTCCGTATCATCATCTCTGAACATGTGTCAGTGTTTGTTTCTACCTGATACCCGTCCGTATCATAGTCTTAAGGATGCTCGTCCGCATCTTTAATCTATACACAATGTCAAACACTTATACCTTTCATTTCTTGGATGAAAACACTCGTCCGTGTTTACTATTCCCCAGCAAAGTCCCCCAACAAAACTTGTTGAACTATTTCCTTTCTATCTGACATTCGTCCTATGTCATGATACCTTTGCGGCAGCCGTACCCTGCCAGGTGATTGTCCTTCACCTTTTTGATGATCGTCCTTCATCATTCCCAGTGGAGTCTCTATCCATTGGAACCCCTCCTTATTCGACATTCGTCCTATGTCGTGATATTTTTTAGCAGCCGTACCCTGCTAGGTGATCGTCCTTCACCTCTTGATGATCGTCCTTCATCATTTTATCTGATGGTCGTCCCCATCGTTGATCTTGTTATTCGTCCTATGTCATGATAAACCCTGAGAGCAGCCGTACCCTGCTAGGTGATCGTCCTTCACCTCTTGATGATCGTCCTTCATTATGCTTATCCGATGGCCGTCCCTATCGTCGACCTTTGTTATCCGACATTCGTCCTATGTCGTGGTACTTTCGGCAGCCGTACCCTGCCAGGTGATCGCCCTTCACCTTAGATGACCGTCCCTCATCTTATCCCCAACAGAACAGCCGTCCCCTGCTAGGTGATCGTCCTTCACCTTTGATGACCGCACCTCATCATTTTATTTCATTTATCTATAATCCCTAGAAAGTCTTACTTGATGGCCGTCCCCATCATAATCTCTTATATCCCTAGCATGTCGGCCGTCCCCGTCATTGCTTTATCCCCAGCAGTCGTCCTCTGCTCGACGGTCGTCCTCCGTCGCCCGCACTTTATAATCATACTTTACTTCCCTTTACAATCTATATCCCTTTTCTTCTTCATTCTGTGAGTGCAAATTTTGGACTGTCTTTGGTATTCAACCACAAGTTATCTTGTTTGTCTGATAAGCCGTCGCTTACATCCTGCACAGCTAACTCATGTTTGAATAGGGGAAGCTGTAAACACCCCAAATTTTCCCTCACCCATTCACCATGGCTTGTGATCTTTTCATATGCATAAATTCAATCATATCATCTCATACCACATTTTTGATTCACTGCATTGCTTCTAAGTCATCTGCATCTAGGGTTTGTGACCTGAGCTATCCCTGAGCCATTTGAGCCACTCCAAAGGTCATCAATCACTTCAAAGGGGTCCATGTATGTTCAAGTATCATCTTATATCCCCACAAAGTCAAGAAAGTCAGAGAATCATAAGAACTGAGAATGGCATGGAAGCAGAGCCAGGTTTAACTGCACAGATGACCTAGAATTAGGGTTTTGGTTTCAAGGGCCATAAATCCAAATTTTTTGGTCATTCTTGTTTCTATTGGTCTCTATATGGTATAGGGATCATGAATATCAATTTTCATGAAGAAATTCCATGGGGAAGGCATCTGATCAAGAGTTGACTTCTTGAGCAAGTCAGTGTGAAATCAGGGCATCTGAGGCCCCCAGTGATCCAACCAAAGGGTGTTCTTCATCATTTTGAATGTGTATGATCTTTATTTGATCATAGAAGATGTTATAAGTTCACAAAATTGAAGAATTTCAAGCCATTTGCAAAGTTGCTTTTTTGGGAAAGTGACTTGTAATGAAAACTTGCCATTTTGGGAAAGTTTTTCAACCTCCTCAAATTGATTCAAAAATGCTTCAAATGAGAAAACTTTGGTCATGAAAGTTGTAGAATGGATCATTCCCTTTTCAAAAAGTACAAGAACTTGTCCTAATTCATTTTGGATCAAAAGTTATGGCTTGTCAAAATTGGGAAAAATCACATAATTTCAAGTTTTGTACCAAAGAGGCATTTTGCAAAATGGTATGATCAAGCATTCTAAAGACTTCAAATGTGCACAAACTCTTCACAACATGATCATGTGACTTCTAAAAATCAGAATTGGCCAAAGAATTATGCATTTTGGTGCCTTGAACTTCATAAATTTCCAAAAGGGCCAAAGTTGGACAAAGTTGCAAAACATCTCACAAACCCTAATCCACTTGCTGCATTGCCTCTAATCCATTTCCATGGTTCTCCCTGATTCAAGCTGCAGCCAAGCCATGCTTTGTACCTTCACTTCCATAGCCCATACCTCTCTTACACCTAGACTTGACTTTTTGCAAAAACACCCATACCAATCCCACAGTGCCACACCAACTATTCTGACCAATCAAGACTTTACAAACACACTTCAAGCAAGCCATTTCATAACATCTTGGAGCCTGAAACACCCCACAAGTCAGCATACACAAAAATCCCTCCCTTTGCATTTTCTATCGAATCTCTCAACCCAGCAACTCAAACTCAAAAATTCTTCCACCATTCATCTTAGAATGCATCACTGATCACAAACCACCCCTTGCTGTGCCTTGAAAGCCATCATACACCAAATACGATTTTTTCCCCTCTTGAACTGAACTGACTCAATCTCCCAAACCAGCCAAAATAAACTCCAAACAAGCTTCGCAAACACTTGAGGGAGGTCAGTAGAGGTGATTGGAAGCAAGGAGGCAGGCTGAAAGCTCCAAACTGAAAGCTTCACCTCAGGTAGCTTCAAAATTTATTTTTTCTAGAAGCTCTATTTTAAGTTCTCAACTTGTTAAGTTTGATCCCCTGAGTTCATTGAACTTTTTATTTTTGAAAATGATGAAGAATTGAGAGTGTATTGTTTGCCTGAAATTTCTGCCATTTTTGTTCATAGCTTCAAATCTTGTTAATGGTGAGAAATAAACTCCATTTGTTGGCAGGGATGAGCTTAGGGAGGTGAGAGGGAGTGATCTGGAGCTTTAGAGCTCCAGAAATGGCCTGGGGAGTGATTTGGGAAATTCTCAGGGGAGGTGTGGCCGGAGAAGATGACCGGAGGTCATTTCCAGCCACCTGAATGTCATTAAGTTGTTAATTACGATTAGGGTTTGGTTTGAATGTGAACCTTAGATCTTGTGGACTTTTGTTGACTCCCGCGCGAATGGATGGCTCAGATTCATCACTTAAGCCCTAATCCACGTCATTTAGTTAATTAATTAGGTTTTTAAATTAATCTGGTCAGTTTGAATTGCAGCCGTTGGATGACGCGCCAGTCAAATCCCTCCAAAACCATTTGAATGTCAGCCTTCAGATTTGCATACTTTTCATTATTTTCATTTTTATTTCATTTTCTTTTCATTTTATTTATACGAATTATTTAAAATAGCAAAAATCATTTAAAAATTATGAAAATTTTTGTCCAAGATTTCATTAATTTTTAAAACCCAAAAATATTTTTATTTTTATTTTTTGCACTGAAATTATTTTTAAATCATTTAAATGTTTATTTTTAATTAGTTAATGAAAATTAATTAATTAAAAATGCATTTAGGTATTTAAAAATCACCAAAAAATTCACATTGCATTTAGAAACATTTAGAAACATTATCCAACTCTCAAACCAAATTTCTTTTTTGTTCTTGATGCCTTTTGATCATTTTCATTGGATTTAATTTCATTTTAAGGCAATATTTTGGTTCAACCTTTGAAAATTTCATTTTGCCTAACCATTGAGAGTTGGATGATGATTCTTCTTGCATTGCATCCTCCATAGCATGTAGTTTATAGGATAAAATTGGTTTTAATTGATCTTGAATTTCCAATTTGTTTGGTGTTTTTCTTGATGAGGTACCTTAAAACCCTAGCAATCTTAGGAAATTCATAACTTACACTAGGTTAAGAGTTGGATCCCCTCCTTTGGGAAGTGAGCTTGTATAGGTTTAGGGTATCTTTGATTGCATTTTCAAATTTTTATCATGTCATTTGCTTCTGGTTTTGGATTTTTGCTTTGCATGATGCATGTAACCCTAATTTGTGCCTTCCTTTGCATCCATTTCTCATTTGCTTGCATCCATTGACTTGTCATGACATTTTGTGCATCCACATGATTCATAATACATCTTAGGAAATTTTAGAATCATGTTTGATCATTGCATCTTTCATTTGCCATGTTATATGTCCATTGCATTTCATAGCTTTTCATGTACATTCATGGTTCAAAGCATGCCTCATTTGCATCCTTATGCTTGTATGATCATTCTCATCCTTTGTCATGTGTTTGCATCATCTCTTAACATCATTAACCTCATGTAAATGCTCCTGACTTTGGTTTGCATCATGACATTTCATCCCATTTGCATTGCATTTCATTTCTTTTGCTAACTTTTCAGGTGGTAAGTTGTTTGAGAAGTGAATTTGCCTTCACTTCTCACAATCTCTTTTCATCTTTTGCATACTTTCTTTGCTGCCTTTTGTATGTGTATTAGAGTGAGCTTGCTAATTCATGTTCATCTCTTACTTTCTTCCTTCAAGCAACTTGTCTTCTTAAGTGAAGCAAGTTGTTTTGCTTCTCTTTGCTCCTTTCATCTGCTTCCTTCCTGGTGGTTTCTCTGAAGATCTTCTTGCAAACCTCATTAACCCTAGGAATGACCAAGCATGATAATACTTAGGGTTTTATTAGTCCCCCCATTTAGTTTTACCTTTGTGTCATCTTTGAGTCTTATCTTCTCATCTCATAATCAGGGACTAAACCCTAAAGGCTTTAAGGCTTTGTGATTAAGCTTATGCCTGCATCCTTCTATTAGGATGGAGTGTATAACTTTAATCCTAAGTGTTAAACCCTTAATGTGTTTAAATCCTTTAATCAATTCACTTAATAATCATCAAGACATCAAACTTGTAACTTGGGCCTTGCATTAGGGTTCTAATTCTTCCTTAACTGGTTAAGAAGGACTAACCCTAGTGTTAATGGACAAGTCCCCCTCAAGTTGTCTTACAAACCATAAAAATCATTTCTTCATCTTATCATTAACTAAAATCCACCTAATAAAGGCTTTGTTTTGTCATGAGGTTAATCCCTAATCATGGATTAAGTTGAGGAGTCTTTCTCAGCTTAAATGTTCTCATCTATTATCCTTCTATTAGGATGGTGTAATGAGTCCATTAAATCCTTGATTATGGCTTAAACTCATTACTTAACACTAAACCAAAACAACAAAAACATCTAAATAATCACAAGTAGGTTAATGATCCTAATCCTACATCATGGTAATTAAGTGTGAGATGCTGACTTCACACTTAAGGTATTCTCATTACCCCTAATCAGAGGGAAGATGTGATGAGTTTACTAACCTTTGGTTAGGCTTAAGCTCATTAACTTATGACAAACCTCAAAATCAATAAAATATTGAAAACACAAAAACAAACAATAATCGTCTCCTCCGGGATTCTTTTCTCATCTCATTCACTCACAAACGAGAACTTGCTTCTTCCGTCTAATGCAAGACAGTTTGCACCCAAGCCAGACAGGTCATGCACTTGAGCATAGACAAGTAAGCAGTTCACAAGTCAATCCATCTTTCAGTCTCTTTGAGTCGAACTACGGTGTTCTGACTTCCTCATTGCACGAGAGGATACGTAGGCATAACTTAACAGTTATCGAACAAAAGTCTCTGTATATTCCCCCTCTTCCAGTATTATTTTTTTAAGCCTCATAGTATTGAGCATTTCATTCTTGTTCCTACACTGACACTTCTTTTATACACTTCACACTCTTTTTACACTGACACTTGCATTCTTTTCCAGCTTTGATACACAAATTGCACTGACACTACCCCTTTAAAACACAAATCTTTTAAGCGTGGATCCCGTCGAGTACGACGGATAACCTGGGTGCTAATACCTTCCCAGGTTGTAACCAACCCCCTTTCTCAGTCTTTCTGGTTCGCGACCGTCTTATCCATATCTTTCTAGGTCTATGCAGCATTACCTTTCCTCCGGGATAAAAATGCCTAGCTGGCGACTTTTTTCTCCTGAGTTCACCCTTGTGTGTTCTCTTCCTCTTTCGCCGACCGTTCGCGTCTGTACCCCATTTGACTTAGCCTCATTTGGTGGGAGCAACAATTACCTTGGTCCGGGCACCGACTATGAGTGAAACTCCAAAATCTGATTGGTCCCCCAAACCAATAGATCACAGACACACCCCGTATTTATTCGATCACATCCAATTAATGCAAAAATGCACGCCAAACACTTAGCGTTTAAAACACAAAGAAAACAGTCCTCCGACGGACGAGCAGTTAAACATAAAATATTGTAAAATAAACGAACATTAATAACACCAATTTTCGCTACAAAAATGCGACCTCAAAGGACCGACTTGTTCATAATTACTTACAAAGGGGACCACGCCCCCAAAAAGAAACATAATAAATTACAAGCCACGCAGGCCAAAAACTAATTATTCTCGCCATCAGGGCGACCCTCACCCTGGTCCGGCTGCACTTCTAGTTGACCGGGCTGAACAGTTGCCCCAGGCTGAGAATCCTCCACGACCAAGTCCGAGGGAGCCACAATCTGGCCATCCTCGACTTTGTAGAGGTAGCTGATTCGGCTGGTGTCCAAGGCTAGGTCGGGATGAAGAGCCCTTATTTGATCCACAACATTCTGGAAACTGAGCTCAGTCGACGAGTTCAGATCTTCCATATCTCGGTCGATCCGAGCAAGGAACTGTGCCCTTGTCACCATACTCTTGGTTTCAGCATCTTCATCCTCCTTCGGACAAAAGGCATCCTTCAACTTTTTGCTCTGCTCCAGAACCCTCTTCTTGTCAACCTCCAGTTTGGTAATAACATTTCCCCGCTCGGTCAGCTCTTTGGCCGTGGTAGTGGCTTCTTCAGTGGTCGTCTTTAACTTCTCCCCGGCTGCAGCCAGCTGCTCATTCAGCTTCGCTATCTCCCTCTCTTGCCCGGGATTTCCTTCAGCCGTCTACAAGGCTATCGACAGGACCCGCATCACAGCACTCGCATCCTGGGCCAAAGACAGTCGCCGAGCAGGACGATCCATCACCTCTAGATACAGGGAGTCTGCACGGTCCACCTCCATGCTCGTCCCTTCAAAGAAGTTACGTTTCATGAAGCACGGAGGCAGCACATGCTTCGGCTTTGGAGGAGCGTTGGCCGTCAAATCCACAGTCGCTGCGGACTTGTGCTTTTTCATCAGAGAGCCAGTCGAAGCACTTGGAGAACCCTGGACCAGGGGGCCCGACCCAGAGCCGCTGGTTTCGGTCAGCTTGGTCTGAACAACCCGCGACCTCTTTTTCTGCTGTTGTTGAGGCAAGCGTTCTTGAATTTTGTCGAGCGGGTTCGACAAGGAGCCTGAAAAAGAGAAAATAAAATTAGACTAATCACGGACGACATAATATTATCAAAGACATAATAAGCAGAAATAAAACAGATACCAAAAAATTCAAACACTTCCTGCCCGGTATTGCACGCCAACAAGTCTGTGACGTCGATCAAAGGACGCTCCACAACTTCCCCCCGTCTTGATCCATCATGACTTTCCCTTCTCCATCCAGCAGGGGAGTCGGGGTAAAAGACGCTATTAATTTCCTAAAGGCCTCGAAACTGGCCGCATCGTCCTCATTCAGAGAATCCCCCACCTGGACGAACTCGCTGACCGGCCGCTCATAGTGAGTGTAGCTCCAGGTGAAGGGGAATAGCCAAAGCCTCCTCGGAATCACTTGTCCCTGGTCGTCAAGCTTAGGCTCATCGTTCTCGTAAGTATCTATCCCCACGAAACTTAGCGCCCTCACAGCCTCCGCGCTCGCGGGTTTTATCTGAAAATAATCCGTCTTGAAAGCCCGGATGGACTCTGAGTGAGCCTTAAAATTTTTTGTCCTCTGTTTGAAAGAGACGAATCCCTTCCGATCAGTCCCTCGCCCGACTTGACGCTGCAGGGAAAATAAACGGAAGAACAGAGGAAGCGTGGCTCTAACACCCAGATGGGCGCACGTCACCTCAAACACCTTCAGAAACGCGTAGGAGTTGGGATGTAGTTGAGACGGGGCAACACCCAGATGCCCGAGCACAACACAAACCAAGTCACTGAAGGGCAAAGTTACCCCCAGGACCCAAGTTGCGTACTCATACATAGAAAATTTTCGACCGCCAAAGTCCGAGAAGATGCGGTCGTCATCCCCTGGGCAAGTAACGATCCAGTTAGCAGGGTCACCAACAGCGGGCAGCGGTTCCGCGCGAGGCCTCGAAAATGAAGACACTTTATCCAGCAGATCCTCCACCACCCATTCTTCGGGCGAGGTCCTTATTTCTTTAGGGCAGCAAGGCGAATCTGTTGAAGCCCCATCCTCCATGGTGCTCGCGTCCGATTCTCCTGAAGAACTCCCGGAGTTGGAGGGAACTGATGCAGAAGAGCCAGAGTCTTCCGAGGACGTTTCTTCTGAGGAGACCTCCAGCGGGTCCATGAGCGAGTTTTCACCTGAAAAGCAGAGGAAATGCGTCAGTGAATTCGATTAGGAATATCAAATCCACCCTTCCACCGCTCGACAAGTGAAATGGCGCACATCGACCCAGAAACAGGGTCCCGAGCTATAGCCCTGGCTGACCATCGCTCAAGGCGATGGCTAACGCCCAACTTCAGAAATGACAGAATCTAAGCCTAAATGCTTATCAGATCCCAAGTGAGGGTCGACCAACACCTATGTCAACCACAAGCTAGGGTTTGTAGCCGACCAACAACTGTGGCAGAGATTCTAATGCTCACTAGTTTAAATCTAAAACTACCGGGAAATCTACCCTAAACCACATACATTTCTACGATACCTAGCCTATGACTACCATAAACACGAAAAAGAAACCGTACCTTGAGCCTGAGAAGCCACTTGTAGAAGAGATTGATTCTGGAAATGGTGGTCGACGGTGGGAACTGGTGGTCGGCGACTGAGAATGGCTGTCACTACGCCAAAAATGACTTTTAACAGCGCATCTTAGACAGCGCTTTTAAAAGAAAGCGCTGTTTAAGGTTAAAATTAAAATAAAACACGGAAAATGTTCCAAAAAAATAATGAAAGCGCTGTCTAAGGGGGGTCTTAGACAGCGCTTTCTCAAAAGCGCTGTCTAAGACCCCCCTTAGACAGCGCTTTTAAATATAGACCTTAGACAGCGCTTTTGAAAAAGCGCTGTCTAAAGTCTTTAAATTAAAAAAAAAATTAAAACCAAAAGCGCTGTCTAAGGGGGGTTTTAGAAAGCGCTTTTGGAAAGCGCTGTCTAGGGCATACCTTAGAAAACGCTTTCCACAAAAGCGCTGTCTAAGGTCTAATTAAAATAAAATTTCAGACTCCATTTGTATTTTCGTTCTCTGTTCTTTTGTTTTCCCTCCCGCGAACGTTGAAACCCTAACAGCGAAAACCATAACAGCGAACACGAATACACTTCCATTTTTCGGTTTCAATCATTGAACGTGTTTGAAGAATCGTACGTGTCTCTACATTTGGGTGTTGACTTCGTTTTTTCGTTTCTACTATTCTTCATTTCTTGCGGTATGTTCTTCATTTCTTATGGTTTTTATAAGTTGTTATTAATCTTTCTACTGAGTTTAGAAGTAGTTTACTAATGTTGAGAATGTGCATAATCTTGTTGACTGAATTTAGTGTATTATTCTTGTTGAAGTTGTTTTGATTCATTCTAGCTATTTTTGTAAAAAATGAGTTTAGAAGTTGAGTTTAGAACCCTTATTGTAGAAACTGAGTTTTGACTCATAAGGTACATTGTTGTTGTTATGTTTGATAAGTAATAATGTTGATAATAGAAAAATGTTGATAATAGAATAATGTTGATAAGAGAAAAGTTTGATTCTTGTAATAGAAAAAATGAAAGTGATGAGGTAATTAAAGTTGTTATGTTTGATAAGTAATAATGTTGTAATAGAAAAATGTTCTTCCTTGAAAAATGTTGTAATAGAAAAATGTTTGGTAATAGAAAAATGTTGTAATAGAAAAATGTTTGATAATAGAAAAATGTTTGATAAGTAATTAACGTTAGTTATAGAAAATTTAAAGTTGTAGAAAATTATAGGTATAGTTATAGGTATATTCTAATAGAAAATTAAAGTTAGTTATAGAAAAATTAACGTGTTATAGGTATATTGTAATAGAAAAAGTTTGATTCTTGTAATAGAAAAAATGAAAGTGATGAGGTAATTAAAGTTGGTATATCAGCGTATCGGATACGTTATTGAAGTTTATATTAACATTGTTATGTATACGTTATTGAAGTTTAAAATGAATTGAACTTTAAAATTGTTAGAATATTCAAAGATACTACCTTAGTTATGTATTTTCGTCTGGATTGATTGTTTATCTTAATAAGTAGGAAAACCATGGATAAAACATGGATCTGTGCCGATCGAATGACCAAAGAGTACGAGAGTGGGGTTGCGGAATTCGTTAAGTATGCTGTTCAACACGCTGAAAACCCCAGACGAATGCATTATTCTTGCTTGCGTTGTTGTTATATTGGTAAGGTTGACGCACATGGATTGAAATCGCATTTGCTGAGGCATGGAATTGATCAAAGTTATCAGTGTTGGATATTTCATGGTGAGAAAATTAACGAGAATGTTGAATCGAGTGGAAAAAGTAATACGACCTATGCTTCATACGACAAAGACACGGAAACATACAATTGTGATCGAGTTGAAGAGATTGTAGAAGCACTGGAAGAAGATCTTCATGATTGTCCTGAAATGTTTGAGAGGATGGTAAGCGATGCAGAGAAACCGTTGTACAAAGGTTGCACTAAATTCTCAAGACTGTCTGCGGTATTAAAGTTCTAGAGATGACCGATATACCGACCAGAGGTGTTCGGCTTGTGCATATGGAGGTAGGTATTTTTGGCTTTGATTACGACCAAATGATTGGTAATGAAGACTTCATGCAAGTTTTTGGTCGTGAAGAAATCGGCGTCACTGTTGTCAATACATATATCAGGTAAATCCGGTCTACTTTGTTATATTAATTGAACAACTTATTTACTTTATGTTTCAAAAGAGGTGTCTAATGTTAGTGATGTTTTTATATAAGGTTTTTGTATGACAAATTGATGCGCCCCAATGGTTTGGACGTGTCATTTGGATTCTTAGCACCCGCGACCGTCAACTTAAGTTCAATCTTAAGTAGACCGGATACCGTGACGAAGTACGTTCTTAGGATCCTCATGGCCAACAAAGATGCGGAGAAGTTGTTCTTTATACCGTTTAATACCGGGTTAGAATTTCATTCTAAATTCATCTATTATAATTTTTTTCCAAGTTGACATCTAACATTTGCTTAATCATTACAGTGGACATTGGTTGTTGCTCGCAATCAATCCTATCAGAGAAATCGTTTATTATCTTGACTCGTTAGGAAATGATTGAACAACATACCCGGATATGAAGGTCATAATTGACACGTAAGTGAGAATGTTCAAAATTTTCTTGTGTGTATTTCTTAGTTTATGTGAATTGTTCTAATTACTTCATTTTTATTTTATTAGCATCCGACAAGCTTTTCGAGCCCAACGAGATATCCAAACATCAAAGAGGAGCGCCAACTCCATTACATGGATTCGAGTGGCGGTATATTTTTAATTATCACATTTTTTATTATATTAGTGATGACACTTGATAAAACTTAGGATTTATCCATATTTTTTTTCATATGTAGTGTCCTCAGCAACGTAATCAAATAGATTGCGGGTATTTCATGTTGAGGTTTATGCGAGATACTCTTGTTTTGGGCCGATTAGAGATTCCCACCGATGTATGTATTTCTAACTTATGAGTTATTTTTATATTTACACATATCTCATATAATTAAATAGTTGAAATTAAATCAAACTATGTTATATTATTATGTAGTACTTTGATGAATTCAAGTGTGCATATTATACAAAAGATCAAGTGGACGAAATCAAAGAGGAATGGTGTCAATTCATTATAGAGCTCAATGTTTTATGTAATGACTTTTAAATTTGTAGTATATTGTACATGACTTGTAAATTTGTACATAAATTTGTGTAATTATATTGTACATTTGTAGTATATGTAATGACTTGTAAATTTGTACATAAATTTGTATATATTTTGATACATTTAAGGCAAAATTGGTTTGAATTGGTATATATATATTTGTTAGCCAAAAATTGGTAGAAAAAAGGCCAAAATGGTTTGAAATGACATATATAAAATGTGATATTTGTTTGCCAAAATTTGGTTGAAAACAGGTAGAAATTCTGGTTTATAAACCTGGAAAAAATGTGGTTTAAAACAAAAGCTGCAAAAATTTTCGTATACCTTAGACAACACTTTACACAAAAGCGCTGTCTAAGGGGGGGCTTAGAAAGCGCTTTTGGCAAAAGCGCTGTCTAAGGGGGGGACTTAGACAGCGCTTTTGAAAAGCGCTGTCTAAGGTATACCTAAAAAAATTAAAAGAGGAGGGGATTAGACAGCGCTTTCACCAAAAGCGCTGTCTAAGGTATAGGGGCTTAGAAAGCGCTTTTAGCAAAAGCGCTGTCTAAGGTATTCCTAAAAGCGCTATCTAAGGGTACCTTAGACAGCTCTTAGACAGCGCTTTTAAGATTTAAAAAAGCGTTGTCTAAACCTTTAGCAGCGGAGGTTTAGACAGCGCTTTAAAGCGCCGTCTAAGGCTAAAAAAAGCGCTGTCTAAGGTCTTGTTTGGCATAGTGTGTGTGAATGAGCAGAGCAACTGAGAAGAAGATGGAACGAAAAAGTTTGAAATAAAGGTCTGAGATCCTACTTATAGGGAAGGGAACACGTGCAGACGCGCGTGACCCCTACCCCTAGCCAATTATTACCTACGCACTAGCCCCTAGGCTAGCCGTCAGAGCATTAATAGGCGCAAATTCCCAAAGACGCCAACTTTTCGTTTCATATCCTCCTGTCGAGCGACGTAACGATTGCTCGTCTACCGATGATCGTCAGCGATAGCTCCCTGGCCCGCAAACTGTGTATCCTTGAGCACGAAACCGTTACTAAGTCATCGCTCCTTTGCACGAGCATCGACTTGGGGGGCTCCTGTTCTGGGCAGGCCCAATTCCCACAATTGGGCCAGGCAAACCAGCTCCACGGAACGCTCGACGTCGAGCAACATTGAGAATCATGGTCTCTGCCGACCAAAGTCGTACCGATCAAGACGAAGTCTTCCAACGGCTAGTTTTGACCGTTACCTATCTTTAGGGATTCCGCGATCCGCGCCCAACGGTGTGGACCAATAATCTTCCACTTGGCCCATTATATAAACCCTCTCATTTGAGAGGGTCAGATATTCAATTCTCTGACCTTAATTCTTGTACTTGCTCACTCTTTGTTCAGTATCTTACTTCAGCATCGGAGTGCCTTACAGGTACACCCCCCTCCTCTCCTCATCAACCGTCCTTCAACAACGCTCGAGGCTAGCCATATCGGATCCTGATCTCCAGGTACGATCAATAATGATATTGACACAAGCGAGAAAAAATATATGAAAGACTTGTGATACCATAAAATAATATAATTCCTTATATAATCGACCAATATATAAAAATCCATGTCATTCAACACAAAATAATAAACATTAATACACAATTCAAACAATTTATAATTATTCCATAACCAATACAATATTTAAAATTTGAATTATGTTTTTTCAAAGGAAAAACATAAATAATATTCTAGTCCATGAATATAAAATTTCAATAGTATGTTTTCCAAAGAAAAAACAAAAAAGAATTGAATGGTCAAATAAAATACAAGAATAAACGCCGCCTGGGCCCGAACCTCTTCCTTTATAACACAAACACATTCCCCCTTGTTTCTAACACCAATCGAAGAATATGTCTTCACCATCATCCATCACCGCAATCCACGTGGAGAACATTGAGTTCCCACCGGTGGTTACCTCTCCGGTCACCGGTAAATCATATTTCCTCGGCGGTGCAGGTGAGAGAGGGTTAACCATCAATGGAACTTTCATCAAGTTCACTTGCATAGGAGTATATTTGGAGGACAAAGCAGTAGAATATCTTGCCACTAAATGGAAGGGTAAAACCTCTGAAGAGTTGCTTGAAACCCTTGACTTCTACAGAGACATCATTTCAGGTTTGTATACTATCATTTCTAACACTGACACCTCCCAAAAAAGACATATTTGATGTCCATGTTTGGTATCTGTATCTGATGTCCCTATTTGTGTCTGTGTATCTTACCAGATTCACTAGCTTGTACAGTATATACTAGTAGAACTTGCTTGGCAAGTTGATTGATGAAATGGTGATTTTTATAGGTCCATTTGAGAAGTTAATAAGAGGATCAAAGATTAAGGAACTGAGTGGTCCTGAGTACTCAAGGAAGGTTATGGAGAACTGTGTGGCACATTTGAAATCTGTTGGAACATATGGAGATGCAGAAGTTGAAGCTATACAAAAATTCGCAGAAGCTTTCAAGAATGTTAATTTTCCACCTGGTGCTTCTGTTTTTTACCGGCAATCACCTGATGGAATATTAGGGGTTAGTACTGATAGTATTACCCATTTTTTTAGTTTATAATTACTATTTAATTAACTGATAAGTGAGTATTGAAAACTTGGTTGCAGCTAAGTTTCTCTAAAGATATAAGTATACCAGAAAAGGAGGATGCAATTATAGAGAACAAAGCAGCTTCATCTGCAGTGTTGGAAACTATGATTGGTGAGCATGCTGTTTCACCTGATTTAAAGCGTTGTTTGGCTGCAAGATTGCCTGCATTGTTGAATGAGGGTACTTTCAAGATTGGAAATTGATGGTTTTACATCTTCAAAAGTGTTGCCACACAAGCTTCAGAGCATGTACTTTTTATTTTAATGTCTACACTTGTTTTTTGGTATTCAACAATAATATGATACCAAATGAAAGATCTTACTTTCTGTTATTGTATGTCTGTGATGGAGAATGTTAACTACACCATTTTTAAATAAAAGTGTTTTGTTGATGGAGAATGTTACTAGTAGGATTTTTAATAAAGGTGTTCTGTTTGTTGGAAATTATTAACAATGAATTCAAATAAGAATCAGTTACTCATACTATTTATTATAGGTTTAATATCCTTTTTAGTCCTGTAACTATAGGTCAGAGTCCAATTTGATCCTCTTTCTTTTAAAAGTTCCAAATTGGTCCCATACGTTTTTAAATAATTCCACGTTGGTTAAAACCGTCAAATTGCAACTAACGGTGTTAAAATTGCTGAGGTGTATTCTGAGTTGACATTGTTTATGTACAGTCATCTTCCTTCTACGTTTTGCTGTGCTTTCGTATAAAGTTAGGTCACGAATTCATCTTCCTTTCTACGACATTGTATCTTCTTCTTCTTCATTACCAAAAGTTAGGGCACAAATTCTTCTCCTTCTAATTGAAACTACAATCTTCCCTAAGTATGAGTGCCTCACGTGGTTCATCTTCTTCGTCAAGAACTAGGTTCGATCCACAAGTGTACACAAGTTTTGGGAAGATTATGTGTGGTTGTGGAGAAGTAGTTGTTCTTCGAAAAGCAAGAACACCCAACAACTATGGAAAGATGTTTTGGGGTTGTCAACATTTTAAGGTAATGTTTTTTCCTTAGCACCTGAGCGACATTCATCTCTTTCAATGTTCTGAGTTGGAAAAAAAATTGTACAGGGAAGCACAAATGCGGGGTGTGGATTCTTTGAATGGTTTTATGATGTTGGTAATGGTGAAAATGAAGAAAGCATAAGGAATATGCAATGGAAAATGGACATGCAATACAAAGAGTTGGTTGAACTCAAGAAAGAATTGTGCGAGGCAAAAGAAATGGTGGAAGTCTTGAAGGTGGAGAAGTTGCAACAAGATGAATGCTTGAAGAACACTAAGAAATGGAAGCTTATATGGAAGTGTGTGTGTTACTCAATGTTGGTTGTTTTAGTAGTATTGATGTTCTGAAATTATGCGTTGTAATAGAGTTGAAAATGGATATGTAACCAGTTTGTATGTCATCTATTATGTAACAAGTTTCTTTTGAATGAAAAAGGGTTGGTTTATGACTATTATGTATTACTTTTATTGTGTTGATATATTAACAATTTCTTGCCATATGTTGAACATAATAGCAGATATTTGCATAAGTTGAACATGATAACACTACTATGTTTTACTGTTATGGTTTAGGACTATGTTGTAATAGCAGAATTTCCCATAAGTTGAACATACCATACTAACAGATTTTGATAGAATACCATACCAAAGTTGAACATTACCAAACTAACAGATTACCATACCAAAGTTGAACATACCAACATTACAAACAAAATTTCCAAAAGTTGTCATATGTTTTACTGAAATTACAATACAAACAAAATTTCCAAAAGCAGAATTACCAAAGCCATATGTTTTACTGAAATTGCAATAAAAACAGAATTTCCAAAAGCAGAATTACCAAAGCAGGACTTTTACCATAATAGCATAATTTTATAACTATGAAATACACATAATTACCATACTACATTAAGTCATAGCAGGTCTTGTAAAGCATTACATAGCAGGTCTTGCAAAATATTACATAGGAGAATTATCAAAATACCAAAACAACAGTAGGTCTTGCAAAATATTACATAGCAGAATTAACAACATATTACATCAATACAAACATATCCTAAGACACATTATCTAAGTGGTTTTTTTTTGGGATTTTCCTTTTAGTAGGAGTTGTCCTCCTAGTTGTTGGACCAACTGCATTTTGTGATGCACTAAGCCTTGTAGTGGGACCTCTTGCAACCTGTGTTGGCTTTCTAAATGGAAGTTTATGCCTAGCCCGTGGTGCAGTCTTGTGAGTTGGTGTAGCTGCTTGAGTTGTTCTAGCTGTCTGAGTTGTCTGAGAAGCCTGAGTTGTATGAGTTGATTGAGTTGCTGACTGACATGAAGCAGATGTTTGAGTAGTCTGTGGTGTTTCCTTACATGTGGATTTGTTATGCCCAGTTTTTCTACACCTGGTACACCACACAACCATACCAGTTTTCCTAATTTTTATGTCCGATCCATCAATCTCACCCTGTTCACGATTCCTCCCTTTTTAGGCCTTCCAGGCATCTTCTTGTATTTGGGTGGCTGGACATCAGGATACCCAGTCCTAACCCATAAATTGGCACCATTTAGTGGATAAATGATTGGTTTATAAACCTGAAGATACCTAGCCTTCTTGTAATAATCTGGCACAAAATCATCAACACAAAGATCTCTAGCCTTCATTGAAGCAATTCCATGGACACATGGAAGACCTGTCAGTTGCCATTTCCTGTAAGAACAATCATGATCCTTCAAGTTGACCACAAAGATATCACCCTGGTTCTCAATATGCTTCACCTCAAAAATGTACTCTGCTGACATCCTATATAAACAGAATGAATAAATGTTATACTACTGGTTATACTACTGGTTTTCTCCAAATATACTAATGTTGACTAATGTTAACTATCTAAACAGAATGAATAAATTCTACCTTACTATCCATGAATTAGTGTAGCTACTGGTTTTCTCCAACTTCTTCTTGATATTTGGCAACACATCCCCATCACCCAAAGTAGAGAACCTCAATCTATTGGCTGCCCATCTTTCCATTATATACCCCTTTATTTCTTCTAACATTGTTATCAATGGTCTAGCCCTTGCTTCCACAATCACATTTTTGAATGCCTCTGACATATTGTTTAGCACAATATCAAATTTTGTGGTGGTCCTAAAATAAGACTTACTCCAAAATCTTGGTGGTATCTGCATCATGTGCTTGTAGGCATCTTCATGTAGTTGTCTCATTCCTCTCATCTCCCTTTCCCAAGCTTGTGGGTAAGTTTCTCTCCAACTGACCTCCTTCAATGTTTTTCCTGGAAATCGCTTCCTGAAATTGTTGTATAAATGTCTCACACAAAATCTTTGCTCAACACCTGGTAATAACTCATCCATAGCAGGAAGCAGACCCTGCAATAAGATACATACATATCAGAATAATAAATAGCCAAATGTCATAATAATATACAAAATAATAAACAAAAATTAAGACAATTATAGTGGTATCTTTTGTTGATCAGAGATGAATGTATAAGTCCTACATTCTTCTCTTCCCCCAAAATCATCAATCAGTAGGCTCAAAAACCATGTCCAACTATCTCTAGTTTCACCTTCCACCACAGCAAAAACAATAGGCATCATTTGGTCATTGGGGTCTGTTCCAATTGCTGCCAGAATTTGACCACCACATAGGCCCTTCAAAAAACATCCATCAAGTCCAATTATTGGCCTACAAAACTTGAAACTCTTCTTGCAAGCAACATAGCAAATGTAAAGCCTCCTGAAGTAAGGCCTTGTATCCTCAACCCCCTCTAGAACAGGTGTTACATTAAGTTTCACAGTAGAACAAGGATTGGTCCTTAAAATCTCATGAAAATAGTCATAAATCCTTGTGTAATCACCTAAGAAGGATCCATCCACCATATCCCTTGCAGCAAACCTAACCCTAATTGCCTTTGTTTTGTTAACCCTTACATTCCATTTCTTAAGTGCCTTCTCCTTTATTTCTTTCAGCTTGAGTTTTGGATTATTTTTCAATGAGTTTTGTAACCTCTTACTAAGCCATCTTGTACTCATCATTTTAACGTTATACTCTCTAGGACAATTATGTTTGACAACTAGTTTCCTAAGTTGCCAAGTCTCCTCATCAGACAACTTTCCACAATAGGCCTCCCACTCACATCATTCCTTACAAATGACTTTCACTCTTATTTTTTCATTTTTCAAAAATTTTAAACCTCTTCCATTTTGAACTGCATATGTTTGAATGGCTTCCTTAAACTCACTTTTGCTGTTAAAGTAAGTGCCCAACTCCCACTTATAGTCAGTCATATCTTTCATAGGCTTAAATATGAGATGCTTTTTCTTCCTTGGTACAGAACTATCCTCACTATCACATCCACTGTCTAAATAATCACTATCATAAAAACCATCATTATCCTGTACAAAACTATCTTCCCCTTTATTTTTCTTTAACTTACTGCATCCTTCATGGTTATCATCAAAACTAACCATGTTGGCATCATTCTCTTCCTCATTGTCCAAACTAGCATCAGAATCAGTAAATGACACTTCCATAGAACTATCATAAACAAATGAAGAATCCTCATCATCAAAACTTGTGTCAACTCCCTCATTAACATGCACACTCCCACCTGGATTGCCTCCCTCATCAACATTCACTCCCTCATCAACATTCACTCCCTCATCAGTATTCACTCCCTCACCAGCATCAACATTCACTCCATCACCTACATTGAATTCCTTCTCTACATCCTTTCTCACTTGTTCAACCAACTCTGCAACAATGTCATAGTGTTCATGCACAACCGTGTTAAGGGGTTCTTCATTTAAGGGTTCCTCCTCCATGTTTGAAGTTTGTTCATCCAATGGAATATCAACATACTCAGGTTGAGACAGAGGGTGTTCAATATAAATGTCTACTTTCAGGTGAACCCTACATAAGTAAGCTATTTCTAAGGTTACCTTATCATCTTTAAGAAAATTAATACCAAAGGTAGGATCCTTATAGTATATATTCTCTACCTGAGTATACCCTAGCTCTTTTAAAACACCAATCAACTCAAAATATGACCACCTATCAACATCTACCCTTAACTCATTGCATTTTCCTCCAACATAATTACTCTTATCAGAATCCAGAAATTCACCACTATGGTGAATGTTAAGAGATATTATTTCTTCCATTTCAAACGAAATCACCTACAATGTCAAATTTAAAAAACGACATACATCAACCCTAGATTTAGAAAGAGGGAAAAACCCTAGCATATAAATTACATATCTCTCAAGCTAAAATCCTTAAACGTACTATATACATAAACCCTATAATCAGAAAGAGAAACTATTAAACTAACCTCGTCTTTGTCTTAAACAAATGGAGCTTCTCAATCTGAGTCTTCTATGGTATTCGTCTTCGTCTTCTCTGTTAGGGCACCCATAATCAGTTCTTCGTGTCTTGAAAATGTGAGGAAGGTTGGGTCATACAACCAAAGGGTGGGTCAAACAGTTCACCAAGCCACATCACCATTAACTTCATTACACATCAGCAAAACACTTACACATAATCAACAATTTAACACAAAATTTAACTTTTCTAACGGATTGGACAAACGTGGAACTATTTAAAAACGTATGGGACCAATTTGGAACTTTTAAAAGAAAGAAAACCAAATTGGACCTGATCTATAGTTACAGTATTAAGCCTTTATTATATTTAATTATTTATTTAATATTTTAAATTTTGTAAATTTTTAATGCAATTTTCTTTACAAATAACTCAATACAACTTTTTTTATTTAATTTTTTTAGGTGAATATATAAGAATTCACTAATAGAATTAGTTATTCATGATATAATTTTATTATTAGATAGAGTTAGTTATAAAGATAAAGTTATCTCATAGAATTATATATATATATATATATATATATATATATATATATATATATATATATATATATATATATATATATATATATATATATATATATATATTAGAAATAGTTTAATATCTTTGTTACCTATTGAATTTGAATTAAATTTGAACATTAAAAGCAATTTGTTTTTTTTACTATATGGTATTCAGTCTCATTTTAATTTGGAAGAGAAATTGGAGAAGAAAGATACATCTAATTCTTAAATAAAGAATATACAAGCCTATCATCTAAACAATTATGATAATCTTGGAATTCCACTCGTCATATTCACTACTACGAAAAACACCTATCACAACGGTTGAAAAATGAATATCATCATGTCTGACCAATCAATGTGAGGTAAAATGTGATTGAATGTATGATGCTTTCCACCACAGTTGTGCGACCATGATTATAAGCTATGTAGCGCGTTACCTACCACAACGATCACTTTAAACAATCGTTGTGATATTCTTTAATGCATAACATTTAGCAACTATTGGTATAAAAATCGTTGTGATATATACATTGAGTTTATTATAAATTATATGGAATGTTTGTTTCACCAATTCTCACTAAACATATAACCTTTGAATCTGATCTAGAACATTATAATATAACAAATTAAGTTATATTAGAAGAACAAGTTCACATTCAATGCTTGACAAGAGTTCTTCAACTAAGTTATCCACATTTTGTACTTTAACAATTACAACTTTGTTTAATGCTACTAGTTTATTTTGCAAAATATTATTTACTTTGTAAACAAAATTAGAGGTGTAGAAAGAGGCGGTGGAAGAACTACAAGCATTAAATAAAGTTCTAATGGTTAAAGAACAAATGTAGATAACGGGCTGAAGAATTCTTGTCAAGATTTGAATGTAAACTTATTTTATTATATAACTTTATCTATCATATTATAATTTTCTAATGCAATATGAAAAATTATATTTTTGGTAAGATTGGAAAAATACTCAAACCACATAAGATATAATAAACTCATCTCTTAAACAAACATTAACAACAACATTCATCAACAACAAATATAAACAACACACACGATACAACAAACATATTAACTCATAATATTAACTCATAGAATGTTTCAGAAATATATATGTCTCATAATGTCATTCACAATGAAAGAAGGATGACGCTGAAGTGAGAGCTGTCAACTTGTGTCTATTTTGAATGGATGTCATTCTGGGTCTTTCACACAAATTTGCAACGCTCACTTTAGCTTTTTCCTCGTTATTGAAACAAACATCCATACATATTGTAACGTCCCAAAATTTATTTAATTATTTTATTTGGAATGTTGTGTTTTGGTATATAGAAGAATAATATATTATTGAATATAATATTAATTTAAGAATTATATTGTGGTGGATAATTATATTATGAAGTGATAAAATAATTAATTGGAAAAATATGAGGTGAGGGGTAAGGTGGTCTTTTGGTGATATTAGTAAGGGTAAATGTGGAAGTTCCTAAGAAGGTCTAAGGGGTTAAGCTGTAAGAAGGAAAAAAGATCGTGTTATTGGTAAACGAAAACAATCGTGAAAGTTGAGAGGAGAAGAAGGAAAATGGGCTAGAACGTGAAGAAGAATCCGCGAGGAAGAGGATTTCTCTTCAAAACCAAGGTAAGAGTGAGATTCTTCCGTCTCTAAAAGGGTTTTATAATGGGAATTGGGTAGGTTGATGATTAGAGATTGGGGTTTTGGTGTTTGAATAGGAATTATGTTGATTAGTTGGTAATTTGTTGTTGTTGGATGATAAATATATGAATTAGATTATAAAATAGGTAATTATGATATTTTCTGATTGGAATTGGTGTTTTGGTGGAATGATTTCGTACATGGATGAGTGCAGAACGCAAAAAGGAGAACTGCGAAAATCGCAGAGCTCGCTTAGCAAGTAAGGTGAACTTTGGAAGAGTCAAAATACAGAGAGTTGCTCGCTTAGCAAGCAATCCCCTTCGCTGAGCGGGACCTAGAGTGAAAAATATTGATTTTTAATTCCGAAAAATTCCGAACAATTATCTAATTAATTTAGTAATGCTTAGGGAGTGATGCAGTGTGGATTAAGACAACGAGAATAGAGTTATACGTGAAATGGTATAGATAATTGGTATAACTTAGAAATGAACATAACTTAGTATGTTTATTGACTTTGTTGTTGTTGATTATGAGTTGTTGTTGTTGTGATAAGTTACATATTATTGTTGTTGATACATGTATATGTAATATGTTGTTGTATATGTTGATGTTGCGTTGTGGTGGTTGAAGTTGATTTATGTTGTTGTATGCTAAAATATGCATGATGTTGATGATAGTTGTTGTTGTTGTAATGACTTGTTGTATGTTGATTGTTGTCGTGGAGTTGTTGAATGTAATCGTTGCATATATGCATGTATGTCATTGGCGTTGCATGACATGTGCATAGTTAGGACAATATACCAAGGTGGGGTATGTCAGTTGTTATGATGTTGGTGCGATCATGAAATATGGATCGTACGTGACCATGAAATAGGGGTCGATGGATGTGATTATGAAATATGGATCATACTGGACCATGAAAGAGGGGTCGAGAGTTCTGACGGGAACTGGATCTTGAAATAGAGATCGGAGTATGGTACCGTATGCATAGAGTCAAGTAGAGTATCATTGCATGATTTGTTGTTGTTGTTGTATATTATGTTGGTGTGTATGATGTTGTTGTTCTATATGATGTGGGTGTGTATGATGTTGTTATGTATATTAGGTGATTGTGTAGTAGTCGATGATAAGTGGTGTCTAATTATGATACTTGCTAGTTCTTATTATATTACTCTTTTGTGATGTAAGTATCTCACCCCTTCTGTTCGAATGTTGCCCTTATGTTGGTAACGTGATGGTGAGCAAGATAAGTCGAGTGGTGGTCAGTGAAGTAGGTGTACTTCACGTCACTTTGGGTGTCGGGACGTCGTTTAATTTTGTTTATTGCTTTCAGAAAAACATTTTGTAATGATAATGATGTTGAGTTTTCTTTAAAAATATTTTTCGCTGCATGTTGAACAATTTTCTTATAAACGTATCATTGCTAGTTCTTATTATGTTGAACACTTTTCTTTTAAAATGTTTTCCGCTGCATGTCGATTAAAACGGTATACTAGGAGTACACCAATCCTTACACACATTATCCAAATCAAAACTCCAACCAAAACAAAGAGTAAATATCACAAAACACCTATGACAAAAAATCAAAAGGTGTCTGAGATCAATCATAAAAGCTACACCTAAGCTTAGACTTATATTTAAACTCAAGCCAAGTCCAAGAAATTTGAATAACCCTCCAAGTAATCTCTTCAAGATTACCAACCATATCATTAAAAATAATCTGATTTCTTACCCACCGGATTGTGCAACAAGTCGCAACCCGTATGAAACACTCTAAAGATTTTGGAATTTTCATGACCGCTTGAAATAACCAACCAAACAAATGATTTATGACATTTTCGCTATCAATCACAGACATCTCCACCCACCATACAACCCTCCTCCATATGGGAATAATACGCGGACTTGTACAAAAGATATGGTCAAGACTTTCGACAATAGAGAAACAAAAACGCATACCGTGTCATGGGGCTTGGAGATTATACCCATGGCCACCAGATTGTCTCACGATGACAGACTGTTCCAAACGACCCACCAACCAAAAAATACGAGCTTTTAACGGAATCTTGGTTTGCCACGTGATTTCCAAAGCCGCCTTGGGATAATCTCCACAACCGGGCCTGGGTTTTGACTTAACAATGAAAAATAGCACTATTTCACAGTAAAAAGATCACCACATCCAGCTTTCCACACAAAGCCATCTATAACATCCATGGTAGGCGAACTTTCCATCCGTAGCACCCTCAGTTTGCAAAATTCTTCAATAGCAACATGATCCAGGTTTTGGGGCAAAAGATCAAAATTCCACTTCTACACTCTGTTGCACACCAAAATTTGCCCTCCTTTTGTCGTTTTGACCATTAGGTGGTTTGTACATTACATTTGCATTACATTAAGTCACGTTCATAATCATACATTTTCTTTAGTTTTCTCAGAGAATGAGATTAAGGTTTCCCTCGGTTAGGGCTTTTGAATTTTGATGCTTATTCCACTCAATTTTGGAGATGGACCTTAAAGCTTTATCATGGGTGCTTGTACTGTGCCTCATCAATTGTTCAGATTGGTTTTACTTCTCAACATCGAGACAAAATTCACCAGACTATCAAGTTAAGGTTTTGGGGATTGGGTTCGTGGAAAGATTAATCAGTGATGTGAGATATGGTTTAAAGACGCATTACAACCGAGATTGTGACTTCTTTGGCTACTTAACCTGCAAGTTTGTGTTCAGAATAAGAAGATTTAAACATGTTTAGATTTACTTTGGACTAAGAAATTATTCCCTTTAAGGTCTAAAGAAATGAACTATGTCTTGTCCCTCATTCAAGTTATTCAAGTCATGAGTTTATATTTTTATATTCTTAGAGGCATTTTAAAGTGTTGCTTTTGCTTTTTTTTAAAAAGATTTATCGGTCGTTGTCAAGGTAATACATGTGGTCCTCAAGTCGCATTTCTTTTTGAAAATTGATTTTTGAAGTAAAGGGCAAATAATTTGCAAGATCAAAGATAGTTGAATTCAGGATGACAATTCGAAAAAAGATCCATTTAAGTCCAAGATTTACATCTTCACCTTCAACCCCAAAGGATAAATCTAAATGTTACAAGAGCAATGAAAGCCGAATGACAAACAAGATCTAAAATTGTTACAATTACGCTGCTACAAGGTCGACGACATGAAATGCATCTATGGTAAGCCGCATGACATAGCTGCAAGTTCCTAATTGAGTCCTACAAACTCCCATTGAGCTGATCCCGAATGACATCAATAAGTTTCAAGTTCCAAGTTCTTTAGCTTGTGCCGTATTCCTGGCAGAAAAGTGAAGAGACACATCCATTCTACAGGTGTGTCACTGCCATAGTCCCTTTATCTTCCAAGTGGCTTGCAAATGTCGCTTTCGTATCAGTTCGTCTGTCCTGCAGGATAACACAATCAAACCAACATTAGAACCCAAAGATTAGTAACAAGCATTCTTTTTCAATTCGCAAAAGCAACGTCGACGTCTTTTTGTGACTTCCCCGCATCTGCAACTGTCTTCATCAACCATGAAGAAAGCAAATTGAATCTATGTCTATCATCCAATGTTGGATTCCAATCATTCACACAGAACATAGCCATGACAGCAGCTGCCAAGATAATAACCAATCTACTAGCTTTCGTACTCATTTACACGGTCCACCATCTCGTGAAATTGCAAGAACGAAAGCTGAATAACAAGAACAAGAAACAACATCAACATCATCAGTAGCAGAAGTGGTTACTATCAAACTTTCCAACAACAATAATAACAAAAACATCTTTGCATTTTTCTCAACTTCTCCTCCGTTTTCACTCCTGAATCAGGATCCATTTTGCTGCTAAATTAAAATTGGTGTTGAAATAGCTAGTTTTCTGTTTAGGGTTTACTTTTATGATCTTGGTAGTTGATTGAATTGGAGCGGAAAAATATCTTCCTGATCTACTTTGCTTGTGGTGGTGATGATGGCAACTACGGGTGGAGCACCTGCTTCTGGATTAAGAGATGTAAATGCTGCAAGTTCAGTAATTCCTGCTGATAGGTTACCTGAGGAGATTCTTGGCATGAGAATTAAGGATGATAAGGAAATGGAAGCAAATGTGGTAGATGGAAATAGTAATGAAGCATGACATGTAATTGTCACTACTATTGGTGGTAAAAATGGCCATCCAAAGCAGACAATAAGTTATATGTCTGAGCGTGCTGTTGGACAAGGATCATTTGGTATAGTTTTCCAGGAAAAATGCTTGGAGACAGGTGGAACTGTGGCTATAAAGAAAGTTCTTCAAGACAAGAGGTACAAGAACCGTGAATTACAAACAATGCGCCTTTTGGACCACCCCAATGTTGTAACTGTGAAGCATTGTTTCTTTTCAACAACTGAAAAAGATGAGCTCTATCTTAACTTGGTACTTGAGTATGTTCCTGAGACTGTCCATCGTGTGATCAGACACTACAACAAAATGAATCAGAGAATGTCGTTGATATACGTAAAACTTTATTCTTACCAGATATGTAGAGCACTAGCTTATATACATAATTGTGTCGGAGTGTCTCATAGGGACACCGAACCTCAAAATTTACTGGTCAATCCTCACAACCACCAGCTGAAGCTTTGTAACTTTGGGATTGTAAAAGTCTTGGTCAAAGGTGAACCAAACATATCTTACATATGTTCTAGATATTACAGAGATCCCGAGCTTATATTTGGTGCAACCGAGTATACCACAGCTATTGACATTTGGTCAACTAGATGTGTACTTGGGGAACTATTGCTTGGCCAGCCTCTCTTTCCTGGTGCGAGTGGAGTTGATCAGCTCGTTGAAATTATCAAGGTTTTAGGTACCCCAACAAGGGAAGAAATAAAGTGTATGAATCCTAATTACACCGAGTTCAAATTCCCACAAACCAAAGCATATCTTAAAGGAAAATATCTAGGTACAATACTTTGTGCAACAGCTGTTGATGCTGATGAGGCTTTGTTTCCTTTGGCTATTGCTGTTGTTGACATTGAAAGCAATGAAAACTGGATGTGGTTTATGTCTGAATTACGAAAACTTCTTGGAGTAAACACCGACACCATTGGCCATTTCACACTTGGTGTAACTGAATTATTGTATAACTGGGCCCAAGAATGTCACGAACTCCCCTTTGTGCAAATGATGGAACACATCCGCTAGCAGATGACAACATGGTTTAATGATCGACGGGATGTGGATCTGGAGTGGACTTAAATTCTTGTATCATCTACTGAGAAGCGAATCTCAGAAGCAATAGCTGATGCTCATTGCTACCAAGTACTCCGAGCAAACGAAGTTGAGTTTGAAATTGTGTCAGCTGATAGAAGACCAATCCAAGCTGATAGAAGACCATCTCCCAAGGATTCTTTAGGATTTGCCATAACTCCTATCAAAGGTGGGCAAACCAAAAGAAACTAATCCCAAATTTCAGGCCTTGAATACAGTGACGGTTCTCACATTTTGGCCCTGCAAAAGGTTGAAATTCCTACATTGGTCAACAGGGTAACAAACAGTAAAAGGATGAGTTTACAACAGTAAAAAAAAGGAGAAGAGCAAATTGGTTCAATCCAAACTGAACTAATTCAGTTCACTTCAAAACTAGAGAAATTAAGTCAAAGATACGTACGGAAGCGCAGAAACGCAGCAGGCTACGAAAACCAACGCATTCACGAAATTGGCAAAAATTTCTATGCACAGAATAAAGGCAGGACGGAGGTTAGCACAAAAGGGAGGGATCCTCCATCTTTTCAAAGCCAGAAACCCTAATTTGCTGCATTATAAAAGAGGGATTTAGGTTAAAGATTGAGGGAGGCGGGTTTTGACGAACTTCAAAGAAAACCCTAAACCATTCATTCCACAACAAACAACAACCACGATTGCAGCACAGAACAACAAAGTGTCAAGGGGAAAGAACAGAGGAAGAAGAAGATCGTAGTCGAAAGAGGAAAAAAAACTCTACCTGGAAGCGAATTCGAAACACGTTGAGGTAGCTCCTTTTATCCCATTTCATTGCTTCTGAAACTTTGTATTGTGTAATGTGAACCGTTTGAATTGGGGGTTAGGGTTTTGAATATCGGATAAAGTCCAGTTTTTGGCGTGTGTTCGTTCGACTGAGTATTGAGAGTGTGGTTTAATGTTCATGTTGAGAGGAAGAACCAAGAATCCATATGTGATTCGTTTTTTTTGTGAGTGATTGTTCGAGTTTTTGTTCACAATATTGTGATGTTGATGTCCGTTGAGGTTTGAACCTCTTGATGAAGGAGAACTGAGTTTGGAGTTTCTCCTGGGTTTTAGTTCTGAAGGATAAAAGGGCCGAAGACACGTTGAGATCCGTTCTCACCTTTTTTTTTAAAATTATTTTATTTAAGTATGCTTTCGTTTGTCTCTGTTCATTAGCTTTAATGTGCATTTAGTTAATGGTAGCGTGTCAATTATTTACATCACATAATCCAAGGCACCGTTTCGATTTAACAAGTAAATTTCTTCTTGTGTTTTGCTTAGAAACTCATTTAAAAAAAGAAGAAGGAAAACAATAACGTTTGAGACAGCAGTGGCCACGTGATTGAGTCAGCTGTAAAGCTGTTGGACCCCATTCATAAATAACGTTTTTGATGATGCTTAACATAGTTTTTTTTTCTTTTTCTTTCAATCCCCACTGTCGGACATGGGCTGGTTGGTCCAAGTAAACCCCTTTATACATAAATCCAACCCAATGGAGATAAACATCAAAGGGACCAGCGCTTCATCATTTTTTTTAGAAGCCCATTTATTTTTTTATCTTTTTCTAATAAAATTTCTCTATCAAAGTTTTTTTTGAAAGAAAAAATAAATAAATCACGGATAATTCCGTTTAATTAGTTTTTTTTTCTTTCTCGTTGTCTTTGGTGTTTCTTTTTGGTAAATAATTATTTTGAAATTAATATACTTATGTCCTAACCCTAAATTTAGATTATTGTCCTTATGTGTGCAGATACTTATTTGCTTATCATATATTTGGTTGAGATGACTTGTATAAATTTGTCTGATTTATTTTCATTATGACCAAAAATTTGTCAAGTAAGAATAAATATGCGCCCAGAATAACCACTTCAAAGATAATTTAATTTCTTGGTCAAACGCCCAGTGCACTATTCTACGTACTTTTTACATACGGGTAATTTGGTCATTTTTATGATCACTGTCTACATGACATTTATTTTAAAATTAATTTAAATACAAAAGAATAGAGCCCCGAAGTCTAGCATTCCGCACGTTCTAGAATGAATCACTCCTGGGCTAGCCCCACGTGACGTGATTCATTCGTCTTTTTGTATCTCAAAATATCTTAAAATTAATTTAAATACAAAAGAATAGAGCCCCGGAGTCTAGCATTCCGCACGTTCTAGAATGAATCGCTCCTAGGCTAGCCCCACGCGACATGATTCATTCGTCTTTTTGTATCTCAAAATATCTTAAAATTAAGAATAGAGCCCCGGAGTCTAGCATTCCGCACGTTCTAGAATAAATCGCTCCTGGGCTAGCCCCACGCGACATGATTCATTCACTCTTGCTTTTCAAACACAACTTAAAATTTACCGACCAATACAAACTATTTTCCATAACTAATCAGCGAGTAACTGAACTCCGGAGTTTAGCACTCTGCACATTCTTGAATGCAATCACTCCTGGGCTAGCCCCACGCGACGTGGTTCATTCGCTCTCTCGTTTAAAACACTTTAATAAAGATCAAACATCTTTTTCAAAACGAACATTCTTTAAATCTTTCTACCTCGCAGACAAGCTAGTGCTTCAACCTCCACTGCGAGTAAAAGTCAATGCTTAGCAGTAGAAAGCATTTCAAATAATCGTTCAATTAAAAAACACAAACCATAGTCGCACGAACTACGAAGCTCTGACTTTCCCATTGCACAAGGGAATACATAGGCACGAGGATTTTAATCCTTCGCGAGCACAATAATAAAAAAAACTTAACCTTTCTCCGTAATAAATAATAATTTTCTTTTCCGTTTAATAAGCAATCTTAGTAACTTTAATCATTAAAAGAAGACAATAATACAAGTTAACGTTTAAGCACAAATTAGACTAAGAGGTTCCCGTTGAGTACAACGGACGTGAGGGGTGCTTAATACCTTCCCTTTGCGTAACTGACTCCCGAACTTAGATTAGTGGTTTCGTTGACCATTTCTTATCCAATTTTGGTTGTGTCTATATCTCCCTTTTCTTTAGTTAGAATAAATAGAATTAGGTGGCGACTCAGTTGTTATTTTAGGATCGTATTTTTCGAGGTACGACACACTCTATCTTCCCACCGCCCATTTCTACAACCGCAACGGACTTAACCGGTGAAAACTGGTACTAACTCACAAATAAGAGACATAAGGGAATATGTCCCAGCCAACAACAATTCCAGAAGGAAATGTCACTCCTATTTCCTAGACGACACGACAATTAGTTCAAGAAGCTTCCTTTGTTCATTGAATCCACGATCTTCATAAGGTCAATCCACAAAGGAGAGCATTTTGCAACCGACCACAAGATCTTATTCTGCAGAATCCTAGCCAAAACATTCCTGTATTTGTGATTAATTATTCCCTGCCACACCACATCAGTTTTTTTAATGATTCGCCAAATCCACTTTGATAGTAACACTTTATTAAAACTAAATAAATCTCTAATTCCCAAACCTCTTCGACTCCTTGGCAGACAAACCTTCTCTCGCGAAATCCACGCGATCCCGCTTCTGTCATTACAACCAGACCACAAGAATTTGTGCTGGATCACTATTAGTTCAGACAAGATCTTAGCCGACTCACGAAAAAAAGGAAAAGTAGTGAATTGACAAGCTTGACAAAACAAAATTGTTCAACACGACCCAACCCCTATCAAAAACATCTTCACGCGCCAAGAAAATAGTCTTGATTTGAAGTTAGCAACAACCTACCTCAAAAATTCCAAGTTTCTATGACTATCACCAACCTCCACATTAAGAAAACGAAATGGAAAAGTACCAACCCTCAAAGCTAGGAAATGTGCGGCAGCCCAAGAGAAAGAAGAATCCAGACCTATACCATAAATACAACCTATACAAAATACAACTCTTCCAAAAATTGATCCTAAAACTGGATAAGAGCTCGAATCCCCTCAACAAAGCTTTAATACTCCAAAGATCCGCCCACGATCCGTCGCTTACAATAATCGTGTCGTCAAAAAATTGGATCAAGTTTACGTATTCCCTTCCATTCACTTTATAACTCCTCAGTAATCCATTTGAATTACCTTTCCTCAATTTTTAATTCTTGTCATATACCTTGGGTGTCTCGGTGGATGAATTCTGAGACTTTTCTACAATAGGTTTGTGATAAGGCCAAAACACAAATTAATTGAAATTTATATAAAAATATAACAGTTAAATTGAGATTTATATTAATATTAAGTATGTCCTAAACTTCAAAGCCTTTCTTTCTATGCTTGTTAATTATGGTTCTTTATACATAGTGATTTTTTCCTACAACATCCAATACGTCATTTTACATAGATCCAGATAAGAGGACTTTGTAATTGTATAAAAAATTTAAGAGCATCGACGGTCATAAAAATATTATTTAATATTTGTACAGACCTCAACAATAACATAATACATATATAAATACTAATAATTGACTTTTATCAAGAAGGGTAGTTGAAAACCCTTATCTATTCCAGCTCAAACATATAAAAAACTATTGACACAATAATTGTTTGTATTTTGTTGTATCGAAACAAATTATTACTATTCTCATAATATAAAAATGTTAATGTTTTTTTATAGAACGTGCTGTCCACGATTATTGTGATTTTTCAATAAATAATAGAAGCCTAACCTCAAGTGTACCCTACCATGTTAGTTGAAATGTATTCTATATAAACCATTTTACTTGTGCAAATGTTTCATAAAATTAAAAGAAAAAAATGGCAGCATCCATCACCGGAATAAACGTGGAGAATCTTGAATTTCCGGCGGTGGTGACACCTCCTGGTTCCACCATCTCGTATTTCCTTGGTGGCGCAGGTAGCTTCATAATGTTGGTTGTAAGTTTTAACAAGTTTCAATATAAGTGATTATGGTATATTGTTGTAGGGGTGAGAGGTGTGTATATTGATGGATATTTTCTGAAAGCTACTGGAATATCAGTATATTTGGCAGAGAGTGCTATTTCATCACTTGCTCCAAAATGGAAGGGTAAGACTAGTGCTGAGTTGTTGGATTCTCTTGACTTCTACAGAGATATTATCATAGGTAAACACTATTGTGCTTGTCATATTTTCTATGCTTACAATTTATTATTATTTTTATAGAATACATCAATATAACAATACTTCAAATTGTCATTTTGGTGGTCCTCTTAAGACTAATAATTCATAGGTTGCATTAGTCTTTATAAATGGCCCTACAACTGCCTGTAAGATCCACTTTTACGAAACTTTAAAACTATATATATATATATATATATATATATATATATATATATATATATATATATATATATATATATATATATATATATATATATATTGTTTTGACTTTAAACAAGATTCCTTGCAAATAGATGGGATTAGTTTCATGAATTAGTCGATTGCAAGACTAAATATCAAATTTTAAAAATATAAAGCATTAAATATATTTGTGTTCCTTCTCACAAAAATTGACATTCATATTTTTTATTCTTCCTGTAACTTAATGACAGTTCTTACAACTTAATGATAGAATTAACGATAATTTTAGCGATAATTTATTATTTAGTGACTGAATTATTAATAGTTTTAACGATGATTTTAATATTAGAGATTAAAAATGTGAATACAATTTTTTTTAGAAACATCATTTTTTAAAGGAAATATTTTAAAGAATTAAAAACGAAAGTTGAAATATTAAGGAGAACAAGCAACATATTTAAAACAATATATCAATTGCCTTTAAATAGGACCCAAGTAGACTATGATTGTTTTTCTTGAATTAATGATGGTAATGTCAAAAATGAAGCTTTAGAAAAAGTTAATATTATTTTGATATAAAAATAATATTAACTTGTTTGTGTGTTCCGATAATCAAAATGTTTTTTATATAATTTATTTTTAATATTTTTGTTTTCTAACACCAAAAGTAGTGGATTTTTTTTACTGAATATACAATGATTCATGTATAATAATGTTGTATCACGTCTAATGAATATTGTTTCTAAGATAATTGATTTTATCATCCAAACAAAAATCACGGCGCATCTTATTGTTTGTTTGCCGAGTATTTCTATATAATTTTTAATATATTGTGTTATAGTTAAATTAAAATATAAAAGTATGGTGATATTATTTGATTGTACTGAATAATAATAAAATACAAGTTGTAATTTAGGTCCATTTGAGAAATTGATTAGAGGAGGAAAGATAATAACATTGGATGGTCGTGAATATGTGAGAAAGGTTTCAGAAAATTGCATTGCTTTTATGACATCTGATGGAACATACAATGATGAAGAAGAAAAAGCTATTGAAAAATTCAGACAAGCTTTTCAAGAACAAAATTTTCCACCTGGTTCAAGTGTTTTCTACAAGCAATCACCAAATGGAACATTGGGGGTTAGTACTACAATAATTGATATTATTATATACATATGAAGTTTTTTTAGAAATTGTAATAAGTTTATTTTTATCTGATTAATTTTTTGAATTAATTAATTAATTACAGCTTAGTTTCTCAAAAGATGGAACAATACCAGAACATGAACACACTGTTATAGATAACAAACCACTTTCTGAGTCAGTGTTGGAGACTATGATTGGAGAGATTCCTGTTTCACCTGCTTTGAAAGAGAGTTTGGCTACAAGAATTCATGAGTTTTTGAAGATTCAGAACTTCAATATTGGAAACTGATAATTGACAGATTGTTCAAGGATCTTGCTAAAGAAAAATTATTAAGTTTGTGATGAATAATGTTATAATTTTCTTCTATTATTATTATTATTTATGTATTTTTTATGGTTTTATATATGTCAAGAAATAAGATGAGTATGGCTTGAAATGCTAACTCATATTTATTGTATATGGAATTTTTATTTGGTTGATGTTTAAGAAAAGTTGCAAGAGATTAGTGTTCTTTTTTCTTTTTTTGTTGTTTTATTTTTCTTTTTCAATTATACCGATTTCTTTATTTTATATTGTATAAAAAAATTTGAAAATACAAAAGCACAACACACATTTGATTTGTATCAATATATGTTTGTTTAGCGAGAAACATTACCAAAAAAAAAACCCAAAAGGTAGCTAAAATACATGAATAAGTTAGTCATTCTAGATCATGGTGGTCTTTCTTGGAGGTAATATGTTGGATCTTTAGAATCGATCTCCCACTTTTTTGTCATTTGTAATATGTTTGCGACTCCATGGTATAAGATCTTTTGGTGGTTAGGGAATGTGTAATGCCCCGATTCCATAATTTAATTATTTATTTAATTATTTATGAATATATAGTATTGTGTGGTGTTGTGGTGAACGAAATTTTTTTATTTAAATAGTGATATTAGAATAATTAAATATTATATAAATATTATTATTAAAATAAAGTAAGGAGTTAGAGGTCTAGAGGGCGGTTTTGTCTTTTGAGAAGATTATGAGAAGGGAATAGGGATACTTTTCTCATAACGCGTATTTTGTGAAGATTGAGAGAAGTTATCTGAACAACAAGGAGGCTAGGTTGAATATTCTTCAAGAATAGATTGAAAGAGCTCATTTGACTAAGGTATGAGGAGTAATTTTCTATTCGATATCTATAATGTAGAGGTAGGTCTTATGAGAAAGGGGATTTTTAGGGCAACCTTAGGGTTAGGAGGATTATTGGAAGAGTTTGATGAATTGTTGTTGTTAGATGTTGTAGTTGATAAATATATGATGATAATAGGTTATAGGAATGGATTTTGTGTTTTGCTGCTGTCAAATGATGATTTTTAAGGGGTTTTGTCGCAGCTGAGTCGTCTGGAAATCGCAGAAAGTCAAAAATCGCCGTCTCGCTTAGAGAGCAAGTTGAGTTTTGAAAATCTGACAACCCGAGACCAGACCGCTTAGCGAGACCTGACACTTTTTAAAATATGTTTTCTTCTTCCTAATGATTCAAAATGATTTGTTTTGTTGCCTTATGTTGCTATGATGTTGCTGTGAATTCTTGCCATGATGTATTATGCTAAATTGTAAGAATTTGTGATGAAATGATATTTAGATGATTGTGTTGTATTATGATGATAGGTAGTATTGATGATATGAGTAGACAAAGTATTAGATGTATGAATGATGAATGATGAATAATGATGAAGCGGATGCAATAGTTGATGGGTTTTGGTGATGTATGATTGTTTTGTGTCTTGCATTCATGCCATAATTATGTTGGGACTTCGGTCTGTTGGTAGCTTCAATCCCATTGTGTGGATTGAAGAGATATGTTACATATGTTGTGCTCCCTTGTAGAAGATTGATGGCCCAGTATCCATCCATGATTATGTTTCGGTACCACATGCATATTATGAGGATTGCATTTCATTCTTGGTGGCATAACATGATTGCATTTGTATTTTATTTTATGATGTGATTGATTTTGTTGTACATGGGTGAGACTTGAGATGATTGATGTATTGATGTGTGTTGACTTGTAATTCCTTCTTTATTTTATTTATATTAAATGTGAATTTACTCACCCTGTCTGCCTTTGGTGATGGTCTATTATGTCATCCTACAGATACTCAAGAATAGCTTGGTGCTTGGACGTAGCTTGGAGTATGTGTCTTTTGTCGTTTATAGAGTTTATGGTAGAGTCCTGCTCTGTGTCATGTAACATCAGGAACACTTGAGTTTTGTTGTTTTTTTTTTTGTTTTAACCTTGATTTGATGATGTTTTGGAATTAACAATTGAATTTTTATATTTGAGTAATTAAGTTGACAATGATGTTGATCCGTTGCGTATTAAATGATGTTTGTTTATATTTATAATGCATGTTGTAACCCGTGTTACGGGACATGACACAAAGACGAGTTTTATTTATGTTTTGATGAAATGTGATACCCTTTATGTTGAGAACACTGATTTTTATGAATAATTTCGTATTATTATGTCGTGGGATAAAAAGGGTGTTACAGAACGTAACTATCTTATTATTTTCTATCTTGTTTGAGATTATTTTTCATTCTTAGGAGATTTGGCTAAGATTAGAGGGGTAACTTATCATTATTTGATATTTGGTGGAGGTTTTTGCTATATTGATGGTGGTTTGCTTTTCCTGGGTTCTAGCCTATTTCTTTTGGTGGTAGTTCATTTTTTTTGTTGAGAAACTATGTTTTGTTTTGTATTTTTTCTCTCTTGTTTTTGTTCTTTGGCGGGCTTTTAGTGCACTTCTTTTGCTAGTTACTAGCTCTACTTTATACATTGTACTTCTTGCATCCTTTATTTATATGTAAATATTTTCCTTTACAAAAATTGTCAAAACGGTGGAAAAAAAATACTTTGAACCACTCCTAAAGAGCAACAAAGAGCTAAAAAGGAAGTCGAGTCAAAGACGACTAAAAAACAATAACTTGAAGAAAAAAAGAAATAAATATATACCAAGTCACCTCCTAACAGAGACAGATCCACCATACAAGTAAAATCACCTCTACAGGTGACTATTGGTCCGTACACACATAAGGGATTCGTTGACCACTCTCTTGAAAATCAAAGATAGGCATAAAATCTTCTAAGAAACCACTTCCAAGAAGAGAAGAAATATTTATCCTACAATACTACATAGTAAGAGTTAAACCTAAGAAAATAATGTCATTTTGAGATTTCCAAAAAGTCCACACTACAAACTGCCAAACCAAAGTCAATTCGTCCTAACCCTAGGCCTAAAGCTAAGAAACCTAGCTAACTCAAACAACAATACTAACTCACTCGAAAAAATCGACTTCCACTTTCATCCACCTAAAAATCCTATACTAGAGAGTCTCCACTAAATCACGTGTGAGAAGATACCTCCTTAAAATATTGCCATAAAACACAATAAAGTCCCCATATATTAACTAACACTTTTTTTTGAGAAAACAATATCCCTTAAGAGAATTATGTCCTTGTGTTGAACAACCATGACAATAACCTAATTTTATAAATAGGGAATAACTTTTTTTTTATAAGAGAGAGACACAATTTGTATTCACACATTTCTGCAGTTGCATAGTGAATAAGAAAAAGAAAATCTCATAGTTTGTGGGTAATCACATTCTTCTCCAAATATTGTTAGAACCCTAATTTCTTTCTCTTCTCAAATTTTCTTTTCTTTATCGTTGCGTAACAATCTTGTTTATCAAGATTGATTGAAATTCTCCATAGGTTTTGGGGAATTTCCAACATACTTAAATCCATAAAATCTTCGTCCAACCAACAAAGAGATAACATAATAATATTACCTAGCCAAAATGATGTCTTTCCAAAAGCTAGTACAATGTAACAATCTCTATCTCCATTTACTAAAAGCGCCAAATTAAGGAGAAAATGAAAAGTTAATACATGATTATCGGCTAGAGATAGAAAATTAAAACTAACACCATCCAAAGTGTGCCTATTAAAAAAATATCCCCTAAAGTGATAAAAAAAATCTAACAACTTCATGCCAAACCATATTCTCATTTTTCATCAACATATCCATTGTACATAACACTAAAATAACATTCATATTAGATATCTTTTTCACACAAGCATGAAAAAAGCTAATTTTAAAGTTATACTATCAACTAACTTTGTTGTGTACAAATAAAATGGTCTTTAAAATTTGTGTTATTTATTTTTAGGTATCAATATTCAATTTTTACAAAAGAAAAAAAAACTTGTTCAATTGTAAGAGGCATAGAATTGAAGTTTGTGAGTAATATTTATCGGGAAGATCCCAAGTCCCACATTAGTTGAAGATATAATCTTAAAAGAGTTTATATAAAGTGACACCCTTCATCTTACAAGTCAGTTTTGTAAGGATGAATTATGTCAAACTCTAATATGGGATTAGAGTTTATCGATTAGAGCATGAGTCGTCCACCGTTTATATTCATGCACCAAACCCAAAAAGAGTGTTGGGCATGAGGGGTGCATAGGTAAAATTTCAAGTCCTACATTGGTTAGAGATAGATCCTTGAAAGAGTTTATATATAGTGACATCACTCATCTTACATGTCGGTTTTATAAGGATGAGTTATGTCAAACTCTAATATGGTATCATGAGATTATTGATTCAGACCACCGACCATTCATATATGTGCACCAAACACAAAAGTGTTGGCGCAAAGAGGTGTGTTTGAAATCAAATCCAACATATCAATAATTTGGGTCATGTGTGATTGGATTTAACTCAATCCTGCAAATGGATCTAATTCATCCCTATAAAATCGATTTGTAGGGTAAGAAAGTCATATATTATCAGATGTGAGACTCTTAACACACCTCTTTATGTTTAATATTGGATATCTGAAGCGTGGATATAAATGGTAGATAGCCTACCAGATCTTAAATCTGACTCTTGATACAATTTTAAGAAATATGGTGGAATCTAACTCAATTCTATAAAACTTGTTTTGTATGGTGAAGATTGTTTACACTTACAAAGATATATTCTAGTCATATATTATCCGATATAAGACTTTTAACGATGTTTATCTGAATAAATATAAAAATTAAAAAAGAAACTTATTATTAAGAAATTAGAAATATATAATAGAAATTAAAATTGATTTAGTTACATAGTAATAATTGATGATGTTAATATTAAACAAATTACTCATTGGATCTATGATTGTTCACTTGGGCCATATTAATACATTTCAATAAGTTATTGTGTTGACAAAGTATACTCCAACAAGTTGTGAAAGAGTAATATACACGTTTAATACAACTCGTAATTTTAACAAATTGCATAGTAAACGAAATTAGTTTCCATAAACAAGTGCTAATCAATATTTTAAAATCCAAATGAGTCAAGTTGAATCAATTTATTCATTAAACAAGTGCTAACAATATTCAAGGAGCACATGGTCTCAAGTTTCACACAATTGAATTTTCATAAATCAAAAGTTAAGAAATTTGTTGAATCATGTGGTTGAATTGTGGGGTTGATGAAGACATGAAGTCATGTCCAGATCATTAATGTACAAGCGGTCTATATATTTTTTAATAAAAAAAATAGTATTAAATTTTGTTCACTTTCACATTAAAAGTGACAATTTGAATATTACACGAGAATAAACTAATATAATTAATAACTCATTCAATTGAAATAATAAAGTAATATTTTTCATAAGTATGACTTCATATTTTAATATATTCTTTTTAAACAAAATAAAATTAAAAAATACAATGTTATAGAGTTTTTGGGTAACACCTAATTAGAAAAAATTGTGGAAAAATAGACTTTTTGTGGTTTGAACTAGAGAAGTTATCTAGATTCTATGGTAAAGAGAGTACCTTATATGAAGAGGAGTCAAACAACAAGAGGTAGAGGAAGATCTAGATAAATTATAAGAGAATTTATTAAGAATGATATCGAGATTAACGATTTCAATAGAAACATGGTCTTGAATAGAATATTTGGTGAAAGTTCATTCATGTAGCCGACCTCAATTAGTGAGATAAAGTTTGGTTGTTGTTGTTGGTTAATTTATAAGTATTAACTTGTTTACATGTTATACTATGAAAAAATATTAAGAAATGTTGTTGTTGGGGTTGAATTTTGAATTAACAAGTTACACTCATCTAGCTTAACGAGTATATATTGATTGAGCTACCACAATTATCCACATTTTTAAATATTTGATGTTTGGGTGTTTTGCTGCTAAATTTTATTTAAAAAATAAGTAATTAAATATTGTTCCATTGTGGAACCAGAATTGATCGGTAAATAATGAGACAGGGTTTTTGATATGGCGGAGAGGGGGTTGACTTGCAAGATTAACACTTCAACCCCCAAGTCAGTAAGAGAGTGAAAAATGATGTGTATATGAGAATGAATTTGAATACCTGAGAAATAGTGTCCTTTTTAAATATGAGAAGCAATTGACATATGAAAAGTGTGGGGGTGAGTCGTAAACTGCAGTCAATCGTCAAATTAATCTAGGTAGTCAACAAAGCTCCCTTGGATGGAGCCGTTTTCTTATAGAAAAGAGTAGGTACCAGTGCAATTCTACTGCTTCCAATGCCATTAGTCGTTTTATCTCTGGGCTTTGTGAATGTCTCATACTAGTTGCTCCTTAAGCCTTGTTTATGCGTTGCGGGACGAGGGTTTGCAATACATGTTCCTACCCTACTACTACATCCGGGGATGTGAAAGTCTTTGATGCGACATAAATGTCATTGGGAACATGAACTTTTAATGATTTCATTGTAATATGTAATGATTTGTTGGGAACGATTGACACATATCCATATGCTAGTTGGTGATGATGTTTACTATTCCTTATAACACTTGAGTACTTCATATATTTTTCGAAAAAATATCAATGGTTGGTGGTGCACATTGGATCATATGATCCTTAGGGAATAAGTATTTTATAAGAGGCTTGCAAAGCACCATATTGACCCTTTCTACTATTAATGATCGATAAAAGAATATATTTCTCCTTTTCTTGTGAGATTTCCTTTTCTAACGTTAGTTAAGTTCATATAATCTTGTTCGTTGGTATCTGACATGGATGATTGATCAATCCATAGTCTCTAAGATAAACCTAATGTATTTATTTTGCTTCGGCTTCCTTTTTTAGGGTTTCCTTAATAATGGACCTTTGATATCTCTATTCCTTTCTCGAGAGATTTCTTTTGATTTTGGTTTTTTTCTGCTTGCAATATTTATTTTTAAGCTTTCTTTCATGTCATATCTTGTGTGTATTTGGATTTTCTTCTTAATATTTCTTACTATGGAGATTGCATGAACTATGAATAGAAAGACAAGCAAAGATATCTTGGGAAACTATGTGGACTGGGAAATATTGGAGATCGTTTATGCTTTCACCCATGAGGGTGGCCTAGACTATAACTTGATTGATGTGGGGCCTTCCTCTAACTAGGGAGTGTTTCCCTCATATGAAGATAAGAAATTATGTAGTCAATATGATGGGTGCATCATCCTTTCTCACAAGTGCTTATTTTCTCTCATAGGCTTTCGTCTCCATTTTACTGAATTTGAAGTCGTTCTTATGAACCACTTGATGATCGCTCCTTCATAGTTGCATCCGATAAGTTGGGAGTTTGTCAAGGTTTTCTAGTATTGGTGTATGTACAATAATTGATATTATTATACATATAAAGTTTTCTAGAAATTATGATATGTTTAGTTTTATCTGATTAATTTTTTGAAATAATTAATAATTACTGCTTAGTGTCTCAAAAGATGGAACAATACCCGAACATGAACATATTGCTATAGATAATAAACAAATTTTTGAGTCAATGTTGGAGACTATGATCGGAGAAATTCCCGTTTCACCTATTTTGAAAGAGAGATTGGATACAAGAATCATGAGTTCTTTAAGATTGAGAACTTCAATATTGGAAATTGAGTATTGAAAGATGTGTTCAACGGTTAAATAAAAATTATGTTTGTCATGAATAATGTTATTATTTTCTTGTATTATTATTATCTATGTATTTTGTTGGTTTTATATATGTCAAGAAATAAGATGAGTATAACTTAAAATGCTAACTCATATTTATTATGTATGTAATTTTTGTTTGGTTGATGTTTATGAAAAGTTGAAAGAGATTTTAATTTGAAATTACAAAATCACAAGACTCGTTTGATTTGTATCAATACATGCTTTGAGTTGTGCGGTAATTCTATATTGATATATCTCTATTTTAGTGTTTAGAATGAATTTTTATGATTATACCAAAGTAATAACCCGAGTTTTTTATGAGGTTGGGTAGCGAATTTTACGCTTACTGGACTCAATTTGGGGTTCTGAAAGGATCTTCCAAGTCAGAGCCATTATGGAATTCCAATGATCGAATCTGTTACAAAACGATTAATGATGAGTCTGTTACAAATGGGTAATTGTTACTAAAAACTATTAACACACCTCATCAGTATCCAGGAGGGGAAGGTTTGTCATATAAAAAGACTTCACAACCAACACAAAAAGGGGGTAGTTGATAACTGAATAATACAAAAAAGAGAATAACACTTGAAAACCTTGGACCACCAACAATGGTGGCCATTGATCTATTCCAAGCATACCTCATACAGATAGGACGACTGCGATCCCACCTGACTGTCTTCTGGGGGATTTATCCAAATAATGTTTATTAGGAACATTTGACGCCCACCGTGGTGCATGGTAACACTAACTGGGGCATCAAGTTCATGATAGCCAATGGTTATTTGTAATAACGATCACATCTTAGATCCACCAATTTGAGATTCAGCGCAGAGATCTTCACATTCTACCGACGACTATGTGACTGCACATGTTTAAGTGAATTAGTTTCCAACCTAAGCATGTTGGGATCAAAATTAAGAGAAATATTGTTTTGAACAAAGAAATTGAGGTGTTTGTGTTCCTTTATTTTTATGTCATTATCATGTGTTGGTTTCGATTGCTATGAAAGGTTCGTGTTATTATCATATGCGTTCTACTTTATTATGTAATGTAACCGATGTAACTGTGATAGATGAGATGTTTGGAAAATTACCTCAAACTGAGATTCTAGTCCAAAAATATCACTACTACAAAACATGCAAACAACAATGTCAGGTTTACAACGGATTCATATACACCGTTGTAATAAGTTAAAATTTTGCAGCTGGTGTATAACGTCATATTTAACGACGGTTGACTTAAAAACCATTGTAATACATCCAGATTTCACAACAGTTGTCTTTAAAACCGTTGTAATAAATTATGTGTAACAAGCATTGATTCCCAACAAATACATTTTTTATCATATTCTTACATTTTAAACATATATTTTATTTCATTTATTAGTGTTACGGGGACTTTAACCTAAAAACACAAAATTCATCTTTGTTTTTTTTTCCTTTCTATTTTTAAGTGAAAGAGAATAGTTTGATCAAAACTTCATTAAAATTCAAATTCATCTTATTATTTCATTTTTTAGTGTTATTACCCTTAAAACTTCATTTAAAAAAAGTGAAAGAGATGATCATATATAAAAGAAAACTTTATTATAATTCCAGAAAAGAATAGTACATTGATAATCATATTACATATATTTATCAAATGTCCGAGCCCATAACAATAAATGTGTCTTCATAATCTGGGACTCTCTCCTCACTTCCCTCATCAGAATTATTAAAAAAAGTCCTCATCTACTTCATTTTCTTTTTCTTCTTCATCTTTTTCTTCTTCTTGGCCTTCTTCACCCTTAATGTATCCATGACAACCAAGTTTCCAGCTGGTTGGACCTCCTCATTTGGCCACTGACATTGTTCGTTTTTGACCTTATTTGTGATGTTTATGTTAGCATTCTCATTGGTTGAACTCATTGTTACGAAGAATATATTATGAATAAATGTTAAACTGTCTATTTATAGATGAGGTTGAAGATGAAAAGTCTGATAGTTTGGTGCTTGCAATGATGATAAATTGTAATGGTTAATATTCTCGAACGATATTTTTGAAAAACGAAGAAACTCAGAAACCATTATTATACTTGGGATGGACGTTTCTCTCTTTCAGGGAGAGCAAAGGTTGTCATATTACAACAATTTCTTATTATAACTGTTGTGATATATTATGTAAAACTGAAAAAAATTTGTTGCCAGGAGTCAAACCATTATGCCAAATAAGGGAAAAGACAACGTTTTTTGGGCCTTTAATAGTACTTAAAAGCGCTGCCTAAGGTGGTGATGTTGTAGGTAAAGACAACGTTATTTTATGAGAAAACGCTGCTAAAGGCCTACTTTAAGCAACACTTTACCTTTAAAAGCGCTTTCTAAAGTAGACCTTTAGACAATGCTTTTACCTGAAAAAGTGATGCCTCAAGTTGACCTTTAGAAGCGCTTTCTCAGGCAAAAGCGTTGTCTAATGTCCCCTTTAGACAACGTTTTTTTAAAGCGTTGTCTAATGTATTTTTGTTTCCACTTTAAGTCATCATTAGGTAGTGCTTTCTCAGGAAAAAGTTTAGTCTAATGTCCTCCCTTAGACAACGATTTTGAAAGCATTGTCTAATGTATTTTTTTATTTCCACTTTAGGCAACGCTTTTAGTAGGAAGCACTTTCTTTTGTTGTATATAGGCAGCGCTTTTGCTTAAAAGCGCTTTCTTTTTTCACGTTTTTTAAAGATTTAAAAAAAATACATTTTCCTTTTGTTTTTTCAAAAACCTGTATAATTCAATTCTAAATCAGAAACCTGTATAAATCACATTACCATTTATAGGCCTTTTAAATCACATAACCATTCTAAATCACATAAACCATTTATAGGCCTTCTAAATCACATAAACCATTATAATCCTTATGTGATTCACATAATAATTAAAGCATTATAATCCATAAACCATTCACATAATAATTAAATCATTCTAGTCCATGTACAATTCACATAAATGATTCAAATAAACCATTTCTATAATTAAACCAAAATCCATAAACCATTCACAAAAACCATTCGTGCATATAATTAAACCGAAAAATTCTAATCCATAAACCATTCACATAATTAAATCATTCTAATCCTTTAACTTCTAAAGATCTCCTCATATACAACAACTTCCCAAACTATACAATTACACTCCATAACTACACACCAATACCTTATATGATTCTTTTCTCAATAAGGTATTCACACAGTTACTCCTTGATTTCTTCCAATTTTTCTTTCGTGTAATGAGCACATGCGTATTCATCAAAATACTACATAACAAAACACAATATACATGATTTAGTTTAAAATAATAGATTATATGAGATATCCGATAAATATTAAAATAAATCCTAAGTTATAAATCCATTTCGTGATGGGAATCTCTAATTGATCCAAATTAAGGATTTCTCTCATAAACCTCAAAATGAAATAGCCGCAGTCTATCCCATTATGCTGACGAGGACACTACATATAGAAAAACAAATAAGAATTAATATATAGTGTCTTGTGTTATCAAGTAGCATCACTATTATAAGCAATATTGTGAAAATTAGTATACCTCCACTTTGATCCATGTAATGTTGTTTACTTTAGACCGTGATACTCGAGTGTCTCTTTTTTCTCTATAAAGGAAAAACACAAATTTAGAACAATCTCACATAAATAATTAAACATATAAATACACATGAGTATTTAAAACAATCTCACTTACGTATAAATCAAATCCTTCATATTCTGATATGTTGTCCATTCATGATCCAATGAATTTAGATAATACACCACTTATCTTGTAGGATTAATAGCAACCAATAACCAGTGTCCATTGTAAAATATAACAAAAGTTTAGATGGATAATTTCTATGCAAAAGATACAAAGATTAGAATGAAAATCTTACCCGTTTTCAGTATTATACGGTAAAAAATACAAACTTTTTGTATTGCTGGCCATAAATCTCTCGAGTAAGTGATCTCTTACTGAAATTGGATTCATATCAATTAACGTGTCGTTGATACATCCACAGGACATGAAATAGAATTTGTTTGACAATTGATTCACCGCATCAATTTGTCATACAAGCACCTTAAATAAAAACATAACAAACATTAGACTATTTTCATTAAAATGTGTAAATAAATTGTTCAACTAATTAAATAATAGATTGACCGGAGTACCAAATGTATGAATGCATAACACCAATGCCTAATTCAAGATGATTGAAAATCTGTAGCATGTCCTCTTTTCCAATTATTTCGGAATGAGGAAAACCAAAAACACCTTCGTCCATATCTATTTGACGAATAACACCATCCATCACATATGATATTGTCACAAGTGTTTCAAGACACATCCGAAAATGAGATGTAAGACCTATTTTTGTCGGCCCGATCCTTGCAGGAGCTTTTTTCTTGCTGATCACTTGCTGTGAAACTTGAGCAGGAACCTAAAACTCAAATAAGTTAGGTAAAGTATAAAATCATGAATCTTTTGAATTCGGATCATAGAATAACACTTTCAATGTACCTATTTTTTTGATGCAACAGACTCGTTGTGCGGAAAAACCCCTTTATCCTTAGATGCAGGTTTTGTAGGAGTCTAACATTACCATGTAAAAAAATGTACGTAATGGTTCAGAATGATTTTCATAATGTTTCATAATTGACATCTGAATACTAAAAGATTCATAATGGTTTTAAACTTACCTCATCATCTATGAAAATGAGGTCTGACAGTCATGCAACAAACGAGCCTATTGCATATCCTATCAATGTTATCTCTGAAACCAAGTCAGATATATGTAGTAACGCATCTCTATTTATAGAAATATCAACCAACACTTTCAGATATCCATTAGGGAGCGGATTTTGATGAAGTAACTCTCCTAATTTGTTATGCACTTTTTCCTTGCCAACTATGTGATAGGTCAATAACGAATAAAATGGCTGACAAGATGAAATGCCCTAAAGCAATAATAAATATGTAACTGTTAATGTATATATGTGTCAATTAAAATAAATGTGCTAATTTAATCAACTAAATATCAACATCAATATCACCTTGATCTCCAATGTTTTCATCAATTACTTTGTTAGATAAAATACTATAGACCATTTTGTACTTGTCGGATCAGTGACATAGAACACTTGTTTAGCTTGAGAGGCTAGAATAAAAGACTCATCTTTATACCTTACCCTATTAAGATCCACTTGCAAAAACCCTGACTTATCCATTCAGATGTCATTATTATTTTCAACCCACTTGCAACGAAATATAGGAATCTGAAACTTCTCATAATCAAACACCCAAATGCGCTCGATAACCCCAAAATATGACATATTTTCAAATTTGGGGTTTAAGTCCTTCACACTTGAAATGTGCATTGCTTCAACTACCATGATGACACACTTGGTTTTCATAGTACTTTTATCATCTTTTTTTTGGTATAAAATGTGTATCCATTAATTGTGTATGTGCTATAAGAAAATACAACCAAACTTGGACCATACGCTAAGCATTTCAACCTTTCTGTTATTGAAGCGGGATCTTAATAATACTTTGAATAAATATGATCCTTAAACCAATGTATGAAACTTCAATTGTTCTCTCATACTATCCAATTCTCATTTCTATTCGGATTTAAACCTCAGAAAACATCCTTGTACATTTCAACATACGACTCAACCTCATTCTCATTGTTCAGAACATACAAATGAACTTGATCTCGTTCGACCCTTGATACTATCACAACTTCATTTCCAATTAACTTTTTTCCTTATTTTTTTTGACAATATGATATTTGGGGAGTCCAATTGATTGTACATTGGACAAATATTCAGTACAAAACTCAATTGCTTCTTCAACAATGTATCGTTTGGCAATATAACCCTCTGGTCGACTTCGGTTTTTCATATACCATTTTAATATTTTCATATACGTTTATTAGGGTACATCCATCTCATATAAGCCGATCTACACAATTGTGTCTTTTTCACCAGATGAACAACTAGATGAACCATTATGTCAAAAAATGAGGGAGGAAAATACATTTCAAGATCACACAAAGTAATAGCCATCTCTCTTTGCAATGTTAGTAAGATCACATGATCGATCACCTTACTGCAAATTGACTTAAAGAAAAAACACAGTTTATTTATTGCGCTTCTTACGTTTTCTGGTAGAATAGAACATATATCTATTGGTAGAAAATTTTCCATTATAACATGGCAGTCACGTGTCTTTAAACTCTTTAACTTGAGGTCTTTCATAGACATAAGTCTTATAATATATGAAGAGTGTCCTTATGGAACTTTAACTTCAATTAGAAACTTACAAAATAATTTTTTCTCCTTTCTAGATAGAGTATATGCAGCAGGTGGTAAATATATTCATTTTCCCTTATTCAAGGGTCCTAATTCAGTTCGTATCCCCATCACTATCAAGTCCTTTCTTTCTTTAAGGCCATCCTTAAAATTTCATTTTATATTGATTAACGTACTAATAACACTGTCAAACATATTTTTTTCAATATGAATAACATCGAGAAAATATCTTACATACAACGACTTCCAATATGGCAGTTCAAAAAAAATTGACCTTTTCTTCCACCCACTCTTGAAAAGTGTATGTGCAAAAGGCTTGCCAAACTGAGTACTCACATCATTTACCTTTTCAAAAATGTGATCACTTGTCAATATAGGTGGAGCTCTACCTTGTTATGTATCTCCATTGAAGGCTTTTCTCCACCTACAGTAGTGATGATTCGAATTTAAGAATCTACGATGACCGAGAAAGACATTCTTCTGACCTAACTTCGATCGCGTCCAATCTATTTTATCTTCACAAATAGGACACACACATTGACCTTTTATGATGTACCCTGGTAGAATTTTGTATCCTGGAAAATCATTAATCGTGCCAAACAACATCGCTCTCAAGTTGAAACTTTATTTCCTATACCCATCATAAACCTTCACACCGTCCTCCTACAAAAACTTTAAATCTTCGATTAAGGGTGTCATTCCCCGGTAGTTTAGGCCCATAAATTAACATAGATAACATCATGTTCTTATGCTTCATACATAGCCATGGAAGTAGGTTATAAATCATTAAAAACACAGGTCAAGTGCTATATGAGATACTTTGAAGACCGTGTGGGTTCATTCCATCAGTAGACAATGACAAGCGAAGGTTTTTTGCTTCTTTTCCAAATTCAGGATAATCATCATCAATTTTCATCCACTATGGTGAATCTGCCGAATGTCGAAACTTTCCATCAATAATTCTTTCATCTGCATGCCAAGTTAAGTGTCTTGAATTGGTTTCACTATGAAACATGCGTCTGAATCTCAGAATTAGAGGAAAATACCATAAGACTTTTGTTGGAGACAACTTCTTCTTATATCGAGAGACACCACATTTAGGAAACTCATTTAATGATGCATACTCATTTTGAAACAATTCCATAGTCATCTAATGATGCATACTCATTTTGAAACAATTCCATGCCTCTTTAAATGCGATGCCAACTGAACCGCGTCAACCCGACTCCCATAACAACAACCCAAGCAAGGACATGTCATTCAATTAATGTTATTGGTATGCGCAATAGCAAACTTAACAAATTCTAATACCCTATTCTCGTACTCTTTTGACAATCGACTTGAAGACATCCATTTCTTATCCATGGTTTTACTAATTAAGTTAAACAAAATAAAAACTACTTACCTGTAGGGAGACAATCCGACTTTCACAATTTGATCACAAGTAACCCCTATATATAGCAAATTCAGCAAGTTAGTTCTCAATCATTGTAAGCAATGATCATCCATCATAGCAATTCATTCAAAGTCGTTCATTCAAATGGTTTAACTAATTAAATTAAACAAAATCGTTAATTATTCACGCAAATATAGCAAAAGAACAACTAATTACCTGTAGAGAAATAATCAAGTTCTGGACTCACATAATGTAAGATTCCTCCAACGATCAGACGTTCACTCTGTACCTATAAAACAATCATACTATCAATAGCAATCCAACTTTTCACTTTTCAATGTCGCTTCAACAAGATATATCCTATGCCAAATTCTAATAGTAATTTATTTAAGAATTCTACATAATATATATTAAATCAATCCTATGCCTCAAAATTCTTCAATCTAAGTTATGTTGTATTTTATATTTTCAACAAATATCTCATTCCAATAATGTTTATTAGAACTAACATGTGTGTTACAACATATGACCCTCAAGAACCTCTGTATATTTCTATTATTTCCTATACATACACAAACTCATGGATAGTCATAAATACTTGGTTAGCTGTGAAACAACAGGAAATATATAGCATTCCTCAAGATATTTCCTTCAATACAGAGCTTTGTTAATTAGTTCTTGAAGATTTTTTAGGAGAAAATTTTGAATACTAATTTCTTTTGGTAATACTAGTTGTAGAAAATATGGTTTGTTATCAAGTGTTGGAATAGAGTACCAATACCATAAACTCAACAATGCTGAGCTCAATAAAATTAGAGGATCAAAGTTTGTATACTCAGTTTGTACCAAATGATCAACCAACTCATAACTAATCAAAATAATAAAATCAACCCTTTTACAATGATCTTTAGTTCAAGCATAGACATAAATATGTAGTAGAAATTGGTTTAACACTTTTAGCTCAAGCAATTATGCCCCTTAGGCTATGTGACCATCTGGGTGAGCCTAAGGGAAGACTGAGTATACAAACTTTTCAACTTTTTTTCAAACTTTTATAATGATAAGAAATTTGGAAGACTGAGTATACACACTTTTATTCATAATGATCAACCAACATCAACAACATCAACATCAACAACATCAATAATAACAATAGTGACAACAACAACAACAACAGAACAACAAGAGAATAACAACAGAACAATAATTTACAACCATTAACTATCATCTTCAATACTTTTATTCACAGTATACAGAAATCAATCAACATCAACAACAAGAACAACAACAACAAAATGTACTTCATTTGGCAATAGCAAGAAATTCGTTCGACAACAACAATGGCAGATGGATAAAACCTAACAATGGCGAAAGAACAACGAACAATGGCAAAAGAATGGCGAACAATGGAGAGAGAAACGATCACGAGAGAGAAGAAGAGTGAAAATGATTAGAAAAAATGATTATAGCACCTTTCTGAAATTGGTTGTTTTTATGTTTTTATTAGAAATGACCTAAGGCAGTGTTTTTTCCTTAGAAAGCACTTTCTTTTAATTGATTTATAGCAGAGCTTTATAAAAGCGCTTTCTAAGGTTACTATTTAGCAGCGCTTTATAAAAACACTTTCTAAGGGTAAACCTATAGCAGCACTTTATAAAAGCGATTTCTTAGGGTAAACCTATAGCAACGCTTTCATAGAAGTGATTTCTAAGGTGGGGTCTATGTACGTCCTTTAGCGGCGCTTTTAGAAAGCGCTTTCTAAAGGTAGCCTTTAGCAGTGTTTTTTTAGCGAATTTTTTTAAGAACTTATAGCAGCGCTTTTTGTTAAAAGTGATGTCTTTTTAGTGATGCCTTAGGCCACTTTTGGTGTAGTGAACCTTGTACCAAATAAAAAGGGGATCGCTACGGTTCTTATGTTTAGCCGTTGTGATATATTTATAATAAATATATATTTATCATTACAGTTTTTTCAATAACTGTTGTGAAATATTTACCCATATAAGCGAATTAACTTTCCCTTATTGACCGTAGCATCGTTTCCTTCACAACAAAATCCTAACACCCATTTTTGCTATTGTGCTTCATACATTAAGGTATTCTTCTTCTTCCTTATATTGTTAGATATTTCTCATTATCTCTTTTATTGCATGTTGTTTATTATTCTTCTTCCATCTTAGGCAGCAAACTTCGTCTAGTTTTAAAAAATTGAAAAGAAATATAAGAAGTATGAAGCTTTTGTTTAAGCTTCTTCGTCTTTGTATTTCTTCTTTATTATTTAACAAACTAGATGAACATGGAGATGATGCTGACGGTAGCAAGCTTAATGTACATATTGTTTGTGTAGATATGGAAAATAAGGTATTCTTCTACTTCCATTTTTTGTTAGATAGTTCCCACTATCTCGTTTGGTTCATGTTGTTTTTGTTGATTATTTTCTTTTTTCCAGATTTGTATTCAATGCATTAACAAAGACCATACTTTGGATATGAGACATATTGTTTGTATAAAAATGAAAAAAAGTATAAGAAATATGAGGCTATGATGGAAACTTCATCGACCTTATACCTTTTCATCATTGCTTCATGAACAAGATGTTTTTCAAACTCAGGATGCTTCACAAGCTAGATGAACTTCATTGTAATGGTACATATGTAAACAATGTATCTTGTTTGTTTAACTTTCCTTTTTGTTGGTTTTGTTTTGAATACTAACTAATTTTCTTTTATTCAAAATAGCTGAAGTTGTTTAGTAAAGATGATACATGGTGATGATGATGGTGGTAGCAAGCGTATAGTTTGAGTTGATAAGGTACACACACACACACACACACACACACACACATATATATATATATATACACACACACACACACACACACACACACACACACACATATATATATATATATATATATATATATATATATATATATATATATATATATATATATATATATATATATATATATATATATATATATATATATGAAGTCATTTTGATATTGTATATGAAATTTAGTTTATTATATATTATGTATATTGTTTGTTTCACTATCCTGTTATTGAAAATACAATCATTTAAATTGACACAGAAACGTATAATCTGAAAATTAAGATGTATTTGAAAACCAACCTATATCAATCAATGTTTTCCAAATAGCTTGCATCTCATTCAATATATTTTATGTTCCTTAACACAAATATATGGTTCAATGGTCTGTTTGCTTAAATTCATCGATATCTACAATTTTACTATACCTCATCATCATAACTTATATCACTGTGATTGTTATGATCATGATTGTTATGATGATAAAATCACGATGATAAACGGAGATGATGTGGTAAACTATAATAAAATATATATATGGTTGAAGGAAATCGACCATTGAACCATATTTATGTTAAACAACATAAAATGTGTACGATGAGACATATGCAATTCGGAAAATAATGGTGTGTTTAAGTTGATTTTCAAGAACAGATTAATTTTCAGATTATATATTTTGTTACCAATTTTAATGGTTGTGTTTCTTTAATTAGGTGTATGGTAAAACAAGCAATATACATTTGTATCTAATAAACTAAGGGTACGTTCCACAATGGTTGAAACTCATAATCGTTGTGATATTCAATATATATTTCAACGGTTGTTATACCTAACTGTTGCAATATACCGCACACTTTCTAGAATACAACAATGGTCACAGGTTCATGATTATAAGTAACTTATTTATGACAAAACTCTACATAACAACGTCTTGATATGTGTCATTATATGTAGTTTCCAACCGTTGTTAAATGGTTTTTCGTAGTAGAGTATAAAATAAATACATCCGTTATTAATTGTTATACTGTTACGAAACAAATGTCTAGTTGAAGACATTACTTATTATAAGCGTATTTATGCTTATTGATACAATTAACATAAATTATCTTAATTAGGGTTGGTTATTACAATTTCATAGAAGGAATAAATGATGAGACTATGGCCGGTCTTGGATTCAAATGATACCGTGTCGGTGGATTCCAAAAATCATACTTAGCAGATGGTTGAAGTAGAACCATTATGATACGTTGTTGGGATGGATGTAACTGCTTTGTAATGCATCAATAGTTAAACTAGTCGACCAAAATATACTGAGCACATGTTTACTCAATCTTCAGTGAACCAACAAAGGATATGTGGTTTGCAAAACCGTTTTCGCTGCCACGCATTCTATTAAATAACCAATTATGTTGTTATCCTAGAGATAGGTTCAGTTGAAGGTTCAATCTATCATAATGTAACCACTATGCACGAAGTCCATTCAGAGAGGTGATGTAAGGATATCTTTCAAATTGAGGCGATATATATTGGCTTCACTGGGAGCAATTGCAGAAGAAGAAAGGGTTTTTGTTAAAATTTGTTGCCATATTGCTGAACTACAATGATAACATGATATTGATACTGCTATTGATGTTATTTAAAGCTTCAAGATTGAAAGGATCCAGGATGGAATCGTGTACGAGTCACTTTCTTTATAGAATTTCAAGCACTCTCGATTTGTCTTAGAGTTTTGATGCAGGAATACCCAGGATAAATCAGCCTTATCGAATTTTCACAAGACAGATGAAAATTCGAATGAAGCAAAAAATGTTGGAATTGTAATTGTTTTTGTGTGTTGATTTCTAAGTTCTAATGAGAATTAATGTCGCGAATAACCCGAGCCTAAGTGCTCAAGTGCCGCCTCAAGCCGCCACTAGCGCCTTTACATCCACGCCCTCGGACCCAGTCCCGGAGCCGGAGACGGTGTCGCTGGTGGTGACACCGGTGAGAGGTTGTATGGAAGAGACAAGTGGCATAATGCTTGAGACCACCACACTTGTACTTTGTCCTCTTTGGTCTTTTGGTGAGTTAATGATATTAACACTTTATAAATGTTTTTAAAGTGTGCTTCACTTTCTATGTGGGACTATTTCACAAGTATTTAATATCATTTACTCACTTATCTATTTATTGTCATTTTTGAATATCTCTAAAGTAATTAATCTTATTAATTACAACAATCCTCCACTTGTTCTAATAATGACAAACCCAATTCCATAAAGAGAGAAAAGAATATTAATATAGTTAAGTATCTTTCAATTTGAACTAAACCTTAGTAAGGATAACACAAAGTTTAATAGGAATGTTAGGTAGCTATGCTTTGGACCATTATCCCTTGTGATTATACCGTTGTTACCTTACACATATTCTTTAAGGTTCTTCGCCTACATATCTCGCCTAGAACTATTTATGGCCACGTGTTTTTCCTATTTTCATGAATTTTTTATGAGAGAAACTCCAACTCTCACTTTGAGACGACACCACCTCGAAATTCACATAGGTGAAGTTCATTTTTGTATCCATTTCCTTGGAACGCATATCCTTGATATGGAAATTAATTAAGAGTTTCAAAAAACTCAACCCTCGATATATAATAGTCAACATTATTGCAAAATGTTATACAATCATCCAAATTAATGACTTGTTGTTTCCCATTGAATCTTAGGTTAAGATTTATTAACTTCAGATTGGGTTGCGATCATTGTTGGGACCCTTATTCAAGGAGTTTCAACCCCATTCCTCTTGAGGTAGTCTTTACTAAGTCTCTGGCTAGTGGCTTAGTAAATGGATCTGCTAAGTTATAGCTAGTTTGAATATATGTCACTGAAATGATCTCATCCTTAATTAATTTTCTTACAAGAGAATGTCTTAGACCTACATGTCTAGACTTTCCATTATATAATTCACTGAATTCTCTAGCTATGGTGGCTTGACTGTGTCGTACCTCGAAAAATACGACCTCACGCGATCCGAAAGGACGGGAGCCGCGCGCTGGACAGACTGAAGAGTCGCCACCTAATTCTATTTATTCCCGAAGAGGGAAAGGGAAGATATAGATACAACCCGGGAAGAAAAGGATGAGGACAAAGGTCAACGGAACCATTGCATGGGTTCGGAAGTCGGTTATGCAGGGGGAAGGTATTAGCACCTCCTACATCCATCGTACTCGATGGGAACCATCTAAGTTATCACGCACGAAAGGATGTCTATGCTTAAACGATTTACTTGCTAGAGGGAAATGAGTTGAATTATAAGTTAGATTGATCCTAGGTGCTCGGCAAAGATTAAAATCCTTGTGCCTACGTACTCCCACGTGCAATGGGAAAGTCAGAGCCTCGTAGTTCGGCCTACTACGGATGATTGATTGTTGGTTTTATTACCTTTCTTCGATCAAAGGGTTTAGGAGTCGAATTGCACTAAAGATTATGGATAGTTTATTCCGTCCAACAAGACGAGCGTCTTGCGTCGAAATAATCGGAGCGAGTAACGAGAGCTCGTTATCCTCCTTTCTACCACTTAAGGCTCGTGGCGTACAAATCTTCTCGTATTATTAATGCGTTTTATTATCCTACGACCGCTTGACGTTGGATCAATGGTTTGGATCTAAAAAGAAATGTTTTGGGTTTTTGAGGTTAAAGGGTAAATGCAAATGGAGGTTTATTTTGTGGGATGAGTCATGAGTGAGATCAGAAACCTGAATCTGTAATTCCAAGTCCGCTACTTCCTGCTTGAGCAGGGCAGTCTCCTTATGGAGCTCATAAATCTGAGTTTGTAGATCAGGCGGCTGCAGAGACATATTGTTAGACATAACAGTGATTCGGGGAGTAAGAGGTGTAGGAGTGTACTCAGCGGCGGGAGGCGATTTCGGCTCTTCGACAGTCTCTCCATAACCCTCTAGAGCATAACTCCAATTGGCAGGATCATGGACACTGGTCATCAGCGGGTCTGGTAATGTAAAGTAATGTATCACTTCGCCGTCGATCAGTAATCTAAACATGTTGGGCTCAAAAGAGGCCCTCCTCATCAGTCCTCTGTCAAGACAAAAGTCAACATCCAGGGTGGTGTAGCAGCAGAAGGTCCTGAGGTGCAATAATTTGCGAGACAAACCCAATGCAGTAGCTATCTGTGTAACAATCCCACCGATATGTATGATGCCTACAGATGATTTGGCAACACTAGCAAGGCCCTTCAACAGAAAGTTGCCACAAGCAACTGAGCGAGACTGAGTCGCACAAAATAGTAGGAAAATCTCCTCTTCACTTAGCAGAGTCTCTGTATCTGGCAAACCTAGGAAAGAATGCGCTAGAATCATCTGGAAGTACCTTAATGCAGGGTTGTGGATTACCTGAGAAAACTGGGTGGAAGGATCTTGGCTCCCTCCACCTGATATTTTAGACCAAAACTTTTCCACTTTTCTGCTCATAAAATACCCCATCGGTGTCTCTGGAATAGCATCAGGAGTAGACTGAAAACCTAGTAAATCACCAAACTCTTTGTGAGAGAAGGAGTAGTAAATCTCGAATAACCTGAAAACAACATATCCATCGGGTCCAGCCCAAGGGTCATAATGAAACGAGCTGAGGAACTCTAGAGTCAAGTTCCTGTAAGTGTTGTTCCTATCGTCAAACTGGTCCCACTGGAGTTGATGGCATAAGAATCTGACGTTTGGCTCTATCCCCAAGGCATCCATGCAGTCATGGTCAGGGTACCTGGTAGGAGCCATAGGGCGTCTCATGTGGACATAGTAACGCTCTCTCTGTGCGTCGTCTCTAAAGGCCACGTGCATGTCACCGGGGTTCTGCATTCTGTACAAGGTTAGCAAATAAGTCCTGAAAGCACATAAAACATTCAATCGTTAGTCCTGACATAATAATAAAATAAACAAATTAAAATAAAGTAAAAATAAATAAATAAAAAGTACGTAAATAAGAAAACCATGGGTTGCCTCCCATGCAGCGCTTGTTTAACGTCATTAGCTCGACGACCGGATTTTATACATCATTGGAAGGATATAGTGGATCACTCAGAGTATGACAGGTGTATGTTGTTGGGATGTCACCTCCTTCGTAGGGCTTCAACCTCTATCCATTGACGATGAACGGTTTACATGTTTGGTTCTTGATTTCAATAGCACCGGATCTTAGGATCTTAGATACTTCGAAAGGGCCAGTCCATCTCGAATGAAACTTTCCTGGAAAATGTCGTAACCTAGAATCGAACAAGAGAACATGATCGCCTATTTTGAAGTCTCTTCTTATGATTCTTTTGTCATGCCAAGCTTTTGTTCTTTCTTTGTATATGATGGCATTTTCGTAGGCGGATTATCTGAGCTCTTCTAATTTGTGGATATCAAGGATACGTTTCTCACCAGTAGTTAGGTAATCCAAATTCAAAGTTTTGATGGCCCAATAGGCCTTATGCTCCAACTCAAAAGATAAGTGACATGATTTTCCATAGACCAGTTGATAAGGGGTTATTCCTATAGGGGTTTTGAAAGCGGTTCTATAGGCCCATAATGCCTCTTGAAGTTTCTGCGACCAATCTTTTCTAGATATAGAGACAGTCTTCTCAAGAATTTGTTTGATCTCCCTATTAGATACTTCCACTTGTCCATTGGTCTGTGGGTGGTCTGGCGTTGCTACTCTATGCTTAACTCCATACTTGCTTAAAAGTTTATCAAATATTCTCGATATGAAGTGTGATCCTCCATCACTTATGACTAAACGGGGTGTTCCAAACCTGGGAAATATATAGTTTTTGAATAATTTGATGACTACTCTGGTGTCGTTCGTGGGTGTGGCGATAGCTTCAATCCATTTAGACACGTAGTCAACTGCTACTAAGATGTACTGATTTTCGAAAGATGGCGGGAACGGTCCCATAAAGTCTATACCCCATACGTCGAAGAGTTCTACTTCTTGGATATTTCTTAGCGGCATTTCATTACGTCTTGAAATATTTCCTGTGCGTTGGCATCTGTCACACTTGACAATGAAAGCATGGACATCACGCCACATAGTAGGCCAGAATAGGCCAGCTTGAAGAATCTTGGCGTAGGTCTTAGATGTGCTTGCATGTCCACCATAGGGTGCAGAGTGACAATGCTCAATTATATTATTTACCTCTTCTTCTGGAACACAACGGAATGCCATATTTACCTCTCTTGAAAAGAAACGGTTCGTCCCAATAGAAATTTCTCACATCACTGTAGAACTTCTTCTTCCGGTGGTAGTTTAGATCAGGGGGTATGATGTCAGCGGCTAGGTAATTAACAAAGTCTGCATACCAAGGTATGTTACTTACAGCTAAGGATTTATGAGAATGCTCATGTAAGTCTTGGTTATCATCTTCAATAGTTTCTAGTTGGGCTATCAGTCTATCATAGGCAAAATTGTCATTTATGGGTACTGAGTTAGGTTTCAGGTATTCTAGCCTAGATAGGTGATCAGCTACCACATTATCAGTGCCTTTCTTATCACGGATATCCAAATCAAACTCTTGCAACAATAGAATCCATCGAAGTAACCTAGGTTTGGCATCCTTTTTACTTAGTAAGTAACAAATGGCAGCATGGTCGGTGTAAACTATAATTTTGGCTCCTACTAGATAAGATCTAAATTTGTCTATGGCAAAAACTACAGCTAGGAGCTCTTTTTCGGTTGTTACGTAGTTGAGTTGTGCAGCGTCTAGGGTTCTACTGGCATAATAAATTACGTGTAACTTTTTGTCTTTTCTCTGACCTAGAACGGCTCCAACAGCATAATCACTGGCGTCACACATTATCTCAAACGGTTCCGACCAATCAGGGGGTTTCATTATAGGTGCTGAAATCAGAGCTTGCTTCAGAAGATTAAATGCTTCAGTACATTTTTCATCGAAGATGAATTCAGCATCTTTCATTAAAAGACCAGTTAAGGGCTTCGTTATTTTGGAGAAATCCTTGATAAAACGTCGGTAAAATCCGGCATGTCCAAGAAAACTTCTTATCTCCCTGATAGTCTTCGGCGGTTTTAGATTCTCTATGACTTCTATTTTAGCTTTATCTACCTCTATACCTTTTTCAGAAACTATATGTCCTAAAACAATCCCTTCGGTGACCATGAAATGACATTTTTCCCAATTTAGCACAAGGTTTACCTCCACACATCTTTCCAGGATTTTCTCAAGGTTGATAAGACAATTTTTGAAATCAGATCCACAAACTGAGAAATCGTCCATAAATACTTCCATGATTCCATCTAAATAGTCGGCAAAGATAGACATCATGCAGCGTTGGAAAGTGACAGGAGCATTACAGAGTCCAAAAGGCATTCTTCTATAGGCAAAAGTTCCAACTGGGCATGTAAAGGTAGTTTTTTCTTGATCTTCGGGGTGAATAGGTATTTGGAAGAATCCTGAATATCCATCTAGGTAACAAAAGTAAGAGTGTCTGGCTAGGCGCTCTAACATTTGGTCTATGAATGGTAATGGGAAATGGTCCTTCCTAGTTGCTTTATTTAATTTTCTAAAATCTATGCACATACGCCAACCTCCATCGGTTCTTTTTGCTACAGGTTCGCCCTTCTCGTTTTGCACGACTGTGATGCCTCCCTTTTTAGGTACTACATGCACAGGACTCACCCATTTACTGTCCGAGATCTGATATATTATACCTGCCTCTAGTAACTTAAGAACTTCAGTCTTAACTACAGTACTCATTATAGGATTTATTCTTCGTTGGTGTTCTCTGGAGGGTTTTGAATCTTCTTCAAGCAAAATCCGATGCATGCATACGGATGGGCTTATTCCTTTTAGATCAGAGATCTTATATCCTAAGGCTGAGGGGTACCTACGTAAAACATCTAACAATTGGTTGGTTTCCTCTTGGTTTAAGGTAGCACTGACTATAACTGGACGGTTCATTTCTTCATCAAGAAATTCATATCTCAGGTTTTTAGGCAGTTCCTTAAGTTTTACGGTTGGTTTCATAGGGCAAGGCATATGATCTGGGGTAAGAGATAAACATTCGTGAAGGCTATCATCAGTGTAGGGTTTTTTATAATTGTCATCTTCCAAAATGAGGGTTGATGGCAATTTTATAGATTCAGTTTCTTCTTCTTGTTCTAATTCCCTAATGCATTCTTCAATGATATCTAAGGCATAACAAGCATCTCCTATCACAGGTGCCATAAGAAATTTTGAAAGTATAAATTCTATCTTCTCGTCACCTACCTAAAAAGTTAGTTTCCCTTTTTTAACATCTATTACGGCTCCAGCAGTCGATAAGAACGGTCTACCTAGGAGGATTGGTATGTCGTCATCTTCTTTAATGTCCATGACAACAAAATCGGTAGGTATAAACAGCTGACCTATCCTAACAGGGACATCTTCAAGTATGCCTATAGGGTATTTAATGGATCTATCGGCTAATTGAAGTGACATCTTAGTAGGTTGTAATTCTCCTAAGTTTAATCTCTCACAAACTGCTAAAGGCATTAAGCTCACACTAGCTCCTAAGTCTAGAAAAGCTTTTTCGATGACCTGATTCCCCAAAATACAAGGAATGGAAAAATTTCCGGGATCTTTATCTTTCTTTGCTAACCTATTTTCGGAAATAGAATTACATTCCACGGTTTTTGGATCTTCAAGTCTACGTTTATTCGTAAGTATGTCTTTGAGAAACTTAGCGTAAGAAGGTATTTGGGTGATGGCTTCTGTAAAGGGGATTTCTACGTGAAGTTTTTCTATAACCTTAACGAATTTTTGATATTGATTATCGATTTGGGTTTTCTTTAATCTTTGAGGGTAAGGTATTGGTGGTTTGTATGGCGGTGGTGGTACATAGGTTTTATTTTTAGGTTCTTCTCCTTTTTCTTGACTTTTCGGGGTTTCAGACTCCTCTGGTTCCTTCTCCTCATTCCTCTCAGAAGTTTCGGGCTCACTTAATCTAGGGTTCAAAGGTTCCTTATAAGCGGTTCCACTTCGTAGAGTAATGGAATTAGCTTGCCCTTTCGGGTTTTGTTGAGGTTGTCCAGGGAACTGTCCTCCAGGTGTAGTCTGTGGGGCTTGGTTTAAAGCTACTTGAGAGATCTGGGTTTCAAGCATCTTATTATGAGTAATAATTTGATCAACCTTGGTTCCTAACTGGGTAATTAGTTCGTTAACATGGACGTTTTGGTTCATGAACTCTTTGTTTTGTTGTGTTTGAGCGGTGATAAAATTTTCCATAATTTTCTCAAGGCTCGGTTTTGGTGGTACAGGTTGCATAGGTTGATTTGTTCTTGGGGCTTGGTAACCTTGTTGTCTCGGAGGTGTGGTATTTTGAATACGGTTATTATTTTTGTAGGAGAAGTTTGGGTGATTCCTCCATCCAGGGTTATATGTGTTTGAAAATGGGTTCCCTTGGGTGTAGTTCACTTGCTCAGTGTTGGTCTCATTCAACAGATTGCATTCGGCGGATTGGTGTCCTTGCGTTCCACATATCTCACAATTCGGCGAAACTGCGGCTACAGTATTTGGAGTTGTACACATATGTTCAACTCTAAGGGCCAACACGTTCATTTTAGCTTGCATCATGTCTATAGAGCTTAGCTCATGTATTCCTCCTTGGGCTTCCTTCTTTTCCACTGTCGCTCGTTCTACTCCCCATGATTGATGGTTTTGGGCCATATCTTCGATAAGGGCACTAGCTTCAGGGTAAGGTTTGTTCATCAGTGCGCCACCAGCGGAAGCGTCGATGGTCATCTTAGTGTTATAATGAAGTCCATTATAGAAGGTTTGAATGATTAACCAATTCTCTAAGCCATGATGTGGGCATGCTCTTAATAGCTCTTTATATCTCTCCCAGGCTTCGAACAACGACTCTCCTTGGTGTTGGGTAAATCTGGTTATTAGGTTTCGAAGAAGAGCGGTCTTACTTGGGGGAAAATATCTAGCAAGGAAAACTTTTCTAAGGTCATCCCAAGTTGTTATTGATTTGGGTGGAAGGGAATCTAACCATGATAGAGCTTTATCTCTGAGGGAAAAGGGAAATAATCTCAAGCGTATCGCCTCAGGAGAAGTTCCATTGGTTTTAAAGGTGTCTTCTAACTGAAGAAAGTTTTTTAAATGTTGGTTCGGGTTATCAGTAGCGAGACATGCGAATTTTCTCTGTTGCACTAATTGCAACAGGGATGGTTTAAGTTCAAAATTATTGGCTGGGATAGCGGGGTTTACTATACTAGAACTAGGTTCCTCGTTTGATGGTTGGGCGAAGTCCTTAAGAGGTCTTCGGTTTTGATCTTCGGCCATAGCTTTCCTATTCCTATGGAAAAACAAACGTGCGCGAGCGTAACGTTCAGGTTCAGCTAGAGGGTCTACTAAACTTCTGGCACTGCGAGTCTTTCGCATTGACCGGTGGGTAACAACCTTAGTCTAAACGGTATAACTACAGGGTATGAAATTTGACGAAATTGGTCCCCGGCAACGGCGCCAAAAACTTGATGCGTGTTTTTCGCAAGTGTACGAACACGTCAGAGTAATATAAAAGATTGTCGAATCCACAGAGACCAAGTGTCAATCTATCGTACCTGTTGTTATGGTGTGTATCTAAGGCAACTAAATATAGGGGTTTTAAGAAGGGTGCAATGGTAAATAAAATAATAATTTTAAACAATAAACAAAGACAGGCTCGAATGTAATTCACGTAATCAATGGATAATCCAATACTTGTTAATAGAACTACTTATGGGCAATGTTTTCTCCTTTGAAAAGAACTAATTTAACAGGAACTGTCGCTTTCGCGTATTCAGAACCGAGTTGTACTCTCTAATCAACCCCTCCTATTGTCACGGATAAAAAGGTGCGTACTGCGTTAGAGTAGTAAACCTATTTTTAAGAAATATAGTATCTTAACTAAGTTGAAAAGTATCTTAACCTGGATTTCTTAGCAAAAAGAGGTTCTTACGAACCAGACTCTAAACTTCCTAACGCGTCCGAAAATCGTTTTAAAAACTCTTTTCTTTTTAATCTAAAAACTCCTAATGAACTAGAAAAAGTGCTTTTGGCTGTTTTTGAAATAGTTAAAAACAATTACTTAAATTGAAAGATAAAATAGCCCTTAAGTGTTTCCACGAACAATTGTACGGATTACTGGTTCAATTACGATCCTTACATTCTAACCTTTATGGATTTAGTTAGACATGGTAAAGTAAAAGTTATTTTTATAATTTTTCATAAAAGTAATTTAGTGCGAGTGCGGAAAGTAAATAAAAGTAGTGCGGGTGCGGAAAGTAAATAAAAGTAGTGCGAGTGCGAGAAATAAAGTTATTTAGTGCGAGTGCGGAAAATAAACGAAAGTAGTGCGAGTGCGGGAAAGAAATAAAGTAAAGCGAGTGCAGGAAATAAATAAAATAAAGTGCGAGTGCGGATAATAAATGAAAGTAAAGCAATGCAGAAAAGTAAAATACGAACTGGAATTAAAATGGCGGCAGGATTAACTTCCTCCCAGAGTGCTCCAAAACTCGATCACACAGACAGATTACAGACTCGATCACTCGATTGCAGAAACACCCTGATATGGAATGGTGACTGCTTTAAAACTGATATATGCCTAGAGAAATCTAAGTTTGGATGAAGAAAAACGAAATTATAAGGTCCTATTTATAGGAAAACTAAATGCAGGAAAAGACCAGGATGCCCCCTCCACTAAAAAGTGGAGGGAAACTGTTTTTGCCTTGTGGCGCTCGCCACAAGGTCATAGCGCCCGCCATGAGACTGATAGGGAATGGAAGAGTGGGGATCGTGGGTCTTGGCAGTTGTGGAGTGGTCTTGAGACATGGCCACGTCATAGCAGACCTCATGGCGCCCGCCACGGTGGATGCCGTAAGTGTAAAACGCTGAATTTCTAGGTTTTCATCCGTTTCCACTTCTTTTTCGCTCCTTTTCTCGATTTAAGCCCCGATTACATAAAAAACCTGAAAACAAAGAAAAACAAAGTAATAACATAACAAAATAACAATAAAAGCTAAGAATGCATGCGAAATCGGAGTCAGAAATACGGTGAATTTTAGTGTGATCAGAGCCCATACTACACAACCTCGCTAACTTATGTTTGTACTTGTAGGCCCGGGTATAGAGCTTTTCCCTCAAGTTTCTTTTGCAAAGTATCGATCCAAATTATAGTACCAAGGAGCCACAAGATATATAAAATGGAATGAGATAAAGGAAGCAATAAAAATAAACAAGTAAAGCATAAAAGCAAACATCAAAACAAGCGCGGGAACCTAGACTAGGCTTGACTCGCATAGGGGTGAACCAATCCCCAGTAGAGTCGCCAGCTGTCGTACCCCGAAAAATACGACCTCACGCGATCCGAAAGGACGGGAGCCGCGCGCTGGACAGACTGAAGAGTCGTCACCTAATTCTATTTATTCCCGAAGAGGGAAATGGAAGATATAGATACAACCCGGGAAGAAAAGGATGAGGACAAAGGTCAACGGAACCATTGCCTGGGTTCGGAAGTCGGTTATGCAGGGGGAAGGTATTAGTACCCCCTACATCCATCGTACTCGATGGGAACCATCTAAGTTATCACGCGCGAAAGGATGTCTATGCTTAAACGATTTACTTGCTAGAGGGAAATGAGTTGAATTATAAGTTAGATTGATCCTAGGTGCTCGGCAAAGATTGAAATCCTTGTGCCTACGTGCTCCCACGTGCAATGGGAAAGTCAGAGCCTCGTAGTTCGGCCTACTACGGATGATTGATTGTTGGTTTTATTACCTTTCTTCGATGAAAGGGTTTAGGAGTCGAATTGCACTAAAGACTATGGATAGTTTATTCCGTCCAACAAGACGAGCGTCTTGCGTCGAAATAATCGGAGCGAGTAACGAGAACTCGTTATCCTCCTTTCTACCACTTAAGGCTCGTGGCGTACAAATCTTCTCGTATTATTAATGCGTTTTATTATCCTACGACCGCTTGACGTTGGATCAATGGTTTGGATCTAAAAAGAAATGTTTTGGTTTTTTGAGGTTAAAGGGTAAATGCAAATGGAGGTTTATTTTGTGGTTTGTTTAGCGAGGCACAATGCGCTCGGCTCGCAAGGTAAGGTGAATCCTAATAAACGAAACGGTAACTGGAAAAATAAAGTGAAAGTGTGCAAGTGAAATCGCTTGGCGTTGGACCAAGGATTCGCGAACTAAACTAAATCGGAAAATAAAATGCGTACAAAATAATGGGAGAGGGATACATGATAAATACAGGGGATTGCGAGAAATAAAGGGGTCTCGTTGTAATTCGCCCAAGAGAAAGCGTGTGTGCAGTGTTTTTGAACTATTCGAAGGCGTTCGGCCTTTTTATCCGGGTGCAACTGTTCGAAGGCGTTGGACCTTTTTGGGACGCGTCGAAATTTGGTTCGTTTACTTCCTTAGAGCCGGTTAAAACTTTGGAATCGTTCTATGAGGAGTCGAATCGTTATTTTTGAGATGCGGAAATAAATAAATAAAATTAAATTGAATTGCGAAAATTAAATTAAGATAAAATAATAAATACAAATAATTAAATAAATTAAATAATATTAAGAATAATGAATAAAATAAATTAATTTAAATGTTTATTTGTCAAAATAATAAAATGAAAAAAAACTAATTACAAGGAGGGCCTCATATTGATTAAATGTTCGACTTAATAAAATCGGAACAAGTTTAACCTTTTAGTATATCATCGGCCCAAAACATAAAACAATAAGAGAATAAAAATGGAATGTAGTTATAAAATAAAATCAAACAAAATTAAAATGACAATATTTTTTTTTAAGGTTCTAATAATAAGATTACTAATCTAATGAGAGATAAAGGAAAGTAAATAAAATAAAAAACATAAAAAAAAAAGAAGAGAAAAGGGTCTATGTTGTGAATACAATGTAAGAAAATCTGGATATAACAATGAAAGCTCAAAAACAACAATAGCCTAACAATTTCGGTACATAAAAGAAACTTAAAATAAAAGAAGTGGGGTGTATGCGTGTAAACAAGGTGGTGGTGCTATCAGCAAACAAAGGGCTTAGCAAAACAAATAAGGGTTTTTTTTTAAAACATTAAGAAAGCACAATAATAAGGTTTTCTGATAAAATAAAAGCAACGAAAATAATATAAAATATCAGAATCAAATAAATATAAGATGCGTTAGTTCCAACACAACACGTTTTCAGAACAACTCATCCCCAAAGAAAAAGTAAACGATTCTGAGCAAGGGAGGAAAAATCGATAACCCAACCTCAAATTCCTTCGCTTGGCGGTGGCGATTCTTATAGATTCTCTATGCTTGATCTCTCCGTATCAACTCTCAATCGCTCTATGCGGATTTGGTTTTGATAGTCGTGCAACACAGTGGTGTCGGTTTCAGCGGCGGCGAAGGGTGATTTTGGGGTTTGCATCGGCGGTGGATTCAAGGCTTTGCGGTGGTGAACGGATCGGTTCGATTAAAGGCGGTTTTGGCTCGGTCGGGTTTGCGGTTCGGTTTCCGTCACAGCTGGCCGGATTTGGGTGTGGTCATTCACGGTTGCGGTTTCACAGAATCGCTCAGTTCTTTTTCGGTTTCAACTGCGAATCGGTTTTCCGGCACAGGGGTTATGGACAGTTTCGTTTTGGGTTAAGGAAGATGGTTGTGGATGAAAATACGGTTGTGTTTGCGTTCGTTTTCAATGGTTTTGTTTGGTATTTTGAGTTTTCACGGTAGGCTGGTTGAAGGTGGTGATTCAATTTCTGCAGCTTCCATTGTTTTTTCGTATCTGTTTTTGTTCAGTTCTTTCTTTTTTTTTTTTGGTTTATTTGGTTGTGTGTGGTTTCATGATGCTGAGATTATAACTTTGAAGCTTGCTTATAAATTTTTCGGAAATTGCTTCAAATTTTCCCAGCCTCCCTTTCTCTTTTTTTTCCAGCAAGCTCAAAGGCCATTATATAGAAGGAAGTATGAGGGTGAAATAGGGATTGTATTAAAAATATTGAGATGAAATATGCTGAGGTTGTACGGGAATTATGAGTGCGTACTGCGTTTTTCCGTTAGAAATGGTTGTGGATAAAACGTGTTTGTGCAGCTGGAAAATGGATGAGCGTGTAGTGGAATGTGTGAGGTTGGGAATACTTTATGCAGTGAGTTAATGGGAGCTGGAAAATTGGTTTACTAAAAGATCATAAATTTATTAATGATTTAAAGAATAAAATAAATTAAAGCATAATAAAAATAAAAATAATAATAAGGAAAATAATAATAATGAAAATAATGAATAGTGAAAGTTAATAATAATAGAAATAATAATAAAAAACTAGTAATAATAACAATAATAATAATAATAAAAAGATGGAACAATAATAAAATATGATTATCGATAGAAAGGAAAAGGAAATTATAAATGGATTATAAATCTAGAAAGGTTAAAAATATAACTATAATAACAATAATAAAAAATAATAAAGAAAAAACGATAGAAATAAAAATGAATAATAATAAAATAAAAATATTAAGAAATAATAATAATAATAAGATGAGAAAAAAGATTTTTTTTTTATATTTTGCAAATGGACTTAAAAAAATTAAAATGAAAGTATAAAAAGAAAAAATGGGATGGTTTTATGGACTAAATGGTTGTAAATGGATTTAAAGGGGAACATATTTTTAAGATATCTGTTAGACAGAAATAAAAATGGAATAATGCATTTTTCTTGAATTTTTGGCTAATAGTTAATAAACAGAAAATAAAATAATAAGGGTAGGACAAATTTGGGGTATGACAGTTGCCCCTATCGAATTGGCTTAGACCGAGTAAAATGAACTGGCTCGCGTTCGATCATTCAAGGTGTATCAACACTTTTGAAATGTTTTCCTTAGCTAATCGTACTTCAACAGAAGGTCCCTCAACAATTATGCTTCTTGTCCAGCGGAGGCGAGAGCCACAAACTCTGATTCCATGGTTGAAAGGGTAATACATGTTTGCTTCTTTCTTTTCCAAGAAATTGCACCTCCAGCTAATGAAAATATCCACCCAGTTGTAGATTTGTAATCTCCAACACTCGATATCCAACTTGCATCGGTATATCCTTCTAATATGGTAGGGAACCTACCATAATGAAGGCCAAGATTCTTGGTTTTTAAGAGATAACCGAAAATCCTAGTTATGGCCTTCCAATGTTCATCATTTAGATTGCTAGTAAATTTATTCATCTTGCTAACTGCAAATGCTATGTCAGGTCTGGTGCATTGCATTAAGTACATTAGACATCCAATTGCACTTGCATATTCCAATTGGGTAACAGTTCTTCCAGTGTTCTTTTGAAGTTTGATACTAAGATCAAATGGAGTGCTTACTTCTTTGAATTTTAGGTGTTTGAACTTATCCAAAATTTTCTCAACATAATATGTTTGATTAAGTTCATAACCCCCACTATTTCTTTTTACTTTGATTCCTAATATGGTGTCTACTGGCCTAAGATCTTTCATCTTGAAAGTGCAAGTTAGAAATTTATTTATTTCTAAGATCCCTTTTATTTCATTACTAATTATTAGTATATCATCAACGTATAAGCATAAATATGTTACCATGTTTCCATGTACTTTTATGTACAAGCATTTGTCACAAGAATTTGGAGTAAACCCATTTGAAAGTATGACAGAGTCAAACTTCTGATGATATTGCTTTGGTGCATGTTTCAAACTGTATAAGGATTTAATAAGTTTGCATACCTGTCGCACCTCGAAAAATACGATCCTAAAATAAACAACAGAGTCGCCACCTAATTCTATTTATTCTACGAGAGAAAAGGGAGATATAGACACAACCTAAATAAAGGATAAGAATGGTCAACGAAACCACTAATCTAAGTTCGGGAGTCAGTTACGCAAGGGGAAGGTATTAGGCACCCCTCACGTCCGTTGTACTCAACGGGAACCTCTTAGTCTAGTTTGCGCTTTAAATGTTAACTTATTATTATTGTCTTCTTTTACTGATTAAGTATCGATATTTGTTTATTATTTGTTATAGGGAAAGGTTAAGTTTTTTTATTATTGTGCTCGCGAAGGATTAAAATCCCCGTGCCTACGTATTCCCCTGTGCAATGGGAAAGTCAGAGCTTCGTAGTTCGTGCTACTACGATTTGTGTTTTTTATTGAACGATTGTTTAAAAATGCATTCTACTGCTAAGCATTGACTTATCTGCTCGCGATAGGAGGCTGAAGCGCTAGCTTGTTTGCGAGATAGAAAGATTTAAACAATGTTCGTTTTTGAGAAAAGATGTTTGATCTTTGTTAAAGATGTTTTAAAACGAGAGGGCGAATGAACCACGCGTGGGGCTAGCCCATGTTGCGGTTGCATTCAAGAACGTGCGGAGTGCGAGACTCCGGAGTTCAGTTACTCGCTAATTAATTATGAAAATGGTTTAAATTGGTTGGTAAGTTTTAATTTGTATTTGAAAGAAAGAGACAAGTCGTCATCTTTAAGAGAAGTATCTCACCTATTCCACCACAAACGTTTGAGAAATGAGAAATCGAAAGAAGCTTTAAACTTGGATATAAGATCGACAAGCAATGCCACATTCTTCCTTTGAAAGTAATTGTTTGTAAGAATTTTGTTTGTGTTTGTGGGGATAGGAGGAACAACTTTCCTATAGAGATGAATCATGTCTGATCCTTTAAGATTGTTGAGTTGTTTTGAATACGAATGATGATTGAACCATCGCGTGGGGCTGGCCCAATTGCGGTTCAATCCAGAACGTGCGGAATGCTAGACTCCGGAATTCTGTTTTTGTAATTTAATTTAAATGAATTGAATTATTTTTTTTATACAAATGGTGATTGAACCAACGCGTGGTCATGCGCCCACAAAAATGGTTTGTGAGAAGAGATAATCTCAAGAGGATTTTATAGAAGGCTTGGCATTCAAGATGCCCCAGTGTCTTCAAACTCTTGTAGAGATTCGTCGAATCTCGACGTCACTGCCTCAGATTAACTGTACTTGGCACAAATGAGTCTTCAATACTTATCCTTTTAGGGATGATAAGAATGTGTAAGCACAAATTGAGAAACGACTTGCCCCTGGCTGGCTAAGTTTTCAAGTAACTTGCCCTTGATTGGCAAAGTATTCAAACAAACATGCTCCTGCGGCAAAGTCTTCCAACAACATGCCCTTGCGGCAAAGCCTTCAAACAACATGCCCCTGTCTGGCAAGGTCTTCAAGCAAACTTCTCCTGTCTGGAAGAGTTTTCAAGCAAACTTCCCCTGTCTGGAAAAGTTTTCAAACAATATGCCCCTATCTATCAGAGTTTTCAGGCATAATGCCCTTGGCTGGCAAAGTCTTCAAGCAACTTGCCCCTGACGGGAAAGGTATTCCAACAACATGCCCCTGGGGGTGATCATTCTCTGAAATGGTTGTTCAACTACTCATCAGAGTTTCAAATCTCAAGAGATTAAACTCATCACTGGTGCTCATACATAGGTTTCTATGATATCAAGCAAATGCTATCAAGCAAAAAGGTTAATGTAAGACTGCTAATGCAACACACGTGTTTGTCTCGAAGTTTTTTTTTTTTTTTTTTTTTGAAAAGATTTTCACAATAGCATGTGACCGAATCGCTAGCTAGGAGGTGATATTCATTTTTTTTTATAAAGCCAACACAAATTTTTGAGCCAAGCTCATGGGAGTCGGGAAACATTTTCTCATCGAGTGTGCTTTCGAAATAAACCCTACTTCAATTAGGACTTTTGAGGGTTGTAATGTGGTTTGGTTCACGGTTTTAGAAACAAAGGATAAAGGCTCAAAGTTTATTTGGTGCCCACCCACTCTCCGTGATGTTCTCCAATCCTAGGTTCAGCTAAATTGACATATACATTTGTCCTTGATAGCGTAGAGATAATGCTCCAAGGTCCGCTTGAAATGACAGTCATCTTATTTGTCCTCTATGGATATCAGTGACCCCTTAACTTTGGTATGGCGGTCACTAAATCTTATGTATTTGAGGTTGAGGATTTGAGGACCTCTCACGAATGACTTATTCTATTGATCTTTTTTGTCTAAGTCCTTTTGTAGGTTTGACTTAGAGGGATTTTCTTTTTCTTTTTTCTTTTTTTTTCTTTGGAAGGTTGAAAATCGTGACTGTCAAGTCATTGATTGTAGTGGATTCCCTGATGGGATGTTTCATCTTATGATTTGTATGTGTAACCAGATTAACTGAACACTACCCTGCCCCAGGTTAAGCATAAGGGTTTTGAAATATCTGAAAGAAACTCCTACTTCTAAGCTCGAAATGGTTGACTAGGGATTAACTCCTTATTTCTCCAGTGTTTTGGGAATTTGAAACAATGCCTATACATCGTCAGTAGGATTTTATTCAAAAGCATTCAACTAGAGAATTTGTGTTTTAATTTCGTCATCCTCCCCCCCCCCCAATTCTCTGCCTAGGCAAGAGATGGGATAAAATTGGCATTATAAAGTTGAAAAAAATCATTACGAGTGAATACAAATGAATTACTTCAAGACAAACATATTCATTGCATTAATCATTCAAAACAAATAAGTTCTTACATGCCAAAACAAATGCATTAACAAAACATAGCAAAATACATATGAAAAGCAGTAAACGAGCTAAACATCTGAGAGGATAGCTCCAAAACATCGAATGATCGTGTGTATTCAGGGACTTGTCCTACACTCCAGCAACAGATTGACTTGGAAAGGAATTTCTTGAGTTTTCTATCAGCACAAAGACGCTCCGTCCACAGATGGGATTCCTCCATTGAAGGTCAACACCCCGTAGTCGATCATCTCTTGAACCTTTTCCTGGAAGACTTTGCACTCTTCAATTGGATGCCCCTGTACTCCATCATGAAATTCACAACTGGTATTTGGATTGATCCCACGGGCCCGAGACCTCGTGGCTCTGGTCTTTCTGGGTGTCATTATTGAGTTCCGAGCAAAATGAGACCACAATTGTCTGTAAGTCATTGGGATTGGGTGTAACACGGTGGGAGAACTGACTTTTAGTTATGTTGCGGATAGCAAGAGTCGCCACCGACTTTTATTTTATCCATAGGAAAGGCATAAAAGAACAGGAAAGACCTTTTTAAAAGATTTTTGGGTCCGGGGGGTAGGTTATGTAAAGGGAAGGTATTAGCACCCTTTACATCCATGGTTATCCATGGGCTCTTAGTTACTTAACTCACTTTTGAATTGTTTTTGAAAGTGTAGTGTGTGAATAGAAAAATTTTCATAATAGTTAATAATGATCCATGTACGGATGCGTAAAAACTTGTTTTTTTGAAAATTTGTTTGAAACTTGTTAAGTGTTTGAAAAATGGAGTGAGCAAGCAACTAGGAGGTACCTACCCTAAAGTTTTAAGTCTTTCTTGTTCTTTATCCCTTAATTGGTAAGACTATCCCTACTATTAAGGAATAGGTAGTCATTACCTTGGATGTTAGGGACAAGTGAGGGACATCTGTTTTTATGAAGGCAACTGTGGGGTGTATTAAGCATTTAGGAGGGACTATCATCATTTATTCGAAAGGGACTTGATCTTTAAAGGCAACCATTAGGGACTTGATGATTTTTTCTTTTAAGGGACTTGCTTTATACACCCCACTTGACCTTATGATTTAGGCAACATTGAGGGATAACCTTAGGAATGTGAGATGGCGATTAAAAATCGACTTATGTGTGTGAGTGTTCAATATTATTTATCTTTAATTAAAAATGATCTAAGTTTATTTTTAAATAGAATACATATTTGCACTCCCTAAATTTCTAACCATAGCAAGCAAATTAAATAATTAAATATTTACAAACTTTACACCAAGGAGCAATTACAAAATAATTATAAAAATAATAAATAGCAAAAATATAAATATAAAAGCAAAATATAAATAATAAGCAAAAATAATAAATAAGCAATAAGTAAATAAAATAGGGATTAGTAATAGTAATAATAAAAATTAAATAAGGTTAGTGAAATAATAATAAATTAAATAATGTTAGTGAAATAATAATAATAAAAGATTAGTAATAACATGGTTAATAATAATAATTGAAATCAAAATAAATTGAATTAACAAAAATATTATAATAACAAAATTAAAATAATAAACAAAAGTTTAATATGAACAACTAAATAATTATATCATTTTAGTTTATATACTAATTATTAAATTATTTATAATTGTAAAAAAAAAAAAATTTAAATTATTATAAATTTAATTGTTTCTATACATATATTAAAAGAAAATAATTTAGATTATAGACATAGTGTATAAAATATATTTACATATTATTAATAATAGATTATATTTACAAAAAAAAATTAATTATATTAAAGATTATATTAAATATATACATGACAATTACATTAAAAATTAGAGAATAACAATTAAGTTTTTTAATAAGTATTTAGAAAATAAATTAGGGTTTTGAAAATTAGGGTTTGTTAGAAAAATATTTTTAGAGTTTTAATTTAATTATACATATATTATATTTACATACATAATAATAAAAAAAATAATTTTTGAATTACAAAAATAATTTATGAACATTAGAAAATTTTGAATAAACATTTTATAAGATTATTTTTTATAATATATGATTATGGACAAAATTTAAATTAAATAAAATTGAATAAAACAAAAAAATAGAATAAAATGCTAAAACAAACCTGGCTGGGATTTGAACCCAGGTCACCAGGCTCACAAGCAACAAGTTCTACCACCAGGCCAACCCACACGCAGGCAACAAGGAGAGGGTCTTAATTCGTTTTGTTCTTTGCCACAAAAACCTGGAAAAATAAAAGAAACAAAAAGGCCTGGGGTGGTGTTGAACCCAGGACCTTTGAACACAAGCAAACACGCATAACCGCCTGGCTGGAAGAGCCCACCTGTTAATCAAACAATCACAAATAATAATATATTAAGAGTGCAATTTAAATGAGAAAATATCAAAAACATTGGCTGGAGGCAGGATTCGATCCCCTCCCCTTTTGTCAAACGCGTGAGCACTTTCCCACTGGGCCAAGCACTGGCTTGTGCTACTGAACCAATAACATAACATAAAATATTTTAAGCATAAATTCAAATTTCCTGAGCGCGCCAAGCCTCTTCTTCAACCTCAGGAACTACGAAATTAGCTGCGAATCCAGCTACGAGTTTTCCTGCGAATTTTGCTACATGTTCTTCATTGTCCAAACCTGCGAAATCCAAACACTCACAAAACAGCATCGATTCATTAAATTGGTTAATGTTTTATGATCCTTATGATTCATAGAACATTCCTATGTTCTTAGAATTCATTTAAATTTAGTGAATCATCAAGCCCTAATTTCAAGAGTGAAACCCTAACAATGGCCGCGGGTAGTATAGGTCATGAAGCTTCAATCCAATTGTCCAGAATCATTCTAGGCATCATAATAAACACATATCAATCATTAAAAACAATTTATAATGCATATATTATCGAATTCGAAAAATTGAAATTCAAGACAAATTTTGATTCGGGTAGAGCCATATGAGATGGTATTGATGCATATGATTGATGGTTTATGATCAGTGATGTCTAATGAAGCTTGCCATGTCCTTCTTTTACCTTCTAGTGCTCTGAATCAAGGAATCCGAATATGAGTTTTGGATGGATTTTTGAGGTTTGGAACTTACACTTAGAGGCTGCAAAATCGTGTATGAATGCTAGGGTTGTGATCAGTACTTATATGTGATTGAATCTAGGTCAAAAACTTGATTGATTGTGTGCAAGATTTGATTTAAAAAGATTCATCATGATAAGCTTTAAAATTTCAATATTTTTGTACCAATGCTTTCTATTTCAAGCCATTCCATATAATTCTTGTATCAACTTGTTCCATACTGATTTTATGACCTTCTAGAATCAATAATAAAATTAAATCTTCATATTTAATATTTTATTTAAATTTAAAATGATTTTAAGTATAAAAAATCATAATAAATTAATTAAATAAAATAAAAATTATGAAAATAATATGGAAATTTCGTGCATGATGTTGTTGTATGGGTTGGATCATAACTTGACAAGCCCATTTGGAAAGAATTGTTTTTGGACCTCCATTTTCATTATAAACCATCACAAAATTTCCCAACTTTGCAAGGGCATATCTCCCTCAATTTTAAAGGTATGAGGGTGTTCTTGGACATTTTGGAAAGCTTGAAGAGTCCTCTAAACAACCCCATTGGTTTCAGGTCCATATCATTTATCAATCTCAAGTTATGCCCTTTTGAAGTTGTTGACTTTTTGTTGACTTTTGAAATGACCTATAATGTCTTAGCTCATATCTTCCAAATGAATCATTTTTGGGCTTAACTTGCAAGATCAAAGTTGTAGAGAATTCAATTTCCTTCAAAATGAGCTTTGAGTGGAGACTTGGTGATGAAGCATGTGAAAGTTATGGCTGGTCAAAGTTCAGTTGACTTTTACTGAGGAAACCCTAATTTAGAAACTCCTGATTCTTGATGATCTGGAATCTCCTTGATGAATCATGATCAACCCTTGATCAAATGATGAATTTTACTTCATATACTTGATGTTGGCAAAAAATCATGAAGTTTGACTTTGGTTTGACCACAGTTGACCTCAGTTTGACTTTTTAACTGCTTTGACTGATTTTGACTTATCTGATCATTTGACTGAGCAAACTTTTGAGAAAAGTCTTGAAACTTGTCATGGGGGTTCTTAAACACATATAAGATGTTATGAAGCTCACTTGAAGTCTTGGAAGTTCATTTAGCCTGATTAAAGTCAAAACCCTAGTTTTGGATGCACTGCTTAGGAGGTGCATTGTCTGGGGGAATTGTCAACTCTTCTGACCAATTGTGAACTTTGTGAACCTTGTGAATCTTCATAAAGTGTCTTGTGATACTCATGGGAGGTATTGTGAAGCTTGTGAACCTTGTGAACCTCATGAAGTGACTTGTAGGCTTCATGAACCTCATGAAAGGTTATGTAAACATTGTGAATCTTGTGAACCTTGTGAACCTTCAAGAAGTAACTTGTAGACTTCATGAACCTCATGAAAGGTCTTGTAAATGTTGAGAAGCTTGTGAACCTTGTGAACCTTCAAGAAGTGACTTGTAGACTTCATGAACCTCAAGAAAGGTATTGAAAGCATTGTGGAACTTGTGAACCTTGTGAACCTTCATAAAGTAACTTGTAGACTTCATGAACCTCATGAAAGGTTATGTAAACATTGTGAATCTTGTGAACCTTGTGAACCTTCATAAAGTAACTTGTAGACTTCATGAACCTCATGAAAGGTCTTGTAAGTGTTGGGAAACTTGTGAACCTTGTGAACCTTCTTAGAACACAAAGTCTTGTATTGTGAGGGCAAATTTTGGGGTGCAACAGCTGCCCCTGTTCAATTTTCTGAAACCTGAGGGGTTAGATTGGTATATTTTCCAGTCATGACCTGGAAGGTTGAAGGGGATTGAACACCAAAGCCCAAAAATTTGCACTCACCAGTGCATAGAATGATATTGATGTTTGGTTGTATTTGCTTGAGTGGGCTTAAAGATGCCACTTGGAAAAACTGGAGATGGGCTTAGAGATGCCATCTAAAGAACTGGATGTGATGATAACTTTGTGCTGATACTGGATTTCAGTACTAGGTCTTTGTATAGGTCGTCTCTGAATTATCTCTTCTGGAGGTATTTTGGATTAGTGAATGGATCTTTGTACAGACCATTTGCCTATTCTCCAAGGGCCAAAAGAACGTCAGGATTTATTCTTAAGGATCAAAAGAACGTCAGGATTTGTTCTTCTGAAAAGTATCTTGAACAAGGGACCAAAAGAGCGTCAGGATTTGCTCTTAAGGATCAAAAGAACGTCAGGATTTGTTCTTCTGAAAGAGTATCTGGAACAAGAGGTCAAAAGAGCGTCAGGATTTGCTCTTAAGGATCAAAAGAACGTCAGGATTTGTTCTTCTGAAAAAGTATTTTGAACAATGGGCCAAAAGAGCGTCAGGATTTGCTCTTAAGGATCAAAAGAACGTCAGGATTTGTTCTTCTGAAAAATGTCTTGGAGGATGAAGCAGTCCAGAAGTAATGATGATAGCTGTCAAGAGGATGGAGCAATCCTGAGGTAATGATATGATTTCAGGAGGATGAAGCAATCCTGAGGTAATGATATGATTTCAGGAGGATGAAGCAATCCTGATGTAATAAAAAGCTGTCAGGAGGATGGAGCAATCCTGAGGTAATGATATGATTTCAGGAGGATGAAGCAATCCTGATGTAATAAAAAGCTGTCAGGAGGATGGAGCAATCCTGAGGTAATGATATGATTTCAGGAGGATGAAGCAATCCTGATGTAATAAAAAGCTGTCAGGAGGATGGAGCAATCCTGAGGTAATAATATGATATGCTTTCAGGAGACTGGAGTAATCCTGATGATCATAAGTTTCTTTGTAGGATAATTAACCTGAAACCAAGGTGACATTCCGTATAATAACATTAGTTTATGCTTTATGTATGCATGCATAGTATGATGCACCTAAGTAATGTATTATGCATTTATGGATATGTATGTTATGGTATGATGTAAATGATGTATGTATGATATGATACTGCCGAAAGCGCCTGGATATCTTCGTATAACAACTGCTGGCTAGGGAAAATAAATCCCGATTCGTTGTTGAAGAATATATTATACATAACCTTCCGTATGCTGGGAATAGTAAGGTATATATAACCTCCCGTATGCTGGGGATAGCAAGGCATATACAACCTCCCGTCTGCTGGGGATAGCAAGGTATATATAACCTCCCATCTGCTGGGGATAGCAAGGTATATACAACCTCCCGTCTGCTGGGGATAGCAAGGTATATATAACCTTCGTCTTCGTTTGATAGTAGGGTATACATAACCTTCGTCTTCGTTTGATGGTAGGGTATACATAACCTCCCGTCTTCGTTCGTCGTACTCTCATTGGAAAGTAAATTCCCGAATATCCGTATGAGGATAAAAGAGATGGATATAAATTCCAGGGGAGATAAGACTTTATGAAGATGGATTCGTCCTACTGAGGGTTTTGTAGTTTTCTTGTAAAGATAAACCGGCGAAGCTTCGTTGAAATCCTTCCCTCGTTCGTCCTTAGTAAATACTATTACTGCATTTTTATGCATTTCTGGTAAACATCAATCATATTAAAAGCATACATGCATTTTTGGTAAACATCAATCATATTCAAAAGCATACATACATTCAAACACAACCAATGGACGTTTTGCTTATGTAAATAGGGTAAAAGTAAATCTGGATTCAAAAGATGGAATTTATTTATCAAAAAGTGACCCATACACGGGTAGGTTTGTACAAGGAGACATAAACCCTAGTAAGAGGATTTTGTCATAAAGTTCTTACAAAACAGAGAAAATCAGCTATGTGGGAAACAATCCTATTGAGTTTCAATTCTACTATTGCCATTCAAGTATCTCATCTTCTTGCTGTTGAGACGGAAACGATTGGATTGAGCTTTATCTGTTCGAGCTTGAGTAAGTAGTACAACTGGTTGCAGTTTTATGGGTGATCCAAACGAGACATAGTCATACACTTTAATCCCTAACTTTTGCCTGGATTGCCCTTTCAGGTTTTCAATCCACCGGGATACCCTTTTTTGCCCAAGTCGCCTTTTCAGGTTTTCGACTTGCCGGGTGTACATCTTTTTATATATATCCCTAATTTTTGCCCAAACCCTTTTGGTTTGCCGGGATGCCCTTATTTTTGCCTAGGCCTGTCAACCTAGCGGGTCTCTTTTCATGCGTAGTATTTTTTAACTATGTCTGCGTTTACAGGCTGTGGAAAGTCTTCGCCATCCATTGTAGTGAGTATCATGGCACCTCCTGAGAACACTGTCTTGACTACAAATGGTCCTTCATATGTTGGAGTCCACTTGCCCCTAGGATCACCCTGTGGTAATATGATACGCTTGATTACCAAGTCACCAGCCTGATATACCTTTGGCTTAACCTTCTTGTTAAAAGCTTTGATCATTCGTTTTTGGTACATCTGGCCATGACAAACTGCTGCTAACCTTTTCTCATCAATCAAATTTATCTGGTCAAGTCGAGTCTGAATCCACTCATCTTCATCCAAGCCTGCATCCTTCATAATTCTCAAGGAGGGAATCTGAACTTCAATGGGCAGAACTGCTTCCATACCATAGACTAAGGAGAATGGGGTTGCCCCTGTTGAAGTACGTATTGTAGTGCGATAACCATGAAGAGCAAATGGTAACATCTCATGCCAATCTTTATAAGTAACAGTCATCTTCTGTACAATCTTCTTAATGTTCTTATTTGCAGCTTCAACTGCCCCATTCATCTTTGGACGATACGGAGAAGAGTTGTGATGCTTAATCTTGAACTGCGTGCAGAGATCAGTAATCATAGTGTTGTTCAGATTAGAGCCATTGTCAGTGATAATTCTTTCGGGGATACCATACCTACATATGAGATTGTTCTTAATGAACCGAGCCACAACATTCTTGGTAATAGATGCAAATGAAGCTGCCTCCACCCACTTCGTGAAGTAATCAATAGCAACTAGGATGAAACGATGTCCATTAGAAGCAGTAGGCTTGATCTCACCAATCATATCAATGCCCCACATGGCGAAGGGCCAAGGAGCAGTCAACACATTCAATGGTGATGGAGGTACATGGACTTTATCAGCATAAATTTGACACTTGTGACAAGTTCTGGAATGTTGATAGCAATCAGCTTCCATGGTAGACCAATAATAACCTGCTCTCAATATCTTCTTTGCCATAGTATGACCACTAGAATGAGTACCAAAGATTCCGTCATGCATATCTTTCATAATCTCAGTTGCTTCTTTCTTATCCACACAACGAAGCAAAGTTGAATCATGATTGCGCTTGTACAAAATGCCATTACTCAAAAAGAACTTAGCGGAAAACCTTCTCAGAAACTTCCTATCTTTGACAGATGCCCCTTCAGGGAACTCCTGAGCTTCAAGATATCTTTTCACTTCATAGAACCAAGGTTTCTCCTCTGCCCCTTCAGTGTCAATCTCATTGCAGTATGCAGGCTTTTCAAATCTATCAATGGTAATCTTGGGAGCTTCATCATCCCAGCTGATCTCAAACATAGATGCCATGGTGGCTAATGCATCAGCCAACTGATTTTCTCTTCGTGGAATGTGCTCAAAGGTAATCCCTTTGAAATGTGGGATCAAAGACAACACATGCTCTCTGTAAGGAATGAGGTTATCATGCTTGGTATCCCAATCTCCTTTAATCTGACTTACTACCAAGGCTGAATCTCCATACACATCAAGGAACTGAATCTTCATATCAATGGCAGCTTTAATACCCAGGATACATGCCTCATACTTAGCCATGTTATTGGTACAGTAGAAACAAAGTCTGGCAGTAATCGGGGTATGACAACCTTCAGGGGAACTAATCACAACGCCAACACCATTACCAAGTGCATTAGAGGCACCATCAAAAACCATAGTCCATCGGGATCCTTGTTCAGGTCCGTCATATTGTCCAGGTTCTTTGGTAATAATCATAATGTCTTCATCAGGGAACTCAAAACTCATTGACTGGTAATCATCCACTGCTTGATGAGCCAAATGATCAGCAACAACACTTCCCTTGATGGCTTTCTGAGTAGTATATTGTATGTCGTATTCTGTTAAGATCATTTGCCATCTTGCAATTCTTCCGGAGAGAGCAGGTTTCTCAAATATATACTTGATTGGATCCATCTTTGAAATCAACAAGGTAGTATGGGTCAACATATACTGTCTTAGTCGGCGAGCAGCCCATGCCAAAGCGCAGCAAGTTTTCTCGAGCAGTGAGTATCTTGTTTCACAGTCGGTAAACTTTTTGCTAAGGTAGTATATTGCCTGCTCTTTTCGACCAGACTCGTCATGTTGCCCCAACACACACCCCATTGAGTTATCTAACACTGTTAAGTACATAATCAAGGGCCTTCCATCAACTGGTGGCATCAAAATTGGAGGTTCTAGCAGATATCTCTTGATTTCATCAAAGGCAGTCTGGCATTCATCATTCCATTCCATCACCTGGTCTTTCTTCAGCAACTTAAAGATTGGCTCACAGTTGGCAGTTAATTGGGAAATAAATCTTGCAATGTAATTCAATCGTCCCAAGAAACCTCTAACCTCCTTCTCAGTACGGGGAGTTGGCATCTCTTGTATAGCTTTTACTTTTGCAGGATCCACTTCAATACCTTTTCCGCTGACAATGAAACCCAGGAGTTTACCAGATCTAACTCCAAAAGTACACTTGTTTGGGTTCAACCTCAACTTGTATTTCTTCAACCTCTCAAACAACTTGTGCAGATGATCAAGATGTTGCTCTTCATTCTGAGACCTGGCTATCATATCATCTACATATACCTCTATCTCGTGATGAATCATGTCATGAAACAAAGCCACCATAGCACGCTGATATGTTGCCCCTGCATTCTTTAAACCAAATGGCATTACCTTATAGCAAAAGGTGCCCCACTGTGTCACAAATGTTGTCTTCTCCATATCTTCAGGTGCCATCTTGATTTGATTGTAACCAGAGAAACCATCCATAAAAGAGAATACCTTATGCTGAGCAGTGTTGTCTACCAGAATATCAATATGAGGAAGTGGAAAGTCATCTTTAGGGCTAGCCTTGTTCAAATCTCTGTAGTCCACACACATACGTACCTTACCATCTTTCTTAGGAACTGGTACCACATTTGCAACCCACTGAGGATAAGAAGTCACTGCTAAGAACCCTGCATTGAACTGTTTCATTACCTCTGCCTTGATCTTTTCTGACATTTCAGGACGCATGCGACGAACCTTCTGCTTCTTTGGACGACAATCTTCTTTCACTGGCAAACGGTGAACCACAATGTCTGTATCCAACCCTGGCATATCTTCATAAGACCAAGCAAAGATCTCCACATAGTCACGTAACATCTGAATCAACCTGCTCTTGACACTGTCTTCTAAATCAGCCCCTATCTTGACCTCTTTCCTGTTTTCTTCAGTTCCCAAATTCACAACTTCGACTGGCTCTTCATGTGGCTGTATGGCTTTCTCTTCTTGTTGTAACAACCTAGCAAGCTCTACAGGTATTTCACAATCGTCCTCATTTCCGTCTTCAGTTTGATAGATCGGATTCTCGAAATTATAATTGGCAATAGTAGAACTGTTATCAACAGGATCCAGAGTGGATGAGGATCTGCATTTTAGTGATGTGGGTGTGTGTAAGAACACATAGCTGATAAAGCAAAAATAAAAGAAAAGAAAGACAAGGAACATAATATTTACGAAAACGAAACGTCCACTGATTTTATTGAATGAAGTATGCAAATGAAATGACAGCCCGTAACAAGCACACATTGTGCCCCGGGTAAGGCACATGGCTTGAAAGTTTTATTGTTCAAAAAATTTCAAACTTAAAAAGCAACAACACAGTAATAGTATTTACTCCTGACTAAAGGAGATAGGGATAACATCTTCAGCTTTCCAATTATTGAGTCCAGCACCCACAGTAGGAAAAATCCATGCATCCAAGTTGTAGTCTTCATCTTGATCTCCCACAGCATTAATCTGGTCCTTCACAACCCCTTGATTAGTGATACGAGCAGCACGGGCACGACGAACAGCGTTCTGGGACTCTGCAGTGAAACCCAAACCAAACTTGTCAGACTTGTATGGGATATCAGGAAGCTGACCCCAAATAGTACAACCACCTTCATCCACCACAGCTCTAGCATCATTGAGGGAAGCCATTGCCATTGTTGGAGGCTTTCTGGTGACCACAAGAATTTTCTTTGCAACAGGAGGAGCTATATAATCATTAACAACCCAAGGAACCACTTCAAACGTCTGACACGGAGTTTCAATGTATTCACCTTCCATTTCTAGGTACTTGAAAGTATTCACATGGCTGACAAAGTATTCTTCTTCTCCATAGACAGTAACAACCTTTCCATCCACCGGATATCTCAACTTTTGGTGCAATGTAGAGGTTACAGCACCTGCCCATGGATCCAGGGACGACCAAGCAGACAAGAGTATGAAGGACGAATATCCATCACAAAAAATGTAGCAGTAAACACCTGGGAGCCAACTTTGATTGGAAGATCAATTTCCCCATGTACTACTCTTCTAGAACCATCAAAAGCCTTTACCACAATATTACTGGGCTTCAGCACAGCATCTTCAGGACTTAACTTGTTCAGGACTTCCTTAGGCAACACATTCAAAGAGGAACCATTATCTATCAGCACATGTGACAAGGTAGTGCCCCTGCATTCAATTGAAATATGCAAGGCCCTGTTATGATCTTTCTTGGCAGGGGTCAAGTCAGCATCAGAAAACCCTAACCCATTGTCATAGGTCAGGTGGGCAACACAGTTCTCAAATTGGTCAACAGAAATCGCACTGGGTACATGAGCAGTCTTCAGAAACTTGATCAAGGACTTGGCATGAGCCTCAGAACATAACAACAAGGACAGCATAGAAATCTTTGAGGGAGTATGCCCCAACTGATCAACAATATCATAATCACTCTTGCGAATGATTTTCAATACTTCTTCCATCTGCTTAGAGAGGTCATCAGCAGCTGGCACATCAGTAGATACAGGCTCAATAACAGGACCTTTGCCCCGAGCATCAGTGGTGGAAGTAGTAGCAGGAGTAACTGCATTCTTGGAAGTAACTGGAGGAGAGAAGACTCTTCCACTACGAGTGATCTTGCTAGATCCAGCAATATTATCAATGTCAACAGGTACATCAGCTACAGGCTCTTGCTTAACACCATGGATGTAAGCATCAGACCCATAGTGCCAAGGCACAGCTTTGTCAGACGTATATGGGATAGGACCAGGAGTAGTAATGACCACAGGAGCTACTCTGGCTTTAGCAACAACTTTCACAGGACCTTCAGCAGTAATCTTGATTGGACCCTGATGAGTGATTTTGATGGGACCCTGATGAGTGATTTTAATGGGACCCTTTGAAGTGATTCTTATTGGTACTTTGTCAACCATGTCAACCTCTTCACTCTTCCTACCTTGAGTCAGATGATCCACCATACTTTCTACAGACGACGGAGTCCTCTCAAACACTACAGTATACTTATCCATGAGACGTTGAATTCCATCTCTCAATATGAAGCAACTATCCGGCTTATAGGTACAATACAAACAATCTTCACGACAACCTGGAAAGATCCCAGCTTGTACTAACTTCTTTTTGATAACAGACAGTGGTGTGGTCAACTCCATAACTGAATAGACATGTAGATCTTCATCAATGGCATTGACAGTCTTCTCGTGATTTGGCATTGGAGCTGTAATCACATTTGGAGTACCCGGAGGATCAAACTCAATTTCTCCAGCATCAATCATATCTTGAATTTTATTCTTCAAGATCCAACAGTTATTAGTATCATGTCCCTGACAGTTTGAATGATATGCACATCGTGCATTGGGATTGTACCTGGGAGAGGTAACATTAGGATTCTGAGGAGCCTCTTTCAAAGTAATGAGTTCAGCCTTCAACAAATGTTGCAATGCCTGAGCCAGTAACATGTTGATCTTTGTGAACTGCCTTCTAGCCCTCTGTTGGTTGCCCTGTGGCTGCTCTGTTGTTGCAGGAGTTGGATTTGAAATATGAACTGCACTAACAGACTGATGCCTTCTGTTACGATCAGGTTGACCATAAACAACATTAGATTCTTTCTTCCCAGTGGGAGGCTTCTTTGCAGCACCTGATGAGGAAGTACCCCCTTGGATCTTACCATTCTTTATACCATTCTCTACTCGCTCTCCTGTCATGATCAACTCAGTGAAGCCAGATGATGAGCTTCCAATGAGATGACTGTAAAATGGACCATTCAGTGTGCACATGAACATATCAACCAATTCCCTATCAGTTAAAGGGGGTTGAACTCTTCCAGCTAAATCTCTCCACTTTTGAGCATACTCTTTAAAACTTTCTTTGGCACCCATAGACATGCTCTGAAGCTGCATGCGAGTGGGGGCTAAGTCAGCATTGTATTGATACTGCTTATAGAAAGCTTCAGCAAGATCATTCCAGTCTCTGATGTTGGCACTCTCCAACTGATAATACCACTCCAGCTGAGCTCCAGATAAGCTCTCTTGAAAGAAATGTATCCACAACTTTTTGTCAGCAGTGTGGGGTTGAATTCTTCTAACATAAGACCTCAGATGCAGTTTGGGACACGAGACCCCATCATAGACAACAAATGTAGGAACCTTGAAACCAATGGGTATGACTACCCCAGATATCAGACTCAAATCCTCAAAATCCAGCCCAGATGACTTCTGCAACTCCATGGCATCCATCCTATCCACCAGCATCTTGAATTTGTCTTCGTTAGGCTCATGGTAGTAATTAGCCTCAGAATCAGAGTCCCCCATAGTATGGTGGAGACTGCCTACCTCTTGCTCAAATTCCTCAGATTCATAGTCTTCAGCTGGTTCCTTGGTCTTGGCAAGACCTTTGAACCTTCTTCCCATGTTGATCAAACCAGCGGACCTTCTAGTCTTCTTAGTCTTCTTGGCCAGCATTGCCTTCAATTCATCCTGCCCTTTGGACAGGTTCAAGATCAGCTCTTGGAACTGTGCATTTTGTGCCTGAAGATCCTTAACTGATTGTTCAAGAGCCATTGCTGAAATAAACAGCGAGAAGATGAGAAACCTGTGCACAATTATAAACTTGTGATGCAATGAAATGATATGTGAATGCATATGCAATGTTTTCAAGGACCGCAGGATTTAAATTTGCTTAGACAAACACGAAAGTAAACTTTTATTAGTAATAAATTGTTTTGCCTTTTAGGCTTACAAAAAATGAAATGAAATAAGTACAAAAGATGGGGTTTTAAGTCTCCCATGGACGTTTCCTCTTTGTATTGAGGTATGAGTTGAGGTTTCGTTCCTCGTGAAGTTGCTTTGTTAGCTCTAGGATTCTTGCTTGGCTTGCTTTGTAATGAGCCTCGAAAGTATCCCTTTGCTCCTTCAGTTGGATCCATGATCTCTGCAAGTCTTCCTTATCAGTAGGCATGTCTGGGTGAAGGATGGTATAAGCTGTGTCTCCTTCAGCAACAGGTTCCATGGTAACTGGTAGGACGGCAGGATATGGCATCATGAGTGTCTGAGCACGAGATCGTACCCATCTGAGATAAGCCTCCATAGGAATAGTGTACTTAGGCTCCAGCGTCTTGCTGTCAATCCTGTTTACCTTTCCCCAAGCTCGTATGAATCTCTGACGGTAACCCTGAAGATCGTTGTCATAATCAAACACAATGCCTTGAATCAACATGTCACGTGGACCATCGCTCCGGGCGTAACCAAACTGTCGTAAAGCTAGAGAGGGGTTGTAGGTGATGCCTCCTCTTATGCCTAGAAGTGGCACATTAGGAAACTCCCCACAACGGTCAATGATGGTGGCATTCTCCATAGATCTGGAGCACCAATGGATATCTGAGTGAGAAAGTGACATGATCCTCTTGGACCATCTGAACCCTTGCTCATTCTTCATTACTGAGCGAGGAAGGTGAGAAATAAACCACCTAGATAGCAAAGGTATGCAGCACATCAAAGTTCCTCTTGCCCTTGTAGTACGGGTGTGAAGAGAATGCAGGATGTCTCCAAGCAATGTAGGCACTGGATTATGACTCAGGAAAATGTTGATGGCATGAACATCTATGAACTGATCTGGATTGGGGAACAATACTAAGCCATATATCAGCAAGGCTAAGATCTCCTCAAAAGCATCATAGCTCATGGCCTTCAAGAACATTTGAGCCTTATCCATTAGCACCTTGGCAAGAATACCCTTGACTCCACTTCTCGTTTCTAGAACAATGTCAGACTTCTTCAGATGTAGGGCTGCAGCAATGACCTCTGGTTTAAGCTCCTTCTCCAAGCCTGTGAAGGGTCTTTGATCAAGAACAGGTATACCCAGAAGTTTAGAGAACTCCTCCATGGTTGGAACCAGCTGATAGTCAGGGAATGTAAAGCAATGGTGCTTAGGGTCAAAGAACTGAAACAGGACACTCATCATGTCTTCATTGAAACCTGAAGTGACTAGATCCAATAGGTGACCATGTCTCTTGATGAACTGGGAATGATCAGACACTTGAGAAACCAACTCTTTAAGCTTAGTAGGTATGCCCACAAAGTTGATTCTGATGGTGTTTCTACGAGCAGAAGCCATGACCTACAACAAAGAACAAAGATAAATCCCTTGGTCCTTGAAATGGTTAGTGAAAGTGCTATGCTTATGATGCATGATGATGTCATGATGTTATGCTCAATCACAAACATGTGGCACACACAAACAAGTCACACCATAGCCCTAGGTTTAAAGGCTTGCATGAGGTTTAAGGTAGGTACCCTCCCCTGAAGTTAGATGGTTCATCCTGTCCTACAAAAGTAACCAGGTTCTAAGGGATCTCAATATCATTGATCCTTCACAAGGGTGGTTGTTCAGAAGGCAACTTACTTGCCAACCAAAACCCTCCAAGCTTAGGATCTCAATGAGCGTAGTATCGAGTGTCAACCAACTTCAGTCTGCACCAAAGCCAGTTACCTCACTACTTTCTAAAGGCCAAGATGGGATAACTAGGGTTCTAAAAGTTAGTTAGTGCATTGACAACATATGGCAGCCTCATATTATCCTCAACTTGACTTAAGGAACATAAGCACCAACCAAGAAGTCGCACTAACTATGGCCACCAGATCAACCGTATCGATATACGTCGTACAGTTTCCTTGGTCTATTGCCATTTACCTAAGGTACACTAGATCCGGGTTAGGACCTTTCACACATAGAGCACACCAACAAGATAATGTAAAGCAAACAAGACAAACAATTTTAAAGTGATCTTAATTCCTAAGGGTACCCCTCTTAAATTTAATCCCCAGCAGAGTCGCCAGTTCTGTAACACGGTGGGAGAACTGACTTTTAGTTATGTTGCGGATAGCAAGAGTCGCCACCGACTTTTATTTTATCCATAGGAAAGGCATAAAAGAACAGGAAAGACCTTTTTAAAAGATTTTTGGGTCCGGGGGGTAGGTTATGTAAAGGGAAGGTATTAGCACCCTTTACATCCATGGTTATCCATGGGCTCTTAGTTACTTAACTCACTTTTGAATTGTTTTTGAAAGTGTAGTGTGTGAATAGAAAAATTTTCATAATAGTTAATAATGATCCATGTACGGATGCGTAAAAACTTGTTTTTTTGAAAATTTGTTTGAAACTTGTTAAGTGTTTGAAAAATGGAGTGAGCAAGCAACTAGGAGGTACCTACCCTAAAGTTTTAAGTCTTTCTTGTTCTTTATCCCTTAATTGGTAAGACTATCCCTACTATTAAGGAATAGGTAGTCATTACCTTGGATGTTAGGGACAAGTGAGGGACATCTGTTTTTATGAAGGCAACTGTGGGGTGTATTAAGCATTTAGGAGGGACTATCATCATTTATTCGAAAGGGACTTGATCTTTAAAGGCAACCATTAGGGACTTGATGATTTTTTCTTTTAAGGGACTTGCTTTATACACCCCACTTGACCTTATGATTTAGGCAACATTGAGGGATAACCTTAGGAATGTGAGATGGCGATTAAAAATCGACTTATGTGTGTGAGTGTTCAATATTATTTATCTTTAATTAAAAATGATCTAAGTTTATTTTTAAATAGAATACATATTTGCACTCCCTAAATTTCTAACCATAGCAAGCAAATTAAATAATTAAATATTTACAAACTTTACACCAAGGAGCAATTACAAAATAATTATAAAAATAATAAATAGCAAAAATATAAATATAAAAGCAAAATATAAATAATAAGCAAAAATAATAAATAAGCAATAAGTAAATAAAATAGGGATTAGTAATAGTAATAATAAAAATTAAATAAGGTTAGTGAAATAATAATAAATTAAATAATGTTAGTGAAATAATAATAATAAAAGATTAGTAATAACATGGTTAATAATAATAATAGAAATCAAAATAAATTGAATTAACAAAAATATTATAATAACAAAATTAAAATAATAAACAAAAGTTTAATATGAACAACTAAATAATTATATCATTTTAGTTTATATACTAATTATTAAATTATTTATAATTGTAAAAAAAAAAAAAATTTAAATTATTATAAATTTAATTGTTTCTATACATATATTAAAAGAAAATAATTTAGATTATAGACATAGTGTATAAAATATATTTACATATTATTAATAATAGATTATATTTACAAAAAAAAATTAATTATATTAAAGATTATATTAAATATATACATGACAATTACATTAAAAATTAGAGAATAACAATTAAGTTTTTTAATAAGTATTTAGAAAATAAATTAGGGTTTTGAAAATTAGGGTTTGTTAGAAAAATATTTTTAGAGTTTTAATTTAATTATACATATATTATATTTACATACATAATAATAAAAAAAATAATTTTTGAATTACAAAAATAATTTATGAACATTAGAAAATTTTGAATAAACATTTTATAAGATTATTTTTTATAATATATGATTATGGACAAAATTTAAATTAAATAAAATTGAATAAAACAAAAAAATAGAATAAAATGCTAAAACAAACCTGGCTGGGATTTGAACCCAGGTCACTAGGCTCACAAGCAACAAGTTCTACCACCAGGCCAACCCACACGCAGGCAACAAGGAGAGGGTCTTAATTCGTTTTGTTCTTTGCCACAAAAACCTGGAAAAATAAAAGAAACAAAAAGGCCTGGGGTGGTGTTGAACCCAGGACCTTTGAACACAAGCAAACACGCATAACCGCCTGGCTGGAAGAGCCCACCTGTTAATCAAACAATCACAAATAATAATATATTAAGAGTGCAATTTAAATGAGAAAATATCAAAAACATTGGCTGGAGGCAGGATTCGATCCCCTCCCCTTTTGTCAAACGCGTGAGCACTTTCCCACTGGGCCAAGCACTGGCTTGTGCTACTGAACCAATAACATAACATAAAATATTTTAAGCATAAATTCAAATTTCCTGAGCGCGCCAAGCCTCTTCTTCAACCTCAGGAACTACGAAATTAGCTGCGAATCCAACTACGAGTTTTCCTGCGAATTTTGCTACATGTTCTTCATTGTCCAAACCTGCGAAATCCAAACACTCACAAAACAGCATCGATTCATTAAATTGGTTAATGTTTTATGATCCTTATGATTCATAGAACATTCCTATGTTCTTAGAATTCATTTAAATTTAGTGAATCATCAAGCCCTAATTTCAAGAGTGAAACCCTAACAATGGCCGCGGGTAGTATAGGTCATGAAGCTTCAATCCAATTGTCCAGAATCATTCTAGGCATCATAATAAACACATATCAATCATTAAAAACAATTTATAATGCATATATTATCGAATTCGAAAAATTGAAATTCAAGACAAATTTTGATTCGGGTAGAGCCATATGAGATGGTATTGATGCATATGATTGATGGTTTATGATCAGTGATGTCTAATGAAGCTTGCCATGTCCTTCTTTTACCTTCTAGTGCTCTGAATCAAGGAATCCGAATATGAGTTTTGGATGGATTTTTGAGGTTTGGAACTTACACTTAGAGGCTGCAAAATCGTGTATGAATGCTAGGGTTGTGATCAGTACTTATATGTGATTGAATCTAGGTCAAAAACTTGATTGATTGTGTGCAAGATTTGATTTAAAAAGATTCATCATGATAAGCTTTAAAATTTCAATATTTTTGTACCAATGCTTTCTATTTCAAGCCATTCCATATAATTCTTGTATCAACTTGTTCCATACTGATTTTATGACCTTCTAGAATCAATAATAAAATTAAATCTTCATATTTAATATTTTATTTAAATTTAAAATGATTTTAAGTATAAAAAATCATAATAAATTAATTAAATAAAATAAAAATTATGAAAATAATATGGAAATTTCGTGCATGATGTTGTTGTATGGGTTGGATCATAACTTGACAAGCCCATTTGGAAAGAATTGTTTTTGGACCTCCATTTTCATTATAAACCATCACAAAATTTCCCAACTTTGCAAGGGCATATCTCCCTCAATTTTAAAGGTATGAGGGTGTTCTTGGACATTTTGGAAAGCTTGAAGAGTCCTCTAAACAACCCCATTGGTTTCAGGTCCATATCATTTATCAATCTCAAGTTATGCCCTTTTGAAGTTGTTGACTTTTTGTTGACTTTTGAAATGACCTATAATGTCTTAGCTCATATCTTCCAAATGAATCATTTTTGGGCTTAACTTGCAAGATCAAAGTTGTAGAGAATTCAATTTCCTTCAAAATGAGCTTTGAGTGGAGACTTGGTGATGAAGCATGTGAAAGTTATGGCTGGTCAAAGTTCAGTTGACTTTTACTGAGGAAACCCTAATTTAGAAACTCCTGATTCTTGATGATCTGGAATCTCCTTGATGAATCATGATCAACCCTTGATCAAATGATGAATTTTACTTCATATACTTGATGTTGGCAAAAAATCATGAAGTTTGACTTTGGTTTGACCACAGTTGACCTCAGTTTGACTTTTTAACTGCTTTGACTGATTTTGACTTATCTGATCATTTGACTGAGCAAACTTTTGAGAAAAGTCTTGAAACTTGTCATGGGGGTTCTTAAACACATATAAGATGTTATGAAGCTCACTTGAAGTCTTGGAAGTTCATTTAGCCTGATTAAAGTCAAAACCCTAGTTTTGGATGCACTGCTTAGGAGGTGCATTGTCTGGGGGAATTGTCAACTCTTCTGACCAATTGTGAACTTTGTGAACCTTGTGAATCTTCATAAAGTGTCTTGTGATACTCATGGGAGGTATTGTGAAGCTTGTGAACCTTGTGAACCTCATGAAGTGACTTGTAGGCTTCATGAACCTCATGAAAGGTTATGTAAACATTGTGAATCTTGTGAACCTTGTGAACCTTCAAGAAGTAACTTGTAGACTTCATGAACCTCATGAAAGGTCTTGTAAATGTTGAGAAGCTTGTGAACCTTGTGAACCTTCAAGAAGTGACTTGTAGACTTCATGAACCTCAAGAAAGGTATTGAAAGCATTGTGGAACTTGTGAACCTTGTGAACCTTCATAAAGTAACTTGTAGACTTCATGAACCTCATGAAAGGTTATGTAAACATTGTGAATCTTGTGAACCTTGTGAACCTTCATAAAGTAACTTGTAGACTTCATGAACCTCATGAAAGGTTATGTAAACATTGTGAATCTTGTGAACCTTGTGAACCTTCATAAAGTAACTTGTAGACTTCATGAACCTCATGAAAGGTCTTGTAAGTGTTGGGAAACTTGTGAACCTTGTGAACCTTCTTAGAACACAAAGTCTTGTATTGTGAGGGCAAATTTTGGGGTGCAACATTGGGTCAAACTGATGGGCCGCTCCTTCAGGACTGTTTGGAGACCTCCGCTGATTCTGACGTCGTTGACGAGTAGAGGTAGAATTTGACCGACGCTGAAAAATGACCAAATCTTTGGCCAAAGAAATCAGTCGCCCTCTATCAATCTTCAAGATGTGAATCTCTTCTTGGAGTTTAATGTTCTCCTGCACAAGGCTGTCTATTAGAGTCTTCATTGTAGTTGAGAATATTCCCATATGGTTTCTCAAAGTCGTGACTTCACTTCTAAGCTCCCTGTTTTCCTGCTCAAGTTGGTCCATCTTTCTCTGGTGACTGGTCGAGTACAGTTGACTGACGGAGAATAAGACATGGGTGAGTTGGATTTTTGGAAGATGATATGCAATGCAAATGCAAATGACATGCAGATGAATGTAAAGCTCAGAATGTTCAAAATCACAAACATAAACAACTCCAGAATTGGATATAAAGGCAAGATGTTGGATCCAAGGTACAAGTAACTAGGAATCTCCTAACTGGTAAGCCTTAAGTGGAGAGTTCTAATTTCTTTTACCCATAAAGCCCACTCATAGGTAGCTTCTATGGTGATAGTATAAGGATACTCAAGGTCACGGACGTTTACCGTACTACCGCCCCGCCGCAGGCTAGCTGCATTGTGACGATAATAACGATAAGGTCTACCTTGAGTGGAGTTCTCATGCTAGGCGTGCAAGGAGCGAGTCCTTGGAGCCTAACATTACACAACTAGCAAAATTGAAACAGGTTCTAGGGGGTCCCAGAATCACAACCCTTTCGTGAATCAGGTCACGCGACAGGCTAGCTGCGTTGCGACAAGATCTACGAAAAGTCTAACTATCTGGAGGAGCTTTCATGCTAGGCGTGCAAGGAGCAAGTCCTTGGAGACTAACACTAATAACATCCAATTCTAACTTAGGTGTTCCCTCTTCTTTTTCAAAAATCAAGTACAAATTCATACCCGTGATATCCCGAGATCCAACAGGCAGATATAATGAGCAGATAATAAAGAAGGAGGCAATAGATAGAATATCAACAGTAAATAAAGAAGACAATCAAACAAGTCATCAAACAAATGCAAAATAACCTAAGCTAGGCTCGACTCTCTTATGCATAAAGCAAAGTCCCCAGCAGAGACGCCAGCTGTCGCACCTCGAAAAATACGATCCTAAAATAAACAACAGAGTCGCCACCTAATTCTATTTATTCTACGAGAGAAAAGGGAGATATAGACACAACCTAAATAAAGGATAAGAATGGTCAACGAAACCACTAATCTAAGTTCGGGAGTCAGTTACGCAAGGGGAAGATATTAGGCACCCCTCACGTCCGTTGTACTCAACGGGAACCTCTTAGTCTAGTTTGCGCTTTAAATGTTAACTTATTATTATTGTCTTCTTTTACTGATTAAGTATCGATATTTGTTTATTATTTGTTATAGGGAAAGGTTAAGTTTTTTATTATTGTGCTCGCGAAGGATTAAAATCCCCGTGCCTACGTATTCCCCTGTGCAATGGGAAAGTCATAGCTTCGTAGTTCGTGCTACTACGATTTGTGTTTTTTATTGAACGATTGTTTAAAAATGCATTCTACTGCTAAGCGTTGACTTATCTGCTCGCGATAGGAGGCTGAAGCGCTAGCTTGTTTGCGAGATAGAAAGATTTAAACAATGTTCGTTTTTGAGAAAAGATGTTTGATCTTTGTTAAAGATGTTTTAAAACGAGAGGGCGAATGAACCACGCGTGGGGCTAGCCCATGTTGCGGTTGCATTCAAGAACGTGCGGAGTGCGAGACTCCAGAGTTCAGTTACTCGCTAATTAACTATGAAAATGGTTTGAATTGGTTGGTAAGTTTTAATTTGTATTTGAAAGAAAGAGACAAGTCGTCATCTTTAAGAGAAGTATCTCACCTATTCCACCACAAACGTTTGAGAAATGAGAAATCGAAAGAAGCTTTAAACTTGGATATAAGATCGACAAGCAATGCCACATTCTTCCTTTGAAAGTAATTGTTTGTAAGATTTTTGTTTGTGTTTGTGGGGATAGGAGGAACAACTTTCCTATGGAGATGAATCATGTCTGATCCTTTAAGATTGTTGAGTTGTTTTGAATACGAATGATGATTGAACCATCGCGTGGGGCTGGCCCAATTGCGGTTCAATCCAGAACGTGCGGAATGCTAGACTCCGGAATTCTGTTTTTGTAATTTAATTTAAATGAATTGAATTATTTTTTTTATACAAATGGTGATTGAACCAACGCGTGAGGCTAGCCCATTTGCGGTTCAATCCAGAACGTGCGGAATGCTAGACTCCGGAGTTCCTTTTTTCGTATTAAATTACTAAGTGATTTGCATATTTTGATATACGAATGATGATTGAACCATCGCGTGAGGCTAGCTCAGTTGCGGTCCAATCCAGAACGTGCGGAATGCTAGACTCCGAAATTCTGTTTTTGTAATTTAATTTAAATGAATTGAATTATTTTTTTTATACGAATGGTGATTGAACCAACGCGTGAGGCTAGCCCATTTGCGGTTCAATCCAGAACGTGCGGAATGCTAGACTCCGGAGTTCCTTTTTTCGTATTAAATTACTAAGTGATTTGCATATTTTGATATACGAATGATGATTGAACCATCGCGTGAGGCTAGCTCAGTTGCGGTCCAATCCAGAAGGTGCGGAATGCTAGACTCCGGAGTTCTGTTTTCGTAATTTAAATTAAATGAATAGTTAATTGTTTTTTAGACGTTTTTTAGAATGGATGTGATTAATAACGAAGGAGTGAACGAACAATACGCGTGGGGCTAGCCCAGTTGTAGTTCGTTCTAGAACGTGCGGAGTGCTAGACTCCGGAATTCTATTCCTTGTTAAGTTAATTAATTTGAAAGTTTGGTGAAAATCGTATTAACTCTAAGAGATTTATGATTTTTATAATTGGTGGTGAGGTACGAGTAAATAAACAAAAGCGAATGTGACAATAAAACTGTAGTGAGGCGCAAAAGAGATAACATCGAATTTTTTAGCAATACCTAACGGAGAAGGTCCGTTGCCTCTTCTATATGCGCACACAAGCTTGAGAAGTGATGAAATCCTCTCCTCGAGTGAGTACCAAAATCTAACACTCCATGTAAATTCGAAGAAAACCAAATGATCCCAAACTACCCTTTGCGAATCAGGTTCGCCGACGCCTCTCCCCTTCTCACTCAATCGCTCGGCTTCCCCTCTGTCTCTTCACTCTCAACGATGCGTCTCAGTCTCGCATCTCAGTCTCTCTCGCACTGGTTTCTGGTTGTGTTCTATAGCGTCGGAAAAGTATTTTCACGATTTGGCTTGCGTTTCCGGCTGTTGATGGTGGATGGTCAGCGGCTTTGCACAAGCTTCACGGTGGGGTGCGATGGTTTCAGTGAAGTCGGTGGATGGCGGTTCGATTCGAAGTGGTTCGGCGGTGGAGTTTGACGGGTTTATTTGGGAAAGAGGGTTAGCGTGTCTGTGTTTTCTTTTGGATGTTTCTGTATCGTTGTTGGTGAAGGTGGTTTGGAGATGGATGGCGGCGGAAGGGTGAAGGCGGTTATGGTTTGGCGGTTGCGGTAATGGTGGTATTGAGCGGTGGTGGAGATGATGAGGGAAGGTTCACGGCAGAAATTGTTGAGAAGACGATGGTGATGAAGAGATGAAAATGGTTTGAGAGTTATGGGTTGTAGATGGAAGAGTGAGAGGATTCGATTTCGGTTTGGGCTTTATGAAAGTTCAATGAAGAGGGTTCGGTTGTTTAAGAATAAGGTCTTTGAGGTAGAATGTTTGTGGTTGTCGTGGAGGGTGTAGTTACGAGATTGAAGAATATGGTTGGTATCTGTAAAGGTTATGGGATGTTAGAGATGAAAAGAGGATGGTCCGATTGTGAGAGTGTTTGTTCCTGGTTTTCTTGAGATTGTGGTGAAGGTTTTCCTCTATCTCCCTGTTATTTTTTTCCTCCTTTTATCTATATCCCAAAACCAACTTGTTCCTCCCATTTTCCTTTGTAATACCTTGATGATATGTTGTTTTCAAAATGCAGACCTTGAGGTGATGTCGCTATTGTTGTACCCAGTATTGGTCAATGGTTGCAGGTTATGTTCTGCGGTTAAATGGAGGAAATGATTCTGTTGTTTTTTTCTTTTCCGTGGCTGACACCCTTTTTCCTGTATATCCCATGAATTGGTATCCCCCTCCCCTTTTGTTGTTGCTGCTTTTCTTCCTTTTTCTCAGCTTTTGAACAGGTCCCTCTTGATGTTATTCTTTGTATTGATCTGCATAAACCTTTTGGTCAAAGGTTAAATCCAAATGGGAAAGGGGAGGCCCTATGATGCTATGATGCTATGATGCTTGGAGCAGGCTATCTGTGCACTTTTGCTTGTAAAAGTAGTAGGATTAAGATTGATGGAGAAAGCATGGGGAGTCACAATATTTGAATCAAACTAAATCTAAAGACTAGTTACATAACTATATTCCATTTTTTTAAATAAATTAAACTAAATATAAATTAGAGAAAAATAATCAATTGAAAATTAACTAATAATAAAAAAAATTAATCTCTAAAATAAATTGCAATTGAGCTAAATTAAAAAATATTTAAATTAAATTAATTAACTAAACTGAAATTAACCTAAATTAAAATTAAATTGAAAACTAGTTCTAAGCAATCTAATATAAACTAAACTCCTATTTTAAAATTAAACTAACTTTGAAATTAGATTTAAATTAAAATTAAAATAAATTAAACTCTAAAATAAATCTAAAATAAATATTTAACTAAAAATAAAATCAAACATAAATAAATTACAAAGCGTGACAAAATATTCTAACTAAAATTTGAGAATGGATCAAATTCTAAAAGATCTATACAAAAATGATTAAAATACGAATAAACATTCTCATTTAAACAAATTCTACAAAATAAATAAAAGATGACAATTGGGATGGTGAAATGTATGATTAGAGAAATGTTTTAACTTAAAAATGCAAAATGATTGATTTTCGGTAAATCGACGAAAACACGTCAAAAATGAACAAAACTTTTGGAAATTTCTGGTCAAAATTTAGGGTATGACAGCTGCCCCTATTTAATCATCCTGAACCTGAATGTACGGGTAACAAAGATTTTTTTGGACATTCAAGGTGGAAGGTGATTAAATATCAGAATACCGGGAATTTTGACCGAAAATGCAGATGAAAAATGCTATGATATGCAATGCGAAGATGCAAGACAAAAGCTACAACGCTGCCGGGAAGAAAACTGACACTACTGGGGATTAGCCACATATGACTGGAGTACAATCCACACGAGGATTTTCCATCTTGAGCGAAGTTAGACGACAACCGTCTACAAGTCCTAAGATGACTCGAATCTTTGAACAAAATTCCACTTTGAGGAAATCTACTGCCGAGATTTGAAACCTCATTTGGAAAAAAAACCTTCTGTTGGTGTATCAAAACGAAACAGAAATCTACTGTCGAGATTCTTAAACGAAAACCACTTCTTCCGAAGTCTACTGGAGATCTACTGCCGAGATTACCAGAGAATCCAAAATGGAATACCTTTTGCCGAGGTATACTAAATGAACCAAAAATCTACTGCCGAGATCTTGGAATGAAAACAAATTTGTTGAAGTCTGCTGGAGATCTACTGCCGAGATTACCAGAGATTCTAAGAATGAGATACCTTCTGCCGAGGTATCAAAATGAACCAAAAGTCTACTGCCGAGATCTTGGCAAGAAAACAAATTATGTTGAAATCTGCTGGAGATCTACTACCGAGTTTGCCAGAGATTCTAAGAATGAGATACCTTCTGCCGAGGTATATTATGAAACTCCTACTGCCGAGGATTAACTGAGGATACACCTGTCGTCAAATCTTCTGCCGAGATTTAACTAAGGATGCCATCGTCTAGCTTATAAAAGTAAATACCTTCTGCCGAGGTAGACTGGAAATCTTCTGCCGAGACTTGCCAGAAACAAAAGGAATCACCTGTTGTCAAATCTTCTGCCGAGATTTAACTACAGATGCCATTGGATAGAATTCTCACCATACTTCCCTTCTTCTGAAAAAGACATCCATATGGCGGAGAAACAACTTCACGCTCAAACTTCTCAACTTGTCTGGAAGAGATAGCCATTTGACGGAAATTGGAAAATTCACAACAAACTTCTCAACTTGTCTGGGAGAGATAGCCATTTGTTGGAAAAATAAAAGAGGTTCATATCAAACTTCTCAACTTGTATGGAAGAGATAGCCATTTGATAGAACATCCATCATACTTCCCTTCTTCTGAAAGAGACAGCCATATGATGGAGAAACAAATTCACGCACAAACTTCTCGACTTGTATGGAAGAGATGGCCATTTGACGGAAATTGGAAAATTCGCAACAAACTTCTCAACTTGTCTGGAAGAGATAGCCATTTGTTGGAAAAAAAAGAGATTCATATCAAACTTCTCAACTTGTATGGAAGAGATAGCCATTTGATAGAACATTCATCATACTTCCCTTCTTCTGAAAGAGACAGCCATATGATGAAAAACAACTTCACGCTCAAACTTCTCGACTTGTATGGAAGAGATGGCCATTTGACGGAAATTGGAAAATTCGCAACAAACTTCTCAACTTGTCTGGAAGAGATAGCCATTTGTTGGAAGAAAAAAAGAGATTCATATCAAACTTCTCAACTTGTATGGAAGAGATAGCCATTTGATAGAAAAATAAAAGAGATTCATATCAAACTTCTCAACTTGTATGGAAGAGATAGCCATTTGATAGAACATTCATCATACTTCCCTTCTTCTGAAAGAGACAGCCATATGATGAAAAACAACTTCACGCTCAAACTTCTCGACTTGTATGGAAGAGATGGCCATTTGACGGAAATTGGAAAATTCACAACAAACTTCTCAACTTGTTTGGGAGAGATAGCCATTTGTTGGAAATTGGAATCACGACAAACTTCCCACCTTATCTGGATGAGATGCCATTTGCCGAACAAACTTCTCACCTTGTCTGGATGAGATGCCATTTGTTAAAAATAAAAGAGATTCATATCAAACTTCTCCGCTGAACAGGGGAGATGCCATTTGATAGAACATAAACCTTGCTGAGGATGAACAAACTGCTCGAAAAGAGAATGCCATCTATTGATTTACTAGGGAAATCTATGGATAAGAAACAAGCTTCTCAAATAAGGAGACGGCCACTTGTTGATTCCGATTAGAGGTCCAGGGATAAGAACAAGCTTCTCCAATAAGGAGACTGCCACTTGTTGTCAGGTATAAGTATTCCAAGAGGATGTTGCAACAATACTGCTGGAAAATAAAGTTTGTCTTCAATGGAAGTCTTCAATAAATTTCTTCTAGGAGACAAAGTAATCAAAGGTGCAAAGTAAACTCACTTTCCATCTGGAAATGCTGAGGTTGGATCGACTGCTCGGAAAGAGTCTGTCATCCGTTGATTTACTAAAAAGTTCGAAGACAAAACAAGCTTCTCAAATAAAGAGACTGCCATTTGTTGATTCCACTTAGAAGTTCTAGGACGAAACAAGCTTCTCGAATAAAGAGACGACCACTTGTTGTCGGGTATAAGTAATCCAAGGGAATGTTGTAGTAACACTGCTGGAGAGAAAAATTTGTCTTCAATGGAAGCCTCCCGCAAATTCCTTCTGGGAAACTAAGCATCCAAAGGTGCAAAATAAATGCACTTTCCAAATGGTAGTTCAATTATCAAAAATTGCCAACGACCAAAATTCAATCCAGGAACGAGCTGGAAAGAAACTATCAAGCAAGACACTAACCCATAAGGAATAAACTCAATTGGGGATTAATCCTATCCAAGTGTGGAAAGGGGAACTAAAGCAAAAATCTTCCACGAGGGTAAGAACTCAGTGGGGAATTAGAAAGAATGTACATTTTCTGCCTAAGGCTGACAAACTCTATTTTGAGAGAGACACAATCACTTGGGGATAAACACGACCAAGGTGAAGGAGGTATGCATCAATGAATGCAACATGATTATGAATATGAATAAAAAATGATGTACATGTACGTATATGCATTGTGTTTATGCTGACAAACAGACAAAACAAGACACAAGAGATAAACTGGTGATGAAATAAACATCACAACAACCGGATATTCGACCAATCTCGTCAAAGTGGAAACATCACTGAAGATAGGGTAAGGAGTCATCCATGGAATAAAGTCTTGCTACAAAGCTCAAATCTCTTTGAGGAGAGAAATATGTTTCAATCGGGGAGTAAATCCAGACAAGTATTCTAACTTCAACGTCCATCAGAAGGAAGCAACCATACAAACTACGTTTGCTTAGGATGAAGTAAATTTGTACTCCATTGGGGAGAGAAAATCAGATTCAGCTGGAGAAGCTAGAATCAAGGCTCAATTGGGGGTACTACACTTAGTAACTCACTGGAAGCACTAAGTAGTAAAAGAAATCCACCAGAAAATAATGAGTCATGCCCCTGACATACCATAGCAACTTGGCGTGAGGACCCCAATATCTGGAAGTACTTGCAAAAGTAGATCCCAAGAGCGTCTTGCTTAGGGGAACACGTGGTCATGCGCCCACAAAAATGGTTTGTGAGAAGAGATAATCTCAAGAGGATTTTATAGAAGGCTTGGCATTCAAGATGCCCCAGTGTCTTCAAACTCTTGTAGAGATTCGTCGAATCTCGACGTCACTGCCTCAGATTAACTGTACTTGGCACAAATGAGTCTTCAATACTTATCCTTTTAGGGATGATAAGAATGTGTAAGCACAAATTGAGAAACGACTTGCCCCTGGCTGGCTAAGTTTTCAAGTAACTTGCCCTTGACTGGCAAAGTATTTAAACAAACATGCTCCTGCGGCAAAGTCTTCCAACAACATGCCCTTGCGGCAAAGCCTTCAAACAACATGCCCCTGTCTGGCAAGGTCTTCAAGCAAACTTCTCCTGTCTGGAAGAGTTTTCAAGCAAACTTCCCCTGTCTGGAAAAGTTTTCAAACAATATGCCCCTATCTATCAGAGTTTTCAGGCAAAATGCCCTTGGCTGGCAAAGTCTTCAAGCAACTTGCCCCTGACGGGAAAGGTATTCCAACAACATGCCCCTGGGGGTGATCATTCTCTGAAATGGTTGTTCAACTACTCATCAGAGTTTCAAATCTCAAGAGATTAAACTCATCACTGGTGCTCATACATAGGTTTCTATGATATCAAGCAAATGCTATCAAGCAAAAAGGTTAATGTAAGACTGCTAATGCAACACACGTGTTTGTCTCGAAGTTTTTTTTTTTTTTTTTTGAAAAGATTTTCACAATAGCATGTGACCGTGGAGATTCTTCATTACGAGATTCGTTATTCGTGGGATTCCCGGGTTCTTTATCCTTTGTGATAAGATTTTCAAAGAATTCCATATCTTTGGATTCAACGATTACATTAGACTCTAGATTTAAAAGTCTATATGCCTTACTATTTGATGCATATACTATGAAAGCACACCTGATCCCTCGAGGACCTAATTTAGTTATTTTGGGGTCCATATTTTTGTAGTATGCTACACAACCCCATACTCTGAAATTACCAATATTTTGTGATCTTCCTTTCCATATTTCGTATGGAGAAATTCCTGTTGTTTTCAAAGGAATCATGTTCATTATGTGACATGCAGACAACAATGCTTCACCCCAAAAATTAAATGGAAATTAAGAATGCATTATCATAGAAATTATCATTTCCTGATAAGTTCGATTTTTTCTTTTGGCCTATCCATTTTGTTGTGGTGTACGAGGCACTGGACATTCATGTATAATGTCATATTCTTCACAATTTGCATTAAATTTAGTAGAAAAGTACTCACCGCCTCTATCGCTTATAAGTACTTTTATTCTTGTATTTAATTGATTTTCCACTTCCGCTTTATAGACCTTAAAAGCATTAAATGCATCATATTTGTGCTTTAAAAGATATACATGTGTGAACCTAGAGCAATCATCGATAAATGTAATGAAATAACAATTTCCCCCACGGATTAGCATGCCGTTAAATTCACATAAATATGAATGCACAAGACAACGTTTGATTTCCTTTCAAAATTGAAAGGTTTCTTGATCATTTTAGATTTAACACATTTTTCGCATTTTTCGAAATCATGAATATTGCATGAGATCATTTCGGATTTAATAAGTCTATTCATAGTACTAATACCAATGTGTGCTAATCTAGAGTGCCAAAAAGAAGTAGACTCAATCATATAAGTGGAATTTGAAATTTCATTAATCATATTATCAATTATACAAAGTTTGATCATTCCTTCAGTGGAATATCCTTTGCCTACAAATATACTATTGCGGGTCAATATCAGTTTTCCCGATTCATACACAGATTTAATTCTTGGGTTTCCCAACAAGTCCCATCTAACTATATTCCTATTCATGTCGGGGACATGAAGTACATTAACTAGAGTAACTTTCTTTCCGTATGTAAAGTTGAGTTCGACAGATCCTGTTCCTATGACTTTGGATCGAACTTCATTTCCCGTTTGAACTTCTTGTTCGTCATTGACTTTAAAGTATGTTTTAAATGTTGCTTTGTCATATGCTACATGCATGGTTGCACATGTATCATACCACCAGCCTTGTATGTTGCCTTTGATTGCCATGATTTCACTTACAATAGCGATTATGTCTTCATCGACATGGACAACAATTACCTCCTTTCTTATTGTTTATGCAATCTCTAGCATAGTGGTCTGGTTTTCCGCATGTATAACATCCGTTAGTTGCACCCTTTGCTCCGCCAAAATGTTTGAACCTTTTATGTTACTTCTTAGGACCAGGAAGGTTTTTCATGCCATCATGTTTTCTCTTTCCATTTGCAGTGACAACATTGGCTTTAGAAAACCCAACATACTCATATTTTTCTCTACCCTTCGTCTCCTCCTCAATTCGAAGGTGTTTTTGAAGTTTCTCCAACGAGAGATCCTCAGAGTTATGCAGAAATTTCTTTCTGTATCCTTTCTGTAACACCCCGATTTAATTAATTAATTTAATTTAATTATTTTGAGTAGATTTGTTGTTATTTGAGATGTATGATGTTTTGATGATTAGATAATTATTCGATTTAAGTTGTTTTAAATGGGTTTGTGAGTTAGACTTGAGTGAGGAGGTATTAGTAGTAATATTAAGAGGTGTAGTTAGAAGTCCATTAGTGAATTAAATTAAATAATTTTAGTAATAATAATATTAGTATTATTTTTAAGACATTTTAATTAATTATAAGGAAAATATGATTAGTAAGAGTTTAGAGAGACTTTAAACATAATCAGAATTTTTGGAGAAAAGAGCGAGTCTTTGGGAGATCAAGAGCTAGGGCTAAGGATTTTCGTGGGGATTTTCGTAGGAAGTTTCAACCATAGATTTGAGCTCCATTCAATCAGAAGGTAAGGGTGAGATTCGTATCTTATAACCGAGAAATAAATAATTTGTATGTATTGGTGGGTTGTTTGGATTTCTCATTGTTGTTTGTATGATGGCTTTTTGTGCGACTTCATATGAATATGATGAATCGATGTTTGAATAATTGCTGAAAATCCCCGGTTGATTGTTGTTATGTATATCTGTTGTGATGGTGTTCTGAGATGTGTGATGAAATTATGACGAATTTGATTTAGATGATGATATTAGGATGATAAACTGCATTAATAATGATAGATGAGTAATAAGATGATAAATTAGGAGTCTAAAAGATGTTAGAAACCCAATTAGGACTGAATTAGAAGGATAGGATGATGAACCCGTAGCAGAAGATGAACTGAGACGGCCTCTGTCGATACGCGTATGAGGCTAGGCAATACGCGTAACACATGGTGGTTACGCTGCCTGTTACGCGTATGAAGGGTGGATTTTCAGGCCCTCTGGCCATTTGTGTATTGTACGCGTACGATCGCACAATGATACGTGTAAGGGGAAGGCTGTTACTCGTTAGGTACACGTTTGGGCAGCAGAGATGCGTTTTTGTGATTTTCGCAGCGTTTCACCTTCCGATTCACACCTATTCCTTTTTCTGATGTTTCGTAAGATGTTTAAGGATTAGTATATGATGATAGAGGTAATTAGAGGTTAATAATATGATGATTTAACGATTGTTGTTGAACAAATTTGATGATGAATTTATAAATATTAAACCAAGGTGGTTAAGATGACTTTACCCGATGTGATGGTTATATTGTGATGTAGGTCTTATGACCAATGATGTTATGATGATTTAAGATGATGTGATGAAAGATGTTTACGATGTTTTACTGTGTTGTATGCCATTTTCATACCGCATACATTTGCATTATTAAGATGGCCTGGAATGGCAAACACAATGTTTAAGATGAAGACTTATGTCTTGCTGATGCCCACTTAACTGGCATGAATTTTAAGATGGGAGTTTGCTCCGAATGGTACCACACACATGCATTATTGAGTCTCATTTGAATTGCATTATTGAATGATTATTGAGATGTTATGGAAGTTGTGATGATAAGATGTTTTTGATGAATATGATGTGAATGGGTGACTGAATGACTTTAACTTGTACATGTTGATTAATATATTTTGTTTATAATTGTCGATATTTCACCCCTTCTGTTAGAATGTTGCCCTTGGTTGGTAATGTGCTGGTAATCCTGAGTAGCGAGGAGTTTTCGTTAGATGGTTTGAGTCATTGGTCGCTCTGATACGTAGCACTTCAGGGGGATTAGCGAATGAATTATTTTTATTTAGGTTTCGTTTTGTTATGTTTTGGATTTAAGATGTTTATTTTAGAATATGATGTTTGAATTAAGATGAAATATTCTGAAGTTGATTTTAAAGATGAGTATTATGATTTAAATGAATTCCGCTGCGTAGTGAAAATGATGAACTGTTTTTTGTTATTCTATGATGATGATGTTTTTACGAGGAAAAATATGATACCCTGTTTTGTTGAACTCTGATTTATTTATAATTATTTGCGGGTAGAAATGGGGTGTTACATTAGTGGTATCATAGCAGGTCAGTCTGTCCGGCCAAGTGTCGAGTCTTAGTTGTTTAACAATCAAGTATTGTTATTTTTGGTGATGATCTTTGCTCTTGTTGTGGTTTTAAAGTTGAGATGACTGGAAGAAACGACGCTGCTATGGCTGCAATAATGCAAGCAATGGCTCAACCTATGCAGAACCTACCGAATGCTCGCGAGAATGAGGGATCTCGTAGTTTGGCGACTTTTCAGAGGGAAAATCTGCCTAATTTCAAGGGTAAGTATGAACTTGATGCAACATTGGAATGGTTGAAGGAGATTGAAAGGATCTTCTGAGTGATGGATTGTATGATAGCACAAAAGCTTCACTATGGTACACATATGTTGGCGCTTGAGGCGGACGACTGGTGGTTAGAGACGCGTGCAATATTGGAAGCGGCGAGTGAGGATGTCACTTGGGCTGTTTTCCGTAGGGAGTTTATGAGAAAGTATTACCCTGAAGATGTTCGTGGTAAGAAAGAAATGGAATTCCTTGAGCTGAAGCAGGGAAATATGTTAGTAACAGACTATGCTGCCAAGTTCACTGAATTATCTAAGTTTTATTCGCATTATGATGGAGATGGAGCAGAATTCTCTAAGTGCATCAAGTTTGAGAATGGGTTGCGTTCCGAGTTTAAGAAGGTTGTGGGGTACCAGAAGATTCAAGTGTTTTCTGATTTGGTTGATAGTTGCAGGATCTTAGAGGAAGATAGTAATGCTCATTATAAGATTGTGAATGACAGGAGAGACAAGCACCAACAGAATTGTGGCAAGCCTTATGATGTTACGGCTGGCAAGAGTAAGCAGAAGTCTGCTTCGAGTCAGAGAACTAGTGGGGGAGATGCTCCTGCTGGTATCATTTGTTTTAAGTGTGGCCAAGCTGGTCACAAGAGCAATGTTTGTACTGCTGAAGTTAAAAGGTGTTTTCGATGTGGCAAGATTGGGCATACATCAAATGATTGTAAGCATAAAGAGGTAGTATGTTTTAATCACAGCGAAGAGGGACACATTGGTAGCAAGTGTCAGAAGCCGAAGAAAGCTTAGTCAGGAAAAGTGTTCGCGTTGGCAGGAACTCAGACCGCTAGCATAGACATGCTTATTAGAGGTACATGTTTCATTAATAGTATTCCTTTAATTACTATTATTGATACTGGTGTAACGCATTGTTTTGATTCTGCTGATTGTGTTAAAAAAATTGGGTCTTACATTGTCTGCTATGAATGGAGAGTTAATCATCGAGATTCTGACTTTGGGATCAGTGACTACTTCTCTCGTCTGTTTGAATTGGTCTGTCTGCCATTGACTAGGTATGAACTGGTTAGAGTATAACTATGTTCATATAAATTGTTATCATAAGTCAGTGAGGTTCTCTACTCCGGAAGAAGAAGAAGAAGTTGGGGGTTTGTCTTTCAGATAGTTGCAAAAATTGATGAAAGAGGAAGCTCAGATGTTTTCATTGATGTTGACGTTATCTATTGAAAGCAAAGCTAAGATTGAGGAACTGCAAGTGGTAAGCGATTTTCCCGAAGTTTTTCCTGATGAAATTCCTGATGTGCCGCCAGAAAGGGAAGTTGAGTTTACGATTGATCTTGTATCTGGTACTAGACTTATTTCTATGGCACCGTATCAGATGTCCGCATCAAAATTGTCAGAGTTAAAGAAGCTGCTAGAAGAGTTACTTTAGAAGAAGTTTGTGAGGCCGAGTGTATCATCGTGGGGAGCTCTAGTGTTGTTAGTAAAGAAGAAAGATGGAAGTATGAGACTATGTGTGGATTATAGACAGTTGAATAATGTAACAATAAAAAATAAGTAGCCGCTTCCGATGATTGATGATTTAATGGATCAGTTGGTAGGCGCTTGTATATTCAGCAAAATAGATTTGAGGTCGGGTTACCATCAAATCAAAGTAAAAGATGAGGATATTCAGAAGACTGCGTTCCGAACACGATATGGACATTACGAGTATTCGGTGATGCCTTTTGGTGTTACCAACGCGCCGGGAGTATTCATGGAGTACATGAATCGTATTTTTCATACGTATCTGGATCGTTTTGTGGTTATGTTCATTGATGATATTCTGATTTACTCTAAGTCAAAAGACAAACATAAAGAACATTTGAAGACTGTGTTGGAAGTTTTGAGAGAGAAGAAGTTATATGCGAAGTTGTCCAAGTGTGAATTCTGGTTGAAGGAAGTCAGTTTTCTTGGTCATGTAATTTCAGGTAGTGGTATTTCAGTTGATCCTTCTAAAGTAGAATCTGTGTTACAATGGGAAACACCAAGATCGGCTACAGAGATTAGGAGCTTTTTGGGGTTAGCTGGTTATTACAGAAGATTCATTGAAGGATTCTCTAAGTTGGCACTTCCGTTTACTAGATTAACTTGTAAGAGTAATGCTTTTGTTTGGGATATTCGTTGCGAAGAGAGCTTTACAGAGTTAAGTAAGAGGTTAACGTCGGCTCCAGTTTTGACATTTCCTAATCCAGATGAACCGTTTGTGGTGTATTGTGATGCTTCGTTGATGGGTTTAGGAGGTGTGCTCATGTAGAATAATAAGGTTATTGCGTATGCGTCGAAGCAGTTGCGAGTGCATGAAAAGAATTATCCGACGCATGATTTGGAACTTGTTGCGGTTGTTTTCATACTGAAGATTTGGAGGCATTATCTTTATGGTTCTCGATTTGAAGTGTTTAGCGATCATAAGAGTCTGAAGTATTTGTTCGATCAGAAAGAATTGAATATGAGGCAACGCATGTGGTTGGAATTGTTGAAGGATTATGATTTTGGTTTGAATTACCATCCGGGTAAAGCTAATATTATAGCTGATGCTTTAAGTCGAAAAACTTTGCATATGTCGGCAATGATGATTAAAGAGCTAGAGTTGATCGAGCAATTCCGTGATATGAGTTTGGTTTGCAAACTGACCTTGCAAAGTGTAAAGTTAGGTATGCTGAAGATTAATAATGATTTTCTGGATAATATCAGAGAGTCTCATAAGTTAGATGTAAAGCCGATACACCTTATGGTTGGATGTGGTAAATCAGAGAAAAGTGATTTCAATATGGATGCAAATGGTGTTTTGAGACTGTATGATCGAATTTGTATCCTTGATGATGCATATATTCTTGAAGAGGGTCATAGAAGTAATTTGAGTATACATTCGGGAGCTACAAAGATGTATCAAGATTTAAAGAAGTTATTTTGGTGGTCTGGCATGAAAGAAGATATTGAACGTTTTGTGTACGCCTGTTTGACTTGTCAGAAGTTGAAGGTTGAGCATCAGAAGCCTACTAGGATGATGCAACCGTTGGAGATTCCATAATGGAAATGGGATAACATTTCTATGGATTTTGTTACGGGGTTGTCTAATACTGTAAGAGGACATGATTCGATTTGGGTAATCGTTGATAGGTTAACGGAGTCAACTTACTTCATTCCAATCAATATCAGTTTTTCGGTGTCTAAGTTGGCAGAGATCTATATTAGAGTAATTGTAAAGCTACATGGTGTTCCATTGAGTATTGTGTCAGATAGAGATTTGAGGTTTACGTCAGAGTTTTGGAAGAGTTTGCAAGAGGCATTGGGTACTAAGTTGAGGTTGAGTCCGACTTATCATCCTCAGACAGATGGACAAACTGAGAGGACTATTAAGTCGTTGGAAGATTTTTTGAGAGCGTGTGTTCTTGAGCAGGGAGGTTCGTGGGATACTTATCTTCCATTGATAGAATTCGCGTATAACAACAGTTATCACTCTAGTATTGGGATGGCACCTTTTGAGGCATTGTATGGTCGGAGATGTAGGCCTCTGTTATGTTGGCATGAATCTGACGAGAGTGTAGTGCTTGGACCTGAGATAGTTCGAGAGACTACATAGAAGATTAAGTTGATCAAAGAAAAGATGAATGTATCTCAGAGTAGACAGAAAAGTTATCATTATAGGTGAAGAAAAGATTTAGAATTCCAAGCTGGTGAACATGTGTGTCTGAGAGTTACTCCCGTAACTGGTGTTGGAAGAGCGTTGAAGTCTAAGAAGCTTACTCTGAGATTTATTTGTCCGTATCAGATTTTGGACAGAGTTGGAAGGGTTGCTTATCGAGTGGCTTTACCGCCTAATTTGTCGAATTTGCATGATGTGTTCCACGTTTCGCAACTTCGAAAGTATGTTTTCGATCTGTCTCACGTTGTTAGTATGGATGATATTCAAGTACGAGATAATCTAACGGTGGAGACTATGTCGGTACGTATTGAGAATCGAGAGACGAAAACCTTGCGAGGCAAGGGGACCGCGTTAGTGAAAGTTGTTTGGCTAGGTGTTGCTTGAGAGAGTATGACGTGGGAGTTAGAAAGCAAGATTCAGGAGTCTTATCATGAGTTGTTTGATCGAGGTAAGATTTTTGAGGACGAAAATGTTCTAGTGGGGGAGAGTTGTAACACCTCGATTTAATTAATTAATTAAATTAAATTATTTTGATTTGATTTGTTGTTATTTGAGATGTATGATGTTTTGATGATTAGATAATTATCCGATTTAAGTTGTTTTAAGTGGGTTTGTAAGTTAGACTTGAATGAGGAGGTATTAGTAGTAATATTAAGAGGTGTAGTTAGAAGCCCATTAGTGAACTAAATTAAATAATTTTAGTAATAATAATATTAGTATTATTTTTAAGACATTTTAATTAATTATAAGGAAAATAGGATTAGTAAGGGTTTAGAGAGACTTTTAACATAATCAGAATTTTTGGAGAGAAGAACGAGTCTTTGGGAGATCAAGAGCTAGGGCTACGGATTTTCGTGGGGATTTTCGTAGGAAGTTTCAACCGTAGATTCGAGCTCCATTCAATCCAAAGGTAAAGGTGAGATTCGTATCTTATAACTGGGAAATAAATAATATGTATGTATTGGTGGGTTGTTTGGATTTCTCATTGTTGTTTGTATGATGTTTTTTTGTGCAATTTCGTATGAATATGATGAATCAATGTTTGAATAATTGCTGAAAATCCTCTGTTGATTGTTGTTATGTATATCTGTTGTGATGGTGTTCTGAGATGTGTGATGAAATTGTGACGAATTTGATTTAGATGATGATATTAGGATGATAAACTGTTATAATAATGATAGATGAGTAATAAGATGATGAATTAGGAGTCTAAAAGATGGTATAAACCCAATTAGGAATGAATGAGAATGATATGATGATGAACCCATAGCAGAAGATGAACTAAGATGGCCTCTGTTGATTTGCGTAATGGATCTGGTCATACGCGTATGAGGCCAGGAAATACGCGTAACCCATGGTGGTTACGTTGCCTGTTACACGTATGGAGGGTGAATTTTTAGGCCCTCTGGACATTTGTGTATTGTACGCGTACGAGCACACACTGATACGCATAAGGGGAAGGCTGTTACGCGTTTGGGCAACATAGATGCATTTTTGTGATTTTTGCAGCGTTTCGCCTACCGATTCGCGCCTGTTCCTTTTTCTGATGTTCCGTAAGATGTTTAAGGATTAATATATGATGATAAAGGTAATTAGAGGTTAATAATATGATGATTTAATGATTATTGTTGAACAAATTTGATGATGAATTTATAAATATTAAACCAAGATGGTTAAGATGACTTTACCCGATGTGATGGGTATATTATGATATAGGTCTTATGACCAATGATGTTGTGATGATTTAAGATGATGTGATGAAATATGTTTACGATGTTTGACTGTGTTGTATGCTATTTTCATACCGCGTACATTTGCATTATTAAGATGGCCTGGTATGGGAAACACGATGTTTAAGATGAAGACTTATGTCTTGCTGATGCCCACCTAACTGGCATGAATTTTAAGATGGGAGTTCTCTCCGAATGGTACCATATGCATGCATTGTCGAGTCTCATTTGAATTGCATTATTGAATGATTATTGAGACGTTATGGAAGTTGTGATGATAAGATGTTTTTGATGAATATGATGTGAATGGGTGACTGAATGACTTTAACTTGTATATGTTAATTAATATATCCTGTTTATAATTGTCGATATCTCACCCCTTCTGTTTCAATGTTGCCCTTGGTTGGTAACTGATAACGAGAAAAAGTATCGGTTATATTGCTATGTTTCAATGTCGTTTTATCGCATATTTGTCGTTTTAACACCCGATTCCTCGAGTTTTCTTTGCCATTTTGCAGGTACATCATATACAGAGCTAAATCATGAGCCACAAGTGAAATGAGCAAAATCAACCATTAAAAGATGAAGAAAGGAGGAATTATGCATAATCTGCATTTTTTGTAACAGTCACGATCGTCACCCAGGAGTCACGATCGTGACACGCTAAAAGGAGCAGTCACGGTCGTCACAAGTCCCTCACGACCGTGACGCGCATCAAACACGAAAGACGAACGTGACACCCTTGTCACGAACGTGACAAGGGGAAATTAGGGTATTATGCTGAGACTTGGTCATGAACGTGTACGCACTTACCTATCTTCCCGCAGACCAAGTATTCCAACGTTTCCCTGGATTCTCTCAACACCTACGAGGCCCATGCACCAATTCCAACTGCCAAGCCCAAATAGCTTTCTATAAATAGATCAGCTTCAATGAACAATTTACAGAGTATTGATTTTAATTTTCTTGCGGAAGCTCTGCCGTTTTTATTTGCACCCTTTATTTTTCCAGCATTAATTTTCTTGCTTTAATTTTCTGTATCCCAACCAACCATATAACAATTTCCAACATTAGGAAATTGTTATAATTTAATTTGTTTCAAAGCCTTCAAAATTCTTTTAGAAAATTTATTTCCGATTCCGGTCAGTACTCCGAGCTTTCCAGCCTGTGGAAGAAGGAGTCTACTATTTTTTATTGTTATCCAGGTTTTTAATTTAAATTGCATTTATATTAATGTTGAGTATTTATTTTTCTGCCATGCATATTTTATTTTATATTTCTCTGCCTCTGTCTGGTTCAACAATAATGAGTAGCTAAACACCTTAGGGCGGTATGTAATTAAAACAAACTAAATCGGTAAAATAAACTCTAGGCTTAAAATAATTAAGAGCTTAAAATTCTGGCTGAGACTTTTTATTATAAAATCAACCTTTTTGTTTCGAGAGTAAGGAAAGTGTAATAGGTTAGGTCAAGACCACGAGAGTGTGAGATTTTAACCAGATAGCTAAAGTTAGGCATTTAATTTAAACACAGCGAGAGCGCTTTAAAATGAATTAGAATTACTAAGTTTCCAAAAATTATTTCTAAACACTTATGGGCTAGCGAGAGCAGGCATAAGGCTTTAGGGGTAAGATCTGAGATAAGACCACGAGAGTGTGAGTTAAAGATATTCAAACTGGTAACCTCTACAGAATAGATTAAGTGAACCATCTTTATAAGCCTAGGTTAGATTGACCCGCCTAAGTTAACATAATTACATACCGACCGCCTTAGAATTATTTTATTCAAACTTAAATTTACTTCCCGCCTTTAATCTTTAAAAACAACCAAAAATCGTGACAACCCTTCACCTTAGCTAAACTAGTAAATTCTCTAGCACTAAGTAATCATAAAGTCCCTGTGGATCGATAATCTTAAATATTACTTCGATAGGCTGTGCACTTGCAGTTAAGATACCGCTAGACACATATTAGAGTACGTCTTTAGCCCATCAAGTTTTTGGCGCCGTTGCCGGGGACCTTAATTTAGTTACTAGTGCACTTTAGGGTAGCATTGTCTAGACTGAGGTAACAACTATTTTCTGTTTACTTTCTAAATTCCCGAGTGTATGCCAAGTACTCGCTCTCAAGGCGAAGACTTCAACCTCTAATCCCAGAATCGGAACGCTTCTTACACGTAAGAAGACGGATATTCGATTACGAACAAAATTACAACATTCCAGATCTTCAAATAGATCTACCTAAACCAGTCGTAACATCAAAGGACGCAGAGATGGCTGAAGAATAGAATCACCCACTCAAATATTACGCTAGTCCTTCGCAAGCTGAACCACATTCCAGCATTGCCGCACCGGCTATCAACCGAAACGATTTCGAACTGAAACCTTCGCTGATATCAGCCATGCAACAAAATCAATTCGCCGGAAATCCTACCGAGGATCTGAATCTTCATCTTTCGATCTTTGTGCAATACGCAGATACCGTAAAAGCCAATGGAGTTACCCAAGAAGCTATTAGAATACGTCTTTTTCCCTTTTCACTTCGAGACAGAGCGAGAGCCTGGCTTCAATCTCTACCTTCGAATTCAGTAACTACGTGGGAGGAACTAACAAGAGTTTTCTTGACCAAATATTTCCCACCTAGCAAGACAGCTATGCTGAGAGCTCAGATCAACGGATTTAAGCAAAAGGAAAACGAATCACTTTTCGAAGCTTAGGAACGCTATAAGGATATGCTGAGACTTTGTCCACATCACGGATTAGTAGAATGGATGGTCATCCATACCTTCTACAATGGACTCTTGTACAATACAAGAATGACAATTGACGCTGCCGCAGGCGGCGCACTAATGGACAAAGAATATAATGATGCTTATGCACTTATCGAGAGTATGGCTCAAAACCATTACCAATGGGGAAGCGAGAGAGTCGCAACTGAGAAACCAACAAAAGGAGGTATGTACGAAGTGAGTAGTATGGACCAAGTCAATGCAAAGTTTGACCAACTAAACCAAAAGATCGACAACTTGGCCATAACACCAACAGCCACCGTGGCTGCGGTAACACCTAACTGTGAGTTATGTGGAGTTCCAGGACATGAAGTTCCTGATTGTCAACTATTAACAGGAATTCCCACAGATCAAGTGAATTATGCTCAAGGAAACTCATACTCAAACACATACAACCCAGGTTGGAAGAATCATCTGAACTTCTCCTATAAGAATAACAATGCTTTATACGCACCAGGTCAAGCACCAGCTACACCACCAGGATATCAAAAGACTGCTCCTAATGTCCCTAGAAAATCGAACCTTGAATTGATGATGGAGAACTTCATAGCTAACCAATCTCAAACAAACAAGGACTTCTTAAACCAAAACATACACACTAGTGAGCAGATTAAGCAATTAGTGAGAAAAGTAGATGCATTAGCTACGCATAACAAAATGCTTGAAACTCAGATTTCACAAGTAGCTCAACAGCAAGCACCTACCGCTGCACCAGCTGGGGTATTTCCTGGACAACCTCAACCTAATCCGAAAGGACAGGCCAATGCTGTGATATTAAGAAGTGGCAAGGAACTTGACGAACCTACCGATCCAAGACTTGACAATCCAGCCATGTACCAAAAACCGGATAAACCGACTGAAATGGTGAATGATCCAGAAGAAAAGGAAGATGATAATCAAGAGGCAGTGGAGAAAGAAAAGCCTTATGTGCCTCCACCACCCTATAAACCACCAATTCCGTACCCTCAGAGATTAACCAATTCCAAGACGATGGGCCAGTTTAAGAAATTTGTCGAACTTCTGAAACAATTGAATATTACTATTCCGTTTACAGAAGCTATCACTCAAATGCCCTCGTATGCTAAGTTTTTAAAAGAAATCTTATCCAATAAGAAAAAGATAGAGGATAACGGAACCGTTACACTTACTGCTGAGTGTAGCGCCATAATTCAGAATAATATGCCTCCTAAGCTAAAAGATCCTGGAAGTTTCTCTATACCCTGTGTAATAGGAAAATTCGTCATTGACAAAGCTCTATGCGATTTAGGAGCTAGTATCAGTGTTATGCCCTTAACGATTTGCAAAAGGCTAGACATGGGAGACCTAACACCAATTAAAATGTCTGTTCAACTAGCCAATCGCTCTGTTAAATATCCTGTAGGCATACTAGAAAACGTCCAAGTACGTATAGGACAATTCTACATCCCTACTGATTTCATAATCATGGACATCTCTGAAGACTCCACTACACCTATCATACTAGGAAGACCATTCTTAGCTACAGCCGGAGCTATAATAGACGTAAAGAAAGGAAAGCTAACCTTTGAAGTAGGTGAAGAGAAAGTTGAATTCATTTTAACACAATTCTTACAATCACCAGCTATAGAGGATACATGCTATCTATTGGACGTAATTGACGAATGCGTAAGAGAAATGGAAATGAAAGAAACTACCTATTCTGAAATTATGAAAATTCAAATCCCTCCGATTTTCGAAGATGACAATTGGCGTGAACCATATCAGGATGATAGTCTAAGAGAAAGTTTAGCACTTACACCGGATCCCATGCCAAGTAAGGATAAATCTACGTTAGGGTTAAAAACTTTACCTAAGAACCTAAGATACGAATTCTTGGACACTTAATGTACAAGACCAGTTATAATCAATTCCAGTTTAGGAACAATCGAAACAAAGAAACTTTTAGATGTCTTAAAGAAATATCCAACTGCATTAGGATATAACATATCTGATCTCAAAGGAATATTCCCTTCAATCTGTATGCATCGTATTCTGCTAGAAGAAGATTGCAAAACCTCCAGAGAATCTCAAAGAAGAATTAACCCAATCCTTAGCACTGTAGTAAAGGAAGAAGTTAAGAAACTACTAGATGCCGGAATAATATATCCAATCTCTGATAGTAAATGGGTTAGTCCTGTACATGTAGTACCAAAGAAAGGAGGTATCACTGTTGTGAAAAACGCTAAAGGTGAATCGATATCACAAAGAGTAGTGACAGGACATAGAGTGTGCATCGATTATCGTAAACTAAACAAAGCCACTCAAAAAGATCATTTCCCGCTACCTTTTATAGATCAAATGTTAGAACAATTAGCCAAGCATTCTTATTTATGTTATCTTGATGGTTACTCAGGATTTTTCCAAATCCCTATCCACCCAGATGATCAAGAGAAGACTACATTCACATGCCCTTATGGAACGTTCGCTTATAGACGAATGCCCTTTGGATTATGCAACGCTCCTGCAACCTTTCAAAGATGTATGATGTCAATCTTCGCAGATTTCATAGACAACATCATGGAAGTGTTCATGGACGACTTCTCTGTATGCGGGCAAAGTTTTGAAGGATGCCTATCAAATTTAGAAATGGTGTTAGAAAGATGTGTAAAAGTAAACCTCGTGCTTAAATGGGAGAAATGTCATTTTATGGTCAGAGAAGGAATCGTATTAGGACACGTTATATCCGACAAGGGAATTGAAGTTGATAAAGCTAAGATAGAAGTCATAAAAGATCTTCAACCCCCTAAAACCATTCGAGAAATACGAAGCTTTTTAGGACACGCCGGTTTCTACCGACGATTCATCAAAGATTTCTCGAAAATCACTAAACCTCTTACCGGTTTATTAATGAAAGACGCTGAGTTCATATTTAATGAAGATTGTCTAAAAGTGTTCGAAACTCTAAAAACAGCCCTCATCACCGCACCAATCATGCAACCCCCTGACTGGAGATTACCTTTCGAAATCATGTGCGATGCGAGTGACTATGCTGTAGGCGCAGTTCTAGGCCAGAGGAAGGACAAGAAACTTCATGCGATTTACTATGCCAGTAGAACCTTAGATTCTGCTCAGATGAACTACGCCACTACTGAAAAAGAATTGTTAGCAGTTGTCTTTGCGCTTGACAAATTCCGTTCTTACCTAGTAGGAGCGAAAATAATCGTTTATGAAGGTGCACAAAACACAAGGAAGGGGGGTTGGAATTGGGTTTTCTTTAACAACTAAAAATAACTTCTAATGACACGTTAATTTATCCTGGTTCGTTTGAACTCAAACTACGTCCAGTCCACCCGCCAAGGTGATTTTGCCTCTACTGAGGTCTTAATCCACTATTCAATTTGAATACACACAAAGACCTATAGTCAATGTCCTCTTGAGTCTTCTGACTAAACTTAGTCACTCAAGGAATAAAATAACTATTACAATGATAATAAGGAAGTAACAAAAAAAAAGCTTCTTGATAAGCAAGGATCACTAGGTGAAAGTTACTGTATATAAGCACAAGTTGATTCAGTCTTTTTGCGTAAGTGTATTGTAGTGTCGTAGTCAATTCTTCAAATGAAATCCTTTATATAGTCCTTGAATGAATGTAGCCGTTGGAGACATCTTGAGCTAAATTTAGGATATAAGTTAATACCATAAATTCCTTCCATAACCAGAGATACTTGTCTTGACCATTAATTAAAATATTCTTTAATTAATGTCTTCATTATGAATGTCACCATCTTCTAAGCGGAGATCAGAGATAATAAATATTTGATGCGCAGCTAATAAATATGTTATTAAATGATGGATTCTTCTTTGAGAGTATCTTCTGTATGTGGCTCAATGAATCTTCTAATCAAGTACGTTTTACTTAAATGAATTGATCTTCTACACAAGAATAAAGATATTTATTAGAACTTCTATTCTATAATAAACTTTGTTATCATCAAAACACTTGGAGGTTCAGAACCATAATTGTTCTAACAATCTCCCCCTTTTTGATGATGACAAAACATTTAGATAATGAGAATAAAGTTTAATAAAATTAAATGAACTCCCTTTGATTTAAAAGATTTCTTCAGATGTTCCATGATCCTTAGCTCCCCCTGAGTTGATTACTTGACCTGTTTCTTTTCTATGATTACAACTCAAATAGTTTTATTAGAATATTATATGTAAGAGGCAAATTATGGTAATCTGCTATGGATCAGAATCATCTACGTTTCTCCCCCTTTTTGTCATAATCAAAAAGAGTAAAAGCAAATGAAAAACCAGAAAATTGCCATTATATTAAAAAACTTATCAAAACAAAACCAGTAGAAGTTTAGAGAGTTATGCAAAAGCAGAAGATAAAACAAAAAAAACAACTAAAGCAGAGGATAAGCATTAAATTAGGAGTTCATCTTAGTAACTAAGGTCTCCAGCAAAGATTTAATCTCAGATGATGATTCCACTTGCTTGCCAAGCAAAGTCTTCAATTCAGCAGTGGTTTCATCTTGCTTATCTAGACGTTGTTTCACCATCTGATTCTCCTTCTTCAGCTCTTCTAAAGTTTGCAGAACAAAATTTGTAGTCAGAGGTTCTTCAACTTCTGGGGCAGCTTGAGTCTCAGGTTCATCAACATGATCTTCTTCAGAAGGTACCAAGACCATTTGAAGTTCAGAGAGTTCTTCCAGAGTTTCTGACTCTGTCCAAGCCTTATTGTCCAGCAGAAGGGGTTTAGACTGTTCAACATTAGAAACAACTGCTTGAAGATACTCACAGAAGTTCTGGTGAGCAATATCATAGCAGATGTCCTTAAGTCTTTTTGACTTAGTATTAAACCACTTTCTGAAGGTAGCCCACAGAAAATCAGAAGCAGCTGGATCTGTAAGCTCTGAGCACGCAGACTTCAGATCCTCTAACTTTAATTTCAAGACTGTTTCAAAAGCAAGTAATAAAGCAGAAATGTCTGTTCTAGAGGGTTTTGGTTTAGGTATAGGTATGGCTGTTTTGTTAGAGACTGAGGACAGTTTTTGTAAAGCTTCAAAATCAACAGATGTTCTGAGTGGGTTATCATGTTCAGTTTCTTCTGGAGGAGTGTCAGGGATGTTTATAAATGTAGGAGAGTTTGGAGGTGTAGATACATAAGAGGATAGTGAACTTTCTCTTATAGGGGATAGTCTAGGTGCATTTTCAGGAGATGGAATTTGGACAGATTCTGAGGATTGAAAATTTTCAAGATCTGATAGGACGTGTTACAGGGCAATTTGTGTTTCAGTTATGGGAGAGCGATCAATGTCAGACAGAGGAGTAGTATCTATTGGTATGTCAAAATCAGAAATTGTTTGTGGTTGATTTGGTTCAGCTTCTGGTGGATAAAGTGATGAGAGGATGGATGCGACAGCAGCAGTTGCGGGTATTTCAGTTTGAATAGGATTAAAAGAGTGAGGTGGTTCAGAAGAAGGGCTTGGTGCAGAAGGAATATCAACAGAAGGCACTTGGTCAGAAGGTAATGGGCTAGAAGGTTTTTCAGACACTTCTACATTAGCTGCTTCTACTACAGAAATGAATTCAGAGTTAGAGGCAGAAGTTTACCTGATCTTCTGGTTGATTTTAGAATCTTCTGAGATGATCCTTCAGCAGCCTTTCTCTTCTTGAGTCTTGCAGAGGCAACATCTGGAGCTTTCTGTTTGAGTTCAGTTGGCTTGAACTGGGGGTCCACACCATGTTGCTTGCAAATATCCAGGTAATTTACCACAACTTCTGGAGGTGTGTCAGAAGAGAAGAGAGGGAAGTTCTCCAATGGAATCCTCCTGGTGGTGATTACTTCTCTAGAATGAAGGACATGTTCTTGCTGAATAGAGGTAATAAACTTCATCTTTTTCAAGTTCTTTGCATTCAGAGGTTTTCCAACATCTGTTTCAAGAAGTTGAGTTTGCTTTAGTTCTGCCAGAAAGTCTACCAGCTTGTTTTGACAGAGGATGTCAAAAATAATACGTCCAAAAGGAATCCAATCCCTCTTAGTCTTCTCCCCATCTCTAGTTTCCTTCACACTAGTTCTCAGATTCTGAAATAGAGTGTGTGCAAGGTTGATCTTTTTCTGTTTGGCAATGAAGTAAAGTAGAAATTGTTGGTCCAAATTGATGTAATCTGGAGAGTTGGTAGGCTTCCTGTGACAGATTGTCCCAAGAATGATCTTGGCCCAAATTCTGAGAGGGGTCTTCAAGTCTTTTATTTTATTTGAGGGTTTGCCAGAGGTGAATATCTCATTTGCTATCACTGTAGTATCAGACATTCTGTCCATGTCACTGCACTTGATGCCATTTCCATCAGCTTCTATAAGTTTGGCAAGATGGTCTTCAGAAATAATTACCCGTTTACCCAGCACGTATGATGTAACACGTGAGTTGGTGGCTGTTGCGTAAGCCCAGAATTCCTTTACCAGTTTTGGGAAGACTGGTCCTATTAAGCGGTCAAAATACTTCTCCCAGCCCTGAGCTTGAACGTCCGGGAAGAGATCAAAACCATTTTCCTTCAGACTGTTGAAATCCACAAATAGTTCACAAAGGACTTCCAGTTTGTCAGCAGGAGTAGTGAGAGTCTTTGTGGGTTCAACATAGAATACATCAGAGAAGTCTTTTCTTTGATGAGAAGAGGAAGCCATTAGTTACTAAGCTAAGTTTTTGAAGGTTTAGGGTTTTTAGAAAGTTTCAGAGAAAACGCAAGAGTGAGAGTGAAAGGATTTTCAGTAAAAATGCAATTAGGGTAAAAAGTGAAAGTGAAAAAGAAACGTTACATATATAGGAAAATAATGCATTTAATTAACTGAGAAATTAGTGGGAAAAAATTAAGTTTAAAAACATAATGATTATATGCAATAAATGCGCTGACATAGGGTAAGGCGTAAAAGATTCTTGAACAGTTACCCAAGAGATTTTTGCCTTTTTGGTGTCAAGTTAGCCGTATCAGTTTCCCAGAGGATCAACAGATGTCCTTTTGTAGAGGACGGTTGTCCAATGCATGTTCTGTCACTCTTCAGAATTTGGACACTTGTTTTAATTCTGATGGGAATCCTTAGAGCCTTGTTGACACTTGTTGATTTGAAGATCTGCATGTTATTCCTTTGAACAGAAGTTCTTAGAATGAAACAGTTAGAACATAGTATCTTCTGAGATAACAATATAGAGGATTATTTTCAGAGCTTCTAAGAGATAAAGACATATAATTAAAGCATTTTCATTCTGGACATAACTTCATGCTAAGGTTAGTTAGTATGAAATTAAATCTATCTTCAGGAAGGGGTTTTGTAAAGATATCAGCCCATTGGTGATTTGTATCTATGAATTTTAGCATTAAAATTCCCTTCTGAGTATAGTCCCTAATGAAGTGATGTTTAACTTCTATGTGTTTAGCTCTAGAATGTAAAATTGGATTTTTAGAGAGACATATAGCAGAAGTATTGTCACAGAGGATGGGAATGTTACTCTCATAGATATTGAAATCCTCAAGCTGATTTTTCATCCAGAGCATCTGAGTACTGCATCCAGCTGCTGCAATGTATTCAGCTTCTGCAGTTGATAATGCTATGGTTGACTGTCTTTTGCTAGACCAAGAGATTAGATTGTCTCCCAGAAATTGACAACTTCCAGAAGTACTTTTTCTTTCTGTTCTGTCTCCAGCAAAATCAGCGTCACAATATCCTACAAGTTTATACTCTTCTGATCTTCTGTAATACAGACCAAGATTAGTAGTACCTTTCAGATATCTAAAGATTCTCTTAACTGCTGTTAAGTGAGTTTCTCTAGGATCTGATTGGAATCTAGCACATAAACATACACTGTATAGAATATCTGGTCTAGAAGCAGTTAGATAGAGAAGAGATCCAATCATACCTCTGTAGAGCTTCTGATCTACTTTCTTACTTACCTCATCTTTCTCCAGAATACATGTAGGATGCATATGAGTTTTAGATATTGTGCTTTCTGATAGATCAAATTTCTTCAGAAGTTCTTTTACATATTTGCTTTGATGGATATACGTTCCTTCTGATGTTTGATTTATTTGAATTCCCAGAAAGAACTTTAGTTCTCCCATCATGCTCATTTCAAATTCTGCCTGCATAGACTTAGCAAATTCCTTTCCCAAGGCACTTTTAGTAGAACCAAAAATTATATCATCTACATAAATTTGACATATCAGAAGATCATTTTTAATGTTTTTACTGAAAAGAGTTGTATCCACTTTCCCTCTGATGAACTTATTTTCCAGAAGAAAAGTACTTAGTCTTTCATACCAAGCTCTGGGAGCTTGTTTTAAACCATATAATGATTTTTTAAGTTTGAAAACATGTTCTGGGAATTTTGTATTTTCAAAACCAGGGGGTTGGTGTACATACACTTCTTCATCAATATAACCATTTAAAAATGCACTTTTGACATCCATTTGATATAGAATGATATTATGATTTACAGCAAATGATATTAGAAGTCTAATTGATTCTAACCTGGCGACTGGTGCATAGGTTTCTGTATAGTCAATTCCTTCTTGTTGACTATAACCTTGTGCAACCAGTCTTGCTTTGTTTCTGACAACTTCTCCTTGCTCATTTAGCTTGTTTCTGAATACCCACTTGGTGCCGATGATGTTGAATCCTCTGGGCCTGGGAACTAGATCCCACACGTCATTTCTGGTGAATTGATTAAGTTCTTCTTGCATATCCAGAATCCAATCATTTTCTGAGAGAGCTTCTTCTACAGAAGTTGGTTCAATCAGAGAAACAAGTCCCATTAAGGATTCTTCAGAGTTTTTGAATGATGATCTTGTTCTGATTGGTTCATCTTTCTTTCCCAAGATTTTATCTTCTGGATGATTAATATTGCTTCTGGATAGTCTCTTCTGGGTGGGTTCTTCAGACGTTGTTGGAGAAATTGTATTATTTTGATCTTTAGGTGATTGATCTTCAGAAGTTCTGTTTGTAGAGATTTCTACTTCTATATCTGCAATTAATTCATTCTGCTTTGGTTTTTCAGAACCAAGCTTATCATCAAATCTGACATAAATAGATTCTATCACAATGCGTGTTTCTGTATTGTATACTTTGTATCCCTTAGAACGTTCAGAGTATCCTAACATATAACACTTTTGTGCCTTAGAGTCAAATTTATTCAGAGTATCAAGAGTATTTAAAATAAAACAAATACATCCAAAAGGATGAAAATATGAAATGTTGGGCTTTCTGTTCTTCCACAATTCATAAGGAGTCTTTTCAAGAATAGGTCTTATAGAGATTCTATTCTGAATATAGCATGCTGTATTTACTGCTTCTGCCCAAAAATGTTTAGCCATATTAGTCTCATTTATCATGGTTCTGGCCATCTCTTGTAATGTTCTATTTTTACGTTCTACAACCCCATTTTGTTGTGGAGTTCTAGGACAAGAAAAATCATGAGAGATGCCATTTTCATTAAAAAATGATTCTAATTGTTTATTTTCAAATTCTCCACCATGATCACTTCTGACTTTAATGATTTTAGATTCCTTTTCATTTTGAACTTGTTTGCAGAAGTTAGAAAATACAGCAATTGACTCATCCTTGTGTCTAAGAAACTTTACCCATGTCCATCTGCTGAAGTCATCTACGATCACCAATCCATACTTCTTGCCACTGACAGAAGCAGTTTTCACTGGTCCAAACAAGTCAATGTGCAGAAGTTCTAATGGTCTAGAGGAAGATACAACATTTTTAGCTTTAAAACCAGTTTTTGAAAATTTGCCTTTCTGGCATGCTTCACACAGAGCTTCTGAGTTGAACTTCAGATTTGGAAGTCCTCTGACTAGATTGAGTTTGTTAAGTTGAGATAATCTTCTCATATTAACATGTCCCAATCTTCTGTGTCAGACCCATTGCTCAGTTTCCACAGACATTAGACATTTTACATTTTGAATTTTTAATTCTGAAAGTTTTATTTTATAAATGTTGTTCTTTCTCTTTCCACTAAAAAGGATTGTTCCATCTTTCTGACTAACAGCTTTACAGAACTTTTGATTAAAGATTATGTCATAGCCATTATCACTTAATTGACTTATGGATAATAAGTTATGCATTAATCCTTCTACTAATAGAACATTGGAGATAGAGGGAAGATTTCCATTACCAATAGTTCCAGAGCCAATTAGTTTTCCTTTTTGATTGCCTCCAAAACCTACGTGGCCTCCATCTTTTAATTCAAGACTTTGGAACATATGCTTTCTTCCCGTCATGTGTCGTGAGCATCCAGAGTCCAGGTACCATGATTGGTGTTTCAGTTTTGCTGTTAAAGACATCTGCAACATACACAATTTTATCCTTGGGTACCCATATTCTTCTGGGTCCTTGTTTGTTAGTTTTTACAAACTTCTGATTTATTTTAGGTTTCAAATCAGAATTTGTGGAACAAGATGACTCACTAGTGTATATTAGATCATGGTTATGACCATAGGTGAAATGAGAACTTAAAGGAGTATTGGTATTTATGACAGTGTCATCAATCTTTTTAAATTTCAGAGTTTCTTTAGTTTTCACATAGCATATGCCTCTTCTTTCATTTCTGCTAACTCCATAGATCATAGATGCAATTTTGCTTCAATCTATGCTTTTAGCAAGAAAGTTTTGAAAGCTAAAGTCATACTGTTTTATGATACTGTCAGAATTGATTAGATCTTCTAATTCAGATTCCTTCTGAGCTGTAAGTTTTTCAAGAGAGTTCTTACATTCAAATATGTTTTCTTTCAGCTCAGAGTTTTTAGTTTTTAGTTTTCTAACTTCTTCTAATTCAGATACCAGACTTTGTTTCATGTCTTTGTATTTGAATTGAAGCTTCTGATATTTTTCAAGAATTTCTGAGAGGCTAGCTTCTAATTGAGATCTGGAAAGCTTAGAGAATACCTTTTCTGAATCTGATTCTGATTCTGATGTGTGATCATCTTCTGGTATGTTTGCCATTAATGCAATATTAGCTTGTTCATCTTCAGAATCTGACTCTGCTTCAGATGATTCAGAATCATCCCATGTTGCCATGAGACTCTTTTTCTTTTCTCTGCTGAATTTGTTTCTGGGTTTCTCTTTCTGAAGTTTTGGACATTCACTTTTGTAGTGTCCTGGTTCTTTGCATTCGTAGCACACAACTTCTTTGCTTCTGGGTTTCTTATGACCAGATGTTGATTCAGAATAATTGTTTGTTCTTCTGGTATTTCTGAACTTCTTCTGACGATGCTTCCAGAGTTGTTAACTCTTCTGGATAGAAGAGATAATTCATCTTCTTCTGATGAACATCCAGAACTTTCTTCTTCTTCTACCTGTAAAGCTTTAGAAACATATTTGTTAGATTTAAGAGCTACAGACTTACCTTTCTTCTGAGGTTCATCTTCTTCTAATTCAATCTCATGACTTCTCAAGGAGCTGATCAGTTCTTCTAAGGAAATTTCATTCAGATTTTTTGATAGCTTTAAAGCAGTGACCATGGGCCTCCAAGCTTTTGGTAAACTTCTGATGATTTTCTTCACATGATCTGCTGTTGAGTAGCCTTTGTCCAGAACTTTTAGTCCAGCTACCAGGATTTGGAACCTTGAGAACATTTTTTCAATTGTCTCATCTTCTTCCATCTTGAAAGCTTCGTACTTCTGGATGAGAGCTAGAGCTTTAGTCTCCTTGACTTGAGTGTTGCCTTCATGTGTCATCCTTAGAGAATCAAACATGTGTTTAGCTGAGTCCCTGTTTGTGATTTTCTCATATTCTGTATATGAGATAGCACTTAGAAGTATAGTTCTAGCTTTGTGATGATTTCTGAATTCCTTCTTCTGCTGAGCTGTCATATTTTTTCTTTCAAGCTTCTGACCATCTGCTCCAACAGGATGAATGTATCCATCAGTCACCATTTCCAGAGATCTCCATCTAGAGCTAGAAAGAAACTCTCCAGAACATCCTTCCAGTAGTCAAAATTGTCACCATTGAACACTGGAGGTTTATCGTTGATCTTGTCATTCTGGTAGTCATTGTTGTTGTTTCCAGCTTCTGCCATGTGTTTAACTTCTGGATCTTTTACTGACACCGTTAAGTGTTTTTCTCAGAACCTAGCGCTCTGATGCCAATTGAAGGTGCGCAAAACACAAGGAAGGGGGGTTGGAATTGGGTTTTCTTTAACAACTAAAAATAACTTCTAATGACACGTTAATTTATCCTGGTTCGTTTGAACTCAAACTACGTCCAGTCCACCCGCCAAGGTGATTTTGCCTCTACTGAGGTCTTAATCCACTATTCAATTTGAATACACACAAAGACCTATAGTCAATGTCCTCTTGAGTCTTCTGACTAAACTTAGTCACTCAAGGAATAAAATAACTATTACAATGATAATAAGGAAGTAACAAAAAAAAAGCTTCTTGATAAGCAAGGATCACTAGGTGAAAGTTACTGTATATACGCACAAGTTGATTCAGTCTTTTTGCGTAAGTGTATTGTAGTGTCGTAGTCAATTCTTCAAATGAAATCCTTTATATAGTCCTTGAATGAATGTAGCCGTTGGAGACATCTTGAGCTAAATTTAGGATATAAGTTAATACCATAAATTCCTTCCATAACCAGAGATACTTGTCTTGACCATTAATTAAAATATTCTTTAATTAATGTCTTCATTATGAATGTCACCATCTTCTAAGCGGAGATCAGAGATAATAAATATTTGATGCGCAGCTAATAAATATGTTATTAAATGATGGATTCTTCTTTGAGAGTATCTTCTGTATGTGGCTCAATGAATCTTCTAATCAAGTACGTTTTACTTAAATGAATTGATCTTCTACACAAGAATAAAGATATTTATTAGAACTTCTATTCTATAATAAACTTTGTTATCATCAAAACACTTGGAGGTTCAGAACCATAATTGTTCTAACAGTTTACACAGACCACGCTGCTATCAGATATCTATTAACTAAGAAAGATGCTAAACCAAGACTCTTGAGATGGATTTTACTCTTACAAGAGTTTGATCTCGAAATAAAAGATAAGAAAGGTACTGAAAACATCGTAGCAGACCATTTATCTAGAATAGAAGGTATTAAACCCAAACAAGTGCCGATTAACGATGATTTTCCGTATGAACAACTGATAGCACAAATAGGAAGCGACCCAGTTCAGTTAGACATAGATGAACCAGAACCCGTGGAAACAATCCAAACAACTGTAGGACTGCCATGGTACGCTGACATTGTCAACTACCTAGCTGCAAGAGCTCTTCCACCTGACTTAACCTATCAGCAGAAAAAGAAATTCTTTCACAATCTAAAACATTACTATTGGGATGAACCATTATTGTTCAAAAGAGGACCCGACGGAATCTTTCGTCGATGTATTCCCGAAGAAGAAATAGAAGATGTCATTGCTCATTTCCATTCATCTCCTTATGGTGGACATGCAAGCACTTCCAAGACTTGTGCAAAAATCTTACAAGCCGGCCTATTCTGGCCTAATCTATGGAAAGATGTCCACATCGCTGTTATAAATTGCGATCGGTGTCAACGCACCGGCAATATTTCAAGAAGAGATGAAATGCCTCAAAAAGGAATATTAGAAGTAGAAGTCTTTGACGTCTGGGGAATAGATTTCATGGGACCATTCCCATCATCTTTCAGTAATAATTACATACTCGTAGTTGTTGATTATGTTTCAAAGTGGATTGAAGCTATAGCTTCTCCTACAAATGACACACGAGTAGTAATAAAGCTTTTCAAAAATATAATCTTTCCCAGATTTGGTGTGCCTAGACTCGTCATAAGTGATGGTGGCTCACACTTCATTTCAAAAATCTTTGACAAATTACTATCTAAGTATGGAGTAAGACACCGTGTGGCAACACCATATCATCCACAAACAAACGGACAAGTCGAAGTCTCAAACAGAGAAATCAAACAAATCTTAGAAAAGACTGTCGCCATATCTCGGAAAGATTGGTCATCTAAACTTAATGAAGCTTTATGGGCTTATAGGACAACTTACAAGACACCCATAGGAACTACACCTTTCAAATTAGTTTATGGAAAGTCTTGTCATCTCCCGGTAGAACTAGAACACAAATCTTATTGGGCGATCAAAACTCTCAATATAAACTATAATGCTGCAGGAGAAAAGCGAATCCTAGATATTAACGAGTTAGAAGAGTTAAGGTTAGATGCTTATGAGAATGCTAAGATATATAAAGAAAGAACTAAGCGATGGCATGATAAACGCCTATCTAGGAAAGAATTTAGTGTGGGAGACGTTGTACTCCTCTTTAATTCAAGACTTAGGCTCTTTCCTGGAAAACTAAAATCTAGATGGTCAGGACCCTTTGAAATAACTAGAGTGTTCCCGAGCGGAGCGATAGAAATTAAGGGTAGGAATAGCGAACCGTTCACAGTAAACGGACAACGTTTAAAACATTATCATAAAGTTGAAAATAGAGATTATGCAAATAGTCTAAGGCTTTTAGAGTTGTCCACTAATTCCCCAGATTAATCTAACCTAAGCATTACGTCAGGCTTTTGACGATAAAAACAACGCTTAGTGGGAGGCAACCCATTTAATCATTTAAATCATTTTGATCATTTTATTATTTATCATTTTATTATTAGTTTATTTGTTTTGTCATTTTATTATAGTTTTATTTCATTATTACTATTATTGCTTTTATTTATGCATTTTATTTTCTTATTTTTCCTTATTTTAATTTTAAATCACTTTTACAGATTTTCTAAATTCTTTTCCACTTTCCTTCTCCCCCTGATTTGTTTCCTCCGTATTTACACTAACTATGGCTAACCATTCGATAAACCTCATGGAAACCAAATTTAGAGGTAGGAACCAAAGAATGAAATTTGAAGAGTTATCACAGAGACCAATGGATTTGACTCTGTACCCGGATGATCTGACTATGGAAACCTTAGGTATACATGATAGCATCCTATACTTGTTTAACCGACTTGGATGGGAGAATGCACTGATTCAACAAAATTTTGTAACTTACCGCGAGCTCACCCTTGAGTTCCTTAGCTCCTTAGTTTACTTACCCGAGCGCGGTTTTGGATTCAGGAAAGGATTTATCAGTTTCCGCCTTTTTGGAATAGAATATGACTTTAACCATAGAGAACTAGCTGACTTATTAGGATTCCCTACTGGACCATTTGCTTTTACTACCACACAGGTAGAATTGATGGACATTGAGCTGGATTTCTTTTGGGAAACCTTAACCGGAAATTACCATCCTGAACCAAATAACATGAACAATGATGAGATACATAACCCTGCTATCCGTTACTTCCATAAGATCCTTGCCCACACCTTCTTTGGAAAAGAAGAAAACCTTACTGGAGTATCTAAAGATGAGATATTCATTATGTCATGTGTGACTAATGGACAGCCAGTCAATGGTGTGCCTTTCATGATGCAAACCTTCACCCGAATCCAAGAAGAACCTGATCTATCCATACTAGTAGGAGGTCTTGTCACCATGATTGCTGATGCCTTAGGACTTAGATACCAATTACACAGGTGTAACCGTTTAGGTACCATCCGTCCTATGAATCTGAACTTTTGCTTCAACCGCCATATCATAAGGAATTTAGGACAACCACCTTTCGAGTACCTAATCAGGAATGAAGTAGTAACCCTGTTCACACTACCAAACCATGCTAGAGTCAGTGTTCACAATAAGGATAATTGGCTTTATGAGCTTACCCCTCCTGACTATCCATCTACTCCTGAAACACCTCAATCCTACAAGATAAAGGATGATATAATGACCGATGTAGAAAGTGACCCTGAGACACCTCCTGGTTACCATGACATTGACCACACTGACGAAGTGATTGAAACCCCTGAAGTGAATCAAGTAGAATATGCTGACAACTTAAAGAAAATCATGAACACTCTTGAAGCTTACCAAGCCGATATAAATATTGTTAAGGATGAGATTAAGAGCATGCGATTGGACATTATAGGTTTAACTGACATAACATGTGAGCAATTCTACCACCTGAACTCTGCAATCGAAGATTTGAAGAAGCACTTTTGAAAATGCTGTAGTGATCTAGCTTATTTTACTTATTGTTTTCGTTTCTAGTTAGTTTAACATTTCGCAAACATTTTCGTACCGTATTTTTATTAATGTAATTTCCCTTCAATTATCAAAAGCAAAGCACTTCTAGTTTTACAAAGTTTTCCAATTTAATCAATTTCTATGCTTTCAATTCATTTACTGTTATATTTAAATTGATTAATCTTTGATATAATTTCTCGTGTGATGAAAATTACAAATTTATGTTGATATTATATATTATATATTGTTTGTGTTTAAAATAGAGTGAGAAGTGATCATAAAAAATTATAAATTGTATTGGACGTGAGAGAGATAATGCATTCTGGAAAATATTCTAAGTTTTAAACCCTCACGGTCGTCATCATCCTCTAACGATCGTGACAAGCTAATTAGCGCGTCACGACCGTCATCCCCCCATCACGACCGTGACGACCCCATTTATAGGAATTCTGAGAAACAGAACTGTTCTTCTTCGAAACCTCTCCCTTTTTCAACTTCCATAACATTCAAAAACCCCCATTATCTCTTCCAACTCCCGTAACCTCAAATTACCCAAATTAAACTCCATTAACCTCTCCATTTACTCCACACCTATCACATTCTCACCTTGCATTATAATCCGAACCAATTTCCTCTCATTTTACACTTTTCTCACAAAACCTCAAAAACCTCTCATCTCCCACTCTTGTTCTTGCATGCAATGGAAGCAATTCAGTTTAGAGATGGTGAGCATGGAGATAATCAGAGACAGAGGTTCATCAGATTCGAGAACCGTGGTGTTCAACCCACGCGATATGTCGACACTGAATGTTTGAGAGAGTTGGGAATGCTCAACAGTGTCAAGAACCTGCTTCAGAAGGTTGGTTTGTGGGATCTATGCAGTCAGCCCCAGCCCACATTCGAGCTTCTGACATTGGAATTTCTAAGCTCATTTCATTACATCACTCCTACCGGTTCACAAAGTCAACTCACCGGCGTTGCTAAGTTCAGATTGCTCGGCCGGGAGTTCGAAGTTACACAAACAAGGATCGCCGCGCTGCTAGGCTTCGATCAGGGCAATGATGCTCACCTCCGCGTGCCGGACAACTTCAGTGAAACCGCTTTCACCTTATGGCACGACATCACTAACACCCGTGCCTCAGCCTTTCAGAGCCTGAATGCTACGCATATCCACAACCCGGCGATCAGATACTTTCATCGCATCATCTGCAACACCATCTTTGCAAGAGAGAGCAACCACAAGCTTAACTCCAAGGAGCTCTTGTTCTTGCACTGCGCCTTAAATGACGAGCGCATCAATGCTGCCCCATTCATGCTGTCCCATATCCAGTCCATAGCGCAAAGAGGCGCAACCCCCTTCTACATAGGCGGCATTGTCACTACCCTCGCCATTCAGCTGGAGCTTGGTGACTTGGTCATCAATTTGCCTCGCAGAGCCGCAGAGTTCCTAACGAAGAATTATTGCAGGTCCGCCCACTTGATTGCTCAGAGAGAGGATGGCAGGTTCAGCCCTGTTATCCAAGGCACTGTTTATCACCACATCATCTTGTCGTGCCGTGACCACATCGATCCGTCTAGCCGAGCCAACTGGCTATTTGCTTTACCGGATGCTGCCGGCCACGCCCCCATTATTGATGAGCAGGCCGATCCACCAGTGGACGAGATGCAAGACACCATGGATGCAGCTGAGCCTGTCCAGGACATTCCTGAGTCATCCACCCGACAGCCTCCTGCACAAGAATTCACACTTGAAGACGTCCTCCGTGCGATTCATCAACAGAACCAGATGAATGCCGCACTGGAGCGAAGGCAAAAAGAGAAACATGATGCATTACTTTCAGCGGTTGCCACCAACCAGATGACTACTGATGAGAACCTCGGAGAGATCTTTAGCGAGCTAGAGGCTTTGCGCATTGATATCACTGCTATCACCGGTACGGGTTCTGATCCTGAAGCGACTCCGACCAGACGCTCCCGCACCAGAAGCCGAGGCCGTGGTCATCAGCAGCCTTAGTTTTAGTTTTTGTTTATGTTTTTCCATTTCCGTTGTTTGTATAGTACTTTAACCGCTATTATATCACAACATTGAGGACAATGCCTGATATAGTGTGGGAGAGGTACCTTTCATTTCCCGCATTTTCCCTTTCCGCACTTTCCATTCCGTTGTATTTCCTTTTCGTATTTTAATGAAACAGAGCAATATTTATGCTATTTTCTTTAGTTTCGAACTTTCCCCGTTTATTTAGCCATACCGAAAAAAATCTTTAATTTATTCTTCGCATTACCCGACTTACCTACGAAATCATAATCAGGAAGCTGAGAACGATTCAACAAGATCAATACAGTCTTGACACCTTAGACTTCCCACTTAAGCAATTCCGTTCCGATAATTGTTACGACTACACCTTAAGTTTCAGTTCAAAAGTAACCCCTAGTAGTTTATACTAGCAGTCAGCACCGTCTGAACACAAACCACGTGGGGAGCCGATGAATATAAGTGTTTGATGCCTAATCTATAATGATCCTTCATATCTCGATGCAAATGAAAAGAAATTGCACCAAAGTACACGGTCGCATACCAGAAACGAGAAATATGAGAAGGAGTCCATTGCGGGTTGGTTCAGAGGTACTGGTTCTGAACTTGGTAGGGCGTGCTACGACTCGATCCCCCACAACCTCCAAATTGGATAATGTATGTAGGGTTACCACATTCGTGTACCAGACCCCGTGCTTATAAAGGATCAAAGTCACTAACCGGCTACTCCACTACGTGCGTGCTAAGGCAAAGGGCTTAATGTGATTGCGCTAGAATGAAACCAGGCGAAATAAGATCGAAAGACTCTAGGTGGAATCGTAACGCAATTACCGAATGTTTCGTTTAACGGGAAATCGACGACTTAGCTTGTTGCTTGTGTCATTAGTGTATCTTTAGTGTTTCATCAAAGTACCGGTTTATCTGACAAAACGATCCTTCATACGGTTTTGTTATGTGTGTGCGTCGATGAAAACTTGTCCGACAATTTTCAACCGACTATTCGCTTGAGGACAAGCAAAGGTTTAAGTTTGGGGAAGTTTGATAACGAGAAAAAGTATCGGTTATATTGCTATGTTTCAATGTCGTTTTATCGCATATTTGTCGTTTTAACACCCGATTCCTCGAGTTTTCTTTGCCATTTTGCAGGTACATCATATACAGAGCTAAATCATGAGCCACAAGTGAAATGAGCAAAATCAACCATTAAAAGATGAAGAAAGGAGGAATTCTGCATAATCTGCATTTTTTGTAACAGTCACGATCGTCACCCAGGAGTCACGACCGTGACACGCTAAAAGGAGCAGTCACGGTCGTCACAAGTCCCTCACGACCGTGACGCGCATTAAACACGGAAGACGAACGTGACACCCTTGTCACGAACGTGACAAGGGGAAATTAGGGTATTATGCTGAGACTTGGTCATGAACGTGTACGCACTTACCTATCTTCCCGCAGACCAAGTATTCCAACGTTTCCCTGGATTCTCTCAACACCTACGAGGCCTATGCACCAATTCCAACTGCCAAGCCCAAATAGCTTTCTATAAATAGATCAGCTTCAATGAACAATTTACAGAGTATTGATTTTAATTTTCTTGCGGAAGCTCTGCCGTTTTTATTTGCACCCTTTATTTTTCCAGCATTAATTTTCTTGCTTTAATTTTTTGTATCCCAACCAACCATATAACAATTTCCAACATTAGGAAATTATTATAATTTAATTTGTTTTAAAGCCTTCAGAATTCTTTTAGAAAATTTATTTCCGATTCCGGTCAGTACTCCGAGCTTTCCAGCCTGTGGAAGAAGGAGTCTACTATTTTTATTGTTATCCAGGTTTTTTATTTAAATTGCATTTATATTAATGTTGAGTATTTATTTTTCTGCCATGCATATTTTATTTTATATTTCTCTGCCTCTGTCTGGTTCAACAATAATGAGTAGCTAAACACCTTAGGGCGGTATGTAATTAAAACAAACTAAATCGGTAAAATCAACTCTAGGCTTAAAATAATTAAGAGCTTAAAATTCTGGCTGAGACTTTTTATTATAAAATCAACCTTTTTGTTACGAGAGTAAGGAAAGTGTAATAGGTTAGGTCAAGACCACGAGAGTGTGAGATTTTAACCAGATAGCTAAAGTTAGGCATTTAATTTAAACACAGCGAGAGCGCTTTAAAATGAATTAGAATTACTAAGTTTCCAAAAATTATTTCTAAACACTTATGGGCTAGCGAGAGCAGGCATAGGGCTTTAGGGGTAAGATCTGAGATAAGACCACGAGAGTGTGAGTTAAAGATATTCAAACTGGTAACCTCTACAGAATAGATTAAGTGAACCATCTTTATAAGCCTAGGTTAGATTGACCCGCCTAAGTTAACATAATTACATACCGACCGCCTTAGAATTATTTTATTAAAACTTAAATTTACTTCCCGCCTTTAATCTTTAAAAACAACCAAAAATCATGACAACCCTTCACCTTAGCTAAACTAGTAAATTCTCTAGCACTAAGTAATCATAAAGTCCCTGTGGATCGATAATCTTAAATATTACTTCGATAGGCTGTGCACTTGCAGTTAAGATACCGCTAGACACATATTAGAGTACGTCTTTAGCCCATCAAGTTTTTGGCGCCGTTGCCGGGGACCTTAATTTAGTTACTAGTGCACTTTAGGGTAGCATTGTCTAGACTAAGGTAACAACTATTTTCTGTTTACTTTCTAAATTCCCGAGTGTATGCCAAGTACTCACTCTCAAGGCGAAGACTTGCAACCTCTAATCCCAGAATCGGAACGCTTCTTACACGTAAGAAGACGGATATTCGATTACGAACAAAATTACAACATTCCAGATCTTCAAATAGATCCACCTAAACCAGTCGTAACATCAAAGGACGCAGAGATGGCTGAAGAATAGAATCACCCACTCAAAAATTACGTTAGTCCTTCGCAAGCTGAACCGCATTCCAGCATTGCCGCACTGGCTATCAACCGAAACGATTTCGAACTGAAACCTTCGCTGATATCAGCCATGCAACAAAATCAATTCGCCGGAAATCCTACCGAGGATCCGAATCTTCATCTTTCGATCTTGGTGCAATACGCAGATACCGTAAAAGCCAATGGAGTTACCCAAGAAGCTATTAGACTACGTCTTTTTCCCTTTTCACTTCGAGACAGAGTGAGAGCCTGGCTTCAATCTCTACCTTCGAATTCAGTAACTACGTGGGAGGAACTAAAAAGAGTTTTCTTGACCAGATATTTCCCACCTAGCAAGACAGCTATGCTGAGAGCTCAGATCAACGGATTTAAGCAAAAGGAAAACGAATCACTTTTCGAAGCTTGGGAACGCTATAAGGATATGCTGAGACTTTGTCCACATCACGGATTAGTAGAATGGATGGTCATCCATACCTTCTACAATGGACTCTTGTACAATACAAGAATGACAATTGACGCTGCCGCAGGCGGCGCACTAATGGACAAAGAATATAATGATGCTTATGCACTTATCGAGAGTATGGCTCAAAACCATTACCAATGGGGAAGCGAGAGAGTCGCAACTGAGAAACCAACAAAAGGAGGTATGTACGAAGTGAGTAGTATGGACCAAGTCAATGCAAAGTTTGACCAACTAAACCAAAAGATCGACAACTTGGCCATAACACCAACAGCCACCGTGGCTGCAGTAACACCTAACTGTGAGTTATGTGGAGTTCCAGGACATGAAGTTCCTGATTGTCAACTATTAACAGGAATTCCCACAGATCAAGTGAATTATGCTCAAGGAAACCCATACTCAAACACATACAACCCAGGTTGGAAGAATCATCCGAACTTCTCCTATAAGAATAACAATGCTTTATACGCACCAGGTCAAGCACCAGCTACACCACCAGGATATCAAAAGACTGCTCCTAATGTCCCTAGAAAATCGAACCTTGAATTGATGATGGAGAACTTCATAGCTAACCAATCTCAAACAAACAAGGACTTCTTAAACCAAAACATACACACTAGTGAGCAGATTAAGCAATTAGTGAGCAAAGTAGATGCATTAGCTACGCATAACAAAATGCTTGAAACTCAGATTTCACAAGTAGCTCAATAGCAAGCACCTACCGCTGCACCAGTTGGGGTATTTCCTGGACAACCTCAACCTAATCCGAAAGGACAGGCCAATGCTGTGATATTAAGAAGTGGCAAGGAACTTGACGGACCTACCGATCCAAGACTTGACAATCCAGCCATGTACCAAAAACCGGATAAACCGACTGAAATGGTGAATGATCCAGAAGAAAAGGAAGATGATAATCAAGAGGCAGTGGAGAAAGAAAAGCCTTATGTGCCTCCACCACCCTATAAACCACCAATTCCGTACCCTCAGAGATTAACCAATTCCAAGACGATGGGCCAGTTTAAGAAATTTGTCGAACTTCTGAAACAATTGAATATTACTATTCCGTTTACAGAAGCTATCACTCAAATGCCCTCGTATGCTAAGTTTTTAAAAGAAATCTTATCCAATAAGAAAAAGATAGAGGATAACGGAACCGTTACACTTACTGCTGAGTGTAGCGCCATAATTCAGAATAATATGCCTCCTAAGCTAAAAGATCCTGGAAGTTTCTCTATACCCTGTGTAATAGGAAAATTCGTCATTGACAAAGCTCTATGCGATTTAGGAGCCAGTATCAGTGTTATGCCCTTAACGATTTGCAAAAGGCTAGACATGGGAGACCTAAGACCAACTAAAATGTCTGTTCAACTAGCCGATCGCTCTGTTAAATATCCTGTAGGCATACTAGAAAACGTCCCAGTATGTATAGGACAATTCTACATCCCTACTGATTTCATAATCATGGTCGCTATGATACATAGCACTTCGGGGGGATTAACGAACAAATTATTTTGATTTAGCGTTCGTTTTGTTATGTTTTGGATTTAATATGTTTATTTTAGAATATAATGTTTGAATTGAGATGAAATATTATGAAGTTGATTTTAAAGAAGAGAATTATGATTTAAATGAATTCCACTCAGTAGTTAAAATGATGAATTGTTATTTGTTATTCTATAATGATGATGTGTTTACGAGGAAAAATGTGATAGACTGTTTTGTTGAACTCTGATTTATTTATAATTATTTGCGGGTAGAAATGGGGTGTTACACTTTCCACGAAGGTGGAAATTTAGCAATAATTGCACCGACTTAAAAGGCTTCAGGAATTTCAATTTTTACGACCTTGATTTTGTGCACAAGAACTTTGAACTCATGTACTTGTGCAAGAATAGGCTTAGAATCGAACATTTTAAAATCAAAGTATTTAGATATTAAGAACTTTTTCGTACCTTATTCTTCAGTCTTGAATTTGAATTCAAATGCTTTCAGATCTCTTCTGTCTTGAATTTGAATTCGAATGCTTTAAGATCTCTTTCGCAGAGACAGTCAGATAGTGTGTTCAGAATATGTCCACGACAGAGCAATTCATCTTCCTTTTGTTTCTTGCGTTCCTTTTTTACTTCAACAATATTGTTTTTCAATTGGTTATGGAGTTGGTTCCAAGTCAGGATCTAAGACATAATGTATTTTCAAAGCAGTCAGGAGAAATGTCATCCATGATTTGAGTTACTATAAGCCTGTTATTTAACGCTTTAAGATTGAAAGGATCCAGACTAGAATCGTGTACGAAGCACTTTCCTTATAGTATTTCAACCTTTTCTGAGAGTTTTGATGCAGGAATACTTGGGATAATTAAGCCTTATCGAATTTGCACAAGACAGATGAAAATTCAAATGTAGCAAAGATTTTTGGAATTGTAGTTGTTTTTGTGTGTTGATTTCTGAATTCTAATGAACATTATATATGCCACTTGGTATAGTTTCACAAGGTGGCGACCCTTGGTGAAACAATTCTATTTATCAAAGGTTGATATGTTTGGCCAATAGCATTATTTCAAGAGTTACATGTTTTAATATTGCAACATTTCATGAAGAGTTGCAATTTTCGAATTCACAAATCAAAACAAAATAATTCTGCAACGATCAAAATAAGAGCACCAATAATAGGCCACCGATACCGCCTCATTAAAACCGTGAATGATCCGATGCAGTGTGCTCAAGTTCCGCCTCACATAAATAAAAACTCATGCATCTCGGTCAAGTTAACATACCTTTGAACTTAAACAAAAGCCCAAAAGATAATACACATCGCATATCCCATTAAGAATAACAAACTCCATACCTTAAGTAGTATGGTTAACTTACTCTCGGTCAAACGCTAAGATCCGCTACGATTCACCCATAGTTGGTCGGTCTATGTTTAAAATAACAAGAACCATTAATCGTTAAGGCCCAACTCACTGGGTTTTTGAATCTATACGGTACGAGCCTCAGCTAAAGGAAAGCTAAAATCCATTTTAGGCCGACCATTCTATTTGATTCCCAGTCGAACAAATAAATTGTTACCAAGGAGATAAAGCCCATTGGGGTTGCATAGTAATTCTAAAAAGACTAACGTGGTCACAACTAAAAAAATCTACCGAGGGATCGAATGTTATTGTTAAAAGATCCAAAAAGCATACAATCATTACAAAATGCCTCCGTAAAGGATAACTAAATGACAAAATGATTATGAACCAATGTTCTGACGAGAATGGTCTCTGGTTTAAGTCACGCCAAAGATTCTCGGGCATCGGACCCCAACTCACATACGTCATGTAAATAATGAAGAATGATGTACTCAAAATTTGCCAACATGTGATCATCTGAATCTTTTAGGATTTGGTTGCTACTAATATTTGAAAACCTACACGGCTATCACAATTCTAAAAATAAGGCCAAACCATAGCTTAGTTAATACGGGATGCCAACAAGTCGAGATCCCCCTAGGGATCTCAAACTTCTTCATATAAAGAACCTACCGAGTTCTGCGACACCAACTGGTCGAGATCCCATCGGGGCTCTCTGACTTCTCTATGTCTAGAATATACCAAGTTCTACAATGAAAAATTGATTAAGATCCTACTAGGGGATCTCCTACTTCTCTATGCCTAGAACCTACTGAGTTCTATGATGATAACTGGTCGAGATCCCACTCAGGCTCTCCGATTTCTCTATATCTAGAACATACCGAGTTCTACAATGACAAATTGGTTGAGATCCCACTAGGGTGTCTCTGACTTCGCTATGTCTAGAACTTATTAAGTTCTACGACTCCAATAGATCGAGATCCCACTAGGGATCTTTTACTTTTCTATGTCTATAATTTACCGAGTTCTAGGACACCAATAGGCCGAGATCCCACTGGGACTCTCTGACTTCTCTATGTTTCAAACCTACCAAGTTCTATAGCTCCAACAGGCCGAGGTCCTACTGGGGGTCTCCAACTTCTCTAGAAATCCACCAGGTTTCTCCAACTCCTTTAACAAAATTGTAAATATTCCCAATATACGCCAAGAATTTATCCATCCTCAAAAACTCCGAACTTAAATGGAGTTTACTCAGTTAAAATACGATTATGACAAGTTTACATGATCCAGGATAAACTCAAAACACTTAACCCCTACAGGCTTTGTGATTTAGGGGTTTTTGTACATCCCGAGATTTTTATGAGGTCGGGTATTGAGTTCCATACACATCCCAAACTCAACTTACTGGGCTATGAAAGAATCATTCAAGTCAGAGTTGTTATGATATTCGAATGTACGAGTACGTTACAGAACGGTTAATGATACATCCGTTACTAAAAACTATTAACCCACACCTCCTTAGTATCTAGGAGGGGAGCACATGCCATATAAAAAGACCCCACAACCAACACAAAAAAGGGGCAGATGATCGATGAATAACACAAATTTGAGGAAAACACTTGAAAACCCTGGACCACCAACAACGATTGTTATTGATCTCTTCCTAACACACCTCTTATAGATAGGACGACTGCGATCCCACCTGACCATTTTCAGGGGGATTTGTCTAAATAATGTTTATCAGGAACAAAGTGCAATTAGATAAAAAGTTTTTGTATCTATTTTTTATGACAAACTCAATTATTTTAAAAATTACATTTATAGTATTAAGAAACACAACATTATTATGCATTAATTTTTGGACTATTTGCAAAAGATTTATTATCTTTAGTACTAGAAAATAAAAAAATTCAAATGTAATGGTACAAAAAACATGTTGATTGTTTGAACACATTTTCTCATATTTGAACACTTTATTTGAAATGGATTTAAGAGTTTCATGACCTACATTAAAACCTCAAGTTCTCATTATTCCCACAAGTAAGAGAACATCAGTCAAGTACACACATGCATGTTTACCTCCTATCCACCCGTACACCTAGGTCATTATCTAGCCTAAGTGTTGATCTTTTGTCATGTGGATTGGTTAGGTCAATAAATTTGTAAACGTCGTTTTGGTTAGAAACATTACGAAACAAAAAGCGGTTAAAAGCACTAGAAGTGTGTTGATGCCTAAAATACAAGAACAAATGGGTTATTCTATATCATGTTGATATTTCTTGCAAGTTATGTGTTGGTTCTTTAGAGTCAGTTTCCCACTTTGTTTATCACTTGTAATATGTCTGAAACTCTTAGGTATAAAATCTTTTGGTGGTTGGGGAAGGTAGTTGTCTTACTAGATGATATTCTATCTTTATTTAAGTTTTTTTCTTCCTTAGAAGATTTGGCTATAATTTGAGGTGATCTTATCATGATTAGGTATTTGGTGGAGGTTTATGCTATGTTGATGGTGGTTTTCTTCTCTGGGGTTCTAGTCTGGTTTTTTGTGTGGTAATTCTGATTTTTTTTAAGACAATGTCTCTTGTTTTGTATTTTTATCTCGTTTTTTGTTCTTTAGCATACTTTTAGTGCACTTATTGTGTCATTTACTAGATTTACTTTGTATCTTGTACTTTTTTCCTCCTCTATTTATATATAAATATTTTCCTTCAAAATAAACCAAGAGTAAAAATATGGAAACAAAAACATTCTAAACAAGCCCTAAAGAGCTAAAAAGGAAGTTGAGCCAAAGGCGACTCTAAAATAATTAGAACGAAAAAGCCAAACAATAACTTGAAAGAAGAAATACATATATACTAATCCTGATAGAGATACATCCACCTACCAAGTAAAATCATCTCTACATGTGACTACTGTCTCATGCACAATAATGGGTCCATCGACCACTCATTTAAAAAGCAGGGGTGTTTATAAGATCTTCTGAGAAACCACTTTCAAGAAGTGAAGAAAAATTAATCGAACAATTCATACATAGTAAGAGTTAAACCTGAGAAAACAATTTCATTTTGAGATTTCCAAAGGGTCTACACTACAAACTGTTAAACTGAAATCAACCCCCTCCAAACCCTAGGTCTAGAGCTAAGAGATTGAGCTAACTCAAAGAAAAACACTAACTCTCTCAAAAGAACCGACTTCCACCTTCATTTACCTAAAAATCATATAATAGATAGTTGACACTTAATCACATGTGATAAGAAACCTCCCTAAAATATTGACATGTCGTTTGACTCCTAAGCCCCCATTATTCTTAGGCTTACATGTTCGACAAACAAACTCTAGAAATCTTAAAATTACCTTTGACCCCACCCCAAGATAATCCTTTAAATTCTAGCCATTATTTTCTAAATTTTGACATGCATCTTCATAAAAGAGAGATAGTAAATGGGAACATAATTTAGAATCATGTGAATAAAGACTACTCTACCACCCATTCAAAAATAAAAGGCAAAACTGTGGAGAAGGATAGATATAAAAAATAATTTATTAAACATGATACTCACATTCTACCTAAGGTGCTGCTGAAATCTTCTAATAGAAAAAGTTGAAATGATATAGACTCGGGATTTTTCTCCTCTCGCACTAAGTCATTTACCAAGTCAATCTTAGTAAAAAGAAAAAGAAAAATTAATGCATGATTATCAGTTAGGGAGAGAGAATGGAAATCAACATCATCCAAATGGTGCCTATTCGAAAAAGGTTCACTGAAATGATAAAAAAAAATCTAACTTCTTATCGAACCTTATCCTCCTCTTTCACCCACACATCCCTCACACATAACGCTAAAATAACGTTCCTCCTGGATCTGTTTTTCACACAAGCATCAAAAAATTATTTAAAGTTTGATGTTAGATAATATATTATTTGAATATGTTTTTATAAGTGAGACAATACTTAATATATATGTTGGTCTTTTAAGGTTGAGTTAGATCAAATATTCTTTTTTAATATGATATCAAGAAATATATTTAAGATTCGGCAGATCCTCTACTATCAGATTTCTATTATCAAACCACCATCATTTATTTCCACGTTTTAAAACTACAATTTTAAACATTAAAAAATATGTTAAATTTTTTACATTAAACAATATATAACTCGAATATGTATTTATAAATGGAGACATTTATTATTGTAAGAGCCAATTATATAAAGTTGAATTAGACTAATAATATTTCTTAAAAAAAACCTAGTGTTAAAGCTACACTATTAGCTAACTCTATTGTGCACAAATAAAATGGTGTTAAGAAATTGTGGTATTTATCTTTAGCTATCCCGATTCAATTTCCACAAAAGAAAGAGAAAAAAAATTGCTGAATTGTCAAGGGCAGGTGATGGAAGTTTTTGAGTAATGTTTAACCGAATAAATATAAAAATTTAAAGAGAATCTTTTTTCTAAGAGATTATAAATATAAAATAGAAATTAATTTTTATTCAACTACATCGTAATAATTAAAGTGATGATGTTACTATTAAACAAACTCCTCGTATTGGATCTATGATTGTTCACATGTACCATACTAATAATACTACATTTCAGTTGACTAAGTATACTCCAACAAGCTGTGAATTCAATAAACAAGTGCTAATCAGTATTTTAAAATCCAAATGTGTCAAGTTGAATCAATAAATTATTCATTAAATTGCTCAATCCATGGAGCACACGGTCTCATGTTTCACACAATTGAATTTTCATAAATCAAAAGTTCGTGTGTAGAAATTAACAACTCTGCTGAATCTTCTGGTTGAATTTTGGGGTTGATGAAGTGATGTCCAGATCACTAATGTACAAGCGGTCTATATATTTTTTGATAAAAATAAATTTGTTCACTTTGACATTATAGATGGCAATTTGTGGCGTGATCTGAAAGTTGAAGAAGACGTTGATGACATAAACAATTTGGATAGATTTCTAGTGGATTATTGGGAGGAGGGTGTAGAGAGCTTGGTGGGGAAGAGGTTGGCGGCTTCTAATTCTATGTGGAGCAATCTGAAAATAAAAGATAACATAATTATTCAAAAAGCGAAGAGAAAATGGTTTGCGGAAGATAATGGTAATACGAAGTTTTTTCATAATACTATTAATCGTAACAACATGAGGTCTTTTATAGGATCAGTGGAAACTAAGTTTGGTGTTGTAGATTCGGTAGAAGGAGTTAAAGGAGCATTGAGGAATTATTTCAAGGGTGAGTTTACAGAACCTATTAAGGACAAATCTCATCTTGAATGGTGTGATTTCAAGGTTTTGTCGCACAATGAGACTGGCATGTTGGAAGCTCTGTTTACGGATGCGGAAATTAGAGAGGCTGTTTGGAGCTGTGATAATGTGAAGAGCCCAGGACCGGACGGGTTCAATTTTGCTTTTATTAAAAAAGGCTGGTGGATTCTAAAGGAGGATATAACAAAGTTTCTGAAGGAATTTCATCAGTTTGCTTATCTTCCCAAAGTTGTAAGTGTTGCTTTTATCACTCTTATCCCTAAGGTGGAAAATCCCATCAATCTGGAGGAATACCGTCCCATTTGTTTGGTGGGGAGTTTATACAAGATTCTCTCCAAATTCTAGCTATTCGTATCAAGGTGGTTATAGATGGACTTATTTCGAAGAGTCAATCGGCTTTCGTTCCCGGAAGACATTTGTTGGAAGGGGTTGTGATTGCCAACGAAGTCGTTGATATGGCAACAAGAGATAATAAAGAATGCCTTTTATTCAAAGTTGATTTAGAAAAGGCATATAATTGTGTTAACTGGAATTTTCTTCGACAATTGCTTGTTTCCATGGGATTTGGCATATGATGGAGAAGGTGGATAAAGGCGTGTATCTTTAATTGTCATCTATCTATTTTGATGAATGGGAGTCCGACGGAGGAGTTCAAAGTGGAACGAGGTCTTCGACAAGGAGATCCTCTTTCGCCTTTCCTTTTTGTCCTTGTCACGGAGGGTCTCACTAAAATCATGAATAAGGCGTCGATATTTGGAGTTTTCAGGGGCTTTGGTGTTACTTCCTCTTTGAAAGTTGATATCATTCAATTCACGGATGATACTCTCATCATAGGCGAAGGAGGATGGAACAACTTGTGGAGTATTAAAGTGGTGGTTCGTGTTTTTGAACTTGTTTCAGGTTTAAAGGTGAATTTCAATAAGAGTAGATTAATTGGTATTAAATCAGTAATCATTTTCTAGCTGCAACATCAAATTTCTTGAACTGTAAACTTGAATCTTCTTCTTTTAAATTCTTGGGAATTTTAGTAGGATGTAATCCTAGAAGAGTTAATTCTTGGAAGTTTCTTATTGATAAATTCAAGAATTTTTTTTGGGGGGGGGGGGGGGGGGGGGAGGGGTTGGAAAGGCAGACTTTTATCTATGGCGGGTAGGATTACTTTAATGAATTTGGTCCTTACAAGTCTGCCCATATTTTGGTTGTCTTTATTTAGAATTCCAGTAATGGCGTTGAAGAAGGGTGATTCAATTCATAATCGTTTCTTGTGGGGTGGCACCAAGGATGTGTCTAAGATCCATTGGGTAGCTTGGGAGGTTACTTGTAGATCTAAAGAAGATGGAGGTTTGGGAGTGTTGAACATTCGGAATCTGAACGTTGGGTTATTGACAAAGTGGAAATGGAATATTTTGGAAGATAAGCCTTCTTTGTGGAAAGAGGTGTTGTGTGGGGGATATGGAGTGGTGGAGGATAAGATTTTAAGAGGGATTGTTAATTCATCAAAGTCGGCATCATATTGGTGGAAGGATGTGCTAAATATAGGGGTTGGTTCTTCTAACGAAACTTTCTGTTTTGAAGGTACAGTTTTCCATAAAATTGGAGAAGGTCGGGTGACTCATTTTTGGTCGGCGAAATGGATAAATAATTTGCCTTTTACTCGTCAATTTCCAGATCTGTTCTTGCTTAGTTCTAAGAAGTTAGCTTATGTCTCTAATATGATGAGCTTTTTGGAAGACGTTTGGGTGTGGGGAGATCTAGGCCTCAATGGTCTTCAGTCATCAGCTGATGTTGTTAGTCTGTTTTCTCTACTGAGTACAAACTGTCCTAGGCAGGATGAACAAGACCGGATAGATTGAAGATTAGGGGACTGTTTTGAGTTTTCTAAAGGTTTTGTTAGAAAATTCTTGTATTATTTGCAAATTGAGGCCAATGTCAATACTGAGCAGTTGTTAGCATTCAAAAGTATTTGGCATTCAAAATTGGCAAAAAACATCGAAGTGTTCGATTGGAGGTTTTTTTGGGTCGAGGTTGTCTACGAAAGATTTGTTGATGAGGCGTGGTATTCTTATTCAAGATTCTGGTTGTGTGTTGTGTAGGAGTGCTGCATGGGATTTTAAACATATCTTTTTTCAGTGTCCTATTGTTATGGCGGTTCGGAGATACATTGCATTTTGGAGTGGTGTTGTTGTTTTGTATCAAGGCTGCAGCTGTTTTTTTTTCCAACTCTTGGTGTCATAGTAGGCTCAACATCAAGAAGAAAGAAAGATTGTTAAGTATTTGGATAGTTGTTGTTTGGACTCTAAGGAAGGTTAGAAATGCAAAAATCTTCAAAGACACAATGTGGTTGTTAATAATAATGTTTGGGATATTAAACTTCTGGTTTGGAAATGGATTAGCTTGAGTGATATTCATCCACCCAACTCAAATTTCTTAGCTTTTGAATTGGATCCTTTTAGTTTCTTAAGTTAGTCTGAATTGGTGGTGAATTTTTGTAGCTTTCTCTGTTTGTTTCGGGGTGAATACCCTTTGTATTGGTTTAATATATCAATTTTTTTTAAAACATGAGAATAAAGTAATATAATTAATAACTCATTCAATTCAAATAACAAATTAATATTTTCTATAAGTATGACTTCACTTTTTTAAATATATTTGTTTTAAGTGGTTGTGTAGATAGTCGAGAATCAACACGAAAATAAAGTAAGAGTAATTTATATGAGGATGTTGTATTGGGTGTGTAGTACGATTAAACAGAATAAAATTTTTAAAAAAATGTTATAGAGTTTTTTTTGGTAACATCTATTATATGAAAGATGGTGGAAAATATATTTTTATGGTTTGGGTATACAGAAAGAAGTTATATATATTCTACGGTAAGGAGAGTATATAATATGAAGAGGAGTCAAATAGTCAAAGGTAGAGGAATATCTAAAAAAAATTATAAGAGAATTTACTAAGAAACATCTTGAGATTAACAATATAGATAGAAGCACAACCCTTGATAGAATATTATGGTAAAAGTTCATTCATGTAGCCGACTTCATTTAGCGGGATAAGGTTTGGTTGTTGTTGATGGTTGATTTATAAGTATAAACTTGTTTACATATTATATTATGAAAAAATATTAAGAAAAATGTTGTTGGGGTTGAATTTTGAATCAACATGTCACACTCATCTAACTTAACTATTATATATTTCCATTGAGCTATCACACTCATCCACATTTATAAATATCTGGTATTTGGGAGTTTTCACTACACCAAAAATAGCTTTTCGCAACGCAACAAAGACAACGCTTTTAGGAAAAAGCGTTTGTATATGTTTTAAAAAAAAACGCTAAAAAAAGCGCTTTTAAAGGGTCACCTTTTTAGAAAGCGCTTTTAGAAAGCGTTGCTAAAGACCTTAAGTTGGCCCCATCTTTGAAAGCGCTTTCTAGAAAGCGCTGCTAAAAGACCCACCTTAGAAAGCGCTTTCTAAAAGTGCTCTTATAGGTGGCTCTTAAGAAAACGCTTTAGAAAAAGTGCTCTTTAAGGTCAATTATTAATTAAAATATATAAAACTTTCAGAAACCCTAAGAAAGTGTTTTCTAAGCAAAGCGCTTTTATAGGTAGCGCTTTAGAAAAAATTATCAAAAATGGCAAAATGGGCTGAATCCACGCCCTTGAGGTAGAGAAATGCATTGTACAAGCGCATTAACCACTAGGGTGGTGATACATCCACTAATTAAAATACAAAGATAAATATATATATGGGGTACCTGAAAAGAATATTATTATTTTTAATATTTTTTTATATTATTTTTCAATTAATTATTTAAACACTCAAAATAAATCACTTTTGAATAATTTTTTGCACATAATTCATTCATACATTAAAAATATTATTTTCACAAAAATAACAAAAAAATATTATTATTTGATTAATTTTAAATATTTTAAAGAATTTCTTTTTATTTTGTTTCAAAATATTTTAAATAAATTATTTTCATCAATTTCTTCAAACAAAGAAATTTTCGCATCATCATACAAATAACATATGATTTTTCATTCATACATTCAAAATATTATTTTCACATAAATAACAAAAAAAAACTATTATTTGATTAATTTTAAATATTTTAAGTTTGACGGGAATCCTAATTTTTGAACTAAGTCTAAACAATGGAAAAGAGGTGTAACAACCATATGAATGCATATGACATGAAGTCAACAAAATATCTTTTCCCTTGGATTGATCAACAATTGAAGCATGAGATTTATCAAAGTTTAATACAAAGAGGAAAATCACATAACAATATGATTATGTGAAATTAGGGTTTAGGGTGTGGTGTACATAAACATTAATCTCAAGAGAAACTTAACAAAAACAAATTTTTATCAAGTTTTGACAAGTATAATATCAAGAATGAAGTGAACATGCATGTTTGATCAAGCATGGTATCAAGATAATAACAACACATGAATAAAGTATGAGACAAAAGACATACTTAACATTATGGAAGTTTATGAAGAAAATACTTGAACATGGTAAACGATTTTAACATAAGTAGGCACAAGATCAAGACATGGTTAAATCAAACCTTAAAGAGAAAACAAACTCAATTGGAAGCCTTAATCATGCATCAAGATGTTTTCAAAAGATCAATCAAACAAAACCCTAAAGTTTCATCTAAACATTCATTTAATCAAAACATTCTTTCAAAGAAAGGTCATTTAATCATGGTATAAGGTTCAAAATAACATCATGCTCAAGCAAACAACATGTTATCAAAACAAAAAATACTATGGTCACACAAACATATATGTTCAATTATATCAAAGAAACAATCAAAAAAAGAACATTAAAAGGGCTAAAAACACATAAAATGATTAGTTTTCAACCTAAAGAAAGTTTGCAAAATAAATATTATTTTTAAGATTTTTTCATGGATTAATAAAATAGAAGGGGATAAATGACAAGTTTGAAAAAAAATTCAAAAATAATTAAATTTACACATAGAAATAATTAAAGGAAAGTGTGAAAAAAATCATGAAAAATAATGATAAAAAAAAAAGGAAATGTTGCCCACAAGGCTTGAACTTACACCCTCTAAGTGGTAGGCCTAAAACACTAGCCACTAGGCCACTGCTATAAGAATAAAGTATGCCTAAGAGGGGGTGAATTAGGTACTTAAAGATTTTTCTCGGTTTTTTTGACAGTTTTCAGTTTAACTTCCCTAAAGGTTACTATGTGATGAAGTGCGGTAAAGTGCGAAAAGTAAAGTACACAAGGAATTTATATTGGTTCCCCTCACAGTCCGAGAGTAATCTAGTCCCCTTTCAACTTGAAATATATTTCACTATTTTTAGGACAAGACAAGACTCTTCCTATCTTTCTATACAAAACACTAACAATACACCACCAAGAATAACCTCTTGGATTTTTCCAACTAAGTCCAATTGAGAACAATCCTCTCACAATGGACCTTTTGCTTCCAAAATAAGATGTTATTTTTATGAGTTATTCTAAATTTTTGTAGTAAGAAATGAAAATGGATTTTTGAACTTGTATCAATCAAAAGATTGATCTTCTCCTTTGTGACAATCACTCTAGCAATGTAACACAAGTGTTCAAGACAAATGGAATGAAACTATGATGATATGGATGAAGGTTCAATGCAATAGTTTAACACTTATAATGTTTTTGATGAACACTTAGAGAAAATGAAATTTTAGAGATGAAAGATCATTTGATTTTTTTTTTTTGCAAGGGTGTAGATTTAAATCTGATACAATGATATTTAAATACCCTAAGACACCTCTACAAGTGGGTATAATACATTAGGGGATGTCATGGTTCAATATATGAAATTTTAAACCAGAAGCATGAAAGAATGCAATAATTTTTTCCACTGCTTCAGTGTTAATCGGTTAACCACTAGGGGTTAATCGATTAACGCCTCTTCAACGTACCCAGAAATTCAAAAGTTGAACTGGTTAATTAGTTAACCAAATGTTGTTAACCGAATAACAACTGGACAAAAGTGAAAAATACTCATTTTAATGGTATGAAACATATGGCTTAACATATCTAAACATCTTAAACTTATATGCAATGTATGAGACATCATTGAACACTTGTATAAACATTATTAAGAGTTGAATGTCAATACCTTGATCAAACTTTGAAAAATCTTCAAGACTTGAATAAATTTGAAATTTGTTTTTGTGTTGATGTATTTAATCCATTTCTTTTTGTACATAGTGATATTGAATGAATGTTGTTGTCTTCATCAAAATCATTGAGAAGCCATGTCTTCGCATTCTAGTTCCAAAAGTGAAAAACTTACCTTGTATGGAGAAATCATGCTTTGACTTAAAGGTGTTACATAATGATTTTGATGGTTTGGATCACTGATATGATGATTATAGAAGGTGTTTGAATGCTTAGATTGAATGGAAATGGGCTGGTTTGTGAAATTCACATTTTCACTCCAATGGAACTTAGAAAAATTGATGAATGTGTGATTCTAATATTGCAAGTGTTTAGCAAGGGTTTGGTGACTTTTTAATGGTCATTTTGAGCCTCTATTTATAGAAAAATAATTCAGGCTTGGAGGAAAATTTTGGATCAAGATGCATCCAATTATCCAATGAATCATAGAGTTGTTTCTTTGCTGAGTGGCAAGGTACACGTAGCATACTTTCTAGTGTGGCTGAGATTTGATGTTTTTGAACCCTCATTCCTCAAATTACAACTCATATATTGGTGTTTAGATCAAATCTTAACTTGTTATGGTGGTTTCTTGACCAATTCACTTTTCACTTAATGCTTCGAAACAAAACATCATGTAGGAACATTGGGAGGCGTTTTTTCACCATGCAAAGGGATAAAACTTCAACAAATTTAGTATTATCTTGAAGATATCATGGGGTACTACAATATTTGTGTTGATTGTGTGCATAGAAGATGCTTGGAAATTGGTCAAAAGTTGTCCCAAAATCGTGCACAACATAACTTGGTGCAATTTTGTCTTGATCATCAATTTCAATAATGGTATATTTCAAAAATCATATCTTCTTGCTCAAGTAAGATAAATTCATGCTATGGACTCTTTGTAAATATGAGAGAACATACTTAAACTTTTATGTTTATTTCTTGACTTGAATCATCTTGGATCATGAAGAAAAATATCTCACAAAATTGGATTTATTAATTGAAAAACACTTAGAAAAATTTCTAAGTCTTGAACATTTTGATCATTAATAATTCTCAAGTTTGACAACTTATATCTTTCAATCCTTATGAGATTTTGAGTTTATTTCTTCTACAATGAAGTATGTGAGATCATATTTAAGTACATTCCTTGAGCAATAAAAAATATGGCTCGAGGAAGAAGTTATAAGCTTGGAAAGTAATGCACTTGTTAAGGCATTTTCATAACTTAGAAAAATCTCAAAACCCTATATTTGGCATTCTTGATATTTTCTTTGATTTTCTTGATTAATCATAATCAAATACAATCATCCATCATATTTTCTTGAATAATAGCTCATGAGACTCAAAGTTGACCAAAAGTCAAACTTTGACTTTGTGTACCAGTTGGCTTTGTGTACCAGTTGACTTTGTATCAGATGAATTTGAATTTTTCAATCTTCAAGGATCAATCTCTTGGGAAATTAAGATCTTGTGAATGAACTTAAAAGATGTATTTGAGTCCCTTAAATCATGTCTTGAGGTATGAGATCATACTCATATGAAAAAAGTCAATTGTAAGTCATCTTGGGTCAAAACCCTTATTGATGCATTATATGATTTTGGGCTTGATCAACTTGAAATTATGCAATCTTGTACTTGTTATTTATGGAGATAAACTCTTGATCATCATGAATGAATAGGTGGATTGAGTTTGAGTATCATACCCATCCTTTGATAATTCATCTACTTGAGCTTTTGGAGGCCAAAACCCTACCTTGTGAACCAAGCAATCAAAGTACATATTTTTGTATTTTCAAATGGATTAGTGATGCATAAAGACACACACACACACACACATACACACACACACACACACACACACACACATATATATATATATATATATATATATATAATGCTACATTTTATGCAAATGATGTGGAATCTTAGGGGTAAAAATTAGGATATGACATATGGAAAACAACTTTAGGGACTCAAGATAAGAATAGTTACCTTGATAACAGTTACTTTAAGCACATCTCTTCAAGAGAAGCAACCCGCACATCCACACCAAAATCAGAATCCTCAACAGAAACTAATATTTTAGATAAGGTAGTCACAACATAGACAAAACTATCTGCAAGATCAATCAGATCCAGCTTTCCTTGAACAGAAGGATTTTCAAGATGTCAGGGTGAATGTTCTACATATTCATCCTTGACTTTCAATCCATATGCACAAAACCTTGTTGAGATTCCTTCCACTGTCGTTCACCAGAAGTTAAGCCACAAGCTCCTTCAAAGAAGAGACAAAAGCCATGCTCTTGTACTCCTATTTAAACAAATCAGAAATAAACTGACCTACATAATATCCACCTAAGATGATGGTGTCTTGATCTTCATCTTCACCAACAGGCTCATTTATAATAAGTCTCTTGGATAAGGACCACATAGTCTTGCTGACCAGATGACCCTCAAAGAGAATTCTAGAGATAATCCCAAACACCTTGGCCACCATAATCTGAACACTTGCTATAAACTCCACCAGATATGGAAATTAAATATTTTAGAGAACAAGAGTAAACATACACCATTCCTAACAATCCAAACACACTTTTAGGAGACATGTTTGCAAGGGAGGATGTCCTTCAAAAGATCAAATAGTACTAAAAAAATATTCCCCGAAGCTCACTCGAACTGACTAGGGTGTCAACTCTTATGCCAATTGAAATTCTGGCATGTAGATACCAGATGTTGAGACAAATGTCACAATAATAGAATCACCATAATAAGGACACAACTCATACATAGATGCAACTATCTTGATGATGATGTTAATACTGATGTAACAAAACATCAAAATACAAATTCATGACATATGTTTTGACATCTTCAGACTGACAAAACAATTGATCCAACTTTAAATATCATGCAGAATTTTAAATGCAGAAAGATAAATAACACGGTTAATTGTTAACACAGTTCGGTGCAACTCACCTACATCTGGGGCATCCAAGCCAGGAACGAAAATCACTATGACAATATTAGTTCAAAGCTAAACTCTCTTGTTTACAACTTCTCGCCTAATCCCTACCATGTGCAAATTCTACCTAGAAACACATCTAAATATGAGATCTCCCTCTCACTTCCTAACAAGCAGACACAATCCCAGTGATCATGCCTCAAGAAACCAAAAAGAAAGATGCACCCTCTTTCAACTACAATACTCAGTTTTGCTTCAAAGCTTCAACAAAAAACAATACTCAACTCCTTGCTTAAATATTTTAGAGTGAGAACAATTTGTCTACCATAGTGTATCGAAAGATACAAAGGGTGGCTTACAAAATCACATACAAGAGACTCTCAAAACCTAAGTTTCTAAGACCTTCCCCTAGTTTTACAAAAGTGAAAGTTCCAAAAAAAATTTAGGTCTAAGCAGCTCTTTAAATACTCTTCAACAGTCCATGGACTTCGTAAGGGTTGTATCAATCATGCAGAAAAATCTCCTTAATTCTTGGAACAAATCATCATGTTTCCTAAATTGTCTTAACATCCAATTTAGGAACTTATGAACAGTTGGAGATCAAATCAAATGTTTCATATTACATAGTTTTGACCTACGAAAATAAGTGAGATAATTCAAAAAGGAATCTCACAAAATCAAAACAAATATGTCAAGAATTAATACAGCCAGAACTTATGTTCTGGCACAATATGTTACAATATATCACAAGACATATTCACATCAGGTGTACTGAACAACATGTTACAACATCACAAACAACATCTTGTTGTGAATCATGTTTTAGCAAAATTGTTGCCAAATCTAAAATCATAGATCTAACCGCCACCGATCAAAATCCTTGAGAATTTAAAGAGAATACAATCAATTTTTACATATAAAAAATAAGATGTGGCCCGAAAGAAATGCTCTCTAACGCCTATACCATAGATTTTGTTCTTCCGCATATTTATTCCCAACCAAAAATCATCTTGTAACCTCTTAGTATAGACTTAATAGCCCACATATTGGACCATGAAGCTTCACCCACAAGAATTGATTGTAAGCCACACTTTCATTTCCTTAAAACCCTTTAAATAGTCCACCCTCGACAACTATTGCAAATAAGAAAGGTGAAGGTGGATCACATTGTCCTAGGCCGGCCACTACCTAACTTGTATGATATTAACTTATATGATTTTATCAAATCGATATCTAATAAAAAATTGAGGGACTATATTAAGCATATTTTTCATGCTGATGTCAAAATATTTTAAACTCACATATTTCTTCTATATAAACACTCTCTCATTCACTATGAAATCTCATAGTTAAAACTAGTCACTTCAAAAAACCACCTCTAGAACAAAGGTGAGCTATGGCGACAGCATCATCTATCACTGGAGTGACGGTGGAGCATGTTGAATTTCCGGCACTGTTGACTTCTCCGGTCACCACCAAGTCTTATTTCCTCGGTGGCGCAGGTTTTTTTTCATTATAATTTTTCGATAATCTTTTTATTATATTAATATTAACCGATACAAGTCTTCTAAAAGTTTTCATAAATTATATTTTCTATTTGACCATATAACTGTAAAATTTACTATATTTTTTGTTTTGTTATTGTAGGAGTGAGAGGTTTACACATTGATGGAGAGTTTGTGAAGTTCACTGGAATTGGAGTATTTTTGGAAGAGAAAGCTGTAGCATCACTCACTTCTAAATGGAAGGGAAAGACTCCAGCTGAACTCATAGAATCCCTTGATTTCTACAGAGACATAATCAAAGGTAACTTAAGTGGAAATTCTTATTTGGGCTCACCATTTAAAAATTAAACCTACATAGTATAATAATATCATTCATCTATTTTTAAATTATATATATAATTAATTCATTTATGTATTAAATAGACTTTTCTTATATAAAAATAAATTATGAATAAATCTTTTATAATTTTCTAAATAGTCAGATGATTAACTACATAACAAAAGTTTATAACTAGTCAGACGATTGTTAGTCTATAGTCAACAATAACACAAATTCAAATAAGTTATAATAATTCAATAAATTTCAAAATATATTCTAAATGTGAAGGAGGAATTTTTTTTTCAATTTTTAGATTTTATTTTATCATCCATTCAAAACGTCATTTTGATGGATTAAAATATAAATATAAATGATCAATTTATCAATTAAAAAATTCATCAATTTATTAATTTGACTAGTGAATCGGATCATATCAATTTACATTCAAACAAAGCATCCTACGATCATATCCCGATTTAACTGGTATGAGTTGGGTTTTAAAACATTATTTTTTCAATGCTTTATAGAAGTTGGTCAAAAAAAAATTTAAGACCTTAATATAAAAAAAAAAAATTGACAACCATATCTTAAAAGAGATCTGATCAAACTTAAAATAAGGCATGTAATAGATCAAATTTAGAACTTTTAATCATAGTCAACAATAGCACAAAGTCAAATAAATTATAATAGTAATTTACAATAAGTTTCAAAACGTTTTTTTTATATGTGAGATAGGGACAACATTTTTTATTTCTTTCAATTTTTAAATTTTATTTTATCCTCCACCCGAAATGATATTGTTTGACGAATTAAAAAATAAATATAAAGTTCCCCGTTGATTTATGAAATTTATAATGATTTGACTTATAAACCAATTTGATCACACAAATTTTTATTGAACCAATTGCAACTATAATTCTATAATCTTATATAATCTTACCTAATTTCCCTGACCTTTGATTTCCGATCTAGTCGGTCCAACCGGCCGACCGCGAATCAGATTTTAAAACTATTTTTCAGAAGTGTGTCAAAAAGAATGTAAGATGTTAATATTAAAAACAAGTTTTTTGACGGATTAATCGGATCATATCTTAAAAAGATCTGATCAAACTTAAATAAGACATGTAATAGATCAAATTTAAATCTTTAAATTTTTAAACTTTGATTTGATCTATTTAAACAAAGTCCAGTTTGATCTGCCTATTCCACCATTAAAATACCATAAATTAAGAACATAAAGAGCAATAATTGATTAGCTTTGAGTGCGTCAGCGTCACTAAGAAGCTGTAAAGCAAAATCTTATTTTTTATGTGCAACTTGAGGATTGAAAGTCTTCACATTATATTATATAAAAAATGGAATTATCTTCGCATAATGCGATTTGATCGTAAATTATTTTATCTTTTAACACATTTTTAACTAGAATCAATTTTATAAAATTAATTAATTCAAAATCAATATTTTCACCGAAAGTACTTAATTATAGTCCGTATTTGTATAAATGAATATAATCATCTTTTGTACTCACTGAGTTTGTTTAATCAGGTCCCTTTGAGAAACTGATTCGAAGTATAAAGGTGAGAACACTATCAGGTCCTGAATATGTGAGAAAGGTGTCAGAAAATTGCATAGCTCATATAAAATCTGATGGATTATATGGTGATGAAGAAGAAAAAGCCATTCAAGAATTAAGAGGAGCTTTCAAAGATCAAAATTTTCCACCAGGTTCTGCTGCTTTTTACAGACAATCACCAAACGGAACATTAGCGGTTAGTATAATAAATACTTACTTACTTTTAACTCTTTAAATCAACATGTTTTAATAACTTATATTATTGATCACAGCTTAGTTTCTCCAAAGATGAGACAATACCTGAACATGAGCATACAGTTATTCACAATAAGGCGGTTTCGGAGGCGGTGTTGGAGACTATGATCGGCGAAATTCCAGTTTCGCCTGCGTTGAAAGAGAGTTTGGCTACAAGATTGTATGAGTTTATGAAGAATGACAACTTCAAAATCGGAAACTGAGAATTGTTTGCAGTTGTCTATGATCTTTAAGACAAAGTTCATAATCTTTAAATAATCCAAGTGACATCAATATGTCATAGGTTCAATGTTATTTTCTTTTTAAATTAATTGTCTTGTCTCTGCATTTTGTGGATTTGTATCTTATAATATGAATGGCTTGATAAAATGATAGAATGTTGCATTTCTTACCTGACCTTTTTTGGGAGAAAATATGATATGCACTGTTTTACACTGAATTGAAATCACCGACGTGTATTCTGCCAAATCACGTTTTTAATATTACAACTTGAAACAAATACAATACAATCTTTATTAGTACACTACAAAAGTCTTCAAGAGGTAATATAAAAGTGGACCTAAGATAAAATTTCCGCTTGGTCTTTATTGCAGAACAGACCTTCATCTTCTGTTTGGTGATATGATCACTTGTTAGCATTGCCAGCTTCTTTGAATATCTCAGATAATCTGGAAGCCAAACTCTGTTTTGCTGCAGGGGAGACACCGTGCGCGCCTATCATCGACTCAAGCACGGCTTGTGAAAGTAGTTTATTCTCTATAATTGCAGACTCAACTTCTGGAATGGATCCATCTTTAGAGAAACTTATCTGTTTACAATTAAAAAACAATAAGGAATTATGCAGAAGATATAATAAATTAGACTCGAGATTTTGGCGTTACTAACCGATAATGATCCTGATCCTTTGGGTGATACTGTGAAGAGAATAGAGGAGCCTGGTGGGAATGTTTCGTCTTTGAAAACAGAAACAAATTTGTCGATTGCTTTGCCTTCTTCTTCGGTATAAATTCCAAGAGACTTCCAAATGGCTAAACAATTTTCTGAAACTTTCTCGGAGTATTGTTGCCCCGTCAACGGCAAGATCATTGTCACCTGCATAAACTTCTCAAATGGACCTGAAACAAATAAGACTTTCTTAGTTTGCTAATAGAAGCTGCAAAGAGAGTTTCAAAGTATAACTTGGCAGTTAGCACACAACAAACCAAAGATAACTGATTTAACATCAGCGAACTAGTGTGTATGTGACTAATATTGCATCTAAGAAGAGATGATATTTATGTTTAGGGATGAAAATGCAACCTTTGAGTATGCGTGTGTTTGATTTTGAGTGATATGATTCCAACTAAGAGTGAGCTGAATGTAAAGTGATTTATATTTGAATGCATTTACATCAAAGTAAGTTGAACAATAATTTTTAGTGTAACAATCACATTTACTATAAGTATATATTTGGTTTCAAGTTTGGAGCATCCATAATTGATTCTCAACATGTAGAATTGATTTTGACATATTTGGTTGGTTGCTCTCAAGTAGAATTGATTATGTTTTTCATAATTGATTACACTTGAAGATAAGATTTACTATAACTTTTGAGTCTAAACATGATTTTACACCGAAATTTCCTATTCAACTCAATTTAACCGAAGTTTATACAAACATAAACCACTTATTCACTTTTCACCATAGAACCAAACACACGCGACCTAGCTTCGAGTTAGAAACAATTCTATCCAAAAGCAACTAAACATGTTAAAATCAATTTTCCTCATCCAAAATCAAATTTTCAGGCTCCAAACTTGGAACAAAACATAGACTAAGCCTAATAATGTTAGCTTCTTGTCCTTGTGAAGCTTCTCAAGTTAGTTTCCTATATAACTAAAATTTACATAATTTCTATCACCACAAAAGGGAGCTTCCTCTGGCTTAGCATGCTGAATGAAGAATGGTTTTCAGTTATTCAGTCAGACCAATAATCAACTTAACTAAATGCTAATACATAAGCACTTTCTATATATAAAAAAAGTCAAACTATGTTTTTGACAAAAAAAGTCAAACATTTTTCATACAAATAATAAACTTTTTTTATAAGCTATTATAGAAATAAGCTAAAAGCACTTTACAAACCCTAAACCCTAAATCAATCCAAACAGCTCAGATATTCACGGTAGAAGGTACCTGTAACGATGTCTCTGAAGAAGGGAACAGTTTCAGTCAACTCATGAACATCCTTACCCTTCCATTTCTGGGCGAGAAAGGGAACAGCGATATCCTGCAAATAAATAGCAATAGCGGTGAACTTGACGAATTGGTCTTGGATATGGAGACCTCTCTCGCCTGCACCGGCGAGGAAGAAGTTGTTGTCGGATCCCGGGGGTTTGACGGTGGGAGGGAATTGGTAGTTGTCGATCTGTAAAGCGGTTACCGAGGGTGTTGTCATTGGTAGGTAATTAATTGTAGAAAATAATGGTAAGATAATTGCAATGCAGGTTGTTGTGTTTGTGAATTGTGATGTGATGTGATGGTGATGGGTTATGATATATAGAAATGGAGGTGGTGGGTGGTAGGTGAATGAAGAAGAATTGGAAGTGGTGAATGGCGGGTACACGTACACCCAAAGTTCAGTGCACGGAATCAAAGCTCCTACCTACCATTTCACCTATATTTTAACACTTTTGATTTTAGTTTTAAGAAGAAACTTTTTTTTAAAGTCAACTATGTTAATTATTTGAGAGGAATGTTATATTGATATAACAAAAGGAAAATTCTATGGTAAAATCAATAAAATGACTTATATGGTCTACAACATTATTAGAGAGGAATGTTATATTGATATAACCAAAGGAAAATTCTATGGTGTACAATATTAGTGTGTATGTTCTATATATTTATTATAGATCAAAATCTTTAATCTTCTTCTTCATATTTAAATCTAGATTTTCATGTTTAAATGGTTCAAATAAATGAATTCATCATTAGAAATAGAAGTCTATCATGAATATGATTCTATAATTAATTTTTCATAAAATCTCATAATCAAGTCGGATCGAGCGTGTTTGTGTTCGATTTTTACGTCACTTTTTTGTTTCAATCTATCAAATTCACTACTTGTTTTGCAATTTTGAATGCATATTTAAAATCGTGGTGAAATTCTGGTTTCAATAATATATAATTTGTGAATTAATTCATTGATTTGGTGATTTCCGAAATGAACGCAAGAACACAAAAATGTCAAAATCTTGAATCCTAATTGTTTCAAGCATATGAATACACAATTAAAAGTAGAATTTCACCGCGAACACGATTCTATAATTAGTTTTTCATAAAACCTAATAACCAAGTCGGACGAGCATGTTTGTTTTCGATTTTCACGCCACTTTGTTTGCTTCGATCTATCAAATTCACATCTTGTTTTGCAATTTTGAATACACAATTAAAAGTAGAATTTCACTGTGAACACGATTCTATAATTAGTTTTTCATAAAACCTAATAACCAAGTCGGACGAGCATGTTTGTTTTCGATTTTCACGCCACTTTGTTTGCTTCGATCTATCAAATTCACATCTTGTTTTGCAATTTTGAATACTTATTTGAAATCATGGTGAAATTCGGTTCCAACAATATATAATTTGTGAATTAATTCATTGATTTCGTGATTTTCGGAATGAACACGAGAATAAAAAAATGGCAAAATCTTGAATCCTAATTGTTTCAAGCATATGAATACACAATTAGAAGCGAAATTATGAATACGGTTCTATAATTAGTTTTTCATAAAACCTTATAACTGATAAGTGCAAATTGTAGATATTTTTGTAGATATGTTTTATTGCACTTATCGATACTTTTTGTTAATATTGTACAAATAAAACCCAACTTTTTTTGTAAAAATGTATATTTAGTATATACTAGTATTTTTTGTGTATATATATTGTATCGTTTGATTGTTTTCCATTCATTTTGTAGGTATTTAAGAATTGTTGGAGCATTGAGTAATAAAGGCCAAAGGCTAAGCAATGATGAGAAAAATCATAAATTTGGTTGATATTTAGTCATTATTAGATAGAGCATTGAATAAGTTTTCCAACGTGTCGTACCTCAAAAAATACAATCCTCGCGAATGCGGTTGCGGTTGGGATGACATGAGAGTCACCACCTAATTTTGATTTATTCCCAAAGAGGGAAAGGGAAAATATAGATAAAACATATGGAGAAAGAAATACGACAAGGTTGTCACAACCATTGTCTGGGCTCGGAAGTCGGTTATGCAAAGGGAAGGTATTAACACCCCTTACATCTATCGTACTCGAGGGGAACCATCTAAGTTGTCACGCAAGAAAGGATGTTTATGCCTAATAAGTTACTTGCTAAATAAAGGTTGATTGATCCTAGGTGCTCGACAATGAGTGTAGTCTTTGTGTCTACATATTCTCTCGAGCAATGGGAAAGTCAGAGCTTTGTAGTTCAGCTAACTACGGGTGGTTGTTGATTTTATTTACCTTTCTTTCAAAAAAGGATTTAGGAGTCCAATTGCACTAAAGACTATGGTAGAGGTGACTATTTCGTTCAACGAGTCAAACGTCTTGCGTCGAAATAATCGGAGTGAGTAACGGGATATCCATTATCCTCCTTTCTACCACTTAAGGCTCGTGGCGTACAATTCTTCTCATAATTTTAAAGTGTTTTATTACCTAAGACCACTTGACGTTGGATCAAGGGTTTGTCTCTAAAAGAGACGTCTTGGTTAAAGGAAAGGTCGGTGGCGAGGCACAAAATGCTCGACTTATAAGGGTGAATGCAAATGGAGTTTAAAAGTTGATGGTTACGTTGGATCGATTCCTAGTCCCTAAGACGACGCCTAGTAAATGAAACCAAAACCTAAGGAAAGTGCGAGTGTGCATGAGTGAAACCACTTGGCGTTGGATCAAGGGTTCGAAACAAGGGGAAATGCTACATCGTTGACCCCTTGAATCACCCCAACAGTGGTATCATGAGCCTTTTGTTTCGAGTGAAGGGACTAGCTTACTTGTATCGAAACACTTCCTGCATGTGTGGGTAGAAGGTGTTATGTTGAAGAGTGTCAATGATGATACAAGTTTATATGGAAGAGATAGCTTCCACTTTATGGGGGAAATTTAGTATAAACTCACACTTGATGGGGAGTATTGAGAATCAAGTGTGAGGAAGAAGTCCTACATTGATTAGAAAAGTGAGGATTGAACATTATATAAGTGAGAGAACTCACACACCTATCACCTTAAGGTAATAGGTGGTTATATGGTGTGTCTCCCACAAAGATGTGTCCCAATTAGGAATGCTCCCCGTTTGATCCCTCGAATCTCCCCAAAAATTAGTTGGGAGAAGACATTGCATTACGATGAAGATGATTGAAACGAAACCTTATTTGGTTGTGGAGAGTTCTGAAATTGTGTCCTAAAGAATAAAAAGGTTCTACTTCGGTTTGTGCAACTCCCTTGCACGTGCCTACTAAATCCCGTAAGTTAGCCCTTGATATTGGAAGACCCATCCACGCATAGAACCCATCCATCTGCAACCTCCTCCTCTGCTGGCGCACTTAGCTCCACCACAAAGTCAACCAAAGCTTAAGATTTAATGATATTCCTTGGAACAAAGTCAATGTCATAAATTTGGCTTCCTTAAGATTTGTTTGACGGGGTAATTGTTCCTGGCCGTAACGTGATGTCCCTAAAAGTAATGCCTTAGCTTCCGGGAAATAACTATGACGGCTAAAGCTATCCATTCTATATTTTGGTATCTGAGCTCCGCGCCCTTTAAAACTTTGCTGACAAAATAAACTAGCCACAACTTGCCACCATCTTCTTGAATTAATACTGAGCTAAGTGCTTTGTCTATGACTGATAGATACATAACTAAAGGTGCGTTATCTTTAGGTTGGGTTAAACTATGAGTTGCCGATAAGAAGCGATTTACGGCCCGGAAAGCCTCTTCAAAGGCTTCATTCAATTTGAAGGCCTTAAATTTCCTTAAATCACTAAAGAAGTGTATGAATTTATCTCCCGCACACGATAGGAAGCGGGATAGTGTTGCTAGCCTGCCAGTCAACTGCTGAACTTCCTTCTTATTACTCGGGCTCCTCATATTTATCATGGCCTGGCATTTATCTGGGTTCTCTTTTATTCCTCGGTTGGTGAGCATAAACCCTAGGAATTTCCTGGCTTGAACTCCAAAAGTGCACTTGTCTGGATTTAATCTCATATTATGTTCCCTTTTTGCCGCCAAGGTTTCTTTTAAGTCCTTGATATGTGAGCAGTTACCTGTTATGATTACTATATCATCCACATATACCTCTAGATCTTGTCCGATTTGGTTAGCAAACACTTTATCCATCAGCCTCTAATAAGTAGCCCTTGAATTCTTGAGGCCAAATGGCATGACCTCGTAATAGTAGTTGTTTTTGATGAGTCATGAAAGAGGTTTTTGGCGCATCAATAGGGTTCATACGAATTTGATTATAAACTGAGTACTCATCCATGAAGCTAAGTAATCTAAATCTGGAATTCACATCAATGAGGCAATCTATGTTAGGAAGTGGATATGGATCTTTAGGACACACTTTATTAAGTCCGTGAAGTCCACGCACATCCTCCACTCTCCTGACATCTTTTTTACCTTAACTACATTTCATAACCAAGTTGGATACTTGACTTCTCTAATGAACTCAAGTTGCAACAATTTTTCCACCTGTTCCATGACCGCCTTTCTCTTCTCTTCGCCTTCTTTCTCTTTCTTTGCGAAACGGGCTTGACACTGGGATCAATCTCTAAATGGTGACACATAAAGTTTGGATATATTTCAGGCATGTCAAAGGGTTTCCAAGCAAATAGGTCAACTTTGTTTCTCAATGTTTTCACTATTTCCTCTTCTTCCTCGGGGTGTAAGTTGACACCGATGTGTGTGATTTGCAAAGGTAACTGCCCAATTTGAACCCGCTTTTTTCCTCATCAGGGATTATGTTTTCTTCAACTGAATCATCGCACAGATCAATATCAACCATCTGAATATTAAGCTTTTCCTTGTGACATATTCCTGCTGTTGAATCCTTCTTTCTTAGCTTCAGGTTGTCTTTATAGCATTTTCTGGCCAATCCCTGGTCGCCCTTTATAACTCCTACCCGACCTCTGCCGAGTGGAAACTTCATAGTCAAATATAAAGTTGACAAGGAAACTTCCAAATTGTTGAACGATGGTATCCCTATGATGATGTTATAGGGAGATAGTGCATTGATGATAAAGTACCTTACCATAACCGTCTTTGCATTATCCGGGTCACCAAATCTAGTCGGTGAGACAATATATCCAAGCATATGTACTTCTATCCCGGAGAACCCCACCAAACTACCCTTGAAAGGCAATAGTTTGGCGGGATCCAACCTCATACCGAGGATAGCGTCCCAATACAAGATGTTTGTAGAACTCCTAGGATCTATCAGCACTCTCCTCATAATCCATTATCCAATTAACACTTTAATAACTATGGGATCATTTTCATGCGCCAGAATGCCCGTGGCATCCTGTTTAGAAAATGTCACCTCATGAAGTTCAATATTGCCTTCTTTCTGTAATATTTGGTCAATGTGCGTGACCATTCTTACATACTTTTCTGGGAAGAATTTGTTTCTCCTCCACCCGCGAATCCTCTTGTTATCGTATTTGCTGAATGAAGGATAACATTTTTCGAATGCAATGAATCTGCCCTGCTTGCGTGAATCTCCATAAGATAAATATCGTCGTTGCTCCGGTTGAGTTGTGAATATGATAAGGGGTGGTCTGGGAAGACTTTTACCAGGCCCCATTATGGGCGCCAAATGTTCTGGCCAAATTTGGTCAGAACACCAAAAGTGCTAGACCTCCATTCTAGGATCAAGGGAATGCTACGCCAACTATTTTGTTTCGTAAGTTTGGGTATTTGAGAGTAGTGTTATGAAGGCAAGTCTCAAGAAAAAGTGTCTTGTTTATCCCTCAGTTGGGAGACCCTTATATAATCATCTTCACAATGAGAAGTCATTAAGTGATGTTTATTCCCCTCCCCTCTTCACGGACTCTCTCCTCTTAACTCTCCCATCATTACTTGTCATGAAAGCAAAGCTCAGTAACGCCCCTCATTGATGAGCCGTAACCATTACACCTTTTGCTTTACCTCATTACACCATGCTTAGGGTGCGAATTACACATCAATATCCATCTCCATACTATCCTGCTTTAGCCGTGTAACAACTCTGAGCATGAAATACATTCGAGTTATTGTCATTATTCCCCCTCATTCCACTCTTGAAAACCTAACTCTGGCTCCCAAGATCTAACTTCATAGCCCGGTAAAAAGTACATTTGGGTATGAACAAGAAGCATGTTGTGCTATTAGTTTCTCATCATGAATTATTTATGTACATTTTTACATCTTATTTTTCTTGGTGAATATGTTTTGCAGATGTTTGTATTCATGTCATTTTGTGTATATGTTGAATCTTACGTGTTTATATCTTTGTTATTTCTGTGTAACTTCTTCTTTTTTGATCTAATTGTTTGATCTTTTAGGCTCCTTACTCCCTATCTCTTTTTTATTTTCAAAGGGAGGGGAGACGTTTTAATGAGTATATCCATTTTACCATCTTATGCAAGTGTAGCGCCACGTTTCAGGAAGAGCTTTGCTTATGTCGACTCAATTATATTACAAATTTCCAATCACCGAAAAGGGGGAAATAAAATTACTCCAAAGGTATCCCTAAAAATGGCCTTGTTATTTTTCATTAAAAATTGTTTTTTCAGGCATAAAACGGACATTTGACTAAAAATGAATGCATGATGTTGATTAGAACCAATTATTTTGTGACTCAAATCAAGAAATCATGTCAAGCATGATTCGAATCATGCAAGACCTTGATTGGAATAATGAAACTTTTTTTCTAGACGTTCATTTGGAAAACATGATTGGAATCACACAGATATATACATGATTAAAATCATAAAGTGTTTTTGATTTGAATCATGGTTTGGTTTGGTTTGAAGCATAAGAGAAATTTTTTGTTTTGAAATAAGTTCTAGAAGCTTGATTCGAAATTATGATTGAGTGTGAGTAGAATAAGTGAGCAAAATTTTAAATTCCTTATTTACTAGATTCATTTCAATCATAAGTCTCTAAAACCAATGATATAATTTGTAAACGAATATATGAAATATTGGGGGATGCGGAAACCTTAAGCGAGTGATTAAACAAAATTGATTGTTCTAGTTTTGGATTATGTAATGCTTTAATATATTTGTTTTGACCATAACAACTCCCACTTGGTGGTCTCTTTTGTTTTATGACAAAGTAATATTAGAAAGACAATCGGCCTAGCCTTATTAGAGTTGAGATAACCAGACTAGATTTTACAAGGCAGAAATGAGAATGTGCTATGAACATGAGAAGGATTCAAAAGGTGAAAATGTTCACATAACATCAACAACATTCATTGGCAGTTCCTCAATCTGAGTACTATAATATTGCTCAATATCTCTCATGATCGCGACTTCATGACTTTTGACAAAATTTAATGCAACGCCCTGCATTGAATGAGAGAAATAGGCAGAGTTATAAGTAATAGAAAGTTAGATCCATGAGAGAGCAAGCATGTATAAAAACAATTCCAATACCTTTCGTCCAAAACCCCTAGAACGACCAATCCTATGAATATACAACTCTCGATTATTTGGAAGGTCATAATTGATAACCATTCAAACCTGATAAAAAAAGCTAGTGCATGATCAATATCAACAATAATAAATAACTCCAAGTGTGATTCAAAAGGAAACAACAGACTAGTTAGTAAGTTAGTCAATCAGTCAAAAAGATAGTTTAACTATGAACATACCTGTTGTACATCAAAACCACGAGCCCAAACATCTGCGTTACCCCTCTTTCTCTTCCTCTCTTCTCTCACCCGCTTTCTATTTTCATATACGTTAAAACCTTTCTTCATCTCCTCAATCCTAAATCGACTGTCATCCCCCTTTCTACCCATGGGCGGACACACGTTTAGGCTGAGTGTGGCTATAGCCACACCAGTTTTTTTTTATAAATAATTTATATTATATATATATATATATATATATATATATATATATATATATATATATATATATATATATATATATATATATATATATATATATATATATATTAAAAATTATTATTAGAATAATTAATTTTTTTATATTATTTATAAATATAGAATAAATTAATAAAAAAACAAATATTATTTACTCATCTCTCTCTCTCTTATTGTAACTATTTCCCTAATTTTCTCTCTCTCATAATAGTTTATTTTTCTCTTTCTCTCATATCTCACGATCTGTCGTGCTTGAATCTTCTTCTCATATTTTTCAATCTTTTATTTTCTTTCGCTAATTTTTTCACTTGGGGTGGTTGCATTTATTTATGGTTGATTGAAAAACAAAGGTAAAGTGAGTATTTCAAATTTACCTTATTCTTTTATCTATTTTTAGACGAACCCTAAAACCCCAATTTGTTTAAAAAATAAATTTTCTCAATTTTTCATAAATGATTTCCTTTATAATCAATTGATTTTATTGTTCTCTTTATAGTTTGAATAACTATTTTAAATTAATCCATTGTTCTCTTTATAGGATGAAGAAATTTTTTCTTGTGCTTTCTAGAGACAAGACTACTTCTTCAGCAAACCTAGAGACACGATTACTACTTCGGAAAAAAAAAATTGAATAACTATTTTAAATTATTTCATTGTTCTCTTTAAGGGGTCATTTCTTGAGTTGGTGGATATTCTAAAAGAAATTAATCTAGAGATTGCTAGTGTAATAGATTCTATTTCGAGAAATAACCTAATGATTACCCCTAAGATTCAAAAGGATCTTGCTGCTGCTTGTGCATATTAAATAACTCAACAAATTATATGTGATATTGCGGATGATGTCTTTTGTGTTTTGACTGAACTTTTACCATGTGTTTTATGTTTGAGTCCTTCATCGTCATTTGTAGCTTTTAATGTGAAAATACTATTGAGGATGGTTGGACTTTTAATATAATTTAATTCATACTTGCTTTCATGTTTAGCCACACCAATATATAATGTCTGGATCCGTCCTTATTTCTACCTCGTCTTCGTTTCTCCTTCCTCTACTACTATGAAAAGGTATATTTTTTAAGGTCAGTTCATATATACTTGCGGGTTATGGTTTTCATTTGATTCTTTTTTGCGTTTTTATAGTTTGAACAAATGGGTTTGATTTTGTTTGGGTAAAAAAAACGTTTTTTTTGTTGTTTTTGTTTTGGATTAGATAAAGGTTTTGATTTGATTGTGTTCTGAGATCTGATTTTAGTTTATGTTTGTGTTTTACTGTGAAAGTTTGAAATTTTTTAATTTCAATGTGGTTTTTAGGTTTGGTATTAGGTTTGATATTTCCAGGGGTCTGTTTGAGGATTTTGGGTTTTGGTTGAGTAGTTGCATCATATTTTTAAACTTTGTGGCTCACCTTCAAATTGAGGGACAACAATTACTACTCTGAAAATTGAGGTATGTTGGTTTTGGTGTATACAACTACTGCTCTGATTAAGATTAAGTCATGTCCTTTTGTATTTGTCAGAACGCTTACTACTCAATCTAATGCATCATATCATCTAAATATTTATGATTATGGTGTCGGTCATGCTCGATTACCCAAATGAGTTCCTAACACATAGATGGATATTATGGTAGCTTAAATCAATAGGGACCAATCTTCATCAGCTCACTAAGTTTTGAGAGTAACAGGAAAATCTATGGACCATTTGGAGTTATACAAGGAACATACTTTTCCTTGCCGGTGATAGGAGCTAAGATTGTTGGATTCCATGACATATATGGTAGGCACATAGATGCCATTGGAGTCCATTTGAGGTACTATCAGTAGCCAAAACCATCAAAACATTATCAAACTCACAGAACAATATAACTAACACTACTGAGAATGTTGGTTATTCTGTAATACAAGGAAGTGTTAGCCAAGGCTTTGATATTGTTGTTGTTGTAATACAGAAAGATAGTTTTGTCAAAGCTTCACCAACCAATAATATTTTCTCCTATAAAGAACCTAACAACATTGAACCAAAAGTAAAGGTAAGAAAAATACTGTTCCTTGATGTTTTTCTCAACTTTTTCATGTTTTAGTGTTTGCAACAAATGAAACTGAAAAATCTTCACCGACTTCAAATAGTTTCGATGGTGAAGGCACCATCAATAGTTGAAGGTATTCACATATGGACATTTTGGTAATTCTTCCTTCTAAATTAGCATCACTTGAAGAGGTAATTCTTAAGTCAATCAAAAGGTGTATTTAATTTGATGTTCAAATAACACAATTGGACATAATTAAATGATATCAACAGTTATTTAACACATACATCAGTTAATATGAAACTTGCCAATCTATCTGTCAAATTATTTTATATTATTTTCAGTGTTCTGTCGATTTAGAGGGAGTTTCATGTTTTACTGCACCTTCATGTTTTATGTTGTGAAATTTGAACATGGTCTCAAGAAGCATGTTGTGACACGGAAGACAATAAATTAATTTTTTCACAATTATATAAAAAAGTTAATGAAGTAAAACGGGACACAACTAATTAGATTCAAACAAGAAAACATTGATAAATATTGCTCTAAAAAATAAAAATGTCTAAAATTTTGATTATTATGTATTTCAATTTTTGATAGTAATATTTAAAATGTGAATGAAATACTTTATATATAAAGTGACACGAGATACAATAAATTAGATCAAAACAAAAATACATGTATAAATATTGTTTTTAATGTACATTTGAATATAATTAAACTATCAAGATGTCTGAATATTATATCTCATTGGATCTTCTACTAATGTTCACATAACATCAGCAACATTCATGGGCAGTTCCTCAATCTGAGTACTATAATATTGCTCAATATCTCTCATGATCGCAACTTCATGACTTTTGACAAAATTTAATGCGACGCCCTGCAATGAATGAGAGAAATAGGCAGAGTGATAAGTAAATAGAAAGTGAGATCCATGAGAGAGCAAGCATGTATAAAAACAATTCCAATACCTTTCGTCCAAAACGTCCAGAACGGCCAATCCTATGAATGTACAACTCTCGATTATTTGGAAGGTCATAATTGATAACCATACAAACCTGATAGCAAAAGCAAGTAGTGCATGATAAATATCAACAATAATAAATAACTCCGAAGGGAAACAATAGACTAGTTAGTTAGTTAGTCCGTCCTATGAACATACCTGCTGTACATCAAGACCACGAGCCCAAACATCAGTTGTTATTAATAAACGAGTTGTTCCAGCACGGAATTCCTTCATTATTGCATCTCTTTCTCTCTGAGGCATGTCACCGTGCATTGATGACACGGTGAAATTATTGGTATACATTTGTTTGGATAACCAGTCCACCTGTACCAAGAGGATAAACATAATAAGACCTTCATCCTTAAATATATGATATGAAACAGATATTGACTAATTATAGGACGAAACTGTTTACCTTTTGCTTGGTGTTGCAGAATATAACAGCTTGAGATATAGTAAGTGTGTCGTAAAGATCACAGAGAGTATCAAACTTCCATTCCTCCCTCTCGACCTCAACAAAATATTGCTTGATGCGCTGTTAATGTCATGAATAATAATGTCAATATCAATGGGGAAGGATGTAATTTCATGAATAATAATATCCAGTCCAGTTAAAGTTGAAAAAAAAAAGAGTTTGCTTAATTACCTCCAAAGTCAATTCGTCACGTTTTACAAGGATCCTCACAGGATCAGACATGAACTTATTTGTCATCTCCAATACATCATAAGGTAAAGTAGCAGAAATCAAGACAACCTGAAGATCAGGTGGGAGATATCTGTACAAATTATAAATTTGATCTTTAAACCCTCTGCTCAGCATTTCATCAGATTCATCCTGTAGCAACAACAAAGAAAAAAAATGAGAATCATTGAATGAACACATGACACAAAAAAAAAAGAAAAAAAAAGAGAATCATTGAATGAACACATGACACAAAAAAAAAGAAAAAAAAAGAATAGAAGTAATGAAATACCAAAAATAGCAACTTGATAGCTCTTGTGCGCAATGATCTCCTTTTGATCATGTCACAGACTCGACCAGGAGTTCCAGACACTACATGAACTCCCTGTTCAAGTTTCCTTATGTCTTCTCCCACACTATTACCTCCAATGCAAGCATGGGATCGTATATTTGTGTGATCCCCAATAGCCGATATGTTATTTTCAGTTTGAGAGGCAAGTTCCCTAGTAGGAGACACAATTAAAGCCTGCACCCTGTTGTTAAGTCAAAACACACCATTCAATGAAACCATAAAAAACCCTAATGGATAAATTCAACTAAAACCATAAAGAAACTCACTCATTGATGGATGTGTCGATGACATGGCAAACAGTAAGGGCAATCATGGAGGTCTTTCCGGTTCCAGATTGAGCCTGAGCGATGACGTCACGACCCTGAATGATAGGCACAATGGCACGTTGTTGAATCGCCGACGGTTTCTCGAAACCATGTTCATAGATCCCACGAAGTAAATCGTCTTTTGTTATCATCTCCTCGAAACTTCCGATCGCCTTCACACCGAATTCCATAACCTCTGTTAGATCTTTTCAATTTCAATCGCTTGGCTTTATCCAACCTATTTTCCTCTTTTTATAAGGCAATCCATCCGTTGCTTGCGGAACAACTTACCAACCTATCTATCTAACCCTAATATCATTTTTAATTATTTCAAATTTTCAAAAGATTCTATTTTTAAATATTCATTTTTTATTTTTTTTTATTTTAATTCTTATTTTTAATACTTTTCAAGTGGATTTCTTTTTAAATATATATAGCTTTTTAATTGTTATTTCATAAAAGTACGATTCTATTTTTAAATATTCATTTTTTATTTTTTTATTTTAATTCTTATTTTTAATACTTTTCAAGTGGATTTCTTTTTAAATATATATAGCTTTTTAATTGTTATTTCATAAAAATACGATTCTATTTTTAAATATTCATTTTTTATTTTTTTATTTTAATTCTTATTTTTAATACTTTTCAAGTGGATTTCTTTTTAAATATATATAGCTTTTTAATTGTTATTTCATAAAAGTACGATTCTATTTTTAAATATTCATTTTTTATTTTTTATATTTTAATTCTTATTTTTAATACTTTTCAAGTGGATTTCTTTTTAAATATATATAGCTTTTTAATTGTTATTTCATAAAAGTACGATTCTATTTTTAAATATTCATTTTTTATTTTTTTTATTTTAATTCTTATTTTTAATACTTTTCAAGTGGATTTCTTTTTAAATATATATAACTTTTTAATTGTTATTTGATAAAAGTACGATTCTATTTTTAAATATTCATTTTTTATTTTTTTATTTTAATTCTTATTTTTAATACTTTTCAAGTGGATTTCTTTTTAAATATATATAGCTTTTTAATTGTTATTTCATAAAAGTACGATAGATGGGTCTTTTATATTAGCTTTTTAAGATTTTTCATGTAATTATATATATAATAAGCAATCCAAAACTTTTTTTATCTTATTTAGTAGCTTTTTTTTATTATAATTATCATAACAATCCAAAAAAAAATTTCAATAAACAAAATATATTTCTAGGATACAAATGGGTATCCTAACCCGTATATAAAACTGTCTCTATCTAAAAATTTATGAGGTCTACAAAAAATCCTAAGGAACATTCAACCATTCATAATAGTTACAAATATTTGTATTTATATGTTTCTTGTCTATCCACTACCAAGAAAAATAATAATTTTATGAGTAACGATATCAAAATCCCAAAACTCTTACATGAACATATGATATTGTTCTAGAAGACCACAAAACCCAACAAATAATCAACCACAATCCAACCGCAATTTTAACTGCAATATGCTTCGATACCAACCCTGCAATCCAATTCCTCAAGTGTCCAAGATGATTTCCAATATAGATTTCTTCCATGCCCAACCAATTGCATACAAAATTCCATATCAAATGAGAGTTGTGACACTTAAATAACAAATGTTCTACAGATTCTTCATGTAAAAAAAATGGACATACCAATTCGTGAGAAATTGTAATCACACCACGCCAACGAAGATTATCAGGTGTCGGAAGTTTATTATGCATTAATCTCCAACTAAATACAATTGCCTTAATAGGAATCAGAGCTAACCAAATGAGCTTGAAAGTCGCCCTTAAATCATCATGAAGAACCACGGTCGACTGAGATTGCAGACCCTATTGCAGCAGTGAAAACGCTGACTTCACAGAGAAGTTCCTGCTGCTATCCAGCGGCAAGGAAAAAACAGTAGACACCTCTGAACTAATAGTCATCCGCGCTACTGTTTCGAGCAGTTGTTCCCTGCGATGAAACAAAATATCCATCCCTGCATCAATAATATATTATATGTTTCAAATCCATTGTCCTTCCTTAAAATAACCATTATCCACAACAAAACTGCCTTGATTTGCGGCAAAACTCCACAAGTCATATTGTTGACGTCCCAAACATCGTTCACATTCCAAAGTAATTACTTAGTTTTATTTTGACCTTTCATCTCGCCCGGATGACAAGGGATGTTTTATAGGGCTTACTTGCTATAAATTATCCTCTTCACTTAGCCCAAAGTGACAGAGTTTTGTTTTATAGGGTTGTATGTTTCAAAAATCGACAAATAATAAATAAAATGTCATTCTGTATTTCTGCACTTGTTGCTGTTCTCTCCATTTTCTTTTTCAGAAAATGGTAATCCCTAAATGTATTTTCTCAATATCATCTCTTAGATTAACTATTTAAAACCCCATTAAAACATGTGGTCCAATGCCTTCTCCCAACTTTGAGTTACCGGTATTCGAAGCAGAAGAGGAAGATGGCAACAAAATTCCAGAAGAGATCTGCAGATTGATCAGACACGAGGAGAATTCCATTCAACCTTACACAAAACCATTGGAAATGGTCAATTTGGGTTCAGAACAGGAAAGAAAGGAAGTCAAGATCGGCGCACTACTCATTTCGGCTGAAAGGAAAATTTTGATCTCATTACTAAAAGAATTTCCCAATGTATTTGCTTGGTCCTATCAGGACATGCCAGGGTTGGATACCGACATCGTGGAACATCATTTACCATTTAAGCTAGAATGCTCGCCAGTTAAGCACAGATTGAGAAGAACTCATCCAGATATGGCTATTAAAATCAAGGAAGAGGTACAAAAGCAAATCGACGCATGATTTCTCGCCTCTTCAGAATATCCTCAATGGTTGGAAAACATTGTGCCAGTACCTGTAATACCTCAAAATTTTCCCTCTCATTTTCTCAACATTTTGCATAGCATTTGGCATAAACAAATTCATGAAATTATCAAAAACATTGCATCATGTTCATCATAGCTGAGGCATAGGTATATGACCAATGATTGGAGCAATTGAAGGTTATACAAAGACAACCAAGGAGCTACAAAGCTTCTCAACCTTGTGCAAAGGGTTCACAACGTCCCACGAGTATTCATTTGAAGCCATAAGTCCCAGAAGGAAGGGTATTTGATCAGAGAAGTCAACTAGATTGAGGAAAAGGTCAACATTTGAATTCTTGAGGTCAAGGCCATGAAATTATGGTTACAAGGGTCTTAGGGGCCAAGTTTGATTAAGAAAGGATGAAGAAATCAAAGGAAAGAACATTTTTTTGAGATTATGCATCGATATATACGAGTTTTGTATCGATACATATTTGTTGTGTAGTTTTGGAAATGGACTATGTATCGATACATACGAGGGATGTATCGATGCATGATAGCCAAAAAATTCAGTATGCATCGATGCATGCAGTCTATGTATCGATACATATCAGTTAAAAAACTGACATGTATCGACTCATATGATGCATGTATTGATGCATAGTCGATTCTCCTTGTTGGAAATTGTCAATGCTTCAGTATGCATCGATGTATACAGCCATGTATCGATATATATTAGTTAAAAAACCAACATGTATCGATTCATTTGTGTTATGTATCGATGCATGAGGTTGTTTTTCTGCTAAACAGTGTTTGTATGATACACAGAAAGGGGCAATGACAATTTTGTCTTGGGGCTGTGTTCAAGAGTGAATTATGCACATACTAAAGCTCATTTAACTTCACATCAAGCGTCAACCATTGCTGGTAATTTAGAATGTGTCCTCACTATAATAATCATGGGTTGGTGTACATTGGATTCATTGGTTTCAAGTTGCATTTGGCATTTGTTTTTGTTGCATCAGCAGGCTATCATTAAGTGTATGCAGGACCACTTTAATTGTTATGCATTTCATGACCAAATGGGAAAACTGAAGCTCCAACCCTTGGGCAATCAAGCTGGCGTTTTACTTCACTAATCTTCACCATAATTGACATGTTCCCTACAGCATTGGATTAATTTCAACTAAAGAAGATTCTAGAAATCCAGCTGGCATAACTGTCATAACAAACTTCACTCATTTAACTAACTTCACTCAGTTAACCAAGGCTTGTTAACTCTAGTTATAACTGTTAACCAGAGGTCCAATGCTCTATAAAAGGATGAGTGGTGATAGAGTTTAGGGTTCAGCTTCATTTCTCACTTAAATCACACCAAAATCCTCCAAATTTGGCTCTGTATTTTCTCTGCAAAATCTCTGCAGTTTGAAGGATTAAGCTTCCACAACCATATCATTGATCTTCTTCTTCCTTGTGCTTCTTCAAGCATCATTCACAGTGCATTTTCATGGAGATTTGAAGCTGGAAATTTGAATTTACATCATCACAACAACTCTGCATTTTGGATTGGACAAGCTAAATCATCATCCAACAAGCTTCATTGAGCCTCAATTCATCACCAGCATCATGATTTGCAGCATATACATGGAGTTTATTGCTTGAATCGGCAAGAATTCACTTCTGAATTTTTCTGCATCTTCACTAATTCTTCAAGATTCTTCTTCAATAGAGTGTTTATTTCACTCTCCAAAGGATCAAGATCAATCAAGGAAGCCATAGGAACCTCCCCTCTGGAATTCTTCAACTGTTAACACCACTGAATTTCGGGTTCTTATCCTAATTTTCTTACTTGATTCCATTGTTTTTTTGTTGTTGTTTTGCGTTGTGTTGAGCTTAATAGAAGCAATGTGACCTCTGTTTAGTTGATAGGCTTCCTAGAAGCTTAGATTCAATTTTTAGGTTGGAAATGTTTGGCTTCGATTAGCATTATTCATGAACCTTGAGTGAAAACTAAGCCTATATATGTGATCAGTGCAAGGAGACGAGTTCAACCATGGTCTTATTTTCAATTTTAGTGAAAATATTTGTCATACCCTTACCGGAGCTTACCGGAGAAGATGACCGGAGTTTTGCTCCGAAGACCGGAATAGTAGTTTTAGCATCAAGAGGAGAACATAACACAGCCATTAGATTACTTTGATCCAATGCACCAGATTCTGCCACCACATTAATGAGTCACGTGTTTTCTTTTGTGAACAGTTTATTAGCTTTCTACTTACACCCCTGCGTGTGCACATTCAGCCCATTTCAGCTTATTTTATTGCTTTTCAGACCCCCCAGGCCCATTGGCATTTAATTCTTTTATTTCTTTTCCTCATCTTATTACCATTTCCATTTTCAATTTTATAAAATACCAAAACTCATCCAAAAATCCTAAATAAATTCACACATGTTCTTCATCATTTTCTCTAATTTTCCACATTTTTTAATTCCATTTTTGCTATATTTTCGAGTCAGAATTAATTTTGCAATTAATTTCTTCCATATTTTTTAATTCCATTTTTGCTATATTTTCGAGTCAGAATTAATTTTGCAATTAATTTCTTCCACATTTTCCTTATTCTGGACCAATCTTTTTGTATAATTTTTTTATCCTAAACCAAAAATTATATAAAGTCCATTCTTTTTGCCCTATCCAGAGGACTCACCAAACCTCCAAAAAATAATTTTTGATCAATTTTTAGGTCTTGTTTGGTCTTCTTTTGAACCCATTCTTTTGCATTGATCCATATGAACCATAATTCAATTCTAGCATTTACTTGACTAGGCAAAAATATGAATCTTTGTGAGATTTTTTAGAGTTGAATCATATTCCTGATTGTGATCTTGGATATTAAATTTCATAATTTTTCTAGGTTATTCGGTATTTTCTCTTAGTGTCTTGAATCATAAGTCACTTTTTTTGTCCTTAACCATCATGTGTTTCTCACCATTCCATTTGTGATCATTTTTGGGAATCCATTTCTATTTTAACTTTTCATTAAACCCTTGGTTTTTGTATGAGAAGTTAAAACTTCATTGTTCATGTTTGGTTTTATTTCTAAGTCATTTTTTTTTCTTACTTTGAAAATCATGTTTCCACATTTCTTCCTTCATCTTTCATTCTTATGTTTGAACCTTCATAACTTGAATCTCTTCTTCCCCATTTGTTTTAATGTCATTGAAAATTCCATTTAGTGTTAGGTTCTGGACTTTACCTTCATCCTTGACCCTTAGAATTTGACTTTAGGCTTAGAAGTTCATTAGTGCTTTATTAGCTAGTGTGAGTTCTTCTTTGAATTTTACCATGCTATAATTGTTCAAACTGCTTCATCATGCTAACATTCGTATTGTAGGGGGAAGATTAAGGTATGCATTACTTCATTCTCATCTCTTATACATTTTAATTGTGTTTGCCTTATCACCTTGTGCTTTGATCTTAGGCTTTCCCTTTTGCTCTCTTAGAAACAACTTATCTTCCTTAGGAAGTAAGTTGGGTTCTAATTTTGTTTTCTTATTAGGTTTAGAATACCTCATTAACCATAGGATATCCATTGAGTGAATAACTTAGGGTTATGTCTTAGTCCCCCTTAGTTTTGTCCTTTCTCCATTTGAGTTTTCTTCTCTCATCTTTAAACAAAATCAAAAAGACATTTAATAAAGGCTTGGAGTGATCTCTTGTGTATAGCCTTATTCCATGGGGCACTCATATTCATTCCATCTTGGAATAGTATGGGCTTGTCTAGCATGATGTACAAGTCTAATCATGATACTATCTTCACAAAGAAAACATAAAAAAAATTCTTCAAAAAACTACAAAAAAAAACATCTAATAAGTTCAACAAGCTAGTGAACTTAGACCCTAATCCTTGGAATCAAGTCTTGGATAAATTCTCCTTACTTGGTGTGTTTGTTCTACTATTCCATCTTGGAATGTAGTAGCAAGTATACATTCCATGAAAAAGAGTTTGAATTCACTTCCTTGTGCCAAATTCACAAAAACTCTTAAAAGACAAACAACAAACAATAAGCGACTTTCCTACGAGTCTTCTTCTCTCATCTCATTCACTCTAAACGTGAACTCGCGACGACTTGTCTCGCATGCAAGAGGGTAAACTCACTCGTACCAGAAGAGCCTGCAACACCTGAGCATAGACATACGCAGTTCCAACAATAAAAAACACAAACAAATAGTTCCCGCCTTAGTTAGGCGAACTACGTCGACTCTGATCCTCATTTTCCTGATGAGGTGCGTAGGCAGCGGGGTAGGTCCCGTTCGAGCACATTCTTTATTTTCCCTACATTTCCCCCTTTCTTTTTGTTCTCTTTTTCTAGTCCTTTTTCTCATTTCAATTGCCATTCCAGTTAGCGGTTTTATTCAGTAGCAACTTTATTTCTCACCCTTTGAAACAAACAAACAAGCGTGGATCCCGTCGGGTACGGAGGACGTTTGGGGTGCTAATACCTTCCTAGGTCGTAACCGACTCCCGAACCCAGATTTTTGGTTCACAAGACCTTGTCATTTCCTTCTCTCTTAGGTTTGTGCAGCATTACCTTTCCCGTTCCTTCGGGATAAAAATGTCTGGCTGGCGACTCTACCTTTTTCGCGCCACTTTCGTGTTTGTACTAGGATGAAAATCCCGGGAACGATAGTACCAAAGAAGGACTGAAAAGTCAGAATGTGCGTAGACTACAAGGACCTCAACAAAGCTAGTCCAAAGGAAGACTTCCATTTACCACACATCGACATGCCGGTAGACAACACAACAAAGTGCAAAGTATTTTCCTTCATGGATGGATTTTCGGGCTACAACCAGATAAATATGGCACCTGTGGACATGGAGATCACATCTTTCATTACACCCTGTGTCATACCCTAAGTTTTGACCAAAAATTTTCATTTTTTTTGTTCATTTTTAGACGTGTTTTCGTCGATTTATCAAAAATTGATTACTTTGCATTTTTAAGTTAAAACATTCATTTCATCATCACAATTGTCATCTTTTATTTATTAGAATTTGTTTCTTTTAAATAAGAATGTTTGTTGTGTTTTAATCATTTTTGTATAGATCTTTTAGAATTTGATCCAATCTTAAAATTTTAGTTAGAATATTTTGTCACACTTTGTAATTTAGTTATACTAATCTCTAAGCTAATGTAATTTTAAAAATGTGAGTTTAGTTTATGTTAGATTGTTTAGAAATATCTTCCAATTTAATTTAGGTTAATTTCAATTTAGTTAATTAATTTAATTTAAATTTTTCAATTTAGCTTAATTACAATTTATTTTAGAAATTAGTTAGATTTTTTTGCTTGTTCCATTTTAAATCATTTCTTTTATTTTTTCGCTATAATTTAAGTTTATCCTTTTAATTTAAATTTTTAGATTTAATTAGTATTTTCTGAAGAAAAAAAAAAGATCAATTTGAGTTGATTTAGGTTCTAAATAGTTTAATAATCTTGCTAGTTTTCACTTATCATTTTAATTTAGACTATTTAGAATTAGTTTTTAATTTTACCTAAATTTAGTTTTGATTTACTTTAATTATTTTTATTTATTCATTTATTATTTAATTTATATTTGGATTATTTGTTTTCCTCATTTAACTAATTTATAACAGTTTTTGTTTTTTTTCTATGTATTATTATTATTATTTTTGTTATTAGATTACTTTAATTATTCTGATTTTCACTTGGTTGATTTAGAATCGATTAAGTTAATTTTTAAGTGTAAATTTATGGTCCAAATAATTTCACTCCAAAAAGCTACATGCCAGCCTGTGTCCTTGCACCAGAATGGACAGCAAAATCCTAGGGGAGATTGAAGGGACTTCCATCACCGTTACTGTCAACTTTCAACCCTTATGACCTGTTCCATCAACACACAAAAGAGACTTTTTTCTATCACTTTCTGGAAACCAGTACGAGATCCAATAAAAAAGGGATCTTTCCAACCTACAGACCCTGCTTCCATCAAGAAACCAGAGGACAATAACCACAAAAGAAAAATACAACCTCTGAGCTTTTCTTTCAAAAGGGGGATTCTACTGAAAAAGAAAAAAAAACGGAACGAACTGGCTAGAGGACCAAAAACCTCACTTCTTCCTCATCTCTGCCCATCATCCCACAACACCCTCCACAAAAAAACATTCTACCGCAAAAACCATTTTTTAGACACATAAACAGGAGGAAAAACCAAAAACCCTTCGAACGATACCCTCCTCTCTTCAAACCACCCACAGCAACAGCTTGCAAAGGCTCCTTCATCACCATAAACAGCAATGATCTTTTCACCTTTGTGACCAAAATAACACTTACTGCAAAAAAAACTGTTTCTTCAACATTCATCAAACTACCTGCAAACACAAAAACCATAAATAACACAGAAAATGGGAACTGCAAAAATTTGGAAACGCAGCAACCCAACCGAAACAAAACCACTGAAAACAAAGCCCTCTGCAACCATTAACAAACCTGTAAATCGCAAAACAAGCCGTGAGACACAAACTTAGGTGAGAGTCGAACCGCTTGAAGCTCCACACAGAAAACCATCCGCTGAACACCACTCCACTCTCACCAACAGGGATGTTGGAGACAAGCTTCTGAACCTTGATATCCCTCATAGGGTTCGCCAATTTCGCCTCAGAAGCCATTGGATTTGGGCGTTGCTGGTTGAAGTGTTGCGGCGGCTACGAGATGAAACGATGAATGAATAAGCCCCTTTCGACAAACCACCGTGACTCCTCGTTTTCACCACCACCTCAACAATCTGAGAAAACCTTGAATCTTCCGCCCTGTTCTTTACACACCACCCAAATCAAATACACGAATAAGCCTTTATCACTGTGAGTTCTCAACAAAACACAGCAAACCGTCCTTCATCACCACCACTTGTTTGAAACACCAATCAGCTGAACAACTTTTCCACCCTCAACGGCGTCTCCAGCCTTCTTCTTCAAACCGCACAACCCAAACCCTTCTTCCACTTTCAGAAACAGAAATGCCGACTGCCCTCACCTTCAACACAGCCGCTGCTCGCAAACCCTAAACCTCTTTCCTCGACCTAAACCGAAACCCCTTCGCTCCACCGTCAACTCGTTAATCTCACCAACCGCCGGCGCCACCCTTCCCTCACCGCGAGTCCGTCTTCACTCAAAGGAACGCTGTGCAAATCGAACGTTGCGCATCGAGAAGGAGAAGCCATTTCGAGATACACCGCACGAGTGAAGAAGGCCGAGAGAGAGTTAGAAGCCATTCGCAAACTGGGTTTTTCTTTTTTAAGAAAAGAGAAACTAGTGGTTCTAGGGTAATGAAGAATACTCCTTTCCCTTTTATGTGGTTAACGTTCTTTCCATTTTTATTTATATTTGCTTTATTTATTTTTTATTGTTAAAAGATCTTACTTATTTTTTTATTTTTTATTTATATATATTTGGCAGAGATCTTATTTAATTTGTTATATTGTTAGAAACTTTGTTATATTGTTAATGGTTTTATTGGGCTGCAGATAATCATGTGATATTTTTACTCTCTCTCTTATTTAAATCCTTTTTTCTTAGGGTTTTAATTTCTGTTGGGCTTAGCCCATGGACCAAGTTTATATCAACACACCAGATCCTCACTAAACACATCCTGCTGCACACGTTGGACCCCCTCTGTTTTTTCCTTATTCTCTTTTTTTTTATGAATCTTATTTTGTTTTCTTTTAATAATTCATGTTTTCTTTTTAAGTTTCTAGATTTACTTTTTTATCTTTATTTATCATTTCTTTTTGGGCCGATGATATTACAAAGCCACGATTAAATCGTTTCCGATTAATCGTGGCCGATATGAGGCCATTTGTTTATTTTATTATCATTTAATTTAATCTATTTTATTTCATAATTTATTTTATTTCATAAGTTGTTTTACAATTTATTTCACTGTGTTAGTTTATTCATTTATTTTGTTTACGTCTCACACTTTTGTACAAAATCAAATTCTAACGGTTCGATTAAATCATACACTGCACACACGCTTTCTCTTGGGCAAATTACAACGAGACCCTTTATTTAATCGCAATCCCTTGTAAATTATCATGTGTCTCTCTCCAATTTATTTTGTATGCAATTTATATTTCCGCATTATTTTACCGGTTTCGGTTTAGCGTTATCAGGAACATTTAGGAATTAGGATTAGAATCCATGAAATCAATTAATAAGACAAGCCATTCTCGCCTACACTTCACACACGTAAGTCGGTCACTTTGTGATCGCCATCTGCACTACTTTCAATTTATCTTAATTAATTTACGGAAAAAAGGAACTCCGGAGTCTAGCATTCCGCACGTTCTGGATTGAACCGCAAATGGGCTAGCCCCACGCGTTGGTTCAATCACCATTCGTATAAAAACATTTCAATCCATCTTAATTGATTACGAAAACAGAACTCCGGAGTCTAGCGTTCCGCACGTCCTGGATTGAACCGCAACTGGGCTAGCCCCACGCGATGGTTCAATCACCATTCGTGTTCAAAAATAATTCAACAATCTTAAAGGATCAGGCATGATTCATCTTCGTAGGAAAGTTGTTCCTCCTATCCCCACAAACACAAACAAAAGTCTTACAAACGATTACTTTCAAAGGAAGAACGTGGCATTGCTTGTCAATCTTATATCCAAGTTTAAAGCTTCTTCCGATTTTATTTATTTTCAAAGGAAGAACGTGGCATTTCTTGTCGATCTTATATCCAAGTTTAAAGCTTCTTCCGATTTTATTTATTTTCAAAGAAAGAATGTGGCATTGCTTGTCGATCTTATATCCAAGTTTAAAGCTTCTTTCGATTTCTCATTTCTCAAACGTTTGTGGTGGAATAGGTGAGATACTTCTCTTAAAGATGACGACTTGTCTCTTTCTTTCAAATACAATTTAAAACTTACCAACCAATATAAACTATTTTTCCATAATTAATCAGAGAGTAACTGAACTCCGGAGTCTCGCACTCCGCACGTTCTTGAATGCAACCGCAACATGGGCTAGCCCCACGCGTGGTTCATTCGTCCTCTCGTTTAAAACATCTCTAACAAAGATCAAACATCTTTTATCAAAACGAACATTGTTTAGATCATTCTATCTCAGACAAGCTAGCGCTTCAGCCTCCTATCGTGAGCAGATAAGCCAACGCTTAGCAGTAGAATGCATTTTCAAACAATCGTTCAATTAAAAAACATAAATCGTAGTAGCACGAACTACGAAGCTCTGACTTTCCCATTGCACAAGGGAATACGTAGGCACGGGGATTTTTAATCCTTCGCGAGCATAATAATAAAAAACTTATTCATTTCTCCGCCATAAAACACAATAAATAAAAATTAACTATCTCTCCGTCACAATAATAAAAAACTTAATCTTTCTCCGTAATAAATAATAATTTTCTTTTCCCTTTAATAAGCAATCTTAAGTATCTTTAATCAGTAAAAGAAGACAATAATAACAAGTTAACATATTAAGCGCAAATTAGACTAAGAGGTTCCCGTTGAGTACAACGGACGTGAGGGGTGCCTAACACCTTCCCCTTGCGTAACTGACTCCCGAACTTAGATTAGTGGTTTCGTTGACCATTCTTATCCTTTATTTAGGTTGTGTCTATATCTTCCTTTTCTCTCGTAGAATAAATAGAATTAGGTGGCGACTCTGTTGTTTATTTTAGGATCGTATTTTTCGAGGTGCGACAGCTGGCGACTCTGCTGGGGACTTTAGTGCCTTGTGCATTAGAGAGTCAAGCCTAGCTTAGGATAGTTCGCGTTTGTTTGTGTACTTGTTTGATTGTCTTCTTTATTTACTGTTGATATTCTATCTATTGCTTCCTGCTTTATTATTTGCTCATTATATCTGCCTGTTGGATCTCGGGATATTACGGGTTTGAATTTGTGCTTGAGTTTTGAAAAAGAAGAGGGAACACCTAAGTTAGAATTGGATGTTATTAGTGTTAGTCTCCAAGGACTCGCTCCTTGCACGCCTAGCATGAAAGCTCCCCCAGATAGTTAGACTTTTCATAGATCTTGTCACAACGCAGCTAGCCTGTCGCGGGACCTGATTCATGAAAGGGCTGTGATTCTGGGACCCCCCTAGAACCTGTTTCAATTTTGGTAGTTGTGTAATGTTAGGCTCCAAGGACTCGCTCCTTGCACGCCTAGCATGAGAACTCCACTCAAGGTAGACCTTATCGTTATTATCGTCACAATGCAGCTAGCCTGCGGCGGGGCGTTAGTACGATAAACGTCCGTGACCTTGAGTATCCTTATACCATCACCATAGAATCTACCCTGCGAGTGGGATTTATGGGTAAAAGAATTTAGAACTCTCCACTTAAGGCTTACCAGTTAGGAGATACTTGTACCTTGGATCCAACACTTGCCTTTATATTCAATTCTGGAGCTGTTTGTGATTTTGAGTGTTCTGAGTATTGCATTCATTCGCATACCATTTGCATTTGCATTTGCATTGCATATCATCTTCCAACAATCCAACTCAGCCATGTCTTATTCTCTGTCAGTGAACTGTACTCGGCCAGTCACCAGAGAAAGATGGACCAACTTGAGCAGGAAAACAGAGAGCTTAGAAGTGAAGTCACGACTTTGAGAAATCGTATGGGAATATTCTCAACTACAATGAAGACTCTAGTAGACAGCCTTGTACAGGAGAACACTGAACTCCAGGAAGAGATTCACATCTTGAAGATTGATAGAGGGCGACTGATTTCTTTGGCCAAAAATCTGGTCATTTTTCGGCGTCGGTCAAATTCTACCTCTACTCGTCAACGACGTCAGAATCAGCGGAGGTCTCCAAACAGTCCTGGAGAAGCAGCCCATCAATTTGACCCAATCCCAATGACTTACAGTCAATTGTGGTCTCATTTTGCCCGAAACTCAATAATGACACCCAGAAAGACTAGAGCCACGAGGTCTCGGTCCCGTGGGATCAATCCAAATACCAGTTGTGAGTTTCATGGTGGAGCACTGGGGCATCCGATTGAAGAATGCAAAGTCTTCCAGGAAAAGGTTCAAGAAATGATCGACTACGGGGTGTTGACCTTCAATGGAGGAATCCCATCTATGGACGGAGTGCCTTTGTGCTGATAGAAAACTCAAGAAAGTCCTTGCCAAATCAGTTTGTTACTGGAGCCTGGGACCAGTTCCTCCATACACCTGATCGTTCGATGCTTTGGAGCTATCCTCTCAGATGTTTAGCTCGTCTACTGCTTTTCATATGTATTTTTCTATGTTTTGTTAATGCATTTTGTTTTGGCATGTAAGAACTTATTTGTTTTGAATGATTAATGCAATGAATATGTTTGTCTTGAAGTAATCCATTCGTATTCACTCATAATGCTTTTTCAACTTTATAATGCTAATATTATCTCATCTCTTGCCTAGGCAGAGAATTGGAGGGAGGATGACGAAATTAAAACACAAATTCTCTAGTTGAATGCTTTTGATTAAAATCCTACTGACGATGTATAGGCATTGTTTCAAATTCCCAAACACTGGAGAAATAAGGAGTTAATCCCTAGTCAACCACTTTGAGCCTAGAAGTAGGAGTTTCTTTCAGATATTTCAAAACCTTTTGCTTAACCTGGGGCAGGGTAGTGTTCAGTTAATCTGGTTACACAATCAAATCGTAAGATGAAACATCCCATCGGGGAATCCACTACAATTAATGACTTGACAGTCACAACTTTCAACCTCCCAATAAAAAAAAAAGAAAATAAAATCCCGCTAAGTCAAAAACCCAAAAAAGAGACTTAGGCAAAAATCAGGGACCAAAGAGAAATTCGAGTTAGAAGAGGCCTTTCAATCCTCAACCTAAAGATTAAGATTTAGTGACCGCCATACCAAAATCAAAGGGTCACCAATATCCACGAAGAATAAATAAGATGACTGTCATTTCAAGCGGACATTGGAGCATTATCTCTACGCTATCAAAGACAAATGTATATGTTAATTTAGCTGAACCTAGGATTGGAGAACATCACGGAGAGTGGGTGGGCACCAAATAAACTTTGAGCCTTTATCCTTTGTTTCTAAAACCGTGAACCAAACCACATTACAACCCTCAAAAGTCCTAATTGAAGTAGGGTTTGTTTCGAAAGCACACTCAATAAGAAAGTGTTTCCCGACTCCCATGAGCTTTGCTCAAAAAATTTGTCTTGGCTTTATAAAAAATGATGAATATCACATCTTAGCTAGTGATTCAGTCACAAGCTATTGTGAAAATCTTTTCAAAAAAAAAACAAAAAAAACTTCGAGACAAACACGTGTGTCGCATTAGCAGTCTTAACATTAACCTTTTTGCTTGCTAGCATTTGCTTGATATCATAGAAACCTATGTATGAGCACCAGTGATGAGCTTAATCTCTTGAGATTTGAAACTCTGATGAGTAGTTGAACAACCATTTTAGAGAATGATCACCCCCAGGGGCATGTTGCTTGAAAACTTTGCCAGACAGGGGCAAACTTCTTGAAGACTATGCTAGATAGGGGCATGTTGTTGGAATACTTTGCCAGTCAGGGGCAAGTTGCTTGAAAACTTAGCCAGCCGGGGGCAGGTTGCCTTAATACTTTGCCAGATAGGGGCATGTTGCTTGAAGACTTTGCTAAACAGGGGCAAGTCGTTTCCCAATTTGTGCTTACACATTCTTATCATCCTTAAAAGGATAAGTATTGAAGAATCATTTTGTGCCAAGTACAGTTAATCTGAGGCAGTGACGTCGAGATTCGACGAATCTCTACAAGAGTTTGAAGACAATGGGGCATCTTGAATGCCAAGCCTTCTATAAAATCCTCTTGAGATGATCTCTTCTTACAAACCATTTTGTGGACGCATGACCACGTGTTCCCCAAAGCAAGATGCTCTTGGGATATACCTTGCAAGTACCTCCAGACAACGGGGTCCTCACACTAAGTTGCTTTGATATGTCAGGGGCATGACTTAGTACTTTCGTGGATGTTTTTACTACTTAGTGCTTCCAGTGAGATACTAAGTCTAGTATCCCCAATTGAGCTTTGATTCAAGCTTCTCCATCTGAATCTGATTTTCTCTCCCCAACGGAGTACAAATTTACTTCATCTTAAGTAAACATTGTTGGTATGTTTGTTTCCCTCTGATGGACATTAAAGTTAGAAGATTTGCTTGAGTCTTATTTCCCGATTGAAGTATCTTTCTATCCTTAAAGAGATTTGCACTTTGTAGCATGACTTTGTTCCATGGATGGCTCATTACCCTATCTTCAGTGATTGCGTACACTTTGACGAGATTGGTCGAGTATCCGTTGGTTGTGATGTTTATTTCATCAACAGTTCACCTCTTGTGTCTGTTTTGTCTATCTGTCAGCATAAACATAACGCATATACATACATGTACATCATATTTGAATTCATATTCATATGCATATTCATGTCGCATTCATTAATGCATACCTCCTTCACCTTGGTCGCGTTTATCCCCAAGTGATGTGTCTCTCTTAAAATAGAGTTGTCAGCCTTAGGCAGAAAATGTACATTCTTTCTAATTCCCCACTGAGTTCTTACCCTCGTGGAAGATGTTTGCTTCAGTTCTCCTTTCCACACTTGGATAGGATAAATACCCAATTGAGTTCATTCCTCATGGGTAAGTGTCTGGCTTGACAGTTTCTTTCCAGCTCGTTCCTGGATTGAATTTGGTCTTTGACGATTTTGATGATTGAACTACCAACTGGAAAGTGCATTTATTTTGCACCTTTGGATGCTTAGTTTCCCAGAGGGAATTTGTTGGAGGCTTCCATCGGAGACAAATTTTGCTCTCCAGCAGTGTTACTACAACATTCCTTTGGATTACATATACCCGACAACAAGTGGCAGTCTCTTTATTTGAGAAGCTTGTTTTGTCTTCGAACTTTTGAGTAAATCAACGGATGACAGTCTCTTTCCGAGCAGTCGTTCCATCCCCAGCAATTCCAGATGGAAAGTGAATTCATTTTGCACCTTCGAATGCTTAGTTTCTCAGAAGAAATTTATTGAAGACTTCCATTGAAGACAAATTTTGCTCTCCAGCAATGTTATTGCAACATTCTCTTGGAATACTTATACCTGGCAACAAGTGGCAGTCTCTTTATTGGAGAAGCTTGTTCTTATCCCTGGACCTCTAATCGGAATCAACAAGTGGCCGTCTCCTTATTTGAGAAGCTTGTTTCTTATCCACGGATTTCCCAGTAAATCAACAGATGACATTCTCTTTTCGAGCAATTTGTTCATCCTCAGCAAGGTTTATGTTCTATCAAATGGCATCTCCCCTGTTCAGCGGAGAAGTTTGGTATGAATTTAATTTTCAACAAATGGCATCTCATCCAGACAAGGTGAGAAGTTTGTTCGGCAAATGGCATCTCATCTAGATACGGTGGGAAGTTTGTCGTGATTCCAATTTTCAACAAATGGCATCTCATCCAGACAAGGTGAGAAGTTTGTTCGGCAAATGGCATCTCATCTAGACACGGTGGGAAGTTTGTCGTGATTCCAATTTTCAACAAATGGCATCTCATCCAGACAAGGTGAGAAGTTTGTTTGGCAAATGGCATCTCATCTAGACACGGTGGGAAGTTTGTCGTGATTCCAATTTTCAACAAATGGCATCTCATCCAGACAAGGTGAGAAGTTTGTTCGGCAAATGGCATCTCATCTAGACACGGTGGGAAGTATGTCGTGATTCCAATTTTCAACAAATGGCATCTCATCCAGACAAGGTGAGAAGTTTGTTCGGCAAATGGCATCTCATCTAGACACGGTGGGAAGTTTGTCGTGATTCCAATTTTCAACAAATGGCATCTCATCCAGACAAGGTGAGAAGTTTGTTCGGCAAATGGCATCTCATCTAGACACGGTGGGAAGTTTGTCGTGATTCCAATTTTCAACAAATGGCATCTCATCCAGACAAGGTGAGAAGTTTGTTCGGCAAATGGCATCTCATCTAGACACGGTGGGAAGTTTGTCGTGATTCCAATTTTCAACAAATGGCATCTCATCCAGACAAGGTGAGAAGTTTGTTCGGCAAATGGCATCTCATCTAGACACGGTGGGAAGTTTGTCGTGATTCCAATTTTCAACAAATGGCATCTCATCCAGACAAGGTGAGAAGTTTGTTCGGCAAATGGCATCTCATCTAGACACGGTGGGAAGTTTGTCGTGATTCCAATTTTCAACAAATGGCATCTCATCCAGACAAGGTGAGAAGTTTGTTCGGCAAATGGCATCTCATCTAGACACGGTGGGAAGTTTGTCGTGATTCCAATTTTCAACAAATGGCATCTCATCCAGACAAGGTGAGAAGTTTGTTCGGCAAATGGCATCTCATCTAGACACGGTGGGAAGTTTGTCGTGATTCCAATTTTCAACAAATGGCATCTCATCCAGACAAGGTGAGAAGTTTGTTCGGCAAATGGCATCTCATCTAGACACGGTGGGAAGTTTGTCGTGATTCCAATTTTCTATCAAATGGCTATCTCTTCCATACAAGTCGAGAAGTTTGATATGAATCTCTTTTATTTTATTTTTTTCAACAAATGGCTATCTCTTCCAAACAAGTTGAGAAGTTTATTGTGAATTTTTTCCAATTTCCGTCAAATGGCCATCTCTTCCATACAAGTTGAGAAGTTTGAATGTGAAATTTGTTCTCCATCATATGACTGTCTCTTTCAGAAGAAGGGAAGTATGGTGAGAATTCTATTCAATGGCATCCTTAGTTAAATCTCGGCAGAAGATTTGACAACAGGTGATTCTTTTTATTCCTGGCAAGTCTCGGCAGAAGATTTCCAGTCTACCTCGGCAGCAGGTATGTACTTTTGTAAGCTCGACGATGGCATCCTTAGTAAATCTCGGCAGAAGATTTAGCGACAGGTGTATCCTCAGTTAATCCTCGGCAGTAGGAATTTTATTTTGATACCTCGGCAGAAGGCATCTCACTCTTAGACTCTCTGGAAAATCTCGGCAGTGCTCTCCAGCAGACTTCGGAAGAATTTGTTTTCATTCCAAGATCTCGGCAGTAGATCTTTGGTTCATTTTGATACCTCGGCAGAAGGTATCTCATTCTCAGAATCTCTGGTCATCTCGGCAGTTAGATTTCCAGTAGGCTTCGGAAGAATTGGTTTTCGTTTCAGAATCTCGGCAGTAGGTTTCTGTTTCGTTTTGATACACCAACAGAAGGTATTTCTGAATGAGGTTTCAAATCTCGGCAGTAGATTTCCTCAAAATGGAATTTTGTTCGAAGATTTCGAGTCATCTTGGGATTCGTAGACAGTTGTCGTCTGGTTTCGCTCAAGATAATTTCCTTGTGTGTTCTATACTCCAGTCATGTGTGTATAATCCCCAATAGGGTCAACTTTTCTTCCCGGCAGCGTTGTAGCTTTCGTCTTGCATCTTCGCATTGCATATCATATCATCTTCATCTGCATTTTCGGTCAAAATTTTAGGTATTCTGATATTTAATCCTCCTCCAGCTTGAATGTCCAAAAAAAATCTCTTTGTTACTCAGACATTCAGATTCAGGATGATTAAATAGGGGCAGCTGTCTTACCCTAAGTTTTGACCAAAAATTTTCATTTTTTTTGTTCATTTTTAGACGTGTTTTCGTCGATTTATCAAAAATTGATTACTTTGCATTTTTAAGTTAAAACATTCATTTAATCATACATTTCATCATCACAATTGTCATCTTTTATTTATTAGAATTTGTTTCTTTTAAATAAGAATGTTTGTTGTGTTTTAATCATTTTTGTATAGATCTTTTAGAATTTGATCCAATCTTAAAATTTTAGTTAGAATATTTTGTCACACTTTGTAATTTAGTTATACTAATCTCTAAGCTAATGTAATTTTAAAAATGTGAGTTTAGTTTATGTTAGATTGTTTAGAAATATCTTCCAATTTAATTTAGGTTAATTTCAATTTAGTTAATTAATTTAATTTAAATTTTTCAATTTAGCTTAATTACAATTTATTTTAGAAATTAGTTAGATTTTTTTGCTTGTTCCATTTTAAATCATTTCTTTTATTTTTTCGCTATAATTTAAGTTTATCCTTTTAATTTAAATTTTTAGATTTAATTAGTATTTTCTGAAGAAAAAAAAAAGATCAATTTGAGTTGATTTAGGTTCTAAATAGTTTAATAATCTTGCTAGTTTTCACTTATCATTTTAATTTAGACTATTTAGAATTAGTTTTTAATTTTACCTAAATTTAGTTTTGATTTACTTTAATTATTTTTATTTATTCATTTATTATTTAATTTATATTTGGATTATTTGTTTTCCTCATTTAACTAATTTATAACAGTTTTTGTTTTTTTTCTATGTATTATTATTATTATTTTTGTTATTAGATTACTTTAATTATTCTGATTTTCACTTGGTTGATTTAGAATCGATTAAGTTAATTTTTAAGTGTAAATTTATGGTCCAAATAATTTCACTCCAAAAAGCTACATGCCAGCCTGTGTCCTTGCACCAGAATGGACAGCAAAATCCTAGGGGAGATTGAAGGGACTTCCATCACCGTTACTGTCAACTTTCAACCCTTATGACCTGTTCCATCAACACACAAAAGAGACTTTTTTCTATCACTTTCTGGAAACCAGTACGAGATCCAATAAAAAAGGGATCTTTCCAACCTACAGACCCTGCTTCCATCAAGAAACCAGAGGACAATAACCACAAAAGAAAAATACAACCTCTGAGCTTTTCTTTCAAAAGGGGGATTCTACTGAAAAAGAAAAAAAAACGGAACGAACTGGCTAGAGGACCAAAAACCTCACTTCTTCCTCATCTCTGCCCATCATCCCACAACACCCTCCACAAAAAAACATTCTACCGCAAAAACCATTTTTTAGACACATAAACAGGAGGAAAAACCAAAAACCCTTCGAACGATACCCTCCTCTCTTCAAACCACCCACAGCAACAGCTTGCAAAGGCTCCTTCATCACCATAAACAGCAATGATCTTTTCACCTTTGTGACCAAAATAACACTTACTGCAAAAAAAACTGTTTCTTCAACATTCATCAAACTACCTGCAAACACAAAAACCATAAATAACACAGAAAATGGGAACTGCAAAAATTTGGAAACGCAGCAACCCAACCGAAACAAAACCACTGAAAACAAAGCCCTCTGCAACCATTAACAAACCTGTAAATCGCAAAACAAGCTGTGAGACACAAACTTAGGTGAGAGTCGAACCGCTTGAAGCTCCACACAGAAAACCATCCGCTGAACACCACTCCACTCTCACCAACAGGGATGTTGGAGACAAGCTTCTGAACCTTGATATCCCTCATAGGGTTCGCCAATTTCGCCTCAGAAGCCATTGGATTTGGGCGTTGCTGGTTGAAGTGTTGCGGCGGCTACGAGATGAAACGATGAATGAATAAGCCCCTTTCGACAAACCACCGTGACTCCTCGTTTTCACCACCACCTCAACAATCTGAGAAAACCTTGAATCTTCCGCCCTGTTCTTTACACACCACCCAAATCAAATACACGAATAAGCCTTTATCACTGTGAGTTCTCAACAAAACACAGCAAACCGTCCTTCATCACCACCACTTATTTGAAACACCAATCAGCTGAACAACTTTTCCACCCTCAACGGCGTCTCCAGCCTTCTTCTTCAAACCGCACAACCCAAACCCTTCTTCCACTTTCAGAAACAGAAATGCCGACTGCCCTCACCTTCAACATAGCCGCCGCTCGCAAACCCTAAACCTCCTTCCTCGACCTAAACCGAAACCCCTTCGCTCCACCGTCAACTCGTTAATCTCACCAATCGTCGGCGCCACCCTTCCCTCACCGCGAGTCCGTCTTCACTCAAAGGAACGCTGTGCAAATCGAACGTTGCGCATCGAGAAGGAGAAGCCATTGCGAGATACACCGCACGAGTGAAGAAGGCCGAGAGAGAGTTAGAAGCCATTCGCAAACTGGGTTTTTCTTTTTTAAGAAAAGAGAAACTAGCGGTTCTAGGGTAATGAAGAATACTCCTTTCCCTTTTATGTGGTTAACGTTCTTTCCGTTTTTATTTATATTTGCTTTATTTATTTTTTATTGTTAAAAGATCTTACTTATTTTCTTATTTTTTATTTATATATATTTGGCAGAGATCTTATTTAATTTGTTATATTGTTAGAAACTTTGTTATATTGTTAATGGTTTTATTGGGCTGCAGATAATCATGTGATATTTTTACTCTCTCTCTTATTTAAATCCTTTTTTCTTAGGGTTTTAATTTCTGTTGGGCTTAGCCCATGGACCAAGTTTATATCAACACACCAGATCCTCACTAAACACATCCTGCTGCACACGTTGGACCCCCTCTGTTTTTTCCTTATTCTCTTTTTTTTTATGAATCTTATTTTGTTTTCTTTTAATAATTCATGTTTTCTTTTTAAGTTTCTAGATTTAATTTTTTATCTTTATTTATCATTTCTTTTTGGGCCGATGATATTACAAAGCCACGATTAAATCGTTTCCGATTAATCGTGGCCGATATGAGGCCATTTGTTTATTTTATTATCATTTAATTTAATCTATTTTATTTCATAATTTATTTTATTTCACAAGTTGTTTTACAATTTATTTCACTGTGTTAGTTTATTCATTTATTTTGTTTACGTCTCACACTTTTGTACAAAATCAAATTCTAACGGTTCGATTAAATCATACACTGCACACACGCTTTCTCTTGGGCAAATTACAACGAGACCCTTTATTTAATCGCAATCCCTTGTAAATTATCATGTGTCCCTCTCCAATTTATTTTGTATGCAATTTATATTTCCGCATTATTTTACCGGTTTCGGTTTAGCGTTATCAGGAACATTTAGGAATTAGGATTAGAATCCATGAAATCAATTAATAAGACAAGCCATTCTCACCTACACTTCACACACGTAAGTCGGTCACTTTGTGATCGCCATCTGCACTACTTTCAATTTATCTTAATTAATTTACGGAAAAAAGGAACTCCGGAGTCTAGCATTCCGCACGTTCTGGATTGAACCGCAAATGGGCTAGCCCCACGCGTTGGTTCAATCACCATTCGTATAAAAACATTTCAATCCATCTTAATTGATTACGAAAACAGAACTCCGGAGTCTAGCGTTCCGCACGTCCTGGATTGAACCGCAACTGGGCTAGCCCCACGCGATGGTTCAATCACCATTCGTGTTCAAAAATAATTCAACAATCTTAAAGGATCAGGCATGATTCATCTTCGTAGGAAAGTTGTTCCTCCTATCCCCACAAACACAAACAAAAGTCTTACAAACGATTACTTTCAAAGGAAGAACGTGGCATTGCTTGTCGATCTTATATCCAAGTTTAAAGCTTCTTCCGATTTTATTTATTTTCAAAGGAAGAACGTGGCATTGCTTGTCGATCTTATATCCAAGTTTAAAGCTTCTTCCGATTTTATTTATTTTCAAAGAAAGAATGTGGCATTGCTTGTCGATCTTATATCCAAGTTTAAAGCTTCTTTCGATTTCTCATTTCTCAAACGTTTGTGGTGGAATAGGTGAGATACTTCTCTTAAAGATGACGACTTGTCTCTTTCTTTCAAATACAATTTAAAACTTACCAACCAATATAAACTATTTTTCCATAATTAATCAGCGAGTAACTGAACTCCGGAGTCTCGCACTCCGCACGTTCTTGAATGCAACCGCAACATGGGCTAGCCCCACGCGTGGTTCATTCGTCCTCTCGTTTAAAACATCTCTAACAAAGATCAAACATCTTTTATCAAAACGAACATTGTTTAGATCATTCTATCTCAGACAAGCTAGCGCTTCAGCCTCCTATCGTGAGCAGATAAGCCAACGCTTAGCAGTAGAATGCATTTTCAAACAATCGTTCAATTAAAAAACATAAATCGTAGTAGCACGAACTACGAAGCTCTGACTTTCCCATTGCACAAGGGAATACGTAGGCACGGGGATTTTTAATCCTTCGCGAGCATAATAATAAAAAACTTATTCATTTCTCCGCCATAAAACACAATAAATAAAAATTAACTATCTCTCCGTCACAATAATAAAAAACTTAATCTTTCTCCGTAATAAATAATAATTTTCTTTTCCCTTTAATAAGCAATCTTAAGTATCTTTAATCAGTAAAAGAAGACAATAATAACAAGTTAACATATTAAGCGCAAATTAGACTAAGAGGTTCCCGTTGAGTACAACGGACGTGAGGGGTGCCTAACACCTTCCCCTTGCGTAACTGACTCCCGAACTTAGATTAGTGGTTTCGTTGACCATTCTTATCCTTTATTTAGGTTGTGTCTATATCTTCCTTTTCTCTCGTAGAATAAATAGAATTAGGTGGCGATTCTGTTGTTTATTTTAGGATCGTATTTTTCGAGGTGCGACACCCTGGGGCATTTTCTGTTACAAAGTAATGTCGTTCTAATTAAAGAACGTTGGTGCTACCTATCAATGGGAAATGACAACTCTCTTTCATGACATGATGCATAAAAAGATCGAAGTATACGTCGACAACATAATCTCCAAGTCGAAGACTGAAGAGGAACACGTTGAACATCTGCAGAAATTGTTCCAATGTTTGAGAAAATAGCAACTACGACTGAATCCTAACAAGTGCACCATTGGTCTACAATCAGGAAAACTTCTGGTATTCATCGTCAGTCAGAAAGGAATCAAAGTCAATCATGACAAAGTTTAGGCTATTTAAGAAATGCCTGCTCCGAAAATCGAGAAACAAGTACGAGGATTCCTGGGACGTCTCAATTACATCTTCAGGTTCATATTCCTCATGACCGCGACATGTGCTCCAATATTCAAACTTCTCCGGAAGAATCAAAGTCATGACTGGACAAAAGACTTCCAGGAAGCCCTTGAAAAAATCAAAGAATACTTGTTGAAGCCACCAATTTTGTCTCCTCTAGTTAAAGGCAGACCATTGATCATGTACCTCGCCGTTTTGGAAGACTCCATGGGATGTGTACTCACTACGCCAAAAATGCTTTTTAACAGCGCATCTTAGACAGCGCTTTTAAGAGAAAGCGATGTCTAAGGTTAAAATTAAAATTAAACACGGAAAATGGTCCAAAAAAATAATGAAAGCGCTGTCTAAGGGGGGTCTTAGACAGCGCTTTCTAAAAGCGCTGTCTAAGACCCCCCCTTAGACAGCGCTTATAGAAAGCGCTTTTATATATATGCCTTAGTCAGCGCTTTTGATAAAGCGCTGTTTAAAGTTTTTAAATTAAAAAAAAATAAAACCAAAAGCGCTGTCTAAGGGGGGGGTTTAGAAAGCGCTTTTGGAAAGCGCTGTCTAAGGCATACCTTAGAAAGCGCTTTTAGCAAAAGCGCTGTCTAAGGTCTAATTAAAATTAAATTTCATACTTCTATTTTCATTCTCTGTTGTTTTCGTTTTCCCTCCTGCGAACGTTTTCAGAGCGAACCCTAACATTTCCAGAAGAACTTGAAGTCATTGAAGTCATTCACGTTCACGTTTCAGTGTTCATCGTTCACGTTTCAGTGTTCATCGTTCACGTTTGAATCGTTCACGTTCACGTTTTCATCGCGGTATGTATTTCAGTTTCACGTTCACGTTTCAGTTTTCATTCGTTCACGTTTTCATTCATTCATTCATGTTCTTCGTTTCAGTTCTTCATTTCAGTCATTCAGTCATTTCTGTTTTCGGATTTCAGTCATTCGTTTCAGGCATTGCAAGAGTTAAATCGTTCATTTATGAAAGTGTTTGAAGAATCTCATTACGGTATGTGTTTCAGTTTTGATTTTTTTAGGAATCATTCATTTCCCTGATTTAGCAAGCTTTTTGTTTTGGTTGTGGTTGGTTAGGGAAAAGTCAGTACTTTTCATAACTCAGTTTTCTTTTATAACTAATGCATATACATTCTTCAATGTTTATTGTTTATCTGTGCATGTGTTTCTCCCGGGTTATTAAAAATATTGATAACAGTGTTACCACTTATCATAGTTGTTTGTCTTTAAAAAGACAACATTTCTCATAAGTTCAATTTGAGCTAAAATTTGTTAATCACTATACTATTGGTATAGAAAGATATATGTTTCAGGATTGTAGAAATGTAATGTTTTATAGAAATATGCCTGTTTATCATCTATGTGCTTAAAGATTTTGGCAAGTGGAGTGTGTTTTGCTTATTATTTGTTAAGTTGTTTTCTTTCTCAAGGAAAGTTTTTAATTTATTATGGTGTATATGTTTCATTTTGTCAACTTTAAAGTTTAATTATTGTATTATTGCATACATCATGAAAATTATGAGGTTCTTAAAATTAGAATGATGATTTACATGTACCCCCTTAGCAAGTATTTTCCTAGTGAGAAGGATAAACACCAATTAGACCATGCTTCTTTGTACTGCTGCATTATAAGAGCTCAAGTCCAAGCTCATCATTTAGATTTCTCCCATAAAATGATTGAACGAACTCTTATATAGTTATAGGTATATTGTAATAGAAAAAGTTTGATTCTTGTAATATAAAAAATGAAAGTGATGAGGTAATTAAAGTTGGTATATTGGCGTATCGGATACGTTATTGAAGTTTATATTAACATTGGTTATGTATACGTTTTTTAAGTAGGAAAACCATGGATAAAACATGGATCTGTGCCGATCGAATGACCAAAGAGTACGAGAGTGGGGTTGCGGAATTCGTTAAGTATGCTGTTCAACACGCTGAAAACCCCAGACGAATGCATTGTCCTTGCTTGCGTTGTTGTTATATTGGTAAGGTTGACGCACATGGATTGAAATCGCATTTGCTGAGGCATGGAATTGATCAAAGTTATCAGTGTTGGATATTTCATGGTGAGAAAATTAACGGGAATGTTGAATCGAGTGGAAAAAGTAATACGACCTATGCTTCATACGACAAAGACACGGAAACATATGATTGTGATCGAGTTGAAGAGATTGTAGAAGCACTGGAAGAAGATCTTCATGATTGTCCTGAAATGTTTGAGAGGATGGTAAGCGATGCAGAGAAACCGTTGTACAAAGGTTGCACTAAATTCTCAAGACTTTCTGCGGTATTAAAGTTGTACAACTTAAAGGCGGGCAATGGATGGTCGGATAAAAGTTTCACAGAGTTGTTGGCCCTAATGAGAGAAATGCTACCGGATGATAATGTTCTTCCTAATCGAACCTATGAGGCAAAAAAAATGTTGTGCTCTATTGGCATGAGCTATGATAAGATACATGCTTGTCCTAACGATTGCATTTTGTTTCGTAACGAATATGCAACGTTAACTGAGTGCCCCAAATGCGGTTTGTCTCGATATAAGAAAAGATTATCTCCCGCAAAAGTCTTATGGTATTTTCCGATAATTCCGAGATTTAGGCGCATGTTTCGTAGTGAAACCGATGCAAGACATCTTACTTGGCATGCAGATGAAAGAATTACTGATGGAAAGTATCGGCATCCGGCTGATTCACCACAGTGGTCGAAGATTGATAATGATTATCCTGAGTTTGGATCAGAAGCAAGAAACCTTCGATTGGCATTATCTACTGATGGAATGAACCCACATGGTCTTCAAAGTATTTCACATACCACATGGCCTGTGATTCTTATGATTTATAACCTACCTCCGTGGCTATGTATGAAGCGTAAGTACATGATGTTATCTATGTTAATCTCTGGGCCTAAACAACCAGGTAATGACATAGACGTATACTTGACACCTCTGATCGAAGATTTAAAGATTTTGTGGGAGAACGGTGTGGAGGTTTATGATGGATATAGGAAAGAAAGTTTCAATTTGAGGGCGATGTTGTTTGGCACAATTAATGATTTTCCAGCATACGGGAATCTATCTGGGTATAGCATTAAAGGTCAACGTGCGTGTCCTGTTTGTGAAGACGGAACCGATACGATTCGATTGGAACTTTGCCAGAAGAATGTGTTTCTCGGTCATCGTAGATTCTTACATTCTAAACATCACTACCGTGGGTGGAGAAAAGCATTCAATGGAGACACCGAACATCGTAGAGCTCCACCCGCATTGTCAGGTGAACAAGTTTTTGAAAAGGTGAAAGATGTGCGTACTGAGTTTGGCAAGCCTTTTGCACATAAGATTGTGAAAGGTGGGTGGAAGAAAAGGTCGATATTTTTTGAATTGCCATATTGGAAGTCTTTGTACGTGAGACATTTTCTCGATGTTATGCATATTGAAAAAAACGTATTTGAAAGTGTTATCGGTACATTATTCAATATAAAAGGCAAGTCTAAGGATGTCCTTAAAGCAAGGGAGGACATGTTAAAAATGGGAATGAGAACTGAATTAGCACCCGTGAAGAAAGGAAGACGAACATATCTACCACCTGCTGCTTTTACTTTATCTAGAAAGGAGAAAAAAATTTTGTGTAAGTCTCTGAGTGAAGTTAAGGTTCCAGAAGGATACTCATCTGATATCAGAAGACTTGTTTCTATGAAAGACCTCAAGTTGAAGAATTTGAAGACACATGATTGTCATGTTATAATGGAACATTTTCTACCGATCGGTATACGTTCTATTTTGCCAGAAAAAGTAAGAAGTTCCATAACTAAATTGTGTTTTTTCTTTAGGTCAATTTGTAGTAAGGTGATCGATCCCGAGATCTTACCAACACTACAAAAAGAGATTGTAATTACCTTGTGTGAGCTTGAAATGTATTTTCCTCCGTCTTTTTTTGACATAATGGTTCATTTAGTTGTTCATCTTGTGAAAGAGACACAGTTGTGTGGACCAGCTTATATGAGATGGATGTACCCTGCTGAACGGTATATGAAAATATTAAAAGGGTACGTGAAATCCCGAAGTCGACCAGAGGGTTGTATTGTTGAACGATACATTGTTGAAGAAGCTGTTGAGTTTTGTACTGAATATTTGTCTAACGTTCAATCGATTGGACTCCCCAGAGCTCAGATTTTCGACAAAATGGAAGGTAAAAAATTAATTGGGAATAAAATTGTGACAATATCAAGGGATGAACGGGATCAAGTTCATTTGTATGTTCTGCACAATAATAATGAGGTTGAGCCATATGTTGAAATGCACAAGGATGTACTCCGAAGGTTAAATCCGAATAGAAATGAAAATTGGATAGTTATAGAGCACAATCAAAGTTTCATACAATGGTTGAAGGATCATATTTATTTGAAGCGCTCTTCAGATCCTTCTTCGGTAACAGAAAGGTTGAGATGTTTGGCATATGGTCCAAGTTTGCATGTTTTTCTCATAGCGCATATTCAATTAATGGATACACATTTTATACCAAAGAACAAGATGATAAGAGTACTATGCAAAATAGATGTGTCACCGTGCTAGCTGAAGCAATGCATATATCAAGCATGAAGGACTTAAACCCCAAATATGCAAATTTGTCATATTTTGGAGTTATTGAGTACATTTGGGTGTTTGATTACGAGAAGTTTCAGATTCCCATCTTTGGTTGCAAGTGGGTGAATAGTAGTGGCATACGAATGGATAAGTCTGGATTTTTGCAAGTTGATCTTACTAGGGTGGGGTACAAAGATGAACCTTTTATTCTAGCATCTCAGGCTAAACAAGTATTCTATGTGAATGACCCGAAGAGTACAAAATGGTCTATAGTGCTTTTCTCTAACAAAGTGACTGATGATAGCGGTGTCGATCAATGTGATATTGATGTTGAGAATGAGTCATGCATTAGACGGAATGAGTTGAATAGAAATGATGAAGTTGAGGATCTTATACCGGATGAGTCATATATAAGAAACGATCATAATGAGGGAATTTGGATCAATTCATCCGTACGCATTGCTAAGAAACAAGTGATTAATATTCCAACAAAGAAAAGAAAGAGATGTTAGTGACTTAGGTAAATTATCCATGGTTTCTTTATTTTATTTTTTCGATTGTTTTGATTATAAGTTATATGTGATAATGCATGATTTCTTTATTTTTTTGTTTTCAATTGCTTTGATTATAAGTTATATATGATAATGCATGATTTCTTTATTTTTTTTGTTTTCAATTGCTTTGATTATAAGTTATATTTGATATTTGATGGTTTCCTTGGTTTATTACAGGTTAGACATGGCTGATGACCAACCTGAGGAAGTTCCTAAAAAAGTATCCGCGGAAGAAGAAATTCGAAGAGGCATCACAGTAATGAGAAGGGTGGTCCAAGGAAGATCTCGAGGCATCATACTAGATGTCTATTGGAGCACCCAGGGACAGCTTATAGAACCTAATGGGCATACCTTAACTAGTTTTATCGGTGCACTAGTAAGGAATGAAATTCCCATTACATGTGATGATTGGAGAAACAAAGAGCTGAAAGAGTCCAAAGATAAAATTTGGAGTGAGATAAAGGTACAATCATTTGGCCCTTAATTATACGGTATCAATTATGTTTTTTCAATTACCGATACTAACTATCAATCTGTATGTTTTTCTTAGCGATGTTTTAACATCGAAGAAGAAAGAAGAGGCTTTTGTATGAAATTGGCCGGAAAGCTTCTAAGAGGGTTTCGGACATTTTTATCATCCAAGTTCCTTAAGGATGCGGATGGTAATTTTGTGGATGCGGAGCTTCCCAAAAAATATGAAAGTTTGATATCGGCTGAAGAATGGGAAGCGTTCAAATCCAAAAGACAAGACCCGGTTTTTCAAAGAATAAGTGCTACAAATCGGGAAAGAGCATCAAGTCCCGCATATCCGTACCGAAAAGGACGTGTCGGATATGGACGTTTAGAACAATCCATGGTACGTATTTTTAAATTGCGATAACAAATTTGTTCATCATATATTAGTTTTATCTGATCAAATTGTATGACTTAATGTGTAGCTGCAGAAGGAGGAAAGTTCAGAATCATCTCTTCCTGCACATGTTTTGTGGAAGGAAGCCCGTGTGGGCAAATCTGGAGTTCCTCAAGAAGAAGTTTTACAAGTATACCAGAAATGTGTAAGTATAACATTTTTCATTAATTGAATAACATTTTTATACACAAATATTTGACAATTGTACGATATTCATCTGATTTTTTAGGAGGAGCTATCTCAGTCTTTATCTCCCGATGATACTAGGAGCATACTTGGTCGGGCATTAGATGTCCCTGAGTACTCTGGTCGGGTGAGGGGTAAGGGATTTGGAGTCACTCCGACCTCCATGAGTATTAAAAAAGGAAAGGCTCCTAGTAATTGGGAGCTTCATGCAAGAATGGAAGCCATGCAAGCTGAGCTTAATGCATTGAGGAGAGAAAGAGAGGCTAGCGCCTCAACAGTATACAGAGATGCTTCGGACAAAGACAGTATCAACTGTACCTTTCAGCCGAACATTCCAGAGGTAATTACATATAATTGTCTTAAATTGAACTATTTTCTTAAATTATGTATTTGACATATATACACATTAACGATTTCTTGTTATTATTGGTTTTAGGGCATTTCCCATTGTCAGTTGTATTTGTCGTCACCATACTATCGGATGGTTGGCAAGGGAAAAGTGCATAACGTTAGCGGAGTATTACTCCACACTAGAGAGCTCCCTGCTGGATGTTTGAAGGTATCAGTTGATATTGCAGTTGAGCCGAATGCAGCATTACCATATCCTAGCAATGATTCGGATGCAACAACGGTGCACGAAGCAGTAGGTTCGTTTGTTGCATGGCCGACAAACCTCATATGCGTAGGATATGAGGTATGATTAAAACTTATGTTAACTTTCCTTGGTATATTCAAAGTTTAAAATTTATGCTTAAAATTTTACTTACATATTTTCCTATGTTAAATAGACTCCCACACAATCCAAATCAAAAGAAACTGCGATTCCACGGCATACCGAGTCCACGGTTTCAAGAAAAGAGGTAATATACAATTATATGACATATATTCATGGAAGTTGTTACATTCTTAATTTGATCTAACTATTTATATGACATGTAGGTTCAAGAAAATGAGGCTAGCAATGCCTCCGCACAACAAAAAAAGGAGGTTAGCAACGCCTCCGCACGGGTACAAAGTTCTGGTGCTAAGAAGTCCGTAGCTAGGAAAAAACCTACCACCAAGTATAGGTCGTGCCTCAGGACATTTCTAGAGATGACCGATATACCGACCGGAGGTGTTCGGACTATACCTATGGAGGTAGGGATTTTCGGCTTTGATTACGAACAAATGATTGGTAATGAGGACTTCATGCAAGTTTTTGGTCGTGAAGAAATCGGCGTCAACGTTGTCAATACATATGTTAGGTAAATTCGGCATACTTTGTTTTATTAATTAAACAACTTATTTTAATGATGTTTACTTTATGTTAATGATGTTTTTATATTAGGTTTTTGTATGACAAATTGATGCGCCCCAATGGTTTGGACGTGTCATTCGGATTCTTAGCACCCGCGACCGTCAACTATAGTTTAATGATAAGTAGACCGGATACCGTAACGGAGTACGTTCTTCGGATCCTCGTGGAGAATAAAAATGCGGAGAAGTTGTTTTTTTTACCGTTTAATACCGGGTTAGCATTTCATTCTAAATTCATCTATTATAATTATTTTCCAAGTTACCATCTAACATTTGCCTAATCATTACAGTGGACATTGGTTGTTGCTCGCAATCAATCCTATCCGAGAAATTGTGTATTATCTTGACTCGTTAGGAAATGATTGGACAACATACCCGATTATGAAGGACCTAATTGACACGTAAGTGAGAATGTTCAAAATTTTTCTTAGTTTATGTGAATTGTTCTAATTGCTTCATTTTTATTTTATTAGCGTCCTACAAGCTTTTCGTGCCCAACGAGTTATCCAGACCTCAAGGAGGGGCGCCAACTCCATTTCATGGATTAAAGTGGCGGTATATTTTTAATTACCGCGTTTTTTATTATATTAGTGATGACTACACTTGATAAAACTTAGGATTTATAATTCATATTTTTTTTTCATATGTAGTGTCCTCTTCAACGTAATGAAATAGATTGCGGGTATTTCATGTTGAGGTTTATGCGAGATACTCTCATGTTGGGCCGATTAGAGATTCCCACAGATGTATGTATTTCTAACTTATGAGTTATTTTTATATTTACACATATCTCATATAATTAAATAGTTGGAATTAATTCAAAATATGTTATATTATTATGTAGTACTTTGATGAATTCAAGTGTGCATCTTATACAAAGGATCAAGTGGACGAAATCAAAGAGGAGTGGTGTCAATACATGATAGAGCTCAAAGTGTGTAATTAATGTGTACATTTGTAGTAGTATATGTAATGACTTATAAATGTAAACATAAATTTGTATATATTTTGATACATTTATGGCAAATTTGGTTTGAATTGGTTTGAATTGGTTAGCCAAATTTTGGTAAAAAAAGGCCAAAATGGCATATATAAAATGTGATAATTGTCTGAAAAAATCTGGTTGAAAACAGGTACCAATTCTGGTTTATAAACCTGGAAAAAATGTGGTTACAAACAAATCCTACAAAAAATTTTGTATACCTTAGACAGCGCTTTTGGCAAAAGCGCTGTCTAAGGGGGGGATTAGAAAGCGCTTTAGGCAAAAGCGCTGTCTAAGGGGGGGGCTTAGACAGCGCTTTGTGAAAAGCGCTGTCTAAGGTATACCTAAAAAAATTAAAATAGGAGGGGCTTAGACAGCGCTTTTGGCCAAAGCGCTGTCTAAGGTAGGGGGCTTAGACAGCGCTTTTGAAAAGCGCTGTCTAAGGTGTACCTAAAAAATTTAAATTAAGAGGGTCTTTTAAAGCGCTTTTGGCCAAAGCGCTGTCTAAGGTAGGGGGCTTAGACAGCGCTTTTGAAAAGCGCTGTCTAAGGTGTACCTAAAAAATTTAAATTAAGAGGGTCTTTTAAAGCGCTTTTGGCCAAAGCGCTGTCTAAGGGTGGGGGATTAGACAGCGCTTTTCACATTTTAAAAAGCGCTGTCTAAACCTTTAGCAGCGGAGGTTTAGACAGCGCTTTAAAGCGCTGTCTAAGGCTAAAAAAAGCGTTGTCTAAGGTCTTGTTTGTTGTAGTGACTTGGCCAGCAAGACAAAACGAAAAGAAAATAATATGTTATTTATTATCTGAACAAGAAATTCACTGATTATGAAACTCGGTATACGATGTTCGAGTAAAATTGATGTGCTCTAGCTTGGGAAGCTAAACGTCTTCGCCAGTATATGATCTTTAATACTACTTGGCTCATCTCGGAATTAGATCTGATCAAATATGCGTTTAAAAAGCCTGCATTAACGGGATGAATTTCTCGGTTGCAAATCTTATTATCAGAATACGACATTGAGTATCACGCACAGAAATTCGTCAAAGGAAATATCCTAGATGATCATATGGCTCATTAGTCCATCATTAATCAAGATCCAGTCACATTTAACTTCCCAGACGAAGACATCATATATATTAAGATGAAAGATTCTGACGAACCACTGCCAATCGAAAGACCTGAACCAGGATCTTTTTGGGGACTAATCTTCGACGGATCAGTTAATTCTTATGGAAACAGGATTGGGGCAATCTTTGTCACTCCAAGCGGAACCCATATTCCATTCACTACCAGATTAACATTCAAATGTACAAACAAAGAGGTCAAGTATGAAGCTTGCATCATGGGTCTCGAGGAAGCATTTGATCTTAGGATCAAACATTTACACATGTACGGAGATTCTGCCTTAGTGATCAATCAGATCAAAGGAGAATGGGAAACATAATAGCAGGGATTGATCCCTTACCGAGATTACGCAAGGAGATTATTGCCATTTTTCAACAGAATTGAATTCCATCACATCCCTCGTGAGGAAAATCACATGGCTGACGCACTTGCTACCCTCTCTTCCATGATCACAATTGATCAATGGAACAACATTCTAAGACTTGACATTATGCGCCTAGACAGGCCAGCATACATCTTTGCAATAGAAAATGCTACTGATGGAAAAACTTGGTATTACGAAATTCAACAATTCCTGCAGAAAAGGGAATACCCATTTCGATCTTCAAGAAAAGATAGGAAGTCCCTCTGAAAACTGGCAGACAATTTCTTCCTCGACCAAGATATATTTTACAAAAGAAACTTTGACATAGTTCTAATCAAATATGTAGATGAGCGCGAAGCAGAAATACTCATGAAAGAAATTCATGATGGATCCTTTGGTACTCATACCAACAGATATACAATGACATGGAAAATACTTCGAGCAGGATACTACTGGCTCACAATGGAGGTAGATTTCCGCAAGCATGCAAGGAGATGTCATAAATGTCAAATTTATGCGGATAAGATTCATACACCTTCAACGCTTCTTAAGGCTCTCTCTTCGCCATAGCCATTTTCAATTCGGGGAATCGATATGATTGGAATGATCGAACCCAAAGCTTCAAACGGACATCGGTTCATCCTAGTATCTATTGATTACTTCACCAAATGGGTCGAAGCAGCATCATACGCCAATGTAACCCGACAAGTGGTCGTCCAGTTTATCAAAAACAATATCATATGTCGCTACGGTATTCCAAGTCAACTCATTACTGACAATGGGTCCAACTTGAACAAAAAATGATGAAGGAATTATGCGTAGAGTTCAAAATTGAACACCATAAATTTTCTCCTTATCGGCCAAAGATGAACAGTGTAGTGGAAGCCACCAATAAAAATATCAAGAAAATTGTCCAAAAGATGGTATTGACATACAAGGACTGGCACGAGATGCTCCCTTACACGCTTCATGGATATTTAACTTTTGTTCGCACTTCAACGGGGAAAACCCCTTTCTCAGTAGTAAATGGCATGGAAGCAGTGCTACCAATAGAAGTTGAGATACCATCCTTAAGAATATTAATGGAGGCCAAACTCACAGAAGTTGAGTGGTGCCAAACCAGATTCGATGAGCTCAATCTGATAGAAGAAAAGAGAATGATTGCCCTCTGTCACGGTCAGTTGTATCAATAAAGGATGAAGAGAGCATTCGACAAGAAAGTTTGACCTCGTGTCTTCAAAGAATGAGATATTGTACTACAGAAAATCCAATCATTTATCACCGACTCTCGGGGAAAATGGACTCCGAATTATAATGACCCCTATGTGGTCAAGAAAGCCTTCCCATGTGGTGCCCTGATACTCGTAACAATGGACGGTTAGGAATTCACTTATCCTACAAATCTTGATTTAGTCATGAAATACTTCGCCTAAAAGTAAACAAAACAGCTCGCTAAGTTGAAAACCCGAAAGGGTGACTTAGGCAAAAATGAACGTCTCGGTGGATTGAAAACCCGAAAGGGAGATCCGTATAAAAATTAGAGACATTCAAAAAAATATATCCCGCTAGATAAATATAGGCAAAATGTAAGGTTTCATGGAAAGTAATTGCATCCAACCAGATTGGATCATAAGAAGAAAGTCACTCATCGAAGTCATCATCAACTGAAGCTCTGGAGACTCCGAACTTAGAATTTGTAGAAGGATAAGGATCATTATGTTTCAATGTAGATTTTTCCCCAATAAATTACCATTTACTACTTTGTAAATACTCTGTGGAATCACGCTTTTGGCTCATTAACGCCCTATATATATATATACTTTGTAAATACTTTGCCTATTTGTTTGTAACTCTTATGTTTATCTGTTTCACAAAATGATGTTTTAAAAAAATGATTTGTTGTTTTCATGAAATTAAAATGAATTTACTTCACTTTTATTTTTCAAAATAAAATTTGCAATTTTCCTTGGTCTGTGAACGTAAAAGGAAATCATTCAGTTGCTTCAAGAGTAACCAAACTTCTGGAATATTCCACGAGGATGAACTGATGTCTCCCCGCATAGCCATGTCTACAGAAATCAAAAGCAGGAGCTCCCCTCTACAATGAGCAATCAAGTCAGGAAATAATGATACTCCATCTCTGGATCGGCCCAGTATTCTTGATCTTGTCTCAACAACATGTGTGTCATGTCTATTTTGTCAGAATACGAATTAATTCATACATTCATAATTGTGTTTGTATTTACATTTGCATAATCATTAGCATTTGTCCCACGTGAGATTCTTTCCAGTTCTTTCCTAGATAGAATGTCAATTTTAAAGTTTGGATAACTTGAACCTCTACAACAACGCTATAAACAAGCCTTTGTAACCTCAAGAAAGCTGACAGGATGAACGACATGTCATCTTAGGATCAAAATTTTGGGTATTCGAAGATATTTAATCCCTCATTACCTCGAATATCCCAATGCTTTCATCATTTGTCTTCAGGTCCAAGAAGATTAAATAGGGGCATTTGTCATACCCTAAATTTTGACCCTAAGATATATATCTAATCAGAGGAAACACACTGGTCAAAAGACTATGCCAGACTGGTTTGAATAGTATCCCCGCAAAGAATCAGGATTCTTGAGTCCCTCAGATGATCCAGGCAAAGGAACTAATACATAATATTTTAAATCTTTCAATAACTATCAAAGGGTTAAGGAATCTCAAATGATGGAAAATATTTCAAGGATTGTACAAAAGTCTCGGTGATCTGGGCCGTGAGCCATCACAATCACTAATTAGGGTTTTAGTTAACTGATGCCCTCTAGATGAAATTTTCATAGAGAAAGGAGCCAAGACCTCCATACATCATCAAGAATGATTAACATGACGTTAACAAGCCATTCACAAGAACAAAAGATGCAGAGATCCAAGACTACAAGATTAGGGTTTCACAGTGCCCAGATTAGGGTTTCTTACTAATCGGAGAACCAAAAGTCAAGATTTTCATCTTAAAAAGAGCCTATACCGTAGGGAATGGTTTAAACAGCGCATATACATCATGGAAGTCCATTCATAAGGTCAAAATACCTTAGAGGATGTCCAGTCAAAAAATCAGAAAACCAGGGGTATCTAGTGTAATTTCCATCTGGACCAAAAAGTCAAAGTTTGACTTTTTAACCCAAAATGATCCTCATGACCTATATTACAAGAATATATGGTCCAAGAATGCATTTGATCACAAAAAACCAGAAATTTGAAGATAACTTGTAAAAGGGGCAACCTTTGAATCTTAAAAAAATTCTAAGTTATGGAAAAAAGTGATCAAGTGGCCTACTTCCAAGCATCATAACTTTTGATCCAAGCATCAGATTTTGGTGAACCAAATCTCAAATGAAAGACATCGTCACAAACAACAAATGATTTAACTAGAAGAAACTCCAATTCATAATGGATTTTAAGTTGAAGATGGATCAAAATCAACAAAAAATATTGATTTTCAACACTTAGAAAAAATTTGCCTAAGTGTAAAATCAGTAAAACACAAAAACTTGGAGGCTTTTTTCACCAAGTTCCAAGTTGATTCAGATCCTTCTCAAATCACTAATATTGTTGTAAATGTGGCCAATAATTCAAAGAACCAATTGGCATGAAAAGATATTGATTGTGCATGAAGAAATCATGGATCAACGTGAGCATCGCAAGCTGTTTTTTCAAAAACAGATTTAGCACAAACTTGTGAAATCTGATTTTTTGAAACAAATGACAATGTCAAGTGGATTTAAGCATCTAAACAATGATTACACACATAATCAAACCTACAAATTCATGATTGCACCATGGAATTCACCAAAATGACATTCATGAATTTCAACATTATGCATTTTGACCCAAGGGTCACAAAGCTCTAAAATGGCATATTCTTGGATCTCTTGTTCAACAAGCAATAAGTGGACACAATCCAAGCATCAAACTTCTGAGGAATGTGAAATTTGTTGCTACAATAGCTGAGCTATTTGAGAAGTTCATCATCACACTTGTAAGAGATATTTTCATAAACCATGACTCGCCATTGTGACCTCAGCACTTCAAATCTTGGAGGCCAAGTTTATTCAACATATTTGCCTATAAATAGAGACCTTATTCCATCATAAAAATTACACCAAAGCCTCTGATCACTAAGCTTTCTCTTATTTGTTCTCAAAGACTCAAAACTAAATATTTGTGCAATCACTACTGGTTTTTGAGTTTGAGCTAGCACAAACTCAAACTAATTGCTCACACATATCACATATGATGTTTATGAGGTGTTCAAACACTTAAATCACCTCTGAAACACCTCCAACCAAGAATCACACTTCAAAACCTCAAAAAAAGCCTTGTTTCTGCAACTTGAAGATCAGAAGTTGATCTAGCCATTTGCAATCAAGTCCAAGTGTTCAAACACACTCCATATGGTATAGGGAAGTTGTCCAGATCATCATAACATCTTTGTAACTCCTCCAGTTCGAAATTAGAACTCCAACTGCAAGCTCAAGTTCAAGTAAGCCTCAAACTTGGCTAAATCATAATCCATGCATATTTCCTCGCACTATCTTTATGCGATATGTGCGTAATCATATCCTAAGTAATTCCCCTCAATCAATTTCACAAAATCATCATCAGGTAGAATTTCATGAGACTCATGCCAAATTAGGGTTCTTCAGTGTTCATCACTGATTTTTCACTTCACACACACAAAATAAATGAAATTAATGAAATTAATTGGTATGATTGTGTTTTTTAATATATTTATTATTTTCATAAAGAATTGACTCTCAAAAATGTTTATCACTGATTCTTTTTTCATTAATTCTCAAAAGTGTTTAAATATTTTATTCCATGAAAAAATCTCCAAAAATATATATTTTTTAATATATTTATTATTTTCATAAAGAATTAATTTTATTTTTTTCTAAACATTTTAAAATTCATTTCTTTCACTTGATTTTTCAAACATAAATGATATTCAAGTTGTCTTATGGACCATTAGGGTTCATCTGATCCATTTTCAATAACTCGGCGCGATCGCCTTTTTCACCGCATTAAGTTTTCATCTGTAAATCTTTTTCTGTGAATATCTTTACAAATAACTATTTGTTTTCTAAAATTAATTGTAAAAATGTGTCATGAGGAATCCTTTGTGTTTAGGACTCATTCTTTATGTTTTAAACTTTCTCCAGTCTGTTTTAAAACTCCGTCAGGCTTTCGTATAAGTTCTGAACCCACCAATTGTTTCTTAAATACTTTTTAATCTCCTAAACAAAGATTCATAAGCATTTGTTTACAAATATCATCTCCTTTTCTTTTCTCCTCTTTATGACTAAATATCTAATACACCAACAACTAGACTGAGCTTCACTCCAGTGAACTGCTTTCTAGGTTGTAGGCAGCTATTCAGCACCAAAGTCTTACTCTGTGTATGAAACCATCAGATGATTAATCAAAAAAAAAATTTCATAGTTATCCTTATGTTTAAGCCTTGTTATTGGCTTCTGAGCCATCTCTTATCTTTCTAACTTCTCGTTATTTTCTTAAACTGTTGTTGCTTGCTTAGAAAAGAACTGTTTTCCAAAATTATCTTTCTTCACCTCATACTAAAGCAAAGATAATAATAAACTTCTTAATGACAATGAGAATAAAATGTAAAAAAACATCTGTAATCTTTCTCCCTCGGGATTTTGGGTCTCTGCTTCCTAGTGTAACACCCAATTTCATTCTTAATAAAACAACTTAAGAATATTCAAACCATAGCAAAAATATACTAAAATTTGTTAAACACATTCACTGACACCATATGCATGCATCTTTACTATTTATACTTGCATATCTGCTAGAATCTCAGCAATCGGGTTATTGTCACCAGACCTAACCTTTGAATAACTAGAACAAAAACTAGGGAAAAACATAGCCTCCTCTTGGGATTCATTCAAGGACCCTCAAACCTCTTAAAAGGTCCTTATCTTAGGCTTAGAAGTTACTCAGCCTTCCCTAAACTCCTCTTGGGCTTTATCCAAGGACCCATGGGTCTCATATAGGTAACCTAGCCTCCTCTTGGGCTTAAACACAAGGATTCTCTCAGGCTTTCTAAAAGAGTAGAAATAGACCTTAGAATCAAATATCATACAGTAGTCTCCCTCTCCCTGATGGATGACCAAGCTAGCCTCCTCTTGGGCTTTGTACAATTAAATTCCCCCATACAAAGGAATGTCTGATGACCTTCAAAACATTTATAAACCAACAGACAAAACACTCTTATTACAAAGTCAGTCTCCAATAAATTTGCAGCCTCCCATCTTAGGCTTCAAATAAGATACAGATAATCAAGAGTCGGTCTCTTGCAAATAAGCTTCACACCCGGGCTTCCAAATTAGGACACAAATAAAACTTTCCCAACAGAGTCAGTTTTCTTTGTTTAGCTTAAACCTTGGGCTTCAATCAAGGCACAAATAATCAAATCTTCCCTCTTTAGAGATGAAAAATTCTCTCTACTAAGTACCTTTTAGCTTCAACTGTGAGCTTCAATCAAGGCACAAACAGTCAAACACTATGCATACATGCAATACAATCATAGAATTGGACTTTAACTAAGCTAACAACATTCAATACATTCATAGTCTTGGACTCTAACTAAGATAATTTCCCATAATACAGTCATAGTCTTGGACTTTAACTAAGCTAAACATCTCGCCTTTCTTGAGCTATGCAAATCAAGATAATCCATTCAGCTATCTTGAGCTATGCAATTCAGATCAACCATCCAGTCCTCCTTGACCTATGCAATTCAAGGTATCCTTTCAGCCTTTCTTGAGCTATGCAAATAAAGATATCATTCAGCTTATGCCTTGATCTATGTAATTCAAGCAACCAACCAACTAGTTATAAACAATTTTTTTCAACTTCAATCATGGGCTTTGATCAGGAAACAAACATATTTTTCAGCTTTAATCTTGGGCTTTGATCAAGTCACAAATACAACATTTTGAGCATCAAACATCTTGTGCTTTAACCAAGATACAAATCAACCATTTCCTCCTAGCTATAGCCTTTTAGGAGGAACTACGATTCTCTGATCCCTCAATTCTCTTTTTGGGGGTATGTAGGCAAAAGGTCATAAGATATTTGTGAGCACACCAAACAAAAAAATAACAATTAGGTTTCTAAACCTAAGAAAAAAATCAGAAAATTATGATCATACAGGAACACAAAAACATCAACATCATCCTATCAATCAACATTCATCTCATACCCATACCCATATCAAAGAAACCACCATCAATATCAAAAAGAACAAATTTTGCATTAATCCAAAGGTTGAAATAAGCTAAAGAAGAACCCAAAACCATATGGGCATCTGTTAAATAACAATATGTAAAGCAAGGTGAGTTTAGATATATTTTCCCTTCCATAACCAGCTTCACCAGGAAAAAAATAAAAAATCAGAAAGTAGCAAAAATATGATAGTGATTAAAGACCACAAAAATCGAGCTACAAAAACACATTTCTCATATTGATGGAAATCATGATTTAAATGTTGATATTCTTGATATTCCTTATTACGCAACACATGTGCCTACTTAATATGAAGAAGTTGATATAGACGATGTGTATGTTATTCATTATGATTGTGAAGAAGGAATTAGAGCCAACTCATCCTCCTCTTTGCTCCAATCTTCCTTGGGCTTCAAAGTCTTTGATCCATCTTTTTCAATAATGGCAGGATGTTCCCATCCTTTGTCTGCATCTTTCCATGTCTTCTTGTCCAGAGATTTTATAAAAGAAACCATACGAGGTTTCCAGTAATCATAGTTAGATCCATCCATAATGGGTGGTCTATTCCCAAATCCCCCATTTATGTCCATTGCACCAGAAAATATTGTCCCTAGATCTCACCCAGAAAAACAGGCAAGGTGCCTGCCTTAGAAGCGAATGCAGCTGATGTTTAATAAGTTGCACACAAGGAATGAAGAAAGAAAAATTTAAAAAGTTTGTTCTTGATTCACTAGTGTATGGATTCTAATGTGTTTGAGAAAATTATTGAAGAAGAAACGAGAAAAGGAGCATGGGATAAGTTAAAGAGCTTGTACCGAGAAGATAAAAAGGGTAAAGTTTCAAACATTGGGAAAACAATTCAAGATGACTCAGATGAAGGAGGATGAATCAGTATCGTAATATCTTTCAAGTATGGTGTTGCTAATGACCTAGATGAAGTTGTGTGGTAAATCAATCAATAATTTGCATAAGATTTAGAACGTGTTGATATCTCTGACTACAAAGTTTGATTACATTGTAGTGTCAATTGAAGAGTCCAAGAACCTAGATGAGATGTAGTTAAAAGAACTTCAAGCTTAATTAGAGGCTCATGAGGCGAGGTTGGAGTAGAGAAACTCGAAAAGGGAGAAGGTGGCACAACATGAACTACAAGAAAGATTCATAAATAAATATGGGAAAGAGAAAGGAAAGAATCTTGCTAATGATGAGAAGTCAAATAAGAACTTAAAGAGTCACTCTGGTTTCATCAATAAAGGCATTGACAACAAGTATTCTTGGAAAAAAATTGACATGAAAGAGGTGCAGTGTTACAACTAAAAAGGATTTGGCCATTATGTTCAATATTGTCGAAGAAAGAAGAAAGCCCGAGCGAAAGATAGTGATGAAGTATAGTACATACATGCTAAAGATAGTGTTTATGAGCATGTGTTACTCATGGATAATACACATTTGAACACTGGAGAAACCAACATGTGGTACATGGATTCAGGATGTAGTAACCATGTGACTGTTAATAAAAACTAGTTACATAGCTAGATGAATCAGTTGAGAAAATGATAAAGTTTGCAGATATCAGGAACTTCACATTAGGTGGAAAGGGAGACATCTTTATTGTTAGAAAAGATGGTCGAAAAGCCAGTATCACTGATGTGTTTTATGTACCTTTTATGACAAGTAACTTAAGAAGTGTAGGTCAATTACTTGCAAAAGGGTATAACATGAAGATAGAAAAGAATCGTATAAATGTGTATTATAGTCATGGAAGACTGATTCTGAAGGCATCATTGGCAGACAACAGGACCTTCAAGGTAGAGATCAACCCAATTGATCACAAGTTTATTGTTTCGACTATAGAAGAAAACAAGAATTGGCTATGGCATCATAAGTATGGACATCTAAAATTCAGATGTTTAGGTATACTTAACCAGAAGAAGATAATGTATGGCTTACCTCAGGTGAAAGAACTAAGTCAAGTGTGTGAAGAGTGTTGCAAAGAAAAGCATGCTAGGAAAGCATTCAAGAATGAGTTGCCAATGAGGTCAAGGAAAAAGCTAAAGTTAATTCACTATGATGTGTATGGACCATTTAAAGTGAGGTTGAATGGAGGTAACTACTGCTTCCTAACCTTCGTAGATGAATTCACTAGATATATGTATATTTACCTTATTGAAAGGAATAGAGGAGTATTTACACAATTCAAGAAGTTCAAATTGCATGTCGAAAGGCAAAGTAGAAGTATGTTGAAGAAACTGAGAAATGATGGTAGTGGTTAATACACCTCTAGAGAATTTGCTAGATTTTGTAGTATGGAGAGTATAGAGCATGAGTTCATTGTGCCATATACACCTCAGTATAATGGCATAGCTAAGAGGAAGAATCGAAGTATATTAAACATGACTAGGAGCATGTTGAAAGCTAAAGATATGCCAAAGAGATTTTGGGGTGAAGAAGCACCTTCGACAACAGTATACATTCTAAACAAATGTCTAACCAAGTTGGTCGAAATGACTCCTTTTTAGGCTTGGATAGATGTGAATCTGAATGTTAGTAATCTTAGATTGTTTGAATCAATGTACTTCAGGCATGTACCTAAACAATTGAGGAAGAAATTAGATGATCGAAGTCAGGTTATGGTGCTCATAGGTTATCATTCAAATGGTGCATACAAGTTGTATTCACCAAACGATGATAAACTTGTAATTAGTCGAGATGTTCTAGTAGATGAATGTAAATGGTGGGATTGAAGTCATGGGTCAGTTCGTTAGGAGTCAGATACAGTCAAAATTGTGTTGTAGAAGACCAACAAACTGAAGTCTCAACCAGTCAAAACGAAGATCCGCCTGAGCAACACGTTATTAGGAGATCGACTAGAGCAAGAACAGAGTTGACAAGGCTAGTTGTACATGTGAGATTTCTAGATCAAGTCGTCGATGTAGATTGTGACTTAATAGAAGAAGCGATGATGATGTCTCGCGCAGAACCAATCAATTTGGATCAAGCCATGAATGATTCGAATAAGTTAGCAGCCATAAAATAAGAACTCGGGGAAATATAGAAGAACAATACCTGGAAGCTTTTTGAAGAGTCGAGCAATAAGTTAATTGATGTGAAATGGGTTTATAAGCTGAAACGAAGGCTAAGTGGTGAAATTGCCAAGTATAAGGATTAAACATTTAGCTTTTAAAATAACTGGATCTAATTTTGAGTACCACTTATTAGTCTCGAGTTTTTTATCCAATTTAACTATTTTTTTTTTCAAATTATTTCTCTTTCTTCAAAATTTTCAAATGCGAGTTTTTATGAAAAAACAAACAATAATAGATCACTCACTTCACTTCAAATGAATTGCAGGAATAAATTACCCATTTTAATTTAAAAAAATGATATAGTACCACTTGTTCATTGTGAATTCCCTATCCTTTTTAACCCTTTTCTTTTTCTCAAATTGTTTCTATTTCTTCTAAAATTTCAAATAGTTTTGCTGAAAAAGGAAACAATAATACATCACTCATTTCAAGAATAAATTACTCATTTAAATAAAATATATATTATTCAGTGACTCACATTATAATGCAGGTGCTTGTGTACTATTCTTTAAAATTGTAATGAAGATTTAATTATTAGTAATAATATTTTTTAATTTTAATTTTGTAGTCAAGATTTAGATTGAATAAGTCAAATGAGTGTTTATAAAATAAAATTCAAATTGATGATTTGGATGTTCTATATAGCCATCAATAATTTTATTCAACTCTAAACAAATAGACTTTGGGATACGTGCATGCAATATAAAGCAAAGTCGCATCTCAAAATTTCAAACATGCAAACACAGATCCAATTTTCACATGCACTACAATAATTAAAATGATAATTTACTATTAACTAAACAAATTATCATTAAATCTTCATCTGTTCACATGTTCAATACAATACAGATTAATCAACAAGTTACATTAATATTGGATCATTAACAAATCAAACCTTCAATTTATTATTAACTTAAAGAATACAAACACCAAATTAGCATGGTGATTAATTAATTAACAAATCTGCAATTAGTCCTAATCTGACCATCCTTACCAGTAAGTGGACTAAGCATTGTCATCTTGAACATTGCATCTGCAAAATCTTTCTTAAAACGTCCCATGTTTCTGCTATATGTTTTTACTAGAGAGCTTGTGGATGTTGATTCATTAACAAATAGTTGTTGATCAGAGTGTACTAGACCTTTCTTCTTTACCAAGTTAATGTAGAAAGCATTGTCGAAATTATTCGGTGTGGTTGAGTCGAAAGGAGATAAATTATCATCTCCTCCTTCAAATGGACATAATGCTTGCATTGTTGTAGCAAATTTAGGCTCTATGTTTGTTTCATTGTATATCCTTGATCTGAAAAATTGGCATCTCGATTTGCCGATTGTGTGAGCGCCTGATTAATCAAAAGCATAAAAATGTGCCGAATGAATGAATGCATGTAAACTAATTAAGGGCATAAATTTTATTTTATTTTGGTTTTCACCGGGTCCACTGAACCGACTAATCTGATTCAGGGGTGACTTTATTTAATTACCTGATAAAGTAACCATTTGTGCAGGAGTGAAATTTTTCTTTGCGAAAGCAGTGATAAGGCCATCAAGATCCAAAGAAGGACCAGGTAAGTCAGAATTTGATAAATCTAAGCTTGCAGTGGTTGAATCTCTTCTTCCTAATAGTACATTCCATCTTTGTCCACCAAGCTATACATATATAAATATGAATCAATGATCTTATAAAGTATCAAATTACATAAACATGTTAATTAATCAAATTTGTACTTACAGCAGCAACAGCGTCTCTAGCAGCTAGGGTTAAGATATCAGCACAAGAAACAGTTTTAGGACACAATTTCTCCAATTGAGATTTGATATTGTCAATCACCTCAAAACCTCTTAACGAGTTCGCGTTTGGAAACGATTTCTTTTCGCCCGTTAAATTCGCCGTGTCGTCTAACAACACCGATGCATCACAACCCTACAACAAAAAATTAGTCTAGATATGTATATTTCATGCACGCGCACCAGCTTGCATGAAAGTGCGCGTGCATGAAATTAATATAAACTAAGATGAGAGATGAACCTACTTGAACAAAGCAGTCATGAAAATGGAGTCGAAGTAAGGAAGCTCCCATGCGAGACTCGTTTTTAACAGCATCTTGAACTGTTTTCCTTATTTTTTGAAGAGCTTTCGGACAAGATTTATCGTAGAATGTAGCTGATAAATCCGCAGCCGAATTAGTACTTATACCAATCATAATCATACATGTAATCAATAGTAAACAAAATGAAGAACCTAAAACCATGATTATAGCAAAATAGAATTTATTAATTGCAATGTTTGTGGTTTATGGAGATGAAAGGTTATGCTTTATATAGATAGAAACCTTCAATTTGCAACATGTTAGTAATAGTATTGTTTTGTGTATACTCTTAAATGTCAACTATTCAAAATTCTAACAATGGAATATATTTGATTTGACTAATGCCAATATGTTAGCTGTATGTATATATCGTGTTAAACAAAATTTGACTTTAAGAAAATGTTTGGATGAGATTTGATTTGAGTGCATAACACTGAACTTAACCTATAAGGCCGGATCCAGACAACTGACAAAAAAGTATTAGTTTATCAGAATGCTTGAATTTCTCATCTTTATTGAGTTCTGAATTTTGTTTGCTGGCCAAAATGATAAACTAGAGATCTTCATTGTATGTCAACGCTTCTGTGATCTTATAGTGTTATTATATGTACTACTTTTGAGTTTTGAGGAATATAAAACTACTCCAAGTCATGTAGAGATCCTATTCTCACATTGGTTTTACATGAATACAATTCATTTCTATAATTTAGCATACTAATTAGGGACCTGTTGTAATGGTATAGGATTATTTAACTCAACTCAATTGTTTTGTTTGTATCAACCATAAATAAAGTTCATGTGGAAATAAACAAAAATGTTAGATTAGTAAATATTTCTAAGTTCATTTTGGAGGATTTTGGAAGAGGGATGTATCTATATTTTAGTATGTATTCATATTTTAAAAAATAAATAATATTATATGCTAATGAATCATGTTATTTTTAAAATAAAATAAAAATTAATCTATATTAAAATGGGTTAACTTTTCTACTCATCCCAAAAAATTAGATAGTATATCTTTCACTAATCATATCGTAGTATTTAATTTTATTTCATTTAATTATTTATTAAATATGATATTATTTCAGTGTTTACAAAGTAATTTATTCTAAGGTTGCTCTAGTCACTTTTTTTTTATCGGTTATATAAGAATTCACCTATTAAAATATAGATATAAACTTTCAAAGTTCTTTCCTCATAAACAAACCCTAAGAAACAAATGTTTGGCAAATTCATTATAAAGACATCATGGTAAAAATGTTTACATTAGAAATTTATATATAACAAGAGAATATAAAGTTGTTAGGTTTCATTGGGAATGACATCGCAAAAAAATATCACAATATAAAGGTATAAATATGGTTTTGTTAAGTCAACTCAATTGATAGCTATCACGGTTATAAAATGCTAAAACAATAACGTCAGACTTACAACGCATCCTTTTACACTGTTGTAATAGGTTAAAAATTTCGCGTCCAGTCAAAAGCTAAATGAATATCACTCTTTTAATGGCGGTTGAATAGAACCACTGTTGTGATAAATAAAATGTAGCAATATTCGATTCACGGCAATTATATTTTTTCCATTTTTTAGGATACATTCAGCGTGTATAACTTAATACCATTATTTAAAATATAAAATGTAAATTATTTTACAATGGTTGAGGCAAACAACCATAGTAATAAATAAAATATAAAAAGTTTTGATTCCCTGCAATTACGTTTTTCCATTTTTTATTAACATTTAGCGTGAGTCACTTAATACCATTATTTTAAAAATAAGTTGTAAATTATTTGACGACGGTTATATTAAACAACTGTTGTTATAGGTTTAAGATTCCACTACAGTTTATTTTACAACCGAGATTGAAAGCTTTATTGATAAATTAAAACAAAACTTATTTTGTATTTCTTTCATAAGAAGGCCTAATCGAACAAGCGAGCCAGAGACGACAGTGGTACTCCAACATCTTCATTTGCTTACAGTTAGGTATTCTTTACCAATATTCATTTGTTGCTTCAGCTTCGAAGTAAGGTAATCTTCAATATCTTCATTCCATTTTTTGTTGATGTTGTACCAATATTCATTTGCTGCTTCTGATTCGAAGTAATTTCGTTCATTTGATTCTTCAGATTCGACGTGCGGTACTCTTCAACATCTTCATTCCTTATGTTCATTTGATTACAGCTAGGTGTTCTTCAATATCTCCATTCCTTTTTTATATGTTCATATTGTATATGCTCAATTCATGTGGAGTTGTTTCATATGTTTTACATTCATATTTTATATTGATTTTATTTTTGTTCATGTTGTATATGCATATGCTTGAGAAGTTTTGAAATTCTGGTATGACAGACTCAGATGTCGAATATGATGTTGAGACATCTTATCTGTTACTTATAAACATGGTAAGGCATACATATTAGTACTTAAATAATTCTGATATATCAAAGTCAAACATACTTCAGGATGTTGTGACATCTGATAGGACATTCAGTTCAGGTACTGTATAAAACATAAAACAGAAAAGATATAAAGAACACAGCAGAATTGTTAACCCAGTTCGATCAAATCAATCTACTCTGGGGGCTACCAAGCCAGGAAGGAAATCCACTATGTAGTATTAATTCAAAGACTTCTCAGCAAACACCTATAGTTTACAGTCTTCTCACTTAATCACTACCAATGCAACTTCTACTTAGGAACTCCTAAATATGAGAAACTCATCCTCACTTCCAATCACCTCAGTGATGTCTCACAGTTCTCAACTCTCAGTTGCTGATATTGACGACTTCATACCTACAACAATTCACAAATAGAATCCATGCTTCCATGACAACAACTTAACCTTGCTTAGCAGCTTCAGTTAAGTACTATACTTCTCTTGCTTACAAACTTCGAGAATCACAGGTGAAACAGCCATAATAGAGTTCCTTGTTACGCACGGCTACCACCAGAACACAACCCTAATAATGTTTACATTTTCGGTTGATTGGGTTGATTCTAAACTAGGTTACAGGGTTTCTTTTATAACCTATTCCCAACTAGATTTGGGCCTAAACAATCACAGCAATAGCTGCAACAAATATGCAGAAAAAATCTGCTACAAATATACCAAAAGATCTTCAAATCTAAAAACTCCTAAAATATCTCTAAATATAGAAAATCTATATTTTTCAATATTTGTCTTCAATTTAAATTGAGTCTTTAAGATCTTCTAAATCAGCACCCTTTAAATCAGCGCCACATATGATTACATAATATCTCCAGAATATTCTGCATCTTTAAAAAGTAATTCCACCTGTGATATCAGAATATTTTGTAGAATATTCTGCATAATTCAGATCTGATAAATCCCACTGTCATCACCTTAAATTAGGGTTAGTTAGTTTGTTACCTCCTTGATTCAAGGTGAGTTAGTTATTCTGTTATACTGAATTCAGATAACTAATATCCCTAAAGATGCGCCTTATATTGCTTATCTCTTTCCAATTAATTCCAGATAAATTCCCCTGAATTTACTCAGTTATGTTGCGCATCACTTCTTGTTTGATATCTATATGTAACACATGACAGTAATGTTGTCATGACAGTTGCAGATGTTTCAACATTTTATTTGACATCTGTCTGTAACATATGACAGTAATTCTGTCATGACATTTGTAGATGTTTCAACATCTTCTTTGACATCTGTCTGTAACATATGACAGTAATTCTGTCATGACATTTGCAGATGTTTCAACATCTTCTATGACATCTGTCTGTAACATATGACAGTAATTTTGTCATGATATTTGCAAATGTTTCAACATCTTCTTTGACATCTTCCAATTATTATAACCACATTTATCTGTGCCACCATGTCAGGACATCATGTTTGACATGTTCTTCCAGAATCTATACCATGTTAATTTAACATATGGAACTTCTTATTCAACATTTTCCAGCCATATTAGTTTTACCAAACATAATGCCAATCATAAAATAATAGCATTAACAATCTCCCCCTTTGGCTTATTTTGGCTAAAACTAATTTACATACAGGTGTAGTAGTACCTTATGTAGAAGTTCCTTAACATCACATCTTCATATCAGACCTCACACTATTAATTCTCCCCCTTTTTAGCCATAAAAAGACAAAGGTACGATAATAAACATAGAGGTATATAATCTCCATAAGCTTGAAACACACACAATCAAACATAAACTGCAGAGAGCAGCTTTATACAATATAGCCTTCTAGACTCCTAGGATACTCCTTATCTGGTTAAGGTATTACTCCCCCTTAACTCCACAAAATCAGTTTCACATACTTGTAACACACTCCCCCAGTCTAGGATACTCCATGCTTCTCTGTACATTGATGAAAGGAAAACATAAGACGCATCTTCATGTCTTCAAGAGCTCACCCTCTGTTCAATTCCCAATTGAACACATTCACTTCTTGTACCAAAGCATACTTGATTCCTTTCTTGGTTTGTAGTTACCACATACTACACAAGATGAACATCTTCTAGCACACAGGTTCTTGACACTAAGCCTTTACACACCAAAGGCCATACAATCCAGATAAAACACATCCAAACTAATTATGACATTAGAATGAATGTCCACAAACAAACTTCCAAGCAATCAATACCTGATATACTTCAGTCTCTTCTACATGTTTCTTCCAATATAGATCATCTACTTCATCATTCTCCCATATGATTAGGTAGTCTAATAATAGAAACCATGTAGATAAACACCCCAGATAATGTACTAACACTTAGTTAGAACATTTTTCATACACCAAGACCTTATCACCATGATCCTAGATGTGCTCCACCAACTGGACTTACTATAGCATAGTAATCCAAGAACTGAAAATCTTCAACTACACTGTGCCACCAGTTAGAATCAGAAATCCAGAAAGAGTGATAAACTCTCATCCACCTTCAAGAAGAATAAATCCTCTTGAGTCTTCAACTCATCACTCCTCTGCCCAAGAGCAATTTGTTCCAAGACAATCCTCAAGAACAATCAGCTGCCACACTCTGATTATCTTGATTCTTCGAATCCACTTTAAAGATCAACCAATTACCACATTTTGATAACCTCCTTTATAAATCCTCATATGAAAAAGCCAATTGCCACTTTTGTCTTCTTCACGTTTATAATAAATCTTCCAAAGATATCCTGATCAATAAAGTTAATCTTCACCGAGCTGTCAAGATAAAAGGCCTTATGAAGCATTCAATCTCTATAGATCATTCTATCTTAATTTATGTGTCACTTCACCAATTAGACTCTGATGTTGAACTAGATGTTTAAACATTATTAGCCCACATCCATCTGTTAAATTCAGGTCCTTCTTCTGCCACTTGAAAGAACCTCATTCCTTTATAGAACAAGAGTTCCATGCTCTCATAGACTTGATTTATCCATCAAGTTTGAGTAAACAACCTCCATTCTATTGGTTTTGTAGAAATTCCTACCGATAACACATATTGATGAGAAACTTCCAATGTTTCTCCAAAGTCTTCAAACCTGCCACTGTCTGATTATTCAGAAGGAATAGTTAAGAACTACACCTCATAACTATACCAAGGATGCCACCTTTCCTTGAGTAAGGCAGTCTTAACAAATTTATGATATCGCCACCTATCTTAACTCCATGATGAGCATTCTGGACTACACCTAGATCAGAAATAAACCAATCCAAGTAGTCATCAAGATTATGATATGTTCATGGTCTTTCATTTCCATCTTCAGAATCAACAATATCCAGACCAGTTCTTGCCAAGAAACTTTCCAGAAATACATAACTCCTGTCACACAAGACTGAAGCCAATGCTACAGCTTATGCAATACCTCTCCCATGATTCTGCACAAACTCTGATGATAAGATGTTCCAACATCTTTTTGAACATCACCAATCTTGAATCACAAGGATAATCAATCAAATATTTGTGAACTCCACAAACAACAATTGATCTTAAATCCTTGTATAATACCTTATCAGATAGTTCTATACAATCTAATCTTTTAATTTTGAAGGATTTTAAGGTTAGCTCCAGATAAGATTAGCAAGATCTCCTCATGTCATGGATAAACAACACTCCAGCTGAGCATAAACTCCACTAATTCTCAACTTCACACCCCTGATGAACATACAAAGAGCACAACTGATAAATATCCACACTTGATTTTATATTCCAAAACAGATGCTCTTAGTTTGCTTGCTACAAAGGGTTCATACTGCCACTATCCATGACTAGTAGTGGAAGAGACTACCAGTTCAACAACCATTCTGATCAGACTTCCCAATCTGACATTCTTCCCTTGCTTCTAGCAATTGTTGGTCACATTTCTAGCTTTAATCATGACCAAAGTCATGCATTTATCACACACATTTGTAGATACATTTAGAAGCTTCTTCATCTTCAGATTCATCATCAGATTCATCAGCATTCTGAGCAACCTCTTCCAGCTCCAGCCTTTGAATTACTTCCTCAAGCTTTTTCTTCCTGGCATCCAGCTCTTTGTAAGTGTTCTTCAGATCTGCAATCAAGGCAGCTTTGGATATGGGAGTCTTTGCTTTTGAAGGTCCAGCAGATGTCCCAGTGGGAGCTTCAACATCAGCAGCATGATGGCTCAAGAAAAGTTTGTAATGGAAGGCCAGAGGACTTTCTCTTTTGCAGATTGAATCCTTCTCAGTGAGGATACCTGGATACTGGCTAAGGATTATTCCACACAGCAAAGAAGGGAAGGCAATAGGCAGCTTTGTTGCAGATGTCCCAGCATGTTTCAATGTCTGATCAAAAATGTAAGATCCAAAGTCCAGCTTTGTTTGGGTACCTACAGCATATATGAACCTGCCCAATCCAGTTGCTATTGAGGAGGTATGGTTGGTAGGGACCCAGTTTGCAGTGCCAATCCTATGCAGCATTGCATACTTCCTTGTCAGCAAACTAACAGAAAGTTTCCCCTTGACTGGCCAAGCTTTGACTTGATTAGCAGTGATGACCTTGCACACCTGGTTATCTGTCTTTCCCAGCTCATTAGGTCCATCATATTCTCTTCCTAGATAGTGATTGATAACCCTAGGAGAGAATTCCACACATCTCCCTCTTACATACACCTTTCTGAAGTCAGCTGACTTACCATCAGCACAGTCTTCTTGAAGGTTGACAATAAATTCCTTGACTAGCAGTTCATAGCAAGGAGAGAAGTTTGACACTGTTTTGAATAAGCCAGCAGAAGAGATGAGATCAATTACCTCAGTGCACTCAAGTGCATTGCTGCTCAACTCTCTTTCAAGTGCTACCCTTCTTTGGTAGACAAATTTCCATCTGCTCACACTTGACACATGATGGAATGAAATGTTGTCCAGAGGAGCTTCTGGAACAGCAGTGGAGGACCTTGAAGGTGTTGGTTTCTTCTTTGGTGGGGATGTTGGGACATCCTCTTCAACATCTGAATCTGGAGGGGTGACAACTTTTCTCTTTTTTGTATTCACCTTGCTCCATTGTTTAGTAGGACCAAATACCACTTTGGCCTTGTCTTTCTTTGGAGTAGGCTGCTTCTTTTCAGGAGTTGAATGTCCTGCAGTCTTCTTTTCCTTTCTAGCCCTAAGCCTTTTGGCTATGCTAGGGTGCACAGAAGCAATGATCTCTGTGTCAGAGTCATTATCTAAGTCTTCAACATGTAGCATAGATGCCTCCTCTTCCAGGTTAGGAGTAGGTTCCAAACATATGTGATCATCACACATTTGTCTAGCACCCAAAGCATCCATCATGTTAGCAGGATATCACACCAGTTTCCTTCTTCTGGAACACAAAACTAAGCTTGGTTCTGAAACATTATTTCTTTCAAGATTACTATCTTTTCTTCAATCAGCTCCAACTGAAGTGCTATAACATTATGAAAGATACTTTGCACACATACAATAGTCAGTAGCATCTCAAAGAGTATTCAACTTCATAGCTTCAGAGACCCAAAAAAAAACCACAATCTTTTAGGTCTTTGACTCAACATTTACCATAAACTGTTGATGTGTAGTGTGGTGTCAAGCCATTAGGATTGACATATCAACTCAGCTTCTTTCTTGATGAAACTTCCTTCAGTTCATGATTTAGACAATCAGAAACATGTATCTTCACAAGAGAAATTATCTTCAGCTATACCTAAACTACATTGGACACCATAACCAGGAAGAATATCCTAATTAGGTCACCATAAATAAGCTTAAGAGATAACTTATCAAGATCTTCACTCCCGCATGAAAGATTTGATAATTATACTCTTTTGCTTTGGCTCCAACCTCTTCTTTCACCAGGAATCTCTCATCAAGAAACACAACATTCTGAACTAAGTGTTCTCCAGTTCTGTAATCACATGATAGAACATCAAACCTGACATTATGAACTGAAGCTTTACAACAACCTTTGTATGAAGTACTGGGGAACCACTATCAAACAATCAGACATAACACATCATAAATAATAGAGCAATTCCTTGGAGATAAATAAACTCCTCCACAGTAAGATCCTCCAAAAGAAATTGAAACACGATGTCAAGACATCTTATCTGACATCAGCAAACCTATGTGAATAAAACACCATTATACCATATGATGAATAGTTCATCCTCCACTTCTAGGGACCATTCAAACGCCAATATGAACCTCTCAAGTTCCAACAGCTTTTCATTATATCATCCTTCTTCCTTTACCATGAACCAGAAAGTATCCCCCTTAGATCTCATCCAGAAACAGACCAGGATGCCTGCTCTAATACCAATTGAAATTCTGGTATGACAGACTCAGATGTCGAATATGATGTTGAGACATCTTATCTGTTACTTATAAACATGGTAAGGCATACATATCAGTACTTAAATAATTCTGATATATCAAAGTCAAACATACTTCAGGATGTTGTGACATCTGATAGGACATTCAGTTCAGGTACTGTATAAAACATAAAACAGAAAAGATATAAAGAACACAGCAAAATTGTTAACCCAGTTCGATCAAATCAATCTACTCTGGGGGCTACCAAGCCAGGAAGGAAATCAACTATGTAGTATTAATTCAAAGACTTCTCAGCAAACACCTACAGTTTACAGTCTTCTCACTTAATCACTACCAATGCAACTTCTACTTAGGAACTCCTAAATATGAGAAACTCATCCTCACTTCCAATCACCTCAGTGATGTCTCACAGTTCTCAACTCTCAGTTGCTGATATTGACGACTTCATACCTACAACAATTCACAAATAGAATCCATGCTTCCATGACAACAACTTAACCTTGCTTAGCAGCTTCAGTTAAGTACTATATTTCTCTTGCTTACAAGCTTCGAGAATCACAGGTAAAACAGCCATAATAGAGTTCCTTGTTACGCACGGCTGCCACCAGAACACAACCCTAATAATGTTTACATTTTCGGTTGATTGGGTTGATTCTAAACTAGGTTACAGGGTTTCTTTTATAACCTATTCCCAACTAGATTTGGGCCTAAACAATCACAGCAATAGCTGCTACAAATATGCAGAAAAAATTTGCTACAAATATACCAAAAGATCTTCAAATCTAAAAACTCCTAAAATATCTCTAAATATAGAAACTCTATATTTTTCAATATTTGTCTTCAATTTAAATTGAGTCTTTAAGATCTTCTAAATCAGCACCCTTTAAATCAGCGCCACATATGATTGCATAATATCTCCAGAATATTCTGCATCTTTAAAAAGTAATTCCACCTGTGATATCAGAATATTTTGTAGAATATTCTGCATAATTCAGATCTGATAAATCCCACTGTCATCACCTTGAATTAGGGTTAGTTAGTTTGTTACCTCCTTGATTCAAGGTGAGTTAGTTATTCTGTTATACTGAATTCAGATAACTAATCTCCCTAAAGATGCGCCTTGTATTGCTTATCTCTTTCCAATTAATTCCAGATAAATTCCCCTGAATTTACTCAGTTCTGTTGCGCATCATTTAAGTCTGGTAGCAGGTTTACGATGTCCCAACATCTGGTGTGACATCCTGATGTCTTGACTTAAGTTCCTTAACTGTTACTCTGTTTGACAATGTCACAACATCTGGTGTGACATCCTGATATCTTGACTTAAGTTCATTAACTGTTACTCTGTTTGACAGTGTCACAACATCTGGTACAACATCTGGTGTGACATCCTGAACTAAGTTCAACACTTCTTGTTTGATATCTATATGTAACACATGACAGTAATGTTGTCATGACAGTTGCAGATGTTTCAACATTTTCTTTGACATCTGTCTGTAACATATGACAGTAATTCTGTCATGACATTTGCAGATGTTTCAACATCTTCTTTGACATCTATCTGTAACATATGACAGTAATTATGTCATGACATTTGCAGATGTTTCAACATCTTCTTTGACATCTGTCTGTAACATATGACAGTAATTCTGTCATGACATTTGCAGATGTTTCAACATCTTCTTTGACATCTTCCAATTATTATAACCACATTTATCTGTGCCACCATGTCAGGACATCATGTTTGACATGTTCTTCCAGAATCTATACCATGTTAAATTAACATATGGAACTTCTTATTCAACATTTTCCAGCCATATTAGTTTTACCAAACATAATGCCAATCATAAAATAATAGCATTAACAAGTTTCATTCACATTATTAAACATGTATAAATTTCAGAATTTGTAATGGATCATAGTTATATGAAAGCCAATAGATTAGGTCAGGTTTATGAGAAAAGAGTTTGTGAATTACTTGAATATGCCGATAAATGTCTTCCGGGAAATAAGGGTATCTTTTATTGTCCTTGTGTTGTTTGTGCGAATATCAAAAAGGGAATAAAGAAAGAAATACACAATCACCTTTGTTGTGATGGTATTTGTCAAAATTATACAACATGGACGTGGCACGGTGAGGTGGATAATCAGGAAACTCGGGCGTCACAAAGTCAAAGAGTGAATGAAGATGAATATATGGAAGATCAACTAGAAGATATGTTTTGTGATATAGGGGAATCTTCTTTTAAGAATCATATTTATGATACTTTATGTAGTGATAAAGACACCCATTTATGTAAGAGATGCATAGAGTTCACACGATTTTCGGCGGTGTTAAAGTTGTTTAATCTAAAAGAAAAAAATAGATGGTCGGATAAAAGTTTCACGGAATTACTTGAATTGCTAGAGTAAATGTTACCAAAAGGTAACAAAATCTCGGATCGTTGTTATGAGGCCAAAAAGATATTGTGTCCAGTGGATCTGGAGTATATCAAGATACATGGTTGCCCTAAGGATTACATATTATATTGGAAAGAGTATAAATACTTGTGTCAATATCCGAAATGCGGTGTTTCGCGTTACAAGGCCAACAATGGTGATGACAATGACTATGACAATGTTAGTAGGAAAAATCATCCCGCTAAAGTGTTATGGTACTTGCCAATAGTTTCACGATTAAATAGACTAGTTACTAACTCGAAGGACACAAAGAATCTTAGATGGCATGCAGATGAAAGGATTCATGATGGAAACATTCGCCATGTGGCCGATTCATTGTAATGGAAGAAAATTGATTTGTTGTTTCCGAATTTTGAAGTCGAGCCAAGAAACCTTAGTCTTGGGATAGCCACCGATGAAATGAATCTCTTTGGTAATCTGAGCATTAATCATTCTTCGTGGCCTATTTTTCTCACTATTTATAACATATCTCCTTGGTTGTGCATGAAGTGCAAGTACATACTGTTAAGTATGATGATTTTTGGACCGTGATAACCTGGTAACGACATAGATGTTTATCTAAGTCCATTAATTGATGATTTACGACTCTTGTGAGATGAAGGCGTTGAAGTTAATGATACATATTATGGGGAAAAGTTTAATATGCGTGCAATGTTATTTTTCACAATTAACGACTTTCCGGCTTACAGTAGCTTGGTTGGATATAGTGTCAAAGGACATAGAGTATGTCCTATATGTGAAGATGATACTTGTTATCTCCAACTTGAGTTTGGAATAAATACATGTTATCTTGGGCACCAAAAAATTCTAAAACTAGGTCATCCTTATCATAGATTGCAAAAGGCTTTGAATGGAGAGCAAGAGTTTGGTGAGGCTCCTAAACCTTTAACAGGAGATGAAGTTTATCAATGGCAGGAATACATTAATGTTGTCTTTGGGAAGAGAGAAAAATAAAAAGGTGGGAAGAGAGAAAAAGGAAAAGGCAGGAAACAAGAAAAAGAAAAAGGTGGGGTTGCAAAAACTATATGGAAAAAGAGGTCCATCTTATTTGATCTTCCATATTAGTAAAATATGGATGTTAGACATTATCTTGATGTGATGCACGTGGAGAAAAATGTGTGTGATAGTTTGATTGGCACACTTCTAAACATTTCGGGAATGGATAAAGATATCAAGGCTTCCCATCTTGATATGGAGAAGATGAGTATACAAAAACAGTTGGCTCCAATAAAGAAAGGTAAAAGAACTTATCTGCCTTCAGCATGTCACACTATCTAAAAATGAAAAGAATATGTTGTGTGAGTGTTTTCAAGGTATTAAAGTTCCGCAAGGTTACTCATCAAACATCAAGAAACTTGTAACAATGAAAGATCTAAAGTTAATTGATTTAAAATCTCATGATTGTCATGTATTGATGCAACAAGTTCTACCAGTGGCTATCCGTGGGATCCTTCCAAAAAATGTGAGAATAACTATAATAAGATTGTGTTTATTCTTCAATGGCATATGTAATAAAAAAAATATTTCAAAAAATTGGATGAATTAGAAGGCGAAGCTGCCATAATCATATGTCAATTGGAGATGTATTTTCCGTCATCATTTTTTGACATTATAGTTCACTTACTTGTTCATCTCGTCAAAGAAATCATAATATGTGGTCCAGTTTATTTGAGGTAGGTGTATCCAATAGAGCAATATATGAAGATCTTTAAAGGATATACGAAGAATAATCACCGACCGGAAGCTTCGATTGTTGAAAGGTACATCACAGAAGAAGCTGTTGAGTTTTGTACAACTATTTGTCGGATGCATATTCTATAGGAATTCCAAAGTCCCATCATGCTGACATGGACGGAAGAGGTATTCAAGGTGTAGATGTTAGGTCAATGGCTCGGGATATAGTTATTGAAACACATTTCTATATATTTAATAATATAGATAAGGTTCAACCTTTCATAGAAACTCACAAAAGACTTTTGAAGAAAAATGTCCCCGAATGAGTGACAAATTATTGTTGATAGAGAATAACAATAGATTCATGGATTGGTTTAATAAAAGTGTATCTAATGATTATAGTGCATCTGAGATGCTTAAATGGTTGTACGAGCCAAAATTTTGTGTCATTACTTAGAGTGCATACGACATTGGTCATTATACCTTTTATACAAAAGCAAAAGATGAGTGTAGTACAATGCAAAATAATGGAGTTATGGTTGAAGTCGAATCGATGTACTTCTCAATTTTAAAAGATAAGAATATGGTATTGGCAACTACCGCATTTTATGGTGTCGTTGAAGAGATTTGGGAAATTGATTATGTTATTTTCAAAGTGGCTTTATTTAAATGCAAGTGGGTTCCTAATAATAGTAATGGTGTAGACATTGATGACTTATGATTCACTCGGGTCGACCTTGGCAAGGCATCTTTTAATATCGAACCATTCATTATGGCTTCTTAAGCAAAACAAGTTTTATATGTTGTCGATCCATCGAACATATTGGAGAAATGGTCAGTCATTCTCCAAGGAAAACACATTCCTATTATTGATGAAAGTCTTGATATTTCATCCACACCTTCTTACACAACACAAGTTCCTACCTCATATGATGAAGCTGATGGAGATGTCGTGCATGTTATACGACTCGGTCATGAAGAAGGCATATGGTAAAATTAACAAGTACGTAAATTATTATTTATTCATAATATATTAATTGTACATGTTATAGTTTAGAAGTATATTTTTACTAAGTATAATTATTTGAAATCATAGGTATTTTGAGTCCAGACAGTACCAGGCCAAGAGCCAAGACATCAAAGAGACAAGATACCAATACATCAAGTTACAATTATGTGAAGTTATGTAATGTGTGTTCTGATAAACTGATAAACTGTAATGTGATATTATGAATATGTAAGTTTAATTATGTTCTGATGTACTGTAATGTGATGTTATGAATATATAAGTTGTTTGCTCTGATTCAATGTAATGTCGTATATCGGATTCACTATAATGTGGTATATCTGATTCACTTTAAATGTGAATTGTGTTTTCTGCTTCGTTGTGATATGGATGACAGTAATACCGGTAAAAAATGGGATTAATTATAAACGCAAGATAATATTTGTTAATTTTTACAGAAAAATTAACGACAGTTCTATTTTAATAATCGTTATCATATTTGTTAGTATTGCAGAAAACTAACGACGGTTATATCAAAATGGCGCTGCAAGGAATCGAACCCAAGAAAATTATATTTATTACAACGGTTCATTATAACACCCGTCGTGATACATAGTGCGCTTTCCATATTATTACAACGCCTACTTGGCTGTGATTGTAGGTATGGTATATACAACAATACTCTACATAACAATGTCATTGCCCGCATCATTATATGTCATTCCCAACTTTTTTTAAATGGGTTTTTCATAGTAGTGTATGTATGGACATTAGATGTAGGGGATTCGAATCCACGACATCCCATTTATTCACTATTAGAGGTGGAATTTTAATCACAAGACTACTTGACCGGAAAAAAAATACAAATTCTAAATATCAAAAGACTTAATTTCCATTAATATAAAATATAAAATATTATTAAACATTCCCCCAAAAACTAACGATGCATTAACATGAAGCATCGAGAGTTTCTCAATCAAGAAACGGAAATTTTTAATGCAACGTGTTTTATTGAATAAGTCAAAAATCTGCAAAGATGAAGAAACAAATGGTAAAGTAATGGTTTCATGTGAAGATGATGATGGTGACGTGATAATCAATCTCAATGTGTTTGGTGCATTCATGAAAGATTGAGTTATGAACAATTTGAATGGTAACTCTTGTTATCACAATACATAGGAGTGGGTTTATAGAGAAACGCGTATATCAGAAAGAAACCAATGTGCTTCTCTTGAAGAATGATAGATTATATCTTGGCTTCTTGCTCTTTCAAAAAAATAAGAGGATCTCTTTAAAAAAAATACAAAAGCATGTAATAGACTTACGGTTAGTGGTATCAGCAGCCCAATCTGCATAAGAGCAAGTATGCAACTTCGAGGAAGAAGATGAAAGCAAAAACAAAATGACTCGAAAATTGAATGCCTCTAAGATACCGAAGTTTGTAAAGAACAACTACCCAGTGTACTATAGTATGAGAAACAACAAACCAATTGACAACATGTCATGCATAAGCAATATCTAGTCTAGTAATAGTAAGATACACAAAGTTGCAAACTAAAGTACAATATAAAATGGGGTCTGATAGAGAAACACCATCAAATGGAGAATATTTCACATTGACCTCAAAAAGGATATTTGCTAATATAGTTTCAGAAATGCGAGCTTTTTCAGGAATGGAAATATATTGAGATTGAGAAATAAGACAGCCTCTAGGAGAGTATGCAACCTCGATCCCCAAAAAAATAGCAAAGGGTACCTAAATCTTTCATCTCAAATTGCTTAGCTAACTCTAAATTGAACTTATCAATCATATCAACATCAGCATGTGTAATAATAATATCATCAACATATAAAGATAGTATAATATGAGCATGAGAATTGGTCATGAGAAATAAATTGAATCATGATCATTATAGTGCAAGCCATGAGAGTAATCATAGTGGATAACTTCTTAATTCTAGCTTGTGGAGCTTGTTTCAGGCCATATGGGGATTTCTTCAACTTACACGCCTCTCCCTAATTATGATAAATATCTGGTGAATGTACCATATAAACTTTCTCATGAATATCACCATTTAGAAATATATTTTTAACATCAATTTGAGAAATATCCCATTGGTGAACATATTCAAAAAAACAATAAGAGTACGAATAATAGTCATCTTGGCTACAAGAGAAAATGTTTCTTCATAATCGATAGCATACTGTTGAAAGAATACCTTAGCAACAAGACGACATTTGTATCTCTCAACTGACCCATCAGACTTGGTTTTAATATATTATATTCAACGAGAATCAATAGCATGTTTTCCTAGTGTAAAAAGTACTAAGTCTCATGTATTTGTCTTATGCCAAGCAGCAAGTTCATCTTCCATAGCATGCTGTCAAAAAGGATCAAGAATAGCTTCTTTATAGGAAGAGTTCTCAGAAAAATTATGAATGGGGTTAGAAAATTGGTAAAAGAAAAGGAATAAGTGGAATAAATAAAATCAGACAATTGAGTAGACTTATGATCATGAAAATAATAATGATAATGAGGGGTGTAGATGGAGTATGATCAACAATCGCAAGAAAATGTTGGATAGTTGTGGGAATAAAGGGAACATTGGTATCTAGAGTAGCAATAGTATCTTCCCTGCAATTCTCAATATTACAATCACTAAAAATATCATTATCAAAGGCAAAAAGGTCAATATGAGTAAACTCTGACCTTGTAGGAAAATGAGAATCAAAAAAAAAATATTAAAACGGTATGTGTTCAAGAAACACGACATGGCGAGAAACATACAATTTTTTATTAATTGGATTATAACAATTATAATTCTTTTGATCATCCTCATAACCAAGAAAAAAAATATTGTTGAATGAAGATACATTTTACTACATTCAACTTGTCGAAAAAGAACAAAACAAGTAGAACAAAAAAACTTTTAAATATGAATATTCAGGAGCATAACCATATAAATATCAAAGGGACATAACTTAGAATGACAGCTAATGGAATTTTATCAATGACATGGACATTTGTACGAATTGCTTCACCCAAAAACTCACATGGAATTGAAGTAGACATCAAAAGAAAACGAGATGTTTCAACGATATGAAGGTGCTTTCTTTCAACAACTCCATTTTGTTGAGAAATATCAGTACATGAAATATGGTGAATAGTACCATTATAAGCAAGCAACTCAGAAAATTTATTAGAAGCATACTCACCACCTAGATAAAAACGAAAACACTTAGTAATCATTGCACGAAACATATGATAAATATATTTAGAATGATTTTTTCATAAGATAAACCCAAAAATAATGACTATAATTGACTATAATCATGAATAAAAGAGACATAATATCAAGATCCACCTTTGATAGATAATGGACCCCACATATTAGAATGAACTAAATTATCAAAAGATGTATTATAAACAAAAATACTTTTACTAAAAGGCAAAGCAAAAAATTTAGCAAGTTTGCAATCACAACAATAAAAAAATATCAATACACTATGGCAGCGCTTTTTCAGGAAAAAGTGATTTCTATTGTCCCCCTTTAGACAGCGCTTTTGAAAGCGTTGTCTAATGTATTTTTTTTCACTTTACGGCAGCGCTTTTAATGGAAAGTGTTGTCTATTGTGTACTATAGGCAACACTTTATCTAAAAAGGGTTTTCTTTTCTTTACGGAAATTTTAAAAGCATTTTTTTAAAAATCACATAACAACTTCAATAAACCTGTATTATATACCATTAAAATCCAAAATATATAAACCATTATAATTCAATTCACATAAGTCATTTTCATTCCAACAACTTCTATTCACGTAAACCTGTGTTATATACCATTATAATCCAAAATATATACACCATTATAATTCAATTCACATAAACCATTTCCATTCCAACAACTTATATTCACATAAACATGTATTATATATCATTATAATCCAAAATATATACACAATTATAATTAAATTCGTATAAACCATTTTTATACAACAACTTCTAAAGATGTCATTATAATTTAATTCACATAAACCATTCACATAATTAAACCATTACAAATCCTTTAATTTCTAAAGATCTCCTACACAACAATTTCCAAAACTATACAACAACATACCATAACTACACATCAACTTTCATACCTTATACAATTCTTTTCTCAATAAAGTATTGACACAAATCATCCTTGATTTCTTCCAATTTATCTTTCATGTAATTAGCACACTTGTATTCATCAAAGTACTACATAACAAAACATAATATGCATGATTTAGTTAAAAGTAATAAATTATATGAAATATCTGATAAATATTAAAATAAATCTTAAGTTATAAATTCATATCATGATTGGAATCTCTATTCGATCCAAATGAATGATTTCTCTCATAAACCTCAAAATGTAATAATTGTCGTCTTTACCATTACGTTGACGAGGACATTACATATAGAAAAACAAATAAGAATATATAGTTGTCTTGTTTTATCAAGTAGCATCACTGTTATAAGCATTATTGTGAAATTTAATATACCTCCAATCTGATCCATGTAATGTTTCTTGCTTTAGATCGTGATACTCGAGCGTCTCTTTATGATCGGTATACTAGTATTGCTCTAACAAAATAAATAGGTATATTTAGAACAATCTCAGAGAAATAATTAAATATACAAATACACATGAATATTTAGAACAATCTCACTTACATATCAACCAGGTCCTTCATATCCTGATATGTTATACAATCACCATCTAATGAATTCAGATAATACATCACTTCTCTTGTAGGATTAATAGCAACCAATAACCAGTATCCACTGTAAAATATAACAAAAGTTTAGATGGAAAATTTCTACGCAAAAGATACAAAGATTAGAATGAAATTAGAATAAAAATATAACTTGTTTCCAGTATTATACGGTAAAATATACAAACTTTATGTACAGCTTGCCATAAATCTCTCGAGTAAGTGATCTCTTACTGAATTTGGATCAATAGCAATTACTGATACATTGACACGGGCGGAAGACACGAAAAAAGAATCTATTTGACAATTGATTTTCGCGCATCAATTTGTCATACAAGCACCTTAAATAAAAACATAATAAACATTAGACTATTTTCATTGAAATGTGTAAAAAATTGTTCAACTAATTAAATAATAGATTGATCGGAGTATCAGATTTATGAATGCATAACACCGATGTCTAATTCAGTATGCCGAAAAATTTGATCCATGTCCTCTTTTACAATTGTTTCGGAATGAGGAAAACCAAAAACACCTTCCTCCATGTCTATTTGACGAATAGAACCATGCATCAAATCTGATGTTTCCACAAGTGTTTCAAGACACATCCGAAATCGAGGTGTAAGAGCTCTTTTATCGACCCAGCCCTTGGAAGATCCTTTTTTTGTTGGATATGTTACTAATTTTCTTGTTGACTTGTTGTGACTCTTGAGCAGGAACCTAAAAATCACATAAGTTAGGTAAAGTATGAAATCGTGAAGCTTTTGAATTTGGATCATAGAATTAACACTTTCAGTGTAAGATTCTTGTAAACGATCAGACTTTCACTCTTCACAAGTAACCCCTATATAACAAATTCACAAAGTTAGTAAGTTCATCACTTAAGGGAGATTAACTTCAAAGTTCTCAAAATAAATTCACAGTGACTATCAAAAATAAATTAACAATGTCATCCAAGTTTCAATTCAATTAATAAATTAAAATCTAACCATTAAAACTTTGATTATTAACGAAGGAATGATTTTTCTAATAGGGTTTAGACTAAACATATGTGACAATATCTCGAAGTTCTTACTTTTGGCCTTAATCTTCTATAACAAACTCTTGTGGCTTCCATGTTTATCTTTGCCATATTTTGAAATTATTGGTTTTAATTTTCATATCCCACTTTGAAATTTAGATTAATTAGTATTTCTCTTTTCATGTTTAGAATAAATATAACTATTATATGTAATATATTGAAGTTCTTGATATAAGTTATATCATTTTTGTATATATAGTCTATAATCATATGTAATATATTGAAGTTCTTAATTTTGGTCTTAATCTTGCTTTGAGCACTTGAGATGAATGTACAATCTAACTGAATCATGCTTATTCTTAAACTATTATATTCAAATATATCATGTCATTTTGGTAATATATTGAATATTAAATCTAAATGAGTCATGATTACTATTTTCTCCTATGTTTTTCACTTTTTTTATATTTATCTCATTTTGATAGGTTTTCTCATATGCACTTAATAACTACTTTTCTTTTCCGACTAATAATCAACACTCACTATATAATATGTGTTAATCATTATTTAACCTTCTTTCTAAACATAAAAATCACATTTTAACAACAATATAATCAACAACAACAGAATCAACACAAAAATCAACACAAAAATAACGACAACAATCTCATTACAACAAAACCAACAAAACTTATAGCAGCGCTTTGTAATAAAAGTGTTGTCTTTGTTGTGCTACTAAAAACGAATTTTGGCGTAGAAATTGTTAAAAGAAAAGGAATAAGTGGAAAAATAAAATCAGACAATTGAGTAGACTTATGATCATGATAATAATAACGAGAATGAGGGGTGTGGATGGAGTATGATCAACAATCGCAAGAAAATGTTGGATAGTTGTGGGAATAGAGGGAGCATTGGTATTTAGAGTAGAAATAGTATCATCACTGCAATTCTCAATATTACAGACACTAAAAATATCATTATCAAAAGAAAAAGGGTCAATATGAGTAAACTCTAACCTTGTAGGAGTATGAGAATAAAAAAATATTAAAACGGTATGTGTTCAAGAAACACAACATGGCAAGAAACATACAATTTTTTATTAATAGGATTATAACAATGATAATTGTTTTGATCATCCTCATAACCAAGAAAAAAAAATATTGTTGAATGAACATATATTTTACTACATTTAACTTGTAGAATAAGAACAAAACAAGTTGAACAAAAAAACTTTTAAATATGAATATTAAGGAGCATAACCATACAAAGCTCAAAGGAACACAAACTTAGAGTGACAGCTGATGGAATTTTATCAATGACATGGACATTTGTACGAATTACTTCACCCCAAAACTCACATGGAATTGAAGTAGACATCAAAAGAAAACGAGATGTTTCAACGATATGAAGGTGCTTTCTTTCAACAACTTCATTTTGTTGAGAAATATCGGTACATGAAATATGGTGGATAGTATCATTATAAGCAATCAACTAAAAAAATTTATTAGAAGTATACTCACCACCTAGGTAAAAAACGAAAAGACTTAGTAACCATTGCACGAAACATATGATAAATATATTTCGAATGAATTTTTCATAGGATAAACCTAAAAGTAATGATTATAATTGACTATAATCATCAATAAAAGAGACATAATATCAAGATCCACTTTTGATAGATAATGGACCCCACACATTGGAATGAACTAAATCAAAAGGTGCATTATAAACAAAAATACTTGTATTAAAAGACAAATCAAAAAATTTAGCAAGTTTGCAATCACAACAATAAAAAATATCAATAGTTTATAACTTTCCGAAAGCTCCAGTAAAAGTAGATTACTTTAATCTAGAGGCAGAAACATGTCCATTGCAAGAATGCCATAAATAAAAATTATTATAAGACAAGTTTAAAAGAGAAGATGATAAATTTGCAGTCGAAATGTACATTGACATTGTAGTATCTGGAACTTTTAACTCGTCCAAAAACATAACGTTCCTCCTATCTACGACTTGTCTCAATCTTCTTCCAGGATTGTGGATCATGCACATGACAAGAAGTGGAGGAACACACAGATGAATATCCAGAATCATATAATTGATTGTCACAAACAAGACTCAAATAATGTTAGGAATATAATAAACATCAAATAAAGGAAAGTTAGTTATGGAGATAGAATCAATGTTTGCTAGTGGCATATGAGTGTCATCATCAATGAATAGTGGAATGGATGATCTAGGATTTATGGACATAAATAATTTAGGGTTAATTATATGAAACCTCCTGCCATTAGGGGCGAAATTTGTTAATCCCCCCTGAAGTTTTTTTTATGAAGTCCCCTTATAAAACCAAAAACCATATTTTACCACACCCTTTTACTACACCTACTAACTGGGCCTGAGTTAATTGGTTATGTGGTTTGTTGACTGTGCAATGAAGAAGATAATGGTTTGGTTTGTACGAATAGGATGATGAAGGTCCACCTACACCTTGGTTATTGTAATATAGACCACCACCACCTTTTTCTTCTTCATACCTATTGTTTCATACACACCACCACCACCACCTCTTACTTCTTCATCCAACGATGTTGCTGCAGATGAATCAAATCCTTGTAGCAACCTCATTTTATCCCTCTGGATCTGTTGTTGCTGCTGCGACGGTCTCTCGAATCCATTCGAGGAGAATCTGAAGATTGCTTACTAATAATTTTGTGACATATAATTTGAATTTGAACAAAATTTCAAGGTTTGTTTATGGTGATGGATTAATTACAAGCTTGTGAACAAAAATCTGCATCACACTTACAGCATTAACCCCTTTAACTCTTCATCATTATTTTCTACTAAATCCATCACACAGCAACACTACAACCAAATCAAATCCACCACATTCAAATATCAGAAACCCACATCACAGAAGACCCACCTTCGATCATCCTCACTATTCAACTCCTTCAAACAACCTTCATCACCAACACACCAAACTGACACCACCCATCCCACCTTCCACGTCGTGTCACCTTCAAACTCCTCAACCGCCACGCAAAGGGAGTCACCGGAGGCCACCGCCAAAATCGCGAAAGAAGTCGTGAAGTCGTTGGAAATCGCATTGCACCGCATCAGAGGGAACAAGAAGAAGAGGTACGGTCAAAAGATTTTGGTTCAATTAATTTTTATGGGGATTGAATCGATTTATAGAAACAAATTAATTGATTTTGGTTCAATTAACTTTTAGGGTTTCCATGAACTTGTGTTTTACGGCTCAAGATTTCTGATGAGCGATTGAAGATATAGAAACATGGGTGTTTTTGTTTTCCACTTGCAACCAGATTTCATTTCTAGTATTTTTTTAATTTTTTTAATTTAACATAATAAGTATAACATTATATTGAATTTTTGCCCAGTCAACAATTGGGTTATTTCTGATTACACAGTCAACAAGCCTAGTCTTCCAAACCAGTAAGAAAGTGTGGTAAAAGTTAGTTTTTGGTTTTATGAGGAAGACATAACACGTGGCAAAGTTGCGATAAACTTTTGAAACTACTCATGAAGATCAAATACATTTGAACTATTCTCAAATGGGTGTGGAACCAATACTAGAACCAATTGATATATGAGTGACAATTGATGGAGTAGTTGTAGCAACATCGGACGTTAGGGACTTAAAAATTTATTTTTGTCTATTTCCTTGCAAAAAAGCACATTCATCATTACCAACATCAACCCTTCATTAATTTTTTTCCTTTATTAAAAGGATCAACAAAGATGGATGGAGGGGGTTTATGAATTTCTTTATCCAAATGTGAATGAGGGTGAGATTTGAGTCTAATTTTTTCAGTCAATAATTCACTAAAAATTGAGTCAACATTAGGTTTAGGAGTATGATGTAGAATACCCCCACGCAGACCCTCGAAATCATCTCGAAGAGCAATCAAAAATTGAGACAAGTGTTGCCCTTCTTTTTTGTTAGTGTATGCTTCCACAAGTTAGTCATAGCCGATTAAAATTCTTGAATGCTCATATCATTTCTTTAAGAGCTCTAATATTACTTTCCAACAAATAACATTTTTCAAAATTAGATTGATTATACAAACTTCCTAAGTGGTCTCAAGCCTCCTTAGCATCAGGGGCGGACCTGTAGCTGGGCTAGGTGTGGCTATAGCCACACCAGATTTTTCAATTTTTTTTTATATTAATATTAAATATTATTATTATTATTATTATTATTATTATTATTATTATTATTAATTAAAGAAAAATAAAACACAACATCAAACTAAACTCTCAATATTCTCTCTCTTTCAATATCACTTTTCTTTACTTTTCTCTTTCTCTCTCTCACAGTAACATTCTTCCTTTCTCTTCTTCTCAAATCAAACCCCACCATCTTCTCAAATCAAACCCCACCATTGTTCATTTTTTACTTTAATTTTTTCAATTTTCTTGGTTGCATTTATTTGTGGGTGATTGAAAATCAAAGGTAAAGTGAATATTTTAAATTTCTCTCAATCTTTTCTCCATTTTGAGTTGAACCCTAAAACCCCAATTTATTAAGTTTTTTATTTTTTTTATTTTCTCATAAATTATTTTATTTCTAATAAATTGGTTTCATTGTTCTCTTTATAGGATGAAGAAATTTTTTCCGGTACTTTCTAGAGACAAAGCTTCTTCTTCGACTAATTTAGAAGCATCGGAAACTCAACATCAAAATGAGAGTATCAAAGTTATTGATTATGAATTGTTGGAAACAGATCCAGGAATTAGGCCTCCGATTTCAAGCTACCATCCTGACATCCAAAATGAGGTACGAAAAGCTTATTTAAAAATAGGTCGTCATCAACCTCCTCACAATTTTGTTTACCCTTGGTCTGTTCAAGGTAAGCAAAAACGTCGATTTTGCAAAAATTGGTTTGATTTGTATGATTGGATTGATTATAGTGAGTCTAAGGACCTAGCATATTGTTTGCCATGTTTTTTGTTTAAAAATGTCTCTAAGTATGGGGGGGATCACTTTGTGGGAGACGGTTTTGGTGATTGGAAGAATGCTCAAAGATTGGCTAATCATGCTACTTCTTCCAATAGTCATATTGATTGTGTGCATATGGGTTATGCTCTCATGAACCCGAACCAAAGTATTAAGGCCGCGTTTGTTAATCAAACTAAGCAAATGAATTCCGAATATCGTGTTCGTGTAAACACATCCCTTATAGCCACTAAGTTTCTTTTGAGGTGTGGCATGCCATTTAGAGGGAGTGATGAGTCCTTTAACTCTTTATTTAAGGGGCCGTTTCTTGAGTTGGTGGACACTTTAAAAGAAATTAACCCAGAGATAGCTAGTGTAATAGATTGTGCTCCAAAAAATAACCTTATGACTGCCCCTAAGATTCAAAAGGATCTTGCTGCTGCTTGTGCATGTGAAATAACTCAACAAATTGTATGTGATATTGTGGATGATGTGTTTTGTGTTTTGATTGATGAATCTGGTGATGTTGCTGGTAAAGAACAAATGGCTATTGTTATTCGCTATGTTAATAATGAAGGTTTGGTAAAAGAAAGGTTTCTTGGCATTGTAAGTGTTAAAGAAACAAGTGCTAAGTCACTTAAGGAGGCACTTGAGAAGTTGTTGTCTATTAATGGCTTGAGTATATCTAGCATTAGGGGGAAAGGGTATGACGGAGCTAGCAATATGAGAGGTAAGTTTGGTGGTTTGAGAACTTTAATCCAAAATGAGAATCCATCTGCTTATTATGTGCATTGTTTCGCTCATCAACTTCAATTGGCACTTGTTGCATGTGCTAAGACTCACAAAGATGTTAGTGGTTTTTTCGGTAAGGTCAATATGCTTGTTAATTTCATACGATCTTCTAACAAGAGACAAGAATTGCTTCGGGACAAACAAATAACTCAGTTTGCTAAATTGATTGAAGAGGGTCAAATAGAGACTGGTAGTGGATTAAATCAAGAATCATCTATTGCTAGAGCGGGTGACACTCGTTGGGGTTCACACTTTAGGACTCTCACTAGTTTGATGACTTTATATGGTGCCATTATTGGGGTACTTGAAGAAGTTGGGAATGATACGTCATTTGAAAAATATGGTGAAACTATGCTTTTGTTAGATGTACTTCAATCCTTTGATTTTATTTTCATGTTATATATGATGGTTGAGATTTTAGGATTTACAAATGATTTGAGTGTAGCGTTACAAAAGCGTGATCAAGATCTTTTGAATGCTTTGTCACTTGTCAATGCTACCAAACAAGAATTACAAGAAATGAGGAATGATGGATGGGAAGAACTTATATCTAAGGTTATGGAAATTTGCAATAAGCATGATATTGATGTGCCTGATATGGATGCACCGTATGTGCAAGGGAAGAAACTTAGGCGACATGCTACAACTTCTAGTGTTTCTAATTTGCATCATTATAAGCATGATTGTTTGTTTAGTGTTTTAGATTTGCAGTTGCACGAGCTCAATGCTAGGTTTGATGAAGAGAATACTGAACTTTTAGAATGTGTTTCATGTTTGAGTCCTTCATCGTCATTTGCAGCTTTTGATGTGAAAAAATTATTAAGGATGGTTGAACTTTATCCAAATGATTTTGTAGATGTGCCGGAAGTGGTGTTGCGACATCAACTTCAGAATTATGTTAGAAATGTTCGATGTGACCCAAAATTTGCAAATTTAAAAGGACTTTCAGATCTTTGTGCAAAACTTGTGGAAACAAATAAGTGCAAGACATTTGATATGGTTTATAAGCTTCTGAAATTGGCTTTAGTCTTACCGGTAGCAACTGCAAGCGTGGAACGTGTTTTCTCAGTTATGAAGTTTGTGAAGAGTCAACTATGTAACAAAATGAGTGATCAGTGGTTAAATGATCGTCTTATAACTTTTATAGAAAGAGATGTTCTTGGAACAATTAACAATGATGTTATTTTAGCTCATTTTCAAGAAATGAATGATAGACGATTTTCATTGTAATGTATTACATTAAACAATATTATTTTTCATTTTTAATATGATTTAGTATGTAATTTCTTTTATGTTTAGCCACACTAAAATATAATGTCTGGATCCGCCCCTGCTTAGCATTATCATATTTTGCTAGGTGCTTACATATTAACTTAGAAATAGAATTATTGATCCAAGTAAGGATCTTTGAATGACTATTCTTTTGCATATTTTGCTTCATATTTTTTTGTTTGCGGGCTAAACAGAGATTTTATCAACATAATTACACATCTTTTTCCCTTTAAAAAAATTGTTACATAACTCCAATAAAAATAATTTGTTCCTTTCAATTAGATACTAACATATTGAAGAGAAATGTCTTCATCACTAGTCATTGCAACAAACCATGAGAGAAATGAATGGAATCAAAATCAAAATGTTGTCAAAAACAATAGGACTCACAATTTCACAAATGTGACATAACACACACGATTTGAGATTTGAGAAGCACCAATCCAAAAATTGAAGGATAGAACGATAGATCAAACTTTATTGCAAAGATTGAGTAAGAGTTGTCCTCAAACATCTGAGGTCCTAATAGAATCAATTAAACTATTTGATATTATTAACGACATGGATTCGTATAGAAATAAATAAGACAAAATGAGTAGTGTTTCATTAGAAATGATGAAATATCACAATAAAAAATATATAAATATTCAATATCAGATTAAACTATCCTTAATTAAGTGAGAGTGGTAATTCAAGTGACTTGAAAGAGTTGAGTTAAACATTAAAAAGAATTGTAAGTTCAAAATTAAAAATGACATCCAATGTCATTTAGTTACATATAAATAATTTAATTTTGTTGTTCTTACCTATAATATCTTAAAATAGTTATCAATTGAACTGATTTAACGTTTTTTTTTTTCGATTTTGTATGTGTTATATTTTTCATTTTGTTGGTGTGATTTTTTTTTGTATTAAATTGAAAATTATATTTTAATATTAATGAAAATGTGTTAAATAATTAAGGAGTTGATTCATTTTATAGATTCAAATTCTAATATTTGAAGGATGAGTAATTCGTAAATATCTATAATTTTCTTAATGAACTATCTAGATCTTTCTTTCCTACTTTTTGGAGTGAGTGTTTTCAAAGATTGTGAATTCTTCATGATGTTTGAAGAATTAAATTGAAATGCCTTATTTGTGGTGCACCGTGGAGATATATCCATGTCTAGTAAAGATGTTTTATGTCAACCTCAGATATACAAATGATGTTATCACATATGAAATCAAGAAGCATCAGATATCTTTATCACTTGAAGAGTTTGCTGAAATATGTTATCTTCCCTACTCTGGTCCTCACTACCCGGAAACTGATCAAGGTGATGATTGTATCTCTTCCATTTCTTTTACCTTTCTACAAGATCCAAAATCTAGCATTCTCTCTCCTTTTCATATGGGCAGTGTACGTTCATACATTTAACTAATTCACTACGTGGTAAACTACATTCTTGTCCTTAGAAAATACAATATGGAACAGTTGTCAAGAGATGATATGGTCATTTGCCAACAAAGTTGAGACAAATTGGGTCAAGGCTATATGATCCATCACGTGTTGGTGAGAAAAATAAAAAGAGTTATGTGGGTCTCATATGGTCATTTGGTTTTGAAAGTCTTGGAACATGTTGGCTTCAGAGTTAAGGATGAGGAATTTGAGGATAACTTTATCCATATGCCTAATGAGAATTGAGATCATTGATGAGGAATTTGAGGATAACTTTATCCATATAGCTAATGAGAATTGAGATCATTGATGAGTGTTATTTCAAAAGCCTTTTAGGGCCAGAATATCCACTAAAGGAAGATAAGCACCTCTCGTCAACTCTAGAAGATTTTGATTATGAAATCCCTCTGACTCCTTTAACCCAAACTCTTTTCCAAACTATCATCGAAGAACAGAAAAATTCCAGCAAGAAGATCAGTTTCTTGGCACTTAAGCTTGCTCAGATTCCTATTGTATTTGAATTTTCCTTTAAATTAATGAAGAATTTTATTTATTAGATACATGTGATATTTCCCTTCTTATACATTGATTGATATTCTTGGATATTTTTCATATTTATTTATATTTTTTCTCCCTTTTTGATAATGTTAAATGGGGAGAGAAAGTATACTCTCATGGGGAATAAGATATAATATATATAGTTGCCAGGGGTATTTTAACCATTGCAATCCTTTACTGTTATTTTTTTATTTGTCCACCTCCCCGAGAGATGCATTTTCATTATCAAAGAGAGAGAGAATCTGGATTTTTGTGCTTGTAAATATAATGTATGCAGTAGTCAGTTAACCTATATGGTTTTGATGATGACAACACTATGAAGTGGAGTCTTCATCTGAAGGGATGATATTGTTATTATGTTTGGGAGATTTAAGATATTAAAGTCAATCTCTTAAGGAAAACATCTAATTTCAAACAACATTCGGTGAAATCCTTGATGATCTTTAGTCAAGAAATCACTCTGATGAGGGTGTCTGCCAATAATCCTTATCAAGCCTTTCCATAGAGAATAAGTTTATTCTCTTATGAAGTGTTGAATCTTTTATGTATCAAAGAATGGATCTTGAAGCTTTAGACTTTGTGAAAGAGAGAAAGTTTGAAAGCTCATCAAGTTTGTGTCTAAGTGATCAGAGTCTTGTAAAAGATATTAGAGAAGTTACTAAACTACTAAGGAAATTCACACACTAACTTAAAAGTTTTTTCAAACTCTCTATTTGATGAAACTCCTTAAAAACCTTGAAGGGGCCAGTAAAGTGCTTGTGGGATTGACAAAGGGTGTTCTTAAATATTTAGAAGGCTCATATACACTACATAATCGATTAAGTCATTTAGGCAATCGATTAGAGCAAAGTTTAAAGTTTGCTAATCGATTAAGAATACTCCTAATAGATTAGGACACTAGTCATTGTATGGTTTCCTTTTTTTGGAATTAGGGTATCCATTTTTATGAAGCACGTAATTATTAGGTGATAGTTATAATCAATTATGAGCATTAAAAATCTTGTGGATAGTTTTCTTTTTTGAACCAAATTTCTCTCCTATAAATAAAGGGTTCTCCTCATTTTCAAAACACGCTAGAAAACGTGTTTTAACACTCTTTCTCACTTGCAACTCATTTCCTTCTCATTTCGCTCAAATTTTCTTAGTGATTAAGGAGTACAAAATATTAATGAGATTTTTATTGTGTATTTTGGTGCAAGGATAATATTGTAATTTATGCAAGAAATTTTTCATTTTTTGTCAAATATCTTTTTGTGAGAAGTCGTTGTTTGGTTTGTGAACTTAGCTAGCAAAAAAATTCGTTTTGTTTGTTAAAAACTCAGTTTGGCTCATGAGCTTTGCCGGATTTAAATCTCTCATTTGGTTTGTGAGATTGTCTGTTAAAATCTTTGTTTGGTTCGTGAGTCGTATTTGGTCTATAAGTTCTCATTTGGTTTGAGATTAGCATTGAATAAAATCTCATATTTGGTTTAAAGGATAACCAACGTAAAATTTCAAGTTTAGAAGTTCTCATTTGATTCGTGGGCATCTCATTTTTCCTTTAATTGTTTGCCTTCTTTTCATCTGGTCTACCCTTCTAACTACATAATCTACATGTCTTCTCTTTACATTCTCAAACCACTTAAATCTATTTTCCACCATTTTTCCACTATAGACATTACCCTCTCTCTCTCTAATAGTTTCATTTCTAATTTTATCATGTTGAGTCATACACGCATCCACCACAACATTTTCATATCTGTTACACTTACTTTATTCTCATGTTGATTTTTAATTGCCCAACATTTTATTCCATATAAAATCACAGGTCTTACCGCAATCTGATAAAAAATTTCCTTAAAATTGAACAATACCTTTGCATCATATAAAACACATGATATTTTTCTCCATTCCAACCATCCATCTTAAATTTGATGATTTACACATCCTCCTATTTCTCTATCATTTTATAACAGAGACCTTGAAGAGATAACTACTTAAAAAGAATATCAACAAAGTTTAAGACGGGAGACCTTGGAGAACTTGTGTACTTCTTTGAAACTGAGGTAGCTCGTTCAATTGAGTAAGTTTTTATTTCTCTAAGAAATTATATGATTGAATATTTATAATTAAAGTCAAAACAACTAAATTCTTATATAAAAAAAAATTCACAATCTAAACATTACTTATAGGGAAAAACTCAAAGTGTTCATATTGGCTAAATATATAACTCACAAAGAGTTTAAATAGAGTGACACTCCCCACCTTACCAACCGATTTTGTAGGGTGAGTTAGGTCAAACTCTAATTCTAACATGGTATCAGAGCTTATTGATTCGGACCACTCACCATTTAATATGCGCACCAAGCTCAAGATGTGTTGGGCGCAAGGGGTGTATTGGAAAAAACTCAAAGTCTCATATTGACTAAATATATAACTTACAAATGATTTAAATAAAGTGACACTTCCCATCTTATCAACCGATCTTGTAGATAAGTTAGGTCAAACTCTAATTCTAACATTACTTTTTATAAAATAGAAAGTAAATTCTTAATAAAGTAAATTCTAATGATTTAAGGGATCTAATCTAACTAAGTTATATTATGTATAAAGGGAATATTTAATTTAATTTTGGTGCACTGCATTCTTTTAACTATGCCCTTAATTTATATTATTTTATTTAAAATTTTATCATGTTTATGAGTTAAATAGTATAAATTTAGAGGTCAATCCATAACGATAATATTTATTTATAATATGTATTAATGCAAATAAATTATTGATATTTATAAATCAATAACTTTAAAAAAGAAATTACAATTCTAAAAAAAAAACGGTCTCACTTGCAATATCACTCTCTATAGAGTTTATTTTAATTTTAGTTTCAAAATTATTTAATTAAAGTACTTGTCAAACGATTATAACTAACTACAATCAAATTAATATTGAAAAAGGAGGAAAATCACATTTTATATAATTTTTTGAGTCTAGTTTATTTCGCTAAAGCCAAAACCCATTTATAATTCACAGCCAAACATAAATAAATAAAATTTTACTAATTCGCACCCAAACAATCCTTTGTTTTAACTATCAACTGAACTGTATAAACAAAGTTACTAATCAATTTAATATATGCATTTGAATCTGCAATTAAAGAAGTTAATAATTAATTTAAAATATACATTCGAATCCACAATTCTACAATCATATGTCCTTGTAACTAAAAAGATTACAAGAGTTGAAACTAGATTATCAGAGTTGAAAATCAACCAAGTGTAGCACCTTAATCTTTAGGTAATTTTCAATTCCATAAATTATCACTTTTTCATGTCCTTTAATATTTGAATATTGTAAAAATTATAATATAGACCAAATATTCTAAAAGAATGAACTAGACGCGCTTGCCTTAGATAGAATTACATTGTGTAGAAAGAACTTTTGAAAAACTAAAAAATATATATTTTCATTTAAAAATTATTTTTATCTCAAATGTAAATAAATATATTAACATGAAAAATTCATGTCTTCATTTTTGTACCTTGAATAAAAACGCCTCAAAAGAAAGTAAAAGATAACATTAGAAATCCAACAAATAATTATAGTGAAGACATGAATTTAGGGTTTAGGGCATATACTGATGCCATACATACTGCCCACCTTGCATTGAAACATGTTTTAAGCAAGACAGGTGAAGATTACTGATATGACAGAAGCGAGATCAACACAATGTTAGCATATTCAAACATAATAGTGAGAAAGAAAGTTTACATAGTCAGAAACATTGTAGTAAATCCTGAAGGCCTAAGATTTTTAACCAGGTAACATTGCACACAATCATTGGCATATCGAAGGGACACTTTCCAAATGAATGCAAGATCGATAACACCGCTAAATAATGTACCAAATTTTAGTGATTGTAGACATCAGACCATAGGAAAAGAGAGAACACCAACAGCTAATTTTGTTCAAAATTCTGCTGATTGTAAATTGTATAACCAAATCACTCACCAAAAGATGGTCTAGGCATGCTAATAATATGACCAAAAACATTAGAAGACAATTCAAGCAGCTTCGTCATCAACATAGTTGATAGCTTGGTCCCAATAATGAGGAACTCCAGCATCCATAAAAACTTTCCTAGCAGCTGCTTCAGTGATGCAATCATGAACACTGAACCTATTGAAACTTGGTTTGGCAATACTTCCTTGCCATACCAGAACACATTTATTGACAGGCTTGTCATCATCTGAATCTTCGCCATCTTCTTTCTCTTTAGAAAAATCACTCCAATTGATACGTCTAAGCATAAGTTTCCCATACCTCTTAATTGACTTGCTTCCACCTTCAACCACAACAACACTAATACCATCACAAATCACAGAACATCCAGTCAAACGGTTTTCTTGAGCATTAACATCAACTCTAAAGCGGGCCTTTGGATGAGAGAGGTCGTTAATCCTGTAAAGTGAGACAAGTGTGTCCAATGTATTTGGGTCATCAAACAGCTTTCTTTCCTTCTTCTCGCGCAGCTCGGCAGGAGTAAGCTTGCGTGCAATATTCCTATCTATGTGAGCCTGCTCACGCTCAGCAGCTGCATTTCGTACTTCCTTTTCAAGCCTAGTGGGATCTTGAGTTGCTTCAGTTCCTAGTACTTTCATTAAATTGCTCATCTTGACCTTTGGTTTTGGCGGTTCAATGACACCCTGTCTAATCATCTCCTGCCGCTCTTTCTCCTTAGCTATTCGCCTTTGGGTCCTGAGTTTCTTCTGCTCCTGTTTGGTTAGCTTGAGGGGTTGAGGTGGTGGAGGGGCAGGCTCAGCAGGTGGTTCAATGGGACGAGGATGCTCCACATAAAAGGTGATTTTTTCCGTTTTCAGTTTGTCTTCACCTATAGTTCCGTTAGCAATGTCACCATAATTTCCAGAATGCAGAAGTGCCACGTCCCTGACAAATTCTAAGAGTTAATTTAAGATTTATAAACATACAGACATGGAGACAAATATTTTTAATACATTTTCTGATCCTAATTTTAAACTATTTGAATAAGAGTACAAGACAATATCCTCAAGACAAGCAATACTATATTTATTAGCCATTCATGTCACATTGTTCATTTTGCAGCCATGACCAAGTATGTTACGTCACTATATAGAATGGAGGGAAGCACCTAATATACCGTATAGGTGCTGTGTATTTTCTACACAATCTGGGGGAAAGATACAGCCTGACTGACTATCATCAATTGCATTCCCCCTCCCATAACAGCTTAATCTATATTTATTACCCCCATACACCTCACTCATTAACTAACAACCCTGCCTTCTTGCTCTAAATATACTTAACATACATTGGGCTAGGACCTTGTACCAACACCTGGTACATAGTGAGCTCCACTTCTCTCCTTTGCACCATCCACGCTTAGATTATTATCCTCCGCTAAGGTATACCATGTAATCAAATCAAGTCTTTAGCAAAAATACTAACCAGGCTCCTTGTTGAGTATAGGTGTCCAAGAAGAATGAAGTGACTAATAATTAAAAGCTCTATAGTCGACACACATCCTCCATGTGGTATTCTCCTTCAATAGATTCAAATGTTATTAAACTCGGACGTTCTGACCTTTATCTCGGCACGGAACAGCAAAATCAAGAAAACCGCACCAGGCTTGCCGTTCCATCACATATGGATGACTCGGATGGAACGACCACAATGATGGGATTGGATTCAGAATGACACCGCATCAAAGCGACCACTCCGGCCGTGTCAGCCGCAAATGATATTACCCTTAAATTTTAAAGGATAGCAAGATTACTTTATTGAACTTTATTGGCATTTGCAAATATGTTTTGCTCAAGACTTCTGACTTTTATTTCTAAATATGTATTTCATGAATTTTGATTAATTTATTTTAGTTTATTACAATTATGTGTTTACTACAATTAACTATATTAGTAGCCGCATCACTTGAATATTGGCTGTTCTACTTCCCGCTCCTGTTCCATTTAATTTTTAGAGATGGCCATGCTGTGCCGCTATCTGAATTTGATAACATAGGATTCAAAGGGCTTAAAAGATGCTTGAAGTAAACCTAATCTTCCCTTCCTGCAACATCCTTAACCTGCCTCTATCTCATCCTTATGATGACGATGGGAATATCTCCAAGGATGAATACTTCTTGGTCCTGTTCCTGCACCTAGATGCAATACAATCACATGCACAATGTTCCATATGAGTAGCCATGTAATAACCATGAACGTCTTCAGAAAATTGTACAGGTAATTGTGAAAAACTCCTCTTGTTGCTTGGAGGGCAACAGACCCTTCACTTCTAATTCATATTCTGCTTGTGAAATTAAATCCCCAAACTCCCTTTTCCACCAGCCGGTAAGGTGTGATGCAAAGGGGGCTTGATGAATTTTTGCCTAAATCCATCTCTCCTAACTAAAATCAGCAGCCTAAATTGCTTCTGGGGCATTGGTGTAAGGGGTGAACTTTTTCCCAAGTCCCCAAGACTTCTCCCTACAACATGATCATTCTAACTCCACTCTGTTATCATATTGAATGGCAAGTTTGACATCCTGTAATATGATGAAACCAAGGTAGGAGTTAACCATGTATGAGGTCAGGTCTTCCCTGCTCCAAAACTTCCTCCAAGATGATTCAGATCAACATGATCATACTATGATTCCCTCTGGACCATATTTCCCCACAAACTCCTCGAGTAATATGGATTGTGGTTCCCTTGTTTCCCGCTCCTACCTTGCAAACTAGATAATTCAAACTCATCCATCTCTTCAAAAAAGCTGTAGTTGCACCGGCTAACCTCAAAATGCATGTGTAGCTTTTCCGCAGCATGTGATAACTCATCATCTTCTTCAGTACCTCTACTGCACTGGCTAACTGATAGAAACCAACTGATATAGCAAAGGAAATAGAGGAAATCTCTTTGATTACAGAATAATATTGCAGAATTTCAAGGGCCTGCACCTTCCGCAATGCCAAAATGGCCCCTTTCCAATCTAATTCCAATATTCCCTCTCTCAAACACGCCTTCTATTTATAGGAAACATCCCTCATCCTCCTTATTAATTAATTCCTATTCTAACTGCAGTTACATATGACAGTTATTTTCTAGTAATATTAACTAGCAATGCCCATTATTATTATCCTAATTAAGGCCACATATATAACAATAACCTCATCAACTGCATGTGTTCCTGGAGAATAGGGATAACAACACCTCTGATTCCTGCTTCAACCTTGCAAACTAGAGAAATCAACCTCATCCATCTCTCCAACAAGCTTAGCCTCTACTGCACTGGCCAAACTCATTAAATGCATGTGTTATTGGATTAAATATCATAATCCATCGCCATATATCCCGACCCTTGTAGTGTTCATCAGTTCATCAGGCAAACTACCCACTATGACGTAACCAATCCAAACAATTGAATTTCAACCACCCCCAATTGTTTCAAACACGCAAATTAATCGAAGGAACTATAAAACTTCATCCGCAACAAGCAATCCGAACTTGCTTCAAACACTTAAGCTATTCAAATGATTTATCAACTTCATCCATAACAATCAAGTCTCAAATTTATCAACATCAAATCATCTTTTTTTATTAGGAAGTTGGTCAAATTAACTTACTGTGTGGCCCTCAATATTCAAGCAAGCCAATCTATCTTTCTGCTTGATAAAATTAGAGTTTGGATTAACTCATCCCTACAAAACAGTTTGTAAGGTAAAGGGTGTCACTTTATATAAACTATTTAGAGGCTCTAAGTCTAACCAATGTGGGACTTAAGATTTTCTCAATACAACCCCCTCATGCCAGCAATATTGGGCTTGGTGCCCAAATATAAACTGTGAGTGGCCCGTGGTCCGATTGATAGGTTTTAATACCATAATAAATTTAGAGTTTGGCCTAACACATCCGTACAAAACTGACTTGTAAGGTGAGGGGTGTCCCTCTATATAAACTCTTTAGAGGCTCTATGTCAAACCAACGTGTAGGACTTAAGATTTTCTGAATACTGCTCATCCAAAGTGTTGTGAATTTCTATAAGTGACTCTATAATGTGATGGACAGGATCAACCCCCCTCCAATGATGGCAGTTCTACCTCCCAAACAGATAGCCTATACGATATTGACTGTCACCAAACTGATATACTAATGTACCACACAGATATCCCTCCACCTGATCTCTTGTCCACACTTGTACTCCTTTTTCTAAACCTATGCATACGTTCCTACAGTGATTAATGTATTTCTATAAGCGTGAAGTGAACAACCCCCGTGTCATCTTCCATCCCCACCAAAAGACCTTCTTACAAGTCCACTCGGTCACATCTTTGGTGGCATGGATTGCTAATGTCAGGGAAATAACCTCACCCTATCCAACAAGTCAGACCAGAAATTTTAGAACCATAAAGAGAATGGAAAGCATAAGGAAAGACTCTTCTGATGTAATATACTACTCAATCAACTAAAAGTTGACATAACTCCCCCGAGATAGATCCCCGTCTAACGTATACACCAATCAAATGTCTAACCCAACCCAAAACAGCTCCACCTGTATTTACTCTTCCCGTACACCTCCCTATCTCCAAACAACATTTACTTCTTCCTTGTTATAGAATACACATCATACATTAGACTTCCTAGAACTGAGTTCAACACATCTCCCATAATGTGCTCTATGCCTCTGATTGGCCACCAACATGCTAAACGACCCACTCAATGGAGTTACGAGACATCAAAAAGTCCTTGTAATTTCTAGTCAAACAGCATTGTTGCGCAGTTACAATTTTTTCAAACAGACTGTCAGGTTAATTCCTATTTATCACATTGAGCTATCATCTAACATGATTTTAATCATCATTTAGCATACAGTCGTAACCTTTTTAACATGCATATAATGCATGCTAGTTGAATTTCTTCGAAACAAAAACAATCCTTGAAATATAAATGAAAATCAGTAGTCAAGTAAAGCAAGAACTTACCACCATTCAATTTCAGGAATTTGGTCCTTCAATTTTTCTTTTATTACAACTCTCTCTGTTATCTCTATTAAGTTCGGATTTATATCAGGAGCAGCCTTTGCCTTAGCTAGTTGTGCTTGTTTGGCCTTCTGCTCTTTTGCTTGAGCTTCTCCAAATTTACTCTGCAGGAGGAAAATAATAATTACAAAGCACACAAAAGACAATTGGAAAGAAATAAGTAAAAGTGCAGGTAACTAGAACAAGAGAAAATAGAAGAACATAAAGAAACCTTCAATTTTATTGATTCCGCATCTCTTGACCATTTTCCTTCCTCCACAAACAGAAAATTCATCCTCTTGGGCCTCAGGAGCTTTGTTTTGTCGATACCCATCCTCTCATCAAAATGAGGATTAGATTCAGGATCCACTTCCAATACAGGTTTTAGTATTTCAAATGCATCCTTCTTTTGTTTATTAATGTTAACCTGGAATCCACGGACATGGAATGTAGGACTAGGGTTAAGACAACAATCTTACATAGAAAAAAGATAAATGATAAAAAGACAATTAAGAAAAATACACACCTTTAATGTGCTAAGGTTGCTTGGCTTAGTTACATTAACAACATTTCCATGTTCATCTATTTCCCGTCCCTGGGCGTCAAGACGAAGAACAGGAGCCTTTGTTGGTTTCTGAGGGATAGTACCATCTGGTGTTACAATCTGGCCAGGAAACATATTTATTAGAGGAGCAAATTGTGGATCGTGACGGAATCCCATCCTGGCAGCAAGCTCCTGAGCACGTCTGACAGCTTCAAAGTTGGTTGCAGTTGCGACACCGGCAACACTAGTACCACTAGCTGGAGGATTTGCAGCAGCAGTAGGAAAAATTGGCATATTGGCAACAGGACCTGAAGAAGCTGAGCTGGCAGGTTTTGATGCCACTCCGGCAGTAAGAGAGGGTGCTGTAGGTTCAGCCTTGTGACCCAAATTTGTGCTTTCTCGCAAATTTGAGGTAGAACTCTTATTCAACTGCACAATAAAATACATAGCACTTAATCCATTCAGAGGTATAATTACCGTGAAATAAAGCAGCATCCTAAGGAGGCTGTCAGAGAACTATCAAGCTAACAAAGGATGATCATTAGTAGAAACAATAGACAATTTACCTGAGGAATTCTCTTGAGCTTTTCTGACAACTCTTTCTGCATTTGTAAAGCCTTCTTAGCCTTAGCTAAGGCATCAATAGAGAGGCTTCCAGGTTTTCCAGCAGTTGAAGAAGACCCATCTGTACTAGATTTTCCAGTAACCTCATGAGACCTGGTAATACTAACGCCCTTATTTTCATTTGTGGTAGAAATTGAAGATACCTTTATAGGAATGGGAGGAGGAGGGGGCAATGATGTCTCTGGCACACTAGCATGCACCACAGCAGGAGTTCCCACCGCAACGCCCTGAAACAGCACAGACCAAACACCAATGAATGCATTTCTCTCCAAATATCCCAAAAGCAAGCAATTTAGTTGAACAGAAACAAAATAAATCACAGCAATGGACATATGGATTGTCATACATATCAGCATTCCTATTCTAATTCAGTAAACAGTTACCTAAATGCAAAAAAAAAAAAAAAACAATTTGAAGGAATGCTCTAAACCACAACAACAGTACTATGGAATTAAACATTCCTACATAGAAGCAATAAGTGCAAAACCAAAGAATAAAGGAAATTAAACCAAATAGAGGGCATAAAAGAATCTCACGTTATGCACAGAAGCGTTATCTTTGGAAGAGGCAAAGCCATGGGCACCATTGGTAACTTCCTCCTTGACCTTGGGCTCATTATCATAATCTTCATCTTTCTTCACTTTATCCCCAAACTTCCTACGTTCCTTCTTCACTTCCCTCTTCTCTTCAGAAACCCTAATTCTCTTATCCTCCAAATCGCGATCCTCACTGTGTTCTCTATCCTTCCGTTTGTGAGAATGCGACGAGTGTCGCAGCTCCACTGAATTTTCCCTCTCTTCGTCACGCTTCACTTTAGACCTACCTTTGCTACCCTCTCTTTCGTCTCTGTCGTATACCCTATCTCTGCTTCCTTCTCGATCTTCTCTTGTTTTGTGTTCATGTTTGGCATTCCGGTCCGATCGATGATGACGGTGGTCATCGGAATCGTGGCGGCTCCGATGATGCTTGTGGTCGCGGTCACGTTCGGAGTGTCGATCTCTGTTTCGCCTATCGGATTTGTCTCTGTCGTCCATTTTAGGGTTTGGGGAGATGCTTTTGTTCCCTCCTTTTCTATCGTGAATTGGGGTTGAGGAATCACTTCAGCTTAGCTTTTAGAATGTCATAAAAAATTGAAATAATAAATACCGACAAAAATCATAACCTCTAATAATATTATTTTTTAAATATTATTTTATTTTTTTAAAAATGGACTTGTTTGTTTTGTCTTTTTTTTTTAAATGGTTTTTATAGTATAAAATGAAGAAAAAAAATTACAAGAAACTTTTTTATAAAAGTTTTAAATGAATATTTGATTTGAATAGTTAATCTTAAAATGTTATTTTAGATATTTTATTGAGAAAAAAAATTGGATAACAAAATTTCATAAAATAACTTAATTTTGAAATTATTTCAAATATTTTTTCATAAAAATCATTTTTGAAATACAACTTTTTCAAAAATTGTGATTTCGACTATGTTTTGATCTTCAATAATATATGTTTATGTTCTACGATATCAAAATTAATCTTGCAATTTAGAAAAAAATGAATATAGAAAAACTTGAAATATTTTGAAAATCCATTTTACAAAATCCATTTTTAAAACTACAAAGAAAAATTATATTTTTTTAAAGATAAAACAAACATACCCTACATAATTTTCGTCATAGAGGGAAAAAAAAGTTCATTTCATGAATTTCAACTATCTCCTTCTCTTTCCTCCTTCCACAATCGGAAGGAATGGAGAGTAAAAAATGGGATTTGTCTTGCATACAAGTTTCTCTTACTTGCATGCAGAGGAAATCCATCACCATAAACACTCATTCAAGTAGAAAGTGATCTTGCATGCGATAAGAATGGAAAAAGCAACATCATCGTCAACATTATCTATAAGTTGTGTAAAGGTGGGTTTCCCATCCCTTAAGAATTGATCTTAAGCTTAGAGTAAAAAAAATAACCTTGTGGTTCTATAACCTGGTTGGGCTTTTTGTCAGCTCTGAATTATGTATTTGCTCCTTCGTAACTTTTGGCTTTTGATCTGACGTGATCAGAAGGAACCTTCCAGTGATGAGAAGATTTGATGTAGAACTTGGGGTGTACCTGCAAGGCACTCTGATGCCAAAGTAAGAAAGTGCAAGTACAAAAAGATAAAAGAGAATAGATTTCAGAATACTTGATCTTTTGGTGGAATAGGGTATTTATAGTGTGCCCCCAGCGTTGGGTCAAGGTTCTTTTATGGCTGGATTAGCTAGGTCTAAGGAAGAATTGCCAAGGATTGCATTGGAGCAGCTAAGACCTAGCACGTGGTTTTGCCCTTGGTCCAACTGCCCCTACATCTCGGGAGATAATGGTGGATAGTTGGGTGACGTGGCATACTAGGGGAGACGTTGTCTCCCCACTCCTGGGTATTGGGTTATGGGTCTTTCCCGACGGATTGGGTCTTTGCTCGACGCATACTTACAGGCCCAGTCCAGAACAGGAGCCCCCCAAGTCATAACTCTGGAGCGGAGTGATGACTTAAAAGGGAGTATGTCGGACGTAAGGGTTATGGCGGCAAGGTCTACCACTACCGAGGGCGTTTGAAATTATCCGTGAAGAGGTGCCCGCTGTTTCTTTATGATATTGATGATGTGTATCAGCATCTTTGTACTGTCGAGGCCATGAATGGGCGGTGTCGATGTCTGTCTGAGCCAGCGTTGTCGGGATCCCGTAGGCACCCTTCTTTGTCGGGGAGAATTCCTTGCCCGGGTGGAACGCGAGTGTCGAGGACGTACATGCGTCTTTACAGGTTCAAGGATGTATCTGCGTTGTTAAGGTGTCGATGATAGGTGTGTCTGGTGCCCCTTGGTCTTCCCAAGAGTGATGTGTCTTGTCTTTTCATTTCTCTTTTAAATGTCATTTAATGCGCGTTGCTTCGTTTTTGGTGAGACGATGCATTAAATGCCAGGCGCCCTAGGGAATCTAGGCAACCTATGAAATGATTGCCTAGGCGCGTCCTCCCACGCAGCATCTATAAAAGGAGATTAGGGGGACCACTTCTTCCTTTTACGCTTTCATTTCTCCTCTAAAGTTCACCGGACGCACATCCTTCTCTCACCGGAATTATCACCGCCATCGTCGTCGTCGTCACCGTCGTACCGTCACTTCATCGGAATCATGTAAGGTATTGTTTTCCTTTCTTCTATAAAAAATTAGGCTTAATTTTTTAGTTAGTACGGTGGTTTATTGACTGGAGTAGATGAGGAGGCCTTTTCCTCAAGTTGTTTTAAAGAGAATCCTGATTAATCTCTCGGGCATATCATGCGTTTGTCATGAATGTGTCGGGCAACCTTAGATATTTCCCTTGAATTTCTCGGGCATTTGTTGAATGTCCCAAGAACCCTTAGGGTTTCCCTTGAATATCCCGAGCACCTTTAGATGAATGTCTTAAGCATCTGTCGGGTTGAGATGAATGTGTTGGGCATCTCCCTTTTCTTGTTTTAACCCTCACACTTTCATTTTAACTGCGGTGGAAGGGTGAATTTGCGACGTCGAATTCACCGATTTCCTCTGCTTTTCAGGTAACTTGGATCAAAGAACTAAAGATGTCCCCATGGAGGAAATTCACATAAAGGTGGATGAGGAAGATGTGGACGAACAAGAACGCCCTGCTGAAAGGAGTTCATTGATCACCTCCGGGGACGAGGATCTCTCTTGGGTCTCCGAAGAGCCATTGGATACGGGCTCGCATTTTGTTCACGACCACAATACCACCCATACAATCGTGAAGGATCTAGACCCAGACGAGCCTCGCAACTATGAGTGTTACGCTACTCTCCCTAAGCAACAGATCTGCTCAGATTTTCGGGGAAACGGTTCCCCATGTATGAGTTTGTTTTCCGGGAGGCGGGGATCTGACTCCCCTTCACCAGTTTTCAAGCGAGCGTTTTCATGAAGCTCGACCTGGCTCCTTCGCAACTCCACCCAAATGTAATTGTGTTTGTTCGTGTCTTCCACCTGCAGCGGTCGAGCACACATGGGCGCCACAGCTGGGTTTCTTTCAAACAGTCGATGAGGCTCTTCAAGACCTACCATGACTTTGTCTGAAACTTAAAGGATAGGTGGTATACAGTGAAACCTGTCACCTCGCGCGCTCTGGATAGCGTTTATAGTATGCATCGGAATGCCCATGGTGTGGAGTGTCTTGTCTCGAGGATTCCTCTTGAATGGCAGCAGAATCATTTCAGATGGTCGGCCGACCATTACTGCGTGAAGGTTGAGAATCTGGGGCCCGAGGACACATTGGCCTATGAAAGTTTGGTGGCCTATGTTCGGGAATTTACCCTCGCAACGTGTGTGGATCGGCTGGACAATCCCCTTCTAGATGATGGCGGGCTGCCTCTCTTTGAGGTTCGGTTGATCAACACTAAAGTCGTGTTCGGATGTAAATCAAACGAGGAGGCTCTCTGACTTTTAGGTTGTTTATGCTCGCCCCTTTTTTACCTTGTTGTTTTTATTCATCTTACTAACTTGTTGTTTCTTTTTGCAGCTGCCATGCCCAGTCTCAAGGAACGTGTGTTGAAGTTGGTCAACAAGGGTGTGGCCAAACCTCCAAAGAAGGTGGGCAAGAGTCGTGTCCGTCAGGTGGCCACTGAAGAAGTGGGTAGCGGCTCTGGGACTCTCACTCTTCCTTCAACCTCTCCACATGTTGCAGCAATGCCCGACAATCCAATCGTCGTTGACACTCCTCCTCACAAACGTCAACACGCTGAAGGGTCGTCGAACCATGTTGTTGTTGTGAACGACGGGCCATCGGGGAATCGAGGAACTTACATCCTACCCTCCTGCCATCTTGAGCGAGAAGTTTTTAGCGTCGAAGGTTTTGTTGGGGTGGCGACTGTTGAGGCCAGGGCTATTCTCGATCAGGACAGGGCGACCAAGAGGTCTAACTTATCTCAGGACATAACTGTGGTGATCAGGATAATGGAGACGACCTTGGTCATATCCGACAATACCTGCTCGTTGTCGAAGTTGGGAGTCGCGAAGGAGGCGCTTCAGGCGGCCAAGGTCAAGAGGGACCTGTTTTCCCACAACTTCTTCAATTACATGGAGAAATACAAACTCCAGGAAGGGTTGATGTTCGAGCTTGGGGAGGTCAGGTTTGAGAGGGACGTCCTGGTAGACGAGAACAAGAAATTGAAGGACAAAGAGGTTGAGTTCGATAAAGTCGCCGTAAAGAACAAGCGTCTCCGTTTGAGGGTCGATGAGTTGGAAAATTGGCTCTCCCTACTGAGGAGGAAAGCAATGAGGATCAGGTCATGCAAAGTCGGGGAGATTTGATTGCTCAGATCAGGCAACTTGAGAAAAACTACATGGAAACCCTCCAGATGGGTTTTGATAATGCCACTGATCAACTCAAGATTGTCAATCCCGGGCTAGTGACTGCGGGGACTTCCTTCAATTATGAGGTGGCTGACGAGTGTCGCTCCCACCTGATGACACATGGCCAAGAGGGGTACAAACGCGAACGGTCGGCGAAGGAGAGAACACGAGGGTGAACTGAAAAGAGTCGCCAGCTAGGCATTTTTATCCCGAAGGAAAGGTAATGCTGCATAAACCTAGAAAGATATGGATAAGACGGTTGTGAACCAGAGAAACTAAGAAAGGGGGTTGGTTACAACCTGGAAAGGTATTAGCACCCAGATTGTCCGTCGTACTCGACGGGATCCACGCTTTAAGGATTTGTGTTTTAAAGGGGTAGTGTCAGTGCTATTTTGTGTGCAAAAGCTGGAAAAGAATGCAAGTGTCAGTGTAAAAGAAATGTGAAGTGAAATAAAGGAGTGTCAGTGTAAGAACATGAGTATGAAGCTCAAGACTATGAGGCTTAAAGAATAATGCTGGAAGAGGGGGGAATATACAGAGACTTTTGTTCGATAACTGTTAAGTTATGCCTACGTATCCTCTCGTGCAATGAGGAAGTCAGAACACCATAGTTCGACTCAAAGAGACTGAAAGATAAATTGACTGATAAACTGCTTGCTTGTCTATGCTCAAGTGCATGACCTGTCTGGCTCAGGTGCAAACTGTCTTGCATTAGACGGAAGAAGCAAGTTCTCGTTTGTGAGTGAATATGATGAGAAAAGAATCCCGGAGGAAACGATTATTGCTTGTTTTTTAGTTTTCAATCTTTTATTGCTTTTTTGAGTTTGTCATAAGAAAATGAGCTTAAGCCTAAACCAAGGGTTAGTAAACTCATCACATCTTCCCTCTGATTAGGGGTAATGAGAATACCTTAAGTATGAAGTAAGCACTTCACACTTAGTCACCGTGATGTAGGATTAAGATCATTAACCTACTTGCATTTATTTAGATGTTTTTGGAGTTTCTGTTTGGTGTTAAGTAATGAGTTTAAGCCATAATCAAGGATTTAATGAACCCATTACACCATCCCAATAGAAGGATAATAGATAAGAACATTTAAGCTGAGGAAGGCTCCTCAACTTAATCCATGATTAGGGATTAACCTCATGACAAAACAAAGCCTTTATTAGAGTGGATTTTAGTTAATGGTAAGATTAAGAAGTGGATTTTATGGTTTGTAAGACAACTTGAGGGGGACTTGTCCATTAACACTAGGGTTAGTCCTTCTTAACCAATTAAGGAAGAATTAGAACCCTAATGCAAGGCCCAAGTTACAAGCTTGATGTCTTAGTGATTTATTAGATGGATTGATTAAAGGATTTAAAAACATTAAGGGTTTAACACTCAGGATTAAAGTTATACACTTCATCCTAATAGAAGGATGCAGGCATAAGGTTAATCACAAAGCCTTAAAACCTTTAAGGTTTAGTCATTGATTATGAGATGAGAAGAGAAGACACAAAGATGACACAAAGGTAAAACTAATGGGGGACTAATCAAACCCTAATTGTGATCATGCTTGGGTGTTCCTAGGGTTTGTGAGGCTTGCAAGAAGATCTTCAAGAGAACCACCAAGGAAGAAGCAGGATGGAAGGAAAAGAAGCAGCAAGAAGCAAGACAACTTACTTCACTTAAGAAGATAAGTTGCTTGAGGAAAGAAAGAGGAGAAAGAGCATGAATGAGCAAGCTCACTCTAATACAAAATAAAAAATGCAGCAATGGGTGCATAAAAGAGATGAGAAGAGATTATGAGAAGTGAAGGCAAATTCACTTCTCAAACACTTACCACCTGAAAAGTTAGCAACAAGAAAAGAAATGAAATGAAAATGAGATGAAATGCAAAGATGAAAACCAAAGTCAGAAGCATAATCATGATGCAAATGATGCTATGAGATGGTATGAAAGCATGCCAAGAAATGAGGATGATCATACAAGTAATGAAGATGCAAATGAGACATGAAAGGAAGCAAGAAAGTTCATGAAAACTTATGAAATGCAATGGATGCATAACATGGAAAATGGATGATGCAATGATCAAACATGATTTCAATATGTCCTAAGATGTCTTATATGTCATGTGGATGCACAAAATGTCATGGCAAGTTCATGTATGCAAGCATATGAAGAATGAATGCAAATGAAGACAAAAATTAGGGTTTATGTACAAGATGCAATGCAAAATTCAAAATCAGAAGCAAAACATGAGATAAAAAATTGAAAATGGGATCAAAGTTACCCTAAACCTATACAAGCTCACTGCCCAAAGGGGGATACCTAACTCTTAACCCTAAGGAAGTTATGATTTTTCTAAGTTATCTAAGGTTTTAAGGGTCCTCACAAGGAAAAATGCAAAACAAATCAAAAATGAAAGATAAATTCATGCCAATTTTATCCTAGAAACTACATGCTATGTGGGATGCAATGCAAAAAGAATCACTATCAAACTCTTCATTGTTAGGCATAAAAGATTTTTCTAAGTTAGGGTCAAAAATATTGTTTTTTAAGAACCCTAAATCCAAAGAAAATGTCAAAATGGATCAAGAACCAAAAAGAAATTTGTATGAATGGTTTGATAATGTCTCTAAATGTGTCAAGATGCAATGTGATTTTTTTGGTGATTTTTAGAAACTTAAATGGTATTTTAATTAATTAATTTCCATTAATTAATTAAAATAAACATTTAGATATTTTAAAAATACAAATTTTATGCAAAAAATAAAATAAAAATTATTTTCAGAATGAGAAAAATATTTAAAGTCATGATGCAAAAAATAAAATTTTTTGAAAGTCTCTAACTATTTTAAAATAAATATGCAAAACAAATAAAAATAAAATGAATTAAAATGCAAAGTATGCTGATCTGATGGCCAGGATTCAAACCTAGGGGGCGGGAATTGACTGCGCGCGTGATCTAGTGTTCAGAATTCAAACTGGATTTTTTGAATTAATTAATCCTAATTAATCTAATTAATTAAGATTAGGGCTTAATGAAGCAATCTGAGCCATTCACTGCGCGCGCGAAAGCTCAATCCAAGGGCTATTATTCAAACTGGGCCTAAACCCTAATTAGGGTTAATCAACTTCAGATGACCGGAACAGTGGTTCCGGTCATCTTCTCCGGCGAGACAAACTTCCAACTTCTTCCCTAGGCTAAATCAAACCCTCTAACTCTCCATAATCACTCCCCTAACAATTCTAAATAAGAATCAATCACCAAAACAAATTTATCATGCCTCAAACACAAGATTCGAATCAAACATCAAAAACTGCAAAAATTTCAGAAGCACGATACAAGCTCATTTCTCAATCATTTTCAAAAATGAAAAGTGCAGTGTGATCAGTGAAGCATGAGGAACATTTCTATAACATGAAAAGAGGTTTCTGGAAAAATTGTTCTTGATGATACCTGATATTGAGCTTTCAGTTCTTGAGCTTTCTGGGTCTTTCTTTGGTGCAAATCAACTCCAATGGACCTCCTGAGGATGCTTTGATGCTTAGAACAAGTTTGCAATGGCTGGTTTGAAGGTTGCAAGTCTACTGCACCAAGAATCGTGTTTGTGTTTGGCTGTGTTTCAGGCTATGGTGAAGGGTGGGAAATGCTCCTTAGGCCATATGGAGATGATTGGTGAAGTTTGTTTTGAGTTTTGATGGCTAAGTTGTGTGTTTCGAAGAGAAATTCATAAGAGGGGATTTTGGTGAATGATGGGTTGTGGGAGGATTCAGGCTTGCTTGATGTATGAAATGGCTTGCTTGAGGTCCACATAACATGTTCTGATTGGGCAGAGAGTTGTTGTGGAGCAGTGTGATTGGTATGGCTCAAGTTGCAAAAAGTCAAAAAAGTTGTACTTGGAGGTATGGGCAAGTGGCAGGCTGGGATTTGGGCATGTCCTGGTTCAGCCGAGATCAAGGAATGTTTGTGAATCAGATTTGATGAGCTGTGACAAGTGGATGAGAAGTTTTGTACCATTTTGCAAATTCATTAAGTTTTGGCCCCTTTTGGATTTCTTCATGGGCAAGGCATGAAACTTTGAAATTCTTGGGCCAATTCTGAATTATAGATCATGTATGATGTTTTTGTAATGGTTAGAAGTCAATTAGAGATCACAAATTGCCTTGGTATGAGTTTTTGCAAGTTTCCCTCTTTGGTACATAAGTGAAATTTTGTGATTTTTCCCAACTTTGCAAGGCCATAACTTGAGTTCTATGATGAATTAGATCAAGTTCTTGTACTTATTGAAAAGGGAATGATCCAATCTACAACTTTCATGACCAAGAATTTTTCATTTGAAGCATTTTTGAATCAAAAAGAGGAGGTTGAAAAACTTTCCCAAAATGGCAAGTTTTCAATATAAGTCACTTTCCCAAAATGGCAACTTTGCAAATGGCTTGAAATTCTTCAATTTTGTGAACTTATAACTTCTTCTAAGATCAAATAAAGATCAAATACACCCAAAATGATGGAGAAGACCCTTTGGTTGGGTGATTGGGGGCCTCAGATGCCCTGATTTTGCACTGACTTGTTCAAGAAGTCATTTATTGATCAGATGCCTTCCCCATTGAATTTCTTCATGAAAATTGGTATGCATGATCCTTATATCATATAGAGACCAATAGAAACAAAAATGACCAAAAAATTTGTAGTTATGGCCTCTGAAACCAAAACCCTAATTTTAGGTCATCTGTGTAGTTAAACCTGGCTCTGCTTCCATACCTTCCTCAGTTCTTGTGATTCTTTGACTTCCTTGAACTTGAGAGGATATAATATGTTGCTTGAACATACATGGAACCTCCTGAGATGATTGAAGACCTTAGGAGTGGCTCAAATGGCTCAGGGATTGCTCAGATCACAAACCCTATATGCAGATGACTTAGAACCAATACAGTGAAGCAAAAATGTAATATGAGATGAGATGATTGAACTTATGCAAATGAAAAGAATCACAAGCCATGATGAGTTGGGTGAGGGCAAATTTGGGGTGTTTACAACGAGGAAATCGTTTGCCCGTTCATCGGTCCAGATGATGATGAGGGAGAGGAAGAGGAATAGGTTAATGAATAGGTTTGGCCTGTGCGCCATAGTTTTTGTTTTTCTGGCCTGCGTGCCACTTGTATTTTGGGCATAGTCCCCTCCTTTTAAACTTTGTATCGGCCAGTTTTTGGTCGTTTTATGCAATGAAATGTTTTTTCTCTCAAGTGTTTTTATCTTAAATTGCGAAATATGAACTTGTTGCTCGGCTTATATAGGCTTGTCGGTTTAGGGAACCGGTAAAGTTACGGGTTTTACGTTCGCGGATAAACAGGATGAGGGCCGCGATCGAGGCCCTGGTCCCGTGGCTTGGGCTTTCCTATCGCGAGTTGGGCACCCTAACATGGTACTGCGACATTGGAGCTCGTTTGAAGTATCATATGTCGGGGAAGGTCGTGCCCGTCTCCCCGGGTTGTCCGCCTTCCCTTTGGTTAGGAATGGAGAATCATGGTCGTACCTTCCATGCTCTCGTGGTCACGTTGTTGTTTAGTTGTAGTATTGCTTAATTTTTTCAGCATTCCAGGGGCGAGCAAGTTCTTCTCCTTGTAGGTTTTCGAGGTAGTATGCTCCATTGTCCATTTCGTTCGGACTCGATATGGGCCTTCCCAGTTCACGGTCAACTTGCCTTCTCGTGGGTTTTTCTGATTTCGCCAAAGGACAAGGCTGCCAACTTGGAATTCCCTTTTAATAACTTTTGCGTCGTGGCGTAGGGCCACCTTTTGTTTTAGTGATACTTCTTTAAGGGCTGCTTCGGATCGAATTTCCTCGACGAGGTCGAGCTCCACTCGCAGGGCTTCGTCGTTAAGCTCCTCGTCAATGGGCGCTTCCGTTCGTCTCAAGGGCTCTCGAATTTCTACCAGGATGACTTCCTTCATCCTATAGGTTAACTGGAATGGAGTCTCCCTGGTCGTCGAATGCAGGGTCGTGCGATAGGCCCAGAGTATGTTATGTAACTCTCCGACCCAAGATTTCTTTGTGTTCACCCAGTTTGTACTTTAGTCCCCGTAAGATCATCATGTTGGCTGCCTCTGCTTGGTTGTTAGTCTGAGGGTGTTCGACGGACGTGAAATGTTGTTTTGTGCCCAGATTAGCAACAGAATCTTGGAACCTTATGCCCGTGAACTGCGTTTCATTGCTGGTGACAAAGACTTAGGGTATGCCGAAGCGGACAAGGATATTTCTTTTGAAGAAACGGAGTATATTTTGTGTCGTGATTTTCGCAAGGGCCTCGGCCTTGATCCACTTTGTGAAGTAGTCGACGCCGATGATAAGATATTTATTTTGGTATGAGTCGGTCACAAACATCCCGAGGATGTCCATTCCCCACCAAGTGAAAGGCCACGGAGAGGAAAATGTCTTTAGCTCATTAGGGGGAGCTAGGTGCATGTTTGCATATCTTTGACACGTGTTACATTTCTTGACATGTTGTTTTGCGTCGTGTTGCATCGTCGGCCAATAATAGCCTGTTCATAGTGTTTTACGTGCCAATGATTTTCCTCCGAGATGCTTAGGGTTAATCCCTCCGTGAATTTCTCCCAAAATGTTGGGGACCTTTTCTTCCTCGATGCATTTGAGTAGTGGGATGGAGAAACCTCGTCAGTAGAGTTTGCCTTTGAGGAGGACGTAAGAACACGCCCTTCTCTTAGTTGTGGATATCTCTTTTGGGTCAGTTGGAAGTTCGTCCTTCGTGAGGTAATTGTGGATGGGAGTTATCCAGCAATAAGCATCGCTGATGGCATTCACTTCGAGTGGTGGGGAAGGTTTCTCGATGCTTAGTCACGGGAGGATCTCTTGGATCATAGATTTGTTTCCGCCCTTCTTCTGTGTGCTCGTCAGTTTAAATAAAATGTTTGCTCGCATGTTATGCTCGCGTGGGACGTGTTGGACCTCCCAAGAGTCGAACTTCTCTAGTTTGTCTTTGACAAGGCCTAAGTATTCGATGAGGTTTTTTGCCTAATATTCTCCCCGTACTCCAGACGCTATGAGTTGAGAGTCAGTGGAGATTTTTACTTCCTTTGCTCCTAGGTCTTCGACCAGTCTTAAGCCTGCTAGGAATGCTTCGTATTTGGCCTGGTTGTTCGAATTCGGGAAGGCCAATGGCAATGATACCTCAATCAGGATGTCGTCCTTGTTTTCGAGGATGATACCTGTATCTCTTCCTGTTGAGCTGGAGGTGTCATCGACGAAGATCGTCCATTTGTGGGTGTCTCTAGCCAGGGTCAGGTTATATGTCATCTCGACAACGAAGTAGGCCAGGACCTGTGCCTTTAAGGTCTTCCTGCTTTCGTATTGGATGTCGAATTCTGATAGTTTCAATGACCATTTCAACATCCTGCTGGTCATATCTGGTCGTCCGAGTAGTTTTTTTATGGGCTAATCTGTTCGGACTTTGATTGTATGGGCGAGGAAGTAACGTCACAATCTTCTTGTTGTGTTTATCAGGGCCAAGGCGACCTTCTCGATCTGCCGGTATCTGAGTTCGGGACCCTGAAGGGCTTTGCTCGTAAAATAGATAGGTTTCTGCCCGTCGGTCATTTCACGGGAGAGGGTTGCATTGACCGCCTCGGTGGCCACTGATAGGTATAAGTATAATGTTTCCTTTGCCTGAGTCATGATAGCATCGATGGTTCAGAGAACATCCTCTTAATGTGAAGTAATACTTGCTCGCACTCCTCGGTCCACTTGAAGGTGTTTTATTTGCGTAGTAGCCTGAAGAAAGGAAGTGTGCATTGCACGAATTTAGCGATAAAACAAGATAGGGAGGCGAGCATGTCGTTAAGCGACTGAATAAATTTCTTCAAGTTCGGGGTTGGGAATTCCGAAAACGCTCAACATTTTTCGGGGTTGGCTTCGATCCCTCATTTGATGAGGTAGAAGCTGAGGAATTTCCCTGCCCGTACGCCAAAGGTACACTTTTTTGGGTTGAATCTCATTTTGCACCTCATCGCTTGCTCGAAGACCTTTCGGAGATGCTGGGCATGGCCGACCTCCTCGTGCGACTTTACGATCATATTGTCCATGTAGACCTCGAGCTTGTCCCCAATCTCTCCCTGGAAGACCTTGTTCATCATGTGCTGGTACGTAGTCCCGATGTTCTTCAGTCCGAAGGGCATAACATTGTAGTATTAATTGATTGTCGGGGTCATGAAGGTTATTTGCCACTTATATGTGTCTGACATGGGGATTTGGTTATATCCGTTGTACGCGTCCATGAAAGACAAGAGTTTAAAAACTACATAGTTGTCTACCAATTTATCTATGTTAGTTAAGGAAAAACATCTTTGGGACACACCCTATTGAGATCGGTATAATCAACACACATTCGTCATTTTCCATTATTTTGCTTAACGAGGACTACATTAGAGAGCTAGTTGTGTATTGGGCTTCAGAAACAAAATTTGCCTCTAAGAGGTCTTTTACAGCCTGCTCGGTAGTCTCCGCTATCTCGGGAGACTGCTTATGCCTATGTTGTGATATGGGCCTAATGGTCAGATCTATGTGTCGCTCCCGGGATTTTCATCCTAGTACAAACGCGAAAGTGGCGCGGAAAGGTTAGAGTCGCCAGCCAGACATTTTTATCCCGAATGAATGGGAAAGGTAATGTTGCACAAACCTGAGGAAGAAGGAAAGGACAAGGTCCTGCGAACCAAAGATCTGAGTTCGGGAGTCGGTTACGACCTGGGAAGGTATTAGCACCCCAGATCGTCCGTCGTACCCGACGGGATCCACGCTTGCTTGCTTATTTCAAAGGGTGAGAAAAATATGCTGCTGAATAAAACCGCTAACTGGAATGGAAATGGAAGTGAGAAAAGAACTGAAATAAGAAAATGAGAGGGGAAATGTAGGGAAAATAAAGAATGTGCTCGAACGGGCCCTACCCCGCTGCCTACGTACCTCATCGGGATAATGAGGATCAGAGTCGACGTAGTTCGCCTAACCTAGGCGGGAACTGTTTGTTTGTGTTTTTTTACAGCTGGAACTGCGTATGTCTATGCTCAGGTGTTGCAGGCTCGTCTGGTACGAGTGCGTTTACCGTCTTGCATGCGAGACAAGTCGCCGCGAGTTCGCGTTGTGAGTGAATGAGATAAGAAGAGAAGTTCCCGCAGGATAGTCGCTTGTTATTTGTGTTTTTGGCTTTTATGAGTTTTGTATGAATTTGGCACAAGGAAGTGAATTCAAACTCTTTTCCATGGAATGTACACTTGACTCTACATTCCAAGATGGAATAATAGAACAAGTATACCCAGCAAGGAGAATTTATCCAAGACTGGTTTCCTAGGATTAGGGTTTAAGTTCACTGGCTTGTTGAACTTTATTAAGTGTTTTTGTTGCTTTTGTGAAGAAGTATTTTTTTAAGCTTTCTTTGTGAACAACTCCTTGATGAGACTTGTGCATCATGATAAACAAGCTTACACCACTCCAAGATGGAATGAATGCAAGTGCTTCATGGAATAAGGCTATACACAAGGAATCCTTCCATTTATTTGTTAAGTGTTTTTGGATTTTGTTTGAAGATAAGAAGAGAATGACTCAAGTTGAGAAAGGTAAAAACTAAGGGACTAAGACTCAATCCTAATTTTGTTTATTTACAAGAGGTCCTAATGGTTAGTGAGGTATTCTAATCCTAAAAGAGAACTAGAAACTAACTTACTTCCTAAGGAAGTTAAGTTGTTTCTACAGAACAAAAAGGGAACCTATGAACAAAGCACAAAGTGCTAAGGCAAAGACAATTAAAAATGAATAAGAGATATGAATGAAGTAATGCTTACCTCAATCTTCCCCCTACAAAACAAAAGTTATCATGACAATGCATATGGAAAGTAAAATCAAAGCATGAAAGCGATTAAGTACCATAAACGTCCTAGAATGGAACTAGGGTTAAAAATAAGACCTAAGTCTAAAGGTGAAGGTACCTAAAGGTCACATGACTTATAAAGTCATTAGCTACATGATATAGGTCCCTAAGTATGCTAGGATACCTCACAAGATCAAACTATGTCAAACTATGTACAAAAAGTTCACCTAAGTTCACCTAAATGCAAGTTAGGGTTTATGGATGAAGTATGAATGCATATGGCTTACAAGCATGAATTAATACATGAAATGAACATCAAAGTCAGTAGTGAATGTTTATGAATGAGGATGAATGAATATATAATCATGGATGCAATGGATTAGGCATATGGAGCAATGAGAAGAATATGTGAGATGAAATGGAATAAACATCTCATAAGATCACACATGATGAAAGTTAAGGAAGAATGACATGTGAATATGCATGAAATGATTAATGGGTAAGTAGCATACAAGATATGATATGCAATGAGAATGCATGGATAGGCATTAATTATTCCCACATAATTCAAGTTAAACACGAGAAGAGATTAGCAACCCGTTTAAGTTAAAACTAGTTCACATAAGTATGCACTTTGAAACACTAAAACAAACCAAATGAGTATGGTTCAAAAAGTGGCCTATAACTGGAATTAAGGACCTAAAAGTGACCTATAATTAACTCCTAAAAGTTACCAAAAAACATCTCAAGCAAATGGCATGAATGCCTTCTTATCATTTAAGTTATAGAGCAAATACCACATGAATCGACCTAGGATCTAGGTGACATGGAAAAATAGAAAAAAGCCTTAAAAAATTATGAAATTAAATCCCTGGAATAATAAAGTCATTATCTCACATTGTCCAAAAGGATTCCACAAAATTATGCACCAAAGTGCCAAAACAATTCCTTGACTAGCAAGGTAACAAAACATGATCACCCAAAAACAACTCCACAAAGTGGATCAAAAAGGGAACTAAAAATTATGAAAAAAATGCCTAATGAGCATAAAAATGTCACAAATTACAGTTCTTGATCATACACAAAAAATAGGTTTCACACCTATGGGGAAAAAACGATTTCGGTCCCTTATGCCAAAACCTTCCTTTTTGGGACAGCTTGTGAACTAAAATCCAAATTAATTATTAAAACCACCCAAATCTGGAAATAAAAAATATGAAAAATTAATTAAGAGGATGAGGATCACTCATGAATTTTTCCAGAATTTTATCACACTTAAAAGTATTTTTAATAAATGCGACGAAACGGGTGAAAAAGTGGATTTTAAGGGGAAGTGAAAGGAAGTGACCCTAATGGTTCTTAACCTAATCCCTAAGTTCCGAAATCGATACATATCATCAAAAATCACAAATATAACCAATGCCTCAGGTGGGAGGGCTTAGATGCACCTTAAGTTATATGGTCCTAAGCCGCATACGACTAAAATGATGTGTAAAGCCGAAAAAAGCTCGAAATCACTTACTTGAATAAAATGACGATTCTTCACATAAAAGAAATCCGAAAAAATCCCCAAGCAAGGTCTTGTAATCTTTTATGAGCAAAATAAATGCTCTTCTTCCATATTAGCTTTGTAAAACTTTTCCGTAATCGAAATCGATGAATATCGATAAAAAGGCTCATAAACACTTAACCCAAATTAATCCAAAAAGAGAATTAGAATTATCAACCAAAATTCTAAATAAAAAAAAATTGTCAAGAAATGGATTAAAATATTAATCCACAAAATTTAATTAACAAAGAAAATTAACAAAAAATTTACAAGAGGATTAATTAAGAAAAATAAAAATAATAAAAAAATATGAGGAGCAAAGGAGGTGTAAAACTGAGTTGAGATGATGTCAATAGAATTTCCATGGGTTTTGGCCCATTACACCAAGTGAAAACCCGCTAGAGGGGGTGCCAGTAGTGAATATGAGGTGCGGATAAAAGTCTAATGGGGTTTTGGCCCATTTATTGATGCTGAATCCGTGAGGAGGGTGTGAAGATTGGAATTAGGGCTTGCGAATAACACTTCCATGGTAAGGATCTTGGGCCCAATCTAAAAATTGGGATTAACAAACACAGCCAAACCCTAATTTCTTCATGTCAGCCTTCTTCTTCGCATGCCGCAGCCAACGTGCAATCATCACCGTCTCCTCTCCTTCATCATCGTGATGAAAACAAAACACCTTCCACCACCCTAGCGTCATCATCTTCGTCTCAGACCTGTTTCTTATTCACAGTAAGCACTTACCCTCAACAAACAAAGGAAATCCGCCGCCACCCCCAATCTCACAGCGCCGTCACACATCACCATAGGTCGCGCCACTCTCCTCAAATCCCACGGCCATAACCTAAAATCCCCTCCGCCGCCGTGATGCTTTCTCAACCGAAACGCTCATCGCCGAAATGACCTCCATCTCTGCTTTCACCCTCTCGTTTCCACCCTTCTCCGTTTCGACCTCAACCTCTGGAAAACATCACAACCATAACACCACTCTACCGTTAGTTATCTTACTCCATCGCGACGTTAAATCGGAGTTCAATATTCGCTTCTCCGTCTCAGAATCGGACTCCTCTCTCACTCTCCGTCGACGAAGACACCGCTCCGTCGTGTTCTCATCGACCGACCATCATCCACCCTAATCCGAAGCTGACCTCAAATAAACAAGAAGAGAATTTGGTATACATGTACACAACTAATGACGAAGACTAAATGTTCCTGGTGAGATTCTTTGCTCTTCTTCGCGTATGGTTCCATTCGATTCTCACTGCATCTGACCTTATTGTTGATTCACTGCTTTGAATAGTTGTCGTGTGTAACTTCTTGATCCGTAGATCACAGATTCCGCCATTTATGTCATCGTATGATTTGCAGATTGAATTGATGTAGGTTGATGATCGATGAAGTTTGATGATGGAATTAGGTTCAGATTGAGGGATTCAAGATTGTTGATGCCGATGTGTTTCTCGTGTAAGCCTCTGAATCGATCTTCTTCTTCTACCCTTTTGCGTTCTTGTTGTGATCATAGTGTGGTGCGAATCCTTTGAGGAATTCTGATTGTCGCTGAATCGTTGACGAAGACCTCGTTGTTGTCGAGTTCTCTTTTATTCCATTGATTCTTGCTGAATAGTGTGTTTTTCTTGTAGGTTCATTGATGGACATAGATCAACATGATTGAAGCTTTTAGCAATTCTGATGCAGGTTCGATGAAGAGGCTGATACAGAGATTCGGCGGAACTTGACAATTGATATTGGAGCTGAGAGATTGAAGTTTGAAGATTCTGCATATTGATTGGAGATTGATAAAGAGTGATGAGAGAGTTTTTGCAGAGTGGTTTTTCTTGGTGATGATCCAGATTGAAGTTGGGGTTTTCAATGAGTTTTAATGGAGGTTCCCGGAGATTCAGAGAGAGGGATGAAGATGCATATTCGTGAGAAGATCTTGAGAGCCTTCTTTTTTTTCTGTTTCTGTTTCCCTGCTATCTGTTATGGAAACTGATTTTTTCTTTTTCCTTTTGTTATCAGTTAGTGTTATCCCCCCTTTTAGCCCAACTGATTTTCTGCTATATTTTGTAACAAAATTTTTCTCCTTTTCTGTTATGTATCAGTTAGAGAAACATAACTGATTATTTTCTTTTTTGGTTATGAATTTCTCTTTTTGCTCATTTTTTGTATTAATATTTTAGCATAAGAACCAAATGAATTAATGAGATCTAAAAAAAACTTCTTTTTCTTTATGAGTGAAATTGAGTAATATACAATTAAGAAATATGATTTAGGTAAAGAAGAGGTTTTGGCAATTTTATGGGCTCGAAATTAGGTCTCAAAAAGAAAATAAAATCTAACCTTTGGATGGAAACAAAAAAGAATATTCATGTTGGACTTATTTGGACAAATGAATTTAATTTTAAAATGGAAAGTGAATGTTAAAAAGAATGGGCTTAAAATAACAATTGGTTTACGGAATGACGTTAACAAATATGGTTTAGCAATTTTGACAAAAATGGACTTGGGCTCGGAAATGGATTAGGATTTTAAAACTCGGATAACAATGGGCGATTGAGTTTGAATATGACACTCGGATAATGACTGGTATTGGAAATAGCTATTGACAAATGGAGTTGGAAATTGAATGAGATCTTCCAAATAAATTGAATCCACGCGCTTTTCATCCCCAACTTGAAACAAATTCTTGCCACCAAAATACTAATACGCTTCCAGAATCCGATCTCTTGCACCAAGAACATCAATATACGTTTGCCATGAGATCTCTTAATTCACGCTAATAACCTCCTGACCTGATGTTTTCGAATAATCCTCTAAATAAGAATTGGAGTTTGATGATCCTCTGAATAGGAAAATTCCATGATGGCATGGGCTTAATCTTTGTCTCAATGTAATGGTAAGATAAATCACCTAGAAAAATTCGAGTCACAAGAGAATGCTGGATCTCATGCCTTATGAACCCACGAAATGCATGATTATGAATGATATGCTCTAATGAGAAATGCAAATGAAATATGAAGCGCAAGCCAATTAAGGTGAAAAGAATGAGGGCAAATTTTGAGGTATTACAGCTGCCCCTATTCAATCAACTGCAAACCTGAACGGATAATTGCAACAACTTTTAGACGTTCAAGGTATGGAGTGATTGAATACTCAAATAAAACCTGAAAATTTGAACTCAGGATAATGGAAATGCCATCTGTGTAAACACCCCAAATTTGCCCTCACCCATTCACACCATGGCTTGTGATCATCTCATATGCATAAACACAATCATATCATCTCATATCACATTTTTGAGTCACTGCATTGTACATGTGAACCAAAGATGATCAACTTGCAAAACCATCATCACACTTTCACCAACTTGTTGCCTTGGCTACTGAACCACCCTAGCCTCACTCACACACCATGCTGCGCCAGCCCACACTCTTGTACCAAGCTAGAACTTAGCCCATGCCTCTCTTACAAAAAGGTTGACAATTTGCAAAAGTGAACTTACCTATCACAGCAGGCCAGGTCACATCATCTGACCAATGAGATTATTTTATGCAAGCCAAATGCTAGCCATTTCACATAAGGAGCCAGCCTGAAACAAGCCCTAAGACAACATTCACAAAAACACTCCAATCTGCATTTTCCTTCGAATCATCTTCCACAGGCCTCAAACACTCAAACAAACTCCACTAATCATCTCACCATGCTTCATTAAGCCCAAGCCAACACTCAAAACAGCCAGAAGCACACTAGAATACAACCTTCACAAAAACTGTCACAAAGCTTCCCTTCTTCGAATCACCTTCCACAGCCACCAAACATCCAAACTCTTTTCACCAACAAATCAAACACATCAAAAGGAACCCGAATCAGCCATTAACAGAGCTTGAAACCACTCACACACAGAACTCATTTTTTGCTATATCAGATTGGAATCTCTCAAAATAGCTTGCTTAAGCTCATTCCAAGCCTACCATTAGTACCAGGGGAATCAGTGGAGCAAGCTTGCACCAAAGAATAGCTCTGAAAGCCCAGAAACAGGAGTCTCCATCTCAGGTATGTCCATGAAACTTTTTTCTCAGAGCTTGATTTTTAAGTTATAAATTGATTGTGTATGTCTTGCTGATCATGGGGATGGTTTTAGAATTAGAAATGAGTGAGAAATGAGGATTTACCAGGGCTCTGAAACTTTGCCCGTGAATCTTCATGGCTTCGATTCTCTTAGTTTAAGCATGAGAAATTTAGTTTGAGAGGTGTTTTGAGTGAGGTTTGAGTAGAGGAACATTTCCCTGGCTTTGATTTGAAGAATGGTGGCCTGAATCGTATTCTAGGGTTTCGTTGTTGCCGGAGAAGATGACCGGAGCTTCCCTCCGGTCACCTGAATGTCATTTGCCCTAATCTCAGGTCATTAAGTCCATTTGAATCTTGAGCGTAGGATCCTTTGACTTTCCTTGACTTCGCGCGTGGATGAGTGGTTCAGATGGGTCCTCTGTGCCCTAATCACCATTAACTCATTTAATTATTTCATAAAACCTAATTAAAGTCAGAAGCAATCTGGACCCTTCATAAACGCGCGCGGTCAATGGTTTCCACCCCAGTTCAAATCTCCACCATCAGATTGAAATACTTTCCATTTTATTTTGTTTTTATTTCATTTTTTCTCATTTAACTTGTGTAATTTATTTAAAATAGTAAAAATTGTTTAAAAATTATGAAACTTTTTGTCAAGAGTTTCATTAATTTTTAAAACACAAAAATATTTTTATTTTCATTTTTAGCATTAAAAAAGTATTTTTAAATATTTAAAAGTTTATTTTTAATTGATTAATGAGAATTAATTTATTAAAAATACTTTTAGGTATTTAAAAATCCCCAAAAAATTCATGAAATGTTCTAAGACATTTAGAAACATTGTCCAACCTTCAAACCAAATTTATTTTTTGATCTTGATGCATTTTGAGAATTTTTCATTGATTTAAAATCATTTTGATGCATTAATTTGATCTAAAGTTCCAAAAATCATTTCTGCCTATCCATGAGGAGTTGGACATTGATTCTTTTTGCATTGTATTGTGTTTAGCATGTAGTTTTTGAGATTAAATGTCCATGATTTGATCTTTCATTTTCTATTTATTTGATAATTTTCTTGTTTAGGAACCCTAAAACCCTAGAAATCTTAAGAAAACCATAACTTGAATTTGGTTAGGAGTTGAAACCTCTCCTTTGGGCAGTGAGTTAGTATAGGATTAGGGGTCCTTTGAGTGCATTTTCAATTTTTTATAATGTTGTTTGCTTCTGGTTTTGGTTTTTGTTTGTTGCATTGATCATAAACCCTAATTTGGGCTTTCATATGCATCCATCTTGCATCTTCTTGCATAATATGACTTGCCATGACATTTCAAGCATCCATTTGATTCATTTGACATCATAAGACATATTGAAAGCATGTTTGATCATTGCATCATGTGTTTTCCATGTTGTATGCCATGTGCACTTCATAACTTTTCATGTATGTCCATGGTTCCTAACTTGCTTCATTTGCATTCATGAACTTGTATGATCATTTCCATGTGCTGCCTCATGGTTGTAGCATCTCATAACATCATTAGCATCATGTAAATGCTTCTGGTTTTGTTTCTCATCATGTCATCTCATCCCATTTTGCATTGCATTGCATTCCCTTTCTAACCTTTCAGGTGGTAAGTGATTTTGAGAAGTGAATTTGCCTTCACTTCTCATACTTTCTTCTCATCCCTCTCTTGCATCCTTGCTGCATTTTTGTATGTGTTTGAGTTTGAGCTTGCTCATCCTTCTTCCTCTTACTTTCTTTCTTCAAGTGACTTGACTTCTTGAATGAAGCAAGTTGCTTTGCTTCTCTTGATCCTTTCATCTGCTTCCTGGTGGTTCCATTGAAGATTTCTCTTGAAAACCTCACAAACCTTAGGGACAACCAAGCATGACAATGATTAGGGTTTTGATTAGTTTTCCCCTCCTAGTTTTACCTTTGTGTCTCTTTGAGTTTTCTCTTCTCATCTCATAATCAGGGACTAAACCCTAAAGGCTTTGAGGCTTTGTGATTAAGCTTATGCCTGCATCCTTCTCTTAGGATGGGGTGTATAACTTTAATCCTAAGTGTTAAACCCTTAATGTGTTTAAATCTCTTAATCAATTCACTTAATAAGTATCAAGACATCACACTTGTAACTTGGGCCTTGCATTAGGGTTCTAATTCTTCCTTAATTGGTTAAGAAGGACTAACCCTAGTGTTAATGGACAAGTCCCCCTCAAGTTGTCTTACAAACCCTAAAAATCATTTCATCATCTTACCATTAATCTAAAATCCACTTAATCAAAGGCTTGTTTTGTCATGAGTTTAATCCCTAATCATGGATTAAGTTGAGGAGTTTTCCTCAGCTTAAACATTCTCATCTATTATCCTTCTCTTAGGATGGTGTAATGAGTCTGTTTAATCCCTGATTATGGCTTAACCTCATTACTTAACACTAAACAAAAACACCAAAAACATCTAAATAATCACAAGAAGGTTAATGATCTTAATCCTACACCATGGTGTTTAAGTGTGAGAAGCTGACTTCACACTTAAGGTATTATCATTACCCCTAATCAGCGGGAAGATGTGATGAGTTTACTAAATCCATTGGTTTAGGCTTAAGCTCATTAACTTATGACAAACTTTCAAAAGCAATAAAAGACTGAAAATGCAAAAACAAACAATAATCGTCTCCTTCGGGATTCTTTTCTCATCTCATTCACTCATAAACGAGAACTTGCTTCTTCCGTCTAATGCAAGACAGTTTGCACCTGAGCCAGACAGGTCATACACTTGAGCATTGACAAGCAAGCAGTTCACAAGTCAATTCATCTTTCAGTCTCTTTGGGTCGAACTACGGTGTTCTGACTTCCTCATTGCACGAGAGGATATGTAGGCATAACTTAACAGTTATCGAACAAAAGTCTCTGTATATTCCCCCTCTTTCTAGCCTCATTCTTTTAGCCTCATACTCCTGAGCGTTTCACTTTTGTTCTTACACTGACACTGTATATATCACACTTTTCACTTCTTTTACACTGACACCTGTACATCCTTTTCCAGCTATTTTATACACAAATTGCACTGACATTACCCCTTTAAAACACAAATCTCCTAAGTGTGGATCCCGTCGAGTACGACGGACAATCTGGGTGCTAATACCTTCCCAGGTTGTAACCAACCCCCTTTCTCAGTCTCTCTGGTTCGCAACCGTCTTATCCATATCTTTCTAGGTCTATGCAGCATTGCCTTTCCTCCGGGATAAAAATGCCTAGCTGGCGACTCTATTCCTCTCCAGTGAGTTCACGGCTGTGTGTTCTCACTGTTCCCTTCGCCGACCGTTCGCGTCTGTACCTTTATCTGGGCCATTCCCCATTTATCGGGAGCGACAATCTGCCCATTTATTTATTTATGTATTTGTTTGCTTTTGACCTCTGAATAGGTAGCGATAATAGAACCAGGTGGAATAGAATCAATGCAATCACTACGACTGCTGAACGAACTGAAACCACAAGGAGGGTGCCTGTTGGCGAAACAGGACTTAACGCAACATCAACCGATTTGCGACTCAAATAAGATCAACCAATCTAACACGGAGATGGTATCAACCGATCCACCCCGTAAACGCGAGAATGTAATATCATCCGATTTACAACTCGAAGAGAAATGATATCAACCGATTCATGACTCAAATAAGATCAACTGATCTATCATGGAGATGGTATCAACCGATCCATAACCAAGAAAAACGAGAATGTAATATCATCCGATTTACAACTCGAAGAGAAATGATATCAACCGATTCATAACTCAAATAAGATCAACCGATCTAACATGGAGATGGTATCAACCGATCCATAACCAAGAAAAACGAGAATGTAATATCATCCGATTTACAACTCGAAGAGAAATGATATCAACCGATTCATGACTCAAATAAGATCAACCGATCTAACATGGAGATGGTATCAACCGATCCACCCCGGAAAGCGAGAATGTAATATCATTCGATTTACAGCTCGAAGAGAAATGATATCAACCGATTCATAACTCAAATAAGATCAACCGATCTAACTAGGAAATGGTATCAACCGATCCATAACCAAGAAAAACGGGATCATTGTACTTAAATGATAACCCGAGACGCGACTGTTGTACTTAAACGGAGACGCAAAAAAATGAGACTGTTGTACTGAAACAAGACTCAAAGACGAGACCATTGTACTTAAATGGAGACTCGAAAGGAACGGGATCGTTGTACTTAAACGAGAGCCCAAGACGCGACCATTGTACTGAAACGGAGACGCGAAGAAATGAGACTGTTGTACTGAAACAAGACTCAAAGACGAGACCATTGTACTTAAATGGAGACTCGAAAGGAATGGGATCGTTGTACTTAAACGAGAGCCCAAAACGCGACCGTTGTACTGAAACGGAGACGCGAAAAAATGAGACTGTTGTACTGAAACAAAACTCAAAGACGAGACCATTGTACTTAAATGGAAACTCGAAAGGAATGGGATCATTGTACTTAAACGAGAGCCCAAAACGCGACCGTTGTACTGAAACGGAGACGCGAAAAAATGAGACTGTTGTACTGAAACAAAACTCAAAGACGAGACCATTGTACTTAAATGGAAACTCGAAAGGAATGGGATCGTTGTACTTAAACGAGAGCCCAAAACGCGACCGTTGTACTGAAACGGAGACGCGAAAAAATGAGACTGTTGTACTGAAACAATACTCACTTGGGGATAACAACAAGACTTGGTAGAAGTAACCACCCTGGGAAACGAAGTTGCATTCTGTAACGGGCCTTATGTAATATACCTCAAAACTGGCCCATGCTGGTATGCATATGTTTGAATTTATGGCGTAATGCTCCACGACGATGGAAATGCTACGCTTTGGAGGATGCAAATGTGATGTTGATTACTAGATGTAAATGCAAATGCAAAAGGGGTCTCCCGATGAGGAGATAATAGATATCCCAGATGGCTTGACTGGGAGGAACTGATGATCACTGCATTGATTCGATTGATCTTTGTGAGAAGAAGACAACTCTGCGGGGAAGGCTGTCAACGATATACCGGCTCTGAACTGCCGCCACTGCCAAAAATAAATTGGACTTTGAGATCGGAGTGCCAAGACCCAGCTGGAGATGGACCCTTCTTGAACTTTGATGGGGAAGTGAGGACTTCCTAACTTAGTTGCGAACCGAAAGTATGACACTGCTGAGGAAGCAATTGCTGGGGAGGCAAGACACTCCTTATACTGCTGAAAATTGCCCCTGTTTGAAGGGAAACTCCTGCTTGGGGATAACACCCACCTTCTGCTACCTTGCTGGGAGAAATTTCGACTTCCTCATTACTGGGGATGACGGGTGATATCAATGATAAAGCTTCCTGCTGAAGATAAAAGCTCAAGCTGCCACATGCTGGGGATAAGAGATAAATCCTCTCATGAGAGATGTAAGGCGTCTCATGCGGGTGATGAGAGACGATGATACCTTTATGCTCAAGAAAATATCCTTCCCTTTACCGCACTACTGGAGAAGGAATTGTCTAATGAGACTTGTTGAAGAATTTTGATCAATGACGCTTGCTGATGAAATACATCTTGAAGTACTATGCTGACAATGGCTTTGCCCCTAGCCCCGAATTGATAGGTTGTCAACTAATCATGAGTGAACAATGGTTCTTTACAATCTTCAACTCGCCTTCTACTAGGATTTATCACAAGATAATGTCTCAAGAGGATTTTACAGAAAACTGGCATACGAGATGCCTCAGTGTCTTCAAACTCTTGGAGAGATTCGTCGGATCTCGAAATAACTGCCCCAGACTGCATGGTTCGTGCAAGAATTTGCCTCGCAAGGATTCATGAAGAACCTCATATCACTGTGAGATATTCTGCTCCAGTATATTGAACTCCGGATAGGTGCTTTTGATAAACCGTCTTCGGGAGAGAGTAACTTCTAGTGCTCTTAGGGTGGCCTGCCCCAGTACGAGCCTTGAAGTGATCACCTCTGAATGACTGTGCTCTGAAGAAAACACCCAGATCAATTGTCCTTTGAGAGATTGGATCTCGAAGTAATTGCCCCAGTTTGGCTAAAATTTGAATGCATGCATCAGACTAATGGCTCTTTGAGAGATTTGAATCTCGAAGTGATTGCCCCGGCTTGGCTGAACTTTGAAGAGATTGCTCGACATGACTTCCCCAGATTAGTTGGCTCTTACCACAACTGTTGGGAAAGTCCCTACTCAATGGAGTTTTCTTGAAAAGTGCACCTCGACAAATTGTCCTTCGGAAGTTTCAGACTTCTCAACTTGGCAAGATTAAGCTCCTGGATGAGATTCCATACATGGACTTTTATGATGCCAAACAAATGTATGCAAGCAGAAAATGTTTATTTTAAGAATGAAAATTCTAATGCAACACACATATTAATCTTGAAGTTTTACTGAAAAAGATGTCGCAAACTTTTGTGAGCGAATCACTGGTTAAGATACGACATTAAATTTTTTTGAATAATAGAAAGCATGCACATGCAACACCAACAAAGATCTTTCAACACCACTCATAGGAGTCAGGAACGCGGTCTCGTGGTAGTACGCTCTCAAAAATAACCCTGTTTCAGTTAGGACTTTTGAGGGTTGTATCGTGGCCTGGTTCACGGTTATAGAAACAAAAGATATAGGCTCGAAATTTATTTGTGCCCACCCATCTTCGTGATGTTCTCCATTCCTATGTTCAGCTAGCTTTTACAAGCGCTCACTTCTCAAAAAGGGTTTTGTGATGGTTGAGGAACCAATTACACTAACGGCTTAAGCACCAATTAGGTTGTCATTGGGAGCCAGCCACCCCTCTTATCCTTGGTGTCTGTGCCACACGACTTTGTTCTTTTTTAAGGATCTTTCTTGTGTAATCCTTTTCGTCTTTCGCTTTTGCATTATTTTGCTTATCCCTAACTTTTGCCTGGACTGATTCTTGTGAATCTTTAATTGTGAAGTCCAGCGGGATGCCCTAATTTTTGCCTAAGTCGTTTGTTTTCAAGTTTCGACTTAGCGGGCTTTCTCATTCATTTTTTTTTCAATTCTTTCTTTTTTGAACAAATCATGTGACACTGTTTGTCTTGATTGCTTTGAAAGGGTCGTGACTGTCCCACTTCTTGGTTGTTGAGGGATAACCATTGTGGTCTCCGGTCTTTGGACCTCTTGATTGGGATAACCATTGTGGTTCTTGGTCATTGGACCTCTTGATTTGGTACAACGAAAGGCAATGGATCCTCAGATGTGCACTCCTTTTTGAAATTTGAATGATCGGTCCAACTAGCTGACACCTACCCCGCCCCTGGGTTAAGTGCGAGGGTTTTTTCATGCAAAAAGAAACTCCTACTTCAAGACTCAAATGGGTTGGCGAGGGTCTATCTCCCTTATATCTCCGGTGTTTAGGACTTGAAACAATGCCTGTACATCGTCAACAGGGTCTTTCTCAAAAGCACACAATTAGAGATTTTTGCGTTTTCATTTCGTCGTCCTCCCTGATAGAGTTTAATCACAACAGTTGGTATTGCAATGCACATACACAAAATCATGAGTGAATACGAATGGATTACTTCAAGAGAAACATGTGCATTTTATTATGGTTATCATTCAAAAACAAATAAGTTTCATGCATGCATACAAATTTTTAAACAAACAATATAAACTACAAATGAAAATGCAGTAAAGAAGCTGAACATTGCCGTCATTGAGGAGACTTGACTCCGTATGGACTTATTGATTCTGAAGATGCCTTTGCAAATTGGGAGACCCATTTGATGAGGAAACTTCAATATGTGAGCAGACTTTCTGGCATGATGACCTTTGAGTCAATCAAATTCGGGACCTTGTCTTCACCTTTGCCTCTGAAAGACTTGCAATCTTCAATTAAAAGGCCAGGTGCCCCAGAATGGTAATCATACTTGGCATTGAAACCCCAAAGGAAGCTTTGTCGGAGATGATCCTGATGCAATTAGCTCAACCACTCCGAATTTGCGTACATGAGGAAACTTGTTGCACGTACGACATCAGAATATGATCAAACTTCTTCTCAAGTTGTTTTGGCATTTACCCTTATGCTCTGACCCTTAGGACTCTCTTGGGAAGCTGAAATTGGATGCCGACAAGTGAAGTCTTGAGGGAAGAGGTTGATAAAGTTAATAGATAAGGTTGCTCGGAAAGATCTTGCACGATCTCCTGCCTACGTATCTTCATTGACCAATGGAGAATTAGAGCAGCGTAGTTCCCCTCAATAGGGATGAAAATAGCTTCGTTTCTTTGACACCACATTCAAGATTTCTATAACCAAACTCATCTGAGTCTTCACCTAGTTGACTTCCTGTTTCAACAGTTTCTGGTTCTGAAATAAAGTTTATACTTCTGCCCTGAATGGCCTCAGCTGGGTCTTCCTTCGATTACCTCCGCCCGGAGTTGCTTCAAATACATACCTTGATGAATGTGATTCAAGTTATCCATTCTGATGAGAAATCAAGTCAGGAAAAGAATGTGTCTCTGAACACCTGTCAAGAATGCAAGGATGTATGCAAATGCCATGTTCAATTATTTCTGAGGAATCTATCTGCTTTGATTCAAATTTTGATACAGAAAGATCCAACAGCATGATTCAGATATGTGATCCTCAGAAATAACTAAACATGTGTGTAGAAATGCTATGATGTCATGTATGCAACAGACGTGTGATCAATGGTGTGATATTGGTGTTGAGCAGTGAACCAAGTGTCCAAATAGAACCATAATAGTAGCACCATCTCTGTATAGAACCCCATAACTGAGAACCCAATAACTGTAAAACTGGATCACATAATAGCATAATCACTGATGGTGTTGAAACTGAACAACGAGCCAAGTGTCTGTGGAGAGTCATAATAGCAGTCACAATATCAGGGTCACCATGGTAATCACAGTAACAATTTCTCTGAATAGAAATCCCGAATCTCAGAATCAGAGAACCATAGAACACTGAACAATACTGACAAAGTGGGTATGCTGAAGGTATTAAGGTTCCTGCAAACCTGTAAACCCCTCCCAATCTCACGGGTGTGCTACTCGGGTCAACATCACGGACTCTCAAAGCCGAATAGCAATAATACGTTCACCATTTCCGAGAAATGGCTCATGACCAAATCAGGGAATCGGTTTGGCATTATGTACTACTCAGGGAGGTCTCAGTTGAGTCCGGAAAAACAAGCATCCCTCACAAGTTTCCAGCTTCAAGCACTGAGTCGAGAAACAATAGTACATTCATCCCGAAGGGTACAATACTATCGTCATACGAACAGTTTGCTTTAACTGAATTCCTATGAGAGAACCAGGCCATCCTATGCGAGTTCCCAGTGGGCCCTCGGATGCGAGTGGGTTTGCCAACAAATGTGGTCTGCCACTGTCATCACTGGAGAGGGATGTTTCCACAAAGGTTCTCAATGATCGGTCCCCTGACTGCACATAACTATCAAGGTAGCGCATCAACCCATAAAGATTCTGGTATCAATACATTCCCGAGAAGGTCGCAAGTCAAGGTGTGGAACTCACTACTACCAGCATAGCAAGATGCCATGAAGCCAAAGTGGAACCACTCTAAGTCCTAGGGTGCACTCAAGCCGGGTAGTTGGCTTATCTCACAGTAACTCCCAACCCACAGAAAAAATGAAAACCAGCACAGCCAGACAGTCCAGTATAATATGATGCATGGAAAATAAAATACTGAAAGCGGTAAATAAATGCGATAAAGTAAAGCTGTAAATAAAACTGTAAATAAAAACAGATAAAGCTAAACTAAAGCATGCAACTACAGCAAACAAACACCCAAAGAAGCAAAACTAAACAGGCGCTAGGATTGACTCTACAAGGGAAACCGGAAGAATCAGGTTAGTCCCCAGCAGAGTCGCCAGCTGTCGCTCCCGGGATTTTCATCCTAGTACAAACGCGAAAGTGGCGCGGAAAGGTTAGAGTCGCCAGCCAGACATTTTTATCCCGAATGAATGGGAAAGGTAATGTTGCACAAACCCGAGGAAGAAGGAAAGGACAAGGTCCTGCGAACCAAAGATCTGAGTTCGGGAGTCGGTTACGACCTGGGAAGGTATTAGCACCCCAGATCGTCCGTCGTACCCGACGGGATCCACGCTTGCTTGCTTATTTCAAAGGGTGAGAAAAATATGCTGCTGAATAAAACCGCTAACTGGAATGGAAATGGAAGTGAGAAAAGAACTGAAATAAGAAAATGAGAGGGGAAATGTAGGGAAAATAAAGAATGTGCTCGAACGGGCCCTACCCCGCTGCCTACGTACCTCATCGGGATAATGAGGATCAGAGTCGACGTAGTTCGCCTAACCTAGGCGGGAACTGTTTGTTTGTGTTTTTTTACAGCTGGAACTGCGTATGTCTATGCTCAGGTGTTGCAGGCTCGTCTGGTACGAGTGCGTTTACCGTCTTGCATGCGAGACAAGTCGCCGCGAGTTCGCGTTGTGAGTGAATGAGATAAGAAGAGAAGTTCCCGCAGGATAGTCGCTTGTTATTTGTGTTTTTGGCTTTTATGAGTTTTGTATGAATTTGGCACAAGGAAGTGAATTCAAACTCTTTTCCATGGAATGTACACTTGACTCTACATTCCAAGATGGAATAATAGAACAAGTATACCCAGCAAGGAGAATTTATCCAAGACTGGTTTCCTAGGATTAGGGTTTAAGTTCACTGGCTTGTTGAACTTTATTAAGTGTTTTTGTTGCTTTTGTGAAGAAGTATTTTTTTAAGCTTTCTTTGTGAACAACTCCTTGATGAGACTTGTGCATCATGATAAACAAGCTTACACCACTCCAAGATGGAATGAATGCAAGTGCTTCATGGAATAAGGCTATACACAAGGAATCCTTCCATTTATTTGTTAAGTGTTTTTGGATTTTGTTTGAAGATAAGAAGAGAATGACTCAAGTTGAAAAAGGTAAAAACTAAGGGACTAAGACTCAATCCTAATTTTGTTTATTTACAAGAGGTCCTAATGGTTAGTGAGGTATTCTAATCCTAAAAGAGAACTAGAAACTAACTTACTTCCTAAGGAAGTTAAGTTGTTTCTACAGAACAAAAAGGGAACCTATGAACAAAGCACAAAGTGCTAAGGCAAAGACAATTAAAAATGAATAAGAGATATGAATGAAGTAATGCTTACCTCAATCTTCCCCCTACAAAACAAAAGTTAGCATGACAATGCATATGGAAAGTAAAATCAAAGCATGATAGCGATTAAGTACCATAAACGTCCTAGAATGGAACTAGGGTTAAAAATAAGACCTAAGTCTAAAGGTGAAGGTACCTAAAGGTCACATGACTTCTAAAGTCATTAGCTACATGATATAGGTCCCTAAGTATGCTAGGATACCTCACAAGATCAAACTATGTCAAACTATGTACAAAAAGTTCACCTAAGTTCACCTAAATGCAAGTTAGGGTTTATGGATGAAGTATGAATGCATATGGCTTACAAGCATGAATTAATACATGAAATGAACATCAAAGTCAGTAGTGAATGTTTATGAATGAGGATGAATGAATATATAATCATGGATGCAATGGATTAGGCATATGGAGCAATGAGAAGAATATGTGAGATGAAATGGAATAAACATCGCATAAGATCACACATGATGAAAGTTAAGGAAGAATGACATGTGAATATGCATGAAATGATTAATGGGTAAGTAGAATACAAGATATGATATGCAATGAGAATGCATGGATAGGCATTAATTATTCCCACATAATTCAAGTTAAACACGAGAAGAGATTAGCAACCCGTTTAAGTTAAAACTAGTTCACATAAGTATGCACTTTGAAACACTAAAACAAACCAAATGAGTATGGTTCAAAAAGTGGCCTATAACTGGAATTAAGGACCTAAAAGTGACCTATAATTAACTCCTAAAAGTTACCAAAAAACATCTCAAGCAAATGGCATGAATGCCTTCTTATCATTTAAGTTATAGAGCAAATACCACATGAATCGACCTAGGATCCAGGTGACATGGAAAAATAGCAAAAAGCCTTAAAAAATTATGAAATTAAATCCCTGGAATAATAAAGTCATTATCTCACATTGTCCAAAAGGATTCCACAAAATTATGCACCAAAGTGCCAAAACAATTCCTTGACTAGCAAGGTAACAAAACATGATCACCCAAAAACAACTCCACAAAGTGGATAAAAAGGGCACTAAAAATTATGAAAAAAATGCCTAATGAGCATCAAAATGTCACAAATTACAGTGCTTGATCATACACAAAAAATAGGTTTCACACCTATGGGGAAAAAACGATTTCGGTCCCTTATGCCAAAACCTTCCTTTTTGGGACAGCTTGTGAACTAAAATCCAAATTAATTATTAAAACCACCCAAATCTGGAAATAAAAAATATGAAAAATTAATTAAGAGGATGAGGATCACTCATGAATTTTTCCATAATTTTATCACACTTAAAAGTATTTTTAATAAATGCGACGAAACGGGTGAAAAAGTGGATTTTAAGGGGAAGTGAAAGGAAGTGACCCTAATGGTTCTTAACCTAATCCCTAAGTTCCGAAATCGATACATATCATAAAAAATCACAAATATAACCAATGCCTCAGGTGGGAGGGCTCAGATGCACCTTAAGTTATATGGTCCTAAGCCGCATACGACTAAAATGATGCGTAAAGCCGAAAAAAGCTCGAAATCACTTACTTGAATAAAATGACGATTCTTCACATAAAAGAAATCCGAAAAAATCCCCAAGCAAGGTCTTGTAATCTTCTATGAGCAAAATAAATGCTCTTCTTCCATATTAGCTTTGTAAAACTTTTCCGTAATCGAAATCGATGAATATCGATAAAAAGGCTCATAAACACTTAACCCAAATTAATCCAAAAAGAGAATTAGAATTATCAACCAAAATTCTAAATAAAAAAAAATTGTCAAGAAATGGATTAAAATATTAATCCACAAAATTTAATTAACAAAAAATTTACAAGAGGATTAATTAAGAAAAATAAAAATAATAAAAAAATATGAGGAGCAAAGGAGGTGTAAAACTGAGTTGAGATGATGTCAATAGAATTTCCATGGGTTTTGGCCCATTACACCAAGTGAAAACCCGCTAGAGGGGGTGCCAGTAGTGAATATGAGGTGCGGATAGAAGTCTCATGGGGTTTTGGCCCATTTATTGATGCTGAATCCGTGAGGAGGGTGTGAAGATTGGAATTAGGGCTTGCGAATAACACTTCCATGGTAAGGATCTTGGGCCCAATCCAAAAATTGGGATTAACAAACACAGCCAAACCCTAATTTCTTCATGTCAGCCTTCTTCTTCGCATGCCGCAGCCAACGTGCAATCATCACCGTCTCCTCTCCTTCATCATCGTGATGAAAACAAAACACCTTCCACCACCCTAGCGTCATCATCTTCGTCTCAGACCTGTTTCTTATTCACAGTAAGCACTTACCCTCAACAAACAAAGGAAATCCGCCGCCACCCCCAATCTCACAGCGCCGTCACACATCACCATAGGTCGCGCCACTCTCCTCAAATCCCACGGCCATAACCTAAAATCCCCTCCGCCGTCGCGATGCTTTCTCAACCGAAACGCTCATCGCCGAAATGACCTCCATCTATGCTTTCACCCTCTCGTTTCCACCCTTCTCCGTTTCGACCTCAACCTCTGGAAAACATCACAACCACAACACCACTCTACCGCTAGTTATCTTACTCCATCGCGACGTTAAATCGGAGTTCAATATTTGCTTTTCCGTCTCAGAATCGGACTCCTCTCTCACTCTCCGTCGACGAAGACACCGCTCCGTCGTGTTCTCATCGACCGACCATCATCCACCCTAATCCGAAGCTGACCTCAAATAAACAAGAAGAGAATCTGGTATACATGTACACAACTAATGACGAAGACTAAATGTTCCTGGTGAGATTCTTTGCTCTTCTTCGCGTATGGTTCCATTCGATTCTCACTGCATCTGACCTTATTGTTGATTCACTGCTTTGAATAGTTGTCGTGTGTAACTTCTTGATCCGTAGATCACAGATTCCGCCATTTATGTCATCGTATGATTTGCAGATTGAATTGATGTAGGTTGATGATCGATGAAGTTTGATGATGGAATTAGGTTCAGATTGAGGGATTCAAGATTGTTGATGCCGATGTGTTTCTCGTGTAAGCCTCTGAATCGATCTTCTTCTTCTACCCTTTTGCGTTCTTGTTGTGATCATAGTGTGGTGCGAATCCTTTGAGGAATTCTGATTGTCGCTGAATCGTTGACGAAGACCTCGTTGTTGTCGAGTTCTCTTTTATTCCATTGATTCTTGCTGAATAGTGTGTTTTTCTTGTAGGTTCATTGATGGACATAGATCAACATGATTGAAGCTTTTAGCAATTCTGATGCAGGTTCGATGAAGAGGCTGATACAGAGATTCGGCGGAACTTGACAATTGATATTGGAGCTGAGAGATTGAAGTTTGAAGATTCTGCATATTGATTGGAGATTGATAAAGAGTGATGAGAGAGTTTTTGCAGAGTGGTTTTTCTTGGTGATGATCCAGATTGAAGTTGGGGTTTTCAATGAGTTTTAATGGAGGTTCCCGGAGATTCAGAGAGAGGGATGAAGATGCATATTCGTGAGAAGATCTTGAGAGCCTTCTTTTTTTTCTGTTTCTGTTTCCCTGCTATCTGTTATGGAAACTGATTTTTTCTTTTTCCTTTTGTTATCAGTTAGTGTTATCCCCCCTTTTAGCCCAACTGATTTTCTGCTATATTTTGTAACAAAATTTTTCTCCTTTTCTGTTATGTATCAGTTAGAGAAACATAACTGATTATTTTCTTTTTTGGTTATGAATTTCTCTTTTTGCTCATTTTTTGTATTAATATTTTAGCATAAGAACCAAATGAATTAATGAGATCTAAAAAAAACTTCTTTTTCTTTATGAGTGAAATTGAGTAATATACAATTAAGAAATATGATTTAGGTAAAGAAGAGGTTTTGGCAATTTTATGGGCTCGAAATTAGGTCTCAAAAAGAAAATAAAATCTAACCTTTGGATGGAAACAAAAAAGAATATTCATGTTGGACTTATTTGGACAAATGAATTTAATTTTAAAATGGAAAGTGAATGTTAAAAAGAATGGGCTTAAAATAACAATTGGTTTACGGAATGACGTTAACAAATATGGTTTAGCAATTTTGACAAAAATGGACTTGGGCTCGGAAATGGATTAGGATTTTGAAACTCGGATAACAATGGGCGATTGAGTTTGAATATGACACTCGGATAATGACTGGTATTGGAAATAGCTATTGACAAATGGAGTTGGAAATTGAATGAGATCTTCCAAATAAATTGAATCCACGCGCTTTTCATCCCCAACTTGAAACAAATTCTTGCCACCAAAATACTAATACGCTTCCAGAATCCGATCTCTTGCACCAAGAACATCAATATACGTTTGCCATGAGATCTCTTAATTCACGCCAATAACCTCCTGACCTGATGTTTTCGAATAATCCTCTAAATAAGAATTGGAGTTTGATGATCCTTTGAATAGGAAAATTCCATGATGGCATGGGCTTAATCTTTGTCTCAATGTAATGGTAAGATAAATCACCTAGAAAAATTCGAGTCACAAGAGAATGCTGGATCTCATGCCTTATGAACCCACGAAATGCATGATTATGAATGATATGCTCTAATGAGAAATGCAGATGAAATATGAAGCGCAAGCCAATTAAGGTGAAAAGAATAAGGGCAAATTTTGAGGTATTACACTATGGTTGGTGGCCAGCGAACTCAGGATCGAGCCCGGGCATCTCAGTTGCGCTCCATGAGAACATGTTTGTGTTTTCCTTAAGGCAGGTTGCGAGCTGCTCCTTTGTCGTCGACGCTAGTCCAGTACCTATCTTCAGAGTTCTCTCGGGTCCCCAAAGGGATGAGCTCGAATTTGCCGTCGGGGATTAGGCGTACTGGGTGAGTTGGAGCCTTCCTGTTGATGGGGCCCTATGCTTCAGTGTCGTCCTCGCCGAGGCGAATGTTTAGGTCGATGGAGTTGACTCTTAGGGAAGGTGGATGATCCTCGGCTCTAACATTTTTGTTGCCCTTGAAGGTCATGATTATGGCCTGTTCTTTAACTGCTGCATTGTAGCATCTTCGGGCCGCCTCGAAGTCCCCGTGAATCGTAACCACGCAACCCAGCTTGGTGTAGTACTTCATTTTTAAGTGGACAGAGGAGGGAACTACCGTCAACTCGTCCAGGGTGGGTCGACCGAGGATGCAATTATACATCGAAGGACACTCGATCACGAGGAATTGGACTTTAACTTCTATGGTCGTCTCATTCTCTCCAAACAAAACGAGGAACTCCGTGTACCCCCATGGCCTTGTGGTAGCTCCGTTAAATCCATGGAGGTCGGATCCAACGTATGAGGACATGTTTGTCTTGTCCAGCTTGAGAGTTTTGAACAGGTGGCGTACATGATATCCATCAATCTTCCTTGGTCGACCAGGATGCGTCGAATGTCAAAACGCGCCATTTTTGCCCTTATCAGTAACAAAATGCTTGAGTTAGGTGAACAACCTGGTAGCTCCTTGAGGAAAAAGGATATGGGGTTGGATTTTCCCCGAGATTTGGTCAATGTTGCCACTTGATCAGGTGCGGTTAGCAGGAGTTCGTCGAACATCTGTTTCATATAAATGGCAGAGTTTTCGTTGTTTATTCTGTCTCCGGATATAACCAAGGCCGCTGGGAAGTTCTCATACGGGTTGTGTGCAGCTAGCTGTCCTCCCATGTAGACATCGGGGAGGTGGAAATCTTCAGGGCGTGATATGCACAGGCCTACCTGGAAGGGAGAACCATCGGACGAGGTGTCCTCACGACTTCTCTTCGCAGTTTGGTCCTTGTGACGGGGGACATCATTTCTTTGGTGTACTACTTGAGGCGGCCCTCCTTAATCAGAATCTCGATTGCGTCTTTCAGATGGACACAATCTTCAGTTGCGTGTCTGTGGCTTCTATGGAAGCGGGAGTACTTGGACTTGTCGGTGTGGGGTTTGGGTGTTGTAGGTTTGGGGAACCTTGCGGGGTTTGTCGTCTCTCCGCTTCTCCCCAGTGCGACGAGAGGCAGTGTAGTCTTCGTGTTAGGAATTCTTTGTGTCGTCCTGACCGTGGTTGTTCCGAACACTGTGGGCGGCCTACTCCTCCTCGTACTTGATGTATGCTTGAGCCCGGTTGAGCTCGTTTCCGGGGAGGAGTCCCTTCTCGAGAAGATACTTCTTCATGTAGTCGATCGTATCAACCTCGACAACTTATTGGTTGAACCGCTCGATGTATGAGCGCGACGTTTCATTTTTCCCTTGTATGATGGCTTCAAGGGTAGCTTCTATTTTTGGGTGGCGTCGAGAGGCCATGAAGTTCCTTGTGAACGCGGATCGCATGTTTCTCTAGTATGTGATGGATTTAGTGATCATGATTTTGTACCATGCCATGGCTCCCTTCCTGAGAGTCGTTGACAATAATTTGCATTTGACGTTCCCACCAACGTCGTTGCGGTAGTCGAGCATGGCATTGATGTTGTCGACGTGGTCGTCGGGGTCGGTTGTTCTGTCGTACGTCACGGGGTGCGTGGGCTTCTCCATGCCCGCTGGAAGTGGAGTTCCATGATGGCCTGAGAAAGTGGGCAGCGAGGGTCATCCTCGTCGCTCCTCAGGGGTGAGTATTCCTCATTCCTGGGGCTCTGGTCACGCCGAAGAGACATCCTTGGTTGGTCATTCGATCACTCGGGGCGTCCCCTGGACATGTTTTTCTTTGGTTCAGGGGAGTGTCGTCTCTATCGAGGAGGTGAGCATCCTCGCTTCTTGGTAGCCTATGGGTGGAATCTCTCGGGTTGAGGTTCATGACCATGTCGAGGAGGGTTGGTTTGGTGTTCTGTCTCCAGCGTCATGATCATCTCCTGCTCTTGAAAGAACATGAGGTTCATCTAATTTAGCGCATTCACACTGGCTATCATTGTGGGATCCTCTTCGATTGGTATCGGGATGGGTTGAATGGGAGTCGCAGGCTGAGGTTTTGGAACATCGTTGTCCTCAGGTTCAGGCGATGGGGTGGCAGGTTGTGTGTCCCTTACATCAGACTCACGGACAACATGTTGGTCGTCATCTGTGTCGGTGGTGTAGTCGACGAGGCCGAAGGCGCGGTTGTCGCCGTGTTCGCTAGTCATGTTGGATGGTTGAAGGAGATGAGTTGGAAGTTTTGGTCTTCTATTGTGGAAGATGGGGAAAACTATTTTGTTCCCACAGACGACGCCACGAATCTGACCTGATCAGGAGGAACCTTCTAGTGATTAACAGCTTTGATGTAGAACTGGGGGGTGTACCTGCAAGGCACTCTGATGCCAAAGTAAGAAAGTGAAATTACAGAAGGGTAGAAGAGAATATATTTCAGAATACCTGACCCTCTGGTGGAAGAGGGTATTTATAGTGTGCCCTCAGCGCTGGGCCAAGATTCTCTTATGGGCTGGATTAGCTAGGCTCAAGGAAGAACTGTCAAGGACTGCGTAGGAGCAAGTAAGACCTAGCACATGGTTTTGCCCTTGGTCCAACTGCCCCTACATTTCGGGAGATAGTGGTGGACATTTGGGTGAAATGGAATACGGGTATTGGGTTATGGATCCATTTTTATTACAAAAATTTCATTGATCCCTCACTCACCAATTAGTTTTAGCTTTCCTCTAAATAAAAAAACCAACTTTAATTTCCCTCTCAATAATAAATCAATTTTAGTTTTTATCTCACATAAATTAACTTTAATTTTTAATATTTTAATATTTTAGTAATTTTTTTTCTCTTTTCTTTCCTATTTTTCAATTCCCTCTCATCACTACAAGAAAACTCTAATTTAGCTCCAAATATTTTAGCATCAAATCATTTCTAATGATAATAGCATCTATTTACATTTAATAATTAATCTAACTCAAATTATTTTTTATAATTATTTTATTAAAATAATTTTGTATCTGTTTAGTTAATTTTATACTATATATTTTGATTATATCATTTTTTTTTTACTTTTTTAAGTAGTTTCCACAAATTATGAATATGAATATTTTTAAATTTTAATTTTTTTTAAATGTTTATTTCTTCTAAAATTTTCACTCTTATATTTTCATTCTTCCCTCATTTTTTTACAAACCCTTCTCTCTTTATTATTTTAATAAACAAAAAAGAATTCTATTAAAAATTCAATTTGTTCCTTCGTGTTTTCCTATTTGATGCATTGATTGTTCATCTTAACCTAGATTATTGTCGTCAAAAACCCGACTACACTTTATTTCTTCTTCGTTCAGCTTGACCATACTCTGACACTTCGTTGTTCCGCTCTACCACCCTTCATTGTTTGTAGCACAACATTTTTGTTGTTCGTAGCTCGATCATTCTTCATTGTATTCCGTTGAACCAATAATTTTCCCTTTCTCTCTCAGATCTATTGTTTTTATTTTCTTTTACTATGATTTTGTCTCTCTTTTTTGGGATTGTCAACTTTATTTCCTTAAATTTTTAGGGTTTATGGTTTGTCACAATCTTTGATTATTTAGGTTAATGAATGATTAAAGTCTAACCTTTTGAAAGTTGTGTTTATTTTAAAAAATTTTTTGGAACTATAGGAAAACTCTTTTTGTTTTTATGGTGAGAGTTATGGATCTTGTAGCGGTGGTGATTTTAAGAGGAATCAGTCGATTGGTGATGTTATGGGGTTTGGTGGAGGCGGGATTGCACCGATGGTGAGGTCGAAGTCGACAAAGGATATTTATATGAGGATGCAATTGGAGGCTTCTGTTGCTAGTAAGGAAGGTTTTTTTGCGAAGAAGATGGCAGAAAATGAAGCGAGGTCGGAGGGGCTTCCTCTGTCACAGGGTGGGAAGTACGTTGGATTTGGATCTAGTCCCATTCCTTCTCAAAAGATAGCTCCTCAAAGTGATTATTTATTTATTGTTTATGAGGTTATACTTTGAATCTACCATTTATTTATTGGAAATGGATTATTGTTTATTGAGACTTATTTCTGTGTTGTGTGTTTTCAGGGAATAGGTAAATTATATATGGTTGCTCAGTCTGCAACCAATGAAATCACTGCCAAGGTAATTTGCATGGTTAATGTATTGCCTTGATACTTTATCGGAATGGTAAATCTTTCCATTTTCCCAAATGCCAATTGAAATTTGTTTTTGAAATTAACAAGCTTTCTCTAATTAAGCTTTTTGTATAAAGGAAAAGAAAGCTTAGGGTTGACCATGAGAGTCTTTGGAGGATATAATAGAAGCATGCTACATATGCTGATTTTGGATGTAGAATTATTTAAATTCTATTTTGTGAAGTTTTTGGGTGTTGTTTTGTCGGTTTGGTATTCAATCTTTAACTTTTATGTTCCTTATATGTGGTAATCTATCAATTAATAATTTAGGCGTTGATTCGGTTTCAACTGATTAGGTAATTTATGTCATTGCATTATCATTCATATCTTGTCCTTGATTTACCTTATCACTCAATGGATACTCATTCATGTAACCCAATGTAGAAAAGTTATGGTGCCTTATTACATATTAAATAAAGTTTTATGGACTACAATGTATTATATGATATCAATAAAAGTTTCAAATGTGTTCTTAGAAGATTGTGTTCTTAAATGTTTGTTTTTCATAAACATTGTTGTAACATGTGTGGTAACATACAATGCTAGTATATCTTATTCTATCTTTTACCAAATTCCTCTATTGTGGAAAATAAAACTAGCATATTAAATATACATTAGATATTTAAAAAATTTGAGATGCCATTAATATTTTTATAGCTAGTTCAAGCAATTATTTGGTATGGTGATATTGGTTTGAGTTTGTCGAAGTCATTAAAAATAATTGAAGTCCACTTAGTGTTGTCATTTTTTGACATTCATAATAGAGTATATCTATATGCCACTATTGAGTAGGAAAATTGAAGCTCTCTATGCCATTTGCATTGTCTAAGCCATTTGCATTGAATCCTAGAAAACAATGGTTGCACATAAAAAGGCCATGTTGCTGCTAAAAGATGAAGCAAAGTGGTTGTCGTTGATACTTCATCGAAAGTGGAATCAAGGAAAGTGGTAGCTAGTTTTTTCCAACAATAAGAAAGGGCCATCGAAGAAAGTGTCACCCGCCATGCTCCATTGTACTATGCTTTCATCCTTTTTTCCAAGGATATCCAGGTCAGTAATGAACTAAAAGCTATTGTGCGGTGTTTGGATTTGGTTGATTTACTGTTTGTGTTTGATATGTTGAGGGAGATATGCATGTATCATGTATGATTATTTCTTTGTAGATTTAAATTAAATTAAATTAATGTTAACTTTGAGATAGAACCGCAAATACATGAAAATAATTGATTTGGAAGGAAAATTTATCTGATCTCATGCATTTAGTAGCAGTTAAATGACTTTGTTATACTTTGAAGTTTCATGTTTATGCATTATTCTTTATATATGCGTAGTTAGTTATATTATGAAACATTGTGATTTTGATTGTATTTATGCCATGGAAAATATTTGGAATGTTTAGATTAATAATTATTTATGTACAACTAAAGAGTTTAGTTAAATTATGTTCCCTTGTCGTCGTTCAATTTCAAAAGGATTTATATCTTGTTTCTTTAGTTAAAAATATTATGACTCCATTTTATATTCATGTATTGCATGGTACCTCTAGAGAAAGAGAGAAATGGATAATCTTTCCAAAACCTTAATGACATATTAGTCCACTAGTCCATATTCTTGAAAAAAGGAGTAGATATTCTAAATGTATATAGTTTGTAGTCTTACTTCTACAAATTATTGTTTCTAGCGTGGATGTCCACGTGTAATTGGTATACTTAGTTGAGCAGTTAGGCCGATAGCAATGATATTTTACTATGTAACCCCGATCGAGATCTCAATTATCTTGTGCAGTACCTACTAGAATCCTTTACAATATTTTAATATTGAACAATATAAATGGTGTTTCTGCCATATAATTATAAATACAATTAATTATCAATTCATTTAAAATTACTAGTGTTGTCTTGTTTCATATTGATGATTTGGTTTATGTTGCACTTGCATGTAAAGTCTATATCAATTAATAGGTTAGTAAGATGATTTTTGTTTATGTACTTTGAATTTGAACTAATGCTTCTATCGTGTCTCTATTTCTTTCATATTGATAATTATGTATAGTATGCAATTTGATGCAACATGACATAATGTATGTCCTTTAAAATTTGTTCTTGTTTAGGAATTTTATTTTAAATAAATTTAATATTTATATGGTTAGATTTAATTCATAAATAAAATGGATGAAGTAGAGATTTGCTAAACTATCTTTTGGGAGATAAGAATATCCGTGATGGAGGAGAAAATGTTTCTTCAACTTTGGCATTGTTAAATGCATTAACAAACCTTACATGTATGCTTTATTTTCTTTTTCATTGAGCTAAAAGATATTTTCTTATTGAGAATTAATGCATATCTTTTCTTTATTCCTGGCTTTTTTCAGCCTCCTATTATGTTGTTGAAATTGTTCCTACACAGTAGAAATCAAAGGATGATTCAAACATACAGGTAAACAAATCTCCTATTTGGTCCTTATTATGTTTAGCTCATCAATACTTATTATAGTTGATTGAATATTATATTTGATAGTATATTATATTTGATTGAATAGATTATCACAACACAACATCGAATGATCTCCAAATGGACATTGGATAGTATATGTTTTTTATGAAGCTGCAATACTCAATTTCTCCATAACAACTTCCTCCAGTTCTAATTATAAATAATTGGAGCAAGAACTCCAGATATTGCTTTGAAACATATTTGTACAAGTATAGTACAAATGTTACAGTTATTATTTAACTCGAATGTTGTAGTTTTATTGTTTTCTCATTTTTCTTAAAATTACAAAAATTAGTAAGAATTATTGTGTGTGTATATATATATATATATATATATATATATATATATATATATATATATATATATATATATATATATATATATATATATATATATATGATAGACAATTGAAGGCAAATTAGAAGTGGATTTGTGTATTATTGTTTGTATATATGGTCTATCTACTTATGATGTTTTCTCTATATTTAGATAATAAATATGTGACAATTATAGATTATAATCGTAAAATATTTTATATTAAATTTTTATTTAATATATTTTTTAATATAGTGAATGTATTTATCGAAAAATATTAGCGAGGGAATTGGAAATATGCCATAAATTAGTGAAGCAAATTGAAATGTCATTAATTAGTGAGGGAAATTGAAATCCTTCAATAATTAGTGACGGAATTATTAGAACGTATATTATAGTTGTTTTGAGTTATTAGTGACAGGTATATTGAATTTATGACGGAATTATCAAGTCGTTATTTGTGACGGATTACAAATTCACTCACAAACTTTTGCGACATTGAAATTCCTTAAGAATTTTGGGTCGTCGCAAACTCCGCCACTAAATGAGTCTGTGACAGAATTCTTACACTTTTGCAATGACTTTCTTCCCTCTCTAAATTTCATATTTTTAGTAGTGGATCTTAAGATCTTTTGATGTGTTATGTTGTAGAAAATATGTGATTTTATGTGCTAATTTGCAGAAAACTAGTCGTTGAAGAGGTAACTTGATCAAATGTCTTTGTTTTTGCTCTATAGTTCAATAGATGTTGAAGATATATATACATAAGATTCTGAACCTAGTGTGTAACACATTTAACCTTTGAGTCTTCAAGAGGTTATGTATTGATATAGTCGTTAGGAGTACACATCCATAAAGCATGCCAATTTTTCTTGAGCTTGCAATCTTATAGTCTCTGACTGACAAACTGATAAGACAATACAATTTGCTTTCTGCAGTACAGACAACTTCCAACTTTATCACCAACTCTGAGTGGTATTAGATGCTGATATACATTTACCAAGTGTAATGACTGGTCAAATGTTGGACCTTCAGCACCAGAGTCTGCACCAAGCCACACTAGTAAATGTTCTTCAGATTCTGCCACCAGAATCTAGCAATGTAGCAATTCCCAAGTGTGTCCAAGTATATCAGATTCTTATTATTTATGTATAACAACTAGAACCTGCATACATCAAGAACACCTCAAATAAACCATTGTTCTTTCAATACTTTTGTTATCATCAAAACTAAAAGATAATGTGCCATGAACAAATCTAGTTCTAACAATCCTGAGTAAAACAATAGAATTATACTTGATTCCATTATGCTTGATTCCATTATAGATTATGAGCTAATTTAAGAATGTTGTATACGAGTTATTTGAGGCTCAATAAGTTATATGGGAAGGGTCACTACTGCAAAACGCTAAAACAACAACATCATGCTTACAACGCATCCTCTTACATCGTTGTAATAGGTTAAAAATTTCGCGCCCATGCATAACCTGGATGTATAAATAGTCATTTAATCACAGTTGAATTAAAACACCATAGTAATAAATAAAATTTAGCAAGCTTCAATTCCCTGCAACTATATTTTTTTTTCATTTTTTGAGTATATTTAGCGTGTGTCAGTTAATATCATTATTTAAAAATTAAATTGTAAAAGCTTTTACAACGGTTATGTTAAACAACCGTTGTTATAAAATTAAGATTCCACTATGGTTTATTTCTCCAACCGAGATTAAAAGTTTTACTGATAAATTAAAACAAAACTTATTTTATATGTATTTCATAAGACACCTTAATCGAACAAGTGAGCCAGAGACAACAGCGATGGTGTAACCTTTACCCTCTTCGTATCCATTCACTTGGAGCTCAAATATTCACCATCTTCATCATTTGCTTGTTCAACTTTGAAGTAAGGTACTCTTCAAAATCTTAATTCCTTTTTTCTTGATTTATGTTGTAAATGCTCAAATATTCACCATGTCCATTCATTTGATTCTTCAGCTTCGACATACGGTACTTTTCAACATCTTCATTTCTTATGTTCATTTGATTACAACTTCAAAGTATGGTATATTTCAATATCTTCATTCCGTTTTTCTTTGTTCATATTGTATATGCATATGATTGAGTTTTTGGATTAGATTTTGGTGTGTCATTCACATTATTATACATGTATAAATTTAAGAAGTTGTAATAGATCGTAGTTGGATGAAATCCAATAGATTAGTTTCAGTTTATGAGAAAGGAGTTTATGAATTCCTTGAATACGTTGATAAACATCTTCCCGATAATAATGGTATCTTTTATTATCCTTGTGTTGTTTGTGCGAATATCAAAAAGGGGTACAAAGAAAAAAAATACACAATAAACTTTGTTGTGATGGTATATGTCAAAATTATATAATATGGACATGGTATGGTGAGGTGGATAATAAGGAAATTCGGGCGTCATAAAGTTAAAGAGTGGATGAAGATGAATATATTGAAGATCAACTAGAGGATATATTCAATGATATTGGGGAATCTTCTTTTAAGAATGTTCATATTTATGATACTTTATGTAGTGATAAAGACACCCCTTTATATAAGGGATGCACAAAATTCACACAATTGTCGGCGATGTTAAAGTTGTTTAATCTGAAGGCTAAAAATAGATGGTTAGATAAATGTTTCACGGAATTACTTGAATTTCTACAGCAAATGTTACCATAAGATAACAAATTATCGGATCGTTGCTATGAGACTGAAAAGATATTGTGTCCAATGGGTCTAGAGTATATCAAAATACATGTTTTCCCTAATGATTGCATATTATACCAGAAAGAGTATGAAGAGTTGTATTAATATCTGAAATATAGTGTGTCGTGTTACTAGCAAAAGGCCAACAATGGTGATGACAATGACTGTGACAATGTTAGTAGGAAGTATTCTCCTACTAAATTGTCATGGTACTTGCCAATAATTTCACGATTAAAGATAATTTTTGCTAATTCGAATGACACAAAGAATCTTAGATGGCATGCATATGAAATGACTCGTGATGGAAACATTCGCCATGTAGTTGATTCGTTGCAATGAAAGAAAATTGATTCGTTGTTTTCGGATTTTGGATTCGAGTCAAGAAACCTTAGGCTTAGGTTTGCCACCGATGGAATGAACCCCTTTGGTAATCTGAGCACTAATCATACTTTGTGGCCTGTTCTTATCACTATTTACAACCTATCTCATTGGTTGTGCATGAAGCGCAAGTATATCTTATTAAGTATGGTGATTTATGGACCATGACAACCTGGTAACAACATAGATGTTTATCTAAGTCCATTAATTGATGATTTACGACTCTTGTGGGATAAAGGCGTTGAAGTTAATGATGCATATTTTGGGGAAAAGTTTAATATGCATGAAATGTTATTTTGCACAATTAACGAATTTCCGGCTTACGGTAACTTAAATATATACAGTGTCAAAAGACATAGAATGTGTCCTATATATGAAGATGATACTTGTTTTCACCAACTTGATTTTGGAAAAAAGAACGTTTACCTTGGGCATCGAAAATTTCTAAAATCGGGTCATCCTTATCGTAGATTGCGAAAGGCGTTTAAAGGAAAGCAAGAGTTTAGTGAGGCTTCTAAACCTTTGACCGAGGATGAAGTTTATCAATGGCAGGAATACATTAATATTGTCTTTGGGAAGAGAGAAAAATAAAAAGGTGGGAAGAGAGAAAAAGAAAAAGGCAAGAAGAGAGAAAAAGAAAAAAGGGGCAGTTGCAAAAAACATATGGAAAAAAGGTCCATTTTCTTTGATCTTCCATATTGGTCAAGTTTTGATGTTAGACACTGTCTTCATGTGATGCACGTGGAGAAAAATGTGTGTGATAATTTGATTGTCACACTTCTAAATATTTCGAGCAAAACTAAAGATATTAAGACTTTTTGTCTTGATATTGAGAATATGGGTATACAAAAATAGTTGGCTTCAATAGAGAAAGGAAAAAGAACTTATCTGCCTCCAACACGTCACACTCTATCGAAAAAGGAAATGAAGATGATCTACGAGTGTTTGCAAGGTATTAAAGTTCCGCAAGGTTACTCATTAAACATCAAGAAACTTGTATCAATGAAAGATCTCAAGTTAATTGGTTTAAAATCTCATGTTTGTCATGTATTGATGCAACAACTTCTACCCGTGGCTATCCGTGGGATCCTTCTAAAAAATGTGAGAGTAACTATAAATAGATTGTGTTTATTCTTCAATTCCATATGTAATAAAGTTCTTGATTTCAAAAAATTGGATGAATTACAAGATGCTGCTGCCATAATCTTGTGTCAATTGGAGATGTATTTTCCGCCATCATTTTTTGATATTATGATTCACTTAATTGTTCATCTCATCAGAGAAATCATAATCTGTGGTCTAGTTTATTTAAGGTGGATGTATCCAATAGAGCGATATATGAAGATCTTTAAAAGATATATGAAGAATCATCACCTACCGGAAGCTTCAATTATTGAAAGGTACATCACAGAAGAAGTTGTTGAGTTTTGTACAAACTATTTGTCGGATGCAGATTCTATAGGAATTCCAAAGTCTTGTCATGCTGACACAAACGGGAGAGGTATTCAAGGTCTAAATGTTAGGTCAATGGCTCGAGATGTAGTTATTCAAGCACATTTCTATATATTGAATAATATAGACGAGGTTTAACCTTTCATAGATACTCGCAAAAGACTTTTGAAGAAAAAATATCCCCGAATGAGTGACAAGTTGTTGTTGATAGAGCATAACAATAGATTCATAAATTGGTTTAATAAAAGTGTATCTAATGATTGTAGTGCATCTGAGATACTTAAATGGTTGTCGTACAAGCCAAAATTTTGTGTCATTACTTGGAGTGCATACGACATTAGTCATTATACCTTTTATACAAAATCAAAAGATGATTATAGTACAATGAAAAATAGTGGGGTTATGGTTGAAGCCGAATTGATGTATTCTTTAGTTCGAAAGATAAGAATCCAATATTGGCAACTACCGTGTTTTATGGTGTCATTAAGGAGATTTGGGAGATTGATTATGTTATTTCCAAAGTGGCTTTATTTAAATTCAAGTGGGTTCCCAACAATAGTAATGGTGTAGACATTTATGACTTAGGATTCACCCGGGTCGACCTTGGTAAAGCATCTTTTAATACTGAACCATTTATTATGGCTTCTCAAGAAAAACAAGTTTTCTATGTTACCGATCCATCAGACATGTCTGGGAAATGGTCAATCGTTCTCTAAGGAAAACACATTCCTCTTAGTGATGAAAGTCTTGATATTTCGTCTAAACTTTCTTACACAACACAAGTTCCTACCTCATATGATGAAGTTGATAGAGATGTCATGCATGGTATACGACTCGATCATGAAGAAGGCATGTGGGAAAATTAACAAGTATGTAATTTATTATTTATTCATAATATATTAATTATATGTTATAGTTTAGAAGTATTTTTACTAACAAATATAATTATTTGAAATCATAGGTATTTTGAGTCCTGACACCAGGCCAAGAGACAAAATACCAATACACCAAGTTACAATTATGTGAAGTTATGTAATGTGTGTAAACTGTAATGTGGTATGTGTGATATTATGAATATGTAAGTTGTTTGTTATGATAAAATATAATGTGGTATATGTGATATTATGAATATGATACGATTAATATTATTATGAAAACTATATCATAAAATGTGAATTGTATTTTATGTTGTGTTGTGATATGGTGAACAATAATACAGGTAAACAAATGAGATTAATTATAAAAGCAAGATATATTTATAAATTTTTCAGAAAAATTAACGATGATTATATTTCATAACCGTTATAATTGTTGGCGCGTTGTCCAGGAAAAAATAAATATCAAAATGGTGTTGTAGAGAATCGAACCTAGGACAATTATTTTTATTACAACGGTGTATTGTAAAATCTGTTGTGATAGGTAGCGCCCTTTCCAGTTTATTATAACGCCTACTTGGTTGTGATTGTAAGTATCATATATACAACGACAATCTACATAATAACGCCCTCACCCGTGTAATTATATGTCATTTCCAACCGTTGTTCAATGGGTTTTTCGTAGTAGTGGGTGTGAGATACCTCAATAGAATGTTTAATATTACTTTGACCAGGTAGAAAAGTAGAGAGTGATTTAATAATTTAGATGGAAGTCCACTGATATTAGTATCTCACCTCCATGTTGTTATAATTGTTTTTAGGAAATGGGTATTAAGATTGTACTTGTATGTTTGGATATGGGGCTTAGGATTCAATGAACGTCTTCCCATTGTGTTGAAGATGTTGACTATCATTGGTGTATTAGATGTTTCGATTGTATCGTTAAAAAAATTAATTTGGTATTGTTTAGTAGTGTTTTAAGTAAACAATGGCAAGTTTAGTTCACTTAAAATATTAACTCGAAAAATCTCAAAGACAATTAGTGTAAAGAAAAAAGTTTGATTTAGGCTTAAAATGCTTGAATAATAACCAATTGAATGTAAACAAAAAACTTTGGGAAAAGATAATGAACAACGATCAAGGTAAATGAAGTAAATGACATTAAATCATAAATGTTATGAAAATACAAAAGATTTACAACAAATTTTAAATAAATGAACGAAGATTCATATTTCTCACAAAATATTTCGCTTGATGACTTGGGTACTCTAGTTATATAAAGAATGAATGAGAATTATGTGACCTTGACTACAATGCATACACCTGTATTATATAATAGTCTTAAGATAACCATCAACAACAATCATTAGTTACATGTTCAACGTGTGTCCTATTACGTGAACTACTCTGATCTAACTTGCTTCCAAGCGTTTTGTAATACCCTTCTACCCCAAATACAAAGTATATAAATAAACGGAAATAATCAGAGTAACTCACAGAAGGTGTCACATTTCTTCATAAAACATCAATTCAAAATATTATATTAAAAATATTATTTTCTCTAAAACTCAAAACTATCGCAGCGGAATCATATATTCAAAAATATTTTTCCTCATATCTCATTAAAATGCAAAGACCTTTTGGCCAAAGTCAACATTTAACAACACATAAAACTCATAATAACAAAACGACAATCCAATTATACAAGCGTTCTATTTCCCCCGATGTTACATCTATCAGAGCAAGACACCAGACACTCTAGAATTAAGTTATACAGCTTCCAGCTAAAACTTCACGCACCGCGAACTCATCTCGAATATCTGCATGTTACCCACAAAGGAGACAACATTTCCAAGCAGGCAAGGTGAGAAATCATAATTCATTATAATAATATAAGGATATGGAATAAAAATACATCAAGTATAAACATATCATAACAACATCAATAACAAAATTCAGCAACAAACATAATCTCCAAAAAAATATATCCCTTACAAAGTGATGTCAACTACAATGAAATGTGTAATATGCATGTGGTACCAATTTTCTCTGTGAGATGGACACATGGCCATCAACCATCCACAAGAAAGCACTCCAAAATCACATAATCACTTTAATCCACACAATGAGATTGAAGCTACCAAATAGGCCGAAGCCCCACCAAAAATATGCCATGAAATGCAACGATGCGTTACTCCATAAAAATCATCGAAAAGTCAATAGTGCATCGTTCATTTCATGTTCAGCAAATAAATCATCAAATAATCATGTCTTTCATCACGAAAACACATCGATAATACTTATTTATCGATAATACAACAAAGCAACTCCTTTGATCAACGAGATAACAAAACAGCTTCTCTCATCAACATCAACAAATCTTCAATTCACAATAACCTCATGTTTATAAGCATAAAACCAATTTTTAACAATACAACAAAACAACTTCTTTTATCAACAACAACAAATCATCAATTTACAATATAAATCATGTTTATAATCATAAAACCAATTCCAACAATACAACAAAAACAACTTCTTTCATCAACAACAACAAATCATCAACTTACAATAAAATTATGTTTATAATCATAAAACCAATTCAACCTTTTCTAAATATTCATCATTGAAAAATGTCTCACTTCACTCATTTTATTTCATCAAATTAAATTTCGCCTCGTTAGCTTTCCGACGCTTTAAACAAGACCTAAATTGGAGTTACGGATCAAAAGTTATGAATTTTTCAAAACTAAAAGTGCCACTGTTACAGTGTTAACCGGTTAACCCATAGCGTTAACCGGTTAATGTAACAGCCCAGGCCCCTCGCAAGGCAATCCCGGCACTGCCACCTCACTATCTTCTCTACTCCCCTCACTAGTAGAGTTTTTGCCTTCCGTGGGAATCGAACCCTGTACCCTGGGGCTCAAGTACATGCTCAATCCATTCCCACTACCACTTGAGCTACTAGCTCAATTGGTAGTGGGAATGGATTGAGCATGTACTTGAACCCCAGGGTACAGGGTTCGATTCCCACGGAAGGCAAAAACTCTACTAGTGAGGGGACTAGAGAAGATAGTGAGGTGGCAGTGCTGGGATTGCCTTGCGAGGGGCCCGGGCTGTTACAGTTAACGCCTTATTTTTTCGCCCAAAATGCATATTTTTCACTGATCAATCGGTTAACACCTGTACATAAGCAGTTTTATGCTGTTTTTACGAATTCTACACCAAAATACCCCAATTTTTCATACGAATTTATCCCAATGCAACCCTAAACTTCTTACCAGTCAATAATTAATCACATACAATAACAATGCATAAATTCAAACATCAAACACACCATTCTAAATCATTTTATCAATCCTAATTCACCAATTCATACCCTTATAACTCAATCCATGTCATCAAACCTAACAATCACCAAAATCACATTAAACCTAATCTATTCATAAACCAATTCCTATAAAATTATAATAGATTATGAAAACTCCCCATATCTTAGAGAATTCTGTAGATTAACATTCTTCTCCAAGGTTCCTAGCAAATTCAAGACCTTAAGCTTTTTCTTCCTCTTTTCCTTTCCTCAGAGCTCTTCTTCACCAAAAATACGAAAAATGATAACTTTTGATCGTGTTCTCCTATTTGGGTAAAATTATCCCAGTTTATGTTTTTCCAAACTTATCCATACTCTTTTCTACTAAAGACCACCTTGCTCTTTCTTTAATATAGTTTTATTAATAATAATAATAATAATAGTATAATAATACACTAATTATTCATATTATATTAAAATACTCCTTATACTCCCAAATGACCAATATAACCTCCATACACTCACTTCTATTATTTTAAATAATAATCAATAATTCGAATAATACTACATGATTATTCTTATTATTAATATTATTAAAATAATTTCAACACAATGCATCAGACTACATAACCACCTATTGTCAAAATCATCATATATCCTCAAATAAACAACAATTACTCATAATCGAATTTGGGGTGTTACACGTTTTCAAAGAGAAACCATTGAAAACCAAAAAATATATGGTTATAACTATGTTAATAACCATTTTTAACGTTTTAATTGGCCTTGTCGAAAGCTGAGACATCTCCGTATCACAAACTTTGGATTTGAAAATATCCTGTCTTTAATATTTAAAATTGTCGACTTCGACGTTGTATCGAATGGTTGATATGTGACTCTTTCAATATTCTTAACATGTTTGGAAGAGAGAGTGATCATAATCTTGTTGATCTGTTCCTTAGACTCCTCCAAACCATTCTTGCCCTCAACTCCACTTACAACTCAGACAAACCACAAGGTCGATTCAGTTAATATATCAAAGTATTTGGCTTAAGTTTCAGACAATCAATAATATCAACGTAGTTATTGTTGGGAGGAAATCCACAAACACAACAGAATAAACCAACAAGACAATCACTCCAAAATACCAAATGCAACGACAACAAACGAAATACATAAAACAACGCAACAAGATTTTAGCATGGAAAACCTCCGTTAACTATGAGTAAAAAACCACGGGACCCGTAGGACAATCTTCACTATTTTCAATCAATGGGTACAAGAAATATTCTCTCTAACACTATTTAGAGGCATACATAAACATCATCAAGATTTGCAATCAATCTTGGAATACAACAATAATCAAGAGAGACAAAATAACCCAAAACACCAAGAAATTCATACCTCAAGATGGACTTGACAGACCGACTTAGAAATCTATGAATCCAATGAAAATCACTCAGAATGTGCTCCTATGATTCATGAACATTGTGTCAAAATTTCAAGATGATACAACAGTTGGATTTTGCGCAATCTTCGATTTAGTGGAACAACAGAGTGCTGAAGTAGGGCTGCAAGATTTCACTTTTCTCTTTACTTTTCTTATTGTTTTTCACTCACAATGGATAAATTAACCCAATTATATTTGTTGGGTAATAACAAAGGCATATAAACAAATTGCCACTAACCCACATCAATCTGGGCCTCTCCAAATAGGAGGGATAACCTAACAAAAACTCCCCGATCGACTAGTTAGAGGGCAACACCAATTTGGCTTCCATATAACAAAACTCAAACTTTCCTCTTGGCAACACCTTTTTTAACATATTCGAACCATTGTCATCAATGTGAATCGTCTAAAGTCCGTCAATTTAGAATCTAAAGCATCACGAATCCAATGATAACGAACATCAATATGCTTCAACCTCGAGAGAGATAAGGAATTCTTCGATAAGTGAATGGCATTTTGATTATCACAAAATAAGACATACTTTTCTTATTTCACACCAAGTTCCATTGCAAATTTTCTCAACCACAACAACTCTTTTGACGCTTCCATGACGACTATAAACTCGACTTCAGTAGTAGAGAGTACAACACACTTTTACAACTTTGATTGCCAAGCCACGACTCCCCCGACAAAAGTCACCATATACCCTAAAGTGGATTTTCAATCATCTAAGCTTATGGCTAGATCTGAATCCGTATACTCAACCGACATAGGCTTCTTGCATCCCAAATTTAGTCTCAAATTCGAAGTGCCACACAAATATCTCATTACCCACTTCACGGCCTTCCGATGATCTTTTCCTGGATTTTAGAGATAACGACTCACCATTCCCACGACATATGCAATATCGGGTCTTGTACAAACCATAACATACATCAAACTACCAACAACCGATGAGTACGAAATGTTCTTCATACTTAACTTTTCTGAATCCGTAGTTGGACATAATTTACGACTAAGCTTGAAATGATAAGCAAGTAAAATGCTCACCACTTTAGCCTTATCCGTACTAAAATGCCGAAGGGCTTTCTCCACGTGCTTTTCTTGTGACAAGTATAACTTCTTCTCATTTCAATCTCGAACAATTTTAATACCAAGAATTTTCCGAGCCTCTCATAAATCCTTCATAGCAAAAGATTCACTTAAAGTGTTCTTCAACTCTTTAATTCTTGAAATATTCTTTCCAACAATTAGCATATCATCCACATAAAATAAGAGAATAATGAAATCACCTACAGAGAAATTCCAGAAAAACACATATTAAACGACCTTAGTCATCTTGTACCCATGTTCGATCATCACCGAGTTGAACTTTTGATACCACTGGCAAGGTGCTTGTTTCAAACCATAAAGACTTTTTACCAATTTACAAACATAGTCTTCTTTGCCTTTCTCTCGGAATCCATCCGGTTAATCCATGTAAATTTCTTCATGTAGATCACCATGAAGGAAAGTCGTCTTCACGTCCATTTGCTCTACTTCTAAATCAAGACTAGTGGATAGCCTAAGAACCACTCGAATAGATTGCATCTTTACAAATGGAGCAAAAATCTTGCCAAAGTCAACACCTTCCCGTTGTTTAAAACCTTTTACCACCAAGCGAGCTTTGTATCTTCTTTGAGAAGTACACTTATCTTGTTTAATCCGATAAACCCATATATTCTACAATGTTCTCTTACCCTTTGGAAACTCAAATGTATTATTCTCACGAAATGGTTGCATTTCATCCTCCATGGCATCCATCCACTCCTTTTTATTCTCATCCTCCAAAACTTCTTTAAAGCTTGCGGGTTCTCTACCATCGGTAAGAAAAACACACTCATTTGAGGGGTATTGAACGAAAGGCCTTTTATCCTGAGTAGACCACATCAACTCATTAGAAGCAGCCGATTTCTTAACACTTTCAACCTCTTGACCAACCTCATTTTCAACAACATCTTCTGTAGCACCTACACCAACAATGTCATTAGGATTTAAAACATTATCAATATTCAAATCCATACCTTGATTTTCAATTGCAACATATTTGAAAGTGATAGGGATAAAAGCAATAGTAGTTGAGTCTGTATCAACCATTTCTTCCTCTTCAAAAATCATATCTTTATTCTCAACTTTGTCTATGTCCTCAATTGTATAATCCTCCATGAATACGACATCACGACTACGAATAAGTTTTCGTTGAACCAGATCAAAGAATCGATACCCAAACTCATCAAGTCCATACCTAACAAACACACATTTATTCGACTTCTCATCCAATTTTGATCTCTCATCCTTCGGAATATGCACATAAGCCATGCATCCAAACACCCGAATATGGTTGTAGGTAACATCTTTACCACTCCAAACATGATTTGGAACATCAAACTTCAATGGAACACATGCAGTGGGGTTTAAAAGGTGTACAATCATGCTCAATGCTTCTCCCCAAAAATATTTCGGCAACTTTGATTGAGAAAGTAAACATCTCACCCTTTTCCACCAAAATTTTATTCATTATTTCAACTAACCCATTCAATTGTGGTGTCTTTGGAGGAGACTTTTGATGACGTATACCTTGATCTTGACAATACTTGTCGAAAGGTCCAATATATTCTCCCCCGTTATCGGTTCGGATACATTTGAGCTTTTTACTGGTTTCTCTCTCAACCGATGCTTGAAACGACTTGAAAGTATATAACACATGCTCTTTCGTTTTCAATGTATAAACCCATGTTTTCTGAGAACAATCATTAATGAAAGTCACAAAGTAATATGCACCACCAAGTAATCGTGTCTTCATCGGACCACACACACTGGAATGTACTAAATCCAATACTTCTGATTTCCTCTTTGGTTCGGATGACACAAAGGAAACTCATCTTTGCTTACCCGCCAAACAATGTGAACATTTTCTCAACTTTGCATTGGAAACACCATTCAACACATTCTTCTTTGCCAAAGTGCTTAAACCTTTTTCACTCATACGACCCAAACGTTTGTGCCATAATTCTGATGAGCTATCATTGTCACAAATGTTGATGTAGCACTTCGAAACCCCAGGTTGGACGACATACAAGTTCAAATTCCTTCTTCCTTTAGCAACCACCATTGAGCCCTTCCTTAACTTCCACTCATTTCCCGAAAAAAGAATTATCATATCATTCATTATCCAACTTTCCAATGGATAAAAGATCGAATCGAAGTTCTGGAATGTGTTTCACACCTTTGAGAACTAGAGTTGTCCCATCGCTAGTTTTGACATAAATATCTCCCATTCTAATGACATTAGCTTGCCCATTATTTCCCATACGAACAACCCCAAAGTCACTGGTCTCATAAATTGAAAAAAGATCACATCTTGAGCTTGCATGAGTAGAAGCACCACTATCAACCACCCAATCCATCTCATCACATGATAGATTGACATTCTCAATACAACTATCACAAACAATAAAGAAATCATCAACAATAGCAACATCTTCATTATTGTTACCTTCCTTTTTATCGTTGTTGTAGCTCTTCTTCTTGTTTTCCCTTTTCAACTTACGACAATACCTCTTTATGTGTCCTTTTTATCCACAATGATGACACTAAATATGAGAGAATCTATTAGAGCCTCCTTGTAATTTACCACGTGAAGTTCCACGATTACTTGAACCTCAACTTTGATTTCTCCCCCTTGATTCGGTAATCAACACCTCAGGATGTGAAAAAGAACCTTGCGACTTACGCCTCAACTCCTCATTCAACACATTACTTTTAGCCAAGTCCTTTAAGATGATACCATTCAGAGCGGAGTTAAACAAGAAAGTCCTAAAAGTCTCCCAAGAATTAGGCAAAGTACCAAGAGGCCATAAACCTTGAATTTCATCATCAAAAGTAAGATTCATCTCCGACAATTGATTTAGAATCCCTTGGAAAATGTTCAAATGACCGGTCATTGGTGAACCATCATTATACCTCAATGACATTAATTGCTTGAACAAGAATAACTTATTGTTTCCCATCTTTCTTGCATACAACTCCTCAAGTTTGGTCCAAAGAGAGCGAACACGAGTCACCGAGCTCACATGATTCAAAGCATTATAATCCATCCATTGACAAATATAACCACACACTTGTCTATGCAACAAAGTCCATTCTTCATCACTCTTTCCATCAGTTTTTTCATTAGAGAAAACCAGTAAGTGAAAACCTTTCACATAAAGCAAATCTTTCATTTTTCCTTTCCAAACATTATAATTGGAACCATTCAAACTCACCATTCTAGATGTGTTCGTCTCCATCGTTACACAAATCAAACCACGACTCTAGATACCATTTGTTGGAAGGAAATTCACAAACGCAACAGAATAAACCAACAAGATAATCTCTCCCAAATACCAAATGCAACAACAAACGAAACACGTAAAACAACACAACAAGATTTTAGCATGGAAAAAACCTCTGTTAACTAGGAGTATAAAAACACGGGATCCGTAGGCCACTTAAATCCTCCACTATTATCAATCAATGGGTACAAGCAAGGTTCTCTCTAACACTAGTTAGAGGCATACATAAACATCATCAAGATTTATAATCAATCTTGGAATACAACAATATTCAAGAGAGACAAAACAACCCAAAAACACCAAGAAATTCACACATCAAAGATAGACTCGATAGACAAACTTAGAAAGCTCTGAATCCAATGAAAATTGCTCAGAATGTGCTCCTATAAGTCATGAACGTTGTGTCAAAATTTTAGGATGATCCGACCGTTGGATTTTATGCAATCTCCGATTTAATAGAACTGCACAGTGCTGAAATAGGGCTGCGAGATTTCACTCTTCTCTCTACTTTTCTTGTTTGTCACACATAATGGATAAATTAACCTAATTTTTTTTGTTGGGTAATAACAAAGACATAAAAATAAATGGACCACTAACCCACATCAATCTGAATCTCTCCAAATATAAGAGATAATCCAATAGTTATGACCATCAAATTTATTGATTTTTCACTTAACTAAAAATCTCATTCCGCACCAAGAAAGTTATAAACTTTATGATTATTTATTATTAATCATTACTAAATAGTTATGTTTTTAAAATTATTTCTTTTGTTTTGAATTTTGGAACAGGGCTCCCGAATTTCATCTTCGATCAAATCATCAAAGCAGTCAGAGCCCACAAAAACTTGTGTACAAATCCATACTGTAAGAGGACTTTTCTAAGAAAATCCAACTTAAGAGAGAAAAAAAAAGCACTCAAGGTAAAAAAAAAGAAGAATAATAAATAAAAACAAATAAATAAACTTAAATGTTAAGTATAATATAGTAAAAAGCTAATTATAATTTTTGATGCCGATATTTATTTTTAACAGGCACATTTTAATCAGTGATTGCATGTGAAACAAATCCTAACAAATTTCTTTAAAAATCTAATATTTAATATTTTTTAAGTTTGTTTCCAAATGACAATTAAAACTTGTGATTAGTAATTGTTGAGGTCTAATAATATCCCTCACTAAATACTTAACAATTTTTTAGCCAACATACTACAAAGTATTGTATTGGTACCATTAAAATGTACTAGGCTAAATAAAAAATAATTAATAAATTTTTAGTGATAAAGATTCACAATCCATTTTGTGGTATTTGACTTAAATTCTTAGATAGAATTTAAACTAAACAAGAAAGATTTTGCAAAATACCAAAACAATAAAAATCATAGTATTTTATTCTTATTCTTTTGTTTAAGTTATTGCAAATTTAATATTGGAGTTGATCTTATTTATAGATATAATACGACTATATCTGTGCATCACATTGGATCATTTAGTTGAAAATATATTAATAAAAATTAAATCATAATTTTAATTAAATTAAAAACAAAATATTATAATAAAATTGATCATTATATAGAAACAACAGTTTTTTTAAAATATAATTTTTGATGCATATCTTATATTGTTGTTCTCCTTATAACAATACTAAAACATATAATAGACACACTAATATGTAGACCTTAACTTAAAAAAATTACATAATAAAACAAAAAATGTTTCATTTTACTTTTTTGGTTCTCCACTAAATTAAAACCAAATTATCTTATAAAAAAATTACTTTTAAATTATTTATGAAATTATTTAAGAAAATGACTATTTTAATGACAAATGAATATTTTTAAAAAAAGACAGGAGAAGACAGATAAAAGATAAGCGGAACTAATAATAAATTTATTTTTATAATTTTTAATATCCATTCAATTACTACATGCACAAATGTGAATTGAGTAATTATTTTTAGCAAGAACAATTTATTAATAGATTATTATTTTTTTGACAAATTTTAATAGTTTTTTCTTTTTAAAAACATTATTTAAGTTTATAAATATTTTTATAATAAGGAAAATGTTAACATGTGCGTTAAGAACACATATTAATAATCTATTTATAGAAATATTCTCTGAAAATATGTATGTTTAATTTTTTAAAATTTTAAATATAATTTTATCGTATTTAATATTTATTAATTATAGTATACTTAACACGTGTCCTTGGGACACATGTTAGCATGACCCTTATAATAATTCACTTGATTTTCTTTATAAAATATAAAAAATATAAAGATAATTAAAGATTTTTACCAGCGTTTATATAAATTGATGAATTCATTGCGATATTCCAATATAATATTAACTTGGTCATGTTATAATTATTATTTTAACAGCCAAACACACCAAATCAATCAATAATTAGTTGATTTAGTGATAATTGACGCTAAACTTGATAGATCGGAAGAAAATCAAAATCAATTGAATCAAGAATTAAATCCGAATCAATGTGATTAATCGGTCCATTATGCAATATCAAATATCAATCTTATTTTTTTTCATTGGAATAATAAATTCAGGAGTATAAACATGAAATATAAACCTAGAAAAAGCAATTGTTAAACGCACCTCCCAATTTGTATTTTTCTTAATCTAACCTATCGTATAGGGTTCATAAAATATATACGTGTGACTTTATTGAATTTAAATTCCAGACGCAGTTGAAAACACGTTTTCATAAAGTCTAAAATAATTTGAAAATATTGCATGTAGTTGGAAAGCAAATGAAAGGTGGGAGATTATTGAGAGGATGGATACGGGGAAATGGTTGTGGTTAGGGGCGATAAAATGACCCGTCCGTCCGTCTAAATTAGTGGAGTGATATGTCCGTCAAGTTGAAATGAACATAAAAGTTTAATTCGTCCTATCAAGGTGGCGGGTTGGTAGATGATAGACTTATCCACCTTCTTTTTTTATTATTTTTTTCTATTTCTTTTAAATAAATTAAAAAGCTATTCTTTCTACATTCCAATAAAAAAAACATCAAACAAATATTTAAAAAACATAATTTTTATTAGTCTAAAACATTAACTTTTAGTGAAATAATACTCTTATCATATATAACATCACTTTTAATATTTTATATGATCTAAATTCAAATTTCGATCCCATTTTTGCCATTTTTCATTAGTAAAATTTAAAATACTTGCCCAACAATAAAGACAGAGAAAATATATTAGTCCTAATAATCTAAAAACAACTTATGTACATATCACAAACTATTTTCTTAGGCTCTTCCAAATACTTAAATAAGGTTATTATATAGATGCAGCAGACAACGGATTTTGGCGGGCGGACTTTGACGGGATTTAGTGGGGCGGACTTTGGTGGACGGTGAATCTAATATCCCAATCCAACCTGCCACTTTTTAGCAGGTGCGCGGGCCGGCCCGGCGGGTCATGACCCGTTTTCCCACCGTTATGGTGATGGTAAGATGAATATGATTTGTTTATAAAGTGCAAAACCAAAACACACTCTTTAATACATAGATATATGTATTTTTCTTATTTGTTAAAAAATGATTTTAAGGTTTAATAACTTTGGATTTGGATGAAATTTTCATAATTCATTATTTAATAAAGTATCTGTAAATTAGAAACAAAAATACTAGAGAGAGTGTCAGAGTAATACCTATAATATTGAAGATGATGAATGCTAGATTTAGATGATGTGAGTATGTAGAGAGAAAAATCGTAGATTATATAGTGAAGAGTGTAGACTATCTAGAGAGAAGACAAACAATTCGAATAAGAGGAACACATATAAAGACTATAATAGAAGTTATTAAGAAAGACTTCGAGATTAATGGTTTAGATCGAAATATGGTCCTGGATAGAATATTATGGCGAGAGTTCATCTTCATCAACTTCGTGACTTTATGATGCATTGTTTTGTTTTGTTTTTCCACCTCACCATGTCACGTCCATATTGTATAATTTTGACATATACAATCACAACATAGGTGATAAAATATCTCATCCTTTGTACCTTTATTTATAATATTCTGGTAATTAACACAAGGACAATAAAATATATCAATATTGTCGGGAACATTTTGATCAACGTATTCAAGGAATTCAAGAGGTCATTTCTCATATACCATATACCAGATCTAATCTATGAGTTTTCATCCAACTACGATCCACAACAATATCTAAACCTAAAGCATATCAAAAAACAGAAACATATTCATAACAATAATACAACTCTAAATCTTAAGCATATGAATATCCATGATAGAAAAGTTATAATATTTTTGTGCACTGCTAAATCCAACAACAAAACATAAAGCATATGAACTTTACAAGAAACAAACCACAAAAAAAATGAAGACAATGAGATTATCAGGAATTAGGAAGATAAGGAAGAGAGTGAAGTTTGCACGAAACATACCGTACTTCGAAGAAGAAGAGACCAAGAACGAAGATAGTGGATATGAAAATTCAAATGAATGAAAATTGTTAAGATGAAGATTTCGCTATCATTATCGATGCCGTCTCTGGTTCGCTAGTTCGTTTAGGGCATGTTATGAAGAAAATAATGTTTTTTTGTTTTGTTTTAAACTTACCAGGAAAACCTTTGACCACAATTATTATATCCAACCATAGTCAAATGTAGATATTATTACAACGGTTGTATAGTAGAACCGTGGTTAAATAATTTTTAATTATTTATTTATTTATGAACTTAAGTGACACACACTTTTTATAATAGAAAAAATGGAAAAAATGTAGTTGCTAGAATTCGAAGCTTGTAACACTTGCTTTATCACCACAATTGTTTATTTCAACCATGATTAAATAACTTAAAAAATATATATCATGCGCATCCAGTTTGCGATATTACAACGATGAAAAGCATAATTGTAGTAATATTAGTGTTATCAAAGGCGTATTTTGTAGTAGTGGATCCATCATTGATTGACTTTTATTTTCGCAAACATCAAAAAAAGGATCAAAGTTGGGTAGGCGTTCATGTTGAATCTGCATACATAAGTATTTCGGAAAGTGTTAATTTGATTGAATTTCAAATTTGCTCATAAGTCTTGGAAAATATCACTTTTATTGAATTTAATTCCTTACTCTTTTTTAAATTTTCTTCTAAGATAAATCTGAACAAAAAAAGTCGGAAATTTCTTCTCAGAATTCAGCTATTTTGTAAGAGGGTGAAGTTAATAGTCAATCAACTATTGAAGTGCAGTCTAATTTAGATATACGGGTAGAATCGGTTGGAAAGAAGAAAGAGAGGAAGGTATTTGGTCTTGCAACCGTTTCCAAGACTTTGGTTTTATTATCAAATAAATCCGCAAGCTTTTTGAGTGACTATCAAGAGTTTAATGCTTTGAGAAGTCAAATTCATGCTTTAAATGCATTGTTGAAAAGACAAGAACAAGAAAATCTGGAGATGAGAGAACAATTTCATCGACAAGAAAAAAAGATGATCGAAACGAATAAAAAAGAATCATTTAGGATTGTTGGGTCTTCTTCTTATCACCACAATCCACTAATGAAATATATCACACAAATGTAGATGACATCGATGAATCAGATGAATACCTTAATAGTGAAATTTGAATTGTATTTTTTTCTAGACTATTTTATCTTTTTAATTTGGTTGAACAAATAATTATTAATAGTTTGATTGTCAAGAGTCTTCTTTAATGTAATTGTGTAAGTACTTGTTACTAATTTTATGATAGTAACTTGTTGTTCTATGAATTTGAATTTATCTTATTTAAATTTAAAATATTTTAAATTAAAATTTTATTTTTATACTATGGTTATTTTAATATTTAAAATTTATAGTATTGTAAAAATTTATTAAAACTATAAAATTATTTTAAAACATTATAAATTTTAAATATTAAAATAATTTATTATGTGATTGTAAAATATGATAAATTTTTTTGTCTTATTTAATTTAAATTTATTTTTAAAATAACCATGATATAAATTTAATACTATAATATTTAAAAATTTATTAAAGCAAAAATATAATTTAATTAGAGATAAAAAGAATATGTAGATTTACGTGCTGATTCAAAATTTACAGTAGATTTACCTAAGGTTATTTTTTTCTTGCGGATCTTGTTAAAAATATTATCCACAAATATTTTTGCTAGAAATAAAAAAAGGCCTAAAAATCGCAATCCACGTGTAAATCTAAAGAAGAATAGAGTATTAAATACAATTTTAAAAATAAATTATTCAAAAATTTAAAGCTATCATGAAAAAATTGTTTGTAAATTAGTTTTATAAAAAAGATATAACACTATAAAATCATTTTGAAAAAATATAAACAAAGTAGCCCACAATTATTGTACAAATCAATTTTGTATGATTAAATAAAATCATACAATTTTAAATGTGTCAATATTTTTATGTGAATTTTAAAATGATCCGTAAAATATAAAAGATATAGATAAATATATTTTGTCCCATACTGTATTCATATTTGAATGATGGAATAATGCTTAATGGGTAAAGACAACATGAATGATGATGGGTTGCCCATCTGCATTAACTACTACCATACTTGATCAAATTCACAATAATACTAATTACCTGCGGTTTCTCAATCACTTTTCTTTCAATTTATTTCTATTCCTAACAAGACAAACCATTTTTCATATTCCTCATATAGTAATGATAATGTTTTCACAAAGTTGTTTGATTTTTACAAACTTTTTTTAATGGTGCAAATATCAATATGTATTTTTTTGTGTGTGTTTGACTTTGTTGACATAAGCAAGGGATTAACAAAATTGTGCATAACACTTGAATTTATAAAGAGCAATGCAATTTATAAAGAGCAATGAAATTTGTATGTTTTCCTTAAAGAATAATAAGTCAAATCTGAGTTAGAATTTTACAATAATTATAAATGTGGAGAATTGAGTATTTATAAATAGCAGAATTCATATATCTATTATATTAAAATTTTGGAGGAATATATGATATCTTTCTAATTTGTGTTGCTGTTAACTCAAATATTGATGATGCTCCTTCTGAATTGACCCCGACAGTTTTTATATTTATGAATGATTATTACTTTTTAGATAGTACAAAATATAAAAGAGGATTGTTATTCTTACACCCAAAAGCATACACATACACCGTATACTTACACATCCAGAATATAGCACATGGATGCATCTCAATTTGTATTAGGAAAAAGAAAAACTCTATTTTTACCATGTCATTGAAGTTTGCTTACATGCTGATGTCAAAGTAATGCATGTTGTAGTCGAAGTTTGTTCTAACATGCATTAGTCAATATTGCTAGGTTTGCTAGCATGTTGAATTGAGACTTGCTTGTAAGCTCAATTGTTTAAGTTAACTTGTACCCTAAGTTAACTTGTAATGAGTAATTGTTAAAAAAACTCATTAGGTTAGTGTGTTAGTTTTCTTATAAATAATATGTTAGTCTCTCATCTTTTATAAGGAAAAATAGGAAGATAAAATCCTAATTCAAAAGTGAGAGGGTTATTGTTATTCTTGTATTCTTGTAATTTGTTTTAAGAGAAATGAAAGAATAATAGTTTATAACCAAATACTTGTTATCCTCGTGTTTTTTATAAACCCTAACCCTTATGGATTTCTTGCCGATCAAGGAACCAATTATACTTTGTTTCTAGGACATCTGATTTCACAACATTAAATTTAATAAACAAAAGAAAACTGTATAAATATACGGTGTATGTGTAATTACAAGTGTAAGAGTCTCATTTATCAATATAAAAAGAGGTTAATTTAAAAAAAAAAAATTTTTTTGATTGATCACAAATTATATGTTATTAACCTTCATTGACACACAAATATAACATAACAATACGAATAATATAATCATTTGAGTTATGCTATGATGACACTCTTTTTTTACACCCATACAATTTACATCGTATGTATGCATTTGTTTTAGTCTTACACAAATTTTAAAATGAGAATAAAAAAATATTTTAAAAAAAATTATTTGTATACATTCATAGTAGAAATTACAGCGTAAATGTAAATTGTGGTGTCATAATATCATTTCTCTAATCATTTATATGAAAGTGGATTAATCATTAAACAAGAATGATATTTTGACACCCACATCTAACACTACACCATATATATACTGTACAATGAGTTCTGATTTTATTAGCAATCTCTCTCTCTCTCTCTCTCTCTCTCTCTCTCTCTATATATATATATATATATATATATATATATATATATATATATATATATATATATATATATATATATATATATATATATTATATTATTGTTACCACTTCTTCTTCCTGCACCATTTCTTAACCTCTCTCCCACCATTTTTAATTTATATCTTAAACCAAAATCAATTATATTCTTGCATTAATCAAATTTTTTTTATAATTTTTTATTATTTATATTTTGATATCTGGATCTATATTAACTAAATTATAAATACCATTAATCAATTTCTTGCACTTAATTAATCAAGTTTTTTACCCAATTTTATTATGTTTGAATGTCTGAACCTATATTAACCAAACTTTAAACAAAATTAACTAACTTCTTACATTAAATTAATCAACTTTGTGTTACCATTTTTCTGTGTTTTTATGTTTGAGTATATATTAACCAACCTTTAAACAGGATTAACCAACTTCTTAAACATCAACATCCAATTTTTTTTACCAATTTTTTTGATATAGTAATTATTTTCATAATTTAATTGAGTATGGCTGCAAATACAAATAAAATATGGATGGGCGAAGATGTCAAAGATTGGTGCTTCAAGAAGAATGTGTGTAATAATGAAAGTAGAGAGAGATAGATAGACTATATAGTAAAATCTGGCACCATTGATGTTAATAAAGAGAGAGAAGATGGCCCCACAAGGAGAGAGAGAATGATATGAATATTTAACAATGTTTTAGCACAAAATATATATATATATATATATATATATATATATATATATATATATATATATATATATATATATATATATATATATATATATATATATATATATATATATATTGTAACTTTGTAGTGTCAAAGTAGCATTGCTGATCATTAAAAGAGGCATCATTGCATAGGTAAAAGTATAAGAATTGAAACAAATATATTTTCCGATAATTATGTAGAATTTAATTTATAGATTTGCATGTTTAGTTTGTATTGCAATAAGTACCAAAGAATATGGAAGACAATATTAAATTTAATTGTATAAAATAAATAAAAATGGATAAAAATTTAAATTTAGATTTGCCCTATGTAGATATGACTATTTTATTCTAAAAGACAATTATCTATTTGTCTTTTGAGGAGTATTTATCCCTTATCTTATAGTGTCTTATATGGTGTTTCTTCACAGTGAAAAATCATAATTGTCTTTAAAATTCGGATATGTATATTTGAACACATTATTTTCACACATCCGTCAACTCAAATTGTTGAGACACGCCTATTTTGTTAATATTTAGTTCGGAGATGCATCTTCATAACAACATTAGATTGAGTCTGGAGATGCATCTCCGTAATAACTCTTAATTTAATATTCAGTGAATTTTACGGAGATGAATCTCCAGAATATGTTATGTTAGGTCAAACCAGAAACAATGACAAAATATTGGAAAAAATATAGATTAGCATCAAAATACTTAACATTACATAGATAATCGTTAACATAAACGTGACATTAATTTCATTACAAAAAGGTGGTTCAAGACGTTGTAACATATTTAGAATATCTTCGGTCGATCTAGCAATCATCACACCCAGTTCAATCGAACCCTTTGTTGAGTAACAGTAAAATGTACTTAACATAACCTTTAAATCCTCATTCGTCTTCAGTTCAAGCTTGGTGAACCGTATCTAAATGATACTCGAATTTGATAACTCTTCGATTTTATGGATATCACAAGAGAGTATTAAGTTTGGATTTCATATTGATGAGAGGTATGTCCTCGGAGACCCTAAATTTAAATGAGGGCTTTCCACCACTGAAATACATAACATCAAGATGAATATATGTATTCATTATGGTTTGTTGTGTTTTTGAAAAGAACATGGAATGAGAGACCCCCTATTTATAGAAGTTTTAGATCTTTTTGGACCTTAGAAACAATATCCTTTCATCATGGCATATTCCAGATATGCATATCCGAACACACATATTTTTTTACAAAATAAAGGGGTTTTACAGAGATACACATCCGTAAAATTCCCTATTTTATTATTTTACAATTAAATAAGGGTGTGTCCGGAGATGCATATTCTGACTCACCCAAAGCAATGTACATACATAACCTGTATAATATGCAGACAAAAAAATTGAAAAATAAAAAGTGTCTAAAAATTACCCCTAAGTTTTATAACATTAAAGCATAATACGCAATATGTATGTGTCAAATTGTATTGAGATTACATCATTAAAACTATTACATACAAAAATCGAGTTACATTGTTAGATAAAAACTAAAATGTATCAAAACATGTGTCACTACCTAAATTTATATCTATTGGTGGTTCATTCTTTGACCTTTCCTTGTTTTATTGTTTTTCAATGTCGCTTAACTTGGTGAACTCTTCCATCATTTTTAGAAAGTAATCTGACCAGTTTCAACATCAATTGTGAAATGTATCGTCCACTCAGGTGATGTCTTTTGTATAGGACATCTCCGTTTCAAATAAACTTGAGCAAAATTTTGTATTTTTCAAAGCCACCAAATACATATGATACATTCAAATGGATTTTGAGGTGGCCTACTCCGAAGTGGAAAAAATGTTTCTGAGAACTTCAATTGTCGTCACCTTTAACATCCATAATCTGCTTAACGCATTGATGCATATAAATTGACATATCTTTAATGTGGATGCTTTTTGGTAACAGTGGTAGAGTAGATGGTTTGCTAATGTGAGCACCTTTGAAAATACTTTTTTTTTATTGAGATTTTGGAGTTGTATTGTAACACCCAATTTCTACCCGACAATTATATTAAAATCAGAGTAGAAAATTCAATCAACAAGTAAACAAACAGGATGTCACATTTTTCAACTTTAAAAACTACTTCATTTATTTTCATATATCAAGGATACATAACACTTTCAATTCAGAGGAACTATAATAACAACTTTATTTCATTATTCAAAACCAAAACAACTTTCGCAACTACGCAGCAGATTCAAAAATATTCAACTATACATCGTGCAACAACTTGTTCAACTTGACAACTTAGTAATAACATGATTTTAATTGAAACAACTTAAAATAACAACAACTTAATATAACAACAAAACAACTAAGCGTTCATCCCCCCGAGTGTTACGTATCAGAGCATCGACACCGACTCGACTAATGAAGATAACCATCTTCCTGCAAGCTATCTGCACGTTACCAACTTAGGGGTAACATTCAAACAGAAGGAGTGAGATATCTAACGAGATAAACAATAGTATGATAATTAATATGCTAGATAGAACCATAAATTTTTCATACTATCCAACAACAACATCTTACCAATCACCCACAATTTACCAACATACTTTATCAACTTAATTCACATATCAACATTTTCGACATAATCACTAAAATAAACCTAATCAACATAACCAATTTCAACTATAAAATCAACATAAACACCTTCATCAACTTCAACAAACATACACAACATATTCAACTTTTTCAACATCAACATAATCGACTTTATCAACATCATCATATAATCAACTTAAATTATATCAACAACACAATTCAACCTAAACAACTTCATCAACTTGAGCAACTTAAACAACTTTATCCACTTAAACAACATGAACAACTTTATCAACCTAAGCCACATGAACAACTTACTCAACTTCAACAAAACACAATAAACATAAACAACATAATTAAGACAATACAGGATGCGACTCGACTATGCATATGCATGTGGTACCATTGGAGTAAAACTTCCAACTTAGAATATACCAGGTTATCGAGGTATCTTCAAGGTATAAGCCTTCAACTTAATAATTTTGCCAATCCAGGCCAACGTGGTAAGCATCCACTCCAACTTAGAAATGCAATGTATGTCATGAGACCAACAACACAACACATAAGCAACAAACAACTCAAAAAAACATACAACCAACAACATAGCAACTTAGATTCAACACGATTCAAATTTGGCCATAGGCCTACAACTTTCAACGTTGGTCATACGATCTATTACTTTAATATCAATAATGGTCCTTCGACCTTCAACTTAAAATGCCCATATACCAAGACGAATCAACATACACGATAGTACTAGAAAAATACACACGTTCAACACGAATCAACAAAATACACCGACTAAAATCACCAACTAATTATTCTGAACTAACTTGATAATTTTTGTTAAATTCCGGACAACTAATTTTTTCGCTTAAATCGGCTAATCGGCTAAATCGGTACTGTTTCGATATTCTGCGACTTATCACAAAGTTATTACAATTATCGAAAATCTGTGTTTTGGTAATTATCTTCTATCATGGAAAAACGTACTGCTATTGCTGTTTCTGTTAAATTCCTAAACCTGCAACTTCCTGCTACAACTATATAACACAATTCTATTTTAAAACACATTTTCTTACTGTTTGTGCTGCATGTAATTAAAATGCTAAGCCTCATTACCAATTCTATTTCTTCATAAACCTACTGATTCATAATTTAATAAAATTATACAATTAAGATTTAAGTCCATAAAAGGTTATTTGAGATTATTTATAAAATTAATTAGAAGATGAGATTAATTGAAAATGAACCCTCCCCTAAATAACAGGGTGACCTGCGCTACCCTTGTCTCACCCACAAGGTGGCCTGCACCACCCTTTTCTAAAAGTGAATATGGCTTGCGCCATATGTTAATAATAGTGATGGTTGTCCCACCAATCAGGTGGCCTGCTCCATAGAGGACATGGCTTGCGCCATGGATGGGTCTCCCACATTGGGTGGCCTACGCCACCCCTAAAATACATAAATTAATTTTTCGTCCCAAATTAATTTTTTTGCCAGAATCGACAAATTCACATCGACATGCATCAAATTAATTTAACAATAAAACTCAACAACATCGGTTAATCAAATTCCACATACAACATTATTCCATCAATTTCACAACCACAAGATCGACCAAATCAACTACGGACAACACAAAATCATACAATCCCAAACATGCATACTAATCATCATAATCCTGATTATAGAGTTCGAACCCCACCCTTACCTTAAATCGATGGCCGCTCGAATCTCTGATTGGCTTTCCGTTTTGACTTTCCGACGACGACTTCTCGTAACCGTTTTTCTCCATTTTTTCCCGTTCTCCAATTTTTCTCGTTCCTCTTTTTCTCAACTTCTTCTCATCTTGACTAATTCTTCTTTTATTTTCTTTTTATTAAAATAATAATCCAATATAATAATCAACTAATGGGCCTTAACACTACACCCCCTTTAATTGTTGTTTCCGACGAAATCAAGCCCATTGACCAACATGCTCCAATAATCAATAATATCACTTATAATATTTATTTTCTCGACTTTTCGACTTAATATTCCGACTTAATGACTTAATTTACCACAACGCCAACTCAACCGAATAATAATTCACAAATAAATACTTATTTACGACTTAATCGATTAACTTCTGATATTATCAACCAAATGGTCCAAACAATTCTAACAACATATCCAACAATACTCGAAGAATATTTCATATCGTATTCCACAACTTATATCAACTTAATTAATTAAATTCGACTTAAACCAACTTATAATTATCAACATAATATTTCAATATTTTGGAAATCAACATAAATCAACGCGACTTAACACAACATACCACAATTATATTTAATTAAATAATTAATTAAATAAATAGGCGTTACATGTACAATCCGGAAAATGTGAGTCAATATGTTCAAAGTATGAAGGATATTGTCTTGTACAATTGTCATTATGTATCAATTTGACCTTTTTAGGGGCACCCTTTATTTTTACTGGTTCTGACGGTGGTTTCAAATTTATTGTTTATAGATATGAAATCTTCTTCAGCTGCTCTTTGACGTACAATTTCATGATATCATCAACTTTCAAAAATATCTCTTTGATTACTTCTATTTGGTCATAATAGTTGTAGTTGATTTAACATCCTTCATCACACCATCATCATCATTATCAAATCAAAGTCTATTCTAATGAGTGTAAACTTCATTTGTACATATTAGTTTATCAAACTTCATCTTCTTTGAAATTAAAAAGCACATGGAAGACCGCACCTCTTCCTAACTGTATAACCACACTTTGAGCTATTTGAACCTATTTTATCTGTTCACTTTGCTTCTTGAAAAATAAAATTCAATCTCGCTTGAGATATGTTGCCAACCAATTGTGAATAAAGGATGTTGTCTTTGAATCAATGTTATAAAATAGTAATGATCTGACCAAAAGATGTTTTTATCTCATTATGTTGGGTTTGGAGCAATTGGTTCACGATATCCAAATCTCCACAAAAATAAAATTTATTGTTTCCCAACCAATTCTTCAGTGTAGTATGTGTAGATTCAACTCGTTTAGTTATTGTAATGCCAAAGTGTCTAGCATGATCGGTCCATGCACAAAAGATTTTCTCATTCACCTGGTCCAACACACCCTCCTGAAATGTATTACAGATTCAACATATAACCCTTCTTGGAAGAATTTATTATACCATCTCATGCATCCATTATCTTTTCCAACACCACACAAGGTTTGACCATTTTTCCATCTTCACCCTTGATTTATTTGGTGCCTTCTGCAGGTTTTAGTCGACTTATCATATTTTTGGTTATGTGATACTTACTAAGTAATCCATACGATGTAGGAAACACCATTGCAACCGAATTCATCAATGCGACATCAAGATCGCTGACAATTACATTTGACATATTTTCTTGGTGCTTTAAACACAATCTTGCACATTTCCAAAGCATATGTAACATTTTCCTATTTTTCGGATTCCAAAAATGTAAAATCGACTGAAAAACTGATCTTCATATAAATAACACCAATAATTTCCAGGAGTGAAAGTATACTCTTGTTTGTTTTGTAAGTTAAATCAGTTATGAGCATAATGGGGAATGCGTTGAACAACTTGATGGAATCAGAATAAGTCTAAAATATATCTCGAACAATGACTTTATCTTCACATACTCTATGCCTAAAAACATAGTGGTCATCCTCCAAAAACTTCAAGAATTATTGCATTTTAGATCTTAGACCTCTTACTATCTTATTGTTTCGGATACATACATTGTATACTTATTTACTTTTCAAAAATATTAAATATTCTCACAATCAAATAATCATTTTTGTGTGCTAACATTTGTAACAAAAAAAAATCATTATAATTTTTTCAATGGTTTATCATCTTCAAACATTTGACAAATTCATTTCCTAAAAAACACCATAAATTTGGTGTAATGTGAAATTATAGAAATATTTTAAGAAAACAAACAAATCAAAGCAAGTGAGAAACTAGATGCTTTATAGCCTATCTGATAGATAATTGAATCTCATGCATATGATTAAATTATATTTGTAGCCGGATAGATAATCAAGGATATGTTTGTTTCAGCTTTAAGAAAATGAATTTTTTTCTTTTTATTTTGAAAAATAGATTTTATAAAATAGTTTTTTAAAATATTACATGTTTTTTTATATTTGTTGTTTCTAAATTGAAAGACTAACTTTGACATCCTATAACATAAACTTACATCATTGAAAATCAAAAGTTAGTTGAAATTGCAATTTTTTCAAAATATTGTATTTCAAAAATGATTTTTATGAAAATCTATTTGAAATAGCTTCAAAATTAAGTGATTTTTTGAAATTTTGATATCCAATTTTTTTTCTTCATAAAATGATAAAATATCTAAAATAGCATTTTAAAATAACTATTTAAACCAAATTTTCATTTGAAGTTTTTATGAAAAGTTTCTTTATAAATTTTTTTCCAGAAAATTATATTACACTATAAAATTCATTAAAAAAAAAAACAAACGGACATATGGATCTGATTAAATTATATTTTAACCTATTGCGATTGCTTGTAGAATAAAAAAACATTTCCTTCCTTCCTTGAGAATCCATTGAATGTATAAACATATATCTATCCTGAGGAACACTAAATGAAATGATAATAGTATAATAATGTGAAAACAAGAAGTACCATGATTGTCGTCAAAGAACAAAAAATAAAATAAAAGGTGCTTTATTTACATGTAATTTATAAACTTAGTTAAACATATACATTCCCATATAGGCTTTTTAAGGGTATGGACAAAATGTATGAAGGACATGCACTAGAACATGATGATACAAAATTTATTTTGTTGACTTTGATTGTTATACACAGTCCAAAGAAAAAGAAAAAGAATAGATTTATTGGTAAGAGTTAGTTTGCTAGTCGGTAACTGAATGATTGGTAGCCTAATTGTACTTGTAATACTTTAAGTGCTTTCTCCATTTTTCTATAAATTCTCTTTCCTATAAGTTGCCTACGGTTTCTCAACGACAACTCTTCATATTCCTTATATAGTAATGCTCAAGTTTTCAAAAAGTTTTATAACCTTTTTTCAGTATATTCAAATGTGAATGCGTCTTTTTATGTTTGACTTTGTTTATATAAACAAACGGCTAACCGCATAAACTTTAATTATATAGAGCAATGAAATTTGTATATTTTTACATCTTGTACCATATGATATGAGTTACACTAGGGGTGGCAATTGAATCCATTAACACAAAATTCATCCAATCCATCCATTAAAAAATCCATCCAATCCATCCACATATAAAAAATTAGTTAATGGATTGGATTAAATCCATCAATTTATATTAATGGATTGATCCAATCCATCCAATATATTTTAATGATCCAATGAATTACTTTTATATCTATGAGATATATATTTTTTTAAATGTATTTTTCTTTTAAATGATTTTATTTCCGAAAAAAAACTTATTTTTAGAAAATTTTAAAAAATATTTGATTTTTGAAAATTACAAAAAAAAGTTGTTTTTTACCGAAAAAAAATGATTTTTTTTCAAAATTACAAAAAATTAAAATTTCCAAAAATACAAAAAAACCCAAATTTTTTCCAAAAATAAAAATTTTTGATTTTTTAGAAAATACAAAAATTCAGTTTTTTTTCCGAAAAAAATCGATTTATTTTCGAAAATACAAAAAAAAAATTTAAAAATATAAAAAAAAACTATTTTTTTTCAAAAACTAAAAAAAATTGATTTTTTAGAAAATACAAAAAAGTCGATTTTTTCCAAAAAAAAAAAACGATTTTTTTATGTAAATACAAAAAATCAAAATTTTAAAAAATACAAAAAAAAACCGATTTTTTCCAAAAATAAAATTATCGATTTTTTGGAAAATACAAAAAAGTCGATTTTTTCCAAAAAAAATATTTTTTTTTTCTTTCGAAAATACAAAAACGTATTATACTAATAATACTAAATTATTATTATTAAATATTTTTTGGTCCCTATAAATATCTTAATTTTCATTTTTAGTACTTATTAAAAAAAATAATATATTTTAGTCCTTACAAATTTTGTATGCATACAATTTTAGTCCTTGTTGTTTTCTAAAATTTTGAAAAACTGTTTAATTACTCTTAACCTTTTAAATTTTTGAAAAATATTTTTCATCCATGTTTAGAATACTATAAAATATTTATGTAATAAATTTTAGAATTTTTTAAAATGCGAAGAATTAAATATGAATTTTTAAAATTTTAAGATATAATGATAATAGTAATGAAAACTTCGACTTAGAAATAAATAAAAAATTCGAGAAACTTTTTATAACATTCTAAAAATGTCTGCAAAATAATCATTTAAAAATACACATTGGTTTAACATGAGAGACTAAAACTACGTGCATAATAATTTTATAGGATTTAAAATATATTATTTTTTTAATATGGACTAAAAATGAAAATTGAGATATTTATAGGAACTAAATACATATTTAACCATTATTATTATTATTAAATGTTAATGTGAGGTTACACATTTGTCTATATGGGTGAAGTTATATGAGTAAAACTCCACTATTCTACGTTCTAAGTCATACCGTACATTTAAACAAAAAATCAAAATAATCATACTGTACATATAAACAAAATAAAAAAACGAAATTCCATATATACATATATTAAACATATAATAGTCATATTGGACATAAAAATAAAAAAAACGATTTTTTTTTCAAAAAATAAAAATATTGATTTTTTGAAAAATACAAAGTCTTCCGGAAAAAAATTAGTTTTTTTTCGAAAATACAAACAATCTTGAAAATACAAAAAAACAACGATTTGTTTGAAAAATAAAAATATCGGTTTTTTTGAAAAATACAAAAAAGTCGATTTTTTTCGAAAATATAAAAAAAGTCTATTTTTTTTAAATAAAAAAAATTGATTTTTTTTTTCCGAAAATTAAAAATAATTTTGTGGATGGATGTATATCCATCCATTAAACATATTTTAATGGATGGATTGGATTGATTTTTTTTTCTTAATGGATGAATTGGATTGGATAATTTAAAGAAAACTTTGATGGATTGTTAATGGACTAATGGATTGTTTTGATCCATCCATTAACAATCCAATCCATATCCATCAAATCCATCCATTTTGCCACCCCTAAGTTACACGTCCCGTAATGAAATGCATTATTTTTTTTCCTTTCTTATTTGTAAGGAGTGAATGAATTGCAATATGTGAGTATTTATACTCGACTACTTGTTTTAAGAGTTACTGAAAAGACCGGTTCTGATGCATGAATCTGGATACAGACTTTGACTTAATAGTGGGAGCTAGTGAAGTGATTCACCCCCATAATAGGCATTGCAGGTAACCTAGATTTACCTGTGAAACTTTGGATGATTTCAGTTACTCCCATAATCCCATAATACTTGGCTAGACAAGTTCTTCCATAAATTATGTCGGGAAGTATTGGGTTGGGTTGGATCATGTCTTCACGAGAAATCCTGCCACCCCCTACTCATATTTAGTATCCTTATTTTTTCAATATTCTCATTTCACCCCTGGTATTATTTATATAAAAATTATATTTTGAATCCAAAAATTATTTCTGAAAATAACGAAATTTTCGGTAGTCAATTTTGAAATTCCGGTAGTTTTTGTCGTCAACAAAATCTCCGGTAGTTATAACTTCAAATTACCGGTAAATAATACAGGATATTTCAAAATCACCGGTAAAAAATACCGGTAATTTCAAAAAAATCGGTATCAATTTCCACGAAAATACCGAGAATTCCAAATGTCTGGTATACCGAGAATTTCAGTTTTACATGAAATTTCTAGTAACATGACAAAGTCTTCAAAAGTACTTGCCATTTGTGCTCCGGAACCGTCAGGATCGTCCACCGATTCGTGTAGCGATTACACTCAGTTCTTCACTACAGACAAAATATTTATTATACCTATAATAATATAATTTCGTTTGATTTCATGTTTTGTGTTATTATAACTTGTTATGTTTTTCATCGACAAATTTTTTAGAGCCGAGCCGACGTATTAGTTTGGGCACATAATATTGGAAATAAACATGGTATTATAGTTGTCACAACTCGTTTTGATAGTGCAACTGGCAAGCGAGGAAGGAAGGATAAATTGATAATGGGTTGTGAGACAAGAGAAAATTATAAAAGGAAAAAGTATGAAAATAGTCATTCATCGAAGAAGGATGGTCTCGCTAATATGAAAGTGAAATGTCCCTTATGTCTGAGGTCTTCGTCAAGTGGTATTGGTTGGAGGGTGAGCGTTATGTGTGAGTTTCACAATCATAGACTAAGTCAGGATTTATCAGGGCATGGCATATTGGACTGTCTAAAACCTTAAGAGAAACAATTTGTGAATGACATGACAAAGTATAACATGCCTCCGAGACATATAGTTGCCGCGTTGAAAGACAAAGATCCAAAAAACCTCACGAGTGTCGAGCAAGTATATAAAGCTGGATCTACGTACCATGAAAGCAAGAGAGGTTCATTGACGAAAATGCAAATGCTGTTGAACAAGAAATAGGGAAGACTCAAATGTTGTTGCTGATATTTTCTGGACACATCCTGATTTAGTGAAGCTGTTGAATATGTTTAATTTGGTTTTGATTTTTGATTGCACATACAAGACTAATAGGTACCAGTTACTGCTGCTTGATATTGTTGGCGTTACGTCAACAAAGTTGACATTTTCAGTAGGGTTTGCCTACTTGGAACACGAAAGGGAGGATAATTTCGAATGGGAAATGGAGAAGCTGAAAGAGTTGTTTTTTCTGAGAAATTGCTACCAAATATCGTTATGAAGGAAAGAGAACTTGCCTTAATGAATGCACTTGAAGATGTGTTTCCTAATTCAACACATCTGTTATGTGTGTTCCACATTTCTAAGAATGTTAGCATGAAATGTAAGGAATATGTTAAATCAGAAAGACATGAACATGTCATGGAGCTGTGGAGCAACATCATGTATGCTAACAGAGAGAGTGAATATCGCATTCACTTGAAGCACTTTGAGACAGTTTGTGTTGATATACCTTTGTTTGTTAACTATGTGAAAGTAACATGGTTGACAGTGTATAAAGAAAGGTTTGTTTCTACATGGAAAAACAGAGTTACTCATATGGGAAACACAACAACAAACAGGTATACCGACATCTTATTTGATTTAATTAATTAAGATATTGATGTATAATTGTGCTTTATTTATTGCGGTTTAGGGTGGAGTCTGCGCATTGGAGACTAAAAAATATGTTGTCACATAGTCGGGGAGATTTATGTCACAATTGGGATGTTGTTAACACCATGTTGAAGTTGTAGTTAGGCCCAATTAGAGCTTCGTTTGAAAAGAGTATTGTGAACATTGAGCATCGGTATAACACTCCATTCTACACCAACTTGCATGGTTTTGTGTCAAAGCAATGTATACAATACATAGGGAAGGAGCTAGAACGGGTCAAATTTGTTGGTATAAACAAGGATATGCGTGGTTGCTTCATTATAACTACACATGGTTTACCTTGTGCGTGTCAACTTGCTGGTTTTCAGATACAAGGCATGTCTATTCCTTTAGAAGAAATTGATGTCTTCTGGAAGAAATTACACATTCAAGAGCATACTGACGGACCAGAGGATAATGAATCAAAGATGGATTTAGACGTAGAATGTGAGGATTTGAAGACATATTTCAATTCTTTGGATATTGTAGGTCAAAGGGTGTTGAAGAAGAAAATCAGAGAACTAACTTATCCAGCCATGTCTTCTATGCGTCCACCACTGGTGAAGTACAAGCCGAAGCGAGGAATTAAAAAGAGCAGAAAGGGTGAAAAGAGTGATGTGCGTTGTGAACCCTCACAGTGGGAGTATGATGACGTTTCGCAGGGGAGTCAAACTACTAATACATCATGTACAAAACCAATAGGAAGTCAACACTCTAGTCAATCGTCCTCTGTATCTTCTAAGTACAAATACTTGTCTCAGTTTCCTCGGTTCATGTATTCATGCATTGATGACATAATTGATGTGGGTGAAGATGGAAATTGTGGTTTTCGGGTTGTTGCAACATTACTTGGATGGGGTGAAGAGTTTTGGGAGTTATTTCAGACTCAGTTGGATGCTCAAATTTATCAACAAGCAAAATTGTTTTCCAAACTATTTTATGACACCGTGGATGTGGTTCGAAGTTCCTTAAAAGTAACACACTTGGGTGCACATGATAGAGATAAATGGATGTCGATTCCTGATATGGGTTATCCTATTGCGAACCAGTACAGTTTGGTTTTTGTCTCCCTTTCAATGGAACTTAACTAAACCTTCTTCCCTCTTACCATAACTCCACCTATGTTTGCAAGTAGGCATAAAGAGATTATTATTGGATTTGTAAACAAAAATCATTAGGTTAAGGTAAAACTAAAACCTGATAGTCCTTTACCTCCAGTCACAACTTGGTGGAGAGAGAACTATACTGAAGAGGCAAGAGCCTGGGAAACAACATATGTAGGACAGGTTAGACACTGAGAGGACGAAATTAAGAAGTCAAAGTAGTTTTATATGTAGTCTTGTTGATGTTATGTATTTTTTTCCGTTGAAAATCACCTATAATTTATATGTATCCTTGTTGATGTTCTTGTTGATCATGCACTATAAGAAAAAAGAAATGGAAATTACAGGTTTTTCACTTTTTTCCAAGTTCTAGACTGTTACCGGGAATTTTATTTTACTTGAAATTCCCGGTATACCGGATATTTCAAATTCCCGGTAAGTTCAATTTCTTGCAAGATCCAAAAGACCAGTACATTTATACCGGTAATTTGAAAATTTCTGGTAGAATCTACCGGTATTTTTGAAATATCCGGTACAACAAAAAATTCTAGGAAAACGCCTAACAAATCAACAAAATATCCGGTATTGGTCGAAATATCCGGTATTCGCCCAAAAATTTCAAAATATCGGCGTAAATGGCATGGGTAAAATGAACTATTTGCCTATGATGGTGGGTGGAACGGTGATGTGATTAAGGTAAGACATCACAACCAACAACCCCTCAACAATGAGGTCTGGAAGGCCAACGTGGTAAGATAAGTGACTATGGTCCAAAATTCCTCAAGCGTGATACTTGGAAGAATGGTATAGTTTTAGTGAGTTTGTTGATGCAAATGGACAAACTTTGCTTTTTGGGGCATGGTGTTCCACAAAAATTGACTGTGACTCATACATGAATGACTATTGGATTTTGGAAGGGTTAGTGCATTTAATGTTGTATAATTATGAACTTGTTTTTGGAAGGATCAATCGATCCAAGCCATTAATCCATTTGCATGCTTGCAATACGAACTATTAATGTTGTATCCTTGTAATGATGCTTATGATCATAGTGGTTGCGTGATGATGCCTTACTAGGTCTAGAACCTTGTAGAATTAGGGATGTTTGAGATATATGATTGTAGTTCTAGTAGCTCTAGTTTCAATAAGTGTAGAAATAATGCCTTTGTATTCCCCTATTCTTTCAAAGGACATGAAGGATCATAAATGGTGATTACAAGAACTAACCATTTCAATGGTAGGTTTGAAAATAATCACTTTGTCTATAATAGTGAGTCCATGGTGACCTTGTTATGTAAGGGCTTATATATATCCACCATTGGAAATAAAGGCAATGTCACATTGGAGTCATGAAATGAGAGAGATATGGCCAATATAAGGATTCCTTGGGGATTAGGGGTGAGTTATTCTACATTATACTCTTGTTGTTTATGACATGTGAGTGGGGATTCTGGCCCTCGTATTTGAGTCTAAGGTCCTATCGCGATGCGAAAAATGTTTGAGACATGCTCAAAATCAATGAAGTCGTCATCAAAGTTTATTTGAAAAGGGAAAACATTGATAAAACCATTAAATAACAAAAAGAGAGTCTTCACAACCAAATTTGGGTTTGAGAGTATATTATGCGCAAGCAATGTGTTAACACCCTACGACATAAGTTTATGAAAACGTCTCCCTCTAGTTAATTTTGAAAAAAATAATGTCGTTAACCTTATCATATTGATTGTTCCTCCTACGTATCTCTCGGTGTTATGGAGAATTCAAATCTATGTAGTTCCTGGTAAAATTATCTTGTGTGTCTGTTGGTTTTATAGAAACATGTTTTGATCGTGTTAGACCCTAAAAATGTTGTTTGTTGGTCATGGCAGTGCCAATAAAAACTTTTTTATATATTGCGTTAGACCAGAGAAAACATTGTTCATAGGTTGATTGTGATTGTTTTTTTAGGAGAAAGAAAAATTCCAGAACAAGTAAGCATTACAAATTGTGTCTGAACATTTGAGGATAAAAGAGATGTACATCCAATTAATCATTTTTTTAATCCAACTTTTTTTGTAAAGGAAAAGATTTAACAAAAATCGAGTTATAGTATCTTAAAGAAATACAACGTATGGCTTGTGTCAGAGCACTTGGAGATAAAATGGATACATATTCAATAAATCCTTTTTCAATTCGATAAAAGAATGAACTCAAAATAACCAAGTTAGTAATTAATTTTTTTTAAGGAAGACAAGCGTTCAAATAAGAAACTTGTGTGACTTGTGTCCGAAAACTCGAGGATAAAAGGGATGCACATCCAATTAATCCCTTTTAATCCAACTTTGGTTTATAAAAAAAAGATTAAAATGACATAGTCATTATCTTATATTATTTGATCATATCTTGAGTTTCGTAATTCTGACTGAGGTCAGACCAGCGGAAAATGAAAGCTTACAAAAAGAGCTAGCTTGTCCCAAGATAAAAGAAAAAATAGTAAAGGTAAGGAAAAAATTTCCATGGGAAGAACACAATGAGTTTTATATGTTGTGATCATTCTATGCCATTAGTTATCATTCTAAACATGTAGCTATGAAGCATTTAAAGATTAATTCATACAACTAACATCAATAGCAATAACACATCATATTTAAGAGTATAGAAACATATAAGAACAAGAACTCAACAACACATAAAATAATAAAAATGCAAGATGTGAAAAAAGAGGTTGCCAGTAATGAAACCTTTGGAGATGAAATATGTTGATGTTATTTGCAAGACCAATAAACGACTTCTTCCTTCGACTCTCACAATAAAACAAACTATATTTCTGTTTGAATTTTTTTATCACTTCTTTATATAAAAAATCTCTCTTTTTTCTCATAAAAAACCTCTATTTATAGTGGAATGTTAGGGTTTTGGACGGGGATGGAGACAAAAAATGTTATGGCTTGAGATAGTGTTGGCAGATGAAGAAATGTAGGTTTGGGAGAAGTGAAAATGATGTCAATATTGTTGCTTAAGTCATTTAGCCTGAATCATTTAAGAAAACAGATGAAGCCCTAAAATGGCAAGGAAAAAAATGGTAAATGAGAAAGTGAAAGAAGCTTAACACCAAAGAGGAATATTCCTTGGTTAATGATGAAATTTAACCTTTGTAATATAATCTCCCTCTCAAGATGCCTTTAAGAATATTTCATTTTCTTAGTTGGAAAAATATTCTTTCACGTTTCTTCTTGATGTTGATGTCTCTCATCCTCTTATTTGTTCAAGTATGAAGACATTTCTTCTTCCTTGTCATTCCTTGAACAAGAGGATCCTTCATTTGATGTTGAATCTTTCAAGGATCTTTCAACTATTGATTATGTTTTTTCGAAGAATTACACATTGAAATTCTGGTATGACAGACTCAAATGTCAAATATGATGTTGAGACATCTTATCTGTTACATATAAACATGGCAAGGCATACACAACAATATTTAAAAATTCCGATATATCAGATTGAAACATTCTTCAAGATGTTTAAACATCTGATATGACATTCAACACATTTATTGCATAAAATAAACTTAAAGTTGTAAAGAACACATTCAAGTTGTTAACCCAGTTCAATGCTAACTCATCTACTCAGGGGGATACTAAGCCATGAAGGAAATCCACTATGTAGTATCAATTCAAAGACTTCTCAGCAAACACTTACATTTTACAGTCTTCTCACTTAATCACTACCCGTGTAACTTCTACTTAGGAACTCCTGAATATGAGAAACTCATCCTCACTTCCAATCACCTCAGTGATGTCTCACAGTCCTCAACAGTCAGTTGTTGATATTAACGTCTCTTTACCTACACAACAATCCAAAACGATAAGTCACACTTCCATGATTACAACTTAACCTTGCTTAGCAGCTTTAGTTAAGTATAATACTTCTCTTGCTTAGCAGCTTCGAGAATCACAATAAAACATCCACAACAGGGTTCCTTGTTGCGCACGGCTGTCACAAGAACACAACCCTAATGATATATACATTTTGGTTGGTTGGTTGGTTCTAAACTAGGTTACAAGGTTTCTTTTATAACCTATTCCCAACTGGATTTGGGCCTAAACAATCACAACAATAACTACTACAAATATGCATAAAAATCTACTACAAATATACAAAAAGATCTTCAAATATAAAAACTCCTAAAATATCTCTAAATATAGAAACTCTATATTTTTCAATATTTGTCTTCAATTTAAATTTGAGTCTTCAAGATCTTTTACATCAGCCCCATTAGATTGATTTAAATCTTCAATAAATTTTGTTTTTGTTGAAACCAAAACAGAAACTTCAATTCATCTTCAGCAGTTCATGATGACGAATGAACTGTCTTGACATCTTCTTCGACATGTTGATCCAGATGTTGAAACATTTCAACACAACATGTTTGGCGCACACAAAAGTATTCTTTGCTTTATGTATTCTTTATTTGCAAAGATCATGTACATATACACTGCTGCTATATTTGTTTTACAAAATTAATGCCAACCTAAAAATACAACACTTACAATCTCCCTCTTTGGCAAATTTTTGCTAAAACAAATAATAAAAATAATACATTAATCTTCAGCAGCAAAAGCAAAATTGGAAACAACAACCTTTTCTTGATCATGTTAGGACATGTTGCTTGACATCTTCCACATTGGCCTATCTCTTCTTTCAGTGGAAATAACAGTGGACAAGAAGTAGAAAGTCCTCCTGAACTCTGAGAAATACCTCCTGAACTCTGAGCAAAAAGTCTAGAACTCTTGAAAGAGCAGACCCACTAATACCCATATCCATTCAGGTCCCCAGAGACATCCCTCTTTAGAGAGACCAATGGTTTCATAAGAGAACAAGCTATTCATTCTCTTATGGAACTCAAAACACAAGTCACAATTGTGTTCACAACTCAGGACACAAGTTAGAAAGACAAGCTACAATATCCATCTTGACATCTCTAGCTACTCCACAGGCCACACACATATAACACATCCAATACAAACATTGGAACACAAACTCCAACCTCATCACAACACCAGACACAATATCAGTCTTTCTCTCCCCCTTTTTAGCCAAAAATTGGCAAAACAACCCACACAATGCCAAACCCATGCATTACTCTCCCAGAAACATACGAACCCCATCAGAAGGAAGAGGAATGAAAAATACACTGGCTGAAAGAGAAGGGATGCCCTCTATAAATAGGAAAAAACTAACCATGAAAGTAACGATGATGTTTTGAAAAGCAGATGCATTCTCAGTCAAGACTCATTATTTTAGGCGCAAAAGCTTATTCACCACATAAAGTGAACCGACCAAAACAAGCTTTGTATAAGCACGTGTTTCACACCTGTACCCTCCACACAACAAACCTGGTCATCCTCAACTCACATGTTCTAAAACATGTTCTGACAACCCACTACAACATTGTCCACATCTCATGTAGATTCCAACATAACCTACAGATAGCAGTCTTATACCACATAATCTTTTGGACACACATGGACACTCTTCATCTGGATCACAAGGATATGCATACCACAACCACTAAGTAATAAAAATTAATCAGGAAAACATACTTAGTAGCACATGTCACAACATGATGTGTAACATCACAAAACCTGGTTAAGGTACAACTCCCTCTTAACTTCACAAAATCAGCTGCACAGAATTGTAACAAACTCCCCCTGTCCAGGATACTCCATGCTTCTCTGCACTTTGATGAAAGGAAAACATAAGACGCATCTTCATGTCTTCAAGAGCTCACCCTCTGTTTAATTCCCAATTTAACACATTCACTACTTGTACCAAAGCATACCTGATCCCTTCTTGGTTTGTTGCTACCACCAACTACACATGCTAAACATTTTTTAGCATGCAGGTTCTTGACACAAAGCCTTCACACACCAGAGGCCATACAATCCAGATAAAGCACATCCAAACTAATTCTGACATTAGAATGAATGTCCACAAACAGACTTCAAAGCAATCAATACCTGATCTACTTCAGTCTTTTCTACATGTTTCTTCCAATACAGATCATCTACTTCATCATTGTCCCATATGATTAGGTAGTCTAAGAATAGAAACCATGTAGACTAATGCCCAGGATAATGCACTAACACCTAGTTAGAACATTTTCCACACACTAAGACCTTATCACCATGATCCTAGATGTGCTCCACCAACCGGACTTACTATAACATAGTAATCCAATAACTGAAAATCTTCAACTGCACTGTGCCACCAGCTTGAATCAGAAATCCAAAAAGAGAGATAAACTCTCATGCACATTCAAGAAGAAAAAATCTCCTTGAGTCTCCAACTCATCTCTCTTCTTCCCAAAAGCAATTTGTTACAAGACAATCCTCAAGAACAACCAGCTGCCACACTCTGATTATCTTGATTCTTCGAATCCAATATAGAGATAAACCAATTGCCACAATTTGATCACCTCCTTTATGAATCCTCATATGAAAAAGCCAACTGCCACACTTGTCTTTTTCACGTTTATAAAAAATCTTCCAAAGATATCCTAATTAATAAAGTTGTTCTTCGGCAAGTTGTCAAGATAACAATCATTTTGAAGCAATCAATCCCTGTAGATCATTCTATCTTAAATTGATGTGCCACTCCACCAATTAGATTCTGATGTTGAACTAGATGTTTGAACATTGTTAGTCCACATCTAGCTGTTAAATTCAGTTCTTTCTTCTGCCACTTGACAGAACCTCATTCCTTTACAGAACAAGAGTTTCATGCTCTCATAGACTTGATTCATCAACCAAGTTTGAGTAAACAACCTCCATTTTGTTGGTTTTGTAGAAAATCCTACCAATATCACATATTGATGAGAAACTTCCACTATGTAGCTACAAACTTCTCCTTCTGACTTGAGATGTCTTCATACACAATACAGCTCCTGATCAGCTATATCCACATCAGTCAACTCCACCGGTTGACACAACTTGACCTTCATGTACAAGGAGTCTTTCTGAAATAATACTACTTGAAGCAAAAACATCTGTAATTATATAATTTTATTTTTTTAAACTAATTTTATTATTTGTCTCTAAAATCATTCTGACATAAATTATACGATAACGACGGGTACCCATGCGTCTTCACGGGTATTCCATTGTTTCTGACAGTAGCAAAAACACAATTGTCAAATTTAGGTACCATAAAGTTTAAGACACAAATTTAGTTCGTAAATAAGAGCCACATTTAATATCACATGCATATGCATGTGATTAGGTTATATATTTGACCGATTCTAATTGTTTTGTGGGAAAAAACAAATTTCTTTCTTTGAAATCCCTTGATGAGAAAAATATGTATATCTCTACCTTGAGGACAACAAATAATGGGATGATAATAATAAAATAAAATAAAAAGATCCCTGATTGTCGATAAAGGAACAGAAAAATAATTAAACTTAGGTACTTGCATGCATGTAATAAATAGGCACTGAAAATATAGTATACAAAAAACTACAATCAATAGTTTTGAAAGAGTGTGAAAATCTATTTTATAAAGAAAATGTTTTTTAATTGTTAGATTAAACGTAAGAAAAATATTTTTGCTTTGTCCAAATTGCACTGAAAATCAAATTGACATGTAACTAAAACTATTCCCTTGGAAAGTGTTGAAGAAGATGCAATCTGTGGACAAAACTTTTATCAATAATTAAAACAAAACCATATGTTTTCAATGCAATAATAAATTGAAAATAGAGCAGGATCCAGAAACACAAGATATTGACAGTTATCTAAGAAACCAAACACATTGACAGTTAAGTAAGAAACTAAGACCCTAAATATAATATATATAATTAGGGTGGTTCATCATACAGTTTATAGGAAAAAACCAAATTGAATATAATTAAATTATAGTAAAAATTTATTTGAAATCGATTTAATTTATTTAAAATCGAACTGAATTAAAATTATTGGTTTGATATATTATTTAGAAATTCTAAACTGTACTAAATCGTTAAAAGATGATTTTTCTAAACCGAATCATTAAACTATTTTTAAATTAAGAAAAAAAATTAAACTTAATTTTAGAATTTTTAATTTTCAATTTCGATTCGGTTCGATTATAATTTCGATTCGGTTCGTTTATAGTTCAGTATAATTCTAGAACTATTTTATACAATATGATTTAATTCAAAAATTAAATATAGCAGTTTAATTATTTTAACTTCAGTTTGATTCAGTTCAACGATTCAGTTTAATTCATAATTTTTGTTAAAACAAACCTATATACAATCATAATAGTTGATGGTTTGTTAACATTTTATTTAGGGTTAATAGACATCTATCCCCCTGTAATATAGACGTGTTTGATTTACCCCCTTTAAAAAATAAATTTTGGATTACCCTCTTATAGGGTCGGTAGCTCTGGTACTCCTGCAATATAGGGTCGGTAGCTCTGGTACTCCTAGCTCGGCCACCGATTCTCCCCAAGTTGTCGCTCATCCAACTTCCCCGATAACAATACAGGATAACCCTCTTCCCTCCTTCAACTCTCCTCGTTCGAAGCGTCAACGAACAGATGGGTCTCTCGCTCGCTCGGCGGCCGTGGGTGGTATGAATTCGGGCGAACAGGGAAGTTACCTGTTGCCCCCTTGCTACTTGGAGAGGGATTTCTTCGAGTCCGAGGGATCTGTTGTGGTGGCGGCACCCGAGGCGAAGACTTTGCTTAACCTAGATGATACTGCTAGGCAGGCAGATCTGGCCGGGGATATTGATGTCGTCATCCAGGTCATGGAGACGGCTTTGGTGTTGTCCGACACTGCTGTCTCCACCGCTGTGCTGGAGGAAGCGCTCGAGAATACAAGGGTTAAGAAGAACAAGCTCTCCAAGGACCTGTCCGACTACAAGGAGGAGCATAAGCTCCAATAGGGGTTGAGCTTGGAGTTGGAGAAGGCCAAACTTGAGCGGGACACCTTGAAGGAGGAAAACAAAATTTTGAAGGAGCAGGCAGTCGAGCTCAATAAGGCGGCTGAAGAGAATGTGAACCTTCGAGTCCGATTGGCATTGCTGGAAGGTACACTACGTCCTATTGATGACGAGACTGAAGAAGAGCTGGCCCTTTGTACTCGGGGTGAATTGGTCGGTAGGATCCGCTAGCTTTGTCAAGATGTTGTGGTCGTCTTCAAAGAGGGTTTTGACAACGCCACCGACCAACTCAAGGTCGTGAACCCGAGGCTCGTGACCGAAGTGACGACTCACAACAACTGTGTGACCGATGGGGAGATTGTCTGCCCCTTCGTTACTGAGGAGGAGCTGGTAGAGGAGGACGAAGACAACAATGAAGAGGAGTAGCTCCGGGCGGACACCCTTTGTTTTTGAATTTCTGGCCTGCGTGCTTGTTTGTTGTAATGGTCTGCGTTCCTTTTTGTTGTAATGGCATGCGTGCCTTTTTGAATATTGACGGCTTGTGCGCCACTTTTATGTACTTTGGTGGCCGATTTTGGCCGGGTTAAATACTATTTTGTTTGTTGTTTTATTGTGTTCGACTATTTTAAAACTGCTATTTATTTTGAACTTTTTTGTGCTCGACTAGTTGGACTCGTCGGTTTAGGGAACCGACGAGGTGGCGGGTTTTACATCCCCTGTGAATCGGGATTAGGGTCGCGGTTGGAAACCCTAATCTCGGGGCTTGGGCCTTCCCATCGCGATCTGGGTGCCCTACTGACGTGGTACCACAATGTTGGAGCTCGTTTGAGGTGTCTGACATCGGGGAGGTTGTGCTCGCCTTATGTGGGCGTTATCCTCCCTTTCGTTTGGTGACGAAGGTCGTGGCCGTACCTTCCACGCCTTCCTAGATTGTTTTTAGCTGTAGTATTGCTTAAGTTTTTCAGCGTTACAAGTTCGAGCAAGTTCTTCACCTTGTAGGTTTTCCAGATAGTAGACCCCGTTGTCCGTCTTATCTCGGACACAGTATGAGCCTTCCCAGTTGGCAGCTAGCTTGCCTTCTCGTGGGTTTTTATGGTTTCGTCTGAGGACCAGGTTTCCCACCTGGAATTCTCTTTTTATAACTTTCGCATCGTGGCGTAAAGCTATTTTCTATTTAAGGGAGGCTTCCCTTAGGGCTGCCTCAGAGCGAATTTCTTCGACGAGGTCTAGTTCGACTCGTAGTGCTTCGTCGTTCAACTCCTCGTCAAGGGGTGCTTCTGTGCGCCTCGTTGGCTCCCGAAATTCTACGGGATGACCGCCTCGGTACCACATGTTAAACTGAACGGGGTCTCCCCAATCATGGAATGTGACGTTGTGCGATATGCCCAAAGGACGCTATGCAATTCCTCGACCCGTGCCTTTTTCTCCTCGCCGAGTCGACGTTTCAGTCCGCGTAGGATGACCCTGTTGGCCGCCTCGGCTTGACCGTTAATTTGAGGGTGCTCGACAGCCGTGAAATGTTGTTTTGTGCCTAAGCCGACAACAAAGTCTTGGAATCTTTCTTCCGTGAACTGTGTCCCATTGTCGGTGATGAGGACTTGGGGTATGCCAAAGCGTGCAAGAATGTTTCTTTTGAAGAATCGGAGAATGTTTTGTGCCGTTATCTTGGCCAGGGCTTCTACTTAGATCCACTTAGTAAAGTAGTCCACCCCCATGATAAGATATTTGTTTTGGTAGGAGCCGGTCACAAAAGGGCCGAGGATGTCCATCCCCCACCAGGTGAAGGGCCACATAGAGGAGAGCGTCTTTAGTTCGTTGAAGGACGCGAGATGCATGTCGGCATGCCTTTGGCACTTGCCACATTTTTTATGTGTTCTTTAGATTCGTGTTGCATTGTCGGCCAGTAATAGCCTGCTCACAAGGCTTTTCGTGCTAACGACCTTCCACCGAGATGCTGAGCGTTGATCCCCCTGTGTATTTCTCCCAGTATGCCAGGGACCCTTTCCTCCTCGACGCATTTGATGAACAGAATGGAGAATCCCCTTCGGTAGAGTTTTCCCTCGAGGAGAACATACGAGCACACCATTCTCTTGGTCGTGGCCGCCTCTTTGGGGTCCATAGGGAGTTCGTCCCTTGTGAGGTAGTTGTAGATGGGCGTCATCCAGCAGTGAGCGTCGCCAATTGCATTTACTTCGAGCGGGGGAGGTGACCGTTCGATACTTGGACGGGGAAGGATCTCCTTGATCACAGACTTATTTTCGCCCTTCTTCTTCGTTCTCGCTAGATTGGATAGGACGTCCACCCGCATATTGTGCTCGCGGGGGACGTGTTGGACCTCCCATACATCGAATTTTTCGAGTTTTTCCTTCACTAAGGCTTAATATTCGATGATGTTGTCGTTCTTAGCTTGATATTCTCCTCGTACTTGTGATGCCATGATTTGAGAGTCTGTTGATATTTTTACTCGCCCCTAAGTCCTCGACTAATCTTAAACCTGCGAGGAATGCTTCATACTCGGCTTGGTTATTGGAGGTCGGGAAGGCTAATGCCAACGAGACCTCGATCAGAATACCGTCCTTATTTTCGAGGATGATTCCCGCGCCGATACCCGCCGAGCTGGAGGCACCGTCAACAAATATCGTCCACTTGTGGGTGTCGTTGGTTGGGATTCGGCTATGTGTCATTTCTGCGAAGAAGTCAGCCAGGACCTGAGCTTTCAGAGCTTTCCAGCGACCATTTCAGCATTCGACCAACCATGTCTGATCGGTCGAGGAGTTGCTTTATCGGTTGGTCGGTTCAAACTTTAATCGTATGGGCGAGGAAGTAATGTCGTAGTATCCTCGCGGTGTTTATCAAGGCTAAGGATACTTTCTCGATCTGTTGGTACCTGAGCTTAGGGCCATGGAGAGCTTTGCTCGTGAAATAAATAAGTTTTTGCCCCTCGATGGTTTCTCGGACGAGGACAACGCTGACGGCCTCAGTCGCTACAAATATGTATAGGTATAGGGTATCCTTTTCTAGTGGTCGGGACATGATCGGGGTTCGGAGAGTGTTTTTTTCAGGTGGAGTAATGCTTGCTCGTACTTTTTGGTCCACTCGAAGGTGGCCTTATTCATCATCCATTGGTATGTGGCCCCGACGTTCTTTAGCCCGAAGGGCATTACGTCAGGGGTCATGAAGGTCGTGTGTCTCTTGTTTGTGTCCGACATAGGGATTTGGTTGTATCCACTATATGCATCCATAAAAGACAAGAGTTTGAAACCTGCAGAGTTGTCGACCAGTTTATCTATGTTAGGCAGAGGAAAAACATCTTTGGGACAAACCCTATTGAGATCAGTATAGTCAACACACATACACCATTTTCCATTATTTTTGTTAACGAGGACTACATTAGAGAGCTAGGTTGTGTACTGGGCTTCAGAAATAAAATTTGCCTCTAAGAAGTCTTTTACAGCTCGCTCAGTAGCCTCCGCTTTCTCGAGAGACTGTTTGCGCCTATGCTGTGCCACATGCTTAACTTCCCGGTCTAAAGCTAACTGATGATAGGCGACCTCGGGGTTGAGCCCGGGCATCTCTGCGGCACTCCATGCGAAGAGGTATGTGTTCTCCTTGAGGCAAATTACGAGTTTCTCCCTTGTTTCTGCGGGCAGCCCCGTGCATATCTTCACAGCTCTGTCGGGGTTGTTGTCCAGGGGAATGAGCTCGAAATCTCCGTCTAGGACCGGGCGGAATGGATGGGTCAGGGTTTTCCCGTGGATGGGGTCCTGTGCTTCCGTGTCTTCCTCGAGGTCTATGGTGTTGATTCCCTGAGGGGGAGGCTGCTCTTCGACCCAAGGCTTCTTGTTATTCTTGGTGTTGATTATGGCTTGTCCTTTTACTACAATGTCATAACATCTTCGAGCGGCCTCGATGTCACCATGGATTGTGACTACGCGGCCCAGTTTGGTGTTGTACTTCATCTTCAGATGGACGGTGGCGGGGACTGCAGTCAATTGGGCCAGAGTTGGGCGGCCGAGAATGCAGTTGTAAAGGGAGAGGCACTTTATCACCAGAAATTGGACTTTGACCTCTCTGGCCGTTTCTTGTTCTCCGAAGGTGACGATGAGTTCGACATACCCTTACGATTTCGTGGTGGCCCCATTAAATCCTTGAAGGTAGGACCTGACGTATGGGGACAAATTAGTTATGTCCAGCTTGAGATTCTTGAATAGGTGGACGTACATGATGTTCACCGAACTACCTTGGTCGACCAGGATGCGTCGAACGTCGAAGTGTTCCATCTTGGACCTTATTAGTATGGGGATTTTGGAATTAGGGGAGCCGCCCGACAGTTCTTCGAGGAAGAAATATATTGGGTTGGACTTTCCTCGGTATTTCGTTAGTGTTACCAACTGTTCGGGCACGGTTAGTAGGAGTTCGTCGAACTTGCGTTTCACTGAGATGACAACATTTTCATTGTTCATCCCTCCTCCTGATATAACGAGAGCTGTTGGGAAGTCTTCCCAGGGACTAAGATCCGCGATTCGTTCCCCTAGCCCCGAGTCGGGGAGATGGAAGTCCTTCGGGCGTGGTACGCATATGGCAACTTGATATGAGGAGTCACCGGGCGGTGTGTCTTTGCGAGCTCTCTTTGTCTCTTGCTCCTCGTGCTGGGGAGTTTCGTTCCTCTTGGTGTACTCTTTGAGATGGCCTTCCTTAATCAGGATCTCAATTGGGTCTTTCATATGGACGTAGTCTTCGGTCACATGTCTATGACTTCTATGAAAACGACAATACTTAGACATGTCGGTATGGGGCTTGGGGAACCTTACCCTGTCATGTTTAAACTCGGAATTGATGCACTCGGAGAGGATGCGTTTACGGGGAGCTGTTAGCAACGTGTATTCGCTATAACGGCCCGCGGGCCCCCTTCACGGGTCTCACGGGGTTTCTCCTCCCTCTGCTTGTCCCCATTGCGGAGGGGGGCGTTGGGGTCCTCGCGCTTGGGGTGATCGGTTTCACCGGTATTGCGGTTATTCTGAGTATTGTGGGCAACCTGTTTTTCTTCATATCTGATGAGTTCGCTTCCGGGAAGGAGTCCCCTCTCGAGGAGATATTTCTTCATGTGCACTGTAGTGTCTACCTCGATAGCTTCTTGGTTGAACCACTCGATGTACGAGCGCAGTGTCTCATTCTTCCTCTGCATTATAACTTCAAGGGTTGCCTCAGTTTTGGGATGACGTCGGGAGGCTGTGAAGTGCCTATTGAATGTGGATTTCATGACTCTCCAGGATATGATGGACTATGGGGCCAAAATTTTATATAAGGCCATGGCTCCTTTCCTGAGAGTTGTTGAAAATAGTCTGTATTTGAGATGCCCGGTGATGTCATTGCGATAGTCGAGCATATTATTAATGTTGTCGACGTGATCATCAAGGTCAGTGGTCCTGTCGTAGATGGCCAAGTGTGGGGGTTTCTCCATGCCTTTAGGGAGTGGGGCCTCCATAATTGCTCGCGAGAGCGGGCAATGCGGGTCTTCCTCATCACTTCTCAACAGGGAAAACTCATCGTTTCCAGGATTCTGCTCGCATCGGGGCGAGGTCCTTTATCGATCAGTCTCATGGCATATCCTGGATCTGTTCTTCTTAGGCTCAGAAGAGCGTCTTCCCCGCCGTGGAGGAGAACGTCCTCGTTCCTTTGTAGCTTCTAGACGTTGCTTCTTGTGCTGCGTCCTTCGTCCTTGCTGGGGGTTGTAACACCCTGAATTTGATTATGAGTAATTGATACTTATTTGAGGATATATGATAATTCTGGAAAATAGGTGGTTATGTGGCCCGATGCATTGTGGTGATGTTATTTTAATAATATTAATAATAAGAATAATCATGTAGTATTATTCGAAATTATTGTTTATTATTAGATAATAATAAAAGTGGGGGTATGGAGGTTATGTTGGTCAATTGGGAATATGAGGGGTACTTTTATATAATATGAACAATTAGTGTATTATTATATTAGTATTATTTAATAAAAATATTGAGGAAAAGGGCAAGATGGTCTTTATGAAGAAAGAGTAAGGTTAAGTTGGGAAAAACATAAACTGGGATAATATGTCCAAAGAAGAGAATACGATCAGTTTTCTCATTTTGTTGTTTTCTATCGTGTTTGGAGAAGTGCTCTGAAGAAAGGAAAAGCTCAGAGTCAGGAGGCTGTGGAGAACCCAAGAGAAGAGTGTAAAGCGGCGAAATTCTCTAAGGTATGGGGAGTTTTCATAATCTATGATAAATGTATAGGAATTGGAATATGAATGGATTAGGATGGTATGAGTTTTAGGGGTTTTGGGGGTTTTGAGTTAGGTTAAGTTTTATGAGAAATCTTGATGAACTAGAGCGATTAGAATGAGTTATAATCGTAAATTTGTTTGTATAATTGTTGTCTGGATGTTGTTGAGGTTTAATTGATGTTTTTGAATGGTTTTTGGGTGTTATGATGTGAAATCCGTAATGGGGTTTGGGATTTTTGGAAATTGGAACAGTCTGTAATTGTGTAGCAGAAGACTGCTGAAACGCGTGCGTTAACCGGTTAACCGATTAACCATTGGAAATTTTGGGGCATTTTCTGAAATTACGCAGGCGTTAACCGGTTAACGCTTTGGTTAACCGGTTAACACTGTTGGAATGACAAATTTTAATTCTTTGAAAATTCATATCTTTTAAACCGTAAGTCCGATTCGCATTCCGTTTGAAGCGTCAGAAAGAGTACAAATTGAACTTTATTTTGATGAATAGAAACGAGAAAAATGCAACAGTTTTTGATAAATGAATTTGTGAAATAACCTTATAATTACCTTATAAATTACCGGGTACGAGTTAATTCTTGATGTATCAGAGTGGTTAGAAAACCAGTGTTCAGGGTGTAATGTCATGATGATATATATGAATATTTGATGGTTGTTTTGCTGATTGAAATGAATGATGCGAATTGTTTTGATGAATTTTTCGATGTAGCGCATCATTGCATTTCATAACATTCACGATGGGGCTTCGACCTATTTATTTGCTTCAATCCCATTGTGTGGATTGAAGTGTCTCGATGATTACGATGTGCTCCCTTGTGGAGGGTTGATGGTCATGTATCCATCTCATGATGAAAATGGTACCACATGCATATTGCATATCAGAATGTTAGAATTGCATATTTTGGATGAATTTCATGGCTGTGTTGGTGTTGATTGATTTCATGATAGTGTTGTGGTTGTTGCTGAATTTTGTAGTTGACGATGTCTTGATAGGTGTACTAGTTTATTTATGATTCTATATTCTTGTAAGTTTATGATATATTATGATTACTCACCCTGCCTGCTTGGAATGGTTGCCTCTTTCGTGGGTAACTTGCAGATGTTGAAGAATAATCCTACAGTGCAATAGGAGTAATTAATGAGTCTCGGAGCATGCTTTAGTGTTCCTTAGGAGTGGTTCTGGTTTATGTGTCCTGCTCTGTGTCATGTAACACTGGGATGGGTTTCTTTTGTTAAACTGTTTTCAGTATGTTGTTGTAACACGGTGGGAGAACTGACTTTAGTTATGTTGCGGATAGCAAGAGTCGCCACCGACTTTTATTTTATCCAAAGGAAAGGCATAAAAGAACAGGAAAGACCTTTTTAAAAGATTTTTGGGTCCGGGGGATAGGTTATGTAAAGGGAAGGTGTTAGCACCCTTTACATCCATGGTTATCCATGGGCTCTTAGTTACTTAACTCACTTTGAATTATTTTTGAAAAGTGTAGTGTGTGAATAAAAATTTTCATAAGAGTTTAATAATGATCCATGTACGGATGCGTAAAAAACTTGTATTTTGAAAATTGTTTGAAATTGTGAAGTGTTTGAAAAGTTTTTAAATGAAGTGAGTAAGCAACTATGAGGAACCTACCCTAAAGTTTAAGTCTTTTCTGTTCTTGAATCCTTTAAGTGGTAAGACTATCCCTATTATTAAGGAATAGGTAGTCATTACCTTGGATGTGAGGGACATATGAGGGACATCTGTTTAATGAAGGCAACTGTGGGGTGTATTAAGCATTTTAGGAGGGACTGTCATCATTATTCGAAAGGGACTTGATCTTTATGAAAGGCAACCATTAGGGACTTGATGACTTTTCTTTTAAGGGACTTGCTTTATACACCCCACTTGACCTTTTTGAAAAGGCAACAATGAGAGGCAACCCTAGAAAGTGAGATGGCGATTAAAAATCGACTTACGTGTGTGAGTGTTTAATTTAATTTATCTTTTAATTAAAATGATCTAAATTCAATTTTAAAATATAATACATGTTTACACTCCCTAAATTACTAACCATAGCATAAAAATTAAATAAATTAAATATTTACAAAAATTTACACCAAGGAGCAATTACAATAATAATTAATAAGCAATTAAAAATAAATAGCAAAAAATAAATATAGAAGCAAAATATAAATAATAAGCAAAATAAATAAATAAGCAATAAATAAATATAATAGGGGTTAGTAATAATAATAATTAAAATAAAATAAGGTTAGTGAAATAATAATAATAAGCATAATAATAAAATAAATGGATTAGTAATAATATGGTTAGTAATAATAATAAACAAAATAAAATAATAAGTAAGAATTAGAAATTATTAAGAAAATATGAACAATTTAATTATAAAATTTAAAACTATATGCAACTTATTAATTCTAGACATAAAAATTTATAATTATAATATTAGCATAAATTTAATTATTTTTAAACATAGATATATAATAAAAGAATAAAATTTGGATTATGAACAAGTTATAGAAAAAAATTTGGTTATAAGATTCAATTATATTAAATATTATATTTACAAAAATTGATTATATATGTATACAATAATTATATTTATAAATTTTAATTATATTAAAGATTACAAAAAAATTAATTATATATATGCATAATAATTATATTTACAAAATTTTATATTGAATATTATATTTACAAAAATTATATTAAATAAATATGTATATAATAATTATATTAAAAATTAGAAAATAAAAATTAGTTTTTTAATAATTATTTAGAAAAGATAAACTAGGGTTTCTAAAATTAAGGTTTTGTTTAGAAAAAATATTTAAGGGTTTTTAATTTAATATACAAAATTATTTTAATTAATATACATGTATTATAATTACATAATAAAAGAAATAATTTTTTAAAAAAAATATGATTTTTGAATATTTGAAACATTGAATAGAATTATTTTATAGAATTATTTTATTATATATCATTATTAATAAAACCTAAATTAATTAAACAAAATAAAATAAAAGAAAACAACAAAACAAACCTGGCTGGGATTTGAACCCAGGAGGCTTTGTTCATCAGCAACAACACTCACCACTAAGCCATCATGCGCAGGCAGCAAGCAAAGGGGAAGAATTGGTTTTATGCCTTGCCTGGAAAGATCAGAAAAAATAAATAGAAGCAAAAAGGCCTGGGGGAGGATTGAACCCAGGACCTCTTGAATACACAAACGCACGCATGACCATCCAGCTAGGTGAGCAATTCTGTTAATGGAATGGAAAGAATACATAATATATTATAACAACTTAATTCCTGGAAAAAGAAAAAAAAAGGAACCAAAGCCAGGGTTCGAACCCCTGCCCTTTGCTTCATGCCAGCGCTTCCTTACCAACTAAGCCACATATCACTTGTGACAACATAATAGAAACATAATATAATAAAATAAGTTTTAAATTTGAATTTGACTTTCGCGCCAGTCAACTCCTTCTTCTTCCTCGTACCCTTCGAATTTTCCTGCGAATTCAGCCACGAATTTTCCTGCGAATACCAAATTCCAGCAAAACCTACGAAACTCAAACCTTGACAAAACAACAATATTTTGTGAAATTGATTAGTGCATTATGTTCTATAAGATCTATACAACTCAACCACGTCTTTAAAATTCATTTATAATTGGTTAATCGAAGAACCCTAAAACGGCCCTAAAACCCTAACTATGGCCGATTGTGATTTAGGGCATGAAACTCCAATTCCTTTGTCCAGAAACCTTCACAAGCTAAATACAAATATCATTAACCAAACAAAATCCATTGTAATGCAGTAAATAAATGAAACCGAAAAAAATATTTTCAAGAGCAAGCAAGCTTCGGGTTAAGCAATATGGTATGATTTTGATGCATATGAATGATGGTTCATGATCAGGGAAGTCCAAGGAGTCTTGCTATGTTCTTGTTTTACCTTCTAGAGCCCTGGAAATCAAAAACCGAATGTGAGTTTTTGGATGGTTTTTCAATTTGTGAAACTTACTTTTGGAGGCAGAGAATTCGTGTCTTTGTGATTGGGTTGTGTTTAGTACTTATAGGTGATTGATTTTAGGTCAAAAAATTGATTGGTCATGTGAAGATTTTGATATGAATAGATCCAAATTGATCATGCCTTAAAAATCCAATATTCATGTGTGAATGCTTGCTATTTTTGGCCAAATCTCATGATTTCTTTCCTCTTCAATTCAAATAAATATTAAAGACTTTCTAGAAGCTTAATCTCCATCAAATCTTACATTTTCATATTTTATTTTTATTTAAAATGATTTTTAATGAATTAAATCAAAATAAATAAAAATAAAATAATAAAAATTCTGATTTTTAATGGTTTGGGTCGTGCATGAAGTCATTGTATGGGTTGGGTCATCATTTGGCAAGCCCATTTGGAAGAAATTGGTTTTAGACCTCCATTTTCATCATAAACCAACCCAAAATTTCCCAACTTTGCAAGGGCACATATCCTTCAATTTTAATGGTATGAGGGTGTTCTTGGACATTTTGGAAAACTTGAAGAGTCCTCTAAACAACCCCACTGGTTTCATGTTCATATCATTTACCAATCTCAAGTTATGCCCTTTTGAAGTTGTTGACTTTTTGTTGACTTTTGAAATGACCTATAATGTCTTAGCTCATACCTTCCAAATGAAGCATTTTTGGGCTTGGCTTGTGAGACACAAAGTTTTAGAGAATTCAATTTCCTTCAGAATGAGCTTTGAGTGGAGACTTGGTGATGAAGTATGTGAAAGTTATGGCTGGTCAAAGTTCAGTTGACTTTTACTAAGGAAACCCTAATTTAGAAACTCCTGATTCTTGATGATCTGGAATCTCCTTGATGAATCATGATCAACCCTTGATCAAATGATGAATTTTACTTCATATACTTGATGTTGGCAAAAAATCATGAAGTTTGACTTTGGTTTGACCACAGTTGACCTCAGTTTGACTTTTTAACTGCTTTGACTGATTTTGACTTATCTGATCATCTGACTGAGCAAACTTCTGATAAAAGTCTTGAAACTTGTCATGGGGGTTCTTACACACATATAAGATGTTATGAAGCTCACTTGAAGTCTTGGAAGTCCATTTAGCCTGATTAAAGTCAAAACCCTAGTTTTGGATGCACTGCTTAGGAGGTGCATTGTCTGAGGGAATTGTCAACTCTTCTGACCAATTGTGAACTTTGTGAACCGAGTGAACCATCATAAAATGTCTTGTGAACCTCATGGGAGGTATTGTGAAGCTTGTGAACCTTGTGAACCTCATAAAGTGACTTGTAGACTTCATGAACCTCATGGAAGGTCTTGAAAGCATTGTGAATCTTATGAACCTTGTGAACCTTGTGAACCTTCATAAAGTAGCTTGTAGACTTCATGAACCTCATGAAAGGTCTTGAAAGCATTGGGAAGCTTGTGAACCTTGTGAACCTTCATAAAGTGACTTGTAGACTTTATGAACCTCAGGAAGGCTTTGAAAGCATTGTGAAACTTGTGAACCTTGTGAACCTTCATAAAGTGACTTGTAGACTTCATGAACCTCATGAAAGGTCTTGAAAGTGTTGAGAAACTTGTGAACCTTGTGAACCTTCTTAGAACACAAAGTCTTGTATTGTGAGGGCAAATTTTGGGGTGCAACAGTTGTTATCTGGATAATGTCTTCCATTTTATGATGTTAAATTCAGGATGGTGAAAAATGATTTTTATGAAGTTTTGAATTATGAAGTTAAATTCCACTATGAAATGATTTATGTTATTTTGATGTTGTTTAACCCGTGTTACGGGACAGGACACTGTTGTGTTGATTTATGATGATATGTAATACCCTTATAGATGATTACTCTGATGTTATTTAAATAATATGTTTTGGGGTAGAAGGGTCTCATGGCATATCCTAGATCTGTTCTTCTTAGGCTCAGAAGAGCGTCTTCCCCGCCGTGGAGGAGAACATCCTCGTTCCTTTGTAGCTTCTGGACGTTGCTTCTCGTGCTGCGTCCTTCGTCCTTGCTGGGGGTGATCTTCCTGTCGATCAGCCTCCAGGGCCATGATCCTCTCGTGCTGCTGGTAGAGCATGAAGCTGGCCTGGTTGAGGGAATTCATCATAGCAATCATAGTGACGTCTCCTTCGACTGGCACTGGGATTGGCTGGAACGGAGCGACCGACGGGATTTAAGACTGAGGTTGTGGAACCCCATTATCTTCGGGTTCAGGTGACAGGGTGGCAGGTTGCCCGTCTCTGTGATCAGTCTCGTTGTAGTTCAGGTTGTCCTCTGTCGTGTAGTCGACGAGGCGAATGCGATGGTTGTCGGCGTGCTCTTCGGCCATACTGGAAGGATGAAAGATGGATTTGAGCTTTGATCTTCTGTTGTGGAAGAAGGGGATAACTAGGTTTCCCACAGACGGCACCACTGATCTTACCTGATCAGGAGGGCCTTCCAGTGGTCGAACATGAACAATGAAGGGTTGACAAACGAGGAGGGGAGTGTACCTGCAAGACCCTCTGATGCCAAAGTAAGTATACGGTACAACATGGTAAGAGAGAAAATGTTTCAGAATACCTGACCCTTTAATGAAAAAGGTATTTATAGTGAGCCCCCAGCGCTGGGCCAAAGTTCTTCTTTGGGTTGGATTAGCTAGGCCCAAGGAAGAACTTCCAAGGTACACGTAGGAGTGTGTAAGACCCAACACGTGATCTTGCCCTTGGTCCAACTGCCCCTATCTTCCAGGAGATAATGGTGGACAGTTGGGTGACGTGGCATATGAGGGGGAGATACGATCTCCCCGTCACCTGCCCGGTGGATAGGGTGTTTGCCCGACGTGTAAACATCTGCTTGGACAGTCGTGAGTCTGCCCGACGATGCAGAAGATGAGACCGACTAGATGGGTCTCTGCCCGACATGTTGGGCCATGGGTCAACAGTGTCCTCGAGGCCCAATCCAGAACAATATATATATATATATATATATATATATATTGATCTTACCTGATCAGAAGGGCCTTCCAGCAATTGGGTGAATGCAGCAAGCAGATGGAATGGAGGGGATGTACCTGCAAGGCGCTTCGATGCCAAAGTCAATAGAGGTATAATGAATAGGTAAGCAGAAAAGTGGAATCAGAATACCTTACCCTTTAATGAGAAAGGGTATATATAGAGAGCCCCCAGCGCTGGGCCAAAGTCCTTCCTTGGGCTGGATCAGCTAGGCCCAAGGAAGAACTGCCAAGGAACGCATGAGAAGCGTGAAGACCTAGCTAATGAGTCTAGTCCTTGGTTCAACTGCCCCTATCGTACAGGAGATAATGGGGGACAGTTGGATGACGTGGCAAATGAACTGACAGACGTGTTCTCTGCCCGTTTCAAGTGCGTGTTCGACATCTAGGATATGTGTCCGACCGTTAAGCGCCCCCGCCCGTCTATCATATGTATCTGCCCGAGCATATGGGCCTCTGCTCGACATATTGGACCGCAACCCAATACAGTCCGGAACATATATATATATATATATATATATATATATATATATATATATATATATATATATATATATATATATATATATATATATATATATATATATATATATATATATATATATCACCTTGTGTGTTAAATTATCCAAACAATTGTTTTATGCGTATAATTGGTATCCAAACTTTTAATGTCATATTCAAAACTTAAATAAAAATGATTTAATATATTATAGGTGAAACTCATACTTTAATAATATATTTAAGTCAATCTAATTAAGGTATTTAAGTAAAGTTGGGCTTGATTGAATTTATTCTATCCCTTAACTCTCCCTCTCAAATAGTTTAGCATTTTTACATTTCCATAGTAAAAATTGTAATTAAATTGTGATTCTTGAATCGTTTGTACATGAAAATGCAATGTCACACACATACAAAAAATGAATAGATTTATTGGTGAGAGTTAGTTTGTTAGTCGGTAACTCAATCATGGGTCGCCCATCTGCATTAACTACCATACAATTCTAAATGGGAACTCTTTTTATTCATTCCTATTCCTAACAAGACAAAACTATTTTTCTTTTTATCATATTCTTATTACTTTTCTTAATGCTAAAGTTTTCAAAAAGTTCTTTTTTTATTCATATTACTTTTCTTAATGGTCCAAATATGAATTTGTCTTTTTTATGTTTGACTTTATTTATTTAAGTAAGGGTCAAACCATATTTATAAAGAGCAATGAAATTCCTACAATTTTACATCTACTATTCTTACTTTTTTTTTAACATAGCACAATTTTGTTATATGTATTCTCTAATTTGTTTTCAAATAAATTAAATATAAAAGGAGTATTTCTTTTTATTTTATTTTATTTTAATTAAGAGTATCTTAACATCAAAGAAAAACTAAATATTCCAATTATAATTATGTTGTCATCATTAATTATTTCTATTCACATAATTCATAGAAGATGTTTGTCAAGATTTAGAAGAAGACAGTGAAGATTCATAGAGGAGGATTTTTTTTGAGTTGAGTTAAAAGGGGAGTCTAAGATTACTTAGTCAAGTGGGTGGATGTTTGCAAGCTTAAGAAGATTTGGATCTTTGGTGTTTGTGATCTTCGGTTGGTCAACTTGATCTTATTGGATAAGTGGAAGTGACATCTGCTTTCAGGGGCTTCTGGTATTTTACATGATATTCACAGAGCAAATATATATCAACTGAATGGATGATTTGTTGGGTCAAATAATATATTCATCAAAATCTCACATCAGATAATAATAAGAAAATAAAATTTGAGTATTAATATAAATAGAGATAGGTAGTTTTAATTTTCTACATAGCAAAATATAGTTTTTTTTTTGTATTGGATATTTGAATAATTGTGTGTCTTTAGAGAGGATTTTCTATTCTTACTTCCAAAAATAGTTTTTGAAAGAATTTGCAATTTTTCCATTCAAAAGTTGTGGTTGAGAGATGGTTTGCAATTTTCTCAAAAATTACAATTATATGATGGGGTTATAATATTTTCCTTGTAAAATAAGAAGTTGAATTATGATTTTAATGAGTTTTTTTTTGTTTGATTTTTTACTTCTTTTCTTTTTTGTGGGTATACTTCCGCATGCGTATAAATTTATTTTTTTGTTGTTATTTTTCTAACAACTAATATCAGAGTTAAGATTCTGATCAAAGTAGGAATGAAGAGTCACAAAAATTATGATCAAACGAAAAATGAAGAGTAACAAAATTTAGATCAAGGGACGAAGAAGACAAAAAGATTGAAGAGTAATAATTTTAAAAATGTGGCAAATCATTGTAACTATAATGATCTTTTTTTGAAGGTGAAGTTGAAGATGAAGTGAAGACATGCGAGACTTTGGATGAAAGGATGATTTGTTGGGTCAAATAGTATATTCATCCAAGTTCCACGTCGAATAATACGAAGAAAATATAATTTGAGTATTAATATAAATAGAGATAGGTAGTTTTAGTTTTCTACACAATGTAGTCTTTTGAGTGTATTGGGGATTTGAACAATTGTGCTTTTAGAGAGGGATTTCTATTTTTCTGTTCAAAAATAGTTTTTTTAGAGAGTTTGCAATTTTTCAGTTCAAAAACTGTAGTTGAGAGAGGGTTTGCAATTTTTTCATCCAAAAATTATATTTAAGAGAGGGTTTGCAATTTTTTCGTTCAAAAATTACGATTTGGAGGGTTTGTACTTTTCTCCTTAAATATTGCAATTATATGAGACAGTTTATAATTTTGTCCTTGTAAAATTAAAAGTTGAATTATGATTTTAATGAGTTTTTTTGTTTGATTTTTTGCTTTTATTATTTTTTTGGGCATGCTTTCGCGTGCGTAGAAATTTGTTTTTTTTTGTTGTTATTTTCCCAACAACAGCCTCTATGACTTCAATCATGGGCGTGAGAGTTGGTTGTCTTCGATCAGACTTGCCTTGGTGGAAAAGTGTTTCTCTTCTGGATGCTAAAGCTGATGACACTTTTGAATATTTTAGGGAGGGTATTTCCTTGAAAGTTGGCTATGGTCTCCTTACTTCATCCAGGAAGGATCTTTGCATTGAGAATACTCTTCATTTCTTAGATTCTCTAGACCTTTTTCAATTTCAATCCAGGCCTCAAAATTTTTGGGGGAGGTTGGTATATGGGAGAGGAATAAGTGAACTTAGGGACTCAACTAAAGGAGACATTTTTTATTTGATTACAAGTTGACTATTTTTTGTGATTTGCTCCTTTCATTTGGGAGTGACGTGTGAAGGTGGCGTGAAAGGAACGATGATGCTTATTATGTATCATATGCATACTGTTGTCTTGTGTTCAAGAAGTTTCCCTATGTCGTCAGGTATTTCCTATTGAGTTAGTTCTTCCATCTATTTGGTGTAAATGCCCCTATAAAGTTATAGTTTTCTCTTGGCAACTTATTTAGGATTGCATTGCGATCAGAGTTAGCTCACTAAAGATGAGAATTCTTTTGTCCTCTGGGACTATTTTCTGTCCTTTTGAGACTTGTGAGGTTACATCCTTTATTTAGTATAGGATTTTTGGGTGGTTAGGGTGATGTGTTATTTTATCTAGAGATATCTTGGCACTTTTACTTCAAGTGGTGGTTCTAGGTCTAGAGGGGGTTTATGATGATTTGTCATGTCATGGTTTGATAGATTTGGAAAACTCAAAATGATATATATATATATATATATATATATATATATATATATATATATATATATATATATATATATATATATATATATATATATATATATTATTTTTTGTTCATCGGGGACACCTACAGATGTGGAAGACATGAGCATCGTTTTGGCTTGGAAATGATATCTTGGTAGGTCTGTGGAAAACTCTTGCACGTTCTTAGCCAGACTGGAGAATTCTATCCCATTTTTGAGTCAATAGTAGTTTGAGTGAAATTCAGTCTCACTAGGATGTATTTTTGTTGGTTTTTTTAGCTTTGTTGTTGTTATAGGTGTCCTTGGATTGGAGAGGCCTGGCTTTGTCTGGATGCTGAGTTTTATGCCTTCTCTTTTTTCTTTTGGTTTTTGTTCCCTTTGATTGATGGTTTGGGTTAATGTAGCTGGTTGTTGCTTTTTTTGTCGTTTGTTCCAGATTGATACTCCTTGTGTTTTTTTGATTTTTTTTCTATTTTTTTCATGTGCTTTGGCTAATATCGTCCCCCTTTTCTTATATATGAAAAAGAAAGAAATTATGAAAAACGGTAATAATGGAGACCTAACTTATCCTTGAAGAAATATTTCTTCATAAATGAGGGAACATCATTCCGCCATGTTATTGAAGTAATCGAGTGATCATAGTTTGTCAACTTATCAACATAAGAATTACATTTACAGAAAATGGGAATGAACAATATTCACGCAAAGCAGACAATTTTCCCACCTATTAAGAAGGTTCCATGGCATTATATTCGCCTTCCCAATAACCCCATATGCAATTTGGAAATCAGTATCAATCCAAATATTCATTCATCCTTTAGTAACCATCGCTTCATGTGCGGTGTTCCATAATAATTGTCATAAGTTATGCATGCAAAACAGAAGTAAAAGGGAGTTTTTCAATGAGCCCTTTCAAGAAATATGCATATATGATCACAATAAATAACACCACAAGTAGAGGAATTGTCAACTAGGGACCCATCAATGTTAGCCTTAACCCAAATAATCTCAGGAGCTTTCCAAAGAACCTAGATAAATTTAGGGACATTTATCCTACGAAGGGATATAAAGCTTATGATGAATCAAGAGACCAACCTGTGCACCTAGTATGTGACTTTTAGCAGTTTTTTCTCTAGTTATAATTGTTGTTTCATTATATCGTAAAAGTGTAAAGCTTTACTCAAAGTGTTATCCCAAATCCCATAGATAAAATGGATAATAAACTTGCAAGATAAAAAATGTAAGGAAATAGAAAAAAAGAAAAGAAATAAATCCAATATTCATCGAAAACTAAACTAAATAAGGATTGACTCTCTAGCTGAAGTGTGTCCCCAACAAAGTCGTTAGCTGTTACGGCGTGAAAAATACCCTGAGTGCTCCTACGCTCGAGTAGATAATAGAGTCACCATCCAACTTTATTTATTCCAAAAGGAAAGAGAAAATATTGATAAAACCCTTAAAATAAAAAGAAAATGGTCATCACAACCAAATTCGGGTTCAGGAGTCGATTATGCAAGTGAAATGTATTAGCACCTCTCACATCCGTTGTACTCAACAAGAACCATTTTGTTAGATTTGCGAATGAAATGTTTGCTTATGTTATTTGTTTTCTTCTTGTTATTAAAAGTTGAAAAGTAAAAAAGAAAAGCTAGCAAAAAGGTTTTTATCAGAGTGCTTGGTAAGATTGCGAGTCTTGCTCCTATGTATCCTCAAGTACGATGAGGAATTCAAAGCTACGTAGTTATGGGCAAGACAAAATATATATTTGGATTTTTTGTTATAGTGTTTGATGAGACTTTGAATCTCACTCCTACGTATCCCTAGATGCGATAGGGAACTCAAAGCCACGTAGTTCTGAGTAGCAAATATTTGTTTGTTGGTCGATTTTAGAGAATGGTACTTTAGTTCACATTCGAGCGGAAAACATTGCTTGCTATCCAAAAACATGGATAAATGAACATTGGCGTTTTATCATAATGGACAAAATAACTTAGAATCTCACATAATTATGTTCTCATCGCATTCGAATGGAAAGCATTCTAACCACCATACATACAATCACCATACATACAATCACACACTACATAACAACAGACCTGCAGTCATCATTATATATGTTTCACTACCATCATTATATGTGTTTTTCGTAATAGTGACTTGAGCATACTTCGACTACAACATACATGATTAACATGTGAACATAATTCGACTACATACTAAACCTTTATCGAATCATAAAGTTATCCCCGTCAAAACTAGATTTCAATCTAAATACCACAAAAACTATTCCACAAATTATTAAAATTACCTTTCTTTTTTAACTAACCTATTTTAAAATCATCCATGAAACTTAACTAATATATATTTTCTTCTTTTCTATCCTATATTATTTTTTCACATTACAAATTTTTTTATTAAAAAAAGTTATTTTTTATTTATTTTTATATAAGTAATTTAAAATTATTATTCTAATAAGTCTCTCATCAAATTTTTATATATAAAAATTGTTAGTTATTTAACTACTTTTTTATTTTTTTTTTGATAAAAGCTTCCATTTAGTAAATATTGATGTAACTCTATCATTTCTCTTTTTTTTTTTACCATAATCTCTATGGTTGGTTAAAATTCACACGGCTCTACCAAATGATGTATGTTTCATTTAAGGTTGACGAGACTCATAAATTTTATAGAGTGAGTTGGTAATTATATAGCACATTATTCAACCAATAACCCAAAGTTTTTTTGTTAGTATGGGATCTCGTATAATTTTTATTTCTTTTCATAAAATAAAAATTATTTATTTTCTTGCAAAGGAAAAAAAAAACTAACTTTCATTATTTATTTTGTCAAAAGTAAATTTAAATCTAACTTTCATTATTTTGTCAAAAATAAATTTAACACTCTATTATCCCTCCTCTCTTTTTTCCCATCATTTTTTCATATTATTATTATTTTATTTTATTTTATTTAAAAAGTCATTTCTCATTTTCTATATAAATAATCTCAAACTGACATTCATCAAATTTGGTAAGATATTTGAATGATTTATATTAATTATTATACAAAAGAAGAAAAAAAATCCACAATCCAGGACGGACTAGACTCATATTTCTCACAATGTTTTCAATATTTTTTTCTACATGTAGTCACATTATATTAATTAAAATATAATTGAAATAAGATATAGTCATTTTATTTGCTTTTATAAATAAGTTTGGATTTTTAAATTTATTAAATAAATAATATATCTGAACTATATATAAATCAAATAAAAAATTTAAAAAGTTAAATTTGTTTATAAAAGATAATGGAAAAAATATTTGTTAACTGATCAATTTTATTTATCTCATAATAATAAATATATCATTTATAATTAAAATATTTAATATTAGATAGAAACAGTAATATTTTTGTAAAATTTATAATAGAAAAAGTTATTTATAATAAAAAAATTTATTTATAATTGTGATTAGTTATTATTAATGATTAAGATATTTAACTCTGTGTACATCGGATCTAAATACTAGATAATTTAGAGACAGAATTGACACAACTTTACCTAAATACTAGATAATTGAAGAAAAATAGAGATAAAATAGTTTAAAGAGATTATTTTAAAAATTAAAATTAAATTATAACAAGATATTAGGAACCTAATAACTATTTAGACTTTGTTTAAGCATGTCATAATTTTGAGTTTATTTTTTATAGTTTATAATTAATATGACAAGTAAATATTTTTTCTTATGAATTTATAATTTATTTTATTAATTTATAACTTATTTTTCAAATACTATTTTAAATAATAATTTTATTTATAATTTATCATTTTTCTTTTATTTTATCTTTATTATTTCAACTAAAATCATTTTTATCTTTTATAATTTAACTATCTTAGATATATATTTTTTCCTTAATTAAAAACTATTTTTAATAGTATTTTACATTTATCAACCAATTTTAAATTTTAAATTTTATCAAACATTTCAGTTAACTTATCAACTATTAATTAATTATAATTATAAATTAAATACCATTAATTATAAATAATATACTATAAATTTTCAATTAATTTATCAATCCACCACTATTTTTTATCCAACTGAGTCTTTATCTATAACAGTATTTGTATTTTAAAACCGACTTAAATGGAAGTGAGAGGTATATGCATCTGTTAGATATTTGAAGGTAGCAATAAATATAAATAAAAATTGAAGCAATGAATGTGTAACTTTTGTGTATTATTATTAGGAGTTTCTAGCATAGCATGAGATAATAATTGCGCAGTTATTAAGCGGTGCTCAGATCAGACCACTTGCTCCTATATCTATGGATTCTTAGCCAAAGGACAATCCTATTAATTCTCCACTTTTTAATATCACTTCATTGCTTATTGCAAACACACGTCTTACTTAAGTATAAACCCCACACAAAATTTAAATTATCATTTTTTTAATATCTTGTTAATAAATATGGTTTAGATGGATCAATTTTTAAATTAATTTTTTAAAATCAATTTAAATTAAATCAACCTACATGCATAAAACATATAATTTAATATTTATTTATTTTGTATTAATATCATATATTGTGTTGAACTATTATTTGTTAATACTGAATTTATTTTAATACTATTTTATAATTTAGTTTAATATATTTATTTTTATTATTTTATATCATTGTTATTTAATAATATTTCAAAAAAAATCTTCTCAATTGAATTTAGGAATTTGTTTCATTGAAGTTCCTGAAACTCTATTCTCCCTGTTGCTTGGGAGTCAGACGATGATTGAAAGACGTAGTATGTAACATTATTGTTTTTTTGTTGGGAATTTGGTGAGAAGGCACGCCGCTTGTGCAGCGCCGGGCGAAGCCTTAGACGCCGTTGGTGCACCGTTGAGCGATGAGAGAGGCACCATACACTGTCGTTTATTTTTATGTTGTTTTCTTATTGTTTCACGTGACTTTTTCGTGACTCTGTTGATGATTTCTTTCAATGATATATTTTGGGAGATTATTATGATACATATGTGATTAAAAGTATGTTGTTGTTGAGTTGTGATGGTATGTTAGCATTAATGAGTTATGGTAGTATGTTGTGGTATGTTGTATAGTTGTATAACATGTTGTTGTGGTTTAAAGTTGCATGAGAGTCATTATATGATTTTGTCGAGGTGCATATCATTAACATGAATGGTGGGATGACGTGTACCCATGTGGGGCGTGAGCGTCTTATCCGGATTCCTTGATGGAATCGTTGTCGTTGTTGTTGAGGTGATTGTGTGCCCATGTGAGATGAGAGCAATCACGATTGTCGTGTGTCCATGTGTGGTGTGAGCGACTAATACACGTTCCGACGAGAACTGTGATCATGAAACATGGATCAAATTGGTACCACATGCATTGATTCTAGTTGTGTCTCACTGCATTTAGGATAGTTGTTGCATGATGTTTGACATGATTACCTGTATATGAATTGAGGTGCGTGTTGTTATTGATTGTTGTGATGTGGGTGAATAACTTGATGATTTATGCTATAGTCTTTATATCATCTCTTCCTTTTGATTAATTTTAGAATCTCACCCCTTCTGTTTGAATGTTACCTCTATGTGGGTAACGTGCAGGTAATTAGAAGTAGTTAGAGTTCGTGGTCGGTGAAGTCAAAGTACTTCACATTAGTGGTGTCTGCTCTGATATGTAACATTGGAAGTCGGGAACGCTTTACTTTTAATTTATTTGCTAAAGAATTTTGGATTTGTCTTTATGTTTTCTTAAACTGATGTTTTTATATTTGAGACGATTCATTTTCCGCTGCGTAATGTATCAGATTTGGATTACTCTAGTTTTATGTTACATGTCCTATAAAGAGCAACTGTGTGATGAAAGTAATTCCTTGACTTCTTAGTGTAAATTATTTTACTCTAATTTTTCATTTAAATTATGCGGGGAAGTTAGGGTGTTACAATAACAATTCTTTTTGGTGCAAGCTTATGAAGAGCAAGTATGTTTCCAAGTATCATAACTTTAACAGGTTCACAGCCAAGTCCTTTAATTCTTGTATATAGAAATCCATCGTTGAGCTTAAGCCTAAATTATATTATATGGCTTATTGGTAGGTGGGAAATGTTAGTTCTATTAAGACCGGGGATGGTGTTTGGGTTGCACCGAGGATCTTTCTAAAAGACTTGGACAACTCGCAACTGGACAACATTCATAATTATTCTTGCGTGACCAATCTCTTGACCGCAATTGGATCTTGGATTTGGGAGGTTATTAACATGTAGTTTCCAACTCACATTATAATAAAATTCATGTTATGATTCCCCCTACTGTTGATGGTTCAATAGCTGACTGTTGCACTTGGAGTCGTTCCAAATCTGGTCAATTTTTTATTTCCAGTATGTATGGTATTCTTAACCACAATCAAGAAGATGTTAGCAATCCTGTCTGGAATCTTATTTGGAAACTCCAAGTTCCATATAGGATTCGTCTATTCATCTGGAAAGTGTGGCAGAGGGGCATTATTACTAACTCCTATCTTCACCATCTTCGTTTGCGGAATGATTTCTATGATTTATGTGGTGTGGCTATATACACAATTCTTCATGTTTTATAGGATTGTAGTTATCCTAAAAGTTTGTGGTCTCAACTTTTTAATCGTCAATATCAAGTCATATTCTTATCTTCGCCTCTGATGGATTGGCTTAATTTCAATTTTTATCTTCCTCCCCATTCTTCTAATGATAACTGGACTGTGTTATGGCTATTTAGCTGTCACCAAATCTGGATTTGGCGCAATAAGCACATTCATAACCCTTTGTTCGTCATGCTGCATAATCCAAGTATGGATATTCGAAATTTTGTTATTCTTTACAGACGTAATCAACAGTTGTTTTACAAAGTTAATTCCATAGCTAGATATCCCATCTCAGTTCATTGGAATCCCCCTTCTTCGGGTTGGGTGTGCTTAAATTCTGACGGGGTTGCTAAGATTAGTATTAGGATAGCTTATGGGGGTCTTTATCATGACAACCTAAGAACTTGGTTTGGCGGATATCATAGTTTTCTTGGTGATTGAAGCAATGTTAATGCTGAGCTTTGTTGAGTGTTTTAGGGGTTAGATTTAGCTTGGAAACATGGTTTTGAGAAAGTCATTATCCAACAGGATAACAAGTATGAGGTGGAAGCCTTTCAAGAGCCTAATTGGAAACCTTTCAAGCATGGATCGATTTTGTATAATCATATTTACCGTCTTTTTCCTCTTTTTGGAGAAGTTCAGTTTCAACATATCTTCAAAGAAGCAAATCATTATGCAGACTTCCTTGTAAAGTTTGGTCTTTCCAGTTCATTTAGAGTTTCCTGGTTAGATGAATGCCCTCTTTTTATGAGGAGTTTGTTTAGGTAGAATTGTTTTAGGTTGTCTTTGAGGCTTGTTGCCTAGTTTCTCTTTGTTTGGGCGTTGTGCCATCTGTAACACCCCCTTTCTATACTCCCAAATAATACATTAAATCATTTAGGCATATATAAAATTTCGTCAGAGTATAATTTAAATCAAGCATAAAAAGGAGCATGCCACATTACGTGAAATTAAAACATACAACACCTGCTCAAACACATATGCAACAATGGGGTAGCTATCCACAAAGGAATTTCAATCCTTACACCCATATCTCAATTATAAATTGCACAGCAGAAAACTTAAATCATCAACAACTTCAACTTATATATTTATCAAAATATATCTACAAGTTAGAAGCGTACAAATATATCATGTTATACAAAACATGTCCACAACGAATACATATACAAATGTATCCCCAAAAAGGCACAAGGCCACCTAACTATCCGGTGTTACATATCAGAGCCGACCGAGCAAAAGATATGAAGACAAGCTTCACAAAAACGACTCCGACACACCTAATCTGCAATGCCTCGTAGAGCATCAGAAAACAACAGAAGGGTGAGAAACATTATCATAATAACATTGCATATAATCATATATCTCAACATATAACATATACATCAACATATTCTCACCACAACATATCATTCATACACAACATAAAGCATACTTATACGCATACTTATCACCATTTCATTCACATAACACAAATCATATATCAATCATGTTCACATAACACACATACATCGCAATGTATCTTCATTTACCAATCAACATGTACAATCATTCACAAATTACTAATACACATAAATCTTATATTATTTATGTCTATTCTTCATTTACATTCATTCCGCATAAACATACGACAAACTATGTTTAAATCACACATATACATTCAATGTATAAATCACATACATATACACATATCAAACATGCATATATATATATATATATATATATATATATATATATATATATATATATATCCGCAAGTATGTCCTTCACACATACTAATCATTTCACAACATTCCAAATAAACATATGCACAATCATGTTTATTTCAGCATATACATACAATGTATAAAATGCAACTCATAGAGACCGACATACGACTCTATGCAGATGCAATGCGGTACCGACTCAACATTCAGCAAGTTCACTCAGGAACCAAATAGAATCATCGCTCGTTACCTAAAGTAACTCCCCGTCGGGCATACGATGTCCCCCATTGCTCACACCCCACATGGGCACACAATGTTTCAGGATTGCTCACACCCCACACGGGCACACAATCCGATCGCTCACAACCCACATGAGCACACGATCAATGTGAACTTAATCACCCATCGCTCACACCCCACATGGGCACACGATGTTTATGGATTGCTCACACCCCACACGGGCACACAATCCGATCGCTCACACCCTACATGGGCACACGATCGTGTTGTAGTCATCGCTCACACTCCACATGAGCACACGACGCTACAACGGATTCACAAGGAACCCACAAGAATGCAGACATGATGCTTACATGCAAAATGACACAAAACATCCTTGAAAATGCATACATTATTCACAACATAATTATGCACTCAACACATACCATTAACATACATATGCATACAATTTAAGCATAGTAATCACTTGCCCAATGGCCACAACATTATAACAAACCCACATTTCCATAATTAACTCATTTACGTTTTATCGGAAAAGTCGGGAAAAAGTCAACTAAAAATTACATATTTTAGCATCAATAGATTCTACATGTTTTTAGCTTCGAATCAATATGTGGAACGCTTAAAACGAATACTCGAATCAAAAGTTATGAATAAAACAAAATTCCAAAATTCCAGGTCTAGCTGAGCGAGAATCGCTCGCTGAGCGAGCAATGTGCTGGAACTCTAGCTGAGCGAGGAAATGCTCGCTGAGCGAGCACTGCGAATTCTGCAGCAACTCAGTTACGCAATAGTCCACTCCAAAACCCCACAAACTCATCCCAAGCTATCCAAACATGATCTAGCACACATTTCTAACCTCTTGCTTCGATTATAACAACATCTAACCTATTAATCCACCATTTCTAACAATTTCTACCAAAACCCTAACATTTTCATCTCTTTAAAACTCTCCAAAATCAACTCAAACCAAAAACCCAAGCATACACAATCATATACAATCTTAGAATAACAAAGTTTATCACCCTTACCCGTTCGATTCTTCTCCGCGGACCAATCTTGAAGAAATTCTCTCTTTTCCTCTTTTTCTTCTCTTTCTCTTCTCTCCTCTTTCTTTCTCTTCTTTTCTTTCTTTTCTCTTTCTCTCTTACCAACTTTCTATTATAACTCTCTCTCAATTCTATTTCTATTTCTATTTCTACTACTAACTAATTCTATTTTCTACACTTAACTCATTTTATCTCTTTTCCAACCAAAATATTATTTTCTCTCAAAATACCAATTCTAAACAATTCTAACTTATTACTAAAAGTAAAGGTCTAAAATACCCTCTTAATCAATTTTACCCGGAAACTCTCGAAACGGTAAAATCGCACCAACACACCAACACAACACATATTCACATTTTATCACATTAACATAGCACATAATCATGTTAATTCTACAAACAAATCAATTCTCAATTAAATCAATTAAAGACTCAACAAAACAAATGGAAAAATCAAATCAGGGCGTTACACCATCCCTTTATACAAAAAAAGAGTCATAAAAGGGAATAAATTATTTTGATAATAATAGTTGTACTTGATAAAAAAATACAATATATGTAACTTTGTGTTTGTAGGGTTGTTTTAGGTATTTAGGATATTTGGACATTACATATAGCTAGCTCATGTAGAGTAGTGAGAAACTTTATGTATGTTATAGAAAAAATTGAGATCCCTCCGCAGTCTTAAGGCTGAGGTATTTATAGAGGCTTCTTGAGTTTATGTTAGAAAGTAGTTACCTCATATTCTCCATAATTTTTTTTGGAGAAGAGGGAGTTATTATTTCTTAGATCATGGAGAAGACGATTATCCTCTTTGACCATCTCTTTTAGTCCATTGTGATGGGATAAATCATCTCGCACATTCATCGAGAAAATTGACAATGAAAATTAATTCAGGTGGACTAAACTCGACAAAGTGGACTATTACTAAGAACCAGGCGACCTTATGACCAATTTCGAATGACATGACTTCCTATCATAACTCACGCCTCATCAATATATTTTGACTTTCTTACGAGAATTATTCTTTCTTGGAATCCAATAAAATAATATTGATACAATATTTAATTCTTAAACAAAATAATATTTTATTTATATCTTGGTCGGACTCTAAATTACTAAACATATTTTCATAAATTTTAAGAGGCAACGCAAAAATATTTAAATTAAAAGTTATATATATTGATGAGGTATCATTTGATGGGAATCAAATCTAACCCTTTTCTTCATTGTGAAAACTCAATACTGGACTAAATATTCAACTTATAATAATTATAATAATGTTGTCTTTAATTTATCTCAAAGTATAGTTTCGGTCTATAATTTTTATTTGTAATAACTTTTATTAAATATTTAATATATTTAATATTTTATATACAATATTATTAAACTATATTTAATATTTAATAATTTTTAATAATGTTAGAACTTTAATATTTAATAAATTTTATTTGAAAACAGTATTAGTAATTTAGTTAAAAAATATTAACCAATATTAACGTAATAACTTTAATATATTAAATATAATAATTTTAATAATTTGATTAATAATTACTAATTTAATTAAACTATTTTAGTTTATTAATTTGATTTATATATTATACTGTAACTTAATTTCAATTATTAATATGTTAACAATATTCCTATTATTAATATGCTAACAATAAATTAAATTAAACTAAATTAAAAATTATTAATATAAATTAATAAATTTAAATTATTAATAAGCTAATGTTAATTTTTTTTTGAAATAAATTAGTTTGTTAATTTATAAATTAATAAATATTGTAGCCAAATTTAATAGTTTAGTTTAATCAATCTATAACTAAATTATATAAAATAGTAAAAAAATGAAAGGTAAAAATACACTAATTTGAAAAATTAAAGGTAAAAAATGAAATTAAAATACATTAAAAAACGAAAGGTAAAAATATATTAATTTGAAAAATAATAATTGTAGCATTTTAATAAGCAAAAATTGCAACAATATATATAACATTAAAAAACAAAAATATATTAACATCAATTAAAGGTAAAAAAAAACAAAAAAATATGTATTAAAATCAATTAAATGAAACAATATTTCAACACGAGCTTTGTAGCCTAGTGGACACTAGAGTTGTCAAAATGGGCCTGACCCACTGGACCAACCCATAAGCCTTAAATTTTAGCACGGGTCGGACCATAAAAAGTATTAAAAAAAGGATAATTATACAAACCCCCTGTCATTAGGGTGTGCTTTGATATTCCCCCCTGAAGTTTTTTTTTAATAGAGATCCCCTTATAAAACCCAAAACCATAATTTACCGCCCCTCTTACCCTCTATGTTGACTGGGCGTGCTGACCTTGTTGACTGGACTTGCTGATTGGACTTGTTTTTGACCTTTTGACCTAATTGTTCTTCCGCCAACGGTTCCTGCATTGTTCTTACTCCATGGAACCCTACAATTGTTCAAACCCTACAATTTCAGAATCTTCCTCTAATCGCTCCCCATTTTCGATGAATTTTCTTCTCCGTCTCTATTCGATCTACATTTCGGTTTGATTTTGTCTTTAGGTTTCCTTCATTGTTCTTGTAAATATGTTAGATGTTGCACAAAAGAGGAGATTTTTTTTTCCTGCCCAATCACCCAATTTATATGTATTGTGGTTTGTTGTTTATCTTTCTTTAATTGATTTGTTTCTCTGTTCAAAAAGGTTGAGGTAGATGGAAAAGAAGTTGATGTTTTCTGGGTTACAAAAAAACCATGGTGATTTGAAGAAAGAAGCTTACAAAATAAACAAGGGTGTGAACCATCACTTATTGATCCAATTCTCGTTTCAAAAAAGGAAAATATATTTGGAAAGAGAAAATTCTCAACTAAAGCTAAGTTTCATGAGAAAGGTAGGTGTCATGAGATTTGTATAAAGTGTAAGAACAAAGGTAATACAAATGTTGTTGGAGATGGAGATTATGTAAAAAGTGGTGGTGTTAAAGCTAAAGTTGAACCAAAGATGGAGATAAGATTTGATGGTGAGTTGATGATTCAGTGATGCTGCACTTTGATTTGAGGGAGAGGTAGAAATATATCCTCTTTGTTTTTGCGGTTCACGTTTTGATAATCATGTGGCTGCAGAGTAAAAAAATGAAAAATGGGAACTTACAAGATTGGGTGTTTTTGTAATTGGAGTTGATTTAGGGTTTCAGGAAGAAAGATCCCCAATTTCGATTTAGGGTTTTGTGTTGAAGAGGGTTTGGTTTCATGGAAGAAGAACAAGAAGAAAATGAAGTACAATCAGCATTGAGGTAATAGGGGGCAGTAAATTCTGGTTTTGGGTTTTATAAGGGGGTCTCTATTAAAAAAAATTAAAAGGGGGGAAAAACCAAATCACGCCCTAATGGTAGGGGGTTTGTATATTTATCCCTAAAAAAATACAATCCTATCTATTTGGGCAAGCCTATTGGACCAATGTTTTTATGGACCAGGTCGACCAAGCGGGATTCAGACTGACCAGTTAATAACATTACAAAATAATATTTTGTTTTGATAAAAAGAATTAGAAAACTATTTTTGTTAATTTTGAGGGGAAGTTTTATAAGTATTGACTAAAGGGATGAAAGAAAAGTTTGATAAGTATTGGAGTGAATATTCAATTACTCTTGCACTTGGAAATGTTCTTGAACCAACATCAAAGTTTGACTTTTTGAATCTATAATATAGGAAGTTTGATGGTTGTGGCTAATACACACTTGCCCTACTGATTCCAGCCTCCACGTCTACAAATCAGGGGTAATTAACGTAAAAAACTAACCAATTGCAACTATAATTTGTCTGAGTTAAGTTTAACTAATGGTTACAAGACTTCATGCACTACTTGGCTATACAAGTAGTCCAATATGAACCAAAAAGTCAATCATAAAGTTGTAGTTTGGAGGCACATATTGAATCGTACCAAAAGCAAGCCACACTGCCCGATGTATTTCCTGCCAAATAAAAAAAATGCATCTGCCAACAACGAAACCCTCTCTCTCTCTCTCACAGTTGTATAACTGGATTCAATCTTTTGAATCTACCAAGAACAAATAAAGTGAGGTGGTCATCAAAAGGAAACTACCAGTTGTACCACTGATTTTTTGATAAAAAACAACAATCTGAGGCCGATCTGATCCCTGAGCCAAATTTTAGCGAGGCTTCCGATGATCTTGCAGAATTTGTAGAGGCGAAAAATGGCAATGATTTTATAAGAAGGTTTCTCAGCCATGATTAATTTTGAAAAATTGTTTTTAATAATAACATATTTATTGTTTTGCAGATTCAATGTAGAAGAGAGATCTGTTGTTTCCCATATATTCCATAAATGGGCCAAAAAGAAAGTGTTTCAAGATCCAAAGAGGTTGCTAGATAAGGTGACTCTATGGTTGTATTGGGCTTACTTGTGTGCGTCTATGACATATTTATCTTGATCATTCATAGTAAAGTAATGGATTCTTGACACATTTCACGGGCATCTGTTTACGTTTTGTTTAGGAACAATATAATCATGATTTAGTCTTTTGAAACAATTCTTTAAATATAATAATATATTTCTAAACTCTTGCTTTTTGTAGCTCTGTATAGAGTAATCTTTTTGTATCACACACATATTTGTGTTTTAATACATGTTCAATTGTCTTTATCGCGATTTCGAAAGCAGTTTGCAAGCATGGTTGCAACATGATCCATTTTCGTTGGTGCAGGTGTGCATATCAGTGAAGTGAAGCTTCATTCCTACCAAAAACTCTTCGTCTGACAATCATGCTCAGGTATAATAATAATGATGGAGCATTGATTTCTGATGAAATATAAGTATGAAATTTTTTTGTTATTTAGGGTTTGGTTGAAAAATCTTTATAAGTGTTTAACATGTTGTACTGGGTTTAGAGTTAAGTTTAGGTGTTTAGAGTTAAGTTTAGGTTGCCATGACGTTTTGAAGTTGTCAAATGATGTGTCTTGGGGGCTATGTGAGTAGAGTTAGTAGTTAAGTGATGTATGATGAATTGTTTGATTTTCTTTGAGCTATGATGTATGATTTCATGATGTAAGATGTGAGTGTTTTATGATGTCCCATGAGTATGTATTTGATGTTATGAATGAGCATGAGAAATGATTGTTAATAATGAATGCGGATGCAATTTTATGATGTTTTGAGGATGATGTATGTATATTATGTCTTGCATTCATGGTATTGAATTTATGAGGGGACTTCGGTCCAATGGTAGCTTCAATCCCATTGTATGGATTGAAGTGATATGTTGTTTATGATGTGCTCCCTTGGGGGAGAGTTGATGGCCTAATATCCATCACATGAGGATGTTTCGGTACCACATGCATTTAGTAAGAGGTTGCATTTCATTCTAAATGACATAGCATGAGTGAATTGATGTTTTTTGTGATAATGATGATGATGATATGTGTAAATGAGCAGTAAATGATTTGTTGTTGTTTTGCTTTAAATTCTTATTTCTATATTATATTATGGAATGTGAATTTACTCACCCTGCCTGCCTTTTGGTGATGGTCTATTATGTCATCCTGGAGATAATCAAGGTTAGCTCGGTGCGTGTTTGAGTCGGAGATAGTGAGTCGTCGAGTTAGTTAGAAGTGGAGTCCTGCTCTGTGTCCAGTAACATCGGGAGGGGTTTCGCTTGAATGTTCTTGTTTTAATTGGATTAAGATGTTAAGTTTTATTTGAGTATTTTGATAAAATGATATTTGAGGTGACTTATGAGTTTTGTTTTATAAAAGAAGAACTATGACTTATTAATGTTTTCCGCTGCATAACTATGAAGAAAAGATTTATGTTCTTTTCATGATTTTATGAACCCCGTGTTACGGGACAAGACTCTATGTGATGTTTTGAATTTTGAGTTTTCGAAGTAAATGTGATGCCCTTTTATATGAATTTTACTCAGATAAATGATTTAAATTGCATAATCTGTGATGGGGTAGAAGAGTGTTACAGAATACACGGGTAATCAGGTCAAAATCTGTATGAACGCACGGGTAACACACCAGTAGTGCATGAACATGGGTAATCAGACCTAAATCTCTATGAAGGCACGAGTTATAACATTTTTTGTTAAATTAAAGAAAATTAAAATAAATATATTTAAAATAATGTATGAATTCCAAAAATAAGTTGTTTTAAATTATTTATGTATCTAATATATTTATTTAGAATTTCTTTTTTTAAATTTAAAATACACTAATTTTTAAGATAATATATTAATAATTAAAATATATATTATTAATGTCTTTCTTTTAAAATTTAAAAAATTGATACAATTTTTTTATTTTAAAAATATATATTTCATTTAAATATTTATGTTTAATTAACTTATATATTTATCTTTGATAATTTTTTTTTAATTTTTCTATTTTTATAAAAATTTATACAATTATCTTGATGTATATCTTGATGTCTTAACAATAGAAAATTTTAAAAACTTATACAATTATCTTGATGTATATTATTTTTTTCTTTTTTTCAATAATATTTTAATATTTTCTGATTTTTTGAATTCACATAATTAAATGGTGACATATCCGCGGTCGGCAGCAGTACCTGTGCGAACGCACGGGTATCCCACTAGAAATGACATGAGTCTCCAATGGCCAAACCATCACTTTGATTACTTACATGAATTTGTAATGTCTATCTTTTTGTTTCCTTCCTATAGTGAATGACATGGTTAGTATTTTGATGCATTATGATGCATTTAGAATTGGATTCAAACACTTGTCTTTTGTTGAAATATATATTTCTGCATATTTGAACTACTTCAATATTTTTTTTGCCCAATATTCCTTTTGTACAATTTAAATGTTGCTATCACTTTTTTTCCATTGAAATATATTCAGTTACTACATATTAATCTTATAATATCTCTGCTTATTTTTCCAAAATTTATTTTTGCTTCATTATATTTTTCTCTTTTAATACTCATTGCGCATCTCAACCGGTACCCGTGCGAATGCACGGGTATCCCCACTTGTTTTTACTTTAAGAAACTTGATCCAAGTGGCTATGAAGACAAGGTAAAGAAAGTAAGGGATGATTTGTATGATCTATTTGGTGCATATCAAAATAATATGGTTGCAACAAGTTTATCAAGAAATACTCAATACTCAATTATTTGGCTATGCATATGTGAATATTATCTCTAAAGTTACAATATGTGACAACTGTTGAATTCACCAAGTGTTCATGAGACTTTATAATTTATTTTTATATCTATTTTGAATGGTTAGATGAATAACTATTTTGTCATGTATGATTGTATTTTATTGTCTCTTAATTTAAAGATTAAAATTATAATATTGAAATATATAGACGGGTCTGACCCATTAGGCTCCACAACCCATAAGAAACTAGATCTGACTCAATTTTGATAGTCCATGAACTAATCAGACTGACGTGCTCCAACCCATTTATAAGTGTTGGCCTACCAGGCCGATGCGGGTTGAGCCGGATTGACCCATTTGATAACTCTACTAGTGATTAGTCATTGAAGGAATGAGAGAAAGGGGGTGGGTTCAAATCTCACCTCTAACAAATTTTTGAACATTTAACATATTTTCTAATCTAAATAATAAATAAACATAAAATAAAGTGCCAACGTGACATTAAAATAATTCAAAATAAAAATAAAAAAACTAACATGGCGTGACACTTCAGTAAAAAAAATTTGTTACGTCAGTTTTTTTGGTGACTAGGTGTGATGAAGATCAAAATTGAGAGACTTTTCAAATATTAGGGAAATTTTACAATTTTTTTTGCAGGAGTTTTTTTTCTTCAACAAACACCTATATAGCAAGAGAAAAATATATATTAACCCTATAAATAAAAATTTGTAAGACGATCAAAAAATTGATATAGTTAAACAAAACAGTTTGTCTTTGGTTTGAATCAAGGATCTTATAGTTACATGTGCTTGAATTTCTAGTAGACATTATCACTTTAATAACAGAAATTAAAATTTTTAAATAAATGTTGACTATTAAATTATCTAGCTAGAATAATCGAAATTTTATTAAATATTTTGGATTGCAGTCAGATGTTTTTAAATATATAATTTACAATATTTAGTTCAACGAAAATACACTTTTAATTAAAAGAATGCATGTCTCATTCAAACATGTGATTATATCCTTACTCCAAAATAGTTGTAGGAAGTTACAACTGAAAAGGGAAGTTACTACAAGCAGCTCAGATAAGAACTTGCACAATAAGCATTGAAGTTTGTTAAGATTGATTAAAGAACACATGGTGCTCTCGTACAATATAGAAGTTAGGTTTTGAAGGTGAGAACAAGAAATGAGAGTTTTGAATGTAAACCTTTTTGGTTTATTTCAAAGAATCTATCTACTTTTATTATTCTTGTCGTCTCAAAGAATCTATCTAATAGTTATCCTTTTGCATATACAATGAAATCACTTGCTTACTTATTTCTAACTTTTAGTAGAGCCTCTACTTTTATTATTCTTATTTTGGAAGTTCATTTTCTTTTCTTCTCAAGATGATTTTCAAATATTCAAAGTGTTGTTCATTAAGTTGATTTGTTCGTTGGTAAATGAAAAAAAAAAGGTGAGAAATTGAGTCACTATATATCTTCATTTCTTGATGATTGTTGGATGATAATGAACTTTCGATAAATGTGTCATTGTGATATTTGTATTATTTGCATCATATTATTTTGTATCCTTGTGTTAAAAGCAGGTTTATTCACACACGAGGTCATACTTTTTGTCACGTAAAATGTGTATCAATGTACCTTGTGTACTATTGTTTAGAAGGCTAAATTTTTAATGTTGGTAGAGAAAACACATATGTTATATATTCTTTCAACGAATACGATTTAATGAAGGTTACCCGAGGAACAAACCACAAAGGATAACAATTTGATCTTCTTCTAGAGGATTAAAATAATTAGTTTCATTACTATGAAAAACTCATTTAACAACGGTTGGAAAAGACATATAATGATGTGTGCAAAAGCGTTGTTATGTAGATTGTTGTTGTATATGTGATATTTACAATCATAATTCTGGACCGTTGTTGTATTCTAAAAAGTGTGCGCCCTATCAGAATGTTTATTTTATATACCCGTTCTTGTATAGAACTACCTATCACTACATTATTTTAAATAACCGTTGTTGTATGTCTTTTAATAAATAAAAATGATGTAACAAAAACATAAAGAACAATAATAAGAACATCAAGAACAACAACAAGAACAATAACAACAATAACAACAATAATAATAAGAAAAAGAAGAAGAGGAAGAAAAACAACAATAACAACAATAAGAAGAAAAAGAAGAGGAAGAAGAAGAAGAAGAAGAAGAACAATAATAATAATGTAGAATATTGGAACAAACCCTAGTACAAATAACATGTCGTCGAAGTCTGCTCACATATTATTGTTTAATTGGGTATTGTGTTAGGGATCCAATTGTTTAAGTTAGCTTGTACCCTAAGTTAGCTTGTAATGGGTAATTGTTAAAAAAAACTCATTAGGTTAGTATGTTAGTTTTATTATAAATAACATACTAGTCTCTCATATTTTGTATTAGGAAAAATAAGAAGATAAAACCCTAATTCAAAAGAGAGAGAGATTATTTGTTATTCTTATATACTTGTAATCTTGTTTTAAGATAAAGGAAATAATATCAGTTTATAACCAATCCTTGTTGTTTTCTTTGGTAACCATAAACCCTAACCCTTGTGGATTTCTTGATCATAAGAAACCTATTATACTTTATTTCTAAGGTATATAATTCACAATAAATTGGTGCGGTGAACACGGAGAAGATGCCTTCAACAAAGTATGAGATTGAAAAGTTCACTGGAGTGAACGATTTTGGTCTGTGGCGCTTGAAGATGAAAGCCCTACTTGTTCAGCAGGGTTGTTTTGAAGCGTTGAAGGGAGATACGATCATGAATGTTGCGTTGACGGCAGCTGAAAAAACGACCATGATTGAGAAAGCACACAACACAATATTGTTGAGCCTCAGTGATAAGGTTCTTCGACAGGTATCAAAGGAGACGACGGCGTCAGGGTTATGGTTGAAACTTGAAGGCTTGTACATGACCAAATCATTGGTGAATCGACTCTACCTGAAGCAAGCCTTGTATTCATTCAAGATGAGTGAAGACAAAATGTTGGCTGAGAAGTTGGATATGTTCAACAAGATGATTCTTGATCTTGAAAATATTGATGTGAAGATCGATGACAAAGATCAAACGTTGTTGCTGTTATGCGCTTTTCCTAGAACACACACTCACTTCAAGGAAACCCTATTGTATGGAAGAGAGTCCCTGACCTTTGAAGATGTTCAATCTGCCTTGTACTCTAAGGACTTGAACGAACGAAAGGAACATAAACCTTCGACAGTTGGTGAAGGTTTTGTCGTTAAGGCTAAATTCTTGCGAAAGGATGATAAGTTCGACAAGAAGAAGGGAAAAAGTCAGTAGAAATCTTATAGTGGTGAAGCATCTGGTGTTAGATGTTATCATTTTAAGAAGGAGGGTCACATTCGAAATGTGTGCCTTGAACGCCTGAAAGATCATGGAGGTAATGATAATGGTAATGCTGCCATTGTTTAAGATGATTTTGACTCATCTGATGTTCTTGTGGTTTCGAGCGGCGACTCAGTAAAGAGTGGATTATGGATTCAGGTTGCACTTGGCACATGACTCCAAATAAAGACTTGTTCGAGGAATTATGTGATCAAGATGGTGGATCAGTGTTGCTGGGAAACAACAAAGCTTGCAAAATTTCAGGTATTAGATTTGTGAGATTCAAACTCCATGATGAGTCAATAAGGTTATTGAATGAAGTTAGGTATGTACCTAACTTGAAGAGAAATTTGATTTCTCTAGGTGAATTCGACAAGAAAGGATATGTCTTTCAAGGAGAGAAAAGTATCCTAAGAGTCATGAAGGGGTTGAAGGAAGTCTTGAAAGGCGTGAAGAAACAAGGTTTGTAAACCCTTGAGGCTGAAGTTGTAAGTGGTTCGAAAAATGTTGCATCCACGAAACTGTTGTAAAAGACAATTATGGCACATGAGATTGGGCCATGTCAGCGAGAGAGGCCTGGTCAAGCTGGGGAAACAGAACCTGCTAGGTGGTGACAAAGTCAAGAAGTTGGAGTTTTGTGAACCTTGTGTATTTGGTAAATCCTGTAGGGCGAAGTTTAACAAAGGTAAACAAAGAACACATGGATCCCTTGATTACATCCATGTTGATCTTTGGGGGTCTGCAAGGAATCCTTCACATTCAGGTGTAAGATATTTTCTATCCATATTTGATGACTATTCCAGAAAGTTATGGGTAATCATTCAGAAGACGAAGGATGAAACATTTAAGAATTTCAAAAGTTGGAAGGTTTTGATCAAAAATCAAACTGGCAGAAAGGTCAAGAGGTTGAGAATTGATAATGGCCTTGAATTCTGCAATGAAGCTTTCGACAATTACTGTGTCAAGTCTGGGATTGAAAGGCATAAGACTGTAGCAGGTACTTCTCAACAAAATGGTCTAGCTAAGAGATTCAATCGAAAAATCCTCGAAAGGGTTAAATGCATGTTAGTTAGTGGTGGATTAAAGAAGGTGTTTTGGGCTGAGGCTGTTTCTATAGCAACATATCTGATAAACAGATGTCCTTCGAATGCGTTAGATATGAAGACACCTGAAGATGTTTGGTCAGGACATCCACTAGATCTCAACAAACTGAGAGTATTTGGTTGTGTAGCCTATGCTCACATTAGGCAAGACAAAGTCGAACCTAGAGCTCTGAAATGCATGTTCATGGGATACCCTAAAGGAGTCAAAGCTTATAAGCTATGGTTCCTAGAGCCAGGTCACATGAGGTGTATCACCAGTCGAGTTGTAGTTTCAATGAAGCTGAGATGGCTTTCAAGAAGATTGACGATGTTGTAAAAGAGATGGAAGTGGAGAAATTCCTGTTGAGGTGGAACATATTGATGCTGAATTGCATGACCCATATGAAGTCGAATAAGAAGCAGAAACTTCTGTCGAAGATGAGGAGACTGATAATGACTACCTGCTGGAAAGAGATAGGTCGAGAAGAGTCATCAAGGAACCTCAAAGACTTGGGTATGCAGATCTTATAATTTATGCCTTAATCTCTGCAAGTGAGGTTCTAGACGAAGAACCTAGAGAATATAAGGAAGTTATGAGGAGTCGAAATAAGACTGAATGGCTGAAGGCCATGGATGATAAGATGAAATCTCTTCATGATAACAACACTTGGGAACTGATCAAGAAACCTGCTGGAGCCAGTTAGTCAACTATAAATGGATTTTCAAAGTTAAAGAAAGAATCGAAGGAGTGATGTTGAAGAGATACAATGAAAGTTTGGTTGCAAGGGGTATCACTCATGATGAAACAATCCTGATGAGGCAACCTGAAGGGTATGTCGAAGAGGGGAAAGAAAAGTATGTGTTCAAACTAAAGAGATCCTTATATGGGATGAAACAATCTCCTCGACAATGGAATAAGAGATTTGACAAGTTCATGGAACGCATAAGTTTCATCAGAAGTCAGTTTGACCACTGTGTTTACTTCAGATTTATACCTAGTAATTCATTTGTTATTTTGTTACTTTATGTGGATGATATTCTAATAGCAAGCAACAATGTTGAAGATGTAATGAGGGTGAAGGCTGAATTCAATAATGAGTTTGATATGAAGGATCTGGGAGCAGCGTCTATGATTCTTGGGATTGACAACCGAAGAGATAGAAAGCAATCGAGATTATACTTATATCAAGAGGAATACTTGAAGAAAATTCTTGATAAGTTTGGTATGTCAAATTCAAAACCTGTTGTGACTCCAACAAACCCTCAATTCAAGCTAAGTATATATTAGTGTCCCAGTACTAATGTTGAAAGAGCTTATATGAATAGAATTCCATATGCTAAGATAGTAGGTTCTTTGATGTATGTTATGGTTTGTACTAGACCTGACATATCATATGTAATAAGTCTTGTCAGAAGGTACATGTCGAATCCTGGAAAGGCTCACTGGCAAGCATTGAAGTGGATTTAAGGTACATAAATGGGTCTCTGAATAGAGTCATAATTTATGGTGGAGCCTTGGGTGAAGATAGTAAAGCAGCAATTGAAGGATATGTCGACTCTGATTATGCATGTTGTATGGATTCTAGAAAATCTATTTTTGGATATGTTTTCACTATGTTTGGTACATCAATTAGTTGGAAAGCAACACTTCATAAGGTTGTTGCCTTATCAACCACTGAAGCGAAATATATCACCCTAACTGAAACTGTAAAGGAAGCATTATGGCTTGAAGGTTTTGCAAAGGAGCTGAAACATCAAGGTCGAAGTATCACTATTAAATGTGATAGTCAAAGTGCAATACACCTATCGGAGAACTCAACCTATCATGAGCGAACCAAGCACATTGATATAATGCTGCATTTCGTCAGAGGGATAATCGAGCATAGAGAAGTCCAAGTGCTGAATGTTTCGACAAATCATAATGGTGATGATATGATCACCAAGACGTTGCCCAGTTGCAAGTTTTTCCACTGTATGCAGTTGATAAAGCTGCATGAAGAAAGCTAGTTTGTTTCTTGTTAGTATAGGGTGTGTTCCAAGGTGGATATTTGTGGAATATTGGAACAAACCCTAGTACGAATAGCATGCTGTCAAAGTCTGCTCACATGTTATTGTTTAATTGAGCCTTGTGTTAGGGATCCAATTGTTTAAGTTAGCTTGTACCCTAAGTTAGCTTGTAATGGGTAATTGTTAAAAATTCCATTAGGTTAGTATGTTAGTTTTATTATAAATAGCATACTAGTCTCTTATATTTTGTATTAGAGTAAAAATAGGAAGATAAAACCCTAATTCAAAAGAGAGAGAGAGAGAGAGAGAGAGAGAGAGAGAGAGAGAGAGGTTATTTGTTATTCTTGTATACTTCTAATCTTGTTTTAAGAGAAAGGAAAGAATAACAGTTTATAACCAATCCTTGTTGTTTTCTTTGGTAACCCTAAACCCTAACCCTTGTGGGTTTCTTGGTCATAAGAAACCTATTATACTTTATTTCTAAGGTATCTAATTCACAATAAATAACAACAACAACAACAACAATAATAACACCAAGAACAACAATAATAAAAAAGAACAACATGAACAACAATAATTAAAAAATAACATCAAACTAACATTGCTAACTCAAATATATACTTTTCTTGGAGTTCTGAAATTTGGTTTAGATTTCAAAATAGAGTATCATAAATGATAGATGATGTTTGGAGGTAGAAGATGTAATTCTTCTATTAGGTTTCACGCGGATCACTAATAGTTGTGTCTTGGCTTTTGATAATCACTAAATGGACGCTCACAATTTGTTTATGGATAGTGAGTAAACTCAATAAGCGTGTCACCTATAATGTTGATGCTAGAACTTGGAAAAATAAGTAAAAAAAACCAAAAATGTTGGTGCTTGGACTTGAACCCACGACCCGACACTACCTATGATCACGATTATTTTAAATACATGTGGTAAAAGGTTTGTTAGCATTTTGAAAAAATAAGTAGAAAAATGCTATCTATAACAACAGTTTTTAAATACCCTTGGTGAAAGGTCTGTCAGTATTTAAAAAAAAGTGAGTAATATGATTAAAATAAATTCAGAAAAATACAAAAACACTAAATTTAATCCAATTAAGTAAAATAAGTATTTTGAGATTTTTTTTTGGAATTTTTTGAGACTATGAAAAAAGTAAAAACTTCATTAAAAATAGAAAAAAATGCACGAAACAGATTTAAAAAATGAGACGATTTCCCCTAAAACCGGGTTTTCTGACCAGCAACTAAACTACAGACTATAACAATTGTTGTTTAATTTAACCATTGTAAAATCATTTACAGTTTATTTTTTAAATAATGACCTTAAGTGACATACGCTTAATGTACTCTTAAAAATGGAAAAAATGTAGCTGCAAGGAATCAAAGTTTTCTAAATTTCATGTATTACAATGGTTATAAGTTTTTAACTTATTACAATGGTATATGAGTCCGTTGTAAACCTGGAGTTGTTGTTTGCATATTTTGTAATAGTAATTTAAGTTTTATAGTTGACCATAGTAACTTGATGAATGTTTAAGTTCATATGAACAAATGAGAGTGTAAAGTATGTATCGATAAATAGCATAATGAATCTTCACAATTGTGAACCTAGAGGATTCTTTAATAGATTTAGTATAAGATTGTTGATGATCATTGTGTTAGATGGAATCTTCCAAATTTATCTAGAGCACATGATCAATTGTAGAACTTATCTACTCTTTTAGAAAGGATAGATTACAAAAAAGTATATATATGTGAAAGCTTTTCTACACAAGTAACAAATGATAGACAATAAATTGGTTCTCTTATATTGTGTTATCATCAAAAACCAAATTAAAGAGCATTATTCTTCAAACAAATCTTGGTTCCATAATCTCCATCTTTTTATGATGAAAAATGATTGTATTTTGATGAACAATTTTAATTCTTAAGAGATTATAAAACATCATAGAGGATCAGGCCAACAAACTTCCCCTAAGTCTGTGTCAATAAATTTAAAAAATAAAATTTTGTGATAATAACATTTTGATACTTTACATTAAGTAAAGTGTCCATATTTTTTTTTGTAATAGATCTTAATATAAGATACTCTGTAATAAACAAAGGAAATATTTTTCATAAATTAAAAGATCAAAAATCAATATAAGATAAGATAGGTTTGCCAAACAAAGAAATGATAAAATAAATAAAATAATGCATATCTTATATGCTTGGGGAGTTTTAGGATAAGGTTCAATCAAAGTTTTATCTAGGTTAACTTGACTACTATGGAATGATGGCTCATAATGAGTTAATTAATATAAGCATTGGTAGCACAAATGTAAGAAAGAGTTTGAAAATTGGATATTCTTGATAATTTTTTGATTTATTCTTTAATTGGCAGGGAGGATCTTTTACACTTTTATATATATATATATATATATATATATATATATGGGTTTCAGTAGGAATGGGTTTTTGATAAATATTAATATAGACATTCATTTGACAACTTCTTCTCTCATGCCCTTGCTTTCATGAGCCAAACCCATTCTCAAACAAGTTCTCAATGTTGAAGACCTTTCCATAGTTCTTTATTATTTGATCTTTTAGATCCTAGATAAGGCCACGCATTTCAATGATGTTTTAGATAAACCTTAGATATGGAACTTCTCCCTTTTAAATTGTGCATGGTTTGAAATATGCTTGTTTCCATTACTATGAATATGAGTTTATTCATATTAATCTGAAAGTTTCCCCATGCAATAAAGAATGCATTGATGATCCTCACACAAGTTTTTTTTATAAGATGCAACTGGAATGATACTTATGTGAATGATTTTAAAACACTATTTTGAATTTGTTGCACCGATTTTTGTGGTTTCAAATCACGACCGTTTGTGATTACAGTTTGATTCATTTTTTATCCTATGGAGCTGATTAAGGAATGGTAATAGAAGTCTCAAACTAACCCTTCTTACAAAATGAGTTTAAACAGACGACTGTTAATTTACAGATGTGTAGCTCGATTTTTATGGTCTTTAGTCATTACCTCATTTTTACTACTTTCTGATTTCTTATTTTTTTTCCTGGTGAAGCTGGTTATGGAAGGGAAAAGATATCTTAAACTCACCCCGTTTTGCATACTGTTATTTAACAAATGCCCACGTGTGTCGCTCCCAGGATTTTCATCCTAGTACAAACGCGAAAGTGGCGCGGAAAAGGTAGAGTTGCCAGCCAGGCATTTTTATCCCGAATGAATGGGAAAGGTAATGTTGCACAAACCTGAGGAAGAAGGAAAGGACGAGGCCTTGCGAACCAAAGATCTGGGTTCGGGAGTCGGTTACGACCTGGGAAGGTATTAGCACCCCAGATCGTCCGCAATACCCGACGAGATCCACGCTTGTTATTCTGTTTCAAAGGGTGAGCAATAAGATGCTGCTGAACAAAAACTGCTACTGGAACTGGAATTAGAAAAGGGAACTGGAAAAAGAGAACAAAAAGAAAGAATGGGGAAAATGTAGGGAAAATAAAGAATGTGCTCGAACGGGCCCTACCCCGCTGCCTACATACCTCATCGGGAAAATGAGGATTAGAGTTGACGTAGTTCGCCTAACCAGGCGGGAACTTTGTTTATATTTTTTTATCGCTGGAACTACTTATGTCTATGCTCAGATGTTGCAGGCTCGTCTGGTACGAGTACGTTTACTGTCTTGCAAATAAGACAAGTTGTCGCAAGTTTGCGTTGAGAGTGAATGAGGTGAGAAGAGAAGTTCCCGCATGAAAGTCGCTTATTGTTTGTTGTTTTGTCTTTTATGAGAAGTGTTTTGATTTTGTTTGTGAACATTCTCATATTAAGACTTATCCATCGTGGTAGATAACTTACACCTCGCCCCAAAATAGGACGTGCATAAGTACTCCGCAACAAAGTCTCATGTTGGTATGAGAACATTCAACCTTTATTAGGTGTTTTATTGTTTTTCTTTATGAGATGAGAAAGAATGACTCAAGTTGAAAAAGGACAAACTAAGGGGACTAAGACACAACCCTAAGTTATTTATTATATGCAAAAGATGATCCTAATGGTTTATGTGTCTTTCTAATCCTAATAAGAAAAGGAAAATAAGAAAAGAGAACTTAGAACTTAACTTACTTCTTAATGAAGTTAAGTTGATTCTAAAGAAAGGGGAACGCCTATGAGCAAAGCACAAGGTGCTAAGGCAAACACATTTAAAATGTATAAAGAGATGAGAAAAAAGTAATATTTACCTCAATCTTCCCCTACAAAACAAAGGTTAGCTTTACTAAACTTCCGGCACTGCGAGTCTTTCGCATTGACCGGTGGGTAACAACCTTAGTCTAAACGGTATAACTACAGGGTAATGAAATTTGACGATATTGGTCCCCGGCAACGGCGCCAAAAACTTGATGCGTGTTTTTCGCAAGTGTACGAACACGTCAGAGTAATATAAAAGATTGTCGAATCCACAGAGACCAAGTGTCAATCTATCGTACCTGTTGTTATGGTGTGTATCTAAGGCAACTAAATATAAGGGTTTTAAGAAGGGTGCAATGGTAAATAAAATTATAATTTTAAATAATAAATAAAAGACAGGCTCGAATGTAATTCACATAATCAATGATAATCCAGTACTTGTTAATGGAACTACTTATGGGCAATGTTTTCTCCTTTGAAAAGAACTAATTTAACAGGAACTGTCGCTTTCGCGTATTCAGAACTGAGTTGTACTCTCTAATCAACCCCTCCTATTGTCACGGATAAAAAGGTGCGTACTGCGTTAGAGTAGTAAACCTATTTTTAAGAAATGTAGTATCTTGACTAAGTTGAAAAGTACTTTAACCTGGATTTCTTAGCAAAAAGAGGTTCTTATGAACCAGACTCTAAATCTCATAACGCGTCCGAAAATCGTTTTAAAATCTCTTTTCTTTTTAATCTAAAAACTCCTAATGAACTAGACAAAGCGCTTTTGGCTGTTTTTGAAGTAGTTAAAAACAATTAGATTGATTGAAAGATAAAATAGCCCTTAAGTGTTTCCACGAACAATTATACGGATTACTGGTTTAATTACGATCCTTACATCCTAACCTTTATGGATTTAGTTAGACATGATAAAGTAAAGATTCTTTTTATAATTTTTCATAAAAGTAATTTAGTGCGAGTGCGGAAAGTAAATGAATTTAATGCGAGTGCGAGAAATAAAGTAATTTAAAGCGAGTGCGGGAAATAAAGGAATTTAGTGCAAGTGCGGGTAATAAACGAAAGTAAAGCGAGTGCGGGAAATAAATAAAGTAAAGTGCGAGTGCGGATAATAAATAAAGTAAAGCAGTGCGAGAAATAAATGAAAGTAAAGAAATGCAGAAAAGTAAAATACGAACTGGAATTAAAATGGCGGCAGGATTAACTTCCTCCAGAGTGCTCCAAAACTCGATCACACAGACAGATTACAGACTCGATCACTCGATTGCAGAAACACCCTGATGTGGAATGGTAACTGCTTTGAAACTGATATATGCCTAGAGAAATCTAATTTTGGATGAAGAAAAACGAAAATCTAAGGTCCTATTTATAGGAAAATTAAAAGCGGGAAATGACCAGGACGCCCCTCCACTAAAAAGTGGAGGGAACTGCCTTTTTGCCTTGTGGCGCCCGCCACAGGCCTATGGCGCCCGCCATGGTGCTGATAGGGGATGAGAGAGTGGGGATCGTGGGTCTTGGCAGTTGTGGAGTGGTCTTGAGACGTGGCCACGTCATAGCTAACCCCATGGCGCACGCCATGGTGGGTGCCGTAAGTGCAAAACGCTGAATTTCTAGGTTTTCGTCCGTTTCCACTCCTTTTTCGCTTCTTTTCTCGATTCAAGCCCCGATTACTATAAAAACCTGAAAACATAAGAAAACAAAGTAATAACATAACAAAACAACAATAAAAGCTAAGAATGCATGCGAAATCGGAGTCAGAAATACGGTGAAATTTAGTGTGATCAAAATCTCCCACACTTAAACCTTTGCTTGTCCTCAAGCAAACATTAAAGCTCAAGAAAATATGGTGTCAACACGTGTCTTTGGGCTAAAGGGCTTCTAAGTTCAAGTCAGGATGCAGTGACAGGTACTAACTGAGTGAACCAAGGGTACCATAGTAACACAAACACAAACTTCAATCCTATATTAACCACTCCATATCATCCCACAATACCTAGGCCTATCTTCTCATCTTTTTGTGTCCTTTTCATTCAGGCGCAATCACATTAAGCCCGTTATCCGTACATGCTTCATAGTAGAGTGACCAGTTAGTGATTCTGATCCATAACATAAGGTTTCTGGCACATAAGCATGTGTAAACCTGTTTTTATTTCGCCTAAATGTAGCTGCGGGGGATCGGATCGTAATCCGCCCTACCAAGTTCAGTGCCAGATACCTCTGAACCAACTAACAATAGGTGACTTGCAATTTTTTTCTTTTTTTTTGTGGCAAAAATTTTTTCCTTCTCTTTTTTTCGGTTTAAATGACTTTGTGAGGGTCACCTATACCAGAGTTTGCCCCTTTTTTATTTATTTATTAGCATTGGATCATTCACTTATGTTCATCGGCCCCCTACGTAGAGCATGCTTAGGCCGGAGCTGACTGCTAAAATAAACTACTTAGGACAATTTTTTAAATGATAATAAAGGCCATGGTGGTGGGGTTTAGGAGTGATTCCTATATTCAAGAGGTCTATGGTGCTAAAATGGTTCTGATGTTTCAAAAAGTTGACCTAAGTCACCACATCCTAATCTAAACCTGTCTCAAAGCCCAAAAAACATGTGAAACAACAATATTTTCTTTTTAAAATTTTTCTGGTAGGGCTAAGGAAATGGGAAAAAAATGAAGATGAACTAAAAATACACTATACTGGTGACTCGTCAGACTCATGCATTATCTAAGAGAAATAAATTACTGAAAAAGGGAAATAACTGAAAGGAAATAATTAACTAAAAAGGGAAATGACAGAAAGCAATAAAATCCCCTCCCACACTTAAATCGAACATTGTCCCCAATGTTTCGAAATAAGATAAGGGGGGTAACCTAAAAAAGACTACTGAGGAGGAGCACTGGTGCCCTCGCCGTCCTGCTGTGATGGTCTAGAACGATGGGATCTACTACGATGCTGGTCCCTCCGGTCGAGTCGTGCTGATAAAGCAGCCTGAGCACTCCTGACCTCTCGAAGGTTACCTAAGATGGAACCCTGAGTGGCCTCTACAAGCTGGTAGTGCCGGCTGTTGATCTCTCTCTGACGGTTCTGCTCTAATGAGATATCGTTCAAGGTACGACAAACGTTGCTATAAGCACGATCCGAAACCAATCGCGATTGTTGCATGAAGCTCATGTTGTCCGTCAGCTGTTGTGAAATAGTAGAGAGAAGGTCGTCTCGCCTTTCCTCTCTAGCTGTCATGTCACGCCACATCTCCTCGGTGACAAAGAATCTAGGAGCAGTACCTGCAACAGGGTTAGAGGAAGATGGTGCGGTGTGTGACTGTGAAGGACGATGGGGGGACATGTGAGGGATGGGAGACTGCTCTCTCCGATCATACTCTTCATCAGTGTCATGTGCCTCCCCATCGGGAATATTAGGAGGAAGTGGACCCAAAACACGTGGAGCATTAAGATCATAGGTCCAGTTCCTTTCATCACGTACATCAGTACGTCTACTGCATGGTAAAGCAACAGATGGGATAGCTACCCCATGAACCATCAACTCATAACCACCTTCTCTCCTCGTTCGACACAATTTCATGTCTTTCAGAAATTTTAAATTAATTGTGCGAGGAGGTAGTGGTTCAAGTGTAGCTATCTCATTGTTCAGGCCAAGAGCCCGAGCAATAGACGTAACAAGCCCTCCAAAAACAATCGGTCCTGTTTTATTAGTAAATAAAGTCATGTGTGCAAGCATAAACGGGACCGGATTGATGTGGGTTCTAGTGAGGCATCCTTGCAAAAATAGGAGTTCTCGAGCATTTACCTTGTTTGGACTTTCCCGGCCAAAAACAGTACATGACAAAAGAAGTCTAAAAACTCTTATGGCCGGGTTGTGAATGGTCGACGCAAGTATCCCTTCAAAAGAATTAATTGAAGTACTTGAAAGCCTTTGCCAGAAGGTAAATAACTCGGCCGACCATTCCGCATCCAAAGGTGCCTCACAAATCGCACCTTCCCTATGAGGGATTCCTAACAAACCTGCTAGCTCGTTGGTACTGAATTCATATTCAATTCCAAACAGTCTAAAAATAACAGTACCGACAGTGCTAGCAGTGTTAGGACCGACAGTGTATATCAAAGAACTCATAAACTCAATTGTCAGCCTCTCATAGGTAGGTTCCTGATTAATGAAAATATTATGCAAGCCTAGAAATTCTAATAAATTAAAAACACTATGATAAATACCCAAAGCATACAGACAGTTATCGTCGACGTACCTAGTCGAGAGAATTTCTCGACTCTGAAGCCTCTGAATAATTTTCCGTTGCCTATCGCCCGGTCTTCCATCACGAAGAAGAAATCCGTTGAACTCCATTGTTGATTGCTCCTTAGGAAGTAAAAATGGTAGAAAAATGGTTTATGAGGGGAATGCTAAAGTTTTGATTTTTATGGTTTGTGGTGGATGAAAATGGAAATGGATGTTGGATATGTTTTATGGATGGAGGGTATTTTGAAAATGGGGGAGCTTTAATGGGGTTCAAGGAGGTTTTGGAAGGTTGTAAAAATGGGTTTTTGGAGAAGAAAGGTGTGAAAATGGTGGAAATGGGGAATCAGCCCCGTATTTGTTGTGGGACGGTGTGGCGCCCCCATAGGGCCTATGGCGCCCGCCATAAGGCCATTTCCTGGGCCTTGGGTTTTTTTAAATCCTCCTTTTGGGCCTTCCTTGCACCTTTGGTCTTCGGGGGGGTCTGGATAGCGTTTTCTTCTTCTTTTCAAGGCATGAGGCTTGCATATTTTTTTTGTCTTATATATTTTTTTTCTTTGCACGACAAAAATAAAATAATTAAAAATCAAAAAGAAAAAGAAAAATTAACATTAGTGCATAATACATATATATAGGAGGAATTCAAAGTACATGAAAATATAATAGATGCAAAAAAGTAATATATGTCTGGAAATGCGATAAATAAAATAAAGCATATAAAAGGAAATTAAATACTAGGGTAGCGCTGTCAGTGTAGAATGGGTCATGTGGTAGGCTTCTTTTCCTGGCTTGATCCACGAATCTCAGCTATCTCCCTCCGAAGCTCTTCAATCGCCTGATATAGAGCATCGGCCTCTGAGGCATGAGTGAGATCAGAAACCTGCATCTGTAACTCTAAGTCTGCCACTTCCTGCTTGAGCAGGGCAGTCTCCTTACGGAGCTCGTAAATCTGTGTTTGTAGGTCAGGTGGCTGCAGAGACATATTGTTAGACATAACAGTGATTCGGGGAGTAAGAGGTGTAGGAGTGTACTCAGCGGCGGGAGGCGATTTCGGCTCTTCGACAGTCTCTCCATAACCCTCTAGAGCATAACTCCAATTTTCAGGATCATGGACACTGGTCATCAGTGGATCTGGTAATGTAAAGTAGTGTATCGCTTCGCCGTCGATCAGTAATCTAAACATGTTGGGCTCAAAAGAAGCCCTCCTCATCAGTCCTCTATCAAGACAAAAATCAATATCCAGGGTGGTGTAGCAGCAGAAGGTCCTGAGGTGCAATAATTTGCGAGACAAACCCAATGCAGTAGCTATATGTGTAACAATACCACCGACATGTATGATGCCTACGGATGATCTGGCAACACTAGCAAGGCCCTTCAACAGAAAGTTGCCACAAGCAACTGAGCGAGACTGAGTCGCACAAAACAGTAGGAAAATCTCCTCTTCACTTAGCAGGGTCTCTGTATCTGGCAAACCTAGGAAAGAATGTGCTAGAATCATCTGGAAGTACCTCAATGCAGGGTTGTGGATTACCTGAGAAAACTGGGTAGAAGGATCTTGGCTTCCTCCACCTGATATTTTAGACCAAAACTTTTCCACTTCTCTGCTCATAAAATACCCCATCGGTGTCTCTGGAATAGCGTCAGGAGTAGTCTGGAAACCTAGTAAATCACCAAACTCTTTGTGAGAGAAGGAGTAGTCAATCCCGAACAACCTGAAAGCAGCGAGTCCATCGGGTCCAGCCCAAGGGTCATGATGAAACGAGCTGAGGAACTCAAGAGTCAAGTTCCTATAAGTGTTGTTCCTGTCGTCAAACTGGTCCCACTGGAGTTGATGGCATAAGAATCTGATGCTTGGCTCTATCCCCAAGGCATCCATGTAGTCATGGTCAGGGTACCTGGTAGGAGCCATAGGGCGTCTCATGTGGACATAGTAACGCTCTCTCTGTGCGTCGTCTCTAAAGGCCACGTGCATGTCATCAGGGTTCTGCATTCTGTACAAGGTTAGCAAACAAGTCCTGAAAGCACATAAAACATTCAATCGTTAGTCCTGACATAATAATAAAATAAACAAATTAAAAATAAAGTAAAAATAAATAAAAAGTACATAAATAAGAAAAACCATGGGTTGCCTCCCATGCAGCGCTTGTTTAACGTCATTAGCTCGACGACCGAATTTTAAACATCATTGGAAAGATATGGTGGATCACTCATAGTATGGCAGGTGTATGTTGTTGGGATGTCACCTCCTTCGTAGGGCTTCAACCTCTGTCCATTGACGATGAACGGTTTACATGTTTGGTTCTTGATTTCAATAGCACCGGATCTTAGGATCTTAGATACTTCGAAAGGGCCAGTCCATCTCGAACGGAGTTTTCCTGGAAAAAGTCGTAACCTAGAATCGAACAAGAGAACAGGATCGCCTATTTTGAAGTCTCTTCTGATGATTCTTTTGTCATGCCAAGCTTTTGTTCTTTCTTTGTATATGATGGAATTTTCGTAGGCGGATTGTCTGAGCTCTTCTAACTTATGGATATCAAGGATACGTTTCTCACCAGCAGTCAAGTAATCCAAATTCAAAGTTTTGATGGCCCAATAGGCCTTATGCTCCAACTCAAAAGGTAAGTGACATGATTTTCCATAGACCAGTTGATAAGGGGTTGTTCCTATAGGAGTTTTGAAAGCGGTTCTATAGGCCCATAATGCTTCTTGAAGTTTCCGTGACCAATCCTTTCTAGATATAGAGACAGTCTTCTCAATGAATTTGTTTGATCTCCCTATTAGATACTTCCACTTGTCCATTGGTCTGTGGGTGGTATGGTGTTGCTACTCTATGCTTAACTCCATACTTGCTTAAAAGTTTATCAAATATTCTCGATATGAAGTGTGATCCTCCATCACTTATGACTAAACGGGGTGTTCCAAACCTGGGAAATATATAATTTTTGAATAATTTGATGACTACTCTGGTGTCGTTTGTGGGTGAGGCGATAGCTTCAATCCATTTAGACACGTAGTCAACGGCTACTAAGATGTACTGATTTCCAAAAGATGGTGGAAACGGTTCCATAAAGTCTATACCCCATACGTCGAAGAGTTCTACTTCTTGGATATTTCTTAACGGCATTTCATTATGTCTTGAAATATTTCCCGTGAGTTGGCATCTATCACACTTGACAATGAAAGCGTGGACATCACGCCACATAGTAGGCCAGAATAGGCCAGCTTGAAGAATCTTGGCGTAGGTCTTAGATGTGCTCGCATGTCCACCATAGGGTGCAGAGTGACAATGCTCAATTATATTATTTACCTCTTCTTCTGGAACACAACGGCGGAAAATGCCATCTTTACCTCTCTTGAAAAGAAATGGTTCGTCCCAATAGAAGTTTCTCACATCACTATAGAACTTCTTCTTCCGGTGGTAGTTTAGATCAGGGGGTATGATGTCAGCGGCTAGGTAATTAACAAAGTCTGCATACCAAGGTGCATTGCTTATAGCTAAGGATTTATGAGAATGCTCGTGAGGGTCTGGGTTATCATCTTCAATGGTTTCTAGTTGGGCTATCAGTCTATCATAGGCAAAATCGTCATTTATGGGTACTGATTCAGGTTTCAGGTATTCTAGCCTAGATAGGTGATCAGCTACCACATTATCAGTGCCTTTCTTATCACGGATATCCAAATCAAACTCTTGCAGTAATAGAATCCATCGAAGTAACCTAGGCTTGGCATCCTTTTTGCTTAGTAAGTAACGAATGGCAGCATGGTCGGTGTAAACTATAATCTTGGCTCCTACTAGATAAGATCTAAATTTGTCTATTGCAAAAACTACAGCTAGGAGCTCTTTTTCGGTTGTTGCGTAGTTGAGCTGTGCAGCGTCTAGGGTTCTACTGGCATAATAAATTACATGTAACTTTTTGTCTTTTCTCTGACCTAGAACGGCTCCAACAGCATAATCACTGGCGTCACACATTATCTCAAACGGTTCTGACCAATCAGGGGGTTTCATTATAGGTGCTGAAATCAGAGCTTGCTTCAGAACATTAAATGCTTCAGTACATTTTTCATCGAAGATGAATTCAACATCTTTCATCAAAAGACCAGTTAAGGGCTTTGTTATTTTGGAGAAATCCTTGATAAAACGTCGGTAAAATCCGGCATGTCCAAGAAAACTTCTTATCTCCCTGATAGTCTTCGGCGGTTTTAGATTCTCTATGACTTCTATTTTTGCTTTATCTACCTCTATACCTTTTTCGGAAACTATATGTCCTAAAACAATCCCTTCGGTGACCATGAAATGACATTTTTCCCAATTTAGCACAAGGTTTACCTCCACACATCTCTCTAGGATTTTCTCAAGGTTGATAAGACAATTTTTGAAATCCGATCCACAAACTGAGAAATCGTCCATAAATACTTCCATGATTCCATCTAAATAGTCTGCAAAGATAGACATCATGCAGAGTTGGAAAGTGGCAGGAGCATTACAAAGTCCAAAAGGCATTCTTCTATAGGCAAAGGTTCCAACTGGGCATGTAAAGGTAGTTTTTTCTTGATCTTCGGGGTGAATAGGTATTTGGAAGAATCCTGAATATCCATCTAGGTAACAAAAGTAAGAGTGTCTGGCTAGGCGCTCCAACATTTGGTCTATGAATGGTAATGGGAAATGGTCCTTCCTAGTTGTTTTATTTAATTTTCTATAATCTATGCACATACGCCAACCTCCATCGGTTCTTTTTGCTACAGGTTCGCCCTTCTCGTTTTGCACGACTGTGATGCCTCCCTTTTTAGGTACTACATGCACAGGACTCACCCATTTACTGTCCGAGATCTGATATATTATACCTGCCTCTAGTAACTTAAGAACTTCAGTCTTAACTACAGTACTCATTATAGGATTTATTCTTCGTTGGTGTTCTCTGGAAGGTTTTGAATCTTCTTCAAGAAAAATCCGATGCATGCATACGGATGGGCTTATTCCTTTTAGATCAGAGATCTTATATCCTAAGGCTGAGGGGTACCTACGTAAAACTTCTAATAATTGATCGGTTTCTTCTTGGTTTAAGGTAGCATTGACTATAACTGGACGGTTCATATCTTCATCGAGAAATTCATATCTCAGGTTTTTAGGCAGTTCCTTAAGTTTTACGGTCGGTTTCATAGGGCAAGGCATATGATCTGGGGTAAGAGATAAACATTCGTGAAGGTTATCATTAATGTAGGGTCTTTTATAATTGTCATCTTCCAAAATAAGGGTTGATGGCAATTTTATAGATTCAGTTTCTTCTTCTTGTTCTAATTCCCTAATGCATTCTTCGATGATATCTAAGGCATAACAAGCATCTCCTATCACAGGTGCCATAAGAAATTTTGAAAGTATAAATTCTATCTTCTCGTCACCTACCTCAAAAGTTAGTTTTCCTTTTTTAACATCTATCACGGCTCCAGCAGTCGATAAGAACGGTCTACCTAGGAGGATTGGTATGTCGTCATCTTCTTTAATGTCCATGACAACAAAATCAGTAGGTATAAACAACTGACCTATCCTAACAGGGACGTCTTCAAGTATGCCTATAGGGTATTTAACGGATCTATCGGCTAATTGAAGTGACATCTTAGTAGGTTGTAATTCTCCTAAGTTTAATCTCTCACAAACTGCTAAAGGCATTAAGCTCACACTAGCTCCTATGTCTAGAAAAGCTTTTTCGATGACATGATTCCCCAAAATACAAGGAATGGAAAAATTTCCGGGATCTTTATCTTTCTTTGCTAACCTATTTTCGGAAATAGAATTACATTCCACGGGTTTCAGATCTTCAAGTCTACGTTTATTTGTAAGTATGTCTTTGAGAAACTTAGCGTAAGAAGGTATTTGGGTGATGGCTTCTGTAAAGGGGATTTCTACGTGAAGTTTTTCTATAACCTTAACGAATTTTTGATATTGATTATCGATTTGGGTTTTCTTTAATCTTTGAGGGTAAGGTATTGGTGGTTTGTATGGCATGGTGGTACATAGGTTTTATTTTTAGGTTCTTCTCCTTTTTCTTGACTTTCCGGGGTTTCAGGCTTCTCTGGTTCCTTCTCCTCATTCCTCTCAGAAGTTTCGGGATCACTTAATCTAGGGTTTGAAGGTTCCTTATAAGCGGTTCCACTTCGTAGAGTAATGGCATTTGCTTGCCCTTTCGGGTTTTGTTGAGGTTGTCCAGGGAACTGTCCTCCAGGTGTAGTCTGTGGGGCTTGGTTTAACGCTACCTGAGAGATCTGGGTTTCAAGCATCTTATTATGAGTAATAATTTGATCAACCTTGGTTCCTAACTTGGTAATCAGTTCGTTAACATGGACGTTTTGGTTCATGAACTCTTTGTTTTGTTGTGTTTGAGCAGTGATAAATTTTTTTACAACTTCATCAAAGCTCGGACTTGGTGGGACAGGTTGCATAGGTTGATTTGTTCTTGGGGCTTGGTAACCTTGTTGTCTCGGAGGTGCGGTATTTTGGATAGGGTTATTATTTTTGTAGGAGAAGTTTGGGTGATTCCTCCATCCAGGGTTATATGTGTTTGAAAATGGGTTCCCTTGGGTATAGTTCACTTGCTCAGTATTGGTTTCATTCAACAGATTGCATTCGGCGGATTGGTGTCCTTGCGTTCCACATATCTCACAATTCGGCGAAACTGCGGCAACAGTATTCGGAGTTGTATACATATGTTCGACTTTAAGGACCAACGCATCCATTTTAGCCTGCATCATGTCTATAGAGCTTAGCTCATGTATTCCTCCTTGGGCTTCCTTCTTTTCCACTGTCGCTCGTTCTACTCCCCATGATTGATGGTTTTGGGCCATGTCCTCGATAAGGGCACTAGCTTCAGGGTAAGGTTTGTTCATCAGTGCGCCACCAGCGGCAGCGTCGATGGTCATCTTAGTGTTATAATGAAGTCCATTATAGAAGGTTTGGATGATTAGCCAATTCTCTAAGCCATGATGAGGGCATGCTCTTAATAGTTCTTTATATCTCTCCCAGGCTTCGAACAACGACTCTCCTTGGTGTTGGGTAAATCTAGTTATTAGGTTTCGAAGAAGAGCGGTCTTGCTTGGGGGAAAATATCTAGCAAGGAAAACTTTCCTAAGGTCATCCAAAGTTGTTATTGAATTGGGTGGAAGGGAATCTAACCATGATAGAGCCTTATCTCTGAGGGAAAAGGGAAATAATCTTAAGCGTATCGCCTCAGGAGAAGCTCCATTGGTTTTAAAGGTGTCTGCTAACTGAAGAAAGTTTTTTAAATGTTGGTTCGGGTTATCAGTAGCGAGACCTGCGAATTGTCTCTGTTGCACTAATTGCAGCAGGGATGGTTTAAGTTCAAAATTATTGGCTGGGATAGCGGGGTTTACTATACTGGAACTAGGTTCCTCGTTTGATGGTTGGGCGAAGTCCTTAAGAGGTCTTCGATTTTGATCTTCGGCCATAGCTCTCCTATTCCTATGGAAAAACAAACGTGCGCGAGCGTAACGTTCAGGTTCAGCTAGAGGGTCTACTAAACTTCCGGCACTGCGAGTCTTTCGCATTGACCGGTGGGTAACAACCTTAGTCTAAACGGTATAACTACAGGGTAATGAAATTTGACGATATTGGTCCCCGGCAACGGCGCCAAAAACTTGATGCGTGTTTTTCGCAAGTGTACGAACACGTCAGAGTAATATAAAAGATTGTCGAATCCACAGAGACCAAGTGTCAATCTATCGTACCTGTTGTTCTGGTGTGTATCTAAGGCAACTAAATATAAGGGTTTTAAGAAGGGTGCAATGGTAAATAAAATTATAATTTTAAATAATAAATAAAAGACAGGCTCGAATGTAATTCACGTAATCAATGATAATCCAGTACTTGTTAATGGAACTACTTATGGGCAATGTTTTCTCCTTTGAAAAGAACTAATTTAACAGGAACTGTCGCTTTCGCGTATTCAGAACCGAGTTGTACTCTCTAATCAACCCCTCCTATTGTCACGGATAAAAAGGTGCGTACTGCGTTAGTGTAGTAAACCTATTTTTAAGAAATGTAGTATCTTGACTAAGTTGAAAAGTACTTTAACCTGGATTTCTTAGCAAAAAGAGGTTCTTATGAACCAGACTCTAAATCTCATAACGCGTCCGAAAATCGTTTTAAAATCTCTTTTCTTTTTAATCTAAAAACTCCTAATGAACTAGACAAAGCGCTTTTGGCTGTTTTTGAAGTAGTTAAAAACAATTAGATTGATTGAAAGATAAAATAGCCCTTAAGTGTTTCCACGAACAATTATACGGATTACTGGTTTAATTACGATCCTTACATCCTAACCTTTATGGATTTAGTTAGACATGATAAAGTAAAGATTCTTTTTATAATTTTTCATAAAAGTAATTTAGTGCGAGTGCGGAAAGTAAATGAATTTAGTGCGAGTGCGAGAAATAAAGTAATTTAAAGTGAGTGCGGGAAATAAAAGAATTTAGTGCAAGTGCGGGTAATAAACGAAAGTAAAGCGAGTGCGGGAAATAAATAAAGTAAAGTGCGAGTGCGGATAATAAATAAAGTAAAGCAGTGCGAGAAATAAATGAAAGTAAAGCAATGCAGAAAAGTAAAATACGAACTGGAATTAAAATGGCGGCAGGATTAACTTCCTCCAGAGTGCTCCAAAACTCGATCACACAGACAGATTACAGACTCGATCAATCGATTGCAGAAACACCCCGATGTGGAATGGTAACTGCTTTGAAACTGATATATGCCTAGAGAAATCTAATTTTGGATGAAGAAAAACGAAAATCTAAGGTCCTATTTATAGGAAAACTAAAAGCGGGAAATGACCAGGACGCCCCTCCACTAAAAAGTGGAGGGAACTGCCTTTTTGCCTTGTGGCGCCCGCCACAGGCCTATGGCGCCCGCCATGATGCTGATAGGGGATGAGAGAGTGGGGATCGTGGGTCTTGGCAGTTATGGAGTGGTCTTGAGACATGGCCACGTCATAGCTAACCCCATGGCGCCCGCCACGGTGGGTGCCGTAAGTGCAAAACACTGAATTTCTAGGTTTTCGTCCGTTTCCACTCTTTTTTCGCTCCTTTTCTCGATTCAAGCCCCGATTACTATAAAAACCTGAAAACATAAGAAAAAAAAGTAATAACATAACAAAACAACAATAAAAGCTAAGAATGCATGCGAAATCGGAGTCAGAAATACGGTGAAATTTAGTGTGATCAATTCCCACATAATTCATGTTAACATTTAGAGGAGAAGAGAAACAAGTTTAAGTTAAACTATTTCAAATAAGGATGCACTTTGAAACACCAAAACAAATCAAATGAATATGGTTCAAGAAGTGACCTATAACTGGAATTAAGGACCTAAAAGTGACCTATAATTAACTCCTAGAAGTCACTAAAAAGTATCTCAAGCAAATGACATGAATGCCTTCCTACCACCTAGGATATGGAGCAAATAAGCACATAACCTGACCTATAATCTAGGTGACATGGAAAATAGCAAAAAGGCTTGAAAATTATGAAATTAAATCTCTGGAATGATGAAGTCAGTATCTTACATTAGCTAAAAGGAAATCTCAAAATTATGCACCAAAGTGCCAAAACAATTTACTTGATGAGCAAGATAACAAGACGTGATCGCCGAAAAACAACTCCACAAAGTGGATCCAAAATGACACCAAAAATTATGGAAAAAATGCCTAAGGAGAATAAAAATGTCATAAATTCCAGTGATTAATCACACACAAAAAATAGGTCTCACACCTATTGGAAAAAATTGTTTTCGATCCCTTATGTCAAAACCATTAGTTTTGGGACAACTCGAAATGAAAAATCCAAATTAATTACGAAAACCATCCAAATATGGAAACAAAAATTATAAAAAATTAATTAAGAGGATGAGGATCTCTCATGAAGTTTTCCAGAATTGTATCACACCCGAAACTATTTTTAATAATTGCGACGAAACATGCAAAAACGGTGATTTAAGGGAAAGTGAAAGGAAGCGAATCCTATAATTCGTAACCTAATCCCTAAGCTCCGATATCAACACATATAATCATAATTCACAAATAAATATAGTGCCTCGGGTGGGAGGGCTCAATATGCACCTTAAGTTATATGATCCTAAGCCACATACAAACAAGAATGATACGTTAAAGTTGAAAGTCGAAATTACTTACTTCATCGAAGTAACGATTCTTCACATAAAAGAAATCCAAAAACTTCATGCAAGGTCTTGTAATCTCCCATAAGCAAAATAAATGCTTATCTTCCATAATATATTTGTGAAGATCCATGGTAGCCGAAATCGATTCCAAACCGATCAAAACTCGTGAATGCTTTCAATCATTAGTAACTTCAAATATTAATCAACATAAACACCAAAGATTTAATTAAAATGATAATAAAAATCAAGATCAAAATTCAATCGAGGTTAAATCACATGATTTATCAACAATTAATAATGAAAACCTAAACCATGAATTTTTACAAGAAATTAGATAAAAAATAAAACAAAGTACGCAGGGGGTATGAACTGGAAAGTAGACTGTGAATAACACAGAATTGGCCCAAGCCCAATTCCACTAGGGAAACCGCAGGAGGGGTGCGTTATCATTTTTGATGGGTGTAGATAGAGGATCCATGACCTACATGCCCAAACCCGTGTAGATGTTCTCAGGAAGGGTGAGGATTGAAAAAAAAACGGGGTGTAATGAGAAAATCCATGGTGATCTTGGCCCAACTCAGCGCTGATAATTCCTGAACCACACAAAAAATATAAAATTCAAATACAAAGCCCTAATTTATACGCACACAGAAACTCCAGCCTTCTCATGCTCTTTCACTCGACGTCGTCTCTGCTCAAGTCCACCGTAATCTCTTTCCCGTCCTCTTCTTCAGCCTTTTCATCGCGACGCTGAGGGAGTTGTCAATGTTGTTGCTATCTCCATTAGCACCACCTTATCATCGTCGTCTTCATCTTTCTCACCTCATCCGTCACTTCTCCAATCTTCTCAAGTTCGCATCTCCTACAGGATAATACTCGTCAGCCTCTTTATTCTTCGCTGCGAACTCGACGATGTTGCCATCACCATTTTACCGGATTCACTCAAAGTTTGTATGCAACCGAAATGACGCAACGATGATCTGAAACGTTACAGTTGTTGTGTGTTTCAAACTCGCTATTGAGGTCCAGCCATGGCGGCATCCACACACAATTTACGGTAAGATTCTTTAATTCGTTTCGCCACTTTTAGTTTGTTCCTGCGTGTATCGATGTAATTGTTCATGTTGTTTTCTGTAGATTCGATTGTTGAGGGATGAAGGTTGTGCAGAGAATCGATGGAGAGTTTCTGTTGTTGCGAGATTCGACTCAGATTGATAAAGGAGAGATGGCGAAGGTGAAGATTCAATAAGAAACGTTTGGAGAAGGTTGAAGGTGGGTGGTGAAGTTGTGGATTTCGAATTGAAGAGTGATTGGTGAATGATGAAGTTTTTCAGTTTTGGTTTTCTTGGTGATGATAAAGATTGAAGAAGAAAAATGTTGAAGGTTCAGAACGAATGGTTTTGTGGCGGTCGATAAGCGACGAATCTGACTCAGGTATGCACATCCCATTCGTCGATCTTGCTCCACTTTATTTCAACTCCTATTCTACTTCTTCGCTTGATTTTTCGACTCTCTACAATTCTAAGTTTTCTTGTTGAAGCTCTTGATGCAGATTTGAATTTTTTTCGCAGGTTATTGTAGAAGATTCTTGAATGTGTTGGTGGAAGATGGAAATGGATTGATGCAGAGAATTGAAGAATTGTGGAATTGTTGAAGAAGAGTCGATGAATGATGCAATTGAAGTTTGATAAAATTTGAAGATGAAGATTGGTGGCTTGCTGAAGAAGATTGAAGTGCTGAGTTTGTTATAAGCTGAAAGAAATAATTAGAGAGTGATTGGGAGATTCTGAGAGATTGTAGAAGAGGGATCTTTTTTTGGAGCTCTTTTCTCTTATGTTATAAGCTTTCTATTATCAGTTATCCTGTAACTGGTTTTTTTTATATACCACCTTTTCCAACTGATTTTTGTTATCAGTTTATCACCCTGCCAATTTTTCCTGGTGTAACCCCTTATCCCTTCCCATCTTGTAATTTTGCTATAGTATATTTTTTTCAACCGATTTTGGTTATAATTCTATAACTAATTTTGGTTATAAAATTGCAACTGAATTTTTGTCCCTTTTTTTGAATTATTCGATTGGAATCTTTAAGAGAAATTGGTGGTTGAAGAATAAAAAATAAAAAGAAAAAAAGGTTGATGGACCTAGTTCTTAAATGGCATGGGCTTTAAAAATGGTAACAAATGATTGTATGGGCTTATTAGTAAAAAAAATATTATGCATGTTGGCTCAAAAGGATATGGTCTCGAAATTAAATCAGGATCAAATGATGAATATGGATGATGATTTAAATGGAATGGTTGTATAAAATGAATTGAACTCAAATTGGCCTAATGAGATGGATTGGCTTACTAACATGGAGTTTAAGGGAAATAATTTGAACAATGAATGTGGTTTAGAACTCGAATTAACGAAAATGCTCGTGGGTAATTAGACAAAGGAAATTGGTTAATCGGTTTGTTGGATATTTGAAATGGGCATCCCAATGCGGGCCTTTGAAATCAAATGGTGAAAGGTGGATAATAATTACGATCCTTAAATCCTTAAATTTTGAATTAATTTTCAAATTGAAACAAATCAACCTAATTGGACGACAAACGAACCAATTAAAATCCACAAGAACCCATAACTTCAACTCTTGAAATTTCAATCCCCTGAGACCTTGTCCTGATGAGACCTTGTCCTAATGACCAATGATCTCTATTATGACACCCTAGTTGGTCCCCCATACACCAATAATTCAATAACTTGCGCCTCCAGTAATAACAAAATCTCTTTAGTAATAATATTCACCGATGAACAAACATTACGAAGAAAACCCTCTTGAGGACCACATGGTTAGGGACATAAACCTTAACCAAATAGTAGTAGTACAAGAAGATGATTTTATAAACGACCACCTAACCAAAACCTTGGATTCATCTGATGACCATATATAGGGTGTGAAGCCCTAATTCCATAATCCATGAAACAAACTCCTATGAAGTAGAAACCACAAACCAATGGAATAACCTGGTTCTTCGGAGCATTGACCCCATGCCTGAGGAAATCTATACAAATGTGTGATTATGATTGTTATGACCTAATGGGAGAATGCAGATGAATATGAAGCGTAAGCCAGTTAAGGTAAATAAATATGAGGGCAAATTTTGGGATGTTACAACATGGTTTTGCGTTCTTCTTTAGCTTATTTCACCTTTGGTTTAGTGGAAAATTTATTCTTTTTGATATTTGATGGTGGTTTCTTTATATGGGCCTGGGTATGAGATGAATGCTGATTGATAGGGTAATATTGATGTTTTTGTGTTTCTGTATCGTCATAATTTTCTGATGTTTTTTTCTTAGGTTAGGAAACCTAATTGTTGTTTTTTGTTTGGTGTGCTTGCAAAGATCTTACAACCTTTTGCCTACGTACCCCCAAAAAGAGAATTGAGGGATCAGAGTATCGTAGTTCCTCCTAAAAGACTAGAGCTAGGAGGAAAGGGGTTGATTTTGTACCCTGATTATAGCACGGGATGTTGATACTCAAAATTTGTATTAATGTCTTGATCAAAACCCAAGATTGAAGCTAAAAAATCTGTTTGTTTCCTGATCAAAGCCAAAGATTGAAGTTAAACAGTCTGTTTGTTTCCTGATCAAAGCCCAGGATTGAAGCTGAAAAAATAGTTGTTTGTAACTGGTTGGTTGATGCTTAAATTTCATAGCTCAAGGCATAAGTTGAATGATATCTTGATTTGCATAGCTCAAGAAAGACTGAATGGGTACCCTGAATTGCATAGCTCAAGGATGACTAAATGGTTGACCTGAATTGCATAGCTCAGGATAACTAAATGGGTTATCTTTATTTGCATAGCTCAAGAATGGATGGATGTTTAACTTAGTTAGACTCCAAGACTATCACTATTGTTGTGGGGAATTTAGCTTAGTTAAAGTCCAAGACTATGACTATTGGGAATGATCTTAGTTAAAGTCCAAGACTATGATTGTATTAAGGTTGTTTAGCTTAGTTAAAGTCAAAGACTATGTTTGTTTTGTGAATTAGCTTAGTCAAAGTCCAAGATTATGACTGATTTTAAGTGACTGTAAAGTGTTTGACTGTTTGTGCCTTGATTGAAGCCCAAGGTTGAAGCTAAAAGATGCTCAATAGAGAGAATTTTTCATCTCTAAGAGGGAAGATTTTTATTTATGTGGGGCTTGATTGAAGCTCAAGGTTGAAGCTAACAGATGAAAACTGACTCTGAAGGAAAGTTTTATCTATGTCCTGATTTGGAAGCCCAGGTGTGAAGCTTATTTGTGAGAGATTGGCTCTTGGTTTATATGTATCTTATATGAAAGCTAAGATGGGAGGCTGAAAAATTGTTGGTAGACTAACTCTGTATGAAGAGTTTTTTGTCTGTTGGTTTGATAAATGTTTTGAAAGTCATCAGACATTCCTTAGTCTGGGGAGAATTCGTTTTTATAAAGCCCAAGAGGAGGCTATCTTGGTCATCCATCGGGGAGAGGGAGACTACTGTAGGGTGTTTGATTCTAAGTCTTGTTCCTATGCTTTTAGGAAGCCTGGGAGGGTCCTTGTGTTTAAGCCCAAGATGAGGCTAGGTTACTGTTTACCTCCAAAATTAGTAAACAACTGCTGGTCCTCTAAGGATATTACAAACACCCTTAATTACTCACAGGATCGACCAGATTGATCCTAGGACATGTGTTAATTGTTGGTTAATTGTGTTGTTTTTTGGGAAAAAGGTCATGAATCCTTCAACAGGATTCAGGAAGTAAGAGTAACAAGAAAATAAAGTAAAAAGAAGAACTTTCAAAGTAAATGGAAAGATAAATGAAAGGATAAAGGCAAGGCATGGAAATTTAAAGGGCTGGAAATGTAAAGAAAGGAAATAAAAATGCTTGTAAAAGTAAATGAAATGGCAAGATGAAAATGCTTTAAACGTAAAGGGCTTGAAGATAAATGACTTTAAATCATAAATGACATTGAAGATAAAATAGTGCTTTAACATAAAAGACTTTGGAAGATAAAAAGGTGGTGCTTACATCACGTACATTCTCACTACACTCTTTTCTCTACACGCGAATACTTTGAGTGGATACGAAGTTACTTAGTATAATTTGATTTTCACGCACACTTATTCTAACACTAGACTAAGCTATTTATAAAAATGAAATGTAACTACTTTCAATGGTTTTATCCTAGGATTGTGACACTTGTCCCACTACATGTTGAAGAAGCTTCATCTTGCGCCACTTGTCCTTGTCTTTGAAATGAAAATTACATATTTTCCCTCCAAGGCTTGAACATGCACAATTTGAGTAACTACCACTCTTCGTTGAACTCGACATGGTCGAATCTCAACCAAACTTAGAAAATACTTCAAACTTTAGAATTCTTCTAAGTGTGGGATCTGTGGGTGATGACTCTTTCTACTCACACCTTTAATTGAGTAAGGTCGAAAAAACCTCTTTCAGCTTATAATAAGAAATTCTTTTCTAAGCCCAAATAGCCCAATCAGGTTAGCGTCGAAATTTGGGAGGTAACAAATTGCCCCCCAAAAATGCTCTTTTCGACCATTGTGATGAAAAGATCATTTTTTGATATTTATCATTTCAACGCCAACTTTTTTGGTCAGACGAAAGTATGGTGGTAACCACCTAATCCAAGATCTAAAAACTGTTGTGATTCTCCAACCATGTGCATGACGTCATATCATAATGGTAAAATCCCAAAAAGTCCCATCAGTCATATTTGATGTCTCCCCATCATGATCTTTTATTGCAACAAAGCGCTCATATGTCTTGTAGTAACTGCTACCTCCAACATATCCATTCCAACACAACACGTGTCCCACCATCCTATATTTTCATTAAATGGCTAACTCCACAACTTCTCACTCCACGCCTATAAATATCCCATCAGTCATCAAAAACATTTTTCTACTTTCTTGCAAACATTTTTCTACTTTCTTGCAAAACTTTTCCTCTTTTTTACAAAAATCTTCCCTTTTCTTCCTCCGAAACCCTAAAAACAGCAATTCTTCATCTCCAACAATGGCGTCTTCAAAAGCTGCTACTTCAAAGAAGAAAGGTCAAAAAGGAAAGGCCTCTACTTTCAAACAAACTCTTGCTCCATTCAGTAACCTTTTTGAATCCAAGATGGTGAAGAACTGTCAGTTCGTGTCAGAACCCAAGATGACTGAACTAAGAAGTTTATACAACTCCCAGATAATGGTTCCTTTCATTATCAATGACTATGTTTATGCTCTTTCTGGGCCTTTGGCTCAAGTTGAGAACACTGATGAGAAGCTCAAGGAGTTCTTTCCTTACTATCACAAGTCCCAACCTTTAGGGCACGAAAATACCCCTAAGGAAGATGACTCTTCAACCAACCAACTCCCTTCCAACCAAATGGAATTAAATTACCTTTATGATGGTACCAGACTGGTTAGGGCTATTATCCAATTTAATGATTTTGATCTTAGGATTGCTAAAATGGAAAAAGTCAAGGTTGCCTATTGGAAAGAAATAGGGATTTATGACCTGCTAATGTTGTCGAAGACCAACATCCCCTACTGTTTGAACCTCTTGGCTTACTCCCTTTATTTTTGGGATAGAAGCCACTACACCTTCCATTTTCCTTGTGGAATGATTACCCCCACCCTTTTTGATGTAGCTGTTATCATAGGGCTTCGACCTGATGGTTTGGCCTATGACCCCTCCAATGATGCTGAGGATACTTTTGGCTTTAGTGACTCTAAGTTGACGTATACTCATTTCATCAAACATCACTTCAAGCCAAACATTAAAGAGGTTTCTGACAAGGAGCACATTGCTTTCCTTGACCTCTGGCTGTCGAGATATGTTTTCAACACTAAATCTTTGCAGGTGGAGAAGAAGTATTTAACTTTGGAAAACCAACTCCACTATAATAGAGTGGTTTATCTTAATGAAGTCATCCGAGCCATCCTCTATGAATCCATAACTGAAGGGGTATCTCGACTCTAGAGTCCAACTTGGTCTTCTGGTGCTATGAGCCTGAATGGCCCTCTCTGGCTTCTTCAACTTTGGCTGAATGCCACTTTTGAGTATATCCTTCCCAGGAAAGGGCAAGTTGATGAAGACTCTGAGGAAATCAAGCACAGACGCACCGAAGGCATTCGACTGGCCCAACTCACACCAAATGGTGAAGGCAAAATCGTAAAAGGGGCTTTCTCTAGTTACATAATGATGTTTGCACATCAGTATGAGTTTACACCACAAATGGCTCCTTTTGCTGAGAGGAAGCATGGTCCCAAGTGGTTCACCAAGGCGTTTCCAAACTCCCTCAAGGAAACTTCACCTGTAATCCATTGCAATCTGGGAGGCTTTTCTGATCCCCAAATTCATTATCCATAGGCTGAATGGTGGGAAGGTGGATACTGTCCTGATTGCCTACCAACCAAATTTGGTTTCTCGACAATTTGGACTGGGCCAAAGTTTCCCCAAATGCCTTTATAAAAATAAATTCCATGTAGTTTTTCACACCCACCTCTTCGACAAACACTCTACCGCCATCCATTTCGACAAATGGAATGCTCAAAGAGTAACTTTGTCTCCTGTGTTTTTCCATCCTAATACCTTGTGCACCCACCCATTTAATGACTGGCGGCGTACATATTACAGTGACCATTTTCTCAATACTACTGAATTTTCTTCTTTTCTTGACCAAGCTTTTATTGATGTGCATGAAAAGGTCAAGAAGAGTAAGTCTACTCATATTAAAGAAATCCAAGCCTTTCAGAAGTACTTTGAAATTGTCTATCGACCAGATGATCTTAGTCGAACTGTTCGTGAGGATGTTGTCACTTTGAAGGATAAATTTTTGCAAAAAATGGATAAGTTGAAAATCCCTTTGAACGTTCCTCCTGAGAAGCGTTATGAGGTGGCTTTCAAACTCTTTCCTTCAACATTTCCTCGAATTCCCACTGCTGATTTTGGAGTGGTGCTTTCCCCTCCATTTCCATATTGGTTATTTTGTGGGGATTCAATAAAAATCATTCGACAACAGTCTCAGCTGAAAGCCAAAAAGGTGGTTGTGACTAAGCACACATTGAATAGTTTCAAAGGAAACCTTCATATAGGGATCGAAAATGTTCATGTCGAATTCGAAATATATGAAGGTTTGAGGTCTTTATTTATCTTTCCCGTTGAATGACCAATTATTAACTAATAACATTTGTCTTTGTCATTTCCAACTATCCCAAGAAAATCCAATACCACCAAAGGCGTGGTGATAAAACCTGAGAAGAACAACAAAGGCACTAAGGTACTTTATACCCCTTACTTATGCATTTTTTACATGCTTGCCTTCTAATGTTTCCATATCCTTTCAGGAAACCAAGAAACCTCCAACACCCCAAAAGAAGGGTAAAAGGATTTGATTGTGGTCGTCAACTTAGATGATGACCAATCCCCTGAGGAAACTGTCTTCAAGAGGAAAAGGAAACTAGCGAAGTCCTTAAGCCCTTTTGGCCAACCTTCCTTAAAGGTAGCCAAAGTTGTCAAACAAGCACCTGCTACAGGTGGTGTCTAAGTTCAACCTCCCACTCCTATAGTGGCACCAACTCGTGGCCACCCTGAAAGCGCTAACTCAAGCCCAAATGCTGGAGAGACTCAGGTATTTAGACTCTTTTCCCAACATCTTTCAATTCTTTCTCCAAACTTCAACCTAAGATTTTCTTATCACAGACGGAGGAAGGTGTTTCTAAACCATCACCAACTGCTACTCCCACACCTACAGTCCTTCTGAACAACCAAGGTGAGCCAACTTATCATCCTAATTCTGATTTTGGCTCTGGTTATAGTTCTTTAAGTGAGATTAACCAGCTTATTTCTACAACAGTTGTTCCTCCCTCATTGGCCGAAGCAAATAAAGGTTCACCTGCTAGAACCCATACTCAATAATCTCATACTGATGATTCGGATCATGAGTATGCCAATGTTTTTAGCAAGGACTTTCTTAGCCAATTAAGCAGAATTGCTAGGTAGATAAATGAAGCCTTTGTCGAAGAAGAAGAAGAAGAAGAAGAACCTGAGAATAACCAAGGCCCTGATCCCTCCAGTCTAAAAAATAAAGAGCTAGAGAATAGGGGAGATCCCCAACCTAATGTTCATGATGAGCCTATGGATGATCAAGAAAAAGAAGAAGAAGACGGAGAAGAAGAAAAATATGATAACCAGGACAATGACGGAGTTAACAAAGAAAAAGAGCCTGAAAAGACTCATTAAACTTCGCATGTGGCTGAGAAAACTCTCATACAACCTTTAATTCTTCAAACTTCAATCCCTAGAGAAGTTGCTCCTGAGGACCAGCTGGTGGCTCTAAGATGGTCGAACCCTCTGGAGTACGCTCGAAGGAAGCTAGGGAATAAATATAGATCTTCTGGGAGTAGCTCTTCGACAGCTCTTGGGAGTTCACCTTCAAATGACTTCATTGGTCCTATTCTGAAGAAAGTCAAAGACACATTCTTCAAAAGGGACATCCATAGTATCTTGAGTGTAGATCCAAGTGCTCCTCTCTTCCTGATGGATAACCTCTAAAATCTAGATCTTTCGACTCTTGATCCCAAGGTTTCTAGCTTCCTCCTGGAACTGAATGCTCTAGTCAACCAAATGTCTGAAGATTTTAGGTCTCTTCCAAAAATCCAAGACACCATTGAAACAACTGGGGTAGAAATAAGTTCAGCCTGGGGACAAGCACAGGAAGTTGAGGCTCATGTCAAAAGCCTCAAGGCCATCAGGACCAAAGAGGAACGAGAGAAAACTGCCAACGAACTAGCCATTAAGACGTGGAAGAAAGAGATTGAAGAGCTCCAAAACAGAATCTTAGTAGTTGCACACTATAAAGGCTGAACTGAAGCACACTATAAACCTCATTGATGCTACTGAACGGCTTGTTAAAGAGCTTGTAGCAGCCAAACTTGACAAGGCTTTGTGTGAAAATCGCCTCCAAACCATAAGATCAACTTTATTTAGCTGCAAGGGAGGCTCCCCTTCTAATTCTAATGACTTTTTTGTTGTAATATTTAGACTTCTTGTTTCCTTTTTAGATTAATCTCTTAGCCCTAACAAGGCCTTTTATGTGGTGATGATTTTGACGTTATTTGGCCTTATTTACTTTATGTTTTATTCCAATTATCATTCTTCGAATTGCATTTTAGATATTTCTGCATAAGTAAAACTGTGAAACAATATTTTAGTCGAAAATTAAATTTAAACCTTGGATCTAAAGCAATTTTACCTTGACCTTGGTTAATGTGGCAACATTACAGCTTTTAATGCCTTATGTAATTGCATGACATAAATTACAAATTAAAGGCTAGACCTGCAATATTTTTTAGGGTTCTATTCCCAAGGAATAATTCACGTGCTTTTTGGTTTCCCTTTGACTAACCAATCAACATATACGACCTTCCTCTATAAATAACTCCCCACTAAATCCATTTTTTTCACAAAACACCAAACATGAGCATCTCTATGAAAAAATGGGTGATGTTGAACCAAGCAAGCAAGCAAAGACCACTAAAAAGAAGAATGCTGCCTCTTCTAGCACTCCTACTGGGGTGACTACTCGCTCCAAAGCTAAAGAGGTCTAGTCACAAGCTCCCAAGTGTAATACCTCAAAATTTGCCCTCTCATTTTCATGCCATTTAGCATATCCTTTCATACATTGCATTGCATTTAAATCACAATTGCATCATAAACATACATGAACATACATCTCCATTTGAGCTTTTACAGGTTGCGACTGGCCTTTATTTCTTCATGCGGCACGTGCACAATAATCTCAGAAGAAGCCAAAAGTTCTCGGTTGATTCAGAGGAGTTTAAGCTGAATATCAGTTTTATGCTGCAGTTTGCAAAAGTTGTAACTTATGCTCGGAAACTCATTTTGGCTTGAAACTCAATAGTTTAGACCGTTTCATTATTCTCTACAACTTTTGTGTTCGGCTCGGAGGCCAATTCATCAAGGAAAATGACGGGATTTATTTGTTTCTGAAATTTCGGTTTCGCCGATTAACTGTGCTAGCGGTATTCAAGAGTTTGTAAATTCTTATTGGGTCAACATGTCTGAGAGATTCATATGCCAAAAGTTCCGTCTTGATATTCTTTCCAACTTTTGGTTTTTGGCCGAGAACTAATTCTTTGAAGAAGATCTCAGAATGTGCGAGTCTTTAGAGTCGACATAGTGAAAAACAATGCTGAACCGGTGAGTTTTGAACACTAAAAAATTCATAACTCTTGGATCGTTTATCGAATTGATGTCGTTTCGGTGCCTAAAATTCCGTTTAGATGTTATCTTCATTATGTGAATTCAGTTTTGGTTCGGTCCAAGCAGAAGGATCTCGAAAATGCGAATTACCAATAAGGTTCTTTGATGCACTGCATTGTCTGTCAGATTTTGTAAAATTCATAACTCGGTCAATTTTCATCGGATTGCACCCGTTCTTGAAGCGTTGGTTCAAATATTTTATCCTCTTCAAGTTCAAAGACAAATGTGAGTTTGAACGGTGCTCCAAAGATTATCGTTTTGGTTTATTTCACAAAACTGAAGTGCTGGACCGAAGAAAAAGGCTGAAAGTGGTTTCACGAGAAAATTCATATCTCACTCGTCGTTTTCCGGTTGAGCTTAGATTTTAACACCAGGTCACTGACTCATAGATCTACAACTTTGCTGACAAAGTCGAGTCGAGATTATGCTCCGAAGCGGTTGACCTCGTCACATTTTCGAGTAGAGGACACCAAATAAGCCGAAAAAACAACTTATTCAGTGACGTCTTGCAGCTTAAACGTATCGATCGCACTCGATTTTGATCGTATGACGTTCGTTATTTTTGCATTGCAACCGTGATTCAGAGGCGGACGATGTTGTGGAAGGTTCAGAGTCGAAATTTCTTGCCGAAGATATTGTTATTTTCACTTAAGCCGAAATTCTACCGTTTGTCTTTCATTTTACACTCCACTATATATTCTTTTGACCCACAATTTGTCTCATAACTTCAATCATAATTTACAAACACCAAAAAACTCTCACAAACTCTCTCTAAAGGATCAAAGTTCATTCTCTCAATTCTTTCTCAAGAACACAACAACAACTTCATCAAGAACTCAAGAACACAACAATTCCGATCAAGCTTCCGGTAGCCGAACCGCCACGAACCACCACCTCCGGTCAACTTCACCACCGTAAGACCACCATCTTCCTCCACCGGCAGCCGCGCGGCCTCTCCTCCTCTCCTCCGTTCATGATCGCGTCTCACTTCCTTCAGATTCGCAATTTCTTCGTCGATTCTTCATTCGGTAAGCTTCTTAAACTTTAATTCATGAATAATTGTTGAATTGTTTCTTGAATTGAATTTTGAAGTTGAATTAATCTTGTGGAGATTATGTGCATTGATTCATAATTTTATTATTGATTGATTCTTGATTAATTTATCCTAATAATTGTTGTGGTGCATGATTGAAAATGCTTGGTAAAGTTGACATAGAATAATCGGTGAATGTTAGGTGTTTGACAAAATTCCTAAGAGAGCTAATTATTATGACTTGATATTGATTGAAGTGCTTGACTTTTGAATTCATGCTTATTTCATTGTGAAAATTCGGAATAGGATAGGTTGAAGCTTAATTGTTGATGTTGTTCATGTGTCGCATGTTGATAAGTGCGTTTTGGTCATAACTTCCTAACCGTAGCGCGTTTTCGCGAATGTGAATAGTGTAAATTGACTTTGTTGATTATTCCGGAGCCATTGGTAAACTTTTTAGTCGATTTCGGACAATTTTTTTCCGGCTATTTCACTACTGCCAGCCGATAAAATCGGCCAAAAAGTACCACTTCCGAGCGGAATTTTCAAAATCCGATTGCATATTTGAATTCGTTGACACATTTGCAAGTTACCATGCGATTTTCGTTCAATTCCGAGTCGGTGATTTTTGACGCGTTTTTTCGTTTTAAGGCTTTTTAAGTTCGGTTTGGTGCAATTTTGATGCATTGATCTTGTTTTGACTTGTACTTATGTTTGTTGATCATTTTCCTATTCATTGCATGTAAATTTTTTCGATTCCGGTTTGAGTTTGCATGTCGTTTATGTTAGAGCATAAGTGCTGCCCCGTTTTGAAACGTAAATTTCAATGCATGTCCATGACTCGTACATTCATCTTTCTATTTGATTTTGAGTTGTGAGACATAGGTGCAACTTCCGGTTGCACCTCTTTTTGGTTTCTAATGCGTTTGTTGAGTTCATGCAAGGTTCTCGCAAAGATCTTAACGACGGTCGTTTGGTTGGTATTCCACTTTATTTGTGGGATACCTTTGGATTCAAATGATATTTTGTGCCGTTGTTTTTGTTTCGATTATGGGGGATCTTCACAAAGAAATTATGGAAGATGAGCATTTATTTTGCTCATGGAAGATTACAAGGCTTGGCTTGAAGTTTTTGGATTTCTTTTATGTGAAAGAATCGGCACTTCGACCAAGTAAGTAATCTCGATTCTCTACTTTAATGCACCATTCTAGTTGTATGCGACTTAGGATCATATAACTTAAGGTGCATATTGGGCCCTCCCACCTGAGGCATTGGATATATTTGTGATTTATGATGATATGCGTCGATTTCGGAACTTAGGGATTAGGTTACGAACCATTAGGATCGATTCCTTTCACTTTCCCTTAAAATCCACTTTTTTGCCCGTTTCGTCGCAATTATTAAAAATAGTTTTAGGTGAGATAAAATTCTGGAAAAATTCATGAGTGATCTTCATCTTCTTAATTAATTTGTCATATTTTTTGTTTCCAGATTTGGGTGGTTTTAATAATTAATTTGGATTTTAGATCCCAAGCTGTCCCAAAAAGGAATGTTTTGGCATAAGGGACCAAAATCGATTTTTCCCCATAGGTGTGAAACCTATTTTTTGTGTGTTATTAATCACTGTAATTTGTGACATTTTGATGCTACTTAGGCATTTTTTTCATATTTTTTTAGTGCCCTTTTGATCCACTTTGTGGAGTTGTTTTTCGATAATCATGCTTTGTTACCTTGCTAATCAAGTAATTGTTTTGGCACTTTGGTACATAATTTTATGAAATCCTTTTGTACAATGTGAGATAATGACTATTTCATTCCAGGGATTTAATTTCATAATTTTTAAAGGCTTTTTGCTATTTTTCCATGTCACCTAGATCCTAGGTTGATTCATGTGTTTATGTGTCGCATAACCTAAATGTTAAGAAGGCGTTCATGCCATTTTCTTGAGGGGATTTTTGGTAGCTTTTAGGAGTTGATTATAGGTCATTTGTATGTCTTTAATTCCAGTAATAGGTCATTTTTTGAACCATACCCATTTGGTTTGTTTTGGTGCTTTAAAGTGCATACTTATGTGAATTAACTTTAACTTAAACTCATTTCTCTTCTCCTCTAATTGTTAGCTTGAATTATGTGGAAATCATTAATGCCTATTCATGCATTCTAATTGCATCTCATACCTTGTATGCTACTGACCCATAATCATTTCATGCATATTCACATGCCATTCTTCCTTAACTTTCATCATGTGCGATCTTATGCGATTTTTGTTCGTTTCTTCTCATATCTTCTTCTCATTGTTCCATATGCCTAATCCATTGCATCCATGATTGTATATTCATTCATCCATCTTCATAAATATTCACTACTGACTTTTATGTTCATTTAATGTACTAATTCATGCTTGTAAGCCATACGCATTCATACTTCATCCATAAACCCTAATTTGCATTTATGTGAACTTAGGTGAACTTTTTGTACATAGTTTGACATAGTTTGAATTTGCGAGGTATCCTAGCATACTTAGGGACCTATAGCATGTAGCTACTGACTTTAGAAGTCATGTGACCTTTAGGTACCTTCACCTTTAGACTTAGGTCTTATTTTTAACCCTAGTTCCATTCTAGGACGTTTATGGTACTTAATCGCTTTCATGCTTCGATTTTACTTTCAATATGCATTGTCATGCTAACTTTTGTTTTGTAGGGGGGAAGATTGAGGTAAGCATTACTTCATTCCTATCTCTTATGCATCTTAATTGTGTTTGCCTTAGCACTTGGTGTTTGCTTTTAGGCTTTCCCTTTCTTTAGAGACAACTTAACTTCCTTAGGAAGTAAGTTAGTTTCTAGTTCTCTTTTCTTCTTTTCTTTTTTCTCATTAGGATTAGAAAACCCCATTAACCATAGGATCTCCCATGTAAATAAATCAATAAAGTTAGGGTGTGTCTTAGTTCCCCATTAGATTTTTCCTTTTTGCAATTTGAGTCATTCTCTTCTCATCTTCAAACAAAATCCAAAAACACTTAACAAATAAATGAAAGGATCCTTTGTGTATAGCCTTATTCCATGAAGCACTTGCATTCATTCCATCTTGGAGTGGTGTAAGCTCGTCTATCATGATGCACAAGTCTCATCAAGGGATTGTTTCATAAAACAAATAAATTCAAAACACTTCTCTTAAAAGAAAAAAACAAATAACAAGCGACTATCCCGCGGGAACTTCTTTTCTCATCTCATTCACTCACAACGTGAACTCGCGACGACTTGTCACACATGCAAGACGGTAAACGAACTCGTACCAGACGAGCCTGCAACACCTGAGCATAAACATACGCAGTTCCAGCATAAAAAACACAAACAAATAGTTCCCTCCTAGGTTAGGCGAACTACGTCGACTCTGATCCTCATTATCCCGATGAGGTACGTAGGCAGCGGGGTAGGGCCTGTTCGAGCCTAATCTTTATTTTCCCTACATTTTCCCCATTCTTTCCATTCTCTCTTCTTATTCCTTTTCTCATTTCACTTCCATTCCAGTTAGCGGTTTTATTCAGCAGTAGTTATTTTCTCACCCTTTGAAACAAAACAAGCAAGCGTGGATCCCGTCGGGTACGACAGACGATTTGGGGTGCTAATACCTTCCCAGGTCATAACCGACTCCCGAACTCAGATCTTTGGTTCGCAGGACCTTGTCCTTTCCTTCTTCCTCAGGTTTGTGCAACATTACCTTTTCCATTCATTCGGGATAAAAATGTCTGGCTGGCGACTCTAACCTTTCCGTGCCACTTTCGCGTTTGTACTAGGATGAAAATCCCGGGAGCGACAGCTGGAGACATGTCTGGGGACTTAACCTGATTCTTCCGGTTTCTCTTGTAGAGTCAATCCTAGCGCTTTTTTGGTTTTGCTTCTTTGGGTGTTTGTTTGCTGTTGTGTGCTTTAGTTTAGCTTTACTATTTATTTACAGTTATTTACAGCTTTACTTTATCGCATTTATTTACCGCTTTCAGTATTTTATTTTCCATGCATCATATTATACTGGACTGTCTGGCTGTGCTGGTTTTCATTTTTTTCTGTGGGATGGGGTTACTGTGAGATGAGCTCGTAACCGGGGCTCGAGTGCACCCTAGGACTTAGAGTGGTTCCACTTTGGCTTCATGGCATCTTGCTATGTTGGTAGTAGTGAGTTCCACACCTTGACTTGCGACCTTCTCGGGAATGTATTGGTTCCAGAATCTTTCTGGTGCAATACGCTACCTTGATAGTTATGTGCAGTCAATGGACCGATCATTGAGAACCTTCGTGGAAACAACCCTCTCCAGTGATGACAGTGGCAGACCACATTTGTTGGCAAACCCACTCGCATCCGAGGGCCCACTGGGAACTCGCATAGGATGGCCTGGTTCTCTCATAGGAATCCAGCCACGGCAAATTGTTCGTATGACGATAGTATTGTACCCGTCAGGATGAATGTACTATTGTTTCTCGATTCAGTGCTTGAAGCTGAGGACTTATGAGGGATGCTTGTTTCCTTGGACTCAGCTGAGGCCTCCCTGAGTAGTACATAATGCTAAACCGATTCCCTGATTTGGTCATGAGCCATTTCTCGGAAATGGTGAACGTATTATTGCTATTCGGCTTTGAGAGTCTGTGATGTTAACCCGAGTAGCACACCCGTGAGATTGGGAGGGGTTTACAGGTTTGCAGGAACCCTAAACTTCAACATACACACTTTGTCAGTATTGTTCAGTATTCTATGGTTCTCTGATTCTGAGATTCGGTATTTCTATTCAGAGAAATTGTTACTGTGATTACCATTGTGACCTTGATATTGTGACTCTCCACAGATACTTGGTTCGTTGTTCAACTTCAACACCATCAGTGATTGTTATATTATGTGATCCAGTTCTACAGTTATTGGGTTCTCAGTTATGGGGTTCTGTACAGAGATGGTGTTACTATTATGGTTCTATTCAGACACTTGACTCATTGCTCAACACCGACATTAGACCGTTGATCACATGCCTGTTGCATACATGACATCATATCATTCCAGCACACATGTTCAGTTATTTCCGAGGATCACATATATGAATCATGCTGTTGGATTTTGCTGTATCAAAACTTGAATCAAAACAGATAGATTCCTCATAAATAATTGAACATGGCATTTGCATACATCCTTGCATTCTTGACAGGTGTTCAGAGACAGATTATTTTCCTGACTTGATTTCTCATCAGAATGGACAACTTAAACCACATTCATCAAGGTATATATTTGAAGCAACTACGAGCAGAGGTAACCGAAAGGAAGACCCAACTGAGGCCATTCAGGCAAAGGTGCAAACTTTATTTCAGAACCAGAAACTGTTGAAAGAGGAAGTCAACCAGATGAAGACTCAGATGAGCTTGGTTATTGAAATCCTGAATGTGGTGTCAAAGAAATGAAGCTATTTGCATCCCTATTGAGGGGAACTACGCTGCTCTGATTCTCCATTGGTCAATGGAGATACGTAGGCAGGAGATCGTGCAAGATCTTTCCGAGCAACCTTATCTATTAACTTTATCAACCTCTTCCCTCTAGACGTCATTTATCGGCATCCAATTTCAGCTTCCCAAGAGAGTCCTAGGACCAAAGCATATGGGTAAAGGCCAGAACAACTTGAGAAGAAGTTTGATCATATTCTGATGTCGTACGTGCAACAAGTTTCCTCATTTACGCAAATTCGGAATGGTTGAGCTAATTGCATCAGGATCATCTCCGAGAAATTTTCCTTTGGGGTTTCAATGCCAAGTATGATTACCATTCTGGGGCACCTGGCCTTTTAATTGAAGATTGCAAGTCTTTCAGAGGCAAAAGTGAAGACGAGGTCCCGAATTTGATCGACTCAAAGGTCATCGTGCCAGAAAGTCTTCTCATATATTAAAGTCTCCTCATCAAATGGGTCTCCCAATTTGCAAAGGCGTCTTCAGAAGCAATAATTCCAGACGGAGTCAAGTCTCCTCAACGACGAAAATGTTCAGTTTCTTTACTGTGTTTCCATTTATAATTTATATTGTTTGTTTAAACATTTGTATGCATGCATGAAACTTATTTGTTTTTGAATGATAACCATAATAAAATGCACATGTTTTTCTTGAAGTAATCCATTCGTATTCACTCATGATTTTGGCTATGTGCATTGCAATACCAACTGTTGAGCTTAAACTCTATCAGGGAGGATGACTAAATGAAAATGCATGAATCTCTAATTGTGTGCTTTTGAGAAAGACCCTGTTGAAGATGTACATGCATTGTTTCAAATCCTAAACACCGGAGATATAAGGGAGATGGACCTTTGCCAACCCATTTGAGCCTTGAAGTAGGAGTTTCTTTTCGCACGAAAAAAACCCTTGCATTTAACCCAGGGGCATGATAGGCGTCAGTTAGTTTGACCGAGCATTCAAATTTCGAAAAGGAGTACAAATCTGAGGATCCATTACCTTTCGTTGTACCAAATCAAGAGGTCCCATGACCAGAAACCACAATGGTTATCCCGGAAAAGAGATCCAAAGATCGGAGGCCACAATGGTTATCCCTCAACAACCAAGAAGTGAGACAGTCACGACCCTTTCAAAGCAATCAAGACAAACAGTGTCACACGATTTGTTCAAAAAAAAAGAATTAAAAAAAAATGATGAGAAAGCCCGCTAAGTCGAAACCTGAAAACAAGCGACTTAGGCAAAAATTAGGGCATCCCGCTAGACTTCACAATCAAAGATTCACAAGAATCAGTCCAGGCAAAAGTTAGGGATAAGAAAAATAATGCAAAAGCGAAAGACGAAAAGGATTACACCAGAAAGATCCTTGAACAAGAACAAAGTCGTGTGATACAGACACGAAAGACAATAGGGGTGGCTGGCTCCCAACAACAACCTGATTGGTGCTTAAACCGTTAGTGTAATTGGTTCCTTAACCATCACAAAACCCTTTTTGAGAGGTGAGCGCTTGTGAAAGCTGGCTGAACATAGGAATGGAGAACATCACGAAGATGGGTGGGCACAAATAAACTTCGAGCCTATATCCTTTGTTTTTATAACCGTGAACCAGGCCACGATACAACCCTCAAAAGTCCTAACTGAAACAGGGTTATTTTTGAGAGCGTACTACCACGAGACCGCGTTCCTGACTCCTATGAGTAGTGTTGAAAGATTTTTGTTGGTGTTGTGTGTGCATGCTTTCTATTATTAAAAAAAAATTAATGTCGTATCTTAACTAGTGATTTGCTCATAAAGGTTTGCGACATCTTTTTCAGTAAAACTTCAAGATTAACATGTGTTTTGCATTAGAATTTTCATTCTTAGAATAAACATGTTCTGCTTGCATATATTTGTTGGGCATCATAAAAATTCACACACGAAACTTCAGTCCAGAAGCATAATCTTGCCAAGTTGAGAAGTCTGAAACTTCCGAAGGACAATCTGTCGAGGTGCACTTTTCAAGAAAACTCCATTGAGTAGGGAATTTCCCAACAGTCGTGATAAGAGCCAACTAATCTGGGGAAATCATGTCGAGCAATCTCTTCAAAGTTCAGCCAAGCTGGGGCAATCACTTCGAGATTCAGATCTCTCAAAGAGCCGTTAGTCTGAGGCATGCATTCAAATTTCAGCCAAACTGGGGCAATTGCTTCGAGATCCAATCTCTCAAAGAACAATTGGTATGGGTGTTTTCTTCAAAACACAGTCAGTCATAGGTGATCACTTCAGGACTTGTACTAGAGCAGGCCATCTCAGGAGCATGAGAAGTACTCTCTCCCGAAGAAGATTTATCAGAAGCACCTATCCGGAGTTCAATATACTGGGGAAGAATATCTCACAGTGATATGAGGTTCTTCATGAATCCTTGCGAGGCAAATTCTTGCACAGACCATGTAGTCTGGGGCAGTTATTTCGAGATCCGACGAATCTCTCCAAGAGTTTGAAGACACTGAGGTATCTCGTATGTCATATTTTCTGTAAAATCCTCTTGAGACATTTTCTTCTGATGGACCTTAATCTGAGGCGAGTTGAAAATTTCAAAAAACCATTATTCAATCATGATTAGTTGGTGATCTATCAACCCAAGGCTAGGGGAAAAGACTTTGTCGGCACAGTACTTCAAGAGTTGTTTCGTCGACGGACTTCATTGATCAAAATTCCTTAGCAAGTCTCATTAGACAATCCCTTCTCCAGTAGTGCGGCAAATGGAAGGTTACTTCTTGAGCATAAGGATATCATCATCTCTCATCCCCAGCATGAGACGCCTTACATCTCTCATTCCTAACATGAGAGGATTTATCTTTTATCCCCAGCGAGGGGCAACTTAAACTCTTATCTTCAGCAGGAAGCTTTATCATTGACATCCTCCATCATCCCCAGTACAGTGGAAGTTGAAATCTCTCCCAGCAAGGCAGCAGAATGTGGGTGTCATCCCCAAGTAGAAGTTTCCCTTCAGACAAGGGCAATCCTCAACAGTACAAGGAGTTCTTTCCTCCCCAGCAAGGTGTTTCCTCAACAGTGTCATGCCTTTGGTTCTCCGCCAAGTCAGGAGGTCCTCACTTCCTCACCAGAGTTCAAGAAGAGTCCATCTCCAACAGGGTCTTGGCACTCCAATCTCAAAGTCCAATTTATTTTTGGAAGTGGTGGCTGTTCAAAGCCGGTGAATTATTAACAGTTTTCCCCGCAGAGTTGTTTCCTCCTCATTAAGATGAACCAGGTCAATGTAGTGATCATCGTTTCTCCCCAGTCAAGCTATCTGGGATGCCTGCAGTCTCCTTATCAGGAGATCTCCTTGCATTTGCATATGCATATTCATCACTACGTCTGCATCCTCCAAAGCGTAGCATTTCCATCATCATGGAGCATTACGCCATAAATTCAAACATATGCATGCCAGCATGGGCCAGTTTTGAGGTATATTACGTACGACTTATAATATCTTTTCAACCTGAAGTACTCCGCACAGAGGTTACCATTATCATTTTTCAGACATCCTTGTCTTTTCAAGTCAATGTTCATCGCTTATTCCGCGTCTTGTTTGGTACAACAGTCGCGTCGCAGGTTCCCGTTTTGTATAACGGTCCTGTTTGCTTGGGCTCTCGTTTATGTACAACGATCCCGTTCCATCTTGTCCTGTTTTCTTTATGTTTGGTTACCGCCTGCGGCCGGTATACCTTTGCGTCTCCATTCGAGGATGGTTTCGTTTTAGATCCGAGGATCTTTTGGATTGTCATTTGAGGATGACATTTCTTTTCTTCAAGTCCTTCCGAGGTTGGTCTTGTTGTTTTGTGTGGCTATTATTCGAGGATAGTAGTTCACTTTTCGAGCTTATTGATCGAGGTCAGTTTGTCTCTTTTGCAAAGTCTGTCTGAGGTCAGCTTTGTGTGTAGTTATCAGTCGAGGCTGGTATACCTTTGCGTCTCCATTCGAGGATGGTTTCGCGTTAGATCCGAGGATCTTTTTGATTTGTCATTCGAGGATGGCATTCTTTTCTTCAAGTCCTTCCGAGGTTGGTCTTGTTGTTTTGTGTGGCTATTATTCGAGGATAGTAGTTCACTTTTCGAGCTTATTGATCGAGGTCAGTTTGTCTCTTTTGCAAAGTCTGTCTGAGGTCAGCTTTGTGTTTGGTTATCAGTCGAGGCTGGTATACCTTTGCGTCTCCATTCGAGGATGGTTTCGTGTTAGATCCGAGGATCTTTTGGATTGTCATTCGAGGATGACATTTCTTTTCTTCAAGTCCTTCTGAGGTTGGTCTTGTTGTTTTATGTGGCTATTATTCGAGGATAGTATTTCACTTTTCGAGCTTATTGATCGAGGTCAGTTTGTCTCTTTTGCAAAGTCTGTCTGAGGTCAACTTTGTGTTTGGTTATCAGTCGAGGCTGGTATACCTTTGCGTCTCCATTCGAGGATGGTTTCGTGTTAGATCCGAGGATCTTTTGGATTGTCATTCGAGGATGGCATTCTTTTCTTCAAGTCCTTCCGAGGTTGGTCTTGTTATTTTGTGTGGCTATTATTCGAGGATAGTAGTTCACTTTTCGAGCTTATTGATCAAGGTCAGTTTGTCTCTTTTGCAAAGTCTGTCTGAGGTCAGCTTTGTGTTTGGTTATCAGTCGAGGCTGGTATACCTTTGCGTCTCCATTCGAGGATGGTTTCGTGTTAGATCCGAGGATCTTTTGGATTGTCATTCGAGGATGGCATTCTTTTCTTCAAGTCCTTCCGAGGTTGGTCTTGTTGTTTTGTGTGGCTATTATTCGAGGATAGTAGTTCACTTTTAGAGCTTATTGATCGAGGTCAGTTTGTCTCTTTTGCAAAGTCTGTTTGAGGTCAGCTTTGTGTTTGGTTATCAGTCGAGGCTGGTATACCTTTGCATCTCCTTTCGAGGATGGTTTCGTGTTAGATCCGAGGATCTTTTGGATTGTCATTCGAGGATGGCATTCTTTTCTTCAAGTCCTTCTGCGGTTGGTCTTGTTTTTGTTTTGTATGGCTATTATTCGAGGATAGTAGTTCACCTTTTGAGCTTATTGATCGAGGTCAGTTTGTCTCTTTTGCAAAGTCTGTCCGAGGTCAGTCTTTGTTGTTGATGGTTATCGCCTGCGGCCGGTATACCATTGTGTTTCTATTCGAGGAGGGTTTTAGTACTGGATCCGAGGATCCCGTGTGAGTGGTCATTCGAGGATGACATTCTTCCCAGCATATTTCCACCTGGTTCTATTTTCGCTACCTATTCAGAGGTCAAAAACAAAAAATATATAAATAAATAAATGGGCAGATGGCATTTCCATTACCCTCAGTGTGCAAATTTTCAGGTTTTGTTCGAATATTCAATCACTCCACACCTTGAACGTCTAAAAGATGTTGCAATTATTCATTCAGGTCTGCAGATGATTGAATAGGGACAGCTGTAATACCTCAAAATTTGCCCTCTCATTTTCATGCCATTTAGCATATCCTTTCATACATTGCATTGCATTTAAATCACAATTGCATCATAAACATACATGAACATACATCTCCATTTGAGCTTTCACAGGTTGCGACTGGTCTTTATTTCTTCATGCGGCACGTGCACAATAATCTCAGAAGAAGCCAAAAGTTCTCGGTTGATTCAAAGGAGTTTAAGCTGAATATCAGTTTTATGCTGCAGTTTGCAAAAGTTGTAACTTATGCTCGGAAACTCATTTTGGCTTGAAACTCAATAGTTTAGACCGTTTCATTATTCTCTACAACTTTTGTGTTCGGCTCGGAGGCCAATTCATCAAGGAAAATGGCGGGATTTATTTGTTTCTGAAATTTCGGTTTCGCCGATTAACTGTGCTAGCGGTATTCAAGAGTTTGTAAATTCTTATTGGGTCAACATGTCTGAGAGATTCATATGCCAAAAGTTCCGTCTTGATATCCTTTCCAACTTTTGGTTTTTGGCCGAGAACTAATTCTTTGAAGAAGATCTCAGAATGTGCGAGTCTTTAGAGTCGACATAGTGAAAAATAGTGCTGAACCGGTGAGTTTTGAACACTAAAAAATTCATAACTCTTGGATCGTTTATCGAATTGATGTCGTTTCAGTGCCTAAAATTCCGTTTAGATGTTATCTTCATTATGTGAATTCAGTTTTGGTTCGGTCCAAGCGGAAGGATCTCGAAAATGCGAATTACCAATAAGGTTCTTTGATGCACTGCATTGTCTGTCAGATTTTGTAAAATTCATAACTCGGTCAATTTTCATCGGATTGCACCCATTCTTGAAGCGTTGGTTCAAAAATTTTATCCTCTTCAAGTTCAAAGACAAATGTGAGTTTGAACGGTGCTCCAAAGATTATCGTTTTGGTTTATTTCACAAAACTGAAGTGCTGAACCGAAGAAAAAGGCTGAAAGTGGTTTCACGAGAAAATTCATATCTCACTCGTTGTTTGTCCAGTTGAGCTTAGATTTTAACACCAGGTCACTGACTCATCGATCTACAACTTTGCTGACAAAGTCGAGTCGAGATTATGCTCCAAAGAGGTTGACCTCGTCACATTTTCGAGTAGCGGACACCAAATAAGCCGAAAAAACAACTTATTCAGTGACGTCTTGCAGCTTAAACGTATCGATCGCACTCGATTTTGATCGTATGACGTTCGTTATTTTTGCATTGCAACCGTGATTCAGAGGCGGACGATGTTGTGGAAGGTTCAGAGTCGAAATTTCTTGCCGAAGATATTGTTATTTTCACTTAAGCCGAAATTCTACCTTTTGCCTTTCATTTTACACTCCACTATATATTCTTTTGACCCACAATTTGTCTCATAACTTCAATCATAATTTACAAACACCAAAAAACTCTCACAAACTCTCTCTAAAGGATCAAAGTTCATTCTCTCAATTCTTTCTCAAGAACACAACAACAACTTCATCAAGAACTCAAGAACACAACAATTCCGATCAAGCTTCCGGAAGCCGAGCCGCCACGAACCACCACCTCCGGTCAACTTCACCACCGTAAGACCACCATCTTCCGCCACCGGCAGCCGCGCGGCCTCTCCTCCTCTCCTCCGTTCATGATCGCGTCTCACTTCTTTCGGATTCGCAATTTCTTCGTCGATTCTTCATTCGGTAAGCTTCTTAAACTTTAATTCATGAATAATTGTTGAATTGTTTCTTGAATTGAATTTTTAAGTTGAATTAATCTTGTGGAGATTATGTGCATTGATTCATAATTTTATTATTGATTGATTCTTGATTAATTTATCCTAATAATTGCTGTGGTGCATGATTGAAAAGGCTTGGTAAAGTTGACATAGAATAATCGGTGAATGTTAGGTGTTTGACAAAATTCCTAAGAGAGCTAATTATTATGACTTGATATTGATTGAAGTGCTTGACTTTTGAATTCATGCTTATTTCATTGTGTAAATTCGGAATAGGATAGGTTGAAGCTTAATTGTTGATGTTGTTCATGTGTCGCATGTCGATAAGTGCGTTTTGGTCATAACTTCCTAACCGTAGCGCGTTTTCGCGAATGTGAATAGTGTAAATTGACTTTGTTGATTATTCCGGAGCCATTGGTAAACTTTTTAGTCGATTTCGGACAATTTTTTCCGGCTATTTCACTACTGCCAGCCGATAAAATCGGCCAAAAAGTACCACTTCCGAGCGGAATTTTCAAAATCCGATTGCATATTTGAATTCGTTGACACATTTGCAAGTTACCATGCGATTTTCGTTCAATTCCGAGTCGGTGATTTTTGACGCGTTTTTTCGTTTTAAGGCTTTTTAAGTTCGGTTTGGTGCAATTTTGATGCATTGATCTTGTTTTGACTTGTACTTATGTTTGTTGATCATTTTCCATTCATTGCATGTAAATTTGTTCGATTCCGGTTTGAGTTTGCATGTCGTTTATGTTAGAGCATAAGTGCTGCCCCGTTTTGAAACGTAAATTTCAATGCATGTCCATGACTCGTACATTCATCTTTCTATTTGATTTTGAGTTGTGAGACATAGGTGCAACTTCCGGTTGCACCTCTTTTTGGTTTCTAATGCGTTTGTTGAGTTCATGCAAGGTTCTCGCAAAGATCTTAACGACGGTCGTTTGGTTGGTATTCCACTTTATTTGTGGGATACCTTTGGATTCAAATGATATTTTGTGCCGTTGTTTTTGTTTCGATTATGGGGGATCTTCACAAAGCAATTATGGAAGATGAGCATTTATTTTGCTCATGGGAGATTACCAGGCTTGGCTTGAAGTTTTTGGATTTCTTTTATGTGAAAGAATCGGCACTTCGACCAAGTAAGTAATCTCGATTCTCTACTTTAATGCACCATTCTAGTTGTATGCGACTTAGGATCATATAACTTAAGGTGCATATTGGGCCCTCCCACCTGAGGCATTGGATATATTTGTGATTTATGATGATATGCGTCGATTTCGGAACTTAGGGATTAGGTTACGAACCATTAGGATCGATTCCTTTCACTTTCCCTTAAAATCCACTTTTTTGCCCGTTTCGTCGCAATTATTAAAAATAGTTTTAGGTGAGATAAAATTCTGGAAAAATTCATGAGTGATCTTCATCTTCTTAATTAATTTGTCATATTTTTTGTTTCCAGATTTGGGTGGTTTTAATAATTAATTTGGATTTTAGATCCCAAGCTGTCCCAAAAAGGAATGTTTTGGCATAAGGGACCAAAATCGATTTTCCCCATAGGTGTGAAACCTATTTTTTTGTGTGTGATTAATCACTGTAATTTGTGACATTTTGATGCTACTTAGGCATTTTTTTCATATTTTTTTAGTGCCCTTTTGATCCACTTTGTGGAGTTGTTTTTCGATAACCATGCTTTGTTACCTTGCTAATCAAGTAATTGTTTTGGCACTTTGGTACATAATTTTATGAAATCCTTTTGTACAATGTGAGATAATGACTATATCATTCCAGGGATTTAATTTCATAATTTTTAAAGGCTTTTTGCTATTTTTCCATGTCACCTAGATCCTTGGTTGATTCATGTGTTTATGTGTCGCATAACCTAAATGTTAAGAAGGCGTTCATGCCATTTTCTTGAGGGGATTTTTGGTAGCTTTTATGAGTTGATTATAGGTCATTTGTATGTCTTTAATTCCAGTAATAGGTCATTTTTTGAACCATACCCATTTGGTTTGTTTTGGTGCTTTAAAGTGCATACTTATGTGAATTAACTTTAACTTAAACTCATTTCTCTTCTCCTCTAATTGTTAGCTTGAATTATGTGGAAATAATTAATGCCTATTCATGCATTCTAATTGCATCTAATACCTTGTATGCTACTTACCCATAATCATTTCATGCATATTCACATGCCATTCTTCCTTAACTTTCATCATGTGCGATCTTATGTGATTTTTGTTCGTTTCTTCTCATATCTTCTTCTCATTGTTCCATATGCCTAATCCATTGCATCCATGATTGTATATTCATTCATCCATCTTCATAAATATTCACTACTGACTTTTATGTTCATTTAATGTACTAATTCATGCTTGTAAGCCATACGCATTCATACTTCATCCATAAACCCTAATTTGCATTTATGTGAACTTAGGTGAACTTTTTGTACATAGTTTGACATAGTTTGAATTTGCGAGGTATCCTAGCATACTTAGGGACCTATAGCATGTAGCTACTGACTTTAGAAGTCATGTGACCTTTAGGTACCTTCACCTTTAGACTTAGGTCTTATTTTTAACCCTAGTTCCATTCTAGGACGTTTATGGTACTTAATCGCTTTCATGCTTCGATTTTACTTTCAATATGCATTGTCATGCTAACTTTTGTTTTGTAGGGGGGAAGATTGAGGTAAGCATTACTTCATTCCTATCTCTTATGCATCTTAATTGTGTTTGCCTTAGCACTTGGTGTTTGCTTTTAGGCTTTCCCTTTCTTTAGAGACAACTTAACTTCCTTAGGAAGTAAGTTAGTTTCTAGTTCTCTTTTCTTCTTTTCTTTTTTTCTGGTTATTAAACCATGTTTTCTTTTGGATTTCTACTTTTGTAGGCCTTTTATGGCCCTCTTTTGAGCCTGATTTGGCTCAATGTTTAATGTAATTTTATATTTTTATCTGAATCTCTTGAAGTATTGGCCTACATTTCTTTAAATATTTCCCATTTACTTTCAAGATCCTTGCATCAACTTCAATTTCATGTATCTCATAATCATTATTACTAAATATCTTAGCAACTTAAAAGAGACCCTCCCATTTGGGTGACCATTTCCCTAAAGATCTACTTTTTTTATCTATGGGCAAGATTAGCTTCTATACTGATTCACCAATTGAAAAAGTCTTTAACTTAACCTTCTTATTATAGGATTTTTCTACTCTTCTTTTCTGCCTCTCTAATAATTCTAAGGCACAAAGTCTTTCTTCGTCCAAATCTACCAACTCATCTAGCATCATATTCCAATAAAACTCAGATGGAATCTCATGATGCCTTTGAATTCTTGTGGACTGAAGGTAGATTTCAAGAGGCAACACTGCATCATACCCATAAGTAAGTCGAAACGGAGTAGCACTAGTTACTTCTTTAGGTGAAGTTCAACATGCCCAAAGGATTTGGTCCAATGTCCTGTGCCAATTTCTAGGATTCTTCTCCACATGTTTCTTAATCAAACCAATGACTATTTTATCTGTTGCTTCGACCTAGCCATTAACCTGGGCATATTAAGGCATATAAGTCAAAATTGTAAGACCCAATTCTTTGGTGAACTCTTGCATCTTTCGACCAATAAACACAGATCCTTGGTCAGTAGCAATTATTTTTGGGATCCTATATCTATAGATGATATGCTTATGAATAAACTCAATTATGTCTTCTTGATCAACATTTGGAAATGGAATGGATTCGAACCATTTATATAAAGGGAAAGTGTTAGCACCCTTTATATCCATGGTTATCCATGAGCTCTTAGTTACTTAGCTCACTTAATTGTTTTGAAAAGTGTGAAGTGTGTGATTAGAAAATTTTCTAAGTACTTTGTAATGATCCTCGTATGGATATATACAAAGCCTTTGTTTTGAAAATGTTTGAAAATTGTGAGGTGTGAAAAGTATTTTTGAAATGTGAGCAAGTAACTAAGAGGTACCTACCATAAACTAGTCTTTCATGTTCTTTTATTTTCTTTCAAGGGTAAGACTGTCCCTACTATTAAGGAGTAGGTAGTCATTACCTTGGATTTATTTGAGGGACAAGCGTAAGGTCATTGTATGGTCAATGAAGGAAACTTAATGGGTGTCTTTAGCAATTCGTAGGGACTATCATCATATTTACCGAATGGACAAGATCACTATATCGTAGGCAACCTCGTAGGGACTTGATCTTTTAATATGAAGGGACTATGATGATTTTATTCTGTAGGGACTTTGCTTTTTAAGACACCCCCATTTTATAAGTACCTGACCATTTGTTTTAAGGCAACTGAGAGGGGTAACCCTAGGAGGTGCAGATGGTGATCGTAAGACGATCGACTTACGTGTGTGAGTGATTTTATTCAGATATTTAATATTTTTAATTAAATTATCTAAGTCCTTTTTAAACATTTAATCTTTTCACTCGCTATTTACTAACCATGCAAATAAAATAAATAAAGTGAGAGAAAAAAGTAAACACTACGTTATTACATCGCTTTGGGGCAGATACATAATAATCGGGTAGAAAATAAATTACATAAGATAATAATGACCTATAAATTTTTTCTAATAATTAAAATAAGATAAAAATTAAAATAAATAAAGATCATTATTCTAAATAAGCAAAAAATAAACTAATTAAGTTTTTTGAAATTAGGGTTAGGAAGGAATTAGGGTTAGTAAAGAAAATTTAGATTTTAAAAGAAAATTAAACTAATTATTAATCATTATTAATTAATTTAGGAAAATATATAAAATATAAATATATACAAAATTATTATTAAAGAAATAAATAGGAAAATAAAATAAGGTTATTAAGATTATATTTAAAAAAAAGATAGTTAATAGAATAATTAAATTAATTGTTAATTATAAATAAATGGTGATAATAGAGAAAAGTTCTTAAAAAAGATTAATTAATTAATTGGTTTTAGGTTAATTAGGTTAGAGTGATTTAATATTAATGGTGGTTAGTAAAGAAAAAAAAGGTTTGTTTAAGAAAGTTGATTTTTGATTTGGCTAATTGATTAAAATTAAAAAGAATTTGGAAAGAAAATTAGAAACAAAACCAAGAAAACTCTAAAACATAAAAGAAAGGAAAGAGAACCTGGGATCGAACTCAGGTCTCTAGTCTCACACATGAACCCTTTAACCGCTAGGCCACTGGCTTCATCTCTGCAAATACACAGAACAAATTGATTATAAAATATATCAACTTTTTGAATTTTACAAAATCGCGCGCATGACCTTCTTCTTCCTCCAGACTATGGTTCTTTTGGATACGGTTTTCTTGATGCGATTGGCAGCGATTTTCAAACGTTGCCTTAAACCTGCAAAATCATATTGTTCAAAATACGTAAAATTTCATCAAATTAATTATGTCAATGTGATCCTTGTAGCGTGTACAGTTTAACCATGGTCTTCAAAGGTATTTATATGGCCTGGTGTGCAAAGCCCTAAAACGAAATACAAAACCCTAACAATGGCGCATGACCAATCTTGTATCAAAAATCAAATCAAAGGATCTAGAATCCTTCTAAACCTTAAAAGAAACAAGAATGTACAAACAAAATTGATTAATGATGCACAAATAGAAAGAATCGAAAAAAACAAAAAAACGATGAATATGGATTCGGTTATGGCATATGGATGTGATTCATATGCTTTTGAAGGTTGATATTTGTTCAGTGATCATCATAGAAGGTATTGCAACCTTTAAAATGCCTGGAAATTGCCTTTAAATCAAAATCCGAATTTAACTTTTCTTGGTTTTTTCTTGAACTCGAACCTTATGTTTTTGACCTCCAAAATCCGTCCCCCTCTATTGCCTTATGTTCATGAACTTATAGTGATGTAATTAGGTCAAAGAAATTGGACTTTTGGGTGCAATTTGTAGTTGCTTGATCATGAAGGAATCCATCATCATAAATGTGAAAGAAATCAAATTTCTTCATACCTCAAAGATCTTTCACGAATTTGAATAGCATCCAATCACTTTAAATGTTATAAGATTCACTCTAAAACCAATATTTGATCCATTATTTGATTTTTTATATTTTATTTTCATTAAAATTGAATTTTAATAAATAAAATCCAAAATAATATAAAAAAAATTTAAAAATCAGAATAAATGGTAATTGGGTCGTGCATGACTTTATCTTTGAGATTGGGTTGCAATTTTATGGGCCAATTTGGAAAATTTTGAAGTTTAGACCTTTTTTTGCTTCATACACCCCTTGAAAATTTCCCAACTTTGACAAGGCACAACTCCCTCAATTTTAAGGCTATGAAGGTGTTCTTGGAGTTTTTAGAAATCTTAGAGAGTCCTATAACCCACCTTTTTGGTCCCATGTCCATATATTTTACCATTTTAAAATTATGAGCTTTGGAAAAAGTTGACTTTTGTTGACTTTCAAAAGGACCTATAATGTTTTAGCTCATACCTTCCAAATGAAGCATTTTTAGGCTTGGCTTGTGAGACAAAAAGTTGTAGAGAATTCAATTTCCTTCCAAACGAGCTTTGGATGGAAATTTTTTGATGAAGTACGTGAAAGTTATGGCTGGTCAAAGTTTAGTTGTCTTTTACTGTGAAAACCCTAATTTAGAAACTTCTTGATTCTTGATGATCTGAGATTTTCTTGATGAATCATGATCAACCCCTAATCAAATGATGAATTTTACCTCATAATATTGATGTTGGCAAAAAAATCTTGAAGTTTGACTTTAATTTGACCACAGTTGACCTCAGTTTGACTTTTTTTTACCAAGTTGACTAATTTTTGAATATCTGAACATCTGACTGGTCAAACTTATTGGGAAAGCTCTGAAACTTGACATGGGGATTCTTGAAGACATGTGGGATGTTATGAAGCTCCTTTTAGGCCTTGTAAGTCCATCTAGCTTGGAGAAATTCAAAACCCTAGTTATGGATCCATTGTTCAGGAGGAGGCTTTGTCTGATGAAACCTTCAATCTTTTTGACCAATTGGGGACCTTGAGAATCTTGTGACCATTGAGAAATATTGAGACACATTGCCTTGATTGTGGGAGGGCAAATTTTGGGGTACAACACCCACTATGGACAGTTGAGAGAGCCAAATATGCCTCAACTTCACTATGACATTTAAGCTTCGTATTTAATTTTCCTTTCTGTCGAAGCTGCTGGATTTTCTAAGTAGTCCATTACGGGCTTTCTCCAATCTTTGTCACTTATGCCATCGACTACCAATATTAAAAAACTGTCTTAATCAATATATCCAAGTTTAATTTCCTTTAAATCTGATGGGGCCAACCCTACTAACACAACTTTTCCTCTTACCTCAATTGCATCTTGTAATTTTTCTTTTGAAATTTTATACCCTGAAGCAATATGAGCCAAGTCATTTGAAACTTGATTCTCTAGTCTAGGAATATGTTGAAAGGTAATTGCTTCGAATTTTGTAAGCAATCTATTTACCACTACAAAATACATAATTAAAATTTATTTTATGCATTTGTATTCTTTGGTGACTTATTTTATTACCAACTCTGAATCTCCCATTATTTCGACATGAGTTTCCCCCAATTCCAACAATACTTCAAGTCCAACTATCAAAGCCTCATATTCAGCTTCATTGTTAGAACAACGACCATCAATTTTATACTTAAGTGTTGTTGTAATTTTATTAGGAGAAATAACAAGTACCCTATTCTAGTCCCATCTTTATGACTAGACCCGTCGAAGTATAACTTCCTGGGCTCAATCTCCAGATAATTTAAAGGACTTTCATTTATAGAGTGGTCGACTATGAAGTCTGCAACCACTTGCCTTTTAACAGCTTTTAAGGGTTTATAAGTTAATGAATACTCAGTTAATGCTAGTGCCCATTTTCCAATTCGACTATGCATAATAGGTTTGGAAAACATATGTTTTATAACATCAAAATGAGAAGAAACATAAACATCAACTGGTTTTATATATTGCTTGAATTTTGTACAAGAGTAATAGAAACATAGACATAATTTCTCTATCATGATATACCTAGTTTCTGCATCATTTAAAACTCTACTAAGATAATAAATGACTCTTTCGACGCTATTATCATCCTCTTGGGCTAACATATTCCCTAAAGTTCTATCTGAAGCAGCAATGTACAATCTCATACTTTTCTTCCTACAAGGTGGAGAAATAATTGGAGGATGACTCAAGTATTCCTTGATCTTGTCGAAGGCTGCTTTTTGAGCTTGCCCCCATTCAAATCCTTCTTTGCCCATTCGTAACAAAGGTGAGAAGGCTTGCGTCTTGCCACTTAGGTTTGATATAAACCTCCTCAAGAAGTTTATTTTTCCTAATAGTGATTGCAACTCCTTCTTGGTCGAAGGAACTTTAGCTTCCATGATAGCTTTGGTCTTATTTTGATTGATTTTGATCCCTTTCTTGTGGACCACAAATCCCAAAAAGTCCCCTACATGTACACAAAAGCCCACTTTAGAGGATTCATTTTAAGTCCATGCTTTCTCATTCTTTCAAAAGAACGTCGAAGATGATTGACATGATATATTTCTGAAATAGACTTTACAACAATGTCATCAATATACATTTGCATAAACGTATCTATGAAATCATGAAAGATTGAATTCATTGCCCGTTGGTAAGTTTCCCCTACATTTTTCAAACCAAAAGGCAATACTACACATTCATAGGTGCCCAAAGCTCCTGGGAATCGAAAAGTAGTTTTAGGGACATCTTCCTTAGCAATGAATATATGGTTATATCTATAATATCTATCTATCATGCTTAAATACTCATGTCCTGCAGTAGAATCAATTAACATTTCTGCCACAGGCGTTGAATACTCATCTTTTGGGGTTTCTGAATTCAGATCTCTAAAATCTATACAAACCCTTAGAGAGCCATTCTTTTTAATGACTGGCATAATGTTTGCTAACCATTCGACATGCCTCTCTGTACGGATGAACTTGCATCGAATAAACCTTTAAATTTCCTCTTTGATTTTGGTGAGGATTGCTGGGGTGAACCGCCTTGGATTTTGTTTGATTGGTTTCTTCCAATGCTTGATTGGTAGCTTATGTTCGACAATATCTCTCTTCAAACCAGGCATTTCATCATAGTCCTAAGCAAAGAAATCCTTAAATTCCTTCAGTAGTTGGACCAATTCGACCTTGAGTTCTGGGTTGAGATTGGAACTAATATAGATAGGCATTTTTATCTCCCCTTCGCCTAGGTCAATTTCTTCTAAAGAATAATGAGCCAACTTTTTGGCACTTTCTGACACATGGTCCTTTTCAAATCCCAAAGGCTCATTATCATATATTGCATCAAGCCTTTGGTCTGAGTCTTCCTAAGCCTTATCTGGAGGCTCTGGGTCGAAATCCTTTATAAGACTTTCTTCAATGAACTTTGTAATGGCCTCAACAACCATATTATTTCCTACGGCCTCTAAGGCCGCTTATATTCTGGTTTCAGCCACATAGGCAAAAATTCTTCTTCATGTGTCGAGGTCAGTCATTATCATTGCCCTCACTTCCCCATCCTGTGGGGCGAATCACAAGCTCCCCAAAGTAAGGTGGGAAATTACCTATTTCTTCCATAACCTCCCTATCACAACGGAAACCTTCGACAAGATGGAGGAGTAATGAGCATAATGAGTGATCATCTAGAGTGAACTCAAATTCTGCTGGTGCGCATGTGCCAATATGTGCTAAGTTCTTGCTGAACTCAACGCCTTCAACATGGTTAGCTGGCACTTTGAAGTAACCTTGGTCAGCTTCAATATTTTCTACAATGCCATCTGGCCTCCAAATTGTGACCCTTTGATGCATTGAAGATGGCACTGTACTTATGCCATGTATCCACTCCCTTCATAACAGAAGATTATAGCTGGGCTTAATTTCGACAACCATAAAAAGAGTGGGCCTAGTGACCGTTCCAACAGTTAAATCAACTTGCAAGACACTAAATCTGCCCTAATCTTGCCTTCATAATTCTACAAGACCATGTTGTGAGGCTTAAGGTTAATGTCGAACTTGCCAATTTTGGCAAGCAAGAAGTGTGGCATCAAATTCACTGTTGCGCCTCAATCAACCCAAATTTTGTTGATAGCCACATTTTCCACTTTCCCGGTGATATATATGGGCTTCAGATGCCCCTCATGGCCTCAGTGGGTCTTTCAAAGAAAGAATTTTGTTCTTCGACACACCCATTGTTCATCACATAGTAGCACACTAGTTTATGTGCTGCCACTTCTGCCTCAGTATTGGCATCCAGATTTTCGACTTCATAAATCCTATCATATTCTTTTAGAATTACTGAAACCACATTCACAATAATATCCAGAGAGGCTTCAGATTCACAGTCGAAGTTATCTATCATGTCTTCATCTTTGACTTCTTTCAGCCCAGCCTTTATCTCAGCTTTAATCTCAGACCCTTTATTTCTGGATGAAAATAACTTATGCCCCACAGACACCTTGTTTGTTATTTTCACCGTATGGCTATTTCTACCCTCACCAAGCACATTCATGCTTGTCTCGGAAAGATTATTTGTGGAAGCTTCTCTCGGAGCCTTCCTTCTTCGTTGTTCTCTTCGCCACTATGACCTAGACATGGGGTTCTTACCCTTGTGGTTTTCAGACACATATGTAACCTTTTTTGATGTCCTGGTCTCCTTCCTATATCCCATTGAAGAACCTCTTTTGACATCAAACTTTCTCCATTTCTGGCTTCCCCTTTTCCCTGACTCATCAGGCTTGACCCACTTGTCACTTAGGATTTCGCCACTTGGTTTGAAAGTGGGTTATCTTGACTTGAGGTGTTGGGGTTTTCCATCATGTTGGTAAAGATTAGCACGCCTGGGGTCGAAATAGTATGGATTTTGAGCAGCCTTAAGCTTCTGCCCTTCATTGACCTTCTTGACTTTGTTGAAGGCTTTCAGCTTCGTCTTTGTCGAGATTGAACTACATCATGGACAAAGCATTACTTCTGACTTCTTACTTTGGCATCTATGTAAGAAGTCAACAATTGTCTCATCCTATTTAGGATAAGCCTATTTGTATTGGTCCTTCTGGGATGTGGAGTCATCCACCTCCATTACTTGGTCATCTCTTACTTCGACCATGTTGATGTTAACTTCATCCTTCAGTTCCATTTCAGAGAAGTTCAACTCAAGGCCATCAACAACCTCGTCCATATTGGGTAACCAATTGGAGATTCAACTATTCGACCTCCTCATGTGGGATGATGGTAACTCCCACATTGAATCTTTCGACATCAGGTGATGTCTTAAAGAAACCCTCAACTGCCATGCACACCAAGTGTTCCCATTGTTTGCTGCTCAGATCTTCAGCAACTTTGATCATCACAACATCATTTGTGAAGCATTCAATGACTTCAATCCTCACAGGACTTCCCATGGATTCGAATGAATCGAGGCTACTAGAGCCATCAACAACTTGTTCAGCAACTTCAACCAAATTCACTTTAGAGGGCTCGGAATAGTTGGTCTCAGCAACCTGAAGAGCATCTATGTCAATCTTCATTTGTGCCTTGGGTTTATCCCCAAACTTGAGTCTTCCTTCTTGAATAGCATTCTTCACCAAATTCCTGAAAAGAAAACATTGATAAGTCTTATGACCCAAGAAATTATGGTATTTACAAAAACCTCTTTTCTTTCTTTGATCTAAAGGTGGTACTTTAGCGGCTGAGAGCACAAGTATTTGACCATCCTTAACTAACAAATAAAAAATTTCGTCGCATTTAGTGACGTCGAAAGTATATGTTTTCTTTGGAAACTTGTCACCTTTTTCGATTTCTACATGATTCTTTCCATTTGAAGGGATTAAAAGTTTGGAAGAATTAGGAGGACCCTTCCTGAGTTCAGCTAGGTCTATCTCGTTTTCATCAAGGGGTGGGGTTTCGTCATAGACATTTTCGACCCTATCATGATACTCAACATAGACTACTTTGTTATATTTGTTGGCTCTAGATTTTTCGTCCTTCAGACATTCAAGATGTCGAGGTCTATCTGCTAATTGGGCCATGTCTCTCAAGCACTGGGTATCCAACTTCTTCCTAATAGAATAGTCCAGGCCACCAACAGCCATTTCAACTAGTTTACGCTCAGGTACTTGAGTGAAACACCTGGCCTTGAGCAGTCGAAATTTGTTCAAGTAATCATCAATTGACTCTTTAAACTTTCGTTAGACACTAGCCAATTCTTTCAAACTGATTTTGGTCTGACCCATGTAGAATTGTTCATGGAACAAACACTTCAACTGAGTCAAATTACAAATCGAACCAGGGGTAACATAGTGTACCAAGTAAATGCATTCTTGGTGAGAGAACTAGGGAAATAATTAATCCTCTAACTTTCGTCATTGGCAATTTCACCAGCCTCTATCAATTATCGTGCAACATGTTCGACCGTAGATTCAGTCGTATCTCCTGAAAACTTGGTGAACTTTGGAACCTTCTTCCTGGGAGGTAACTCTGACTGAAGTATATAATCCACTATTGGTGAAGTGAGGTTTGGCCTATCAAAAACTGTATTTATTCCACTTCGAGCCATTATTCGTTCGACAAGGGCTGCTAAGTTTTTTTTTGCTGCCAAGTTGTTCTGTCGAACTTGTTGAACCACAAGGTCGGCATCCTAATGCCTATTCACCATCATTATTATTGGCTCATCCTCTATTGGCCTTTGCCTTGCATTTCTGTTGGCTTCGAATTCCAATGGTTCGACCATTGCCTGATTCCCCTGATTTAATGGCTGCCTGATATCTTCTACATTCACCACTTGATTTTAACGTCGAATTGGTGTTGGGACTCCCATGAATTTAGCTATGTGCGCTATCTGAGACACCATCTGTTGGTTCGTCTGAATTGCATTCTGAATCAAAGGCTGAAAAATATCTCCCATGGTTTGAGATAAAGTCTGAACCATTTGCATATTTCTCTCATCCATCTGTTGTCTTAAATATTCTACAGACTCATTTGTTAGAGCATCGCTTTGAGTCTGGATCAATATACTCCAACACTGGTTGATTATAATATCCAGTATATGTTGCTCCTATCCTCGTTGTTGAAGGAATTAGTTCTGACACCACACTCAATCTTGCTGACACCCCCATCGAAGGGTTGGAGACTGGAATGGCCTCACTCCTTGGCACATCTTATGGATCTACACTATGAGTATTCGAAATGCTCAATTGGGGATTCGTCCTAGTTGTATTGGGATTTGAATCATCTTGATTTCCTTAGCTAGACGCCCTCTTCCTTGTATTTATTCTCCTTGGTATATAATGATTTGTATTGACTAACCTTCCACTTCTCAAATGCATGCAACAAAAAGTAATTGTTTCTTTTTGACCAATACACCCACGTAAGAAAGGAAGTTATAAAAGAGAAGTTATAAATTTTCCAAAAACTAATCAGCACAGTCCCACTGGGCGTGCCAATTTGTTTACCCCTAAAATAAATAAACAACCGCTGGTCCTCTAAGGATATTACAAACACCCTCAGTTACTCACAGGATCGACCAGATTGATCCTAGGTCATGTGCTAATTGTTGGTTAATTGTGATATTTTTGGGAAAAAGATCATGAATCATTCAACAGGATTCAGGAAGTAAAAGTAACAAGAAAATAAAGTAAAAAGAATAACTTTCAAAGTAAATGGCAAGATAAATGAAAGGATAAAGGCAAGGCAAGGAAATTTAAAGGGCTGGAAATGTAAGGAAAGGCAGTAAAAAGGCTTGTAAAAGTAAATGAAATGGTAAGATGAAAATGCTTTAAACGTAAAGGGCTTGAAGATAAATGACTTTAAATCATAAATGATATTGAAGATAAAATGGTGCTTTAACATAAAAGACTTTGGAAGATAAAAATGGTGGTGCTTACATCACATACATTCTCACTACTCTTTTCTCTACAGGCGGATAATTTGAGTGGATACGGAGTTACTTAGTATAATGTGATTTTCACACACACTTATTCTAAAACTAGACTAAGTTATTTATAGAAATGAAATGTAACCGCTTTATACGGTTTTATCCTAGGCTTGTGACACTTGTCCCACTAAATGTTGAAGAAGCTTCATCTTGTGCCACTTGTCGCTGTCTTTGAATTGAAAATTACATATTTTCCCTCCAAGGCTTGAACATGCACAATTTGAGTAACTTCCACTCTTCGTCAAACTGGACATGATCGAATCTCAACCAAACTTTGAAAATAATTTAAACTTTAGAATTCTTCTAAGTGTGGGATATGTGGGTGAGGACTCTTTTTACTCACACTTTTAATTGAGTAAGGTCGGAAATACCTCTTTCAGCTTATAATAAGAAATTATTTTCTAAGCCCAATCAGGTTAACGTCGAAATTTGGGAGATAACAATTACCTGTATGAGGCCCATGGGTCCTTGGATAAATCCCAAGAGGAGAATAGGTATGGTTTACAAAGAAGCACTTTACCGGGAAACTTCTTATCTTTGTAAACCCATAGTAAGTTGTAAAGAGAATAAAATCTTAAGTGTTTTGAAAGGGTGTATCTGTTGGATGAAAATAACCTAAATACTTAGAGATTCTTGCAATATCCAAATATATACAGATGAAATTCATGCATGCAAATAAAAGGTGCCAGTGAATGTGTTTAACAACTTTTAGTATTGGCTTTGCTATGATTTGAGTATTCTTACGTTGTTTTATTAAGAATGAAATTGGGGGTTACATTGGGAAGAAAATTCCCGAAATCCTGAGGGAGAAAGATTACATGTGTGTTTTACGTTGTATTATCTTTGTTATTAAGAAGTTTATTATTATCTTTGCTTTAGTATGAGGTGGAGAAATATAATTTTGGCAAACAGTTCTATTCTAAGCAAGCACATCAGTTTAAGAAAACAACGAGAAGTTAGAAAGAGAAAAAGATGGCTCAGAAGCCAATAATAGGGCTTAAACACAAGGATTCCTATGGAATTTTTTTGTTGATTAATTATCTGATGATTTCATACACAGAGTAGGACTTGGATGCTGAAAAGCTGCCTACAGTCTAGAAAGCAGTTCACCGGTTAAGCTCAGTCTAGTTGTTGGTGTATTAGATCTTTAGTCATAAAGATGAAAAAAGAAAAATAGATGAGATTTATAAAAAAAAAATCTTATGATCTCTATTTAGGAGATTAAGAATTGGTTTAGAAATAGTTGGTGGATTCAGGACTTATACGGAAGCCTGACAGAGTCTTAAAATAGATTGGAGAAAGTGTAAAACAGTAAAAAAAATGAGTTCTAAACACAAAGGATTCCTCATGACACATTTTAAAAATTAATTTTAGAAAATAAATGGTTATTTGTAAAGATATTCACAGAGAAAGATTCACAGATGAAAACTTAATGCAGTGAAAAAGATGATCGTGCCGAGTTTTTAAAAATGGATCAGATGAACCCTAATGGTTCATTTTTCAAAAAGGGATGGGTCTTGCACTCTAATGGAGACCTATGAGTGTGACAAAATTCAATTTTAGGGTATGAAAGTCAAACGCTTAATTTTTGAAAATTTTGAAAATTTTTTTTGAAATAAAATATTAAAATATTTGATAAATTCCAAACACTAAGGAAAAACAAGAAATATTCTTGGATCAAGGTTCGAGAAATCATATTTTATCCATAGAATATCTTGAGATTCATTTGTGTTTGAAAAATCAAGAGAAAGAATCATTTTAAAATGTGTTACAACAATTAAAAATAATTCTTTAAGAAAATACAAAATATATTAAAAAATATATTTTTTTGGAAATTTTTTTTGGAATGAAATATTTAAACATTTTTGAGAATTAATGAAAAAAGAATCATTTGAAAACTCAAAATAATCATAGAAATTAATTTTTGAATCAATTAACAAAAATCACAAAATTTAAATATTTGAATTTTTAAAAAGGGCGCCAAGAACATGGCTGAAGAACATGTGTGAAGGTGTTCTTGCCCAGAATTTGCAAAAGCCATCGTATCTCATGGAATATGCATCCATTTGAGATGAAATACACATCAAAATCACTCATTTTGTCCCAATGTTACCAATTAATTTCATTTATTTAAGTGTAGAGTGAGAAATCAGTGATGAACACTGAAGAACCCTAATTTGGCCTGAGCCTCATAAAATTATACATGATGATTATTTTGTAAAATTGATTGAGGGGAATCACTTAAAATATGATTACACACATATGGTGTTGTACCCCAAAATTTTCCCTCACATCTTCAAGACAATATGCCTCAAGAAGCCTCATAATAGTCACAAGATTCTCAAAGCCTCCTCCTAAGCAATGGGTCTTAAATTAGGGTTTTGAGTTTCCCAATGTAAATTGGACTTCTAAAGCCTCAAGTGGAATTCATGGTGTCCCATATACTTCAAAGGATCCTCATGTCAAGTTTCAAGGCTTACCCTACAAGTTTGGTCAATCAGATGCTCAGATAATAAAAAATCAGATAACTTGGTAAAAAAAAGTCAATTGTGGTCAACATACAGTCAAAATTCAAGATTTTTGGTCAACATCAAGATTATGAGGTGAAATTCATAATTTTATCAAGGGTTGATCATGATTCATCAAGGAAACGTCAAATTCATCAAGAATCAGAGGTTACTAAATTAAGGTTTTTGCAGGAAACGTCAATTGTACTTTGCCTAACCATAACTTTCACCTGCTTCATCAAAAATTTCCAATACAAAGCTTATTTTGAATGAAATTCAATTCCCTACAACTTTTTGTCTCACAAGCCAAGGCCATAAATGCTTCATTTGAGAGATGTGAGCCAAGACATTACAAGTCCTATAAAAAGTCAACAAAAAGTCAACTTTTTCAAAAGCTCATAACTTGAACATGTAAGATCAAATGGACATGGAACCAAAAGGAGTATTTAGAGGAAACTCTAAGCTTTCTAAAAATCCCAAGAACACATACATGGGATAAAAATTGAGAGAGTTATGCATTGTTGAAGTTGGGTAAATTTGAGGAGGTGTATATGGGAAATAATGACCAAAACTTAAGTTTTTGCCAAATGGGCTCATATTTTTCTAATCCAAACTTAATCATGAGATAATCCACGCCCCATAAGTCATATATTATGATTTTTTATATTTACTTTATATTTTATTGGATTTAATTTATTTAAATTCAATTTTAATTAAAATAAATATTAGAAAATCAAACATTTGGTCTTAGGATCATTTTAGGATGAGACTTTGGTGTTTATGATCATAATATGGATCCCAAATTCGTGCATATCAAAGGAAAAGCCATAATATCAAATTTTCACTAAAATTAGAAAGTTCCTTTCTTCATTCCAAAGCAATCTCAAATCCAACACCCAAGTCCAAATTTGTTTAACCTAATTTACTCTTCTATAAGTGTACAACAATGCCATATGGACAAAGGACGAAACATCTGAGCTAAGAACCCTTATCACCTTTCAAAAAATCCAAATAAAAAGGCAAATTTAGTTTTCCACTCACAACCACTTTCAAGAAGTTTTGAAGGTCTCATTGCATTCCTGAGGATCTTTAGAACATATATCAATCATCACCATCATAAAAAACATCAGCCGAATTCATATTTTCATTCACATTTGCAATTTTCGATTTTTATTATACATGCATTATAAATTCAATTTGATCATATATTATTGTTTGTGATGATGTTTAGGAACTGTCTGGATCATTTGATTGAAGTTTGAGTACAAGTATCAAGAAACACCATTGTTAGGGTTTGCGATTTAGATTTTTGGGAATTCCGTTTAGAGACAATTTCAAGCCAAATTGATGAATCTAATAGACTCATGGGACGATTTAAAGTAGACCTACACCCTTAGATATTATTTACGATGCTTGTTTTGATGTTTTGAAAAATGCAGGTGCTATAGTGACGGACAAAATCGTTACTATAGGTTTTAGTTACGACACAATCGTAGGTAAATGTTTTTGGACGGACGAGGAAGAAGATTATGACAATGCGCGCGTTTTTTTATATTTCAAAATTTTATTTATTTTATTATTATTGTTTTCCATTTATTTGAAACGTAGGCACAATGGCCCAGTGGTAGGAGGCACGCGTTTGGAAGCCTGAAGACATGGGTTCGATCCCAGGCTCTTCACCTTTCTATGTTTTTAGCTATTTCTTGGTTCTTTTGTTCTTTTTTCTAATTTTCTTTTATTTTTTTTAATTAATTAGTTAGATTAATAAATTAATTAATAATTAAACATTTTCTTAAATTAATCATTAACTTAAAAAATCAATATTTATTATTTTTTATACCAAACCTTTTTTTAATTAAATATATAGTTTTAGATTAAGAAAAATCATAGAAAATTTTGATAAAATAATTCAATTAATCAATTCGTAATCAAATTTATTTTAATTAATTAGGGTTTTAGAACTTAAAAAAAGGAAAACATTTTCATAATCTTTGCTTTATTTTATTTTTCTATTTAAATTCCTTAGAAAATTGTATAGGATATGCGACTTATGTAATATCGTAAATTTTTTTTCTTGTATTTTTCCCCCGATTATGTATCTGCTCCTGGATTGTAATAGCTTAATTAGGGTTTAAATTTCCACACTTTTATTTCTCGCACTCCCCTAATTTCAAGTATGTATCCCCCTCCCCATGATGTAATAGTCTAGGGTTTACTTTCCATTTTTTATTATTTCGTAAATCATTAATTGCGTGGTTAGTAGTAATAGGGTGTGAAAAGAATGTATGTGAAAAAAATTAAACGGACTTAGATAACCCTAATCTCTAAGACTAAAATAACTGTAATTAACACACTTCTCACACATACACCCCTAGGGTTTCTCCTTTTATTGCCTTACAAAATGGTTAAGTCCTTCGAATATAGGAGTATCTTAGCAAGGTTTCCTACGAATAAAAATCATCAAGTCCCTTCGATATAAAAATCATAGTCCCTCGTTGTCCCTTCGAGTTGCCTACGAATAAATGATCTCGTCCCTCGATGACCCTACGGAAAAATGATGATAGTCCCTTCGAATTGCTAAGATACCCTTACATGTTTCCATCTATGACCATACGATGACCTTACATATGTCCCTTCAAATCCAAGGACAAGACTACTTACTAACTAATAGTAAGGACACTAAAGAAACGAAATAACAAGAAAGACCTTACAATTTAGGGTAAGTAGTTCTTAAGTGCTTGCTCACAAATTTTCAAAATACTCTTTACACCTCACATTTTCAAATACTTTCAAACTAAACATTTTGTATACATTCATATGAGAATCATTACAAAGTTAAAGTCTTTATGAAAATATTTTCTAATCACACACTACACTATTTTTCAAACAAAGTAAAGTGAGCTAAGCAGTTAAGAGCCCATGGATAACCATGGATACAAAGGGTGCTAACACCTTCCCTTTGTATAACCTACCCCCGAACTAAAAATCTAAATCAAGGTCTTTCCTATTCTTTTCCACCTTTCCTACTTGGATAAAAGAAAAATCGGTGGCGATTCTTGCTATCTGCAACATAGTTTTTGTGAAAACAAAAACGACAAAGTCAGTTCTCCCACTGTGTTACAGAACTGGCGACTCTGCTAGGGAATACTAATTAAAAGAGGGGTTACATTATAGTTAGGACACTTTACTTGTTTGAATTGATTGCTTTATTTTTAAGGGTGCTTGTTGTGGGGCTACTGTGAGAAAGATCCTAACCCGGATTTAGTGTACCTTAGGTAAGTAGCAATAGACCAAGGAAAATGTACGGCGTATACCGATATGGGTTATCTGGTGGCTATAGTTAGTGTGACATCTTGGTTGGTACTGATGTTCTTCAAGTCAGTTCAGGATAATATCAGGCTGCCATATGGTGTCATTAACACTAACTTCCCTTTAGAACCCTAATTGACCCATCTTGTCCATTAGAAAGTAGTGAGATAACCGACTTTGGTGAAGTCTAAAGTTGGTTGATACTCGCTGCTACGCTCATTGAGATTCTAATCTTGGGATGTTTTGGTTGGCAAGTCAGTTGTCACACTGAACAACAACCTTTGAAAAGAATCAATGATATTGAAATCCATTAGAACCCGGTTACTATTGCTAGGACAGGTTGAACCAACTAACTTCAGTGGGGAAGGTACTTACCTATGAACTTCATGCAAGCCTTTAAACCTAAGGCCATTGTGTGACTTGTTTGTGTTTTCCATCTACTTGTTTAAAACATAACATCATGACATCATAACATCATGACATCATAACATAGAATTTTCACTAACCATTTCAAGGACCAAAGGATTTATCTTTTTTCTTTGTTGCGGGTTATGGCTTCCGCTCGTAGAAACACTATCTGAATCAACTTTGTAAGGATACCTCCCAAGCTTAAGGAATTAGTCTCAAAAGTTCCTAAGAGTTCTCAATTCATCAAAAAGCATGGTCATCTACTTGATTTGTTTGCTTCAGGGTTAATGAAGACATGATGAGTGTTTTGTTCCAATTCTTTGACCCTCAACATCACTGCTTCACATTTCCCGATTATCAGTTGGTGCCCACAGTGGAAAAATTCTCCAAACTACTTGGTGTGCCTATTCTTAATCAGAAACCATTCACATGCTTAGAGAAGGAGCCTAAACCAGAAATTATTGCAGCAGCATTGCATCTGAAGAAGTCTGACATTATACTGGAAACAAGAAGTGGAGTTAAAGGTATTCTTGCTAAATTATTGATAGAGAGAGCTCATGTTTTCTTGGATGTTATGAGTTATGATGCTTTTGAGGAGATATTGGCCTTGTGGATTTATGGTTTGGTGTTGTTCCCTAATCTGGACCAATTTATAGATGTGCATGCAATTAACATATTTCTGACTCATAATCATGTGCCTACCTTGCTGGGATATATTTTGCACTATCTTCACACTCGTACTACGAAGGCATGAGGAACTCTGATGTGTTGCATACCTCTACTATAAAGGTGGTTTATTTCATACCTTCCTCGATCTGTGATGAAGAATGAACAAGGATTAAGGTGGTCTAGAAGAATAATGTCACTCTCTCATTCAGATATTCATTGGTGTTCCCGATCTATGGAAAACATCACTATCATTGACTGCTGTGGAGAGTTCCCTAATGTGCCACTCCTTGGCATAAGAGGAGGTATTACTTATAATCCTTCTTTAGAATTATGTCAGTTTGGTTATGCTCGGAGTGATAGTCCTCATGATATGATTATTCAAGGTATTATGTTCAATTATGACAATGATCTTCAATGTTATCTTAAAAGGTTTATACGAGCTTGGAGCATGGTGAATAGGATTAACAGTAATACTCTGGAACCAAAATACTCCATCCCCATGGAACCTAAACTCAGATGGGTGTGGTCTCGTCTTCAGACTCTTATGATGCCATATCCTGATGTTCTACCAGTAATTGTTGAGCCTATTATTGAAGGAGATGTTCCTTATACCATTCTTCATACTGACATGCCTATTGATCTGGAAGAGCTGCAAAAATCTTGGATCCAATTGAAGGAGCAAATGGATACCTTTGAGGCTCAGTTCAATGCTAGCAAAGAGAAAGTGTTGGAGCTAACAAAGCAACTTCATGAAGAGCGGAACCTCAATATATATCTTGACACAAAGAGAAAGCGTCCATGGGAGACTTGAGTCTCATATGTTTATTTCCTTTGTACCTTTTCTTATTTTCCCTTCATTATAAGCCCAAGGGGAATTTATATTTTAAAACATACTAATAAAAGGTTTTGTTTTTGTTTCTCTTTAACAACATGTTTCTTATCTTCTCGCTGTTTATTTCAGCAGAAATGGCTCTCGAACAGTCTGTCAAAGATCTCCAAGCTCAGTGTCGCTCCTTGGATTTCCAACCTGGTACAAACGCGAAAGTGGCGCGGAAAAGGGTAGAGTCGCCAGCCATGCATTTTTATCCCGAAGGAACGGAAATGGTAATTCTGCACAAACCGAAGAAAAGAAAAAGAAGGGCACAGGTGTTGCGAACCAAAGAATCTGGGTTCGGGAGTCGGTTACGACCTGGGAAGGTATTAACACTCCAGATCGTCCTCCGTACCCAACGGGATCCACGCTTGCAAAGTAACTGTTTCAAAGGGTGAAGAAATGAAAGTTGCTGCAAAAAGAAAGACTGAAACTGGATAAGCAAAGAAAGGAAAGGGGGAAAATGTAGGGAAAATATAAGAGTGCTAGAACGGGCCCTACCTCGCTGCCTACGTACCTTATCTGGACATGAGGATCAGAGTCACAGTAGTTCCCCTAACTAGGGGTGGAAAAGATTGCTTGTGTGTTTTAATCTTGAACTGCTTATGTCAATGCTCAGGTGTTGCAGGCTCGGAAGACGAGTGTGTAACCGTCTTGCAAAGTGACAAGTAGGAGCAAGTTCATACGTAAAGAGTGAGAGTGATGAGAGAAGAAGTCCCGAAGGAGAGACGTCTATTCTTTGTCCAGTGTTTTTCATGAGTTTTTTCATGAGTGTGGCACAAGGAAGTAAAAGCAAATCCTTTTCTAAGGAATATGTCCTCATTACCACATCCCTAAATATAATGAGTAACAAGTCCATCAATAATGAAGAAGATTCTCAAACTTGTTTCCTTTAATTAGGGTTTGAATCCACTAACTTGTTTGTATTTATTAAGTGTTTTGTGAATTAAATGAAGAAGTGTTTTTTATGATTCTCTTTGAGAGTATGACAAAAGAGAAAGGTCACCTCAACTATTATTAGTGTTTTTTAAGTTTTGTTATGAAGTTCAGAAGAGAAGAGAACCAAAGGAGCAAAAGGTAAAACAACTAAGAGGTAACTAATCTTAATATTATCATACAAAGGTAAGCCTAGGTTAGTGAGGGATCGACTATCCTAAAGAAGAAGGAAAGGAGAAAATAAGAAGAAGAAGGAAAGAAAACAGAAACTGAACCATGGTGGCCTAAGCACACCTCAGTCACAAGTTAAGAAAATATAAAAAAAATGGAGGAAGAAGTCAAGATGTGGAAGAAATAAATGTGCAAGTGAAGAAATAACAACAAATATGAGATAAGAATGCAACATGGAGTAATCGAACAATGCACAAACAAAGCCTACACCAGTAGGACTTCAGATGCAACAACATGCTCCTAACATAGCATCAGGACTAGAATGAGGCGTGAGATTAAAATGATTTCAGTGGTACCTAACAGAGAAGGTCCGTTGTCTCTTCAATACGCGCAAATAAAGCAAGAAAGACTTGTCAGAATATCATCAGGGCATCCATCAATTTTAAACCAAATGGCCAGAATGTTTATCAAGATAGATCATCGTGTCCATGAAATAATCCACTAAGTGTCACCACTTGCATAAAGAATTTCACGGACTTAGAGAAGAAGTCTACAAAATATTAAACAAAACTAAAACCAAGATTAAACACAATTTTATTAATTAAACTAAATTAACCGAAACTAGAATCAAAATTAATAATTAAAATTAACCAAATTATGTTAATAATCTAGTAAAGTTCTAAATCAAACTTCTAACTAAAGTTAACTAAAAACTAAATCCAGCTAGTTAAGAAAAATATAGAAAAAAACCTAAATAGAAAATCAAAAGAAAGAACAAAGGAAAGGGAGGTCAGGGCGCTGGTTTTGGGGTGTGATGAGGAAATTAAACACGGGCTTAACTAAGCCCATTAGCAACATCCAGGGTATCTTAAAGAATGAAGAGAAGATTAGAAACAATATATATATATATATATATATATATATATATATATATATATATATATATATAACAAAATCAAATAGTAAAAGGGTTTTTATATAACAAAATAAAAGTAAAAACAAGAAAAAAGAACTCAGAATAAACAGGGCATCGTGTGAAACAGGGTAAATGGGTCTTCTTCATCAAAAGATGTTGCCTCCTTCCATTCGCGAATCCCATCAATGTCGGCCATTCTCGCTTTTCATAGAAGCTCGCACAAAAAATACGCGTCGGAACCCCACATCAATCAACCGTGACGGCCAAACCGAAAGAAACTCACCTCGTCTGCCATCGACGACTCCTTTTCTCACTCTTGGTACATTTTCTACGATTTGTTGTTATTTTCTTCGATCGAACCTCGTCTTTCTCTGCTCGAATCTCTCTCTCTCTGTTCGTGTTCTATTCATCTTTCATCTCCTTTTCTGCTTTTGATTTTTTTCGTCTGAGATTGTTGAAGAGTTTGGTGGTTTTGGACGATTTGCAAGGGGTTTCGAGAATGTTGTGAGTAGTTGTGTTTTATGAGGTGAATGGAATTTTGGTTTATATATGTTGTTGAGATCGGAAAAAAATGAAGGGTGGTTCGTATTTGTGAAAGATGATGAAGAATGAGTCAGCGTAGTGTTGGTTTGATGAAGTGTTGGTAAGGTTTAGAAGGTTTTGTGTTTTGAAGAGAGATTGTGAAAATGTTGTTGATAAAGTCTAAAGTGGTTTGTGATAAGAAGGGTTTAAGGGGATGAGGATTTGAAGTGTTTGTTAAGAATGAGAGTGATGAAGGTCTGTATGTTTCTGAATATGTTGGAGAAGAAGAGTTGTTTTTGTTGTGAGAGTGAAAAGGGTTTATGCGTTTTTATCAGTGAAAGTTTTTGTGCTCCGAAATTTTGTTCATCAGGGTGAAGGGTTTTGTGCTGAGAAACTTGTTTTTGTTTATGCTCCGAAAATCAGTTGCTTGTGGTGTACGTGATGCACCCTTGATGAAAAAATATGTAGTTGTTGTGTATTCTGCGTGTGGAAAAAGCGTGTGTACATTGTGTTGAGTGGTGGGGTCATGTGGTAGTGGAAATTGTGGTTGGTTTTTTTGTTGAAAGACAATGAGTGTGCGGGTAAAGAAGTATATCGTTGTACAGGTCACTATTTGTGGCTGAAATTGTGCACTGAAAATTGGTTGTTACATATCATTGTGGGCCATATTTTGTGTGAACAAATAGCCGGAACTTTCTCTCTTGTATTTTTATCATGCTGAAGTCGGTGGGTCGTGCTCTGTGTATACAAGTGCCTTTTATTTTTTGTCACTTTTGTTATAAGATGCTTATGGGCTTAATTGGTTAAAGAAGCACATTGGATTTGAATGAAAAATGGGATTTGAAATTAATTTGGATATTAAAAATGGATAAATAAAATTAAATAGGAAAATGGAATTAGAAAGTTGGATGATGAAAAAATAAAATAAAATAAATTGTAATGACTGACAATGGAATTGGTTAAAAAAATGGATATCGATAAAATGGGTTAAAAAATAAAAAAATGGAATAGACTTATGAACTGAATTTATGAATGGACAAAATCGAAAATGGGTTAGAAATTTGAAATGATTTATGAACTTGAATAATCCCGTAACTTGGCTGCATTTAATCCAACAATTACACTTGCACTTTTTCAAACAATTCCTGATTAAAAATGGATGAATACACTTTTGAACCACTGAAACAAACAACCATTTGAATTCGTCCGAAACAAACTCTGGGAAAATAAATTCACAGATGAACGCCAATGATCTTGCGATGATCTCGATAAACCTGACTCACACGAACCACTACTTGATAACATGAAGAATTCCACATACAAAAATCTGACTTTGGACTCACACTGGCTGAGAAATCAACCCCTGAAACAGATAACTCGAACTGAAAGAAACTCTTCATAGTTTGACCAAGATTAGGTCAAACATCCATCTGAATTGGATTGCGACTGAATAAATACGCTTGAGCTGAAAACACTGCCTTTGAAATGTTGAGAAAGAAGAATAACCTCAGATGCTGAGAAGAGAAGAATAGTCTGATAACTTGACGAAGAAGAAAAAATAGTCTAAGGATGGGCCAGATGCATAGTGAACAATCATTGCACACGTGAAATCCTCGAATACCACTTAATCAGGGAAATAAACCCTAATCACGTGACAAGAGCAATAAGGAGAGAGGGCTTCATAGCGAGAATCTTGAATTCCCCTGATAATCTGCAAATGAGGTGTGAAACCCTAATTCTTCAGATGAAACCGATCTCATGCCTCAGGAGCTCGATGCAAATGAAATGGCCTAATGATGATGCGAATGAAGGTAAAATGAAAAACAGATAAAGATAGAAAATCAGAGGGCAAATTTTGGGGTGTTACAGCTGCCCCTACTCAAGCAACCGTTAATTTGAAAAGGATGAAAGCAAAGGTTGTCGGCCGTTCAAGATGAACTGTGGTTGAATATCAAGAATAAACCTGAAATTTGCACTCTACTGGAGGAGAAAAGAAATGGGAAATAAACCCAATCCAAGATATCACACTGCTTGCAGCCTTTGCTATGATGAACAGTAAATCAGAACCAAAATCTTGTATATATAGAATAGAGCAGACGAGCTCCCTTCGAACGAACCTGTTACGCCAGGTGAATAACATCTAAGATGGACGAGCCCTCTTCATATATCTTGCAAAGATATATGGTGCTTAAGACGGACGAGTCTTCTTCGGATAACCTGTTACTCTAGGAAACCAGTAATGCACTTAAGCTTGTGGGATAGACATGCATAAATAGAATAGACGAACCCTCTTCATATACCTTGCGTAGATATATGGTTCTAGGACGGACGAGCCCTCTTCACAAATCTTGCTTAGATATGTGGTACTCAAGACAAACGAGTCTTCTTCGGATAACCTGTTACGCTAGGACCGATAAACATTTTGACGTTTAATCCCACCGCTAGGACTTCAAACCTCTTCAATACGGACGAGTATTGGATGATTATCAAGGAAACATGGACGAGTGCCCTAAGTCAATGACACATAAGAGTATCAGACGATGATCAAAGAAACACGGACGAGTGCTTCAGGAAATGATACGGATGAGTATCAGCCACTGATACAGACGAGTATCAGAAAGGTGTCAAACATCCATCTGAATTAGATTACGAATGAATAAATACGCTTGAGCTGAAAACACTGCCTTTGAAATGTTGAGAAAGAAGAATAACCTGAGATGCTGAGAAGAGAAGAATAATCTGATAACTTGACAAAGAAGAAAAAATAGTCTAAGGATGGGCCAGATGCATAGTGAACAATCCTTGCAGACGCGAAATCCTCGAATACCACTTAATCAGGGAAATAAACCCTAATCATGTGACAGAAGCAATAAGGAGAGAGGGCTTCAGAGCGAGAATCTTAAATTCCCATGATAATCTGCAAATGAGGTGTGAAACCCGAATTCTTCATATGACATCGATCTCATGCCTCAGGAGCTCGATGCAAATGAAATGACCTAATGATGATGCGAATGAATGCAAAATGAAAAGCAGATAAAGATAGAAAATCAGAGGGCAAATTTTGGGGTGTTACACTCAGAATGCCCAATTTCAAGAGATGATCATGAACTTGTCCAAGGGACAAGAAGAGCTGAAGGAACTCCTGACCAAGAAGAAGAAGAAGAAGAAGAAAAAGAAGACCAAAAAACCAGTTGGCTTCATCAACCTGGGCAGGAGGTTTAAAGGTCCAATCAAGACAGATGATGGGGTTAAAAATCCTGGAGATGAAGATTCTGCGAAAGAAGAAGATAGTCAACATGGTACTATTGGGAATTCTGATCAAGAGGAGAATTATTACTATGATTTGGTCGGTGATGTAAAATAAAAATTACTGGAAGACCATTTGAATGCCATGGAATTGCAGAAAACATCTGGTTTGGATTTCAAAGATTTGAGTCTGATTTCTGGAGTTGTCATTCCTCTTGGGTTCAAAGTTCCTACTTTTATGGTATATGATGGTGTTTCATGTCCAAAGTTGCACTTGAGGTCCTATGTCCAAAGGATCCAGCCACACACTGCTGATAGAAAGTTGTGGATACACTTCTTCCAAGAAAGTTTATCTGGAGCTCAATTAGAATGGTACTACCAACTTGAGAGTACCAATATTCATACCTGGAATGTTCTTGTTGAAGCCTTCTACAAGCAATATCAATATATAACTCTGATTTAGTGTAGACTCGCATGCAACTCCAAAGCATGTCCATGGGCTCTAAAGAAAGTTTCAAGGAGTACGCTCATAAATGGAGAGATCTTGCAAGTAGGGTTCAACCTCCTTTGACTGACAGAGAGCTGGTTGACATGTTCATGAGTAAGCTGATTGGTCCTTTCTACAGTCATCTAATTGGAAGTTCGTTAGCTAGTTTCACTAAACTAATAATGACTAGAGAGCATGTTGAAAGTGGAATACGTAAGTGGTAAGATACAAATGGCTGCCTCTTCAAGTACCACCAAGAAGCCCTCTAATGGGAAGAAAGAATCCAATATTGTGTACGACCAATAGGGTCGTAATAAGAACAACCATAACCAATATGTGGGAGCAGTTCTGATCTCTAATACTACACATGCGCCACAAAATCAACAACAAAATAATCATCCTAAGCAAGGTGCACCTAAGAGACAATTTACAAAGATCAATATGTTGTTGGCTCAGGCTCTGCAACACATGCTGAAATGAGAGTTGATTACCTTAAGGGACCCCCTCATAATCCCAATGCAAGGGGTGCATATCACTCCAACTACCCCGAACACGATACTAATAATTGTTGGGCATTGAAGAATAAAATTCATGATATGATTGATGCTGGAGAAATTGAGTTTGATCCTCCCGAGACTCCTAATGTGATTACCGCTCCTATGCCAAACATGAGAAGATTGTTAATGATGTTGATGATGGTTCTTATGTTTCTACTATGGTTGATTTGACTACTCCTATGGCAATTGTTAAGAAGAAGTTGCTGCAAGCCAGTTTATTTACAGGTTGCAATGAAGACTGTTATTATTGTGCCTCTCAATCTAATGGTTGTTGGAAGCTGAAAAAAGGTATTCAGCGTTTGATGGACGATCATGCTATACTGTTTGAGAAGAGCCCTTCTATAGGGAGTTTATGTGAAAGTTTGTCTCAAGGTCTGAAGCTTGAAGACGTGTTTGTGGTTACCAAAACTCCTGTGAGGATCACTTCTAAGGGTCTTGTGAAGATTACTGCTGAGCCAGAAGTGGCTCCCTTGATTATTACTACTCATGATCCAATTTTATATTCTTCTAACAAGGTTATCCCTTAGAATTATGGTGTTGATGTTTATATCCATGGTTTCAAACAAGAACCTTTAACTGATATACCTGCTGAAGATACTAATCCTGATATTGACAATATTGTTGGGACTAGTAAGGTTACCCGGAGTGGAAGGATTTTCTCTACAGAAGGCACTTCAAAGACTACTGCTACTCTAGTTCGTATCTCCAACTCTAGGACATGTGTTGAAGATCGAGGCAAAGGACAAGTGATTGAGCATGTTCAGGTTAAAACACAGGCTATTGAAGATCTCTCTAAGTAAATGGAAGAAGTTCTAAAGATCACCCGCAAGAGTGATTACAATATTGTTGAACAGTTGGGACACGCTCCCTCCAAGATCTCTATGTTGTCTCTGTTATTATGCTTTGAGGCTTTGGTGTAATGTTTATGATGGAATAGAGTCTCTATTTATAGGTAAACATGTTGATATTTCTTTGGCTTTAAGTCTTGAATATATGAGGTCACAATTGTTGAGTCACTGTTTATGAAAATATCTCTTACAAGTGAAATTATGATTTTGTGACATAGCTCAGCTATGCAGCAGAAAAATTCACATTCCTCAGAAGTTTGATGCTTGGATTGTGTCCAACTATTTCTTGTTGGACAAGAGATCCAAGAATATGCCTTTTTGAAGCTTTGTGGCCCTTGGATCAATATGAAAAATGTTGAATTCTATGAATGTCATTTTGGTGAATTCCATGGTGCAATCTTGAATTTACAGGTTTGATCAGACTTGTAATCATTGTTTAGATGCTTAAATCCACTTGACAATGTACTTTGATTCAAAAAACTCAGATTTCACAAGTTTGTGAAAAATCTATTTTTGCAAAAAAACTTGAGATGCTCACTTTGATCCATGATTTCTTCATGTACAAGTAAAATCTTTTCATGCCAATTGGTTCTTTGAATTGTTGGTAACATTTGCAACAATATTGGTGTTTTGAAAAGGATCTGAATCAGCTTGGAACTTGGTGTAAAATCCCTCCAAGTTTTGATGTTTTGCTGATTTTACACTTAGGCAGATTTTTTCTAAGTGTTAAAAATCAATATTTTTCTTGATTTTGATCCATCTTCAACTTGAAATCCATAATGAATTGGAGTTTCTTATAGTTCAATCATTTGTAGTTTGTAGCAAGATCTTTCATTTGAGTTTTGGTTCACCAAAATCTGATGTTTGGATCACAAGTTATGATGCTTGGAAGTAGGGTACTTGAACACTTTTTCCATAACTTAGAAATTTTTCTAAGTTTCAAAGGTTGCCCCTTTTACAAGTTATCTTCAAATTTCTGATTTTTTGTGATCAAATGCATTCATAGACCATATATTCTTAAAATATAGGCCATGTGGATCATTTTGGGTGAAAACTTTAAACTTTGACTTTTTGGTCCAGATGGAAATTACACTCGATACCCTTGGATTTCTGATTTTCTAATTGGACATCCTATGAGGTATTTTGTCCTAATGAATGGACTTCTATGATGTAAATGAGATATTTAATCCATTCCCTATGGTATAGGCTCTTGTCCAGATGAAAATCCTGACGTTTAGTTCCCCGATTAGTCAAAAACCCTAATTTTTGCATTGTGAAACCCTAATCTTGCAGTCCTTGATCTCTGCATCTTTTATACTTGTAAATGGCTTGTCATGGTCATGTCAATATTCTTGATGATATGTGGAGGCCTTGGTGTGAGACATGAAGGATGTTTTGAATAATGTCAGAAACTTGGTGTATTTGAAATGGTGTTTGTTAATACAAGGAAGAAGGGATGATCTCATGAAGAAAAGTTGTCTTGAGCAATTTGACTGCATGAGTCGATTCAAGCTTCCAAACAGGTCGACTCATCCTGTTAATTAGATTTGAGTTGACTCATGGCTTGCAACAGGTCGACACATTTGAAGTGAATTTTCCTCAAAACTCTCGGATTCCAACAGGATGACAGAGCAAGATTTTTTCGTCGACTCACAAACATGGTACAGGTCGACTCGAAGTGCTCCACAGGTCAACACAATCCTGGAATGAATACAGGTTGACTCATTCCATCAGAGAGGTCGACACATTCCTGTTTTGTGCGCCCTTTTGATTATTTCTCTCTCACTTACTTTTACTTTCTAATCCTATTTTTTCTAACCAATATAAATAGATGATACATGTTCTATGAGAAGGGAACAAGAAAAGTGAAATAGATACATAGTTATCTCTTCATCTTCTCCTTCTTTGCATTTATCAACAATCACACACAATAATCTTTGTTGATAAAGGTGCAAATTCAGTTGATAACATCCAATCGTGAGATCGAGATTTCATCTTGGGTAGAGAGGTTGTGGGTTTTTCTTATAAAACCTAGAAGGTTTTCTCCTCCAAGATCGTAGAAGATTTGGGGATTTTGGCACACAACTTTCGTTCGTACATTCAGCCGAGTAAGGTAGTTTGAAGATCAAGGGAACCGTTCATTCATATCACGTTAACCGGAGGATTACAAAGATAGTTGTGGGTTCACAATCATTAAAGAAAATCAGTCGTGCTCAAAGTTTGGAGAATTGTATATTATTGCAAGAAGGGAGCATTTAATCGAAGGTTTTCTCGACGCGCGTGAAGGAATTGGTTCTTCTTGAATCAAGGGGCAAGAAGAGTTATTGCAACAATCGCAATTTGGATTGGTTTGTTGTACCAATTTTCTTCTTGTATTAACAATTGTAATATTAATGAAATATCCCAATTCGGTTTGTAAATAGGGGGCAGAGTACTTCTAGCGAGGATAGTGAAGGAACTGCCTAAACAAATCTCGTATGTTCTTTGTTCGTTTCATTTGTTATATTTTCTGCATTACTTGAAGTTGTGTTTTTTGAAAAAATAATTTGCTTTGGTTTAGTGTGTGCACATCAACTTTTGTTAAATTGTTGCTATCAATTTTGGATAGCAACTTAGTAAAATTTTGCACTACACTAATATACAAATAACACTTTGTAGTGCTTATTTTTCTTCCATAATTCATTGTTGAGAGTGGGTAATCAAGTGTGCTGAATTTAAGTGATCAATTTAGCATTGTTTTAATTCTTCTTATCATCTCTTAGATCCCATTTAGTTTCAAACGCATATCCGATCACCGGTGACTTAATTTTGTTTTAGACGTGTTTTTCGGGGAACTTCCGCAAGCTATTTTTCTAAGTATTTTTGAAAAGTTAAATTTTAAAAAGGGATCTATTCAACCCCCCTTCCATATCTGCGCCATCGTCTAACAAGTGGTATCACGATCACCGGTTCATCTAGTGCTTCACATATAATTTTTTAGAAAATGAACAATGATCCAACGGGGGCGTATAATAGAGCACCCATTTTAACCGAAGAAAACTATAGCCACTGGAAGGATTGTATGTGTATTCATATCAACTCTGTTGATAGAAAAATATGGAAGGTTATTAAATATGGTCCTATACAAATAGCCATGACCGGAGAGGATAACCTTGAAATACCTAAACTAGAAGCACAATAGGATGAAAAAGATGAAAAAAACTATATTTATGATTGGAAAGCTCAAAATATGATTATTGCTTCCTTGGGAGCGGATGAGTATTTTAGAGTTTCACATCATACAACGACAAAAGATATGTGGGAAGCGTTACAGATCGCCCATGAGGGAACTGATGACGTGAAGCTTGCTAGAAATAACACATTGCAACAAGAGTTTGATCGCTTTCACATGAACCAAGGGGAAACCATTGGTAAATTAGGAAAGAGATTTTCTCATTTATTAAATCGCTTAAATGCTCTTGGAAAACTCACTCCCAATGATGTAGCTACTAACAAAGTTCTAAGATGTCTTACTAGGGAATGGTTACCAAAAGTCACGGCAATCAAAGAAGCCAATGATGTAAGAACCTTGGATTTGACCAAGTTGATTAGAAAGCTACAAGAGCATGGGAAAGATCTCTTAAATCTACATGAGCATGAAGAAAATGATAAGAAAGAAAAGAATGAAAAATCTAAAGACAACGAGAAGAAGAATAAGTCTATTGCATTGAAGACTTCTTTTTCAAAATCATCCACCAACAATGATTGTGAGCATGATTCTAGTGACGAAGACGATAAATCCAATGAGGATATGGGGCTGTTTGTTAGAAGATAATATAGGTATCTTAGAAATAATGAAATCTATCATTCGGACAAACGTCTTGTCAACTATAGAAGACAATCTAACTCCTCTAAGCAAGAACCAAGAAAAAGTACTAAAGTGAAAGGATCATGTTATAATTGCGGAAAACCCGGTCATTACAAACCGGAATGTCTTATGTTAAATAAAGACAAAGGCAAAGATAAATATCAAAAGAAAGGCAACAAAGCAAGAAGAGCATATATCGCATGGGAAAGAGATTGTGAAGCTTCTAGCAACGCAAGCTCAAGTGACAAGGAAGAGAAAGTAAAGCTTTGTCTTATCCTGAATTGCTTAGTAGTGAAACTTGTTGGAGGCTCTTAAAGGGTCTATGGTGGAATCAATTAAGGAAGACAAACAATAATGGTTTAATTTTCATAGTTGTGAAACTTGTTGGATTTGGCAAAATGAAGTCAAAACTCTTAAAGCCAAACTTGACAAAGTATCACAACCAAAGATGACCTTTGCTATAAAACCTTCAAATTTTAGAAATTATATGAATAATACATATAAAAATATTTCTATATGGTGAAGGATAAAAATTGAAAATGGAACTCTAAACCAACCTTGGATTGTCTTTATTATTGCAAGAGGGGTCACACTATTGCTAAATGTCGATTTAGGAGATTCTCAGTTCCTAAAGGCATTTTTCAATGGTTTCCTAAATGCAACCAACGTTTCACTCACACACAAGGAACCAATGAAAATTGGGTACCTATTTCCCATGTTTAATCATGTAGGTGGAATGTCTTGAGACTACAGAGAAAATATGGTTTCTCGATAGTGGTTGTTCAAGACATATGATGGGTGATATCTCCCTATTCTATGACTTTGTGACTAAGAAGAAGGGTTTTATTACTTATGGTGATAACAACAAGGGAGCAATATTCGGTAAAGGTAGTGTAGGTAATACCTCTTCTACATCTATCTCTAATGTCTTTTTAGTTGAAGGCCTTAAACATAATCTCATTAGCATTAGTCAATTATGTGACAAGGCATACAAAGTCTCTCTCTCAAAAGAAGGTTGCATAATTGAACATGTTGATAAAAATAATGATGTGTTCAAGGGCTTGAGGGTGAATAATTTATACTTGCTTGACTTGAATATGGTGTCCATTAATGATCCTAAGTGTCTAGTCTCTAAGAGTGATGACTCTTGGCTTTGGCATAAAAGTTTAACGCACATTAACTTGTACTTGCTCAACAAAATTGTTTCCAAAACCTTGGTAGTTGGATTACCAAAAATAAAATTTACTAAGGATCATCTTTGTGATGCTTGCCAGATGGGAAAGCAAACAAAGGTCTCTTTTAAATCCAAAAACTTAGTTTAAAAAATTAGACCTCTTGAACTTCTACATATGGATCTATTTGGTCCATCTAGAATCAAAAGTCTAGGAGGAAATTATTATGGTTTTGTTATTGTGGATGACTACTCAAGATTTTGTTGGACAATTTTATTAGCAAGTAAAAGTGACACCTTCTCGGCATTTGAAACATTTTCCAAGATATCTCAAAACAAACTTAACATTAACATTGTAACAATTCGAAGTGATCATGGAGGTGAATTTGAAAATCATCACTTTGAAGAATTTTGTGAAAAACATGGAATTGAACATAATTTTTCCGCTCCTATAACTCGCAACAAAATGGTGTTGTGGAACATAAAAATCGTGCGTTAGAGGAGTTAGGAAGAATTATGATCAATGTTAGTGGTCTTCCTAAATATTTTTGGACCGATGCAATAAGTACTGCATGCTATGTCTTGAATAGGGTAATTATTCGACCTATTCTAAATAAGACGCCCTATGAACTTTTAAAAGGTAGGAAGCGAAATATATCTCATCTTCATGTCTTTGTGTGTAAATGTTTTTTGTTAAATAATGGTATAGAAAATCTTGGCAAATTTGATTCAAAAGCGGATGAAGTTATCTTTCTTGGATACTCTAATTCAAGTAAATCTTATAGAGTATACAACAAGTGATTACTTATTGTTGAAGAATATGTGCATGTCTCCTTTGATGAATCTTTATCGAAAAGTGTCAGAAAAGGTAGTTGTGTTATTGGTGCAGGTCTGTAACACGGTGGGAGAACTGACTTTCTATAAATGTTGCAGATAGCAAGAGTCGCCACCGAATTTTATTTTATCCAAGTGGAAAGGACATAAAAGAACAGGAAAAACCTTTTTTAAAAGACTTGAGTTCGGGGGGTAGGTTATATAAAGGGAAGGTGTTAGCACCCTTTATATCCATGGTTATCCATGGGCTCTTAGTTACTTAACTCACTTTAACTGTTTTTGAAAAGTGTAGTGTGTGATTAGAAATTTTTCTAAGTACTTTGTAATGATCCTCATATGGATGTATCTAAAGCCTTGTTTGAAAATGTTTGAAAATATTGTGAGGTGTGAAAAGTATTTTTAAAGTGTGAGCAAGTAACTATGAGGTACCTACCCTAGACTAAGTCATTCATGTTCTTATATGTCTTTTCAAAGGTAAGATTATCCCTATTATTAAGGAATAGGTAGTCATTACCTTGGATTTGTTAAGGGACGGGCGTAGGGTCATCGTACGATCCATGAAGGCAACCATAAGGTGTCTTTAGCAATTTGGGAGGGACTATCATCTTTTAATCTGAAGGGACAAGACCATTTATCGTAGGCAACCTCGTATGGACTTGATCTTTTAACCGAAGGGAGGGACAAGATGATTTATTTCTTGGAGGGACTTTGCTTAAGACACCATACTTTCGAGGGGCTTGACCGTTTAAATAAGGCAACCAAGAGGGATACCCTAGGAAGTGCAGACGGCGATCTTAGATCGACTTACGTGTGTGAGTGTTTATATTCAGATATTTTATCTTTTTTTTTTATATAATTAATTATCTAAGTTCGATTAATTCATTTATGTTTCACTCCCTATTTACTAACCACACATTTAATATTTAACAGAATTTAAAAACGGAAAAATAAAGTTCTACGCTATTACATCATGGGGGAGGGGTACATTTGTCTTTTATGGGGATTGCAAAAATTAAATGCGGAAAATTAAACCTAATTAACTATTACAAATTAGGAGCAATTACATAATCAGAAAAAGAATACGAGAAAATAAATTGCATGATCGCATGTCCTATACAAATTCTTTAAGAAAATAAATAAAGAAATTAAAGTCATTAATTAAAATTTAGGTTAAGAAAAATAATCAATTGTTTTATGAAAAATTAGGGTATAAGAAAAATCAGGGTTAAGAAAAAATTAGGGTTTAAAAAAAATCAGGGTTGATTAAAATTAATTAAAACCTAATTACTAAATTAATTATGAATTAATTTACAATATTAATAATAAAAAAACCTAAGAAACTAATAAAAAATATTAATTAAAGAAAATAATTAAAATCTTTTTTATGAAATTTGTTTAAAAGTAGGGTGATTAATGAATTAATTAAATGATTAATTAGTAAATTAGAAAAAATAATTAAAAAAAAGAAAAGCTAAAAAAAGAGAGAAGAAATCAGGTCACAAAAATAATAGGGGGAGCCTAGATTCGAACTCACTCCCCCAGGCTTCACAAGGCATAGTCTCAGCCGTTGGGCCAAGCACCTGCGTGTGCAAAGAAACAAGAAGAAACAATTATAAAATAAAACCAGTCTTGAATTTTGAATTGCACGCGCAACATCTTCGTCTTCCTCTGGCCGTCCACTTAGGCTATAGTGACACTTTTTTGTCACTAAAGGTTGTAGTGACGGTTTTTGTCCGTCACTACATGTCCTGCATATAGAAAACATCATAATTTGCAAAATAAATTGGTTCCAATCATGTAAATCAGTCAAGGGATGTTTCCTAGGTCCAAATCGTTCATCAATTTCATGTGAAATTGTGTTTATGTGGAAGTCCCATGTTTTGACCTTCAAAACCCTAACAATGGTGTTCTCTTGTTCCTGCAATGAAACTTCAATCCAATTATCCATAAACCATTTAAACACACAATGACAAATAAGATTAAACACGCAAAAACAATTTATAATGCACGATTTAAAGGAATTGAAAATTTCAAGAACATGATAAAAAGTGATTCGATTTGAGCATTCTATGATGTTTTGGATTATGGTGATGATTAAGACATGTCCAAAATACTTCAAGGAAACGATTGGAACCTTCAAAAGCCTTTGAAAGTTGCTGTAAATATGAAACCGAATGTGAGTTGTTTCTTGAAATTTTGGAAGTTGGAATATGACTCTCTAGCTCAAAAATTTGTGCCCTATGTGTTTGTGTATGTTGTATACTTATAGGTGAGTGAATTTAGGTCAAAAAAGTTATGGATTATTGGGATTTTGGGATTACTTGATGGTGAAGCAAGATACAACCAAAAATATGAAAAAAAAATCCAATATGTCCTTGCTATTTTGGTTGTGCACGAATTTGGAGAGTCTCAATTAGTCTTGAATGATTTTTAAAAGCTTCTAGGATAAGAATCACATCCAAATATTGAGTTTTTATATTTTATTTTGATTTAAATTGAATTTTAATGAATAAAATCCAAATAAATAATAAATAAATTATAAAAATCAGAAATAATTGAAATTGGGTCGTTCTTTATGTTATTATGAATATTGGATTGCAATTTCACAAGCCCATTTGGAAAAAATTGGATTTGAGACCCTTTTTGCTCAATGCTCCCCTTGAAAATTTCCCAACTTTGCCAAGGCATAACTGTTTCAATTTTAAGGCTATGAAGACGATCTTGGACATTTTGGAAAGCTTAAATAGTCCTCTAACAAACCTCTTTGGTCTCATGTCCATATTTTTTACCATTTTCAAATTATGCCCTTTGGAAAAAGTTGACTTTTTGTTGACTTTTGAAAGGACCTATAATGTCTTAGCTCATACCCTCCAAATGAAGCATTTTTAGGATTGGCTTGTGAGACACAAAGTTGTAGATAATTCAATTTCCTTCAAAATGAGCTTTGGATGGGAAATTTTTGATGAAGCATGTGAAAGTTATGGCTGGTCAAACTTCAGTTGACTTTTACTATGAAATCCTAATTTAGAAACTTCTTGATTCTTGATGATCTGAGACTTCCTTGATGAATCATTAGCAACTCTTGATCAAATTATGAATTTTACTTCATAACCTTGATGTTGGCAAAAAATCTTGAAGTTTGACTTTTTAACCACTTTGACTGATTTTTGCATATTTGATCATCTGACTGGCCAAACTTATTGGGAAAGCTCTGAAACTTGACATAGAGATTCTTGAAGTCAAATGGTATGTTATGAAGCTCACTTGAGGCCTTGGAAGTACATTTTTCTTGGAGAAAACCAAAACCCTAGTTCTAGATCCTTTGCTTAGGAGGAGGCTTTGTCTGAGGAAACTCTCAAACTTTCTGATCAACTGGGGACCTTGAGAACCTTATGATCATTGATAAATCTTGAGAGACATTTCCTTGATTGTGGGAGGGAAAATTTTGGGGAAGAACAGCTGCCCCTGTTCAATTTTCTGAAGCTTGAGGAGTTAGATTGGCATGCACGCCATTTGTGACTGGAAGGTGTAATACCTCAAAATTTGCCCTCGTATTTATTACCTCAACTGGTTTTTCACTTCGCATCCATCTGCAATTTCCACTAGGTCATTAAAATTACAATAAGGCATTTTACTGGCTCCTAAGGCGTGGTATTAAAGCTTTTTCCTGTGATTTGAAGCTTTCCTCACTCGAAGGTGGTTTATCCGGTAATTACATTCGAATTAAGACGATGGCTTGGGCCCTCAACATTATGTGTATATTCTCATCAAAGTTCATCGATCACTAATGTCATATACTTTAAGATTTCTCGAGAGTATCGAGTGATTAGGGTTTCACCATTGTTCTACTTGAGACGGGTCGTGAATTAAGGGTTTATTTTCTTTCAACAGCTCAGGCGGCCTTCATCATCAGTGTGCAATACAAGGTGACTTAGAATTTCATGTTAAATAGATCAGGGGCCCTCAAGGCCAAATGTCAGATTGATTCAACCTACGGAGTAATGGGTCAGGAAGCAAGAGATTCGGTTGTGGATTCATATGGTAATCATGGCATTAAGGTTCTCTCAGTGGCCTGTTGTTTGGACGATTGATTTTATTAACTGAAAGTTGGGATTCATTAAGAGTACAAGTTGGGTGTTGATCGTACGTATTAAGATTAGTCGTGTGGAATTCAAGAAACTAATCCATTAAAACCATACTTATTTCAAGCCCATATCCATTCCAAGGGAAGAAGCCCAATTTCATCAATCCATTTATATTCATATGTTTCATTAGTCCAAACCACTATATTCAATTCAAGATATTTTTTATACCCTCATTTCAAATTGTTCATGTTCATATAATTCATTCCTTCAGTTCATTATCAATCCACCCTTTCTTAACATTATTATTATCATGATTACACACTTCATTGGCCAAATTTGGTTAGCATTCAATACCATTAATAACAGCATTCAATATCATTTCCCATTTCATCAGCATTCAATATCATTAATAACAGCTTTAAGAGAACCATTATCATCAAAAATTTGGTTATAAAATTCATGGGAAAAATAAATAAATGATAATGGCACAAATTTACTTCGTTCGACGCATATTAGAATGCAGAGGAGAAAGTTCAAAGTCATGATAGTTACATCGGATAAAAACCGAATCTAAATTCGATTATCTCATGGAAAATATATCAGGAAGAAAATCAGTCTAAAGAAGCTAATGTAGCAGAACCAAAGAAACAGAAATAACACAAAGTCTGGAAAAATCCTACGACTTGTTCTTTCATCTTCGATCTCCGTGCATTAACGTAGTAGTTAACACCTGCTCTCCTCATTGATCTTCTGCAGCCAAGTCTTGACTTCACCAATCCGCAACGCCATCAATAATCTTCGCCAATATCAACTCGAACGCGGTTGTTCCAATGCCAGCATCAGTTCCAAAAAGAGACTCTTCTATTCTAAGCGAATACTTCCGCAGTGTTGTCAAGTTGTAAATTCACAGGTTCTGACTTCTCGACGTCGGCTCAGTCAACTGCTAGGAGCAACAATATTCTGCAATACAGGAACATCACTTTCAAAGATTCACATAATAGGCGGTGAAAGAGTAATGATATGGAATTCAGTACAGGGAATTGATAAAAAAATTCAGAAGAAGATCTGTTATAAGTCCACAAGAGAAAAACTGTAAAAAAAACTCATAACAGAAACTACAAGCAAAACTCAGATTTCCTTCCATAATAAAAACCTCCAAAGGAAAAATCTCATAGAAAGATCAGATGCATAAAAGGATAGCTTGACAGAAATCAATAATCTCAACAAACTCCCATTATTTCATAACCGAATTTCTAACCGACTTTACCTGGAAATGTCATTTTTAACCCTCATGAGTATCATCTATAAAATGGATCCATGGCTGCAATTTCAAGCTCTCCTGATCTTCCCCCATTTTCGGATTCACCTCCCCACTCTTCAACATCCTCTATCTTCCTCAATCTTCTTTACCTTATTCATCATCCTACCAACATCACACATCTTCCTCAATGGTACACCATATCCAAGACCTTCACTCTCTGCATCTTCAATCTCCACCCTTCACCACTTCATTCCTATTCATCTTCATCAATCACCTTCATATTTTACCAATGGAACAACCTGCAAAACAAAGAAAACTAGAACAGAAAGAGTATCAATACGTTACCACTGTAATTCAACGAGAATTCGTACGAATCACCGAAAAGCTTCATCAACAAACCTGCAAAAAAAATTCTCAGCACCCTTTCATCAATCTTTCGGCACTGTGGCTTCATCTTTATCCTCGATTATCAATATTCCGCATCTTCATCTTTCATCTTCAGCCTCTTTCATCAAAATCGCGCCGTCTGTAGCAATCGTATCATAGCACAGAGAACTCCATCAAACCAATAACCAACTCGCATCTGCAAAATCCAGAACACCCGATATCAATGAAAATCGATCCAAGATTCACAACAGTTCACACAGAAAAGGAATCAAAATGAGTTCGTAACCACGAGAAATTCAAGAAGAAGAAAAAGTCTCGCAGAAAAGACGGTTTTGACGTACCTGTTCAAACATTCAATTCAATCGGTGTTATTCGTGTGAAGTCAGATCGAGGTGCTCAAGAAGAGGTGATGCAAAGTCGATGATGTTGTTGGCTTGGAGGCATAAGTGCTTTCGATTTAGGCCATGTATTATGATGTAAATGACGATGAGAAATGGCGTAAGCAGTGACGCCTCATAACGGTGAATCGAAACTGGGGCTTGAACGAAGAAGAGAAATTCAGATGCGATTCTTGAAACCAAGAGGGACTCCGCCACCGTCGAAGCATTGACCGGCATTTGTTTTGTGTGAGCAAAACCAAAGGGTGACGGAGGCGGTGGAACATCGCGAAGGAAGATGGAAGAGTCGCTTGAGGCCGAGGGGACGGCGAAGTTGTGACTGAGGTCTGAAAATGTTGAAGAAGAAGAAGCCGCAACGTCATATGGAGGAGGAAGAAGATGAGGTCAATGTTAGTTCTTGTGACAACTTATGAAATTAGGGTTTCACTATACAAATCCGATTTGGGCCTCAATTCCCTCATGGATCTACTATCCATACTCTGAATTTCACTATCTAAACCCCTATCTGCACCATGACCCACGATTTGGGCTTCATCCCCATGTTAATTCTCTATTAGCACCGCCATTTTTCCTATCCACACCCCCATTCGCTGGCAATGATTTGGGCCTTGGGCCAGTCTTTTTTTACAGCACCATTGTTTCATTCTGCACCTCCTATGTTCCTCATTTGTTTTATCAGTTTTCTTAATTAATCTTCTTGTAAAATTTTTGTTAATTTTATTTGTTAATTAATTTTTGTGGATTAATATTTTAATCCATTTCTTGAAATTTTTTATTAGAATTTTGTTGATAATTCTAATTCTCCTTTTGGACTAATTTTGGATTAAATGGTTCGTAAATGTTTTTTATCGATATTCATCGATTTCGATTACGGAAAAGCCTCACAAAGCAAATATGGATGATAAGAATTTATTTTGCTTATGGGAGACTACAAGACCTTGGATGAAGTTTTTTTGGATTTCTTTTATGTGAAGAATTGGCACTTCGACCAAGTAAGTAATCTCGATTCGCCACTTTAATGCACCCTTTTCCTTTTAATTTTTTGTTTAGTATAGGCTAGAAATAAATCCATAAAAAATAGGAAAAATCATGAGAAAATTCTATAAAAATTTAAGTAGGTTATTAATTCATTTTAGAATATTTTGGAATTTATTTTTTTGAATTTTAATTGTTTTTGATTTAATTCTGTTTTTTTTCATGTAATTAGTTTTTAGTGAATTTCCTTCAACTGTACATAAATTTGTTCATTTTATTTTTTAACCTTCCAGTAGGATTTTTGACCCACTCTTTTTTCCATAGTTATAGGACTCATAATAGGACTTAGTATAATTTTAGTAGATTTTTTAAGTCAATTAATCCCCTGTTTTAGTAGCTTAATCCTTAGAAAATAATGGTTAATCATTAGGTAGAATTAAGTGATTTTTAGACATAGCAAACTTCTGATTTTTTAGGATTTATTTTAACCCAATATTATAGGTAGTTTTAGAACCCTATAGAATTAATCCCATAATTTTTCCAGAACCTTTACTATGTTTAGGGTATTAATCTTTAGGCTTTGTTACATGTAAATTTCCATTAATTTAGGCTAGAATATTAGGATTTTATTAAGAAATAGTTTAATTAGATTTTATCTTAGGATTTAATATTGACTTAGACTAGTTTAGTTTCTTATTTTTAGAATGAAAATATTAGGTAATGCCCTTAGTTTTAGGACTTAGGCTTAGGATTCAAAATAAATAGACTTAGAATAAATTTAGGTTTGTTTATGGTTTTATACCTTAAATTGTTTTGTTTTAGAATTTTATTCTTATATCCAATTTTAATGCTTTGTTATATTGATTTATATTTCACTTATAGGTTTCCCTCTTGCTTTAGAATCAACTTATCTTCCTTAGGAAGTAAGTTGCATTCTAGTAGTTTCTAAGTTCTTTTCTCCATTAGGTTTAGAAACCTCATTAACCATAGGACCTCACTTGTAAATAAATCAACAAAAATTAGGATTGAGTCTTAGTCCCTTAGATTTTGCCTTTTGCAATTTGAGTCATTCTTTCTCATCTCATAAAGAAGTAATAAAACATTTAATGAAAATCGAACATTCTTGTACGACACAAGACTTTGTTGCGGAGTGCTTATACGCGTCCTGTTTCGGGGCGAGGTGTAAGTACTTCCCGCGATGGATTGGTCTTAGTATGAGAATGTTTACAAACAAATTCAAAACACTTCTCATAAAAGACAACAAAAACAAAGAATAAGCGACTATCCTGCGGGAACTTCTTTTCTCATCTCATTCATTCTGAGCGCGAACTCACGACGATTTGTCTCGCATTCAAGACGGTAAACACACTCGTACCAGACGAGCCTGCAACACCTGAGCATAGACATATGCAGTTCCAACCATAAAAAATACAAACAAATAGTTCCCGCCTTATTTAGGCGAACTACGTCGACTCTGATCCTCATTATCCCGATGAGGTACGTAGGCAGTGGGGTAGGGCCCGTTCGAGCACATTCTTTATTTTCCCTACATTTCCCCCTTTTATCTCATTCTCTTTTTTCCAGTTCCCTTTCTCCTTTTTCATTACCATTCCAGTTAGCAGTTCATTTTTTTCAGCAGCAGTTATATTTTTCTCACCCTTTGAAACAAACAAGCAAGCGTGGATCCCGTCAGGTACGGCAGACGATCTGGGTGCTAATACCTTCCCAGGTCGTAACCGACTCCCGAACCCAGATCTTTGGTTCGCAAGGCCTCGTCCTTTCCTTCTTCCTTAGGTTTGTGCAACATTACCTTTTCCATTCATTCGGGATAAAAATTTCTGGCTGGCGACTCTACCTTTTCCGCGCCACTTTCGCGTTTGTACTAGGATGAAAATCCCGGGAGCGACAGAAGGCTGAAGGGGATTGAACACAAAATGGACAAAAACAGTATTATTACACGCAACAAGGACCATTTTGTTGCTCAAGGGTATAAACAAGAGGAAGGCATAGATTATGAAGAAAATTATGCTCCTGTTGCCCGAGTTGAGGCTATACGGCTTTTAATTGCATTTGCATGCTCACAGAATTTTAAGCTATATCAAATGGATCTAAAGAGTGCTTTCCTTAACGGATACATAAATGAAGAAGTTTATGTTTGTCAACCACCTGGTTTTGAAAATCATGAAAAGCCTAATCATGTTTACAAGCTAAAATGTGCCTTGTACGGTCTTAAACAAGCTCCTAGAGCCTTGTATGAGCGCCTAAGTAAGTTTTTGTTAAATCAAGGTTTTTCAAGAGGAAATGTTAACAATACTCTTTTCATTAAACGAGAAGGAAATCACTCAATATTAGTACAAGTGTATGTAGATGAAATTATTTTTGGGTCTACTAATATGAAATTAGTCAATGAGTTTTCAAGCTCTATGCAAGGTGAATTTGAGATGAGTATGATGGGGGAGCTTAACTACTTTCTCGGACTCCAAATTAGACAACTTGAAGAAGGCACCTTCATAATTCAAACAAAGTATTGTAATGAGCTTCTCAAGAGGTTTGATATGACAAATTAGAAACCTATTGATACACCCATGCCGACGGCAGCAAGTCTTGATCGTGATGAAAATGGTAAGGATTTGGACATAAAAAGGTATCGAGGTATGATTGGCTCTCTTCTTTATCTTACTGCATCTCGTCCGAATATAATGTTTAGTTATTGCATGTGTGCTAGATTTCGATCTTTCCCCAAGGAATCACATTTAAAATATGTTAAACGCATTCTTAGATACCTTTATGGTACTTCTAAGTTTGGTCTTTGGTATCCTAAGGGTAGTGATTATTCTTTGGTAGGTTTTTCTGATTCTGACTTTGTCGGTTCCAAAGTAGATAGGAAAAGCACTAGTGGTACTTGTCACTTCTTTTTTAACTATCTTATAAGTTGGCATAGAAAAAAGCAAGTTTCCATTGCTTTGTCAACTGCGGAGGCGGAATATGTTGCGGCCGAAAATTGTTGTGCCCAAATTTTATGGCTAAAACAACAATTGTTCGACTTCAATATTGTTCTAAAAAATATTCCAATCTTATGTGACAACACTAGTGAAATAAATCTTACCAAAAATCCGATCTTACATTCATGCACTAAGCATATTGAAATTCACCATCATTTTCTTAGAGATCATGTAGAGAAAGGAGACGTGGTATTTGAGCATATTGAAAGTTCAAATCAACTTTCCAACATTTTTACAAAACCACTTGCCACAAAGTCTTTCTATCATATTCGTAGGGAACTTGATATCCTCGATATTTCGGATCGGTCTTAATATTGAATATGTTCATTATATATTATTGTATGAATTACCATATTACTTTAATAACAACTTATATATTGAAGTTCTTTTATTTGATAATTCATCTTATACCTTAACATGTGGGAGGTAATATCCTTTTCTCTTGTTTGACTCAAGTAACATGGTTGATCTATGGATATTTGTGAGTCATCTTTGATATAAAAGAATTAATTATTAGTATGTTCTTATGTGTGTTCTTATTTATCTCTTGTATTTTTTAATATATCAAAATATTAATGTGTATATCATTTGAATTCATTGTTGTATGATATTATGATGTTCTTGTATGAAATTGTTGAAAATTGTGGTGTATTTTTTGCTTGCACGCTCGGGTCCCAACATGTCGACCAACTCGTCGACTCATGGATCTATTTCCGTCGACCTATGTATCTAACGCGTCGACTCACTTCAAATTTTGAAGTGTGTTGACTCATTAACGTGGTTGAGTCGACTCATCGTCGATTTCACTGCCTTATGCGTGTTAAAACACACGTTTTTCTGCATGATTAATTTTCCTAAGTTGGCTCATTTACTTTTGACCAGAAAATTAATGATGTTTTAAGTACTTTTATGCTCTTAATTATTTTATTTGCATAAAATACATTCTTCACATATTCATTTCATCTTTATCATACATTTACTTATTCTCTCAAGAACCCTAATCCCCCAAATCTCACTCCATCTTCTTCAAGTCTTCATTCATGGCAACAATAGCAACTGGAAAAAGAACCTTAAGGGGCTTTTCATCTCAATCATCACTACCACTAACTTCTTTATCTCTTCTTCCATCTGATCTTGCTGAAACTTATGATAGAAAATTCAGAAGTAGGAAAATTATTCCCTAATATGTGTACTCTAAGAGAACTGCAAATCAGATGCACGCTCCTCACATTGTTGAACTGATTAATTTTCAAGAAATCAATCCTTTCTTATCCTGTCAGGTAGAATACAATGAGGATATGATTAGGATGTTTTATGCTGAACCTTTTGGAAAATTGAAAGGTTTTGAGTTCAATTTTCGAATGGGTGAAAAGATGTATGTCGTAAATGCACAAGTTTGGAAATATATATTCAAGATTGATCCTCAGGCTGCTAGAATATTGATGATTGATTATGGTCATGTTGATAACTATGAATTTCGTAAGGAATTGAATGGTATGTTAAAAGAGCCTTTCATTGAGGCTGCAAATAATTGTGAATTGTTCCCGTCGTCCACTAACATCGGAAAGGTTAAGCCTACCGACAGTATTCTCCATTGGATTGTTTCACACAATCTTCGTCCTAAGAAAGGTGATTTCTCTTGCATTGACATGTCTGGAGTTCATCTCTACACATACTCCGAAATAAGGTAAAAGTAAATTGGACACACTATTTTGCAAGTCTTATTTTTTCTCTTAAGGAAAATAAGGGTGTTGCTCTTGCTTATCCTTCAATTATTCAGGCAATCATCAACAAAGCACAAATCGTTGTTGATGGTATTCCTTTTGTTTCTATTTCTGAAGAAAAAAATGTTTCCAACAAAAAACGCTTACCCTTATGGGTCATATGTGGGACCCTAAAGAAAAAATATATAGTTACATTGCTAGGGCTTGTTCTGGTTATGATAATGAGGATGAGGCTGAAGCTAAAGATGATGAAGATCAAAATGTTGAGGATATGAACACTAATAAAGTTCATGTTGATACTGAAGATTGGTATCATGCTCTTTCTGATGATTCTGCACTTTATGAGAACCAAGGATGGGGTGAATGGCAACACACTGGGTGGACTCACATGGCAACTTCATTTTCTCCTCCATCTCCACCACCTCCACCTCCGCAAGACAATATTTCTGGAATAATGAATTTTCTTCAAAATATGCAATTGCAACAACAAAGCTATTATGAAACTCAATCTGAGCAGTACAATGAGTTGGAACGGAGACTTAATGCGCAAGAAAAGGCGTTTGTTGATCATGTGTCGGTTCAAGATACTCGATATACCGAGTTGCAAGCCCACTTGCAAACTCAAGATACAAATTTTGAATTGTTTGCATCTAACTCTATGGCTCAAATTAATGAAGTACATTGTTCCAATGTAGCTCTTGCAAATTCCTTCAACACCCTCAATGCAAATTTCATCCACTACACTGGCGGAGATACAGATGATCATCCACCGGCTCTTTATCAACATAGTTATCCATCGCATAGGGGTCGGGGTCCAAGACCATGAGAGCATAATTGCATCGCATCTCATTTTCATTTGCATTCTCTTTGTTTTTTGTCTTATCTATATGACAATCGTTACTGTTTTAATATGTTGGCTTTCCTTTTATTTTATCGTGATATGGATAATTTTTACTCACTGTTGCTTGTTTTATTACCTTGTGTTGGTTATTTATCATTATTTTTCATTCATCTCTTGTGTGTTTGTGGATGTTTGACTATTATTGCAATTGTTCTTCTCATTATATGTTTCTTGCTATTTGGATATTGGTTAATATTCTTTTTCTCTTTTTGATGTTTTCAAAGGGGGAGATGTGTTAAGATTGTATCATATTGGTGACACATATTTGGGGGGAGCATGGTATGTGTTAAGCTCGTTACATTTCAACAAGTTTTTGCCATCATAAAAAAGGGGGAGTTTGTGAGACATGAAGGATGTTTTGAATAATGTCAAAAACTTGGTGTATTTGAAATGGTGTTTGGTAATACAAGGAAGAAGGGATGATCTCATGAAGAAAAGTTGTCTTGAGCAATTTTATTGCATGAGTCGACTCAAGCTTCCAAACAGGTCAACTCATATTGTTAATTAGAATTGAGTCGACTCATGGCTTGCAATTGGTCGACGCATTTGAAGTGAATTTTCCTATAAACTCTCTGGTCCCAACAGGCTGACAGAGCAAGGTTTTTTGGTCGACTCACAAACATGGTACAGGTCGACTCAAAGTGCTCCACAGGTTGACGCATTCCTGGAATGAATACAGGTCGACTCATTCAATCAGAGAGGTCGACACATTACTATTTTTCGCGCCCTTTTGATTATTTCTCTCTCACTTACTTTTACTTTCTATTCTTATTTTTTTTCTAAGCAATATAAATAGATGATACATGTTCTATGAGAAGGGAACAAGAAAAGTGAAATAGATACACAGTTCTCTCTTCATCTTCTCCTTCTTTACATTTATCAACAATCACACACAATAATATTTGTTGATCAAGGTGCAAATAAAGGTGATAACGTCCAATCGTGAATTCGAGATTTCAGCTTGGTAGATAGGTTATGGGTTTTTCTTGTAAACACCTATAAGGTTCTTTCCTCCAAGATCGTAGAAGATTTGGGGGTTTTGGCACGCAACCTTTGTTCGTAGATTCAACATAGTGAGGTAGTTTAAAGATCAAGGGAATCGTTTATTCATATCACGCTAACTGGAGGATTACGAAGATAGTTGTGGGTTCACAAGCATTGAAGAAAAATAGTCGTGCTCAAAGTTTGGAGAATTGTATATTCTTGCAAGAAGGGAGCAGTTAATCGGAGGTTTTCTCGACGCGCGTGAAGGACTTGGTTCATCTCGAATCAAGGGGCAAGTTATTGCAACAATTTCAATTTGGATTGGTTTGTTCCAATTTTCTTCTTGTATTAAAAATATCAATATTAATGAAATATCCCAATTCGGTTTGTGAATTGGGGGTAAAGTACTTCTAGCAAGGATGGTGAAGGAACTGCCTAAACAAATCTCGTGTGTTCTTTGTTCGTTTCATTCGTTATATTTTCTGCATTACTTGGAGTTGTGTTGTTTGAAAAAAAATATACTTTGGTTTAGTGTGTGCACACCAACTGATTGTTAAATTGTTGCTATCAATTTTGGATAGCGACTTAGTAAAATTTTGCACTACACTAATATACAAATAACACTCTGTATGGGTGCACACCAAATGTTTGATAAAAAGTCAAAACACACAACTTCATATTTGTAGTGCTTATTTTTCTTCCATAATTCATTGTTGAGAGTGGGTAATCAAGTGTGCTGAATTTAAGTGATCAATTTAGCATTGTTTTGATTCTTCTTATCATCTTTTATATTCCATTTGGTTTCAAACGCATATCCGATCACCAGAGACTTAATTTTGTTTTTAGACGTGTTTTCTGGGGAACTTCCGCAAGATATTTTTCAAAGTATTTTTTAAAAGTTAAATTGTAAAAAGGGTTTCTATTCAACCCCCTTCTAGATCCGCATCATCGTCTAACACTTGCCTCATTTTCCCATTAAAATTTACATCTAGAGGGCTCAGTTGACTGAAACCCTAATGATTGATTGTGATGGCTCGGGGCCCAGATCACTGAGACTTTTGTACAATCCTTGGAAAAATTTCTATCATTTAAGACTCCTTAACCTTAACCAAATGGAAATTTGTATATCAAAGAAGGGTTGCTTTATAAATAGAGTTCGGAACTGATACTACTAAAATCAAGGAGGTTATTATAAAATTGATATCTGGTGCTGGATTAATGAAGACTGTTTCTGGTTTCTTTAATTTTTATGAAACGCTGGTCAAGGAATTCATTATGAATATTCTTGTGGATATTAACAATTGAAGGAGTGAGGATTTTAGAAATGTTTATGTTAGAGGTAAATGTATTGAGGTTTCTTCTACTGTCATCAACAAGTATCTGGGAATAAGTGAACAAGAAGAAAGTGAGCTTGAAATTTCTGACAATCAGATTTGCAAAGTGATAACTACAAATCAAGTGAAGGTTTGGCCCATGAAAGGGAAACTATCTGATGGAGAACTTAGTGTGAAATATGATATTCTTCACAGAATTGGAGCAGCCAATTAGGTTCCTACCAATCACACTTCCACTATTGATATTGGTTTAGGTAAATTTATCTTTGATATTGGTACAAAGACTAGGTTTGATTATGGAAAGTACATCTTTGACTAGAGTGTGAAACATGCTACAACAAATGCTACCAAAATGCCCATTGTTTTTCCCTCCCTTATCTATGGAATTATTCTTAGTCAGCACTCTGATATTCTTTCTAGTACTAACAATGTTTGCAAAAGAGAATCTACCTTGTATGTGCATTACAAATTCTTATTGGAAGACATGTTCCAGATCTTGTCTTAACATCTACTAAGAAGACACCTACCACCAAGACATGAGTTATATTGGACTTGAAGGAAGCTTGCATGGAATTAGGAGGGGTTATTCGTGTTCATGCTGAGAGAAAGATGAAATTAGAAAAATTAATAAAGGATCTGGAACAGTCTGAAGGTGGTAGCATTGAAGATGCTGAAGATAATGAAGAGGAAGTTGGCGAAAGTACTAAGGACATTGATTCTGCTGCTAGTGAGGAAAGTGATAGCTCTGAGTCTGATTGATGTTGCTGGTGTTGCTCTTGTTTGAATGTTTTTTTATCTTGGTTTCTGGCTTTTGGCACTTAATGTGCATGGGCTGTAATAACATTTTTATTGACTCTTAAGAATTCTCTTTTGACTATTAAGAATTATGGTTTTCTTTCTACCTGCCCTAGTTCTTTCTTTATGGCTTCTCTTTTTATGGTTAGATAAGTATGTCTAAAAGGGGGGAGAAGATTTTAGTGCATCTTGTTTTCTCTGATGGTTTGGTTCTTAACAGTTGTTTTGTTTGCCATGGTTGCTCTCTAGTTGGTTTCTTGCAAGTCTGTTCTCTAATATGGTTTTAGCCAAAATTTTCCAAAGGGGGGAGATTGTTAGTTTTGTGATTGGCAGAAAGTTTAGTAAAACATGTTGTTGCTTTTAATATGTCATGAATGATGTCTTGACTTTTTGTTTTAAGAATGATGCAGGTTGTTTGTATTGTTACAGGAATCTGGTTTTGATGTCAAGACAAATGTTCTGGCATTTTATATATTAACATTCTTTTTTTCAGAATGTTATAATTTTCTGTTGAGCACATCTTTTGTGCTTTATTTTTAGTGATTGGTTGCACTTTTATTAAGCTTATTATTAGAGCTGAATAATTCTCTTTTGGAAGGTTCAGATGGTTCCACTCTTATGCTTTATAAATTAAGAATATTTGAAGATCAATCTACTTTTATGAAGATCATATATGTCTGTTTTCTTTGCCCTAGTCCTTGAAAATTGTTCTCTTATTAAAAGGGTGTAACCCTAGTTGGAATAACGAATTTTTTGAGAGATTGAAGAGTTGCGCATTAAGAATTAAGGTTTTTTTTACTTTGTCTTGTAATTTGTGAGCCATTCATACATCACCTAGATGTTTGAATTAGACTGATTTTTGAGTTGTAATTATGTTCATTCTAAGCTTTTAAGCATTAGTGTTTGTTCTTGATCAAATTTTTTAAGCAAGATCAAGGTGTTGTGTATAACACCCTTTCTACCCACAACAAAATTAATCATATTATTTAATACAAATCATAGTTCTACATGAAAGGGCATCACATTTTCATCATAACATCATGTAAACAACAAGTATGTGTCATGTCCCGTAACACGGGTTGCTACTTTAATTCGTAATAACAAAATATTCCAACATTTCACAGTAGATCAAAAGTCAACTTGTTTAAATATTCTTCCTAAAAGAGACATACATTTACGGTCAAACATACTCAAATGATAGTTTAAATCCAACAAAACAACTAATTAAAACAAACATTCTCCATTGTTACACGACTTAGAGCAGGACACCACCTAACTCTATACACAACGGGTCGCGCTCCAAGCTACCTCTAAAATCTCCAAACTAAGCTTCAAATATTTGCAGGATGGCATAATAGACCATCACGAAAGACAGGAAGAGTGAGTAATCCAAATTCAATAAAAATATTACAAAGACTGAATTATAAGAAAAAACAATCATACAACGATTACAACACCTCACCCACATAAAAACATCAACAAATACACATCATCAAATAACCAATGCGATCATGCTATGCCACATCGAATGAAATGCAACATCATAAATGCATGTGGTACCGGTTTCAACATGTGATGGACACTGAACATCTACTCTCCACAAGGGAGCACAACATAATCAACAACACCTCAATCCAACCAATGGTATTGAAGCCTAAATTCAACATAGGGGATGCCATGAATGCAAGATACACAAAATAACAACATCATCATTTTTCATCAATACGTATATCAGTATTCATCATTGTTTGCACCAACAAAGTTTATTCATACTATCATTACATCATGCCATCATTCCTATCACTTATTCAGCTTTTATCTCATATCATCATTACTACTATTAAGTTTAGCGTACTTAAACTTGTAATAATTTTTCCAGCAACATCATAGCAACATGTCACGAAAATCAGACATAACAAATCACCCAACAAAAGAAAACATTATTTCTGAATATACAAGTCTTGCTAAGCGAGAAAACCAACTTGCTAAATGACGAACTCCCTGAATCTTGCTCGCTAAGCGAGGAGCGCGACTCACTAAGTAAAACCCTGTGATTTCTGCAGAACTCAGACACACCCAAACCTCACAAAACATCAGGGAAACAACAGAAAACTTCCAATTACCACATAATCATCATAAAATTATCATTATTAACAACATATAACAACTAATTATCTCTATCTACCAACTATTATCCCAAACCTTAGGTTTTCAACTCAAAGCCCCTCTTTCTCACAAAATAATCCTATACTATGATTATTGAACAAGAATTCTCCCCATACCTTGATCAATGTAGCTTTCTCTTCCACTTTTGATCAAAATCCCTCTTTACCTCCTTGTTCTTCTTGTTCTCCAGAGCAACCTTCACCTTCACCCAAAACACGATTATGAGAATTTTGATCATGAACCTCTTTTCTCATAAAGCACTCGAAAGACAACCTTGCCCCTTAGACCTCCAAACTCTTTTATTTTATTTTCTTAATAATAATATTAAATAATTCCCAATATTATTATATCATTATCTTAAATAAAATAATTCTTTATTTTCCACAAAACACCATTTATTTTCATTTATTCATAAATAAATACATCTGATAATTAAATAATGGAATTGGGGTGTTACATTGTGATTTGGAAGAGTGATCTTTTGTTTTATTTGAATTGGTTGATTATCACAGTGTGTGATTGAGGGGGTGTGAGATAGTGATTTCTCATATTTTGATGTTGATTTCTAGGTAGAAGATGCATTGGGTAGGTTCAAGTGAGAAGTTGTAAACTGAGATTGTTTAGTCTTTGAATTGTTCTACTAATATTGAATTTCCTTCATAGCTTGGTAGCCCCAGACTAGGTGTGTTTGCACTGAGCTGGGTTAACAATCCTTTGTGTTTTTATTGTTGTTCTTTATACTGATTTTATCTTGTTAATACTCAAATAGTAATGTCGTGACATCGCCTTCGATATCACGTATCTGATACCAGAATTTTAGGGAGTAGTCCAACATACCGATGATATCCGAAGGATGGCTGCTAATTTTGGGAACCTATGTTAGAACCCTTTTGGTTTTCTGTAGGTACAATGAAGAAAAAACCTTAGTACATACCTTTGTGGGTTGGTGTTCTTATCCCTTGACCTCATGCTCGTAACTCAGAACCTTGACCTATGTGCTTTGTGTGATCTTGTTTGTGTTTGTTGCATACATGCACTCATGCATTCATGTGAATTGTTCTCAAGATTTCAAGGGACTTTTAGGAATTTTTGCAAATATTTCAGATGTCTTTGATTTTGAATATTGAAAGGAGGAATACTCAGAAGTACAGTTTCAAGATTCATAATTTAAGAGAGTTGAGAAAGCTCAGAACTTTGGTGGTTGATACTGATGATTTTCGGAAACGTTATGGTAAACTTTTGTTCATTCTGAAGACGGATGTACCGGAAGTAATTATTCATACCTTGGTTCAATTTTATGGTTTGTTGCATCATTGTTTCACCTTTTCTGATTATCAACTTGTATCGACCTTAGAGGAGTATTCCTATTGGATGGTTTTGCAGATTTTGGATAAGGAGTTTCATTTTAGTGGTTTAGAAGGGGAGATTACGACCAAAGTTATTGCCAAAGCCCTTTGTCTTAATGAATGAGATCTTAAGGGAAGGTTTTTTCATAAAGGGAATGTTTTTGGAATCAATGTTAAGTTCTTAATGGGTAAAACTTCTACTTCCCTCGACATGGGTAATAGAGATACATTCGAGGCCATTCTTGCTTTGATCATCTATGGTATTGTGATGTTTCCCAACCTAGATGGTATTTTTGATGAGCATGCTATTCAAATTTTCTTGAAGAGAAATCATGTGCCTACTTTTCTTGGAGATATGTATCATTCTATTCAACATAGGACTTCCAAAGGTGATGGGAGATCGTTTGTTGTACGCCTCTTTTGTATAGGTGGTTGATAACACTGAATTTCACCGCGTTTCTGAAACCGATTTCGCATGCATTCTATGTTTTTATTTTCTATTTTTTTTATGTTATTTCTATGTTTTCCTTTGTTTTCGGGTTTTTACTTTAATCGGAGCCTCGACCGAGAAAAGGGACGGAAAAAGAGCTAAAAACGGCAAAAATCAAGTAATTCAGCATTTTGCACTTTGGCACCCACTGTGGCTGGCGCCATGGGGTCATCCATGACGTGGACACTTCTCAAGCCTTCCCCCAACTGCCTAGACCCACTTTCTCCACTCTCCACACCATAATGTACTCATGGCGGGCGCCATAGGAGTGTGACGGTGTTGCACCCCAAAATTTGCCCTCACAATACAAGACTTTGTGTTCTAAGAAGGTTCACAAGGTTCACAAGATTCCCAATGCTTTCAATACCTTTCCTGAGGTTCATGAAGTCTACAAGTCACTTCATGAAGGTTCACAAGGTTCACAATGCTTTACAAGACCTTTCATGAGGTTCATGAAGTCTACAAGTCACTTTATGAGGTTCACAAGGTTCACAAGGTTCACAATACCTCCCATGAGATCCACAAGACATTTTATGATGGTTCACAAGGTTCACAAAGTTCACAATTGGTCAGAAGAGTTGACAATTCCCTCAGACAATGCACCTCCTATGCAGTGCATCCAAAACTAGGGTTTTGATTTTAATCAGGCTAAATGAACTTCCAAGGCTTCAAGTGAGCTTCATAACATCTTATATGTGTGTAAGAACCCCCATGACAAGTTTCAAGACTTTTCTCAGAAGTTTGCTCAGTCAGATGATCAGATAAGTCAAAATCAGTCAAAGCAGTTAAAAAGTCAAACTGAGGTCAACTGTGGTCAAACCAAAGTCAAACTTCATGATTTTTTGCCAACATCAAGTATATGAAGTAAAATTCATCATTTTATCAAGGGTTGATCATGATTCATCAAGAAGATTCCAGATCATCAAGAATCAGGAGTTTCTAAATTAGGGTTTTCTCAGTAAAAGTCAACTGAACTTTGACCAGCCATAACTTTCACATACTTCATCACCAAGTCTCCACTAAAAGCTCATTTTGAAGGAAATTGAATTCTCTACAACTTTGTGTCTCACAAGCCAAGCCCAAAAATGCTTCATTTGGAAGGTATGAGCTAAGACATTATAGGTCCTTTTGAAAGTCAACAAAAAGTCAACAACTTCAAAAGGGCATAACTTGAGATTGGTAAATGATATGGACATGAAACCAGTGGGGTTGTTTAGAGGACTCTTCAAGATTTCCAAAATGTCCAAGAACACCCTCATACCATTAAAATTTAAGGATATGTGCCCTTGCAAAGTTGGGAAATTTTGGGTTGGTTCATGAAGAAAAAGGAGGTCTAAAACCAATTTTTTCCAAATGGGCTTGCCAAATAATGACCCAATCCACTTCATAACATCTTGCACGAAATTAATTTAATTTATTCATAATTTTATTTATTTTGTTTTTATTTATTATGATTTTTATATTAAAAAGTCATTTTAAATTCAAATAAAATATAAAATCATGAAAATTAATTTTAATTTTGCTTCTAGAAAATCTTAAATCACATTTAAGTTTGATTGATACAAGAATTATGAAAAATCTCCCAAAATAGCAAGGGCTTATACATGAATATTTGATTTTTAAGGCATGATTATTTTGGATCTTTTCATATCAATTTCTCCACACAATCATTCAATATTATTGACCTAATTCACTCTCCTATAAGTACTAAACACAACCCTAACATGAATTCACGGATTCCACAGCCCTAAGAGTAAGTTCATATTGTTCAAAAACCTTCACAAAACTCACATTCGGTTTTCAATTTTCAGGACCTTTGAAGGTAAAATAAGAACATAGCAATGTTCCTTGGACCTCATTGAAGCATTATCATCACTCATATGCATCAAAACTATGCCATATCACTCAAACCGAATCCTCATTGTTCTTGAAAATAATTTTTTCGATTTCATTAAATTGTTGCTTTTCAATGAATTTTGTCTGGTTAATGATGTTTGTGATGTTGTATAGATCGTTTCTGGACAATTAAACCAAAGTTTCATGGCTTGAATCAGAATCGGCCATTGTTAGGGTTAGAGCTTCAAAATTGGGGATTCATGGAATACCTAATATAAATGGATAATGAACTCATATTTGGACTGTAATTGTGTTATAGATCATGTTTGCAGGTTCAATTTGATGAAATATTACCTGTATGATGCTATATATGATTCGCAGGTTAAAGGTGCAGAAAAATTCGTAGGAACTTTCCCAAGAAAATTCGCAGGAAATCCTACGAATTTGAGGTTGAAGATGAAGGCGTTATGGCGCGAATTTCATATTTGAAATTCTGATTTAAAATATTATGTTATCATTCTGGTTATTTATCACACGTGTGCATGTGTCCCAGTGGAAAGAGGCGTTTGTGTGTAACTATAAAACCTGTGTTCGAATCCTGGCTGTGTACATATTTTTTTCTTATTTTTCAGGTTAAAAAGGAGGCTTAATATATTATGCTTTCTTGCCAACACAATATCAGATTTGCTCACCTAGCTGGAATGGTCATGCGTGCGTTCGTGTGTTTAAGAGGTCCTGGGTTCAATCCTCCCCCAGGCCTTTTGTTTTTCCATTATTTTCCTGATTATTGGTTGGAAAGAACAAAACAACTTGGAGTCCATTCTTCTTGCACCACCAGCGTGTGGCCCAGTGGTAGGGCATGGTTATTGTGAAACAAAGCCTCCTGGGTTCAAATCCCAGCCAGGTGAGTTTTTGTTATTTTTTTTTCTATTTTATTTTATTTAATTGATTTTGTCTAAATTATTATAAATATGTAATTAAATAATTTTATGATGATATATATGTATGCAATATCTTCTAAATTCTAAAACCATTCTTCTTAATTCAAAAATTATTTTATTATTATTATGTATTTAAATTATAATATATGTATATTTATTAAAATAATTTTGTATATTAGATTATAAACCCTAAAAAATATTTTCTAAACAAACCCTAATTTTGTAAATCCTAATTTATTTTTTAAATAATAAAAACTAATTTTATTTTATGATTTAAATTTCTAATTTTTTAAAATATGATTATTATGCACATATTTTATTTAATATAAATATTATTATTATAAATATAATTATTATGCATATATATGATTAATTTTTGTAAATATAATTATAACCTATTTTCTTCATATAATATGTAAATATTCTTATAATTTGTTTGTAATCTAAATTGTATATATAAATAATTTTTAAATATGTGTTTAGAAATAATTGAACCTATGATAATTTAATTTTGTAATTATAATATGTTTAAAAAATAATTTAATAATTTGTACATAAATTAAAATGTTATAATAATTATTTAATTGTTCATATTTCCTCTTATTTCTAAATAATTGTCTATATTAAAAATCTAATCCTTTGTTTATTATTTTAATTATGTTCTTATAATATTTTTGCTAATTCCATTTATTTTAATTATTGTTATTATTACTAATCATATTATTACTAATCCATTTATTTTATTATTATGCTTATTATTATTATTTCACTAACCTTATTTATTTTTGATTATTATTATTACTAACCCCTATTATAATTATTGTTGCTTATTTATTTATTTTTGCTTATTATTTATATTTTGCTTCTATATTTATTTTTGCTATTTATTTTTTAATTGCTTATTATAATTATTGTAACTGCTTATGGATGTAAATTTCTGTAATATTTAAATTATTTAATTTTTATGCCATGGTTAGTAAAATAGGGAGTGTAAACATGTATTATATTTAAAATTGAATTTAGATCATTTTAATTAAAAGATAAATTAAATTAAACACTCACACACGTAAGTCGATTTTTAATCGCCATCTCACTTTCTAGGGTTACCTCCCAATGTTGCCTAATCATAAGGTCAAGTGGGGTGTATAAAGCAAGTCCCTTAAAAGAAAAGTCATCAAGTCCCTTAATGGTTGCCTTCATAAAAAAATCTTGTCCCTTTCGAATAATGATGACAGTCCCTCCTAATTGCTTAATACACCCTACAGTTGCCTTCATTAAACAGATGTCCCTCATATGTCCCTCACATCCAAGGTAATGACTACCTATTCCTTAATAATAGGGATAGTCTTACCATTCAAAGGATTCAAGAACAGGAAGACTTAAAACTTTAGGGTAGGTTCCTCATAGTTACTTGCTCGCTATTCAAACTTTTCAAACACTTCACAATTTCAAATAATTTTCAAACACAAGTTTTTTACGCATCCGTACATGGATCATTATTAAACTCTTATGAAAATTTCTATTCACACTTCACATTTTCAAAAACAATTCAAAGTGAGTTAAGTAACTAAGAGCCCATGGATAACCATGGATGTAAAGGGTGCTAACACCTTCCCTTTACATAACCTACCCCCCGGACCCAAAAATCTTTTAAAAAGGTCTTTCCTGTTCTTTTATGCCTTTCCTTTGGATAAAATAAAAGTCGGTGGCGACTCTTTCTATCCGCAACATAACTAAAGTCAGTTCTCCCACCGTGTTACAGAACTGGCGACTCTGCTGGGGATTTAAATTTAAGAGGGGTACCCTTAGGAATTAAGATCACTTTAAATTGTTTGCCTTGTTTGCTTTATATTATCTTGTTGGGGTGCTCTTATGTGTGAAAGATCCTAACCCGGATCTAGTGTACCTTAGGTAAATGGCAATAGACCAAGGAAACTGTACGACGTATATCGATATGGTTGATCTGGTGGCCATAGTTAGTGCGACTTCTTGGTTGGTGCTTATGTTCCTTAAGTCAAGTTGAGGATAATATGAGGCTGCCATATGTTGTCAATGCACTAACTAACTTTTAGAACCCTAGTTATCCCATCTTGGCCTTTAGAAAAGTAGTGAGGTAACCGGCTTTGGTGCAGACTGAAGTTGGTTGACACTCGATGCTACGCTCATTGAGATCTTAAACTTGGAGGGTTTTGGTTGGCAAGTAAGTTGCCTTCTGAACAACCACCCTTGTGAAGGATCAATGATATTGAGATCCCTTAGAACCTGGTTACTTCTGTAGGACAGGATGAACCAACTAACTTCAGGGGAGGGTACTTACCTTTGAACCTCATGCAAGCCTTTAAACCTAGGGCTATGGTGTGACTTGTTTGTGTGTGCCACATGTTTGTGATTGAGCATAACATCATGACATCATCATGCATCATAAGCATAGCATTTTCACTAACCATTTCAAGGACCAAAGGATTTATCTTTGTTCTTTGTTGCAAGTCATGGCTTCTGCTCGTAGAAACACCATCAGGATCAACTTTGTGGGCATACCTGCCAAGCTTAAAGAGTTGGTTTCTCAAGTGTCTGATCATTCCCAGTTCATCAAGAGACATGGTCACCTATTGGATCTAGTCACTTCAGGGTTCAATGAAGACATGATGAGTGTCCTGTTTCAGTTCTTTGACCCTAAGCACCATTGCTTTACATTCCCTGACTATCAGTTGGTTCCTACAATGGAAGAGTTCTCTAAACTTCTGAGCATACCGGTTCTTGATCAAAGACCCTTCACAGGCTTGGAGAAAGAGCTTAAACCAGAGGTTATTGCTGCAACTCTACATCTGAAGAAGTCTGACATTGTTCTAGAAACGAGAAGCGAAGTCAAGGGTATTCTTGCTAAAGTACTAATGGATAAAGCTCAAATGTTCTTGAAGGCCATGAGCTATGATGCTTTTGAGGAGATCTTAGCCTTGTTGATTTATGGCTTAGTATTGTTCCCCAATCCAGATCAGTTCATAGATGTTCATGCCATCAACATTTTCCTGAGTCACAATCCAGTGCCTACATTGCTTGGAGACATCCTGCATTCTCTTCACACCCGTACTACAAGGGCAAGAGGAACTTTGATGTGCTGCGTACCTTTGCTTTCTAGGTGGTTTATTTCTCACCTTCCTCTCTCAGTAATGAAGAATGAGCAAGGGTTCAGATGGCCCAAGAGGATCATGTCACTTTCTCACTCAGATATCCATTGGTGCTCCAGATCTATGGAGAATGTCACCATCATTGACCGTTGTGGGGAGTTCCCTAATGTGCCACTTCTAGGCATAAGAGGAGGCATCACCTACAACCCCTCTCTAGCTTTACGACAGTTTGGTTACGCTCGGAGTGATGGTCCACATGACATGTTGATTCAGGGCATTGTGTTTGATTACGACAACGATCTTCAGGGTTACCGTCAGAGATTCATACGAGCATGGGGAAAAGTAAACAGGGTTGACAGCAAGACACTGGAGCCTAAGTACACTATTCCTATGGAAGCTTATCTCAGATGGGTACGATCTCGTGCTCAGACTCTCATGATGCCATATCCTGCCGTCCTACCAGTTACCATGGAACCTGTTGCTGAAGGAGACACAGCTTATACCATCCTTCACCCAGACATGCCTACTGATATGGAAGACTTACAGAGATCATGGATCCAACTGAAGGAGCAAAGGGATACTTTCGAGGCTCATTATAAAGCAAGCCAAGAAAGGATCCTGGAACTAACAAAGCAACTTCACGAGGAACGGAACCTCAACTCATACCTCAACACAAAGAGGAAACGTCCATGGGAGACTTAAAACCCCATCTTTTGTACTTATTTTATTTCATTTTTTGTAAGCCTAAAAGGCAAAACAAATTTATTACTAATAAAATTTTACCTTCTTGTTTGTTTAAGCAAATTTAAATCCTGCGGTTCTTGAAAACATTGCATATGCATTCACATATCATTTCATTGCATCACAGGTTTATAATTGTGCACAGGTTTCTCATCTTCTCACTGTTTATTTCAGCAATGGCTCTTGAACAATCAGTTAAGGATCTCCAGGCACAAAATGCACAGTTCCAAGAGCTGATCTTGAACCTGTCCAAGGGGCGGGATGAATTGAAGGCACTGCTGGCCAAGAAGACCAAGAAGACTAGAAGGTCAGCTGGTTTGATCAACATGGGAAGAAGGTTCAAAGGTCTTGCCAAGACCAAAGAACCAGTTGAAGACTATGAATCTGAGGAATCTGAAAAAGAGGGAGGCAGTCTCCACAACACTATGGGGGACTCTGATTCTGAGGCTAACTACTACCATGAGCCTAATGAAGACAAATTCAAGATGCTGGTGGATAGAATGGATGCCATGGAGTTGCAGAAGTCATCTGGGCTGGATTTTGAAGATTTGAGTCTGATATCTGGGGTAGTCATACCCATTGGTTTCAAGGTTCCTACCTTTGTTGTTTATGATGGGGTCTCTTGTCCCAAGCTGCATCTGAGGTCTTATGTCAGAAGAATTCAACCTCACACTGCTGATAAGAAACTGTGGATCCATTTCTTTCAAGAGAGATTATCTGGAGCTCAGCTGGAGTGGTATTATCAGTTGGAGAGTGTCAACATCAGGGACTGGAATGATCTTGCTGAAGCTTTCTATAAACAGTATCAATACAATGCTGACTTAGCTCCCACTCGCATGCAGCTTCAGAGCATGTCTATGGGTGCCAAAGAAAGTTTTAAGGAGTATGCTCAGAAGTGGAGAGATTTAGCTGGAAGAGTTCAACCCCCTTTAACTGACAGGGAGCTGGTTGATATGTTCATGTGCACGCTGAATGGTCCGTTTTATAGTCATCTCATTGGAAGCTCATCATCTGGCTTCACTGAGTTGATAATGACAGGAGAGCGAGTAGAAAATGGTATAAAGAATGGTAAGATCCAAGTGGGAACTTCATCATCAGGTGCTGCAAAGAAGCCTCCCACTGGGAAGAAAGAATCCAATGTTGTTTATGGTCAACCTGATCGTAACAGAAGGCATCAGTCTGTTAGTGCAGTTCATATTTCAAATCCAACTCCTGCAACAACAGAGCAGCCACAGGGCAACCAACAGAGGGCTAGAAGACAGTTCACGAAGATCAACATGTCAATGGCTCAGGCATTGCAACACTTGTTGAAGGCTGAACTTATTACTTTGAAAGAGGCTCCTCAGAATCCTAATGTTACCTCTCCCAGGTACAACCCCAATGCACGGTGTGCATACCATTCAAACTGTCAAGGACATGATACTAATAACTGCTGGGTCTTGAAGAATAAAATTCAAGATATGATTGATGCTGGAGAGATTGAGTTTGATCCTCCGGGTACTCCAAATGTGATTACTGCTCCAATGCCAAATCACGAGAAGACTGTCAATGCCATTGAGGAAGATCTGCATATCTATTCAGTTGCGGAGTTGACTACACCATTGTCTGTTATCAAGAAGAAGTTAGTACAAGCTGGGTTCTTTCCAGGTTGTCGTGAAGATTGTTTGTACTGTACCTATAAGCCGGATAGTTGCTGGAGATTGAGAGATGGAATTCAGCGTCTCATGGATAAGTATACTATAGTGTTTGAGAGGACCCCATCATCTGTAGAAAGTATGGTAGATCATATTACTAGAAGTAAGAAGACTGAAGAGGTTGACATGGTTGACAAAGTGCCAGTAAGAATCACTTCCAAAGGTCCTATTAAAATCACCCATCAGGGTCCAATCAGAATTACTGCTGAAGGTCCTGTGAAAGTTGTTGTTGAAGCCGGAGTGGCTCCTGTGGTTATTACTACTCCTGGTCCTATCCCGTATACGTCTGATAAAGCTGTGCCTTGGCATTATGGATCTGATGTCTACATCCATGGTGTTAAACAAGACCCCTTAGCTGATGTGCCTGTTGATATTGACAATATTGCTGGATCCAGTAAGATCACACGTAGTGGAAGAGTATTCTCTCCTCCAGTTGCTTCCAAGAATGCAGTTACTCCTACTGCTACTTCCACCACTGATGCTCGGGGCAAGGGTCCTGTTATTGAGCCTATACCTACTGATGTGCCAGCTGCTGATGATCTCTCTAAGCAGATGGAAGAAGTATTGAAAATCATTCGCAAGAGTGATTATGACATTGTTGATCAGCTGGGGCATACTCCCTCAAAGATTTCTATGTTGTCCTTGTTGTTATGTTCTGAGGCTCATGCCAAGTCCTTGATCAAGTTTCTGAAGACTGCTCATGTACCCAGTGCAATTTCTGTGGATCAGTTTGAGAATTGTGTTGCCCACCTGACCTATGACAATGGGTTAGGATTTTCTGATGCTGATTTGACCCCTTCCAAGAGGGATCATAACAGGGCCTTGCATATCTCAATCGAATGCAGGGGCACTACCCTGTCACATGTATTGATAGACAATGGTTCCTCTCTGAATGTGTTGCCCAAGGAAGTCCTGAACAAACTGAGTCCTGAAGATGCTGTGTTGAAGCCCAGCAATATTGTGGTGAAGGCTTTTGATGGTTCTAGAAGAGTAGTGCATGGGGAAATTGATCTTCCAATCAAAGTTGGCTCCCAGGTTTTTACTGCTACATTTTTTGTGATGGATATTCGTCCTTCGTACTCTTGTCTGCTTGGTCGTCCCTGGATCCATGGGGCAGGTGTTGTAACCTCCACATTACATCAGAAGTTGAGATATCCGGTAGAAGGAAGGGTTGTCACTGTCTATGGAGAAGAAGAATACTTTGTCAGCCATGTGAATACTTTCAAGTATCTGGAAATGGAAGGTGAATACATTGAAACTCTGTGTCAGACGTTTGAAGTGGTTCCTTGGGTTGTTAATGACTATGTAGCTCCTCCTGTTGCAAAGAAAGTTCCTGTGGTCACCAGAAAACCTCCAACAATGGCAATGGCTTCCCTCAATGATGCTAGAGCTGTGGTGGATGAAGGTGGTTGTACTATTTGGGGTCAGCTTCCTGATATTCCATACAAGTCTGACAAGTTTGGTTTGGGTTTCACTGCAGAGTCCCAGAAGGCTGTTCGTCGTGCTCGTGTTGTTCGTATCACCAATCAAGGGGTTATGAAGAACCAGATCAATGCCGTGGGAGATCATGATGAAGACTACAACTTGGATGCTTGTATTTTTCCTACTGTGGGTGCTGGACTCAACAATTGGAAAGCTGAAGATGTTATCCCTATCTCCTTTAGTCAAGAGTAAATACTATTACTGTGTTGTGTTTTTTAAGTTTGTAATTTCTGAACAATTAAAACTCTCAAGCCTTGTGTCTTACCCGGGGCACAATGGTGTGCTTGTTACGGGCTGTCATTTCATTTGCATACTTCATTCAATAAAATCAGTGGACGTTTTGTTTTCGTAAATATTGTGTTCCTTGTCTTTCATTTCTTTTATTTTTGTTTTATCAGCTATGTGTTCTTACACACACCCACATCACTAAAATGCAGATCCTCATCCACTCTGGATCCTGTTGATAACAGTTCTACTATTGCCAATTATAATTTCGAGAATCCGATCTATCAAACTGAAGACGGAAATGAGGACGATTGTGAAGTACCTGTAGAGCTTGCTAGGTTGTTACAACAAGAAGAGAAAGCTATACAACCACATGAAGAGCCAGTCGAAGTTGTGAATTTGGGAACTGAAGAAAACAGGAAAGAGGTCAAGATAGGGGCTGATTTAGAGGACAGTGTCAAGAGCAGGTTGATTCAGATGTTACGTGACTATTTGGAGATCTTTGCTTGGTCTTATGAAGATATGCCAGGGTTGGATACAAACATTGTGGTTCACCGTTTACCAGTGAAAGAAGATTGTCGTCCAAAGAAGCAGAAGGTTCGTCGTATGCGTCCTGAGATGTCAGAAAAGATCAAAGCAGAGGTAATGAAACAGTTTGATGCAGGGTTCTTAGCTGTGACTTCTTATCCTCAGTGGGTTGCAAATGTGGTACCAGTTCCTAAGAAAGATGGTAAGGTACGTATGTGTGTAGACTACAGAGATTTGAACAAAGCTAGCCCCAAAGATGACTTTCCACTTCCTCATATTGATGTTCTGGTAGACAACACTGCTCAGCATAAGGTATTCTCTTTTATGGATGGTTTCTCTGGTTACAATCAAATCAAGATGGCACCTGAAGATATGGAGAAGACAACATTTGTTACACAGTGGGGCACTTTTTGTTATAAGGTGATGCCATTTGGTTTGAAGAATGCAGGGGCAACATATCAGCGTGCTATGGTGGCTTTGTTTCATGATATGATTCATCATGAGATAGAGGTGTATGTAGATGATATGATAGCCAGGTCTCAGAATGAAGAACAACATCTTGATCATTTGCATAAACTGTTTGAGAGGTTGAAGAAATACAAGTTGAGATTGAATCCAAACAAGTGTACTTTTGGAGTTAGATCTGGAAAGCTCCTGGGTTTTATTGTCAGTGGAAAAGGTATTGAAGTGGATCCTGCAAAAGTGAAATCTATACAAGAGATGCCAGCTCCCCGTACTGAGAAGGAGGTTAGAGGTTTCTTGGGACGATTGAATTACATTGCAAGATTTATTTCCCAATTAACTGCCATCTGTGAGCCAATATTCAAGTTGTTGAAGAAAGATCAGGTGATGGAATGGAATGATGAGTGCCAGACTGCCTTTGATGAAATCAAGAGATATCTGCTAGAACCTCCAATTTTGATGCCACCAGTTGATGGAAGACCCTTGATTATGTACTTAACAGTGTTAGACAACTCAATGGGGTGTGTATTGGGGCAACATGACGAGTCTGGTCGAAAAGAGCAGGCAATATACTACCTTAGCAAAAAGTTTACCGACTGTGAAACAAGATACTCACTGCTCGAGAAAACTTGCTGCGCTTTGGCATGGGCTGCTCGCCGACTAAGACAGTATATGTTGACTCATACTACCTTATTGATTTCAAAGATGGATCCAATCAAGTACATATTTGAGAAACCTGCTCTCTCCGGAAGAATTGCAAGATGGCAAATGATCTTGACATAATATGATATACAGTATACTACTCAAAAGGCCATTAAAGGAAGTGTTGTTGCTGATCATTTGGCTCATCAAGCAGTGGATGATTACCAGTCAATGAGTTTTGAGTTCCCTGATGAAGACATTATGATTATTACCAAAGAACCTGGACAATATGACGGACCTGAACAAGGATCCCGATGGACTATGGTTTTTGATGGTGCCTCCAATGCACTTGGTAATGGTGTTGGTGTTGTGATTAGTTCCCCTGAAGGTTGTCATACCCCGATTACTGCCAGACTTTGTTCCTATTGTACCAATAACATGGCTGAGTATGAGGCATGTATCCTGGGTATTAAAGCTGCTATTGATATGAAGATTCAATTCCTTGATGTGTGTGGAGATTCAGCCCTGGTAATTAGTCAGATCAAAGGATATTGGGATACTAAGCATGATAACCTCATTCCTTACAGAGAGCATGTGTTGTCTTTGATCCCACATTTCAAAGAGATTACCTTTGGACATATTCCACGGAGAGAGAATCAGTTGGCAGATGCATTAGCCACCATGGCATCTATGTTTGAGATCAGTTGGGATGATGAAGCTCCCAAGATTACTATTGATAGATTTGAAAAGCCTGCATACTGCAATGAGATTGACACTGAAGGGGCAGAGGAGAGGCCTTGGTTCTATGAAGTGAAAAGATATCTTGAAGCTCAGGAGTTCCCTGAAGGGGCATCTGTCAAAGATAGGAAATTTCTGAGAAGGTTTTCTGCTAAGTTCTTTTTGAGCAATGGCATTTTGTACAAGCGCAATCATGATTCAACTTTGCTTCGTTGTGTGGATAAGAAGGAAGCAATTGAGATTATGGAAGATATGCATGATGGGATCTTTGGCACTCATTCTAGTGGTCATACTATGGCAAAGAAGATATTGAGAGCAGGTTACTATTGGTCTACCATGGAAGCTGATTGTTATCAACACTCCAGAACTTGTCACAAGTGTCAAATTTATGCTGATAAAGTCCATGTACCTCCATCACCATTGAATGTGTTGACTGCTCCTTGGCCCTTTGCCATGTGGGGCATTGATATGATTGGTGAGATCAAGCCTACTGCTTCTAATGGGCATCGTTTCATCCTGGTTGCTATTGATTACTTCACAAAGTGGGTGGAGGCAGCTTCATTTGCATCTGTTACTAAGAATGTTGTGGCTCGATTCATTAAGAATAATCTCATATGTAGGTATGGCATCCCTGAAAGGATTATCACTGACAATGGCTCTAATCTGAACAACACCATGATTACTGATCTCTGCACGCAGTTCAAGATTAAGCATCACAACTCTTCTCCGTATCGTCCAAAGATGAATGGGGCAGTTGAAGCTGCTAATAAGAACATTAAGAAGATTGTACAGAAGATGACTGTTACAATACGTACTTCAACAGGGGCAACCCCATTCTCCTTAGTCTATGGTATGGAAGAAGTTCTACCCATTGAAGTTCAGATTCCCTCCTTAAGAATTATGAAGGATGCAGGCTTGGATGAAACGAGTGGATTCAGACTCGACTGGACCAGTTAAATTTGATTGATGAGAAGAGGTTAGCAGCAGTTTGTCATGGCCAGATGTACCAGAAACGGATGATCAAAGCTTTTAACAAGAAGGTTAAGCCAAAGGTATATCAGGCTGGTGACTTGGTAATCAAGCGTATTATATTACCACAGGGTGATCCTAGGGGCAAGTGGACTCCGACATATGAAGGACCATTTGTAGTCAAGACAGTGTTCTCAGGAGGTGCCATGATACTCACTACAATGGATGGTGAAGACTTCCCGCAGCCTGTAAACGCAGACATAGTTAAAAAATACTACGCATAAAAAGAGACCCGCTAGGTTGACAGGCCTAGGCAAAAATAAGGGCATCCCGGCAAACCAAAAGGGTTTGGGCAAAAATTAGGGATATATATAAAAAGATGTACACCCGGCAAGTCGAAAACCTGAAAAGGCGGCTTGGGCAAAAAAGGGTATCCCGGTGGATTGAAAACCCGAAAGGGCAATCCAGGCAAAAGTTAGGGATTAAAGCGTATGACTATGTCTCGTTTGGATCACCCATGAAACTGCAACCAGCTGTACTACTTACTCAAGCTCGAACAGATAAAGCTCAATCCAATCATTTCCATCTCAACAGCAGAAGATGAGATACTTGAAGATAATGGCAATAGTAGAATTGGAACTCAATAGGATTATTTCCCACATAGCTGATTTCCTTTGTTTTGTAAAAGTTTATGACGAAATCCTCTTACTAGGGTTTATGTCTCCTTGTACAAACTTACCCGTGTATGGGTCACTTTTTGATATAAATAAATTCCATCTTTTGAATCCAGATTTACTTTTACCCTATTTACATAAGAGAAACGTCCATTGGTTGTGTTTGAATGTATGTATGCTTTTGAATATGATTGATGTTTACCAGAAATGCATGAAAATGCAGTAATAGTAGTTACTAAAGACGAATGAGGGAAGGATTTCAACAAAGCTTTGCCGGTTCATCTCTACAAAACAGCTACAAACCCTCAGTAGGACGAATCCATCTTCATAAAGTCACATCTCCCCTGGAATTTATATCCATCTCTTTTATCCTCATACGGATATACGGGAATTTACTTTCCAATAAGGGTACGACGAACGAAGACGGGAGGTTATATCTTCCCTACTATCAAACGAAGACGAAGGTTATGTATACCTTACTATCCCCAACATACGGGAGGTTATCTATACCTTGTTATCCCCAGCAGACGGGAGGTTATATATACCTTGGTATCCCCAGCAGACGGAAGGTTATGTATAATATATTATTAAACAAGACGGGAACAAGTTCCTCATATTCTTCAACAACGAATCGGGATTTATTTTCCCTAGCCAGCAGTTGTTATACGAAGATATCCAGACGCTTCTGGCAGTATCATATCATACATACATCATTTACATCATACCATAACATACATATTCATAAATACATAATACATTACCTAAGTGCATCATATCATACATGCATACATAATACATAAACTAACATTGTTATACAAAATGCCACCTTGTTTTCAGGTTAATTATCCAGCAAACAGACTTATGATTATCAGGACTGCTTCATCCTCCTGAAAGCTTATTATTACACCAGGACTGCTTCATCCTCCTGAAAGCTTATTATTACACCAGGATTGCTTTATCCTCCTGACAGCTTCTTATGCATCAGGATTGCTTTATCCTCCTGAAAACTTATTATCTCTCAAGACTGCTTCATCCTCTTGAAATCATATCACTACCTCAGGATTGCTTTATCCTCCTGATAGTTTCACTACCTCAGGATTGCTTTATCCTCCTGATAGTTTCAATACCTCAGGATTGCTCCATCCTCCTGAAAGATTATTACTACTTCATGACTGCTTTATCCTCCTGACAGCTTCTTATACCTCAGGATTGCTTTATCCTCCTGAAATCACATTATTACCTCAGGACTGCTCCATCCTCCTGACAGCTGTTATCATTACTTCAGGACTGCTTTATCCTCCTGAAAGTTATCATTATACCTTCATACTTTGGATTGCTTTATCCTCCAAGAAATGTATCTAAGAATTTTTCTCCAAGTGGCATCTTTAAGCCCACTCAATCATATTCAACTAGCCATCTGTATCACTCTGTGCACTGGTGAGTGCAAATTTTTGGGCTTTTGTGTTCAATCCCCTTCAACCTTCCAGGTCACGACTGGCAAATATACCAATCTAACCCCTCAGGTTTCAGAAAATTGAACAGGGGCAGCTGTTGCACCCCACAATTTGCCCTCACAATACAAGACTTTGTGTTCTAAGAAGGTTCACAAGGTTCACAAGATTCCCAATGCTTTCAATACCTTTCCTGAGGTTCATGAAGTCTACAAGTCACTTCATGAAGGTTCACAAGGTTCATAATGATTTACAAGACCTTTCATGAGGTTCATGAAGTCTACAAGTCACTTTATGAGGTTCACAAGGTTCACAAGGTTCACAATACCTCCCATGAGATCCACAAGACATTTTATGATGGTTCACAAGGTTCACAAAGTTCACAATTGGTCAGAAGAGTTGACAATTCCCTCAGACAATGCACCTCCTATGCAGTGCATCCAAAACTAGGGTTTTGATTTTAATCAGGCTAAATGAACTTCCAAGGCTTCAAGTGAGCTTCATAACATCTTATATGTGTGTAAGAACCCCCATGATAAGTTTCAAGACTTTTCTCAGAAGTTTGCTCAGTCAGATGATCAGATAAGTCAAAATCAGTCAAAGCAGTTAAAAAGTCAAACTGAGGTCAATTGTGGTCAAACCAAAGTCAAACTTCATGATTTTTTGCCAACATCAAGTATATGAATTAAAATTCATCATTTGATCAAGGGTTGATCATGATTCATCAAGAAGATTCCAGATCATCAAGAATCAGGAGTTTCTAAATTAGGGTTTTCTTAGTAAAAGTCAACTGAACTTTGACCAGCCATAACTTTCACATACTTCATCACCAAGTCTCCACTAAAATCTCATTTTGAATGAAATTGAATTCTCTACAACTTTGTGTCTCACAAGCCAAGCCCAAAAATGCTTCATTTGGAAGGTATGAGCTAAGACATTATAGGTCCTTTTGAAAGTCAACAAAAAGTCAACAACTTCAAAAGGGCATAACTTGAGATTGGTAAATGATATGGACATGAAACCAGTGGGGTTGTTTAGAGGACTCTTCAAGCTTTCCAAAATGTCCAAGAACACCCTCATACCATTAAAATTGAAGGATATGTGCCCTTGCAAAGTTGGGAAATTTTGGGTTGGTTCATGAAGAAAAAGGAGGTCTAAAACCAATTTTTTCCAAATGGGCTTGCCAAATAATGACCCAATCCACTTCATAACATCTTGCACGAAATTAATTTAATTTATTCATAATTTTATTTATTTTGTTTTTATTTATTATGATTTTTATATTAAAAAGTCATTTTAAATTCAAATAAAATATAAAATCATGAAAATTAATTTTAATTTTGCTTCTAGAAAATCTTAAATCACATTTAAGTTTGATTGATACAAGAATTATGAAAAATCTCCCAAAATAGCAAGGGCTTATACATGAATATTTGATTTTTAAGGCATGATTATTTTGGATCTTTTCATATCAATTTCTCCACACAATCATTCAATATTATTGACCTAATTCACTCTCCTATAAGTACTAAACACAACCCTAACATGAATTCACGGATTCCACAGCCCTAAGAGTAAGTTCATATTGTTCAAAAACCTTCACAAAACTCACATTCGGTTTTCAATTTTCAGGACCTTTGAAGGTAAAATAAGAACATAGCAATGTTCCTTGGACCTCATTGAAGCATTATCATCACTCATATGCATCAAAACTATGCCATATCACTCAAACCGAATCCTCATTGTTCTTGAAAATAATTTTTTCGATTTCATTAAATTGTTGCTTTTCAATGAATTTTGTCTGGTTAATGATGTTTGTGATGTTGTATAGATCGTTTCTGGACAATTAAACCAAAGTTTCATGGCTTGAATCAGAATCGGCCATTGTTAGGGTTAGAGCTTCAAAATTGGGGATTCATGGAATACCTAATATAAATGGATAATGAACTCATATTTGGACTGTAATTGTGTTATAGATCATGTTTGCAGGTTCAATTTGATGAAATATTACCTGTATGATGCTATATATGATTCGCAGGTTAAAGGTGCAGAAAAATTCGTAGGAACTTTCCCAAGAAAATTCGCAGGAAATCCTACGAATTTGAGGTTGAAGATGAAGGCGTTATGGCGCGAATTTCATATTTGAAATTCTGATTTAAAATATTATGTTATCATTCTGGTTATTTATCACACGTGTGCATGTGTCCCAGTGGAAAGAGGCGTTTGTGTGTAACTATAAAACCTGTGTTCGAATCCTGGCTGTGTACATATTTTTTTCTTATTTTTCAGGTTAAAAAGGAGGCTTAATATATTATGCTTTCTTGCCAACACAATATCAGATTTGCTCACCTAGCTGGAATGGTCATGCGTGCGTTCGTGTGTTTAAGAGGTCCTGGGTTCAATCCTCCCCCAGGCCTTTTGTTTTTCCATTATTTTCCTGATTATTGGTTGGAAAGAACAAAACAACTTGGAGTCCATTCTTCTTGCACCACCAGCGTGTGGCCCAGTGGTAGGGCATGGTTATTGTGAAACAAAGCCTCCTGGGTTCAAATCCCAGCCAGGTGAGTTTTTGTTATTTTTTTTTCTATTTTATTTTATTTAATTGATTTTGTCTAAATTATTATAAATATGTAATTAAATAATTTTATGATGATATATATGTATGCAATATCTTCTAAATTCTAAAACCATTCTTCTTAATTCAAAAATTATTTTATTATTATTATGTATTTAAATTATAATATATGTATATTTATTAAAATAATTTTGTATATTAGATTATAAACCCTAAAAAATATTTTCTAAACAAACCCTAATTTTGTAAATCCTAATTTATTTTTTAAATAATAAAAACTAATTTTATTTTATGATTTAAATTTCTAATTTTTTAAAATATGATTATTATGCACATATTTTATTTAATATAAATATTATTATTATAAATATAATTATTATGCATATATATGATTAATTTTTGTAAATATAATTATAACCTATTTTCTTCATATAATATGTAAATATTCTTATAATTTGTTTGTAATCTAAATTGTATATATAAATAATTTTTAAATATGTGTTTAGAAATAATTGAACCTATGATAATTTAATTTTGTAATTATAATATGTTTAAAAAATAATTTAATAATTTGTACATAAATTAAAATGTTATAATAATTATTTAATTGTTCATATTTCCTCTTATTTCTAAATAATTGTCTATATTAAAAATCTAATCCTTTGTTTATTATTTTAATTATGTTCTTATAATATTTTTGCTAATTCCATTTATTTTAATTATTGTTATTATTACTAATCATATTATTACTAATCCATTTATTTTATTATTATGCTTATTATTATTATTTCACTAACCTTATTTATTTTTGATTATTATTATTACTAACCCCTATTATAATTATTGTTGCTTATTTATTTATTTTTGCTTATTATTTATATTTTGCTTCTATATTTATTTTTGCTATTTATTTTTTAATTGCTTATTATAATTATTGTAACTGCTTATGGATGTAAATTTCTGTAATATTTAAATTATTTAATTTTTATGCCATGGTTAGTAAAATAGGGAGTGTAAACATGTATTATATTTAAAATTGAATTTAGATCATTTTAATTAAAAGATAAATTAAATTAAACACTCACACACGTAAGTCGATTTTTAATCGCCATCTCACTTTCTAGGGTTACCTCCCAATGTTGCCTAATCATAAGGTCAAGTGGGGTGTATAAAGCAAGTCCCTTAAAAGAAAAGTCATCAAGTCCCTTAATGGTTGCCTTCATAAAAAAATCTTGTCCCTTTCGAATAATGATGACAGTCCCTCCTAATTGCTTAATACACCCTACAGTTGCCTTCATTAAACAGATGTCCCTCATATGTCCCTCACATCCAAGGTAATGACTACCTATTCCTTAATAATAGGGATAGTCTTACCATTCAAAGGATTCAAGAACAGGAAGACTTAAAACTTTAGGGTAGGTTCCTCATAGTTACTTGCTCGCTATTCAAACTTTTCAAACACTTCACAATTTCAAATAATTTTCAAACACAAGTTTTTTACGCATCCGTACATGGATCATTATTAAACTCTTATGAAAATTTCTATTCACACTTCACATTTTCAAAAACAATTCAAAGTGAGTTAAGTAACTAAGAGCCCATGGATAACCATGGATGTAAAGGGTGCTAACACCTTCCCTTTACATAACCTACCCCCCGGACCCAAAAATCTTTTAAAAAGGTCTTTCCTGTTCTTTTATGCCTTTCCTTTGGATAAAATAAAAGTCGGTGGCGACTCTTGCTATCCGCAACATAACTAAAGTCAGTTCTCCCACCGTGTTACAGGCGGGCGCCACAAGGCAAACCAGTTTTCCCTCAATTTTTCGGTTACAAGGGCATCCCCGTCATTTCTTAGTAATTGTATGCCTATAAATAGGCCTTTAAATTTTCGTTTTTATCATCCAAACTTAGAATCTCTGAGGCATATATCAGTTTTAAAGTAGTAATCACTTCACATCGGAGTGTTACTACAATCGAGTGATCGAGTCTGTATACGTATGTGTGATCGAGTCTTTGAGCACTTTGGAAGGAAATTAATCCTGCCGCCATTTTAATTCTAGTTCGTATTTTATTTTTCTGCACTCGCTTTACTTTGTTTACTTTCCGCATCGCTTTACTTTATTTTATTTTCGCACTCGCTTTACTTTGTTTATTTCTCGCACTTGCACTCCTTTCGTTTATTTCTCGCACTCGCACTACTTTTATTTACTTTCCTGCACTCACACTTTATTTAATTTACTTTTCGCACTCGCACTAATTACCTTTTATGAAAAAATATTAAAATGAACTTTTACTTTACCATGTCTAACTAATTTTACAAAGGTTAGAATGTAAGGATCATAATTGAACCAGTAATTCGTACAACTGTTTGTAGAATCGCTTAAGGGATATTTTAACTTTCAATATAAGTTGCATGTTCTTTAAAGTCCCGTTGGGTAAGATCGAAAGTTGTCCAATGCCTATTTAACTTAATTGTTTTTAACTATTTCAAAAACAGCCAAAAGCGCTTTGTCTAGTTCATTAGGAGTTTTTAGATTAAAAAGAAAAGAGATTTTAAAACCATTTTCGGACGCGTTAAGAAGTTTAGAGTCTAGTTCGTGAGAACCTCTTTTTGCTAGGAAATACAGGTCAAAATAGTTTTCAACTTAGTTAAGATACTATATTTCTTAAAAATACGTTTACTACTCTAACGCAATACGCACCTTTTTATCCGTGACAATAGGAGGGTTTGATTAGGGAGTACAACTCGGTTCTGAATATACGAAAGCGACAGTTCCCATTAAATTAGTTCTTTTCAAAGTAGAAAACATTGCCTGTAAGTAGTTCTATCAACAAGTACTTGATTATCAATTGATTATGTGAATTGAATTCGAACATGTATTTATTAATCATTTTAAATTACTATTTTATTTATCATTGCGCACTCGTTAAAACCATTATTTTCAGTTGCCTTAGATACACACCATAACAATAGATAACGATAGATTGTTACTTGGTCTCTGTGGATTCGACAATCTTTTATATTACTCTGACGTGTTCGTACACTTGCAAAAAACACGCATCAGTGGTTTATTTGCACCTACCAAAGTCTGATGTCTTCACTGACAATAGAGAAAAGTGAAGATGGTCTCAAAGGCTTATGTCTCTTACTCATGCAAATATGAGTTGGTATGACTCATATTATGATATTGGAGTGTTTATTAATGGTTGTAGAGAGTTTTCCAATGTGCCTCTTATTGGTACGCGTGGAGGAATTAGTTACAACCTTATTCTTGCTAGACGACATTTCGGGTATTGCTTGAAGGAGATACCAAGCAATCTTTCATTATCAAGTTTCTTTTTTCTTAATGGTGAGGATCATCTAGAGGTGAAGAAAAGGATCACTCATTCTTGGCATTTGGTTCACAAGAAAGAGAAAGGTCAATTGCGAAGGCAACACCTTGCTCCTTCCGAGTGATATATTCGGTGGGTTTGATATATAACTTGCAAGCTCAGGATGCCTTATCCGCCCAAGGAACCTTTGTTTCCTATATTGCCTTTGTCAGCCTTTCTTCCACCCGTTGATGAGAAAGTTGCGCTTCAAGAAGAGTTAGATCAGATGAAGCAAGAGAAAGAAGCATGGTTACTTGAGAAGTTAACTATGCAAGAGCAACTGAAAGAGAAATATGATCTCATTGAGCTACTTGATCGATGTGTCACGAAGAGACTGAGAGTACAAGAGGATTTATTTTCCTCTAGTACTTCATCTGTTATTCCTCCTGCTTCTGGTGCTTGGAAAGCTGTTGTTGATCAACTTGTGAAGGATAAGGAAGACATGGAGATCTGGTACAAGAAAGAGATTAGAAGAATTTGTATGAAGTACCAGCCCAGTTTTGGGGTTTCTTCAGATATGATCCCATATGATTAGTTTTCTTTTCTCTCATGTATTAGGATTGTTGAGATTTGTACTTCAAAGTTGTAATCCTCTATTTTGATATTAATGAGAATGAGTTTTTCAATATTTCAAAATGTGTCATCCTTTTATAAATATTGCAATTTACCTGATAGTCCTATACATAAATGATTTAGACAGGTTTTCATGGCCTTCAGCTGAGATTTTAATGATGTTTGTAGGAGAATGGGTGGTGTACCTACAAGGTATTCCGACGCTCAAGTAAGTTTCATTGTGAGACAAACTAAAGGATGGAAGGTATTTATAAGGGAACATGCTCGTAGATTACAGGCGTGTAGTCTTTGACTGAGCATAACTACCTCTTGTAAATCTGGAGGGCAGTTGGCCGTGCAGAATGTGTTATGGCGCTTGAGGGGGAAGCCCCCAACGGCTATATGCCAACGACTCTTTCATACAAAGGTCATATCTTCGCTAGTATCTTAATGGGCCTATTCCCAATTGAATATTGGATTGGGCCTTAATTTGGCGTAGGGCACTTGCTAGCCCAATCTAGAACAAGAGCCTCACAAGTCGCTGTGCTCGAGCGAGGATAGTGACTTAAGGTGCCGAGGATCATGGTCGATGTAACTTTCTTGTAGATGTTACAACAAAAATTTCATTTGGTTTTAGTTTCGGGCATCTGTCTGTAGGAGGAAGAGATACATACATTGCAAAAATATTCTCTTTTTGAGAAGTATAAACATCTACAACTTTTATTACACGTGTTGGAAAGCATCGTATGCCATTTATGACACCTATGGGTTAGCCCTAGGTAATAATTATTTATCTTTTGTGATTCCCCGCGCAAGGTTAAGGCATTATAAAAAGGGGAAATTAAGGATTCATTTGTTCATTTCACACGAACTCTTCCTCTCACCGTAAGACTTTCTCTGCAACCTCGCGTCGGACATTCAACATCGCCGTTGTTCACTTCCCAAAAAACCTTCATGGATCAAGGTAATCTTTCATCCCCTTACTTTTTTTTGCAGTTTTGCATGATGAACATGCATCAATCTCCTATGAAGTTCATAGGATCTTCATAGTTTATGGGGATTCCTATGAATTTCTGGAAATTCTGATTAATATTCATCAGATGCGTATGAATGTTCATGAAGAACTAGGGTTAGCTTTAAGATATAAGCAAGTTAGTGTTAGATCCATGATGGATTTTAGTTATGATAACTTAGTGTTGGTCGACTGGGCATAGGGTCGTGTAGGGGCTTATCCCCGGTGGATTTCAGTTTGAAAGTGGCAAAGCTGAGCTCAATCTGTCAGCTTCGTCCTCGTAGTATTTTCCTTAGTCAAGGGGCTGACTCGGGATACGTCCCTGGTCCTTTTCGAAGCCATTTCACTTGATTCGCAGTGGAAGGGTGGATTTGAGATCGTCGAATTCATTGTGTTTCCTCTGTTTTTCAGGTGAAAGGAATCAAAAGGACGCACATGAAGTCAACGAAACCCTGCTCCATATGTCACGGATGTCCCCGCTTCCGACCGTTTATGGATGATGGACGAGCCGCTCGAGATGACATCTCAATTCAAGGTGAATACCTCTGATGCATGGGGAAAATTGAGAAGAGGAGAAAAAGGGAAATTGCAACTTGGCGGGCGTTACCACCGAAACCCACTCAGAGGATTTGCTCACGTTATCCTTCTCTTTGTTTCCCAATGTATGAATTTGTCTTTCGCGAGGTTGGGTACTGCCTACCCTTTACTGACTTTCAACAAGAGGTTTTTAGCCACCTCGAACTTGAGCCCTCCCAGTTGCACCCAAATGCTTTGGCCTTCATAAATTCCTTCGAGCTGGTGTGTCATTACTTGGAGATAAGGGCGACATTTAACTTGCTCTTCAGGATCTTCCACCTTCAGAGGAAGTCCCAGGATGGCTGACACATCTGGGTGTCATTAAAACAAGCGAGCAGACTTTTCAAAGCCTACCTGGATTTTGTTCAGGACTTCAAATACCGCTTTTATGTGATTCCACCATGTTTGCAGGCAGCCAAGGATTCGATGTACGACAGAGAGATTGTCGATGACAAGGAGAGGTTGGTGTCCCCTTTTCCGTTGGAATGGGTGGATGTTCATATTCTTCATCCCAGTGAACAATATATTACCAAACCCGAGGACCTGGATGCGGATGACACAACGACTTATAATATACTATTTAACTTTGTTTCTAGTTTTCGTCCTTCAAAACTCGTGGACTCTGATGGGCATGCCCTTCTTAGGCCTGATGGAACGCCAACCACTCAAGCCAAATTAATAAACATGAAATCGTTGCTCAGTTGTCCAAATGAAGAGGCGGCGATGCGACTCTTAGGTTGTTTTTTTAGCTTTTCAGTTTTTTGACCATGGACTTGTCCGATAACTGACTTGTTTCTGTTTTCTTTTGCAACGCAAATGGCCGAGATACGTGACTGTCTGGTGAAGACCAATAAGGGTAGCCTCAAGAAAGACCCCAAGAGTAGGGTTGAAATCGTCAAGGATCTGGCTACTTTTGATGGTTTCGTTGCTTCTGGTAGTTCTACATCGAGGAGCACCCTACTGGGTAAAAGACCTATGGTCGAGGAACCCCCTTCTCCTCCAAAAACTAACGCAACATCTTTGGTCCTGTTCGACTTTCCCCCGTCAACTGATCACAAGACTTTGAGAGTTGAATTGTGTTAGGATACGACGAGGATGATATAGATCTTGGATACATCCCTTGCTTTCAACAATGCTGGCCTGATGTGCAGGAAGGATTTGTTGGCAGCCCAAAAGAGGATAGATGACCTCGAGGAAGAAAGTGAGGATCTTTATAACAAACTGTGCAAACTCGAAGGGCATTTAAAAGAAAAGAAGGAGTTGCTGATCACGCTGAGGGCCGAGCAGGAAAAAGCGAAGGCAGCCATTTCGGAGAATGAAGGGTCGAAGGAAAAGGTCCAGGATCAAGAGAAGGCACTGGCTTGTGGAGAAGATGAGACCGAGGAGGAAAAAAAACTATAGTGTCAAGGGCGGACCTTATTACCCGAATTCATCTGCTGGCTCAAGACAACTTGTTCATGGCCTCGTTTGGTTACTATAATGTGATTGAACAACTTAAAGTAACTAATCCTGGCGTGGAACTAGTTGTTGAGGGTATTGGCTCCTTTCACCATGTGGAGCATGGCATGGTGGTCCCTCCTGATGACTGTAGCGGTAAAATCATGAGTGTAAGCTATTGATTAACTTAACTCGATATACACAGATTCGCCACCGCGCTTTTATTTATTTCCAAAAGGAAAAAGGTAAAAAGAACGAAGAAAGCCTTAAAGGATCTTAAAAGCTAAAAAGCTAAAAGAATCAAACAGAGAATGGGTACGGGGATTGGTTACAAATCGGGAAGGTTTTAAGCACCCGACTTGTCCGTGGTACTCCACGGGAACCCTTTGAAATGTTTACTGCATTTTTTGGTTTGAAATGGTTTGCTTGAAAAAAAGATTGAAGAGATGAGAAGAAGAATGTTTTTTAAGATTTTGGTGTTTGAAGAGACGAACGTCTCATGCCTACATACCCACAAAGTGAAATGCGAGATCAAAACCCCGTAGTTCGTGGTACAAATTGTGAAAAGGCAAATGAGTTGAATTGATTTTAAAATGTAAAGATAAGTCGTCATCCTTTAGCGAATAATTACGCTAGAAAGGATGAATCATATCTAAACATAAAAAATGGTTAAAAGAAACGTGCACGAGGGCACAAAATCAATTGAATGAGTTTTGAATGTTTTAACGTTTTTTGAGAAAGAAAGTTTCGATATGCTTATGTGGTTTAGCATTTATTTAAGGAAATGAAATGAAAAGGTAAAAGCACATGACCGAAGTCAAGGTTTGATTGAGAAAATGTTTAAAGTTTGAAAACAAAGAAAGTTTTGAAAAGAGGAAGGAGATTTAAAAATTGAAGAAGATAGGAAGAGATGAAGGGACTATCCTAAGAATTGAAAATAAAAGCTAAAGGAAGAATGATCAAACCATATGGCAAGCATCTTTGAAACAATTGGATTTCCATCTTCATAATCAAGTGAACTTAACCGGAGCCAAAGTCTTCAATCCATAACAATTCAAGCAAGGGAATGGTCCTAGAATCTAAGTCCGAAACTCCAAGTCTCAAGCTAAGGATAGTAACCATAGTCCGAAATTAAAAGTCACCCATTTTTTAGATGTTTAATCCGTTATTAGTGTTTTGGTGTCCAAATGGACAAATGAAAAATAACAAGTATCACAATATAAACAAGAAGCAATATGATGAATGATATAGAAGCATAATAAGAGAGATAGGGAACAAGAGATTGAAATAAAAGAGGATAAGGTGCGAGAGATTAAAATTAAATCTTAGTATATTCACATTATTATAATATTTACAATATAAGTGGTATGATGAACTTAATCAAGCACAACCACGAAAAGAAAATAAAATCGAGGCAACCGGATCCAAGTGGATCACATTCCGAATCGGGACAACTTTAGGTCTATGTTAAGCAATCGTCGAGTAATTTACGGAGTAATTACCCTACAAATGAGGCCGGCTACCACTAATTAAAGTGGAAAATATTCGTGTTAATACATGTTAGAGAAACGATATTATGGATCGTTCTCCGAAAACATGCCACACTAAAAGAAAAAAGGATGGTCTAATCTTAATCGAGATTTTCGTTGATTTTATCGAAAAAGCAACCTATCACGATCTCAAAGTATGAAGAATGATCCAAATGATCATTCATCCATAGATTTGAAATAATGAAGATTAAACTCTTCGAAAAAACAACAATCACGAATCGGAGATTGTCATCGACCAAAAATAAGAGATGAAGAAAAAATGGATCCAAAAATAGATCCACAAAAAAAAGAAATAGAAATAGAAATATTTAAAATCTTTTTTTTCTAAAAATCTTTTTCAATATGTTTCTCAAATACTTTTAATAAATCTTTTTTAAAATGCTTTTTCTAAACTTTTTCTAGAATATCTTCTAAAATATTTTTTCTCAAAACAACTATATCAAAATAAATTGCAACAAAACAATTAAATCAAAATAAAGCAACTAAAGGAAAAATAAATAAAAAAAATAGAAATGGAGAGGGAAGGGGGACGACACGCAGCATGGTGAGGTGGTGGTATCAATTAGACTAAGGTCCAAGGCCCAAAACACAATTCAGATTTATTAAAAAAATAAATGGAAAATGGAAAGAATAGAAGAAACAAAATAGATCCGATCCTCTTCTTCCTTGCGAAAACAAACGGAAACAGGGCAAACCGTGGCACTCCCTCACCTTCTACGATCAAACAAAAATCACTCAAGTCTCCTTCCAAGTTTCATTCCTTCTTCTTCTCTGTGTTCAATTTTTCTTCTGATTCAATCTAGGTCACATCATTGTTGTTATTGATTTACAGGTTGAAGGATTTGAAGGTTGAAGGAGAGGAATCAAAGTGGTGAATCGGCGACAATTTTATCTGAAAGATTGGTGAAGGAAGAAAGTGATTTTGAAATTGGGAATTGAAAATGAAGGTTTAAAAATTGAAAATTATTGATGGAGTTTCATTTTGTGCAGGGATTCTCTATGCTATTCAAGCTTATCAAAATGAGAGGGAGATGTTTGATTTTATAGAGGGAATAAGTGGAAAATGAAGCTTGCCATTTTGAATGCATTTGTTGCGTTTTCGGTGTCACGGATTTCATGCTTGCTTTTCATTTCAAATTTTGCGTTTTGACTGTTCTTGTTTGCGTTTTGATAAGTGAAGCTTCACGTGAGTCTTTGCGTTTTGCAGGTGCGGGTAAGCGTGTGTTCATCTGTGTGAATTTCATGTGCTTGCGGCAAGGCTGATATTGGGCCAAGGCTTGAACTGATGATGCGTGAGGCTGAAGGGCGTACAGATCGGCTTGGAATTTAAAGTGAGGCTGTTTGTTTGGTGAGCTGCGGGATGAGGTACGGAAGTTGGAGTCAGCTTGAAGTGTTTGAGCTGCTGGAAAAACTACGGCTCATTGATGAAGCTGGGAGTGAAGTTAGTAACTTGGGAAAATTGTTTAAGTTGGGCATATGAAGCTGGAGGCTGCTGGGAGTGAAGCTACTCGCGCACGGCTTGTACTTGGTGTTGGCATTTTGCTGTTGTGAAGCTGGCTGGTGTTGGGCAAGTTGGTAGCTGAGGCGACTTGGAGTATGTACGATACGCGCGTGTGGCTTTGGATATGTGCTGGATGGGAAAGGTTGTTTTTGTTGTAGCTGTGAAGTTTGGCAAGTTGGATTTGTTTTGAGGCTTGGTTTTTCATACGGCTTGCGTATTGATTTTTTTGATTTTCAGGTGATTTCATGCGTGCGGGAGTGATGTTGGCTAGTACTTAGCTTGTGCAGGCTGTTGCTGTTGGCTTGATGGGATGGCTGGTGAAGTTTGAAAGGCTTGTTGGTGTTAAGCTTGATGTCACGTGAGGAGGTTGTGGAAAGTGCAAGAGGGAGTTTGAAGGAAATGGGCCAAAAAATGGGCTTTGGTGGAACAAATATTATTGATAAAAAAAATATAATGGAAATAGGAAAATATAAAAAATGATGTTGTAAAAAATGATTTTTGGATAGAAATATGAAATAAAAAAAATAGAAATTCCTAATATAATGGAAATAAAAAACTTTTGATGTGATATTATAATTGGAATATGGATGTGAAATATGAATTAAAAAATGAATTATAAATGAATAGAAATGAAAAGAATGATTGAGATAGATCGGATGTAAAAGAAAAAATCAAAATATAAATGGATAAAAAAAATAAGAAAATGTGTATATAATAGGTAATGGTTTAAAAAAAATGGTTTAATAAAAAAGATAATTTGGATGACTGAACTAAAAAAACGAATCGAATAACAAAAGTGGAAGAAAAATGGTGATTGGTGAAAATGGATAATAACTGGTTTAATAGATAGTAGATAATGGACAAGAAATCTTGATTTTAAGCCCACAACCAATTTCTGATTTTTTTCCACAAGCCACTGATAAAAATGAACACAGACATCGTGAAATCACTGAACAATCCACAACTCAAGCCACAACCAACATCTGAAATTTGCCTCGATTACTTGAATCCATGTTGAGGAAAATAAATCCTAAAATGAATTGTTGATAAACTGGTGATCTGATGCTCACTGAATATTCAAATCAAACTTTGTACAAAACACTGTCTGATAATTGATGACTTTTTGCACGCAACATAGCTTGAACTTTGAAAACGCACTGTCTGAAAGCGAGGTTTTCCCTATTTAGGGTGGTGATAAGAGCCTGAGTGCCAACATCTGCGTTCGACGGGGCGGGGATTGGTACGAACACAAGATGCCCATGAGTGACAGGCGGTTGTTTCATATTTTTCAAAGCCGGAGAAGGAGGATGTTCTTTGTTATGACCGACATTGAGTTGGGAAACCCTGTAATTTCCAGTGTTATCTTCATCGCTGATGATGATGGTAGTGGTGTCTTTCACAATCTTATTTTTGCTGAGGATTTTGATGACCTCTTGACAAGTATTTCTTTTTATTATCCCTAACTCATGCCTGAACTGTGTCATTTGATCTTACAGCCAGCGGGATGCCCCAGTTTTTGCCTAAGTCTCCTTCATAGGTTTTGACTTAGCGGGCTTTAATAATATTTTTTTCAATATCATTTTTTTTAAGATAATGACTGCATGGCTTAATGATTACGATGAACCATCATTGGCTTTTGAATTGAGAAACATCTTCAACACTTCTTGATTTATGTATGAAGAAAAGATTGAGATTGCAACCTTTATTGAAAGGTGTCTTGAATAATTCTCTTATACTTGAATGCACATTTGAATTAATTGAGAACTACCCATCCCTGGGTTAAAAATGCGGTTTTTTTTTCCAAATAGAAAGAAACTCCAACTTCAAGGCTCAAAGGGGTTGACAAAGGATTAACTTCCTTATTTCTTCAGTGTTTGGGATTTGAAACAATGCATGTATATCATCAGCCAAGTCTCAATTGAAAGCATACCAACAACAATTATGGGTATCTCGTTTTCATCATCCTCCCTCCAATCAAAGCTTTGAGAAAAGATAAATGAACTTGAAATGTAAAGCATAAAAATGCAAATAATAAATGAAATTGAATCAAAACAAAGCAATGCTCATTTCATTAAAATCAACATGAAAGTACAAACAAGCTTAAAAGCAAACAACTTAATACGATTGGAGAAAAATTGCAAACATAAAGAAACAATGGCCTAGTGATCCATCAGCAACAAGGATGAGCTGTCCCGTCTGAGATTCGGGCCTTGAAGAAAATTTGACAATTGAATTCTTCTAGGGGATTCGCTTCTCATGCTTCGGCAAAGGATTGTTGACAACATTGGGATTTGTGTCATTAAAGTAAAGAATGTTGTTCCTGAGAAGTTCTTGCACTTTAGCCTTCAGTGCAAAGCAATGTTCCAAGTCATGACCAGTTCCACCTTGATGAAACTCGCAGCGAAAATCCGATCTATAACCAACCGGAAGAGGATTTGGAACAGGAGGTGGAGGTCTAGTAGTAATTAAACCACTCTTAATCAAGGAAGGAAACAAATCAGTGTAAGGCATAGGGATAGGATCAAAGTTTGGCCTATTGCGATACTGATTTTGTCCGGCAGCAGGATGAGGAGCATGAGCTTTAGCTCGAATTTGAACTTGAGCCTGAGCTGGTTGAGCTTGAACTTGAACTTGAGTTTGAGCAGGTTGAGTTTTGACAACAGGAGCAATTGCAGCTACATATGGTTGAACATATCGTTGTTGCGGGTGATAAGGCTTCCTCTCAGTTGAAACAGCATAAGCATCACCATCTCTTCTCTTGTGAAAGTTCCCAAAAGACTTTCTTGCAGCATTAGGAGATTCCGAATTGGTAATCTTACCCTTCTTGATACCTTCCTCAAGTCTTTCTCCAATAGTGACTAGATCAGAAAAACCAGATGAAACACTTCCTACCATTTTCTCCCAAAAGAACGGTTGAAGAGTGTCCATGAACAGACCAGTTAATTCCTTTTCGGCCAAAGGTGGTTCCACTTGAGCAGCTAGCTCTCTCCAACGCTGAGCATACTCTTTGAACGATTCTTTCTCTTTCTGTGACATATTTTAAAGTTGACGACGATCAGGCGCCATGTCCAGATTGTACTTGTATTGCCTTACAAAAGCATCAGATAAATCTTTCCAGCTTCAAATGTGACTCTTCTCAAGTCCTACATACCATTTCAAAGAAGCACCACTCAGACTATCTTGAAAACAATGAATAAGGAGCTTGTCATCCTTGGCATCTGCAGCCATTTTGCGACAATACATCAGCAGATGAATCTTTGGACAAGTATGACCATTGTATTTCTCGAATACAGGAACCTTGAACTTATCAGGAAGAACCAAGTCGGAGACCAAACACATGTCTATCGCAGAAGACCCAAAGACATCCTTTCCTTCTAGACCTCTTACCCTCTTCTCAAGAGTCAAACATTGCTCTCTAACTTCATCCATATATCCAGGTTCACCCTGACTTTCAGCTTGTTGACCAGCAGCCTGGTACAAAAAAGGAGAATTCTGATAAGTAGTCTGAGCAGTAGTGTGCACAACAGGTTGAGGTTCGACGAAAGTCGGAGTTGAAAAGACTGACACAACAGATGGACCACCCATTTGAGCAGTAGCAGAAACTGGCACGTAATCCGGAGGTAACCCAAATTCTGGCCAAGTAGAAACCGGTTGCTGAACAACAGGAGGATCAACAACAGCAGTAAAAACTTCAGAGATAACAGTCCTTTGAGGTGGTTCACCTCGAGCAATCAGAACTTGCATCATTTCAGTGAGCCTGGTCATACCGGCCTTCAACTTATCGATCTCCATCCGGACTTCCATGTTATGTTGTTCTTGGTGTTCCATTCTCAATCTGATAGCTCTCAATCTGTTAGCAGCTCTAGTACCGTATCTGTGATGAGGAGTCAGCTTGACGGATCAACAGACAACTGAGGAAAGAAACAACCGGGATGAGTTCCCACACAACCCGGATGAACACAAGAATATGCGAGGATGCAATGATATGCTATGTTCACTTCCATTTTCAGAAAAATAACTCGATTATCGCAAACATGGTCAACATCGAGAATACGGTCATGAAAAATCCTGACAAAAAGGAATATTTACTTTTTTCTAACATTTGCAATAATCGGAATTGTCTTCCTTGAAAAATGGTTGTGAAGCTGATCATGATGAATATGTAGATGCAACAACCACAAACAAGATCACGCAAAGCACACAGGTTCAAAGGTTCGAATCACGAGCATGGAGTCAAGGGATAAGAACCAACAACCCACAAAGGCATGTACTAAGGTTTATCTTCATTGTACCTGCAAAAAACCAAAGGGGTGCTAACAAAGGTTCCCGGAGTTAACAGCCATCTTTAGAATATCATCGGTACGTTGGATTACTCCCCAACCGATAACATTCTTAAAATAGACCTCGTCCGAGTGTAGTATCGCGTGACAACCACCTTAAGTTTACACTTAGATAATTTCCGCACTACGTTCCTAAATTGGCTTAGATTGGTTAAGGGTTCTACGGTCCTCAGTATGATCAGCTCAAGGTCGGAAAATAATGCCATGTACGATTACTCGTCATAACATTGATAATCCAAGAGAGCCTAACCGAGTGGAGATTATCAAATTGATATCGCTTTGGACTACTCCATCGCGTATCGCTTCGAATATCGCCGTCCTATCATAAGTTCCACTCAGATCTGGGTTAGAATCTATCTCACAGAGGATCACCAAAACCGAAACAGAACAACCAGGTAACAAACAAATCAAACTAAAGCAGTAAACAAATCAAAGTAGGCCGAGTCCACTTAGAGATCGACTCCCCAGCAGAGTCGCCACTTTTCTGTAGCGGTAAAATCATGAGTGTAAGCTATTGATTAACTTAACTCAAGGTAAACAGAGTCGCCACCGCGCTTTTATTTTATTCCAAATGGAAAAGGGAAAAAGAGCGAATAAAACCTAATGAATCTCAAAGCAAAAGCTAAAAGAATCAAACAGAGAACGGGTAAGGGGATAGGTTACAAATTGGGAAGGTTTTACGCACCCAAAATGTCTGTGGTACTCCACGGGAGCCCTTTGAAATATTTACTGCTTTTTTGGTTTGAAATGGTTTGCTTGAAAAAAGATTGAAGAAATGAGAAGAGGAATGTTTTTTAAGATTTTTGTGTTTGAAGAGGTTTAACGCCTCATGCCTACGTACCCACAAAGTGCAATGCGAGATCAAAACCTCGTAGTTCGTGGTACAAAATGTGAAAAGAAGCAATGAGTTGAATTGATTTTAAAATGTAAAGATAAGTCGTCATCCTTTAGCGAATAATTCCGCTAGAAAGAATGAATCATATCTAAACATGAAAAATGGTTAAAAGGAAACGTGCACGAGGGCACAAAAACAATTTAATGAGTTTTGAATGTTTTAAAGTCTTTTTGAAAAATGAAGTTTCGATATGCTTATGTGGTTTAGCATTTATTAAGAAATGAAGTGAAAAGGTAAAACCGCTTGACCTAAGTCAAGGTTTGATTGCGAAAATGTTTGAAGTTTGAAAACAAAGAAGATTTGAAAATAGGGAGAAGATTTGAAAATTTAAGAGGTGTGAGGAGATGAAGTGACTATCCTAAGACTTGAATGTAAAAGTTAAAGGGAGAACGATCAAACCGTGTGGTGAACATTCTTTGAAACAATCGGATTTCCATCTTCATAAACAAGTGAACTCAATCGGAGCCAAAGTCTTCAATCCATAACAACTCAAGCAAAGGGATAGATCCTAAAATCTAAGTCCAAACTCCAAGTCCAATGTTAAGGATAGTAGCCATAGTCCGAAATTAAAGTCACCAATCTTTTAGATGTTTAATCCGTTATTAGTGTTTTGGTGTCCAAATGGACAAAGAAAAAATCACAAGCATAACAATATAAACATAAACAATATGATGAATAATATATTATAATAAAAGCATAATAAAAGAGATAAGGAGCGAGAGATTGAAATAAAGAGGATAAGGTGCGAGAGATTGAATTAAAATGTTAGTATATTAGTATTATTATAATATTTACATAGAAATGGTATGATGAACTTAATCAAACACAACCATAAAAAGATAACCAAAATCGAGGCAACCGGATCCAAATGGATCTTATTCCGAATCGGGACAAGTTTAGGTCTATGTTAAGCAATCGCCGAGTAATTTTCGAAGTAATTACCCTACAAATGAGGCCGGCCACCACCAATTAAGGTGGAAAATATATGTGCTAATACATGTTAGAGAAATGATATGATGGATCATTCTCCGAAAACATGTCACACGAAAAGAAAGGTAATGGTCTAATCTTAATCGAGATTTCACATTGAATTATCGAAGGCAACCTATCACGATTCCAAAGTATGGAGAATGATCCAAATGATCATTCATCCATAGATTTGAAATAATGAAGATTAAACATCTTCGAAAAACCAATAATCGCGAATCGGAGATCTCATCGACCAAAAAGAAAAAATAAGATGAAATAAAGATGGATCTAAAATAGAATCCACTAAAAAAACAACCAAAAGAATTACAATCAAATTGAAGTAAAGAAAATAAAATAATAAGACACTAAATCCTTTTTTTAATATTTTTCTTAAAATGACCTTATACTTTGAAAATTAAAAGAGATTTATGAACAAAAATTATTTCTTAAAACAAATACAAAAACTAATTAGAAAAGGATTTTAAAAATAAAAAAAAAAAGAAAAAGAAAAAAGTGAAGGTGAGTGATGCGCATAGGGAATTGCTGGTGTGAAAAGAAATGGATCGGATGGCTCAAGCCCTAAGCCCAAAACACATTGAGTTTTATTAAAAAAATAAATCAGTAAAAAAAATAAAAGAAAAAGGGATAAACGAAATTAAAAGAAGACGCAACATGTCTTCTTCTTCCTCTAAACGCTGCGGCACTGTTGCGAATCGAAATCAACCTTCACAAAATCTTTTATCATGGCCAAGCACAAATTCGAGAGAAATAATGAGTTTAGCAAACGACCTTCATGAAATCCGGTCCACACTCATCTCTACAATCTCCACCGATTGCGTTCAAATCACGATGCCGTTGCTTCCTTCTTCTCTTTGTAAACAAAATTACGCCGTTGTGTTGTTGTTCTTCTTCTCACTCTCGTTTGATTCTGAATTTCTCACGGATTCTCCCCTGTCATCACATCGAGCTGCTTTTGCTGTTATTGTTCAGATGTGAGGCGTTTGCGAAATGGAGGCAAGATTGAATTGTTGTTGCTACAAATTGTAGGTTTGTGTTTATGAGATGAATTTTTGAAGCTTTGATTTCAATTTGGCAGAACTTTTGGAGGGCTTTCAAAGCTTCCCAATTGAAGAGGGAAAGGGTTAATTTATAGAGAATGAAGTTGAAGTTCACGATGCATTTTGAATTGAAATTCTGCGTTTTGTTCATGAGGAACGCGTGTTCCATTTGAATTTTTTTCCTGCGTTTTGTGTCCAGATTGCACTGCGTTTTGGAATGAGTTGTTGATACCATGTGCGCGTGAAGCTCGTGTATGTTTTCAGATGCGGAGCGGAGTCATTTTACTCAACTATTACCTGCGTTTGGCCCTTGCGTAATGTGATGCTCACGTGTGTTGTTGCTTGCGTTGATTTGTGAAGTTCATGCGAAAGGCTTGTGAAACAACTGGCTTGGCTGCGGCTTGATGTTTGTTGGCGTGAAATTTGTACTTGTTCAGCTGCTGCGTTTGGCTTTTGGCATTGAGTTTCAATCTGTTTTCTCACTGCGTTTTGCTTTTTCTCATGTTGCGTTTTGATGTATGAAGGTGTTGCGTACGGCGTGATGTTGGCTTGGGCTTATGTTCTCGTGAAGCTGATGACAGAAGTGACTTTGGCTAGGAAAATTTGATGAGGTCACGTGGGATTTGGGAAAGGAGAGAAGAAAAAAAAAACTGAAATAAAAAAGTAAATGACTTGGTCATGGTTTCTTTAGTTTTTTTTGTTATTTATTTATTATTAATTGGATTCTAAAAAAAAAAAGATATATGGACTTAAAGAAAAATAATTGGGCTTATTTTGTAATTATATTTTTTGTTTGATAAAAAAAATGGGATTATTGGAAATGGGTAATGAATGATCGGTAAAAATTGGAAAATGAATAAAAATGAATAATGGCTATATATATATATATATATATATATATATATATATATATATATATATATATATATATATATATATATATATATATATATATATATATAAATGACGGTTTATGGATCGAATAAAAATGAATGGAAATGGATATATATCGAAAATGAAAATAATGCGGGAATTAGGAAGGTGGATTTTAAAAAAATGGTTTAGAACGGATCAATGGATATGAAGTGATGATTTTTAAGCCCACAACCAAAATTCTGATTTTATCACAAGCCACTTGATGAACACAGTCAATCTTAAACCACTGAATAAATCGCAACTTTGTCACTTAAGCCACAACCACTTGAATCATCTGAAAACTGCCCTGATAACCACAATCACTGAAGTTTGTCTTGATTATTCGAATCCATGTTGAGGAAAATAAATCCTCAGATGAACTGCTGATAAACTGTTGAACTTGAAGATTCAAACCAAACTTCGCACAAAACACTGTCTGATAACTGATGATCTTAGCACGCAACACAGCTTAAACTTTTAAACACGCACTGTCTGAGAAATGAACCACTGGCACAAATAACTTGCAGTTGAACAATCTTATGATAGTTTGACCAATATTAGGTCAAACGTCCATCTGAATCGAATCATAATTGAACAACCGCCTCTAAATTGAAATCACTCCCCTGACTTTTAAATCTTGCAACGCAGAGAGAAGAAGAAGCAAACTGCAACATTTTTTTGGCATTTTGGTTAGAGGTTGGTAAATATAAACAAATAGAAACAAGAAAAGTCACGGTGATCTCCTGTAAAGCATAGACCTGCAACCGAAAAGAATAAACGAACCAGTGCGTGATCTTGTTTGTATGCAAGATGCAGATGAGATGCGAAAAATCTTAGGGTTAAAAATTAGGGTATGACAGATGCCCCTATTTAAGTTTCTTCAATCCAGAGATAATGAAGATTAAAATCTTCGTTTCGACAAGATGGAAGATACTTAAATAATAATAAAAAACCCAATTTTTGATCCTAAGATGCCAAAAAATGGAATGAAATGAAACGAACGATATGAAATGATATGAAGATGATATGGAACAGATATGAGAATAATATGAAAGCAAATAAAATGTATATGAAAATGCAGATGAAAATGTTATGAAAGCATATGAAATGTTATGAGGATATAGAGGAAAAAATGTGAAATGCAGAGAAATCTGTGAGGGATAAGACGACACATGAAAAAAGAATAAACGCTGGGGATAAAGAGCATAAAACTCCAACGGGGAAAAGCAACATGCTAGAGACCAAACTCGTGGCTCAGCTAAGACGAAAATGTCCAAGAATGGCAATTGGACAGAAAGGATCACAACATCCAGGAATGGCACTGAATGAAATGAGAAAAGTCCCGAAATAAATACATCAGAAGTGTCTAAGGATGACATTACTGACTTTAAAAGGGATATCTGAGAATGGCATCAGATAAAAGGTAATCACAACATCTGAGAATAGCAATCAGATAAAAAAGTGAATCACAACATTCAGGAACAGAACTGAATGAAATGGGAGAAAGGTCCGGGACAGTACATCAAATCAATGATGACTTCATTATGGACATTCGAGAATGGCAATCGGAAGGGAAGTGGTCACAACATCTGAGAATAACAATCAGATAAAATGTGAATCACAACATTCAGGAACAGAACTGAATGAGATGGAAAAAGGTCCGGGACAATACATCAAATCAATGATGACTTCACTATGGACATCCGAGAATGGCATCGAATAAAAGGGTGTGATATCTGAGAAGACACAACAAGTAGGTGAAGAAAAGGTTATGGAGAGACAGACAAATGCCAAGTAAGTTGGACTTTGACCAAAAAGTAAGAAATTGAAAACAACAAGACCTCGAGAAATGCATATGAGGACTAAAACACTCAGTATGCAGACATTTACGAAAATGGGGACTAAACCACCCAAGAACACGCATAATGAGGACTAAAACACTCAAATATGCAAACGTAAACAAGAATGGGGAATAACACACCCAAGAAAATGCATAATGAGGAATAACATACTCAAATATGCAAACGTTAACAAAACTGGGGAATAACACACCCAAGAGAAAAACGAGAGAAAATGCTTGACAGCCAGTTTAGACTCTTAGAGGAGTGGAAAAGAAAGAAGACTGATTCCTCAACACGGAGATCACTGCCATTCTGTTCTGAGATTAGAAATGCTACTATTGAACAAATCTATGTCACGCCAGTAAACTTTATCAAGCTGAAAATCTTTTGAGAGAAATCATGCAAAGCTGCTTGAAGATCCTTGAAGGAAGATTGCCCCAAGTTCAATGACTGGTGAAGGTAGACTGATAATGGATTCAGTTCCTGACTACTACCGGAGAAAATAATCAGATCTTTGAGGTAACTGTTGAGAAGAATAAACTGATCATGGCTTCAGTTCTTGAAATGAATGTTGAGAAGGTAAATCCAGTATGAAACTTGCAGAGAATCTTCTGACTAACCACATCTGAGAATTTCTTGCACTGATCAACGACTCTTGAACCATAGGACCTAGGAAGAACTTGCCCCCTGATAAGATCACTGACCAAATTTCTTAACTGTTTGAAAATTCCTTGATGAGGAAGGTTTTATTTGCAAATAAAAAGTGTTTGTACAAACCTGGTAATTTTAATGCAAAGTTCAATGCAAGGTTTGAAATCACGAATCATTTTTGGAATGAAATTTATTGATGTAAAGTAAATGAAAACATTGTCTAAACACGGCGGTTGAGACAAAATCAAAGATAAAGCAAAGTTAATAAACAAATGATTGGTAACAAACTTGGGAGTCAGTTTATGCAACCTCATTGTAGTATGCTTTTCAAAAGAAACCTGGATTCAATTAGGACTTTTGAAGGTTGTAACGTGGTCTGGTTCACGGTTTATGAATCAAAGGATATAGGCACAAAGTTTATTTGTACCCAACCCAACTTCGTGATGAACTTCAGTCCTACATTCAATTAATTCAGCCTATGCATTCAAGTTCATTTTTTTTTTAATAATATTTTTTCAATATCATTTTTTTTTTCAATATCATTTTTTTTTGAAGATAATGACTGCATGGCTTAATGATTACGATGAACCATCATTGGCTTTTGAATTGAGAAACATCTTCAACACTTCTTGATTTGTGTATGAAGGAAAGCTTGAGATTGCAACCTTTATTGAAAGGTGTCTTGAATAATTCTCTTATACTTGAATGCACATTCGAATTAATTGAGAACTACCCATCCCTGGGTTAATAATGCGGTTTTTTTTTTCAAATAGAAAGAAACTCCAACTTTAAGGCTCAAAGGGGTTGACAAAGGATTAACTTCCTTATTTCTTCAGTGTTTGGGATTTGAAACAATGCCTATATATCATCAGCCAAGTCTCAATTGAAAGCATACCAACAACAATTATGGGTATCTCGTTTTCATCATCCTCCCTCCAATAAAAGCTTTGAGAAAAGATAAATGAACTTGAAATGTAAAGCATAAAAATGCAAATAATAAATGAAATTGAATCAAAACAAAGAAATGCTCATTTCATTAAAATCAACATGAAAGTACAAACAAGCTTAAAAGCAAACAACTTAATACGATTGGAGAAAAATTGCAAACATAAAGAAACAATGGCCTAGTGATCCATCAGCAACAAGGATGAGCTGTCCCGTCTGAGATTCTGGCCTTGAAGAAAATTTGACATTTGAATTCTTCTAGCGGATTCGCTTCTCATGCTTCGGCAAAGGATTGTTGACAACATTGGGATTTGTGTCATTAAAGTAAAGGATGTTGTTCCTGAGAAGTTCTTGAACTTTAGCCTTCAGTGCAAAGCAATGTTCCAAGTCATGACCAGTTCCACCTTGATGAAACTCGCAGCGAAGATCCGATCTATAACCAACCGGAAGAGGATTTGGAACAGGAGGTGGAGGTCTAGTAGTAATTAAACCACTCTTAATCAAGGAAGGAAACAAATCAGTGTAAGGCATAGGGATAGGATCAAAGTTTGGCCTATTGCGATACTGATTTTGTCTGGCAGCAGGTGTAAAAACCCCAAATTTGCCCTCACCCATTCACACCATGGCTTGTGATCTTTTCATATGCATGAATTCAACCATAGCATCTCACACGACATTTTTGATTCACTGCATTGCTTCTAAGTCATCTGCATCTAGGGTTTGTGATCTGAGCAGTCCAAGAGTTATTTGAGCCACTCCAAAGGTCATCAATCACTTCAAAGGGGTACATGTATGTTCAAGCATCATATTGTATCCTCACAAAGTCAAGAAAGTCAAAGAATCACAAGAACTGAGAAAGGCATGAAAGCAGGGCCAGGTTTAACAGCACAGATGACCTAGAATTAGGGTTTTGGTTTCAAAGGCCATAACTCCAAAAAAATTTGTCATTATTGTTTCTATTGGTCTCTATAAGGTATAAGGATCATGCATATAAATTTTCATGAAGAATTTCCATGGGGAAGGCATCTGATCAATAGATGACTTCTTGAGCAAGTCAGTGCAAAATCAGGGCATCTGAGGCCCCCAATGACCCAACCAAAGGGTGTTCTCCATCATTTTGAAAGTGTATGATCTTTATTTGATCATAGAAGATGTTAGGGGTTCACAAAATTGAAGAATTTCAAGCCATTTGCAAAGTTGCCATTTTGGAAAATGACTTGTAATGGAAACTTGCCATTTTGGGAAAGTTTTTCAACCTCCTCAAATTGATTCAAAAAAGCTTCAAATGAGAAAACTTTGGTCATGAAAGTTGTATAATGGATCATTCCCTTTTCAAAAAGTACAAGAACTCATTCTAATTCATTTTGGATAAAAAGTTATGGCTTGTCAAAGTTGAAGAAAATCACATAATTTCAAGTTTTGTACCAAAGAGGCAAAGTTGCAAAACCTTTTGTCAAGGCAAATTGTGACCTCAAAGTGACTTCTAACCTTTGCACAAACATAAACCAATGCCTAAAATTCAGAATTCACCAAGAGTTTGTCCATTTTCATGACTTGTGCTTTAAGAAATCACAAAAGGGCCAAAAAGTCACAAAGTTGCAAAACTTATCACAAACCCTAATCCACTTGCTGCATTGCTTCTAATCCATTTCCATGGCTCTCCCTGATCTCAGCTGAGCCAAACCATGCCCCTATCACAGCCTCACACTTGCCCATACCTCAAGTACACCTAACTTGGACTTTATGCAAAAACACCCATACCAATCCCACAGTGCCACACCAACTTCTCTGACCCATCCAGATGTGATAAGTGAACCAAAAGGGACTCAACAGAACAGACACACAAGCCTGAAACATCCCCCAAGCCATAGCTCCAAGTTTTCACCTCTTATGCACTTTCCTTCGAAACTCATTACACAAGACACAAACACCAAAACAAACTTCATAGAAACTCTCAGCATGTTCCACTGATCATCCCTGACCCTTCACCTTGCCCTGAAACTCCCTAAAATCAAAATACGATTTCTCCCCCTCTCTGAACAGAACCTCTTCAAACTCACAAATCAGTCACTCTAAACACCAACCAAGCTTCAAAGCTTCATCAAGAGGATCATTGGGGCCATTTTGAAGCAAAGAGGAAAGCAGAAAGCTCCTGGATTGAAAGCTCAACCTCAGGTAACATGATGAACAAATTTTCCAGAACCTTGATTTCTTGTTAGAATATTGTTCTAGGTGTTGCCCTGATCATGGGGATCTATTTATTTTTGAAAATGAGCCAGAAACAAGCATGTTGTGATGTTCTGAAATTTTTGCCCTAAAATTTGTTTTCTTCGATTCTCACTGTGTAGTTGATATAAATGGTTTTTGGCCCTGGATTCTTGTTACCCATTGTTGAGAGATTGATTCTGGAGTTTTGGGGGTTTTGGGGATGCGTTTGGGGTGATTCTGGTGAGGGAGGCAGCCGGAGAAGACGACCGGAGATTATCTCCGGTCGCCTGAGATTAATTAGGGTTAAGTGTGATTAATTAGGAGTTTTGAATATGGACCCTTAGAGGTGCTTTCCCGCGCGTGAATGAGTGGCCTGGATTTGTCATTTAAGCCCTAATCTCCAATTAATTATTTAAATCATGTTTAATTAATTTATAAAACAAAATTAACCAGATTTGAATCTGGGCCTTTGGATCTGGCGCGCAGTCAACCAGTCCAAACCCAGATCAAATCCTGGCCCTCCTTTTGGATTACTTTCCATTATTTTCATTTTAAATTCATTTTCTTTTCATTTTATTTATACGAATTATTAAAAATAGTTAAAATCATTTAAAAATTATGAAATTTTTTGTAAAAGATTTCATTAATTTTTAAAACCCAAAAATATTTTTATTTTTATTTTTTGCATTGAAATTTTTTTTTAAATCATTTAAATGTTTATTTTTAATTAATTAATGAAAATTAATTAATTAAAAATGCATTTGGGTATTTAAAAATCACAAAAAAATTCACATTGCATTTAGAAGCATTTAGAAACATTGTCCAACTCTCAAACCAAATTTATTTTTTGTTCTTGATGCCTTTTGATCATTTTCATTGGATTTAATTTCATTTTAAGGCAATATTTTGCTTCAAACTTCAAAAATCCCTTTCTGCCTAACCATTGAGAGTTGGATGATGATTCTTCTTGCATTGCACTCTTCATAGCATGTAGTTTATAGGATAAAATTGGCTTGATTTGATCTTGCATTTTCAATTTGTTTAGCATTTTTCTTGGTGAGGTACCCCAAAACACTAGCAATCTTAGGAAATTCATAACTTTCACTAAGTTAAGAGTTGGATCCCCTCCTTTGGGAAGTGATCTTGTATAGGTTTAGGGTATCTTTGATTGCATTTTCAAATTTTTATCATGTCATTTTCTTCTGGTTTTGGATTTTTGCTTTGCATGATGCATGTAACCCTAATTTGTGCCTTCCTTTGCATCCTTCTTTCATTTGCTTGCATCCAATGACTTGCCATGATATTTTGTGCATCCACATGATTCATAATACATCTTAGGACATATTAGAATCATGTTTGATCATTGCATCTTTCATTTGCCATGTTATATGTCCTTTGCATTCCATAACTTTTCATGTACATCCATGGTTCAATGCATGCTTCATTTGCATCCTTATGCTTGTTTGATCATTTTCATGTCTTGCCTCATGTTTGTATCATCTCTTAGCATCATTAACATCATGTAAATACTTCTGACTTTGGTTTGCATCATGACATTTCACCTCATTTGCATTGCATTTCATTTCTTTTTTTGGCTAACTTTTCAGGTGGTAAGTTGTTTTGAGAAGTGGATTTGCCTTCACTTCTCACAATCTCTTCTCATCTCTCTTGCATCTTTGCTGCATTTTATCTTGTGTATTGGATTGAGCTTGCTCATTCATGTTCATCTTACTTTCTTTCTTCAAGCAACTTGTCTTCTTAAGTGAAGCAAGTTGTTTATCTTCTTATTGCTTCTTCCTCCTTTCATCTGCTTCTTTCCTGGTGGTTTCTCTGAAGATCTTCTTGCAAGCCTCATTAACCCTAGGAACAACAAAGCATGATAACAATTAGGGTTTGATTAGTACCCCATTTAGTTTTACCTTTGTGTCATCTTTGAGTCTTCTCCTCTCACCTCATAATCAGGGACTAAACCCTAAAGGCTTTAAGGCTTTGTGATTAAGCTTATGCCTGCATCCTTCTATTAGGATGGAGTGTATAACTTTAATCCTAAGTGTTAAACCATTAATGTGTTTAACTCCTTTAATCAACCCACTTAATAATCATCAAGACATCAAGCTTGTAACTTGGGCCTTGCATTAGGGTTCTAATTCTTCCTTAATTGGTTAAAAAGGACTAACCCTAGTGTTAATGGACAAGTCCCCCTCAAGTTGTCTTACAAACCATGAAAATCACTTCTTCATCTTATCATTAACTAAAATCCATTTAATAAAGGCTTGTTTTGTCATGAGATTAATCCCTAATCATGGATTAAGTTGAGGAGTCTTTCTCAGCTTAAATGTTCTCATCTATTATCCTTCTACTAGGATGGTGTAATGAGTCCATTAAATCCCTGATTATGGCTTAAACTCATTACTTAACACTAAACAAAAATACCCAAAAACATATAAATAAATACAAGTAGGTTAATGATCTTAATCCTACATCATGGTGATTAAGTGTGAGGTGTTTACTTCCCACTTAAGGTATTCTCATTACCCCTAATCAGAGGGAAGATGTGATGAGTTTACTAACCCATTGGTTTAGGCTTAAGCTCATTTTCTTATGACAAACTTTCAAAGGAAATAAAAGATTGAAAATCCAAAACAAACAATAATTGTCTCCTTCGGGATTCTTTTCTCACCTCATTCACTCACAAACGAGAACTTGCTTCTTCTGTCTAATGCAAGACAATTTGCACCTGAGCCAGACAGGTCATACACTTGAGCATAGACAAGTAAGCAGTTCACAAGTCAATTTATCTTTCAGTCTCTTTGGGTCGAACTACGGTGTTCTGACTTCCTCATTGCACGAGAGGATACGTAGGCATAACTTAACAGTTATCGAACAAAAGTCTCTATATATTCCCCCCTCTTCTAGCTTTATTCTTTAAGCCTCATAGTCTTGAGCTTCATACTCTTGTTCTTACACTGACACTTCTCTTATACACTTCACACTTCTTTTACACTGACACTTGCATTCTTTTCCAGTTTTGATACACATTTTAGCACTGACACTACCCCTTTTAAACACAAATCTTTTAAGCGTGGATCCCGTCGAGTACGGCGGGCAATCTGGGTGCTAATACCTTCCCAGGTTGTAACCAACCCCCTTTCTCAGTCTCTCTGGTTCGCAACCGTCTTATCCATATCTCTCTAGGTCTATGCAGCATTACCTTTCCTCCGGGATAAAAATGCCTAGCTGGCGACTCTATTCATTTCCTTCTCCTTTCGCCGACCGTTCGCGTCTGTACCCCTTCTGACCAGGTGTCATTTGGTGGGAGCGACAGCTTTGCGACTCTGCTGGGGACCCTTATACTGTAACCAGGGCTTCTGGTTCTTTTTGTGAGTTCCTCCTAGCGCTTGTTTGATTTGTGTTTACTGGGGTGTTATGTGTTAATTGTGTTTATATAGTTGCTTTATTTACTGCTTTATGTACAATTATTTATTGCTTTTTTTACATTTTATACATCATATTGTCATGCTGTCATCTTGCTGGATCTGGTTTGTTGTTTTGATGGGTGGGGTTCTGCTGAGAGTTTAATGTCCTATACCTGGGACCTGAGTGACACCTAGGCTAGAGTGGTTCATGTTCTTTCCCATTCCATTTCGGTCTGGTGCGGGAATATGAAACACGGTTCAGATGTGGGTTTCTTCTTGAGAACTCTGTGCTACAGATTTCCTGTAGTGCTAGGGCTATCTGGGAAGCCTGCTAAGTCTGGATGACCTTTTATTATGACCTTCAGAAACTGAGGTGAATTAGAGGAGGATCTTTTATGGTTATTGTAAACACTGTACCTCCAGGTTAGAAGTCTTTACACTTCTCATAACTGATCCAAGTCTGAGGATCCTTGTTTTAGAACACCACCTGTGAGGGGGATGGGCTGTTTACAGGTTTGCAGGTACCATTGGCCACATCATACCCTGTTTTTATTTGGTTTAAGAGTAACTCATTTTGGACAGTTCTTGTGATTTAACCCTGGACATGTGGCTCTTTATTTGAGTCCCCCACCTTGGTTACTGGATTTCTGAACCTCCATCTGGACTTCTTGAACATACATGGGCCTTATATATCAGGACAATTAATCAGATCCAGCTTGATCACAAACCCTTGCATATCATTTGCATACATCATCATTACATCATTTAACATTTGTTTATTTGTCTTTCAGGATATCCATATTACATCTGGCTTGGTTTTGACCCCTTCATCCACATAGACCTCTGTTCATCAGCTATCTGCTTCAGCTATCTTCATCAGTTATTTGCTTCAGTTACCTTCATCATCAGTTTATCAGTGGCTCATATCCAGTACCAGTTTTGATCTTCATCAGCACTTGTCTCCAGTTCTTCATCAGCAGTCATGGCACCCAGGAAGAGCAACATTTCATATCATTTCTTTGAGCCTGTGCTGACTGGCATCAGGCAGGTCCAGGCACTTATCACTCCAGACCACATCCCATTATTCAGAGAGCATTATGGAGGCATCCTTGATATGTTTATGGACCTGGACCCTTCTCAGAGGAGTATGATTCACACCTGCCTACAGTTTTATGACCCTCCTTTGAGATGCTTTACTTTCCAGAACTTTCAGTTGGGACCTCTGCTGGAGGAGTTCTCATCATTGATTGGAGTACCTGTCAGGGGTGGTGTCCCCTTCAACCCAGAGATGACTTCTCCCAGCAATGGAGAAGTGGCAAAAGCATTGTACCTAGAGCCTATATTGATTGAGCAGAACATGGCAACAAAGGATGGAATCCCTGGTTTGCACTTAGACTTTCTGACTTCTCAGGCCATCCTGAAGGCCTCCTTGGGAGAATGGAGGGCAGTTTGTGCATTGTTAGCCCTCAGTATATATGGGGTTATACTATTTGCAGATGAGCCCAAGTTTATCAGCAAGAATGTCATTCATCTTTTCCTTCTGAGGAACCCAGTACCCACCTTGCTGGGAGATTTCTATTATTCCATTCATCAGAGGAATGAGAAGCAAAGAGGAAAATTGGTGAGATGTTGTGCTCCCTTATTTCATACATGGTTGCTCAAACACTTACCCAGGACTGATGCCTTCTTGAACCCCCACCAACAGAAGAATTGGGCTAAAAGACTTATTGCTTTGACTTCAGATGACATCAGATGGTGTACCCAGAGCACCAATGGCAGGGACATAATAACTAGCTGTGGGCAGTACCCCAATGTACCTCTAGTAGGAGTGAAGGGTTGCATCAACTACAACCCTTTGCTGTTTAAGAGACAATTGGGCTATGCTTTGGTCCACCCTCCCAGAGTGCAAGACTTAGCTGAGACTCTGTATTGTGAGATAAAGCCTAATCTAGCTGTTGTCAGACAAGCATCCTGGGCTTGGGACAATATCCAGACCAAAGGGATGACCATTCTTGGAAGGTGCAATAATGTGGCTTCAGCTCAGTATTATGAATGGTCTCATGCTAGAGCTCAGATTTCTGGGATGCCTTTCACCATTGAGGATGCACCTGGACCATCCACAGTACCACCTCCAGCCACTGTCAGCCTGGAAGAATTTGAGAAGCTTAAGGAAAGGAATGAGAATCTGTCTCAAGCTCTGAAGAAGACCCTCTGGGAGAGGAGTGATGGTCGTCTAGACATTGAGAGGTTGGAGAAGCTTAAGGTGGAACATCTGACCAAGATTGAGAAAGCAGAGGACTACATCAAGAAATCAAGAGCTGGGGAGCAAACATTGAAGAATGCCTGTAAAGAGGCCCAGTTTCAGAAGGCTAGGACTGATCTCTATCTGCAAGAAAGTCAAGCTAGGTGGGTCAGAATCACTGAAGCTCGTACTCAAGAAGATAAGAGAACTCAGGCCAGGATTGAGCAGTTGGAGGCCAATGAAAAGAAACAACAGGAAGCCTTGCTGGCAGCCCAGAAAGAGATTTCAGAATTGAAGCTTAGGGCTGGTCTGAAGAGGTCAACGGACCAGGACAGGCACAAGAAGCTGACCACTACTATTGCCACCAGAAACCTCCTTATCAGGAACATTACAGAGCATCCGGCTGGTCCTGTAACTGAAGCACTTTTGAAGGAAGTTAAGGAGGATGAGTTTGGATTGGATGTTTGACTTCTTTGCTTGTTGTTATTTCCATTTGGTGTACTTTTCTTTTTGTGTTGTATTTTGACCCTTCAGGGGCATATGTTGTAAAAAAACAAACTATGTATGATCTACCATTTGTAATGTATTTGTTAGTTTGTTTCAATGAGTTTCTTTTCTCAAGCAACATCAGAACATATTCCTCAGGGTCGGGAAAGGTCAAAACCAAGAGCCAGGCCGGATACCTTGGAAAGCAAATAAGCATATTGTATTGCATGCTAACTTTTGTTTTGTTTTGTAGGTTTTGTCATTATTTTATTTGGTTCTAACTCTATTGTGGTTCAGGAATTATTGCTCGCCGCCGGGTGTTCCCTCTCAACCGTCCGCACCGGTATCCTACTCGCAACAATCTTCCTGGTATCCAAATGGATCAAGTACAGCAGGACCTGACAGAGGTCAGAACTCAGATGGCTAACGAAAGAGTGGAGATGAGAAACCAAATGGCCCAATTCATGACTGTGATGACTAACCTGGCTCAAAGTCAAGAGAGGTTAAGGGCATTGGTAGAAAGACAGACCCCCGAAGAACATCATCCTGGCACTGGAGGAACCAGCAACAATGAGGGAGGTCAGCCTCATGTTAACCCACCAGTATTTGGACCTCATCTAGATCCAGAGGCCAACATCCCAAGGAATGTACCGGGTAACACTGCTGCAGGAAGGATCTTGCAAGAAGATCCTCAAGAGGAGCAGTTTACTGTAATGGGAGCTGGAGATGAAGTTTATGATAGGAGGTTTGATGAAATTGCTGAGAAGTTGAGATCTTTGGAGTCTCAAAATTCCTTAGGCTTCGATGTTATGGATATGGGGTTAGTGGATGGAGTAAGGATTCCCCACAAGTTTAAACCCCCGTGCTTCGAGAAGTACAATGGAACTTCCTGTCCACGAACTCACTTACAGTCTTTTCTGGGAAGACTTAAAGCATACACCATGGATGAAAAACTGTGGATGTTTTACTTTGAAGACAGTTTGACTGGGGCTTCAAGGGAGTGGTACTCTCACTTGACCAGAGCTACTATCAGATGCTGGAAGGACCTGGCTGAAGCCTTCATCAGACAATATCAATACAATCTGGACATGGCTCCTAACAGGACCCTTCTGATGGGAATGTCTCAATCCTCTAGGGAAAGCTTTAGGGAATATGCCCAAAGGTGGAGACAGCTTGCTGCTGCTGTCCAGCCACCCATGTCGAAAAGAGAAATGGCCGACATGTTTATGAATACTCTGCAAGGAACATATATTGATAGGCTAGCCGCCTTTTCTTCCACCAGCTTCGCTGACGTAGTTATAGCTGGAGAAAGGATTGAAAGCCTTCTGAAGATGGGTAAGATTTCTGATAACGGTGCAAGTTCGTCCAGTAATCCCAGGAAGCCTTTTGTGGGACCTAGAAGAACCAGTGAGACAAACGCCATTCATGCCAGCAGGGGAAGACCTCAGTATGTCCACAGATCAGTAGCAGCTGTCACTATTCCAGCTCCGATTCCTCAACAACCAGCATATCAACAACAACCACATTATCAACCGCAAGTTCAGTATCCGCCATAGAGGACCTACAACAACAACAACAACAACAATCAACAACAAAGACCTTTTCAGCAAAGACCGTCGCAGGCAAATAGGGTGATTGACCCTATCCCTATGCCTTATGCTGCCTTATTGCCACAACTCCTGAAACTCAACTTGGTTGAATTAAGGACATTGGCACCACCGGATCCCTCCAATCTTCCAAGGAATTATGATGTCAACGCCAGATGTGCTTTCCACTCCAATGCACCTGGCCAAAATACTGAGAAGTGCAGGGCCTTACAAATGAAGGTACAAGATCTGGTGGATTCCAAAGCCCTCAACTTTGCACCCCCTCCAAGTGTCAACAAGAATCCCATGCCCAATCATGGAGGGCCGAGAATTAATGCCATTGAGGAAGATAAGCCATCTTTCTTGATAACCAGTGTTGGACAAATTCGAACACCTCTGGTTGAAATTAAAGCTCAGCTTCTAGAGTGCCAGATGTTCCCCGGGTGTGAGCTCGGTTGTGGGTATTGCAACATCGCAGTCAACGGGTGTGATAATTTGAGAAGCGGCATAAATGGTCTTATCAAAAGTGGTATACTTCAGATCTCAACAACGGCGCCTACAAATCCAGCAATTCCCTTAACAACAATTCCTGACTCTCCTACAACAGCAGCAACAATCATTCCGACCGATTCATCAATATCATCAACAATGGCTCCACCCATCACTTCAACAAATCAAAAGTCAACAACCCTTTCTTCTACAACATCAGCACCCATTTATTCGGCAGAATCTTCTACAACGCCAGCAGAAATTAATGAAGATATCTCAGCAGTCACCATCTACTATGATCCGTCAAATGTTCCTCCAAACAATAACTTTCAACAACAAACAGTGGCACCTCCTGCCAGGTCACCAGTCACAATTTACTACGATCCACACACCATTACAGTACCCTCCTCTGCAGCAGTCAGTCCAGTCACCATTACGGTGCCTGGACCCGTTCCTTATGAAAGCAGTAATGCCATACCTTGGCATTATGGCTCTGATCTATACTGCAACGGGGAGAAAATCACTCTGGATTCTTCAAACTCTTCTCCACAAATTGATAATGTTGGGGGAGGCGGAGGCTTCACCAGAAGCGGACGCCTTTTTGCCTCACAAACTCAGAGACCTAATGTTGAAGCAGAAGCTGCTGCCAAAGCAAAAGGAAAGAGTGTGGTATCTGAAGAGCCGGCTGCCAAAGAAACTCAGAAGACATCTTTTGAACAAGATATAGACGAGTTTATGAGAATCATAAAGAGAAGTGATTACAAGGTGGTGGATCAGCTTCACCAAACTCCCTCAAAAATCTCCATATTATCCCTATTGATGTGTTCTGAAGCTCACAGGAATGCATTATTGAAAGTCCTGCACGCAGCATACGTGCCAGAGGAGATTACCGTTAATCAGCTAGAAACTGTGGTGGCAAATGTCAACACCAGCCATGGGTTGGGTTTCACCAATGCTGACTTAACAACTGAGGGACGTAACCACAACAAGGCTTTACATATCACCCTGGAGTGCAAGGGTGCTGTTCTATCCCATGTACTGGTGGACACTGGGTCGTCACTCAATGTCCTACCAAAGAAAGCTTTAGTGAAGCTGGAGTATGATGGCTTGGCATTGCGTCCGAGTAATTTGGTGGTGAGAGCTTTTGATGGCTCTAAGAGATCAGTGCTTGGAGAGATTGATCTGCCTGTGATGATTGGCCCGCAGACCTTCAAAATTACCTTCTATGTGATGGACATTCAGCCGACCTACAGCTGTTTGTTGGGTAGACCTTGGATCCATGTCGTTGGCGCTGTTACGTTTACCCTTCACCAGAAGCTGAAATTCGAGTGGGAAGGCCAGATCATCACCATCTGTGGGGAAGAGGACATTTTTGTTAGCCATCTGGCTACGTATAAGTACATTGAAATGGATGGAGAAATCCATGAAACCATGAGCCAGGGGTTTGAGGCCTTGAACATTAATGAAGCATCTGCTGTACTGGGAACCTCCATGACATCTTATCAGCAAGCTGTCGCTCCCAATAGATGGGACCAGGCCCAGATAAAGGTACATACGCGAACGGTCGGCGAAAGGAACAGTGAGAACACACAGCCGTGAACTCACTGAAGATGAATAGAGTCGCCAGCTAGGCATTTTTATCCCGGAGGAAAGGCAATGCTGCATGGGCCTAGGAAGAGATGGATAAGACGGTTGCGAACCAGAGAGACTGAGAAAGGGGGTTGGTTACAACCTGGGAAGGTATTAGCACCCAGATTGTCCGCCGTACTCGACGGGATCCACGCTTAGAAGATTTGTGTTTTAAAGGGGTAGTGTCAGTGCAATTTGTGTATAAAATAGCTGGAAGAGAATGTACAGGTGTCAGTGTAAAAGAAGTGTGAAGTGTATAAATGATGTGTCAGTGTGAGATCAGGAATGAAATGCTCAAGACCATGAGGCTAAAAGAATGAGGCTAGAGAGAGGGGGAATGTACAGAGACTTTTGTTCGATAACTGTTAAGTTATGCCTACGTATCCTCTCGTGCAATGAGGAAGTCAGAACACCGTAGTTCGACCCAAAGAGACTGAAAGATAAATTGACTTGTGAACTGCTTACTTGTCTATGCTCAAGTGTATGACCTGTCTGGCTCAGGTGCAAACTGTCTTGCATTAGACGGAAGAAGCAAGTTCCCGTTTACGAGTGAGGATGATGAGAAAAGAATCCCGAAGGAGACGATTATTGTTTGTTTTTGAGTTTTCAGTCTTTTATTGCTTTTGGATTTGTCATAAGTTAATGAGCTTAAGCCTAAACCAACGGATTTAGTAAACTCATCACATCCTCCCTCTGATTAGGGGTAATGAGAATACCTTAAGTGTGAAGTCAGATTCTCACACTTAATCACCTTTGGTGTAGGATTAAGATCATTAACCTACTTGTGATTAATTAGATGTTTTTGTGGTTTTTGTTTAGTGTTGAGTAATGAGGTTAATCCATAATCAGGGATTTAACAGACTCATTACACCATCCTAATAGAAGGATAATAGATGAGAATGTTGAAGCTGAGGAAGGCTCCTCAACTTAATCCATGATTAGGGATTAAACTCATGACAAAACAAGCCTTTGATTAAGTGGATTTTATTTAATGATATGATGATGAAGTGAGTTTTATGGTTTGTAAGACAACTTGAGGGGGACTTGTCCATTAACACTAGGGTTAGTCCTTCTTAACCATTTAAGGAAGAATTAGAACCCTAATGCAAGGCCCAAGTTACAAGTATGATGTCTTGATACTTTACTAAGTGAATTGATTAAGAGATTTAAACACATTAAGGGTTTAACACTTAGGATTAAAGTTATACACTCCATCCTAAGAGAAGGATGCAGGCATAAGCTTAATCACAAAGCCTTAAAGCCTTTAGGGTTTAGTCCCTGATTATGAGATGAGAAGAGAAGACTCAAAAGAGACACAAAGGTAAAACTAAGAGGGGAGACTAATCAAAACCCTAATCATTGTCCTGCTTGGTTGTTCCTAAGGTTTGTGAGGTTTAACAAGAGGAAGCCTTCAATGGAACCACCAGGAAGCAGATGAAAGGATCAGGAGAAGCAAAGCAACTTGCTTCATTCAAGAAGTCAAGTCACTTGAAGAAAGAAAGTGGGAAGAAGAAGAATGAGCAAGCTCAAACTCAAACACAAACAAAAATGCAGCAATGGATGCAAGAGAGATGAAAAGAAAAGTTATGAGAAGTGAAGGCAAATTCACTTCTCAAAGTTACTTACCACCTGAAAGGTTAGAAAAGAAATGCAATGCAATGCAAAATGGGATGAGATGACATGATGAGAAACAAAACCAGAAGCATTTACATGATGCTAATTATGCTATGTGATGCTACAAACATGAGGCAACACATGGAAATGATCATATAAGCTTATGGATGCAAATGAAACTAGTTAAGAAGCATGGACATGCATGAAAAGTTATGAAGTGCATATGGCATACAACATGGCAAATACATGATGCAATGATCAAACAAGCTTTCAATATGTCTTATGATGTCAAATGAATCAAATGGATGCTTGAAATGTCATGGCAAGTCATGTTATGCAAGAGAAATGCAAGATGGATGCATATGGAAGCCCAAATTAGGGTTTATGAACAATACATCAAACAAAAATCAAAATCAGAAGCAAACCCTAAGACAAAAAATTGAAAATGCCACTCAAAGGACCCCTAATCCTATACTAACCCAATGCCCAAAGGAGAGGTCTCAACTCTTAACCAATTTCAAGTTATGGTTTTCTTAAGATTTCTAGGGTTTTAGGGTTCCTAAACAAGAAAAATGCCAAACAAATGGAAAATGAAAGATCAAATCAAAGCCATTTAATCTCACAAACTACATGCTAAACACAATGCATTGCAAAAAGAATCAATGTCCAACTCCTCATAGATAGGCAGAAATGATTTTTTGAACTTTGGATCAAATTAATGCATAAAAATGATTTTAAATCAATGAAAAATTCTCAAAATGCATCAAGATCAAAAAATAAATTTGGTTTGAAGGTTGGACAATGTTTCTAAATGTCTTAGAACATTTCATGAATTTTTTTGTAATTTTTAAATACCTAAAAGTATTTTTAATAAATTAATTTTCATTAATCAATTAAAAATAAACTTTTAAATATTTAAAAATACTTTTTTAATGCTAAAAATGAAAATAAAAATATTTTTGTGTTTTAAAAATTAATGAAACTCTTGAGAAAAAGTTTCATAATTTTTAAACAATTTTTACTATTTTTAATAAATTGCACAAGTTAAATGAGAAAAAATGAAATAAAAACAAAATAAAATGGAAAGTATTTCAATCTGATGGTGGAGATTTGAACTGGGTTTGACAAGTTTGACTGGCGCGCGAATCCAAGGGCTGTGGTTGGTCCTGATTAAATTAAATTAATTATGATTAATTAAAACTAACTAAAGGGATTAGGGCTAACTGAGTGAATCTGGGCCAGTCATTCACGCGGCAAGTCAATGGGGTCAACTAATCCTACGCTCCAGATTCAAATGGACTTAATGACCTGAGATTAGGGCAAATGACATTCAGGTGACCGGAGGGAAGCTCCGGTCATCTTCTCCGGCAACAACAAAACCCTAGAATACGATTCAGGCCACCATTCCTCAAATCAAAGCCAGGGAAATGTTCCTCTACTCAAACCTCACTCAAAACACCTCTCAAACTAAATTTCTCATGCTTAAACTAAGAGAATCGAAGCCATGAAGATTCACGGGCAAAGTTTCAGAGCCCTGGTAAATCCTCATTTCTCACTCATTTCTAATTCTAAAACCATCCCCATGATCAGCAAGACATACACAATCAATTTATAACTTAAAAATCAAGCTCTGAGAGAAAAGTTTCATGGCCATACCTGAGATGGAGACTCCTGTTTCTGGGCTTTCAGAGCTATTCTTTGGTGCAAGCTTGCTCCACTGACTCCCCTGGTGCTAATGGAAGGCTTGGAATGAGCTTAAACAAGCTGGTTTGAGGAGTCCAGTTCTGGTGTATCAGAAAATGAGTTCTGTGTGTGAGTGGTTTCAAGCTCTGTTAATGGCTGATTCTGGTTCCTTTTGATGTGTTTGATTTGTTGGTGAAAAGAGTTTGGATGTTTGATGGCTGGAAAATGAGATTCGAAGAGAGGAAGCTCTTGGACAGTTTTGTGGTATGCTGTCTTCTGGCCAGCTTCAAGGCTCAATGCTTTGCTATAACATCTCCAACTTGTGTGGATAGCCTGTGGGGCAGGTTAGTAGGGTGGCTGTTTACTGTGCTAAGAGTATGGGAGCCTTTTGCAAAAAAGTCAAGTTTGTGTCCTTGAGAGTATGGGCCATGGCAGTAACTGTGTGAGGTCATGTCTTGCTCCAGCTTGAGTTGAGGAGGGCCCTTGGATTGTTTGTAGCTGACTGCAACATATGGATCATGAATTGAGAGTGATCTTGCAACTTGACAACTTGATGTTTCCTCATGAATTTGTGCTATGTACATGAAAAACTCTTGCTGAATTTTGTTGCACAATGTTACATTTAGTCATGGCAATGTTTAGAGATCAGCTAGTGATCACATAATTCCTTGAGGAATGGTTTTGCCAAGAATCCCCTTTTGCATACTCATGAAACATGCCTTATGGAACTTTGAAAATCAAGGCAAGCAATGTAAAATCCCTTGGGCCAATTCTGTTTTTGGGGTCATGTATGATCATGTGATGAAGCTTTGAAGTCAATTTGTAGTCACTAGAATGCTTGGTACATGAATTTGCAAATTTTCCAATTGGTGTATAACTTGAAAATTAGTGATTTTTGCCAACTTTGGTGAACCATAACTTTTGATCCAAAATGAATTAGATCATGTTCTTGTACTTTTTGAAAAGGGAAAGATCTAATCTACAACTTTCATGACCAAAGTTTTTCCATTTGGAGCATTTTTGGATCAAAAAGTAAGGTTTGAAAAGTGACCTAAAATGACATATTCTTTAAAAGTCAACTATGCCCAAAAAAGTCAACTTTGCAAAAACTTCAAATTCTTGAATTTTGTGAACTTCAACCTTCTTCCATGATCAAATAAAGATCATATACACTCAAAATGATGAAGATCACCCCTTGGTTGGGTCATTGGGGGCCTCAGATGCCCTGATTTTGCACTGACTTGCTTGAAAAGTCAACTTTTGATCAGATGACTTCCCCATGGAATTTCTTCATGAAAATTGATATGCACACTCCCTATACCATATAGAGACCAATAGAAACAAGAATGACCAAAAAATTTGGAGTTATGGCCTCTGAAACCAAAACCCTAATTTTGGGTCATCTGTGCAGTCAAGCCTGGCTCTGCTTCCACACCATTCCCAGTTCTTGTGATTCTTTGGCATTCTTGACTTTGAGAAGATATAATATGATGCTTGAACACACATAGACCCCTTTTAAGTGATTGATGACCTTTGGAGTGGCTCAAGTGGCTCTTGGATTGTTCAGATCACAAACCCTAGATGCAGATGACTTTGAATCTATGCAGTGAATCAAAACTGTGATATGAGATGATATGATTGTGTTTATGCATATGAGATGATAACAAGCCATGGTGTGAATGGGTGAGGGAAAATTTGGGGTGTTTACACAAGCCAGGAAGGTTGTTGAAGAGGGTACTGCCCAAGGCTGGGGCAAGCTGCTGCCCGTGGAAAAGAAGGAAGACAGATTTGGGTTGGGTTACAAACCAACTCAACAAGATCAATCAGAGGCGGCCAAAAGGCCCAAATTTGTCAGCGGGGGAATGCTCACCCCGGATGCAGTGAACAACTTGGAAGACGAGGAAGAAAGCGACCGCAACCTGGAGAGCTGGATACGTCCAAGGATCCCGGGGAGCCAAGTCCTTAACTGGTCTTCCCAGGAAATTATAAGGGTTACTCCTGCAGAGTAATTATTATTTCCTGTATTTTAAGCATGCATCAAGTCTTGCATCTTGCCCAAGATGATAAGACTCATTTTGTAATCGGGCCATCTTGTAATTTTGTGCAAACAGATCAATCAATGAATATTGGACATCTTTTGCAAACAAGTCTCTTTTTTCGCTCACTGTCTTTTCATTTTTTCTTTTTGTACAAAAAATAAAATGGCAATGTTTTCAAAATAAATAACTTCATCTTTCACTTTTTTCTAAACAAGATTAAAATTGATCACTAAAATGAACAATCTAAACCCTTGCAGAGAGTGCCTTTCAGACTGCACCGACAACAACACAGCTATGGCTTCGTATGACTTTGACAATCCAATCAATCAAGCCGATGAAGGGGTTGAAGAAGATTACGAGCTACCTGAAGAACTAGCCAGGTTGTTAAGGCAAGAGGAGAAGGTTATCACTCCTCATCAGGAGGAGGTTGAAACGGTTAATTTTGGTACGGAAGAAGATGTGAAAGAGGTTAAGATCGGAGCCTGCTTACAAGATTCGGTAAAGGAACAACTGATTGATATGCTTCGGGAGTATGCGAATGTCTTTTCTTGGTCTTATCAGGATATGCCAGGGTTGGACACCGATATTGTCATGCACAAGCTACCTTTAAAAGAAGATTGCCCACCGGTTAAACAGAAATTGCGCCGTACTCGCCCAGATATGGCAATGAAGATTAAAGAAGAGGTACAAAAGCAGTGGGACGCCGGTTTCCTTGCTGTAACTAGCTACCCGCCGTGGGTTGCAAATATTGTACCTGTGCCTAAGAAAGACGACAAGGTGAGAATGTGTGTGGATTACCGGGATCTGAACAGAGCCAGCCCGAAAGATGATTTCCCTTTACCTCACATTGATGTATTGGTTGATAATTAGACTCAGTTCTCGGTATTCTCCTTCATGGACGGATTTTCAGGATACAATCAGATCAAAATGTCACCTGAAGACATGGAGAAGACAACCTTCATCACACCCTGGGGCACGTTCTGTTACAAGGTGATGCCATTCGGACTGAAGAATGTTGGTGCAACTTATCAACGGGCTATGGTAACATTATTCCATGTCATGATCCACAAAGAAATTGAATGTTATGTGGATGACATGATTGCCAAGTCCCTCACAGAAGAATACCACCTGTTGAATCTGTTGAAGTTATTCAAGCGTCTGAGGAAGTACCAATTGAAGTTAAACCCCAACAAATGCACATTCGGGGTGCGATCCGGTAAGCTGCTGGGATTTATTGTAAGTGAGAAAGGGATTGAAGTTGACCCTGATAAAGTTAAATCCATTCAAGAAATGCCTGCACCGAAGACTGAAAAAGAAGTTCGGGGGTTTCTAGGTAGATTGAACTACATTTCGAGGTTCATATCTCACCTTACAGCAACCTGTGAGCCCTTGTTCAAGCTGTTAAGAAAAGAACAAACGGTCAGGTGGAACGAAGACTGCCAGAGGGCTTTTGACAAAATCAAGGAATACTTACAAGAGCCTCTGATCCTTATGCCTCCAGTTGAAGGAAGACCTCTAATAATGTACTTGACAGTGTTAGAAGAGTCAATGGGGTGTGTGCTGGGCCAGCATGACGAGTCTGGTCGAAAAGAGTATGCAATATACTACCTAAGCAAAAAGTTTACCGACTGTGAACAACGTTATTCACTGCTCGAGAAAACTTGTTGTGCTTTAGCGTGGGCTGCTCGCCGACTGAGACAGTATATGTTGACCCACACTACCTTATTGATCTCAAAGATGGACCCAGTTAAGTATATATTTGAGAAGCCAGCACTTACCGGACGGGTTGCAAGATGGAAAATGATCCTCACAGAATATGACATTCAGTACACCTCTCAGAAAGCCATCAAGGGCAGTGTATTGTCTGATTATCTTGCTGAGCAACCCATTGATGATTACCAGCCTATGAGATTCGACTTCCCTGATGAAGACATCATGTTCATAAAAGCAAAGGATCATGAAGAGCCTGTTCACACTGAAGGGCCTGACCCAGAAGAAGAATGGACTATGATGTTTGACGGGGCTGTTAATATGAATGGTCGTGGTGTTGGTGCAGTACTCATTACACCTAAAGGAGTTCACATGCCTTTCTCGGCAAAACTCACTTTTAACTGCACTAACAACGAAGCTGAATACGAAGCTTGTATTATGGGTCTTGAGGAAGCCATTGGCCTCAGGATTAAGACTTTGACTGTGTTCGGAGATTCAGCTCTGGTAATTAATCAAACCAACGGCAAATGGTACACCCACCAAGATCATCTGATACCTTACAGGGATTATACAAGGAGGTTATTGACTTTCTTCACAACAGTCAAGCTTGAGTATATCCCTCGAGATGAAAATCAGTTTGCGGATGCTCTTGCTACCATTTCATCCATGATCAAAGTTCAAGCTGCCAACTTTGTGCCTCGGATCTCAGTATCCATACTTGACAGACCAGCATACGTGTTCTCAGCAGATGTTGTTAAAGATGATAAGCCTTGGTTCCACGACATCAAATGCTTCTTGGAGGATCAAACATACCCACCTAGGGCATCTTCCAATGATAAGAAGACATTGAGAAGGCTTGCTGACAGTTTCTTCCTGAATACTGATGGTTCCCTATACGAGAGAAACTTTGATATGGTACTCCTCAGATGCGTTGATAAGACAGAAGCAGAATTGTTGATGCACGAGGTGTGCACGAAGGATCCTTTGGTACCCATGCTGGAGGGCATGCAATGGCTAAAAAGTTGTTAAGATCAGGCTACTACTGGATCACAATGGATGCAGACTGTTGTGCTTATGCCAGAAAATGTCATAAATGCCAGATTTATGCGGATAAAGTGCATGTGCCTCCAAATCCTCTGAATGTGATGTCTTCACCTTGGCCCTTTGCCATGTGGGGCATTGATATGTTTGGCAAGATTGAACCAACTGCTTCAAACAGCCACAGATTCATCCTGGTTGCTATTGACTATTTTACCAAGTGGGTTGAAGCGGCTTCTTATGCAAATGTTACAAGGCAAGTGGTAGCCCGATTTCTGAAGAGAGATATCATCTGTCGGTATGGAGTGCCTGAGCGAATCATTACTGATAATGGTTCCAATTTAAACAACAAAATGATGGCAGAACTGTGTCGGGACTTCAAGATCCAACACCACAATTCTTCTCCTTACAGGCCAAAGATGAATGGCGCTGTTGAGGCAGCCAACAAGAATATCAAGAAGATTGTACAAAAGATGGTGGTTACCTACAAAGACTGGCATGAAATTCTACCATTTGCCTTGCATGGTTACCGTACGTCAATCAGAACATCCACTGGGGCAACACCGTATCAGCTTGTGTATGGTATGGAGGCAGTCCTACCTGTTGAAGTTGAATTACCCTCCCTACGGGTACTAATGGATGTTAAGCTGAATGAAGCATAATGGGTCCGATCCCGATACGAACAACTGAATCTGATTGAAGAGAAGAGATTGGCTGCCATTTGTCATGGGAAGCTGTATCAGAAAAGAATGAAGAAAGCCTTCGATCAGAAAGTCAGGCTCCGAGAGTACCAAGTAGGAGATCTCGTGCTGAAAAGACTCCTCCCTCCTCATACAGACCACAGGGGCAAGTGGACTCCAAACTATGAAGGGCCATTCGTAGTAAAGAAAGTTTTCTCCGGTGGAGCACTCATGCTCAGCACTATGGATGGTGAAGATTTCCTATCACCTGTGAATTCAGATGCAGTTAAAAAATACTTCGCATAAAATGACCCGCTGGACATAAAAACAGAATGTAAGTCCAGGCAAAAATAGGGCATCCCGACGAGTCAAAAACAGAATAAAAGACTCGGGCAAAAATAAGGGAAAATTAACAAAAAAATGTACACCCGCTGAGTTGAAAAGCCGCATTGGACAACTCAGGCAAAAATGGGTATCCCGGTGGATTGAAAACCTGATAGGGCGATCCACACAAAATAAGGGAATAAGCGAACAATTGCATTCTGAATTCATCTGTATCACTTACAACCTGACAAGTTCCGAAAGGTTTGAGCGTCGATCAGAATCAACCTTCTTCAGAAAGCAAGATGAGAAGAACGTCAAATGTCATACGAGTCATAGCAAAAGGGAAGCTCTTTGAAGTGTCATCAACATTGCCAACATCTTTGTTTCTCAATTTGTAACAATCTCCTCATTTTAGGGAATTTGTTTCTTTGACTGTATCTTGCCAATTCAGGGCACACGAATTAGTAAAATCAGATTTTCAGTCACACATTGTCTCGTACTCTTTCATTTGCAAAAATGTCCGATGTCATTATCTTGTTAATTGCATGAGTACAGATGCGTCTTTCCTAAACTACATGCTTACAGGAAATATACTTATTCCCGGGGGTGTCTAAACTCCTATGATGGAATCCAGTAAAAGATACCTCGGGATACTTGTGCGTTTCTCTGTCTTTTCGATATTGCAGGTAATTCAAAACGCAACATGGGGCATGGAAGCTTCTCCCCAGTAGGCTGCCGAATCATTGTTTCCTCAGCACATTTTCCAAACAGTACCAGGGATGCTTTCTCCCCATCAGAGTTGCCAGGCATCACTTCTCCAACATTTCTTTCAAAAGGCAGCACCAGGGGGTGTTCATGTCCCCAGCTGAGTTATCAAGTATCATCCTCAGCAGGATCCCCACAAAATCCCTAAGAAGATCTTTCAGCAATCTTTCTTCTTCCCCAGCCAAATGCTAGACAGAGAAATACTTCCCCATAGAGTCTCAACCTCTATCTAGCGAAGCAATACCTGAAGGTCTCACAACAGAGTGACGAAAGCTTCTACAAACCCCAGCTGGATCCCTCATTACCGGGACAGATCTATCAGTGATCTACTCCCCCAGGCAGAGTCACATATGCCAGATCTACTAATGACCTTATCCCCAGCTGGGATGTCTACCTCATGCAGATCAGTCGGAGATCTCCACGGCAACGGGATCCGAATCTTGGATCGGTATCTTTGCATAATCATAGCATTCGCATCATATTCTCCCCACAAAGCGTAGCATTCCGTCTAAATACGGAGCATTACGGCAAAAATCAAACATATTGCATAATCATAAGCCATGTTCTGAATCAAACACTTGTAAGTACTAACAATCCACCAACGATATACAGAAAACTCCCCAGATTCCCCAGCAGAGAGCCAAGGCAATTTCCCTAGAGATACTGATACTTCATGACACTCGTCCGTGTCATATCCCCAGTAGAAAGCCAAAGCGTCCCCTTTGCACTCACAGATACTTATACACAACTTCCTTGGTACACATATACTTGTTTATATTACACTTTTCTCTTTTTGACACTCGTCCGTGTCACTCTTCCCAGCAAGTTAAACACTCGTATGTACATCACTCATACTCATCACCTTTTACTCATACAGATACTCACTCGCCCGTGTTCTTTGTTAACCAGTTGGTACTCGTCCGTATCATCATCTCTGAACATGCGTCAAGCGTTTGTTTCTACCGATACTCGTCCGTATCGTAGTCTTAAGGATGCTCGTTCGCATCTTTAATTTATACACCGTGTCAAACACTTATGTCTTCTTGAATTTAGACACTCGTCTGTGTCTATTATTCCCCAGAAGAGTCCCCGCAGAATCAATACTCGTCTGTGTTCTTTGTTAACTAGTTGATACTCGTCTGTATCATCATCTCCGAACATGTGTCAGCATTTGTTTCTACCTGATACTCATCCGTATCATAGTCTTAAGGATGCTCGTCCACATCCTTAGTCTATACACAGTACCCAAACACTTATACCTTTCATTTCTTGGATTTAGACACTCGTCCGTGTTTACCTTTTCCCCAACAAAGTCCCCAACAAAACTTGTTGAACTATTTCCTTTCTATCTGACATTCGTCCTATGTCATGATACCTTTTCGGCAGCCGTACCTTGTCAGGTGATCGTCCTTCACCTTTTTGATGATCGTCCTTCATCATTCCCGGTGGGGTCTCTATTCATTAGAACCCCTTCCTATCTGACATTCGTCCTATATCGTGATTTTTAGCAGCCGTACCCTGCTAGGTGATCGTCCTTCACCTCCTGATGATCGTCCTTCATCATTTTATCCGATGTTCGTCCCCATCGTTGATCTTGTTATCTGACAATCTTCCTATGTCAAGATAAACCCCGAGAGCAGTCGTACCCTGCTAGGTGATCGTCCTTCACCTTTTGATGATCGTCCTTCATCATGCTTATCCGATGGCCGTCCCCATCGTCGACCCTTTTATCCGGCATTTGCCCTATGTCGTGATATTATTAGCAGTCGTCCACTGCCAGGTGATCGTCCTCCACCTTAGATGACCGTCCCTCATCCCTAACAGAGCAGCCGTCCCCTGCTAGGTGATCGTCCTTCACCTTTGATGACCGTACCTCGTCATTTTATTTCGTTTACCTATAATCCCCAGAGAATCTTATAGCTTTACCTGATGGCCGTCCCCATCGTAATCTCTTATATCCCCAGCTTATCGGCCGTCCCCGCCATTGCTTTATTTCCCGCATTTTCCCCAGCATGTCGGTCGTCCCCGTCATTGCTTTATCCCCAGCAGTCGTCCTCTTCTCGATGGTCGTCCTCCATCGCCCGCACTTTATAATTATACTTTATTTTCCTTTTACAATTTATATCCCTTTTCTTCTTCATTCTGTGAGTGCAAATTTTGGACTGTCTTTGGTATTCAACCACAAGTTATCTTGTTCGAATGATAAGTTGTCGCTTACATCCTGCACAGCTAACTCATGTTTGAATAGGGGCAGCTGTAAACACCCCAAATTTTCCCTCACCCATTCACACCATGGCTTGTGATCTTTTCATATGCATGAATTCAACCATAGCATCTCACACCACATTTTTGATTCACTCCATTGCTTCTAAGTCATCTGCATCTAGGGTTTGTGATCTGAGCAGTCCTAGAGTTATTTGAGCCACTCCAAAGGTCATCAATCACTTCAAAGGGGTCCATGTATGTTCAAGCATCATATTGTATCCTCACAAAGTCAAGAAAGTCAAAGAATCACAAGAACTGAGAAAGGCATGGAAGCAGGGCCAAGTTTAACAGCACAGATGACCTAGAATTAGGGTTTTGGTTTCAAAGGCCATAACTCCAAAAAATTTTGTCATTCTTGTTTCTATTGGTCTCTATATGGTATAAGGATCATGCATATCAATTTTCATGAAGAATTTCCATGGGGAAGGCATTTGATCAATAGATGACTTCTTGAGCAAGTCAGTGCAAAATCAGGGCATCTGAGGCCCCCAATGACCCAACCAAAGGGTGTTCTCCATCATTTTGAAAGTGTATGATCTTTATTTGATCATAGAAGATGTTAGGGGTTCACAAAATTGAAGAATTTCAAGCCATTTGCAAAGTTGCAATTTTGGAAAATGACTTGTAATGGAAACTTGCCATTTTGGGAAAGTTTTTCAACCTCCTCAAATTGATTCAAAAAAGCTTCAAATGAGAAAACTTTAGTCATGAAAGTTGTAGAATGGATCATTCCCTTTTCAAAAAGTACAAGAACTCATTCTAATTCATTTTGGATCAAAAGTTATGGCTTGTCAAAGTTGAAGAAAATCACATAATTTCAAGTTTTGTACCAAAGAGGCAAAGTTGCAAAACCTTTTGTCAAGGAAAATTGTGACCTCAAAGTGACTTCTAACCTTTGCACAAACATAAACCAATGCCTAAAATTCATAATGCACCAAGAGTTTGTCCATTTTCATGACTTGTGCTTTAAGAAATCATAAAAGGGCCAAAAAGTCACAAAGTTGCAAAACTTATCACAAACCCTAATCCACTTGCTGCATTGCTTCTAATCTATTTCCATGGCTCTCCCTGATCTCAGCTGAGCCAAACCATGCCCCTATCACAGCCTCACACTTGCCCATACCTCAAGTACACCTAACTTGGAATTTATGCAAAAACACCCATACCAATCCCACAGTGCCACACCAACTTCTCTGACCCATCCAGATGTGATAAGTGGACCAAAAGGGACTCAACACAATAGACACACAAGCCTGAAACATCCCCCAAGCCATAGCTCCAAGTTTTCACCTCTTATGCACTTTCCTTCGAAACTCATTACACAAGACACAAACACCAAAACAAACTTCATAGAAACTCTCAGCATGTTCCACTGATCATCCCTGACCCTTCACCTTGCCCTGAAATTCCCTGAAATCAAAATACGATTTCTCCCCCTCTCTGAACAGAACCTCTTCAAACTCACAAATCAGTCACTCTAAACACCAACCAAGCTTCAAAGCTTCATCAAGAGGATCATTGGGTCCATTTTGAAGCAAAGAGGCAAGCAGAAAGCTCCTGGATTGAAAGCTCAACCTAAGGTAACATGATGAACAAATTTTCCAGAACCTTGATTTCTTGTTAGAATATTGTTCTAGGTGTTGCCCTGATCATGGGGATCTATTTATTTTTGAAAATGAGCCAGAAACAAGCATGTTGTGATGTTCTGAAATTTTTGCCCTAAAATTTGTTTTCTTCGATTCTCACTGTGTAGTTGATATAAATGGTTTTTGGCCCTGGATTCTTGTTACCCATTGTTGAGAGATTGATTCTGGAGTTTTGGGGGGGTTTTGGGGATGTGTTTGGGGTGATTCTGGTGAGGGAGGCAGCCGGAGAAGACGACCGGAGCTTATCTCCGGTCGCCTGAGATTAATTAGGGTTAAGTGTGATTAATTAGGAGTTTTGAATATGGACCCTTAGATGTGCTTTCCCGCGCGTGAATGAGTGGCCTGGATTTGTCATTTAAGCCCTAATCTCCAATTAATTATTTAAATCCTGTTTAATTAATTTATAAACAAAATTAACCAGATTTGAATCTGGGCCTTTGGATATGGCGCGCAGTCAACCAGTCCAAACCCAGATCAAATCCTGGCCCTCCTTTTGGATTACTTTCCATTATTTTCATTTTAAATTCATTTTCTTTTCATTTTATTTATACGAATTATTAAAAATAGTTAAAATTATTTAAAAATTATGAAATTTTTTGTCAAAGATTTCATTAATTTTTAAAACCCAAAAATATTTTTATTTTTATTTTTTGCATTGAAAATTATTTTTAAATCATTTAAATGTTTATTTTTAATTAATTAATGAAAATTAATTAATTAAAAATGCATTTGGGTATTTAAAAATCACAAAAAAATTCACATTGCATTTAGAAGCATTTAGAAACATTGTCCAACTCTCAAACCAAATTTCTTTTTTGTTCTTGATGCCTTTTGATCATTTTCATTGGATTTAATTTTATTTTAAGGCAATATTTTGCTTCAAACTTCAAAAATCCCTTTCTGCCTAACCATTGAGAGTTGGATGATGATTCTTCTTGCATTGCACTCTTCATAGTATGTAGTTTATAGGATAAAATTGGCTTGATTTGATCTTGCATTTTCAATTTGTTTAGCATTTTTCTTGGTGAGGTACCCCAAAACCCTAGCAATCTTAGGAAATTCATAACTTTCACTAGGTTAAGAGTTGGATCCCCTCCTTTGGGCAGTGAGCTTGTATAGGTTTAGGGTATCTTTGATTGCATTTTCAAATTTTTATCATGTCATTTGCTTCTGGTTTTGGATTTTTGCTTTGCATGATGCATGTAACCCTAATTTGTGCCTTCCTTTGCATCCTTCTTTCATTTGCGTGCATCCAATGACTTGCCATGATATTTTGTGCATCCACATGATTCATAATACATCTTAGGACATATTAGAATCATGTTTGATCATTGCATCTTTCATTTGCCATGTTATATGTCCTTTGCATTCCATAACTTTTCATGTACATCCATGGTTCAATGCATGCTTCATTTGCATCCTTATGCTTGTTTGATCATTCTCATGTCTTGCCTCATGTTTGTATCATCTCTTAGCATAATTAACATCATGTAAATACTTCTGACTTTGGTTTGCATCATGACATTTCACCTCATTTGCATTGCATTTCATTTCTTTTTTTGGCTAACTTTTCAGGTGGTAAGTTGTTTTGAGAAGTGGATTTGCCTTCACTTCTCACAATCTCTTCTCATCTCTCTTGCATCTTTGCTGCATTTTATCTTGTGTATTGGATTGATCTTGCTCATTCATGTTCATCTTACTTTCTTTCTTCAAGCAACTTGTCTTCTTAAGTGAAGCAAGTTGTTTTGCTTCTTCCTCCTTTCATCTGCTTCTTTCCTGGTGGTTTCTCTGAAGATCTTCTTGCAAGCCTCATTAACCCTAGGAACAACCAAGCATGATAACAATTAGGGTTTGATTAGTCCCCCATTTAGTTTTACCTTTGTGTCATCTTTGAGTCTTCTCCTCTCACCTCATAATCAGGGATTAAACCCTAAAGGCTTTAAGGCTTTGTGATTAAGCTTATGCCTGCATCCTTCTATTAGGATGGAGTGTATAACTTTAATCCTAAGTGTTAAACCCTTAATGTGTTTAACTCCGTTAATCAACCCACTTAATAATCATCAAGACATCAAACTTGTAACTTGGGCCTTGCATTAGGGTTCTAATTCTTCCTTAATTGGTTAAGAAGGACTAACCCTAGTGTTAATGGACAAGTCCCCCTCAAGTTGTCTAACAAACCATGAAAATCACTTCTTCATCTTATCATTAACTAAAATCCATTTAATAAAGGCTTGTTTTGTCATGAGATTAATCCCTAATCATGGATTAAGATGAGGAGTCTTTCTCAGCTTAAATGTTCTCATCTATTATCCTTCTATTAGGATGGTGTAATGAGTCCATTAAATCCCTGATTATGGCTTAAACTCATTACTTAACACTAAGCAAAAATACCCAAAAACATCTAAATAAATACAAGTAGGTTAATGATCTTAATCCTACATCATGGTGATTAAGTGTGAGGTGTTTACTTCCCACTTAAGGTATTCTCATTACCCCTAATCAGAGGGAAGATGTGATGAGTTTACTAACCCATTGGTTTAGGCTTAAGCTCATTTTCTTATGACAAACTTTCAAAGGCAATAAAAGATTGAAAATCCAAAACAAACAATAATCGTCTCCTTCGGGATTCTTTTCTCACCTCATTCACTCACAAACGAGAACTTGCTTCTTCTGTCTAATGCATGACAGTTTGCACCTGAGCCAGACAGGTCATACACTTGAGCATAGACAAGTAAGCAGTTCACAAGTCAATTTATCTTTCAGTCTCTTTGGGTCGAACTACGGTGTTCTGACTTCCTCATTGCACGAGAGGATACGTAGGCATAACTTAACAGTTATCGAACAAAAGTCTCTGTATATTCCCCCCTCTTCCAGCTTTATTCTTTAAGCCTCATAGTCTTGAGCTTCATACTCTTGTTCTTACACTAACACTTCTCTTATACACTTTACACTTATTTTACACTGACACTTGCATTCTTTTCCAGTTTTGATACACATTTTAGCACTGACACTACCCCTTTTAAACACAAATCTTTTAAGCGTGGATCCCGTCGAGTACGGCGGACAATCTGGGTTCTAATACCTTCCCAGGTTGTAACCAACCCCCTTTCTCAGTCTCTCTGGTTCGCAACCGTCTTATCCATATCTCTCTAGGTCTATGCAGCATTACCTTTCCTCCGGGATAAAAATGCCTAGCTGGCGACTCTATTCATTTCCTTCTCCTTTCGCCGACCGTTCGCGTCTGTACCCCTGCTGACCAGGTGTCATTTGGTGGGAGCGACAATAGGATGAGGAGCCTGAGCTTGAGCTCGAATTTGAACTTGAGCCTGAGCTGGTTGAGCTTGAACTTGAACTTGAGTTTGAGCAGGTTGAGTTTTGACAACAGGAGCAATTGCAGCTACGTATGGTTGAACATATCGTTGTTGCGGGTGATAAGGCTTCCTCTCAGTTGAAACAGCATAAGCATCACCATCTCTTCTATTGTGAAAGTTCCCAAAAGACTTTCTTGCAGAATTAGGAGATTCAGAATTGGTAATCTTACCCTTCTTGATACCTTCCTCAAGTCTTTCTCCAATAGTGACTAGATCAGAAAAACCAGATGAAACACTTCCTACCATTTTCTCCCAAAAGAACGGTTGAAGAGTGTCCATGAACAGACCAGTTAATTCCTTTTCGGCCAAAGGTGGTTCCACTTGAGCAGCTAGCTCTCTCCAACGCTGAGCATACTCTTTGAACGATTCTTTCTCTTTCTGTGACATATTTTAAAGTTGATGACGATCAGGCGCCATGTCCAGATTGTACTTGTATTGCCTTACAAAAGCATTAGATAAATCTTTCCAGCTTCGAATGTGACTCTTCTCAAGTCCTACATACCATTTCATAGAAGCACCACTCAGACTATCTTGAAAACAATGAATAAGGAGCTTGTCATCCTTGGCATGTGCAGCCATTTTGCGACAATACATCAGCAGATGAATCTTTGGAAAAGTATGACCATTGTATTTCTCGAATACAGGAACCTTGAACTTATCAGGAAGAACCAAGTCGGAGACCAAACACATGTCTATCGCAGCAGACCCAAAGACATCATTTCCTTCTAGACCTCTTACCCTCTTCTCAAGAGTCAAACATTGCTCTCTAACTTCATCCATATATCCAGGTTCACCCTGACTTTCAGCTTGTTGACCAGCAGCCTGATACCAAAAAGGAGAATTCTGATAAGTAGTCTGAGCAGTAGTGTGCACAACAGGTTGAGGTTCGACGAAAGTCGGAGCTGAAAAGACTGGCACAACAGATGGACCACCCATTTGAGTAGTAGCAGAAACTGGCACGTAATCCGAAGGTAACCCAAATTCTGGCCAAGTAGAAACTGGTTGCTGAACAACAGGAGGATCAACAACAGCAGTAAAAACTTCAGACTTAACAGTTCTTTGAGGTGGTTCACCTCGAGCAATCAGAACTTGCATCATTTCAGTGAGCCTAGTCATACCGGCCTTCAACTCATCGATCTCCATCCGGACTTCCATGTTATGCTGTTCTTGGTGTTCCATTCTCAATCTGATAGCTCTCAATCTGTTAGCAGCTCTAGTACCGTATCTGTGATGAGGAGTCAGCTTGACGGATCAACAGACAACTGAGGAAAGAAACAACCGGGATAAGTTCCCACACAACTCGGATGAACACAAGAATATGCGAGGATGCAATGATATGCTATGTTCACTTCCATTTTCAGAAAAATAACTTGATTATCGCAAACATGGTCAACATCGAGAATACGGTCATGAAAAATCCTGACAAAAAGGAATATTTACTTTTTTCTAACATTTGCAATAATCGAAATTGTCTTCCTTGAAAAATGGTTGTGAAGCTGATCATGATGAATATGTAGATGCAACAACCACAAACAAGATCACGCAAAGCACACAGGTTCAAAGGTTCGAATCACGAGCATGGAGTCAAGGGATAAGAACCAACAACCCACAAAGGCATGTACTAAGGTTTGTCTTCATTGTACCTGCAAAAAAACCAAAAGGGTGCTAACAGAGGTTCCCAAAGTTAACAACCATCTTTAGAATATCATCGGTACGTTGGATTACTCCCCAACCAATAGCATTCTTAAAATAGACCTCGTCCGAGTGTAGTATCGCGTGACAACCACCTTAAGTTTACACTTAGATAATTTCCGCACTACGTTCCTAAATTGGCTTAGATTGGTTAAGGGTTCTACGGTCCTCAGCATGATCCGCTCAAGGTCGGAAAATAATGCCACGTACGATTACTCGTCATGAAATTAATAATCCAAGAGAGCCTAACCGAGTGGAGATTATCAAATTGATATCGCTTTGGACTACTCCATCGCGTATCGCTTCGAATATCGCCGTCCTATCATAAGTTCCACTCAGATCCGGGTTAGAATCTATCTCACAAAGAATCACCAAAACCGAAACAGAACAACCAGGTAACAAACAAATCAAACTAAAGCAGTAAACAAATCAAAGTAGGCCGAGTCCACTTAGAGATCGACTCCCCAGCAGAGTCGCCACTTTTCTGTAGCGGTAAAATCATGAGTGTAAGTTATTGATTAACTTAACTCAAGGTAAACAGAGTCGCCACCGCGCTTTTATTTTATTCCAAATGGAAAAGGGAAAAAGAGCGAATAAAACCTAATGAATCTCAAAGCAAAAGCTAAAAGAATCAAACAGAGAACGGGTAAGGGGATAGGTTACAAATTGGGAAGGTTTTACGCACCCAAAATGTCCTTGGTACTCCACGGGAGCCCTTTGAAATATTTACTGCTTTTTTGGTTTGAAATGGTTTGCTTGAAAAAAGATTGAAGAGATGAGAAGAGGAATGTTTTTTAAGATTTTTGTGTTTGAAGAGGTTTAACGCCTCATGCCTACGTACCCACAAAGTGCAATGCGAGATCAAAACCTAGTAGTTCGTGGTACAAAATGTGAAAAGAAGCAATGAGTTGAATTGATTTTAAAATGTAAAGATAAGTCGTCATCCTTTAGCGAATAATTCCGCTAGAAAGAATGAGTCATATCTAAACATGAAAAATAGTTAAAAAGGAAACGTGCATGAGGGCAAAAAAACAATTGAATGAGTTTTGAATGTTTTAAAGTCTTTTTGAAAAATGAAGTTTCAATATGCTTATGTGGTTTAGCATTTATTAAGAAATGAAGTGAAAAGGTAAAACCGCTTGACCTAAGTCAAGGTTTGATTGCGAAAATGTTTGAAGTTTGAAAACAAAGAAGATTTGAAAATAGGGAGAAGATTTGAAAATTTAAGAGGTGTGAGGAGATGAAGTGACTATCCTAAGACTTGAATGTAAAAGTTAAAGGGAGAACGATCAAACCGTGTGGTGAACATTCTTTGAAACAATCGGATTTCCATCTTCATAAACAAGTGAACTCAATCGGAGCCAAAGTCTTCAATCCATAACAACTCAAGAAAAGGGATAGATCCTAAAATCTAAGTCCAAACTCCAAGTCCAATGTTAAGGATAGTAGCCATAGTCCGAAATTAAAGTCACCAATCTTTTAGATGTTTAATCCGTTATTAGTGTTTTGGTGTCCAAATGGACAAAGAAAAAATCACAAGCATAACAATATAAACATAAACAATATGATGAATGATATATTATAATAAAAGCATAATAAAAGAGATAAGTGTCGCTCCCGATAAATGGGAATGGCCCAAATAAAGGTACAGACGCGAACGGTCGGCGAAAGGGACAATGAGAACACACAGCCGTGAACTCACTGGAGATGAATAGAGTCTCCAGCTAGGCATTTTTATCCCGAAGGAAAGGTAATGCTGCATAGACCTAGAAAGATATGGACAAGACGGTTGCGAACCAGAGAGACTGAGAAAGGGGGTTGGTTACAACCTAGGAAGGTATTAGCACCCAGATTGTCCGCCGTACTCGACGGGATCCACGCTTAAAAGATTTGTGTTTTAAAGGGGTAGTGTCAGTGCAATTTGTGTATAAAGAGCTGGAAAAGGATGTACAGGTGTCAGTGTAAAAGAAATGTGAAGTGTGTACAGTGTCAGTGTAAGAACAAGAGTGAGATGCTCAGGATCATGAGGATAAAAGAATGAGGCTAGAAAGAGGGGGAATATACAGAGACTTTTGTTCGATAACTGTTAAGTTATGCCTACGTATCCTCTCGTGCAATGAGGAAGTCAGAACACCGTAGTTCGACCCAAAGAGACTGAAAAATGAATTGACTTGTGAACTTCTTACTTGTCTATGCTCAAGTGTATGATCTGTCTGGCACAGATGCAAACTGTCTTGCATTAGACGGAAGAAGCAAGTTCTCGTTTATGAGTGAATAAGATGAGAAAAGAATCCCGGAGGAGACGATTATTGTTTGTTTTTGAGTTTTCAGTCTTTTATTGCTTTTTGAAGTTTGTCATAAGTTAATGAGCTTAAGCCTAAACCAATGGATTTAGTAAACCCATCACATCTTCCCTCTGATTAGGGGTAATGAGAATACCTTAAGTGTGAAGTCAGCTTCTCACACTTAAACACCTTTGGTGTAGGGTTAAGATCATTAACCTACTTGTGATTAATTAGATGTTTTTGTGGTTTTTGTTTAGTGTTGAGTAATGAGGTTAAGCCATAATCAGGGATTAAACAGACTCATTACACCATCCTAAGAGAAGGATAATAGATGAGAATGTTTAAGCTGAGGAAAACTCCTCAACTTAATCCATGATTAGGGATTAAACTCATGACAAAACAAGCCTTTGATTAAGTGGATTTTATTTAATGATATGATGATGAAGTGATTTTTAGGGTTTGTAAGACAACTTGAGGGGGACTTGTCCATTAACACTAGGGTTAGTCCTTCTTAACCAATTAAGGAAGAATTAGAACCCTAATGCAAGGCCCAAGTTACAAGTGTGATGTCTTGATGATTATTAAATGAATTGATTAGAGGAGTTAAACACATTAAGGGTTTAACACTTAGGATTAAATTTATACACTCCATCCTAAGAGAAGGATGCAGGCATAAGCTTAATCACAAAGCCTTAAAGCCTTTAGGGTTTAGTCCCTGATTATGAGATGGGAAGAGAAGACTCAAAAGAGACACAAAGGTAAAACTAAGAGGGAAGACTAATAAAAACCCTAATTATTGTCATGCTTGGTTGTTCCTAAGGTTTGTGAGGTTTACAAGAGAAATCTTCAATGGAACCACCAGGAAGCAGATGAAAGGATCAAGAGAAGCAAAGTAACTTGCTTCATTTAAGAAGTCAAGTCACTTGAAGAAAGAAAGTGAGAAGAAGAAGAATGAGCAAGCCCAAACTCAAACACATACAAAAATGCAGCATGGATGCAAGAGAGATGAAGAGAAAAGTTATGAGAAGTGAAGGCAAATTCACTTCTCAAAGCCACTTACCACCTGAAAAGTTAGAAAAGAAAATGCAATGCAATGCAAAATGAGATGAAATGACATGATGCAAACCAAAACCAGAAGCATATATGTGATGTTAATGATGCTATGAGATGCTACAAACCAGAAACAAAACATGGGGATGATCATGCAAGCTTATGAATGCAAATGGAGCAAGTTAAGAACCAAGAACACACATGAAAAGTTATGAGATGCATATGGCATACAACATGACAAATGCAAGATGCAATGACCAAACATGCTTTCAATATGTCTTATGATGTTCAATGAATCAAATGGATGCATGGAATGGCATGGCAAGTCATGTTATGCAAGAAAGTGCAAGATGGATGCATATGGAAGCCCAAATTAGGGTTTATGAACAATGCAACAAACAAAAACCAAAACCAGAAGCAAACAACATTATAAAAAATTGAAAATGCACTCAAAGGACCCCTAATCCTATACTAACCCACTGCCCAAAGGAGAGGTCTCAACTCTTAACCAATTTCAAGTTATGATTTTTACAAGATTTCTAGGGTTTTAGGGTTCCTAAACAAGAAAATTATCAAACAAATTGAAAATGAAAGATCAAATCATGGCCATTTAATCTCACAAACTACATGCTAAACACAATGCAATGCAAAAAGAATCAAAGTCCAACTCTTCATGGTTAGGCAGAAATGATTTTTTGAAGTTTGGATCAAAATAATGCATAAAAATGATTTTAATTCAATGAAAAATTCTCAAAATGCATCAAGATCAAAAAAAGAAATTTGGTTTGAAAGTTGGACAATTCTTCTAAATGTCTTAAAACATTTCATGAATTTTTTGGTGATTTTTAAACACCTAAAAGTATTTTTAATAAATTAATTTTCATTAATCAATTAAAAATAAACTTTTAAATATTTTAAAATACTTTTTAAATGCTAAAAATGAAAATAAAAATATTTTTGTGTTTTAAAAATTAGTGAAACTCTTGAGAAAAAGTTTCATAATTTTTAGACAATTTTTACTATTTTAAATAAATTATGCAAAACAATTATGAAATAAATGAATTAAACAAAGAAAAAGGGAAATTCAACTGAATGGAGGGCTGGGATAGCTTCTGGGTTTGAATGGGTTGACTGCGCGCGTCATCTGATGGCCCATATTCAAACTGACTTAAACTCAATTAATTAAATAAATAATAGTGATTAGGGTTAATGACATGATCTGGGCCCTTGAAACACGCGCAGGAAGCTTCATCCTACGTTCCAGATTCAAACCTACCCTTAAACCCTAATTAAGCATTAATGACTTTCAGGTCACCGGAGACGAGCTCCGGTCGTCTTCTCCGGTGACCTCCCTCCCTGAGAATTTCCAAAACCTTCCCTAGGTCATTTCTGGAGCTCTAAAGCTCCAGATTTGTTCCTCTCACTCTCTTAAACTCAACCCCACCCTCATTTCTCATTTATTTTCAGCCATGATCATGAATCAAAGCAAAGAACAAAAACGGCCAAAATTTCAGACAAGCAATACAACTTCATTTCTCAACCATTTTCAATAATTTTTAGTTCAGGGTGATCAGTGAAGCATACTTAATCAATTAGAAACAATAAAAAGAGGTTCTGGAAAAATGGAATGCCATAGCTACCTGATTCGAAGCTTTCAAAATAGGAGCTTCTGGGCCAGTTTCTTGCTTCTAAACAACTCCAATGACCTCTCCAAAGTGTTTGTCAGGCTTGCTTGAAGTTTATTTGGGCTGATTGAAGAGTTTGCCTGAGTTTTGTTCAAGATGGTGTAAGAATCGTGTTTCTGATTCTTTGAGCTTTGGGATGTTTTGAGGGGTGCTTAGTGACCAGGGAGGGATGTTGAAAAGGTTTATGAAGTTTGCTTATGTGTTTGTGAGCTGTGGAGAGAGATTCGAAGGGTTTTTCTCTATGGAGTGAAAATGGTGAAGTGATGCTATTGTGTGTTTCAGGCTTGCTGGCTATATGAAATGTCTTGCTCTTTGTTTGCATAAACAAATGGGATTGGTCAGAAGATGTGACCTGTGCTTTAGTGATAGGTGTAGCTACTTTTGCCAATATGTCAACTTCTTGTAAGAGAGGGCATGGGCAACTTCTAGCCAAGTACAAAGGGCTTGTCTGGCGCAGCATGGCATGAAGGAAAGGCTAGTGTGATTCAGCAGGCTAGGCACCAAGTGGGTGAAGTGTTATCATTGGTTTTGCAACTTGCTCTCTTTTGGTTCACATGAAATTTCCTTGTCCCACAAGCCATAAAACATGAGGAAACCTTGGTCCAATCTGAACTTTAGGACTTACATGATGCTTGTGTGATGGTTTGATGTCAATTAGAAGTCACAAGAATGCTTGGCACATGAAATTGCAAGCTTTCCTTTTGAGGCATAACTTGAAAATTAGTGATTTTTGCCAACTTTGACACACCATAACTTTTGATCCAAAATGAATTAGGTCATGTTCTTGTACTTTTTGAAAAGGGAAAAATGTATTCTACAACTTTCATGACCAAAGTTTTTTCATTTGAAGCATTTTTGGATCAAAAAGCAAGGCTCGAAAAATGGCATAAAATGACATATTCTTGAAAAGTCAACCATGCCCTAAAAAGTCAACTTTGCAAAAACTTCAAATTCTTGAATTTTGTGAACTTCAACCTTCTTCCATGATCAAATAAAGATCATATACACTCAAAATGATGAAGATCACCCCTTGGTTGGGTCATTGGGGGCCTCAGATACCCTGATTTTGCACTGACTTGTCTGAAAAGTCAACCCTTAATCAGATGACTTCCCCATGGAATTTCTTCATGAAAATTGATATGCATACTCCCTATACCATATAGAGACCAATGGAAACAAGAATGACCAAAAAATTTGTAGTTATGGCCTCTGAAACCAAAACCCTAATTTTAGGTCAACTGTGCAGTCAAACTTGGCTCTGCATCCACACCAATCCCAGTTCTTGTGATTCCTTTGCATTTTTGACTTTGAAAAGATGTAATAAGATATAAGAACACACATGAACCCCTTTGAAGTGATTGATGGCCCTTGGAGTGGCCCAGGAGGCTCTGGGATTGCTCAGATCACAAACCCTAGATGCAGATGACTTAGAAACTATGCAGTGAATCAAAAATGGGATATGAGGTGATATGATTGTGTTTATGCATATGAAATGATCACAAGCCATGGTGTGAAGGGGTGAGGGCAAATTTGGGGTTTTTACAACTGCCCCTATTCAAACATGAGTTAGCTGTGCAGGATGTAAGCGACGGCTTAGCAGGCAAACAAGATAACTTGTGGTTGAATACCAAAGACAATCCAAAATTTGCACTCACAGAATGAAGAAGAAAAGGGATATAGATTGTAAAGGAAAATAAAGTATATTGTAAAGTGTGGGCGACGGAGGACGACCGTCGAGCAGAGGACGACTGCTGGGTAAAGAGCAATGACGGGGACGGTCGACATGCTGGGAAAAGTGCGGAAAATAAAGCAATGACGGGGACGGCCGACATGCTGGGGATAAAAGAATTATGATGGGGACGGCCATCAAGATAAAGCTGTAAAATTCTCTGGGGATTAATGAAACATGACGGGGACGGCCATCAAGTTCATAAAGTAAAGTAAACAACGATGGGGACGGCCATCGGGTTAAAAGAAAAGGGACCACGACGGGGACGGCCATCGGGTTAAAGAATAAATGAAATAAACAGATGATGGGGTACGGCCATCAAAGGTGAAGGACGATCACCTAGCAGGGGAAGGCTGCTCTGTTGGGGAATAAAAGAATTATGATGGGGACGGCCATCAAAGGTGGAGGACGACCACCTGGCAGGGTACGGCTGCCGAAAATATCGCGACACAGGACGAATGCCGGATAAAAGGTCAACGATGGGGACGGCCATCGGACGAGCATGATGGAGGACGACCATCAAGAGGTGGAGGACGACCACCTAGCAGGGGACGGCTGCTCTCAGGGTTTATCATGACATAGGACGAATGCCAGATAACCAAAATCAACAATGGGGACGGCCATTGGATAAAATGATGAAGGACGATCATCAACGGGTGGAGGACGACCACCTAGCAGGGGACGGCTGCTAAAAGATATCAACGATGGGGACGGCCATCGGATGAGCATGACGGAGGACGACCATCAAGAGGTAGAGGACGACCACCTAGCAGGGTACGGCTGCTCTCAAAGTTTATCATGACACAGGACGAGTGTCAGATAATAAGAAAAGAAATGCTTACTTGGCGATCTACTGGGGATATAGTAAACACGGACGAGCGTTTACAACCAAGAAAGAAAGGGTATAAGTGTTTAGATGTTGTGTATAGATCAAAGATGCGGACGAGCATCCCTAAGACTATGATACGGACGAGTATCGGGTAGAAACAAATACTGGCGCGTGTTCAAAGATGATGATACGGATGAGTATCAACTGGTTAACAGAGAACACGGACGAGTGTTGAATCTGAGAGGATTCCTCTGGGGAATAGTAGACACAGACGAGTATCTACATTCAAGAAGACAGAAGTGTTTGACATGGTGTATGGATTAAAGATGCGGACGAGCATCCTTAAGACTATGATACGGACGAGTATCATGTAGAAACAAACGCTTGACGCATATTCTGAGATGATGGTACGGACGATTACCAACTGGTTAACAAAGAACACGGACGAGTGTTGAATCTGTGGGGATATGAATGGTATATACAAGATACGGACGAGTATCTGTATGAGTGTAACATGAGTAACGAGTATGAGTATTGTATAGATGAGTGTTTATCTGCTGGGGAGAGCGACACGGACGAGTGTCAAGAGAGAAAGGTATAATAATATCAACAAGTATATGGGTTGTAAAAGTGTAGGCGACTGCGCTGGGGAAATGACACGGACGGGTGTCAAGAAAGTGTATATATGTATATGTGAGTGCAAAGAGGATGTCTTTGGCTTTCTGCTGGGAGATATGACATGGACGGGTGTCAAGGAGTATCTGTAGTGCGGGTGATCTTGTTTGTAAAGAGCGTTCAGGTGACTTTACTGGGGAAGTGATGACACGGACGGGTGTCCAAAATGAGCATATACTGGTGTTTGTGATTGAGAGGCAGCTGTTTTTTTTTTGCTAGGGACTCTGGTGGGATTTTTTCTGTACGTTGATGAACTGTCATTATTCATAAGCGCTGATTCAAAACATGGCTTATGATTATGCTATGTGTTGGATTTTTGCCGTAATGCTCCGTGTTAGACGGAATGCTACGCTTTATGGGTGAATATGATGCAAATGCTATGATTATGCAAAGATACCCAACCGGGATTCAAAACCCGTTGCTGCGAAGATCTCTGGCCGATCTGCTTGAAATGGACATCCCAGCTGGGGGCGAGATCATTAGTAGATCCGATGAGATGTATCTGCTTGGGGATTTGGGTCATTGATAGACCTATCCTTATAAATGAGAGACCCAGCTGGGGTTTGTAGAAGCTTTCTTCACTCTGTTGTGATCTTCTATGCGCTGCTCTTCTGGATAGAGGCTGGAACTCTGTGGGGGAGATAGCTCTCTGACTTTTGTACTTGGCTGAGGATGAAATGGCAACTCGGCTGGGGAGAAAGAGAGGAATCACTGAAAGACCTCCCTAGAAGTTCTGTTACGGTAACTTCTTGACTCAGCAGGGGATATGGGCATCTTCGGTGATACCTGCCCATTCTGATGGGGATAAGTAATAAGTGGCCAAGTCAGCTGGGGGGAGTCATGAAAGGCAACTCAGCTGGGGAGAAAGCACTTCGGGTGCTAAAATTGAGTGTTGATTTGCCAGCTTGCTGGGATAAAGCTTTCATCCCCCAAGTTGCGTTCTGGATACCTGCAATCCTGAAAAAGATAGAGAAACGCACAAGATAATCCCGAGGTATCCTTTACTGGATTCCGTCATAGGAGTTTAGATACTTCTGAGAGTAAGCATATTTCCTGCAAGCATGTTTTTATTTGAAGATAAACATCTGTATCCTTATGCAATCAGTTTCTTCTTTTAAGACATCAGACATTTTTGCAAATAAAATGTACAAAACGAGACATGACTGAAAATCTGATTTTATTAATTCATATGCCCTGAATTGGCGAGATACAGTCAAAGGAACATATCCCCTGAAATGAGGAGATTGTTACAAATTGAGAAACAAAATGTTGGCAGTGTTGATGACGCTTTAAGGAGCTTCCTCTTCACTATGACCCGTATGACTTTTGACGTTCTTCTCATCTTGCTTTCTGAAGAATGTTGATTCTGGCTGAGGCTTGATCCTTTCAAGGTTCACCAAGTTGCAGGTGATACAGACGAATTCAGAATGCAGTTGTTCGCTTATTCCCTTATTTTGCATGGATCGCCCTTTCGGGTTTTCAATCCATCGGGATACCCATTTTTGCCTGAGCTGTCCAATGCGGCTTTTCAACTCAGCGGGTGTACATTTTTATCTATTTTCCCTTATTTTTGCCCGAGTCTTTTATTCTGTTTTTGACTCGCCGGGGTGCCCTATTTTTGCCTGGACTTACATTCTGTTTTTATGTCCAGCGGGTCATTTTATGCGAAGTATTTTTTAACTGCATCTGAATTCACAGGGGACGGGAAATCCTCACCGTCCATGGTGCTGAGCATCAGTGCTCCACCAGAGAAAACTTTCTTTACCACGAATGGTCCTTCATAGTTTGGAGTCCACTTGCCCCTGTGGTCTGTATGAGGAGGGAGGATTCTTTTCAGCACAAGATCTCCTACTTGGTACTCTCGGTGCCTGACTCTCTGATCGAAGGCTTTCTTCATTCTCTTCTGATACAACTGCCCATGACAGATTGCAGCCAATCTCTTCTCTTCAATCAGGCTCAGTTGTTCGTATCGGGACCTAACCCATTCTGCTTCACTCAGTTTAACATCCATTAGTACCCGTAGAGAGGGTAATTCAACTTCAACAGGTAGGACTGCCTCCATACCATACACAAGTTGATACGGTGTTGCCCCAGTGGATGTCCTGATTGACGTGCGGTAACCATGCAAGGCAAATGGTAGCATTTCATGTCAGTCTTTGTAAGTGACTACCATCTTCTGCACAATCTTCTTGATATTCTTATTTGCTGCCTCAACAACGCCATTCATCTTTGGCCTGTAGGGAGAAGAATTGTGATGTTGGATCTTGAAGTCCCGGCACAGCTCTGCCATCATTTTGTTGTTTAGATTGGAACCATTGTCAGTAATGATTCGCTCGGGCACTCCGTATCGACAGATGATATCTCTCTTCAGAAATCTGGCTACCACTTGTCTTGTAACGTTTGCATATGAGGCTGCTTCAACCCACTTGGTGAAATAATCAATGGCAACCAGGATGAATCTGTGGCCGTTCGAAGCAGTTGGCTCAATCTTGCCAATCATATCAATGCCCCACATGGCAAAGGGGCATGGTGAAGACATGATGTTCAAGGGATTGGGAGGCACATGCACCTTATCTGCGTAGATCTGGCATTTGTGGCATTTTCTGGCGTAGGCACAACAGTCAGCATCCATTGTGATCCAGTAATAACCTGATCTTAACAATTTCTTAGCCATGGCATGCCCTCCTGCGTGGGTACCAAAGGATCCTTCGTGCACTTCATGCATCAACAAGTCTGCTTCTGTCTTATCAACACATCTGAGGAGTACCATATCAAAGTTCCTTTTGTATAAAGACCCATCAGTGTTCAGAAAGAAACTACCAGCGAGCCTTCTCAAAGTCTTCTTATCATTGGAAGATGCCCCAGGTGGGTATGTTTGGTCCTCCAAGAAGCACTTAATGTCGTGGAACCAAGGCTTATCATCTTTAACAACATCTGCTGCGAACACATATGCTGGTCTGTCAAGCCTGGACACTGAGATCTGAGGTACGAAGTTGGCAGTCTGAACTTTGATCATGGACGAAATGGTAGCCAGAGCATCTGCAAACTGATTCTCGTCCCGAGGGATATACTCAAGCTTGACTGTTGTAAAGAAAGTCAATAACCTCCTTGTATAATCCCTGTAAGGTATCAGATGATCCTGGTGGGTGTACCATTTGCCGTTGGTTTGATTGACTACCAAAGCTGAATCTCCGAATACGGTCAATGTTTTGATCCTGAGGTCAATGGCTTCCTCAAGACCCATAATGCAAGCTTCATATTCAGCTTCGTTGTTAGTGCAGTCAAAGGTGAGTTTTGCCGAGAAAGGCATGTGAACTCCTTTAGGTGTAATGAGTACTGCACCAACACCACGACCATTCATGTTAACAGCCCCATCAAACATCATAGTCCATTCTTCTTCCGGGTCAGGCCCTTCAGTGTGAATAGGCTCTTCATGATCTTTTGCTTTTATGAACATGATGTCTTCATCAGGGAAGTCAAATCTCATAGGCTGATAATCATCAATAGGTTGCTCAGCAAGATATTCAGACAATACACTGCCCTTGATGGCTTTCTGAGATGTATACTGGATGTCGTATTCTGTGAGAATCATCTGCCATCGTGCAACCCGTCCGGTAAGAGCTGGCTTCTCGAAAATGTATTTGACTGGGTCCATTTTTGAGATCAACAAAGTAGTGTGGGTCAACATATATTGTCTCAGTCGGCGAGCAACCCACGCTAAAGCACAACAAGTTTTCTCGAGCAGTGAATAACGTTGTTCACAGTCGGTAAACTTTTTGCTTAGGTAGTATATTGCATACTCTTTTCGACCAGACTCGTCATGCTGGCCCAGCACACACCCCATTGACTCTTCTAATACTGTCAAGTACATTATCAGAGGTCTTCCTTGAACTGGAGGCATAAGGATTGGAGGTTCTTGTAAGTATTCTTTGATCTTGTCAAAAGCCCTTTGGCAGTCTTCGTTCCACCTGACCGTCTGTTCTTTTCTCAGTAGTTTGAACAAGGGTTCACAAGTTGCTGTAAGGTGAGATATGAACCGTGAGATGTAGTTCAATCGATCTAAGAACCCTCGAACTTCTTTCTCTGTTTTTGGTGCAGGCATCTCTTGGATGGCTTTGACTTTATCAGGGTCAACTTCAATCCCTTTCTCGCTTACAATAAAACCCAGCAGCTTACCAGATCGCACCCCGAATGTGCATTTGTTGGGGTTCAACTTCAATTGGTATTTCCTCAGACGCTTGAACAATTTCAGCAGATTTACCAGGTGATCTTCCTCTGTGAGGGACTTGGCAATCATGTCATCCACATAACATTCTATTTCTTTATGAATCATATCGTGGAATAATGTTACCATAGCCCGTTGATATGTTGCACCAGCATTCTTCAGTTCGAATGGCATCACTTTGTAACAGAACGTGCCCCAGGGTGTGATGAAGGTTGTCTTCTCCATGTCTTCAGGTGACATTTTGATCTGATTATATCCTGAAAATCCGTCCATGAAGGAGAATACCGAGAACTGAGTCGTATTATCCACCAATACATCAATGTGAGGTAAAGGGAAATCATCTTTCGGGCTGGCTCTGTTCAGATCCCGGTAGTCAACACACATCCTTACTTTACCGTCTTTCTTAGGCACAGGTACTATATTAGCAACCCACGGTGGATAGCTAGTTACAGCAAGGAACCCGGCGTCCCACTGCTTCTGTACCTCTTCTTTGATTTTCATTGCCATATCTGGACGAGTACGGCGCAGTTTCTGTTTGACTGGCGGGCATTCTTCTCTCAAAGGCAGCTTGTGCACAACAATATCGGTATCCAACCCTAGCATATCTTGATAAGACCAAGCGAACACGTCCACATATTCTTGAAGCAGGTCAATCAGTTGTCTCTTCACTGAGTCTTGCAGGCAGGCCCCGATTTTAACTTCCCTCATGTCTTCATCTGTACCAAGATTGATCACTTCAACCTCCTCCTGGTGAGGAGTAATAACCTTTTCCTCTTGCCTTAATAACCTGGCTAGCTCTTCAGGAAGCTCATATTCTTCTTCAACCCCTTCATCAGCTTGATTGATTGGATTGTCAAAGTCATACGAAGCCATAGCCGTGCTGTTGTCGGTGCTGTCTGGAAGGCACACTCTGCAAGGGTTCAGTTTGTTCATTTTAGTGATTTGATTTTAATCTTGTTTTAGAAAAAAGTGAAATAAAGTTGTCATTTTGAAAACAATGCCATTTATTTTTTGTACAAAAAGAAAAATGGAAAAACAGTGAGCGGAAAAGAAAAAAGACTCATTTGCAAAGAGATGTCCGATATTTCATTGATTAATCTTGTTTGCACAAAAAGTACAAATGGCCCGATTACAAAATGAGTCTTGTCATCTTGGGCAAGATGCAAGACTTTGATGCATGCTATAAAAAATACAGGAAATAATAATTACTCTGCATGAGTAACTCTTATAATTTCCTGGGAAGACCAATTTGAGATACTGCTCCCCGGGATCTTTGGACGAATCCAGCTTTCCAGGTTGCGTTCTTCTTCCAGCTCGTCTTCCAGATAGTTGACAGCATCAGGGGTGAGCATCCCCCCACTCACAAAGTTGGGCTCTTTCGCAGCCTCTGCTTGATCTTGTTGAGTTGGTTTGTAACCCAACCCAAATCTATCCTCTTTCTTCTCCACCGATAGCAGTTTGCCCCAGCCTTGGGCGTTTCCTCCCTCAACAACCTTCCGGGCTTGTTGGTATGATGATATTGAAGTACCAGGCACAGCAGATGTTTCATTGACATTCAAAGCTTCAAAACCCTGGCTCATTGTTTCATGGATCTCCCCATCCATCTCAATATACTTATAGGTAGCCAGGTGGCTGACAAAAATATCCTCCTCTCCACAGATTGTAACGATTTGACCCTCCCACTCATATTTTAACTTCTGGTGAAGGGTTGAGGTCACGGCGCCAACGGCGTGAATCCATGGCCTACCCAATAGACAGCTGTAGGCAGGCTGTATATCCATCACGTAGAAGGTCGTTTTGAAGGTCTGCGGGCCAATCGTTATGGGCAACTCGATCTCTCCCAGAACCGATCTTTTCGAACCATCAAAGGCTCTCACCACCAGGTTGCTGGGTCTCAACGCCAATCCATCATATTCTAGCTTCACCAAGGCCTTTTTAGGTAAGACATTGAGGGATGACCCCGTGTCCACCAGCACATGGGAAAGGACTGCACCTTTAAATTCCATGGTTATGTGCAAGGCTTTGTTATGGTTGCGGCCTTCCGTTGTCAAATCAGTATTGGTGAACCCTAGTCCGTGACTAGCATTAACATTTCCAACTACAGCTTCTAGCTGATTGACAGTGATCTCTTCAGGCACGTAAGCTGCGTGCAAGACTTTGAGTAGTGCATTCCGATGGGCTTCGGAGCACATAAGCAATGATAGGATTGAGATCTTGGAAGGCGTCTGATGAAGCTGATCCACTATTTTGTAATCACTTTTCTTGATGATTCGCATGAACTCATCAACCTCTTGGTCAAAGGGTATTTTCAAGGCTTCTTTAACGGTCTGCTCTTCCTGCACCAAGCTTTTTCCTTTTGCTTTAGCAGCAGCTTCTGCTTCGGCAGTGGGTCTCTGAATTTGTGGAGCGAAAAGACGTCCGCTTCGAGTGAAGCCTCCGCCTCCTCCCACATTGTCAATTTGTGGTGCAGGGGTTGATGATTCAAAAGTGATTCTTTGTCCTTCGCAGTACAGGTCAGAGCCGTAATGCCACGGGATGGCATTACTGCTTTCATAAGGTACTGGTCCAGGCACCGTGATAATGACTGGACTGATTACGGCTGCTGAAGGGATTGTGATAGTTTGCGGATCATAATAAATTGTGACCGGTGCTCTGATGGGAGCAGCACTTTCTGAGTTGTAGACAGAGTTGTTTTCAGGATCATAAAATATTGTGACAGTTGAGACATCTTCATGATTTGTTGCTGGTGTTGTAGGAGACATTGGTGGAAGGATGGATGTTGTTGTTGTAGGAGTTTCAAAATGAAGTGGTGCTGGAGTTGTAGAAGAAAAATTTGTTGATACCTGATCAGTTGAGATAATAGATGAAGTACTTGTTGATGAAGCCGAAGAATTGTCAGGAACAATGGTTGTTGCAGTTGTAGGAGGTTCTGGAGTTGTTGCTGATGAGATTGCTGGATTTGTAGGAAATGATGTGGTGATCTGAAGTTGGCCACTCTGAATAAGACCATTTATGCCATTCCTCAGGTTATCGCACCCATTTACTGAGATATTGCAGTAGGCACACCCTAATTCACACCCCGGGAACATCTGACATTCGAGGAGTTGAGCCTTGATTTCTACCAACGGTGTCCGGATCTGACCCACACTGGTTATTAAATAAGACGGCTTGTCTTCTTCAATAGCGTTAATTCTGGGACCGCCGTGGTTTGGCATCAGATTTTTGTTGACATTGGGCGGTGGTGCGAAGTTCATAGCTTTTGAGTCCACCAGGTCTTGTACCTTCATGTGCAGGGCTCTGCACTTTTCTGTACTGTGGCCAGGTGCATTTGAATGAAAAGCACATCTGGCGTTGGAGTCATAATTCCTAGGTAGACTGTTGGGATCTGGAGGCGCCAATGTCCTTAGCTCAACTAGGTTGAGTTTCAGGAGTTGTGGCAGCAATGTAGCATATGGCATAGGGATCGGATCGATTACCCTGTTGGCTTGAGAAGGCCTCTGTTGGAATGGCCTTTGCTGGTTATTGTTGTTGGTGTGGCTGTTGTTGTAATTTCTCGGAGGATATTGAGCTTGTTGATGGTACTGAGGTTGTTGATGATAGTTTTGTTGCGGAGGTTGATAAACTGGCTGAGGATGAGCTGGAGCGGGAATGGTGACTGCTGCCACTGATCTGTGAACATATTGGGGCCTGCCCCTGTTGGTGTGGATGGCATTGGTCTCGCCAGCTCTTCTTGGGCCCGCAAAAGGCTTTCTTGTACTACTGTCTGATGAAGGCCTCTGCCAGGTCCTTCCAGCATCTAATAGTTGCCCTTGTCAAGTGAGAGTACCATTCTCTTGACGCTCCAGTCAAGCTGTCCTCAAAATAGAACATCCAGAGCTTCTCATCCATAGTATAGGCCTTCAGCCTTCCCAGAAATGATTGCAAATGAGTCCGGGGGCATGAAGTCCCGTTGTATTTTTCAAAACAAGGAGGCTTGAAATTATGGGGAATCCTGACCCCGTCTACCAAGCCCATGTCCATGACATCGAAACCCAAAGAGTTTTGAGATTCTAAGGACCTCAATTTCTCAGCTATCTCATCCAACCTTCTATCATAAGCTTCTTCCCCAGCACCCATTACTGTGAACTGATCCTCCTGGGGGTCTTCTTGAAGTACCCTGGCTGCAGTGGCAGTCCCTTGAACATTTGCAGGGATGTTGACCTCAGGATGAAGATGGGGGCCAAATACAGGGGGGTTAACATGAGGTTGGACCCTTTCATTGTTGCTGGTGCCGGCAGTCCCTATATGTGGATCTTCTTGATTTTGCCTTTCCACCATGGCCCTCAATCTTTCCTGGCTCTGAGCCATGTTGTTCATCACTTCCATAAACTGAGTCATCTGGTTCCTCATTTCCAATCTTTCGTTCTCCATTTGATTTCTGACCTCAGTAAGGTCCTGCTGCATCTGATCCATTTGAATGCCCGGAAGGTTGTTACGGGTCGGATAACGGTGCGGACGGTTGAGGGGAAATACCCGGCGCCGAGCAATAGTTCCTGAACATCACAACAGAGTTAGTGGCAATAAATCAAAAACCTACAAAACAAACAAAAGGGTTAGCATGCAATGCAGTATGCTTATTTGCTTTCAAGGTATCCGGCTTGGCATTCAGTTTTGACCCTTCCAGACCCTTGAAGATGCTGTTGATGTTGCTTTTGAAGTGAAACTTGGATGGAACAAACTAATACATATATTACAAAAGCAAAATGGTACATAGTTTGTTTACAAATACAAGCCCTCTGAGGGGTCAAAATACATCACAGGAAAATAAAAGTACATGGAATGAAAGCAACAACAAACAAATGGTCACACACCAAGACCAAACTCATCCTCACGAACTTCCTTGAGAAGTGCTTCGGTCACAGGATCAGCCGGACGCTCCGTGAGATTCCTGATGAGGAGATTCCGGGTCGTAACAGCTGCCGTTAGTTTCTTGTGCTGGCTTTGGTCCTTTGACCTCTTCACTCCAGCTTTGATCTTTAGCTCTGATATCTCCTTCTGGGCTGCTGCCAGGGCTTCCTGCTGCACTTTTGCACTAGCTTCCAGTTGCTCCATCTTGTCTTGAACTCTCTTGTCCTCCAGAGTACGAGCCTCGGTGATCCTGACCCACCGGGCCTGACTCTCCTTCAGATACAAGTCTGTCCTTGCTCTCTGGAACTGGGCTTCCTTGCAAGCATTCTTCAGATTTTGTTCTCCCGCTTTAGACTTTTTGATATAATCCCCAGACTTCTCAATCTTAACCAGATGCTCCACTCTCAACTTCTCTAGCCTCTCAATCTCCATCCTGCCATCATTCCTCTCCCGGGGAGTCTTCTGCAAAGCCTGAGTTAACTTCTCATTTCTTTCCTTCAAGCCCTCAAACTCCTCCAAACTGATAGTGGCAGGGGGTGGTGCTGAAGATGTTTCAGGCATATCTTCTATGGTAAAGGGCATCCCAGAGAATTGAGCCCTGGCACGGGACCATTCATAATATTGTGCTGATGCCACATTGCTGCACTTCCCCAAAATGGTCATTCCCTTGGTTTGAACATTATCCCAGGCCCAAGCAGCCTGCCTAACAATAGCCAGATTAGGCTTGTTTTCACAATAAAGAGTCTCAACCAAATCCTGTGCCTTAGGAGTGTGGACCAGTGCATAGCCCAGTTGTCTTTTGAACAGCAGAGGGTTGTAATTGATACTACCCTTAACCCCTATTAGGGGCACATTGGGAAAATGCCCACAGCTGGTGATGATATCCCTGCCTTTGGTGCTTTGAGTGCACCACCTGATATCTGCTGAAGTTAGAGCAGTGAGTCTCTTAGCCCAGTTTCTCTGCTGATGAGGATTCAAAAATGCATCTGTCCTGGGTAGATGCCTGAGAAGCCAAGTGTGGAACAATGGAGCACAACACCTCACTAATCTTCCCCTCTGCTTTTCATTCCTCTGATGCACTGAGTAGTAGAGATCCCCCAATAAAGTGGGCACTGGGTTCTTCAAGATGAAAAGATGGATTGCATTCTTGCTAATGAATCGAGGCTCATCTGCAAACAACACAATTCCATATATGCTCAAGGCCAATAAAGCACAGACAGCCTTCCACTCTCCTAAAGAAGCTTTCAGGGTAGCTTGAGAGATCAAGAAATCCAGATGAAAGCCAGGGATTCCGGCTTTAGAAGTCATATGCTGCTCAATCAGAACAGGTTCCAGATGCAAAGCCTTTGCTACTTCTCCATTACCAGGAAAGACCATCTCAGGGTTGAAAGGGACTCCACCTCTGATAGGTATACCAATTAATGATGAGTATTCTTCCAATAAGGGGCCCAGCTGAAAGTCTTGAAAAGTAAAACACCTCAAAGGGGGATCATAAAACTGAATGCAGGTGTGAATCAGGCTTCTCTGTGAAGGGTCCAGATCCATAACCACATCAAGTATATCTCCATAGTGTTCCCTGAACAATGGTATATGGTCTGGAGTGATTAGGGTTCGAATCCTCCTGATGTCAGATAGCTCTGGCTGGAAGAAGTGATAGGTGATGTTGCTCTTTTTAGGAGCCATGATGCTGAAGGTGAGTAGAGACAAGTGCTGATGATAATACTGAAGAAATGGCCACTGATTGGCTGGTGCAGGTGATAGCTGAAGCAGATGCTGATGAAGATGGGTCAATGCTGAAGATGGGGTCAAAACCAAAACCAAAGATGAAAGTGGATACCCTGAAACACAAATAAGCAAATGTCAATATGATGCAATGAGTATGTATGCAAATGATATGCAAGGGTTTGTGACTGAGCTGGATCTGATCAAAAACTCTGATATAGGTCCAAGTATGTTCAAGAATTCCAGATGGAGGTCTATAAATCCGGTAACCAAGGTGGGGGACTCAAATAAAGAGCCACATGTCCAGGGTTTAGAGTCACAAGAACTGTTCCAACATGGAGTATTCTTAATCAAGTCAAAGTAACAGGGTATTCTGAGGTCAAGGCACCTGCAAACCTGTAAACAGCCTAACCCCCTCACAGGTGGTGTTCTAAAACAAGGATCCTCAGACTTGGATCAGTTATGAGAAGTGTAAACACTTCTAACCCGGAGGTACAGTGTTTACAATAACCATAAAAGTTCCTCCTCTAATTCACCTCAGTTTCTGAAGGTCAATACTAAAAGGTCATCCAGACTTAGCAGGCTTCCCAGATAGCCCTAGTATTGCAGGAGATCTGCAACACAGAGTTCTCAAGAAGAAACCCATATCTGAACCGTGTTTCATATTCCCGCACCAGACCGAGATGGAATGGGAAAGAATATGATTCACTCTAGCCTAGGTGTCACTCAGGTCCCAGGTATAGGACCTTAACTCTCAATGGAACACCCACCCACCAAAGCAAACAACAGATCCAGCCAGCAGCACAGTATGACAATATGATAATATATGCATAAAGCTATAAGAAAGCAATAAACAAAACTGTACAAAATAAATACAAATACACAAACACAAATAAGCACATAACACCCCAGTAAACACAAATCAAACAAGCGCTAGGAGGAACCCACAAAAAGAACCAGAAGCCCTGGTTGCAGTATAAGGGTCCCCAGCAGAGTCGCCAAGCTGTCGCTCCCGATAAATGGGAATGGCCCAAATAAAGGTACAGACGCGAACGGTCGGCGAAAGGGACAATGAGAACACACAGCCGTGAACTCACTGGAGATGAATAGAGTCGCCAGCTAGGCATTTTTATCCCGGAGGAAAGGTAATGTTGCATAGACCTAGAAAGATATGGACAAGACGGTTGCGAACCAGAGAGACTGAGAAAGGGGGTTGGTTACAACCTAGGAAGGTATTAGCACCCAGATTGTCCGCCGTACTCGACGGGATCCACGCTTAAAATATTTGTGTTTTAAAGGGGTAGTGTCAGTGCAATTTGTGTATAAAGAGCTGGAAAAGGATGTACAGGTGTCAGTGTAAAAGAAATGTGAAGTGTGTACAGTGTCAGTGTAAGAACAAGAGTGAGATGCTCAGGATCATGAGGATAAAAGAATGAGGCTAGAAAGAGGGGGAATATACAGAGACTTTTGTTCGATAACTGTTAAGTTATGCCTACGTATCCTCTCGTGCAATGAGGAAGTCAGAACACCGTAGTTCGACCCAAAGAGACTGAAAAATGAATTGACTTGTGAACTGCTTACTTGTCTATGCTCAAGTGTATGATCTGTCTGGCACAGATGCAAACTGTCTTGCATTAGACGGAAGAAGCAAGTTCTCGTTTATGAGTGAATAAGATGAGAAAAGAATCCCGGAGGAGACGATTATTGTTTGTTTTTGAGTTTTCAGTCTTTTATTGCTTTTTGAAGTTTGTCATAAGTTAATGAGCTTAAGCCTAAACCAATGGATTTAGTAAACCCATCACATCTTCCCTCTGATTAGGGGTAATGAGAATACCTTAAGTGTGAAGTCAGCTTCTCACACTTAAACACCTTTGGTGTAGGGTTAAGATCATTAACCTACTTGTGATTAATTAGATGTTTTTGTGGTTTTTGTTTAGTGTTGAGTAATGAGGTTAAGCCATAATCAGGGATTAAACAGACTCATTACACCATCCTAAGAGAAGGATAATAGATGAGAATGTTTAAGCTGAGGAAAACTCCTCAACTTAATCCATGATTAGGGATTAAACTCATGACAAAACAAGCCTTTGATTAAGTGGATTTTATTTAATGATATGATGATGAAGTGATTTTTAGGGTTTGTAAGACAACTTGAGGGGGACTTGTCCATTAACACTAGGGTTAGTCCTTCTTAACCAATTAAGGAAGAATTAGAACCCTAATGCAAGGCCCAAGTTACAAGTGTGATGTCTTGATGATTATTAAATGAATTGATTAGAGGAGTTAAACACATTAAGGGTTTAACACTTAGGATTAAAGTTATACACTCCATCCTAAGAGAAGGATGCAGGCATAAGCTTAATCACAAAGCCTTAAAGCCTTTAGGGTTTAGTCCCTGATTATGAGATGGGAAGAGAAGACTCAAAAGAGACACAAAGGTAAAACTAAGAGGGGAGACTAATCAAAACCCTAATTATTGTCATGCTTGGTTGTTCCTAAGGTTTGTGAGGTTTACAAGAGAAATCTTCAATGGAACCACCAGGAAGCAGATGAAAGGATCAAGAGAAGCAAAGTAACTTGCTTCATTTAAGAAGTCAAGTCACTTGAAGAAAGAAAGTGAGAAGAAGAAGAATGAGCAAGCCCAAACTCAAACACATACAAAAATGCAGCATGGATGCAAGAGAGATGGATAGAAAAGTTATGAGAAGTGAAGGCAAATTCACTTCTCAAAGCCACTTACCACCTGAAAAGTTAGAAAAGAAAATGCAATGCAATGCAAAATGAGATGAAATGACATGATGCAAACCAAAACCAGAAGCATATATGTGATTTTAATGATGCTATGAGATGCTACAAACCAGAAACAAAACATGGGGATGATCATGCAAGCTTATGAATGCAAATGGAGCAAGTTAAGAACCAAGAACACACATGAAAAGTTATGAGATGCATATGGCATACAACATGACAAATGCAAGATGCAATGACCAAACATGCTTTCAATATGTCTTATGATGTTCAATGAATCAAATGGATGCATGGAATGGCATGGCAAGTCATGTTATGCAAGAAAGTGCAAGATGGATGCATATGGAAGCCCAAATTAGGGTTTATGAACAATGCAACAAACAAAAACCAAAACCAGAAGCAAACAACATTATAAAAAATTGAAAATGCACTCAAAGGACCCCTAATCCTATACTAACCCACTGCCCAAAGGAGAGGTCTCAACTCTTAACCAATTTCAAGTTATGATTTTTACAAGATTTCTAGGGTTTTAGGGTTCCTAAACAAGAAAATTATCAAACAAATTGAAAATGAAAGATCAAATCATGGCCATTTAATCTCACAAACTACATGCTAAACACAATGCAATGCAAAAAGAATCAAAGTCCAACTCTTCATGGTTAGGCAGAAATGATTTTTTGAAGTTTGGATCAAAATAATGCATAAAAATGATTTTAATTCAATGAAAAATTCTCAAAATGCATCAAGATCAAAAAAAGAAATTTGGTTTGAAAGTTGGACAATTCTTCTAAATGTCTTAAAACATTTCATGAATTTTTTGGTGATTTTTAAACACCTAAAAGTATTTTTAATAAATTAATTTTCATTAATCAATTAAAAATAAACTTTTAAATATTTTAAAATACTTTTTAAATGCTAAAAATGAAAATAAAAATATTTTTGTGTTTTAAAAATTAGTGAAACTCTTGAGAAAAAGTTTCATAATTTTTAGACAATTTTTACTATTTTAAATAAATTATGCAAAACAATTATGAAATAAATGAATTAAACAAAGAAAAAGGGAAAGTCAACTGAATGGAGGGCTGGGATAGCTTCTGGGTTTGAATGGGTTGACTGCGCGCGTCATCTGATGGCCCATATTCAAACTGACTTAAACTCAATTAATTAAATAAATAATAGTGATTAGGGTTAATGACATGATCTGGGCCCTTGAAACACGCGCGGGAAGCTTCATCCTACGTTCCAGATTCAAACCTACCCTTAAACCCTAATTAAGCATTAATGACTTTCAGGTCACCGGAGACGAGCTCCGGTCGTCTTCTTCGGTGACCTCCCTCCCTGAGAATTTCCAAAACCTTCCCTAGGTCATTTCTGGAGCTCTAAAGCTCCAGATTTGTTCCTCTCACTCTCTTAAACTCAACCCCACCCTCATTTCTCATTTATTTTCAGCCATGATCATGAATCGAAGCAAAGAACAAAAACGGACAAAATTTTAGACAAGCAATACAACTTCATTTCTCAACCATTTTCAATAATTTTTAGTTCAAGGTGATCAGTGAAGCATACTTAATCAATTAGAAACAATAAAAAGAGGTTCTGGAAAAATGGAATGCCATAGCTACCTGATTCGAAGCTTTCAAAATAGGAGCTTCTGGGCCAGTTTCTTGCTTCTAAACAACTCCAATGACCTCTCCAAAGTGTTTGCCAGGCTTGCTTGAAGTTTATTTGGGCTGATTGAAGAGTTTGCCTGAGTTCTGTTCAAGATGGTGTAAGAATCGTGTTTCTGATTCTTTGAGCTTTGGGATGTTTTGAGGGGTGCTTAGTGACCAGGGAGGGATGTTGAAAAGGTTTATGAAGTTTGCTTATGTGTTTGTGAGCTGTGGAGAGAGATTCGAAGGGTTTTGCTCTATGGAGTGAAAATGGTGAAGTGATGCTATTGTGTGTTTCAGGCTTGCTGGCTATATGAAATGTCTTGCTCTTTGTTTGCATAAACAAATGGGATTGGTCAGAAGATGTGACCTGTGCTTTAGTGATAGGTGTAGCTACTTTTGCCAATATGTCAACTTCTTGTAAGAGAGGGCATGGGCAACTTCTAGCCAAGTACAAAGGGCTTGTCTGGCGCAGCATGGCATGAAGGAAAGGCTAGTGTGATTCAGCAGGCTAGGCACCAAGTGGGTGAAGTGTTATCATTGGTTTTGCAACTTGCTCTCTTTTGGTTCACATGAAATTTCCTTGTCCCACAAGCCATAAAACATGAGGAAACCTTGGTCCAATCTGAACTTTAGGACTTACATGATGCTTGTGTGATGGTTTGATGTCAATTAGAAGTCACAAGAATGCTTGGCACATGAAATTGCAAGCTTTCCTTTTGAGGCATAACTTGAAAATTAGTGATTTTTGCCAACTTTGACACACCATAACTTTTGATCCAAAATGAATTAGGTCATGTTCTTGTACTTTTTGAAAATGGAAAAATGTATTCTACAACTTTCATGACCAAAGTTTTTTCATTTGAAGCATTTTTGGATCAAAAAGCAAGGCTCGAAAAATGGCATAAAATGACATATTCTTGAAAAGTCAACCATGCCCTAAAAAGTCAACTTTGCAAAAACTTCAAATTCTTGAATTTTGTGAACTTCAACCTTCTTCCATGATCAAATAAAGATCATATACACTCAAAATGATGAAGATCACCCCTTGGTTGGGTCATTGGGGGCCTCAGATACCCTGATTTTGCACTGACTTGTCTGAAAAGTCAACCCTTAATCAGATGACTTCCCCATGGAATTTCTTCATGAAAATTGATATGCATACTCCCTATACCATATAGAGACCAATGGAAACAAGAATGACCAAAAAATTTGGAGTTATGGCCTCTGAAACCAAAACCCTAATTTTAGGTCAACTGTGCAGTCAAACTTGGCTCTGCATCCACACCAATCCCAGTTCTTGTGATTCCTTTGCATTTTTGACTTTGAAAAGATGTAATAAGATATAAGAACACACATGAACCCCTTTGAAGTGATTGATGGCCCTTGGAGTGGCCCAGGAGGCTCTGGGATTGCTCAGATCACAAACCCTAGATGCAGATGACTTAGAAACTATGCAGTGAATCAAAAATGGGATATGAGGTGATATGATTGTGTTTATGCATATGAAATGATCACAAGCCATGGTGTGAAGGGGTGAGGGCAAATTTGGGGTGTTTACAATAAGGAGCGAGAGACTGAAATAAAGAGGATAAGGTGCGAGAGATTGAATTAAAATGTTAGTATATTAGTATTATTATAATATTTACATAGAAATGGTATGATGAACTTAATCAAACACAACCATAAAAAGATAACCAAAATCGAGGGAACCGGATCCAAATGGATCTTATTCCGAATCGGGACAAGTTTAGGTCTATGTTAAGCAATCGCCGAGTAATTTACGAAGTAATTACCCTACAAATGAGGCCGGCCACTACCAATTAAGGTGGAAAATATATGTGCTAATACATGTTAGAGAAATGATATGATGGATCATTCTCCGAAAACATGTCACACGAAAAGAAAGGTAATGGTCTAATCTTAATCGAGATTTCACATTGAATTATCGAAGGCAACCTATCACGATTCCAAAGTATGGAGAATGATCCAAATGATCATTCATCCATAGATTTGAAATAATGAAGATTAAACATCTTCGAAAAACCAATAATCGCGAATCGGAGATCTCATCGACCAAAAAGAAAAAATAAGATGAAATAAAGATGGATCTAAAATAGAATCCACTAAAAAAACAACCAAAAGAATTACAATCAAATTGAAGTAAAGAAAATCAAATAATAAGACACTAAATCCTTTTTTTAATATTTTTCTTAAAATGACCTTATACTTTGAAAATTAAAAGAGATTTATGAACAAAAATTATTTCTTAAAACAAATACAAAAACTAATTAGAAAAGGATTTTAAATATAAAAAAAAAAGAAAAAGAAAAAAGTGAAGGTGAGTGATGCGCATAGGGAATTGCTGGTATGAAAAGAAATGGATCGGATGGCTCAAGCCCTAAGCCCAAAACACATTGAGTTTTATTAAAAAAATAAATCAGTAAAAAAAATAAAAGAAAAAGGGATAAACGAAATTAAAAGAAGACGCAACATGTCTTCTTCTTCCTCTAAACGCCGCGGCACTGTTGCGAATCGAAATCAAACTTCACAAAATCTTTTATCATGGCCAAGCACAAATTCGAGAGAAATAATGAGATTAGCAAACGACCTTCATGAAATTCGGTCCACACTCATCACTACAATCTCCACCGATTGCGTTCAAATCACGATGTCGTTGCTTCCTTCTTCTCTTCGTAAACAAAATTACGCCGTTGTGTTGTTGTTCTTCTTCTCACTCTCGTTCGATTCTGAATTTCTCACGGATTCTCCCTTGTCATCACACCGAGCTGCTTTTGCTGTTATTGTTCGGATGTGAGGCGTTTGCGAAATGGAGGCGAGATTGAATTGTTGTTGCTACAAACTGTAGGTTTGTGTTTATGAGATGAATTTTTGAAGCTTTGATTTCAATTTGGCAGAACTTTTGGAGGGCTTTCAAAGCTTCCCAATTGAAGAGGGAAATGGTTAATTTATAGAGAATGAAGCTGAAGTTCACGATACATTTTGAATTGAAATTCTGCGTTTTGTTCATGAGGAACGCGTGTTCCATTTGAATTCTTTTCCTGCGTTTTGTGTCTAGATTGCACTGCGTTTTGGAATGAGTTGTTGATATCGTGTGCGCGTGAAGCTCGTGTATGTTTTCAGATGCGGAGCGGAGTCATTTTACTCAACTATTACCTGCGTTTGGCCCTTGCGTAATGTGATGCTCACGTGTGTTGTTGCTTGCGTTGATTTGTGAAGTTCGTGCGAAAGGCTTGTGAAACAACTGGCTTGGCTGCGGCTTGATGTTTGTTGGCGTGAAATTTGTACTTGTTCAGCTGCTGCGTTTGGCTTATGGCATTGAGTTTCAATCTGTTTTCTCACTGCGTTTTGCTTTTTCTCATGCTGCGTTTTGATGTATGAAGGTGTTGCGTACGGCGTGGTGTTGGCTTGGGCTTATGTTCTCGTGAAGCTGATGACAGAAGTGACTTTGGCTAGGAAAATTTGATGAGGTCACGTGGGATTTGGGAAAGGAGAGAAGAAGAAAAAAACTGAAATAAAAAAGTAAATGACTTGGTCATGGTTTCTTTAGTTTTTTTTTGTTATTTATTTATTAATAATTGGATTCTAAAAAAAGGATATATGGACTTAAAGAAAAATAATTGGGCTTATTTTGTAATTATATTTTTTGTTTGATAAAAAAAATGGGATTATTGGAAATGGGTAATGAATGATTGGTAAAAATTGGAAAATGAATAAAAATGAATAATGGCTATATATATAAAAAAATGACGGTTTATGGATCGAATAAAAATGAATGGAAATGGATATATATCGAAAATGAAAATAATGCGGGAATTAGGAAGGTGGATTTTTAAAAAAAAATGATTTAGAATGGATCAATGGATATGAAGTGATGATTTTTAAGCCCACAACCAAACTTCTGATTTTTTCACAAGCCACTTGATGAACACAGTCAATCTTAAACCACTGAATAAATCACAACTTTGTCACTTAAGCCACAACCACTTGAATCATCTGAAAACTGCCCTGATAACTACAATCACTGAAGTTTGTCTTGATTATTCGAATCCATGTTGAGGAAAATAAATCCTCAGATGAACTGCTGATAAACTGTTGAACTTGAAGATTCAAACCAAACTTCGCACAAAACACTGTCTGATAACTAATGATCTTAGCACGCAACACAACTTAAACTTTTGAACACGCACTGTCTGAGAAATGAACCACTGGCATAAATAACTTGCAGTTGAACAATCTTCTGATAGTTTGACCAATATTAGGTCAAACGTCCATCTGAATTGAATCATAATTGAACAACCGCCTCTGAATTGAAATCACTGCCCTGACTTTTAAATCCTGCAACGCAGAGAGAAGAAGAAGCAAACTGCAACATTTTTTTGGCATTTTGGTTAGAGGTTAGTAAATATAAACAGATAGAAACAAGAAAAGTCACGGTGATCTCCTATAAAGCATAGACCTGCAACCAAAAAGAATAAACGAACTAGTGTGTGATCTTGTTTCTATGCAAGATGCAGATGAGATGCGAAAAATCTTAGGGTTAAAAATTAGGGTATGACAAGAAGGTGTTATGGTGCTTGAGGGGGAAGTCCTCAATGGTTATATGCCAACGAATCTTTCTTAAAACAGCCATATCTTCGCTAGTCTCTTAATGATCCTATGCCCAATTGAATATTGGATTAGGCCTCAATTTGGTGTAAGGTACTTGCTAACCCAGTCCAGAACAAGTCCTTTGAAATCTTTGCATCTGCATCTGCATATTATGTATCATATTTGCATTGATCTTGCTTCCTGAGAGTTCTACATGGTTCTTATGTGTTTCTTGAATTTCATCAGGTGTTCCCTTGGCAAGCTGACTCATTGTTACGGTACTCGAGCTAATCAAAGGAAGATGTTGGAAACTATGCAACAAGAGAATCGCGAGCTCCGCAAAGAAGTCGCAACTCTGAAGGATAGTTTGGAAAGGTTAAATGTTATGATGGAAAGTCTGGTAGCTGCTCAAAATCATCCACCCCCTCCTCATTCTCCGGTTCAGCGGACAGTCATCTCTGAGATTGTCACTACGTCAATTCCGGTGGAAACTGTCACTTTTCCTCGTCACCACATGCCAGCTAGCACACCGTGAGGTATGCCAGTAATTTCATTCCTAAATGTTATCCTCCTCCTCTTGAGATTCCTGAGTTTGCTCCTCTTCAACCTGTGATGACTACGAAACCCCCTGTGATTCATACTACTTCGCATCTAGATAAAGTGATTTACCAAGATGAGCCTAGTGAAGGCGCTTGTGTGAAATGATTGATGATTTTCAAGGCCATTTTGATGAAATGCATAAAGAAGTTAAGGCTTTGAGACGTAAGGAGTTATTTAGTAAATATCCTTATGACATTTTTTTGGTTCCTAATGTTAAGGTTCCTCAAAATTTCAAACTGCTGGAGTTTGAGAAGTAGAAGGGCAATTCTTGTCCTCAGAGTCACTTGACTATGTATGCATGGAAGATGTCTACTCAGAAAGACAATAATCAACTTATGATTCATTACTTCCAAGACTGCTTGACTGGTGCAACTCTGAGATGGTATATGGGTTTGGATAGCAATCGAGTCTTTCAATGATTTGGGAGAGACTTTTGTGAGACAATACAAGTATAATATTGACATGGCACCAAACAGAGATCAGCTTTGTGCTATGTCCCAGAAAGACAAAGAAACGTTCAAAGTGTATACACAGAGATGGCATGAGTTTGCAGCTCAGATTGTTCCTCCATTGGAAGAGAAAGAAATGGCAAAGATCTTTTTTAAGACTTTAGGTTCTTTCTACTATGAGAAGATGATTGCAAGTGCTCCATCTGATTTCACTAAAATGGTGAATATGGGGATGCGGCTAGAAGAAGGTGTCCATGAGGGACAATTGAGTAAAAAGGTGATACTGGTTTGATTTCTAAGATATTTGGTTTTGGTAAGAAGAAAGAACGTGAGACTAATGTTGTGTCTCGTGAAGGATATAGAAGACCTCGCGGTTGAGAAATTCGTCATCAGCAACATCTATCTTCAGTAACTCCAGTGATTAATGTGACTCCAACTATGCCAGTGGCTCCAAAGTATCAACCTCATTATTAGCAACCTCGTGTTCAACATAATGGTACTCAACAAGGTCGTGCTAAACCAGATTTTGACCCCATTAAGATATTGTATGCAGATATATTTCCATCCTTAGTTGAGAAGAATCTTGTTCAATCACGTTCTCCACTTCCGGTTCCAGAGGTTATCCCATGGTGGTATAATTCAGAAGCTCACTATGCTTTTCACCAAGATGCCCCGGGGTACGATATTGAGAACCGTTATCCATTGAAGAATGAAATGCAGAAATTGATAAGGAGTAATGTTTTGTCTTCAATGACGTTAATCTGAATGTTAAGAAAAATTTGTTTCCTAATTATGGTAAAGCGTTTATGCAAATGGTGAGTGGTAATGTCGAAGATCATTCTGCAGGTGCAATCATAGAAGATGATTATGGTTTGGAAGATGATCATGGAGAAGAGATTTTGTATGAACTTTGGGAACTATATCTTGAAGATCCTGGATCTTATTCTGATGGAGAAAATGCTTATGAGTCTCTTAGACCTGATCTGGAGGACGGTGTAATATTGAAGATGATGAAGATAGAGAAATTCCTAACTTTGTTATGCACAAGTGATTTTCCAGAACTGGATTTCTGTTGATGTTACTTATGTTATTCATCCTTCAAAGTAATTTGTTTTATTTTATTTCAAAAAATCATTTCACTTTGCCCAAGGTGAAAGTGATGTTTGTTGGGCTTTGTTTCAAACTTTTATCATCATCAATAAAATGTTATTTTGTTTATTCCATATGTGTTTTTATCTGCATGATTTTTATCTGCATGATTTTTGCACTTTTATTCATACTCTAAAATCAAAATAAATCATTGTGCAAATTGATTGTTAAACCCATTGAAAACAATGATCCTATGCTCACTCCCAACTTTGAATTCCTTGTGTTGGAAGCTTAGAAAGAGGATGATGAATAGATTCCTGATGATATTTCCCGGTTGCTTGAGCACGAGGAAAAGGGTCATTCGGCCTCATGAAGAGTTATTAGAGATGGTCAACTTGGGTTCTAAAGATGATAAGAAAGAAGTCAAGATTGGGGAATTGCTTGCTCCTGATGTTAAAAAGAGGTTGGTAGAGCTTCTTAGAGAGTATGTGGATGTGTTTGCTTGGTCTTATCAAGACATGTCAGGTCTTGATACTGATATCATGGAGCATAGATTGCTGCTGAAGCCTGAATGTCCACCTATGAAGCAAAAGTTGAGAAGAACTAATCCTGATATGGTAGTTAAGATTAAACAAGAGGTTCAAAAGTAGATCGATGCAGGTTTCCTTGTTACATCTGATTATCCTCAATGGGTGGCCAATATTGTGCTTGCTCCAAAGAAAGATGGAGAAGTTCGAATGTGTGTTGATTACAGAGATTTGAATAAATCCAGTCCAAAAGATGATTTTCCATTACCACACATTGATGTGTTGGTAGATAATACAACTAAGTTTGATGTGTTCTCTTTTATGGACAAGTTTTCTAGTTACAATCAGATAAAGATGGCACTTGAGGACATGGAAAATACAAGATTTATTACACCATGGGGAACATTCTGCTACAGAGTGATGCCATTTAAATTGAAGAATGTTGGTGCGGCGTACCAAAGAGCTATGACTACTCTTTTCCATGACATGATGCATAAATAAGTTGAGGTATATGTTGATGATATGATCGCTAAGTTGAGGACTGGGGAAGATCATATTGAACATTTGTTGAAGTTGTTTCAAAGATTAAGGAGGTTTAAGCTTCGTTTGAATCTGAACAAGTGCACTTTTGGTGTTCGTTCTAGAAAGTTGTTGGGATTCATTGTCATCCAAATAGGCATTGAAGTTGATCCTAATAAATTGAAAGCTATTCGGGAAATGCCTTCACCAAGAACTAAACAACAAGTAAGAGGATTCTTGGGTTGTTTGAATTATATTTCGATGTTTATCTCTCACATGACTGCCACATGTGCTCTGATCTTCAAGTTGCTTCGAAAAGACCAAAGTTGTGTCTGGACAGATGATTGTCAGAAAGCTTTTGAAAGTATCAAGAGTATCTGCTTGAACCTCCTATTTTGTCTCCTACGGTGGAAGGAAGACTGTTGCTAATGTACTTGACTGTGTTGGAATATTCCATGGGTTGTATGCTTAGTCAGCAAGATGAATTTGGAAGAAAAGAATATGATATCTACTATTTGAGTAAGAAATTCACTGACTGTGAGTCTCGGCACTCCATGCTTGAGAAAACTTGATGCGCCTTAGCTTGGGATACAAAGCATCTTCGCCAGTATATGTTGAATCATACAACTTGGTTGATATCCAAAATGGATGCAATCAAGTACATCTTTGAAAAGCCTGCTTTAACTGTGAGGTTTTCTCATTGGCAAATGTTGTTATCTAAATATGATATTGAGTACCGAGCTTAAAAAGTTGTTAAAGGAAGTATTTTGGCTGGCCATTTGCTACATCAACCAATTGATGATTACCAGTCGATCAAGTTTAATTTCCCAGATGAGGATGTGATGTATCTGAAAGTGAAAGATTGTGATGAGCCTTTGATTGAGGAAGGGCATGAGCTTGGATCTCAATGGGGTCTGGTTTTTTATGAAGCTATAAATTTGCTTGGAAAAGGAATTGGGGAAATGATCATTACTCCCTATAGTTTGCATATTCCTTTTGATGAAAGATTGACTTTCCCCTGTACTAATAATGAAGCTGAGTGTGAAACCTGCATTATGGGTCTTTAAGAAGCTATTGATTTGAGGATTAATAATCTTGACATGTATGGAGATTCGGCCTTGGTAATTAATCAGATCAAGGGTATGTGGGTAACTCATCAACCTCACTTGATTTCGTATAGAGATTATGCCAGGAGGACATCAACTTTCTTCACTAAAGTTGAGTTTCATTATGTGCCTCGCCATGAGAATCAGATGGCAGATACTTTGGCAACCATAACTTCTATCATAAAAGTGTATCAATGGAATGAAATTCCTATGATTAGTGTGATGCAGCTTGAGAGACCATCTCATGTGTTTGCAGTTGAGGAGGTCCATGATGACAAGCCTTGGATCATGATATTAAATGCTTTCTCCAAAGTCAGGAATACCCACTTAGGGAATGTGTTATACAAAGGAAATTTATACATGGTTCTGCTTAGATGTGTGGATAGACACGAAGCAGACATGTTAATGAAAGAAATTCATGAAGGGTCTTTTGATACTCATGTCAATGGGTATGCAATGGCTAAGAAGATTTTTTAAGCAGGTTACTATTGGCTAACAATGGAATATGACTGTTGTAACTATGTGAAGAAGTGACATAAGTGCCAAGTGTATGCTGATAAGATTCACGTGCCACCGACTCATCTTAATATTATTTCTTCCCAATGGCCTTTCTCTATGTGGGGAATTGATATGACTGGCATGATTGAACCCAAGGCTTCAAATTGACATCGTTTCATCCTTGTGGCTATGGATTACTTCACCAAGTGGGTGGAAGCAGCATCATATTCTAATGTGACCAAGCAAGTTGTGGTTCGATTTATCAAGAATCATATTATCTAGAGATATAGTGTTTAGAATAAAATCATTACTGATAATGGTTCGAACTTGAATAATAAGATAATGAAAGAGCTTTGTGAAGAATTCAAGATTCAACACCATAAATCTTTTCCTTATAGACCTAAGATGAATGGGGTATCATACATTTTGCTCTGCATGGGTATCGTACATTTGTCTGCACTTTAACAAGGGCAACCCATTCTCACTTATTTATGGTACAAAAGTAGTGCTTCCAATCGAGGTTGAGATCCCATCTATGAGAGTTTTGATGGAAGTTAAGTTAACTGAGGTTGAATGATGTCTGAGTAGATTTGATCAGTTGAATTTGATTGAGGGAAAAAGAATAACGGCTTTGTGCCATGGTTGTCTATACCAACAAAGAATGAAGAAAGATTTTGACAAGAAGGTCAAACCTCGTGTATTCATAGAAGACGACCTTGTACTAAAAAAGATCCAGTCTTTCATTACTGATTCTAGGGGCAAGTGGACTCATAATTTTGATGGCCCATATGTTGTTAAGAAAGCCTTCTCTGGCAGTTCATTGATTCTTGCAACTATGGATGGTGAGGAGATTACTCGTCATAAGAATATTGATGCATTCAAGAAATACTTCGCCTAAAAGAATAAAAGAACAACTCGATAAGTTGAAAACTTGAAAGGGCGGATTAGGTAAAACTGAGCATCTCGGTGGATTGAAAACCCGAAAGGGGGTTCAGGCAAAAGTTAGAAACATAAACAAAAATAATTATCCGAGTTGATTGAAAACCTGTAAGGGAAATCTAGGCAAAAGTTATGGATTTTGGAAAGTAACTGCATCATATCAGATTGAATCACTTAAAACAACCGAGGATTTCATATTCTATCTCTCAGTAGATTTACCCATCAAAGATTCTGATTCACTCATCCTTGACCGAACAGGTACAACAGAGTTCAAAGTTGATAGGGTTAATAGTGATCATTGTATTTCAATGTAGCCCATTTCCATGTATTTACCATTTTTCAAACTTGTAATTATCTATGGAGTCATGCCATTTGCTGACTACAATTCTATCAATGAAATTTGTGCTTTTATCCAAATGTTTGCAATTCATTACGTTGTTTCTATTTACAAGATTTCACTTATTTTTTATGATAATTTTTTTTAAAAATTTAATAAATTGAATTTTTTAAGATTATAAAAACATTTTTCTTTGATTTATGAACAAGAAAAAAGGATGTCAATAGTTATTCCAGGTATGACAAAGTATTGATGTGTGTAACTTGCCTCTCCCAAAGCAGGGTTTGATATGGATGTTTCTCTGAACATGATCTTTGAGTAATCCCGACATTTTGATATTACTGATGTCTTGCTTCTCTAACAGCAAGTAGGAACGAGAATTGTTTGCTGAATGAGCGTCCCCAGTTGAGTTTCAATTTCTTCCCTATAAGAGTTGTTAGAAATAATATTCCTATCACAGGAATCCCCAACTGAGTTTTTGATCTCTTTCTCTGCAGATTATCCTCGACTTGAAAAGCAATGTTTATATAGGGGAATCCTCAGCCGAGTATTGTTCCTCAGCTTGAGTTGGTTCCATCCCCTAGCAGATGTATTGATATAACAGTCAGTTGATAGGTTTCTTTTACCTAGTGTTAGGTATTGATTTAAAGTCCCTCGCGACTTGACTTTGGCTATGATGTTAACTTCTGGTATCCCCACGTGAATCGGCAAGTCCGAAATTTACAATGATGAATGTCCCCGGAGGATTTTCTTTCATATCCCCAGTTGATTTGCATGTGATAGTGTCCAACGGGCTCATTTTTAATCCCCAGCAGGTTTTGCACCCTTTCCCAAAGCAAAATTGGTGTAATATGTTGATTATTCCCTGCAAAAATTGATGTTTACTGAAAGATATGCTCATAGTTTATTTCCTAGCAGAAATACCTTTGTCCCTAGTAAGGATTGAGGAAATGGCTCCCTATTCCTGACAAATTATCACCTTTCCTCAGCATTGTGGTTTCCTTTTGCAGAGTTGATGATTGATGTTTGTCACCCCAGTAGGTTTTGCTTTATTTACGCCACTGGTAGATTCTCATTTGTTCCTCATCATGGTTACAATAGATATATTTATCCCCATCATAATTTAAAAAGACATTCTCTATTTTCCCCAAAGAGTGTGGAAGATTTTGTGTTGCCACTTTCCCCCCAACATGTTATACCTTAAGAGTGAGATTCTTGATGATTGTTGAAAACTGACTTGTGTATTGAATCCCCAGTAGTAGTTTCCTCAAAATTGATTTGAGACTTGTAGTAGTATTTTATTCCTTTGATGGATTTTGTCTATTCCCTGCAGGATTTCAAGTTAAATCTCCAACAGGATTCCCCGGCTTTGTCGTTTTGGGATTAGTCGAGTATCCAGTTGTTGTAGTGTTTATGTCACTTATTGCTTATCTTTATGTCTGTTTTGTCAGCATATTCATATGCATATTCATGAATATGTTGTGTGCATAATATCATATGTTTGCATTCTTGCATTCTTTGATACATTTTCCCCGCTCTATGGTGTTTTCTTTTCCCCACAGAATGTGTGTGTGTGTGTGTGTTGTCTTCCCTTAAGTTTAGAGTGTCGACCATTAAGCAAAAAATGTTTATCCTTTCTAATTCCCCTCTGAGTTTGTTCATCGTAGATGATTTTGATTTAGCTTCCTCCCCAGTTTATCATCTTGGTGGAATTTTCTCCAGTTGAGATATTTCCTCCTTGGGATGAGTCATGTTTGACTGTTTCTCTCCAATTTGTGCTTGGATTGAACTTTGGTCCTCTTGTGAATGTATTACCTTGATTTAAATACCATTATTTTTGGTAGTAGGTAACATTCCTCCTTTTGAGCTTATTACTTTGCCCCTAAGTTTGTGTTTTTATTTGCATCATTTTGCATACAAACAAGATCATGCACTGGTTCCTCGGTCCTTTTTGGTTGTAGGTTTATGCCTCACAAGGGAACACCATTGCTTTATGTGCTTTTATTTGTTTTTGTTTTAACAACCTTTAATTAAAATCCAAAAATATTTTTTTTTCTATTACTAATATCTGTAGGGGAAGAACAAGTCAAAAATGTCAAAAGTAGCAGTCCCACAGCTCGAATGAATTTCACTGAAAAAAGTCAAAGTTGATCAGCAAACATTTCAAATTTATGTGATCAAGGATTCCTAGTCTTTATTAATTATTATTCAAGGACTTCCAAGGTTCATGTGTTTATTTCCATGCCTTCTTTGACAAGCAAAAGAATCGAGCCGGAATAACAACAGTGCAAAGAAAATCAAATATTTTTCAAATTTTGCACTGAGTAACCGGTTAACGCCCTGGTAGTAACCGGTTACCAGCGTGTAAATTTGAAAAAATTGGTAGCAAATTCAAAAAAATTTATTTTTGCACCAATTTCATTTTTGATCACATGTGGAATATTCTAGACCATCTCCATTTAATTCTCATACATTATCAAAAAAATAATTCCCACAATGCACCTTCATTAATCACTACTCTTTTGATAATTCCCTCCAAATTTAATTTCCAAGCCTAATTTTGATCTTCCAAGCCTAATTCCATTCCACCAAATTTCCATGCATAAACTCTTTAAATAGTGGCATCATTTCATTCATTTTCTCAAGCTTTAAAGAGCCAAAAAACCTCTTGCAAAATATATCCCCAAGTACTAAATTTCACCAAAGCTCAATTTCTTCTTTTGAAAGTTATCAAGAATTCACATTGAATTCTTGGTTAACTTTGAGCTAAACCTTCATCTTTTTCATTTTTCTTCATCAAATTCAGTAGATCAACATTGCTTGTGTATTAATTTGGAGTTTGTTCTTGGTAATTCATCTTCCTCCATTATTACACATTGCTACTGTGTGCAGAGTAATCGGTTACCAGCCTGGTAGTAACCGGTTACTCAGTGTTAATTTTCCAGAAACTACATTTTTGAACTAAGTAACGGGTTACCAGTCTGGTAGTAACCGGTTACTATGAAGCATAATTGATTTTTTCACTTGTTTTAGGGTTATCTTTTGTTCCTTTTGCTTCTTCTTCTTCTCCTCTCTTATTATTTTTACCTTGGGATATATTTTTGGGATTGATTTCTCTTTAAATTTAATGTACTTTGGGTGTAGATTAGATGAGTTAATGTTCATTAATTGAAATCGATCTATAAGTGAATTATTTAATTCACTTTAGGTGCTTTGAATTACTGATATATTTTCATAACTTGAATCCACCAAAATGAGTGATTGAACTTAAAGATGAAATAATACCATAAGTATAACTCAATTTGGTATTCATCTTTATTTTTGTTCAGCATTACATTCAGATGGAGATTTATATATCGTTTATCTCGCATGTATTAGCACTAATATCATTAACCTTAATTGGTTTTGGCCGTCCTCATTTGTAGGGTAATTACTTCTTAAATTACTCGGCGGTTGCTTAACATAGACTTAAATGTGTCCCTACATCGGAATAAAAATCCAATTGAATACTTGAACTTTCGTAGACCGGAACTCGTGTTGGTCACGTAATCCCAATGTTGGTTAATCATTTGCTTTAGATCCATGACTTTTGAAACTTGATGCGTAGTTGCTTTGGGTATTCCAATCTTCTTTCAAGTTTCATCAAAATTGGGTCTAATTGCATCGGTTAATCACTATAGTGTAAGATACTAAGTAAAATCGATTTCCTTTTTGTTTTTGGCATTAAATGCCTTGTTACTCTTTTGGTTGTGGATTATTAAGTTCATCATACCACTATTATGTATATATTATTATTATTATACTACTATATTACTATTTTAATTTCCCTCTTACACCTTATCCTCTTTAATTTCCTTCTTGCTCCCTTATCTCATTTACTTTTATTATGCTTTATCATTCATTATTATGTTTATGTTTATGTTTATATATCCTTGTTTTTTTTCCTTTGTCTACTTGGACACAAAAGTATTAATAAAGGATTAAACCTCTAAAAAACTTGTGATCTCGCTCTTGGACTATGATTATTATCCTTAGCATTGGAATTGAAGTTTTGGACTTAGATTCTAGGATATTTTCCCTTTGTTTTGATCATCATGGAGTTGGTACCTTAGCCTTTATTTGGCCATTTGCTAGCTTATGCTTTATAAGTATGAGACTCTTTTTCTTATGCTTGGAAGTATCATCAAGTTGGTTAGAACTTTCCCCCTTTATCTCTTTTATTTTCTTTTTAGGATAACCTCTTCATATCCTCCCCTTCTTCAATTTTCAAAACTTTCCTCTTTTTCAAAGGATTCTTATTTTAAAAAACCCTCATTACTTTAATAAATAAAACCTTGACTTTTTGTCAAGTGGCTTTTACTTCTTTTTTATTTAATAAATGTCAATGAATTAAATCATTTTGACTTCAATTCAAAAATTAAAAAGAACCAAACTCATTCAAGTGGTTTTGTATCTTTGTGCACTTTTTTTTTTGTTTTCTTTGCAAGTTTAAACTATGAGTCATTCTTCTCTAGTCGGGTGCAAATCTCTCATATCTCCATGATTGTAGTTTGATGTAATTGAGTCTCTTGTCATTCATAGAGGTTTAGTAGCATACTAGTTGATTTTATCCGAGTTGGCGCCCTCCCCATAATGATGTATGAGTCCATGCCCTCATTCTAATGGTAGATTTATGAGGCTATCCACTTGAAAATGACAAATTATCTTTACTTATTAAAATCAATCAAAACCAACTAATTTTCATTATTTGTATCACAAACTACGAGATTTTGATCTTACATTGCACGTTGTGGGTATGTAAGCATGCAGTGGTAAACCTCTCCAAACACAAAAACATTAAAAAATTAATTATTTTCCCATCCCCCCATTCTAATTTAAACAAACCATTTTCAAACCAAAAGCAATAAATTTTTCAAAGGACTCCCATTGAGTACCACAAACATTTTGGATGCATAAAACCTTTACCCTTTCTCTGCTTGTTTCTTTAGCTTTTTTCTTTTAGATTTGTAGATGTTTAGAATTGGCAGAATTTTTGACCAACAAGAAGTGTTGAACTTATTTCAGGATGTCACATCAGATGTTGTGACATTCTCAAACAGAGTATAAGTAAATGAACTTAATTCAGGATGTCACATCAGATGTTGTGACATTATCAAACAGAGTATAAGTAAATGAACTTAATTCAGGATGTCACACCAGATGTTGTGACATTGTATCAGTTAATGAAGTAAGTTCAGTTTACAGGATGTCACACCAGATGTTGTGACATTGTATCAGTTAATGAAGTAAGTTCAGTTTTCAGGATGTCACACCAGATGTTGTGACATCTCAAACCTGCTACCAGAATTAATTAATGATTAACAAAACTGAGTAAATTCAGGAAAGTTATCTGGAATTAATTATGAATGGATAAAACAGAAGAAGGCGCATCTGTAGAGAGATTGGTTATGTGATTTCAGTACAAACAGAAAAACTGACTCACCTAGAATCAAGGAAGTAACAAACCCTAATTCAAGTGATGGCAGCATGCGTATCAGGATTGGATAACCTACAGAAAGCCCAAAATCCAAGCATCTATTTAAGCAACAGAAACTCTCAGAATTGAGTACGAAATTAAGAAGACAAAATAGGGTGTTTGTGTTTTAATAGCACGTTGTTTATTTGTATCACTTTATGAGCTTTTAAGCAAAAGTGTATTTGTGTCTTGATTGAAACTGTGAAGTAAGATCAAGCTGTTTTGTTTGAAGTATGACTTCAATTTTATTAAACTTGTAAACATATCACTGTGTGATTGAGGGGGAGTGAGTTGGTACTCATATCTAAGTTGTGTCTTAGGTAGAAATTGCATTGGGTAGATATTAAGTGAAAGATTAAACTGAGTGGTTTAAGTCTAGAATTAATATTACTTATATTGGATTTTCTTCCTGGCTTGGTAGCCCCCAGATGTAAGTGTGGTTATACACTGAACTGGGTTAACAATTTCCTGTGTTGTTTAATTTTCCTTCACTTTAAGTTTTGTTCAAGTCTTCAAGTGTTTAAACATCCCATTCGACATCACGTACCTGATCCCAGAATTTCAATTGGCATCAGAGCAGGCACCCTGCCTGTTTAAACTGGGTGAGATCTAGGGACTGCAAATTCTGGAAACATGGACAGAGATGTAGGATCAGTAAATAGACCACCTATATTGGATGGATCTAATTATGACTACTGGAAGCCAAGAATGGTAGCATTCTTAAGATCACTTGACAATAGGGCCTGGAAAGCAGTCAACAAAGGATGGGAGCACCCTATCCAAGACAACAAAGATGGAATAAGAGTGTTGAAACCTGAAGAAGAATGGAGCAAGGAAGAAGAAGATTCAGCACTTGGCAATTCCAAGGCCTTAAATGCTTTATTCAATGGCATTGATAGGAACATATTTAGACTTGTGCATCATTGTGAGCTGGCCAAAGATGTTTGGGACACTCTCAAAACAACTCATGAAGGAACATCAAAGGTGAAGATGTCAAGACTTCAACTTCTCACCACCAAGTTTGAAAACTTGAGAATGAAGGAAGATGAGACAATTCATGAGTTCTACATGAACATCTTGGAAATAGCCAATACTTCTGGTGCTTTGGGAGAAAAGATGACTGATGAAAAGCTGGTAAGAAAGATTCTCAGATCTTTACCAAAAAGATTTGACATGAAAGTCACAACAATAGAAGAAGCTCAAGACATATGCACAATGAAGGTTGAAGAGCTCATTGGTTCCCTTCAAACATTTGAGATGGGAATGAATGACACAATTGTAAAGAAGAACAAAAGCATAGCCTTGGTGTCAAATACTGATAAAGAAGAAGAAAATAATGAAGCAGAACCTGAAGAAAATTTATCAGAAACCATTGCTATTCTTGGAAGACAATTCAACAAGATTCTCAGAAAGATGGATGGCAAGGCCAGACCAAGTGGAAGATACTCAAACTCTTCTGAGAATAAAAGACCTTATGATGCTAATAGAAGGTCAAGTTATGATGAAAAGACCAATCAAGATAAAGGGATTAAATGTCATGGATGTAAAGGATATGGACACATCAGAAATGAAGGCCCTACTTATCTAAAGAAGCAGAAGAAAGGTCTTTCTGTGACCTGGTCTGATGAAGACTCAGGATGTGATTCAGAAGAAGAATCAGCAAAGCACATCACTGCTCTAGCTGGAGTATGTGATTCTGAAAGTGGATCCAATGATGAGGACCTGACTTTTGAAGATCTAGAAGAATCATACAAGTTGCTAGTTAAAAGGAGCACTGAAATATGCATGGAGAGTATAAAGCATAAGAAGCAGATTGATGCACTAAAGGCTGAAAAAACAAGTGATCTAGAGATCATTGACACTTTGAAAAGTGAAGTAAGCCTTCTCAACTCCAAGTTGGAGCATATGTCCAAATCTGTTAGAATGCTGAACAGTAGCTCAAACACACTGGATGTTATTCTCAACAACAATAAGCATTCAGGGGATAGAACTGGACTGGGATTTAACAAAGCTCAACAAGTTAAGGATAGCACCAGCAAAGCTACTTCAAATTCCATAAAGTCAAACAAGATGTCCCAACAGATGCTCCAACATCATGAAAAGAACATAAAGTCAAACATAATGTTCCAACAGAAGTCCCAACATCATGAAAAGAACATGATGAAAAATAAGTATCAAAGATGGAGATGTCATCATTGTGGTAGGTTTGGTCATATCAAACCCCATTGCTACAAGCTGCATGGATATCCAAATCAGATGTATCAGCACCCCCCTAAGCAGAAGATAGAGGTTACAAAGAAAGTGTTGCATGGACATCAAAATCAAAGATATCAGCAACACCCTAAACAGAAGACAGAGGTCATCAAGAAAGTATGGGTACCTAAAGCTAGTCTTCATGCTGATCAAAGCTATATGTCCAAGAACAAGTTCAACAAACAACCTTGGAGCTCTAAAAATGAACAATACACAGGGCAGAGGCATCAAAGGAAACCTCACTACAAGCAAAAATGGTCAAAGAAGGGTGTTGCATATATAGCTCATACATCTCTAAGAGTATCAGCTAAAGAAGACTGGTACTTTGACAGTGGATGCTCAAGGCACATGACTGGATTGAAGAATTTACTGGTAGACTTAAAGTCATATTCATCCAGATATGTAACCTTTGGAGATGGAGCTAAAGGAGAAATCAAGGGAGTGGGGACCTTGGACTGTCCAGATGTACCAAGACTAGATGATGTGCTGCTGGTAAAAGGATTGACTGCTAACTTGATCAGCATAAGTCAATTATGTGATCAAGGTTACACTGTTAACTTTACCAAAACTGAATGCATAGTGTCAAATAAAGAACAGAAGGTTGTCATGAGAGGAGCCAGATCTAAAGACAACTATTATATGTGGGAACCTCAAGACTTCAGTCTCACTTCAACTTGCTCTTTAGCCAAAGAAGAAGAAGTGAAGCTATGGCACCAAAGACTGGGTCATCTTCACTTCAGAGGCATAAAGAAAATCATATCTATGGAAGCTGTGAGAGGTATTCCTAAACTAAAGATTGATGATGGAAAAGTATGTGGTGAATGTCAAATAGGCAAGCAAACCAAGATGTCCCATCCAAAGCTCCAACATCTGACAACTTCCAAAGTTTTGGAATTATTGCATATGGATCTTATGGGACCAATGCAGGTTGAGAGCCTTGGTGGAAAGAGGTATGCCTATGTGGTGGTTGATGACTTTTCAAGGTATACATGGATAAATTTTATCAAAGAAAAGTCTGATGTATTTAATGTATTCAAAGATTTGTGCCAAAGAATACAAAGAGAAAAAGCAAGCTGTGTGGTCAGAATAAGAAGTGACCATGGAAAGGAGTTTGAGAATAAAAAATTCTCAGATTTCTGTTCTTCAGAAGGAATCAATCATGAATACTCTTCACCTATCACCCCTCAACAGAATGGGATTGTTGAGAGAAAGAACAGAACTATCCAAGAATCAGCAAGAGCTATGATCCATGCTAAAAAGTTACCATTATACTTCTGGGCTGAAGCTATGAACACAGCTTGTTACATTCATAATAGAGTCACTCTAAGGAAAGGAACCTTGTCCACAATCTATGAAGTTTGGAAGGGCAGAAAACCCACAGTTAAGTACTTCCATGTGTTTGGAAGTAACTGCTATATTCTGGCTGATAGAGAGCAAAGAAGAAAAATGGATCCTAAAAGTGATGAAGGGATTTTTCTTGGATACTCTATAAACAGCAGAGCCTATAGAGTATTTAACTCTAGAACCAAGGTTATCATGGAGTCCATAAATGTGATAATTGATGATGCCCCTGCAGATGTTACAAATGATGTTGGAACATCTGCTGACAGTCAGACTGAAGCTGAAATAAAGAGTGATCATCCTGACTTCACTCAAACTGAAGCAAGGACAGAACAATCCAGCAAACCTCCCTCCATTAGAATCCAGAAGGATCATCCCAAATATTTAATAATTGGTGATCCCAACAGAGGTGTAAGTACTAGATCAAGAGAGGTGATTTCAGGTTCTTGTTTTGTTTCAAAAATAGAACCTAAAAACATCAAGGAAGCTCTTAATGATGAGTATTGGATTTGTGCTATGCAAGAAGAATTAGGTCAGTTCACAAGGAATGAAGTGTGGGATCTTGTTCCTAGACCTGATGACATAAATGTGATTGGCACTAAATGGGTGTATAAGAACAAGTCAAATGAGCAGGGAGTTGTTATAAAGAACAAAGCTAGACTTGTGGCTCAAGGATACACACAAATTGAGGGAGTAGACTTTGATGAAACCTTTGCACCAGTAGCAAGGCTTGAATCAATTAGACTACTTTTAGGAATTTCTTGTATTCTGAAGTTCAAGCTATTTCAAATGGATGTGAAAAGTGCCTTTCTAAATGGATATCTTAATGAAGAGGTATATGTAGAACAGCCTAAGGGATTTGTTGATCCAAGTTGTCCAAACCATGTGTACAAACTAAGGAAGGCTCTTTATGGACTGAAGCAAGCCCTAAGAGCATGGTATGAAAGGCTGACTACTTTTCTCACAAAACAAGGATACAGAAAAGGTGGAATAGACAAAACATTGTTTGTGAAGGATGAAGAAGGAAATGTCATGATTGCTCAAATATATGTTGATGACATTTGTTGCGGTGAGAATCGGATACCAAGCTATTGATTAAGCTTGAATCGCAAAGCTTTTATGTTCACCACCGACTTTAATTTAATCCAAAGGGAAAAGGGAAAAAGATCGTAAAAACCCTAAATGAGGAAAAACTTGGTTCGGGGGTTGATTATACCTAGGGAAGGTGTTAGCATCCTAAGCATCCGCAGTATCCTACGGGAACCTCTTGTTAACATTTGCATTATTGTTATTTATTGCTTGTTAAAAATTATGGGAACCTAAGGTTTTTATTTCTAATGGTGCTCGCACAACATCGCATCGATGCCTACGTATCGGGTATAGAATCAGAGCACTCGTAGTTCTCCTAAGGATTAACGAACACTTGGTTACGCTCAAGGTTCGCGGGGGAAGGTAAGTGTTATGGCAAACACTCACGTGACTTTAGCAAAGTCACAAAAAGTTGTAAAATAAAAATTCCTAATGGCTAAGGTTGAAAAGGAACTAGGGATGGCTAAACTTCCTATGACATTGAGTCAACTGCAGGAGTTCTTTCCCTTTTGGATCGATATGCGAAAAATAAAGTAAATAAATGAGGGTGCAAGCTCCTAAGTCTAAAGCATAGGTTGCTACTTGCAAAAATAAACTGAAGTAAATGGAAAATGTAAAGTAAAAGGCTTAGTAACTGGGCTATGGCTCGATATATGGATCGAGAATGCGGGGTGGAAGACAAACGGGGTGCGTTAATTTGCTTAAGTTGAAAAGCTGTGAAGTGTAAGGAACGTGCAGATGGCGATCGTAAACGACCGACTTACGTGTGTGAGTGAAGTGTGTAAAGTCAACTTGGCGTTGGACCAAGGATTTATTATCTTGAAAAAAATAAGGTTAATATGGTGTAAAAGTGCGAGAAATAAATAACAGAAAACAAATAAAGTGAAATAAACTGTGAAGTAGAATAAATTAAATAAATTAAATAGAATAAAAATAAATGAATGAATGGCCTCATATTGGTCATGATTAATCGGAAACGATTTATCGTGACTTTTTGTCATATCATCGGCCCTTAACTAAACCTCAATAATCATCGTAAAAGAAAACACAAAATAAAAGAAATAATAAAAAAAGTATGCATTAATGATTTATAAAGTGTGATTAACAAAATTAAATGACGAGCCATTTAAAAACATGATTCTTAGTCCCTAACCAAACTAGATTTTTTTTTAAAAAAATGAAAAATAAGAAGTGAATATTAGCAAAAGAGCAAATGAAAACATGGGAGTAAGCGTGTATATCTGGTATAGCAAAAAACGGATGGGTCAAATATTAATAATCCAAAACAAACAATTTGCCTTTGTATGCAAAAAAAAAGAAATTAATAGAAAATCAAATAATGGTCCAAAACTCAGAATAATAAAAAAAGGAAACAGGGAATAAGAAACGAAATCCCTTCTTCTTCAAACGTGAAAAAGCAAAGAGAATAGAAATCCACCCCCAAAAGAAACGGATGTCGGCGCTCGGAGTTTCACGGAGGGATTTCTCGGTGGTTTCGGACCTGTTTCGGCGGTGGTGTGGTTGCTCGGATTCGCGGTGGTGTGCGGCGAAAGGGTGGCCGGCGGTTTGGGAGTCTCGATGGCTCTCACGGTGAGGTTAGTGGTGGTGATTTGGCGATTTGGCTCTCTCCCTCACGGATTTGTGTTTGGGTCTGGTTTTAGGTGTGGTTCAGTTTTGATGAGAGGGTTTTTTGACGGTTTGTTGCGATGGTTTATGAGCGGATTTGAGGAGGTTCGCGTCGGCTAACGGTATTGAAGTTCGTGTTTGTGCTTGGATTCACGGCGATTTCAAGAGGTTTCGGGTAGGCTTGTGTTCAGTGAAGGAGATGGCTCGGCGTTTGCTTTTGGTTCGGCGGGAAGTGATTCACTCTTGGTTAGCCGGTTATGTTTGGTGTTCTCTCACAGGTTTGTTTCCATTTTCAGCTTCAAGTTTTTACCCAAATCCAATTCTTCTTCTTCTTGATTCTGAGTTTGATTGTGTTGTTTTTCGTTTGATTTTGTTTGGAAGGGTATTGTGTTGGCAGAAACTCTTTCGTGAAGGGTAAAAAAAATGCAGTTTGAAGGAGGTGATTGTGGACTCGGTGAAAGCGACGGATCCGGTTCTGCTGTGTTGTTGCCGAAAGTTTGTGAGGATTCTGTTTCTGTTTCTGTTTTGGCTTTGAGTTGCGAATGGTGGATGGTTTCAAGCAGGTCTGGTTTGGCGGTGGGTGAATGGCTAGAAGGTGGTTTAGCGGTTTATGGTGAGCGATAGTTCCGATTCAGTGGTGAATGGGTTTCGGTGGTTGGTCTGTTTTGGTTTCAGGTTTGTGGTGGGTTGAGCGACGGTTTACAGTGCTGGGATTATTACGGTTTTTTTTTTATTTTCTGTGTTTGTGGCTGTGAAGGTCCGTGTGAGGATTGGTTTCGCAAATCCGTGGTGGCGGCTTCGGTTCGTTAGCTGATGAAGGTTTTGAAGCGGGATGAAAAGGTTGGTTTGGTTTGCGGGTTCTAATTCAGAAGGTGGGTTTGGTTTGCGGGTTCTGTTCTGGTTACAGTTTACAGAAACACGGTTCAATGATGACAAGGTAGTCACGGTTTCATCTCTTCCTTTTTCTTTTTGTTTTGTCTATTCTATATGGTTTTGTGTTTGGCTTTCGGATATGATTCTCAAGCTCTGCGTTTGGTGTTTGTTTTTTCGGTTTTCCAGGTTTGATTTTGAAGATTATTGTTGCGATTATGTGTATGGTAAGGGATGAAGAGCGGTGGTTTGAAGATGGTTTTGAAACAGGTTGGAGGCGTGGCTGATTCGATGGCGTTTTCACGGTGAGTTGAAGAAGTGTTCGGCCGCGGATTGATGGGTTTGCTGGTTTCGCGGTTTAAAGTTTACGTTTGGTTCGAAACAGTTTGGATTTTTGGTGGATTTGAATAGGTGAAGGTGAGCGTTTGTGTTGACAGTGGCTGTTATGGATGAGATTCAAGTGGTGCTGGTTATGGCTGTGGAGGTTTTGTTGATTATTTGTGATTAACAGAGGTTGTCAAATGGTGATTTGGATGGTTTGTTTGGTTATTGGCGGTGTGTTCTCGCAGCGGCGGTCACGGATTTGTTCTGAAACTTGCAGGTTGATTGGGGGTTGGATAATGGCATGTTCGGGTTTGTAGGTAATGTTTTTGATTTGGAATTCGTATTCTAAGTTTTGGAATGTTGTTGATGGATTCGTTGGTGTGTTTGATGCAGGTTCGGTGGGTGGATGAGAGCTGACAGCTTCAGTTTTTCGGTAAGTTTTTCATTTGGTTTTCTGGGATTTTTGGCTTACTGAGCTTATGTTTTTTTTGTGGGTTTGAGGTTCTTTTCATCTCAAAGTGTTTATGGTTTTAAGTTTTTTTTTTTTAAGTTTTTAATGTGAAGTTTTGCTCTTTGTGTGCAGATTGGAATTTGAAATAAAGCTGAGAAAACTAACTATGGACAAATGCTAAAAAGAAGTGAAGGAAAAAAAAGATATTACCGACCCGAAAGTTATCGGGGTGAAGGATCCGCAAATGGTAAGCTTCCTATTCCTCTTCTGATGTTCTACTCCTTGTTGTTGTGGCTGAATTTTTTGTGTTCTCTCTTTTTCTTCCTCTTCTTTTTGTGGGTTTTTGTTGTGAGGATGCTTGCTGAATTTTTCTGTGGCTGTTCTTTTTGTGTTTTTTGTGTAACAGTGTGATTTTATATGGCTGATTTTGTTCTCCTTTGATGGCTGTTTTGGTATGTTTGAGGGCTAATTTTGTGGCTGTTTTTTTTTTATGTTTTGAGGGTTGTAACAATGTTGTTCTCTGTTGGGATTTTGGGGCTGTTCTCAGTGTGTTTTGAGGACTGAATTTTGGTGTGTTTTGTGGCAGATTTTTTTTGTTGTGATTTTGAATGTAACAGTGTCATTTATATGGCTGATTTGTGGCTGTTCTGGTATATCTTTGTGGCTGTTCTGATTTTTATTTTGTACTGTGAAAACTTGTAGGTGAAGGGTTGGAGAAAAGGGGACAAAGTCTGGATTTTGCTGTAGTGGAGGAAGTGGAGCAGAGGTTGTTGGTGGCTGCATGCTGCTGTGGGGGGGTTGTATGGAGCAGGCTGGAATTGCCTTGTGGGTGGTTTTGTTGTACAATTTTTTTTGTGTGGTTGTAACATAACATGTTATTTGGAATAAAGTTGGAGATTTGAAATGTGATTATAATTTGAAATTGAAACTTAATATTTGAAATGAGAACTTTAAATTAGAAATTAAATATAAACTTGAATTAGAAGTGAATTAAAAAAAGGAATTAAACTTAAAATTGAAAATGACTTAGAAACTAAATAATTAATCTTGGAATTAAAATTAACTTAGAACTTAAGAAATAAATTTAGAGTTTAGAAAATAAATACATGAATATGAATTGGAATGGAAAAATTGGGATAAAAATTAAAAAGAAGATGGGAAATAAATTGAATTGGACACTTGAATTTAAAACTTGCAATTGAATTTAAAATAAAATTTGAATTAAGAATGGAAATATAATTGGAAATGGAAATTGAGTTGAAAATTTGGAATTAACACTTGAGCTTTTGAAAATGACTTAGAAATTTGAATTTTTAGAAAAGAACTTTGAATCTATGAATGATTGAAATTGAAAATGAAATTTGAAATAGGACTTGGAATGAAAATAGAAACTTGAACATGAATTGAAAATTACAAATAGAAATTGACACTAAATTTAGAAATAAAAACTTGAAAATGAAATAAAATTAAAAATTGAAGAATAGAAAATAAATTCAAAAATAAAACTTAAAAATGAAATAAAAAAGAATTAATTTAGAATTGAGAACTTGAAAATGAAATAAGAAGTTAATTTAGAAATGAGAACTTGATAAATGAAAAGAAATAACAAATAAGTTTAGAAAAAATTTGAAAATTGAACTAAAGATTAGAAATAGAAATTGAAATAAAATTTTAAAATAGGAACTTGAAAATAGAAACGAAAATAGAAATTAAAATTAAAATACAAAAATGAATGAAAAAGTTATAAATGAGAAATAGAAATTAAATTAAAATGGAAGCTTATAAGTGAAAAGAAATTAAGAATTAAAATTATAAATAACTAGAAAATGAGAAGAAAGCAACAGAAAATATAAATCTGGAATTTCCCTGCTAAATGCGATGAATGTATGATGCGAGCAGTTAGGGGTAAAATTTGGGGTGTGACAGTTGCCCCTATTTAAATAACTTTACCAGATGGCATGAATGACGGTAGGCACTCAGGAGATCAGGGTGAAAGGTATTTAAATACAGAAATAACCGGAAATTTTGCCCCTAAATGCAATGTTATGCTGGACTATAAAACTATCTAACTCTGTAACAACTATGCAATGAATGATGATTATGGTATGAATGATTCGTGCGATATAACGACGACCACAAGCCAAGACTCACTGGGGATGACATACACTGGGGATAAAGAAACGAAAACGGGAAGTAGTCAAAGTGATAAATCAATAGGTTCAAGTGTAACTGTTGACACTAAGAATAACAAAAGACGGGAACAAAAGGAAATCCAAAGCGTTGGATCAACGAACACAGACAAAACAAAATAAAATTCAAAGTGACTGCACAGTGGCTCGATGCGACCAACTGACATCAAGAATACAAACAAGACAAGGAAATAAATCGAAGTGGTTGACCAATGGCTCTATGCGACCAATTGACTTTGAGAAAATAAAAAGCAACAACATATTCGAAGTGAATGCGCAGCGGCTCGATGCGACCAACTGACACCAAGAATACAAATAAGACAAGGAAATAAATCGAAGTGGTAGACCAATGGCTCTATGCGACCAATTGACTATGAGAAGTAAAAAGCAACAACATATTCGAAGTAAATGCGCAGTGGCTCGATGCGACCAACTGACACTGGAAACAATAATCATAACATTCAAAGTGAATACGCAGCGGCTCTATGCGACCAACTGACACTGGAAATGAAATGACACAAAATTCAAAGTGAATGCGCAGCGGCTCGATGCGACCAACTGACACTAAGAATTCAACAGAATAAACATTCAAAGGGAATGTGCAGCGGCTCGATGCGACCAACTGTCACTGGAATAATCAACAAAAATATTCAAAATGAATACGCAGTGGCTCGATGCGACCAACTGACACTAAGAATAGAAATGACACAAAATTCAAAGTGAATGCGCAGCGGCTCTATGCGACCAACTGTCACTGGAAACGATAAACATAAAATTCATAGTGAATGCGCAGCGGCTCAATGCGACCAACTGACACCATGAATAACAACAAAAATATTCAAAATGAATGCGCAGTGGCTCGATGCGACCAACTGTCACTGGAAATAATAAACATAATATTCAAAGTGAATGTGCAGCGGCTCGATGCGACCAACTGACACTAAGAATAATCAACAAAATAAACATTCAAAGTGAATGCACAGCGGCTCGATGCGACCAACTGTCACTGGAAACGATAAACATAAAATTCATAGTGAATGCGCAGCGGCTCAATGCGGCCAACTGACACTAAGAATAATCAACAAAATAAACATTCAAAGTGAATGCACAGCGGCTCGATGCGACCAACTGTCACTGAGAATGACAACAAGCTTATTCAAGGTGAATGCGCAGCGGCTCGATGCGACCGAATGACACCATGAATAACAATAAAAATACTCGAAGTGGAAGCACAATAGGTTCGAAACCTATTGACACTAAAAAAAGAAGCCAAGGTACACTCAAAGTGAATGCGCAACAGGTTAAAAAAACCGGTTGACACTAAGAATGATAAAGACAAAGTATTCAAAACGGTAAATTAGCAGGTTCAAATGTAACTGCTGACACTGAGGATAAGGAAGGAAATCACATTGACTTAGTAGTGGCTCTATGCGACCAACTAACATTGGGAATAGAATGCAAATCACTCAAAGATAGATCAACGGCTCTAAGCGACCGGCTAACGCAAAGAAGTAACAACAAAATATGTTGGAGTTTTCAAATAAGATAAGACATCCAACTTCTGGAAATTCCTTCAGGAACAATCAGGAGAAAGGTACAAGTATGTGCCAAAATCAAATGGACTTGGATTTAAGCAAAAGGTTTCAGGACCTGCTTAAAAGATTTGTGCCAATGACAACTAGACTTCAAGGAGATACTGGTGGTCATAAAGACAAATACCAATCACAATTAGAATTTCACGGGGAACACCAGCAATTACTGGGGACAAAAACATTGGTAAACCAAACTTCGGGTACCAACAACAATGAATTCTCAAATTGAACACTAATGATATTTGGACTTGGAAATAGACAGACGACAACTGGGGAAAGACAAATGCTAATGTCAAATGTGCATGATTGAGCATGATGCGGATGATCATGATATGCAAATGTTGACTCAAAAGAGACAAAGAGTTTTGACAAGACTCAAAGAGGAGTAGGCTCTCAACACTAATACTCAGATGAGCAACATGAAAAACACTGGGGAGATGTCTTCGAACTTGGAAATCATGCTTGGTCCAAGGATCCATCCAAGAGTGTTATCAGTTTTGAACTTCTATGGGGATTTCTGTAATAACAGTATAAAAGTGTTGTTGCAAACCAGGACTTCTTGGAGAAACAGGAGTTTTTTTTTTCCAAAGTCAAAGAAACTTGAAAGTTTTTCAGTATGTTTTCAAAAAAACATTTCCTTAAAAAAACTTGTCATTTTCAGAGTTAAATTGTAATCAAGTGATGGCATTTTGCATAACAAAAGAAGATAAGAGATTGAACAACAAAATTAATAGGCAAAGTTTGTATTTTATTCAAGAATGGTAGCTTGCCGATGGCAACAACTCCATGGGAAATTACAATTTGAAAATGGCAATGGGGAAAGGTCTACATTGAATCCAACAACCACTGCAATCCCTAATAACTAAGACTGCCCGACACCTTGCTTCCGACGAGAGCAATTGAATCGATATTCCAGTATGATTCTTCAGTAATGGTAAACACCATCTGACACAGTCAAATGCCTTTGTCCCTAACTTTTTCCTGGACCGCCCTTTCGGGTTTTCAATCCACCGGGACGCTCCTTTTTGCCTAAGCCGCCCTTTCGGGTTTTCAACTTAGCGAGCTTTTTTTTTTCTTCATTTTTTTCTATCCCTAACTTTTGCCTGGATCTCCTTCATAGGTTTTGATCCACCGGGATACCCATTTTTGCCTAGGTCGCCATTTCTGGTTTTCGACCTATCGGGTTTTATTTAGGCATAATATTTTTTGACTGCATCAGAATTCACCTGGTGTTTCAGCTGTTCACCATCCATAGTTGTAAGGATTAAGGAACCTCCGGAGAATGCCACCTTCACGACATATGGGCCTTAATAGTTAGGACTCCATTTTCCACGCATGTCTTTGTGGACTGGCAAGATTTTCTTGAGTACAAGATCTCCTTCTTTGAATTCTTAGAGACAGACCTTCTTGTCAAATGCTCTCTTGATGCGCTTCTGGTACAACTGGCCATGACACATGGCGGTCATTCTCTTCTCATCAATGAGGTTCAGTTGGTCAAATCTGCTCTGGACCCACTCAGCTTCCTCCAGTTTGGTTTCCATCAAGATTCTTAAAGATGGTATCTCTACTTCAATAGGGAGAACTGCATCCATCCCATACACCAGAGAGAAAGGGGTTGCCCCTGTTGAAGTGCGAATTGATGTTCTGTATCCGTGTAAAGCATATGGTAACATCTCGTGCCAATCTTTGTAAGTTTTTACCATCTTCTGCAGAATCTTTTTGATGTTCTTGTTTGCAGCTTCAACAGCTCCATTCATCTTCGGACGATACGGGGAAGAGTTATGATGTTCAATCTTGAATGTCTCACACAGCTCTTTCATTGTTTTGTTGTTCAAATTGGTCCCATTATCTGTGATGATTAGGCTTGGGATTCCATAGCGACAGATAATTTGGTTCTTGATGAAACGGGCAACCACTTGCTTTGTCACATTGGCGTAGGAAGCTGCTTCTACCCATTTGGTGAAATAATCGATTGCGACCAAGATAAACTGATGACCATTGGAAGCTTTAGGCTCAATTGCCCCTATCATGTCAATGCCCCACATTGAGAAAGGCCACGGCGATGACAGAACATTCAAAAGTGTTGGAGGTACGTGCACCTTGTCGGCATAAATCTGGCATTTATGACACTTCCTGGCATACTTGAAACAATCTGATTCCATGGTTAACCAGAAGTATCCAGCTCTCAAAATCTTCCTGGACATGGCATGTCCATTGGCATGTGTTCTGAATGATCCTTCATGGATTTCCCTGATCAATAAGTCTGCTTCGCGCTTGTCCACACATCTGAGCAGAACCATATCATGATTTCTCTTGTAGAGCACATTGTTGCTGAGGAAAAACTTGGACGCCAATCTTCTTAAAGTCTTCTTGTCTAGAGTTGTTGCGTCAGCTGGGTACTCCTGATTCTGCAAATAGTTCTTGATGTCAGAGAACCACGGTTTCTCATCAGTTTCCTCTTCGACCAGTAGACAGTAGGCTGGTGCAGTTCTTCGCTCGATTGTAATGAGTGGAGCTTCATTAAGAAATCTGACTTGAAACATAGAGGCCAACATAGCCAAAGCATCTGCAATTTGATTTTCTGCCCTTGGAACATGATGGAAAGAGACCTCATCAAAGTACTTGATCAATTCCACAATGTGGGCCCGATAAGGGATCAACTTCTCGTCACGGGTCTCCCATTCACCTTTGACTTGGTATATTACTAAGGCTGAGTCTCCATATACATCAAGAATCTTGATTCTAGTATCGATTGCAGCTTCGATACCTAAAACACACGCTTCATACTCAGCAATGTTGTTTGTACATTCAAAGCACAATCTAGCCGTGAAGGGAGTGTAACCACCATCGGGATTCATCAAGACAACCCCCACACCATGCCCCATGTAGTTAGAAGAACCATCAAACATCATCTTCCAACGAGACCCTGGCTCGGGACCTTCATCTGGACCTGGAACTTCACAGTCCTTTATCAACATAATGTCCTCGTCCGGGAAATCGAAATTCAAAGGTTCATAATCTTCGACAGGATGATCAGCAAGGTATTCAGATAAAACACTGCCCTTAATAGACTTCTGGGTTACATACTGGATATCATATTCGGATAACAACATGTGCCAACGGGCGAGTCTTCCGGTCAAAGCAGGCTTCTCAAAGATGTACTTTATTGGATCCATTTTCGAGATCAACAAAGTAGTGTGACAAATCATGTACTGCCTGAGACGTCTAGCAGCCCATGCCAAAGCACAACAAGTCTTCTCTAAGAGCGAATATCTGCTTTCACAGTCTGTGAACTTCTTGCTTAAATAATAAATGGCATGCTCCTTACGACCAGTTTCGTCTTGTTGGCCTAATACGCAACCCATAGATCCCTCGAGCACAGTGAGATACATGAAAAGAGGCTTCCCTGGAGTAGGTGGGATCAAGATAGGAGGTTCTTGCAGATAAACCTTAATCTTCTCAAAAGCCAGTTGACAATCAGGACTCCACTCAATTGCTTGATTCTTCCGGAGTAACTTGAATAAAGGCTCACAAGTAGCAGTCATGTTGGAGATAAATCTGGAGATGTAGTTCAATCTCCCGAGGAAGCCTCTGACTTGCTTTTCTGTTTTGGGAGCTGGCATCTCTTGAATTGCTCTGACCTTATCTGGATCTACTTCAATTCCTTGCTGACTAACAATAAAACCAAGTAACTTTCCTGATCGGACACCAAAAGTACACTTAGCCGGATTCAGACGCAGTTGGAACTTTCTGAGACGCTCAAATAACTTCAAGAGATGATTCAAATGATCCTCCTCACTCTGTGATTTGGCAATCATATCATCCACATAAACTTCTATCTCTTTATGCATCATATCATGGAAAAGGGTGATCATTGCCCTTTGATAAGTGGCTCCTGCATTTCTGAGACCAAATGGCATAACTTTGTAACAATAAGTGCCCCATGGTGTGATGAATGTAGTCTTTTCCATATCGTCAGGATCCATCTTGATCTGGTTGTATCCTGAAAACCCATCCATGAAGGAGAAAACAGCGAACTTAGCAGTGTTGTCAACCAAAGTATCAATATGCGGAAGAGGGAAATCGTGTTTCGGACTGGCTTTGTTCAAATCCCTATAGTCCACACACATTCTGACTTTGCCATCCTTTTTAGGTACTGGCACAATATTAGCTACCCATTCAGGGTACTTCGCAACTGCAAGGAATCCCGCATCAAACTACCTTTTGACCTCTTCTCGAATCTTCAGAGCCATGTCTGGTCTTGTTCTTCGAAGCTTTTGCTTTACGGGAGGACAATCTGGTCGAAGAGGTAACTTGTGGACCACTATGTCTGTGTCTAACCCGGGCATATCTTGATACGACCATGCAAACACATCTACATACTCTCTGAGAAGCTTGACCAATCTTTCTCCGACATCTGCCCCAAGTGTTGTACCAATCTTGACTTCCTTCTCATCTTCATCAGTGCCAAGATTGATGGTCTCTACCTGCTCCTTATGTGGCTGGAGATCTGTGTGCTCATACTCAACTAATCTTGCCAGTTCTTCGGGAATGTCACAATCTTCCTCACTTTCATCTTCCGCTTGGTAGATGGGCGAATCAAAGTTAGGAGAGAATGTAGAGTCATTGGATTCAACAGGGTTTGCATTTATTCTGCATATGATAATGATTTTCTTTTATTAAAAGTGAAAAATAGAGAAATGCAAGAGAAAAAAGCTTTTTTATTGGTTTTGAAAGATTGCCATTTTCTTTAAAAAGTGAAAAGAGAGAAAAAAAATAGTAAATGATCAAAATAAGAGTTTAACAAAATGCCTTCATTGATAATAACTTTGAAAATGAGAAGGGGCCCTACAAAATACTCCCATAGCCTTGGGCAGAGCTAGGGAACTTTGAAAACATTTAAAAAACAATAAATTACTTTGACAATGGAAAAAACTCTGGGATCTCGACTGCCTCCCAATTGTCCAAGGCTTCTTCACACTGATACACCAAATGATTCACATCTTCATCTTCAGAAACTCCATCAATTGCATTGACCTGATAACCAGCACTGGAAAACACTTCTTGAATGGTCTTTGGACGTCCTTTAACAGAGGTTGATGCTCCTTCCTTCACATGAGTTGGTTTGTAACCCAACCCGCAACGATCTAGCTTCTGCTTGACTTCAATGACATCACCCTAACCTTCATAGCTTCTTTCTTCAATGGTGGAAATGGTACTCTTCAGCGATGCAAAAGATGGGATACCCTTCCCTTTTGGTTCCTCAACTTCCAAAAGGACAGCATTGGCTATCTCAAGAGCTTGGAAGGAAGTTTCCAAAGCATCTTCATCAGCCTCAATATAGCTAAAGGATGAAAGGTTGTTGACCATGAGATCTTCTTCACCAGACACAGTTACCAGCTTGTTATCGACCACAAACTTCATCTTCTGGTGTAAGGTAGAAGTGACTGCCCCAGCAGCATGGATCCAAGGTCTTCCCAGCAAACAACTGTAATTAGGATTGATGTCCATAACCTGGAAAGTGATTTTGAACACCTGTGGCCCAATCAAGATCGGTAAGTCTACTTATCCAATAACAGTCCTCCTTGACCCATCAAACGCTTTCACAATCAGTGCATTGGGCATCATCTCTGCCCCTTGATAAGATAACTTGGCAAGCGTTCTTTTCGGCAAAACATTCAATGAAGATCCTGTATCCACAAGAACTCTTGCTAAGGTATCCTCTTGACATTTTACGGATATGTGGAGAGCACGGTTATGGTCCAAGCCCTCCTTTGGAAGATCCTCCATACTGAAGCTGAGATTGTTACATGCAGTGATATTGGCAATGACTCCATCAAACTGATTCACTGTTATATCATGTGTAACATGGGCTTGGGCTAGTAATTTCTGGAGAGCACTCCGATGGGCCGGTGAATGCATAAGAAGTGATAGGATAGATATTTTGGAAGGCGTTTGATGTAGCTGATCAATAACCTTATAATCACTCTTCTTAATGATTCTGAGAAATTTTGCATCCTCTTCTTCTAAGACTACCCCTTTATCCTGGTTGACAACAGCTGGAATGACTTCTTTAGGCGGAACCGTATTGGCTTGCTGAGTATAAACACGACCACTGCGAGTCAAACGACCTGCACCCGATATGTCAGCACTTGCCACTTTTGCACCTTCCTTCTGACTAGCTTTATCAATCTTCTGATGAACTTTCCCTGTATCATACTTCCATGGAACTGCTTTAGTGTCTTCATAAAGGAAAGGGTTACTCCTTTGTTCAAACCTTGGCTCAGGTATATTGAAAATGGGCATCACGGGCTCTGGCATATTAAAGATGGGTTGAACTCTTGAGGACTCAGGCAGATTGAACACTGGCACCAAGGTAGAATTAGATTCAGGCAAGTTGAAAATGGGTTCAATCACTGCCACTTCATTCCTCTTCATATGACTGCTCACTTGTAAGACACCTTCATCAATCAAATCTTGAACATCTTTTAAGACCAATTCACATCCCTTTGGGTTATCTGCACAAGCTTCACAATTCTTATGACAGTTCTTCAACATACCCACTTCTACTAACTTCACATGGAAATCTCTAAGCGGGGTCTTGATCTCTGTGGCGTTGAAAATCAAACCTTCGTCAGACTCGTCAACAATGGCATTTATGGACCCATGCTTGGGTAAAGGATTATCTTTGACATTCGGACCGGTATTCCCAAATGACAGAATGTTTTTCTCCATCAAATCTTTCACGATGTACTTTAAAGCATAACAACCCTCCAAATCGTGCCCTGGGGCACCTTCATGGAATAGACAGTGAGCATTTGAGTTGTAATTTGGTGGGAGCGGATTTGGTGGAGGACCCAAAGGTCTTGGAGTAACCAAACCTTTCTTCAGCAGTGAAGGATATAACTCAGTATAAGTCATAGGGATTCGAGGATTAGGAGGCCTTCCTCCTGGTCTTCTATTCTGAAAGTTGGGATTCGGATGAGGAGCTGGAGTCCTCTGCTGGTAGGCTGAAGCATTGGGCGCTTGTTGATAGCCTGGATTGTTGAGCATTGGCTGATAAGGTGGAATCACTGGAGCCGCTTGCTGATACATCGGTATGTCGCTCCCAGGATTTTCATCCTAGTACAAACGCGAAAGTGGCGCGGAAAGGTTAGAGTCGCCAGCCAGACATTTTTATCCCGAAAGAATGGGAAAGGTAATGTTGCACGAACCTGAGGAAGAAGGAAAGGACAAGGCCTTGCGAACCAAAGATCTGAGTTCGGGAGTCGGTTACGACCTGGGAAGGTATTAGCACCCCAGATCGTCCGTCGTACCCGACAGGATCCACGCTTGCTTGCTTGTTTCAAAGGGTGAGAAAAATATGCTGCTGAATAAAACCGCTAACTGGAATGGAAATGGAAGTGAGAAAAGAACTGAAATAAGAAAATGAAAGGGGAAATGTAGGGAAAATAAAGAGTGTGCTCGAACGGGCCCTACCCCGCTGCCTACGTACCTCATCGGGATAATGAGGATCAGAGTCGACGTAGTTCGCCTAACCAAGGCGGGAACTATTTGTCTGTGTTTTTTATGCTGGAACTGCGTATGTCTATGCTCAGGTGTTGCAGGCTCGTCTGGTACGAGTGCGTTTACCGTCTTGCATGCGAGACAAGTCGTCGCGAGTTCGCGTTGTGAGTGAATGAGATGAGAAGAGAAGTTCCCGCAGGATAGTCGCTTGTTATTTGTTTTTGTCTTTTATGAGAAGTGTTTTGAATTTGTTTGTGAACTGTCTTGTACTAAGACCTATCCATTGCGGGAAGTATTTACACCTCGCCCCGAAACAGGACGCGTATAAACACTCTGCAACAAAGTCTCGTGTCGTACAAGATTGTTCGGTTTTTATTAAGTGTTTTATTGCTTTTCTTTATGAGATGAGAAAGAATGACTCAAGTTGGAAAAGGAAAAATCTAATGGGAACTAAGACACACCCTAATTTTTATTGATTTATTTACAAGGGAGATCCTATGGTTAATGAGGTATTCTAATCCTAAGAAAGAAAAGGAAAGGAAGAAAAGAGAGCTTAGAAACTAACTTACTTCCTAAGGAAGTTAAGTTGTTTCTAAAGAAAGGGAAAGCCTAAAAGCAAAGCACAAAGTGCTAAGGCAAACACAATTAAAATGCATAAGAGATAGGAATGAAGTAATGCTTACCTCAGTCTTCCCCCTACAAAACAAAAGTTAGCATGACAATGCATATTGAAAGTAAAATCAAAACATAAAAGCGATTAAGTACCATAAACGTCCTAGAATGGAACTAGGGTTCAAAATAAGACCTAAGTCTAAAGGTGAATGTACCTAAAGGTTACATGACTTCTAAAGTCAGTAGCTACATGATATAGGTCCCTAAGTATGCTAGGATATATCACAAGATCAAACTATGTCAAACTATGTACAAAAAGTTCACCTAAGTTCACATAAATGCAAATTAGGACTCATGGATGAAATATGAATGCATATGGCTTACAAAAATGGATTAATGCATAAAATGAACATCAAAGTCAGTAATGAATGCTTATGAAGATGGATGAATGAATATACAATCATGGATGCAATGGATTAGGCATATGGAGCAATGAGAAGAAGATATGAGAAGAAACGAGCAAAAATCGCATAAGATCGCACATGATGAAAGTTAAGGAAAAATGGCATGTGAATATGCATGAAATGATTATGGTTCAGTAGTATACAAGGTATGAGATGCAATTAGAATGCATGAATAGGCATTAATGATTTCCACATAATTCAAGTTATTATTTAGAGGAGAAGAGAATCTAGTTTAGGTTAAAGTTAATTCACATAAGTATGCACTTTAAAGCACCAAAACAAACCAAATGAGTATGGTTCAAAAAATGACCTATGACTGGAATTAAAGGCATACAAATGACCTATAATCAACTCCTAAAATCTACCAAAAATCCCTTCAAGAAAATGGCATGAATGTCTTCTTATCATTTAAGTTATGGAGAAAATAGACACATGAATCAACCTAGGATCTAGGTGACATGGAAAAATAGCAAAAAGCCTTTAAAAATTATGAAATTAAATTCCTGGAATAATAAAGTCATTATATCACATTTTCCAAAAGGATTCCACAAAATTATGCACCAAAGTGCCAAAACAATTACTTGACTAGCAAGGTAGCAATGAATGATCACCCAAAAACAACTCCACAAAGTGGATCAAAAAGGGCACTAAAAATTATGAAAAAAATGCCTAATGAGCATCAAAATGTCACAAATTACAGTGATTAATCATATACAAAAATAGGTTTCACACCTATGGGGAAAAATCGATTTCGGTCCCTTATGCCAAAACCTTCCTTTTTGGGACAGCTTGTGATCTAAAATCCAAATAAAATATTGAAACCACCCAAATCTGGAAACAAAAAATATGACAAATTAATTAAGAGGAAGAAGATCACTCATGAATTTTTCCAGAATTTTATCACACCTAAAACTATTTTTAATAATTGCGACGAAACGGGCAAAAACGATATTTTAAGGGAAAGTGAAAGGAATCGAATTCTCTAATCCGTAACCTAATCCCTAAACTCCGAAATCGACACATATCAATATATATCACAAATAAATCCAATGCCTCGGGTGGGAGGGCTCAATATGCACCTTAAGTTACATAATCCTAAGTCGCATACAACTAGAATGATGCATTAAAGTAGAGAATCGAGATTACTTACTTGGTCGAAGTGCCGATTCTTTCACATAAAAGAAATCCAAAAAAACTTCAAACCAAGCCTTGTAATCTCCCATGAGCAAAATAAATGCTCATCTTCCATAATTTCTTTGTGAAGATCCCCCATAATCGAAACAAAAACAACGACACAAAATATCATTTGAATCCAAAGGTATCCCACAAATAAAGTGGAATACCAACCAAACGACCGTCGTTAAGATCTTTGCGAGAACCTTGCATGAACTCAACAAACACATTAGAAACAAAAAAGAGGTGCAACCGGAAGTTGCACCTATGTCTCACAACTCAAAATCAAATAGAAAGATGAATGTACAAGTCATGGACATGCATTGAAATTTACGTTTCAAAACGGGGCAACACTTATGCTCTAACATAAACAACATGCAAATTCAAACCAAAATCAAATAAATTTACATACAATGAATGGAAAATGATCAACAAACATAAGTACAAGTCAAAACAAGATCAATGCATCAAAATTGCACCAAACCGAACTTAAAAAGCCTTAAAACGAAAAAACGCGTCAAAAATCACCGACTCGGAATTGAACGAAAATCGCATGGTAACTTGCAAACGTGCCAACGGATTCAAATATTCAATCGGATTTTGAAAATTCCGCTCGGAAGTGGTACTTTTTGGCCGATTTTATCGGCTGGCAGTAGCGAAATAGCCGAAAAAAATTGTCCGAAATCGACTAAAAAGTTTACCAATGGCTCCGGAATAATCAACAAAGTCAATTTACACTATTCACATTCGCGAAAACGCGCTACGGTTAGGAAGTTATGACCAAAACGCACTTATCGACACGCGACATATGAACAACATCAACAATTAAGCTTCAACCTATCCTATTCCGAATTTACACAATGAAACAAACATGAATTCAAAAGTCAAGCACTTCAATCAATATCAAGTCACAATAATTAACTCTCTTAAGAATTTTATCAAACATCTAACATGCATCGATTAGTCTATGTCAATTTTAACAATCATTTTCAATTATGCACAACAACAATTATTAGGATCAATTAATCAAGTATCAATCAACAACCACATCAAGAATCAATGCACATAATCTCCATAATATGAATTCAACTTCAAAATTCAATTCAAGAAACAATGCAACAATTATTCATGAATTAAAGTTTAAGAAGCTTACCGAATGAAGAATCGACGAAGAAATTGTGAATCCGGAGGAAGTGAGACGCGATCATGAACGGAGGAGAGGAGGAGAGGCCGCGTGGCTGCCGGCGGCGGAAGATGGTGGTCGCACGGTGGTGAAGTTGACCGAAGGTGGTGGTTCGTGGCGGCTCGGCTATCGGAAGTTTGATCGGAATTGTTGTGTTCTTGAGTTCTTGATGAAGTTGTTGTTGTGTTCTTGAGAAAGAGTTGAGAGAATGAACTTTGATCCTTTAGAGAGAGTTTGTGAGAGTTTTTTTGGTGTTTGTAAATTATGATTGAAGTTATGAGACAAATTGTGGGTCAAAAGAATATATAGTGGAGTGTAAAATGAAAGGCAAAAGGTAGAATTTCGGCTTAAGTGAAAATAACAATATCTTCGGCAAGAAATTTCGACTCTGAGCCTTCCACAATATCGTCCGCCTCTGAATCACAGTTGCAACACAAAAATAACGGACGTCATACGATCAAAATCGAGTGCGATCGATACGTTTAAGCTGCAAGACGTCACTGAATAAGTTGTTTTTTCGGCTTATTTGGTGTCCGCTACTCGAAAATGTGACGAGGCCAACCTCTTCGGAGCATAATCTCGACTCGACTTTTTCATCAAAGTTGTAGATCTATGAGTCAGTGACCTGGTGTTAAAATCTAAGCTCAACCGGACAAACAACGAGGGAGATATGAATTTTCTCGTGAAACCACTTTCAGCATTTTTCTTCGGTTCAGCACTTCAGTTTTGTGAAATAAACCAAAACGACAATCTTTGGAGCACCGTTCGAACTCACTTTTGTATTTGAAATTGAAGAGGATAAAATTTGTGAACCAACGCTTCAAGAACGGGTGATATTCGATGAAAATTGACCGAGTTATGAATTTTACAAAATCTGACAGACAGTGCACTGCATCAAAGAACCTTACTGGTAATTCGCATTTTCGAGATCCTTCCGCTCGGACCTAACCCAAACTGAATTCACATAATGAAGATAACATCTAAACGGAATTTTAGGCACCGAAACAACATCAATTCGATGAACGAGCCAAGAGTTATGAATTTTTTAGTGTTCAAAACTCACCGGTTCAGCACTGTTTTTCACTATGTCGACTCTAAAGACTCGCACATTCTGAGATCTTCTTCAAAGAATTAGTTCTCGGCCAAAACCCAAAAGTTAGAAAGGATATCAAGACGGAACTTTTGGCATATGAATCTCTCAGACATGTTGACCCAATCAGAAGTTACGAACTCTTGAATACCGCTAGCACAGTTAATCGGCGAAATCGAAATTTCAAAAACAAATAATTCTCGCCATTTTCCTTGATGAATTGGCCTCCGAGCCGAACACAAAAGTTGTAGAGAATAACGAAATAGTCTAAACTATTGAGTTTCAAGCCAAAATGAGTTTCCGAGCATAAGTTACAACTTTTGCAAACTGCACCATAAAACTGATATTCTGCTTAAACTCCTTTGAATCAACCGAGAACTTTTGGTTTCTTCTAAGATTCTTGTGCACGTTCCGCATGAAAAAATAAAAGCCAGTCACAACCTGTGAAAGCTCAAATGGAGATGTATATTCATGTATGTTTATGATGCAATTGTGATCTAAATGCAATGCAATGTATGAAAGGATATGCTAAATGGCATGAAAATGAGAGGGCAAATTTTGAGGTATTACACGGTACTGCTTGAGTTGGCCGATACATCGGTGTCATACCCCAAATTTGTCCTACCCGCACCTTTTATTTTACTGTTTCATCAATATTTCAAAATTCAAAAAAAAACCTCACCATTTTATTTTTCTGTCTGAATATTCGAAAAATCCAAAAATATGTCATTTATTTTCAAAACGAGAAAATTGTTTTTTGTGATTATTTATTTTGTTGATCAAACCCGTTAGCTTATTTACTTGTCTTTTTTATATACATATATACAAAGGTTACAAAAACAATTACCAAAAGTCTAAAAAGTGCACCTATTATTTTCAAATTAAAATAAATTCAACTTCTCTTTATTTTTAAACTTTTTATTTTATTTTATCCATTACATAAAAAAATACATGTATAAAAATCTCTTTTTATCATTTACTATTGTTAATCATTTTTTTTACTACTATCACTATTTTTTTTATTATTCTCGTCATCATTATTATTATTGACTTACCATTATTACTATTTTATTCTTATTATTATTAATGTCATTTCTTTTATTATTATTATTATTTATTTTATTTTTAATTATTATTACTATTTGAGTTATTATTAATTTTATTATCAGTTGTTTTATTGTTATTATTATTCAAAGTAATTTTCTTTCCAACTAACAAGATCTTTTCATTTTACAATATCACACAAAATTGGGACCACTCCATTCCACTACCATCCCACTCCCTTTCACGCATCACAGAAACCAGCAAAAAAAATCCAATTGTATGACCACTCAGCAACAGTTCAGTATACCACATTCCGCATTCCACTCCGCAAATTACAACCATTTTACAGCTATCCAACTTTTCCTCATTTCAATTCCCATATCACCCTCCATGAATTTCTATACAAGCACACTATCATTCCTCTTCAAACATTTTTTTTCCTTCAAAAAACCATACCCAAATAAAAATACCAAAACCTCACAAAATCTGAAAACCAAAAGAAAAAAATAGAGAACTGCGAGCTACAGAAAGAATGAGATAAAGAGATGAACTTCACCTCCATAAACACAGTTTTATCGCACAACTCAAAATCCAGCTTTCATAAAGTCATTTTCTTCAATAAACCTTTGTTTATCTATTTCATCATAAAACCAAAATAAAAAACTTGAGTCAACCCTTCCTCTGTAAATCGCAGCCTTAAACCTTCAACAAAACTTTCATGGAACCTTCAGTCCATACCCAGAAACTCAGACCATCATCCTCCTTCATCTGTGAACCGCAGCTAAACCATCACCTCACTGCAAAGCTAAACACCAAACCGTGACCACACAAACCTCAAACCGTCAAATCTGGGAAGCCGTTTCCGACGCGAGAACCTCACTATACCACTGGAACTCACCACAACTCCTTCACGAAATAACCATAAACCACAAAAAAACTGAACCGCGAGAAACTCCTTTGAAATCCCGCCGCAAACCAAAATATCAAAACACGTACACGACAAACCTTCAAAACCCTTTTCTTCAACCTTCACGGCATCCGACCTTGAAAAATCCAGCCAACCGAAGCCACTGCTTTGAAACAGGCACGAACACCACCACCATTTTTTCCCCCAAACGCAGACCGCTACCAACCTAAACCGCCGGAAAGCAAGCCGAAGCGGAACCTTCAAAATCCACCGTTCAACCTCCGATCTGAAAAGCATTCAAGAACCAGAAACCGAGTTGAAAGGGAGAAAGGCCAACACCATCGCGAATCCGAGAGATCCGCGCGAGACAGAGACAGAGGCGCGGACGAGAGAGACGGAATCCGAAGGAACGAAGCCGAGAGAGAGACGAACCTATGAGAGCTGAGCCGCGAGGAGGGGAAGGTGAGACCTAAAGAGAGAGATTCGAGCGAAGCACCGCCGCTGTTGAGGTTCGCTTCTTTCCTTTTGAACTGTAAAAAGATGCGTTGATTTTTTCTTCTTTCTGACTTTGAATCACATTATAGAAGTTTTTGTTGTTTCACTCCTTCTTTTTGTATTTCAATTTTTTATTATTTTATTTTTTTATTTTACTGTATTGTGTTCAGATTATGTGTTTAGTAGCCCATGGATTTTTTGTTTAGCCCGCACATCCCAATCACCAATACATAGCCTATTCACATATTTTATTTTTCTATTCTTTTTAAGAGCTAATAAAGTTTGGATTTGAGGCTTTAAATTTTTAATGACCAAACTGTTTCTACGCATACCAATATTCATAAAATCGTGACACCCTATTCCTTTTTATTTATTTTATTTGTTTTTATTCATTTAATCTCTATGTTGTTTGTGTTATTGGGCTTGGCCCTTTTTGGATTCGTTTTTCTATCCACACCACTGAATTCACATTGCACCCCCATTTCTTTATCTTGTTTTTATGGTTATGATTTATTTATTTTTTAAATTCTTCTGTTATTCATGTCTTGGATTAAAAATGTCTTAAAAAAATTTTAGTGAAGCGTTTCCTTTTAATTCCCTTAAAGGGGCCGATGATATTATAAAAGGCCGTTTTCGCCCGATTACATTTAATCGGTGATGAGCGGTCAATATGAGGCCCTCCTTTATTTTATTCTATTATTTTTATTTTGAACAAAAAATCGTAATTTATTCATTATTTATTTTATTCATTATTTTATTTTTAATACAATTCAATTCAATTTATTTATTCATTTATTTTCACATTTAAAAAAATTACGATTCGACTCCTTATAGAATGGTTCCCATTTTGAACCGATTCTAAGGCAGTTCACGAACCAAATTTTGTCACGTCCCAAAAGGTCAAACGCCTTCGAATAGTTGCGCTCGAAAAAGGTCCAACGCCTTCAAATAGTTGCGTCCCGATAAAACAGGCTGAACGCCTTTGAATAGTTCAAAACACTGCACACACGCTTCCTCTTGGGCAAAATACAATGATACCTTTTATTTCTCGCAATCCCCTGTATTTATTTTGTACCCCTCTCCCCTTACTTTGTACGCAATTTATTTTCGAATCCTTGGTCCAACGCCAAGCGATTGCACTTTGCACACTTGCACTTTATTTTTCAGTTATCTTTTTCGTTTAGGATTCACTCCACCTTTGCGAGCCGAGCGATTCGTGCCTCGCTAACAAAACCACAAAAATAACCTCCATTTGCATTTACCCTTTAACCTCAAAATACCAAAAACGTTTCGATTAGATCCAAACCCTTGATCCAACGTCAAGCGGCTTTAGGAAATAAAAACACTTTAATAATACGAGAAGATTTGTACGCCACGAGCCTTAAGCGGTAGAAAGGGGGATAACGAGCTTTCATTACTCGCTCCGATTATTTCGACGCAGGACACTCGTCTTGTTGGGCGAGATAAACTATTCATAGTCTTTAGTGCACTTCAACTCCTAAACCCTTTCATCGACGAAAGGTAATAAAATCAAACAACCATTACCCTTAGTAGGCCGAACTACGAGGCTCTGACTTTCCCATTGCACACGGGAGTACGTAGGCACGAGGATCTCAATCCTTGCCGAGCACCTAGGTTCAATATAACTTATAATTCAACTCATTTCCCTCTAGCAAGCAATTCGTTCAAGCATAGACATCCTTTCTCGCGCGTTAACTTAGATGGTTCCCATCGAGTACGATGGATGTAGGGGGTGCTAATACCTTCCCCCTACATAACCGACTCCCGAACCCAGGCAATGGTTCCGTTGACCTTTGTCCTCATCCTTTTTTCCCGGGTTGTATCTATATCTTCCCTTTCCCTCTTCGGGAATAAATAGAATTAGGTGGCGACTCTTCAGTCCGTCCGGCGCGCGGCTCCGTTCATTAGGATCGCGTAAGGTCGTATTTTTCGGGGTACGACAATCGGGACTTGTGGATTAAAGGACGGTTGAACCGCCGCTACATAAGGATGTTGGGCATACTATGGTGGATGAGCATATTGCTGTTGAGCCATAGGTGGAGGTCTCTGCCAAAGCGGATTTCTTCTTTGACTTGTCATTATCGCATTCGTTTCACCCTCTTTCTTCTTATGGAAATTACTGGTAAATTTCTTGACATTACTTCCACTACCAGTGCTGGAACTGCCAGATGCACCACTCATCTTTCCACTTTTTAGTCCAAGTTCAACTTTGATTCCCACGGCTACAAGGTCAGAGAAGCTAGCAGTTATGCTTCCCACCATTCTCTCATAGAATTCTGGTCGCACAGTGTCAACAAACCAGTCAGCTAATTCTCTTTCAGTCAATGGGGGCTCTACCTGAGAAGCGGTCCCTCTCCACCTCTGAGGATATTCTTTAAATGATTCAGAATCCTTTTGTGACATACTCAACAGTTGCCTCCTATCGGGAGCAAGGTCCATATTGTATTTGTACTGCTGGATGAAAGCATCTGCCAAGTCTTGGAAACTGCGAATCTTCGACTGGTCTAGCGTTAGATACCATTTGGAGGAGATTCCCTTCAGACTGTCCTGGAAGCAGTGGATCATTAATTTATCATTGTCCACCTGCGCAGCCATTCTTCGATAGTACATCAAGAGATGGTTCTTAGGACAAGTTGCGCCCTCATACATATCAAAAGTGGGTATCTTGAATTTTAGAGGTATTACCAATCCAGACACCAGACACATCTCTCTAGCAGCGGCCCCAAAGATCTGGTCACCTTCAATCGCTCTTAACCTTTTTTCAAGGGTATCAAAATTCTCTTGCATCTTCTCATGTTTCTCATCTCCGTTTTCAGACATATCTGGCGCTTCATATGCCTGATGGTCATTAAAGTATGGTTGGACACGGGTGTGCACAATGTCTGGTGTAAAATTAGCAACTGCATGGTTCTCTTCATTAGTCACCGGAATAGTCTGTTGAGCAACAAATCCATGAGGAGGAGGCACAAAACCTTGGGAAGGGAATGCCATACCCTGAGAAGGAGGTGCGAAACTTTGAGAATCTAAGCCTTGGGAAGGAGGGAAGAAACCTTGAGCAGCCATCCCTTGGGAAGAAGGAATAAAACTTTGAGAAGCAAAACCTTGGGAAGGAGGGAAGAAACCCTAAGTAGCCAGCCCTTGAGAAGAGGGAATGAAACTTTGAGAAGCAAAACCTTGAGAAGGAGGGAAGAAACCCTGAGTAGCAAGTCCTTGAGAAGAGGGAATGAAACTTTGAGAAGCAAAACCTCGAGAAGGAAGGACGAATCCATGAGTAGCCAGTCCTTGAGAAGAGGGAATGAAACTTTGAGAAGCAAAACCTTGAGAAGGAGGGAAGAAACCCTGAGTAGCAAGTCCTTGAGAAGAGGGAATGAAAATTTGAGAAGCAAAACCTTGAGGAGGAGGGACGAATCCATGAGGAAGCCCGAAAGGAGGCCAGGTCACAGCGGTAGTGACTGATGACGGAGGCTCAGTCATTGCAGTAACAATTTCTGACACTACAGTCTGTTGGGTATCCATCTTCGCTCGAATGACCTGCAACATTTCCATCATCTGACCCATATTTCCACGAATATCAGTAAGCTCCTCGTTAACTCTGTCCATCTCTAGGTCTCTTTCAGCCATCCTCATTCTGGCTTGAGCTCGAGTGTAGTATTTGCGTGAGAGCCTCAGTGTGAAAGCAGGAGAGCAGATGACGGGAATGAGTTTTATATGAAAAAAATGCAAATGAAATGCCAAATGTATGAGTGCAATGCGAAAATTAAATTTTATTCAAGGAACTTAAGAAACAATTTGCAAATACCAAGTAACACATAATAATCAAAGGACATGATTTCATTAAATTCAAAAAGTGATACAAAGTCTTAAGTACATCTTCAAAAATCCCAAACAAAGCTTAATAAAGACAAAGACAAAGTCCTAAGGAGATTCTCCTAAAAGCCTCAAGTTGAGCTTCTCGATTTGTGCCTTCATCTGAGCCCTTTCAAGCATAAGTTGATCCACGATCGACTTCCAAGAAGTGTCCTCTTGAGCGCTGGAGGAAAATAAATCCTCTTGCGCTTTCCTTTTCTTGTTGGAGAGCTCTTCTTCTTCCTTCATCCTCAGTTGTCTTCTAAGTTCTTCATTCTCACTACTGATGATCTGATGTCGATTCTTCCATGCATTCTTCTCTCGAATCTCTTTCTCCAAATCAATCTTCAGCTTCTATGCATCATCCATAAAGATTAGAATGGGTTTCTTGAAAGTCATAGGATCCTGGCGAGGGTAAGGCATCTTCAGACTGATTGCCCTATCTCGTACCCATTGGAGATAGGGTTCCATAGAAACACAATTCGGCTTTCCCAAGCTACTCCTCCCCTTCCTATGGATGTACTTCCAAGCTTGCATAATCTGTTTCTTGAGCTCTGGTTCTTCGTCATCCTTAAAGAAAATTTCTTCCACTTCAACACTCTTAGGTTTGTCCTTCAACGGATACCCGAGTTGGCGGCGAGCCAAAACTGGATTATAGCTGATTCCTCCCTTAGTGCCAAGAAGAGGCACATTAGCAAAATCACCACAGCTATCAATAATCAATGCTCCATCATAAACACGATTGTACCAACTAATGTCAGAGTGGGTAAGAGACATGATTCTTTGTGACCACCACAAACCATCCTTAAGGTTCCAAAATGAAGCTGACTTAGGCAAGTGCGAAATAAACCACTCGTACAACAATGATGCACAACAAGTAATCATCCCTCCCTTATGGTGATTCCTCAGATGGATGGAATGGTATGTATCTCCGAGCAAAGTAGGGACCGGGTTCTTCTTCAGAAATATCTTGATGGCGTTCAGGTCGACAAAGTCTTCAAGGTTTGGGAAAAGCAACACTCCATATATTAGAAGAATAAAGGTCGCCTCAAAAGCTTTCATATCCTTCACACTAACAAAATTCTTGGCCTTTTCTACCAAAAACTTTGTAGGGAATCCAAAAATCTTTCCTTTATAGGTCATATTTGCCTTGACCTCAGGAACACTCAAACATGTCGCCTTTGCAATCTCCGCTTCTTCAGGGTCCTTCTCTAGAACAGGGAATGGAAACTCATCCTTAACACGTGACCCCACCAGAAATGAATACTCTTCCAAAGTAGGCGCCAATTGGTAATCAGGGAACGTAAAACAATGGTAGAGAGGATCATAAAATTGGAGCATCACAAAGAGCAACCTTCCATCCCACTCAGTCTTAAGTAAGGCTAAAAGTCTCCTATGCTTCTCCATGAAGGCTTATTGATCCAAAACCAAATCTCTTAATTTCCTTAGGTCTTCGAGTTTGGGAGTTTTGAATGTGTACTTGACAGTCTTTCTTCTTCCAAAATCCATGATGATACCTACGATATTTGCAAAGATAGAGTTTCTGAGTTCCTTGAATAAATTGGTAAAATGATGCTTCATGATGCATGAATGCAATGAACACACAAACACAAACAAGGCTTAGGTTCAAAGCTTGCGTGAGGTCGAAGGTTCAACCCTCCCAAAAAGGTATGTACTATGAGTTTATTTGTACCTGTACAACGGGTTCTAAAAGTTCCCAGAATCACTGTCCCTTCTTTCGGATATTACCGACTTCCCAACTCAACTTGGTAATCAGTAATATTCTCAAGAGAGTCTCATCCGAGTGTAGTATCGCGTATCAACTATTTCGGATTTACACCCTCATAGTCATCGCACTACATCCCTAAAAAGGCCAAGTGGGGGTAAATGTTCTACGGTCCTCAGCATTAATGGCTCTCAGGTCGAATATAGTAATGTTTTCACAACTGAACTCGATCAACAAAACTACATCCGAGGAGGCCTCCGCTGAGTGGTGGTGTCTCAAGTCAACTTGGTCGGGACTCAACTCCCTACAAGCCTTCTTGAATATACCACCGTCCTAACTTATTTTGCACTCAAGTCCGGGTTAGGACTTATCTCACCACACATGGAACACCCAACAAAAATCCAAAATAATAACAAGCAATACAACAACAAATATACAAATATACAAGGTGGGCTTAACCCTCAAAAACAGTCTCCCCAGTGAAGTCGCCATTTTCTGTTGCGGTGAGAATCGGATACCAAGCTATTGATTAAGCTTGAATCGCAAAGCTTTTATGTTCACCACCGAATTTAATTTAATCCAAAGGGAAAAGGGAAAAAGATCGTAAAAACCCTAAATGAGGAGAAACTAGGTTCGGGGGTTGATTATACCTAGGGAAGGTGTTAGCATCCTAAGCATCCGCAGTATCCTACGGGAACCTCTTGTTAACATTTGCATTATTGTTATTTATTGCTTGTTAAAAATTATGGGAACCTAAGGTTTTTATTTCTAATGGTGCTCGCACAACATCGCATCGATGCCTACGTATCGGGTATAGAATCAGAGCACTCGTAGTTCTCCTAAGGATTAACGAACACTTGGTTACGCTCAAGGTTCGCGGGGGAAGGTAAGTGTTATGGCAAACACTCACGTGACTTTAGCAAAGTCACAAAAAGTTGTAAAATAAAAATTCCTAATGGCTAAGGTTGAAAAGGAACTAGGGATGGCTAAACTTCCTATGACATTGAGTCAACTGCAGGAGTTCTTTCCCTTTTGGATCGATATGCGAAAAATAAAGTAAATAAATGAGGGTGCAAGCTCCTAAGTCTAAGGCATAGGTTGCTACTTGCAAAAATAAACTGAAGTAAATGGAAAATGTAAAGTAAAAGGCTTAGTAACCGGGCTATGGCTCGATATATGGATCGAGAATGCGGGGTGGAAGACAAACGGGGTGCGTTAATTTGCTTAAGTTGAAAAGCTGTGAAGTGTAAGGAACGTGCAGATGGCGATCGTAAACGACCGACTTACGTGTGTGAGTGAAGTGTGTAAAGTCAACTTGGCGTTGGACCAAGGATTTATTATCTTGAAAAAAATAAGGTTAATATGGTGTAAAAGTGCGAGAAATAAATAATAGAAAACAAATAAAGTGAAATAAACTGTGAAGTGGAATAAATTAAATAAATTAAATAGAATAAAAATAAATAAATAAATGGCCTCATATTGGTCATGATTAATCGGAAACGATTTATCGTGACTTTTTGTCATATCATCGGCCCTTAACTAAACCTCAATAATCATCGTAAAAGAAAACACAAAATAAAAAAAATAATAAAAAAAGTATGCATTAATGATTTATAAAGTGTGATTAACAAAATTAAATGACGAGCCATTTAAAAACATGATTCTTAGTCCCTAACCAAACCAGATTTTTTTAAAAAAACATGAAAAATAAGAAGTGAATATTAGCAAAAGAGCAAATGAAAACATGGGAGTAAGCGTGTATATCTGGTATAGCAAAAAACGGATGGGTCAAATATTAATAGTCCAAAACAAACAATTTGCCTTTGTATGCAAAAAAAAAAAGAAATTAATAGAAAATCAAATAATGGTCCAAAACTCAGAATAATAAAAAAAAAGGAAACATGGAATAAGAAACGAAATCCCTTCTTCTTCAAACGTGAAAAAGCAAAGAGAATAGAAACCCACCCCCAAAAGAAACGGATGCCGGCGCTCGGAGTTTCACGGAGGGATCTCTCGGTGGTTTCGGACCTGTTTCGGCGGTGGTGTGGTTGCTCGGATTCGCGGTGGTGTGCGGCGAAAGGGTGGCCGGCGGTTTGGGAGTCTCGACGGCTCTCACGGTGAGGTTAGTGGTGGTGATTTGGCGATTTGGCTCTCTCCCTCACGGATTTGTGTTTGGGTCTGGTTTTAGGTGTGGTTCAGTTTTGATGAGAGGGTTTTTGACGGTTTGTTGCGATGGTTTATGAGCGGATTTGAGGAGGTTCGCGTCGGCTAACGGTATTGAAGTTCGTGTTTGTGCTTGGATTCACGGCGATTTCAAGAGGTTTCGGGTAGGCTTGTGTTCAGTGAAGGAGATGGCTCGGCGTTTTCTTTTGGTTCGGCGGGAAGTGATTCACTCTTGGTTAGCCGGTTATGTTTGGTGTTCTCTCACAGGTTTGTTTCCATTTTCAGCTTCAAGTTTTTACCCAAATCCAATTCTTCTTCTTCTTGATTCTGAGTTTGATTGTGTTGTTTTTCGTTTGATTTTGTTTGGAAGGGTATTGTGTTGGCAGAAACTCTTTCGTGAAGGGTAAAAAAAATGCAGTTTGAAGGAGGTGATTGTGGACTCGGTGAAAGCGACGGATCCGGTTCTGCTGTGTTGTTGCCGAAAGTTTGTGAGGATTTTGTTTCTGTTTCTGTTTTGGCTTTGAGTTGCGAATGGTGGATGGTTTCAAGCAGGTCTGGTTTGGCGGTGGGTGAATGGCTAGAAGGTGGTTTAGCGGTTTATGGTGAGCGATAGTTCCGATTCAGTGGTGAATGGGTTTCGGTGGTTGGTCTGTTTTGGTTTCAGGTTTGTGGTGGGTTGAGCGACGGTTTACAGTGCTGGGATTATTACGGTTTTTTTTATTTTCTGTGTTTGTGGCTGTGAAGGTCCGTGTGAGGATTGGTTTCACAAATCCGTGGTGGCGGCTTCGGTTCGTTAGCTGATGAAGGTTTTGAAGCGGGATGAAAAGGTTGGTTTGGTTTGCGGGTTCTGATTCAAAAGGTGGGTTTGGTTTGCGGGTTCTGTTCTGGTTACAGTTTACAGAAACACGGTTCAATGATGACAAGGTAGTCACAGTTTCATCTCTTCCTTTTTCTTTTTGTTTTGTCTATTCTATATGGTTTTGTGTTTGGCTTTCGGATATGATTCTCAAGCTCTGCGTTTGGTGTTTGTTTTTTCGGTTTTCCAGGTTTGATTTTGAAGGTTATTGTTGCGATTATGTGTATGGTAAGGGATGAAGAGCGGTGGTTTGAAGATGGTTTTGAAACAGGTTGGAGGCGTGGCTGATTCGATGGCGTTTTCACGGTGAGTTGAAGAAGTGTTCGGCTGCGGATTGATAGGTTTGCTGGTTTCGCGGTTTAAAGTTTGCGTTTGGTTCGAAACAGTTTGGATTTTTGGTGGATTTGAATAGGTGAAGGTGAGCGTTTGTGTTGACAGTGGCTGTTATGGATGAGATTCAAGTGGTGCTGGTTATGGCTGTGGAGGTTTTGTTGATTATTTGTGATTAACAGAGGTTGTCAAATGGTGATTTGGATGGTTTGTTTGGTTATTGGCGGTGTGTTCTCGCAGCGGCGGTCACGGATTTGTTCTGAAACTTGCAGGTTGATTGGGGGTTGGATAATGGCATGTTCGGGTTTGTAGGTAATGTTTTTGATTTGGAATTCGTATTCTAAGTTTTGGAATGTTGTTGATGGATTCGTTGGTGTGTTTGATGCAGGTTCGGTGGGTGGATGAGAGCTGACAGCTTCAGTTTTTCGGTAAGTTTTTCATTTGGTTTTCTGGGATTTTTGGCTTACTGAGCTTATGTTTTTTTTTGTGGGTTTGAGGTTCTTTTCATCTCAAAGTGTTTATGGTTTTAAGTTTTTTTTTTTTTGAAGTTTTTAATGTGAAGTTTTGCTCTTTGTGTGCAGATTGGAATTTGAAATAAAGCTGAGAAAACTAACTATGGACAAATGCTAAAAAGAAGTGAAGGAAAAAAAAGATATTACCGACCCGAAAGTTATCGGGGTGAAGGATCCGCAAATGGTAAGCTTCCTATTCCTCTTCTGATGTTCTACTCCTTGTTGTTGTGGTTGAATTTTTTGTGTTCTCTCTTTTTCTTCCTCTTCTTTTTGTGGGTTTTTGTTGTGAGGATGCTTGCTGAATTTTTCTGTGGCTGTTCTTTTTGTGTTTTTTGTGTAACACTGTGATTTTATATGGCTGATTTTGTTCTCCTTTGATGGTTGTTTTGGTATGTTTGAGGGCTGATTTTGTGGCTGTTTTTTTTTTATGTTTTGAGGGTTGTAACAGTGTTGTTCTCTGTTGGGATTTTGGGGCTGTTCTCAGTGTGTTTTGAGGACTGAATTTTGGTGTGTTTTGTGGCAGATTTTTTTTGTTGTGATTTTGAATGTAACAGTGTCATTTATATGGCTGATTTGTGGCTGTTCTGGTATATCTTTGTGGCTGTTCTGATTTTTATTTTGTACTGTGAAAACTTGTAGGTGAAGGGTTGGAGAAAAGGGGACAAAGTCTGGATTTTGCTGTAGTGGAGGAAGTGGAGCAGAGGCTGTTGGTGGCTGCATGCTGCTGTGGGGGGCTGTATGGAGCAGGCTGGAATTGCCTTGTGGGTGGTTTTGTTGTACAATTTTTTTTGTGTGGTTGTAACATAACATGTTATTTGGAATAAAGTTGGAGATTTGAAATGTGATTATAATTTGAAATTGAAACTTAATATTTGAAATGAGAACTTTAAATTAGAAATTAAATATAAACTTGAATTAGAAGTGAATTAAAAAAAGGAATTAAACTTAAAATTGAAAATGACTTAGAAACTAAATAATTAATCTTGGAATTAAAATTAACTTAGAACTTAAGAAATAAATTTAGAGTTTAGAAAATAAATACATGAATATGAATTGGAATGGAAAAATTGGGATAAAAATTAAAAAGAAGATGGGAAATAAATTGAATTGGACACTTGAATTTAAAACTTGCAATTGAATTGAAAATAAAATTTGAATTAAGAATGGAAATATAATTGGAAATGGAAATTGAGTTGAAAATTTGGAATTAACACTTGAGCTTTTGAAAATGACTTAGAAATTTGAATTTTTAGAAAAGAACTTTGAATCTATGAATGATTGAAATTGAAAATGAAATTTGAAATAAGACTTGGAATGAAAATAGAAACTTGAACATGAATTGAAAATTACAAATAGAAATTGACACTAAATTTAGAAATAAAAACTTGAAAATGAAATAAAATTAAAAATTGAAGAATAGAAAATAAATTCAAAAATAAAACTTAAAAATGAAATAAAAAAGAATTAATTTAGAATTGAGAACTTGAAAATGAAATAAGAAGTTAATTTAGAAATGAGAACTTGATAAATGAAAAGAAATAACAAATAAGTTTAGAAAAAATTTGAAAATTGAACTAAAGATTAGAAATAGAAATTGAAATAAAATTTTAAAATAGGAACTTGAAAATAGAAACGAAAATAGAAATTAAAATTAAAACACAAAAATGAATGAAAAAGTTATAAATGAGAAATAGAAATTAAATTAAAATGGAAGCTTATAAGTGAAAAGAAATTAAGAATTAAAATTATAAATAACTAGAAAATGAGAAGAAAGCAATAGAAAATATAAATCTGGAATTTCCCTGCTAAATGCGATGAATGTATGATGCGAGCAGTTAGGGGTAAAATTTGGGGTGTGACAACATTGTCTTTGGTGGGATGTCAGACAGGATGGTTAAACATTTTGTCACTCAAATGGAATCTGAATTTGAGATGAGCCTAGTAGGAGAACTAACCTACTTTCTTGGAGTGCAAATCAAGCAGATGGAAGATTCAATGTTCATATCCCAAAGAAAGTATGCCAAGAACACTGTGAAGAAGTTTGGGATGGATAGTGCAAGTCATAAAAGAACACCTGCCCCCACTCATTTAAAGCTGACAAAGGATGACAAGGGTGAGAAGGTGGACCAAAGCCTATACAGAAGCATGATTGGAAGCTTATTATATCTAACTGCTAGCAGACCAGATATAGCCTTTGCAGTAGGTGTATGTGCAAGATATCAAGCTGATCCAAAAGTTAGCCATCTAAACCAGGTCAAGAGAATTCTGAAATATGTCAATGGTACTTGTGACTATGGCATAATGTACTCCCATGGATGTGAACCAATTCTCACTGGCTTCTGTGATGCTGATTGGGCTGGAAGTGCTGATGATAGAAAGAGCACATCAGGAGGATGCTTCTTCCTAGGAAACAATTTGATTTCTTGGTTCAGTAAGAAACAAAATTGTGTATCCTTATCCACTGCTGAAGCTGAATATATTGCAGCTGGTAGTAGTTGTTCATAGTTGGTTTGGATGAAGCAAATGCTCACTGAATACAATGTCCCACAAGATGTCATGACATTGTACTGTGACAACTTAAGTGCTATTAACATATCAAAGAATCCTATCCAACATAGCAGGACCAAGCATATTGATATCAGGCATCATTTCATCAGAGATCTTATGGAAGAGAAAGTGATCTCATTGGAACATGTAGCCACAGATCTGCAATTGGCTGATATATTTACTAAAGCTTTGGATGCTACCCAATTTGAAAACCTAAGGGGTAAATTGGGAATCTGTTTATGTGAAATATAGCAGTTATGGAGAAGTGCCAACATGTCATATGACATCGTGTGGCATGATCACCAGATGGCAACACCAGTCTGGTCAAGACCTCTGTGTATTCCACTCCTTAAAATTCTCCAAGTAACGGCTCTTATAAAAATATCAGCTTGCTCTCAGCTATTCATCTTCTCATCATTCTCTCAGAACAACTTGCATGCTATAGCTGACTTTCAGAGCTCATCAAACTCAATCAATCTTAACCTCTTCCTCCAACACATTCGAAAATGTCTCAACATCAAAACCCTAACCTCTCTGATGAAATCCTCAACCAAGAAGATGTGGTGCATGCTACCCCCATCTCTGTGGTACCTATGGATTCAACTCCAATAGACGAAATCAGAGGAAGTGTTCCTCTTGCTCAAAAGCCAAGAACTCCTACTGTGAGAAGGGCAAAGGAACCTGTTTTCAGCAAAGTCAAAGGGATGCCTTCATCCTCAAACACCACTCCCAAAGCCTCTGAGTATGTGGATGCTTCAATCAAGGATCTTGTGAACAGAATTCTGTCTGAGCAAAGAGTTGTGAGTGGAATATCCATTCCCCTGAACACCATGCCAGCTCCACAAGAAGAACAACCAAATCAGGCTGAAGAGGACACTCCTGCTCAACAGGATGTCCCAATAGATGTTGAAACATCTGAGGACCAGCACAAGGTCTCCTCTGATGATGATGATGAAACATCTGAGGACCAGCACAAGGCCTCCACTGATGATCAAGCCTCTGTTGATCCACCTGCTGAAGAGGAGACTGCTTAACCTCCTCCTGTTGTAGACATAGAGCATGATTCTGACACATAAATCATTGCCTCTGTGGACCCTAGCATAGCCAAAAGGCTCAGAACTAGGAAGGAAAAGAAGACTGCAGGACATGCAACTCCTGAAAAGAAGCAGCCTACACCCAAGAAGGACAAAGCTAAAGTTGCCTTTGGTCCTACCAAACAATGGAGCAAAGTGAATACACAAAAGAGGAAAGTTGTCACTCCTCCAGATTCAGATGTTGAAGAGGATGTCCCAACATCCCAACCAAAGAAGAAACCAGCACCTTCAAGGTCCACCTCTTCTGTTCCAGAAGCTCCTCTGGATAATATTTCTTTCCATCATGTATCAAGTGTGAGCAGATGGAAATTTGTCTACCAAAGAAGGGTAACACTTGAAAGAGAGCTGGGCAGCAATGCACTTGAGTGCACTGAGGTAATTGATCTCATTTCTTCTGCTGGCTTATTCAAAAGAGTGTCAAACTTTTCTCCTTGCTATGAGCTACTAGTCAAGGAATTTATTGTCAACCTTCAAGAGGACTGTGCTGATGGTAAGTCAGATGAATTCAGAAAGGTGTATGTAAGAGGGAGATGTGTGGAATTCTCTCCTAGGGTTATCAATAACTATCTAGGGAGAGAATCTGATGGACCTAATGAGTTGGGGAAGACTGATAACCAGGTTTGCAAGGTCATCACTGCTAATCAAGTCAAAGCTTGGCCAGTAAAGGGCAAACTTTCTGTTAGCTTGCTAACAAGGAAGTATGCAATGCTTCATAGGATTGGCACTAAAAACTGGGTCCCTACCAACCATACTTCTTCAATAGCAACTGGATTGGGCAGATTTATATATGCTGTAGACACCCAAACAAAGCTGGATTTTGGGGCTTACATTTTTTATCAAACACTGAAGCATGCTGGGACATCTGCAACAAAGCTGCCTATTGCCTTCCCTTCCTTGCTGTGTGGAGTAATCCTCAGCCAGTATCCTGGTATCCTCACTAAAAAGGATTCAATCTGCAAAAGAGAGAGTCCTCTGGCCTTCCACTACAAGTTGTTCTTAAGTCATCATGCAGCTGATGTTGAAGCTCCCTCTGGGACATCTGCTGGACCTTCAAAGGAAAAGTCTCCAATATCCAAAGCTGCTTTGATTGCTGAGCTGAAGAACACCTGCAAAGAGCTGGATGCCAGGAAGCAGAAGCTTGAGGAGATTATTCAAAGGCTGGAAATAGAAGAGAGTGCTCAGAAGGCTGCTGATTCTGATGAGGAAACTGAAGAAGAGGAAGACACTGAATATGAAGATTCTGAGTGAAAAATGTATGTGAGGAATATGTAATGTCTGCTTCAGCATTGTATTTTGAATTTGATTTTGTAATTCTCTCTGTCAATGTAAAATTTGGCCCCAATTTATGTCTAACAAGGGGGAGAAGAGAACTGAACAACAACAAATGTCTGCTGTAGCTTACTGATTAATGAAAAATAACTTTTGTTTTCTTCTGAACTAAGTTGTGCTTTTAATGAAAATTTTCTGTTGAAACAAGTCAGAACACATGTAGGTTTGAGGGGGAGTAAACTCACACATGACTCAACAGAAAAGAACTGATGTACTCTGATAAAAGAAACTCTGCTGCACTTTGATAAACCAGAAGATTATGTTAGCCAAAAATTAGCCAAATAGGGAGTTTGTAGATGTTTAGAATTGGCAGATTTTTTGACCAACAAGAAGTGTTGAACTTATTTCAGGATGTCACATCAGATGTTGTGACATTATCAAACAGAGTATAAGTAAATGAACTTAATTCAGGATGTCACATCAGATGTTGTAACATTATCAAACAGAGTATAAGTAAATGAACTTAATTCAGGATGTCACACCAGATGTTGTGACATTATATCAGTTAATGAAGTAAGTTCAGTTTACAGGATGTCACACCAGATGTTGTGACATTGTATCAGTTAATGAAGTAAGTTCAGTTTTCAGGATGTCACACCAGATGTTGTGACATCTCAAACCTGCTACCAGAATTAATTAATGATTAACAGAACTGAGTAAATTCAGGGAAATTATCTGGAATTAATATTGAATGGATAAAACAGAAGAAGGCGCATCTGTAGGGAGATTGGTTATGTGATTTCAGTACAAACAGAAAAACTGACTCACCTAGAATCAAGGAAGTAACAAACCCTAATTCAAGGTGATGGCAGCATGCGTATCAGGATTGGATAACCTACAGAAAGCCCAAAATCCAAGCATCTATTTAAGCAACAGAAACTCTCAGAATTGAGTACGAAATTAAGAAGACAAAATAGGGTGTTTGTGTTTTAATAGCAGGTTGTTTATTTGTATCACTTTATGAGCTTTTAAGCAAAAATGTATTTGTGTCTTAATTGAAACTGTGAAGTAAGATCAAGCTGTTTTGTTTGAAGTATGACTTCAATTTTATTAAACTTGTAAACATATCACTGTGTGATTGAGGGGGAGTGAGTTAGTACTCATATCTAAGTTGTGTCTTAGGTAGAAATTGCATTGGGTAGATATTAAGTGAAAGATTAAACTGAGTGGTTTAAGTCTAGAATTAATATTACTTATATTGGATTTCCTTCCTGGCTTGGTAGCCCCCAGATGTAAGTGTGGTTATACACTGAACTGGGTTAACAATTTCCTGTGTTGTTTAATTTTCCTGCACTTTAAGTTTTGTTCAAGTCTTCAAGTGTTTAAACATCTCATTCGACATCACGTACCTGATCCCAGAATTTCAAGATTCATTAGGATTTATTCACTCTTTTTTCCTTTTCCTTTTGGAATAAAATAAAAGCGTGATGGCGAATCTGTTTATTTTGGGTTAAGTTAATTAAAAACTTACACTCATGATTTCCCTGCTACACATATCGTACTTCGAAGAGGAAGAGACCAAAAATGAACATAGTGAAGATTATCAATAATGAATATTCAATTGTACGAAGATTGTGAAGATGGAGATTTCGCTATTGCTATCAATGTCGCCTCTGGTTCGCTAATTCGCTTAGGGCATGTTATGAAGGATATAATTAATCTATTTTGTTTTAAATTTATTTGGAAAATCTTTGACCATATTTTTTATATCCAACCGCAATGAAATGTAGATCTTGTTATATCTATTTTTTTATTTATTTATGAACTTAAATGACACACGCTTTTTGTAGTAGGAAAAATATAAAAAATGTAGTTGTTAGGATTCGAAGCTTGTAACACTTACTTTATCAATACAATTGTTTATCTCAACTGTGATTAAATAACTTTTAAAAAATAAAAAATATACCAGGCACATCCAGTGTGCGATATTACAATGGTGGAAAGCATAATCGTAGTAGTATTATGTTACCAAAGGTGCATTTTGTATTAGTGTGTGTGTGTGTGTGTGTGTGTGTGTGTGTGTGTGAGAGAGAGAGAGAGAGAGAGAGAGAGAGAGAGAGAGAGAAGTGTACATTGGGATATATAGTGGTTCGTGTATCATCCTTGCTAAGCTTAATCCACATTCTTATGGGTTTCCATTAAAAAAAATTGGTCTTCCAATATTATTTGTGACAAAATTACACGAGTTTAGTACAATCACAATATCCAAGTTAGTATTGAAAATATTAACATCTTCAATATGGATCCTTGAATTGTACAAAGTCTAAAAGTTGAGCTCTATGCGAATCTTCATATGAATTTTTCGATAATCTTTCAGCCCCAACAACTTGCTCCAAAGTCTCCATTATGTAATCATTTTTAATCTATCCTATAGGTACCTTGAGTGTTGCTCTTTCCGAAGATTAAGAAAAACTTTTACCTTGCCTGTAAGCTTCCACACACCACTACCAAGATGAACTTGGAGAGAAGAACCTCATTCTTTTCCACTGGAATTTTCAAAACCAACCACAACACTACACACCTTGCTAACTACTAAATTCTTAACCAAATCTTCAAGAAACATTAAATTAAAAAACAAACCTCCTGAACAATCACAAATCTCCAAAGATAAAATTCATATCAATGCAACAATGGAGAAAGAATGAGGTATAAGATTAAAGAAATTGTTTGCATGTGTTCAAGAAAGATTCAAAAGTCTTTTGAAAATATGAGAGAACAAGTTGTTTGTGAGATTTCAAATCAATATTGGAAGTGTATGTTTTCTAGCATTGTAAAGATTTTGAGAGAAAATGTTTGTTATAGGTATTGGGGATCTAACACAAAAATGAGTGAAAATGATGTTTAATTTTAGTCATAAGCACGAAAATATGATTTGATTCAGATGGAAAAGTGATTTGAATCAAGATCTAGAGTATATGAGAAACCTATATATGTGATTTGAATCACAAGATGTGTGATTCGAGTCACATGATTCAAGTCATGAAACATGTGATTCGAATCAAATGAGATTGTGACAAACCATAGAAATGCAACCTTGCATGATTCAAATCAAGTGTAAGTTGTGATTCAAATCAAGGGTGTTGTGATTCAAATCAAGTACAAGTTGTGATTTGAGTCATGATAGCTTCAAACATTTTCATGGGATGTATGATTTGAATCACACTCTTAGAATCTCAATATTTTTCAATTTTAAAGAGATTTTAAGATTTTACCAATACTTGAAACAATCTCAAATATTGTTCTTTATCCAAAAATTCAACAAAATAACTTAAAGCATATTCCCTACACTATAATCAAACAATTATATTTATGCATGCTAAAAAATGGATCTAAAACTCAATCCAAAAATACATAATTGACGAGGAGACTCAACTTCAATGTTGTTATTCTTAATTTTTTTCTTTTCTATTATTGTGAAATAATTCAGGTATCTAAATATGAATTTTTAAGATTCGTGGAAATTCACAAAGACGAAAGAAAATATAACAACTAAAGATGAAACTCTAGCTCAAATCTCTCTAATATCAGATACCTAAACAAGTAATGTTTGAGGCAAATGATACTTTTTTTTAATGTATGAATGTATTCATGTTATAGTGAAATTTTCTAGAATTTAATTTATTTCTTTTCGATTAATTGTCTTATTATATATAGATTTGGACAAATTTTTCTTGAAGCCTCTTAAGATTACCTTATTGATTTCTAATAAATTTATTCTTTGTTAACCCCTTTGTTCATTAAACCATTTATTTGGGAAAACAAAATAAATGATATTATTATAAAACATTTCTTATAATCATTTGATACAATAAGAGTTAGGTAATTATAATATTGCAAGAATTGTAGCATGTGGCATGATTTTAAGTTTGGGATTGTTTAATAATATAATCTTGCTACGTTTGAAATGATGATTTTAATAACATTTATAAATAAAAGAGATGAGTTTAAAGATAGTGCATTGTCGGTGTAAAGAAATATTATGTAAATATCCAATCAGATTATTTTACAATGTTAAATCATAATAGTATTTTTAAAATAAAAATGTGATGTGGCAAGATACATGTCTCTTATTTATTAACACTGTAAAAATATTTTACACTATGGTGTATATTCTTTTTTCTCAAAAGAGCATGTGAAAAAGAAAGTGATGAAAATGAGTAAATATAGGCACAAATATTGTCTATGTCCTTTAAGTTATTTTAAAATATCAAGTTAATTTTTTAAGTTTTTTTTTGTAACGTTTTAGTTATTTATGTTAAATAACGTTTGTGTTGTTGATCTTTTAAAAAATCTTTGATAAAATAAATTATAAATTTGTATACCATTTGAACTGATTTTTCGCGCTGATCACGAATATGTAATTAAATTTGTCAAATAAGTTAAGGTTCATGAGAATCAAGAAAAAATGGATAAATACATACTGAAAAATCGTTAATCCGACAAAATACATAATCAAACACAAAACTAATCACAACACAAAACTAATCACATATTGGTGATTAGCGTGAAAATCCAGTTCAAATGGTATATAAATTTGTAATTTATTGTAATTGATCATTTTAGAAAGGTCAACGACAAACATTATTTAACATAAAAGGCTAAAGAATTACCAAAAAAATTTAAATAATTAATTTGATATTTAAAAATAACTTAAAAACTAAAACAATATTTTTGCTAAAAATAAATATACAAATAATCAAAGTTCCTTCTAGTTTAGACAAATTATTGAACAATATCTTTTAATACAATGGAATACACAAAATTTAATACATTATCATATATATATATATATATATATATATATATATATATATATATATATATATATATATATATATATATATATATATATATATATATATATATATATATATATATATATATATATATATATATATATATTAAGGTCAAAGATTTAAAGTGTAGTTAGGAGTGATAAAACAGGTCTAGTTCATTGGACATGTCTGTTTTTCACGCACTTTAATACGGGGCGGGTCAAATATTTAGGTCCTCATCCTCTAAAGTGTTTGTTTCGTCCCGCTTTCTTCGCGGGCGTTTGCACGCATGCACATTTACTTAGTTTTTTGTATTTTTAGATTTAAAAAGTACAATGTCTGCGGGGTTTCCCTACCTCGCTTTCACTTTTTTTTGGGATGAGTTTAGACTGCATCCTCAACTTTGACCGTTTCTTTCCGTCCTATATTTTTGGTGGGCTTTTACGGGACGTGCCTAAAAGGGGCACACATGTCCGTTTGCCATAGTCATTACATGAAAATTTTACCTTGTACTCCCCACATTTAACCCCATACCCCTATATATTTTTTAAAATTCCAATTTTTTCTTTTATTTTTATTTTGATTTAAAAAAAACAATCCGGAATACAAAATATTTCAAATCGGAACTAACACTATTGTTACTTCCGGAGTATTTTTTTTTCTCAACCGGAAGTTACACCCTTGTTTTTTTCGGAGTATATTTTTTTTCTCAACCGATAATAACACCTTTGTTACTTCCGAAGTGTATTTTTTTACTCAACCAGAAGTAACACCCTTGTTACTCCTGGAGTGTATTTTTTTCACTCTAGTTAAGAAACATGAATGTTCCTTTGATGATATGCGGTAAAGACAGGACAAATGTAGATACAACAAAGATATTTTAACCTACATAAAAATTTCCTACAGGAGAAGAGATCGACTAGGTAGATTATGGAGATTGAACTTAGAAATAGAGTCATTGTTATAATAACTCGTTCGGACACAAAGACTAGTAAGAGAGGAAGAAACAAGTTACTATAACCGTGACTCTATTTATGAGTCCAACCTCTGTAATCCACCTAGTCGCATCTTTCTCTTGTAGGAAATTTTTATGTAGTTGAGAATATCTCTGATATATCTACATTTGTCTGATCTTTGCCGCATATCATCAAAGGAACATTCATGTTTCTTAACTAGAGTGAAAAAAAAAACAAAAAACAAAAATACTCTGGAAGTAACAATGGTGTTAATTCTGGTTGAGAAAAAAATAATACACTCTGGAAGTAACAAGAGTGTTACTTCCGGTTGAGAAAAAAAATACTCCAGAAATAATAAGGGTGTTACTTCCGGTTGAGGAAAAAAAATACACTTCGAAGTAACAAGGGTGTTACTTCTGATTGAGAAAAAAATACATCCGGATATAACAAGAACGTTACTTCTGAATTAAAATATTTTATATTTCTGAAATTTTAAGAAAATAAAAATAAAAATAAATAAAATAAAATAAAATAAGGGTAATGTTAACTTGTACCTTAGGGCACAAGTTAAGAAATACACTTATAAAAAATTTGTATTGAAAATATCAATAAAAAATTTGTATTGAAAATATCAATAAAAAATTTGTATTGAAAATATCAATAAAAAATTTGATTTTGTATTTTTATTAAATGTTATGCACAATTTTTAAGATATTATTTCTCAATTTAGTTTTCAATACAAACTTTGTTGATATTTTTAATACAAACTTTCTATAAGTGTGTTTCTTAACTTGTGTCCCTAGGATACAAGTTAACATTACCCATAAAATAAATAAATAAAAAGTAAAAAAAAATTAGAATTTTTAAAAATACATAGCAGTATGGAGTTAAAGATAGGAGTAGAAGGTAAAATTTTCTCATTAATTACTTCAAAGATTTATGTAAAATTTACAAAAGTAATATTTATACAAAAATAACAATTATATATTTTACCCATCTAGATTTTAAAGTAATATTTATACGAAAATAACAATTATATATTTTACCCATCTAGATTTTGGAATGTTGGGGTAACCATGTTAGCATTTTCATTACCCTAAACACATTAAAATTTATATAACAACAATCTAGCGTATGATTTTGAGGATTCACATAAATATATTTTTATTTATTGAGATGGATAACTTCTAACTACTTATGTTTTTATTCAATAAAATTGATAGTAACTTCTAACTTATTAGAATAGCAAATCTCACTCATATTGGTTATATTTCAATAAAATACATAACTTCTACTATTATGAAATTCACACATATATACTTTTATTTAATGAAATGGATAATGTGTGACTATTATCATAATATCTATGAAATTCAGACAAATATATTGATATGCAGTAAAATGAATAATTTATGACTATTATTCTGATAACTATGAAACCCTGAAAATATATTTTATTTATTGAAATGAATATTTTTAGACTATTATGATGATCCTTTTGGCCATATATATTCTTGACATCTTCAAATAATGAAAACGTTTGAGGTTGAGTATTTGGTTTATTAACCGTACATAGTTGATGGGTGAGTATTTATTCATTTTACCATCCATAAATCAGCATATACGGATAGAATTGAATACATAAATAAATGCTTTCTTTATTTTAGTTGGCTGAGATTGGTGAAGATATGAATTCAATTAAAGGTAGTTCTAAATATAGTAATAAATAGACCTTCATAAAATTTAAACTTGGCAACCTCTTCTCTGGTATATTTCACCTAAGAAGATTTATCTATCCAGCAGAATTAATTATATTAATTTGAGTTACCTCTTAAACCCTTTGAAAACGTATTTATTAAAGAATATTTAGTTGATAATGACAATATTATTGGACCAAAAGAAACAGTAGTATTGTATAAGCAATGCTTACGCAACAGTAGATGAACGCCCAACCTAACAAATGAAATAGAGAGAACAAGTAAAAAAGAGTAACCCATGTGTTGTGAATGAACCAATAACAAATCTTCACATGTTCCCACAGTTATAGGTTAATATGAACATTCAAATTTAAACAACAAAAACCTAAACGTATAGGTAATTGAAGAATTAGGTCACCTCTCTCACGCCTCATACAGCTAATAAAATATATTATTAGTCAAAACCGCACAATAAATACCCAACTGAACCCCACGACTATAAACCACCCCTTCTTCACCATTTACTCACTCTATCCCTCCAATCAATCTCATTTCTTCATTACTCTCTTTCAATTTCATCTTAAATATAATTCTCACACATTTTTATCACTACTACCTCACTTTTCCTTTTCATCTAAGTCATGTCTGCTCGCATTGTAGCCGAGAATGTTACTGATTCATATTTCGACTTCATGGAAATGGATAACCTCACTCACCGGAGTTATGGTGATATGCCGACTCTCGGACAGCTTCTTAAACATGTTGGTGATGTCAGGAAGGAAGCTACTGGAGACGGTAGTGAGACGCCTGTTCATGATCATATTGTTGATGTTGGAACAGAGTCTAGATCACTTCCATTTGTTCTGTCATTTAACAATCTTACCTACAGTGTTAAGGTCCGTCATAAAATGAGTTTCAGTGATGTGTTTTCATGTTGTAGACGTGACTCTCCGGTGGCTGAAGCATCCGGAGAGACTGTGTTCAGAAGAAGTAAGACTCTGCTGAATGATATCTCTGGTGAAGCGCGCGACGGTGAGATCATGGCGTTTCTTGGAGCTAGTGGCTCTGGGAAATCAACTCTGATAGACGCGTTGGCCAACAGAATTGCCAAAGGGAAGTTGAAAGGTTCGGTGAAACTGAACGGTGAGTCGGTGGAGTCTCGTCTACTTAAGGTGATTTCAGCTTATGTTATGCAAGATGATCTTCTCTTTCCGATGCTGACTGTGGAAGAAACTCTCACCTTTGCGGCTGAGTTCAGATTACCACGATCATTGTCAAAATCAAAGAAAAATGCGCGTGTTCAAGCTTTAATAGATCAACTAGGACTCCGCAATGCTGCAAAAACTGTCATAGGCGACGAAGGTCACCGTGGAGTTTCAGGAGGAGAACGGCGTCGAGTGTCAATTGGAATCGACATCATTCATGATCCAATAGTACTATTCCTTGATGAACCAACTTCGGGACTAGACTCTACAAGCGCTTTCATGGTTGTGAAAGTTCTACAAAGAATCGCGCAGAGCGGAAGCATCGTAATCATGTCAATTCATCAACCAAGTTACAGAATCTTAGGTCTTCTAGATCGCATGATCTTCTTATCACGTGGACAAACCGTTTACAGCGGTTCACCTTCGCAGTTACCTTCATATTTTGCAGAATTTGGTCATCCTATACCTGAAGGTGATAACCGTACAGAATTTGCATTGGACCTAATCCGCGAACTTGAAGGTTCGCCGGGAGGAACAAAAAGCTTAGTTGAATTCAACAAATCATGGCAAAGTATGACAAAGCTTCATCCTGTAGAAGATTTACCACAAAACTCAATGTCTTCCTTGTCATTAAAGGAAGCAATTAGTGCAAGTATTTCAAAAGGTAAACTGGTTTCTGGAGCAACAGCAACAAAAAACTCACACACAAAATCATCGTCTTCAGCGGCGTCTATGGTGCCTACGTATGCAAATCCATTTTGGATCGAGTTATTAACCCTTTCGAAACGTTCGATAACCAATTCAAGAAGAATGCCTGAGCTATTCGGAATAAGATTAGGTGCTGTCATGGTAACAGGGTTCATTCTTGCAACAATGTTCTGGCAACTGGACAACACTCCTAAAGGCGTTCAAGAACGGCTTGGATTCTTCGCTTTTGCCATGTCAACTACTTTTTACACCACCGCGGATGCATTACCGGTTTTCATCCAAGAAAGGTACATTTTCATGAGAGAAACTTCTCACAACGCATATAGAAGATGGTCTTATGTCATTTCACATGCTCTTGTGGCTTTACCTGCGTTATTGTTTCTTTCGCTCGGGTTTGCTGCTCTAACGTTTTGGGCTGTTGGCCTGGACGGTGGATTCTCCGGCTTTTTATTTTATTTTGTTATTATCTTTGCTTCATTTTGGGCCGGGAATTCGTTCGTGTCGTTTCTTTCTGGTGTCGTGCCTCATGTTATGTTAGGTTATACTATCGTGGTTGCGATTCTAGCATACTTCTTACTGTTTAGTGGGTTCTTTATTAACCGGGATAGGATCCCTAGTTACTGGATTTGGTTCCATTACATGTCATTGGTTAAGTATCCATATGAAGCTGTTTTGCAGAATGAATTTAGTGATGCAGTTAAGTGTTTTGTGAGAGGTGTTCAGATTTTCGATAATACACCTCTTGCTTCTGTTCCTGATGCACTTAAGCTGAAGCTGTTGGATAATATGAGTGAAACTTTGGGAATGAATATCACAGCTTCTACTTGTTTAACAACTGGTACTGATTTGTTGAAGCAAAATGGAGTTTTGGATTTGAGCAAGTGGAACTGTTTGTGGATAACTGTGGCTTGGGGTTTCTTCTTTAGGATTTTGTTTTATGTGGCTTTGTTGGTGGGTAGCAAGAACAAAAGGAGTTGATGAGGTTTAGGTGAAAAAAGAGAAAAATGTTGGTTTGTGTTTGTGTAACACTTTGTTACTACAGTTTTTATTTTATTTATTTTATTTGTTAATTTCTTTTATATTTTGTTTTTTTAATCAGCAAGTGTTTGATACGTTGCATTGGAAAAGTGTAATATCTATGATCTATCTAGTTGATTAGTAATTTAGAAGTTACTTATGATAAAGTGTAGTTTATACTCAATAGAATAAAGTGTAAATTTTTATATATTTAATGCATGATCTTACACTTTTAATAGTATTAAGTGTAAATTTTTATATATTTAATGCATGATCTTACACTTTTAGTAGTATTAAGTGTAATTAATCTGTGTTTGTTTTGTCTTCATTTATTTGTTATAAGATAGATATAGGTTGCATGATTTGCGCATGAGAATAATGAAATGGAATAGTAGAAATATGAGCAACTACTACCTACAAATTTGTTCGGCAAACTTGATAGTTTTGTAATTGTTTGGGCTTATTAGGTTGGACTTGGCCCCTACCTATAGTTGTTCTCACATTAACTGCCGATCTCGTATCAGCCGCCTAACCTCCACCAAACGCTTTCCAAATTTTATATATATATATATATATATATATATATATATATATATATATATATATATATATATATATATATATATATATATATATATATATATATATATATATATATATATATATATATATATATATATATATTCTAGAAATGGGTGAGATCATAACTAGGAATTTGGTTTTTATGATTTTGTGGTATAAAGAGCTTGATTTGGAAGTGGTTCTTTTGTGGAGAGATTATTTATTTCAATTATGGTTTTTACTATTTTAGTAAAGATCCTCTTCTTTTTCTTTCGTAATTGTAATTGGTTTGTAATTTCTCCCTTTTGTGTCGGGTCTTTTTTTATTTTGTTGAAAAAACACATGAATAATGGTCGGATCTAAGCATGAAAAATATTTGAACCCTCATCATGTATAAGTGTCATATCTTCCGTCTCAGATATGAGAAACCCATGAGATGCCATAAAAGTCGCCATAGGACGAGGTATATCATGAGGGGTCATATATAAACTGTTCTTGTTTCGGATACAATTTTGTGAGTATTTATCATTGTGACATGCTCAAACATGTCCTTCAAATTCTATAATAATCGAGACCATTATGAGTCTTGAATTGCATTTAAATTGTTTCTACCCCTCTTGTCTCAAAGGAGGGTATGAGAATCACTATAAAAGGGAGACGTTGAACGTGAGAAAAATACAAGAAGGGGGTTAAATTGTGTTGATTTTATCTTGACTAGGCATTTTTCTCAGCTTTTTCTTATCAGAGTTCGAACATTTGTTCAAACTCAAAAAACTAGTTTTACTTCTGAAAGACCTTATCAGATTCAGAACCATAATTTGATTTGCAAGATCAGAGTTGATAGTAGCAGAATACTTAAGAGCATAAGCAAATAAAGTACAAGCACAAGACACACAAACAAATATCTTAATTCCTCTCACAATCTGAAAGTAGTCCAGTCCTCGTGCTCTTTAAGGGATTTCCACAATAATTAAATCTAATTACAAATGCTCAAGCCCACAAGCAAAAGACTTCTTTTGCTTACACGCCCAAGTATAAGACTTACTTTCTCAAACACACAAGTTTGAGACTTCATTGTTCAAGTCCACAAGGTAAAGACTTCCTTGATTTAAAACACAAGTTAAATACTTCATTTGCTCAAGCACACAGACAAGAGATTTCAAATGTTCAAACACACAAACAAAAGACTGTTGACTCTATAACTCTTACCATAATCAATTATCCATTTACAACTAAGAGTTAAAACATAAGGAAATTTTCACATACTTCTCCAAATAAATTTAGGATTATTCCCAAGATTAGCAACAACAAAAAAAGATTGGGGGAAGTATTTTGCTTTAAGAATTATAGTCACCAATGTATTTAACTTCATCACCATCGGCATGTTAAAGACCTTAAAGCCAATAAAAAGTAGATGAGACACCATTGAAGACACCAATGTATTTGAATTAGTCATAAATTTGAAATATTTTCGTAAGTTGCTTGGCTCCTAAGATATTAACCCTACAAAAAAGAAAATAATCATCAACAAAAAATAGATAGGACACCACTGATGTCTCTCTACATATTTTCACTCTATGATATCTCCTCTAGCTACGTATTATTATTTATATTATTTATTGATAATAGAAAATTAATTTAATTCTGCGTCTAGTGGTGAAAGCTTGGATCTTTATGGTTTATTTCTATCAAGGTCATGAGTTTGAATCTACTAGGTGTTAACAATTTTTGTGTTAGGTCAATTTATACAAAATTTTAACAGAATTTGATGTATGTTTGGATACATGTTTGCAAGATTTTATCTCACGTTTGAGAAACATTCCACCGTGAGAAAGAGAAACTACAAAGTGTAGCTTCTGATCCAACACATCCATTATTTTTCTACCATTAATCCAAACATGCCCTTAATTCCGCTGAATCCCCTTAAATAATATCTATCTAAATGTTCAATTGCAGAGTGTGAATTCAAAGAGATCTCACTGAATGAAATATAGTCCTTTATTACGGCTTCAACGCTCATCTTTTTCCCATCATGATCATATATAAATTCTTGATGATATGTGTGGGTTGAAGGCATGTCTTAAATATGGTGGCTTGGAGATTTAAAAGGTTAGTAATAAATTCTAGGTAGGATGTTTGACAATAATATCGACATCAAGGTAGCCAGCGGGTGATATAATAATGTGAGGGTAGGACCATGAGAAGAAAGTGTCATAAGTGAGAGGAGATACACTCCAAAAAGATTAAATATGGATGGCTGTATATGATAACATTCAATTCAATATACTTTAATCTAAAATATAAAAACAAGACTTTTCTTTTTATGAAAGAGATAATTTTTTTTTGGAAATTTAAACTTTTTTATTTAAAGTTTAGTATTATTTTGATGAAAAGTTAGATAGATTTTAATAATGATGAGAATTAATAAAGTATTTTATTTAATTTAAATTTATATATTATTTAAGAATAAAGATTTGAATTTGTTTTAGAAAATTTAAACATCAAATTAGTTGTTACTAATCTTTTAAAATTCATAAGTTGGTACATATATTTTAAATTTTTGTAATTTAACTTGTATAATTTTTCAAAAACTTATCTTTAATAGTTTTTATTTTTTAAATTGAAATTTATTACTTTTAAAATTTGAAAATTACAATTTGGTCTTTAGTTTTTAAATTTAACCAAAAAAATTTAGTATGACCCACTAAAATTGACAATAAAATTTTATATTACTTTATTAAAAAAACTTAAAAAATAAGAAAAATCAATTGAAACATTAAAATTTCCTAAAATTCTAAATTTTCAATAATTTTAATTATCTCATTTCTTTTTTGAAATACAAGAAAAAGGACACAGGCCCAAACCACATACTCACACCAAAGCCTAGCTCAGATTAGGGTTTGCCACAGACAACACCATATCCTCCTCACTATGCTGGATTATGGCAACCCTAGCCATCTCATGTGCCATCTTATTTGCCTCCCTTCATATATGTTGAAACTCCGTCGCTTCGAATCCCTGCATCATTGCTAACATTCGTTGACAAGCCAATCTCAACCCATTTCGTGGAAATCCACCTCTGTTTCCTTTCATGGTTGTAATCACTTGCTTGTTATCACTTTGAAAAATCACATTTTCGGCCCCCTTCCCTCTAGCCATCTCCATCACCATGTGAAGGGCTTATGCTTCCGCCTCAACCACAGACTCAGTTCCTCTAACCCTTTTGTAATAACCTTCCGCGGTTGTGCCAACATCCCTCAGCCACACCACCCCCAACCCCCACCACAGATCTTTGGTCACTGTCGCATCCGATTGGTACCTAGTAAGGATTCTATTATGCTTTTTACTAATTTCCTTAGCTTTTACAACCTGATGAGAATTGTGACTTTGTTTGTTGTTATCTATGACATTTGTTCTATGTCTGCTAGAATCTCCTCTGACGAGTCTATGGACCCCTCCTCCATCTAAGATATTGTTGCATCCCAGCTTGATATTCGCCCTAAGTTGTTGCTCATCTGGCGCCTCATATTCCTTACCCTTCATGACAATTCTTTTATCCTCCCTACAGGTACATATCGCTGTATCACTGGCTTTTTCTTTATCTCTCTCTTTGTCTTGCCTTATAGAATCATTATTCCCCCTCGGGCCATCAACACACTCCATATCCTTCTCAGATGACTTTAGATTATTCTGCTGATAAGTTTTCTTGATGTTGTTATACCTGCTATTAGGACTGCTTTTGTTGCTCTTCGTCCCACTTAACCCGACCTGGATGATTCCCTTGCCAACTCTCCTTCTCTGCTCAGTCATTTGGTTTTCTTCATGTATCAGGTATTTGTTCCTCCCCTTGTCTTGCCTCTTATTTTTCGTATGTCGACTATTTTCCTGCTTCTTGTCTGTCATGCTCACATAGATTTCCACCTTTGGCTTCTTTTGACTCAGCAGATAATCAGTTACTTGATTCCAGATGGATGTAGCTGCTTCATACGGGTAAGTCTCTATTCCTTCAAACACTAATTTATTTCTGTAGAACCATATTTTGTCAATAGTATGTATTAGAATATCCACCTTCATCTGATCCCTATGTATGATAAACTTCTCACACCACTAACTGAATTGCATACTAGAGTCCCCCAAATAGCTGAAATTGATAGTGAGGGGATTTGTAGCCAAACACATCTCACCCACTCACAATCCATGAAACAATGGTTCACAGTTTCAATTCCCACTCTACATCTATGGAACACATAGTCAATGCCAATATGCCTCTTACTCAGGTTTGCTTTTACTGGAATGATGTTATAAAGAACACTCCATATAAGAGTTATCTTTCTGGGAGGCACATTGCTCTTCCATAGCTTCCTCCACATCCTTTCCCCACAAGATTTGTTAGAGCTACTAATCTTATCACCACTTTTCCAGTCTATCTGCTTTCTATACCTAGATTTAACACCATAGTTCCCATCCTTAGTGAAATCACACCCATTGTTGTCTTCTTCCTGAATATTATGCAGAGGTAATATGCTAATGGTATGCATATCAACAGGATAAAAAACCTCTTCTAGCTTCCCCGTGTTCCAAGACTTAGTACCAGGCCTAATGAGATCCTCCACTCTCTGGCAATCAGTATCAGTAGGCTTATGTGTAATGCTTTTGAATTTATTATTACTAGCTAACCAATTGTCCTCCCAACCGTTAATGGACTTTCCATTCCCAATTGTCCATATAGACCCCCTTTTAATGATGTCTATGGATTGAGAAATGCTTCTCCATAGATAACTAGCATTTCAACCCATTTTAGCCCTCAGGATAGTAGTATCAGGAAAGTACTTAGCTTTCAAAATCCTGGAAACCAAACTATGGGGTTCACAAGTCATTTTCCAAACCTGTTTAGCAAGAAGAACCAAGTTGAACTCTTTCAGTTTCCTGAATCCCAGCCCCCTTCATTCATGTGTAAACATAAAGACTCCCAACTTTTCCAATGAACTTTCTTGTCACCCCACCAATAATTAGCCATAATGCTTTCCATTTGGACTATAAGTTGGTTAGGAAGAAGGAAAGAGCTCATAACATAAGTAGGAATGGCTTGAGCCATAACTTTTATTAATGTGATTTTTCCAGCTTTAAATATGTGTTTACTCCTCCAACCACTCAGTTTTTCCCTGACTTTGTCCACTAAGTACTTGAAGCAAGCATGCTTAGATCTGCCAATTTTTGTAGAAAGTCCAAGATACTTGGAAATTTTAGTCTGGTCAGAAATATTGATAGCTTTGACAAACATCTCTTGTTGGTCTTTAGGTGTCTCTTTAGAGAACATAATTTGAGATTTGACTGCATTGATTCTTTGATCAGATCTAAGTTGATACCATTGAATGATCTCTTGTAGTTTAGTAGCTTCCTTTTGACCTGCATGGCAAAAAATTAGGTTGTCATCAGCAAAGAAGAGATGTGTTATTTGAGGTGCATTTCTGGCAATGGTTATGCCTCTAAATCCATTATTGTCCTTAGCCTGAATCAATTTGTTAGAAAAAACATCAGCATAAATAATGAAAGGTAAGGGGATAGGGGGTCCCCCTGTCGGATCCTCTAGAGGGATTAAAATACTCAGGTGGTCTACCATTAATCAAAATAGAGTGCCTCACAGTAGTGACACAATTCATAATAAGAGCCACCAGATGTGTAGGGAAACCACAATTATCCAAAGCCCTTTGAATAAAATTTCAATCATGTCTGTCATAGGCCTTCTCCATGTCCAATTTTACTCCCACCGTCCCATTTTTCCTCCTCTTAGTTTTACTAATGTGATGAAAGACCTCACTAGCTATCATGGTGTTATCAGTGATGAGTCTCTTATGTACAAAGACACTCTGATTTTCAGAAAGGATATCAGGAAGAATCCCTTTCAGTCTGTTAGCTATACACTTTGTAATGATTTTCATAATAACATTACACAGGGCAATGGGTCTAAGCTCAGTTGGTTTGGTAGGCCTGGACACTTTAGGAATAAGATCCAGATAGGTAGAATTGTACTCCCTGGGACTTTTCAAGTCATTCAGGATCATCAGCAGCTCTTTTAATACAGTATCCCCCACTAGGTGCCAATAGTTATGGTAGAATTTAGCAGTGTAGCCATCAGGCCCAGGAGTAGCATTTCCTTTGAGATGGTGCATAGCTTCATACACTTCCTCTTTACCAAAAGGCCTGCCAAGCTCCTCAACCATACTCTCTGAGCACTTCCTATTAGGAGGATGATCATCAAGATTGATAAGATTTTGATCTTTGGCAAAAAGCCTCTGATAGAACCTAATCAGAATTCGCTCAATATCCTTCTCATTAGTAGTAATAAGACCTTCAGCATTTTTCCATATCCTAAATTTTATTTTGGCTTCTTCTCTGAGAGGCCTTTTGGTGGAAAAAAATTTGTATTCCTATCACCCTCCCTCGGCCAATGTATCTTAGCTCTTTGATCCCACCATTTTTCTTCCATATCCATTAACACCTCAATTTCCTTCTGAGTCTCAAACATTATCTGCTTGTTGTTTTTTTTAATGCCAGAATCCTGAAGAATTTTCAATTTCAGACTAAGCTCTCTAATCCTAGTTAAGGGATTACCAAAAGTAGCCTTCCCTCAAGACTTAAGTTTCAGAAGAGTGGCCTTGAGCCTATCCTGAAAGCCCAAACACTGAGTACTAGCCCAAGCCTCAACTATAACCTACTCAGCCATATCAGATTCCATCCATATATGTTCCATCCTCAAGGGTCTTTAGAACTTCCTCTTTCCATTCTTCTGGTTCTGAGGTTAAGAAGTAAGCAGAATATGATTATGGTCAGAGTTGAACCTGGTTAGATGTTTAACATTAATATGAGAGAACAAATTCATCCACTCCTTAGTAGCCAAGAATCTGTCGAGCCTGGCTTCAATGTAGCAATCCCTTTCCTGTTTGTTACACCAGGTAACCATAGAGCCTGAAAAACCAATATCAATAAGGTGACAATCATTAATAGTGGAATGAATAGAATGAGTCAGTTTACTATCTATAGTTCTCCCCCCCCCCCCACACACACTTTTTTGGAGTCATGGAAAATAAGATCGAAATCCCTAAAAACCAGCCACCTATCATGGACATTTCTTTGGGCCAAATTATTTAACAAATGACAAGTTAACATTTTTTTGGTAGTCTTGGAGAAGCCATAAATAGTTGTCCCTCTCCAAACTACTTGCCTAGTATTATTAAGTATATCATCATTATTAACATTATCATCCTCTAAGACATAGAAATCAATATAGCTTTTATTCATATCTAAAATATCAATGTTTACATGAGATTTCCAGAAAAGAGCTAAGCCCCCCTACCCTCCCTTTCCCATTACAAGTGCAATCAACTACCCTATAATTGGTTAAGAGACCAATTTTTGCTATACTTTTAAAAACAAAATCATTAGAAAGTTTCTTAGTTTAAGAAAGAAAAAGTAAGGAAGGATCCTGAGTTTTGATCAAGTTTTTTATAGTCCTCTGAGTATGGGGGTTTCCCAGCCCCCTGTAATTCCAAGCCAGAGTCTTCATCTCTCCTCATGTGCCTTTATATGAAGGCCAACCTTTAGCTTGCTAGAAACTTTGATAACTTGAATGGTTGAGAATGTGTCATAGTCCTCCATATTCTCTATACATCTTCTTTTTCTTTGATTTGTTGACTCCTCTTGTCTCCCCAAATCCTCAGTAGTAAAAGTAGAATTTGGCCTCCTCGGATTTCCCCTTTCATCATGCAGATTGATGTCTTTGAATTTGTCAAGCATTTGTTGGGGATAGGACTATAGAGGCCCGTGTTTGGCTTTACTAGCGATTCTTATTGGCCCTATTGTCCTCCATAGACAGTTGTTTGAGGCCAAGGAATTGAGCTCTAAGCCATGGCCCAAGAGGGTTGACCTCTTTAAAACCATGTTTAGGATGGTCCAGCTTCCTGCATAATTTTTCACCATGTCCCATCAGCCCACAGTAGAAACAAAATAAAGGCATTTTTTATATTTAAATTTCACCCATGTGTCTCCATTTCCTTTACTTCCTATATGTATGCCAGGACTAATAGGTTTGGTCACATCAATATTGATTCTGACTTTGACAATGCAGGTTTTATCAGGCATGTCAAAAATGCCTACATCCATTACCTCTCCAAGTTTACTACCCAGCTTTCTCCCCATAGAAATGTTTTTGACATTAGGTGGAAGACCCCAAAACTGAACCCAAACAGGGTCATTTGTGAAGTCCAAATTATGGAGATTAACCTTGCCATTCCACTCCCTTAAAATCAACAAGAATTTCTAAAGCGCCAATGACTTCCTTTGAGAATTCTTTGGTGATCTTCCATTTTTTCCAGACTGATTTTGAAGAAATCTTTGTCAATTTCTTGAATTTTCAGGTTAAGGGGATTACACCAAATATTACTAAGTTCCACCTGTAGCGTGTGCTTGTAGTTTGACTTTTCAGTAATAAACTTTCCCGCGATGCAAGTGATAGGATTTTCATCAGCCAGAACTTCATCTTCATCATAGAACAAGAAATCTTGTTCTTGTTGCATCACATTATTGGATTCTTTTACTCCCTTTTCAGAATCTCCCTTATTTCTCTGGTCATGCTGCTTCTGCACTTCACTACATAACTTGTTTTGTCGTTCTTGAAACTGCATAGGTTGAGAAGCAAACTTACTGACACTAATTTCTTGATTTTGAACGGGAGCCTTTTGACAAGCATCTGGTAGGTTATTGCCCAATGTTATCTGAAGGTCACCATTTCCACACCGATTTTGATCATAGCTGGTTCCTACATGCTCCTGAAACGCCATGACTGAACGCAAGAAAAAACCAACAAGAGGAGGAAAACACAAAGACACCAAAGAGCCAGGAGGAAAGAAATCGACACAAACAAACACCAACCCAAGCAAAAACACCAGAGAAACCGGAAATGGCACAGAGAAAGCCAAGGAAATGAAGGAAGAAACAACGGAAACACCAAAAGAGGGAAGACACACACAAGGTGGAAGATCAAGAAAAAAAATATATTTTCTTGGAGAAGTTAAGATTAGAATACAAATTAGAATTCGTCTTTTATTGGTTTAGTTATTTAGTTTTCATTTAAATGCCCCACAAAGTTTAATGAAAATGACGCACATAAAATGGTGCCAAAAAAATACTATTTTAAAAAATAAAAAAATTTATAATAAATATTAATATTTAATTGTTAATTATTTTTCTCAAAGAATTAAAGACGAGACCTCCAATTTTTGTAATACTTAACAACACAACTCTATTATAAAATAATATTTGAAAAATATTTACTTTTTTTTAATAATTTCTTCAAAAAGTAACATTAACAAATTAATAATACAATTTTTTAGTGAATGAAAAAAAGTTGAACGAAATCTTTTTAATTTTTTTAAGAGATACTCCCATTTGCTAATTAAGTATAAATATCAATACTTCATCCAACATATGCATGTGATAAACTCCATTTTTATTAATTTTCTTTTCTTAGCCAATCTAAATGAGCAACCATTATTTCACCATTTGAATGATTGATTGGGATTTGGTAATTTTTAGCAAATGAAATGCGATAGGGTAAGCAAATGGGACAAAAAAGATGGTCAAAAAATTGAAGAGAAAAGGACCCAAGTTAATAAAATTTGTTCCATTTGACACTCATTTACTTATATTGGTAGTAATGAATAGAGAGTACTGTAAGAGTTTTGCATTTTTTTTATAAAAGAATAAAGTTTTATATTTTTAATTAAAAGATCACATGGTCACGCCAATGTTAGGAATGATTTATTTCAATGATGAGTATATTCATATTAAACGAGTAAAATTAAATTAAAATGCTTGTAATATTCATATATAGTATCCAATAGAAACTTGTAATATTATCAAATCTAGATCAATTTTGTAATAATAGTTTAATAATATATAAAAATGCTTGTTTTTTATTAGACATTAATTAATTCCAATTATAAATTCTTATAAAAAAAAATGTAAAATGGGATAGATTACTCATTTTTTCATTAAGTTATTTTTCACATTTTTTAAAGGGTTGCATGTTTCTCCTAAATTTTATAATTTTTTAAAACAATCTCTTCAGTTTCGTCTTACTGTCTCGTCTATTTGTATGCAATTTCTATATTTGTTAGAACACAATTATTCAGATAAACTTTTAACTTAAATAATAATGTTTAGACATCATATATTAAACTTATAAGTTTGTTCAGATAATATTGTGACGACTGAAATTGGTATAATGTTGACATTTATACTATTACAAGATACTAGTTTTTTTAGGCAAAATACATAAATTGGTCCCTTAACTTTATCATTGGGTCCAATACGGTCCCTTATCTCTAAAAAGTGACAAAAAAGTCCTTTAATTTTTTTAAATGTACCACGTTTGTCCTTCCGTCACCAACCGTTTGTCAAAGTCAAGTTATCATACACATGTGTGGAGCTTAGCTTGGGTGACTCATCTGACATGTAGGATGTGTTTACCTTAAGGGTTTGTATACAAACTAATTTCAGTCATATGTACGAAACTTAGTGAAAATAGAAAAAAGGAACCCTATCGCAGCGCATCTACCATTGAAGCTTGAAGCATCATAACTGTAGATGTTTAGAATTGGCAGAATTTTTGACCAACAAGAAGTGTTGAACTTAGTTCAGGATGTCACATCAGATGTTGTGACATTATCAAACAGAGTATAAGTTAATGAACTTAATTCAAGATGTCACACCAGATGTTGTGACATTGTATAAGTTAATGAAGTAAGTTCAGTTTTCAGGATGTCACACCAGATGTTGTGACATCTCAAACCTGCTACCAGAATTAAATAATGTTTAACAAAACTGAGTAAATTCAGGGAATTTATCTGGAATTAATTGTGAATGGATAGAACAGTAGAAGGCGCATCTGTAGGGAGATTGGTTATATGATTTCAGTATAAACAGAAGAACTGACTCACCTAGAATCAAGGAAGTAACAAACCCTAATTCAAGGTGATGGTAGCATGCGTATCAGGATTGGATAACCTACAGAAAGCCCAAAATCCAAACATCTATTTAAGCAACAAAAACTCTCAGAATAGAGTACGAAATTAAGAAGACTAAATAGGGTGTTTGTGTTTTAATAGCAGGTTGTATATGTGTATCACTTTATGAGCTTTTAAGCAAAAGTGTATTGTGTCTTGATTGAAACTGTGAAGTAAGATCAAGCTGTTTTGTTTGAAGTGTGACTTCAATTTTATTAAACTTGTAAACATATCACTGTGTGATTGAGGGGGAGTAAGTTGGTACTCATATCTAAGTTGTGTCTTAGGTAGAAATTGTCTTGGGTAGATATTAAGTGAAAGATTAAACTGAGTGGTTTAAGTCTAGAATTAATATTACTTATATTGGATTTCCTTCCTGGCTTGGTAGCCCCCAGATGTAAGTGTGGAGATACACTGAATTGGGTTAACAATTTCTTGTGTTGTTTACTTTACCTGCACTTTAAGTTTTTGTTTAAGTCTTCAAGTGTTTAAACATCTCATTCGACATCACGTACCTGATCCCAGAATTTCAATTGGCATCAGAGCAGGCACCCTGCCTGTTTAACTGGGTGAGATCTAGTGACTGAAAATTTTGGGAACATGGACAGAGATGTAGGATCTGTAAATAGACCACCTATATTGGATGGATCCAATTATGACTACTGGAAGCCAAGAATGGTAGCATTCTTAAGATCACTTGACAATAGGGCCTGGAAAGCAGTCAACAAAGGATGGGAGCACCCTGTCCAAGACAACAAGGATGGAGCAAAAGTGTTGAAACCTGAAGAAGAATGGAGCAAGGAGGAAGAAGATTCAGCACTTGGAAATTCCAAGGCCTTAAATGCTTTATTCAATGGCATTGATAGGAATATATTCAGACTTATGCATCACTGTGAGCTGGCCAAAGATGTTTGGGACACTCTCAAAATAACTCATGAAGGAACATCAAAGGTGAAGATGTCAAGACTTCAACTTCTCACCACCAAGTTTGAAAAATTGAGAATGAAGGAAGATGAGACAATTCATGAGTTCTACATGAACATCTTGGAAATAGCTAATACTTCTGGTGCTCTGGGAGAAAAGATGACTGATGAAAAGCTGGTAAGAAAGATTCTCAGATCTTTACCAAAAATATTTGACATGAAGGTTACAGCAATAGAAGAAGCTCAAGACATATGCACAATGAAGGTTGAAGAGCTCATTGGTTCCCTTCAAACATTTGAGATGGGAATGAATGACACAATTGTAAAGAAGAACAAAAGCATAGCCTTGGTGTCAAATACTGATGAAGAAGAAGAAAATAATGAAGCATACCCTGAAGAAAATTTATCAGAAACCATTGCTATGCTTGGAAGACAATTCAACAAGATTCTCAGAAAGATGGATGGCAAGTCCAGACCAAGTGGAAGATACTCAAACTCTTCTGAGAATAAAAGACCTTATGATGCTAATAGAAGGTCAAATTATGATGAAAAGACCAATCAAGAAAAAGGGATTAAATGTTATGGATGTGAAGGATATGGACACATCAGAAATGAATGCCCTACCTATCTAAAGAAGCAGGAGAAAGGTCTCTCTGTGACCTGGTCTGATGAAGACTCAGGATGTGATTTAGAAGAAGAATCAGCAAAGCACATCACTGCTCTAGCTGGAGTATGTGAATCTGAAAGTGGATCCAGTGATGAGGAGCTGACTTTTGAAGAGCTAGAAGAATCATACAAAGAGGTGTGTAAAAGGAGCACTGAAGTATGCATGGAGATTATAAAGCAGAAGAAGCAGATTGAGGCATTAAAGATTGAAAAGACAAGTAATCTAGAAACCATTGACACTTTGAAAAGTGATGTAAGTCTTCTCAACTCCAAGTTGGAACATATGTCAAAATCTGTCAGAATGTTGAACAGTAGCTCAAACACACTGGATGTTATTCTCAACAACAATAAACATTCAGGGGATAGAACTGGACTGGGATTTAACAAAGCTCAAAAGGTTGAGGCTAGCACCAGCAAAACTACTTCAAATCCCATAAAGTCAAACAAGATGTCCCAACAGATGTCCCAACATCATGAAAAGAACATGATGAAAAAGAAGTATCAAAGATGGAGATGTCATCATTGTGGAAGGTTTGGTCACATCAAACCTCATTGCTACAAGTTGCATGGATATCCAAATCAGATGCATCAGCAACCCCCTAAGCAGAAGATAGAGGTTACCAAGAAAGTGCTGCATAGACATCAAAATCAAAGATATCAGCAACCCCCTAAGAAGAAGACAGAGGTCATCAAGAAAGTATGGGTACCTAAAGCTAGTTTTCATGCTGATCAAAGCTATATGCCCAAGAACAAGTTCAACAAACAACCTTGGAGCTCTAAAAATGGTCACTACACAGGGCAGAGGCATCAAAGAAAACCTCACTACAAGCAAAAATGGTCAAAGAAGGGTGTTGCATATATAGCTCATACATCTCTAAGAGTATCAGCTAAATAAGACTGGTACTTTGACAGTGGATGCTCAAGGCACATGACTGGATTGAAGAATTTGCTGGTAGACTTAAAGTCACATTCATCCAGATATGTAACCTTTGGAGATGGAGCTAAAGGAGAAATCAAGGGAGTTGGGACCTTGGACTGTCCAGATGTACCAAGACTAGATGATGTGCTGCTGGTAAAAGGATTGACTGCTAACTTGATCAGCATAAGTCAATTATGTGATCAAGGTTACAGTGTAAACTTTACCAAAACTGAATGCATAGTGTCTAATAAAGAACAAAAGGTTGTCATGAGAGGAGCCAGATCTAAAGACAACTGTTATATGTGGGAACCTCAAGATTTCAGTCTCACTTCAACTTGCTCTTTAGCCAAAGAAGAAGAAGTGAAGATATGGCACCAAAGACTGGGTCATCTTCATTTCAGAGGTATAAAGAAAATCATATCTATGGAAGCTGTGAGAGGTATTCCTAAACTGAAGATTGATGAAGGCAAAGTATGTGGTGAATGTCAAATAGGCAAGCAAACCAAGATGTCCCATCCAAAGCTCCAACATCTGACAACTTCCAAAGTTTTGGAATTATTGCATATGGATCTTATGGGACCAATGCAGGTTGAGAGCCTTGGTGGAAAAAGGTATGCCTATGTGGTGGTTGATGACTTTTCAAGGTATACATGGATAAATTTTATCAAAGAAAAGTCCGATGTATTTGATGTATTCAAAGATTTGTGCCAAAGAATACAAAGAGAAAGAGCAAGCTGTGTGGTCAGAATAAGAAGTGACCATGGAAAGGAGTTTGAGAATAAAAAATTCTCAGACTTCTGTTCTTCAGAAGGAATCAATCATGAATACTCTTCACCTATCACCCCTCAACAGAATGGGATTGTTGAGAGGAAGAACAGAATTATCCAAGAATCAGCAAGAGCTATGATCCATGCTAAAAAGTTACCATTGTACTTCTGGGCTGAAGCTATGAACACAGCTTGTTACATTCATAATAGAGTCACTCTAAGGAAAGGAACCTTGTCCACAATCTATGAAGTTTGGAAGGGCAGAAAACCTACAATTAAGTACTTCCATGTGTTTGGAAGTAATTGTTACATTCTGGCTGATAGGGAGCAAAGAAGAAAGATGGATCCTAAAAGTGATGAAGGGATTTTCCTTGGATACTCCATAAATAGCAGAGCCTATAGAGTATTTAACTCCAGAACCAAGGTTATAATGGAGTCCATAAATGTGATAATTGATGATGCCCCTGCAGATGTTGCAGATGATGTTGGAACATCTGCTGACAGTCAGACTGAAGCTGAAATAAAGAGTGATCATCCTGACTTCACTCAAACTGAGGCAAGGACAGAACAATCCAGCAAACCTCCCTCCATCAGAATCCAGAAGGATCATCCCAAAGATTTGATAATTGGGGATCCCAACAGAGGTGTGAGAACTAGATCAAGAGAGGTGATTTCAGGTTCTTGTTTTGTTTCAAAAATAGAACCTAAAAACATCAAGGAAGCTCTTAATGATGAATACTGGATTTGTGCTATGCAAGAAGAATTAGACCAGTTCACAAGGAATGAAGTGTGGGATCTTGTTCCTAGACCTGATGACATAAATGTGATTGGCACTAAATGGGTGTATAAGAACAAGTCAAATGAGCAGGGAGTTGTTACAAAGAATAAAGCTAGACTTGTAGCTCAAGGATACACACAAATTGAGGGAGTAGACTTTGATGAAACCTTTGCACCAGTAGCAAGGCTTGAATCAATCAGACTACTTTTAGGAATTGCTTGTATTCTGAAGTTCAAGCTATTTCAAATGGATGTGAAAAGTGCCTTTCTAAATGGATATCTTAATGAAGAGGTATATGTAGAACAGCCTAAGGGATTTGTTGATCCAAGCTATCCAAACCATGTGTACAAACTAAGGAAGGCTCTTTATGGACTGAAGCAAGCCCCAAGAGCATGGTATGAAAGGCTGACTACTTTTCTCACAAAACAAGGATACAGAAAAGGTGGAATAGACAAAACCTTGTTTGTGAAGGATGAAGAAGGAAATGTCATGATTGCTCAAATATATGTAGATGACATAGTCTATGGTGGAATGTCAGATAGAATGGCTAAACATTTTGTCACTCAAATGGAATCTGAATTTGAGATGAGCCTAGTAGGAGAACTAACCTACTTTCTTGGACTACAAATCAAGCAGATGGAAGACTCCATGTTCATATCCCAAAGCAAGTATGCCAAGAACACTGTCAAGAAATTTGGGATGGATAGTGCAAGCCACAAAAGAACACCTACCCCCACTCATTTAAAGCTGACAAAGGATGACAAGGGTGAGAAGGTGGACCAAAGTCTATACAGAAGCATGATTGGAAGCTTATTATATCTGACTGCTAGCAGACCAGATATAGCCTTTGCAGTAGGTGTATGTGCAAGATATCAAGCTGATCCAAAAGTTAGTCATCTAAACCAGGTCAAGAGAATTCTGAAATATGTCAATGGTACTTGTGACTATGGCATAATGTACTCCCATGGATGTGAACCAATTCTCACTGGCTTCTGTGATGCTGATTGGGCTGGAAGTGTTGATGATAGAAAGAGCACATCAGGAGGATGCTTCTTCCTAGGAAACAATTTGATTTCTTGGTTCAGTAAGAAACAAAATTGTGTATCCTTATCCACTGCTGAAGCTGAATATATTGCAGCTGGTAGCAGTTGTTCACAGTTGGTTTGGATGAAGCAAATGCTCACTGAATACAATGTCCCACAAGATGTCATGACATTGTACTGTGACAACTTAAGTGCTATTAACATATCAAAGAATCCTATCCAACATAGCAGGAACAAGCATATTGATATCAGGCATCATTTCATCAGAGATCTTGTGGAAGAGAAGGTGATTTCATTGGAACATGTAGCCACAGATCTGCAATTGGCTGATATATTTACTAAAGCTTTGGATGCTACCCAATTTGAAAACCTAAGGGGTAAATTGGGAATCTGCTTATGTGAAATATAGCAGTTATGGAGAAGTGCCAACATGTCCTATGACATCGTGTGGCATGATAATCAGATGGCAACACCAGTCTGGTCAAGAACTCTGTGTATTCCACTCCTTAAAATTCTCCAAGTAACGACTCTTATAAAAGTTCCAGCTTGCTCTCAGCTATTCATCTTCTCATCATCTCCTCAAAACAAATTGCATGCTATAACTGATTTTCAGAGCTCATCAAAATCAATCAAACCTAACCTCTTCTTCCACCACATTCGAAAATGTCTCAACATCAAAACCCTAACCTCTCTGATGAAAACCTCAACCAAGAAGATGTGGTGCATGCAACTCCCATCTCTGTGGTACCTATGGATTCAACTCCTATAGACGAAATCAGAGGAAGTGTTCCTATTGCTCAAAAGCCTAGAACTCCTAATGTGAGAAGAGCAAAGGAACCTGTATTCAGCAAAGTCAAAGGGATGCCTTCATCCTCAAACACCACTCCCAAAGCCTCTGAATATATGGATGCTTCTATTAAGGATCTTGTGAATAGGATTCTGTCTGAGAAAAGAGTTGTGAGTGGTATATTTATTCCTCTGAACACCATGCCAGCTCCACAAGAAGAACAGAGTAATCAAGCTGAAGAGGACACTCCTGCTCAACAGGATGTCCCAATAGATGTTGAAACATCTGAGGACCAGCACAAGGCCTCCACTGATGATGATGATGATGAAGCCACTGATGATCAAGCTTCTGTTGATCCACCTGCTGAAGAGAAGACTACCCAACCTCCTCCTGTTGTAGAAATAGAGCATGATTCTGACACAGAGATCATTGCCTCTGTGGACCCTAGCATAGCCAAAAGGCTTAGGACTAGGAAGGAAAAGAAGACTGCAGGACATGCAACTCCTGAAAAGAAGCAGCCTACTCCAAAGAAAGACAAGGCCAAAGTGGTATTTGGACCAACTAAACAATGAAGCAAGGTGAATACACAAAAGAGGAAAGCTGTCACTCCACCAGATTCAGATGTTGAAGAGGATGTCCCAACATCCCAACCAAAGAAGAAGCCAGCACCTTCAAGGTCCACCTCTGCTGTTCCAGAAGCTCCTTTGGACAATGTTTCTTTCCATCATGTGTCAAGTGTGAGCAAATGGAAATTTGTCTACCAAAGAAGAGTGGCACTTGAAAGAGAGCTGGGCAGCAATGCACTTGAGTGCACTGAGGTAATTGATCTAATATCTTCTGCTGGTTTATTTAAAACAGTGTCAAATTTTTCACCCTGCTATGAGCTGCTAGTCAAGGAGTTCATAGTCAACCTTCAAGAGGACTGTGCTGATGGAAAGTCAGAAGAATTTAGAAAAGTCTATGTTAGAGGGAGATGTGTGGAATTCTCTCCTAGGGTTATCAACCATTACCTAGGGAGAGAATCTGATGGACCTAATGAGCTGGGGAAAAGTGATAATCAAATTTGCAAGGTCATCACTGCTAATCAGGTCAAGACTTGGCCAGTCAAGGGAAAACTTTCTGTTAGCCTGCTAACAAGGAAGTATGCAATGCTGCATAGGATTGGTACTGCAAACTGGGTCCCTACCAATCATACTTCTTCAATAGCAACTGGATTGGGCAGATTCATATATGTTGTGGGCACCCAAACAAAGCTGGACTTTGGGGCTTACATTTTTGATCAAACATTGAAGCATGCTGGGACATCAGCAACAAAGCTGTCTATAGCCTTTCCTTCTTTGTTATGTGGAATAATCCTTAGCCAGTATCCAGGTATCCTCACTGAGAAGGATTCAATCTGCAAAAGAGAAAGTCCTCTGGCCTTCCACTACAATCTGTTCTTAAGCCATCATGTAGCTGATGTTGAAGCTCCCACTGGGACATCTGCTGGACCTTCAAAAGCAAAGTCTCCTATATCCAAAGCTGCCTTGATTGCTGAACTAAAGAACACCTGCAAAGAGCTGGATGCCAGGAAGCAAAAGCTTGAGGAGATTATTCAAAGGCTGGAAATGGAAGAAAGTGCTCAGAAGGTTACTGACTCTGAAGATGAATCTGAAGAAGAAGAAGACACTGAATATGAAGATTCTGAGTGAAAAATGTGTGAGGAATATGTATTGTCTGCTTCAGCATTGTATTTTTTTTTTTTTTGTATTTCTCTCTGACTATGTAAAATTTGGCCCCAATTTATGTCTAACAAGGGGGAGAAGAGAACAACACAACAATGTCTGCTGCAGCTTACTGATTAATGAAAAATGTCTTTTGTTTGCTTCTGAACTAAGTTGTTTTTAATGAAAAATTTCTGTTGAACAAGTCAGAACACATACAGGTTTGAGGGGGAGTAAACTCACATATGACTCAACAGAAAAGAACTGCTGCACTCTGATAAAAGAAACTTTGTTGCACTCTGATAAAACCAGAAGATTGTGTTAGCCAAAAATTAGCCAAATGGGGAGTTTGTAGATGTTTAGAATTGGCAGAATTTTTGACCAACAAGAAGTGTTGAACTTAGTTCAGGATGTCACATCAGATGTTGTGACATTATCAAACAGAGTATAAGTTAATGAACTTAATTCAGGATGTCACACTAGATGTTGTGACATTGTATAAGTTAATGAAGTAAGTTCAGTTTTCAGGATGTCACACCAGATGTTGTGACATCTGAAACCTGCTACTAGAATTAAATAATGCTTAACAGAACTGAGTAAATTCAGGGAATTTATCTGGAATTAATTGTGAATGGATAGAACAGTAGAAGGCGCATCTGTAGGGAGATTGGTTATATGATTTCAGTATAAACAGAAGAACTGACTCACCTAGAATCAAGGAAGTAACAAACCCTAATTCAAGGTGATGGCAGCATGCGTATCAGGATTGGATAACCTACAGAAAGCCCAAAATCCAAGCATCTATTTAAGCAACAAAAACTCTCAGAATAGAGTACGAAATTAAGAAGACTAAATAGGGTGTTTGTGTTTTAATAGCAGGTTGTATATGTGTATCACTTTATGAGCTTTTAAGCAAAAGTGTATTGTGTCTTGATTGAAACTGTGAAGTAAGATCAAGCTGTTTTGTTTGAAGTGTGACTTCAATTTTATTAAACTTGTAAACATATCACTGTGTGATTGAGGGGGAGTGAGTTGGTACTCATATCTAAGTTGTGTCTTAGGTAGAAATTGCCTTGGGTAGATATTAAGTGAAAGATTAAACTGAGTGGTTTAAGTCTAGAATTAATATTACTTATATTGGATTTCCTTCCTGGCTTGGTAGCCCCCAGATGTAAGTGTGGAGATACACTGAATTGGGTTAACAATTTCCTGTGTTGTTTACTTTACCTGCACTTTAAGTTTTTGTTTAAGTCTACAAGTGTTTAAACATCTCATTCGACATCACGTACCTGATCCCAGAATTTCAATAACCATCTATCATTGAAGCTTGAAGCATCATAACCATTTATGAAGCATAGTTTACCAGGTATTCGATTTTACAATTTGAAATATTATTCGATTTCAGTTAGTTTAATGATTTAGGGTTATTATGTTTTAGGGTTTTTAGGATAAGTTACCGATTTAGGGTTATTGGATTTCAATTAGGGATTTGTGTCAGTAGAGATGAGTGAGTACCTGAATCTTACAATTCACCACAATGGTGCATTTGTCGATGACGAACTGAGTGTATACGAAGGGGAAGATTGCAGAATTGAAAATAGATGTTGATAGATGGATCTATTTTGAACTTCTAGGTTGTTTTAAGGATTTAGGTTACACCTGTATTGGGAAAATTTACTATAAGGATCCACAATTTGGGATGAACACCTTGGTTGATGACAAAGGAGCCCTAGATATTGCTGATTTGTATAGGGTGCACCTTAGGGTTGACATATACATCACACACATATTGTCACAACCTGATTTTTATGATGGTCCAATTGATGAAGTAGAAGCAGATGTGATGGAAGAGGATGACACTGAAAAAGTTCTTGCTGCAATGCTTCAGGAAGTTAATGTTGAGGTGAATAATACTGAGCCCTTGAATGAGACAACTCCAAGGATGGAAGAGGATGTTTTGAATCAGAATGAAAGGAATAATAGTGATCTTGTGAGTCTGAATGCTGAGGTGAATAATACTGAGCCCTTGAATGAGACAACTCCAAGGATGGAAGAGGATGCTTTGAATCAGAATGAAGGGAATAATACTAATGATAATGAGGATGATAGTGATGATGAAAACTTCAATTATGACAGTGCAATGGAAGTTGGTTTTGATGATGAATCAGATGAGTTTGATGATGATGAGGGTGATGTGATGGAATATGTGAATGATCAAGAGGGGAAGATCAAAAAGGGTAAAGAAAAGTGTGAAGATAAAGTTAGTGATAATGAAAGTGATAATTTACAAAGTGGGTGTGAAAGTGATGATACTAGTGATGTTGTTAGGAAAAAGTACCCTATTTTTAAATCACATAAAGACATGTCAAATTTCAAATGGGAGGTTGGAATGTATTTCACAACCAAGGTTGATTTCAAAGAAGCTATAGCATCATATGCAATACAATCTGGTAGGGGTCTTAGGTACACTAAGAATGACAAGGTAAGGGTGAGGGTTAGATGCAAGGAAGGATGTGATTGGGAAGTCTACTGTGCAAAGTTACCTAATGAGGATTCTTGGCAACTAAGGAAGATCATAGACAACCATAGTTGTAGTAGAGAGTACAATGTAAAGCTTATGAGTACATAATGGTTAAGTAAGAGGCTACAAAATTCAGTGAAATCCAATCCAAGATTGAAGCTTAGGGACATAAAGGAAAAGGCGCAAAAAATGGAATGTAGGTGTTAGTAAGAAAAAGGCCATAAGAGCAAGATTTGCTGCTAGAGACATGGTAGATGGTTCTTTTCTTGGGGACTATACAAGAATCTATGACTATTGCCATGAACTTTTGAGATCTAACCCAGGTTCTACTGTGAAAGTCAATGTGCATCCTGTACCAGAGGGTTCTACAGATCATAGACCATATTTTAAGAGGCTGTACATTTGCTTGGCTGCTTGTAAGGAGAGTATTAAATTATGTAGATATTCCATTGGGCTAGATGGTTGTTTTTTGAAAGGGTTGTGTGGAGGGAAAATCTTGGCAGCCATTGGTAGAGATCCAAATGATCAAATGTTACCAATAGCATTTTCTGTGGTTGAAAGTGAAAATAAAGATAGCTGGACTTGGTTCTTGGAGCTTCTTATTGATGATCTAGGTGGGAGAGAAAAGTGTCTCACATACACCTATATATCTTATCAACAAAAGGTAAATATTTTCTAAGTTATGTTTACTTATAGTTACTTATGTTATTTGTATAACTTGTGTTATTTTTGTTGTACAAAGGGTTTATTACCTGCCACTGATGAGTTGCTACCTGGAGCTGAGCAAAGATTCTGTGTCAGACATCTTTACAATAATTTCATAAAAGATATCTAGGCAAGAAACTCAAGGAAATTATCTGGAAAGCTGCAAAGTCCACATATTACCAAGCTTGGGAAAGAGAGATGAAAGGGATGAAATAAATCAATATGGAAGCATACAAGCACATGATCAGCACTCCACCAAGATATTGGAGCAGATCATAATTCAAGACTCATAACAAATGTGATGCAGTCCTCAATAATATGTCTGAGGCATTCAATAGTATTATTCTGGATTCAAGTGCAAAAAAGCATGTCATAAAAAACTGACCTGCAAGGACCACACCAGTCAGCAGGTATCATAAGGCCAGCCATCTGAAGCATCTGTTCAGTAGCCATTACATGTACAATCTCAGTAGGCTTCACAATCTCATCAGGCTTCACAATCTCAGCAGACTTCACAATCTCAGCAGCCATCACAAGTTCAATCTCAGCAGGCTGCACGTGTGCCATCTCAGCAGGCTTCAAGGAAGGCCAAGCAAGATCAAGGAAGGCCAAGCAAGTTATCTTTCAGAAGGCCAACTAAGCCTTTCATGCCCCCAGGCCCAACCACCAGGATGAGTGCAGCCAAGACTGTTGTAGGCCCAACAACAAGGATAAGTACACCAACAAAGAGATCAACCAAGACTTGGAAACTTTAGGCTTATGCATTTTGTTTGGACTGTTGTATTTTGTTTAGACTAGTAATGTGTTTTGTTGTATTAAGACATATGGTAAAAATTCTGTCAATGTAATTTTGTCAATGTTATATGTTAAGACATATGTTATGTGTTTAGACTATGTTATGTGTTAAGACATATGGATATGTTAACAATTCTGTCAATGTAATTTTGTCAATTATTTTTAGCAATTATTTCAATTATGTTTAGCAATTATGATCACAAATAAGGCTGATAACAAATGCTAACTTTATTGTCAACATTGGTACTGCTAACATTATGGTACTATCAACATAACAATAGCAAGTAACATTGATCACAAATAATCCATTACAAATGTCAAATTGGTACTGTCAACTACAATGACAATAAATTTATTCAACAACATCCTAAAGCTTTCTAAAAACCGTGAGAACAAATTGATTCAACAACATCCTAAAGCATTCTAAAAACAACTACAACAAGGCCTATGAACAACATCAATTTCCAGAATTTTATCAACTTCATGAGCTTCTTCATATTTTCCATATTGCTTATTTGTTTCCCATATTCTTCAATAGTCACTTGAGCCTTTGCCACTGACTTTGAGAGCTTCTCAATTTTATCCATCAAATATTGCTCCTTCTCATCTCCAACATCTTCAAAATATCATCCAAAGTACCCATAACCAGCATTGCTTGATCCCTGCAAAATACCATCTTCAACATCAACCTTTTTTAAACACACATACATCTATTGTTTTTAAACAAACATATATATGACATACCTTAAAATTAGGACATCCCCAAAAATGTTTCCCATAGTTCTTGAATGTTGTGTCCATACGAAGAACAACTAAATCCCCACAGTGACATATAGGTTTTCAAGTTGTGCTTGTGTTGACATTCGATCCTTCCTTCGAAGAACACACACCATAACCGTGTTTTGTTTTCATCACTGACGTCGGCGTCGACCCAATGGATTTCATGTTTGTGACTCTATGCTTTTGCTTTTGCTTGAATCAGTTTGGGGATGAAGGGAAATTTTCCAGCAACCCTAGAAAAGCATGACACTAATTGGGGATGAACAATCTCAGTTTAAAGGAGGAAGAAGACTTCAAATGCCATGTCAGCTGCCACATATGACAAAGTTAACGTCTGTTTGGGGGTGGTGGACGAAAAGGATCTATTTGGTACAATTTAAAAAATTAAAGGACCTTTTTGTCACTTTTTAGAGATAAGGGATCAAATTAGACCCAATGATGGAGTTAAGGGACTATTTTAGGTATTTTGCCTTTTTTTTTAAATACTTATTCGAATAATGATATCCAAACAAACTCTGACTTTATTAATAATCATGTTTAGATATTATATTTTGCATCTATATGTTTGTTTGCATAATAATATAAGGAGGACCCCTTTACTCAATTAACAATCAAGTTTATATTGAGAATTATTGTTATTGAGAACACTAACATCTAAAATCTCCATAATATTCACATTTAGAACGTCACAATTCACCATTTTTTTTGTAGTAATTTTTAGATAACTATCCGAACAAAACACTTAACTCAATTAATAATTTTATTTATATTTCATATGTTTACCTTATATCTTGTTGGAATAATACTATCCTGACAAATATCCGACATAATTAATAATCATGTTCAAATTGAGAAGTGCCCTTTTTGAGAATTATGGTTGTTGAAACCGCCATAATAGTCACATTGAAACCGCCAAATTTATCAACATTTTATAGTATTTGTCTGGATTAAATTATAAAGATAAACTCAAATTTAGGAACTGACAGTTGAAACCGTCATAATATTCACATTCAGAGTGTCCTAGTTGAAACCGTCATAATATATTCACATTTAGAGTGTCACAATTTATCTATTTTTTATAGTGTTTGGTCTGGGTAATATTATTCAAACAAACCCCTAACTCAATTCATAACCATGTTTAGACATCATATTTTATAGTATATATTTATTAGGATAATGCTATATGAATTAGATGAAAGAGATAATTTTGATAGATAATATAATTTAGGAAACAATGAGTGTATATTGTAATCGGTGTGCCTTTTTCTTAATTATGATTGTAATCGGTGTGTCATGTAACAATGAGTGTATATTGTATAAAAAAAAAGGACATTTATGTCTTTACAAAAAATTTGGAAATAATTTGTTTTCTAAACTTTTTATTTAAAAAAAATAAGGCTTAATATCCTTTTATTTCCTAGATTTTGTATTTGTGGTTCTTTTTGGTCCTCATAATTTTAATAATGACTATTTGGATCCTCATCTCTTCAAAACATACACATTTGTCCTTTCCCTTTAATTTATCGGACAAAGTCAATAAGATAATCTACGTGGCAATGATGTGGAAGCCTTCATGTATGTCTCTTGAAATAGCACCTAAAGTGACCAAATTTATTGGTTTTTAATTTTTTTTTTATAAAACCAGATATCTCTATGGCATTTCATCATATACCATTTTCATGTAAACTATTGGACATCTGACTCCATCTACGAGGGGGAGGATGAATTCTAGAGGTTTGAATTTTTTTGGATAATCCCATCGGTGTAGTGTATATTTGAATGGAACATCTAGACTAAGGATGGATACACTTCTCTTGGAGGATTTCAAATGAATATCTATAAGTTTGATTCTTCAAAGTTTTTGAAGAATTCACATTCTTGAAAGATTTTAGCATCCATGGTATGAACGCCTAAAAACATCCTATTTGCATATTCTTGAAAGAATCTTCCTTCTTGTTTTTGAGATAAGAAGTCATCAAAGAGATAAGCATAAGCGGATAATCTTAATCTCTTTGATGACATGTTGATGGTTTGGATTACTTAAAAGTATTCTAAAAAAAACAAGAACAAGTAAGGAGCACAAAAGAAAGAGAAGAATAGATGATACAAAAGAAAGAGATATGATTAACTATTTATGGTGTTGTTTCTGAACATTTGAGCGTGTTAAAACTCCACAAAATCCTTAAATATTTCGCCCAAAAAAATTGGAAGCAAAAATTTCCAAAACATGTGTGTTAATCGATTATATAATGGATCTAATAGATTATTTGCTGTTGATTTTGAAGAATTGACTTGCTTTTCATTAATGCTCTGATTTGATTTACTTGGGTGCGAAGATACAATTTGATTTAGTTTGAAATTTGAAGCGTATGGAGGCCCTGATCGATTAGGTTGATCAATTATCCTTTTTTTTCTTGTGGGTTTTGGGTTTTTGGTTGGATTTTTAGATTTAATGGTCCTTTTGCTTTTGACAACCTTTTTTTTCTTCAGATTGTACCTATTTTTTTAAAAGTGCTTAAAACTCAAATCATTCATTAGTAAAAATATTTTAAGTTGATTGAGAAAATAATAAAATACTTAAATAGATGGTTAGTCAAGTTTTATAATTTTTTTTATCCTCTAAAAAATTGTATCACCTAAAATCTTAAGTTACTTGAGTAAAACTCCCCCTTTTAAGGAAACGATGAAACAATACGGTAAGTCTTTTTTTATAAATTATGTAACTATGAAGTTGATTCAAATCACAAGTTTGATAATTCCATTAAATATTTATCATCTCAATCTTCTAAGAGATTAAAGATCATCACATATCATTATAAATGTTTGAGATGAATCCTCTAACAAACAACAATACTTTGATCACTTTCATTGATATAACAAACATACTTGAGTCACAAGCATCAGAAACATTTAATGCCATAAGGCATAACTTTTACTCGTATAATCAAAGGTAAACATTTTTCTTTGCACAGTTTCATGTAATATATACTAAGGCTTCATTAAAATTTGCTAAGCATCTCTACAAAAATAAATTAGGTTTTCACTTTGGTACCCAGATCATTTTGGATCTTAGTGTGTTAGTATCTCTTAAGAGATCTAGGTTTATTGCCTTTAGACCTTCCTAATTTATCATGACATAATGGATCTAGGTGATCTCAAACTTATCACGAAACGATTTATAAATAGGATGCGTGAATCAATTTCTTCTTATTAAAGGAAAAAAAATTATTTGATAAAATAAAAACTAGATTTTCTTTTCCCTTAATAAATTTATTTAGAAATTCATGAAATTGTGTCCTTTAGTTTAGGTCCTTTTCCATTGCCCATGTATAAAATTGGAATTAGGATGTTTGACCCAGAGAAGGAAGTATCCTAAGTGAGGAGAGAGAGATACTCCAAAAGATTCAATTCAATGTACTTTAAATCTCAAATCTAAAACCAGAGTTTTTATTTTGGGAGATAATGTAAGTTTTTTTTATTTAAATTTTATTATTTGGAGTATAAAGTTTGCAACCATTATTTCACCAGTTAAATGATTGGTAGGAATTTGGTAAATTTTGGCAAATCAAATGCGATAGGGTAAGCAAATGAAACAAAAAAGAAGGTCAAAAAATTGAAGAGAAAAGGACCTAAACTAATCAAATTTGATCCATTTGACACTCATTTTCCTATATTGGGTAGATTGTAGTAATGAATGGAGTATAAGATAAGAGTTTTACAATTTTTTTTTATTTTGTTCAAAATAGTTTTACATTTTTAATAAAAAAGTATCACATGGCCACGCCAAATTATTTTACCAACTATTGTTAAGTTTTGAAATTGAGTTTGGCAATGTACCCATAGTATTAAATACTTTAACATCATCTAACCTCTATTTGTTTAGTAAATGTATTTATTATTTTCTATTTTTAAATTTTATATTATTTTAATCTGCTGATAAACAAAATATGAGACTTGTGAAATAAATTATTATGATAAAGACAATATGAAATAATAATTTTTTAACAAAATTATACCAAAGATTTTTTAAATTATTTTTGTGTAATAGATTAAGGTGGCAAAACGGATCGTCTGTCCTGTCCAACCCTTCCCGCCTTAAACTTGTCAAAAAATGGGCGGGGGCGGACAAACCCGTCAAATGTTAAAGGAATTAAAAATCTAATTTGCTCCCAAAGTGGCGGGTTTGTGAGCAGCAGACTTGTCCACCTATTTCTTATTTTTTTATTTATAAATAGATTATAGACTTATTTTTTCATTTTAATATGATTTTTTAGAATATTTTTTTATAAAGTATCTTTTTAATAAATTTTACTTTAAAAAAAACATTGTTTATATTCACAAATAAATGTATAAAATATAGTCATCAGCAAGTATTTCAAAATATAGTTCAACTATTAAACTTAAAAAAAAATGAGTGTGACCATGCTTATTGCAATTCTCACAGTACGGACGTTGCCGTTTGCCTTGAGTGCGATACTGCACTTTAGAAGCTTGAAGCGCTGCTGATTCCTCAGCAGGGAGGGGTCGAAAATTAATCTCTTGTTGTTTCTCTTCCTGGCGTACGATGTTATAAATGCGCTGAATTGAAGGAAAAGGATCCATGAGGAGAATTTGGCTACGGACGGTCGAGAATCGGTCATGGACGCCCTGAAGAAATTCCATGGCCCGGTCCTGATTTTGTTGATCAATAATACTCTTGGCATTACCGCAGATGCACGGATTGATAGGTGCGATGGAATGGAGTTCATCCCAGAGAGATTTTAACTGAGTAAAATACAGAGATATAGACATGCCCTCTTGTTTTAGGGAAGAGATAAATTGTTTCAATTGAAAGATTTTTGGAGCGTTAGACTGAGATAAATGATCCTTGAGATCGGTCCAGATTTGTGCCGCCGTTTTCAGCATAGAGAATGCTAGGGCGAATCTCGGTTGAAACCGAGTTGAGAATCCAGCTTGCAACCATATCGTTGCAGCGGCGCCACTTAGAGATATCATCGGCCTTCTTTGGACAGGTTAGTGTTCCTTCGACAAACCCGAATTTGTTTTTGGCACGAAGTGCCATTGTTACGACTCGGCTCCATGAACCATAGTTATCGACCGTGAGCAGAGGTGTAACAAGGACAGTTGCAGGGTTGTCGGAATGATGGATGACACATGGATCGGTGTTGGAGGTGGTGGCGGATTGGTCATGGATCGACGGGTTTTGTGAAGGGGTGAGGTGTTGGGTGGTGGAACATCGGACATGATGATGCTAGTGAGTGAGTGAGTCGATGAACAAGATGATAAACACAAACTGAGGGAGATTAACCAGAGAAAAACTGATACCATATAAAATAATGATACGTAAATGAATTTTGTTGTGTTATTTATTCTTGTAATGATGTACATATATATATAAGAGTACAAGAATCTGTATACTAATTGCCTATAATTGTCTAGTCTATAATTGCCTATAATAGAGATCCTATTTTAAATACCATTATGATTATTTATTCTTGTAATGATGTACATATTTATATATATATATATATATATATATATATATATATATATATATATATATATATATATATATATATATATATATATATGTATATATATATATATATATATATATATATATATATATATATATATGTATATATATATAAGAGTACAAGAATCTGTATACTAATTGCCTATAATTGTCTAGTCTATAATTTCCTATAATAGAGATCCTTGGGTTTGACCTTCTTGAATGTGAATAATATGTGCTTATCCTTAACAAACCCGTCAAATGTTAAAGGAATTAAAAATCTAATTTGCTCCCAAAGTGGCGGGTTTGTGAGCAGCAGACTTGTCCACCTATTTCTTATTTTTTTTATTTATAAATAGATTAATAGACTTATTTTTTCATTTTAATATGATTTTTTAGAATATTTTTTTATAAAGTATCTTTTTAACAAATTTTACTTTAAAAAAAACATTGTTTATATTCACAAATAAATGTATAAAATATAGTCATCAGCAAGTATTCCAAAATATAGTTCAACTATTAAACTTAAAAAAAATGATTTGAGTGTTTGATAACTACTTTGGAGGGTTAGTGGGTCAACCCATAGCTTTTTTTTAAGGACTTAAGGCGCGACAGGCTTAAAGCAAGACGGACTAGGCGGACACAAAATCTCAATCCAATCCGCCATTTTTTGGCGGTTGTGCGGACCGGCTCAGCGGACCACGGCTTGTTTTGCTACCCCTATAATAGATTGATCATTTATAACAATTTGATTTTTTAAATTATCAAACGTGTGCATTGTACCCTTTTTAACATGACAAATGTGCTAATTGTGGATGCAATTGTTTTGAGTGGTATAAATATTTCTAAATATTCGAAATGTGAGGAAATGGTATAAAAGTTAACCAAAAAATAATAAATTACATCATGACCTTGGTTCTGGTATTGAAGACTCTATAGGCTATGTTCTTTGTAGAGTAACCAAAAATATCCCTTCATCACTCTTGGGATTCATCTTTCTTCTTTGTTCATTATAAGCCAATTTACTTCCAAACACATTAAAGTATTTCACATTAGGCTTCAATTCTTTCCATAGTTCATATAGTGTAGTTGAAGCACCAGTTCTCAAAGTAACCTTGTTATGAATATAGCATGCAATATTCATTGCTTCAACCCAAAAATGATATGGCAGATGCTTAGCATGAATCATGACTCTAGCTTATTTTTAAAGTGTCATATTCTTGCACGGAACAACTCCATTTTGCTAAGGTGTAATGGGAGAAGAAAATTCATTGTTAATACCTTCAGAGGAGAAAATATTAGCAAATTTGTTATTCTCAAACTACTTTCCATGGTCACTTCTAATCCTGACAATTTTACTTTCCTTTTCTCTTTAAAGTTATTGACATAATTCTTCAAAAACATCAAAAACATCTGATTTTTCCCTAATGAAATGCACCCAAGTAAATCTTGAAAAATCATCATCAACAAATTAAGCATACCTCTTTCCACCAAGGATTTCAACTTGCATAGGGCCATTTAAATCCATGTGAAGAAGTTTCAAAACTTTTGAAGTAGTCAGATGTGGATCTTTGGGTGTGACATCTTGGTCTATTTTCCAATTTGACACTCACAACAAATTTTTCCTTCCTCTATCCTAAGCTTAAGGATGCCTCTGATAGCTTTTATAGATACGATCTTCTTCGAACCTTTCAGATGAGGATGACCAAACTTTTGGTGCCATAGTTGAACTTCATCTTCCTTGGACAATGAACATATGGGGGAACAATTTATTGATTTAGGTGTCCAAACGTAACAATTATCCTTAGAATGGACTCCCTTCATCAGTACTTCATTTTTCTCATTAGTGATCAAACATGCAAACTCAGTGAAATTGACTTTCAGACCTTGATCACACAATTGACTTATGCTTATCAAATTAGCAGTAAGATATTTTAAAATGAGAACATTATCAAGACTATGGAATCATGTACATGATAGTCTTCCAACTCCTTTAATTTCACATTTGACACCATCACCAGAAGTGACATAACTGGTGGAGTGGGGCTTAATGTCCACCTGGAACTTCTTTACTCAAGCCAAATGTGTAGAACACCCAAATTTACCACATTAATGAGATCTTCAATGCAAGGCCTTTCTCCCATCTTGAGTATTCTGATGTCTAGAATGATGTTGAAAAACTCGATTAGACACCGTTGCCCATGCTTCCTTTTAGGAAGAATAAATTTTGTCACGTGGTTATCTCATTTCAGAGATTGATAATAAAAAATTATACCTTTTAATTTCCAACCCTTTTTCCAACTTGGAGAATTTGATCAAAAATATCATAATCATTGTTCAACATTCTTATAGACTTAGTCATGTTTTCAAGTTTGGAAGTCAACAGGGTCACCTCATTCTGCAGACCATAGATAGTAGATAAACACTCTTCCTTTTCAGTATGTAGTTGAGAAATATTTTACTTCTCCTTTTCACTTATGATGCACAAATATTTGTAAGAGGTAGTTGATTCATCATATGGAGTTTCTTCATCACATGAGTCTTCATCAGAAGCCACCTTTTAGTTAAAGTAGTTACAAGTTTAGTAGATTCATCCTCAGGTTCACTTTCATCATCAGACCAAGAAATAGACAGCCCCTTATGTTGTTTATGTTAGAACAAGATTTGTTCTTGGCTTAATTCTCTTTAGTTTTGATGATAACAAATTATTAAAACAAAAAATGGTTTATTAATGTGTGTTTTATTATTGAAAGTTCTACATCATTATACATTAATAATTGGAATTTGTTCTACATGAACACACTTCAGAGTTGCTTCATTACTAGCTTCTAATGGTAGAAAATAAAGAGCAATTACTAGTGTGATTGAATGCAAACTCTGAACTGAAGGCATTAGCATTCAGACGAGTGATTATACTCAGTTATTGTATATGGTCTTTTGGTACCATTCAAAGTTGGTGAAAAGTTGTGGTTGCCCGTAGTATTGTAAGACAGGTTATAGTCAACTTGGTGCAAGAATCAAGAAAAGTTGAACATTTCTATGGACGAATGCTCTCAATTACTCTATTAGTACATATAATCTTGAAGAATCAAAGGTTAAAAGGATTACCCGTTGGATTAAGAATTTGCTGAGTATCCATCTTCAACGGCTCATGTACTATGGAGGAAAGCAAAGTCACTTGATCAAGTTATCTTCTACAACAACTAGTTTTTGCAGGTGGCTATAAATATGTTGAAGATTCAAAGCTTGGATTTTCAACAAGGTTTCTAGATGTGAAGGAGTAGAAGGATCAAGCAATTATCAACTCATTGTAATATGCATAATTTATGTAGATAGTTGTAATTGTAAAAGCCTTAAGATTTCTTACTATTGAATGTATTATAAATCTTAAGTGATTTAGGTCTTTGTTATGGTGATCTCCAGTACCTATGATACCTATATCATGTACACCTTGTTCTCTACTATGTTGAGCCTTCAGCAGTTTAAATCAAATACTCTTTCTATGTGCTTGAGCAAAAGTCTTGAGCCAAGATGCTTAAGCCACGTAAATCTCATTGCTTAAGTGCTTGAATTGTGAAAGTCTTATCCACTTAGTTTGATTGAGCAAGAAGTCTCAGGTGTGGACCGGAGCAGGATAAGACTCAGTCTGGATGACCAAGAGCATGAGGCTCTATCAGAGGATGAACAGTTAGCCATGGACATACAGTCTATGCAAGGGAAGTATTACACATGTTCTCTAATCAAAGGGAAGTCTCAGGCAGAGGATCTTGGAGCATAATTCTTTGATCAAAAGGCCAGAGCAAGGGTAAGTCTTAGACATATACTCTAAGAAAGGAAAGTCTCAGACTGTGGGTCTGAGTAATTGTAAAGTTTTGTGCAGAAACACAAGTGATTGTAATCTGAGTGATTATTGTAACACCCCAAAGTCTATTTAATTTAATTGATGCGTTTCTTGTGAATTTTTATGATTTATGATGTTATCTTATGTTTTGTGGAGTTTTGAGGGTGACTTAATATTTTAATAATATTAGGATATTAAGTATAATGGGTTTATTTGATTAATTAGAGTTAATTAAATTAAATAAAAAAGAATTAGAGAACAATGGGTAATGTGGTCTTTTGGTAGAGTATTAGTGAGGGTATTATGAGAAAAGACTAAAGTGGTCCTAGGAGCAAGAGTGACAAAAAGATTAAAGTGGTTTTGTGTACGATCAATTGGAAATGACCCCACTTTTGGGAGAAGGGAGAAGAGCTCTAAAGAGGGAAGGCTAAGACTTGAAGGTTTGGGAGATTCTTCGAGGAGTTGTCGAAAGGGATTACGAAACCTAAGGTATGGGGAGTAATTTCTATTCGGTATTGTAATGTAGAGATAAGAATTTGGGTTTTAAGGGAGAGTCTTGGGATTTTGGGATTTGTTGATGAATGTGTCATATGATGTAGATTTATGATGAAATTGATAGTAGATATTGATGTTAATTGATGTACATGATGATGTCATGATGAATGAAGGTTGGGGTAATGATTTTCTGGGTTATTGCTGCTGAATAAGGTTTTTTTTAGGGTTTTATCGCAGATGGAGCGATTTTGAGATCGCGGAAAATCTGTAGAAATCGCGAAACTCGCTTAATGAGCACAAACCGGAAGCTGGGCACTTAGCAAGCAAGGTGGCTCGCTTAGCGAGACCTAGAATTTTTTAAAAATGATTTTTATTCAGGAAAAATGTTTTCTCGATGTGGTTTATGTCGTAAGTTGCTATTATGTTTTAGAGTTATTGTATGATGTGTTTTTAGAGGCTATATGAGTAGGATTATTAATTAGATGATGTATGATGATTTAAATGATTTGTGTTGAGTTATAAAGTATGATTACATGATGTAGAGGTATGATGTTAGATAAGTATGTAGTATGATGTTAAATGAGTATGTAACATGATGACTAACTATGAGTGCGGATGCAATGATTATGATGGTTTGAGGATGATGTGTGTAAATTGCGTCTTGCATTCATGGCATGATTTATTAGGGGACTTTTGGTCCATTGGTAGCTTCAATCCCATTGTGTGGATTGAAGTAATATGATGTTCTGATGTGCTCCCTTAGGGGAGGGTTGATGGTCATGTGTCCATCCATGAGGATGTTTCGGTACCACATGCATTAATAAGAGGTTATATTTCATTCTAAATGACATAGCATGATTTGCATTTAGTTTGTGTATTGATGTGATGTCTGCGATGTTGTATATTGATGTGGTGTCTTCAATGTTGTGTATGAATGAGTTGTTGAGGATGGTTTTGTTGTCGTTGCTTATGTTTTTAAATTCTCATTTCTATATTACTTTATTGAATGTGAATTTACTCACCTTGCCTACCATTTTGTGATGATCTATTATTCCATCCTGCAGATAATCAAGGTTAGCTCGATGCGCGTTAGCTCGGAGTTAGTGAGTTTATTTTGTTAGTTATAAGTGGAGTCCTGCTCTGTGTCCAGTAACATTCTGGATAGGGTTTCACTTGAGTTGTTTCGTTAAAATTGATTTAAGAAATTGTTTCTTTTGATTACTTATGATTTAATGAGGTTTTTGGAGTTAAATTATGAATTTTCATTTATTAAAGATGAGAACAGATGTTTGTTTTCCGTTGCGAAGTTTTTGAACGATGTTTATGATTCATTGTGATGTTTATAACCCGTGTTACGGGACAAGACTTAATATGAGGATTTATGAGTAAATGAATAAATGTGATACCCTTGTTAAGAGGAAACTCTGATAATTGATTAAAAATGTATGTTAATTGTGATGTGGTAGAAATGGTGTTACATTAGTGGTATCATAGCAAGTCAGTATGTCGGTCGTGTCATGTCGATGTCAGTTGTGTCGGATATTGCGTTTGAGTGTTTTGAGGTTGAGTTGTTTTCTGATGTTGTTGGTGATTTGTAGAATGGCTTCAAATCGTGCTCTTGTGGATGTGGTAGCTGAACTTGCTCAGGCTACGACACAGAACAATGTTCGTGACAAATTTTATGCCTTAGGGTATTTCAGAGGAATAATCCGCCTAAGTTTGAGGGTACTCATGAACCGGAGAACACTCATAAGTGGTTGAAGGAGATTGAGAAGATTTTCAGGACTATGGCGTGCTCCAATGCTCAGAAGGTGCAGTTTGACACCCATATGCTGGATGAAGAGGCTGGGGATTAGTGGGATAATACCCGTCAGAGTTAGAAGGAGTTGGGGCTGCGATAACTTGGAATGTGTTCAGGAGGGAATTTAGGAGTAAGTACTTTCCTGAAGACGCTCGTGGCAAGAAAGAGGTTGAGTTCCTAGAGCTGAAGAAAAGGAACATGACGGTGGTAGAGTATGCTGCCAAGGTTGAGAGGTTAGTGAAGTTTTGTCCTCACTACAACCATGATGATGTTGAGTTGTCCGAGTGTTTGAAGTTTAAGAATGGGATGAGACCATATATCAAGCAAGCGATTGGGTTTCAGTAGATCTGCAGGTATGTTGATCTTGTGGATAAGAGTAGGATCTATGATGAGGATAGTCGAGCTCTATCTGCTCACTATAAGCAGGTGAGTGAGAAGAAAGACAATGTTCAGTTTCGAGGGAAGCCTTATGCGACTCCCAATGACAAGGGGAAGCTGAAGGTTACTGATGAGAAGAATCCAAGTGGGGGAGCGGTTTCTACTCCTTTCAAGTGATATAAATGTGGTAAAGCGGGTCACAAGTCTGATGTGTGCACTGCTACAGTGATTAGATGCTATAAATGTGGTAAGAGGGGTCATATGAAGGATGAGTTTCCAAATGCAAGACCAACTTGTTTAAATTGCGGTGAAGAGGGACATATCAGTACTCAGTGCCAGAAACCGAAGAAGGTTGCTACTGCGGCTCAGACTACTGGTAGATTGTTAGCTTTGAGTGGCTCAGATGCTCAGAAGAAAGATAACTTGATTAGAGGTACTTTTTTTATTAATGATGTTAAGTTGGTTGTTATAATTGATACTAGTGTTAATCACTCGTTTATTTCACTTGAGTGTGCAACCAGGTTGAATTTGCCTTTGACTGTTATGAATGGTAATATGTTGATTGAGATGCCTGTTGATGGTTCAGTTACGACTAACTGTGTGTGTTTGAAATGTATTTTTACCATTTATGGTAAGGATTTCTTGATGGATTTGGTGTGTTTAACTTTACGCCATATGGATGGCGTGCTTGGAATGAACTGGTTGGAGTTTAACTTTGTGCATATCAATTGTTATGCAAAGACGATGGAGTTTCCAGAGTTTAATGATTGTGGGGAGATAATGTTTCTATCTATGAAGCAAGTGGATAAACTTCTAGAAGATGAAGCCCAGACGTTTGTTTTGTTTGCGGCGTTACAAGTTGATCGTGAACAAAAGAGTGTTGAATTTCCTGTTGTCCGAGAATTTCCTGATGTGTTTTCGGATGACATTTGTGATTTGCCTCCAGAGCATGAAGTAGAGTTTGTTGTGGATTTGGTACCAAGTACTAGTCTAGTGTCGATGGCTCCTTATCAGATGCCAACTTCAGAATTGAGCGAGTTGAAGAAACAACTTGAAGAACTTCTTGAGAAGAAATTTGTTTGTCCAAGTTTTTCTCTGTGGGGTGCTCCAGTGTTGTTAGTTAAGAAAAAGGATGGTAGTATGAGGTTATGCGTTGATTATCGACAACTGAATAAGGTGACTATTAAGAATAAATATCCACTTCTAAGGATTGATGATTTGATGGATCAGTTGGTGGGAGCTTGCGTTTTTAGCAAGATTTATTTGAGATCGGGTTATCATCAGATTCGAGTTAAAGTAGATGATATTCCAAAGACAACTTTCAGAACGAGGTATGGTCACTATGAATATAATGTGATGTCTTTTGGTGTATCCAATACACCTGGTGTATTCATGGAATATATGAATCGTACTTTTCATGAGTATTTGGATAAGTTTGTCGTGGTTTTTATTGATGACATTCTAATTTATTCAAAGGTAGAAGAAGAACATGAAGGACATCTGAGGATTGTATTACAAGTATTGAGAGAGAAGAAGCTTTATGCTAAGTTGTCGAAGTGTTAGTTTTGGTTGAAGGAAGTGAGTTTCCTTGGCCATGTGATTTCTAGTGGTGGGATTTCAGTGGATCCTTCGAAGATAGATGCTATGTTGAAGTGGGATACTCTGAAGTCTGCTACGAAGATTAGAAGTTTCTTGGTTTGGCCGGTTATTACCAAAAGTTTATAGAGGGTTTTTCTAAGTCGGTATTGCCTTTGACTCATTTGACTCGAAAGGGTCAAGCTTATGTGTGGGATATGGCGTGCGAGAAGAGTTTTATTGAATTGAAGAAGAGGTTAACGACTTCTCCAGTATTGATTTTTCCTAATCCAAATGAATCCTTTGTTATATATTGTGATGCTTCGAAAATGGGTCTTGGTGGTGTATTGATGCAGAATGGTCAGGTGATGACATATGCTTCTAGACAGTTACGTGTTCATGAGAGGAACTATCCTACCCATGACTTAGAGTAAGCAGTCGTGGTTTTTGTGTCAAAGATTTGGAGACACTATCTGGATCGAGGTTTGAGGTGTTCAGCGATTATAAGAGTTTAAAATACTTGTTTGATCATAAAGAACTAAACATGAGGCAGATGAGATGGTTAGAGATGTTGAAAGACTTTGATTTTGATTTGAGTTACCACCCCGGTAAAGCTAATGTGGTTACAGATGCTTTGAGTAGAAATAATTTGCATATGTCGATGTTGATGGTAAAAGAACTTGAGATGATTGAGCAACTCAGAGACATGAGTTTGTTGTGTGAGATTACATCTGAAAGTGTGAAGTTGGGTGTGTTGAAATTGACTAATGATATTATGGAAGAGATCCGTTTAGGACAACAATTAGATTTGATGTTGGTGGATCAAATGACTTTGATTAACCAAGGTAACGGAGGAGAGTTCCGTATTGATGAAAATGGTATGATGAGATTCCGAGATCGTGTGTGTGCTCCTGATAATCCAGAGTTGAAGAAGAGTATTCTTGAAGAAGGACACCGAAGTAGATTGAGTATTCATCTTGGCACTACTAAGATGTATCATAATTTGCAGAAGTTGTTTTGGTGGTCGGGTATGAAGAGAGATGTTACGGAGTTTGTGTATGTGTTGCACCCAAAAATTTGCCCTCTACAAGACAAGACATTGTGTACTAAGAGGTTCACAAGGTTCACAAGACATCTCATGAGGTTCACAAGGTTCACAGGATTCACAATTAGTCAGAAAATTTGACAATTCCCTCAGACAATGCATCCTCCTAAGCAATGCATCTTAAATTAGGGTTTTGACTTTCATCAGGCTAAATGGACTTCCAAGACTTCAAGTGAGCTTCATAGCATCCTATATGTGTTCAAGAATCCCAATGTCAAGTTTCAAGACTTTCCCAAAAGATTTGCTCAGTCAGATGATCAGATAGGTTAAAATCAGTCAAAGTAGTTAAAAAGTCAAACTGAGGTCAACTGTGGTCAAACCAAAGTCAAACTTCATGATTTTTGCCAACATCAAAGATATGAGGTAAAATTCATCATTGGATCAAGGGTTGATCATGATTCATCAAGGAGATTTCATATCATCAAGAATCAGGAGTTTCTAAATTAGGGTTTTCATAGGAAAAGTCAACTGAATTTTGACCAGCCATAACTTTCACATGCTTCATCAAAAATTTTCCATCCAAATCTCATTTTGAAGGAAATTGAATTCTCTACAACTTTGTGTCTCATAAGCCAAGCCCAAAAATGCTTCATTTGGAAGGTATGAGCTAAGACATTATAGGTCCTTTTAAAAGTCAACAAAAAGTCAACAACTTCCAAAGAGCATAACTTGAGAATGGTAAAAGATATGGACATGATACCAAAGAGGTTGGTTAGAGGACTCTTTAATCTTTCCAAAATGTCCAAGAACACCTTCATAGCATTAAAATTGAAGGATTTGTGCCCTTGCAAAGTTGGGAAATGTTTGAGAGGTTTATGAAGTAAATGGGGTCTTAAAACCATAATTCTTCAAATGGGCTGACTTTTTTGTGATCCAATTGGTTCCATGACATAATGCACGAAATTAAATTAATATTTTCATAATTTTATTCATTTTATTTTTATTTATTATGATTTTTTATATTAAAAGTCATTTTAAATTCAAATAAAATATAAAATAATGGAGATTTAAATTGATTTGGTTTCTAGAAAGTCTTAAAATATATTTAGACTTGATTGATACAAGAATTATGAAGATCATCCTAAAATAGCAAGCTTATATCAAGATATTTCAAGTTTTAAAGTCAAATCTTTTTCAATCTCAAACTATCCAAATATCCAAAGTTTTGTGCAATTTTTGTGACCTAATTCATTGTACCATATATATACAACACAAGGACAAGTACTATTCACGAATTGGCAGCCTCACAAACCACCTTCAAACTTCACAAAATCCATTCAAAAATCAAATTTGGTTTCTTCATTACAAGGCTTTTTAAGGTATTTTAAGGACATAGGAAGGATCCTTGGACTTCACTGATCATGTATCAATACTCATATGCATCCAAAACCTCATGAATGGCTCAAACCGAATCCAACTTTTAACACTTTTATAATTTTTTCGTTCTTATATATATATATGCAATATAAATTGAATTTGATGATGGTTTTGTGTTTGTGACAAGCTTGTGATTGTTTCTGGGCGATTCAATTTGATTTTTGGTACAAGATTGAAGAATCACCATGGCTAGGGTTTTTCGGCCAATTTAGGGTTCTTCGATTTGTCAAATATAAATGAATGTTGAAAACGTGGTTGTGTTGTATGAACCTCAGGGAACGTATTGCACTCATCAATTTCATGAAATTTTGTTGTTTGCTTGGTGTTTGATAAAACGCAGGATGTCCTAGGAGAAAAATTCGCAGCAAGAACCCTAGCAAAATTCGCAGGTATTCTCGCAGGGCTGGAGGTAGAAGATGACTGGCGCGAATTCAAAATTTAAACTTGAACATATATTATATATTTATATTTGTATTATAATTCTTGAATGATTCTGATGGTGTAGTGGTAAGATAACGCGCATATGAGCCAAAAGGCCTGGGTTCGATTCCCAGGTTTCGTATTTTTTTTTACTTTGTTATATTTGCCAGGTTTTAAATATAATAGTTTGTACCTATTCAATATCACAAGCACGCACGCAGCCCAGTGGAAGGCAGGCTGGTCTAAGGGTGTTGAAGCCTTGGGCGTGGGTTCAATCCCTGCCCTAGGTAAGTTTCTGTTTTGTTTTCTTTTGTTTTGTTTTATTTATTTGTTTTGTTAATTATTTTATTACAATTATGTTAATATATATAATTTAAATAATTCTAGGAACTTAATATTTTATATTTTCTAAAAAAATTCTAAAATTATTTTCTAAATTCTAAAACTAGTTTTTATTTATTATGTATTTGAATTAAAACATGTATATATTTAGTTAATAATTAAATTAATATTGTATATTAAATTAAAAAACCCTAATATTTTTATATATAAAACCCTAATTATTTTTTAAACCCTAATTTATTTTCTAATTACTCAAAACCCTAATTTTCTTTTAAAACTTTAATTTCTCATTTTAATTATTCTTGTTTAATTATACTTAATAAATAATTCTAAATTAAATCATTAATCATATTTATTTTGTAAATAAATTTATCTTTATTATTTTATTTTCAATTAAAAAAAATTATAAAAAACTGTTTGTTTAATTTTAATTATCATGTATATATTTTATACTTTGTACTAACCTTTTCTTCTTATTATTATTGTTTTATCACTAACCATTTTATTTTAATTGTTTATTATATAATTATTATTTAATTTGCTTTTATTCTAATGTAATTGTATAAGCCATGTAATAGTTGTAGTATTTTATTATTTATTTATTTATTTTATAAATTGCTATGGTTAGTAAATTAGGGAGTGAAAACATATTTGTACTTTAAAATTAATTTGGATCACTAATTATAAGATAAATGTATGAACTTGTACACGCACACACGTAAGTCGATCTTTGATCGCCATCTCACTTCTTAAGGATATCCCTCATGTTGCCTAAATAAAATGGTCAAGTAAGGTGTCTAAAAGCAAAGTCCCTTCTCCATTAATGTCATCTTGTCCCTTTACAATTATAAGATCAAGTCCCTTCGAATGCTGCCTTCATAAACGATCTTGTCCCTTTCGAAGAAAAGATAATAAGTCCCTTTGAATTGCTAAGACACCTTACAGTTGCCTAATCACAGATGACCTTTCACATGTCCCATACAACATCCAAAGTAATAACTACCTATTCCTTAATAATAGGGATAGTCTTACCATTAAAAGGACATTTAAGAACATAAAAGATTCAAATTAGGGTAGGTTCCTCTTAAGTACTTGCTCACTCCTTTAAAAACATTTCATAACACTTCACATTTTCAAACAATTTTCAAAACAAAGTCTTTATATATATCCGTACATGGATCATTATAAAGTACTTAAGAAAATTTCTAATCACACACTACACTTTCCCTTTACATGGATGTAAAGGGGGCTAACACCTTCCCTTTACATAACCTACCCCCCGAACCCAAAAATCTTTTAAGGTCTTTCCTGTTCTTTTATGCCATTTCCTTTGGATAAAATAAAAGTCGGTGGCGACTCTTGCTATCCGCAACATTTAAACTAAAGTCAGTTCTCCCACCGTGTTACAGAACTGGCGACTCTGTTGGGGATTATATTAAAGAGGGGTACCCTTAGGAATTAAATCACTTTAAAATTGTTTGCCTTGTTTGCTTTATACTTATCTGTTGGGTGCTCTTATATGTGAAAGATCCTAACCCGTATCTAGTGTACCTTAGGTAAATGGCAATAGACCAAGGAAACTATACGGCGTATACCGATATGGTTGATCTGGTGGCCATAGTTAGTGTGACTTCTTGGTTGGTGCTTATGTTCCTTAAGTCAAGTTGAGGATAATATGAGGCTGCCATATGTTGTCAATACACTAACTAACTTTTAGAACCCTAGTCATCCCATCTTGTCCTTTAGAAAAGTAGTGAGATAATCGGCTTTGGTGAAGACTGAAGTTGGTTGATACTCGATGCTACACTCATTGAGATCCTAAACTTGGAGGGTTTTGTTGGCAAGTAAGTTGCCTACTGAACAACTACCCTTGTGAAGGATCAATGATATTGAGATCCCCTAGAACCTGGTTACTTTATAGGACAGGATGAACCATCTAAATTTCAGGGGAGGGTACTTACCTTTAAACCTCATGCAAGCCTTCAAACCTAGGGCTATTGTGTGATTTGTTTGTGTTGCCACATGTTTGTGATTGAGCATAACATCATAGCATCATCATGCATCATAAGCATAGCATTTTCACTAACCATTTCAAGGACCAAAGGATTTATCTTTGTTCTTTGTTGCAGGTCATGGCTTCCGCTCGTAGGAATACTATCTGGATCAACTTTGTAGGGATACCTCCTAAGCTTAAGGAATTGGTCTCTCAAGTTTCTGAAAACTCTCAATTCATCGAGAGGCATGGTCACCTATTGGATCTAGTCACTTCAGGGTTCAATGAAGACATGATGAGTGTCCTATTTCAGTTCTTTGATCCTAAGCACCATTGCTTCACATTCCCCGACTATCAGCTGGTTCCTACAATGGAAGAGTTCTCCAAGCTTCTGGGTATATGTGTCCTTGATCAGAGACCTTTCACAGGCTTGGAAAAGGAACCTAAAGCTGAAGTCATTATTGCAGCCCTACATCTGAAGAAATCAGACATTGTCCTGGAAACAAGGAGTGGAGTTAAGGGTATTCTTACTAAGGTGTTGATAGAGAAGGATCAAGTGTTCTTGAAGGATATGAGTTATGATGCTTTTGAGGAGATCTTAGCCCTATTGATCTATGGCTTAGTGTTGTTCCCCAATCCAGATTAGTTCATAGACGTTCACGCCATCAACATATTTCTGAGTCACAATCCAGTACCTACATTACTTGGAGACATTCTGCATTCTCTTTATACTCGTACTACGAAGGCACGAGGAACTCTGATGTGCTGCATACCTTTATTGTCTAGGTGGTTTATTTCTCACCTTCCTCGATCAGTGATGAAGAATGAACAAGGGTTCAGGTGGTCCAAGAGGATTATGTCACTCTCTCATTCAAATATTCATTGGTGTTCTAGATCTATGGAGAATGTTACTATCATTGACCGTTGTGGGGAATTTCCTAATGTGCCACTTCTAGGCATAAGAGGAGGCATTACTTACAACCCTTCCTTAGCTTTACGACAGTTTGGTTACGCTCGGAGTGATGGTCCTCATGACATGTTAATTCAGGGTATTGTGTTTGACTACGACAACGATCTGCAAGGTTACCGTCAAAGGTTCATACGAGCATGGGGAAAAGTGAACAAGGTTGATAGCAAGACTCTGGAGCCTAAGTACACTATTCCTATGGAAGCTTATCTCAGATGGGTGTGATCTCGTGCTCAGACTCTTATGATGCCATATCCTGCCATCCTGCCAGTTACTATGGAGCCTGTTGCTGAAGGAGATACTTCTTATATCATTCTTCATCCAGACATGCCCACTGACATGGAAGACTTACAAAGGTCCTGGATCCAGTTGAAGGAGCAAAGGGATACTTTTGAGACTCATTACAAAGCAAGTCAAGAAAGAATCCTGGAGCTAACAAAGCAACTTCACGAGGAGCGGAATCTCAACTCATACCTCAACACAAAGAGGAAACGTCCATGGGAGACTTAAAACCCCATCTTTTGTATTTATTTCATTTTTTATTGTAAGCCCAAAGGGCAAACAAATTTATTACTAATAAAAGGTCACTTTTTGGTTGTTTAAACAAATTTAGATCCTGCGGTCCTTGAAAACATTGCATATGCATTTATACACCATATCATTGCATCATAGGTTTCTTATGTACAAGTATCTTATCTTCTCGTTGTTTATTTCAGCAGAAATGGCTCTTGAACAAACAGTCAAAGATCTCCAGGCACAGAATGCACAATTCCAGGAGCTGATCCTGAACTTGTCCAAGGGACAGGATGAATTGAAAACACTGCTGTCTAAGAAGACTAAGAAGACTAGAAGGTCAGGAGGCCTTATCAACATGGTAAGAAGGTTCAGAGGTCCTGTCAAGACCAAGGAACAAGTTGAAGATTATGAGTCTGAGGAGTCTGAGAAAGAGGGAGGCAGTCTCCATAATACTATGGGGGATTCTGATTCTGAAGCAAATTACTATCATGATCCTAATGAAGATAAGTTCAAGATGTTGGTGGATAGAATGGATGCTATGGAATTGCAAAAGTCTTTTGGGCTGGATTTTGAAGATCTGAGTTTGATATCTGGAGTGGTTATACCCATTGGTTTCAAGGTCCCTGCTTTTGTAGTGTATGATGGTGTCTCGTGTCCCAAGGTGCATCTGAGGTCCTATGTCCAGAGAATCCAACCCCATACTGCTGATAAGAAGTTGTGGATCCATTTCTTCCAAAAGAGCTTGTCTGGAGCTCAATTGGAATGGTACTATCAATTGGAGAGTGTCAACATCCGTGATTGGAATGATCTTGCTGAGGCCTTCTATAGGCAATATCAATACAATGCTGATTTAGCCCCAACTCGCATGCAACTACAAAGCATGTCTATGGGCGCTAAGGAGAATTTCAAGGAGTATGCCCAGAAGTGGAGAGACTTGGCTGGTAGAGTACAACCTCCTCTAACTGACAGGGAGTTAGTGGATATGTTCATGAGTACGCTGAATGGTCCTTTTTATAGTCATCTCATTGGAAGCTCATCATCTGGCTTCACTGAGTTGATAATTACGGGAGAGCGTGTGGAAAGTGGAATAAGGAGTGGCAAGATACAAGTGGGTGCTTCTTCATCAAGTACTGCAAAGAAGCCCCCTAGTGGGAAGAAAGAGTCAAATGATGTTTATGGTCAACCTGATCGTAATAGGAGGCACCAATCTGTGAATGCAATTCACATCTCCAATCCTACTCCTGCAGCACCAGAGCCACCACAGAGCAATCAGCAAAGGCCTAGAAGACAGTTCACCAAGATCAACATGTCACTGGCCCAAGCCTTGCAACACTTTTTGAAGGGTGAACTCATTACTTTGAAGGACCCTCCTCAGAATCCTAATGTTACCTCTCCTAGGTATAATCCTAATGCACGGTGTGCATATCATTCTAATTGTCAGGGACATGATACCAACAATTGCTGGATATTGAAGAACAAGATCCAGAATATGATTGATGCTGGAGAGATTGAGTTTGACCCTCCGGGTACTCCAAATGTGATTACTGCTCCCATGCCAAATCATGAAAAGACTGTTAATGCCATCGATGAAGTTTCACATATTTCCTCAGTTGCAGATGTGACTACTCCATTGTTTGTTATCAAGAAGAAGTTGGTACAAGCTGGGTTCTTTCCAGGTTGTAATGAAGATTGTTTCTATTGTGCTTATAAACCGGATAGTTGCTGGAAGTTGAAGGATGGCATTCAACGCCTCATGGACAATTACACCATATTGTTTGAAAGGACACCTTCTGTGGAGAGTATAGTTGAACATATAACTCAAGGTGCGAAGGTTGAAGAGGTGGATATGGTTGATAAAGTGCCAGTAATAATTACTTCCAAGGGCCCTGTCAAAATCACTCATAAGGGTCCAATTAAGATTACTGCTGAAGGCCCTGTGAGGACTGTTGCGGAAGCTAGAGTGGCTCCTATGATCATTACCACTCCTGGTCCTATTCCGTATACTTCTGATAAAGCTGTGCCTTGGCATTATGGTTCCGATGTTTATATTCACGGTGTTAAGTAGGAATCCTTAGTTGATACACCTGTTGCTGATGAAAACCTTGATATTGATAATATTGCTGGATCTAGTAAGATCACAAGAAGTGGAAGAGTTTTCTCTCCTCCAGCTACCTCCAAGAATACAGTTACTCCAACTACTACCTCCACTGTTGATGCTCGGGGCAAAGGTCCTATTATTGAACCTGTGCAAACTGATGCACCAACTGCTGATGATCTTTCTAAGCAGATGGAAGAAGCACTAAAGATCATTCGCAAGAGTGATTATGATGTTGTTGATCAATTGGGGCATACTCCCTCCAAGATTTCCATGATGTCTTTATTGTTGTGTTCTGAGGCTCATGCTAAAGCCTTGATTAAATTTTTGAAGACTGCTCATGTGCCAAATGAGATTTCTGTAGATCAGTTTGAAAATTGTGTTGCACACTTGATCTATGATAATGGGTTAGGTTTCTCCGATGCTGATTTGACTCCTGCCAAGAGGGATCATAATAGGGCTTTACATATCTCTATTGAGTGTAGGGGCACTACCCTGTCTCATGTGTTGATAGACAATGGTTCTTCACTGAATGTACTTCCCAAAGAGGTGCTGACCAAGCTTAGTCCTGAAGATGCTATGTTGAGACCAAGTAATATAGTGGTGAAGGCTTTCGATGGTTCGAGAAGAGTGGTGCACGGAGAAATAGATCTTCCAATCAAAGTAGGTTCTCAGGTCTTCAATACTACCTTTTATGTAATGGATATTCGTCCTTCATACTCTTTTTTTCTTGGGCGCCCCTGGATCCATGGGGCAGTTGTGGTAACCTCCACTTTACATCAGAAGCTGAGATATCCAGTAAAGGGAAAAGTTGTCACTGTTTACGGAGAGGAAGGATATATGATTAGCCATGTGAACACATTTAAATATCTTGAAGTGGAAGGTGAATATGTTGAGACTCCGTGTCAGACGTTTGAAGTAGTTCCTTGGGTTGTTCCTAATGTTGAAGCGCCTCCTGTTGTCAAGAGAGTTCCTGTGGTCACCAGAGTACCTCCTACAATGGCCTCCCTCAAGGATGCTAGAGCTGTGGTGGATGAAGGTGGTTGTACTATTTGGGGTCACCTTCCTGACATTCCTTACAAGTCTGACAAGTTTGGTTTGGGTTTCACTGCAGAGTCCCAGAAGGCTGTTCGTCATGCTCGTACTGTTTGTATCACCAATCAAGGGATTATGAAAGATCAGATCAATGTTGTGGGTGACTATGATGAAGACTACAACCTGGACGCTTGGATTTTTCCTACTGTGGGTGATGGGCTCAATAATTGGAAGGCTGAAGATGTTGTTCCTATCTCCTTTAGTCAGGAGTAAATACTATTACTGTGTTGTTATTTCTTAAAGTTTGTAATTTTTGAACAATTAAACTCTTAAGCCTTGTGCCTTACCCGGGGCACAATGGTATGCTTGTTTCGGGATGTCATTTCATTTGCATACTACATTCAATAAAAATCAGTGGACGTTTCGTTTTCGTCAATATTGTGTTCCTTGTCTTTCTTTTATTTTATTTTTGTTTTATCAGCTATGTGTTCTTACACACACCCACATCACTAAAATGCAGATCCTCATCCACTCTGGATCCTGTTGATAACAGTTCTACTATTGCCAATTATAATTTCGAGAATCTGATCTATCAAGCTGAAGATGGAAAGGAGGACGATTGTGAAGTACCTGTAGAGCTTGTTAGGTTGTTACAACAAGAAGAGAAAGCTATACAGCCACATGAAGAGCCAATCGAAATTGTGAATTTGGGAACTGAAGAAAGCAGGAATGAGGTCAAAATAGGGGCTGAATTAGAGGATGGTGTTAAGAGCAGATTGATTCAGATGTTACGGGATTATGTGGAAATCTTTGCTTGGTCCTATGAAGATATGCCAGGGTTGGATACAGACATTGTGGTTCACCGTTTACCAGTAAAAGAAGATTGTCGTTCAAAGAAACAGAAGGTTCGTCGCATGCGTCCTGAAATGTCAGAGAAGATTAAGGCAGAGGTGATGAAACAGTTTGATGCATGGTTCTTAGCTGTGACTTCTTATCCTCAGTGGGTTGTGTAACTGTTGCACCCCAAAATTTTCCCTCCACAAGACAAGTAATTGTGAACTAAGAGGCTCACAAGGTTCACAAGGTTCACAAGACATCTCATGAGGTTCACAAGGTTCACAAAGTTCACAATTAGTCAGAAAGTTTGACAATTCCCTTAGACAATGCATCCTCCTAAGCAGTGCATCCAAAACTAGGGTTTTGACTTTAATCAGGCGAAATGAACTTCCAAGACTTCAAGTGAGCTTCATAACATCTTATATGTGTTCAAGAATTCCCATGACAAGTTTCAAAACTTTTCCCAAAGGTTTGCTCAGTCAGATGATCAGATAGGTTAAAATCAGTCAAAGTAGTTAAAAAGTCAAACTGAGGTCAACTGTGGTCAAACCAAATTCAAACTTCATATTTTTTGCCAACATCAAGTATATGAAGTAAAATTCATCATTTGATCAAGGGTTGATCATGATTCATCAAGGAGATTTCAGACCATCAAGAATCAGGAGTTTCTAAATTAGGGTTTTCACAGGAAAAGTCAACTGAACTTTGACCAGCCATAACTTTCACATGCTTCATCAAAAATTTTCCATCCAAAGCTCATTTTGAAGGAAATTGAATTATCTACAACTTTGTGTCTCACAAGCCAAGCCCAAAAATGCTTCATTTGGAAGGTATGAGCTAATACATTATAGGTCCTTTTAAAAGTCAACAAAAAGTCAACAACTTCAAAGGAGCATAACTTGAGAATGGTAAAAGATATGGACATGAGACCAAAGATGTTGGTTAGAGGACTCCCTAAGCTTTCCAAAATGTCCAAGAACACCTTCATAGCCTTAAAATTGAGGGATTTGTGTCTTTGCAAAGTTGGGAATTTTTTGAGGGGTTTGTGAAGCAAATGAAGTCTTAAAACCAAATTTTGCCAAATGGGCCTACCAAACTCCAACCCAATCTCAAAGATAATATTAAGCACGACCATATGGCAAAGATTTTTTATTTTTATTATTTGTTTATTATTTATTTGAATTTTATTCATTTAAATTCAATTTAAATATAAATTAAATATAAAAAATTAAATAATGGTGGAAATCTTTGATTGAAAATCATTGAGACTATATTTAGAATGTGTGGAAATCCCTTGAAAACAGATTGGACCAAAAATAGTATGATTTCATTGGATTTTTGAATATTTGAATGATAAGATTTCTTCATGATCAAGTAATGAAAATCCATGATGTAAAGGCCCAAATTCTGACCTAATTTGATTATACTATAAGTGCATAACCTAGACAAGCATAAAGAGACGGATTGACAGCCTCAAAGAGCACTCTAAAATTTCAAAATTTCATTCAAAAAACCAAATTCGGATTTTAAAATTCAAGCTCCTTACAGGCGATTTTAAGGTTGCAAATGAACCTTTGAGGCTTCCATAACATGTCTCCATCATCATTATCATTTCATTCGTACCTTAAAGCCATAACCGAATTGAATTTTCTTCTTGATATGCAATGTTTTCGTTTTTATACATTTAATCATTATTATCTAAAACTAACCATCAATTTGTGTTTGTTTTGAAGCATAGAAGCTTCCTGGATGATTTGTTTTGAGTTTCACAGCCATAGTTGCGTTTCACCATCATTAGGGTTTTGAGAACCGTTTTAGGGCTTTGCAATTCAGGACATATAAATACCATTGAATGATATAATTGAATCCTTTGATCGTTGGGTAACTGATTGGAATGATTATTGGAGCTTAATTTTACGTATTGATCGTGATTGAATTTCATAGGTTTTATGCGCATGAAAAATCGCAGGAAAATCCCCATCAAATTTCGCAGGTAAACCTGCGAAATTCTGAGGAAGAAGACGATGCAGTTGGCGCGAATTTCAAATTCAAATATTTCACTTATTTTAATATTTATTTGTTTCGTACATATATCACAGCGCGCCGTTGGTTGAGTTGGTAAGGCATGTATGCGTATGAGGGTGGAAACTATGGTTCGAATCCAGCCAGGAACGATTTTTGTTTTAAATTCTTTTGTTTTGCAGGATTAGAATGAAACAATATTGTGTTATCTGTTTATCACACGCGCGCAGGCTGGCCCAATGGTGAATCTCTTATATTTCCAGGTAAAGGACTTGGGTTCAAATCCCAGGTCCTGTTTTTTTGATTTTTTCTTGTTTTTTTTAGGTTTAGTTATTTATTTAATTTATTATTAATATTCTTTAATCAAATTAAATGTCTAAATCATATTTACAAATGTTTTTTTTCCAATTAAATATTATTTTCATAAATCTAAATTAATATAAATGTTCATTCCAAAAAATTTCTAAAAAAATATAATTTGTTATTTATTTGAATTAAAATGTGTATATATTTGTTTAAATAATTAAATTCATATTAGGTATCTAATTAAAATATTCTCACTTAAAACCCTAATTTTCTTTATAAACCCTAATTATGTTATAAATCTTAATATATTTGTTTGTAAATTTTAATTATATATATATTTATTTTATAATTTGTTTATATTATTATTATATGTAGTTTTTTTTATAATTTAATTAAGTTTAGATTAAGTAATCAACCCTAATTTATTTTCCTAAAACAATTCAAAACCCTAATTTATTTTCCTAAAACAATTCAAAACCCTAATTTTATTTAATGATTTTAATTTCTTGTTTTTATCATGCTTGTATAATTATAATTATTAAATATTTTTAATATGTACATATAATTAAATTATTAGAACTATTAATCATATTTATTAATATATAACTATTATTATTTATTTCTTTTTCTTAAAAAATTCTAAAAAATAATTATTTATTTAAATTGGTACTTTTAATTTATTCTTACATTATATTGTTATACTAACCTTCTTATATTTATTTTTGTTTGTTATTACTAACCAATTTATTTATTTATTATATGCTTACTTATTTAAATTATTTTTATTATTCTTATAATGTAATTGTGTCAATTATGTAATAGTTGTAGAATTATTCTTATTATTTATTTTTAATTGCCATGGTTAGTAAAATAGGGAGTGTAAACATGTTTGTATTTAAAATTAAATTTAGATCATTAATTTGTAAGATAAATACTTGAATTTGTACACGCACACACGTAAGTCGATCCTGGATCGCCATCTCACATTCTTAAGGATACCTCTCATGTTGCCTAAAGAAAAAGGTCAAGTAAGGTGTATAAAGCAAAGTCCATTCTCTCATATCATCTAGTCCCTTAAAAGATAATAAGATCAAGTCCCTTCATGGTTGCCTTCGTAAATGATCTTGTCCCTTTCGAATAAAGATGATAAGTCCCTTCGAATTGCTAAATACACCTTACAGTTGCCTAATCATAGTTGTCCCTTCATTTGTCCCTCACACATCCAAGGTAATGACTACCTATTCCTTAATAATAGGGATAGTCTTACCATTTAAAGGATATTTAAGAACAGAAAAGATTTAACTTAGGGTAGGTTCCTCTTATGCACTTGCTCACCTTTTCAAAACATTTCAAACACTTCACATTTTCAAACAAATTTTCAAAACAAAGGCTTTATATATATCCGTACATGGATCATTATAAAGTACTTAAGAAAAAAATTCCACACACTACACTTCTCAAAACAATTTAAAGTGAGCTAAGTAACTAAGAGCCCATGGATAACCATGGATGTAAAGGGTGCTAACACCTTCCCTTTACATAACCTACCCCCCGAACTCAAAAATCTTTTAAGGTCTTTCCTGTTCTTTTATGCCCTTTCTTTTGGATAAAATAAAAGTCTGTGGCGACTCTTAAGAGGAACCTACCCTAATTTGAATCTTTTCTGTTCTTAAATGTTCTTTCAATGGTAAGACTATCCCTATTATTAAGGAATAGATAGTCATTATCTTGGATGTTATAAGGGACATACGAAGGTTCTTCTGTGATTAGGCAACTGTAAGGTGTATTAGCAATTCGAAGGGACTTATCATCTTTTATTCGAAAGGGACAGGATCATTTACGAAGGCAACCATGAAGGGACTTGATCTTATAATCTTTAAAGGGACAAGATGATATTAATAAGAGAAGGGACTTTGCTTTATACACCTTATTTGACCTTTTATTTAGGCAACATGAGAGGTAACCCTTAAGAAGTGTGATGGCGATCCAAGATCGACTTACGTGTGTGCGTGTACAAATTCAAATATTTATCTTATAATTAGTTATCTAAATTGATTTTTAAACACAAACATGTTTTCACTCCCTAATTTACTAACCATAGCAATTTATAAATAAATAAACAATAAAAATTACTACAACTATTACATGGTTTGTACAATTACATTATAATAAAACAATTTAAATAATAATAATAATAATAAATAAATAAAAGGTTAGTAATAAAAATAAATGTAAGAGAAAAAGAGGTTAGCACAATAATATACAATATAGAAATCAAATTAAAATTTTAAATTTAGATAAACAATCTTTTTTTTAAGAATTTTAAGATGAGAACAAAATAATAATAATAATTATATACTAATTTATATGATTAATAATATTTATCAAGAATAATTAAAATGAAAAAAAAATAAGGTTATAAAATAAAATTAGGGTTTAGAAAATAAATTAGGGTTTAGAAAATAAATTAGGGTTTTAGATAAAAATATATTAGGGTTTTTAACTTAATATACAATATTAATTCAATCATTAAATAAATATATACATATTATAATTTAAGTACATAATAAATAAATAAAAACTAATTTTAGAATTTAGAAAATATAAGATACTTACATGTTATTTTATATATATATATATATATATATATATATATATATATATATATATATATATATATATATATATATATATGATTATTTTTAATTAATAATAAAATAATTAAACAAAACAATTCAATAAAGCAAAAAAAAAAAGAAAAAAATTGAAACTTACTTGGGGCAGGGATTGAACCCACGCCCTAGGCTTCAATATCCTTAGACCAACAAGCCAACCACTGGAACAGCTGCGCGCTGGTGATAACATAATAGGTTGTATTCTTTTTATTTTTAACTTGCAAGAATCAATGAAAATAAAAAGACAAATGGCCTGGGGAAGGTATGAACCCAGGACCCTTCATTTCTCACACACGCGCGTTAGCCAACTGAGCCAGCTTGTTCTTCTGAAATAAATATAACAATAATAACATAAAATATAATATTAAAATTTGAAATATGAATTTGGCGCGCTGGACTTCATCTTCTTCCTCTGATCCTTCAAATTTTCCTGCGAAAATTGTTACCATATTTCCTGCGAATTTCAAATTGCAGCAAACCCTACGAAACTCAAACATCATTATTCAAGCAAAATTTTATCAAATTAAGTACGTCAACACAATCCATAGTTCAATTAAAGTTGATCCATGGTCTTGGAATTTATTTATGTTCCTTAAATCATGAAACCCTAATTTGGCTGAAAAACCCTAGTAATGGTGAAATCCATATTAGGTGATGAAGCTTCACAAAACCTGTCCAGAACCAATCTATAACTTATTATAAACAAGAAACTTAAGTCAAAATTCATTGAAAACCAATAAATATTCAGAATCGAAAATCAAAAATAACATGAACATAATGAATCGGTTTATGCATATGAGCTTGTTTTCGATGCTTTTGAAGATTGGGATTGGTTTAGTGATGTCCAAGGAACCCTTCCATGTCTTTAAAATACCTTAAAACCTCTTGTAATGAAGAAACCGAAAATTGAATTTGGATGAAATTTGTGAAGTTTGAAAGTGACTTGGGAGGCTGTCAAATCGTGTTCTATTGTTTGCTAAATGTTGTATATATATGAGTGAATGAATTAGGTCAAAGACTTTACCAATTTGATGGATATTTGGATAGTTGAAGATTGAAAAAGATTAGCTTTTAAAATTTGAATATTCTTGATATGAACTTGCTATTTTAAGATAATCCTCATAATTTTTGTATCAATTAGATCCAAATAACCTTTATGACATTCTAGAAGACAAATCACTTTAAATCTTCACCATTTTATATTTTATTTGAATTTAAAATGATTTTTAATATAAAAAATCATAATAAATAAAAATAAAATTATGAAAATTATGAAAATATTAAGTTAATTTCGTGCATGATGTCATGGAACCTATTGGATCACAAAAAAGTCAGCCCATTTGAAGAATTATGGTTTTAAGGCCTCATTTACTTCATAAACCTCTCAAAAGTTTCCCAACATTGCAAGGGCACAAATCCTTCAATTTTAATGATATGAAGGTGTTCTTGGACATTTTGGAAAGCTTAAAGAGTCCTATAACCAACCTCTTTGGTCTCATGTCCATATCATTTACCATTCTCAAGTTATGCTCTTTGGAAGTTGTTGACTTTTTGTTGACTTTTAAAAGGACCTATAATGTCTTAGTTCATACCTTCCAAATGAAGCATTTTTGGGCTTGGATTGTGAGACACAAAGTTGTATAGAATTCAATTTCCTTCAAAATGAGCTTTGGATGGAAAATTTTAGATGAAGCATGTGAAAGTTATGGCTGGTCAAAGTTCAGTTGACTTTTCCTATGAAAACCCTAATTTAGAAACTCCTGATTCTTGATGATCTGAAATCTCCTTGATGAATCATGATCAACCCTTGATCAAATGATGAATTTTAATTCATATACTTGATGTTGGCAAAAAATCATGAAGTTTGACTTTGGTTTGACCACAGTTGACCTCAGTGTGACTTTTTAACTACTTTGACTGATTTTAACCTATCTGATCATTTGACTGAGCAAATCATTTGGAAAAGTTCTGAAACTTGACATGGGTATTCTTGAACACATATAAGATATTATGAAGCTCCCTTGAATTCTTGTAAGTCCATTTAGCCTGATAAAAGTCAAAACCCTAGTGTAGGATGCATTGCTTAGGAGGATGCATTGTCTGAGGGAATTGTCAAACTTGTCAACCAATTGTGAACTTTGTGAACCTTGTGAACCTAATGAGATGTCTTGTGAACCTTGTGAACCTTGTGAGCCTCTTAGTACACAATGACTTGTCTTGTGGAGGTCAAATTTTGGGGTGCAACAGCTGCCCCTGTTCAATTTTCTGAAACCTGAGGGGTTAGATTGGTATATGTGCCATTCGTGACCTGGAAGGTTGAAGGGGATTGAACACAAAAGCCCAAAAATTTGCACTCACCGGTGCATGAAGTAACACTGATGATTAGGTGTGTATGCTTGAGTGGGCTTGAAGATGCCACTTGGAAGAACTGGAGATGGGCTTAGAGATGCCATCTAAAGTATCAGGATGTGATGATGTCTATATGTTGATACTGGATATCAGTAATAGGTCTTCGTATAGGCCGTCTCTGAATCGTTTATGCAACATGATTTGAATTGTTGAATGGACCAGTAGAAATAAATCTTCGTGGAGATTATCTCTTCAGGAAGTATCTTGGATTAGGGAATGGATCTTCGTACAGACCATTTGCCTACTCTCCAAGGTCAAAAGAACGTCAGGATTTGTTCTTCTGAAAAAATATCTTGAACCAGGGAATGGATCTTTTTACAGACCGTTTGCCTGCTATTCAAGGGCCAAAAGAACGTCAGGATTAGTTCTTCTGAAAAATATCTTGAACCAGGGAATGGATCTTTTTACAGACCGTTTGCCTGCTATTCAAGGGCCAAAAGAACGTCAGGATTAGTTCTTTTGAAAAATATCTTGAACCAGGGAATGGATCTTTTTACAGACCGTTTGCCTGCTATTCAAGGGCCAAAAGAACGTCAGGATTTATTCTTCTGAAAGATATCTTGAACCAGGGAATGGATCTTTTTACAGACCGTTTGCCTGCTATTCAAGGGCCAAAAGAACGTCAGGATTTGTTCTTCTGAAAAATATCTTGAACCAGGGAATGGATCTTTTTACAAACCGTTTGCCTGCTATTCAAGGGCCAAAAGAACGTCAGGATTTTTTCTTCTGAAAGATATCTTGAACCAGGGAATGGATCTTTTTATAGACCGTTTGCCTGCGTTTGCCTGATATTCAAGAGGCAAAAGAACGTCAGGATTTGTTCTTCTGAAAAATATCTTGAACCAGGGAATGGATCTTTTTACAGACCGTTTGCCTGCTATTCAGGTCCAGATAGATGAAATCTTCTGGAAATATCCTGGATTAGGGAATGGATCTTCTTACAGATCGTTTGCCTACTCTCCGAGGACATCTTGAGTATTGTATGGATCATTTCTGACCTATTGTGAATTGTTGATATTGATTTATTTGCATATAACTATCCTGCAAGGAAAAAGTTAGTTTATGCAATATGTATGCATGTATAGTATGATGCACCTAAGTAATGTATTATGTATTTATAGATATGTATGTTATGGTATGATGTAAATGATGTATGTATGAATCATGCAATATGAAACGTCTGGATATCTTCGTATAACAACTGCTGGCTAGGGAAAATAAATCCCGATTCGTTGCTGAAGAATATGAGGAACTCGTTCCCGTCTCGTTTGATAGTATAGTATTCATAACTTCCCGTCTTCGTTCGTCGTACTTCTAGTGAAGGAATAAGTTCCTGAGTATCCCGACTGAGGATAAAAGAGATGGACAAAAATTCAAGGGGAGATGTAACTCGAAGCATCTATGATGATAGATTTGCCCTACTGGGGATTTGTAGCTGTCTTGTGGTGATGAACCGGCGAAGCTTCGTTAAATTCCTTCCCTCGTTCGTCCTTAGTAAATACTATTACTGCATTTTCATGCATTTCTGGTAAACATCAATCATATTAAGCATTTATGCATTTCTGGTAAACATCAATCATATTCAAAAGCATACATACATTCAAACACAACCAATGGACGTTTCGCTTATGTAAATAGGTTAAAAGTAAATCTGGATTCAAAGATGAAATTTTATTTATATCACAAAGTGACCTATACATAGGCAAGTTTGTACAAAGAGACAGAAATCCTAGTAAGAAGAATTCATCGTAAAAAAAATTTACAAAACAAAGAAAATCAATTATGTGGGAAATAATCCTATTGAGTTTCAATTCTACTATTGCCATTATCTTTAAGTATCTCATCTTCTGCTGTCGAGACGGAAACGATTGGATTGAGCTTTATCTGTTCGAGCTTGAATTAGATAGCACAACTGGTTGGAGTTTACATGAGTGATCCAAACGAGACATAGTCATACGCTTTAATCCCTAACTTTTGCCTGGATTTCCCTTTCAGGTTTTCAATCCACCGGGATACCCTTTTTTGCCCAAGCCGCCTTTTCAGGTTTTCGACTTGCCGGGTGTACATTTTTTTTATATATATCCCTAATTTTTGCCCAAACCCTTTTAGTTCGTCGGGATGCCCTTATTTTTGCCTAGTCCAATCAACCTAGCGGGTCTCTTTTTATGCGTAGTATTTTTTAACTATGTCTGCGTTTACGGGCTGTGGGAAGTCTTCACCATCCATAGTAGTAAGCATCATGGCACTTCCTGAGAATACTGTTTTGACTACAAATGGTCCTTCATATGTAGGAGTCCATTTGCCCCTAGGATCACCCTGTGGTAATATGATATGCTTGATTACCAAATCACCGGCCTGATATACCTTTGGCTTAACAAGCTTTGATCATCCGTTTCTGGTACATCTGGCCATGACAAACTGCTGCTAACCTCTTCTCATCAATAAAATTTATCTGGTCAAGTCGAGTCTGAATCCACTCATCTTCATCCAAACCCGCATCTTTCATGATTCTTAAGGAGGGTATCTAAACTTCAATGGGCAAAACTGCTTCCATACCATAGACTAAGGAGAATGGGGTTGCCCCTGTTGAAGTGTGTATTGTAATACGATAACCATGAAGAGCAAATGGTAACATCTCATGCCAATCCTTATAAGTAACAGTCATCTTCTGTAGAATCTTCTTAATGTTCTTATTAGCAGCTTCTACTGCCCCATTCATCTTTGGACGATACGGAGAAGAGTTGTGATGCTTAATCTTGAACTGTGTGCAGAGATCAGTAATCATAGTGTTGTTCATATTAGAGCCATTGTCAGTAATAATCCTTTCAGGGATGCCATACCTACATATGAGATTATTCTTAATGAATCGAGCCACCACATTCTTAGTAATAGATGCAAATGAAGCTGCCTCCACCCACTTAGTAAAGTAATCAATAGCAACCAGGATGAAACGATGCCCATTAGAAGCAGTAGGCCTGATCTCACCAATCATATCAATGCCCCACATGGCAAAAGGCCAAGGAGCAGTCAACACATTCAACGGTGATGGAGGTATATGTAATTTATCAGCATAAATTTGACACCTGTGACATGTTCTGGAATGTTGATAGCAGTCAGCTTCCATGGTAGACCAATAGTAACCTACTATCAATATCTTCTTTGCCATGGTGTGACCACTAGAATGAGTGCCAAAGATCCCATCATGCATATCTTCCATAATCTCTGTTGCTTCCTTCTTATCCACATAACGAAGCAAAGTTGAATCATGATTGCGCTTGTACAAAATTCCATTACTCAAGAAGAACTTAGCAGAAAACCTCCTCAGAAATTTCTTATCTTTGACAGATGCTCCTTCAGGGAACTCCTGAGCTTCAAGATATATTTTCACTTCATAGAACCAAGGTTTCTCCTCTGCCTCTTCAGTGTCAATCTCATTGCAGTATGCAGGCTTCTCAAATCTATCAATAGTAATCTTGGGAGCTTCATCATCCCAGCTAATCTCAAACATGGATGCCATGGTGGCTAATGCATCTGCCAACTGATTTTCTCTTCGTGGAATATGTCCAAAGGTAATCTCTTTGAAATATGGGATCAAAGATAACACATGCTCTCTGTAAGGAATGAGATTATCACGTTTGGTATCCCAATCTCCTTTAATTTGACTTACTACCAGGGTTGAATCTCCATATACATCTAGGAACTGAATCTTCATATCAATGGCAGCTTTGATGCCCAGTATACATGCTTCATATTCAGCCATGTTATTGGTACAATAGAAACAAAGTCTTGCAGTAATCGGGGTGTGACAACCTTCAGGGGAACTAATCATAACACCAATACCATTACCAAGTGCATTAGAAGCTCCATCAAAAACCATAGTCCGTCGGGATCCTTGTTCAGGTCCGTCATATTGTCCAGGTTCTTTGGTAATAATCATAATGTCTTCATCGGGGAACTCAAAACTCATTGACTGGTAATCATCCACTGCTTGATGAGCCAAATGATCAGCTACAACACTACCCTTAATGGCCTTTTGAGTAGTATATTGTATATCATATTCTGTCAAGATCATTTGCCATCTTGCTATTCGTCCAGAGAGAGCAGGTTTCTCGAATATGTACTTGATTGGATCCATCTTTGAAATCAATAAGGTAGTATGAGTCAACATATACTGTCTTAGTCGGCGAGTAGCCCATGCCAAAGCGCAGCAAGTTTTCTCGAGCAGTGAGTATCTTGTTTCACAGTCGGTAAACTTTTTGCTAAGGTAGTATATTGCCTGCTCTTTTTGACCAGACTCGTCATGTTGTCCCAACACACACCCCATTGAGTTGCCTAATACTGTTAAGTACATGATCAAGGGTATTCCATCAACTAGTGGCATCAAAATTGGAGGTTCTAGCAGATATTTCTTGATTTCATCAAAGGCAGTCTGGCACTCATCATTCCATTCCATCACCTGATCTTTCTTCAACAACTTGAAGATTGGCTCACAGGTGGCAGTTAATTGGGAAATAAATCTTGCAATGTAATTCAATCGTCCCAAGAAACCTCTAACCTCCTTCTCAGTACGGGGAGCTGGCGTCTCTTGTATAGCTTTCACTTTTGCAGGGTCTACTTCAATACCTTTTCCACTGACAATGAAACCCAGGAGTTTACCAGATCTAACTCCAAAAGTACACTTGTTTGGGTTCAATCTCAACTTGTATTTCTTCAACCTTTCAAACAACTTATGCAGATGATCAAGGTGTTGCTCTTCATTCTGGGACCTGGCTATCATATCATCCACATATACCTCTATCTCATGATGAATCATATCGTGAAACAAAGCCACCATAGCACGCTGATATGTTGCCCCAGCATTCTTCAAACCAAATGGCATCACTTAATAACAAAAAGTGCCCCACTGTGTAACAAACGTTGTCTTCTCCATATCTTCAGGTGTCATCTTGATCTGATTGTAACTAGAGGAACCATCCATGAAAGAGAATACCTTATGCTGAGCAGTGTTGTCTACCAGAACATCAATATGAGGAAGTGGAAAGTCATCTTTGGGGCTGGCCTTGTTCAAATCCATGTAGTCTACACACATACGTAGCTTACCATCTTTCTTAGGTATCGGTACCACATTTGCAACCCATTGAGGATAAGAAGTCACAGCTAAGAACCCTGCATCAAACTGTTTCATTACCTCTGCCTTAATCTTCTCTGACATTTCAGGACGCATGCGACGAACCTTTTGCTTCTTTGGACGACAATCTTCTTTTACTGGTAAACGGTGAACCACAATGTTTGTATCCAACCCTGGAATATCTTCATAAGACCAAGCAAAGATCTCCACGTAATCATGTAACATCTGAATCAATCTGCTCTTAGCACCATCCTCTAATTCAGCCCCTATCTTGACTTCTTTCCTGTTTTCTTCAGTTCCCAGATTCACAACTTCGATTGGCTCTTCATGTGGCTGTATAGCTTTCTCTTCTTGTTGTAACAACCTAGCAAGCTCTACAGGTACCTCACAATCGTCCTCATTTCCATCTTCAGCTTGATAGATTGGATTCTCGAAATTTTAATTGGCAATAGTAGAACTGTTATCAACAGGATCCAGAGTAGATGAGGATCTGCATTTTAGTGATGTGGGTGTGTGTAAGAACACATAGCTGATAAAACAAAAAATAAAAATAAAAGAAAGACAAGGAACACAATATTTACGAAAACGAAACATCCACTGATTTTTATTGAATGAAGTGTGCAAATGAAATGACATCCCGAAACAAGCATACCATTGTGCCCCGGGTAAGGCACAAGGCTTAAGAGTTCAATTGTTCAAAAATTACAAACTTAAAAGTAACAACACAGTAATAGTATTTACTCCTGACTAAAGGAGATAGGAATAACATCTTCAGCTTTCCAGCTATTGAGCCCATCACCCACAGTAGGAAAAATCCAAGCGTCCAAGTTGTAATCTTCCTCATAGTCACCCACAACATTGATCTGATCTTTCATAATCCCTTGATTGGTAATACGAACAACACGAGCATGACGAACAGCCTTCTGGGACTCTGCAGTGAAACCCAAACCAAATTTGTCAGACTTGTAAGGAATGTCAGGAAGCTGACCCCAAATAGTACAACCACCTTCATCCACCACAGCTCTGGCATCTTTGAGGGAGGCCATTGTTGGAGGTACTCTGGTGACCACAGGAACTTTCTTGACAACAGGAAGAGCTTCAACATTAGGAACAAACCAAGGAACCACTTCAAACGTCTGGCACAGAGTTTCAACATATTCACCTTCCACTTCGAGATATTTAAATGTGTTCACATTGCTAATCATATATCCTTCTTTTCCGTAAATAGTGACAACCTTTCCCTTTACTGGATATCTCAGCTTCTGATGTAAAATGGAGGTTACAGCACCTGCCCCATGGATCCAGGGACGCCCAAGCAAACAAGAATACGAAGGAAGAATATCCATTACATAAAAAGTAGCATTGAAGACCTGAGAACCTACTTTTATTGGGAGATCAATTTCTCCATGCACCACTCTTCTCGAGCCATATAAAGCCTTCACCACTATATTGCTGGGCCTTAACACAGCATCCTCAGGACTAAGCTTATTCAGAACCTCCTTGGGCAACACATTCAGCAAAGAACCATTGTCTATTAACACATGTGACAGGGTAGTGCCCCTACATTCAATAGAGATATGTAGAGCCCTGTTATGATCCCTCTTGGCAGGAGTCAAATCAGCATCGGAGAAACCTAACCCATTATCATAGGTCAAGTGTGCAACACAATTTTCAAACTGATCTACAGAAATCTCATTTGGCACGTGAGAAGTCTTCAAAAATTTAATCAAGGCTTTAGCATGGGCCTCAGAACACAACAATAAAGACAACATAGAAATCTTGGAGGGAGTATTCCCCAATTGATCAACAACATCATAATCACTTTTGCGAATGATCTTTAGTACTTCTTCCATCTGCTTAGAAAGATCATCAGCAGTTGGTGCATCATTTTGCACAGGTTCAATAACAGGACCTTTGCCCCAAGCATCAGCAGTGGAGGTAGTAGTTGGAGTAACTGTATTCTTGGAGGTAACCGGAGGAGAGAAAATTCTTCCACTTCTTGTGATCTTACTAGATCCAGCAATATTATCAACATCAAGGTTATCATTAGCAACAGTTGTATCAGCTAAAGGTTCCTGCTTAACACCATGAATATAAACCTCGGAGCCATAATGCCAAGGCACAGCTTTATCAGAATTATATGTAATAGGACCAGGAGTGGTAATAATCATAGGAGCCACTCTAGCTTCAGCAACAATCTTCACAGGGCCTTCAGCAGTAATCTTAATTGGACCCTTATGAGTGATTTTGACAGGGCCCTTGGAAGTAATCCTCACTGGCACTTTATCAACCATATCCACCTCTTCAACCTTCGCACCTTGAGTTATATGTTCAACCATGCTCTCTACATAAGGTGTCCTCTCAAACAATATGGTGTAATTGTCCATGAGGCGTTGAATACCGTCTTTCAACTTCCAGCAACTATCCGGCTTATAAGCACAATAGAAACAATCTTCATTACAACCTGGAAAGAACCCAGCTTGTACCAACTTCTTCTTAATAACATACAATGGTGTAGTCACATCTACAACTGAGGAAATATGTGAAACTTCATCAATGGCATTAACAGTCTTTTCATGATTTGGCATGGGAGCAGTAATTACATTTGGAGTACTAGGAGGGTCAAACTCAATCTCTCCAGCATTAATCATATCTTGAATCTTGTTCTTCAATATCCAGCAATTATTGGTATCATGTCCCTGACAATTTGAATGATATGCACATCTTGCATTAGGATTGTACCTGGGAGAGGTAACATTGGGATTCTGAGGAGGGTCCTTCAAAGTGATGAGTTCACCCTTCAACAAATGTTGCAAGGCTTGGGTCAGTGACATGTTGAACTTGGTGAACTGTCTTCTAGGCCTCTGTTGATTGCCCTGTGGTGGCTCTGGTGTTGCAGGAGTAGGGTTGGAGATATGAACTGCACTCACAGATTGGTGCCTCCTATTACGATCAATTTGACCATACACATCATTTGACTCTTTCTTCCCACTAGGGGGCTTCTTTGCAGTACTAGATGAAGAAGCACCCACTTGGATCTTGCCACTCCTTATACCACTTTCTACGCGCTCTCCTGTCATTATCAACTCAGTGAAGCCAGATGATGAGCTTCCAATGAGATGACTATAAAAAGGACCATTCAACGTGCACATGAACATATCCACTAACTCCCTGTCATTTAGAGGAGGTTGTACTCTACCAGCCAAATCTCTCCACTTCTGGGCGTACTCCTTGAAATTCTCTTTAGCACCCATAGACATGCTTTGGAGTTGCATGCAAGTTGGTGCTAGATCAGCATTGTATTGATATTGCTTATAGAAGGCCTCAGCCAGATCATTCCAATCACGGATGTTGACACTCTCCAATTGATAGTACCATTCCAATTGAGCTCTAGACAAGCTCTCTTGGAAGAAATGGATCCACAACTTCTTATCAGCAGTATGGGGTTGGATCCTCCGAACATAGGACCTCAGATGCAGCTTGGGACACGAAACACCATCATATACTACAAAAGCAGGGACCTTGAAACCAATGGGTATAACCACTCCAGATATCAAACTCAGGTCTTCAAAATCCAGCCCAGAAGACTTTTGCAATTCCATAGCATCCATTCTATCCACCAGCATCTTGAACTTATCTTCATTAGGATCATGATAGTAATTTTCTTCAGAATCAGAATCCCCCATTGTATTATGGAGACTGCCTCCCTCTTTCTCAGACTCCTCAGACTCATAATCTTCAACCTGTTCCTTGGTCTTGACAGGACCTTTGAACCTTCTTCCCATGTTGATTAGGCCTCCTGACCTTCTAGTCTTCTTAGTCTTCTTGGCCAGCAGTGTCTTCAATTCATCCTGTCCCTTGGACAAGTTCAGGATCAGCTCTTGGAACTGGGCATTATGTGCCTGGAGATCTTTGACTGTTTGTTCAAGAGCCATTGCTGCTGAAACAAAACAGCGAGAAGATAAGATACCTGTTCATAAGAAATCTATGATGCAATGATATGGTGTATAAATGCGCATGCAATGTTTTCAAGGACCGCAGGATTTAAATTTGTTTAAACAACCAAAAAGTAAACTTTTATTAGTAATAAATTTGTTTGCCCTTTGGGCTTACAATAAAAATGAAATAAGTACAAAAAATGGGGTTTTAAGTCTCCCATGGACGTTTCCTCTTTGTGTTGAGGTATGAGTTGAGATTCCGCTCCTCGTGAAGTTGCTTTGTTAGCTCCAGGATTCTTTCTTGACTTGCTTTGTAATGAGTCTCATAAGTGTCCCTTTGCTCCTTCAATTGGATCCAGGATCTCTGTAAGTCTTCCATGTCAGTGGGCATGTCTGGATGAAGGATGGTATAAGAAGTATCTCCTTCAGCAACAGGCTCCATAGTAACAGGCAGGATGGCAGGATATGGAATCATAAGAGTCTGAGCACGAGATCGCACCCATCTGAGATAAGCTTCCATAGGAATAGTATACTTGGGCTCCAGAGTCTTGCTGTCAACCTTGTTCACTTTTCCCCATACTCGTATGAACCTTTGACGGTAACCTTGAAGATCGTAGTCGTAGTCAAACACAATACCCTAAATCAACATGTCATAAGGACCATCACTCCGAGCGTAACCAAACTGTCGTAAAGCTAAGGAAGGGTTGTAAGTAATGCCTCCTCTTATGCCTAGAAGTGGCACATTAGGAAACTCCCCACAATGGTCAATGATAGTAACATTCTCCATAGATCTTGAGCACCAATGAATATCTGAGTGAGAGAGTGACATAATCCTCTTGGACCACCTGAACCCTTGTTCATTCTTCATCACTGATCGAGGAAGGTGAGAAATAAACCACCTAGATAGCAAGGGTATGCAACACATCAAAGTTCCTTGTGTCTTCGCAGTACGGGTATGAAGAGAATGTAAGATGTCTCCAAGTAATGTAGGCACTGGATTGCGAGTCAGAAATATGTTGATGGCGTGAACGTCTATGAACTGATTTGGGTCAGGGAACAATACTAAACCATAAATCAACAAGGCTAAGATCTCCTCAAAAGCATCATAACTCATAGCCTTCAGGAACACTTGAGCCTTCTCCATCAATACCTTAGCAAGAATACCCTTAACTCCACTCCTTGTTTCTAGAACAATATCTGACTTCTTCAGATGTAGAACTGCAGCAATGACTTCAGGTTTAGGCTCTTTTTCTAAGCCTGTGAAGTGTTTCTGATCAAGTATAGGTATGCCCAGAAGTTTAGAGAACTCCTCCATTGTAGGAACCAGCTGGTAGTCGGGGAACGTAAAACAGTGATGTTTAGGGTCAAAGAACTGAAACAGAACACTCATCATGTCTTCATTGAACCCTGAAGTGACTAGATCCAGTAGGTGACCATGTCTCTTGATGAACTGAGAGTTTTCAGAAACTTGAGAGACCAATTCCTTTAGCTTAGAAGGTATTCCTACAAAGTTGATCCTGATAGTATTCCTACGAGCAAAAGCCATGACCTGCAACAAAGAACAAAGATAAATCCTTTGGTCCTTGAAATGGTTAGTGAAAATGCTATGCTTATGATGCATGATGATGCTTTGATGTGATGCTCAAACAGAAACATGTGGCACACACAAACAAGTCACACAATAGCCCTAGGTTTGAAGGCTTGCATGAGGTTTAAAGCTAAGTACCCTCCCCTGAAGTTTAGTTGGTTCATCCTGTCTTATAAAGTAACCAGGTTCTAAGGGATCTCAATATCACTGATCCTTCACAAGGGTGGTTGTTCAGTAGGCAACTTACTTGCCAACCAAAACCCTCCAAGTTTAGAATCTCAATGAGCGTAGCATCGAGTATCAACCAACTTCAGTCTTCACCAAAGCCGGTTATCTCACTACTTTCTAAAGGCTAAGATGGGATATCTAGGGTTCTAAAAGTTAGTTAGTGTATTGACAACATATGGCAGCCTCATATTATCCTCAACTTGGCTTAAGGAACATAAGCACCAACCAAGAAGTCACACTAACTATGGCCACCAGATCAACCATATCGGTATACGCCGTACAGTTTCCTTGGTCTATTGTCATTTACCTAAGGTACACTAGATCCGGGTTAGGATCTTTCACACATAAGAGCACCCAACAGATAAGTATAAATCAAACAAGGCAAACAATTTTAAAATGATCTAATTCCTAAGGGTACCCCTCTTTTATTAAATGTTGCGGATAGCAAGAGTCGCCACCGACTTTTATTTTATCCAAAGGAAAGGGCATAAAAGAACAGGAAAGACCTTAAAAGATTTTTGGGCTCGGGGGGTAGGTTATGTAAAGGGAAGGTGTTAGCACCCTTTACATCCATGGTTATCCATGGGCTCTTAGTTACTTGGCTCACTTTAAACTATTTTGAGAAGTGTAGTGTGTGATTAAAAAATTTCTTAAGTACTTTATAATGATCCTTGTACGGATATATATAAAGACTTTGTTTTGAAAATTGTTTGAAAATGTGAAGTATAATGAAATGTTTTTGAAGGAGTGAGCAAGTACTTAAGAGGAACCTACCCTAATTTGAATCTTTTCTGTTCTTAAATGTTCTTTCAATGGTAAGACTATCCCTATTATTAAGGAATAGGTTGTCATTACCTTGGATGTTATAAGGGACATACGAAGGGTCATCTGTGATTAGGCAACTGTAAGGTGTATTAGCAATTCGAAGGGACTTATCATCTTTTATTCGAAAGGGACAAGATCATTTACGAAGGCAACCATGAAGGGACTTGATCTTATAATCTTTAAAGGGACAAGATGATATTAATAAGAGAATGGAATTTGCTTTATACACCTTACTTGACCTTTTATTTAGGCAACATGAGAGGTAACCCTTAAGAAGTGAGATGGCGATCCAAGATCGACTTACGTGTGTGCGTGTACAAATTCAAATATTTATCTTATAATTAGTGATCTAAATTGATATTTAAACACAAACATGTTTTCACTCCCTAATTTACTAACCATAGCAATTTATAAATAAATAAACAATAAAAATTACTACAACTATTACATGGTTTGTACAATTACATTATAATAAAACAATTTAAATAATAATAATAATAATAATAATAAATAAATAAAAGGTTAGTAATAAAAATAAATGTAATAGAAAAAGAGGTTAGCACAATAATATACAATATAGAAATCAAATTAAAATTTTAAATTTAGATAAACAATCTTTTTTTTAAGAATTTTAAGATGAGAACAAAATAATAATAATTATTATATACTAATTTATATGATTAATAATATTTATCAAGAATAATTAAAATGAAAAAAAATTAAGGTTATAAAAGAAAATTAGGGTTTAGAAAATAAATTAGGGTTTAGAAAATAAATTAGGGTTTTAGATGAAAAAATATTAGGGTTTTTAACTTAATATACAATATTAATTCAATCATTAAATAAATATATACATATTATAATTTAAGTACATAATAAATAAATAAAAACTAATTTTAGAATTTAGAAAATAATTTTAGAATTTAGAAAATATAAGATACTTACATGTTATTTTATATATATATATATATATATATATATATATATATATATATATATATATATATATATATATATATATATATATATATATATATATATATATATATATATATATATATATATGATTATTTTTAATTAATACTAAAATAATTAAACAAAACAATTCAATAAAGCAAAAAAAAAGAAAAAAAATTGAAACTTACCTGGGGCAGGGATTGAACCCATGCCCTAGGCTTCAATATCCTTAGAACAACAAGCCAACCACTGGACCAGCTGCGCGCTGGTGATAACATAATAGGTTGTATTCTTTTTATTTTTAACCTGCAAGAATCAATGAAAATAAAAAAAACAAATGGCCTGGGGAAGGTTTGAACCCAGGACCCTTCCTTTCTCACACACGCGCGTTAGCCAACTGAGCCAGCTTGTTCTTCTGAAATAAATATCACAATAATAACATAAAATATAATATTAAAATTTGAAATATGAATTTGGCGCGCTGGACTTCATCTTCTTCCTCTGATCCTTTGAATTTTCCTGCGAAAATTGTTACCATATTTCCTGCGAATTTCAAATTGCAGCAAACCCTACGAAACTCAAACATCATTATTCAAGCAAAATTTTATCAAATTAAGTACATCAACACAATCCAGAGTTCAATTAAAGTTGATCCATGGTCTTGAAATTTATTTATGTTCCTTAAATCATGAAACCCTAATTTGGCCGAAAAACCCTAGTAATGGTGAAATCCATATTAGGTGATGAAGCTTCACAAAACCTGTCCAGAATCAATCTATAACTCATTATAAACAAGAAACTTAAGTCAAAATTCATTGAAAACCAATAAATATTCAGAATCGAAAATCAAAAATAACATGAACATAATGAATCGGTTTATGCATATGAGCTTGTTTTCGATGCTTTTGAAGATTGGGATTGGTTTAGTGATGTCCAAGGAACCCTTCCATGTCTTTAAAATACCTTAAAACCTCTTGTAATGAAGAAACCGAAAATTGAATTAGGATGAAATTTGTGAAGTTTGAAAGTGACTTGGGAGGCTGTCAAATCGTGTTCTATTGTTTGCTAAATGTTGTATATATATATGAGTGAATGAATTAGGTCAAAGACTTTACCAATTTGATGGATATTTGGATAGTTGAAGATTGAAAAAGATTAGATTTTAAAATTTGAATATTCTTGATATGAACTTGCTATTTTAAGATAATCCTCATAATTTTTGTATCAATTAGATCCAAATAACCTTTATGACATTCTAGAAGACAAATCACTTTAAATCTTCACCATTTTATATTTTATTTGAATTTAAAATGATTTTTAATATAAAAAATCATAATAAATAAAAATAAAATGAATAAAATTATGAAAATATTAAGTTAATTTCGTGCATGATATCATGGAACCTATTGGATCACAAAAAAGTCAGCCCATTTGAAGAATTATGGTTTTAAGACCTCATTTACTTCATAAACCTCTCAAAAATTTCCCAACTTTGCAAGGGCACAAATCCTTCATTTTTAATGCTATGAAGGTGTTCTTGGACATTTTGGAAAGATTAAAGAGTCCCCTAACCAACCTCTTTGGTCTCATGTCCATATTTTTACCATTCTCAAGTTATGCTCTTTGGAAGTTGTTGACTTTTTGTTGACTTTTAAAAGGACCTATAATGTCTTAGCTCATACCTTCCAAATGAAGCATTTTTGGGCTTGGCTTGTGAGACACAAAGTTGTAGAGAATTCAATTTCCTTCAAAATGAGCTTTGGATGGAAAATTTTAGATGAAGCATGTGAAAGTTATGGCTGGTCAAAGTTCAGTTAACTTTTCCTGTGAAAACCCTAATTTAGAAACTCCTGATTCTTGATGATCTGAAATCTCCTTGATGAATCATGATCAACCCTTGATCAAATGATGAATTTTACTTCATATACTTGATGTTGGCAAAAAATCATGAAGTTTGACTTTGGTTTGACCACAGTTGACCTCAGTTTGACTTTTTAACTGCTTTGACTGATTTTAACCTATCTGATCATCTGACTGAGCAAATCTTTTGGAAAAGTTCTGAAACTTGACATGGGGATTCTTTAACACATATAAGATATTATGAAGCTCACTTTAAGTCTTGGAAGTCCATTTAGCCTGATAAAAGTCAAAACCCTAGTGTAGGATGCATTGCTTAGGAGGATGCATTGTCTGAGGGAATTGTCAAACTTGTCAACCAATTGTGAACTTTGTGAACCTTGTGAACCTAATGAGATATCTTGTGAACCTTGTGAACCTTGTGAGCCTCTTAGTACACAATGACTTGTCTTGTGGAGGGCAAATTTTGGGGTGCAACAGCTGCCCCTCTTCAATTTTCTGAAACCTGAGGGGTTAGATTGGTATATGTGCCATTCGAGACCTGGAAGGTTGAAGGGGATTGAACACAAAAGCCTAAAAATTTGCACTCACCGGTGCATGAAGTAACACTGATGATTAGCTGTGTATGCTTGAGTGGGCTTGAAGATGCCACTTGGAAGAACTGGAGATGGGCTTAGAGATGCCATCTAAAGTATCAGGATGTGATGATGTCTTTATGTTGATACTGGATATCAGTAATAGGTCTTCGTATAGGCCGTCTCTGAATCGTTTATGCAACATGATTTGAATTGTTGAATGGACCAGTAGAAATAAATCTTCGTGGCGATTATCTCTTCAGGAAGTATCTTGGATTAGGGAATGGATCTTCGTACAGACCGTTTGCCTACTCCCCAAGGTCAAAAGAACGTCAGGATTTGTTCTTCTGAAAAAATATCTTGAACCAGGGAATGGATATTTTTACAGACCGTTTGCATGTTATTCAAGGGCCAAAAGAATGTCAGGATTAGTTCTTCTGAAAAATATCTTGAACCAGGGAATGGATCTTTTTACAGGCCGTTTGCCTGCTATTCAAGGGCCAAAAGAACGTCAGGATTAGTTCTTCTGAAAAATATCTTGAACCAGGGAATGGATCTTCTTACAGACCGTTTGCCTGCTATTCAAGGGCCAAAAGAACGTCAGGATTTGTTCTTCTGAAAGATATCTTGAACCAGGGAATGGATCTTTTTACAGACTGTTTGCCTGCTATTCAAGGGCCAAAAGAACGTCAGGATTTGTTCTTCTGAAAAATATCTTGAACCAGGGAATGGTTCTTTTTATAGACCGTTTGCCTGCTATTTAAGGGCCAAAAGAACGTCAGGATTTGTTCTCTGAAAGATATCTTGAACCAGGGAATGGATCTTTTTACAGACCGTTTTCCTGCGTTTGCCTGATATTCAAGAGCCAAAAGAACGTCAGGATTTGTTCTTCTGAAAAATATCTTGAACCAGGGAATGTATCTTTTTACAGACCGTTTTCCTGCTATTCAAGGGCCAGATAGATGAAATCTTCTGGAAATATCCTGGATTAGGGAATGGATCTTCTTACAGATCGTTTGCCTACTCTCTGAGGACATCTTGAGTATTGTATGGATCATTTCTGACCTATTGTGAATTGTTGATATTGATTTATCTGCATATAACTATCCTGCAAGGAAAAAGTTAGTTTATGCAATATGTATGCATGTATAGTATGATGCACCTAAGTAATGTATTATGTATTTATAGATATGTATGTTATGGTATGATGTAAATGATGTATGTATGAATCATGCAATCTGAAGCGTCTGGATATCTTCGTATAACAACTGCTGGCTAGGGAAAATAAATCCCGATTCGTTGCTGAAGAATATGAGGAACTCGTTCCCGTCTCGTTTGATAGTATAGTATTCATAACTTCCCGTCTTCGTTCGTCGTACTTCTATTGAAGGAATAAGTTCCTGAGTATCCCGACTGAGGATAAAAGAGATGGACATAAATTCAAGGGGAGATGTAACTCGAAGCATCTATGATGATAGATTTGCCCTATTGGGGATTTGTAGCTGTCTTGTGGGGATGTATCGGCGAAGCTTCGTTAAATTCCTTCCCTCGTTCGTCCTTAGTAAATACTATTACTGCATTTTCATGCATTTCTGGTAAACATCAATCATATTAAGCATTTATGCATTTCTGGTAAACATCAATCATATTCAAAAGCATACATACATTCAAACACAACCAATGGACGTTTCGCTTATGTAAATAGGGTAAAAGTAAATCTGGATTCAAAGATGAAATTTTATTTATATCACAAAGTGACCTATACATAGGCAAGTTTGTACAAAGAGACAGAAATTCTAGTAAGAAGAATTCATCGTAAAGAAATTTTACAAAACAAAGAAAATCAGTTATGTGGGTAATAATCCTATTGAGTTTCAATTCTACTATTGCCATTATCTTTAAGTATCTCATCTTCTGCTGTCGAGACGGAAACGATTGGATTGAGCTTTATCTGTTCGAGCTTGAATTAGATAGCACAACTGGTTGGAGTTTACATGAGTGATCCAAACGAGACATAGTCATACGCTTTAATCCCTAACTTTTGCCTGGATTGCCCTTTCAGGTTTTCAATCCACCGGGATACCTGAAAGGGCAATCCAGGCAAAAGTTAGGGATTAAAGCGTATATCTATGTCTCGTTTGGATCACCCATGAAATTCCAACCAGTTATGCTACTTAATTCAAGCTCGAACAGATAAAGCTCAATCCAATCATTTCCGTCTCAACAGCAGAAGATGAGATACTTAATGATAATGGCAATAGTAGAATTGAAACTCAATAGGATTATTTCCCACATAGGTGATTTTCTTTGTTTTGTAAAAACTTTTACGACGAATTCCTCTTACTAGGATTTCTGTCTCCTTGTACAAACTTGTCTATGTATAGGTCACTTTGTGATATAAATAAAATTTCATCTTTGAATCCAGATTTACTTTTACCCTATTTACATAAGCGAAACGTCCATTGGTTATGTTTGAATGTATGTATGTTTTTGAATATGATTGATGTTTACCAGAAATGCATAAAATGTTTAATATGATTGATGTTTACCAGAAATGCATACAAATGCAGTAATAGTATTTACTAAGGACGAACGAGGGAAGGAATTCAACGAAGTTTTGTCGGTTCATCCCCACAAGACAACTACAAATCCCCAGTACAGCAAATGATCCATACATTACTCAAGATGTCCTCGGAGAGTAGGCAAACGGTCTGTAAGAAGATCCATTCCTTAATCCAGGATACTTCCAGGAGATTCCATCTATCTGGTCTTGAATAGCAGGCAAACGGTCTGTACAAAGATCCATTCCCTGGTTCAAGATATTTTCAGAAGATTTAATCTATTGGCCCTTGAATAGCAGGCAAACGATCTGTACAAAGATCCATTCCCCTGTTCAAGATATTTTTCAGAAGAACTAATCCTGACATTCTTTTGGCCCTTGAATAGCAGGCAAACGATCTGTACAAAGATCCATTCCCTGGTTCAAGATATTTTTCAGAAGAACTAATCCTGACGTTCTTTTGGCCCTTGAATAGCAGGCAAACGATCTGTACAAAGATCCATTCCCTGGTTCAAAATATATTTCAGAAGAACTAATCCTGACGTTCTTTTGGCCCTTGAATAGCAGGCAAACGATCTGTACAAAGATCCATTCCCTGGTTCAAGATATTTTTCAGAAGAACTAATCCTGACGTTCTTTTGGCCCTTGAATAGCAGGCAAACGAACTGTACAAAGATCCATTCCCTGGTTCAAGATATTTTTTAGAAGAACTAATCCTGACGTTCTTTTGACCTTGGAGAGTAGGCAAACGGTATGTACAAAGATCCATTCCCTAATCCAAGATACTTCCAGAAGAGAGAATCGTCACGAAGATTTATTTCTACTGGTCTATTCAACAATTCAAACTATGTTGCATAAACGATTCAGAGACGGCCTATACGAAGACCTAGTACTGATTTCCAGTATCAACATAAAGACATCATCACATCCTGATACTTTAGATGGCATCTCTAAGCCCATCTCCATATGGCATCTCTAAGCCCATCTCCAATTCTTCCAAGTGGCATCTTCAAGCCCACTCAAGCATATACAACTAATCATCATAGTTATTTTACGCACCGGTGAGTGCAAATTTTTGGGCTTTTGTGTTCAATCCCCTTCAACCTTCCAGGTTACGACTGGCACATATACCAATCTAACCCCTCGGGTTTCAGAAAATTGAACAGGGGCAGCTGTTGCACCCCAAAATTTGCCCTACACGAGACAAGACATTGTGTACTAAGAGGTTCACAAGGTTCACAAGACATCTCATGAGGTTCACAAGGTTCACAGGATTCACAATTAGTCAGAAAATTTGACAATTCCCTTAGACAATGCATCCTCCTAAGCAATGCATCTTAAATTAGGGTTTTGACTTTCATCAGGCTAAATGGACTTCCAAGACTTCAAGTGAGCTTCATAGCATCCTATATGTGTTCAAGAATCCCCATGTCAAGTTTAAAGACTTTCCCAAAAGATTTGCTCAGTCAAATGATCAGATAGGTTAAAATCAGTCAAAGTAGTTAAAAAGTCAAACTGAGGTCAACTGTGGTCAAACCAAAGTCAAACTTCATGATTTTTTCCAACATCAAGTATATGAGGTAAAATTCATTATTTGATCAAGGGTTGATCATGATTCATCAAGGAGATTTCAGATCATCAAGAATCAGGAGTTTCTAAATTAGGGTTTTCATAGGAAAAAGCAACTGAACATTGAATCCAGATTTACTTTTACCTTATTTACATAAGCGAAACGTCCATTGGTTGTGTTTGAATGTATGTATGCTTTTGAATATGATTGATGTTTACCAGAAATGCATAAATGCTTAATATGATTGATGTTTACCAAAAATGCATGAAAATGCAGTAATAGTATTTACTAAGGACGAACGAGGGAAGGAATTTAACGAAGCTTCGCCGGTTCATCCCCACAAGACAACTACAAATCCCCAGTAGGGCAAATCTATCACCATAGATGCTTCGAGTTACATCTCCCCTTGAATTTATGTCCATCTCTTTTATCCTCAGTCGGGATACTCAGGAACTTATTCCTTCAATAGAAGTACGATGAACGAAGACGGGAAGTTATGAATACTATACTATCAAACGAGACGGGAACGAGTTCCTCATATTCTTCAGCAACGAATCGGGATTTATTTTCCCTAGCCAGCAGTTGTTATACGAAGATATCCAGACGCTTCAGATTGCATGATTCATACATACATCATTTACATCATACCATAACATACATATCTATAAATACATAATACATTACTTAGGTGCATCATACTATACATGCATACATATTGCATAAACTAACTTTTTCCTTGCAGGATAGTTATATGCAGATAAATCAATATCAACAATTCACAATAGGTCAGAAATGATCCATACAATACTCAAGATGTCCTCGGAGAGTAGGCAAACGGTCTGTAAGAAGATCCATTCCCTAATCCAGGATATTTCCAGAAGATTTCATCTATCTGGCCCTTGAATAGAAGGAAAACGGTCTGTAAAAAGATCCATTCCCTGGTTCAAGATATTTTTCAGAAGAACAAATCCTGACGTTCTTTTGGCTCTTGAATATCAGGCAAACGCAGGCAAACGGTCTGTAAAAAGATCCATTCCCTGGTTCAAGATATCTTTCAGAAGAACAAATCCTAACGTTCTTGTGGCCCTTGAATAGCAGGCAAACGGTCTGTAAAAAGATCCATTCCCTGGTTCAAGATATTTTTCAGAAGAACAAATTCTGACGTTCTTTTGGCCCTTGAATAGCAGGCAAACAGTCTGTAAAAAGATCCATTCCCTGGTTCAAGATATCTTTCAGAAGAACAAATCTTGACGTTCTTTTGGCCCTTGAATAGCAGGCAAACGGTCTGTAAGAAGATCCATTCCCTGGTTCAAGATATTTTTCAGAAGAACTAATCCTGACGTTCTTTTGGCCCTTGAATAGCAGGCAAACGGCCTGTAAAAAGATCCATTCACTGGTTCAAGATATTTTTCAGAAGAACTAATCCTGACGTTCTTTTGGCCCTTGAATAGCATGCAAACGGTCTGTAAAAAGATCCATTCCCTGGTTCAAGATATTTTTTCAGAAGAACAAATCCTGACGTTCTTTTGACCTTGGGGAGTAGGCAAACGGTCTGTACGAAGATCCATTCCCTAATCCAATATACTTCCTGAAGAGATAATCGCCACGAAGATTTATTTCTACTGGTCCATTCAACAATTCAAATCATGTTGCATAAACGATTCAGAGACGGCCTATACGAAGACCTATTACTGATATCCAGTATCAACATAAAGACATCATCACATCCTGATACTTTAGATGGCATCTCTAAGCCCATCTCCAGTTCTTCCAAGTGGCATCTTCAAGCCCACTCAAGCATACACAGCTAATCATCAGTGTTACTTCATGCACCGGTGAGTGCAAATTTTTGGGCTTTTGTGTTCAATCCCCTTCAACCTTCCAGGTCACGAATGGCACATATACCAATCTAACCCCTCAGGTTTTAGAAAATTGAAGAGGAGCAGCTGTTGCACCCCAAAATTTGCCCTTCACAAGATAAGTCATTGTGTACTAAGAGGCTCACAAGGTTCACAAGATATCTCATTAGGTTCACAAGGTTCACAAAGTTCACAATTGGTTGACAAGTTTGACAATTCCCTCAGACAATGCATCCTCCTAAGCAATGCATCCTACACTAGGGTTTTGACTTTTATCAGGCTAAATGGACTTCCAAGACTTAAATTGAGCTTCATAATATTTTTTATGTGTTCAATAATCCCCATGTCAAGTTTCAGAACTTTTTCAAAAGATTTGCTCAGTCAGATGATCAGATAGGTTAAAATCATTCAAAGTAGTTAAAAAGTCAAACCGAGGTCAACTGTGGTCAAACCAAAGTCAAACTTCATGATTTTTTGCCAACATCAAGTATATGAAGTAAAATTCATCATTTGATCAAGGGTTTATCATGATTCATCAAGGAGATTTCAGATCATCAAAAATCAGGAGTTTCTAAATTAGGGTTTTCATAGGAAAAGTTAACTGAACTTTGACCAGCCATAACTTTCACATACTTCATCTAAAATTTTCCATCCAAAGCTCATTTTGAAGGAAATTGAATTCTCTACAACTTTGTGTCTCACAAGCCAAGCCCAAAAATGCTTCATTTGGAAGGTATGAGCTAAGACATTATAGGTCCTTTTAAAAGTCAACAAAAAGTCAACAACTTCCAAAGAGCATAATTTGAGAATCGGAAAAGATATGGACATGAGACTGGTTAGAGGACTCTTTAAGCTTTCCAAAATGTCCAAGAACACCTTCATAGCATTAAAATTGAAGGATTTGTGCCCTTGCAAAGTTGGGAAATTTTTGAGAGGTTTATGAAGTAAATGGGGTCTTAAAACCATAATTCTTCAAATGGGCTGACTTTTTTGTGATCCAATTGGTTCCATGACATCATGCACGAAATTAAATTAATATTTTCATAATTTTATTCATTTTATTTTTATTTATTATGATTTTTTATATTAAAAGTCATTTTAAATTCAAATAAAATATAAAATAATGGAGATTTAAATTGATTTGGTTTCTAGAAAGTCTTAAAATATATTTAGACTTGATTGATACAAAAATTATGAAGATCATCCTAAAATAGCAAGCTTATATCAAGATATTTCAAGTTTTAAAGTCAAATCTTTTTCAATCTCAAACTATCCAAATATCCAAAGTTTTGTGCAATTTTTTTGACCTAATTCATTGTACCATATATATACAACACAAGGACAAGTACTATTCACGAATTGGCAGCCTCACAAACCACCTTCAAACTTCACAAAATCCATTCAAAAATCAAATTCGGTTTCTTCATTACAAGGCTTTTTAAGGTATTTTAAGGACATAGGAAGGATCCTTGGACTTCACTGATCATGTATCAATACTCATATGCATCCAAAACCTCATGAATGGCTCAAACCGAATCCAACTTTTAACACTTTTATAATTTTTTCGTTCTTATATATATATGCAATATAAATTGAATTTGATGATGGTTTTGTGTTTGTGACAAGCTTGTGATTGTTTCTGGGCGATTCAATTTGATTTTTGGTACAAGATTGAAGAATCACCATGGCTAGGGTTTTTCGGTCAATTTAGGGTTCTTCGATTTGTCAAATATAAATGAATTTTGAAAACGTGGTTGTGTTGTATGGACCTCAGGGAACGTATTGCACTCATCAATTTCATGAAATTTTGTTGTTTGCTTGGTGTTTGATAAAACGCAGGATGTCCTAGGAGAAAAATTCGCAGGTATTCTCGCAGGTCTGGAGGTAGAAGATGACTGGCGCGAATTCAAAATTTAAACTTCAACATATATTATATATTTATATTTGTATTATAATTCTTGAATGATGTTGATGGTGTAGTGGTAAGATAACGCGCATATGAGCCAAAAGGCCTGGGTTCGATTCCCAGGTTTCGTATTTTTTTTTTTACTTTGTTATATTTGTCAGGTTTTAAATATAATAGTTTGTACCTATTCAATATCACAAGCACACACGCAGCCCAGTGGAAGGCAGGCTGGTCTAAGGGTGTTGAAGCCTAGGGCGTGGGTTCAATCCCTGCCCTAGGTAAGTTTCTGTTTTTTTTTTCTTTTGTTTTGTTTTATTTATTTGTTTTGTTAATTATTTTATTACAATTATGTTAATATATATAATTTAAATAATTCTAGGAACTTAATATTTTATATTTTCTAAAAAAATTCTAAAATTATTTTCTAAATTCTAAAACTAGTTTTTATTTATTATGTATTTGAATTAAAACATGTATATATTTAGTTAATAATTAAATTAATATTGTATATTAAATTAAAAAAACCTAATATTTTTATATATAAAACCCTAATTATTTTTTAAACCCTAATTTATTTTCTAATTACTCAAAACCCTAATTTTCTTTTAAAACTTTAATTTCTCATTTTAATTATTCTTGTTTAATTATACTTAATAAATAATTCTAAATTAAATCATTAATCATATTTATTTTGTAAATAAATTTATCTTTATTATTTTATTTTCATATCAAAAAAAAATTATAAAAAAATGTTTGTTTAATTTTAATTATCATGTATATATTTTATACTTTGTACTAACCTTTTCTTATTATTATTATTGTTTTATCACTAACCATTTTATTTTAATTGTTTATTATATAATTATTATTTAATTTGCTTTTATTCTAATGTAACTGTATAAGCCATGTAATAGTTGTAGTATTTTATTATTTATTTATTTATTTTATAAATTGCTATGGTTAGTAAATTAGGGAGTGAAAACATATTTGTACTTTAAAATTAATTTGGATCACTAATTATAAGATAAATGTATGAACTTGTACACGCACACACTTAAGTCGATCTTTGATCGTCATCTCACTTCTTAAGGATATCCCTCATGTTGCCTAAATAAAATGGTCAAGTAAGGTGTCTAAAAGCAAAGTCCCTTCTCCATTAATGTCATCTTGTCCCTTTACGATTATAAGATCAAGTCCCTTCGAATGCTGCCTTCGTAAACGATCTTGTCTCTTTCGAATAAAAGATGATAAGTCCCTTTGAATTTCTAAGACACCTTACAGTTGCCTAATCACAGATGACCCTTCACATGTCCCATACAACATCCAAGATAATGACTACCTATTCCTTAATAATAGGGATAGTTTTACCATTAAAAGGACATTTAAGAACAGAAAAGATTCAAATTAGGGTAGGTTCCTCTTAAGTACTTGCTCACTCCTTTAAAAACATTTCATAACACTTCACATTTTCAAATAATTTTCAAAACAAAGTCTTTATATATATCCGTACATAGATCATTATAAAGTACTTAAGAAAATTTCTAATCACACACTACACTTCTTAAAACAATTTAAAGTGATCTAAGTAACTAAGAGCCCATGGATAACCATGGATGTAAAGGGTGCTAACACCTTCCCTTTACATAACCTACCCCCCGAACCCAAAAATCTTTTAAGGTCTTTCCTGTTCTTTTATGCCCTTTCCTTTGGATAAAATAAAATTCGGTGGCGACTCTTGCTATCCGCAACATTTAAACTAAAGTCAGTTCTCCCACCGTGTTACAATATGCTTGATTGGTTTGCCAGAAATAGAAGGTTGAATGTCAAAAGCCTTTAGGTATGATGCAACCATTGAGTATTCCGGAATGGAAATGGGATAGCATTTCTATGGATTTTGTGACAAGGTTGTCGAAGACAGTGAAGGGAAATGATTCCATTTGGGTGATTGTGGATCGATTAACTAAGTCGGAGCATTTATTATCGATGAAGATTAATCATTTCATGTCAAAGCTATCAGAGATGTATATTGATGAGATTGTGAAGTTGCATGGGATACCGTCGAGTATCGTATCAGATAGAGATCTGCGATTTACATCGATATTTTGGAAGAGTCTACAAGATGCTTTGGGAACCAAGTTGAGGATGAGTTTTGCTTACCATCCATAGACGGAACAGACTACCCAATCTTTAGAGGATTTTCTAAGAGCTTGTGTGTTAGATCATGGATGTGCGTGGAATAGTCATTTGTAGTTGATTGAGTTTACTTATAACAATAGTTTTCATGTGAGCATTGGTATGGCTCCGTACGAAGCATTGTATAGGACTCCATTGTGTTGGTATGAGTCAGGAGAGAGTGTTGTGCTCGGACCTGAGATTGTGCAAGAGAAGACTAAAAAGATTAAGATGATTCAAGTGAGAATGAAGACTTCACAAAGTCGTTAGAAGAGTTATCATGATAATAGGAGGAAGGCATTAGAATTTCAAGAGGGAGATCATGTGTTTCTTAGGGTTAATCCAGTGATTGGTGTTGCACCCCAAAATTTGCCCTCACAATACAAGACTTTGTGTTCTAAGAAGGTTCACAAGGTTCACAAGATTCACAATGCTTTCAAGACCTTTCATGAGGTTCATGAAGTCTACAAGTCACTTTATGAAGGTTCACAAGCTTCCCAATGCTTTCAATACCTTTCATGAGGTTCATGAAGTCTACAAGTCACTTTATGAAGGTTCACAAGGTTCACAAGCTTCCCAATGCTTTCAATACCTTTCATGAGGTTCATGAAGTCTACAAGTCACTTTATGAAGGTTCACAAGGTTCACAAGCTTCCCAATGCTTTCAATACCTTTCATGAGGTTCATGAAGTCTACAAGTCACTTCATGAAGGTTCACAAGGTTCACAAGTTTCACAATGTTTACAAGACCTTTCATTAGGTTCATGAAGTCTACAAGTCACTTCATGAAGGTTCACAAGGTTCACAAGATTCACAATGCTTACAAAACCTTTCCTGAGGTTCATGAAGTCTACAAGTCACTTTATGAGGTTCACAAGGTTCACAAGGTTCACAATACCTCTCATGAGTATCACAAGACATTTTATGATGGTTCACAAGGTTCACAAAGTTCACAATTGGTCAGAAGAGTTGACAATTCCCTCAGACAATGCACCTCCTAAGCAGTGCATCCAAAACTAGGGTTTTGACTTTAATCAGGCTAAATGAACTTCCAAGGCTTAAAGTGAGATTCATAACATCTTATATGTGTGTAAGAACCCCCATGACAAGTTTCAAGACTTTTCTCAAAAGTTTGCTCAGTCAGATGATCAGATAAGTCAAAATCAGTCAAAGCAGTTAAAAAGTCAAACTGAGGTCAACTGTGGTCAAACCAAAGTCAAACTTCATGATTTTTTTCCAACATCAAGTATATGAAGTAAAATTCATCATTTGATCAAGGGTTGATCATGATTCATCAAGGAGATTTCAAATCATCAAGAATCAGGAGTTTCTAAATTAGGGTTTCCTTAGTAAAAGTCAACTGAACTTTGACCAGCCATACCTTTCACATACTTCATCACCAAGTCTCCACTCAAAGCTCATTTTGAAGGAAATTGAATTCTCTACAACTTTGTGTCTCACAAGCCAAGCCCAAAAATGCTTCATTTGGAAGGTATGAGCTAAGACATTATAGGTCCTTTTGTAAGTCAACAAAAAGTCAACAACTTCAAAAGGGCATAAATTGAGATTGGTAAATGATATGGACATGAAACCAGTGGGGTTGGTTATAGGACTCTTCAAGCTTTCCAAAATGTCCAAGAACACCCTCATAGCATTAAAATTGAAGGATATGTGCCCTTGCAAAGTTAGGAAATTTTGGGTTGGTTTATGATGAAAATGGAGGTCTAAAACCAATTTCTTTCAAATGGGCTTGCCAAATAATGACCCAATCCACTTCAAAACATCTTGCACGAAATTAAATTAATTTATTCATAATTTTATTTATTTTATTTTTATTTATTATGATTTTTATATTAAAAAGTCATTTTAAATTCAAATAAAATATCAAATAATGAAAATTAATTTTAATTTTGCTTCTAGAAAGTCTTAAATCACATTTAAGCTTGATTGATACAAAAGTTATGAAAATCCTCCCAAAATAGCAAGGGTTTATGCATGAATATTTGATTTTTAAGGCATGATCATTTTGAATCTTTTCATATCTAATTCTCCACACAATGACTTGATTTTTCTGACCTAATTCATTCTCCTATAAGTACTAAACACAACCCTAACAAGAGGGACGAATTTGGACTGCCCCAAGTGTAAGTTTGCATCTCACAAAAAAAACCTCTCAAAACTCACATTCGGATTCATTGATACAAGGTGTTTGAAGGTAAAATAAGAACATAACAATGTTCCTTGGACCTTCTTGAAGCAAAACCAATACTCATATGCATCAAAACCATGCCATAATGCATAAACCGAACCTTGCTTGTTCTTGAATATCAAATTTTCGATTTCATTAATTCACTGCATTATATTGAATTTTGTTTGGCTAATCATGTTTGTAATATGGTGTAGAATGTTTCTGGACAAAAAAATTGGAGCTTCGTGACCTAAATCACAAACGGCCATTGTTAGGGTTTCACCTTTGAATTTAGGGTTTTACGATTTACTGAATTTAAATGAATTTGAATGACATAATGTGATTGTATGGAATGTGAGGATCATGTTTCATTGATCAATTTGTAGAAATTGTACTGTCTTGCCATTATTTGAAATTCGCAGGTTTGTGTCCACAGGAAAATTCGCAGGTATTTCCCTAGGTAATTTCGCAGGAAAACCTGCGAATTCAATGAAGAAGATGAAGCTGGTTTGCGCGCGTCCTGGAAATTCAAATTTTGTTTTAAATATTTTATGTTTTGTTGTTGGTTTATTATCACAAGCCAACGTTTGTCCCAGTGGTAAGGCTAGCGTGCGTATTGTCAAAGGAGCTGTGTTCGAATCCTGGTTGTGACAAAGTTTTTGAACTTTTCCCTTTTATTTACTAAATATAATATATTATCAAATGTTGTTGGTTTAATATCAGGTTCGCTCATCTAGCTTGGTTGGTAGTATGCCTGTGCGTTTGCTTGAGAGGTCCTGGGGTCGATTCTCCCCCAGGCCTTTTGGCTTCTTATTATTTTTCCTGATTTTTCCAGACAAAGAACAAAACTAATTGAAACCCTTTTCTCATTGCCTGCGCGTGTGGTGGCTTGGTGGTGGGTTTTGCTGCTGGTAAACATGGTGACCTGGGTTCAAACCCCAGCCAGGTAAGTTTCTCTCTTTTTGTGTTTTTTTTTTCTATTTTCTATTTGTTTAATCAATTTTGTTTAATTATTAAAAATCATATATATAAATATAGTTAAATAATGTTGTATATATATTCAATGTTCTTCAAATTCTAAAATTCTTTTTTTCTTAATTCAAAAAATTATTTTTTTTATTATGTATTTAAATTATAATATATATATATATATATATATATATATATATATATATATATATATATATATATATATATATATATATATATATATATATATATATATTTACTAAAATAATTTTGTATATTAGATTATAAACTCTAAAATATTTTTCTAAATAAAACCTAATATTTTACAAACCCTAATTTATTTTTCTCTAAACAATTATTAAAAACCTAATTTTATTTTATAAATTTTGTAAATATAATTATTATGTATATATATTTTAGTTAATATGATTAAATTCTAATTAATCCCATTTTAATAATATTATATCATTGTTTATAATTAATTATATATGTAAATAGTTTCTAAAATTGCAAATTTAATAATATGTTCATAATTTATTTAATTTGTTTATAATTTTAAATTTTATGATTAATTAATATAATTGTTCTTATTTTTCTATTAACCATTAAAAAAAATTTTGTTTATTATTATTGCTAATCATGATTATTACTAATCCATTTATTTTTAAATTATGCTTATTATTATTATTTCACTAACCTTATTTATTTTAATTATTATTATTACTAACCCCTATTATAATTATTATTGCTTATTTATTTATTCCTATTTATTATTTATATTTTGATTTATTTATTCTTGCTATTTATTTTTTAATTGCTTATTATTATTATGTAAATGCTCCTTGGTGTAATTTTTTTGTAATATTTAATTATTTATTTTTTATACCATGGTTAGTAAAATAGGGAGTGTAAACATGTATTATATTTAAAAATTGAATTTAGATCATTTGAATTATAAGATAAATACAAAATTAAACACTCACACACGTAAGTCGATCTTTGATCGCCATCTCACTTTCTAGGGTTACCTCTCAATGTTGCCTATTCAAAAAGGTCAAGTGGGGTGTATAAAGCAAAGTCCCTTAAAAGAAAAGTCATCAAGTCCCTTAATGGTTGCCTTTCAATATGATCTAGTCCCTTTCGAATAATGATGACAGTCCCTCCTAAATGCTTAATACACCCCACAGTTGCCTTCATTAAACAGATGTCCCTCATATGTCCCTTACATCCAAGGTAATGACTACCTATTCCTTAATAATAGGGATAGTCTTACCATTTAAAGGATAAAGAACAGAAAGACTTAAACTTTAGGGTAGGTTCCTCATAGTTACTTGCTCACTATTTCAAAACAAATTTCAAACATTTCACAATTTCAAACAATTTTCAAAGTACAAGTTTTTTACGCATCCGTACATGGATCATTATCAAACTCTTATGAAAATTTCTATTCACACACTTCACCTTTTCAAAAACAATTCAAAGTGAGCTAAGTAACTAAGAACCCATGGATAACCATGGATGTAAAGGGTGCTAACACCTTCCCTTTACATAACCTACCCCCCGGACCCAAAAATCTTATCAAAGGTCTTTCCTGTTCTTTTATGCCTTTCCTTTGGATAAAATAAAAGTCGGTGGCGACTCTTGCTATCCGCAACATAACTAAAGTCAGTTCTCCCACCGTGTTACAGAACTGGCGACTCTGCTGGGGATTTAATATTAAAGAGGGGTACCCTTAGGAATTAGATCACTTTAAATTGTTTGCCTTGTTTGCTTTATATTATCTTGTTGGGATGCTCTTATGTGTGAAAGATCCTAACCCGGATCTAGTGTACCTTAGGTAAATGGCAATAGACCAAGGAAACTGTACGGCGTATATCGATATGGTTGATCTGGTGGCCATAGTTAGTGTGACTTCTTGGTTGGTGCTTATGTTCCTTAAGTCAAGTTGAGGATAATATGAGGCTGCCATATGTTGTCAATGCACTAACTAACTTTTAGAACCCTAGTTATCACATCTTGGCCTTTAGAAAGTAGTGAGGTAACCGGCTTTGGTGCACACTGAAGTTGGTTGACACTCGATACTACGCTCATTGAGATTCTAAACTTGGAGGGTTTTGGTTGGCAAGTAAGTTGCCTTCTGAACAACCACCCTTGTGAAGGATCAATGATATTGAGATCCCTTAGAACCTGGTTACTTTTGTAGGACAGGATGAACCAACTAACTTCAGGGGAGGGTACTTACCTTTGAACCTCATGCAAGCCTTTAAACCTAGGGCTATTGTGTGACTTGTTTGTGTGTGCCACATGTTTGTGATTGAACATAACATCATGACATCATCATGCATCATAAGTATAGCATTTTCTCTAACCATTTCAAGGACCAAAGGATTTATCTTTGTTCTTTGTTGCAGATCATGACTTCTGCTCGTAGAAACACCATCAGGATCAACTTTGTGGGCATACCTGCCAAGCTTAAAGAGTTGGTTTCTCAAGTGTCTGATCATTCCCAGTTCATCAAGAGACATGGTCACCTATTGGATCTAGTCACTTCAGGGTTCAATGAAGACATGATGAGTGTGCTGTTTCAGTTCTTTGACCCTAAGCACCACTGCTTTACATTCCCTGACTATCAGCTGGTTCCAACCATGGAGGAGTTCTCTAAACTTCTGGGTATACCTGTTCTTGATCAAAGACCCTTCACCGGCTTAGAGAAGGAGCTTAAACCAGAGGTTATTGCTGCAGCTCTACATCTTAAGAAGTCTGACATTGTTCTAGAAACGAGAAGCGGAGTCAAGGGTATTCTTGCTAAGGTATTAATGGATAAAGCTCAAGTATTCTTGAAGGCCATGAGCTATGATGCTTTTGAGGAGATCTTAGCCTTGCTGATATATGGCTTAGTATTGTTCCCCAATCCAGATCAGTTCATAGACGTTCATGCCATCAATATATTCCTGAGTCACAATCCAGTACCTACATTGCTTGGAGACATCCTACATTCTATTCACACCCGCACTACAAGGGCAAGAGGAACTTTGATGTGCTGCATACCTTTGCTTTCTATGTGGTTTATTTCTCACCTTCCTCGCTCAGTGATGAAGAATGAGCAAGGGCTCAGATGGTCCAAGAGGATCATGTCACTTTCTCACTCAGATATCCATTGGTGCTCCAGATCTATGGAGAATGTCACCATCATTGACCGTTGTGGGGAGTTTCCTAATGTGCCACTTCTAGGCATAAGAGGAGGCATCACTTACAACCCCTATCTAGCTTTACGACAGTTTGGTTATGCTCGGAGTGATGGTCCACATGACATGTTGATTCAGGGCATTGTGTTTGATTACGACAACGATCTTCAAGGGTACCGTCAGAGATTCATACGAGCATGGGGAAAAGTAAACAGGGTTGACAGCAAGACACTGGAGCCTAAGTACACTATTCCTATGGAAGCTTATCTCAGATGGGTACCATCTCGTGCTCAGACTCTCATGATGCCATATCCTGCCGTCCTACCAGTTACCATGGAACCTGTTGCTGAAGGAGACACAGCTTATACCATCCTTCACCCAGACATGCCTACTGATATGGAAGACTTGCAGAGATCATGGATCCAACTGAAGGAGCAAAGGGATACTTTCGAGGCTCATTACAAAGCAAGCCAAGAAAGAGTCCTAGAACTAACAAAGTAACTTCATGAAGAACGGAACCTCAACTCATACCTCAACACAAAGAGGAAACGTCCATGGGATACTTAAAACCCCATCTTGTACTTATTTCATTTCATTTTTTGTAAGCCTAAAAGGCAAAACAAATTTATTACTAATAAAAGTTTACCTTCTTGTTTGTTTAAGCAAATTTAAATCCTGCGGTCCTTGAAAACATTGCATATGCATTCACATATCATTTCATTGCATCACAGGTTTATATTTGTGCACAGGTTTCTCATCTTCTCGCTGTTTATTTCAGCAATGGCTCTTGAACAATCAGTTAAGGATCTCCAGGCACAAAATGCACAGTTCCAAGAGCTGATCTTGAACCTGTCCAAGGGGCAGGATGAATTGAAGGCACTGCTGGCCAAGAAGACTAAGAAGACTAGAAGGTCAGCTGGTTTGATCAACATGGGAAGAAGGTTCAAAGGTCTTGCTAAGACCAAATAACCAGTTGAAGACTATGAATCTGAGGAATCTGAAAAAGAGGGAGGCAGTCTCCACAACACTATGGGGGACTCTGATTCTGAGGCTAATTACTACCATGATCCTAATGAAGACAAGTTCAAGATGTTGGTGGATAGGATGGATGCCATGGAGTTGCAGAAGTCATCTGGGCTGGATTTTGAGGATTTGAGCTTGATATCTGGGGTAGTCATACCCATTGGTTTCAAGGTTCCTACATTTGTTGTTTATGATGGGGTCTCTTGTCCCAAGCTGCATCTGAGGTCTTATGTCAGAAGGATTCAACCTCACACTGCTGATAAGAAACTGTGGATCCATTTTTTTCAAGAGAGCTTATCTGGAGCTCAGCTGGAGTGGTATTATCAGTTGGAGAGTGTCAATATCAGGGACTGGAATGATCTTGCTGAAGCTTTCTATAAGTAGTATCAATACAATGCTGACTTAGCCCCCACTCGCATGCAGCTTCAGAGCATGTCTATGGGTGCCAAAGAAAGTTTTAAAGAGTATGCTCAGAAGTGGAGAGATTTAGCCAGAAGAGTTCAACCCCCCTTAACTGACAGGGAACTGGTTGATATGTTCATGTGTACGCTGAATAGTCCGTTTTACAGTCATCTCATTGGAAGCTCATCATCTGGCTTCACTGAGTTGATAATGACAGGAGAGCGAGTAGAAAATGGTATAAAGAATGGTAAGATCCAAGTGGGTACTTCCTCATCAGGTGCTGCAAAGAAGCCTCCCACTGGGAAGAAAGAATCCAATGTTGTTTATGGTCAACCTGATCGTAACAGAAGGCATCAGTCTGTTAGTGCAGTTCATATTTCAAATCCAACTCCTGCAACAACAGAGCAGCCACAGGGCAACCAACAGAGGGCTAGAAGGCAGTTCACGAAGATCAACATGTCAATGGCACAGGCATTGCAACACTTGTTGAAGGCTGAACTTATTACTTTGAAAGAGGCTCCTCAGAATCCTAATGTTACCTCTCCCAGGTACAACCCCAATGCACGATGTGCATATCATTCGAATTGTCAGGGACATGATACTAATAACTGCTGGGTCCTGAAGAACAAAATTCAAGATATGATTGATGCTAGTGAGATTGAGTTTGATCCTCCGGGTACTCCAAATGTGATTACTGCTCCAATGCCAAATCACGAGAAGACTGTCAATGCCATTGAGGAAGATCTGCATATCCATTCAGTTGCGGAGTTGACCACACCATTGTCTGTCATCAGGAAGAAGTTAGTACAAGCTGGGTTCTTTCCAGGTTGTCGTGAAGATTGTGTTTATTGTGAGTATAATCCAGATAAGTGTTGGAGGTTGAAGGACGGAATTCAACGTCTCATGAATAATTACACCATAGTGTTCGAAAGAAGACCACCTTCCGTGGAAAGTATGGTAGATCATATTACGCAAGGTAAGAAGACTGAAGAGGTTGACATGGTTGACAAAGTGCCGGTGAGAATCACTTCAAAGGGACCTATTAAAATCACCCATCAGGGTCCAATCAAAATTACTACTGAAGGTCCTGTGAAAGTTGTTGCTGAAGCCAGAGTTACTCCTGTGGTCATTACTACTCCTGGTCCTATCCCGTATACGTCTGACAAAGCTGTGCCTTGGCATTATGGATCTGATGTTTACATCCATGGTGTTAAGCAAGAGCCCTTAGCTGATGTGCCTGTTGATGTTGACAATATTGCTGGATCTAGTAAGATCACACGTAGTGGAAGAGTCTTCTCACCTCCAGTTACTTCCAAGAATGCAGTTACTCCTGCTGCTACTTCCACCACTGATGCTAGGGGCAAAGGCCCTGTTATTGAGCCTATACCCACTGATGTGCCAGCTGCTGATGATCTCTCTAAGCAGATGGAAGAAGTATTGAAAATCATTCGCAAGAGTGATTATGATATTGTTGATCAGTTGGGGCATACTCCCTCTAAGATTTCCATACTGTCCTTGTTGTTATGTTCTGAAGCTCATGCAAAGGCTTTGATCAAGTTTCTGAAGACTGCTCATGTACCCAATGCAATTTCTGTTGACCAGTTTGAGAATTGTGTTGCCCACCTGACCTATGACAATGGGTTAGGATTTTCTGATGCTGATTTGACCCCAGCCAAGAGGGATCATAACAGGGCTCTGCATATCTCAATTGAATGCAGGGGCACTACCCTGTCACATGTATTAATAGACAATGGTTCCTCTCTGAATGTGTTGCCCAAGGAAGTCCTGAATAAGCTGAGTCCTGAAGATGTTGTGCTGAAACCCAGCAATATTGTGGTGAAGGCTTTTGATGGTTCTAGAAGAGTAGTGCATGGGGAAATTGATCTTCCAATCAAAGTTGGCTCCCAGGTCTTTACTGCTACATTTTTTGTGATGGATATTCGTCCTTCGTACTCTTGTTTGCTTGGTCGTCCCTGGATCCATGGGGCAGGTGCTGTAACCTCTACATTGCATCAGAAGCTAAGATATTCGGTGGAAGGAAAGGTTGTTACTGTCTATGGAGAAGAATAATACTTTGTCAGCCATGTAAACACTTTCAAGTATCTGGAAATGAAAGGTGAATATATTGAAACTCCGTGTCAGACGTTTGAAGTGGTTCCTTGGGTTGTTAATGATTATGTAGCTCCTCCGGTTGCCAAAAAGGTTCCTGTGATCACCAGGAAACCTCCAACAATGGCAATGGCTTCCCTCAATGATGCTAGAGCTGTGGTGGATGAAGGTGGTTGTACTATTTGGGGTCAGCTTCCTGATATCCCATACAAGTCTGACAAATTTGGTTTGGGTTTCACTGCAGAGTCCCAGAAGGCTGTTCGTCGTGCTCGTGCTGTTCGTATCACCAATCAAGGGGTTATGAAAGATCAGATCAATGTTGTGGGAAACTATGATGAAGACTACAACTTGGATGCTTGGATTTTTCCTACTGTGGGTGCTGGACTCAACAATTGGAAAGCTGAAGATGTTATCCCTATCTCCTTTAGTCAGGAGTAAATACTATTACTGTGTTGTCGTTTTTTAAGTTTGTAATTTCTTGAACAATTGAACTCTTAAGCCTTGTGCCTTACCCGGGGCACAATGGTGTGCTTGTTACGGGTTGTCATTTCATTTGCATACTTCATTCAATAAAATCAGTGGATGTTTCGTTTTCGTAAATATTATGTTCTTTGTCTTTCTTTTCTTTTATTTTTGTTTTATCAGCTATGTGTTCTTACACACACCCACATCACTAAAATGCAGATCCTCATCCACTCTGGATCCTGTTGATAACAGTTCTACTATTGCCAATTATAATTTCGAGAATCCGATCTATCAAACTGAAGACGGAAATGAGGACGATTGTGAAGTACCTGTAGAGCTTGCTAGGTTGTTACAACAAGAAGAGAAAGCCATACAGCCACATGAAGAGCCAGTCGAAGTTGTGAATCTGGGAACTGAAGAAAACAGGAAAGAAGTCAAGATAGGGGCTGATTTAGAGGATAGTGTCAAGAGCAGATTGATTCAGATGTTAAGTGACTATGTGGAGATCTTTGCTTGGTCTTATGAAGATATGCCAGGGTTGGATACAAACATTGTGGTTCACCATTTACCAGTAAAAGAAGATTGTCGTCCAAAGAAGCAGAAGGTTCGTCGTATGCGTCCTGAAATGTCAGAAAAGATCAAAGCAGAGGTAATGAAACAGTTTGATGTAGGGTTCTTAGCAGTGACTTCTTATCCTCAGTGGGTTGCAAATGTGGTACCAGTTCCTAAGAAAGATGGTAAGGTACGTATGTGTGTGGACTACAGAGATTTGAACAAGGCTAGCCCCAAAGATGATTTTCCACTTCCTCATATTGATGTTCTGGTAGACAACACTGCTCAGCATAAGGTATTCTCTTTTATGGATGGTTTCTCTGGTTACAATCAAATCAAGATGGCTCCTGAAGATATGGAGAAGACAACATTTGTTACACAGTGGGGCACCTTTTGCTATAAGGTGATGCCATTTGGTTTGAAGAATGCAGGGGCAACATATCAGCGTGCTATGGTGGCTTTGTTTCATGATATGATTCATCATGAGATAGAGGTGTATGTGGATGATATGATAGCCAGGTCTCAGAATGAAGAACAACATCTTGATCATTTGCATAAATTGTTTGAGAGGTTGAAGAAATACAAGTTGAGACTGAACCCAAACAAATGTACTTTTGGAGTTAGATCTGGAAAGCTCCTGGGTTTTATTGTCAGTGGAAAAGGTATTGAAGTGGATCCTGCAAAAGTGAAAGCTATACGAGAGATGCCAGCTCCCCGTACTGAGAAGGAGGTTAGAGGTTTCTTGGGACGATTGAATTACATTGCAAGATTTATTTCCCAATTAACTGCCATCTGTGAGCCAATCTTCAAGTTGTTGAAGAAAGATCAGGTGATGGAGTGGAATGATGAGTTCCAGACTGCCTTTGATGAAATCAAGAGATATCTGCTGGAACCACCAATTTTGATGCCACCAGTTGATGGAAGACCCTTGATTATGTACTTAACTGTGTTAGACAACTCAATGGGGTGTGTATTGGGGCAACATGACGAGTCTGGACGAAAAGAGCAGGCAATATACTACCTTAGCAAAAAGTTTACCGACTGTGAAACAAGATACTCACTGCTCGAGAAAACTTGCTGCGCTTTGGCATGGGCTGCTCGCCGACTAAGACAGTATATGTTGACCCATACTACCTTATTGATTTCAAAGATGGATCCAATTAAATACATATTTGAGAAACCTGCTCTCTCCGGAAGAATTGCAAGATGGCAAATGATCTTGACAGAATATGACATACAGTATACTACTCAGAAGGCCATTAAGGGAAGTGTTGTTGCTGATCATTTGGCTCATCAAGCAGTGGATGATTACCAGACAATGAGTTTTGAGTTCCCTGATGAAGACATTATGATTATTACCAAAGAACCTGGACAATATGACGGACCTGAACAAGGATCCCGATGGACTATGGTTTTTGATGGTGCCTCTAATGCACTTGGTAATGGTGTTGGTGTTGTGATTAGTTCCCCTGAAGGTTGTCATACCCCGATTACTGCCAGACTTTGTTTCAATTGTACCAATAACATGGCTGAGTATGAGGCATGTATCCTGGGTATTAAAACTGCTATTGATATGAAGATTCAGTTCCTTGACGTGTATGGAGATTCAGCCCTGGTAGTAAGTCAGATTAAAGGAGATTGGGATACCAAACATGATAACCTCATTCCTTACAGAGAGCATGTGCTGTCTTTGATCCCACATTTCAAGGAGATTACCTTTGGACATATTCCACGAAGAGAGAATCAGTTGGCAGATGCATTGGCCACCATGGCATCCATGTTTGAGATCAGTTGGGATGATGAAGCTCCCAAGATTACCATTGATAGATTTGAGAAGCCTGCATATTGCAACGAGATTGACACAGAAGGGGCAGAAGAGAAGCCTTGGTTCTATGAAGTAAAAAGATATCTTGAAGCTCAGGAGTTCCCTGAAGGGGCATCTGTCAAAGATAGGAAATTTCTGAGAAGGTTCTCTGCTAAGTTCTTTTTGAGTAATGGCATTTTGTATAAACGCAATCATGATTCAACTTTGCTTCGTTGTGTGGATAAGAAGGAAGCAGTAGAAATTATGGAAGACATGCATGATGGGATCTTTGGCACTCATTCTAGTGGTCATACTATGGCAAAGAAGATATTGAGAGCAGGTTACTATTGGTCTACCATGGAAGCTGATTGCTATCGACACTCCAGAACATGTCACAAATGTCAAATCTACGCTGATAAAGTCCATGTACCTCCATCACCATTGAATGTGTTGACTGCTCCTTGGCCCTTTGCCATGTGGGGCATTGATATGATTGGTGAGATCAAGCCTACTGCTTCTAATGGGCATCGTTTCATCCTGGTTGCTATTGATTACTTCACGAAGTGGGTAGAGGCAGCTTCATTTGCATCTGTTACTAAGAATGTTGTGGCTCGATTCATTAAGAACAATCTCATATGTAGGTATGGCATCCCTGAAAGGATTATCACTGACAATGGCTCTAATCTGAACAACACTATGATTACTGATCTCTGCACGCAGTTCAAGATTAAGCATCATAACTCTTCTCCGTATCGTCCAAAGATGAATTGGGCAGTTGAAGCTGCTAATAAGAACATTAAGAAGATTGTACAGAAGATGACTGTTACTTACAAGGATTGGCATGATATGTTACCGTTTGCTCTTCATGGTTATCGTACTACAATACGTACTTCAACAGGGGCAACCCCATTCTCTTTAGTCTATGGTATGGAAGCAGTTCTACCCATTGAAGTTCAGATTCCCTCCTTAAGAATTATGAAAGATGCAGGCTTGGATGAAGATGAGTGGATTCAGACTCGACTTGACCAGATAAATTTGATTGATGAGAAAAGGTTAGCAGCAGTTTGTCATGGCCAGATGTACCAGAAACGAATGATCAAAGCTTTTAACAAGAAGGTTAAGCCAAAGGTATATCAGGCTGGTGACTTGGTAATCAAACGTATCATATTACCACAGGGTGATCCCAGGGGCAAGTGGACTCCAACCTATGAAGGACCATTTGTAGTCAAGACAGTGTTCTCAGGAGGTGCCATGATACTCACTACAATGGATGGTGAAGACTTCCCACAGCCTGTCAACGCAGACATAGTTAAAAAATACTACGCATAAAAAGAGACCCGCTAGGTTAACAAGCCTAGGCAAAAATAAGGGCATCCCGGCAAACCAAAAGGGTTTGGGCAAAAATTAGGGATATATATAAAAAGATGTACACCCGGCAAGTCGAAAACCTGAAAAGGCAGCTTGGGCAAAAAAGGGTATCCCGGTGGATTGAAAACCTGAAAATGTAGTCCAGGCAAAAGTTAAGGATTAAAGCGTATGACTATGTCTCGTTTGGATCACCCATGAAACTGCAACCAGTTGTACTACTTACTCAAGCTCGAACAGATAAAGCTCAATCCAATCGTTTCCGTCTCAACAGCAGAAGATGAGATACTCGAAGATAATGGCAATAGTAGAATTGAAACTCAATAGGATTATTTCTCACATAGCTGATTCTCTTTGTTTTGTAAAAACTTTATGACAAAATCCTCTTACTAGGGTTTATGTCTCCTTGTACAAACTTACCCGTGAATGGGTCACTTTTTGATATAAATAAATTCCATCTTTTGAATCCAGATTTACTTTTACCCTATTTACATAAGCGAAACGTCCATTGATTGTGTTTGAATGTATGTATGCTTTTGAATATGATTGATGTTTACAAGAAATGCATGTATGCTTAATATGATTGATGTTTACCAGAAATGCATGAAAATGCATTAATAGTATTTACTAAGGACGAACGAGGGAAGGATTTCAACGAAGCTTCGCCAGTTCACCTTTACAAGATAGTTACAAACCCTCAGTAGGACGAATCCATCTTCATAAAGTCCCATCTCCCCTGGAATTTATATCCATCTCTTTTATCCTCATACGGATATACAGAAATTTACTTTCCAATAAGGGTACGACGAACGAAGACGGGAGGTTATATCTGCCCTACTACCAAACAAAGACAAAGGTTATGTATACCTTACTATCCCCAGCATACCGAAGGTTATGTATAATATATTATCAAACAAGACGGGAACGAGTTCCTCATATCCTTCAACAACGAATCGGGATTTATTTTCCCTGGCCAGCAGTTGTTATACGAAGATATCCAGACGCTTCAGGCAGTGTCATATCATACTGTAACACGGTGGGAGAACTGACTTTAGTTATGTTGCGGATAGCAAGAGTCGCCACCGACTTTTATTTTATCCAAAAGGAAAGGGTATAAAAGAACAGGAAAGACCTTAAGAGATATTTTTGGGTCCGGGGGTAGGTTATGTAAAGGGAAGGTGTTAGCACCCTTTACATCCATGGTTATCCATGGGCTCTTAGTTACTTAGCTCACTTTTGAATTGTTTTTGAAAATGTGAAGTGTGTGAATAGAAAATTTTCATATGAGTTAATAATGATCCATGTACGGATGCGTAAAAACTTGTGTTTGAAAATTTGTTTGAAATTTGTTAAGTGTTTGAAAATTTGAAATGAAGTGAGCAAGCAACTAGGAGGTACCTACCCTAAAGTTTAAGTCTTTTCTGTTCTTTATCCTTTAAGTGGTAAGACTATCCCTATTATTAAGGAATAGGTAGTCATTACCTTGGATGTGAGGGACATGTGAGGGACATCTGTTTTTGAAGGCAACTGTGGGGCGTATTAAGCATTTAGGAGGGACTATCATCATTATTCGAAGGGACTTGATCTTTAAAGGCAACCATTAGGGACTTGATGATTTTTTTTTTAAGGGACTTGCTTTATACACCCCACTTGACCTTATGATTAGGCAACATTGAGGGATAACCTTAGAAAGGTGAGATGGCGATTAAAAATCGACTTACGTGTGTGAGTGTTCAATATTATTTATCTTTGATTAAAGTGATCTAAATTTATTTTAAATAGAATACATGTTTTGCACTCCCTAAATTACTAACCATAGCATAAAAATTAAATAAATTACATATTTACAAAATTACACCAAGAAGCAATTACATAATTATAATAAGCAATTAAAAATAAATAGCAAAAATAAATATAGAAGCAAAATATAAATAAATAAGTAAAAATAAATAAATAAGCAATAATAATAAGGGTTAGTAATAATAATAAAAAAAAAATTAAATAGGGTTAGTGAAATAATAATAAGAAAAATAATATCAAATTTAATGGGATTAGTAATAATAATAATAATAAATCACAATATCTATAAATGGGGTTAGTAATAATAATAATAATAAATCACAATATATCTAAATGAGGTTAGTAATAATGATAATAAATATGAAAATAAATAGCATTAATGATAAAATAAATAAGAATATTAGCATAATAATTACAAGATCAAATTTTTATGAACAATTATTATTTAAGATTGCGAAGAAAATATAAACAATTAATTATCATAAAGTCTTAAATGCTATAAAAATTAAGTTAATTATAAACAGATTATAAATTATATTAAATTAACAAGTTTTAATTATTTTTTAAAACATATATTAAAAAAATTATTTACATACATAACTAGATTATAAACAATTATAGAATATTTACATATTATAAAAAAAAAATTAAACATTTTAATTTTTAGATTTTATGTACAAAATTTTAAATTATAAACAATGTAGGTCATATTTACATATTATAAAAATAGGATCAATTATGATTATATTTACAAAATTTAATAAGATAGATACATGAATGAAGATATGATCATACAATTATATTTACAAATTTAAAGATTATAATAAAATTTTATTCACTAATTAAAATATAAACAAGAATTACAATTAGGTTTTTTTTTAGAAAAATATTTTAGGGTTTTGAAAATAATTAGGATTTAATAATTTATAAAATTGCATTAGGGTTTTAAAAAGATATTATGATTAAATTAGAGTTTGCAAAAATAAATTAAATTTTATATACAACAAAATATAAATCTAATTATTATTATATACATGTTTTTAATTTTAAATGTATAATTATAAAAACTAAGTTTAGAATTAGAAAACATTTACATGTTATTTTTTATAAAATTATCTAAAAATACTAAACATGATTATATAACAATATAATTAACAAAACAATGAAATAATAAAAAAAATTGAAACTTACCTGGGGCAGGAATTGAACCCAGGATGCCTTGCTTGACAACACCCATGCCATACCACCAGGGTCCTTAGCTTCTTTCATGCGCGTACCAACCACCAGGCCACTTATCATCCTATGAAATAATATACAAACAACACAATAAATATACAAATCAAAATTCAAAAATCTGAAGCGCGCGAAGATCTTCATCTTCAACCTTGGGTTCGCAGGTTTTCCTGCGAATTTATCTACAACTTTTCCTGCGATTATTCCTACCAATACAACCTGCGAACATCAAACACTATTCAAACAGCACAATTTTATCAAATTAAAAACATCTTTAACTTCCTTGCAACCTGTACAATCCAATTATGTCAACCAAATTCATTTATATTGTGTAAATTGAAGAACCCAAATTTAGAGCTTTAAACCCTAAACATGGTATACTCATGATTCGGCCATAACTCTTCACCAAACTATCCAGACTTCATCTATAGCCAATAACAAACATCAATATATCATTAAAATTCATTATCAATAAGTAAATATGATGATTCGAAAAAAAATATATGAAGCACATGGATGATTCGGTTCATGCATTATGGAGTGTTTTGGATGCGAATAAGTGTTGGTTTCCACTCAATGAGGTCCAAGGATCATGGCTGTGTTCTCAAATTACCTTCAAATGTCCTGGAAGATTGAAACTGAATGTGAGTTTTTGAGAGGTTTTTTTTTTGTTTATGAAACTTACTCTTGGGAGGCAGAAAATTTTTTTGTCTCTTGGTGATTGAGTTGTGTTTAGTACTTATAGGTAAATGAATTTAGGTCATAACATTGAATGGTTGTGTGGAAATTTTGATATGAAAAGATTGAAATTGATCATGTCTTAAAATTCAAATATTTGTGCATGAAGACTTGCTATTTTTGGATCAATCTCATGATTTCCTTCCCTTTCAACTTCAATCAATATTGAAGACCTTCTAGAAACCAAATCTCCATTAAATAATATATTTTCATATTTTATATGATTTTTTATGAATTAAATTAAAATAAATAAAAATAAAATAATAAAAATTCTGATTTTTAATCATTTGGGTCGTGCATGATGATAATGTATGGATTGGATCACAATTTGGCAAGCCCATTTGGAAGAAATTGGTTTTAAACCTCCATTTTCATCATAAACCATCACAAAATTTCCCAACTTTGCAAGGGCACATCTCCCTCAATTTTAATGCTATGAGGGTGTTCTTGGACATTTTGGAAATCTTGAAGAGTCCTCTAAACAACCCCATTGGTTTCATGTCCATATCATTTACCAATCTCAAGTTATGCCCTTTTGAATTTGTTGACTTTTTGTTGACTTTTGAAATGACCTATAATGTCTTAGCTCATACCTTCCAAATGAAGCATTTTTGGGCTTGGCTTGTGAGACACAAAGTTGTAGAGAATTCAATTTCCTTCAAAATGAGCTTTGAGTGGAGACTTGGTGATGAAGTATGTGAAAGTTATGGCTGGTCAAAGTTTAGTTGACTTTTACTAAGGAAACCCTAATTTAGAAACTCCTGATTATTGATGATCTGGAATCTCCTTGATGAATCATGATCAACCCTTGATCAAATGATGAATTTTACTTCATATACTTGATGTTGGCAAAAAATCATGAAGTTTGACTTTGGTTTGACCACAGTTGACCTCAGTTTGACTTTTTAACTGCATTGACTGATTTTGACTTATCTGATCATCTGACTGAGCAAACTTTTGAGAAAAGTCTTGAAACTTGTCATGGGGGTTCTTACACACATATAAGATGTTATGAAGCTCACTTGAAGTCTTGGAAGTCCATTTAGCCTGATTAAAGTCAAAACCCTAGTTTTGGATGCACTGCTTAGGAGGTGCATTGTCTGAGGGAATTGTCAACTCTTCTGACCAATTGTGAATTTTGTGAACCTTGTGAACCATCATAAAATGTCTTGTGAACCTCATGGGAGGTATTGTGAACCTTGTGAACCATCATAAAATGTCTTGTGAACCTCATGGGAGGTATTGTGAACCTTGTGAACCATCATAAAATGTCTTGTGAACCTCATGGGAGGTATTGTGAACCTTGTGAACCTCATAAAGTGACTTGTAGACTTCATGAACCTCATGAAAGGTTTTGTAAGCATTGTGAATCTTGTGAACCTTGTGAACCTTCATAAAGTAACTTGTAGACTTCATGAACCTCATGAAAGGTCTTGAAAGCATTGGGAAACTTGTGAACCTTGTGAACCTTCATAAAGTGACTTGTAGACTTCATGAACCTCATGAAAGGTCTTGTAAACATTGGGAAACTTGTGAACCTTGTGAACCTTCATAAAGTGACTTGTAGACTTCATGAACCTCATGAAAGGTCTTGTAAACATTGGGAAACTTGTGAACCTTGTGAACCTTCTTAGCACACAAAATCTTGTATTGTGAGGGCAAATTTTGGGGTGCAACAGCTGCCCCTGTTCAATTTTCTGAAACCTGAGGGGTTAGATTGGTATATTTGCCAGTCGCGACCTGGAAGGTTGAAGGGGATTGAACACAAAAGCCCAAAAATTTGCACTCACCAGTGCGTAGAGTAATACAGATGGCTAGTTGAATATACTTGAGTGGGCTTAAAGATGCCACTTGGAAGAACTGGAGATGGGCTTAGAGATGCCATCTAAAGAACTGGATATGATGATAGCTTTGTGTTGATACTGGATCTCAGTACTAGGTCTTTGTATAGGCCGTCTCTGAATCATTTATGCAACATGATTTGACTTGTTGAATGGACCAGTAGAAATAAATCTTCGTGGCGATTATCTCTTCTGGAAATATCTTGGACTAGGGAGCGGACCTTTATACAGACCGTTTGCCTACTCTCCAAGGTCAAAAGAACGTCAGGATTTGTTCTTAAGAGTCAAAAGAACGTCAGGATTTGTTCTTCTGAAAAATTCTTGAACAAGGGGTCAAAAGAGCGTCAGGATTTGCTCTTAAGGGTCAAAAGAACGTCAGGATTTGTTCTTCTGAAAAAGTCTTGGACAAGGGGCCAAAAGAGCGTCAGGATTTTCTCTTAAGGCTCAAAAGAACGTCAGGATTTGTTCTTCTGAAAAAGTCTTGAACAAGGGGCCAAAAGAGCGTCAGGATTTGCTCTTAAGGGTCAAAAGAACGTCAGGATTTGTTCTTCTGAAAAAGTCTTGAACAAGGGGCCAAAAGAGCGTCAGGATTTGCTCTTAAGGGTCAAAAGAACGTCAGGATTTGTTCTTCTGAAAAAGTCTTGAACAAGGGGCCAAAAGAGCGTCAGGATTTGCTCTTAAGGGTCAAAAGAACGTCAGGATTTGTTCTTCTGAAAAAATCTTGAACAAGGGGCCAAAAGAGCGTCAGGATTTGCTCTTAAGGGTCAAAAGAACGTCAGGATTTGTTCTTCTGAAAAAGTCTTGGACAATGGGCCAAAAGAGCGTCAGGATTTGCTCTTAAGGGTCAAAAGAACGTCAGGATTTGTTCTTCTGAGGAATGTCTTGAACCAGGGAATGGATCTTTTTACAGACCGTTTGCCTGCTATTCAAGGACATCTTGAGTAGTGTATGGATCACTTCTGATCTGTTGTGAATTGTTGATATAACTTTATCTGCATATAACCTTCCTGCAGGGAGAATGTTAGTTTATGTTATATGTATGCATGCATAGTATGATGCACCTAAGTAAATGTATTATGCATTTATGGATATGTATGTTATGGTATGATATAAATGATGTATGTATGATATGATGCTGCCGGAAGAGTCTGGATGTCTTCGTATAACAACTGCTGGCCAGGGAAAATAAATCCCGATTCGTTGTTGAGGAATATGAGGATCTTGTTCCCGTCTTGTTTGATAATAAGGTATACATAACCTTCCGTATGCTGGGGATAACAAGGTATATATAACCTTCGTCTTCGTTTGATAGTAGGGTAGATATAACCTCCCGTCTTCGTTTGATAGTAGGATAGATATAACCTCCCGTCTTCGTTCGTCGTACTCTTATTGGAAAGTAAATTCCCGAATATCCGTATGAGGATAAAAGAGATGGATATAAATTCCAAGGGAGACATGACTTTATGAAGATGGATTTGTCCTACTGAGAGTTTTGTAACTGTCTTGTAGAGATGAACCGGCGATGCTTCGTTGAAATCCTTCCCTCGTTCGTCCTTAGTAAATACTATTACTGCATTTTCATGCATTTCTGGTAAACATCAATCATATTAAGCACACATGCATTCAAGCCCAACTAATGGACGTTTCGCTTATGTAAAATAGGGTAAAAGTAAATCTGGATTCAGAGGGAAAAGTAAAGCTGAACTTGAGAACAGAAACGTTTCAACTTTGAGAGTGTATAACCAATTGGATTTGGAGCTCCTGAAATTTTTAACTTTCCTGAATACCTTCCCCGAAATCCTCATAGCTGGATCTGAAGACATGATACTGACACCATCTGATACTACTGGCGTAGACAATTAATTTCCATCATGGTTTCAGCTGAGAATCCAATATCAAGGTAATACAACGAGAGGAATGTGTCTTCAAATTGTGATGGACCATATGCGCTCCGGGTATTAGATTTGAAGAGAAAGCATTGCCCCTTGGTTGAGGATGAATTATACCGTGATGGAAGTATCTGAATGTAGTTACCTCAAGAGAAATAAACAGAGTGCTTCACAATAATATGTTTTTGACATCATGAAACTCACATATATGAGGAGAGCTGCCTCTGGCTATTAAGCATTGTTGAATCTGGACCTGATTGCCCTGAATGAATTGAACAGTAACTTGGTATGCCCCCTTGATTAGGAAACAATGACCATGCCCCTGGCATTATGAATTCTGTAATGTTACCCTTGGCACTTTAGATAGATGAGGAGATCTGCCTCTGGCTGTTTAAACATAGTTGAATCTTGTCCTGATTGCCCCAAATGAGTTAGGCAGTATCATGGCCTGCCCCCTTTATTGGGAGATAATGACTATGCCCCTTTGTATACATGGGCTTTCATCCAGGAAGCAACTTTGTTTATCAGAAAAACTTTGATTTATTGAACATTCATCCTGTAAGTTTCTCTGTTTATCATACACTCAGGTATATGCAAACAAATATACGCAAAAATGCAATGCTTATGTCTGTCTTGAAGTTTTTGAAAAAGAGTTATTTTAGAAAAAACAATTTTTATGAAAACTGTGATATTAACTCAAGTTTTATAATAAGCCCTAAAGGAGTCAGGATACCTTTTTGTAGCAGTACGCTTTCAAACTAACCATGCTTCAGTTAGGACTTTTAAAGGGTTATAACGTGGCCTGGTTCATGGTTTAAGAAACAAAGGATAAAGGCTCAAATTTTATTTGTACCCAACCCATTCTCCATGATGTTCTTCAGTCCTATACTCAGTTAACTTATGCATTGAGGCTCAAATGAGTTTGGAATTGTAACACTGACATTTGTGATGGTTCAGAAACTCTAAATTTATTTGAACATTCAGTCATCTTTCTTTGTTGAGGATTCATAGTGACCTCTTTTTTTCTTTTGACTTTGTTATCCCTTCTTTTTGCCTGAACTGTTTATTTCAAAGTTACAGTCAGCGGGATGTCTTAATTTTTTTACTAAGTCTCCTTCATAGGTTTTGACTTAGTGGATTTTTCTTTTTGCTGGATATTGACTGTCAGGTTTCATGATTATAGAGAACCATCATTAGTTGTGTACAACACAAATAATTGGCATATTTGAGTTAACCGAGTAACTACCCTGCCCCAGGTTATGAATAAAGGTTTTGATTTGTGCGAGAATAAAAGCTCCTACTTCATAGGCTCAAAAGGGTTGACTAGGGATTAACTTCCTTATATCTCCACTGTTTAGGAATTGAAACAATGCCTGTACATCGTCAGCATAGTCTGTTCAAAAGCATACTGCCTAATATTATGGTATTGTTTTCGTCATCCTCCCTCTACAGGCTTATAGCTTTATCAGGAGTTAAATATCACAAGATAGAAATAAGAAGCATAATTCAAAATATAGTGGAACGAATGGATTAATTCAAGACAAACATATGCAATGCATTAATGAAAACAAAAGTTTAACATAATAATAAGTGTTCAAACAAATAAAAGAAATTACAAATGAAAATTCAAATGTTCTCAAAGTCTCTTCCTCTAAACTTGTCACTCCAGTTATCTGGAATCTTTGATGCTTGATGGACGATAGAAGAACTCAACCTGGCCTTCTGGCGTAACCTCGAGTATTCCTTCGTCAATTAGGTCTTGAATCTTATTCTTCAATGCCCAACAGTTATTTGTGTCGTGTCCGGGACTGTCGGAGTGGTACATACAGCTTGCTTTGGGATTATAGCGAGGAGAAGAGGTATTAGGATTTTTAGGAGAATTTTCCAAGGAAATTAGTTTCATCTCCAACAGGCATTGCAAAACTTGTGACATTTTTGTGCTGAACCGGATGAATTGTCTTCTACATTCCTTGTATCGAAGTGGATTATCCTTACAAGGTCTTCTTTCTTCAATTGAAGGATGATCAGGAGTAGCCTGTCTCTTTCCTTCTTTTATCATTATCTTCCTTTCAACCAAGTCGGCTTGTTTCAATGGAGGTTGACTGATGATTAGATTCCTAACTCCGTTATGTCGAAGCTTATTGACAAAGCTTCTCAACTCTTCTTGCCCCTGGGCCAAACTCTGGATAAGAGCCATTTGGCCATTCATCTGGATCCTCATCTCTGCCATCTCAGTTTGTAGTTGTTTCAGCTGATCATCCTTGTTGTCCTCAGGATTCTTCTTCTTCATGTCCTCAGAGAGGAGTGCGTTCAACTCTTCTTGCCCCTTGGACAAATTCAGAATCACTTCTTGAAATTGGGCATTCTGAGCTTGAAGATCTTTGACAAATTGTTCGAGAGCCATTGCTGAAATAAACAGCGAGAAGATAAGAAACCTGTGCACAAGAAACCTGTGATGCAATGATACGGTATGCATATGCAATGTTTTCAAGGACCGCAAGATTTAAATTTGCTTAAACAAACACGAAAGTAAACTTTTATTAGTAATAAATTTGTTTGCCCCTTGGGCTTACAATAAGAATGAAATGAAATAAATACAAAAGATGGGGTTTTAAGTCTCCCATGGACGTTTCCTCTTTGTGTTGAGGTATGAGTTGAGGTTCCGTTCCTCGTGAAGTTGCTTTGTTAGTTCCAGGATTCTTTCTTGGCTTGCTTTGTAATGAGCCTCGAAAGTATCCCTTTGCTCCTTCAGTTGGATCCATGATCTCTGCAAGTCTTCCATATCAGTAGGCATGTCTGGGTGAAGGATGGTATAAGCTGTGTCTCCTTCAGCAACAGGTTCCATGGTAACTGGTAGGACGGCAGGATATGGCATCATGAGAGTCTGAGCACGAGATCGTACCCATCTGAGATAAGCTTCCATAGGAATAGTGTACTTAGGCTCCAGTGTCTTGCTGTCAACCCTGTTTACCTTTCCCCAAGCTCGTATGAATCTCTGACGGTAACCTTGAAGATCGTTGTCGTAATCGAACACAATGCCCTGAATCAACATGTCATGTGGACCATCGCTCCGAGCGTAACCAAACTGTCGTAAAGCTAGAGAGGGGTTGTAGGTGATGCCCCCTCTTATGCCTAGAAGTGGCACATTAGGAAACTCCCCACAACGGTCAGTAATGGTGACATTCTCCATAGATCTGGAGCACCAATGGATGTCTGAGTGAGAAAGTGACATGATCCTCTTGGACCATCTGAACCCTTGCTCATTCTTCATTACTGAGCGAGGAAGGTGAGAAATAAACCACCTGGATAGTAAAGGTATGAAGCACATCAAAGTTCCTCTTGCCCTTGTAGTACGGGTATGAAGAGAATGTAGGATATCTCCAAGCAATGTAGGTACTGGATTGTGACTCAGGAATATGTTGATGGCATGAACGTCTATGAACTGATCTGGATTGGGGAACAATACTAAGCCATAAATCAGCAAGGCTAAGATCTCCTCAAAAGCATCATAGCTCATGGCCTTCAAGAACACTTGAGCTTTATCCATTAACACCTTAGCAAGAATACCTTTAACTCCGCTTCTCGTTTCTAGAACAATGTCAGATTTTTTCAGATGTAGAGCTGCAGCAATAACCTCTGGTTTAAGCTCTTTCTCCAGGCCTGTGAAGGGTCTTTGATCAAGAACAGGTATGCCCAGAAGTTTAGAGAACTCTTCCATGGTTTGAACCAGTTGGTAGTCAGGGAATGTAAAGCAATGGTGCTTAGGGTCAAAGAACTGGAACAGAACACTCATCATGTCTTCATTGAACCCTGAAGTGACTAGATCCAATAGGTGACCATGTCTCTTGATGAACTGGGAATGATCAGACACTTGAGCAACCAACTCTTTAAGCTTAGCAGGTATGCCCACAAAGTTGATCCTGATGGTGTTTCTACGAGCAGAAGCCATGACCTGCAACAAAGAACAAAGATAAATCCCTTGGTCCTTGAAATGGTTAGGGAAAATGCTATGCTTATGATGCATGATGATGTCATGATGTTATGCTCAATCACAAACATGTGGCACACACAAGCAAGTCACACAATAGCCCTAGGTTTAAAGGCTTGCATGAGGTTCAAAGGTAAGTACCCTCCCCTGAAGTTAGTTGGTTCATCCTGTCCTACAAAAGTAACCAGGTTCTAAGGGATCTCAATATCATTGATCCTTCACAAGGGTGGTTGTTCAGAAGGCAACTTACTTGCCAACCAAAACCCTCCAAGTTTAGAATCTCAATGAGCGTAGTATCGAGTGTCAACCAACTTCAGTCTGCACCAAAGCCGGTTACCTCACTACTTTCTAAAGGCCAAGATGGGATGACTAGGGTTCTAAAAGTTAGTTAGTGCATTGACAACATATGGCAGCCTCATATTATCCTCAACTTGACTTAAGGAACATAAGCACCAACCAAGAATTCACACTAACTATGGCCACCAGATCAACCGTATCGGTATACGCCGTACAATTTCCTTGGTCTATTGCCATTTACCTAAGGTACACTAGATCCGGGTTAGGATCTTTCACACATAAGAGCACCCAACAGATAAGTATAAAGCAAACAAGGCAAACAATTTTAGTGATCTAATTCCTAAGGGTACCCCTCTTTAATTTATATCCCCAGCAGAGTCGCCAGTTCTGTAACACGGTGGGAGAACTGACTTTAGTTATGTTGCGGATAGCAAGAGTCGCCACCGACTTTTATTTTATCCAAAAGGAAAGGGTATAAAAGAACAGGAAAGACCTTAAGAGATATTTTTGGGTCCGGGGGTAGGTTATGTAAAGGGAAGGTGTTAGCACCCTTTACATCCATGGTTATCCATGGGCTCTTAGTTACTTAGCTCACTTTTGAATTGTTTTTGAAAATGTGAAGTGTGTGAATAGAAAATTTTCATATGAGTTAATAATGATCCATGTACGGATGCGTAAAAACTTGTGTTTGAAAATTTGTTTGAAATTTGTTAAGTGTTTGAAAATTTGAAATGAAGTGAGCAAGCAACTAGGAGGTACCTACCCTAAAGTTTAAGTCTTTTCTGTTCTTTATCCTTTAAGTGGTAAGACTATCCCTATTATTAAGGAATAGGTAGTCATTACCTTGGATGTGAGGGACATGTGAGGGACATCTGTTTTTGAAGGCAACTGTGGGGCGTATTAAGCATTTAGGAGGGACTATCATCATTATTCGAAGGGACTTGATCTTTAAAGGCAACCATTAGGGACTTGATGATTTTTTTTTTAAGGGACTTGCTTTATACACCCCACTTGACCTTATGATTAGGCAACATTGAGGGATAACCTTAGAAAGGTGAGATGGCGATTAAAAATCGACTTACGTGTGTGAGTGTTCAATATTATTTATCTTTGATTAAAGTGATCTAAATTTATTTTAAATAGAATACATGTTTTGCACTCCCTAAATTACTAACCATAGCATAAAAATTAAATAAATTACATATTTACAAAATTACACCAAGAAGCAATTACATAATTATAATAAGCAATTAAAAATAAATAGCAAAAATAAATATAGAAGCAAAATATAAATAAATAAGTAAAAATAAATAAATAAGCAATAATAATAAGGGTTAGTAATAATAAAAAAATAAAAATTAAATAGGGTTAGTGAAATAATAATAAGAAAAATAATATCAAATTTAATGGGATTAGTAATAATAATAATAATAAATCACAATATCTATAAATGGGGTTAGTAATAATAATAATAATAAATCACAATATATCTAAATGAGGTTAGTAATAATGATAATAAATATGAAAATAAATAGCATTAATGATAAAATAAATAAGAATATTAGCATAATAATTACAAGATCAAATTTTTATGAACAATTATTATTTAAGATTGCGAAGAAAATATAAACAATTAATTATCATAAAGTCTTAAATGCTATAAAAATTAAGTTAATTATAAACAGATTATAAATTATATTAAATTAACAAGTTTTAATTATTTTTTAAAACATATATTAAAAAAATTATTTACATACATAACTAGATTATAAACAATTATAGAATATTTACATATTATAAAAAAAAAAATTAAACATTTTAATTTTTAGATTTTATATACAAAATTTTAAATTATAAACAATGTAGGTCATATTTACATATTATAAAAATAGGATCAATTATGATTATATTTACAAAATTTAATAAGATAGATACATGAATGAAGATATGATCATACAATTATATTTACAAATTTAAAGATTATAATAAAATATTATTCACTAATTAAAATATAAACAAGAATTACAATTAGGTTTTTTTTTAGAAAAATATTTTAGGGTTTTGAAAATAATTAGGATTTAATAATTTATAAAATTGCATTAGGGTTTTAAAAAGATTTTATGATTAAATTAGAGTTTGCAAAAATAAATTAAATTTTATATACAACAAAATATAAATCTAATTATTATTATATACATGTTTTTAATTTTAAATGTATAATTATAAAAACTAAGTTTAGAATTAGAAAACATTTACATGTTATTTTTTATAAAATTATCTAAAAATACTAAACATGATTATATAACAATATAATTAACAAAACAATGAAATAATAAAAAAAATTGAAACTTACCTGGGGCAGGGATTGAACCCAGGATGCCTTGCTTGACAACACCCATGCCATACCACCAGGGTCCTTAGCTTCTTTCATGCGCGTACCAACCACCAGGCCACTTATCATCCTATGAAATAATATACAAACAACACAATAAATATACAAATCAAAATTCAAAAATCTGAAGCGCGCGAAGATCTTCATCTTCAACCTTGGGTTCGCAGGTTTTCCTGCGAATTTATCTACAACTTTTCCTGCGATTATTCCTACCAATACAACCTGCGAACATCAAACACTATTCAAACAGCACAATTTTATCAAATTAAAAACATCTTTAACTTCCTTGCAACCTGTACAATCCAATTATGTCAACCAAATTCATTTATATTGTGTAAATTGAAGAACCCAAATTTAGAGCTTTAAACCCTAAACATGGTATACTCATGATTCGGCCATAACTCTTCACCAAACTATCCAGACTTCATCTATAGCCAATAACAAACATCAATATATCATTAAAATTCATTATCAATAAGTAAATATGATGATTCGAAAAAAAATATATGAAGCACATGGATGATTCGGTTCATGCATTATGGAGTGTTTTGGATGCGAATAAGTGTTGGTTTCCACTCAATGAGGTCCAAGGATCATGGATGTGTTCTCAAATTACCTTCAAATGTCCTGGAAGATTGAAACCGAATGTGAGTTTTTGAGAGGTTTTTTTTTGGTTTATGAAACTTACTCTTGGGAGGCAGAAAATTTGTTTGTCTCTTGGTGATTGAGTTGTGTTTAGTACTTATAGGTAAATGAATTTAGGTCATAACATTGAATGGTTGTGTGGAAATTTTGATATGAAAAGATTGAAATTGATCATGTCTTAAAATTCAAATATTTGTGCATGAAGACTTGCTATTTTTGGATCAATCTCATGATTTCCTTCCCTTTCAACTTCAATCAATATTGAAGACCTTCTAGAAACCAAATCTCCATTAAATAATATATTTTCATATTTTATATGATTTTTTATGAATTAAATCAAAATAAATAAAAATAAAATAATAAAAATTCTGATTTTTAATCATTTGGGTCGTGCATGATGATAATGTATGGATTGGATCACAATTTGGCAAGCCCATTTGGAAGAAATTGGTTTTAAACCTCCATTTTCATCATAAACCATCACAAAATTTCCCAACTTTGCAAGGGCACATCTCCCTCAATTTTAATGCTATGAGGGTGTTCTTGGACATTTTGGAAAGCTTGAAGAGTCCTCTAAACAACCCCATTGGTTTCATGTCAATATCTTTTACCAATATCAAGTTATGACCTTTTGAATTTGTTGACTTTTTGTTGACTTTTGAAATGACCTATAATGTCTTAGCTCATACCTTCCAAATGAAGCATTTTTGGGCTTGGCTTGTGAGACACAAAGTTGTAGAGAATTCAATTTCCTTCAAAATGAGCTTTTAGTGGAGACTTGGTGATGAAGTATGTGAAAGTTATGGCTGGTCAAAGTTCAGTTGACTTTTACTGAGGAAACCCTAATTTAGAAACTCCTGATTATTGATGATCTGGAATCTCCTTGATGAATCATGATCAACCCTTGATCAAATGATGAATTTTACTTCATATAATTGATGTTGGCAAAAAATCATGAAGTTTGACTTTGGTTTGACCACAGTTGACCTCAGTTTGACTTTTTAACTGCATTGACTGATTTTGACTTATCTGATCATCTGACTGAGCAAACTTTTGAGAAAAGTCTTGAAACTTGTCATGGGGGTTCTTACACACATATAATATGTTATGAAGCTCACTTGAAGTCTTGGAAGTCCATTTAGCCTGATTAAAGTCAAAACCCTAGTTTTGGATGCACTGCTTAGGAGGTGCATTGTCTGAGGGAATTGTCAACTCTTCTGACCAATTGTGAATTTTGTGAACCTTGTGAACCATCATAAAATGTCTTGTGAACCTCATGGGAGGTATTGTGAACCTTGTGAACCATCATAAAATGTCTTGTGAACCTCATGGGAGGTATTGTGAACCCTGTGAACCATCATAAAATGTCTTGTGAACCTCATGGGAGGTATTGTGAACCTTGTGAACCTCATAAAGTGACTTGTAGACTTCATGAACCTCATGAAAGGTTTTGTAAGCATTGTGAATCTTGTGAACCTTGTGAACCTTCATAAAGTAACTTGTAGACTTCATGAACCTCATGAAAGGTCTTGAAAGCATTGGGAAACTTGTGAACCTTGTGAACCTTCATAAAGTGACTTGTAGACTTCATGAACCTCATGAAAGGTCTTGTAAACATTGGGAAACTTGTGAACCTTGTGAACCTTCATAAAGTGACTTGTAGACTTCATGAACCTCATGAAAGGTCTTGTAAACATTGGGAAACTTGTGAACCTTGTGAACCTTCTTAGCACACAAAATCTTGTATTGTAAGGGCAAATTTTGGGGTGCAACACATACATACATCATTTACATCATACCATAACATACATATCCATAGATACATAATACAGTGCATCATATCATACATGCATGAATAATGCATACACTAATGCTATTATACAGAATGCTACCTTGTTTTCAGGTTAAATATCCAGTAAACAGACTTATGATTATCAGGATTGCTTTATCCTCCTGAAAGCATATCATCCATCAGGACTGCTCCATCCTCCTGAAAAACTTCTACTACATCAGGACTGCTTCATCCTCCTGAAAGCTTATTATCTCTTCAGGACTGCTTCATCCTCCTGAAAGCTTATTATTACCTCAGGATTGCTTCATCCTCCTGACAGCTTATTATTACATCAGGACTGCTTTATCCTCCTGAAAACTTCTAGTACATCATGATTGCTTCATCCTCCTGAAAGCATATTATCAATATCTCAGGATTGCTTTATCCTCCTGAAAGCTATCATTATACCTTCATATTTTGGACTGCTTTATCCTCCAAGAAATGTATCTAAGAACTTTTCTCCAAGTGGCATCTTTAAGCCCACTCAATCATATTCAACTAGCCATCTGTATCACTTTATGCACTGGTGAGTGCAAATTTTTGGGCTTTTGTGTTCAATCCCCTTCAACCTTCCAGGTCATGACTGGCAAATATACCAATCTAACCCCTCAGGTTTCAGAAAATTGAACAGGGGCAGCTGTTGCACCCCAAAATTTGCCCTCACAATACAAGACTTTGTGTTCTAAGAAGGTTCACAAGATTCACAATGCTTTCAAGACCTTTCATGAGGTTCATGAAGTCTACAAGTCACTTTATGAAGGTTCACAAGGTTCACAAGCTTCCCAATGCTTTCAATACCTTTCATGAGGTTCATGAAGTCTACAAGTCACTTTATGAAGGTTCACAAGGTTCACAAGCTTCCCAATGCTTTCAATACCTTTCATGAGGTTCATGAAGTCTAAAAGTCACTTTATGAAGGTTCACAAGGTTCACAAGCTTCCCAATGCTTTCAATACCTTTCATGAGGTTCATGAAGTCTACAAGTCACTTCATGAAGGTTCACAAGGTTCACAAGTTTCACAATGTTTACAAGACCTTTCATTAGGTTCATGAAGTCTACAAGTCACTTCATGAAGGTTCACAAGGTTCACAAGATTCACAATGCTTACAAAACCTTTCCTGAGGTTCATGAAGTCTACAAGTCACTTTATGAGGTTCACAAGGTTCACAATACCTCTCATGAGTATCACAAGACATTTTATGATGGTTCACAAGGTTCACAAAGTTCACAATTGGTCAGAAGAGTTGACAATTCCCTCAGACAATGCACCTCCTAAGCAGTGCATCCAAAACTAGGGTTTTGACTTTAATCAGGCTAAATGAACTTCCAAGGCTTAAAGTGAGATTCATAACATCTTATATGTGTGTAAGAACCCCCATGACAAGTTTCAAGACTTTTCTCAAAAGTTTGCTCAGTCAGATGATCAGATAAGTCAAAATCAGTCGAAGCAATGTTCACAAGGTTCACAAGATATCTCATTAGGTTCACAAGGTTCACAAAGTTCACAATTGGTTGACAAGTTTGACAATTCCCTCAGACAATGCATCCTCCTAAGCAATGCATCCTACACTAGGGTTTTGACTTTTATCAGGCTTAATGGACTTCCAAGACTTAAATTGAGCTTCATAATATTTTATATGTGTTCAATAATCCCCATGTCAAGTTTCAGAACTTTTTCAAAAGATTTGCTCAGTCAGATGATCAGATAGGTTAAAATCAGTCAAAGTAGTTAAAAAGTCAAACCGAGGTCAACTGTGGTCAAACCAAAGTCAAACTTCATGATTTTTTGCCAACATCAAGTATATGAAGTAAAATTCATCATTTGATCAAGGGTTGATCATGATTCATCAAGGAGATTTCAGATCATCAAGAATCAGGAGTTTCTAAATTAGGGTTTCCTCAGTAAAAGTCAACTGAACTTTGACCAGCCATACCTTTCACATACTTCATCACCAAGTCTCCACTCAAAGCTCATTTTGAAGGAAATTGAATTCTCTACAACTTTGTGTCTCACAAGCCAAGCCCAAAAATGCTTCATTTGGAAGGTATGAGCTAAGACATTATAGGTCCTTTTGAAAGTCAACAAAAAGTCAACAACTTCAAAAGGGCATAACTTGAGATTGGTAAATGATATGGACATGAAACCAGTGGGGTTGGTTAGAGGACTCATCAAGCTTTCCAAAATGTCCAAGAACACCCTCATAGCATTAAAATTGAAGGATATGTGCCCTTGCAAAGTTGGGAAATTTTGGGTTGGTTTATGATGAAAATGGAGGTCTAAAACCAATTTCTTTCTAATGGGCTTGCCAAATAATGACCCAATCCACTTCAAAACATCTTGCACGAAATTAAATTAATTTATTCATTATTTTATTTATTTTATTTTTATTTATTATGATTTTTATATTAAAAAGTCATTTTAAATTCAAATAAAATATCAAATAATGAAAATTAATTTTAATTTTGCTTCTAGAAAGTCTTAAATCACATTTAAGCTTGATTGATACAAAAGTTATGAAAATCCTCCCAAAATAGCAAGGGTTTATGCATGAATATTTGATTTTTAAGGCATGATCATTTTGAATCTTTTCATATCAAATTCTCCACACAATGACTTGATTTTTCTGACCTAATTCATTCTCCTATAAGTACTAAACACAACCCTAACAAGAGGGACGAATTTGGACTGCCCCAAGTGTAAGTTTGCATCTCACAAAAAAAACCTCTCAAAACTCACATTCGGATTCATTGATACAAGGTGTTTGAAGGTAAAATAAGAACATAGCAATGTTCCTTGGACCTTCTTGAAGCAAAACCAATACTCATATGCATCAAAACCATGCCATAATGCATAAACCGAACCTTGCTTGTTCTTGAATATCAAATTTTCGATTTCATTAATTCACTGCATTATATTGAATTTTGTTTGGCTAATCATGTTTGTAATATGGTGTAGAATGTTTCTGGACAAAAAAATTGGAGCTTCGTGACCTAAATCGCCATTGTTAGGGTTTCACCTTTGAATTTAGGGTTTTACGATTTACTGAATTTAAATGAATTTGAATGACATAATGTGATTGTATGGAATGTGAGGATCATGTTTCATTGATCAATTTATAGAAATTGTACTGTCTTGCCATTATTTGAAATTCGCAGGTTTGTGTCCACAGGAAAATTCGCAGGTATTTCCCTAGGTAATTTCGCAGGAAAACCTGCGAATTCAATGAAGAAGATGAAGTTGGTTTGCGCGCGTCCTGGAAATTCAAATTTTGTTTTAAATATTTTATGTTTTGTTGTTGGTTTATTATCACAAGCCAACGCTTGTCCCAGTGGTAAGGCTAGCGTGCGTATTGTCAAAGGAGCTGTGTTTGAATCCTGGCTGTGACAAAGTTTTTGAACTTTTCCCTTTTATTTACTAAATATAATATATTATCAAATGTTGTTGGTTTAATATCAGGTTCGCTCATCTAGCTTGGTTGGTAGTATGCCTGTGCATTTGCTTGAGAGGTCCTGGGGTCGATTCTCCCCCAGGCCTTTTGGCTTCTTATTATTTTTCCTGATTTTTCCAGACAAAGAACAAAACTAATTGAAACCCTTTTCTCATTGCCTGCGCGTGTGGTGGCTTGGTGGTGGGTTTTGCTGCTGGTAAACATGGTGACCTGGGTTCAAACTCCAGCCAGGTAAGTTTCTCTCTTTTTGTGTTTTTTTTTCTATTTTCTATTTGTTTAATCAATTTTGTTTAATTATTAAAAATCATATATATAAATATAGTTAAATAATGTTGTATATATATTCAATGTTCTTCAAATTCTAAAATTCTTTTTTTCTTAATTCAAAATTTTTTTTTTTATTATGTATTTAAATTATAATATATATATATTTACTAAAATAATTTTGTATATTAGATTATAAACTCTAAAATATTTTTCTAAATAAAACCTAATATTTTACAAACCCTAATTTATTTTTCTCTAAACAATTATTAAAAACCTAATTTTATTTTATAAATTTTGTAAATATAATTATTATGTATATATATTTTAGTTAATATGATTAAATTCTAATTAATCCCATTTTAATAATATTATATCATTGTTTATAATTAATTATATATGTAAATAGTTTCTAAAATTGCAAATTTAATAATATGTTCATAATTTATTTAATTTGTTTATAATTTTAAATTTTATGATTAATTAATATAATTGTTCTTATTTTTCTATTAACTATTAAAAAAAATTTTGTTTATTATTATTGCTAATCATGATTATTACTAATCCATTTATTTATAAATTATGCTTATTATTATTATTTCACTAACCTTATTTATTTTAATTATTATTATTACTAACCCCTATTATAATTATTATTGCTTATTTATTTATTCCTATTTATTATTTATATTTTGATTTATTTATTCTTGCTATTTATTTTTTAATTGCTTATTATTATTATGTAAATGCTCCTTGGTGTAATTTTTTTGTAATATTTAATTATTTATTTTTTATACCATGGTTAGTAAAATAGGGAGTGTAAACATGTATTATATTTAAAAATTGAATTTAGATCATTTGAATTATAAGATAAATACAAAATTAAACACTCACACACGTAAGTCGATCTTTGATCGCCATCTCACTTTCTAGGGTTACCTCTCAATGTTGCCTATTCAAAAAGGTCAAGTGGGGTGTATAAAGCAAAGTCCCTTAAAAGAAAAGTCATCAAGTCCCTTAATGGTTGCCTTTCAATATGATCTAGTCCCTTTCGAATAATGATGACAGTCCCTCCTAAATGCTTAATACACCCCACAGTTGCCTTCATTAAACAGATGTCCCTCATATGTCCCTTACATCCAAGGTAATGACTACCTATTCCTTAATAATAGGGATAGTCTTACCATTTAAAGGATAAAGAACAGAAAGACTTAAACTTTAGGGTAGGTTCCTCATAGTTACTTGCTCACTATTTCAAAACAAATTTCAAACATTTCACAATTTCAAACAATTTTCAAAGTACAAGTTTTTTACGCATCCGTACATGGATCATTATCAAACTCTTATGAAAATTTCTATTCACACACTTCACCTTTTCAAAAACAATTCAAAGTGAGCTAAGTAACTAAGAGCCCATGGATAACCATGGATGTAAAGGGTGCTAACACCTTCCCTTTACATAACCTACCCCCCGGACCCAAAAATCTTTTCAAAGGTCTTTCCTGTTCTTTTATGCCTTTCCTTTGGATAAAATAAAAGTCGGTGGCGACTCTTGCTATCCGCAACATAACTAAAGTCAGTTCTCCCACCGTGTTACAATTGGTGTCGGGAGAACTTTGAAGTCCAGAAATCTCACTTTGTGTTTCATCGGACCGTATCAGATTTCGCAAAGAGTCGGAGAGATGGTATATCGGATTGTATTACCACCGTCACTTGTAAATTTTCATGATGTGTTTCATGTGTCACGGTTGAGGAAGTATATTTCAAATCCATCACATGTGATTCAGATGGATGATGTTCGAGTAAGAGATAACTTGACTGTGTTTTCCAGTACAGATAGATGGTAGAGAGATGAAGAGATTAAGAGGTAAAGAGATTGCCTTGGTGAAGGTTTTGTGGGGTGGACCAGCTGGTGATAGTTGGACTTGGGAGCGAGAGGATCAGATGAGGAATCGTATCCCATGTTGTTTGCTTCATATACATTTTCGAGGACGGAAATTCTTAAGTGGGGGAGAGTTGTAACATCCCAAAGTCGATTTTAATTTAATTGATGTGTTTCTTGTGAATTTTTGATGATTTATGATGTTATCTGATGTTTTGTGGAGTTTTTGAGGGTGACTTAATATTTTAATAATATTAGGATATTAAGTATAGTGGGTTTATTTGATTAATTGGAGTTAATAAAATAAAATAAAATAAAAAAGAATTAGAGAACAAGGGGTAATGTGGTCATTTTGTAGAGGGTTAGTTAGGGTATTATGAGAAAAGACTAAAGAGGTCTTAGGGGCAAGAGTGACAAAAATATTATAGTGGTTTTGTGTACGATCAATTGGAAACAATCAAACTTTTGGGAGAATGGAGAAGAGCTCTAAAGAGTGGAGGCTAGGACTTGAAGGTTTGGGAGATTCTTCGAGGAGTTATTGAAAGGGATTACGAAACCTAAGGTATGGGGAGTAATTTCTATTCGGTATTGTAATGTAGAGATAGGAATTAAGGTTTTAAGGGAAAGTCTTGGAGTTTTGGGGTTTGTTGATGAATGTGTCATATGATGTAGATTTATGATGAAATTGATAGTAGATATTGATGTTAATTGATGTAAATGATGATTTCATGATAAATGAAGGTTAGCGTAATGATTTTATGGGTTATTGCTTCTGAATAAGGGGATTTTTTAGGGTTTTATCGCAGATGGAGCGATTTTGAGATCACAGAAAATCTGCAGAAATCGCGAAGCTTGCATAGCGAGCACAAACTGGAAGCTAGGCACTTAGCGAAAAGCTCACTTAGCGAGCACAAACCGGAAGCTAGGCACTTAGCAAGAAGGGTGGCTCGCTTAGCGAGACCTGGAATTTTTTAAAAATGATTTTTATTCAGGAAAAATGTTTTCTCTATGTGGTTTATGTCGTAAGCTGCTATTATGTTTTAGAGTTGTTGTATGATGTGTTTTTAGAGGCTATATGAGTAGGATTATTCATTAGATGATGTATGATGATTTAAATGATTTGTTTTGAGTTATGAAGTATGATTACATGATGTAGATGTATGATGTTAGATAAGTATGTAGTATGATGTTAAACTAGTATGTAACTTGATGACTAACTATGAGTGCAGATGCAATGATTATAATGGTTTGAGGATGATGTGTGTAAATTGCGTCTTACATTCATGGCATGATTTATTAGGGGACTTTTGGTCCATTGGTAGCTTCAATCCCATTGTGCGGATTGAAGTAATATGATGTTCTTATGTGCTCCCTTAGGGGAGGTTTGATGGTCCAGTGTCCATTCATGAGGATGTTTCGGTACCACGTGCATTAATAAGAAGGTGCATTTCATTCTAAATGGCATAGCTTGATATGCATTGAGTTTGTGTATTGATATGATGTCTGCGATGTTGTATACTGATATGGTGTCTTCGATGTTGTGTATGAATGAGTTGTTGATGATGGTTTTGTTGTCGTTGCTTATGTTATTAAATTCTCATTTCTATATTACTTTATTGAATATGAATTTACTCAACTTGTTTGCCTTCTTATGATGGTCTATTATGCCATCATGCAGATAATTAAGGTTAGCTCGATGTGTGTTAGCTCAGAGTTAGTGATTTTATTGTGTTAGTTAGAAGTGGAGTCTTGCTCTGTGTCCAGTAACATTCGGGATAGGGTTTCGGTTGAGTTGTTTCGTTGAAGTTGATTTAAGAAATTGTTTCTTTTGATTACTTATGATTTAATGAGGTTTTGGAATTAAATTATGAAGTTTCTTTTATTAAAGATGAGAAAAGATGTTTGTTTTCCACTGCGAAATTTTTGAACGATGTTTATGATTCATTATTATGTTTACAACCCATGTTATGGGACAAGACTTTATATGAGGATTTATGAGCAAATGAATAAATGTGATACCCTTGTTAAGAGGAAACTCTGATAATTGATTAAAAATGTATGTTAATTGTGATGAGGTAGAAAGGGTGACAATTATAATGAAAAGCTCTTGTGAATCAAGGGAACCGGACTACTCTCAATTAACGGAGGAACCAAGATATATTTGTGTCTTCTGCTAATTATTTTCTTTACTTCTGTTATGTATCTGCTGCTAAAGAATTAGACAGAATCTGAACATTAGTTCTGATTGTGCATCTCTAACTAGAAGTGAACTTAAAGAAAAGTGAAACACAATTTAACCTCTCCTTCTTGTGTAATTTTCACATATTTAGTTTCTTGATATAGGTAGGAAATTATGCTCTAATGTGCTCAAATTTTTCACATTCATGACATTGAGTGCCTTTACTTTGATTGGACCTCTCTTTTGTTCTTACTTTTCTTTGAGAATCATAGTTCTTGTTGATGTTAGATACGGTTTTCTTGACATTAGGTCTTGTTGAATTGTCTTCCAAGAAGAACAATAGCATTAGACAATCATTCATCAGTATCCAGGTCACATTATTTCTCTTCATCTTCAGCGTTGGAGACAAAAGTTATGCTATTGTTCTTATTTTTCATATCTGTCAGTAATAGTCAATTCTAAAGTTTGAAGTGACCCAACAAGTTCGTATACTCTCATGTTGTTGATGTTTTGGGCTTCTTAAATGGTTGTTACCTTCATGTCAAGTATCTTAGATATAGACCTAAGGATCTTCCTAACCATATTTTCTTCTAAGATCTTCTCTCCCAAAGCTTTATAAGAGTTTTTCATTTCAAGGATACTCATGTGAATGTCATGAATGCTTTCATCATGTTTCATGTTTAAACCTTCAAATCTGGAAGTGAGTAGCTGAAGTCTAGATATATTCACCTTAAATTTTCCTTCATGAGTGGTTTTGAGAATTTCCCTAGAATTTGTTTGCCATTGTACAAGTGTTTATTAATTTGAACAGTGCATTCAAAGCTTTGGAGTTTCCAAGAGCAGTTTTATCTTCTTTAGATTAATGCTCTTCTGGTTTCAAAGTCTCATTCACATATTCATCCTTGATGATAACTTTCCATGTTTTGCTATCCATAGATTTCAGGAAAGCCATAATATGTGCCTTCAAATAGTCATAGTTGTTGCCATCTAGAATGGAGGGTTTGTTAACATTTCCTCTTCCTTCCTTGCTCTGATACCAATTGAAATTATGGTAATCAGACACCAGATGTTGAGTAAGATGTCACGACATTAGGACCAGGACAGTAATTAACACAAACAATTATGCAGTCAAAGTAAATAGCTGAAAGTAAATAACACAATCAATTGTTAACCCAATTCAGTGCAACATCATATACATATGGGGGATACCAAGCCAGTAAGGAAATCCATTATAATAGTATTAGTTTGAAGCCCAAGTCAACAACCTGTGGTTTACAATCTACTCGCCTAATCATTACCCGTGTTATTTTTATCTAAGACACTTCTAATGGAACATGCATTTGTTATCACTCAAGAAAATTATGATCAGTTAGTATGTTTGTTACAGCGGGCAAAATTGATTCAAGTCAAATCACTTCATCCCAAAGGATAAACTTTATCTTCCATCAACTGAACCAATCCATCCCACAATAGGTAAAATTTACCTTATTATCCAAGTAACAACCATAATTCATCTTGTTGGCTCATTGATCCAGGAGTTAATTGCATTTCTTTAATTCATACTTTAGAATTAAGCCATTAATTTTTCATTTATCAAATGGTAGTTTAGTACAAGTATATTATGCACGTAACCATTCATCTTCTTACAATTTACCCTTTCTCTCTAATTTCATGTCTTATTCTCAACTATCACCTTTTCATTCACACTTTGTCATGTCTCTTAACTCTTTTACTGAGGCAAACAAGTATGAGTGTTGGAAAAAAGCAGCGCAAATTAAGATTAGAACTCTTGAGAGAACAAGCACATAGGACATTGTTGACTTGCCGCATAGCAGCAACCAATAGGCTACAGATGGATATACAAGATCAAATTTCATACATATGCCTTTGTACATTTGAAAGATTCAAGGCCAAGTTAGTAGCTAACGGTTACAATCAAATTGAAGGGCTGGATTATTTTGACTTTCCGCCTAGCATCAACCAATAGGCCACAAACTCTAAGTTTCACCATTCACTCTATCTATTTAGGTTGTCTTCATCGTTCCACTCACCACTAACATTTTGCATTTTTGTTTCATTTTTTTATTGGTTAACTTTTTTATTTCTTTCCTTCTTTTTCCATCTTTAAAATGGAATTATAGTTTTATTTTAATTGAAATTTTATTTTTATGATAGAATTTTGTATTTGTAATAAATAGTGAGAATGTCTTCCTACATCTTCTTAATCCTCTTGCAGTTGGTAAAATTTACCATTCATGATTTTAATTTAAGCCACTTAATAATCTTATACACTCATGGATTAGGAATTTTGTTGTTACTCAGGTTGTGATTTACACTAATGTGGAGATGAAACTTGGAATAATCTCAAATTGAGGTTTCACAAGGTTATCGTCTTTAATGCAAAACTTCAACAAAATTCCCTATTTGTTTCTAATTGCTTCACTTAAATGTGTATGTTATGCATGTTTTGTAGTAATTCAAATTTTTCAATCACTTACTTGCAAAGCAAGTAATCTGTTTTTGTTAGTTTGTTATGATTTTTAGGAGTTGGTTAAGTAGTTTGCTTTATGAGTAACCAACTAATCCAATGATCATTACCATTCAATCACTAAATAAAAGTTTTGATTTTCATCATATAAGGGTGTGAAAACTCTTTTCCTTTTCTCTTTATTCTCAACATCACCTCTTTTTTTTGGAATTAATCCAAACTCTATGGGAATTCCGACCTTTCCTTTATGAACAAGAAAGTTCTTGCGGAACAATTAATAAATAAGAAAAAGAAATATGAAGTAGAAAAGAACTAGGGTTCTAAGAGAATTTGGAGAGAAGGTTTTTCTACCCACAAATTGTGGGATTTCTTCTATTGATTCACTCTGCAACATGCAGAACTGTGAATTACAATGTATTGTCATGTTTATGATTGATTACTGTAATATCCTAAAATTTACCCTCTTAATTTATTGCCAACCTCAAGTGGTTTATGCTTCGTCATCTTGCATGATTGTCCAAGCATTATATCGCATTCAGAAAAAATAACAAATAAAAAATTAATCATGATCATTTGCATGTGCATGAGGCATGTGATCGAGCAAAGGCTTGTCAAGTATTGGGAGCTCAAGAGGAAGAAATAATGTCACAAAAATAATACAAGTCATTTCCCAAGCTAACACACCAAACAAAGGAAAAATCCACATTTTTCTGCCGTTAACCGGTTAACGCAGGCGAATTTTGGGCAAATATTTCAAAAAGTGGTTGCTTTCACCACTTCACTCCACTTTTTCCTTTTCCCTCTTTTCACATTTCATTTACTAGAAATGTCTACCATGTTCTAGACCCTTCCACGTTATTCCAAGGAATATTCCAAGTAATATTCCAAAGAATATTCCTTAAACCCTAACCAACTTTAACTAACTCCATACCTAAGTCCAAACCTAACCTAATGCCCAAGAAAGCTCCATTCTCAAGCCTCATGCCAAGCCTACACTCTATATAAGTCCTAATCACTCCAAAGCAGAGGGTTTCAACTTCATTTTCACCATTTCATTTTCCAAATCTCTCATTTCTCTCTCAATTCTCCTCCATTTCCAAATTCTTCAAAGCTTCTCCATAGAAGTTCCTCAAGTTTTTTATTGAAACTTGAAGAACTTGAAGCTAGACCTTCATCAAACATCCAAATCCATAGCTTATTGAAGAAGTGCTTCTGTTTTTGGATTGATTTCGGCATTTTGGAAATGATTGTGCAAGTGTTCATCAAGAAGCATCATCAACCGCATTTATTTTGCACATTCGCGGATCTTCGGTTTTCTTCTTCACTTGCGTTTCGATCTACACTGCAACACTCACCAAAGCAATCCTCCGCTTTGTAGGTTGGTAATTTGAAATTGCTTCGCGTTTAATATATTCTCTTCATCTTGCCATATGGAATTCTTCGATTGCGTATAATTTGATTGTGTTTGATTGCATTTTATGTGTTTTTACGGTTTCTTTATGGTTTGCTTGCAATTTGTTAGTTTCGATTGTTAGAAGCTAGTTTGGTAGCTCTATCTAGGTCCTAATAGATGTTATAATACCGTATATAAGTGGAAATTTTATGCTAGCATGTTCATGTATGTGTTAGGAGCTTTTAGAAGTAGGTTTGAGACCAAAAGTGCTTCCGCATTGCTGTTTTTTAGCATATTGATCAGTGTTAACCGGTTAACGCATATGGTTAACCGGTTAACACATGTGTTTTTCCCACATAACTGAGTTTTAAAAGATGTTAACCGGTTAACCTATACCGTTAATCGGTTAACGCTGTTCTGATTTTGAAAATTCACTTGGTTCTTGGCCTCTTTGTGCATCTCTCTTCATTTAATCCCCTTAGTGTGATAGATCATGATTTTAGGAAATTATTAGGATCATTTTAGGTGAATGGTTCTATATTTTGGATAGATTTTTCGACACGATTTCGTTAGTTTCTGTTTTGTGCATAAAAGGCACATCTCTGTATTTTGCATTGTATTATGAAGCATTTGCATTTTTGTTAAAAACATGTGCATGTTTGGAATTTTGCATAATGTAAAAACCACCAAAATTCACTTAACTTGCATCATCAAATTGCATGAAGATTTTTGCATGGCATTGTTAATAATTCATAGCATTTTATTGCATTAATCTTGCATGAATCTTTGCATTCTATGTTGTACATTAAATCTCATTTTGTGCATAAATGAAAATAAATCAAATCTGTCTCACTTTTCATAGTTGCATTTTGAGATAGAGGCTGTAAAAACACGTTGCATTCATACTATTTTTTACTTTTCACGCCTGTTTTGCATGCTGATTGGTAGCCTTAGAAAGTTTTTTTGCATTTTGCATTGCATTTCATTGTTGTTTGTGCATTTAGGAGCTGTAATAAGCTGTTGGATTTTTGCTTTGCATTTGTGCATTTTGCATTGCATTTCATTATCATGTTAATCCTTGTTTTGTAGGGAGGTAAAGGTAAGTTCTTCACAACTTATTATTTTACTTTTTTATGCATTTAATTTGCATTTTTGCCTTATGCTTTCAAAGTATGTGTTTTTAGCATTCATTTGCTTAGTTTACACAACTTCATGCTAATCCCCTTTAGAAATGGCTTAGCTTCCTTAGGAAGTAAGTTGATTTCTAATTCCTTTTCTTTTCCTTTTTCTCATTAGGATTAGAAACTGCACTAACCTAGGTTCCATGCATGACAATACCTAGGATTATTAGTCTCCCCTTATACTTTTTCCTTTTGTTCGCTTTGCTTTCTTTCTCATCTCAAAAGAAAAGTAAAAAAAAACACCTAATAAAGGTTGGTCTTCTCGTACGACACGAGACTTTACCGTGGGTTACTTATGCATGTCCTGTTTTGGGACGAAGTGTAAGTCATCTACCACGATGAACAAGTTTTAGTATGAGAAGGTTCAAAAACAACAATCTCAGAAAACACTTCTTTAAAAGACAGTGAACAACCAACACTCGTCTTTTCCTTCGGGAATTCTTTTCTCACCTCACTCACTCTCAATGCGAACTTGCAACGACTTGTCTCATTTGCAAGACGATAAACGCACTCGTACCAGACGAGCCTGTAACACCCGAGCATAGACATACGCAGTTCAGCTCTAAAAAACACAAAAAATAGTTTCTGTCTTAGTTAGGCGAACTACGTCGACTCTGATCCTCATTTTCCTGATGAGGTACGTATGCAGCGGGGTAGGGCCCGTATTTTCCCTACATTTTCCCCATTCTTTCTTTTCGTTCACTCTTTTCCAGTTCCTTTCTCATTTTAGTTCCAGTTCTAGTTAGCAGTTCTTTTGTTCAGCAGTAGCTTTATTTCTCACCCTTCGAAACAGACAATCAAGCGTGGATTTCGTCGGGTACGGTGGACAGTCTAGGTGCTAATACCTTCTCAGGTCGTAACCGACTCCCGAACCCAGATCTTTGGTTTGCAGGACCTTGTCCTTTCCTTTTTCCTTAGGTTTGTGCAGCATTACCTTTCCCATTCATTCGGGATAAAAATGTATGGCTAGCGACTCTACCCTTTTTCACGCCACTTTCACATTTGTACTAGGATGCAAATCCTGGGAGCGACAACTGGCGACTCTACTGGGGATCGAACCCATAATCTCTGGTTTCCCTTGAGAGTCAATCCTAGCGCATGTTTGTTTTTGTTTCTTTGGGTGTTTATCTGTTTGCTGCTATGTGTTTGCTTACTTATTTATTTACAGTTTTTTACTTTACATCATTTATTTACAGCTTTCAGTATTTATTTTCCATGCATCATATATACTGGAATGTCTGGCTGTGCTAGTTTGCATTTTTTCTGTGGGATGGGAGTTACTATGAGATAAGCCAACTACCCGGATTGAGTGTACCATAGGATTAGTGTGGACAGACATTGTACTCGCATGGTTATATGATGAGTGGTGATGTGTTCCATACCCAGATTGCGACCGTCTTGGAACTATTATGTGTGGGGGTTTTGCCCCACTTTAGGGTACGACCTCGATAGTTATGTGCATCTGGTGACCGATCTTCGAGGACCTTAGTGGAAACACCCTTCTCCAATGATGACAGTGGCAGGCCACATTTGTTGGCAAACCCACTCGCATCCAAGGGTCCACTGGGAACTCGCATAGGATGGCCTGGTTCTCTCATAGGAATCCAGTTAAATCAAATTGTTCGTATGACGATAGTACTGTATCCCAAGGGTTGAATGTACTATTGTTTTTCGATTCAATGCTTGAAGCTGGGGACTTATGAGGGATGCTCAATTTAGAGATTTGAGTATGGTTTGTGAAATGACACCTGAAAGCGTTAAGCTGGGTATGTTGCGGGTAACTAATAAATTCCTTGAGGTGATCAAGGAGGGCCAAAGGGAAAATGTAAAATTGGTGGACTTAATGCCTACTAAAGAAAATGGTCAAGGCGGTGATTTTAGTTTTGACAATAATGGTATTTTGAGATTCCAAGGAAGAATTTGTGTACCTGACGGTGTTGAGTTAAAGAAAGCAATTTTGGAAGAAAGTCATCGGAGTATCTTGAGTATTCACCCAGGAGCTACGAAGATATACCAAGATTTGAGAAAAATGTTTTGGTGGCACAGTATGAAGAGAGATATTGTGCAGTTTGTTTATGGTTGCTTGGTGTGCCAGAAATCTAAAGTGGAACATCAGAAGCCTTCGGGGCTGATGCAACCATTAGAAATTCCGGAGTGGAAATGGGATAGTATTGTCATGGATTTAGTGATGGGTTTGCCGAATATGGCGAGAGGATTTGATGTTATTTGGGTAGTTGTAGACCGGTTGACTAAGTCTGCACATTTTATTCCGATCAACATCAGTTTTCCGATAACTAAGTTGGCGGAGATTTATATCCGGGTTGTTGTGAAATTTCATGGTGTACCGTCGAGTATAGTATCGGATAGAGATCTGCAGTTCACTTCTGAATTTTGGAAAAGTTTGCATGAGGCTTTGGGTTCTAAATTAAAGTTGAGTTCGGCTTATCACCCACAGACTGATGGACAATCCGAGAGGACTATTCATTCATTGGAAGACCTGTTGAGAACTTGTGTGTTAGAAAAGGGTGGTTCTTGGGATACTCATTTGCCACTAATTGAGTTCACATATAATAACAGTTACCATTCAAGTATAGGAATGTCACCTTTCGAGGCTTTATATGGTAGAAGATGTAGAATACCTCTGTGTTGGTATGAGACAGGTGAAAATGTTATGCTTGGGCCTGAAATTATTCAACAAACTACCGAGACCATTCAAATAATCAAAGAGAATATGAAAGTGTCTCAGAGTCGACAGAAAAGTTACCATGATAATAGAAGAAATGACTTAGATTTCAGTGAAGGTGATCATGTATTCTTGAGGGTCAACCCAATGACGGGTGTTGGACGTGCTTTGAAATCTAAGAAGTTGGATCCTAAGTTTATTGGACCGTATCAGATTATGCAGATGGTGGGTAAAGTTGCTTACAGGGTGGCGTTACCGCCGGAACTTTCGAATCTGCACGAAGTGTTTCACGTGTCACAGCTCAGGAAGTATGTACCTGATTCGTCACATGTTATCCAGAGGGATGAGGTGCAAATTCGTGACAATCTTACGGTGGAGACTTTACCTTTAAGAATTGAAGATCGTAAGATGAAACAACTACGAGGAAAGGAAATACCTCTTGTGAGAGTAGCTTGGGAGGAGCCACTGGTGGAAGTGTTACCTGGGAACTGGAGAGCAAGATGCGAGAAGCATATCTAGAGTTATTTCATTCACGTACATTTTCGAGGACGAAAATAAATAAGTGGGAGAGAGTTGTAACACCTCAATTTTTATTAATCATTTTAAAAAAATAATATAGAGAGTATGGAGTATATTTGGGATAATAGCTAAAGAATTATTTTATTTTTAAATAATATTATGATAATAAAGTGGAGTATTATTATAATATGGTTATTTATATAATAAAATAATAATTTGGAGGATTGAGGGGAAAATGTGTATATTGATTATTTTATGAAAAGAGAGAACATGATACAATTCTCATTATCGTACTTTTTGACGAAGAACAGATGGTTCTGTAGAAAAGGGAGAAGAGGAGGAAGATCAAGAAGCGTAGATCGTCAAGACCAAGAATTTGTGAAGGATCATCCCTATTTTGAGATAAGGGGGGAAAGGGTTTTATATTGGTGAATTAACATGAAAAGGTTAATTGGGAGATCCTTACTCCCTTAGGAATTATGAATTTTGATTGGAATTGGTGAATTCATGATGATTATGAATAATATGAGAATTGGTTGTGTATGTTTGTGATTTTGATGTTGAATTGTCTATGTATGTGTATTATGTGAAGTGGGTTATGAATGTTATGAAGAATAGAGTAGTTGGAGAAGATAAAGAAAACCTAGACTTTCCCTATTTTGATTTGTAAAAATTAGGCTAGGTGATGGATTGGTGTTAGAAGTATAAATTGGTAATAAGCATGTAAATTGGACTGTTTTGGATGCTAAGAGTGTGATAAAAATGAACTGAATTCGTGTTGGTGTGGAAAGGGAAGGAAATTGATTTTTATGTGAAAGACTGAATTTCTGGTGCAGGCCTCCTGACACGGCCCGTGTCACACGACAAGGGTGGCCGTGTCAGGCTACGGGAGGAAGGTTTAGGAGGATTTTTGGGGAAGAATCTTCTAAAGGTGTGACACAGGCCGTGTCACACGACACGGGTGACCGTGTCAGCCTTTTGTCTTTACTAAAAGATAGGTTTTTGGGAGCGCATTTCAGGACACCCGACACGGGCCGTGTCAGGGGACACGGGAGGCCGTGTCAGGCCCCTGTATTTGGAGAAATTTGTGATGTTTGAGTCGGATTCGTCTTGTTTTCTTAAGTTAAGGTTCGTACAATTAGTCTAAAGTATTAGAAATGATGTTTAGTAGCAACCATAGGGTCTGACAACCAACAATTAGTAAATAAGTTCTACATGACTGTTTTGAATTGTATGCTTTTACTAATGATTATGACTTGTGTTGATAGTGAAGAGGCTTATTATATGTTTGGTATCAATTGCATGATGGAATGGTGGATGATTAATGAAGATCTTGAGGATCGTGTTGACATGATTGTACTCATGCGTGTTTGTGATATTGTATGTGTAATCGAGTCTTGCATACGCATAAATGTTGTTGAAATAATCACGTCTCGGATAGAGCGTAAGTGATTATTCGAATTCATTGTGAATCGATGTGCAGGGATGATCGTGTCTCAGTAGAAGCGTAAGCGATGCATTCGGGTTCGAATTGATGAACCATTGTTGAAAGTCGGTACCGCATATTGCATTGTGCCATTGAGTCACATTGCATTTGTTTGAATGAATGATTGATGTTGCATGTTGTGCCTTATTTATGTGATTACCTTTTTGAAATGTTATTTGCACCGTGAAAGTATGAAATTTTTTCTCACCCATTTGCTTTTGTTGTTATGTCTGTGCTTCTTCGGAAGAACAGATAACCCAAGTACCTGAGAGGTGATCTAGTGTTGCTTGTCCGAGTCATAGGGCGCTCTGATACGTAACACGGGGACGGGGATTTCATTACTTTGTTTCGTTTTATTTTCCAGAATTTTTTTGTTACGTATCTTTTAATAAACCAAAGAAATTGTTTTATGTATTTTTGAAATATTAGTGTCGTTGAGTACATGGATTGTTGAAACTGTTTATTCTGCTGCTTATGAATGAATAAATTGGACTTTTGCTGAATTTTTTAAATGTAGTCACTCACTTTGTTAATAAACTCTGATTTTTATGAAAACTTATGTTATTTTTGCAAATGAGAAAAGTGGATGTTACAGCTGCCCCCCCCCCCCCCATCCAATTAAAAGACGAAATTGACCTTGGAATAAAACATTATCACATTTCACATTCCCAGATTTTTCAAAAAAAATTACGATACCCGTAATTTCGTTGAACTATCGGATATTTGATTTTTTACAAGTAAATTTTACTGGTTTTTTCTAAATTACTGGTGAGAATTACCGGAATTTCAAAAAATCTGGTAATATTTACCAGAAATTCCAAAATTACCGAAATTATTTCCGAAGATTTGAAATTTCTGGTAGTTCATTTTTTATGCTTTTTCTACAGGTAATTTGAAATTACCGGTAGTGTTAATTTTTTGTTTTTTCCGGGAATTTCAAATTCCCGGTAAATTAATTCTTTTTTGCTAATTTTTTGTTTAATTTGCGTTTTTTTTTTTGCAATGAAGACTAGAGGTACTGATGGTAGTATCGGTGGGAGGGCATGTGATTTGGCTGCAACTGGTAGGGATAGGGGTACAGTCACTCCAGATGTTGAGTCTGCCCATGTACGGGTTGGACGGGTGGTCCCAACTGGTTCACACCAGAAGAGGATGGTCGAGCAGCGGGGGCATTTCCAAGCACCTCGCATCGTTAGGAGACGTGAAGGTCTTTCTTCACAGCAGGTCACACCTGAGGACGTCCCTGTTATTCAGCCTCGCCGGTGGATGCTATTGAGAGAGATGTTTCGGAGGAGATTGTTGTTAGGGATGTCGTAGAGGAGAATGATGTTAGAGTATCAGCTTAGGGCGTGAAGGAGGGTGATGTTGATGGTGAGGTTGATGGCATTGGAGGGGCCGCCGGTACAGGAGACATAGAGGAGACATAGAGGAGACCATTCATACGGATGTGATGGTTGCTTCGACCGAGCCATCCGTACACACTGAGCCAGGATTCCCTGGTGGGCCGATAGATAGGTTTGTACTTACAAAGTACAGTGAACACGTAGCTTTGCGTCTATGGTAGGGGAGGTATATGGTTTTTACGTTTAATTTTAACATTTGTTTACTAATGCATAAATTGCTTATGTATTAACAAATTTGTTTATTGGTTGGTGTCACAACTGCGACCTGTACTGAGGGTTCAGTCTCACGGCGCAAAGATGAAGGGTTTCCCTCGTATTCCCTTCCCTGATGTTGTGAGCACGATTGTGAGGGACTTTAACTTGCTTCATTTTGGCCACTGCTCCCTGACGATGTTGGATGTGGAGCTGCTCAGTGCCTTCGTCGAGAGGTGGCACAAGGAGACGTTGGCATTTCTTCCCCCGTTTGGAGAGATGATTGTGACTTTAGATGATGTCGCTTCGTTATTCCATCTCCATATCGGCAGCAGATTCTGGATGGCTCCTTTATTGAGTTCGTCCTAGACATAGGAGCTGGTAGTTCGTGATCTTTATTTTCCTGAGGCAGTGGTGGCACAGAAGTTTGCTGATACATGAGGTGCTCACCTTCGTATGTGGTGGCTGCGGGATAGGTATGACGAGCTCGTTGCTGTTAGTAGGTATCAGGTTGATGTTAGGGCATACATGTTGCATGTAGTAGCATGTACACTCTTTGAGGACAAGTCTGGTACGTATGTGGATGCTCGGTATTTGTGCCTCTTCAGCGATTTGGAGTCGCATAACTAGACTTGGGGTTGTGCAGCCCTGACTCAATTGTATCATGTGTTGGGGGAGGCGACCCGATTTGATACGAAACAGCTAGCTGGGAATCTTAGTTTGTTACAAGTATATCTTAATTCATTTTCTAACTTACTTTTTGTTATATATTTTTTTAATATTATTAATTCTAATATATTGTTTGTTGTGATCTCAGTGTTGGATATATGAGCATTTCTCGCAGATATGCGATAGGAGGATCCAACCCTATACACTAGGGGAGCCACAAGCGAATAGGTGGAAGGCGAGGCCGGAACACCCTGGAGGCATACTTGAGTACAGGAGGAGATTGGATGAGTTGACCGTAGAGGATGTCATCTAGACACCCTACGATGAGCATAGAGTTGTACATGCGTTTGAGGAGTCGTCATTATACTCCGACTATATGTGGTGGGAGACTTTGATTGTCAGGCACCTGCCAGAGAGATGTCTGCGCCAGTTTGGGTACATTCAGACCATACCGCCAGTAGTTCCGGATACACCCTCTGAGGGTATTGATAGGTGGTTTCAGACGCACTTCATCGGTTCTGCTCGCAACATTATTGCTAGATTTGCACATGTGCAGTATCCCTCGTAGTGTGAGGATGCCTACTTGGAATGGTATCTCAGCGTATCTCATCCACGCATCATTCTACCGACGGTTGAGGAAGCACCTTCAGAGGATGTACCTTCTGGTGGCCAAGAGTTTATTGGTGACGCACCTCTTCCTCCTCCTCTTGTTCCAGCACATCACCATGAGGACACACAATGATTTATGATGATAGCATGTTGGTTAATGAGCTCACGTACTTGGTAGACCCTGATGGTAGTATTGTTGTTGGATTAGCTAGGATTGCACACTTAGCCAGTGAAGGCCTATTTAGTATTATTTTTATTTCTAGAAGATTTGTATATTGTTGTATTATATGTATATTATGGCAGACTATATATTATTATTATATCTTCATTTATTCCCTTACACTGCAGTGATCTAGATTAAAAAACAAACAAATAAAAAACCAACAATACAACATGATTAATCGATATTAAAAATTTAAACACTACCAGATACTTCAGGGCGTTTCAACATCGCCATTATTTCATCAACTGATCTTGTCAGTTGCTTATCTAATGCCAACAGACCCCTTGTTAACCTACGGCGAAATAATTTCCACATTTTGTTGACGTCTTCATCGTTCTTCAGCTCAATTATATTATATTTCACATTATCATCCCCCCAATCCTCCTAGAACTCGATCTTCAACATCTTTCTATTCTCACCATCCGACAACAATTCCTTCAACTTCGAAGTCAGGTCGGCAAAGGAGGTTGTGTCATCCGGGAGCATGAATTCGACTGGTTGAGAATCCCTCTTGAAGTAAACTTTTGCCTTAATTAAAAATGTTGTAATAGCCATTTTTTCATATATGTTTAACCATAAGACATAACCTCTATTTATACAAACGTGCAACAATTCTGAACCACGCAAATTATCGGTGCAATCACAACCATACAAAATTGTCGACAAAATCTCGACCGTTAAAATAAAAAATCTATAAAAAAAAACCCTAAAAAACATCCCTAAAACCACTTATTGACCTATTAATTACCACATGACCACTTGAATTCCTATTTTCTCAGCCAAAATATTGTCATTCGCCAAATAATAGTATAAGTCAATGAATAGACAAGGCATGAATATTTCTGTGAGATATTAAAAACATTTTAATAATAAAAAATACATATTAGGTATACTAGCTAACGAGTTTCGTGAGGAGGTGAAGAAAAAAGAAAACAAATAGCTCTATTTTTTTAATTATATTTTTCTTTAATGAAATAAAAGATTTTTCTAAATAAAAAAAATCAATATATTTTTATTTCTTGAGTGAAAGGATAGTGAGAAGTATACCACAAAATAAAGTGTTGTTATCCGAAACTGAGAGAGAGAACGGATAGAAAAATGGCGAACATGGCATCATCAGCTTCTGTGCAACTCTCGAACCCATTTCCGCTATCTTCTTCTCACAAACCTCTTATCCGCAGGAACTTCCTTCTCTTCACCACAAGAGCCAACGAACCTCAAACACCACCATCCGATTCGGACCCATCAAAACCCGATTCCGAGAAAACCGCCACCGAAGCAGACTTTGCTGAACGTATTAACCAACTCCGCCTCCGTTCCCGGAGGGGCACTGGCAAGAAGGCGGAAGCCCGTAAGAGCCGAAAGTCGAATAAGGCTGCTACTTCAGGGTCAGCGCCGGAGTCCGGCGTGTACCTACCGCCGGTGCCGTTAAAAGAACCGGTATCCGGTGGGTTAAAGGTGGAGTTAGGGTTTAGCAAATTCAGTGAGAGATTGAACGGTCGTGTTGCGATACTTGGATTAACGGCACTGTTGCTGGTGGAATTGGCAACAGGGAAAAGTGTTATCAATTACCACTCACCTGGCACTGTACTTATTCAGTTTTACTTTATGGCTGCACTTACTGCCATCTATGTCAAGTTTCAGAAGGAGAAAATCAGTATTTGGCCTGACTCTTCTTCAACAAACTAATGTTTTTTCTCGTTTTCAAATCTATAACAATGCTACTTGTTATAGCTTCAATTTGTACAACAAAAAAGAAAACATATATATATTGCTTCTATATGCTTTCAAATGGTTATAGTCGATCTTCATTTGGCAATTGTTTTGCTTTCAAATTGTTATACACTTAATTGAAACAAATGTATTTTTCTGATGATAATGTTACTCTTCTGAGTTGAGCCAAGATACTAAGAAATGGAGATACTATTGTGCTTTTATTACTTATATTCTGAATTAAATTACATCTATAGTTCTGTTATTTCCCATAAAAGAATGGTAACCACTCCAAAACAAATGAATTTCAAAGGCCATTACATATATATTCTTTTTTCCTTTCATATTGTATACTTCCACTACACTGATCCCGGATTGGAGACTATTTCTATTCTGAATACAAAATAACCAGTCTACAGATACAACAAGGGTTGCAACATTTTTTCGCTATAAAGGTGCCTTTGCTAAAAAATCATTAACATCAAGGTTGGCGTCTCCGTGGGACACGGCATCCTCTGGCTCTGGCACAAACAAACTAGTGGAAGAGACCTGCAAAAATGAACATTTACCTATCAAAAAATATGGGTTGATGAGTGACAGGGAAACTCTAAAATAATATAGGTAAGCATGATCATAGAGCAAGTCCGAGCCAACTCTTAAAATGGTATGAGATGTGTAATGATTCAATCAAATGCAGCTGAGATTTTATATGTTGGGAGCATAAATTCAGCTTTAGAAAGGAAAAAAAAACCTACAGCTAATCCAAAGAGTAGAATCAAACATACTTTTGTATCAAGCATCATATCTCCGTTGTTATCGGCTATTATGCTGGCACCATGCGCTTTCAACCATTCTAAACACTCTTCCAAAGCGGAAGCCTCTTTCTCATCGGTTGTTTCATTTAAGGGAACAGCAGTTGAGAATCCAAGAACCTGAGCGACGTAAGAAACTGGTAAGGTTGGCCGATATGATCGGCACATGCATGTCACGGCTTTATACCGCATCTTTTCAACATATAGATCTGTAGAAATTAGAGACAACAATTTCGTTAGTCACCCCTTTATAATATTATAATGTATGTTAGGAGCTGTTTTAGTTAGTCACTCCTTTATAATGTATGTTACCAACCAGATGCATGTGCAGAAAAGAAATTGTCAATACTCACCCATTAGGCATGTGTTTAAGTTAGGAGCTGCTTTGTACAATCTAAAGAATCCAACGTAATTTCCTGAAGTTACAGCTGCACGAACTGCCAGGGCATGTTTTACAGCTTCATCCTTCTTTGAATCAACAGATAACCTACCATAAATAACACAATAACCCACACAAAAATAATGAGACAATTAACACAACAACTCGAGGCAAAATATCAATGTGTAGCCATTGTAATGTCCATCCAATTCTCTATCTTATTTGTCAGATGTCAACACAGAATCACTAATTTCCACGCAAACTAGCCTAGCCCGGACATTATTGCAATAAATTTTTAAACCATCACTTTTCTAACAATAACAATTTCAAGGTAAACTAACCGTGACAGAACATTTATTTTAAGTGTGACGAAAGACTTCCATAAATCAGGCACCCACAATAAACGCTTCACCTAAGCTGATAATGTAACACCACTTTTATCTCAATTATAAAATACTCCCTCCATTCTCTTTTATAAGCAACTTTTACTTTTTTGATTCATTCAATAATTAATGTATTTAGTCTATATATAGTTCAAATACATCATTTATTGAATGAACCTAAAAAGTAAAATTTTCTTATAAATAAGAATGGAGGGAGTAAGAATTAAAAGGCCTAAGAAGCTATAAAACAGAAGCAACAGCAAATGGGAGAACATGGGGGCAATAAACACCACAGCTCTGGGTGCTATTTCTGAGGCAAAAGAATTAATACAAGATTAATATATTCAAAATTAATAGCATATGTTTATGGAACCTGACTCCCCAAAGACTAACTAGAAAATTTCAAAACACAGTAAACATCACAGTATTAATAATATCATAGGATTCTGGTACATAATATATAAAATATCTGCGAAGAATTTTGAAAACAGGAGAATTATGTCAGAATTTAACACGGGTTTCACCTTGCCATCGATGATAGGAGTTCTCTGTAATTATTTGAATGCATAATAACACAAAGCAGGTTGTAGGCAGCAAATTCCATATACGACCCCTCAATCCCTTCAGCATAAAGAGCCTTTAGCTGGGATTGACACTGAAATCACACAAACGGAGTCAATATCTTAACATCAAAAGTACAAAGTTAAATAACATCCACAGCCTCTATAATAGACCGATCCCATTTCTAAAACAAAATGTACCTAGATTTCTTTAATGACTTGAAATCTATAATTTAATAATCCAGTTTACATTATTACATAGGTCACACCACCATAGATAAGTTAATATGGTATGCACGTTGAAACACACATCCACAACAAAACTCTATTGTTAAATTGGCTCTGACCAAGTTAACATAGATAAGTTAATATGGTATGCACGTTGTAACACACATCCACAACAAAACTCTATTGTTAAATTGGCTCTGACCAAGTTGTCAGGATCACCAAGTTTCTCGTAGAATTATGTGCAATTGAGATCTTCAACCATGTTTACATGCAGTCCTACACCTAGGAACAGAAAGTCATAAGATCTGTGGGATGGCGAGGTTAAAGGTGGGAATGAAAGATTCTCCTCTTCCTTGTGCAACTGGGTTGAGTTGTTCAGATCGGATTAAGGTTCGACCCGGTTTTGAAAACAAAATCCAACATCCCCTCCTTCATTAGGGTTTGTTTAGCCACCAGTTCTAAAACACAGCAGCTACCCAAGACAGTGTCTGATACCAACTCTACTATGTTTTGTGAGCAACTCTTCAACACTATTTTCTACTGTGTATTCTCGTCTTTTTTTTCTGCCTGCATATATCCTCTCGGTTTTGATATTTAATTTATCAATTAATTGTTTACCTATTTTTGCAATTTTTAAATGTAATTAATTAATATTTGTCTATATATATTTTATGCATTAATGTATGTTTAAGTACAATTTTGCATTTCAAGTAGGATTAGTAGGATGAAGGATCTTAATCTTGTGATTCGTGTTACGATCCTCGAGTTACAAACTTTACAATGCCTCATTCAAGGTAGAATCTCGAGTTTAACAGCATTTCGCTGGATGCAAATCACATAAGCATCATTATGTAGCTCATTGTTCAATAGACTTCAATACATAGAAAGACTCCATTATAGACCCTAATCTCAGAAGACTTCATATATTATAGAATGACTTCAATATATAAATCACATAAGTATGAATGACTTTGAATGAAATAAATCCCTAATCTCAGAAAAGAAATATGATAGCTACAAGGCTGGTAAAGAAACAATCTACGCATAAAATGAGTTAATATACTGCAGTCTCTTAAAATAACATACAAAACTAACCTGATTATATTCAGGTAGGTCCCCAACTTCGAGTGCCAACCGGGCGTGAGTTTCATACACCTGAAACATCATTTCAATTGTAAATAAGTTCAGGAGCAGTGGAAAATATTAAGTGCACATATTATACAACAGCCACCACCAAAGCCTTTCCCCTATATGCGAGGCCGATTACAGGAATCAAACAATGCATTATGTTCTGTTAAAAACCAACTTTTATATGGATAGGGAAATTTAAAGATATCTACAGAAACCATTACTGAGAAATATTAGGAATAAGAATTGGTAAAGAATGTGACCAGAACTCATCAAGACTTGGTAGTACCTTGACTGTTAGTTGATTGTGTATTCTTTGCACAGTTAGGTCTTGGCGAATAGACTTTAACTGGTCACATTTATAAAGGTAATTCCTTTGGGAATTTTGAACCATTAATAGTGCTTTTTCAAGAATCTCTTCAGGTCTTACCTGTAAGTTCACAACATTGTATTGAGATTATTAGTAAAGTAGGGAGAAATAAGAAAAATACAAATAGCAGGCACGCCATTTAAATTCTTAAAAGGAGATATTACAGTGGCGGGATCTGGTGCCGATGTTAGGCGCAGGTATCTCTTTTCAATTTCCTGGCAGGTACCCTTTACAGTAAGAGCATCCCAGTCAATATCCTCAACAGCTTTGCTGACACCATCATCAAAGCTTTTGCTAAGCACCAGAGCACTAGCCCTTCTATTGTACAAGTTTCCAGCTCTAGCATTTTTTTTCCTAGAGTGGTTATTTTCTGTTCGTTGTGCTTGCCCTAAATCAAATCGCTTAGAACGAATCTCACGTCTTTTCAATTCCTCTGGTGTATCATTAACAGCAGAATAATATGCTGCCAAACTTTGTTCCTTATCACTATCACTCGATGCATTACTATTTTCATGAGCAATAGAAACATCCGCAAGACGCTGTTTTTTAAATGGCCTTTGGGGAGCCTTACTTGTTATTCTCTGCAATAATGGAGAAAATTTTGTATTCTTCCAACTGTCTTCCTTCGTCTCCTTGTTTTCCACTACCACCTGCGTGCCATTCATTTAGATGAATTAAATAAAATCATTTATGTAACTAAATGAGAAATACTTATCATTGTCAACAGAATTGTACTTGAAAAGCACCTTGAGGGGATAATACTTATAGACCGCTCTAGTGAGTATAAGCAAAAAGTATCCATATTCAGGTGGTCAGAAATACATGCAAATTTAACTACTTTCACTATATTTAATGATGACATTCCTAAAATACCTTAAATTAATATAAGTTTTATTTTTATTCTCATGGAACAAGTTTCTATAAATGAAACTTCTGAGAATGTGCATAATTTTTGTACAAGATCAAGAAGATTATTTTATACTGGTATATATTTCTTAAGATCAGAGAGGTACTTTCAGATGAAAAAGCATATCTAAGCAGAACATGGAGGAGAGAACACAAAAACAAACCCATAGGACAGACACGCAAAAAGCACCTGTGAGGTTCTTGCAAGGAAGACAACCAAACCAAGACCTAATATGGAAGAAATGTTATGCTATCTGACAATAATTTCATGTCTTGAGTATTAAAATAATAAATTAGCATTTTAAATTCAATATAATAAAGAAAATCCAAAAAGCTCTTGCACAAACAAACTAGTTTCTATACTATAAAAGAAAAAGGTGCATCAATAAAATTTTCGGATGGTATTAGCTCACTCACAAAAGCCACTATAAAAATTGCAAGATATAGAAGACTAGTTGAGGAATAAAATCAAACCATAGCACATGAGCCTCCTTATTTGTCAAACAGCATGAAATGAAATAAAACTAACAATCCAAATAGCGGGGAAATATAAAGTGAATTTGTTAACTGCTGTTGTACTCCACACAAGATTCATAAATAGAAGGTTAAAAGGATATCTAGCTGGAACATTAAAAGAACATAACTTAGTATAACTATAAATACCTTTCTATCCCTTTCATTAGGTACCCAACTACTGTATTTTACAGTTTCATTACTTATTGGCACTGGATGGTCAACCGGCTTCTCCTCTGCTAATGGCTCCCACCTACTTTTAGACCGTCTAGGACTTTTTTTAGATTTTGGCAATACAAAATCATGGGTAGAAGAGAGTGAATTACTGCATGAAATGATAACATAATAAGAACGTTACAATAATTTAATCACTTAAAAAAAATATGCATTGATTAGCAAGATAATTAAATATAAAAAATATTCATGCTATAATATTAAATGAAATTGGAAGATACACAGAATCGTTATATTGTACAATTTGGCAATTATGATTGCCCTTAGCAGTATAAACAGAATTGTATTTTGGTGGAATTGGGTGAAACCACCCCCTGTTAATCATGAAATTGTATGATCTACGATCTTTGAAACGTTTCTGCAATTCTGGTTGCAGTAGTGCAATGACAGAAGGCAGCGCACTAGGGTTGGGGAAGAAGACTTTCCAATTGCCGCTCAGCAGAATACTCAGCTTCTGTGCTCGGGTTAAAAGACGGTCTGTTTTCTGTGTGTGGTCAGAATAAGGCCAGATTAGAAAATAAGGTTTTTCTAGGATTTTTTAAAAGCTTAAGAACAAGTGCTGATTAACTGTGCAGTAACTGGTGCCTCGAAAAAACACTGCAGTAAGTGCAATTGCAACCAATAAGATTGGAAGAGTCACAGACATCTCCACAACGCCTCTCTCACTTGCATCATTTCTTTCCTTCCCTACAACCATTTCTCTTTATTTTTTCTACAACAGTTTCATCTTCTTCCCTAGTGTCCTATTTTATTTCAAAATTGCTTCAAAATCTCATGCTACTTTCTTATGCAGCTACACTTGTGAATGAACTTAAATTTATATGTATTTAAAGGGTGATTTAAGGTTTCACTCATCTTGTGAGCTATGCTTATAAATTTAAATTTACAAGTATTTTAAGTGTGAGTTAAGGTTTTCTTTGCCTTGCTTATACTATTTTATATACATATATGAGTTTTGTAAATTACCTATAATTTTACAATTAGTATTACAGTTGCACAATTTACGACTTTACTTCCCTTTCCGGATTATGCGTAAAATCTCTATTTTAACTACCTAAACACTTCAGTACAAAATCAAGGATGCAGAATATTCTAAAAATGTTTAGTATGAGACAGGTGGATTGCATCAGCAGAAATTCATTAAAAACAATTTTTCAGTTAGTATGTGCAATTGCATGCTCACAAGGAATTCCCGGTCCAATTTGGTGACAAGGTTTAACTTCGATGTGGAACTGGTAGACGGAAAAAAAAAATACGAGGCAAAGCAATAGAGTAGTTACAATATTAGTTAGGTGGGTTCAGGTAGAGATAAAATTGTTGGGTGATTAGAGGAGCAGGGGTTTAGGTTAACTGGTAGGAGGGAATACAGCTGTATAAAAAGTTAATTTAAATTAACAGCAAAGAGAATTAGAGAAGCGGCTTAGTTGTAAAAGGAGAAAGTTATACTTTTTATGTTAAATGAACAATACAGATACTCTGCAATTTTATGTTAACTATAAGTGCTTGGCAACAGTAAAGATTTTTACTACCATTCCCTTTGGGGGAAATAATAACAGTTTCTCTGTAATAGAAACACGGGTGAAATTAACAGCAAAGAGAATTAGAGAAGCGGCTTAGTTGTAAAAGGAGAAAGTTATACTTTTTATGTTAAATGAACAATACAGATACTCTACAATTTTATGTTAACTATAAGTGCTTGGCAACAGTAAAGATTTTTACTACCATTCCCTTTGGGGGAAATAATAACAGTTTCTCTGTAATAGAAACACGGGTGAGCTCCTGCTCTGCAAACAGTCTGAATTGAATCAAAGTTATCTTCACATTGGATGACATCTAAAATCATGTGGCTTCAATAAAAACACTACATTTATCTTCACATGCGTATATCCAATCCAGTTAAAAGAATTGAAGAAAAACACAACATTTATCATATCTTGAAGATCAATAAAAATCAGAAGCACTTGAAGTTCACAAATTAATAAGAATGATATGCCAACTCGGAGAAAGTAAACAAGAAACAGCTTACTCTTTATTGACTGCATCTGCATCCGGCATTGGGAAAAGCGGTTCCATATCCCAATTTCGTGTGCAAAGGGTACAATCAGCTGTAGCCCTAGTGATCATCTGAAAAGGAAGCCAAGGAAGGAGTATCATAAGATTATGGAAAAAAACTGTCAAATGAAATCCTGGAAAAAAACTAATATTGTTGACGCAAATGAAGGGAAACAAGAAGCACAACCAGGCAGTGCAAAAAATTAAATGCCTGTTATAACAGAGAAATCCCTGTAAACTAATATGCTAGAATAGGTATAATCTGTTTATAGTTTTCAGAAAGTATATCTCAGAAAATTAACATTTCTGTTGGCTGATTAGAAACTAGAATGAATTTCAGTAATGTTATATCACTCACTGTCAAAACACTAGTGTAGATGATTAGTTCTGGTGAGCATTCTGATTTTTCAGCAATTTGCATGTGAAACAGAATTATGGTACCAACCAAGGAAGTATAGTTGTATGAGTACCAGTTTCATAGAGGCAGAATGGAAATCGCAACAAAGACTCCTTTAACAACTCCAGGCTTTGTTTCAACAATCCATTTTCTATTACAACTTATACCCAATATATTGTCGTTTGCTTTCATAGCTATCTTATTCATTAAAGATCACACACATAAAGGGAGAGGAAAATTAGACAGGTGAGGATGAAATTTAATTCAAGCGCTTGCTAAACATTTCTCCTTATCTCATTTCAGTACATTTGAATGCAGTACTATGAAGAGAAAATTTATTTAGCTTAAGATATGGTAAAGAAATATGCGGCTTTTATCTTTTATGGTGGCAATATGTCTCACTATTAAATCTTCCATTTATTAATTATGAACAGTGAACAATGTGTGTGTGCGTGTGCGCGCATCTATTTCTATGTGCTTACATATCAACTATCACTTGCCACCAACACTATATGTTGTGTGTATAAACTTGTTCACTTTTTCTCAATGATGCCTTCAAAGTCACTTATCGAAATACAGGCAGTTTATACAATTACAAAGTTGTAAGCTTCTGCTCAGAATAACAAAAGACCAAGATCAAGACCTCATGCTCTGTAATTTTTGGTAGAGTTCCACAAGGGTGGAAAAACAATAACATAACATAAAAAGACATCATGCTCTGTTTGATCCCAAGGCTATAAAGATACAGAAATCAATTTAGGCTGTTGCAGAATTAGTTGTCAAAATTATTAAGAATAATTGAAAAGTATTGTTGACATTATGCAAAACATAGAAAAGGGGCAAACATAATCAAGAAAAATTATTAAGAGAAAAATTTAAGAAGAACTAATAACTAGCTAAAAGAAATAGTAACTTCTTTGTTCACTTCTTCCAAAATAAAAGTGAAACTCACCTCTTTCATGACAGCCTGGCATGCTGCCATTTGCTTATCATCTTTACAACGAGCCAGGGCTCTTTCAACATAGCCGCGCAAAGACTTGGGAAACTTATCGGGCTATGAGCAAGAATAGTTCAATGATGATTATTAGAACTAAATACAGAAAACTATTGTTATCAAATCAAGACTCAAATTGTAAATCATACTTACTTTTTGAATCGCAAACATAATATTATTATAAATAGTAAGATAGCGAACAATAACATTATGGCATTTTCAAGTAAAAAAGAATGACATGTGAAAAACCATAAGCTTTATCATGTATGAACCATAAAACAACTCATAATTCAAGTCGTAAATCAAATAACAAAAGAGAAGTGGTCCACTAAAGAAAGCTGGCAATATTTGGCTGGCTAGCAGTGGCTACACAATGTTCAAGTTGTGATTAATAATAACGAATCAGGATTTATCATTGTGAACAGGAATGCATCATAATGAATAAGGATACTTGTCCAAAATAGATACACACAACAATTCATATTAATTGGGTTCAGTTTTTGTTTCAAATCTAGATAAGCCATTGACTTAAGATGCCAATAACCAGGCATAAAACCATCATAATTTGGGTTGAAATATATGAAACATTCATGCATGTAATCTATTACAAAATATTACTTCTGTAAATTCAAAAGTGGGTTCTTAGTGCCAACACGTTGCAATTTCACTAAAAGGTCAGACCTCTGTATACAAAAGCTCCAAAATAAGGTCCTGTACTTTTTAGCCAGAGTTAAGTCCTATAAACAAAGCAAATATTTAGCATGTTTGCATGACAGTTGGTCTTTTTAAGGGGTTTTCCCTCCCAGATAGCATAATTTAGCTTTGTTGGGGTATTCTGTTCCTTATCCTCCAAACCCTTTTTTTTTCTTTTTGAATAGATCTGCCCACACTTTGGTACCTATTTTAACTAATGATAACAAAATTGTTGCAGCTTAATTTGACTTTATCCCCATTTTCAAAAAATTGTACCAGTGAAATTTTCACTACTCCTATTCCTTAATTATTATCAACCTACTATATGGTGTCATATTATATGCATTTTTATTTTCTATTAAAATGAAAAATAAATGAATTGGCAGGGTGATAGTAAGTTTGCATTATAGTGAAATAAAATCAGTGAAATTATTGTTTAAGTCCACCTTAAGTATAGAATTAGCAGCATCATTAGATGATACTTTCTCAGTTTGCTTGGTCAGAGAAACAGCAATATAAGCAGGTTTCATTGCTGCACTGGATGTGGAGCTGTCTTTCTCGGTTTTAGATTGTTCAAAGGCCAAATTTGAAGCAATTCGAGGATTTGTTGGAATCTGAAACTTGCTTGCTTGTTTTGTATCCAAAGATGGAGAACTTTGTAAGGGCGCCAGATTAACCTGTTGAGGGAGAGGGGGAGGGGGAGGAAGAGGAAAGTACAAATTGGTTCCTTGAGAAGATACTGTCTTCTGTTGATCCTGAAATTTATCATAAGAAGAATTTAAATCCAAATGACTTTGATAATTTGGTTGAATAGGATTAGTTTGGACAATTTGAGAACTAGTTTGGTGAATTTGAGAACTAGTTTGGGCGCCATGTTTCCAGTAACTGTCATAATCACCACTATTTACTGCAGCAGGCTGACCACCAAAAGAAACAAACATGAAGTTAATAAGTTAATAAAGCCAGCAAAACTACAAAACAACAGACTAATCAAATGCAACAATCTTGTGCAACTGAAGCATGACAGAGATTAAATAACCAATATACTAAAATATGAATAAAATTGCAACACAGAAGACCTAACATAAAGGATTAATTTTGTAATGAAAGGGCTAAAATCACAACAAAAGCAATTTGGTGTGAACAAATAGCAATTTATCTGTTCTTTCAAGCCAAACTGTTATACTGTTGGTTTGTCCAAACTTTCTCAGTGATGTTCAAACCTGAAAAGATGGCACAGCAGGAGTGCTGGGCTCTTGCCCCCAGAATTGTGGATATGATTGTGGAGGCTGGTTATTTGGAGTTGCATATCCACTGGTAGCCGCAGAAACGGGACATCCCAAAGTAGATGAACTTGGGACAGTCAAGTTCTCTGTCCCTGGGGCACAACTGACTTCTGTTTGGCTGTAATAGTCTGTCCATTGTGTGTATTGTTGCTGGTACTGCACTGGAGTTGCTGCAGCACCAGAACTATAAGAGCTATTGGAATCTGGTGCGTAACTTGTATATGGATGAGAAGAATAACTTGAATAACTGCCATTGTTCCACACCGGCGCTTGATTTGTGTATCCATTGCTGTTTTGGTAACCACCAGTAGTCTGATAATCAGCAGGATTGTAATAAGTGCTTGAATAAGTTGCAGATCCAGCATAAGACCCAGTACTCTGAAAGGAAGAAATAGGCTGATAAGGAGCACCTGTATTTTGATATGCTCCTACAGGCTGTGAATAAGCATGATTAGGTTGCTGCTGTTGATAGCTGTTATAGTAGCCTGAGTATCCCGTACTGCTGCCATAACCATATGGATTAGAAGAATTTGCATATGATGTGTATGCATTGTAATCTTGTGGTGCATTAGCAGTTCCCAAATTTGATGTATTACCAGCAACTGATGATACACTTTGACCTTCTTGAACGCCTCTTCCAGGTGGCTGCGGATGCTGATCATACTGGTAGGTTGGATTAGAATAAACTCCATTTGCCGTGGAGCTCTGAACAGTCCACGATACAGCTTCAGGCCCAGATGTTGTGGTAGCATATGAAAATGTCTGATGTTGGCTAGCATCAACAAGCCGATTCTATAAAGTCGACAAAAAAGGAGACGTGAGTTACACATTTGAAGCATAACCAATATGCAGAGCATAAAAACAAATCGAAGTTCTACTATTGAAACCGTAGTTTTAAGTTGCAGACAACAACTATACTATAAAAGTTTGGAAGCCTCCATGATCGTAATTACGACCGCACTGGAGGCATAGTTTTAAATTGTAAACTGCAACCACAACCGCGGCTGCAATATAAAGATCGGGAAGCTTCCACGATTGCAATTGCGACCACATTGAATGTCATAATTTACTTCAATATCAAAAATTGCAATGCAAATCCAACCGCAATTAAAACCTCAATTGACACACGTGTGAATTAAGTGAAATTAAATGGCAAAGACAATATAGTAGCTTTTGGTTCCAAATATGTAAAAACTGTCCGAAAACTGAAAAAATACACGCACGAAATTAATGCTAACTAAATTAAATAGATATACATTTATGTCTAATGGCTATGATAGTACAGATTCCAAAGATAATGTCATCTATACATATTTCATTATTTTCTAGAACAGGATCAGATATTTCTCCAGAAAATGAGTATGAATTCCAGAAAATATCAAAATAATAAATTCAAGCTCTCAGTAACATAAGGTATTAAGGATCGCAACTTTTCCAAATAAATGCAAGTTTTGGATTAAGCTTAATTATCAATTTCACCTAAGTTCATTACATTCTCAAACCTATACTGATTGATCCACAAACAAACATTGTCATGGATTTAACAATCCTTACCTCGAATAAATGCGACTCCACCGGAGCTAAGGTCTCAGTATGAGCACCTTCGTTCGCCATATCTCAAAAACCCTAAATATCAATCAAAATAACAATATCAATAAATTTAACCATCACAAATCTCACAAAAACCCTAATTAGTTGATAACGAATGTAAACAAAACAATACGTACCTTTGAAGTTGTCAGACGAAAAAGTTAGCGGCGGAATCAGAAGAAGAGATACGAATCGGAAGAAAAAACAAAATTGGGGATAAGAAGAAAAAACACGGTGAAAATAAAAAAGAAGAAAAAGAAACAAATGGAAAGATATATATGAATTACTAGTAATTAACAGGAGAAGAAAAAGAGATTGAAAACGTGAGGACTTTTGCAGTAAAACGTTTAAAGGGATTATTGGCTTAAACGCCGGAACGAAACAGAGGATCGTGATGCGAGAAGAAGCTTGGGAGGATGAAATATAAACTTGGTTCGGGTCGGGGTGTGTATAGGTATGGCAAAGAGAGGTATAGTTTTTTGGGTAGAGCTTTTTATAAACATAATAAAGTTTGATTAAATATTTTGTCGGTTACTCTAGTTGAAGTTTAAGTTTTAATTTTAATTAGGGATGTAAATGGATATTTATGGAAACAGATAGTATGATATTTGTGTTCGTTCTGTTAGATAAATATGATATTCATATTTGTCCTAGATTCCTACAGGTATCTATTAAACGGATAATTTGTGGGTTTTAAGGTATATGTGGATATTTACAGATATTCATGGATAACATTTTTTTCTAAATATTATCACATAACATTCATACAAATCTCTCTTATTTTAACAACAAAATGTTATCACATTAATTTCCTTCATTTTCAACAAAATATAATATTCATGCATTTCATTTTTAACAAAAAAAATGAAAGATATTGTGATTGTGAGGTATGGTGAAAGAGTGGATGATGGAGGAGTTGAAAGGAAGTATGGTTGTGCAAAATATCTGGTTGTAAGACTCAAATCCATAATCAAATCCAAACTCGTTTTAAATATTCGGATATAATTGAATGGTTATTAACCGGTTTAGTTTTTAATGGTTTTGGTTATCCATTCATATTATTCGGATATAATTAAATGGTTATTAACCGATTAAATTTTTTTGGATTCGATTAAAATCCGGTTATTATCCAAAATCCAAATTTTTTAATATATATATATATATATATATATATATATATATATATATATATATATATATATATATATATATATATATATATATATATATATATATATATATTGTGGGAAAAAATTAACTGGATTTTTTTTAAAAACTGGTTATATAACCATAACCAATTTTAAAATCAGTTTTGATTAAATCTGATTAAATTGTGGTTTTGGTTATAAATCTAAATCATTCAAATGATTTGAAAATGGTTATGGTTTGGTTTCTAAAAATAACCGACCATGCACACCCCTAAAAGGAAGGCACCGATTGAACAGGGAAAGTGGATGGTTGGACGGTGGAATTGAATTGTTGAAATGAGGTGTGGAGTAAAGAAGAAGCTTACATATGAAATGACTAATATGATTTGTATGAAATGTAAAATGTTTTTGTTCTGGATTGGGCCTCCAAACCACATTGGGTTGTGGCCCAGTACGTCGGGCAGATGCCCTTAGACTCGGGAAAACATGATATGCGGTCGGGCAGGCCCTCACTGGTCAAGCATACGCTGACCTGTCGGGCAAGCGGCACGACCCATTACCCTACTTGACACGCCACCCAACTATCCCCTTTTATCTCCTGAAAGATAGAGGCAGTTGGACCAAGGACAGTATTACTTGCTAGGTTTACACGCTCCTTACGCGTACCTTGGTAGTTCTTCCTTGGGTTTCGCTAATACAACCCAAGAAAGGACCTTGGTTCAGCGTTAGGGGCTCATTATAAATACCTTTTCTTCATTAAAGGGTCAGGTATTTTGAAACATTTCTTTTTGCTTACCATTTTTGTATCTCTACTTACTTTGACATCGGAGTGCCTTGCAGGTACACCCCCTCTCCATTTCAACCATCTTTGTTGTTCGCGTTCAATTACTGGAAGGCACTCCTGATCAGGTAAGATCAATTTTCTTAAAAGAAAACTTCAACAATATATATATATATATATATATATATATATATATATATATATATATATATATATAAATATAAAGAATAGTGGTTTTTAGAAGATGAAAAACAGATTATAATAAATTAATATTTAAATTATTATTATAATTTATTAACGGATACGGATATTTGTGGGCATAAGTATCATTAAAACTTTATTCATATTCATTATTAAATGGGTATTTAAATATCCATTTATTTTATCCGCGGATATCTATTAAGTTGTTCATCCCATAACCATGATGAATTTTATATGCGGGTATGGATATTTTTGTCATCCCTAATTATAATTGAAATTTATTAAAATTAATTATACTAAAAAAATAATTTATATTTGAAAATATGATGTTTTGAAAAAATTCAATACGTCTTAGAAAATGTCACTTCATCAATTTAGGGGGTTTTTCCGCTTAACAAATACATCTTTGTTTTAAATATCCATCTTATTTTCTCTGGTGATATAATTACACACTAAATATCAATTACTCTGAATATGTTTACAAAAATTTTGAATGGTAAAAAATGTTTTTATTGTCCCTCTATTTTTGATGATTTTTAATTTAGTCCCTTCATTTTAAAACCCAGATTTTTTGTCTCTGAACTTTTCATCATTTAGGATTTAACTACCATGTCAAGTGTTTAGTTCCAAGTTTGTTTTGTGAATAACTAGTTAACTACACATATTTCATGTTAACAGGTGCTCAGGGTCGGCCCAAGACATCTCGAGGTCTAAGGCAAAATTTTAATTTAAATATTTTAGTATAACAAAAAATATTTTTATTTTAGATTAATATATTCTAATTTTAGATTTTTCAGAAATTAAAATCATTAAATTATTTTTATCAATTTTATTTAATATTTTCTTTTCAATTAATAATAAAACCAACACAACTAAACACTCTTCTTATCATCTTAAAAAATCATAATTGAAAAATTATTACCAAAATTCTTTAAAAATAAATAAATTTCAAGTATTTTTTTATATAAGAGAACTTAAAAGTTTATTATTTATTAGTATCACTTTTAATAGACCATTTTTGAGCAAAACATACTACCACATATAATTTAAAAATTTTCACGGTAAAGTCGTAGTTAAAAAGCACCTTAAAATATTGATTATGGTCAAAGTATAAGACTCCTATTTATTTTCCATTAAATCATAAAACACCTATAAAGAGTCTCTAAAAACTCAATATTTCTTTTATTTTAAATTAATCAATTGAATAATACACATTCTAAATGAGTGTTATTATATTAATTCTTGATAATACTTATTTAATTGGCATAAAAAATAATTAAAAAATATGTTTTTTCACTATGCCAAAATTGACTTTTAACAGCGCACCTTAGACAACGCTTTATAAAGAGAGTGTTGTCTAAGGTTAAAATTAAAAGCAAAATATGGAAACTGTTCAAAAACAATAAAAAAAAAACGCTGCTAAAAGTCCTACCTTAGACAGCGCTTTTAGAAAGCGCTTTTAAAGGTAGGCCTTAGACAGCGCTTTTTCAAAAGCGCTGTTTAAAGTCTTTCAATTTAAAAAAAATTAAAATCAAAAGCGTTGTTTAAGGTCAACCTTAGACAGCGCTTTTAAAAAACGATGTCTAAAGCGCTGTTTAAGGCCCCCCTTAGAAAGCGCTTTTCTCAAAAGCGTTGTTTAAGGTCTAATTAAAATTAAATATCAGACTTAGTTTCTATTTTGTTCTTTCTATTCTTTCATTTTCCCTCAAGCGAACGCGATTAACCTAAACATCAGAAACTCCATAAACCTTGAATCCACTTCCATTTTCGGTTTTGATCATTGAAGACGTTTTTGAAGACTTTAACGCCTGCGAACGTACATTTTGAAGTTGTTCTTCGTTCTTCTTTTTTGGTTTCCGGTGTTCTTCGTTCTTCTTGTGGTATGTTCTTCGTTTCATATCATTTTTGTTGAATCTTGTAGATAATATGCAGAAACTGAGTTTAGAACGAGTTTAGTGTATTATTTTTGTTGAAGTTGTTTTGAGAATGTGTAGAATGTTGTTGACTGAGTTTAGTGTATTATTTCTGTTGAAGTTGTTTTGAGAATGTGCAGAATGTTGTTGACTGAGTTTGGTGTATTATTCTTGTTGAAGTTGTTTTGAGAAAGTGCAGAATCTTGTTGACTGAGTTTAGTGTATTATTCCTGTTGAAGTTGTTTTGATTCATTTGTAGCTTTTTTTAGCAATTGAGTTTAGAAGTTGAGTATAAAACCCTTTTTTTAGAAACTGAGTTTTGACTCATAAGGTACATTGTTGTTGTTATGTTTGATAAATAATAATGTTGTAATATAAAAATTATTAAAGTTAGTTATAGGTATATTGTCATAAAAAATTAACGTGTTAATGTGTTATAGGTATAGTTATAGGTATATTGTAATAGAAAATTAAAGTTAGTTATAGAAAAAGCGATGTGTTATAGGTATATTGTAATAGATAAATTATTAAAGTTAAGAGAAAAGTAATGGAAGAAAAACTTTGATTCTTGTAATAGAAAAAATGAAAGTGATGAAGTAATTAAAGTTGAGGTATCGGTTGTGTATCGGTGTATCAGCGTATCGGATACGATACGACATGGCCTATGATTCTTATGATTTATAACCTACCTCTGTGGCTATGTATGAAGCGTAAGTACATGATGTTATCTATGTTAATCTCTGGGCCTAAACAACCAAGGAATGACATAGACGTATACTTGACACCTTTGATCGAAGATTTAAAGATTTTGTGGGAGAACGGTGTGGAGGTTTATGATGGATATAGGAAAGAAAATTTCAATTTAAGGGCGATGTTGTTTGGCACAATTAATGATTTTCCAGCATACGGGAATCTATCTGGGTATAGCATTAAAGGTCAATGTGTGTGTCCTGTTTGTGAAGACGGAATCGATATGATTCGATTGGAACTTTGTCAGAAGAATGTGTTTCTCGGTCATCGTAGATTCTTACATTCTAAACATCACTATCGTGGGTGGAGAAAAGCATTCAATGGAGACACCGAACAGCGTAAAGCTCCACCCGCATTGTCAGGTGACCAAGTTTTTGAAAAGGTGAAAGATGTGCGTACTGAGTTTGGCAAGCCTTTTGCACATAAGATTGACAAAGGTGGGTGGAAGAAAAGGTCGATATTTTTTGAATTACCATATTGGAAGTCTTTGTACGTGAGACATTTTCTCGATGTTATGCATATTGAAAAAATGTATTTGAAAATGTTATCGGTACATTACTCAATATAAAAGGCAAGTCTAAGGATGGCCTTAAAGCAAGGGAGGACATGTTAAAAATGGGAATGAGAACTGAATTAGCACCCGTGAAGAAAGGAAGAAGAACATATCTACCACATGCTGCTTTTACTTTATCTAGAAAGGAGAAAAAAATTGTGTAAGTCTCTGAGTGAAGTTAAGGTTTCAGAAGGATACTCATCATATATCAGAAGACTTGTTTCTATGAAAGACATCAAGTTGAAGAATTTGAAGACACATGATTGCCATGTTATAATGGAACATTTTCTACCGATAAGTATACGTTCTATTTTGCCAGAAAAAGTAAGAAGTGCCATAACTAAATTGTGTTTTTTCTTTAGGTCAATCTGTAGTAAGGTGATCAATCCCTAGATCTTACCAACACTACAAAAAGAGATTGTAATTACCTTGTGTGAGCTTGAAATGTATTTTCCTCCGTCTTTTTTTGACATAATGGTTCATCTAGTTGTTCATCTTGTGAAAGAGACACAGTTGTGTGGACCAGCTTATATGAGATGGATGTACCCTGTTGAACGGTATATGAAAATATTAAAAGGGTACGTGAAATCCCGAAGTCGTCCAGAGGGTTGTATTGTTGAATGATACATTGTTGAAGAAGCTGTTGATTTTTGTACTAAATATTTGTCTAACGTTCAATCGATTGGACTCCCCAAAGTTCAGATTTTCGAAGAAATGGAAGGTAAAAAATTAATTGGAAATAAAATTGTGACAGTATCAAGGGATGTACGAGATCAAGTTCATTTGTATGTTCTGCACAATGATAATGAGGTTGAGCCATATGTTGAAATGCACAAGGATGTACTCCGAAGGTTAAATCTGAACATAAATTAAAATTAGATAGTTAGAGAGCACAATCAAAGTTTCATACAATGGTTAAAGGATCATATTTATTTGAAGCGCTCTTCAGATCCTTCTTTGGTAACAGAAAGGTTGAGATGTTTGGCATATGGTCCAAGTTTGCATGTGTTTTCTCATAGCGCATACTCAATTAATGGATACACATTTTATACTAAAGAACAAGATGATAAGAGTACTATGCAAAATAGTGGTGTCATCGTGCTAGCTGAAGCAATGCATATATCAAGTATGAAGTACTTAAACCCCAAATATGCAAATTTGTCATATTTTGGAGTTATTGAGCACATTTAGGTGTTTTATTACGAGAAGTTTCAGATTTTCATCTTTGGTTGCAAGTGGGTAAATAGCAGTGGCATACGAATGGATAAGTCTGGATTTTTGCAAGTTGATCTTACTAGGGTGGGGTACAAAGATGAACCTTTTATTCTAGCATCTCAAGCTAAACAAGTGTTCTATGTGAATGACCCGACAAGTACAAAATGGTCTATAGTGCTTTTCTCTAACAAAGTGGTTGATGATAGTGGTGTCGATCAATGTGACATTGATTTGAGAATGAGTCATGCATTAGACGGAATGAGTTGAATAGAAATGATGAAAATGATGATCTTATAGCGGATGAGTCATATATAAGAAACGATCATAATGAGGGAATTTGGATCAATTCATCCGTATGCATTTCTAAGAAACAAGTGATTAATATTCCAACAAAGAAAAGAAAGAGATGTTAGTGAAAGAGGTAAATTATGCAAAAATATCCTTGGTTTCTTGATTATAAGTTATATTTGATCATCCATGTTTTCTTTATTTTTTTGTTTTCAATTGCTTTGATTATAAGTTATATTTGATCATGCATGGTTTCTTTATTTTTTTGTTTTCAATTGCTTTGATTATAAGTTATATTTGAGCATGCATGGTTTCTTTATTTTTTTGTTTTCAATTGCTTTGATTATAAGTTATATTTGATCATGCGTGGTTTCTTTATTTTTTTTGTTTTCAATTGCTTTGATTATAAGTTATATTTGATCATGCATGGTTTCTTTATTTTTTTTGTTTTCAATTGCTTTGATTATAAGTTATATTTGATCCTCCTTGGTTTCTTTATTACAGGTTAGACATGGCCACTAATGATGATAACCCACATGATGATCATTCGACACATGAAGGAGGTAGTAGAAAAGTATCAACTGAATAAGAGATTCGAAGAGGTATGACGGTTATGAGAAGAGTGGTCCATGGTAGATCTCGAGGCATCATTTTAGATGTGCATTGGAGCCATCAGGCAGCTTATAGAACCTAATGGGCACACCTTAACTAGTTTCATAGGTGCACTAGTAAGGAATGAAGTTCCCATTACTTGTGATGATTGGAGAAACAAAGATCTGATTGACTCCAAAGAAAGAATTTGGAGTGAGATAAAGGTACAATAATTATGTCTTTAATTATGCGAATCAATTATGTTTTTTCAATTACCTGTACTAACGCACAATCTGTATGTTTTTCTTAGCGGTGTTTTAACATCGAAGAAGAAAGAAGAGGTTTTTGTATTAAATTGGCCAGAAAGCTTTTACGAGGGCTTAGAACATTTTTATCATCCGAGTTCCTTAAGGATGCGGATGGTAATCATGTTGATGCAGAGCTTCCTAAAAAATATGAAAGTTTGATATCAGCAGAAGAATGGGAAGCCTTCAAATCCAAACGATAGGACCCGGTATTTAAAAGACTAAGTGCCACAAATCGGGAAAGAGCATCAAGTCCTGCATATCCGTACCGAAAAGGACGTGTCGGATATGGACGCTTAGAACAATCCATGGTAAGTATTTATAAATTGCGATAACATATTTTTTCATCATATATTAGTTTTATTCAATCATATTGTATGACTTAATGTGTAGCTGCAGAAGGAGAAAAGTTTCGAAACATCACTTCCTGCACATGTTTTGTGGAAGGAAGCCCGTGTGGGCAAATCTGGAGTTCCTAAAGAAGATGTTTTACAAGTATACGAGAAATGTGTAAGTATAACATTTTTTCTTTAATTAAATAAAAACTTTATAAACAAATATTTGACAAGTATACGGTATTCATCTGATTTTCAGGAGGCGCTATCTCAGTCTTTACCTTCAGATGATACTAGGAGCATACTTAGTCGGGCATTAGATGTCCGTGAATATTCTGGTCGGGTGAGGGGTAAGGGATTTGGAGTCACTCTGACCTCCCTGAGTATTAAAAAAGGAAAGGCTCCTAGTAATTGGGAACTTCATGCAAAATTGGAAGCAATGCAAGCTCAGCTTGATGCATTAAGGAGAGAAAGAGAGGCTAATGCCTCAACATGTTTCAAAGATGGTTCGGACAAAGATAGTATCAACTGTACCTTTCAGCAGAACATTCCAGAGGTAATTACATATAATTGTCTTAAATTGAACTATTTGCTTAAATTATGTTTTTGGCATATATACACATTAACAATTTCATTTTATTATTGGTTTTAGGGCATTTCCCATTGTCAGCTCTATTTATCGTCACCATATTATCGAATGGTTGGCAAGGGAAAAGTGCATAACATTAGCAGAGTATTACTTCACGCTAGAGAGCTCCCTGCTGGATGTTTGAAAGTATCGGTTGATATTGCAGTTGAGCCGAATGCATCATTACCATATCCTAATGATGGTTCGGATGCAACAACGATGGACGAAGTAGTAGGTTCGTTTGTTGCATGGCTGACAAACCTCATTAGCGTAGGATATGAGGTATGCCTAAAACCTTTGTTAACCTTAATGTGTATATTCAAGGTTTTTACGCGCATTTTATGTATATTTTTTACTTGGTTATGTTAAATATACTCCCACAAGATCCAAATCAAAAGATAATGTTATTTTGCGGCATACCGAGTCTGTGGTTTCAAAAAAACAGGTACAATACAATTATATGACATATATGCATGGAAGTTGTTAAATTCTTAATTTCATCTAACTATTTATATGATATGTAGCTTCAAGAAAATGAGGTTAGCAACGTCTCCGCACAACAAAAAAGGAGGTTAGCAACGCCTCCGCACAACAAAAAAGGAGGTTAGCCGATTTCGCGAATATACGCCTTTGCTGGTGGCGAGGGAGAAAATATTGTCTGAATGTGCTAATTCGGAGTTCTATCAAGCGGTGGTGTGCTTCCCCATGCAACTACCCGCCAAACCGGGCACCAATAAAACCAAGTACTGTAGGTTCCACAAGAGTCACGTATACAACACCGAGGATTGCATCCACTTGAAGGTCGCAATAGAGATACTCATCAAAGATGGCCACCTAATAAAGTTCGCGAAATCCAAAGAAACCTCCAGGCCAGAGGCACAAGAAACCATCAAGATCGAGGAAGCAGTGGCAGTCCCCGCGGACACCAATATGCAAGTAGCCCTCAACATCTATCGCCCAGAAGATTTCTTTCTACCCGACCGTCCAGCAAGTCCAGGTTACCTATCTTCCCATAGCCCATGGGAAGCCTTCCCGTCCGCCATGGTGATCTCGAGCGGAGGATTCAACAGGATCACGGTCGGCTCCGTAAAAGGAAATTCGACCTACTAATTGCAAAAAGGTCGGCCCTGAGCGCCACACTGGACCCGCCTAGAGACAATTCAGTGCCCATTTCCTTCTACAAGGAGGAACTATTAGGAGGATCACCTAATGCCAGCATTCCACTGCTCATTCGAGCCCAAATGGCCAACTTTGACGTCCGCAGAATATTGGTCGACCAGGGTAGCTCATGCGATATCATGTATTTGCTGCTGTTCGCTACACTTCAGCTAAACGAGACTCACCTGACGCCATACGTAGGATTTGACCTCCAGGGTTTCAATGGTGCAGTGTCACGACCATGGGGTTATGTCGATCTCATAGTCATGTTTGGGGCCGCAGAGACTGCCCAATTAATCTGCGTCCAATTTTTGGTCGTCCATTGTCCTTCTCTGTATCAATGCGTTCTAGGTCGACCGACGTTGGCCGATCTTCTAGCCGTCCCATCAACCTTCCACCTGAAGATGAAATACTACACAACGTCAGGAAGAGTAGCCACCCTTCATGGTGCATGGAGGCCGCCCGTCGTTGTTTCGAAGCAGCCTCTAAAGGCATCAGCTTGATATCATACCAGCCCAAAGCTTCCACTTCAGTTTCTTCCCTGAACGTCGAAGGGCCCGCGCCTCTCCCCCGGGTCGATTTCGTCGACCTAGATTGCAGGTTTCCGGATAAAACTGAAAGTTCCCAGCAACCCTCCTCTTCATTAGCCCGACCAATCCCCGACGGTGAATTCGAGCTAATCCCGTCGGGGGAAGACCCTGAGCAGATGCGTGAAGATCGGAGCCCACCTCCCGGAGCTAGCAAAGAAACAGTTGGAAGCATGCCTGAAGGGGAACGCCGACCTGTTCGCATGGAGCGCAACAGAAATGCCCGGACTCGATCCAGACGTAGCATGCCACCATCTATCCATTGACCCAAATCACAAGGTCGTAGCCCAACGGAGGAGAAAACAGTCGATCGAAAAAACTAAAGCGGTCGAAAAAGATGTAGAAGACCTCCTAGAGGCAAACTTTGTAACGGAGGCCAGGTACAATACTTGGCTCTCCAATGTTGTACTTGTGAAAAAATCTAATGGAAAGTGGAGAATGTGCATTGATTATACCAATCTTAACCGAGCTTGCCCGAAAGATGCTTACTCGTTGCCAAATATTGATAAATTGGTCTACAACTCGGTCGGTTTCAAACTTCTATCATTTATGGACGCTTATTCAGAATATAATCAAATTCCCATGGTCGTGGCCGACAAAAAACACACGACATTCATGACCGAATCAGGCAACTATTACTATAACATTATGCCCTTCGGTCTAAAAAACGCGGGCGCCACTTATCTGTAACACCCTAATTTTTGCCCTAAGGTTCTTTGCATTTCATCTGCATTTTGCATACAAACAAGATCGCACTGGTTTCGAGTTTCTCCTCAGATGTGGGTCTATGCTTCGCAGGGGATCACCATTGTTTTTACTTCTTTATATTTGTTTATATTTACTGACTTCTAACCAAAATACAAAAAAAAATATGTTGCAGTGTTCTTCTTCTTCTTTGTGTTGCAGGTTTGCGAAGATAAGACAGTAATTTCATTCAGATGCGTTTGTTCAGTCACAATTCGATTTCAAGTGGATGTTTGACCTAATATTGGTCAAACTATCAAAAGATTGTTTCGACTGCAAATTATGTGTGCCAGGGGGTTTATTCCTCAGATAGTGGTTTTTCAAAAGTTCAGGTTGCGTTGTGTGTAAAAGGCTATTAGACAGTGTTCTGTGTGAAGTTTGGTTTGAATCTTCAGTGTTTATCAGTTCATCGGTTCATCAGTTCATCAGCGATTCATCTGAGGATTTATTTTCCTCAGTTTGGTTTCGAATCATCAGGGCATGTAATCAGATAGTTTTCAGATGACAGTTGGCTTAAGTTGTGAAAAATCCAGTGGGTCTGTGTTGGTTGTGTTCATCTTTTTATCAGAGGCTTGTGAAGAAAATCAATTGAGATTTGTTGTGGGCTTGAAAACCAAATTCCATCAATTATCCATTTCTTGATTAAACCATCTTATCCAAATCTTCAATAACCATTTTTTTAGTTCAATTACCCGATTATCCATTTTTTTATTATTCACAAAAATTCCAAATTCTAAACTTTTCGATTCTTTTTTTTTCAAATAACAATTTCCAATTATCTTTTAATCCAATTCCCGATTATTTTTTTTTTTTTTATATTTTCATTCTCCATTTTTTTTTATATCTTTTAATCCATTTTTTTATTATTTCCTTTTTAATCATTCCCAATTAATTCATTTTTTTTAATTCATATTCTTAATTCATATAATAAGCCTAATTGTTTTTTCTTTAAGCCCATATGTTTTTTTATAATCCATTTAGTAATAAGTAATAGAAAATAAATAATAAAAACATTGATTAAGTTAATTGTTTTTTTTATTTGTTTTCTAAAAAGTCCCACATGTGAAAAATACAAGCCAGCACTCAAAGCCTCACATCACAAACTTTCCCAGCCTCAGCCACAATAAACTTTAGCTTCACACTAAGCTTTTTGCCAGCCAGCTTTTTACGCATACCGTAAGCCACATGCCAAATTCCCACCAAGCTATCACTTCATACGCCCAGCCGCACGCGTGAAAACTTCTCCTCACAGGCCTCTCACGCAAGCCGCATCCCGCAGCACTTCCAAGTCATAAGCTGCACAAAACAAAACAACAGGCCCATACACAAGCCAAACTTAAACAGCCAATACGCCAGCAACAAAAGCAAGCGTCATACCGCATATTCAACTCAAAGCAAAACCTCAAGCCTCATTCTCAATCTGAAACTTCCTTCAGCTCAACAACACGCTGCAAGCCGCACGCCCCTCAAATCTACAAGCCAAGCAACACAAGTCTTCCGTAAAGCCAAGCCTTTCTCGCACGCATCATCCACACGATCATCACACCTCAGCAAGTCACGCATCCTGCATCAACACTCAAAACGCAAACAAAGAAATCAAAACGCAAATGGACACGAGAAATCGGTGAGCATCCAAAACGCATCTTAATCTTCATCAAACGGCAATTTCAACTTCGCATTTCCTTCTATAAATTGGGGGTTCCTCGCCCTCATTCCTTCAAGCTTCAAAGCCTCCAAAAACCCTGTCAAAATCAAAAACAACCATCAAAAATCCAATCGCAAGCCATCTCTCAAATTTCATAAAGCTTCTTTCATTTAACCATAAACAGAGAGTAACATTTGGAGCGAGAAAGGAATAAAGTTCTCGACTGATTTAGGGTTTGAAATTGAAAGAAGAAGCTAAGATTGAAGAGAGAGTCCGTGAAATTCGAAAAGAAGAAGAAGATCCATTCACGGAATTTTGCAAGAGGAGAGAACAAATTTGAAATTAACGGTGAGGAAATGGCGTCGATTCTTTTGAGATGTTGTTTTGTTCTTGATGTCGGCCCTGTTTTATGAAAGAGAAAAGGATTTTGGTTTTGTTTTATCTCACAGTTTCGCGAAGAAGAAGATGATCTTCTCCCTATTTCTTTTTCTTTTTTAATATTAACTAATTCTTTTTCTGTTTTTTTTTATAAAAAAAGAGTGATGGAGAATGTGTTGGGCCTGAAGCCATATGTTTGTGTTGCTAAATCCACTCCCGCGGGTTCGTTCCTCCCCCCTCCCTTTTCCATTTTTGTTTTATTTTGCTTTTGTATTTTTTTTTAATATAAGATTTGTTTTAGAATATGTTCTTTTTAGAAAAAGATTTTAGGAAAAATATTTAGAAACATTTTATGAAAAGATATTTTTAAAAAAAAGATTTTAGAAAAAGAGTTTTCTTAAGAAAAATGATTTAAAAATATTTTAGTTCTTTTATGGATCTACTTTTAGATCCATTTTTTCTTCATCTTCTTTTATTTTTGGTCGATGATAATCTCTGATTCGTAGATTGTTGATTTTCGATAGGTTTAATCTTCATTATTTCAAATCTATGGATGAATGATCATTTGGATCATTCTCCATACTTTGAGATCGTGATAGGTTGCTTTTCGATAAATTCAACGAAAATATCGATTAAGATTAGACCATTCTCTTTCTTTTAGTGTGGCATGTTTTCGGAGAACGATCCATAATATCGTTTCTCTAACATGTATTAACACGAATATTTTGCACTTTAATTAGTGGTGGCCGGCCTCATTTGTAGGGTAATTACTTCGTAAATTACTCGGCGATTGCTTAACATAGACCTAAAGTTGTCCCGATTCAGATTAAGATCCACTTGGATCCGGTTGCCTCGATTTTATTTTTCTTTTCGTGGTTGTGCTTGATTAAGTTCATCATACCACTTATATTGTAAATATTATAATAATGTGAATATGATAATCCGTTTAAATTTAATCTCTCGCACCTTATCCTTTTATTTTAATTTCTTGCTCCTTATCTCTTTATTATGCTTTATCATATTATATCATATATCATTTATTTATGTTTATATTGTTGCTTGTGATTTTTATTTTATCCATTTGGATACCAAAACACTAATAAAAGATTAAACACCTAAAAGACTTGTGACTTTAATTTCGGACTATGGTTACTACCCTTTGCTTTGGAGTATGAACTTAGATTTTAGGATCTCTACCCTTGCTCAAGTTGTGATGGATTGGAAATTTTAGCCTCAAGTTACTTCATTGGTCTTTGAAGATGGAATTCCGAACTTTGAAGAAATGTGCAAATATGGTTCGATCGTTCTTCTCTTAACTTTTAATTCAAGTATTAGGATAGTCTCTTCATCTCCTCCCCATTCTTAAATTTTCAAAACTTCTCCCTATTTCAAAAATCTTCTTGTTTTTAAACTTCAAATGCTTTCGCAATCAAACCTTGACTTAGGTCAAGCGATTTTTAATCTTTTCATTTTATTTTCTTAATAAATGTTAATTCATGTAAATATATTGAAATCTTTTCTTACATACTTTAAAAAAATTCAAAACTCACTCAATTGTTTTTGTGCCTTTGTGCACCTTTTCTTTTCACATGTTTAGATATGATTCATCTTTTCTAGCGGAATTATTCGCTAAAGGATGACGACTTATCTCTATATTTTAAAATCCATTCAACTCATTGTTTCTTTTCAAATTTTGTACCACGAACTACGAGGTTTTGATCTTGCATTGCACTTTGTAGGTACGTAGGCATGAGGTGTTAAAACCTCATCAAACACAAAAATCTTAAAAAACATTCTTCTCCTCATCTCTTCAATCATTTTCAAGCAAACCAATTTCAAACCAAAAAGCAATAAATATTTCAAAGGGCTCCCGTGGAGTACCACGGACGAGTCGGGTGCCTAAAACCTTCCCAGTTCGTAACCAATCCCCTTACCCATTCTCTGTTTGTTTCTTTTAGCTTTTGCTTTTAGATTCCTAGGTTTTTATTCGTTCTTTTACCTTTTTCCTTTCGGAAATAAATAAAAGCGCGGTGGCGACTCTGTGTACATTGAGTTAAGTTAATCAATAGCTTACACTCACGATTTTACCGCTACAGAAAAGTGGAGACTCTGCTGAGGAGTAATCTCTAAGCGGATTCAGCCTACTTTGATTTATTTACTGCTTTGGTTTGATTTGTTTGTTATTTGGTTGTTCTGTTTCGGTTTTGGTGATCCTCTGTGTGAGATAGATTCTAACCCGGATTTGAGTTGAAACTTATGATAGGACGGCGATATTCGAAGCGATATGCGATGGAGTAGTCCAAAGCAATATCAATTTGATAATCTCCACTCGGTTAGGCTCTCTTGGACTATTAATGTCATGACGAGTAATCGTACGTGGCATTATTTTCCGACCTTGAGCTGATCATACTGAGGACCTTAGAACCCTTAACCCATCCAAGCCAATTTAGGAATGTAGTGCGGAAACTGTCTGGGTGTAAACCTAAGGCGGTTGTCACGCGATACTACACTCGGACGAGGTCTATTTTAAGAATATTATCGGTTGGGGAGTAATCCAACGTACCGATGATATTCTAAAGATGGCTGTTAACTCCGGGCACCTCTATTAGCACCCTTTTGGTTTTCTGCAGGTACGATGAAGACAAAACCTTAGTACTTACCTGTGTGGGTTGGTGTTCTGTTACCTTGACTTCATTCTCGTGACTCGGAACCTAAGCCCGTGTGCCTTGTGTGATCTTGTTTGTGTTTGTTGCATACATGCCATCATGCATTCATGAGCATTGTTTGTAAGATTTCAAAGGATTTATAAGGAACTTTTGCAAAATTTCAGATGTCTATGGCTATGAATTTTGAAAGGAGGAACACAAAGAAGTACACCTTCAAGAATCCTAATGTAGTAGAGTTGAGAAAGCTAGGAGCTTTGGTTGTTGATACCCAAGAGTCCGAAGATGTCATGGGAAGCTTTTGTATATGTTGGACACTGATGTACCTGAGGGGATTCTACCTACTTTGGCTCAGTTTTATGACCCGTTGCATCATTGTTTCACTTTTCTGGATTATCAGCTTGTGCCGACTTTGGAGGAGTATTCTCATTGGTTAGGTTTGCCTATTCTGGACAAGGAGTTTCTTTTCACTGGTTTAGAGAAGGAGCTTACTATCAAGGTCATCGCCAAAGCACTTTTTCTTAAGGAATCCGATCTTAATGGGAAGTTTCTTCCAAAAGGGAGTGTTCGTGGTATTAATGCTAAGTTCTTGATGGGAAAGGCTTCTACTTCGCTTACTTTGGGTCATAAGGATGCATTTGAGGCTATTCTTGCTTTGCTCATTTACGGGATTGTCTTGTTTCCGAACTTGGATGGTATTGTAGATGAGAATGCTATTCAGATCTTCTTGAAGAAGAACCCGGTGCCTACCTTGCTTGGAGATATGTATCATGCTTTTCACTATAGGATCTCCAAAGGTGACGGAGAGATTGTATGTTGTGCGCCTCTTCTTTATAGGTGGTTTATTTTGCACCTACCGAAGTCGGATGTATTCAAGGACAATAGAGAGAATCGAAGATGGTCTCAGAGGTTGATGTCGCTTTCTCACAAGGACATGACATGGTATAGTTCTCATTATGACACTAGAGTTCTTATTGATAGTTGTGGAGAATTTCCTAATGTACCTCTTCTTGGTACACGTGGGGGAATTAGCTACAACCCTATTCTGGCTAGACGAAAGTTCGGATATTGTTTGAAGGACCTACCAAACAATCTTTCCTTTTCCCGTTTCTTCTTTCTTAATGGTGCTGATCATATAGAGATGAAGAAAAGGATTGCTCATTCTTGGCATGCTGTTCATAGGAAAGAGAAAGGTCAATTGGGAAGACAACACCTTCCTCCTTCCGAATGTTATATTCAATGGGTTCGATCTAGGGCTTCCAAGCTCAAGATGCCTTATCCACCTGAGGAGCCTTTGTTTCCCATATTACCTTTGTCTGCTTTTCTACCTCCCGTTGATGAGAAGGTGATTCTTCAAGAAGAGTTAGACAAGATGAAGAGAGAGAAAGAAGAATGGCTACTTGAGAAGACTACGATGCAGGAGCAGCTGAAGGAGAAGGATGATCTCATCGAGCTACTTGAGCGGCGTGTCACGAAGAGGCCGAGAGAGGATTTATTTTCCTCTAGTGTTCCATCTACTATTCCTCCCACTTCTGGTGCTTGGAAGGCCATTGTTGACAAGATAGTGAAGGATAAGGAAGATATGGAAGAACGATACAAGAATGAGATCAAGAGAATTCGCATGAAGTATCAGCCAGGATTCGGGACTTCTTCGGATATGATTCCCTAGGCCTAGTTGACTTTTTCTCTCATGTATTAGGATTATTGATGTTTGTACTTCACTTGTAATCCTCACTTTGATCTTAATGAGAATGAGTTTTTTTTAAGTATTTCAAAAGTGTCTCTTTATAAATATTGCAAGTTATCTTATAATCCTTTGAAATCTTTGCATTTGCATACGCATATCATGCATCATACTTGCATTTGTCTTGCTTTTTGAGTGTTCTCCAGGGATCTTATGTTGTTTCTTGGTCTTCATTCAGTTCTCCTGTCAAGCTGACTCACCGATTTGATACTCGAGCTAATCGGAGAAGGGTGATGGAAACTTTACAACAAGAGAATCGCGAGCTGCGCGAAGAGGTTACTTATCTGAGGGAAAGCTTGGAAAGAGTTTCTGCTATGATGGAAAGTTTGGTGGCTGCTCAGAATCAGCCACCTCCTAATTCTCCTGTTCAGAATACTGTCATTTCCGAGATTGTTACCGCATCAATTCCTGTTGAGACTGTAATTTCTCCTTGCTATCGTATGCCTGCTAGCACACCTTGGGGCATGCCAGTTGATTTTATTCCTGCTGGTTATCGTCCTCCGCATCATCCTGAGACTGCTGCATTTAATACTCTCCCACCACCAGTGTGGACTACTCTTCCTCCAATTGTGACTACTGCACCACCTGTGGCACACACTATTCCGCACCATGATTAAATGATTTGCCATGCTGAGCCTAGTGAAGGTGCTGGAGTGGCTGAAAGACTTGATGACTTCCAGGGACACTTTGTTGAGAGGGAGATGAGAGCCTTGAAGCATAAGGATTTGTTCGGAAAAGATGCCTATGATCTTTGTCTGGTCCCAAATGTTAAAGTTCCTTACAAATTCAAGCTACCTGAGTTTGAGAAGTACAAAGGCAACACTTGTCCGTTGAGCCATTTGACTATGTATGCAAGGAAGATGTCTGCTCAGATAGATAATGATAAGCTGTTGATTCACTATTTCCAGGACAGTTTGACCGGTGCACCCATGAGGTGGTATATGAGTCTGGATAATAGCCAAATCAAGACCTTCAATGATTTGGGAGAAGCTTTTGTGAGGCAGTACAAGTATAACGTTGATATGGCGCCAGATAGAGATCAACTTCGTGCTATGTCCCAGAAGGACAAAGAGACTTTTAAAGAATATGCGCAGAGATGGCGCGAGCTGGCAGCCCAGATTGTTCCTCCGCTGGAAGAAAAAGAAATGACGAAGATCTTCTTGAAGACGTTGGGTTCTTTTTATTATGAGAGGATGATAGCAAGCGCTCCTTCCGATTTCACTGAAATGGTGAGCATAGGGATGCATTTAGAAGAAGGTGTCCGTGAGGGATGGTTAAGTCAAGAGAATAGAAATGGCTCAAGCTTTAGAAGGTTCAACTTTGGGAAAAAGAAAGAAAATGAGACTAATGCAGTATCCCGTGAAAGTTATAGAAGACCTCATAGTCGTGGGAATCACCATTTGCAGCATGTGGCTTCTGTAACACCGATGATCAACGTGGCTCCAACTGTGCCAGCAGTTCCAAAGTATCAACCTCGCTATCAACAACCTTCTGTGTAACAAGGTGGTAATCAACAAGTTCGGGCTAAGCCAAGTTTTGATCCTATTCCGATGATGTATGAGGACTTGCTTCCGTCTTTGATTGCAAAGAATCTTGTGCAAACTCGTCCTCCACCTCCAGTTCCAGAGACTATTCCATGGTGGTATAAGCCAGAGGCTCGTTGTGATTTTCATCAAGGTGCCCCAGGGCATGATGTTGAGAATTGTTATCCATTGAAGTTTGAAGTACAGAAGTTTATAAGGAACAATGTTCTGTATTTCAATGATATTAATCCAAATGTTCAGAAAAATCCGTTGCCGAAGCATGGTAATGCGTCTGTGAACATGGTTGATGGTTGTCCTGGTCTGTTCAAGATTTACGAGGTCCGTCATATTCGAAGGTCTTTGGTTGAGATGCATGCTTTCTTAAGTGAATATCACAATATTGATCACGATTATGCTGGATGTTGTATCTGCTCGGTGAATCCTCATGGTTGCGTGATTGTTAAAAGAGATATTCAAAAGATGATGGATGATAAGTTGATTGAAGTGACAACAAAAAGAGATGAGTATGAAAATGAAGTGAATGTTATTATGCCTCAGTTCAATCTTCCTGAGAGAGTTGCTCCTGAGAGGGTAGTTATTTCTTTTGATAGTCACAAAAATGTTGTTACTCCATTGGTGATTAATGTGCCTGGTCCAATGCCATATGAGTCTGATAAAGCTGTTCTGTACCGGTATAATGCTACGATGATGGAAAATGGTAGGGAAGTTCCTATTCCTACTCCAAAGTTTGTGGTTAGCATTGCTGATGTGACAAAGGTCACTCGAAGTGGTAGAGTGTATGCTTCAGATCCTCCGAAGAGAGTTGAAGATACAAGTGCGAGTAAGCAGATTATGGATGTTGTTGTCCAATCAGGCCAAGCTGGTAATAGTGAAAATGAGGTGCTAAAGTTGATAAAGAAGAGTGAGTATAACATTATTGAGCAGTTATTGCAGACTCCATCGAAGATATCGGTTTTATCACTCTTGATGAGTTCTGAGGCTCATAGGCAGTCTTTGTAGAAGATTCTTGATCAAGCTTATGTTGACCATGATGTGACTGTTGATCAATTTGATAGTATTGTGGCTAATATCACGTCATGCAACAATTTGAGCTTCTGTGATGACGATCTGCCTGAAGAGGGAAGGAATCATAACTTGGCGTTGCATATCTCAGTGAATTGTTAGGAAGATGCTATGTCCAAGGTGCTAGTTGATACTGGATCTTCCCTGAACGTTATGCCAAAGTCGACTTTGTCAAAGCTTGCGTTTCAAGGTGCTCCCATGAGGCACAATGGGATTATTGTAAAAGCTTTCGATGGGTCGAAGAAGACAGTGATTGGTGAAGTGGATCTTCCTATTCTTATTGGACCGTTTATATTCAAGATTACTTTTCAAGTAATGGATATACGTCCCGCATACAGTTGTCTCCTCGGAAGACCATGGATCCACGAGGCAGGAGCTGTGACATCCATTCTTCATCAGAAGTTGAAATTTGTGAAAGAGGGGAAATTGGTAACCATTGAAGGTGAGAGGGCGATGCTTGTGAGCAATTTGTCTTCGTTTTCCTATATTGATGCTGAGGAAGAGGTGGGAACTTCGTTTCAAGCTTTTTCTGTCGTGGATAATGCTGCTAAGAAGAATGCCATTCCCATGTCTTCTTTCAAGGATGCTTTGCGAGTGCTTGAAGCTGGTCAGTCTGATGGTTGGGGGCGAATTATTGATGTTGTCGACAACAAGGAAGGTTTTGGTATCGGCTTTGCACCAGGTACAGTTATCAAAGACCCAAAGACTATTCAAGAAGGTTCCCGAAGTGCTGGATTTATCAACGATCATTCCGCTGCTGCCATCACTGAAGATGATGAAGACGAAGAAATGCCTGACTTTGTTACGCATGGAAAGATTTGCCAGAACTGGATTGCTGTTGATGTTCCTTTTATCATTCATTCTTCAAAGTAATTTGTTTTTATTTTCTTTCAAAAAATCCTTTCACTCTGCCCAAGGTGAAAGTGATGTTTGTCGGGCTTTGTTTCAAAATTTTATCATCATCAATAAAATGTTATTTTGTTATTTCCATATGTGTTTTCCTTTTTGCTTTATTCTGAAAAATGGTAACATAAAAAACCCAAAATAATAATAATTGTTTATCTGCATAATGTTTGCACTTTTGTTCATACTCTAAAATAAAAATAAAATCATTGTGCAGATTGATTGATAAACCCATTGAAAACAATGATCCTATGCCCTCTCCCAACTTTGAATTCCCTGTGTTTGAAGCTGAGGAAGAGGATGTTGAAGAGATTCCTGACGAGATTTCTCGGTTGCTCGAGCACGAGGAGAAAATTATTCAGCCTCATGGAGAGTCTATAGAGATGGTCAACTTGGGTTCTGAAGATGAAAAGAAAGAAGTCAAAGTTGGAGCATTGCTTGGTCTTGATGTTAAGAAGAGGATTTTAGAGCTTCTCAGAGAGTATGTTGATGTATTTGCTTGGTCTTATCAAGACATGCCAGGTCTTGATACTGATATTGTGGAGCATAGATTGCCGTTGAAGCCTGAATGTCCACCTGTAAAGCAGAAGCTGAGAAGAACTCATCCAGACATGGCAGTAAAGATCAAAGAGGAGGTTCAAAAGCAGATTGATGCTGGTTTTCTGGTGACTTCAACTTATCCTGAATGGGTGGCCAATATTGTTCCTGTTTCGAAGAAAGACGGAAAAGTCCGAATGTGCGTTGATTACAGAGATTTGAACAAAGCCAGTCCGAAAGATGATTTTCCATTGCCACACATTGATATGTTGGTAGATAATATGGCTAAGTTTGATGTGTTCTCTTTTATGGACGGATTTTCCGGTTATAATTAAATAAAGATGGCACCCGAGGACATGGAAAAGACCACATTTATTACACCATGGGGAACATTCTGTTACAGAGTGATGCCCTTTGGATTGAAGAATGCTGGTGCGACGTACCAAAGAGCTATGACCATACTTTTCCATGATATGATGCATAAGGAAATCGAAGTATATGTTGATGATATGATCGCTAAGTCGAAGACTGAAGAGGATCATGTTGAACATTTGCTGAAGTTGTTTCAGAGATTAAGGAAGTATAAGCTTCGTTTGAATCCGAACAAGTGCACCTTTGGTGTACGTTCTGGAAAGTTGCTAGGTTTCATTGTCAGCCAAAGAGGTATTGAAGTTGATCCTGATAAAGTGAAAGCTATTCAGGAAATGCCTGCTCCAAGAACCGAAAAGCAAGTGAGAGGATTCTTGGGCCGTTTGAATTATATTTCGAGGTTTATCTCTCACATGACTGCCACATGTGCTTCGATCTTCAAGTTGCTTCGGAAAGATAAAGGTTGTGTCTGGACAGATGATTGTCAGAAAGAGTTCAAAAGTATCAAAAAATATCTGCTTGAACCTTCTATCTTGTCTCCTCCGGTGGAAGGTAGACCGATGATCATGTACTTGACTGTGTTGGAAGATTCCATGGGTTGTGGCTTGGTCAGCAAGATGAATCTGGAAGAAAAGAATACGCAATTTACTACTTGAGTAAGAAATTCACTGATTGTGAGTCTCGGTACTCCATGCTTGAAAAAACTTGTTGTGCCTTAGCTTGGGCTGCAAAGCGTCTTCGCCAGTATATGCTGAATCATACAACTTGGTTGATCTCTAAAATGGATCCAATCAAGTATATCTTTGAAAAGCCTGCTTTGACTGGGAGGATTGCTCGTTGGCAAATGTTATTATCAGAATATGATATCGAGTACCGAACTCAAAAAGCTATAAAAAGTAGTATCTTGGCTGACTATTTGGCACATCAACCGATTGATGATTACCAACCTATCAAATTTGATTTTCCAGATGAGGATGTGATGTTTTTGAAAGTGAAAGATTGTGATGAACCTTTGATTGATGAAGGGCCGGAGCCCGGATCTCGATGGGGTTTAGTTTTTGATGGTGCTGTGAATGCACGTGGAAGAGGAATTGGGGCAATGATCATTACTCCCCATGGTTCACATATTCCTTTTGCCGCGAGGTTGACTTTTCCTTGTACCAATAATGAAGCTGAGTATAAAGCCTGCATTATGGGTCTTGAAGAAGCTATTGATCTGAGGATTAAGCATCTTGATGTGTATGGAGATTCTGCCTTGGTAATCAATCAGATCCAGGGCACGTGGGTAACTCATCAACCCCACTTGATCCCTTATAGAGATTATGCCAGGAAGATATCAACTTTCTTCACTAAAGTTGAGTTTCATTATGTTCCTCATGATGAGAATCAGATGGCAGATGCTTTAGCAACTATAGCTTCTATGATAAAGGTGCACTAGTGGAATGATGTTCCCATGATCAATGTGATGCGACTTGAAAGACCAGCTCATGTGTTTGCAGTTGAAGAGGTCCATGATGACAAGCCTTGGTATCATGATATTAAATGTTTTCTCCAGAGTCAAGAATACCCGCTTGGGGCATCTGATAAAGATAAAAGGACTTTGAGGAGATTGGCAGGCAATTTCTTCTTGAATGGAAATGTGCTTTATAAGAGAAATTTTGACATGGTCTTGCTCAGATGCGTGGATAGACACGAAGCAGACATGTTAATGAAAGAAATTCATGAAGGATCTTTTGGCACTCATGCTAATGGGCATGCAATGGCTAAAAAGATGTTGAGAGCAGGTTATTATTGGCTGACAATGGAATCTGATTGTTGCAAGTATGTGAAAAAGTGCCATAAGTGTCAAGTGTATGCTGATAAGATTCATGTGCCACCAGCTTATCTCAATGTGATTTCTTCCCCATGGCCTTTCTCTATGTGGGGAATTGATATGATTGGCATGATTGAACCCAAGGCTTCGAATGGACATCGTTTTATTCTTGTGGCAATTGACTACTTCACCAAGTGGGTGGAAGCGGCATCGTATGTTAATGTGACCAAGCAAGTTGTGGTTCGGTTTATCAAGAATAATATTATCTGCAGATATGGTGTTCCGAATAGAATCATTACTGATAATGGTTCGAACTTGAATAATAAGATGATGAAAGAGCTTTGTGAAGAATTCAAGATTCAACACCATAATTCCTCTCCTTATAGACCGAAGATGAATGGGGCTGTTGAAGCTGCGAACAAGTACATTAAGAAGATTATTCAGAAGATGGTTGTGACATACAAAGACTGACATGAGATGCTCCCTTTTGCTTTGCATGGGTATCGTATATCTGTCCGCACTTCAACAGGGGCAACCCCTTTCTCACTTGTTTATGGTACAGAAGCAGTGCTCCCCGTCGAAGTTGAGATCCCATCAATGAGAGTTTTGATGGAAGCCAAGTTGACTGAGGCTGAATGGTGTCAAAGTAGATTTGATCAGTTGAATTTGATTGAAGAAAAGAGAATAACAACTTTGTGTCATGGTCGGTTGTACCAGCAAAGAATGAAGAAAGCTTTTGACAAGAAGGTCAAACCTCGTGTATTCAGAGAAGGCGACCTCGTGCTCAAAAAGATTCAGTCTTTCCTTAAAGATTCTCGGGGCAAGTGGACTCCGAACTATGATGGCCCATATGTTGTTAAGAAATCCTTCTCTGGCGGTTCATTAATTCTTGCAACTATGGATGGTGAGGAGACCACTCGCCCTGTGAATGCGGATACAGTCAAGAAATACTTCGCCTAAAAAAATAAAAGAACAACTCGCTAAGTTGAAAACCCGAAAGGGCGGCTTAGGCAAAAATGAGCGTCTCGGTGGATTGAAAACCCGAAAGGGCGGTCCAGGCAAAAATTAGAGACATAAACAGAAATAATTATCCCGGTAGATTGAAAACCCGAAAGGGCAATCTAGGCAAAAGTTAGGGATCATGGCAAGTAACTGCGTCGACAGACTGAATCACTTGTAGCAACCGAGGATTTCAGATTCTATCCCTCAAAAGAATTTTCCATCAAAGATTCTTATTCACTCATCCTTGACTGAAGTTTCAGACACAGTGGAGTTCAAAGTTGATAGGGAGGATAGTGATCATTGTATCTCAATGTAGCCCTTTTCCATGTATTTACCATTTTTCAAACTTGTAATGATCCATGGAGTCATGCCATTTGCTGACTACCATTCTATCAATGAATTTGAGCTTTTATCCAATTGTTTGCAATACTTTATATTATTTCTGTTTACAAAATTTCAATTTATTGTTGATGATGATTTTTGAAACAAATTTAATAAATTTAATCTTTGAAGATTTTAAAAACATTTTTCTTTTGATATATGAACATAGAAAGGATATTGATAGTGATTCCAAGAATGGTAAAGTCTGGATGTGTGTAACTCGTCTCTCCCGAAGCAGGGTTTGATTCGGTTGTGTTCATGAGAAGTTCTTGGATAGACTTGACAGGCTAATGTTAATGATGTTTTGTTCCCCAACAATGAGCATGAACGGAGATTGTATGTATTCCCCAGAAGAGTTGTTGGAAAGAATATTTTTAAGAATCCCTAGCTGAGTTTTGATCTCTTCCTCAGCATGTTATCTTTGAATTGAGAAGCATTGGGAATCCCCAGCTGAGCTTTTGTTCCTCAGCTTGATTTGTTTGCATCCTTGAATATAGAAGTTTTGATATAGCAGTCAGTTTAGAGGTTTTCTTGTACCCTATGTTGGGTATAGATTTAAAATCCCTCGTAATTGTGTTTTGGCTATGATGTTAACTTATGATATCCCCATATGAATCCCCAGTAGGTCTGCATGTGTTGATTTCCAGCAGGTTCCTATGTGATGTTCAACAGGTCTTGCACTCTATCCCCAAGTGGAGCAGGAGTGGTATGACAGTTATTCCTCGTGAAGTTTGATTTTTATCAAGAATATTCCCATCCTCAGCAGATTATTACCTTTCCTCAGCAGGATGATATCCCTAGCAGATACTGTCTTATCATGATTTAAGCCTTGTAGTAGGATTTTTATTCTTTTGATGGCTTATGACATTCCCCTGCAGATTTCAAGTTGAATCTCCAGCATGTTTCCCTGCATTGTTGCCTTGGGATTAGCCGAGTATCCGGTTGTTGTGGCGTTCATGTCACCCGTTTCTTATCTTTATGTCTGTTTTGTCAGCATATTCATACGCATAAGCATAGCATTGTTTGCTTGCATTCTTGAATTTATCATTGTTCTCTGCTCTTTGGTGTGGATTTTCCCCACAGAGTGTGTGTGTCGTCTTCCTCTCAAGTTTAAAGTGTTGACCATTAAGCAGAAAGAGTTAATCCTTTCTAATTCCCCACTGAGTTTGTTTCTCGTGGATGATGTTGATTCAGTTTCCTTCCCAGTTTATTATCTGGATGGAATTTTCCCCATTTGAGATATTTCCTCCTCGGGATGAGTATTGTTTGACCGTTTCTCTCCAATTTGTTCTTGGATTGAACTTTGGTCCCCCTTTTGTGAATATATTGCTTTGGAATTAAGCTATCAGTAATCGATAGTGGGTAATATTACCAAATTGATCAAGTTCTTTTACTTGTACTCCTACCCAGTAAATCCGGTAGTCGAGATTTTATCCTCTTACCCAGTAAAAAGGTAATAGAGTTTGTTTTCCTTTGCTTAAGCTCCTACCTAGTAAATCAGGTAGTCGAGAATTTTTCTACCCAGTAAATCCGGTAGTCGAGATATTTTCTTCTTACCCAGTAAAAAGGTAATAGAATCAGATACTTTCCTCTTACCCAGTAAAAAGGTAATAGAAGATGTTTCCCTTTGATTGAGTTCCTACCCAGTAAATCAGGTAGTTGATCATACTCCTATCCAGTAAATCGATAGTCGAGTCCTTTATATCCTCTACCCAGTAAATCAGGTAGTTGAGATTTTGTTCTGCCCAGTAAAAAGGTAATTGAGGTTATCTCTCTGTATTTTACTCCTATCCAGTAAATCGATTGTCGAGTCTTTTATTTTCTACCCAGTAAAAAGGTAGTGGAGGTTATTCCTCTGTATTTTGCTCCTATCCAGTAAATTGATAGTCGAGTCCGTTATATTTCTTACGCAGTAAACAGGTAGTCGATGATTCTTATCCAACTCAGTATTTCTCCATTTCTGGACTCGAATACTTGGTTTGATTGATATTCCTGGCAGGGTGTTTATTTCCCTGGTTGAATCTGTTCCTGGATTATATCATATATTTTCCCAAGTGGAGTCTGTTATCCAGTGATTTATTTTCCTGGTAACTCTTTGATTGTCTGTTGATGTTTCCCCAGCGGGATTTTCTTCTGTGTCCCCAAGTTTTGCTTTTCTCTGGTGGTCATATTTTCCCCACCGAGATCTTGGGTTTGCATATCATATTCATATCATATCATTGTTCTCTTAGGACAAAAATTGGGTATTCTGTATTTAAGTCTCTCCCATCTTGTAGAGACGAAGATGTCAATCTTCATATCTCCGGATTGAAGAAACTTAAATAGGGGAAGCTGTAACACCCTAATTTTTGCCCTAAGGTTCTTTGCATTTCATTTGCATTTTGCATACAAACAAGATCGCACTGGTTTCGAGTTTCTCCTCAGATGTGGGTCTATGCTTCGCAGGGGATCACCATTGTTTTTACTTCTTTATATTTGTTTATATTTACTGACTTCTAACCAAAATACAAAAAAAAATATGTTACAGTGTTCTTATTCTTCTTTGTGTTGCAGGTTTGCGAAGATAAGACAGTAATTTCATTCATATGTGTTTGTTCAGTCACAATTCAATTTCAAGTGGATGTTTGACCTAATATTGGTCAAACTATCAAAAGATTGTTTCGACTGCAAATTATGTGTGCCAGGGGGTTTATTCCTCAGATAGTGGTTTTTCAAAAGTTCAGGTTGCGTTGTGTGTAAAAGGCTATTAGACAGTGTTATGTGTGAAGTTTGGTTTGAATCTTCAGTGTTTATCAGTTCATCGGTTCATCAGTTCATCAGCGATTCATCTGATGATTTATTTTCCTCAGTATGGTTTCGAATCATCAGGGCATGTAATCAGATAGTTTTCAGATGACAGTTGGCTTAAGTTGTGAAAAATCCAGTGGGTCTGTGTTGGCTGTGTTCATCTTTTTATCAGAGGCTTGTGAAGAAAATCAATCGAGATTTGTTGTGGGCTTGAAAACCAAATTCCATCCATTATCCATTTCTTGATTAAACCATCTTATCCAAATCTTCAATAACCATTTTTTTAGTTCAATTACCCGATTATCCATTTTTTTATTATTCACAAAAATTCCAAATTCTAAACTTTTCGATTCTTTTTTTTTTCTTCAAATAACCATTTCCAATTATCTTTTAATCCAATTCCCGATTATTTTATTTTTTTTATATTTTCATTCTCCATTTTTTTTTAAATCTTTTAATCCATTTTTTTTATTATTTCCTTTTTAATCATTCCCAATTAATTCATTTTTTTTAATCCATATTCTTAATTCATATAATAAGCCCAATTGTTTTTTCTTTAAGCCCATATATTTTTTTTATAATCCATTTAGTAATAAGTAATAGAAAATAAATAATAAAAACATTGATTAAGTCAATTGTTTTTTTTATTTGTTTTCTAAAAATCCCACATGTGAAAAATACAAGCCAACACTCAAAGCCTCACATCACAAACTTTCCCAGCCTCAACCACAATAAACTTCAGCTTCACACTAAGCTTTTTACCAGCCAGTTTTTCACGCATACCGTAAGCCACATGCCAAATTCCCACTAAGCTATCACTTCATACGCCCAGCCGCACGCGTGAAAACTTCTCCTCACAGGCCTCTCAGCAAGCCGCATCCCGCAAGCCTGTTCACGCAGCACTTCCAAGTCATAAGCTGCACAAAACAAAACAACAGGCCCATACACAAGCCAAACTTAAACAACCAATACGCCAGCAACAAAAGCAAGCGTCATACCGCATATTCAACTCAAAGCAAAACCTCAAGCCTCATTCTCAAGCTGAAACTTCCTTCAGCTTAACAACACGCTGCAAGCCGCACGCCCCTCAAATCTACAAGCCAAGCAACACAAGTCTTCCGTAAAGCCAAGCCTTTCTCGCACGCATCATCCACACGAGCATTACACCTCAGCAAGTCACGCATCCTACATCAACACTCAAAACGCAAAACATCAAGAAGCAAAACGCAGCAAGCATAAAACGAATTTGAAGAAGTCACAAAACGCAAACAAAGAAATCAAAACGCAAATGGATACGAGAAATCGGTGAGCATCCAAAATGCATCCTAATCTTCATCAAACGGCAATTTCAACTTCGCATTTCCTTCTATAAATTGGGGGTTCCTCACCCTCATTCCTTCAAGCTTCAAAGCCTCCAAAAACCCTGTCAAAATCAAAAACAACCATCAAAAATCCAATCGCAAGCCATCTCTCAAATTTCATAAAGCTTCTTTCATTTAACCATAAACAAAGAGTAACATTTGAAGCGAGAAAGGAATAGAGTTCTCGACTGATTTAGGATTTGAAATTGAAAGAAGAAGCTAAGATTGAAGAGAGAGTCCGTGAAATTCGAAAAGAAGAAGAAGATCCATTCACGGAATTTTGCAAGAGGAGAAAACAAATTCGAAATTAACGGTGAGGAAATGGCGTCGATTCTTTTGAGATGTTGTTTTGTTCTTGATGCCGGCCCTGTTTTATGAAAGAGAAGAGGATTTTGGTTTTGTTTTATCTCACAGTTTCGCGAAGAAGAAGATGATCTTCTCCCTATTTCTTTTTCTTTTTTAATATTAACTAATTCTTTTTCTGTTTTTTTTATAAAAAAAGAGTGATGGAGAATGTGTTGGGCCTGAGGCCATATGTTTGTGTTGCTAAATCCACTCCCGCGGATTCGTTCCTCCCCCCTCCCTTTTCCATTTTTGTTTTATTTTGCTTTTGTATTTTTTTTTTAATATAAGATTTGTTTTAGAATATGTTCTTTTTAGAAAAAGATTTTAGGAAAAATATTTAGAAACATTTTATGAAAAGATATTTTTTAAAAAAAGAGTTTAGAAAAAGAGTTTTCTTAAGAAAAATGATTTAAAAATATTTTAGTTCTTTTATGGATCTACTTTTAGATCCATTTTTTCTTCATCTTCTTTTATTTTTGGTCGATGATAATCTCCGATTCGTAGATTATTGATTTTCGATAGGTTTAATCTTCATTATTTCAAATCTATGAATGAATGATCATTTGGATCATTCTCCATACTTTGAGATCGTGATAGGTTGCTTTTCGATAAATTCAACGAAAATCTCGATTAAGATTAGACCGTTCTCTTTCTTTTAGTGTGGCATGTTTTCGGAGAACGATCCATAATATCGTTTCTCTAACATGTATTAACACGAATATTTTCCACTTTAATTAGTGGTGGCCGACCTCATTTGTAGGGTAATTACTTCGTAAATTACTCGGCGATTGCTTAACATAGACCTAAAGTTGTCCCGATTCGGATTAAGATCCACTTGGATCCGGTTGCCTCGATTTTATTTTTCTTTTCGTGGTTGTGCTTGATTAAGTTCATCATACCACTTATATTGTAAATATTATAATAATGTGAATATAATAATCCGTTTAAATTTAATCTCTCACACCTTATCCTTTTATTTTAATTTCTTGCTCCTTATCTCTTTATTATGCTTTATCATATTATATCATATATCATTTGTTTATGTTTATATTGTTGCTTGTGATTTTTATTTTATCCATTTGGATACCAAAACACTAATAAAGGATTAAACACCTAAAAGACTTGTGACTTTAATTTCGGACTATGGTTACTACCCTTTGCTTTGGAGTATGGACTTAGATTTTAGGATCTCTACCCTTGCTCAAGTTGTGATGGATTGGAAATTTTAGCCTCAAGTTACTTCATTGGTCTTGGAAGATGGAATTCCGAACTTTGAAGAAATGTGCAAATATGGTTCGATCGTTCTTCTCTTAACTTTTAATTCAAGTATTAGGATAGTCCCTTCATCTCCTCCCCATTCTTAAATTTTCAAAACTTCTCCTTATTTCAAAAATCTTCTTGTTTTTAAACTTCAAATGCTTTCGCAATCAAACCTTGACTTAGGTCAAGCGATTTTTAATCTTTTCATTTTATTTTCTTAATAAATGTTAATTCATGTAAATATATTGAAATCTTTTCTTACATACTTTAAAAAAATTCAAAACTCACTCAATTGTTTTTGTGCACCTTTTCTTTTCACATGTTTAGATATGATTCATCTTTTCTAGCGGAATTATTCGCTAAAGGATGACGACTTATCTCTACATTTTAAAATCCATTCAACTCATTGTTTCTTTTCAAATTTTGTACCACGAACTACGAGGTTTTGATCTTGCATTGCACTTTGTAGGTACGTAGGCATGAGGTGTTAAAACCTCATCAAACACAAAAATCTTAAAAAACATTCTTCTCCTCATCTCTTCAATCATTTTCAAGCAAACCAATTTCAAACCAAAAAGCAATAAATATTTCAAAGGGTTCCCGTGGAGTACCACGGACGAGTCGTGTGCCTAAAACCTTCCCGGTTCGTAACCAATCCCCTTACCCATTCTCTGTTTGTTTCTTTTAGCTTTTGCTTTTAGATTCCTAGGTTTTTATTCGTTCTTTTACCTTTTTCCTTTCGGAAATATATAAAAGCGCGGTGGCGACTCTGTGTACATCGAGTTAAGTTAATCAATAGCTTACACTCACGATTTTACCGCTACATTATCAGCGCATGATGAACAAAGTTTTTCGAGCAGAAATAGGGGACATGCTCGAAGTATATATGGACGACATGATAGTCAAATCTCAGGAAGAAACAGATCACGCTTCCCACCTGCGAAAGGTATTCGACCAAGCTCGAAAATGCAAGACTCGTTTCAACCCTGAAAAATGTACGTTTGGAGTTCGAGCGGGCAAATTCCTCGGGTTTTATTTGACCGAGCGAGGGATCGAAGCCAACCCGGACAAATGCCGAGCGTTCATAAAGATACCTACCCCAAACTCTAAAAAATATATACAATCGTTAAATGGAGTGCTCGCTTCTCTCGCTCGATTTGTTGCTAAGTTCGCCCAACACGCGCTCCCGTTCTACAAACTCCTCCGCAAAGAATCGACTTTCGAATGGACTGACTAATGCGAGCAAGCACTGACTCACTTGAAAAAAGCACTATCTGAACCCCCCGATACTCTCCAGACCTAACGAAGGTGAAACGTTGTACCTTTACCTCGCTGTAGCAAACGAAGCGGTCAGCGCTGCCCTTATTCGAGAGCTCCCTGAGGGGCAGAAACCCATTTACTTTACGAGCAAGGCATTGAGCGGCCCCGAACTCAGGTACTTACAAATTGAAAAGGTAGCACTTGCCTTACTCTTTGCATCAAGAAGGTTACGACATTACTTCTTAGCCCACACTATCGTCGTCAGGACAGACTAACCCATCAGGCAGATGCTCGGAAGGCCAGACATGGCCGGACGGATGCTAAAATGGTCGTTAGAATTATCCGAGTTCAACATCAAATTCGAAGGACGACAGGCCCTCAAAGCTCAAGCTTTGGCCGACTTTGTAGCAGAGCTTACCTTTACCGAGCAAACTGCGACATCTCCGCCTAAGTGGACCATCTTCGTCGATAGAGCGTCTAGCTCGACAGGCAGCGGGGCCGGGGTGAAACTGGAGAATGAGGAAGGGACACTCATTGAAGTATCCTTAACCTTGTCCTTTCCCACATCCAATAATTAAGCAGAATACGAAGCTTTCTTAGCCGGTTTACGACTTGCAGACGACCTAGGAGCAGAAGAAATTATAATATGCACGGACTCCAGTTGGTCGCCAACCAAGTACGGGGCGATTTTCAAGCCAAGAGCGACAACATGGCCGAATACTTAGCCTTGGTCAAGGAGAAACTAAAACAATTCACATCCGTGGAAGTCAAGAACGTCCCCTGTGAAAACAACACCCGAGCAGATATATTGTCCAAACTAGCAAGCACCAAAAAGAAGGGGCAACAAATCCTTCATACAAGAGATACTCCCTCAACCCAGCATTGGGAAAACGACAACGCCTATAGACATCAACGTCGTAGGGGACACTAACTGTTGGATGATCCCAGTATTCAACTATTTGACCAAAGACGAGTTGCCAACAGATCCGAAAACGGCCAGCACCGTACGACGTAGATTGTGCTCCTACACGATGGTCGGAGGGAAGATGTACCGTCGAGGATTCTCCACACCACTCTTCAGATGCGTCGGGGAAGAAAACGCCCCACACGTGCTGAGAGAAGTCCACGAGGGGATCAACGCACAACACCCAGGTGGAAGATCACTCGCTAGCAAGATTCTACGAGCGGGATACTATTGGCTGACGATACAGGACGATGCGAAAGAGCACGTTAAAAAATGTGACAAATGCCAACGACATGGTGACGTACACGTAGCGCCCCCTACTGAGTTAAAATCGTTGTCGTCCCCATGGTCATTTGCCTGGTGGGGACTGGACATTTTAGGACCCTTCTCATCAGCACCGGTCAAAACAAGTATCTCATCGTGGGCGTCGACTATTTCACCAAATGGATCGAAGCAGAGGCCTTAGCCAAAATCACCGCACTAAAAATCCTACGCTTCTTCAAACGGAACATCTTCGCTCGATTCAGAATACCGCTCGCCATCGTAACAGACTACGGAACCCAGTTCACCGACAAATATTTCCAAGAATTTGTTCCTCGGTTGGAACCAAACAACACTTCGCTTTTGTCGAACACCCCCAGACTAACAGGCAAGATGAAGCTGCTAACAGGGTAATCTTGAGAGGCCTCAAGTGAAGGTTGGATGAACACAAAAATGCTGGGTCGAAGAGCTACACAACGTTCTTTGGGCGTACATGACCATGCCTCATTCGACGACCGGAGAATCCCCGTTCTAACTAGCATACGGAACCGAAGATGTCATCCCCATAGAGATGAACATACCGTCCATGCGCACAGAATCACCCATGGACCAAGATACTAACTCAGAAACGCTAAGGGAAGAGCTCGACTTGGTCGAAGAAATCCGATCAGGAGCAGCTCTTCGAGAAGCCACGCTCAAACAAAAAATCGCAGCTCGACACAACACGAAGGTTATTAAACAAGCATTCGAAGTCGGGAGCCTCGTACTGAGGAAAAACCACAAAGACTCCCGAGAAGGGAAACTGGCATCAAATTGGGAAGGTTTGTATCGCATCCGAGTAAAGACCGAGAACAAAGCTTACTATCTAGAAAATCTTCAAGGGGAAGAACTCGCACGACCATGGAACGCCGAGAAACTTAAGCAATACTACAACTAGTATGAAGGTCGCCTTACCCCCCCTGCGAGGAGCAAAAGGTCCGACCAAACCTGCATGCCTAGGTACAAGCATTGCAGCCTAAAACGTTTGACCAAAAGAACCTCCCCATCACGATGAGGAAGGTAACTGTCGCACAAACGGGTACTCGAACGAGCCTGACGTCGCCTAAGTACCACGACCAGGAAAAACCCCAGCTCGTGATGGGACGTTCAAGCCACAGAGATCCGCGCCACAATCTTGGCATGGATTGCGACCCATGGCCAACCTCTATACATCTGATCGGTCCCCCAAACCGATGGATCACATTCCCTTACGAGCATACATCCCCTTATCGACCACTATGTCATATTCCTCGCACCAAACGAGCGCAAAACACTTAACGAAAAAATACATTTAAAATAAAAGTCCTCTGACGGACGGGCAGTCATACACATAACAAAAACACTGCATAAATCATAAAATGACCATCGAGGCCGAAAATTTTAATCAAAAGGTTGCGGCCCCTAAAGGCCGACTTGTTCGAAATTACATAAAAAAGGGACTACGTCCCCAAGCAAAGATTCTAAATTACATGTAATTTAGGCACACAGACCGACCTAATTACCCTCCCTTTCTTGCACACCTGGCTGATCTTCGCTCAGAGGTTGCTGGATGGCATGCTGGATCGGCTGCTCGGACTCCCCAAGTTGATAATCATCCACGATCATGTAATCAGGGACCACAACCTGACCATCCACGACTTTGTACAAGTAGCTGATCTGGTCAGCATCGAGGTTCAGCTCAGGATGGAAGGCCTTAATCTGATCCACATCATTCTGGAAACTCAACTTAGTAGAGTCCCTCAAATCCTCCAGATCCTGATCCAACCGGGAAAGGAAATGCGCCCGACTCATCAGCCCCTTGGTATCCTCGTCTTCGTCATCCTTGGGGAAAAATGTCTCTTTCAGCTTCTTGTTCTGATCGACGACTCTCTTCTTGTCCACCTCCATCTTGGAAATTACATCCGCCCGCACCGTCAACTCTTTCGTTGCGGCCTCAGCATCCTCAACCACCTTCCTCGCCCTCTCTTCCGAAGCAGCTAAGAGACCCTTTAAGCGGGTGATTTTGAGCTCCTGCCTCGAACTCCCCTCAGCGAACATAGAGGCCATCGACAACACCCGCATCACTGCACTAGCATCCTGCGCCAAAGATAATCTCTAAGCAGGACGGTCCATCTGCTCAAGAGACAGCGAATCCGCCCGATCGACCTTCATAGATGTGCTTTCAAAGAAGTTCCGTTGCACAAAACACGGCGAAAAAGAGTGTTTTGGTTTTGCAAGGGAGTTGATCGTCAGATCCATGATGACCGACCCAACTTTATGCTTCTTGAGGGTTGAACCCGAAGTCACGCCCGGAGATTCTCGAGTGATGGAACCCGAGCTGTAGCCGATCGTATCATTTCCTACCAGCCGGGTCTAGATAGTCTTGGCCTTCTGTTTATTTCCTTGCATCAGTCTCTCCTAGATCTTGTCCAGAGCTTTCGCCATCGAGCCTGCAAAACAAAGGAAACGAGGGTCAGACCGACCACGAGCATGAGATCACAACAAATAAACAACAATAAAAATAAAATAAGAAATACCAAACAGGTCAGACATTTCTTGTCCACTTTTGCAGGCCAAGAGAGTTGTCACGTCGATCAGCGGATGTTCCACAACTTCCCCTCCATCAGAGGCTAACATCACCTTCCCCTCCCCGTCGACCATCGGGATCGGAGTGAAAGAAGACACCAACTTACGAAATTCCTTAAAGCTGGTCGCGTCCTCCTCGCCGAGAGCATCCCCTATTTGGACAAAGTCACACACCGGTCGCCCGTAATGACCGTAGTCCCACGAGAAAGGGAACCTCCAAATCCTCCTACGAATCGGACGACCTTCAGCGTCCAAACGGTGCACATCATTCTCATTAATATCATTCCCCATGAAACTAATCGACCTAGTCGCTCCTTTATTCAAAGGCTCGATCAGGATGTAGTCACCTTTGAAAGATCGTATAGATTACGAATGCGCCTTAAAATTTTTAGCCCGTTGCTTGAAAGATATGAACCCTTTCCGAGCAGTTCCACGCCCCACCTGGCGTTGCAGAGAGAACAGCCGGAAGAAAAGAGGTAGAGTAGTCCCCGCTCCCAGGTGCGCACATGTCATCTCAAATGCCCTCATGAAAGCATAGGAGTTGGGGTGCAGTTGCGAGGGTGCTACCCCCAAGGAACCAAGCACCGAGCAGACCAGGTCACTAAAGGGCATTATAATCCCCAGGGTCGTGATGGCATACTCGTACATCAAAAACTTTCTTCTGCCAAACTCCGAGAAAATCTGATCATCGTCGCCCGGGAAGGTCACTCTCCAGTGATTGGGATCCCCCACCACAGGCAGAGGATCTGCATGCGGTCGGGCGTAGGACGAGACCTTGTCCAGCAAATCTTCGACGACCCACTCCTCGGGCGCTAACACCCTCTCTTCCTCTTGTGTAACCTCAAGGGCTCCAACCTCCTCCCCAGATGCTATCCCGACGTCATTCACTTCGGTCGCCTCTAAATCTCCCGAAGAACTTTCAGAGCTAGACGGGACAGTCGCCGAGGAGCCTGAATCCTCTGATGAACTCCCCTCCGAGGATATGTCGAAAGGATCGACGAGCACGTTTTCACCTGAAAAGTAGAGGAAAGGTGTCGGTGAATTCGATCAGAATATCAAATCCACCCTTCCACTACCTATCAAGTGAAAGGGCGCGCAACGGCCCAAAGACAGGGTCCCGACCAAAAGCCCTCGAGCGACCGACGTCAAAACGAGCAGTCAACACTCAGCAGGGAATCATTAAAATGTGTGGTTCGCAATGGACGTGAGCTCGTCACAAAACCATGGCCTTGGTCGAACGCCGACCAAGACCACCGCCCACCGTGAACCAGGGTTCAGAGTAGGCAGCAATACAGCTACTACTAAAACCTAAAATCTATACACATTACTCCAATCTACCGATACAACCTAAACCTAAGCCGCATGCATCACTACCTCTTGAAAACTAAGTCTAAAAAAGCCAAAATAAAGTTCTAACCTTGGCCTTGAGACGCCATTGCAGAAGAGTGTACTGAGAAGCACGGTGGTCGACAACGGTCTGCGATGATCGACAGCGGAGAAAGGCAAACAGAAGCACGAGCAGAGAAGGGAGGTAGAAGACGAAGCGAAAAGTGCCAAAATGAAACAACATTGCTATTTATAGGTAAAAGGGCACGTGCAACTGAAGCGTGACCCCTATCCCCAGGCAATAATAGCCTACGCGCTAGGCCCTATACTAGCCGTCAGAGCATTAAATTGGCACAAATCACAAAACACGCCACCCTTTCGTTTCCACTTCCTTCGCACCGACCTACGAGCATAACGCTCGAAAGATCAATCCTCTGACATTCGCTAATATTTCTGAGCATCGAGCTACCTTTAAGTCATCACTTCCTCGACTAAAAGTAACGACTTGGGGGCTCCTGTTCCGGACTGGCCCAACCCTTAGAATTGGGCCATATCTATCTCACAGCCCAACGACCTAATAACCCAGATATGCTCGGAACCCTGAAGATCGATTGCTCGACGGGTCCCTCGTTCGGTATTAAAGTCATCTGACCCAGGGCAAGTCGAGCAGGTTCTTTCTTGCCTTAAAGGCTAGTTCCTAACCACCATCGATTATTGCGGGATCCGTGATTTGCGCCCAACAATTTGGGCCAATAAACACCTACTTGGACCAGTATATAAACCCTCTCATTAGAGAGGGTCAGGTATTCAAATCTTGACCCAAAATCTCGTACTTTCTCACTCGTTGCCCACTTTCTAACTTTAGCATCGGAGTGCCTTTACAGGTACACCCCCTTTTTTCTCCATCACCAACCATGCTCATCCACGTTCGTCGCGGCCACATCGGATACTGATCTCCAGGTACGATCAATAGCTTATGTTAATATAATCATTATGGTTGCAACATATATGTTAGACTAATAATTTTGGGATTGTTAGATGTTATTGGACTGGTTGGAGAGATTAGGTATACTCAAATGAGTGTTGGCATCAAGAAGCAACAAGTCAACCTCATTTTATAAGAACTTGGGTAAATGTTTAAATGCTATTAAATTTTTCTGTTACTTTTTATTTTTCTGCTTTATGAACTATTTTTATTAGAATAAATTATTAAATTAACATTTTCCCATGTTTAGGAATAACACATTGAATTGTATTCTTTAGGAGACCTATGTTGTGAAATTCATGAACTACATTCAAATGAACAAAGATGGTAGTCTTACAATTATATTATTACAATATGCGAAAGTGAAAGTGGAAGGTATAAATATTTTTCAAATTTTTGTAATTGTGTTAAGTCAAATAACATATTGTCATGCATATTAAGAAATGTTTTTTTAAATAGGTAAGTATTCGTTATCCGTTTCGAATACGTACAATATTATCAACCTGGTCATTAACAAAGATGTGTAGGATATAGTTGAATTTCAAAATAGGTATTATTTCACATGTTATAATACTTTTGAATATATTATTCTCTTATATGGTATTGAAAAGTTAACACAAATATGAGCATGTTATTTTTTTTGTTCGAAAGGCTACCAAAGGACACCCAACTAGGAAGTTCAAGTCAACTTATATGTACACAATTTAACATGTGGTAACAAAACACATCTGGCTCTCAAATGACTTCATATGATAAGTTCAGGTTAAATGTTACGCCTTTTTGTCTGCGCGATACAATAAACCTTCCTGGTATAAGTATTGTTATGGTTCTTTTTTAAATACAAATTACATGCAACCATGTTACTTATTTTATGCTATTAAATCATTTATATCACATGAGCCAGTTGACATGGTGTGTTACCATAGAAACTACTAAGAAACTGAAAGGACCTATAAACGGTTGGCACTACCAAGCATGCTACAAGTGTCAAAAAGTAGCTAAAGGCAATTCTCCTATATATATATATATATATATGGGTGTGTGGGTGTGTGGGTGTGTGTGGGTGTGTATGTGTGTGTGTGTGTGTTAGGATGGTCATTCAACCAAGACCAAAAAATATAGGTATTATCTTTTCACTAAATCAATGTCATGTGTTATGTAATGCAAGTCTTAAATGACAGGTTGTAACTTTATAGGTACAAAATCAAGATTGAAGTTGTTGATAATGGAAGTTCGGCCATTTTTGTGTTTTGGGAGCGTGAATGTAACGTATTGTTGGAAATTTCTGCTTCTCAACTCCGTCAAAGAATGGTTTAGGTGTGATTATATTTTTTTTATTTTTTCAATTACCAATTCATTACATGTGTCGTCTTTCTTTCAATATTTTTCATTTCTTATATGTTGGTGTTCATGATCCACTTGAATTTCCATTGGTCCCTGATAAATTACTTGGTCATATATTTGCGTTCAAAGTTAAATGGAAACCAAGATGGAAAAATGCAAGTGTCATGTCGGTTAAACAAGACAAATAAATAATTGATAAATCACTTGCTCATTGGAAAGTTTGTAAGGTATTTCACAAACACATTCTTATGTTGTTTTCTTAATCCAAATATAAAGCAAGTCTTCTTTTTACATCAACCAACTTCAACTGAAGTTAATGATGAATAACTTATCCAGGTATTTTATAAACGTAATTCAAACTCTTTTATTTATTTCTGTTTTTTCCATCCTTATTACACTGTACCCATAACATTTCTATGTTTTTAGACTAAGGAAAATGTTGATGAGGCAATATTAGTTGAGTAATGGAATATCATAAATCTAACCACAACTTCATAATGTTATTCTTTAGTGGTATATTTATCTGTTTATAGACTGAATGTTTTAATAATTTAATGTGTTATGTTGCAGGATTTGAAATCACCTCTAAATTGAATCCACAACCTTTACCTCTTATTCCATCCGCAATCACGATTGATTTTAGTTTATTATTTCTTATGAGATGTAGACTATATGTTATTTGTTGATAAATATATAATGTGGCTCATTATTGTTTATGTTGAATTCAGTTCAGAAATTTAAGACTCCTGGAAAACTTAAGGCAACAACAACACATCCTGTTTAGGGGTGGAAAAACGGGTTGTGGCCCGCCTGGATAAATAAAGCTTGAAATAATTGGCTAGCTAGCAGTGGCTACATAATTTTCAAGTTATGATTAATCATAACAAAACAAGATTTATCATTGTGAACAGGAATGCATCATAATGAATAAGGATACATGTTCAAAATAGATACGCACAATGATTCATATTAATTGGGTTCAATTTTTGTTTCAAATCGAGATACGTCGTTGACTAGGATACCAAAAACTGGGCATAAAACCTTCATAATTTAGTTTGGAGTCTATGAAACATTCATGCATGTAATCAATTCCAAAAAATTACTTATGTAAATTCAAAAGTTGTCCCGCACAACAGGCTCGCGCACCCACCAAAAAAAAGGCAGGTTAGTTTGAGATTTTGTAGGCGTCTGCCCCGCTTTAAGTTCGCTACGCCTTAAGTCCGCCCAAAAAAGGGGAGGGTTGGCGAGGACTTGAAATATTTATTTTGGTTGGTTGAAGGTTAATACTTGAACTATTGTTTTAGAATACTTGTTGATGATTCTATTTTATACATTTATGTGAATATATGCAATATTTTTTAAGTAAAATTTGTTAAAAAGATGCTTTATAAAAAAATATTCTAAAAAATAAGTGAAAAATCTAATTGAAATGTAAAAATAAGCCTATTAATATATTAAAAAAATGAAAAATAAAAAACATAAAATAAAGGCGGACTAATTTTTTAAGCCCAATTTCACTTGACAGACTTGCACACCTCGCCCCCTTTTTTGTCGGGCTTAAGGCGGGACGGGTGCAATATTTCCGCCCCTAATCCTGTTACTTCAATCAATTATGGAAAATGGGTCCAGTTCATGGTTTGAGCGACTCTGCGACTCTGAAAGAACTTGCTGAAGTAGAGTAATCTTCAACCAGGCTACGTCGCAAGCATGTGAAGATGAAAATAGAATAAGCAACGTTATGAAGTTTTAATTTTCCCAATGATTATGTTTATTATTTTCTATTTTATGACAAATATGTCCTTTGTAATATACCTTTCAGATGTAGTATGTTCTATAAATTTAGATAAATGATTATCTTTACTATTATCCTAATCATCATGATTATTATATTCAATTTTGTGTTAATTCAGTATTTTTTATTATGTTACAACACATCTGTCACACCCCAATTTTGACCCTGAATTGTCAAATTAGTGCATTTATCATATCATCAACATCACATGCATAACATAACATGCATTTCATTCCGCATAGTGCCCAAAATGTCAAGCGAAATAATTTTCGAATTTTCAGACAAACCGGTAAAATTGAATCTCAATTATGCGTAAAATCAGTGGATGAAAAATTTCAAAATCGAGCTTATAGACGCCAACTGTATTAATCTACATTTCACGTAGTTTAATCTGACGTGCTCGTTTTAATTTTTTCGGTCGCATTTTGATCAGTCTGAGTCTTCTAACCGGTCAGAATTTATTTAAAAAATTGATCAAACACTGTATTTTTTCAATATATTTATTTCACACAGATTATTTGATGCATTCAGTTTAATTTTTCGAGCAATTTCGTGCTCGGCCCTTTTTTAATTTCTAGTCCGTTTAGTTTTGCGTTTTGTAAAAATAATTATCTAATTTAATTAGATAATTAGTTTGAGTTTATTTTAAGTAGTTGATTTTATTCTTAATTTAATTATTAACACATTTCTATTTCTCAAAATTGTCAAAAAATATTTTTGTTTTTAATTCTTTTTATTTTCAACCATTCTTTTTCACTAAGTTTTCTCCAATGGCATTTTTGGCATTTGATTGAATTTTTGAAACCCTATTTTGATATATATATATATATATATATATATATATATATATATATATATATATATATATATATATATATATATATATATTGATCTTACCTGATCAGGAGGACCTTCCAAGGATTGTTGACTGGGCCAGAAAATATGAGTGAGGAGGGGGGTGTACCTGCAAGGTGCTCCAATGCTTAAGTCAGAAGAGGTACAGAATAAGGTTATCAAAGTGTGAGTTAGAATACCTGACCCTTTGCTATGAAAGGGTATTTATATTGAGCCCCCAGCGCTGGGCCAAGGCTCCTAATGGGCTGGATTAGCTAGGCCCAAGGAGGAGCTGCCAGGGGACGCGTAAGAAGCGTGAAGACCTAGACCAAGATCTGCTCCCTGGTCCAACTGCCCCTATCCCTAAGGAGATAATATAGGGGAGTTGGGTGACGTGTTAAGTGAGGTGCAGCTGTGGTTCTGCCCGACATAACCTAGGTGCCCGTGATGTGGGCTGATGATATGTGGGTGAAGACCATGGGACGGGCAACACGCTCTTTGCCCGACACATAGTCAGAACGTTGTGGAGACGTTCCTTGGGTGAAAAGACCTTCGCCCGACGTATTCACGTGCTCGGTCGTTTGGGCTTGGACCCGACTGATCTTTGGGCCGTGCCGAGCATAATGTCATGGCCCAGTCCAGAACAGGAGCCCCCCAAGTCGAGTCTCTGAGCCAGAGCGATGACTTATGTTGCAACCGGGGGTTCCCCGAGCTGACGGGGAAGGTGTGGTCGTTCGGCAGGTGAAGTTGTAATAGACTTGTTCACGAATTCCTCTTTCCACGATAGTGCCGGGGACGGAAAGTGATCGGTTGGTATGCATCTTCCTATCAACAGTCGAGGGTATGACGCGGGGACGTGGCGTCCTGATGAGTCGGGGAGACGAACAGGTGCCCGGCGTCGTTTCAGTTTCCCTTTTGGATAGACGTGTCTCAGACTTTATGGCGTCGCTTCGTTTTGTGTGCAAAGACGGCGTAGGCAGTAGGTAATGATGACCTAGCGCGTTGGTCCACGCGCCAGGCACTATAAAAGGAAGTTGAGTAACTTCATTTCTACTTTTTCGCTCCTACGTTCACCGGAAGTTCTCCATATTCTCTCCCGTCTGCTCGTCCAGCCGTCTGAACCGCCGTCTCCGACCGTCCTCCTGTCTGAACCACCGTCTCTTGCTCGTGCGCCACCGTCTTCTTTACACCTTCAATATGTCAAGTACTGTTTAGTCTTCATAATCCACCCTTTTCCTTTCTGTTTTCCGCCAAATGTATGTTATATCTGTAGAAATGTGGTTAGGTTTGACTTAGGAATAGTGTAATGGACTGTAGGAGTACTGTAGATTGGTAGAAAATAGGGTTAGGATCATACTGTACCGGGCAGAAATTTCATATGCCGGGCCATATTTGCATAAACTGTATGAATTTTCTGCCCAGTCTCTTAGGAACGCGCGTGTCTCTGAGTTGAGCACAGTTAGTGTCTGTCGCCGCCACGCCCTTTCACTTGACCTGCAGTGGAAGGGTGGATTTGATATGACGTCGAATTCACTCTTTCTGTCTGCGTTTCAGGTGCTACCGGGCGTTTACGACCGAGGAGGGAAGATTCCGGGTCCTCGACCGAAGATGCGACAATCGCTCGTCTCCCTGTTGGGGATGGGAGTATCAGGGATGGTACCGAGCACGCTTCCTCTTCCGGGCAGGCTGACTTCTCCTGGGTTGCGGACGAGCCCTTGGAGGAGGAATCATATTTCTGCGACGAGGCTATCCCCGCTTACGCTGTGGTCGAGGACATAAGCCAGGAGGATCCACCGAACTGGTATTGTTGCGCCCCCAAGGAAGGAGACCGTATCTGCCATCATTTTCCGGGGAAGCAGTTCACTATGTATGAATTTGCTTTCCGTGAGGCGGGGATTAGACTGCCCTTCAACTCTTTCCAGATGTCAATCTTCAAATGGCTTCGGCTGGCTCCGTCCCAACTGCACCCCAATGCTCTCGCCTTTATGCGGGCATTTGAGCTGGTCTGCCAGTTCCTCGGTATCGGTTGTACCCGGGCCCTCTTTTTCCACGTCTTCCATCTCCAGCGGTCCGATTCCCGTGGGCGTCACAGCTGGGTCTCTTTCAAACAGCCCGTGCGTTTGTTCAAGATGTATGTGGACTCTGCCCGTCACTTCAAGGGTCGCTGGTATGTGGTAATGCCGATCACCCGTGCCGCCCTTCACTCCTTGTATTATTATCAACGAACACCAAACGGGGAGGAGACATTGATGTCGAAGGTACCGCTGAGGTGGCAGCACGATCATTTCGACCTCTCCACGGCCCATTACAGAATCAAATACTCGATGCTCGGTGCTGAGGATAGGCTCGCGTATAAGAAGCTGGTTGACTACGTGCAGAGCTTCAGTTTGGGGTTCTGGGCGAATCGGCAGGGCGTGCCCTACCTCGACGAGGCCGGGGCACCAATTACTGAGACGCGCTATATCAATACGAAGGCCTTGCTCGAGTGTAATACCGAGGAGGAAGCTCTAGCATTATTGAGTAGGCAGTTTTTGCTTAGTCTTTTATTTTTGTTTATGTCTTCGCTCGCTAATGTTTGTGTGTATTGTTTTGCAGGTGCCATACCCAGTACACGTGACCGAGTCTTGAAGCTGGCGAACCAGGCCGGTGCAGCTGACCGGGTGCCCAAGAAGAAGAAGAAGACTGTGGTCCGTGTCTTGGAGACCGCTGGTGATGCTGGGGCCGGTCCTTCGAATGTGGCGGGCGTGACTCCTTCCTCTCCTCCTCGGGCGATAGATATACCTGACAGCCCGCCGCCATCTGCCTCTCCCCTCCACAAACGGAAGCGTCCGTCGGGGACTCTTTCAAGGTCGTCACTGGGGAGTCCGGGTGGACCGGGCAGCTATCTGCTACCTCCTTGCTACGTGGAACGGTCGTTCTTCAAGGCCGAGGAGGCGATTGCTGTGCCGGCGCCCGAGGCCAAGGCTATTCTGGATCAAGACGCTGGTGCTCGACGCAAAGATCTGGCTAGGGACATTGCCGCTGTCATCCGGGTGATGGAGACGGCCATGGTCTTGACCGACACTTCGGTCTCCACTGCCTCGCTGGAGGATGCTCTTTTGCAGGTCCGGTCGGAGAAGGACAAGCTGTCCAAAGACCTGTCGGACTACAAAGAGGAGCATCAGCTGCAGGAAGGGCTGAGCCAGAAGCTGGATGAGGTGGAGAAAGAGCGGGACCAGTTGAAGGCTGCTAAGGCGAGCTTGGAAGAGCAGGTGGCCGATCATCAAAAGCTGACCGAGGACAATGCTGGCCTGAGGGCTCAGATTGAATCTCTCGAAGAAAAGGTCCGTTCTCTGGCCGACGAAACCGAGGAGGAACGTGCCCTTGGTTCGCGCGGTGAGCTGCTGGGGCATATCCGCTCTCTCAACCAAGACCTTGTGGCCGTTTTCAAAGAGGGTTTCGACAATGCTGTCGAACAACTTGGGCTTCTGAACCCTGAGTTGGTGACGGCGGGGTCGGCCCATAACTACTGTGTCAGGGATGGTGAGTTCGTCTGCCCGTTTGAAGCGGAGGAAGAGCTGGGGGGTGAGGAAGAGGAGGAGGAAGAAGAAGTGCTCCGAGCGGAGTCTTAATTATTTAATTTTAATTTGTAGTTTTGTTATGGCCTGTGTGCCTTATTATGTGGCCTGCGTGCCCGTTATGTTCTTTTGGCCTCCGGGCATGTATAATTTGGCCTTCGGGCGTACTTGGCTTCGGCCGTTGTTATTGTTTTTAATGTATGAGTGTTTTTGTTGTCATTCATTGTGTTCGTTATTTGCTTTTATGAATTCGTACTCTGATCGACCTCGTTAATCTCCTCGGTTTAGGGAACCGACGAAGTGTCGGGCTTTGTGCCCGTTGGGATCGAAGCCCGGGTCCGTTGTTTGAACCCTGGTCTCGAGGCTTGGGTTTTCCCATCGCGAGCTGGGTGCCCTGCCTGTCCTGGTACTTCGACGTTGAGTCTCGGTCAAGATCCCAATCGTCGGGGAGGGTTGTGTTCGCTATGTGACCCCGGCTCGTTCCCGGGTCTCGCGGTTCCTCTCTGGGGTTTTGGAGACGAAGAGCGTGGTCGTACCACCCACGTCTCCCCGTGATACATTTAGCTGTAATATTGTCTAAGTTTTTCTGCGTTCCATGGTCGAGCGAGTTGTTCCCCTTGTAGGTTTTCTAGGTAATAGGCCCCGTTGCTCGTCTTGTCGCGGACGCGGTAGGGGCCTTCCCAGTTGGCTACCAGTTTGCCCTCTCTTGGGTTTTTCTGGTTTCTTCTGAGGACCAGGGTGCCGACCTGGAACTCTCTTCTTATGACCTTCGCATCGTGGCGTAGTGCTATTTTTCGTTTGAGGGTCGTTTCCCTGAGGGCTGCTTCGGAACGAATCTCCTCGACTAGGTCGAGTTCGGCTCTAAGGGTCTCGTCGTTCATTTCCTCGTCTAGGGGTTCCTCTATCCTCCTCGTTGGTGTTCGTATTTCCACCGGGATGACTGCTTCGGTGCCGTAAGTCAGTCGGAATGGGGTTTCCCCGGTGGTGGAATGCGGTGTTGTGCGGTAAGCCCATAGGACGCTATGTAGCTCCTCGACCCATGCTCTTTTCGCGTCGCCGAGTCTTCGTTTAAGGCCACGTAAGATTACTCTATTGGCCGCCTCCGCTTTCCCGTTCGTCTGTGGATGTTCGACAGACATGAAATGCTGTTTAGTGCCCAGGCTGGCGACGAAGTCCTGGAATCCTCCGTCCGTGAACTGTGTCCCGTTGTCCGTGACAAGTGCCAGGGGTATGCCGAACCGAGCGAGGATGTTGCGTTTAAAGAACCGGAGAATGTTCTGCGCGGTTATTTTAGCCAGTGCCTCCGCTTCGATCCATTTGGTAAAGTAATCCACCGCGACGATGAGGTATTTATTCTGGTATGATCCGGTGACTAAGGGTCCGAGGATGTCCATGCCCCACCACGCGAAGGGCCATGGGGAAGACAGTGATTTTAGGTCGTTCGGGGGTGCGAGGTGCATGTCGGCGTGTCGTTGGCATTTGTCACACCTTTTGACGTGCTCCTTTGAATCGCTTTGCATAGTCGGCCAGTAGTAGCCTGCTCGAAGGGCCTTTCGTGCGAGCGATCGTCCGCCGAGGTGTTGAGCGTTAATTCCCCGGTGTATCTCTCCAAGTATGTCGGGAACTTTCTCTTCCTCGACACATTTAAGTAACGGGATGGAGAACCCTCTCCGGTAGAGTTTACCTTCGAGGAGTACGTACGAGCACGCTCGTCGTTTGACAGTGGCCGCCTCTTTCGGGTCAGCTGGGAGTTCGTCTCGTGTGAGGTAATTGTAGATGGGTGTCATCCAACAGTGAGCGTCCCCGATAGCGTTGACCTCGAATGGAGGAGGTGGTTTGTCGATGCTGGGTCGATGAAGGATTTCTTGAATTACTAATTTATTTCCACCCTTTTTCCTCGTGCTGGCTAGTTTCGAGAGGATGTCTGCCCGTGTGTTGTGCTCGCGAGGTATGTGTTGAACTTCCCACTTTTCAAATTTATCAAGTTTTTCTTTGACAAGGGACAAGTACTCGACGAGGTTGTCGTTCTTGGTTTGGTACTCTCCTCGCACTTGTGAGGCCACGAGCTGGGAGTCTGTGGATATTTTTACTTCTTTTGCTCCCAGGTCCTCGGCTAACCTCAGGCCTGCGATAAAAGCCTCGTATTCGGCTTGGTTGTTCGACGTTGGGAAAGCCAGTGCTAATGAAACCTCGATCAGTATCCCATCCTCGTTCTCGAGGATGATCCCGGCTCCGCTGCCTGACGTGCTAGAGGCGCCGTCGACGAAGATCGTCCATTTGTGGGCGCCCTCTGCTGGTGTCGGGCAGTGGGTCATTTCTGCGACGAAGTCGGCCAGTGCTTGGGCCTTCAAGGCTTTCCTACTTTCGTATTGTATGTCGAATTCGGAGAGTTCTAGTGACCACTTGAGCATTCTCCCGGCCATATCTGGTCGTCCGAGTAGCTGTTTGATTGGCTGGTCGGTTCTCACCTTTATCGTGTGTGCGAGGAAGTAATATCGTAGTCTCCTCGCCGCATGGATGAGGGCCAGGGCAACCTTTTCGATTTGCTGATATCGGAGCTCGGGGCCTTGGAGTGCTTTGCTCGTAAAATAAATGGGCTTTTGTCCCTCGTCGGTCTCCCTTATCAGAACGGCGCTGACGGCCTCGGTCGCCACGGACAGATATAGGTATAGGGTTTCCTTTTCTAATGGTCGCGATAGGACCGGGGGTTCGGATAGAACCTTCTTTAGATGGAGTAGTGCTTGCTCGCATTCGTCGGTCCAGTCGAAGGTAGCCTCTTTGCGAAGGAGTCTGAAGAATGGTAATGCATGCTGGACGGATTTGGCGATGAAACGGGAGAGTGAGGCGAGCACTCCATTGAGGGATTGGATCGATTTCTTGGTCCTCGGGGTCGGGAATTCCGAGAATGCCCGGCATTTTTCGGGGTTGGCCTCGATTCCTCTTTCGGTGAGGTAGAACCCGAGGAACTTTCCTGCCCGTACCCCGAACATACATTTTTCGGGATTGAACCTCATTTTGCACTGCCTCGCCTGCTCGAACACTTTGGTTAGATGTCGAGCATGGGTAATCTCCTCGTGTGATTTGACGATCATGTCGTCCATGTATACTTCGAGCATGTCCCCTATCTCATCCTTGAAGACTTTGTTCATCATGCGTTGGTATGTAGCACCAGCGTTCTTGAGCCCGAACGACATTACGTTGTAATAGTAATTGCCCGTCGGGGTCATGAATGCTGTGTGTCTCTTGTCTGTGGGTGACATAGGGATTTGGTTGTATCCGCTATATGCGTCCATGAAGGACAAGAGTTTAAAACCTGCAGAATTGTCTACGAGCATATCTATATTAGGGAGGGGGAAAGCATCTTTCGGGCAAGCCCTATTAAGATCAGTATAATCAACACACATACGCCATTTTCCATTATTTTTCTTAACGAGGACTACATTAGAGAGCCAGGTTGTGTACTGGGCTTCAGAAATAAAATTTGCCTCTAAGAGGTCTTTTACAGCTTGTTCGGCAGCCTCTGCCTTCTCGGGCGACTGCTTGCGCCTACGCTGTGCTATGGGCTTGGCTGTCCGGTCTAAAGCTAGCATGTGACACGCGATCTCAGGATCCAGCCCGGGCATTTCTGCGGCATTCCACGCGAAGAGGTCAGAATTCTCCTTGAGGCATGCCACGAGCTTTTCCCTTGTTTCCTCGGGCAGTCCCTTGCCTATCTTCACTGTCCTTTCTGGATCGTCCCCGAGGGGAATGAGCTCGAACTCTCTGTCGGGGATTGGTCGAACCGGGTGTTCGAGAGATCTTTCCTTGGTGGGCTTCCCTTCTTCGGTTTCGTCTAGCCCAATACGACAGTCGAGGTCGATGGCGTTAACTCCCCGAGGAGGGTCTTCGGTCCTGAGTTTTTTGTTGTTGGAGCTGCTCTTTGTGCTGACCACGGCCTGTCCTTTTACCGCAGCGTCGTAGCATCGTCGGGCAGCTTCGATGTCGCCATGGATGGTGACCACGCGGCCCAATTTGGTGTAGTATTTCATCTTCAGGTGGACGGTGGACGGGACCGCGGTAAGTTCGGCCAGTGTTAGGCGTCCAAAGATGCAATTGTACAGGGACGGGCAGTCCACGACCAGGAATTGGATTTTGATTTCCCTGGCCGTTTCCTCCTCCCCGAAGGTGACGAGGAGCTCGACGTACCCCCACGGCCTTGTCGTTGCTCCGTTGAAACCTTGGAGGTCGGATCCGACGTAAGGGGCCAGGTTGGTCTTGTCTAATTTCAGAGTCTTGAAGAGGTGGACGTACATGATATCCACTGAGCTGCCTTGATCGACTAGGATGCGTCGGACGTCGAACTGGGCCATCTTTGCTCTGATCAATAGTGGGATGCCCGAGTTCGGGGATCCGCCCGGGAGTTCTTCCAGGAAAAAGGATATTGGGTTGGATTTTCCCCGGTATTTTGTCAACGTCGCCTTTTGCTCGGGGGCGGTCAATAGGAGTTCATCGAACTTGCGTTTGACTGAGAGGGCAGCGGCTTCACCGTTAACTCCCCCACCTGATATTACCAGTGCAGTTGGGAAGTCTTCCCAAGGGCTGAGTGCAGCGATTCTGCCTTCGGGCAGTGGCTCGGGAAGGAAGAAATCTTCCGGGCGTGACACGCAGAGGGCCACTTGGTAAGGAGAGTTGTCGGGGGGTGATTCTTCCCGGGGTCTCTTCTTTTCTGCCTCTTCATGTCTGGGGGTTTCGTTCTTCCTCGTGTACTGTTTTAGGTGCCCCTCTTGGATTAAAATCTCTATTGCATCCTTCAGGTGGACACAGTCTTCGGTCACATGCCCGTGACTTCTGTGGAACCGGCAGTACTTAGATTTGTCGGTGTGAGGCTTTGGCGCAGATGGTTTTGGGAACCTGACTCTGCCCTGTTTGAATTCAGAGTTGATGCATTCTGCGAGGATGCGTTCTCGAGGAGCTGTCAGTAAGGTGTACTCGCTGTATCGGCCCGCGGGGCCTCTCCCTTCTCGGAGCTCGTGAGGTCTCTCTTCTCTTCGCTTGTCCCCGTTGCGACGGGAAACGTTGGGGTCCTCGCGTTTGGAATGTTCGGTATCTCCTGTATTACGTCCGCTGCGGGCGTTGTGTGCCACCTGTTTTTCTTCGTATCTAATGTAGGCCTGGGCCTTGTGCAGAAGTTCGTTCAGTGTGCGGGGAGGCTCGATCCCGACCGCTCTGCTCAGCTCACTACCGGGCAAGAGCCCTCTTTCGAGGAGGTACTTCTTCATGTGTTCGGTAGTATCCACCTCGACAGCTTCTTGGTTGAATCACTCGATGTATGAGCGCAGTGTTTTATTCTTCTTTTGCACTATGGCTTCGAGGGTCGCCTCAGTCTTGGGGTGGCGACGGGAAGCAGTGAAGTGCCTGGTGAACATGGATCTCATAACCCTCCAAGAGGTAATGGATTCGGGGGCCAAGATTTTGTACCAATCCATGGCCCCTTTCCTGAGGGTTGTTGAAAACAGTCGACATTTGAGGTGACCGGTGATATCATTGCGGTAGTCGAGCATTGCGTTGACGTTGTCGACGTGGTCGTCGGGGTCGGTGGTCCCGTCGTACACGGCTAGATTGGGCGGTTTCTCCATGCCTTTGGGGAGCGGGGCTTCCATTATTGCCCGAGACAGGGGGCAGTGCAAGTCTTCCTCGTCGCTCCTCAGTGGAGATAATTCATTGTTGTCGGGGCTATGCCCGCGCCTTGGTGAAGTTCCTGCTCGACCATTATCACGACGGGCGCGTGCCCTGCTGACGTGGGGTTCAGGGGAGCGACGCCCGCGCTTCTTAGTTGGCTCTGGACGTTGCTGTGTCCTTCTCTCCCGCTGAGGTCGGGCTTCTTGTCGCTCGGCCTCGAGGGCCATGATTCTTTCATGCTGCTGACAGAGCATAGAACCTGCCTGATTGAGGGCATTTACCATGGCGATCATCGTGGCGTCTCCTTCAACGGGGACGGGGATGGGATGAAATGTCTCTGCCCCTAGGTTTTGAGCGTGAGGGGCGTCCCCGTTATTTTGGGGTTCTGGAGACGGGGTGGCTGGACGACCGTCTCGGGCGTCTGCTTCATGGGATTGCGGGCCGTCGTCCATGGTGTAGTCGACGAGGGGACGGCTGCGTTCTCCAGGTTGTTCTCCGGTCATGTTGGAAGGACAGAAATGAATTAGCTTTGATCCTCTGTTGATGAAGATGGGGATAGCTGGTTCCCACAGACGGCGCCACTGATCTTACCTGATCAGGAGGACCTTCCAAGGATTGTTGACTAGGCCAGAAAATATGAGTGAGGAGGGGGGTGTACCTGCAAGGTGCTCCAATGCTTAAGTCAGAAGAGGTACAAAATAAGGTTATCAAAGTGTGAGTTAGAATACCTGACCCTTTGCTATGAAAGGGTATTTATATTGAGCCCCCAGCGCTGGGCCAAGGCTCCTAATGGGCTGGATTAGCTAGGCCCAAGGAGGAGCTGCCAGGGGACGCGTAAGAAGCGTGAAGACCTAGACCAAGATCTGCTCCCTGGTCCAACTGCCCCTATCCCTAAGGAGATAATATAGGGGAGTTGGGTGACGTGTTAAGTGAGGTGCAGCTGTGGTTCTGCCCGACATAACCTAGGTGCCCGTGATGTGGGCTGATGATATGTGGGTGAAGACCATGGGACGGGCAACACGCTCTTTGCCCGACACATAGTCAGAACATTGTGGAGACGTTCCTTGGGTGAAAAGACCTTCGCCCGACGTATTCACGTGCTCGGTCGTTTGGGCTTGGACCCGACTGATCTTTGGGTCGTGCCGAGCATAATGTCATGGCCCAGTCCAGAACATATATATATATATATATATATATATATATATATATATATATATATATATATATATATATATACCTACCCATTATTATTCATTGTCACCAAACTACCCAATAAATCCTTTTCAATTTTCCACTTCATACATTGCAAAAGGTTATATACATAATTAACAAATTCACCACACAAAGACTCATGAAAACACTACAATGTTACATGTGTAACTTAACTATTGGACAATATTTTAATCTTAGGATTGCTAACTTTTCCCTCCCACTCTGCTTCATTTCCTCATTTCAGTTCACTCTCTCGCTCTCTCGCTCTCTATACATTCATGTTTTGCTTCTTTTTTGAGACTCTGTTTTTCGTTCAACTCGCAAAGTTGTTCATCTCCTTACCTCGTAAGACATCCTCACATACAACAGGATGCATCAAACATGGTATGAGTAGTCGTTTATCGTTTCAGGTTTTTTTCTTTCATTATTTCATTTTTTTTTGTTCACCTATTGTGTAAACCAACAATCTCCTTACCTTGAGAAAGAGAAGTAACCAACAAGGAACCATTTTTACAGTTCCTCTCTTTTGTGTTATTAACTTTCATAAAGGTTCCATTTTTAGCAACCTCATGTTTTCGTTCTTAAAGCATGATCATAGTTATCTCCATTGAAAAGAAGTTGTTTTGATTTAGTTTTAAAACATGTCCTCAAGAAGTTATTTTGGTTTGTTTTTATAAAAATGAGTTTCGTTCTATGTCCATTTCCGTTGTGTATGTCGGTTTTTTCGAGGACATGTGACTTTTTTCATTTCACCTACAATCTCTGTTATAATTACTTTTTGATGTTTTATTCAAGATTTGGTACATTTTAGGCTTCTAACATGTTGTTAAAACTTACATTTATGCCTGGATGGACAACATAGAAGATAACATGTTTTAAAGCACCTTTATATAAGCATGTTATTTGTTTAATTGTTGCTAACCTTATGACACTATAACTTTTTTTATTTGTGTATTGTTTTACTTTACTCTTATCATATGCAAATATCTTATTCGCAGCAACTGGCAAGTTGTACATCTCTAATGCGTAGCATGGTTCGAAATTGCTTCTAGATTATGATCATCCATAAGTCACTGCATTTAAAACTAAGTGAGTATTAACCAATTCATAGTGTGTTGTATATGAATTTTTAATGTACCACACTTTTCAACTTAGATCATAGTTACACTGTTTCCGCAGCCTTTCAAATTCATGTTTCCTACTATACCAGTCTTTCAAATTCTTTCAAGTTCATGTTTACACTTTGTAAATCAACTGACTTTAGTTCATCTTTCTTGATTATCATTCCTCTTCCTGAAAAATTATTTTTTTTCTCATGTTACACTTTGTAAATAAACTGACTTTAGTTCATGTTTACACTTTGTTTTTTTTTTCTCAAAAAAATGAACATTGTTGTGTGATCATGAATTTATAGTGCACGGTTGTAATGCCACTTTCTTACCATTTTTCATATATGTTTGTAAAGAAACAGTGATGTAATTAAAGATTCTGATTTTTAATCAATAATTCATGTTTCCACTTTCTTATCAACAATTCATTACCATATGACAAATACTTGAAGGCTACTGAATATGTCTTTCTTACTGGATGCACAATATTTCATATACCATGAAATTAACTGATTTTTTAAAGAAATTAAAATATACATGTAATTAAAGTATGGCATAGTAATTACATATATTTGATGTTTGAATTTTCTTTAGGTTTGGAGACAATGTCCCGTCCCAAGTTCAGTCTCAGCCATTATACCAGCAATCTGCATCTCATGGGTCTTTTATGGACCAATCTTTTTCCTACACTAATGACGTCAAAACAATTGGGGAGATCATTTGTCTACAAGATGTAAGCTTACTTCTCTTAATGCCAAATTATTTTTAAGGCACATTAAATTAATCATCTTTCAAGGATCCTGATACATTTTCATGGCAACAAACTTTTTGCAACACTATTGGAACAACTAAGAGGTTCAAGTCGGGTCGGTCAGGTTGGTACTACGAGCAATGTCCAGCATGTAACGGGACAAACAAGTAGCCTGGGGAGCCTTTCATATGCACCTGCTGTGAAAACATACCTCCACCAATCACAAAGTAAACACATCTTTCTTTGTTGTTATTAACTATTTAAGAACCTTATATTCACATTTGTGGTTAAAAACATTGCATTTCAACAATTACTTTAGGTATAAGATCGAAATGGAGGTGGAGTATGAAGGAAATACTGGTTATTTTGTGTTTTGGGACAACGATTGTATCAAATATGTTGGAATGCCAGCAAGTGCTTTAAGAGAAATCATAAAAAAGGTACGTAAACTGTTGGTTTTAAAGGATTGTAAACCACTGATAATTGTTGTTGGCTATTGTATATGGTATTTTCTATGTTACATCATTTAATATATAATTATATATGCTATTGTCTATGGAACATCAAAATTACAACACTAATTCTACCTTGCATGTTCATGCTCATGCTTAATGAAATCTTGATGTCTTTTACATTTACATAGTCATGCTACAACAGAAGATGTCAAGCATTTCTCAATAGTCATTACAATCATGAAATGCATTGTTTTGACTACTTTATCTTACCATGAAATGTTTTCCATAAATATAAACGTAGTCCAACGAAGATCATCCCCAAATATACCCTGAAGACTAGGACAAACTATTAGAGAAGGAATTCACTTTTCGGGTGAAGTTTCAACTAAACTTTAGGCAGACATTTGTTGTCAAGGTTTCCCATGACCAAGAAGTAATCAAGATGATCAAATAGGCCATTCATCCAATCGAGGTATGATATGAAATGAAAAATCAACATTTAGTAGAACAAACAAAATTAAGCCATCTATAATGAACCTATGTATATTGAGCTTAATATTTATTTTTGTGTAGGAAAATTCTAATAACACAAAGGCTCCCACTACAAAAGTAAAGGAAGTTGTTGTTAACCAAGACATATCCGACAATGAAGTAGTGACTCCGACTTAACTTCATACAGTAAGTAACTTAATAAACCATATATTTGACAATATGATCCATTTTGCCTTTACACGAAAAATACGAAAACTCATACATTGCACTTCATGCTGCCAGCCTGTATTTACAGAGATAGCCTAAGAGGGGGGGGGGGGGGGGGGCTGAATTAGGCTTTATAAAATTTTCTCGATTATTTATCGGTGGATGGATTTTTCTTCTTTTATGTGTTTAAGAAATGAAAGCGGTAATGCGGAAAGTAAAAAGACACAAGCAATTATCTTGGTTTCCTTCATAATCCGAAGGTACATCCAGTCCCCTTTCCAAACCGAAAGAGATTTCCACTATAGTTTCAGATCGTATAACCTATCGCACCAAAATCGGTGAGGCCTACTATCTAACAACTATACATCAATAATGTGCAAGAACAATCCTCTTGCAAGCATTAACCCTTACGTCCAACAATCCTGGATCGTAAGTCGATACAAGAATTAATCTTTGAATGAAATGTAGAAATGTTGAAATGTTGAAGACTTGTAATATCAAGCAATGTTGATCTTCTCCTTTTATATTTCTCACTCACAAACAATGAATATTAGTGTTCACTAAAGTGTATAAAAAAGATGAACAATATGAACACTTTGAAATATTTGAAAATATTCAAAAGAGTGACTTTGATTGTTAAGAGTTTTTATGAAAGATTGTTAGGAGGTCGTTTTAAAAAATCTGCAAAAAAAAAGTTTAAATAAGATATAAGATACCTTTTGGAAAAGGTACAAAAAAATGAAGGGATATCTCATTTCAATTTGAAAAAGTATAAGACAAAATTCAAAATTTGAATAAAACAATTTCTGGATTTTAAACAGTGGTAACGTTAAAAGCATTTTTCAAATCTGGGCTGAAGTAACTGGTTACTACCTACACGGTCACCGATTACTTGATCAAAAACCAGAAAAATTTGTTTTAAAATTTTGATCAGTAACAAAAGGCATGTGAAATGATTTGTTTGAAAATAGACAAAGTGAGTGCATCCTAAGTTGAACACTTAATAAACATTATTGGTTCATGAGAAATAAGATATACCTTCTGGTGCGAAACTTTGACTTTACGAACTCTTTTTTAATGGAGCTTTGAACGATCCTTTTTGCTTGCTATCAAGACTTGATAAATTTGTTGTTATCATCAAAAAATGAAAACCAAAAGTGAAAATGAGTGAAGCTTCTTGGTTTCTCCAAAAACTCCCCCTTTGAAGGTGCTCCCCCTCAAAGTGATACTAGGAGGTTTGTAAAAAAAATTATGCATAATGAGAGAAACAAGAATGCACACTAAAGACTTCTCTCCCTTTGTCATCCACAAAAAGGATGGGAAAAGTACTTTAATAGAAGTCAGTACATGAAAGCTTTAAAATAAATATAAGTCATAACATAGATAATCATGTAGAAACAAGAAACAAACATATATTATACGAAATATGAGTTTGGACGAACATAAGCATAACGGAATTTTAAGAAGCAACATGGTACGAGAACGGTAAACTAACAACATAAATACTTAAATAGAAATCTTAAACTAAAAAACATAAGGAAAACATGCACTAAAGCCTATTCACTTCCGGAACCATCTTCATCCATATCGTCTTCGTCACCATCCGAATTCCCCGCATTAGAAGGTTGAGAAGGAGAGAATTTCTAAAACATCTTCATCAATTTTCCGAGGCTACGGGTGGTCTTTTGGTGATTATGGTTCATGGTGGTTATGAGGCTCACAATTTCACTGTAGAGGAATTTATTTGTATAACCACCTTCCGGAGCGGCTTGAGCGGCAAAGTCTTCTTTATATCCATACAAATCATTTGGACCACAAACGATACCGGTGTTCTTAGTAGCCGTGACCAAGTTGATTTCATTTTGCTTGACCGTCGTCTCAAAGTGAGGTTCTCTTGAACTAGGGTTACCAAAATGTTCCAAAATATTTGACACGAAGCGGATGTACGGGAGACCGCTACCAAGACAAACTTGATGCTTCATATGGTGAAAGATAACATAGGCCCAGTTGATTGGCCAATCCTCCTTCAAAGAACGGAACAACATTAACTCAAGTTCACTAACTTGAGCAAAGTTGGAACCTTTTGGCACCAACACATAAGCCAAAATGTAATGAAGCATGCGGTCACTAACATTTAATGGTTTTGCATATTTGATGATCCGGGAAGATTGAACCTGCCTACCGAGTAAATCATCATGTGTTCCTCTTGATCTTTCAATAAAATAAGCTAGTGTGTCAAAATTATTCCATCTTTCAGTATTTGGCATAAAACCAACTTTGAACTCATATCCTTCAGATGGTATATCAAGAATGGTTCCTAGCTTTTCAATAGTAACCTCTATTTCCTTTTTATTGACCTTAGCAGTAAATTATTCATCACCAAATTCATATTCTCCAAAAGAAAGAGTGTGATAGAAAGTTCTTACCAAGTCAGGGTAAATTTTTCCAGTGTCAGTAACCAGCTCTTTCACACCAGATGAATCCAGAAGAGTTTCAAAAGTGAAGCTATGAGAAGGGAACTCTTCAAAGTTCACATATTTGATGCTCATGAACTTCCGGGAGCGAATGTCAATGTCAAGTCTCCTTTGCTTCTGAGGTTTCATGAACTGCTCCTTACCAGTGTCAGAGTTAGAGCCGGAATCCATAATTTGTTGCTTTCCCCTATTCTTTGAAGTGGCCATGGAGGAGATGATAAAGTTAGGGTTTTGGTGAGGATTTTCGGATTTTGTAGGGAGAGAGGTGAAGATGATTTGTTCTTGTGAAGGTAGGGTTATAATGTGGTAGATTATGAGTGAGTTTTAAATGAGAGTAATTTTGGTTAAGAGTGTTAATGAGAGGAAGGTGGGAAGATGAGGGAATAAATGGAGATTAAGTTTCCAAGGAGTGAGCAAGACTTTAATGTTCCCAAAATATACTTTTAAGATACATATGAAAAGAATAAAAGAAAACAAGTAGCGTCAGAATAACTAATTAAACCCTAAACCCTAAACCCTAAACCCTATCGGTCTTACATCCTGCATAATCAACGTCAGAATAACCAATTAAAGAACATGTACTACCTTTTGGATACCATAGTCCAACATTCGTTGTTCCTTTTAGATACTTCATAATCCTCTTCACGGCGGTGAGATGTGATTCCTTCAGATTTGCTTGAAAGCGTGCACACAAGCAAACACTAAACATAATGTCAGGATGACTTGCCGTCAAATATAATAATGAACCGATCATACCTCGATACTTCGTGATATCAATTGAAGTGTCAGATTCATCTTGATCAACGTACGTTCCGGATCCCATAGGAGTGGATATCACCTTGCAACTATCCATATCGAATCTTTTCAATAATTCTTTGCAATACTTGGATTGGTTGATGAAGACGCCATCCTTTTTTTGCTTGATTTGAAGTCCAAGGAAATAGTTCATTTTTCCCATCATGGACATCTCAAATTCTCCTTGCATCATAAGTGAAAACTCTTCGCAAAGATCTTTTTTTTGTTGAACTGAAGATGACATCGTCGACATAGACTTGAACCAATAAGGTGTTACCCTTGAAATTCTTTATGAACAACGTCTTGTCAACCTTTCCTTTTGCAAAACCCTTTTCACATAAAAAGTTGTTAAGGCGATCATACCACGCTCTTGGTGTTTGCTTTAAGCCATAAAGAGCCTTCTTCAACTTGTAGACATGAGAGGGATTCTTAAAGTCTTCAAAGCCCGGAGGTTGTTTGACATAGACTTCTTCATTGATGTAGCCATTCAGGAAGGCGCTTTTGACATCCATCTGGTACAACTGAAAATTCATGGAACAAGCGTAAGCAAGTAATAATCTAATTACTTTTAACCTTGATACCGGAGCGAACGTTTCATCAAAGTCGGTTCCTTCTTCTTGGTTGTAGCCTTTTGCGACCAATCTTGCTTTGTTACGAACTATGATCCCATTCTCGTCAAGTTTGTTCTTGAACACCCATCTCGTTCCTATGATGTGCTTGTTGTTAGGTCTTGGTACAAGACTCCAAACTTAATTCCTTTTGAATTGGTTGAGTTCTTCTTGCATTGCTACTATCCATTGATCGTCGCCTAAGGCTTCATCAATTTTGGTTGGTTCAATTTAAGACACAAAAGCCATGTTGAGACAAGCATCCTTGAGATTTAGTCGAGCTGCAACACCTTGGATAATATCACCAATAACTTTATCTATCGGGTGATCTCTATGAGTTCTCCATTCCTTTGGAAAATCTTGATGTTCTTAAATGATTGGTAAGTCATCTTCTTGTGGTATTTCTTGATCCTTTGATATCTCCTTTTGTTATTGTGGCGTATTTATTATATCATCATCATCATCCACAATAATATTATCCTCTTTCGAGAGGTTAGTCTCACCAAACGAAACATGAATAGATTCTTCAATAGTAAGTGTTCGTTTATTGAAAATTCTAAAACCTCTATTAGAGAGGGAATAACCAAGGAATATACCTTCGTCGAACTTCTCATCAAACTTACTTAGATTGTCCTTGTCGTTGCTGAGAACGAAACATTTGCATCCGAAAATATGAAAGAGTGATATGTTCGATTTCCTACCCTTGAACAACTCATACGGAGTCTTCTTGAGAATTTGTCGAATGTTGACACGGTTGCTTACGAAACAAGTTGTGCTAACCGCATCCGCCCAAAAATACTTAGGAAGATTTAAGTCGCTAAGCATTGTTCTTGCAAGCTCCACCAATGACCGATTCTTCCTTTCTACAACACCGTTTTGTTGAGGAGTTCTTGGTGCAGAAAAGTTGTGAGAGATTCCATGCTCTTCTCAAAATTCTTCAAAGGATGAGTTTTTGAATTCTCCACCACGATCACTTCTAATGGAAGCTATAGTGAGTGACTTCTCGTTTTATATTTGCTTTGCGTACTTCTTGAATGCTTTGAAAGCATCACTTTTCTGCACTAAAAACAATGTCCACGTATATCGAGAGAAATCATCAACAATAACTAAAGCATAAAGATTACCTCCAAAGCTTTTCGTTCTTGATGGACCGAAGAGATCCATATGCAATAATTGAAATGGTCTTGATGTGGACACCGCTTTCTTGGACTTGAAAGTTGTCTTGGTTTGCTTTCCCTTTTGACATGCGTCACAAATCTTATCCTTGATGAACTTTATCTTTGGAAGACCAACAACTAGGTCATGCTTTATCAATTTGTTTAAGTGCTCCATGTGAATGTGAGCGAACCTTTTATGCCATAGCCACGCTTCGTTGTTGTTTGCAATAGGCATTTTACCTTCAAGGAAGAGTCATCAAAAGAAATCATAAAAATATTATTTATTCTTTTACCTTTTAGCAAAATGTCGTGGGTGACTTCATGTTCTATCAAACATTCATCCTTTGTGAAGTTAATTCGGAACCCTTTGTCACACAATTGACTTATGCTAAGTAGATTGTGTTTAAGGCCTTCAACATAAAGAACGTCTTCGATGATTGTAAATTGAGATGCACCAATGGTTCCTACTCCAAGAATATTTCCTTTATTATCATCACCATAAGTAACGTATCCTTTGGCCTTTAAAGATAGATTTGAAAATTTGTTGATGTCGCCCGTCATATACTTTGAACAACCGCTATCAAGATACCATTGATTAGAAGTTGTCTTCAAGCATACCTACAAAACAAAATCAAGTATTGTTAGGTACCCAAATTACTTTGGGTCCTTGATAGTTAGTACCATTTTCAACCCACACATAATGCCCTTTAGCAACGCCAATATTGCGCACATAGCAAGCATTAGGTGTGTGCCATTTGATTCCACAATAAAAACAAGTAGGTTGAAAGTGACTTTTATATCTAGGTACATAACTCTTTTTCTTAATACTTCTTTTCTATTTATGACTTTGATGCACACTTTTAAAATTGGTTGCCTTTTCCTTACCAACTTGTTCACTTGATTTCACAAAAATGGTCTCATTTGTGCTTGGTTTGGAAAACATAGAATATCCTAATCCACTTTTATCATTAGGATATCTTTGATGTCTAAGAATTTCCTCCAAGCCAATTTGACCTTTTTCATATCTTTCTAAAACTATTTTAAGTTGAACAATTTGAAAGGATAAGGATTCACAATTTTTGCATACAAGACTTTGTTTTTCATCCATCAATTTTTGTTTTTCCCTTTCAATATATTTTTCAAAAGCGATATTTTGTTCTTCTAAAGATGAAATTCATTTATTTTGGGATGAGATGCTTTTATACAACGTCTTGCATTCTTTTAAAATTTCATCTATAACTTCTTGTGCATCGTTCTCATAAATTGAAAAATTGCTACTAACCTCATCTATTTCTTCATCAGAGTGATGTGAAGCCATAAGAGCCATATTCGCACATTCATCGCTTTCCGATTCTGATGAGGAACTTATCTCATTATCGTTCCAAGCAACATAAGCCTTCTTATTCTTGAAATCCTTCTTGCCTTTGAATCCTCCTTTCTTTGCAAGTTTCGGGCAATCCGACTTTATGTGGCCTTGCTTTCCACATTCATAACAAGTGATGTCTTGCATTGATGTGGATGTTTCCCTTTTCCTGAAATGTTTATTCTTGTTAGGATAAGAGGAATTTTTATTTTTATTAAAACACTTACCAATCTTCTTTACAAGAAGCATAAATTTCTCATCTTCGGACGTCTCATCATCTTTGTCATTTTTTGAATCAACCTTCAAGGCAATTCCCTTAGACTTCTTTTCTTGGCTTTCATGCTTCTCGAGCCTTCCAAGTTCCAATTCGTGCCCTTGAAGTTTATCAAATAAGGACACGGATGTCATCATTGAGAGACTCTTCTTTTCTGAAATAATGGTCACTTTCGGTTGCCATTCCCTTGTCAAAGATCTTAGGACCTTCAGGTTGAGATCATCATTGGTGAAGGTTTTCCCGAGAGCAATCAAATTATTTGTTAGATGGACAAATCTTTTCTGCAAGGCAACAATAGATTCACCGGGCTGCATATGGAACGTCTCATATTCTTGACTCAATGTGTTTAGCCTCAATCTCTTTACTTCAGTAGTTCCTTAATGCGTTTCTACCAAGGTGTCCCAAATCTCTTTTGCCGATTTACATTGTGATACACGGAAGAACTCGTCCATACTGAGGGCGCTTTGGAGTATGTTGATTGCCTTTTTATCATTTAGAATCTTTTTCTTATCATCTTCGTCATAAGTGTTTTTCAACTTCGCGGTTCCAACACCATTGATCACATTCACTGGATTGTATGGACCTTCTTCGATTGCTTCCCATATACCTTCTCCCTGGGCTTCAAGATGTGCTTTCATTCTGATTTTCGAAAAATCAAAATATTCGCCGGAGAAGAGTGGGGGCTTGTTGCTACTTCCACCGTCTTTAAAAATCGGATTTGTACTTGCGGAAGCCATGCTGGATCTTCTAGGAACAAGTTACCTATAACTTGCTCTGATGCCAATTGTAGATACAGAGATAGCCTAAGAGGGGGAGAGGATGAATTAGGCTTTATAAAATTTTCTCGATTATTTATCGGTGGATGGATTTTTCTTCTTTTATGTATTTAAGAAATGAAAGCGGTAATGCGGAAAGTAAAAAGACACAAGCAATTATCATGGTTTCCTTCACAATCCGAAGGTACATCCAGTCCCCTTTCCAAACCGAAATAGATTTCCACTATAGTTTCAGATCGTACAACCTATCGCACCAAAACCCGTGAGGCATACTATCTAACAACTATACATCAATAATGTGCAAGAACAATCCTCTTGCAAGCATTAACCCTTACGTCCAACAATCTTGGATCGTAAGTCGATACAAGAATTAATCTTTGAATGAAATGTAGAAATGTTGAAATATTGAAGACTTGTAATATCAAGCAATGTTGATCTTCTCCTTTTATATTTCTCACTCACAAACAATGAATATTAGTGTTCACTAAAGTGTATGAAAAATATGAACAATATGAACACTTTGAAATATTTTAAAATATTCAAAAGAGTGACTTTGATTGTTAAGAGTTTTCATGAAAGATTGTTAGGAGGTCGTTTTAAAAAATCTGCACAAAAAAAGTTTAAATAAGATATAAGATACCTCTTGGAAAAGGTACAAAAAAATGAAGGGATGTCTCATTTCAATTTGAAAAAGTATAAGACAAAATTCAAAATTTGAATAAAACAATTTCTGGATTTTAAACAGTGGTAACGTTAAAAGCATTTTTCAAATCTGGGTTGAAGTAACCGGTTACTACTTACACGGTAACCGGTTACTTGATCAAAAACCATAAAAATTTGTTTTAAAATTTTGATCAGTAACAAAAGGCATGTGAAATGGTTTGTTTGAAAATAGGCAAAGTGAGTGAATCCTAAGTTGAACACTTAATAAACATTATTGGTTCATGAGAAATAAGATATACCTTCCGGTGCAAAAATTTGACTTTACGAACTCTTTTTGAATGGAGCTTTGAACGTTCCTTTTTGCTTTCTATCAAGACTTGATAAATTTGTTGTTATCATCAAAAAATGATTTGAGAGGCTTGCTTCTACACAGCCAACCATGCCTGCTTCACAAAACTAGAGCGATGAAGCCTATTCAAGAAATATCCCTTCTAAGAGGTTGTCAGATGACCAATCTATTAAAGATCTTGGAAATTCAAGTTTGTTGTCATCGAAACAATCTGCTACCAAAAGTCTAAAGCATGCCAAGATGTAATGAGTGGATATTAGTATCTCGACTTATTTTGGATCAACAACAAATAATGAATCAACTTTTATTAGACCTCGAATTATTAGTTTGTTGCTGATTGTTGTAAACTAATGTTAATGACAACAAACAATGTCAACTTTTATTAGTCCTTTAAGTTATGTTAACCTTTTGTTTCAAAACAGATTGTTACATCATGCTACTTTTATGCTTTTTTGTTATCACCTATTTATATGGAAAGGTTATCCTGCTGCCCAATATTGGTGATAAATTTTATATCATGCATAACAAAATTCTAACAGATGAAAAACTGGTGCCTATAGAACAACTTATAATTTGTCTCTACTGAGTATTATATACATTTATTTTTTTATGTTTCTTTTGTTGTTCTTTGTAGGTGGTTTGAAATTTTTGTTTGGAACCTCATTCCCTCTAGCACAGTGCTGTCAAATAGCATAATTAGTTTGAACCTCATTATGTGAGACCTACACAAACTTATTTTGAACCTCATTCCCTATTTTATTGTTATTTTCCTATTTCGTTGTGTCTTTGGATTTCTGTACATATGAGTTTGAACTTTAGCATATGAAAGGCCATCTCATATTTGAGACCTACACAAACTTAAGCCATAAAGGTATCATGTGTTGCTGCTATACTCATATTTTTGCATATGAAGTGACTAAACTAGCACAGTAGGTAGCCATCCTACCACTACATCAATTCACATCACCATTATCAATAATTAATACATAGGTCAAGTCATCCTACCACTACATTATATTATAATTTACGGCATAAACTGGCACTGCAAGTAACATTTAACGTGACTAGCTTTTCACCAACAATCACTTTATATCGTGTTTCTTATTGAAGGATAAAGTGAAGGGTCATTTCACATCATTTCACTAAATAACATGACTAGCATTCATATAATATAATGTGTTGTACTTAAAGCCAAATTTTGTAGAGCATTTCACATCAATTCAATAAAGTTCACTTGATGCATAAACTTGTCATACAAATGTAAAAGTGTAGTTGATGTTATGCTGGTTAGCTGAAATAATAATTTGTTGATTATAATAATACTTCCTTTGAATCAAACAAAATAGTGTTCACTTAATTTTCTTTTGGATGGATGTTTGGCTTACCTTTATTGGTTGGCAGAACAATGTTTTCTATTTTAATACAATTTCAACAAATGGTGTGGTGCCAAAGTATTGATACACAAATATTTTATATTGGTATGCTCACACTAACTGCATAAATCCTGCTCTCATAGTAGTAACAAAACCTTATGACTTGACTGATTTCCTTTTTCATGAATGATCAGTTTTGTAGACAATAAAGCAAATGGTTTGCTGGCCTTATTTTTTGTTCTATTTTTATGCAATAGTACAACCTCCAAGGACATTTTATGTGTGGTTCACATAACATGTTGCCAAGGATAAACTGCATCTCCTGCCATTGCTAAGGCAAAAAATTATGCGTGGATATAATTTTTACACTGTTAACTCTATAAGTATTTTTATAGCCTTTTAATTACACATTGTATGTCAATATAATAATCATTTGTGTTTGTTTTTTGTAGAACATTTAATGTTACCACCCACCATACTACTTCATTTATTGGCAAATCAATGTAATATTTGTTATGGCTCTAATATTACACTAATTATACTTTTTTCCATGTTTGTAGGTTTTGTCATTCCCACAATGCAGCATACAAGTGTTACTATATCATTTCAATCATCCAACTTATTTGCACTATGTTTTGAAGTTCCTTATGTTGGACATAACATATTTTTGCTGTTAAATTTTATTGTATTTTTTTTTATATTGAATATATCCACTTTTATTAAGTGAGTATTGTTGATATTTTATGTGTCATGTTAGTTTATTACTAAGGGTCTTTCATGATGATTCAATAAATGAATGTTGATATTTGTTATGGATCTCAATAATATTAAGGTTATTTTCTTACTAATATTTTTCAATGCAGATAATATCTTGTTAAAATTAAGAATGAACTCGCCCGTGCGGAAGCACGAGTCTTCTACTAGTATATATATATATATATATATATATATATATATATATATATATATATATATATATATATATATATATATATATATATATATATATATATATATATATATATATATATATATATATATATATATATATATATATATATATATATATATATATGCATTACACGAAGAGCTAGAGGGGAACCAATATGAAAACAACAAAAATGGCGCCTCACCATAAATAATTTGCTCTCTCACAATCAATATCCTCCACTTCCTCTTTTCCAGCTCGCCTTCCTTTTCCATTTTCCTTCACCCTTACCATAAAACACACACCTTCCTCACACAAATTCCCATTTTAACCTCTTTCAAACAACCACTCTAACATCCTCCATGAAACTTCTTTTCAACACACTTTATATTGCTACTTAACCAAACTTCAACAAAATACAAGCATACTACATAAACAAATTTCTCACCCCAATCATCCATAAAAGCAATGTGTAGTTACATATTAACTCATCTATAAATTTCTTAACAACATAACCACTAGCAACCTTGCCTTGTTCTCACCACCACTTCATACATCACTTTTTCCTATTAATGTTTCTACATAAGCAACACAAAAACCTTCATAAATCATGAAACCCCCATGAACAACACACTCATAAAACTCCATATGAACTTACAATAACAACAACTTCATATGACTCTTCAACACAACTCACCATCACCATGTAACACCAAACAACAACCACGACAAAGTCGTGTTTCACTCTTAACCTCACCTAAAAACCATAACATAACCTCCATTAAAGCCAAATGCAACACCCCCCTGATCCTCAAAATCCAACATTTTCGAGTGCAGTAACAACGACATCCAATATAATATCAACTCATTGATAATATTATTTCGTCGATTGGTTTTCGAATCCTTGGTTTAGTCGTATGCGATGTTGTTCGTTTGATTTTTTTTTGTTTCATTAGTTTTCTTTATTTGACTATCATTATTCATGTTTATCTCTAAATTTAATATGTTGTTCATTTTCTTTGGTTCATTCTTGTTCAAAAAATGTTGTTTCTATCTTTTTTCCATTGAGTTTGTTGTACATATATGGTAACGTGGAAGAGTGAAGCGCTCATTTTGTTTCTATCTTTTTTCGAGAACCATTTAGACGCATAAATTATTGCTTGACTACTTATAGAGTGATTCATGCATGAATCCACTCTAAGTTAGCCTAACATTAAATTCGGTTGCCTTCAAGTCCCATAGCCTCCTCTTGGGCTTCATATAGTGAGACTTGGTTTTCATTTCATACTCTTATTTGTACACATTGGTGTGATGAATTTATTTTGATATGGCTTGGTATCATCCCCATTTCCATAACTTGTAATATTTTTTTATCGCTTTCATCCAGTTTTCTTTTCGTTTAGGTAGTTTCTAATTCAGGAATAAAATCAACTACCTTTTCAAACAGAGAACAAATATGCTTGATCTAACATCAAGTATTTTTCATAAATAAATCAATAACACTTCCATAAACCATCAACCATTGATCCATTCCATTCCACTTTGCAATCCATGTCTAACTTGTAAGTCGAGTGTTTTTGCCTCTCCATCAACTTTTTACCTTTTTTTCCTCGTAGTCTTTCGAACTACGGGCGGTCTGATTTCTCATTCATATTGATAATGTGTAGGCACAAAGATTATATTCCTTGGCAAGCCCACTAACAATTAATTATCCTTTTCTCTCGCCTTCGTGTGATCGATACTTTCCCCCCCATAGCCCCTAAAATACGAAAGTTGTGATTTCCTCATTGCACTATGAGGATATGTATGCACAAGATTGTGAAGTCTTATCGAGCACCCTAGTAATAAAAACCTTAGGCCCCCATTTCTTTTTTATTTCCCTTTAAAACTTAAAGAAGGAAAATCTCTAAACAAACACTAACGCGCACAACTAACCTAACGGTTCCCGTTGAGTACAACTGTACAACGTACATGAGGGGGTGTTAATACCTTCCCTTTGTGTAGCCGACTCCTGAACCAACATCGGTTGCGATGGTTATGTCTTTTCCTTTTGCTTAGGGGTTTTATCGATATTTTTCCTTTCCCACTTTGGGAATAAAAAAAGTTCGGTGGTGACTATGTTAGTCCATCCGCGAACACTTCATGAAGTTGTTCTCATTCTTCGAGGTACGACAACTCTCATTCATAAGTCCACACCTATTTTCATTTCATTACAATTTTTGGTGTTTTTAGTCTCCACAATGTTTAAAACTTTTATATTATTGATAGTTTCATTGATCAAGCATACAACCAGTGTTGCATTTCTTGGTTGAAAAGTCCAATTATATTTATAGTTTCACTTTTCAAACATCTACCAATGTATTACTTATTTTTACTATGTCCATGACCTCCCAAATATTTTTATATTATTTTGTCCGAAATATATCACATGTTGCATGTTTGCTTAAACACATACTCAAAATTTAAAGATTATTTCAAATTAATGACCATACAATTATGCCTACATTTTTAAAAGTGAAATCCTACTACACGTTAACCAACAATATCACTCAATAAATATTTGTCGTTACTTAGAATCGTAATATATTGGCTCCATGATAATAGCCTAGCATGTGTGCAAATCCAACAATGGCTATATCCATGTTAACCACTACAGTTTCAATTGTCTTTTCATTAATTTTCTACTTTTTAACTTTGTAATAATAGTCTATCAGATACATCATGTAGTAATCTATTGGTGAGTTCAAAAAACCATGTTATACTGCTATATAGAAGTCTATTGTTTTATCAAATAGACATACACAACATTTCCATTTTAATTTAGGTACCACTACACTTTATTAAAACCATTTCTTTTCTGTTTTGGAAATGTAATGGTTTTATTAAATACTGCTATTGATTTCAGGATTCTATACTCGGCTAAGGGATAATACATGCCTAGAGTTGGCTAACACTTTATTTCCATTTTCATGCAAGTACGTTTATGGCTTATTATTTTAATCATATATAGGTTTTTTCTCACACATCTAAGGAAATTCACCCTCCATTGACTGCCACATATTTGTATTATAGACATAACCTTATACTTAGAGGATGAAACACAAATGCTACATCAACTGCAACATGGAAAAATCATGTTGACTGATGGTTTGAATAAGAAGGACTTGTCTACATCACTAGCTTATTAATAGCTTATTATCTTGGTTGTTTGTTTTGATACTACCTTGTCCCAAGATATAGATGTTGTCTATCACCAAAAAGGAAGTGTCTAACCATATAGTTGCATTTCAACTATGTCCAACTAACTAGCAGTTCAACATTGACTTGTGACTTGTGTTTAGTTACATTTTTGTTTAGCTGAAACAAATTATGAATTACTACCACATTTTAGTTGACTTTTTCCCTTCCTCGCAAGAAACACAAATTATATGTTAATATAGTTAGCTCTTTGATGTATGTTATGGTCTGTACTAGACCTAACATAACATATGCAGTAAGTCTTGTAAGCAGGTACATGACGAACCCTGGAAAGGCTCACTGCAAGCATTGAAGTGGATTCTAAGGTACATAAATGGATCTCTGAGCAGATTCCTAATTTATGGAGCCTAAGGTGAAGATAGTAAAGCAAAAATCAAAGTATATGTCGACACTGATTATGCAGGTTGTATGGATTCAGAAAATCTATTTCTGGATATGTTTTCACTATGTTTGACACATCAATTAGTTGGAAAATAACACTTCAAAAGGTTGTTGCCTTATCAAAGTAATTAATTCCCCTTTCAACATGTGTTGCAAGGCTTGGGCCAGTGACATGTTGATCTTGGTGAACTGTCTTCTAGGCTTCTGTTGATTGTTTTGTTGTTGCTCTGATGCTGCAGGGGCAGGGTTGGAGATGTGCACTACTCCCATAGATTGGTGACTCCTGTTACGACTATGTTGACCATACACATCATTAGACTCCTTCTTTCCATTAGGGGGCTTCTTAGTAGTGTTCGATGAAGAGGAACCCACATGTATCTTACCACTTCTTATACCATTTTCCACGCGTTCTCCAGTCATTATCAGCTCAGTGAAACCAGATGATGAGCTTCCAATGAGGTGACTATAAAAAGGACCATTCAGCGTACTCATAAACATATCTACCAATTCTCTGTCAGTCAGAGGAGGTTGAAATCTGCCAGCCAGGTCTCTCCATTTCTGGGCATACTCCTTGAAACTCTCCTTAGCACCCATAGACATGCTTTGAAGTTGCATGCGAGTTGGTGCTAGATCAACATTATATTGGTATTGCCTATAGAAAGCGTCAGCAAGATCATTCCAATCACGAATATTAACATTTTCCAGTTGATAGTACCATTCCAATTGAGCTCCAAACAAGCTTTCTTGGAAGAAATGAATCCATAACTTCTTATCAGCAGTATGTGGTTGAATCCTTCGGACATAGGACCTTAGATGCAGCTTAGGACATGAAACACCATCATACACCACAAAAACAGGAATCTTGAAACCAATAGGTATAACCACTCCAGAAACTAAACTCAAATCTTCAAAATCAAGCCCAGAAGATTTTTGTAGCTCCATAGCGTTCATTCTGTCTACCAACATCTTGTACTTTTCTTCACCAGCAGGGTCATGATAATAGTTTGCCTAATCAGAATCTCCCACAGTATCATGGAGACTGCCTCCATCCTTCTCAGAATTCTCAGACTCAGAATCCTCAATCTGTTCCTTTGTCTTGATAGGACCTCTGAATCTTCTTCCCAGATTGATAAGGCCTCCTGATTTTCTAGTCTTCTTCTTCTTCTTCTTCTTCTTAGCCAGCAGTGTCTTCAACTCATCTTGTCCCTTGGACAAGTTCAGAATCAACTCTTGGAATTGTGCATTCTGAGCCTGGAGATCTTTGATAGTCTGTTCAAGAGCCATTTCTGCTGAAATAAACAGCGAGAAGATGAGAAACCTGTTCATAAGAAACCTGTGATGCAATGACATGGTATGTAAATGCATATGCAATGTTTTCAAGGACCGCAGGATTTAAATTTGTTTAAACAACCAGAAAGTAAACTTTTATTAGTAATCAATAAACTTGTTTGCCTCTTGGGCTTACAACAAAAATGAAATGAATACAAAGATGGGATTTTAAGTCTCCCATGGACGTTTCCTCTTTGTGTTGAGGTATGAGTTGAGATTCTGCTCCTCGTGAAGTTGTCTTGTTAGCTCCAGGATTCTTTCTTAAATAGCTTTGAAATGAGTCTCAAAAGTATCCCTTTGCTCCTTCAACTGGATCCAGGATCTCTGTACCTCTTCCATGTCAGTGGGCATGTCTGGATGAAGAATGATATAAGGAATATCTCCTTCAGCAACCAGCTCCATGGTAACTGGCAGGATAGCAGGATATGGCATCATAAGAGTCTGAGCACATGCTCGTACCCATCTGAGATAAGGTTCCATAGGAATGAAGTACTTTGGTTCCAGAGTCTTGCTGTCAACCTTGTTCACCTTACCCCAAACTCGTATAAACCTTTGATGGTAACCTTGCAGATCGTTGTCGTAGTCGAACACAATACCCTGAATAAGCATGTCATGAAGACTATCACTCCGAGCATAACCAAACTGACGTAGAGCTAAAGAAGGGTTGTACGTAATGCCCCCTCTTATGCCAAGGAGTGACACATTAGGGAACTCCCCACAACGATCAATGATAGTAACATTCTCCATAGATCGAGAGCACCAATGAATATCTGAATGAGAAAGTGACATGATCCTCTTGGACCACCTGAACCCTTGTTCATTCTTCATCACTGATCGAGGAAGGTGAGAAATAAACCACCTAGACAATAGAGGTATGCAACACATCAGAGTTCCTCGTGCCTTCGTAGTACGGGTATGAAGAGAGTGTAAGATGTCTCCAAGTAATGTAGGTACTGGATTACGAGTCAGAAATATGTTGATGACGTATTATTATTAAAAATATATTAAAGAAAAGGGTAAGGTGGTCCTTTTGTGAAATATATGAGGGTAAAGAGGAAAAAGACTCAACTGGAATGTGTTTTGGTAAAAAGGAATACACAATCAGTTTTCTCATTTGGTTTTTCTATTGTGTTTGGTGAAGTGCTCTGAAGAAAGAGGAAGCTCAGAGTCAGGAGGTTGTGGAGAACCCTAGAGAAGAGTGTAAAGCGGCAAAATCCTCTAAGGTATGGTGAGTTTTTATAATCTATGATAAATGTGTAGGAATTGGAATATGAATGGATTAGGATGGTATGAGTTTTAGGAGTTTTTGGGGTTTTGATTTAGGTTGAGCTGATGAATAAAATCTTGATGAATTATGGTGATTAGAATGAGTTATAAACATATATTTGTTGGTATAATTGTTATCTTGATGTTCTTGATGTTTGATCGATGTTTTTGAATGGTTTTTGAGTGTTTTGATGTGAAACCCGTAATGAGATTTGGGGGTTTTTGGTGTTGAAAACAGTCTGCAATTGTATAGCAGAGAACTGCTGGAAAACATGCGTTAACCGGTTAACGCTATAGATTAACCGGTTAACCATTGTAATTTTGGTGAAAAATCTGGAATTTCGTAGGCGTTAACCGGTTAACAGTGTTTGAGAAGAAAATTTTAATTCTTTAAAAATTCATAACTTTCAAACCGTAGGTCCGATTCGCATTCCGTTTGAAGCGTCGATACGAGCATAAACTGAACTTTATTTTGATGAATAAAAACGAGAAAAATGCAATAGTTTTTTATAAATGAAATTGTGAAATAACCTTATAATTACCTCATAATTTACCGGGTACGGGTTAATTCTTGATGTGTCATAGTGGTTATAGAACCAGCGTTCTGGGTGTCATGTCATGATGATATATATGATTGTGTGGTGATTGGTTTGCTGATGTGAAATGAATGATGCGAATTATTTTGATGAATTTTACGATGTAACGCATCATTGCATTTCATAACATTCACGATGGGGCTTCGACCTATTTATTTGCTTCAATCCCATTGTGTGGATTGAAGTGTCTCGATGATTTACGATGTGCTCTTTTGTGGAGGGTTGATGGTCATGTATCCATCTCACGATGAAAATGGTACCACATGCATATTGCATATCAGGATGTTAGAATTGCATATTCTGGATGAATTTCATGATTGTGTTGGTGTTGCTTGATTTCATGATCGTGTTGGGGTTGTTGCTGAATTTTATAGTTGATGATGTCATGATATGTTGTACTAATTTATTTATGATTCTATATTCTGGCACGTTTATGATATATTATGATTACTCACCCTGCCTGCTTGGAAATATTGCCTCCTTCGTGGGTAACTTGCAGATGTCGAAGAATAGTCATGTAGTGCAATAGGAGTAATTCATGAGTCTCAGAGTGTGCTTTAGTGTTCCTTAGAAGTGGTTCTGGTGTATGTGTCCTGCTCTGTGTCATGTAACACTGGGATGGGTTTTACTCTGTTAAACTGTTTGCAGTTATGTTGTTATTTGGATAAATGTTTTCTATTTTATGATGTTAAATTCAGGATGGTGAAAATTATGTTTATGAAGTTTTGAATTATGAAGTTACATTCCGCTGCGAAATGATTTATGATATTCTTGATGTTGATTAACCTGTGTTACGGGACATGACACTGTTTGTGTTGAATTATGATGAGATGTGATACCCTTTTTAGATGATTACTCTGATATTATTTAAATATTATGTTTTGGGGTAGAAGGGTGTTACAGTAGTCAGCTTCCATGGTAGACCAATAGTAACCTGCTCTCAATATCTTATTTGCCATGGTATGACCACTAGAATGAGTGCCATAAATCCCATCATGCATGTCTTCCATAATTCATGTTGCTTCCTTCTTATCCACACAACGAAGCAAAGTCGAATCATGAATGCGCTTGTACAAAATCCCATTACTCAAGAAGAATTTAGCATAAAACCTCCTTAGAAACTTCTTATCTTTGACATATGCCACTTCAGGGAACTCCTGAGCTTCAAGATATCTTTTCACTTCATAGAACCAAGGCTTCCCCTCCACTTCTTCAGTGTCAATCTCATTAAAATATGCAAGCTTCTCAAATCTATCAATAGTGATCTTGGGAGCTTCATCATCCCAGCTAATCTCAAACATAGATGCCATGGTGGCTAATGTATCTGCTAACTGATTCTCTCCTCGTGGAATATGTCCAAAAGTAATCTCCTCAAAATATGGAACCAAGGACAACACATGCTCTCTGTAAGGAATGGGATTTTCATGCTTGGTATCCCAATCTCCTTTAATATGACTAACTACCAGGGCTGAATCTCCATATACGTCCAGGAACTGAATCTTCATCTCAATGGCAGTTTTGATACCCATGATACATGCCTCATACTCAACCATGTTATTGGTACAATAGAAACAAAGTCTTGCAGTAATTGGGGTATGACAACCTTCAGGGGAAATGATCACAACACCAACACCATTACCAAGCGCATTAGAAGCTCCATCAAAAACCATAGTCCATCGGGATCCTTGTTCAGGTCCGTCATATTGTCCAGGTTCTTTAGTAATAATCATAATGTCTTCATCTGGGAACTCAAAATTCATTGACTGATAATCATCCACAGCTTGATGAGCCAAATGATCAGCTATCACACTTCCTTTGATGGCCTTTTGAGTAGTATACTGTATATCATATTCTGTTAAGATCATTTGCCATCTTGCTATTCGTCCAGAGAGAGCAGGTTTCTCGAATATGTACTTGATTGGATCCATCTTTAAAATCAACAAAGTAGTATGAGTCAACATATATTGTCTTAATTGGCGAGCAGCCCATGCCAAAGCGCAACAAGTTTTCTCGAGCAGTGAGTATCTTGTTTCACAGTCGGTAAACTTTTTGCTAAGGTAGTATATTGCCTGCTCTTTTCGACCAGACTCGTCATGTTGCCCCAACACACACCCCATTGAGTTATCTAATACTGTTAAGTACATAATAAAGGGTCTTCCATCAACTGGTGGCATCAAAATTGGAGGTTCTAGGAGATATCTTTTTATTTCATCAAAGGCTATCTGGAACTCGTCATTCCATTCCATTACCTGATCTTTCTCCAACAACTTGAAGATTGGCTCACAAGTAGCAGTTAATCGGGAGATAAATCTTGCAATGTAATTCAGTCATCCCAAGAAACCTCTAACTTCCTTCTCAGTACGGGGAGCAGACATCTCTTGTATAGTTTTTACTTTTGCAGGATCCACTTCAATACCTTTTCCACTGACAATGAAACCCAGGAGTTTACCAGACCTAACTCCAAAAGTACACTTGTTTGGGTTCAATCTTAGCTTGTATTTCTTCAACCTCTCAAACAGCTTATGCAGATGATCAAGGTGTTGTTCTTCATTCTGGGACCTGGCTATCATATCATCCACATATACCTCTATCTCATGGTGAATCATATCGTGAAATAAAGCCACCATAGCACGCTGATATGTTGCCCCGACGTTCTTCAAACCAAATGGCATCACCTTATAACAAAAAGTGCCCCACTGTGTAACAAATGTAATCTTTTCCATATCTTCTGGTGCCATCTTGATCTGATTGTAACTAGAGAAACCATCCATGAAAGAGAATACCTTATGGTGAGCAGTGTTGTCTACCAAAACATCAATATGTGGAAGTGGAAAGTCATCTTTAGGACTGGCCTTGTTCAAATCCCTGTAATACACACACATGCGTACCTTACCATCCTTCTTAGGTACTGGTACCACATTTGCAACCCATTGAGGATAAGAAGTCACAACTAAGAACCTTGCATCAAACTGTTTCATCACCTCTGCTTTAATCTTTTCTGACATTTCAGGACGCATGCGACGAACCTTCTGCTTCTTCGGACGACAATCTTCTCCCAGATTGATAAGGCCTCCTGATTTTCTAGTCTTCTTCTTCTTCTTCTTCTTAGCCAGCAGTGTCTTCAACTCATCTTGTCCCTTGGACAAGTTCAGAATCAACTCTTGGAATTGTGCATTCTGAGCCTGGAGATCTTTGACAGTTTGTTCAAGAGTCATTTCTGCTGAAATAAACAGCGAGAAGATGAGAAACCTGTTCATAAGAAATCTGTGATGCAATGACATGGTATGTAAATGCATATGCAATGTTTTCAAGGACCGCAGGATTTAAATTTGTTTAAACAACCAGAAAGTAAACTTTTATTAGTAATCAATAAACTTGTTTGCCTCTTGGGCTTACAACAAAAATGAAATGAATACAAAGATGGGATTTTAAGTCTCCCATGGACGTTTCCTCTTTGTGTTGAGGTATGAGTTGAGATTCCGCTCCTCGTGAAGTTGTCTTGTTAGCTCCATGATTCTTTCTTGACTAGCTTTGAAATGAGTCTCAAAAGTATCCCTTTGCTACTTCAACTGGATCCAGGATCTCTGTAATTCTTCCATGTCAGTGGGCATGTTTGGATGAAGAATGATATAGGAATATCTCCTTCAGCAACCGGCTCCATGGTAACTGGCAGAATAGCAGGATATAACATCATAAGAGTCTGAGCACGTGCTCGTACCCATCTGAGATAAGGTTCCATAGGAATGGAGTACTTTGGTTCCAGAGTCTTGCTGTCAACCTTGTTCACCTTATCCTAAGCTCGTATAAACCTTTGATGGTAACCTTGCAGATCATTGTCGTAGTCGAACACAATACCCTGAATAAGCATGTCATGAGGACCATCACTCCGAGCATAACCAAACTGACGTAGAGCTAAAGAAGGGTTGTACGTAATGCCCCCTCTTATGCCAAAGAGTGGCACATTAGGGAACTCCCCACAACAGTCAATGATAGTAACATTCTCCATAGATCGAGAGCACCAATGAATATCTGAATGAGAAAGTGACATGATCCTCTTGGACCACCTGAACCCTTGTTCATTCTTCATCACTGATCAAGGAAGGTGAGAAATAAACCACCTAGACAATAGAGTTATGCAGCACATCAAAGTTCCTCGTGCCTTCGTAGTACGGGTATGAAGAGAGTGTAAGATGTCTCCAAGTAATGTAGGTACTGGATTGCGAGTCAGAAATATGTTGATGACGTATTATTATTAAAAATATATTAAAGAAAAGGGTAAGGTGGTCCTTTTGTGAAATATATGAGGGTAAAGAGGAAAAAGACTCAACTGGAATGTGTTTTGGTAAAAAGGAATACACAATCAGTTTTCTCATTTGGTTTTTCTATTGTGTTTGGTGAAGTGCTCTGAAGAAAGAGGAAGCTCAGAGTCAGGAGGTTGTGGAGAACCCTAGAGAAGAGTGTAAAGCGGCAAAATCCTCTAAGGTATGGTGAGTTTTTATAATCTATGATAAATGTGTAGGAATTGGAATATGAATGGATTAGGATGGTATGAGTTTTAGGAGTTTTTGGGGTTTTGATTTAGGTTGAGCTGATGAATAAAATCTTGATGAATTATGGTGATTAGAATGAGTTATAAACATATATTTGTTGGTATAATTGTTATCTTGATGTTCTTGATGTTTGATCGATGTTTTTGAATGGTTTTTGAGTGTTTTGATGTGAAACCCGTAATGAGATTTGGGGGTTTTTGGTGTTGAAAACAGTCTGCAATTGTATAGCAGAGAACTGCTGGAAAACATGCGTTAACCGGTTAACGCTATAGATTAACCGGTTAACCATTGTAATTTTGGTGAAAAATCTGGAATTTCGTAGGCGTTAACCGGTTAACGCAATGGGTTAACCGGTTAACAGTGTTTGAGAAGAAAATTTTAATTCTTTAAAAATTCATAACTTTCAAACCGTAGGTCCGATTCGCATTCCGTTTGAAGCGTCGATACGAGCATAAACTGAACTTTATTTTGATGAATAAAAACGAGAAAAATGCAATAGTTTTTTATAAATGAAATTGTGAAATAACCTTATAATTACCTCATAATTTACCGGGTACGGGTTAATTCTTGATGTGTCATAGTGGTTATAGAACCAGCGTTCTGGGTGTCATGTCATGATGATATATATGATTGTGTGGTGATTGGTTTGCTGATGTGAAATGAATGATGCGAATTATTTTGATGAATTTTACGATGTAACGCATCATTGCATTTCATAACATTCACGATGGGGCTTCGACCTATTTATTTGCTTCAATCCCATTGTGTGGATTGAAGTGTCTCGATGATTTACGATGTGCTCTTTTGTGGAGGGTTGATGGTCATGTATCCATCTCACGATGAAAATGGTACCACATGCATATTGCATATCAAGATGTTAGAATTGCATATTCTGGATGAATTTCATGATTGTGTTGGTGTTGCTTGATTTCATGATCGTGTTGGGGTTGTTGCTGAATTTTATAGTTGATGATGTCATGATATGTTGTACTAATTTATTTATGATTCTATATTCTGGCACGTTTATGATATATTATGATTACTCACCCTGCCTGCTTGGAAATATTGCCTCCTTCGTGGGTAACTTGCAGATGTCGAAGAATAGTCATGTAGTGCAATAGGAGTAATTCATGAGTCTCAGAGTGTGCTTTAGTGTTCCTTAGAAGTGGTTCTGGTGTATGTGTCCTGCTCTGTGTCATGTAACACTGGGATGGGTTTTACTCTGTTAAACTGTTTGCAGTTATGTTGTTATTTGGATAAATGTTTTCTATTCTATGATGTTAAATTCAGGATGGTGAAAATTATGTTTATGAAGTTTTGAATTATGAAGTTACATTCCGCTGCGAAATGATTTATGATATTCTTGATGTTGATTAACCTGTGTTACGGGACATGACACTGTTTGTGTTGAATTATGATGAGATGTGATACCCTTTTTAGATGATTACTCTGATATTATTTAAATATTATGTTTTGGGGTAGAAGGGTGTTACAGTAGTCAGCTTCCATGGTAGACCAATAGTAACCTGCTCTCAATATCTTATTTGCCATGGTATGACCACTAGAATGAGTGCCATAAATCCCATCATGCATGTCTTCCATAATTCATGTTGCTTCCTTCTTATCCACACAACGAAGCAAAGTCGAATCATGAATGCGCTTGTACAAAATCCCATTACTCAAGAAGAATTTAGCATAAAACCTCCTTAGAAACTTCTTATCTTTGACATATGCCACTTCAGGGAACTCCTGAGCTTCAAGATATCTTTTCACTTCATAGAACCAAGGCTTCCCCTCCACTTCTTCAGTGTCAATCTCATTAAAATATGCAAGCTTCTCAAATCTATCAATAGTGATCTTGGGAGCTTCATCATCCCAGCTAATCTCAAACATAGATGCCATGGTGGCTAATGTATCTGCTAACTGATTCTCTCCTCGTGGAATATGTCCAAAAGTAATCTCCTCAAAATATGGAACCAAGGACAACACATGCTCTCTGTAAGGAATGGGATTTTCATGCTTGGTATCCCAATCTCCTTTAATATGACTAACTACCAGGGCTGAATCTCCATATACGTCCAGGAACTGAATCTTCATCTCAATGGCAGTTTTGATACCCATGATACATGCCTCATACTCAACCATGTTATTGGTACAATAGAAACAAAGTCTTGCAGTAATTGGGGTATGACAACCTTCAGGGGAAATGATCACAACACCAACACCATTACCAAGCGCATTAGAAGCTCCATCAAAAACCATAGTCCATCGGGATCCTTGTTCAGGTCCGTCATATTGTCCAGGTTCTTTAGTAATAATCATAATGTCTTCATCTGGGAACTCAAAATTCATTGACTGATAATCATCCACTGCTTGATGAGCCAAATGATCAGCTATCACACTTCCTTTGATGGCCTTTTGAGTAGTATACTGTATATCATATTCTGTTAAGATCATTTGCCATCTTGCTATTCGTCCAGAGAGAGCAGGTTTCTCGAATATGTACTTGATTGGATCCATCTTTAAAATCAACAAAGTAGTATGAGTCAACATATATTGTCTTAATTGGCGAGCAGCCCATGCCAAAGCGCAACAAGTTTTCTCGAGCAGTGAGTATCTTGTTTCACAGTCGGTAAACTTTTTGCTAAGGTAGTATATTGCCTGCTCTTTTCGACCAGACTCGTCATGTTGCCCCAACACACACCTCATTGAGTTATCTAATACTGTTAAGTACATAATAAAGGGTCTTCCATCAACTGGTGGCATCAAAATTGGAGGTTCTAGGAGATATCTTTTTATTTCATCAAAGGCTATCTGGAACTCGTCATTCCATTCCATTACCTGATCTTTCTCCAACAACTTGAAGATTGGCTCACAAGTAGCAGTTAATTGGGAGATAAATCTTGCAATGTAATTCAGTCATCCCAAGAAACCTCTAACTTCCTTCTCAGTACGGGGAGCAGACATCTCTTGTATAGTTTTTACTTTTGCAGGATCCACTTCAATACCTTTTCCACTGACAATGAAACCCAGGAGTTTACCAGACCTAACTCCAAAAGTACACTTATTTGGGTTCAATCTTAGCTTGTATTTCTTCAACCTCTCAAACAGCTTATGCAGATGATCAAGGTGTTGTTCTTCATTCTGGGACCTGGCTATCATATCATCCACATATACCTCTATCTCATGGTGAATCATATCGTGAAATAAAGCCACCATAGCGCGCTGATATGTTGCCCCGACGTTCTTCAAACCAAATGGCATCACCTTATAACAAAAAGTGCCCCACTGTGTAACAAATGTAATCTTTTCCATATCTTCTGGTGCCATCTTGATCTGATTGTAACTAGAGAAACCATCCATGAAAGAGAATACCTTATGGTGAGCAGTGTTGTCTACCAAAACATCAATATGTGGAAGTGGAAAGTCATCTTTAGGACTGGCCTTGTTCAAATCCCTGTAATACACACACATGCGTACCTTACCATCCTTCTTAGGTACTGGTACCACATTTGCAACCCATTGAGGATAAGAAGTCACAGCTAAGAACCTTGCATCAAACTGTTTCATCACCTCTGCTTTAATCTTTTCTGACATTTCAGGACGCATGCGACGAACCTTCTGCTTCTTCGGACGACAATCTTCTCCCAGATTGATAAGGCCTCCTGATTTTCTAGTCTTCTTCTTCTTCTTCTTCTTAGCCAGCAGTGTCTTCAACTCATCTTGTCCCTTGGACAAGTTCAGAATCAACTCTTGGAATTGTGCATTTTGAGCCTGGAGATCTTTGACAGTCTGTTCAAGAGCCATTTCTGCTGAAATAAACAGCGAGAAGATGAGAAACCTGTTCATAAGAAACCTGTGATGCAATGACATGGTATGTAAATGCATATGCAATGTTTTCAAGGACCGCAGGATTTAAATTTGTTTAAACAACCAGAAAGTAAACTTTTATTAGTAATCAATAAACTTGTTTGCCTCTTGGGCTTACAACAAAAATGAAATGAATACAAAGATGGGATTTTAAGTCTCCCATGGACGTTTCCTCTTTGTGTTGAGGTATGAGTTGAGATTCTGCTCCTCGTGAAGTTGTCTTGTTAGCTCCAGGATTCTTTCTTAAATAGCTTTGAAATGAGTCTCAAAAGTATCCCTTTGCTCCTTCAACTGGATCCAGGATCTCTGTACCTCTTCCATGTCAGTGGGCATGTCTGGATGAAGAATGATATAAGGAATATCTCCTTCAGCAACCAGCTCCATGGTAACTGGCAGGATAGCAGGATATGGCATCATAAGAGTCTGAGCACATGCTCGTACCCATCTGAGATAAGGTTCCATAGGAATGAAGTACTTTGGTTCCAGAGTCTTGCTGTCAACCTTGTTCACCTTACCCCAAACTCGTATAAACCTTTGATGGTAACCTTGCAGATCGTTGTCGTAGTCGAACACAATACCCTGAATAAGCATGTCATGAAGACTATCACTCCGAGCATAACCAAACTGACGTAGAGCTAAAGAAGGGTTGTACGTAATGCCCCCTCTTATGCCAAGGAGTGACACATTAGGGAACTCCCCACAACGATCAATGATAGTAACATTCTCCATAGATCGAGAGCACCAATGAATATCTGAATGAGAAAGTGACATGATCCTCTTGGACCACCTGAACCCTTGTTCATTCTTCATCACTGATCGAGGAAGGTGAGAAATAAACCACCTAGACAATAGAGGTATGCAACACATCAGAGTTCCTCGTGCCTTCGTAGTACGGGTATGAAGAGAGTGTAAGATGTCTCCAAGTAATGTAGGTACTGGATTACGAGTCAGAAATATGTTGATGACGTATTATTATTAAAAATATATTAAAGAAAAGGGTAAGGTGGTCCTTTTGTGAAATATATGAGGGTAAAGAGGAAAAAGACTCAACTGGAATGTGTTTTGGTAAAAAGGAATACACAATCAGTTTTCTCATTTGGTTTTTCTATTGTGTTTGGTGAAGTACTCTGAAGAAAGAGGAAGCTCAGAGTCAGGAGGTTGTGGAGAACCCTAGAGAAGAGTGTAAAGCGGCAAAATCCTCTAAGGTATGGTGAGTTTTTATAATCTATGATAAATGTGTAGGAATTGGAATATGAATGGATTAGGATGGTATGAGTTTTAGGAGTTTTTGGGGTTTTGATTTAGGTTGAGCTGATGAATAAAATCTTGATGAATTATGGTGATTAGAATGAGTTATAAACATATATTTGTTGGTATAATTGTTATCTTGATGTTCTTGATGTTTGATCGATGTTTTTGAATGGTTTTTGAGTGTTTTGATGTGAAACCCGTAATGAGATTTGGGGGTTTTTGGTGTTGAAAACAGTCTGCAATTGTATAGCAGAGAACTGCTGGAAAACATGCGTTAACCGGTTAACGCTATAGATTAACCGGTTAACCATTGTAATTTTGGTGAAAAATCTGGAATTTCGTAGGCGTTAACCGGTTAACGCAATGGGTTAACCGGTTAACAGTGTTTGAGAAGAAAATTTTAATTCTTTAAAAATTCATAACTTTCAAACCGTAGGTCCGATTCGCATTCCGTTTGAAGCGTCGATACGAGCATAAACTGAACTTTATTTTGATGAATAAAAACGAGAAAAATGCAATAGTTTTTTATAAATGAAATTGTGAAATAACCTTATAATTACCTCATAATTTACCGGGTACGGGTTAATTCTTGATGTGTCATAGTGGTTATAGAACCAGCGTTCTGGGTGTCATGTCATGATGATATATATGATTGTGTGGTGATTGGTTTGCTGATGTGAAATGAATGATGCGAATTATTTTGATGAATTTTACGATGTAACGCATCATTGCATTTCATAACATTCACGATGGGGCTTCGACCTATTTATTTGCTTCAATCCCATTGTGTGGATTGAAGTGTCTCGATGATTTACGATGTGCTCTTTTGTGGAGGGTTGATGGTCATGTATCCATCTCACGATGAAAATGGTACCACATGCATATTGCATATCAAGATGTTAGAATTGCATATTCTGGATGAATTTCATGATTGTGTTGGTGTTGCTTGATTTCATGATCGTGTTGGGGTTGTTGCTGAATTTTATAGTTGATGATGTCATGATATGTTGTACTAATTTATTTATGATTCTATATTCTGGCACGTTTATGATATATTATGATTACTCACCCTGCCTGCTTGGAAATATTGCCTCCTTCGTGGGTAACTTGCAGATGTCGAAGAATAGTCATGTAGTGCAATAGGAGTAATTCATGAGTCTCAGAGTGTGCTTTAGTGTTCCTTAGAAGTGGTTCTGGTGTATGTGTCCTGCTCTGTGTCATGTAACACTGGGATGGGTTTTACTCTGTTAAACTGTTTGCAGTTATGTTGTTATTTGGATAAATGTTTTCTATTTTATGATGTTAAATTCAGGATGGTGAAAATTATGTTTATGAAGTTTTGAATTATGAAGTTACATTCCGCTGCGAAATGATTTATGATATTCTTGATGTTGATTAACCTGTGTTACGGGACATGACACTGTTTGTGTTGAATTATGATGAGATGTGATACCCTTTTTAGATGATTACTCTGATATTATTTAAATATTATGTTTTGGGGTAGAAGGGTGTTACAGTAGTCAGCTTCCATGGTAGACCAATAGTAACCTGCTCTCAATATCTTATTTGCCATGGTATGACCACTAGAATGAGTGCCATAAATCCCATCATGCATGTCTTCCATAATTCATGTTGCTTCCTTCTTATCCACACAACGAAGCAAAGTCGAATCATGAATGCGCTTGTACAAAATCCCATTACTCAAGAAGAATTTAGCATAAAACCTCCTTAGAAACTTCTTATCTTTGACATATGCCACTTCAGGGAACTCCTGAGCTTCAAGATATCTTTTCACTTCATAGAACCAAGGCTTCCCCTCCACTTCTTCAGTGTCAATCTCATTAAAATATGCAAGCTTCTCAAATCTATCAATAGTGATCTTGGGAGCTTCATCATCCCAGCTAATCTCAAACATAGATGCCATGGTGGCTAATGTATCTGCTAACTGATTCTCTCCTCGTGGAATATGTCCAAAAGTAATCTCCTCAAAATATGGAACCAAGGACAACACATGCTCTCTGTAAGGAATGGGATTTTCATGCTTGGTATCCCAATCTCCTTTAATATGACTAACTACCAGGGCTGAATCTCCATATACGTCCAGGAACTGAATCTTCATCTCAATGGCAGTTTTGATACCCATGATACATGCCTCATACTCAACCATGTTATTGGTACAATAGAAACAAAGTCTTGCAGTAATTGGGGTATGACAACCTTCAGGGGAAATGATCACAACACCAACACCATTACCAAGCGCATTAGAAGCTCCATCAAAAACCATAGTCCATCGGGATCCTTGTTCAGGTCCGTCATATTGTCCAGGTTCTTTAGTAATAATCATAATGTCTTCATCTGGGAACTCAAAATTCATTGACTGATAATCATCCACTGCTTGATGAGCCAAATGATCAGCTATCACACTTCCTTTGATGGCCTTTTGAGTAGTATACTGTATATCATATTCTGTTAAGATCATTTGCCATCTTGCTATTCGTCCAGAGAGAGCAGGTTTCTCGAATATGTACTTGATTGGATCCATCTTTAAAATCAACAAAGTAGTATGAGTCAACATATATTGTCTTAATTGGCGAGCAGCCCATGCCAAAGCGCAACAAGTTTTCTCGAGCAGTGAGTATCTTGTTTCACAGTCGGTAAACTTTTTGCTAAGGTAGTATATTGCCTGCTCTTTTCGACCAGACTCGTCATGTTGCCCCAACACACACCCCATTGAGTTATCTAATACTGTTAAGTACATAATAAAGGGTCTTCCATCAACTGGTGGCATCAAAATTGGAGGTTCTAGGAGATATCTTTTTATTTCATCAAAGGCTATCTGGAACTCGTCATTCCATTCCATTACCTGATCTTTCTCCAACAACTTGAAGATTGGCTCACAAGTAGCAGTTAATCGGGAGATAAATCTTGCAATGTAATTCAGTCATCCCAAGAAACCTCTAACTTCCTTCTCAGTACGGGGAGCAGACATCTCTTGTATAGTTTTTACTTTTGCAGGATCCACTTCAATACCTTTTCCACTGACAATGAAACCCAGGAGTTTACCAGACCTAACTCCAAAAGTACACTTGTTTGGGTTCAATCTTAGCTTGTATTTCTTCAACCTCTCAAACAGCTTATGCAGATGATCAAGGTGTTGTTCTTCATTCTGGGACCTGGCTATCATATCATCCACATATACCTCTATCTCATGGTGAATCATATCGTGAAATAAAGCCACCATAGCACGCTGATATGTTGCCCCGACGTTCTTCAAACCAAATGGCATCACCTTATAACAAAAAGTGCCCCACTGTGTAACAAATGTAATCTTTTCCATATCTTCTGGTGCCATCTTGATCTGATTGTAACTAGAGAAACCATCCATGAAAGAGAATACCTTATGGTGAGCAGTGTTGTCTACCAAAACATCAATATGTGGAAGTGGAAAGTCATCTTTAGGACTGGCCTTGTTCAAATCCCTGTAATACACACACATGCGTACCTTACCATCCTTCTTAGGTACTGGTACCACATTTGCAACCCATTGAGGATAAGAAGTCACAGCTAAGAACCTTGCATCAAACTGTTTCATCACCTCTGCTTTAATCTTTTCTGACATTTCAGGACGCATGCGACGAACCTTCTGCTTCTTCGGACGACAATCTTCTCCCAGATTGATAAGGCCTCCTGATTTTCTAGTCTTCTTCTTCTTCTTCTTCTTAGCCAGCAGTGTCTTCAACTCATCTTGTCCCTTGGACAAGTTCAGAATCAACTCTTGGAATTGTGCATTCTGAGCCTGGAGATCTTTGACAGTTTGTTTAAGAGTCATTTCTGCTGAAATAAACAGCGAGAAGATGAGAAACCTGTTCATAAGAAATCTGTGATGCAATGACATGGTATGTAAATGCATATGCAATGTTTTCAAGGACCGCAGGATTTAAATTTGTTTAAACAACCAGAAAGTAAACTTTTATTAGTAATCAATAAACTTGTTTGCCTCTTGGGCTTACAACAAAAATGAAATGAATACAAAGATGGGATTTTAAGTCTCCCATGGACGTTTCCTCTTTGTGTTGAGGTATAAGTTGAGATTCCGCTCCTCGTGAAGTTGTCTTGTTAGCTCCATGATTCTTTCTTGACTAGCTTTGAAATGAGTCTCAAAAGTATCCCTTTGCTACTTCAACTGGATCCAGGATCTCTGTAATTCTTCCATGTCAGTGGGCATGTTTGGATGAAGAATGATATAGGAATATCTCCTTCAGCAACCGGCTCCATGGTAACTGGCAGGATAGCAGGATATAACATCATAAGAGTCTGAGCACGTGCTCGTACCCATCTGAGATAAGGTTCCATAGGAATGGAGTACTTTGGTTCCAGAGTCTTGCTGTCAACCTTGTTCACCTTATCCTAAGCTCGTATAAACCTTTGATGGTAACCTTGCAGATCATTGTCGTAGTCGAACACAATACCCTGAATAAGCATGTCATGAGGACCATCACTCCGAGCATAACCAAACTGACGTAGAGCTAAAGAAGGGTTGTACGTAATGCCCCCTCTTATGCCAAAGAGTGGCACATTAGGGAACTCCCCACAACAGTCAATGATAGTAACATTCTCCATAGATCGAGAGCACCAATGAATATCTGAATGAGAAAGTGACATGATCCTCTTGGACCACCTGAACCCTTGTTCATTCTTCATCACTGATCAAGGAAGGTGAGAAATAAACCACCTAGACAATAGAGTTATGCAGCACATCAAAGTTCCTCGTGCCTTCGTAGTACGGGTATGAAGAGAGTGTAAGATGTCTCCAAGTAATGTAGGTACTGGATTGCGAGTCAGAAATATGTTGATGGCGTGTATGTCTATGAACTGATCTGGATTAGGGAACAATACTAAGCCATAGATTAATAAGGCTAAGATCTCCTCAAAAGCATCATAACTCATAGCCTTCAGGAACAGTTGAGCTTTCTCCATCAATACCTTAGCAAGAATACCCTTAACTCCACTTCTTGTCTCTAGAACAATGTTTGATTTTTTCAAATGTAGGGCTGCAGCAATGACTTTAGGTTTAGGCTCTTTTTCTATGCCTGTGAAGGGTCTCTAATCAAGGATAGGTATACCCAGTAGTTTGGAGAACTCCTTCATTGTATGAACCAGCTGATAGTCGGGGAATGTGAAGCAATGATGTTTAGGATCAAAGAACTGAAATAGGACACTCATCATGTCTTCATTGAACCCTGAAGTGACTAGATCCAGTAGGTGACCATGCTTCTTGATGAATTGGGAGTTTTCAGAAACTTGAGAGACCAATTCCTTAAGCTTAGGAGGTATCCCTACAAAGTTGATCCGGATAGTATTCCTACGAGCAGAAGCCATGACCTGCAACAAAAGAACAAAGATAAATCCTTTGGTCCTTGAAATGGTTAGTGAAAATGCTATGCTTATGATGCATGATGATGTCATGATGTTATGCTCAATCACAAACATGTGGCACACACAAACAAGTCACACAATAGCCCTAGGTTTGAAGGCTTGCATGAAGTTTAAAGGTAAGTACCCTCCCCTAAAGTTTAGTTGGTTCATCCTGTCCTACAAAAGTAACCAGGTTCTAAGGGATCTCAATATCATTGATCCTTCCCAATGGTGGTTGTTCAGTAGGCAACTTACTTGCCAACCAAAACCCTCCAAGTTTAGAATCTCAATGAGTGTAGTATCGAGTATCAACCAACTTTAGACTTCTCCAAAGCCGGCTATCTCACTACTTTCTAAGGGCCAAGATGGGATAACTAGGGTTCTAAAAGTTAGTTAGTGTATTGACAACATATGGCAGCCCCATATTATCCTTAACTTACTTAAGGAACATAAGCACCAACCAAGAAGTCACACTAACTATGGCCACCAGATCAACCATATCGGTATACGCCGTACAGTTTTCTTGGTCTATTGCCATTTACCTAAGGTACACTAGATCCGGGTTAGGATCTTTCACACATAAGAGCCCAACAGAGAAGTATAAAGCAAACAAGGCAAACAATTTTAAAGTGATCTAATTCCTAAGGGTACCCCTCTTTTACTTAGTAAATCCCCAGCATAGTCGCCAGTTCTGTAACACGGTGGGAGAACTGACTTTCTATAAATGTTGCGGATAGCAAGAGTCGCCACCGACTTTTATTTTATCCATAAGGAAATAACATAAAAGAACAGGAAAGACCTTAAAAATATTTTGAGTTCGGGGGGTAGGTTATACAAAGGGAAGGTGTTAGCACCCTTTATATCCATGGTTATCCATGGGCTCTTAGCTACTTAGCTCACTTTGAATTGTTTTGAGAAAGGTGTAGTGTGTGATTAGAAACTTTCTAAGTATTTTGTAATGATCCTCGTATGGATGTATACAAAGACTTATTTTTGAAAATTTGTTTGAAATGTGAAGTGTAAAAAGTATTTTGAAATGTGTGAGCAAGTAATTAAAAGGAACCTACCCTATATTAAGTCTTTACTGTTCTTATGTTCTTTCAATGGTAAGACTATCCCTATTATTAAGGAATAGGTAGTCATTACCTTGGATGTGATAAGGGACATGTGTAGGGACATCTGGATATAGGCAATTGCAAGGTGTCTTTAGCAATTCGTAGGGACTTATCATCTTTTATTCGGAGGGACAAGATCATTTATCGTAGGCAACCTCTAAGGGACTTGATCTTATGAACTGAAGGGACTTTATGATATTTGTGAAAGGACTTTGCTTAAGACACCTTACTTGACCTTTTGAAATAGGCAACATGAGAGGTAACCCTAGAAAGTGCAAGATGGCGATCAAAGATCGACTTACGTGTGTGCGTGTTTATTTTCAAATATTTATCTTATTTACATTAATTATTCTAAGTTAATTTTAATTACAAGTATGTTATTCACACCCTAGAATTACTAACAACACAATAAATATATTCATGATAAAAAGAAAGCAAAAATATAAATCTAAGCCATTACAAAGCTTTGGGACAAATACAATATAATCGAGAAATATAATAAAATAGTAAATATAATAATAAATAAGTAATAATTTAAATGTTAGTAATAATAAAATAATAATAATAAGAAGGGATTATTAAAATATAAGGAAAATAAAAATTTAAAAGAGAACATTACTTTTAGGTTAAATAAACATTAGAAAATTCTTAGAAGAAAATATAACAAATTTGATAATAATAAACAAAATATTAAACAATTTAAAAAAAATGATTTAATTAGGGTTTGTAAAAAATTAAGTTAAATATTAGGATTAATAAAAAAATTAGGGTTAAGAAATTAGGGTTTATGTTTTATTTAAGAAAATTAAAGTTTTGACTATAATTAAAATATACTAATAATCTATTTACAAATATATATATATATATATATATATATATATATATATATATATATATATATATATATATATATATATATATATATATATATATATATATATATATATATATATATATATATATATATATATATATATATATATATATATATATATATATAATAAATATAAACATATTGTAAAATAAATAGAAATAATTTTAAATTTCAAGAAAATAAATTATGATTTTTAAGAATATAAAGAAAATATTATAATATTGTTTATAAATTATTTTTTTATGATTTATATTTAATAAATTAATCAAAATAAAGTTAATATATGAAAAAAATAGAAAATAAGCAAAAAGATGAGAATTTGGCTAAAAAAGATAGGACTTGGGATTTGAACCCAGGTCCCTTACCTCAATCAACAACCCTCAAAACCAACTGAGCCAGCATGCGCTGGTGATAGCTATAGGTAACGCAATTGTTTTATTATGAACCTGCAAAAATAAATGAATTTAAAACAAAATTGCGTTCGGCCAGACTCGAACCCTAGTCTTCACCCCAAACACACATACGCCTTGCCAACTGAGCCATCAACACATTGTGATAATATTCTGTAAACAAAACATAATAAAATACAACAAATATTCCAAACAGATTTTCGCGCCAAGCTTCGTCTTCCTCATTTGAATTACCTGTGAAAATTCTTGTAATATTTCCTGCGGACAATATTAACCAGATGATCCTAGGTTTTTGAAACACCATTTAAACCATAATAATAACCAAAATTCACAGCCCAGATCAATTACCCAATGCTCATACATCATAGCCATGTTCTTAGAATTCATTTATATGCCCTAAATCCTAAGATCCTAAATTCGAGCTTCAAACCCTAATAATGGCATCTCCTTGATTCTGCAACAAAAACTCAATTCAAGCATACAAAAACATTCCAGAGATGTTAATAAACAAGTATCAATGCACAAAAATCATTTATATTGTATGAATCAATGAAATCGAAAAATTCAAAAACTCAAGAACATGATGATTCGGTTTCAATGATTCATGAGGTTTTGAATGATGGTAATGATTGGGATAGCTTCAGTGATGTTCAAGGAACATGTTACAACCTTCAAAATGTCTTGATATGGCCTCTAATCCACAATCCGAATGTGACTTTTTTAACACTTTTTGAGAATTTGAATGAGGTGTTCTTGACTGCCAATTTCGTCCCCTAGTATTGTGTTATGTTCATGATCTTATAGTGAATGAAATTAGGTCATAAAACTTGTCTCTCCTTTGGGCTTTTGGATATCTTGATGGTGAAGAAAGATATGATTCAAATATTGAAAAAAATCTCACCAAACCTTTCTAATTTAGGCTAGCACGAATTTTCTTGATTCCAATCAACTTTAAATGATTTTTAAGATTTCCTAGAAGAAGAATCACATTCAAATATTGAGTTTTCATATTTTATTTTGATTTAAAATGATTTTTAATGTATAAAATCAAAATAAATCAAAATAAACTAATAAAAATCTGAATAAATGATATTTGATTCGTGCATGATGTCATGGTAGTGATTGGGTTATAAAAATGCAAGCCCATGTGGAAAGAATTGGTTCTAAGATCCCATTTGCTCAATAAACCCCTCAAAAATTTCCCAACTTTGCAAAGACCCAACTCCATCAATTTTAAGGCTATGGAGGTGTTCTTGGACATTTTGGAAAGATTAAATAGTCCTCTAACAAACCTCTTTGGTTTCATGTCCATATCCTTTACCATTCTCAAGTTATGCTCTTTGCAAGATGTTGACTTTTTGTTGACTTTTGAAATGACCTATAATGTCTTAGCTCATACCTTCCAAATGAAGCATTTTTGGGCTTGGCTTGTGAGACACAAAGTTGTAGAGAATTCAATTTCCTTCAAAATGAGATTTGGATGGAAAATTCTTGATGAAGCATTTGAAAGTTATGGCTGGTCAAAGTTCAGTTGACTTTTCCTGTGAAAACCCTAATTTAGAAACTCTTGATTCTTGATGATCTGAAACTCTTTGATGAATCATGATCAACCATTGATCAAATGATGAATTTTACTCCATATACTTGATGTTGGCAAAAAATCATGAAGTTTGACTTTGGTTTGACCACAGTTGACCTCAGTTTGACTTTTTAACTGCTTTGACTGATTTTTGCATATCTGATCATCTGACTGAGCAAACTTTTTGGGAAAGCCTTGAAACTTGACATAGGGATTCTTGAAGACATATAGGATGCTATGAAGCTCACTTGAAGCCTTGGAAGTCCATTTAGCCTGATGAAATTCAAAACCCTAGTTTAGGGTGCATTGCTTAGGAGGATGCTTTGTCTGAGGGAATTGTCCAACTTTCTGACTTAATTGTGAATCTTGTGAACCTTATGAACCTTGTGAACCTCTTGGGATACCTTGGTACACAATTTCTTGACTAGGTGAGGGCAAATTTTGGGATGCAACACTTGTACCATAAGTTAGCTTGCAATGGATAATTGTTAAAAAAAACCATTAGGTTAGTGTGTTAGTTTTCTTATAAATAGAATACTAGTCTCTCATATTTTGCATAAGGAAAAATAGGAAGATGAAACCCTAAGTCAAAAGTGAGAGAGGTTATTTGTTATTCTTGTATATTTTAAATATTGTTTTAAGAGAGGTTATTTGTTATTCTTGGATAATTGTTACCCTAAACCCTGACCCTTGTGGGTTTCTTGATCATAAAGAAAACTATTGTACTTCGTTTCTAAGGTATCTGATTCAAAACAAAATGAAAATTAACATTAATGAATAGGAAACTTCATTCTAGTTGATTATAAAAAGAAAATATCCCTCCTACTGAACTTTCAAACCTACATATAACTTAAACAGGAAGCATATCATATACAACACCACTTAATGAACCAACTTCTAATTTTATTAATACTCAACATTCAAAACGTCATTGTAGGTCTAAAACCAACTCATTTGTTAGACCTGTTGGAGTTAATTTATTTAACCAGTTTCAAGCCACAATTGTAGAAAATTCTAATACCCCTATTACACCACATGAAATAACCCAATTACCAACATTAATAATTCCACATGAACAGTGCATACTACCATTTCCTTACTCAATCACACAATTCCACAACATCCAAGTAACCATTCTACCAATTTCTATGTGCAAGAACATGACTCGGATATGGGTTCAAACCATTCAACAAATGGGAATTCTGATAGTGATATGAATATTGCTGATTATTATTTGGTGGAACTTCAAGGTTTGTCATAATTTAAAGTTTTCATTTACATATTATTTCAATTCATTGTATAATATATAGAATTGCAACATATCAATGTCATGAAATGCTTGGTGATGCCAAGAAAATTTAAGTGTGATAGAACATAAGTTTGTATCAACTTCTTTCTTACTGGGAACAATTTTGTTGATTATTTTTAGTGAAGAGGGCAACTGAGGAATCTCTTGGTCATGCAGTTGCAATGATCACTGATGTACTTGAGAATACTTAATTTTTTTGTTTGAAAATTATGTATATTATGGTTTTTAATATTTTCTGAAGCTCAATTTTAATTCCATTCAATTTTTTATGATAAGCAGGATTCTTCAATATATTAACAAATTCTTGTGTATATAAAAAGTTAAGAATGATGGAAATTAGTTATAGTTAAGTAGTTTTCCTAGTTGGTTGAGAGATGAAAGTAGTACATAATTGGATAATTGGGTTAGGCAGTAAATCTGACATAACAAATTTGGTTCATTGTTCATTTAGTACTGGGTATGTACGTGTATATATATATAATATACAAATTTTATGATTATTAATATATCAAATATAATGGTTAACATGGTTCCAATTTTATATATAATTCTCTCTTCCTTTCACCTTCCTTAGAAGTTCTAAGATTTGCAATTGCTACATTATTAATATATCATTATATTTATAGATTTTGTATTAAATTTATTTTAGCACATGTAAAAATAAATAATGAAATTTGTAGCAGTTTAAAATCTATTGTCTAAATTACAACGTTTAAAAATTATATAATTAATAGAAAATTGCGTCGGTTTTAACTAACGTATAATTTGCATATATTTAATTTTATGTGAGATATATGGCGTTTTAAACCGCCGTTATTTTCAATTACATAAGGCCACATTAAACTCAGTATAAAATGGCGTTTAGCATGACGTTTAGTTATAAACCGCCATTATTATCTTAGTGGCAGCCATATTTATGACGTTTTTTGAAAACGCCATAATGGTAAATTGTTGCGGTTCAAACCGCCATAATCTGCAAAATATTAAATGCCACAATTACCGCGGATTTTTGTAGTGTATATCATAAATGTATTTAACATTTAATGGTATAACATAATTCTTTGATATTGGAGATCCTATTTGGAAATGCCAATATTGTCTTGCTTACATGTAATATGGTGAGTATGACTAAATCAAGGAATACTACGTCGCCTAAGTTTCAACGTTGTTGTCATGGAGGAAATGTTAACCAATGAATGATGACCCACATTTCATTCTTCAAAAGCTTCTTTTCGAACATGCATCAGATCATGGCAAGAATTATCAAGAAAACACTAAGACTTATAATGCAATGTTCTCATTCACTTCATTTGGTATGAAAATTGACACCAAGTTACAAATGGTGGTGGTCCCCCAACACTAAGACTTCACAGACAGACCTATCATAGAATATGAACGATGCTTCCAGAGATAGGTCAACCACCAAAATATGCATAGTTGTAAGTAGTCGACACTGACAATGAAATTCAAAATCAGATGGAATGTTTTAGATACTTATTGGTGGTTCTATCTCAAGGTCTTTGTCAGTTACTTTCTCAAAGTATTTCTCTACACTCTTTCCTACATTATGGTCACTTACTCTCTTATCCACAGGGTCGTCTAACTCTCTTATTGACCAACAACTTAATCAACTCATTTGTATGCATATTTTGGCTTATAAACTCTTTATTCTTCTGAGTTTGAGATAAGACAAAGTTTTCCATCATTAGTTCCAAATTAGACTTTTTAGGGGCAGCAAGAGTAGGAGTAACATGGGCTCATTTATGGTTTTAGAAACCGGATGGAGGAGTGGATGCGGGGCTATGTGAAAACAGAGCATTATTATTTTTGTAGGAGAAATTTGGATGATTACTCCATCTATGAATAAGGGTTTCCTTGTGCACAATTAACCTGGTCATGAGTAAGCTCAACTAATAACTGACAGTCAGTAGTGACATGTCCTTGGACTCAACATATTTCACAGTTGGGAGTCACGACATCTACGGTAGTTGTAGGGGTAATGGTTAAGTTCTCGATCTTTTGAATGAGAGCATCTACTTTATCGTTCATCTATTTGAAATAACTCACCTCATACATACAACCTTTGGGTTGTGACTTTTCAACGGGAGTGAATTCGCTCCCCCATTGATAGTGGTTTTAGACCATATTTTCTACGAGTTGGTAGGCTTCTTGGAAGAGCTTATCCATCAAAGCTCCTTATGTCATATCATCGCCAATCATTCTCATATTATAGAGAAGCTTGTTGTAGAATGTATTGCACAAACACATAAAGGTATAAATTTGGGTCCTATGTTGGGCTATCAAAGAACTGGTTCTACAACACGATTTGCAACAGAGAGGGTTTCAACTCAATGTTTTTATCCTGAATCGCAGTGTTAACAAATACTTAAGTGTGACTCGTCTTGACATGGGATAACAAATTTCTTAAGAGGACGGTTGTTGTTTTCAGTCATTTCTAAACGAAGTTGCTAAAGTTGGCGCAACCCGTAGGTAGCGCTCGATTTCGTTGATTGGTTCCACTAAGATCCTGGTACTACGGGCTCTTCACATACAACCGACAAAAGAAGAAAATTAACTAAAATAAATGCCTTAGTCTATAGACGGTGTAATAACAGAGTACGATATTGAATTTATCGGTCCCCGACAACGACGTCAAAAACTTGATGCGACCAGAAGTACACGACTTTATCGTGTTTAGTATAAAAGATTATCGATTCCACAGAGACCAATAAAAAACTACCATTTTCTACTACTATTATTATGTTTTTCTAAGGCGGTGAGAATAATTTTCATTGACAAAAGCGGAAATTAAACTGGTTTTAATTTAAATATGAAAGCGAGATACTAAAATTCAATTCTCGTTGACCATTGATACTCACAAAGTTGTAGCTTATATTTATAATAAGACAATATTTTCTTGTAGAAAAGGGATTAAGTTGAAGGTATTGTCTGCTTTCGCGTGATCGGTACCATATTTTTGCTTTGTAATCTTACTTTTTGCCTGTCTAACATACTACAGTGCAAAACCTCTTTTGTAAAAGTAATCACTTTTATTTACTTAAAATGTTGTTTGTAGCGGAAAAACTAATTTAAAGGTATTATCCTCTTTTGTGTGGTGTGATCGGTACCGAATTTTAAGCGTATAAATATCTGTTTTTGCGTGTTTGCTTATACTCTTAAAATCAACTTTTAGAAAAATGATTTTTTCTTGATTAATAAGAAAATGTTTTCGCAATGTTTAGAATTAATTACTGAATTTTCTACAATCAAATAAATGTTTCACTCTTTCGCAACAAACTTTAATTATAAAAACAAAAGTTATGTAGACACAATAACATCTCTCATTACAAACATTAAATTTATAACTTATTAGAGCACCTTAGGTACGACGGTTCTCACATTTTAAATTCAACTAATTTAAACTAACACAGTAGAAATAATAAACATGCATGATTAGTTTAAATTTTGCATATTCATAATGAAAGTAAAAAATATTAAATAAAGCATGCACGATACAATAATAGTAAGAGTAAGAGAAATATGGAATTTCGAATTAATAAAACTGAAATATAATAATAATCTGTTCCAAATGAAGACTTTAATCTAATACAGCAAATTTGGAAATATAATGCATAAAACTATGTTGGCAAGATTAAAACAGCATGTACACAATAACATACATTATTCTCCAAACTTAAAATTAAAATTGCAATAATCATTCAATATGAGCAATTATTACTTTTACAAAATGTATTTTCTGGTTGGTACAAAGTTGGATGTCTTTTTCTAAGTCCTAAAAGACCTATTTATAAAAGACATGAAAACGACACCAAAATACATGCAAGTCCAAGTTATTAGGTATCATGTTTAATAGTGAATCGAGTGATACTCCAGTTGTATGATATTTGATTAAGACTATATTTGTGATATGGATGATAAAATGTATACAATAGGGGTCTTTACTTTAGTGGGAGGACCTATTTGTTGGTAATAATCTATTCAATCCATTGTGGTCCTGTCAATGATTGAAGTAGAGTACATAGTTGATACATGAATTAGATATATAAAGAAAAGAACTCACCCATTGCCTTAAAATTTTGAATGAATATTTGGTGTCAAAATCTCTTGGATTAAAAAATTTTAAACCATTGACACTCTCGACCCTCCCTGACTCCCCAGCGCAGATATTAATGATACATATTGAGAAATATAAGGTTAAAGAACTAAGGAGCAAAGACATTACCAGTTGTTAAGGATGTCTAGGTGGTGCTACTATTGAAAATGCTATGTGGAAAATAAAAATGCTCGGTCGACCTGATATTGCCAGAAGAATGCTCAAATGGTCTTTGGAATTGTCCGAGTTCGACATCCATTACGAGGGTAGAGCAACTGTCAAAGCTCAAGCCCTCGCCGACTTCGTGGCCGAAATGACCGCCCAGTGGACCAAGTCTACACGCCCAAAAGGTGGACCATTTTTGTCGACGGCGCTTCGAGCTCGGTGGGAAGCGAGGCAGGAATCATTTTGGAAAATGAGGAGGGAATCCTGATTGAGGTATCCCTCACCCTATCATTTCCCACATCCAACAACCAGGCGGAATATGAAGAACTCCTAGCATGCTTGAGACTCGCTGACGACCTCAGAGCAAATGAGATAACCATCTGCACAGACTCCCAACTCGTGGCTATGCAAGTCAAAGGTGAATACCATGTCAAAAACGAAAACTTGTCAGATTACTTGGCCTCAGTCAAGGAGAAGATCGCAAAATTTACATCTGTGGAAGTCAAGTATGTACCCCGCGAAAATAACACCCGAGCAGACATACTCTCGAAACTCGCGAGTACAAAGGAAAAAAAAGGAAATAAATTTGTCATTCAGGAAGGACATCCTCGACCCAGTATCGAAAAATTAAGCCTGACGGTAGATATCAACGTTATCGGCGACGCCAACTGCTGGATGACCCCGGTATATAAGTACCTAACCAGCGATGAGTTGCCTGAAGACCCGAAGAAGCCAACATCGTCGAACGACGAGCCTGCTCATACATCTTGGTCGAAGGAAAACTCTATCGCCGAGGAGGAATTGGTTCCACACATATTGCGCGAAGTCCACGAGGGCATCAACACTCACCACCTAGGTGTAAGATCCCTCGCAAGGAAGGCTCTCTGAGAAGGATATTATTGGCCTACAATACAGAATGACGCCAAGGAGCACGTGAAAAAATGTGATAAATGCCAATGGCACGGGGACATGCACCTCGCTCCACCCAACAAGCTTAAAACGATGTCGTCCCCATGGCCATTCACATGGTGGAGCCTGGATATCCTCGGTCCTTTCGTCGTCGGTTCAAATCAAAACAAATACCTAATAGCCAGAGTTGATTACTTTACGAAATGGATCGAGGCTGAACCCCTTGACAAGATCACATCCCTTAACATACTACGCTTCTTCAAACGCAACATCCTCGCCCGCTTTGGAATACCCCAGGCCATCGTTACTGACAACGACACCCAATTCACAGATAATAACTTCCAAGAGTTCGTTGTGAACGTCAGGACTAAACAACACTTTGCATCTATCGAGCATCCGCAAACCAACAGGCAGGCAGAAGCAGCTAATAAGGTTATTCTACGAGGACTCAAGCGAAGATCGGACGAGATCAAGAAACGATGGGTCGAGGAACTACACATCGCCTCGTGGGCATACCGGACTACCCCTCACTCGACTACTGGGGAAATACCATTTAGACTTGCATATGGGACAGAGGTCGTTATTCCCATGGAGATGCATATCCAGTCCAGGCGAACAGAATCCCCAATGGACGAGGATGCCAATTCAGAGATACTACGTGAGGAGCTTGACCTGGCCGAAGAAGTCAGATCAGGAGAAACCCTGCGCGAAGCATCCCTTAAGCAAAAGATTGCTTTAAGACACGATCCTAAAGTCATAAAACGAACGTTCGCGGTCGGCAGTCTCGTCCTCAGGAGAAACCATTAAAATTCCAGAGAAGGAAAGTTGGATGTAAATTAGGAAGGGCCCTATCGAGTTCGAGCAAAAACGAAAAACGAGGCATACTACCTAGAAACTTTAAATGGGGAGGAACTTGCCCGTCCTTGGAACGCCGAAAATCTCAAACAATATTACAGTTAAGGCATCGACCGACACTAGCACCGGCCTAACATGCGTACCTAGATACAAGTATCGCATACCAAACATCTACTTCTATGAGATCCCTCTCAAGAACGAGGAGGATCATCATCACACGATTGGGTCCTCAAACGAGCCCATCGTCGTCTATGTACCACGACCAGACAGGACACCCAGCTCGCGATGGGACGTTCACGCCGCGAGACACTGATCTTTAACATGTTCCGAGCGTCGTTCCCCAGTCAACCTTAAGATGGCATTCTACCTGGTTCCCCAAACCGACAGACACGTAAATCGAGCGTCGTTCCCCGAATCTATAAACACTTAATAGAAATAATAAATATAGCTTGTCCTCCGACGAACATACCCTCATACCCAATAACAAATGAAGAAAACGACCACCAATGTTAGAAACATTAAACATTAAAAGGCGCGGCCACAATGATCGACTTGTTCTTATGTTATACAAAAGGGGGAACACATTCCCCTGTCACAAAATAAAAAGGCCATGGCACGCAGGTCAGCCAACAAAGTACAAACACAAGATAAAGTCTTCAAGGGTCAACGTTAGCAGCGGGTTGGTCGTCGGCTGGATTGCTGAGGTCCTCGTCCATCATGTTACCTAGCTCGGGCTCCTGTAGGTAGTCGGGGATGTGGATAATACCATCCTCGGCCTTGTACAAGAAGTGGATACCCTATTCGTTGAATGTCAACTCGGGATTGACTATTTTTAATTGGTCCACCACGTTTTTGAACGCATCACTATCCATTTCTTCAAGGTCAGCATACCCATCCACGATTTTTGCCACCAGCTCCGCCCGGGACTTCAGAGACTTAATCTCCTCGGGCTCGTCTTCAGCCAGAGCCATAGCAGACTTCATACGAGCGACCTCCTCCGCAACAGACTTCTTATTGGATGCCACCGTATCTTTCAGCTTCTTCACCCGTTGGGCAGCTTCCTTCAGAGATTTCTCCCGCCCACTAGCTAGCTCCTCGAAGGCCGACAATTTGTCCTTCAGCTGATTAATCTCCTGCTCTTGGGTGGCACTCCCCTCAACAAACATTGAGGCCATAGTGAGAACATGCATTACGGAGCTCGCGTCACGAGCCAACCACGTGCGTCTGCCCGGCTTGCGCGTCCCCTCCAATTGAAATGACTCTGCTCGAGGGACTTAGAGGGAATGCTTCTCGAAGTAATTGGGTTTCAGAAAGCATGAGGGGAGTTCATGGTAAGGTTTCGGAGAGGTGTTGTCCAATTTCACCACGTCGTCGGCCCTGGACCTCTTCCCCATCCTGGAAGTCCCACCGGGAGAACCATGCAAAGCGGACGAAGAGGTATTCGAGCCCGTCACCAACTTATCGCTCAGTCGCGTCTGCGTTAACTTTTTCGATCCTCGTCGTTTGCCATGGTTGGTCATTAACTTGTCTTGAACGTTCACCATCGAATCTGAAAAGCACAGAGAAAAACAATTAGGGCATGAATCTTAGACGAGCATAAATGAAATATGAGCAAATAAATAATAAAATACCAAAGTACTGGTGAACGTCCTCGTCCCTCTCACAAGCTAAGAGCTTGAACACTTCTATAAATCTGGGGATCACCTTGGCGCCCCCGTCCTTATCTATGATCGCATGACCATGTTTGTCAACATGCATAGTCATGGTGATCCTCAAGACATAACCCATCAAGGCCTCGTAGTTGGCCTAGTCACTTTCACTCAAGACAGAAGTGATCTCAAGGAATTCTTCGGTCCCGTGCAGGAAATGGTCGCGCGACCAGGAGAAATGAAACTTCAGCAGTAAACAGGGGATTTCCTTTCCTTCCTCATCTAGCATAACTTTCCCTTGGTCGTCCGTATTTACTCCCCAAAATTTGTAGGATTTTTAAGCGCGCTTTGAGATCGATTCGACCAAATAGAAACGATCCTTGAAGTCCCTGATCGACTCAGAATACACTTTGAAGATCTTCTTTTTCTGTTTCAAGGAAACCCAGCCGAATTTCCCGTTGACGACCTAACGTTGGAGATGGAAGACATGAAAGAACAAAGGGAGTGTCGCCCATATCTTCAAGTACTCGCACGTCATCTCGAAAGCCCGAAAGAAGCAAACGAGTTCGGGTGCAGATGGGAGGGCGCGAGCTCCAGGTGAACGAACACGCTTTGTTGGAAGTCGGAAAAGGGCAACCTAAGCTTCATCTCCCTGAATAGAATTTCGTACAAAGGAAATTTGTCCGAGCCAAATGCCCAACATATACGATCTTTTGAGCCCGTGTACTTAATCGTCCAGTCTTCTGGGTCCCCGACCACAGGAAGTGGGCCATCCAAGTCCTGAGTGTAGGGAGAAGCAATGGTCATTGGTTCATCAACGACCCACTCGCTAACGGGCACGTACATGTCATCGTCCTCTTCAAGATCATCAGGGTCAGCCCTATTCGAAGTTGCCTCCTTTGAATCACCAGGGGATGTTGAATTCCTCCCCATAGACGAGCTCTCTTCATATTCAGCAAAAGAGGACGCAAAATTGCTCGACAGATTCTCAGTCTCCATTTGGATCCGCTCGTCGTTGGACATCTCGACACCTGAAAAGCAGTGAAAGTAAATGTGAATTCGATGGGCAAATCAAATCCACTCTTCCACCATTGTTCAAGTGAAAGGGTGCGCTAAAGAACGAGGACGTTGTCCTCGATCAAAGCCCTCATTCAAAGAAAAATTGTGGTCATAACGAAGACCAGACAATCACACGAGTAAGGGGAAAGACTGACACAACGAAACCATCATGTCATGGAAAACGAGCAGGCTACAACCCAGAACTACGGTTGAAGCTCAACCGGAGGTGACAGACGGAGCAGCCGTGGACGGCGAAAACTAAACCTAGATACTGCATCAGAAACAATGTTATCGCCGAAAACCACCTTGCAGAGGCGGTAAAAACCGCACCGGAAACCTAAAAATTATACTGAACGATCCTATTGACCCTAAACCTAGTCCTAACCACATGCAAATAACTCATTTACCAGAATCAGAAGCTAAATCAAACAAAGAGCCACAAAAACTTACAAGTTTAGAAGAAGTTCAGGTATGTTCGGAGAGTCTCCTCGGAATACGCGGTGGTTGACGGAGGTAAACAGACACTTGTTCAATACAAGCAATAAAGGCGGAAGCGAAAAGTGAGAAAATGAAATTCAGCGCTTTATTTATAGCCTTCTCCAGCACGTGCACGACACGTGAAACCAGCAAAGCTAGGAACAGCGCACTCATTACCTAGGGACGGTCGTAGGATAGTCATCATTACGCATTAAATGCACACGCTTCCCAATACGCAGGCGTGACTCAATATCTATACCAAACGTTTGGGATCCTCGTGAACGATCACCAATGACAGACGGAGGTCGACGAAGTATCATTACTTCAGAGTCACCTTGTGTCCGGTTGAGCACCCTTAAGTCATCGCTTCTACGACCAAAAACAACGACTTAGGGGACTCCTGTTCTGGACTGGACCAACGACCAGGCATAGTTCAATCCTTTATGGCCCATGAAACAACCCAATGACCCAAGATCCAGGGAACCCATTGCACTAATGGTCGTTCCACTTTCCTCGTTCCTGGTCTCTACTCGACAACGGCAGAGACCGCCCAGGGGCGGCCTAGACAGTTCCTGCTCAGAGGATCTTGTACCTGACACACCATCCCCCGACCATGATACTCGTTCGACGGTCAGTTCCTGGGAGTTACCTATTTTTTTGGGATCAGTGATCTATGCCCAAAAAATAGGAACTGTTGACCACGTGCTTGAGGCTCTCTTTATAAACCGTCTCATTTGAGAGAGTTAGATATCAAATATTCATCATTAGCACTTACTAGTACTTGCTACCTCTTATGCCCGTTCTGACTTTGGCATTGAAGTACCTTGAAGATACAACCCCCCGTTCTCCTCAGCATTCAAGCAAACCTTGGAATCTACGTCAGCAGTCATTGGAGATTCTGATCTCAGGCACGATATATATATATATATATATATATATATATATATATATATATATATATATATATATATATATATATATATATATATATATATATATATATATATATTGTAAATCTCTCCCATCTCCTCTCTTCAAATTTCCAAACAAAATCTAAGTAGTTTTATTATTCATGATGCGAAGAAAAAGTGCAGATAGCGGATATGTAGAGTTAAATTTGAGAGATAATGATAAAGAAATAATCTGAGACTACTGATGGAAATTCATATGGAGAAGAAAAGGAAAGTGAAGAGCATGTTGGAGATGTGGATGATAGGAATTTCATCTCTGCTCGTTATGTGTTTGTTTCTGTTTCTAGGAGCTTAAAAAAACACAACCTATAGTGACTTTTATCAACCACAAAAGCAGAGGTTCGTAGCAACTGGCTTTGTGTTGTTTGGCTCAGAAGGATCATCAAGAGGATTGGTTACAGTGAAAACATGTCAATTTAGTTGCAGCTGAAATAATTGAATTGTAGCACTGCAACACTGAAGAACGCATCTCAGACAAAGCATTTGAAGAGAAATACTTATAGAAATTCTACAATTCTGAGGTATAAAATGTTCACTTTAAATTTTCAAGATTTTTCATACCTCCAAATTGTAATCAAGAGGTGTAAAATGTTATATAAAATAATCCAACTTGAAAAGCTTATGAAAACGAACTGAAAAAACTCATGAATACATAACATTTAAACAAATAATCATGGTATAAGATATGCATATATAATTCTTCCAAACTCACTAAGCATCAATGCGATTTAGAAAACATAATTATTGTCAGAGTGTACCTGAGAAAACATGGTTTTGCACTATTGGTTTGATACACAAATTATTCAGTAAAATAACATTCCCTGCCTCTGCCTAAATAAGGCATGTAAAAGAGGTATAATAAATGTTGGAAGCAAGCAGCATTTATATTAGCATCGGTCAAAACTCGGCAAAAAAAATAGAGATACCAATGGGCAAATAATGCCTAGTAATTTTCCAGGAACCTTGATTCAGAAAGAAAGACCAAGAACCATTGCAATGCCGACAGATAGAGGTCCTGCATGCCACCATTCTGCAATGGACATTGTGTTAAGAACTACCTTCATACTATACCACTGAGATCTAACCAGCTGGGAACAACAATATCATGCCATACTGCAATTTATCCAACTCACAACTTATTAAATACTATTATTTTTTGTATACACTCATTTGTGTCTCCATCAAGTACTTCTGTCGTACATTGAAGTCTCTGTGGAGTGTGAAATATCAAGATTAAATGCAGACCGTGACTACAGAAAAATACAAGATCAACTACTCCACTTGTCCACTTAATTCTGCTTCCTCATCCTCGGCATCCATTTCTTGTTCCACACCTTTGACCTGTAAATGCAGCAAGTGGCATTGGACGGATGTTTCTCAATATAAATATAATTGAACAATTCTTATAAATTGGAAATCGGCCTATTAATGCTGCTTTAAAAAAAAAGTACAAGCTAAAAGATAGTATTAGGACGCACAATGACAAATAGACATGTGTAACTTATATTTGGCAACTTACATGCAATCAACCAATCATGTAAGACAACTGGAAAATTTAATTCAATGCAGTACAACTAGCAAATTCTACAAGTTAATTGGTCTATAAATTACTTTTTGTCATAGGAAAGGAAAAACTGCTTTATTGCGAAAGATAAGTTGAGAATTCCAATCAATTCCATTACCATACATATAAATGGAAACAAAAAATGGATCAGTTTCATCACAAAATGATATTGCCAATTTTTTTTTACCTCAGGTACATAATGCATCAGCATATTCTCAATGCCCGATTTCAGAGTCACCGAAGAGCTTGGGCAGCCACTACACGCCCCTTGCATTTTAAGTTTGACTATCCCGGTATCTCTGGAGAAAACCACAATATAAAGACCAAGTAAAAAAAAAGTCATTCTATAATGTATAACACTAGCATTGTCAACACTGATACTGTCTTAGATATTTACTCATTTAATTTTTGTATATAGTTTACTTTATTTGCGTGTTGCTATCTGAGATGTGTATTATTAGTATTATTTATTCTTTAACACGTAGATCCCAGAATAAAAAGAAAAAGTTCAGTGCAAAAAGCAAAGGAAGAATAAAACTTCTATTTTGTTAAGAGTGTGGATTATTCCTTGAGGATTAGTGCAGCTGCATAAAGCCAAAATAAAAAAAAACAAAAAGAGAGAAAAAAATTACGGGTCAAAACCACAATATACAATGTCCCCGCCGTCATCTTGTACAGCTGGTCGAATACGAGTCTCTAAAAGTTCCTTGATCATCGCAACTGTTTCAGAATCATCCTGTATTGAAACAAGTAAGGTTAGCATGCCATTTAGTTTTGGCATCTCAGAGGTGCCATAAACTAGACAAATCTCATAATCCTTGCACTGTAAAAAAAATTTAGACAAACTTATTGGGAAGTATTTAGACTTAAGAAGAGATACAAGAAAATGCAGCCGTTTATTAACTGTGGCAAGGGTGGAGGGATGTAGTATGTACTAAGTAGCAGAGGCTCCAGCCCCTCCTGACTTTAAAAAAAAAAAAGTTTTTACACCTAATATGATATAATATGATCTCTTTCACCCACTTGAGGCTCCAACCCCCCCATTCATCAATCACCCATCCCACCATTCAAGCAGTGTGTTTCCTTTCCTATCAATTATAGATCCACTCAATCAGTGTAGTCAAGATCGAGTGCGGGTCTTTAAGATCTTACAATCTTACATGCTATAGTTGCCTTTTAGTGCTACGATCCGAGAAAAAACTTTTTTCATGCACTTTGTAGTCAAGATCGAGCTTTATAGACCAAGATCGAACTTTTTTCGTGCACTATCACGTGTAACTTCCCCCGCTTCCTCATCACATGTAACTTCCCCCGCTTCCTCATCACATGTAACTTCCCCACTCTTTCTAACCAACTTGCCAACTCAGCACATATCTCAAATTAGGCCTATTTCTTAATGCATTCTATTAGATTTTGAAAAGATAATTGCTAAAAAGTTTATGATAAATTTGTATTTTTTTCTTTATAGGTAAATTTTAGAACAATAGTGGGTTAGTGGGTTATGTTAGTTTACAAGGATTTGAACTCTGGAATTCCTAGTTAGTACTCCTTTGACGTTCCTCAGCTTATTAACCAAGCTGCAGGCTTGTGAGAATTGATTTGTAATGCAATTAATGTTAGGACCATTATGATTATTGTCTCATAAGTTTGATAAATATGATTTGTTGGGTGGATTTTAATTTATAAAACTAGCTAGCCCTCCTAGTTGTCCAATCCTGGGCGGACCCCTAAATTAAGGTTGGTTTGTTAGGAACTCAAGAATTGGATTTCAAAAAAGACGAAATACTCTTTTTGGTCCCTTATTAATACCTTTGGGTTCAAATTGGTCCCTTAATTTTTTTCCAATTAGCAACAAATTTAAAACGTGTCATTTTAGTCCTTTTTGTCCAATTAGCAACAAATTTAGCAACCGATTTTTGAATTTTTCCGTCACTAATAAGGCAAAAAGGGTATTTTACCTTAAAAAAAATAGCACTTTTATAAGAAATAGAAGAGAAATCTCTCCTCCTCCAAGGGTTTCCCCTTCACAGTAGAGTTGTCACTCTATTCCCAAATGGTTTCAATACTCAATAATCCTCCACTCTACATTGCATTCTCATATTTATACAAATAATCCTAAAACAACCTCAACTAACGAACCAACTAACTTAAGTAACAACTCTTAACTATTTTAACTATACTAATTAACCACTATTCTACATCCTAAAATTTTCTATAAGTTCAAGTATCAACACATTCACACATATTTCCTATTCGAATGTGCAATATACAAGGACTCTAACCAATTGAAACATAAAATAAAACAGAATACAAAATTACAGCAGCAGAGATAAGCATGAACTGAAGCTCTTAATGCTCAATATAATTAAGCGCCGTTATTACTATGCAATAAACATAACCGAAAGAAGAACAAATTAAGGTAATCAAAATAATGGTTTAACTAAGTTAAAATTAAAACACACCAAATCCTTGAATTGAGGAGATCTTACATCGTGAATTGCGGTGTCTTTGGATGCAGCAGCTTGAGAATCTAGAAAGAGAGGTTCACCGGAAGAGTAGAAATCCATAATAGCAGCAAAGATTTCCGGCTTAAGAAATTCCCAGGAACCATCTTCGGATTTGGTAACAGTAATAAAATCAGATCCAAAGAAAACACGAGTAATTCCTGCAATTATTATAACAAAAACAGAAAAACACAATCAAAAAACACATCTAAAATTGAAAGAAATGAAGAGAATGAAAGAGAGACAGGATTGTACCGTCAATGGCGAAGATTGATTTGGCGAGAGGAGAATTCAAGGCGGAACGAGCGTTTGGGAAGTCGGCGCTTCCGATATCCATAACCTCCTTACCGGGATGAAACATGAGAGATTCTGGATTTGGAGTAGACTGCGTTTGAATAAACATACTCCTCTTTTGTCCTGTTTCAATGGATAGAAATTCAATACTCGAAGAAGAGGAAAAGTGGAGATGAAGAAGAAGAGAAACAAACCGGTGGAAAACGGAGATGGAAATGGAGAGGCGGAGGAAGAGGAAGAGAAAGCATTGTTGTGGCGGTTGCGATGTTGAAACGACGGCGTAGCGACGAGGTAGCGTGGACGAATTGTAATTAGGTTATTAGTTTCTGGTTTGAGAGAATGGGAGAGTTTAGATTGTAATCGTCTTCCCAATCGGAAAACGCTACTCCTCGCCATGGTCCTTCACGATTCGGGGTTTTCTGTTCTTTCCTTCTGTTATTGTGTTCTGCTACAAAACCTCACGATTCCTTTGATTACCTTAAACGACGTCGTTTTAGTTAAAAAATGGCCATATGTATTTCGGGCGGTAAAAAAACCATCTATTGAAGCGTACGGAAGTTAAAATAATCAAACCGTTATATTTGTTAGTAAACAAAACCATATTATACAAATAGTTCTAGAACTATACTGCACCGAACTGAAACTATAACCGAATAAAAATACATAAACAAATTTTATTTATAAAAAAAATTGAAAAATAGATTATTGGTTTGGTTCTTTAGTAAATGATTCGATTTGAAAATTTTATCTTCTAAAGGTTTGGTACGGTTCAGAATTTTTAAACGGTATATCAAACCAATAATTTTGATTTGGTTCGGTTATAAGTAAATTTAAACAGTTTGGTTCAGTTCGAGTAAATTTTTATTATCGTTTGGTTCGTTTCAATTTGGTTTTCTCATTAAACTGTACTATGAACAACCCTACATGTAATCATCCAAGTCTTTATGTGTGGGTTTCGTTGAGTGCACAATTGATTCTCCGTAAATGGAAAAATGACCAATTTAAACGACGCAGTTTTAGGAGGTTGTCAGCTAGATATTGGCATGACAACGGGACGGGTCGTGGAAGGTTTTTACCTCCCCAAACAATCCTCATTTTCCGATCCAAACCCAAACGGGGATGGAGAACTAAAACTAAAACTCATCCCAAATAGGTTCAGGTTGAATTCGGGTTTTTCCGCTCCGCCATCATCCATTTAGTAAGAGGATTTTTTAATACACCCCATAGATTTCTTAGCCACCGTGCAAGATTATTTTCTTACCCCCTATTTTCGGATGTGCACATCCGGACGCACCATTTTTTATAAAAAACATTGATTTGTTTCGGATGTGCATATCAAGAATACTTCCGGATGTGCAAATTCAAAACAATTTCTTATAACACTTCGCGCCAGAGCTTATCCCCCCTCATTTTTCACATTCCAAACTCACAAACTCTCTCAAACTCTCAATTTCTCATTTCCACAAATCCCGACTTTTTTTCACTCGAGTTCGATGCAAAGTAACTTCTACAACGATCAAGACACTTTAAATCCTTTGTATCTCAATTTAATCGGTAAGTTTTCGGATTTTAGAGTTTCAGAGTTATTTGCGAGTAATCGATTTATAGTAGACATTTAGGTGTAGAAATTGTCAGGTAGTATAAATAACATAGGTTATAGACAATGTAGGTATTGTATGATGCTTCAAACGGACGATCGGGGCATTAAAATGCATTTTTCTATCGTACAACAGCCATGACTGCGTTTTTAAACTTGAAAATACATATCAGATGTGCAGATCAGGGAAAACCCAACGTTAATTACTTCCTAATGCGCACATCCAGAAAAAAATCAACACTAAATATTCTAAGTACTTTCGGAAGTGCATCAACGAAAGCAATTTGGATGTGCACATCCGGAAGCAACCTGTTTTAATTTTTTGTTTATTTTTTATTTATTATTTTTATAAAATTCTAATTTATTTATTAAGCTTTGTAGATTACATGGCTGACAGAGAGGATCGTATGATACATGGTCGGCCAACTCAGCATGCATCTGTCCGATATGAGGGGACGCAGGCTAGAGTCGAGGCATCCGACACAGAGGATATCCCAACATCCCCAACAGTTGAGGGATATCCTACACCACAACCTTCCACATCACAGGTTCAGGCCACTCCCACCTTAGCCACCACTTCTACATCTCGGAGGCGTCAGGTTACTATTAATTTTTCATAAGGGGGCCCGCCCGCACGCAGACGTCGTCGGGAGACTCCTATTCCATCACCTGCTACTGTTCCATCACCCACACCTCAGGAGGCTATTAGTGATGCACATACTGAGCATGTTCGTTGTGCACCTACTAAGGCACCTATACATGTTCTTGAGGGTGATCACCCAACATATGAGGGTGGTGACGACGATGACGACTTCGATGAGATGAAGTGTTACCCCGGGGGACCGTCTGATATGTCCTTACTCCTGGGGTACACTGAGCATACTTCCAGATATGTCTGGCTAGGATATGTAACTATTCTCGGTTTAGAATTGTTTTTCGTTGAAAATATTTTCATATGTAATATTGTTTTATTTGGAAATTTTCAAGAGAAGGATGCCCAGAAGTTCGATAACCATGGGGGAAAGGTTAGAGACATGATTGCAGAGCTGCCAGAGGATGAGTAGTTCTAGACTGCACTTGCTACCTCTGGTCTGAGAGGTCTTTCTAGGATTGGGTATTCCCAGATCAACTATGGTATGTTGATGGCCTTTGTTGAGAGATGACACCCTGAGACATACTCATTCCATCTACCGTACAACGATCTCATGATCACACTAGACGACATCTCACGCCTTTTACAACTACCGATCACGGGCACCCTGTTCCGTCACGGTAAGATGTCAAAGGTGGGCGCGATAGAGATGTTGATTGAGGAGCTTAGGGCTACCCATGATGATTCACTTACGGAGGTGTCCGCTTTGAGAGGAGCATACGTATGGTTCTCCTTTCTAACAAGCAGATTTCATGAGGAGTTTGTAGAGGCAATACGGGTAGCAAGTGATGCAGCTGAGGTGGAGATCCACATACAGCGTACCCTGAGATGTTACTATCTATTTTTGCTCGGCACACAGCTGTTTGTGGATACCAGATCCACTTACGTTGATATCGTTTACCTCAGGTACCTTTTGGATCCCACAGAGATCCATGGGTACAACTTGGGGCGGCTACACTGACATACACCTATTCTAGGCTCTTATATGGTTGTCGTTGAGCAGCCAAGATTGCAGCAGGCAGTTGTAAACTATATGTGGTAACAATCTTATATTCTAGGTTTTTTTTCATTTTTTTTCTTTCTATATTCATTATAATGTTTAACACTGATGTTATGTTTTCCATTTTAGGTGTGGATATTACAACACTTTCCCAAGACTATTAGTTGGGGAAGTGTCTTGGATTACACTAAGGAGATGCCGCATGTTGTTGTCTTTATCTTGCTCAAAGGGAACCAGGAACCTGATCCCTACAGAGTTTATCTTGATCGGATGGCTGCTGAGGATATATTTTATGACACATATGCTGATCATTGTGTGACATTCCCGTCTGATGAGACATCATTGTTCTCGGAATGGTTGGCATGTAGTTCGACCATTATTGCTCGATACGTGTCGGAGGACGTCTTGCGTCAGTTCGGTTACTCGCAGACTATCCCTGGGATTCCTATTGAGTATGTTCCTCAAGGATTGACCCTCAGGGAGATAGATGAGATATATGTTGACTTCAAGAACCACTTGGTACCGGAAGAGGCCCAGGCGACCAGAGCCCCTAAAGACTGGAGCGTTTTTGTCGGGTACATCTTATGGTTCTATAGTGTCTCACACCCATGCATGGTGCCCACTGCAGAGGAATCGCCACCCAGACCTGTTCACCACGAGTATTTGAGGAGCAACAGTCTAAGCTGGACCATACGCAGAATATCCTACCTCAATGCAGTCAGATAGAGCAGATAGTGTGGGAGGCCATTGTGGATGGTCACCTCCCTGAGGGATATGGTGGAAGACTTTCCATGGATAGGATTATTTAGATTGCTCAGGGGCACTTTAGTACTGCAGACATCGAGTCAGAACGGTGGGTAGGGGCAGAGGAGCAGGGGAGCCAGGAGAGATCCTTAGGCATGCATAGTAGTCTTTGTTTGATGTGATTTATATTTATTATTTATGTATTGTATTTTGATAGTAATATCACTATGTATATGTATCATTTTATTTTATATATGGATGTTTTCGAATGTATATTAACCCGCGACGATAAATTAACATCTGCGACCAACCAAGAAAACTGATTTTAAAATTATTAAAAATAAAGTTTTGGTATTTTCCTGATTTGCAGATCAGGAAATATTCCTGATGTGCACGTCTAGAACAAATCAATGTTTTTTTTAAATGGTGCGTCCGAATGTGCATATCCGAAACCTGGGGGCAAAAACAGAAATTTGCGTGGTGCCTAAAAAACTCATGGGGTGTAATAAGAAATTCTCTTTAGTAAAATCAATTTTTTATAGAAATATTTATTTTTCCAAAATAAAATTACATTACAAATAATAAAATAAAACAACCTAAAAAATATTTCATAAATACATTTCAAATGTTTAAAATAATTAATACAAATTAAAATATCAAAACATTCTCCACATATTTAATATTTGAAATTAACAAAACTAAATAATAATGTACATTATGTAATAAACGGGGCAGGTTCGGGGTGGGTACTAGTGTCCCCATTACCTGACTCATCCCTATATTTTTAAATCGGGGAAAACCCAAATTTGAACCCAAACACAATCAAAGCGGGTTTTCGACGTCAACTTCAGGGCGGATTCGGGTGGGTGTTCACGGGTATGGGTTATTTTGCCATGCCTAGCTAGATATTTGGAAAATTTTTTATTCATCATATCGAGAAGAGTTTTATCTAATGTTTTAAAATTTTGATTGAATTGGTCAGTCGAATCTATTGAATTGAAAATCATATGTGTCATTAATTTGCCCTAATTGTCGAATCAAGTAAATTATTGAATCAATGTGGAAATCGGTTAAAACCGCTAAAAATCGACGATTAGGCGATTTTTCAAAGATCGACGGGTTAAATGCTTAGATGACCGATAGTTAAAAATTTAAGGATTTATTTCAAATATTCAATAACTTAATTTATAAGAATGAGGTGAATATTTTTTTTTAACTTTGTGTGCCCTTTTTAACTTTGTGTGCCCTTTCGTATATGGTATGATATTTATTGAAGGTTCTACTCTTATTTCTGCTCTTATACATTCTGTTATTAGGATAATAGTATAAACTTTTCTTGTAGTTCGACTTCTTCCTCTTTTCATAGGTATATATTTCATAATTAGTGGAATAACTTTGATCAATATAATAACACTAGTATTATGAGTTATTTTAGTTATTGCTAAAAAAGATATTAAAAAGTCTAGCCTATTCTACAATGTTTCAATTGGATTATAGATGTTAGCTTTAGGTATGAGATCTTATGGAGCAACTTTATTTTATTTGATTACTCATGCTTATTCAAAAGCATGGTTGTTTTTATGATCTTGATCCATTATTCTTTCAATGGAAGCAATTGTTGGATATTCTCAAGATAAAAGTCAAAATATAGTTCTTGTGGGCGGTTTAACAAAACATGAGCTTATCACAAAAGAGACTTTTTTTAATAGGTACATTTTCTCTTTGGGATTTGGATTATCTCCAATGTACTATTTATTGCTTCTATTTTGTCTTCATCTCATCCATCTATCTATATTTTACTCTCTCTTCAAAACAATTTCATTTTATTTTATTTGTATAGATTCTTGACCATTAGATGAAGCAGCAGAGGGGTGGCTTTTCTTTGCCGTATCACACATTTTGCTTGTTTTTGGTTCAAGGATGAGATTCTTAATGATAGTTGGTTGTATTTTCCAATATTTGCAATAATAGTTTGTTTCACCGCAGGATTAACTGCATTTTATATGTTTCAAATTTATTTACTTGTTTTGAAGAGGGTATTTAAATGTTCATTTTTAAAATTTCAATGGAAAGAAAAATAGTTCATTCTATTGAATATTTTTATGGGACTAAGAAGAAGAAAATTAAAAAATAAATAAAATTAATTTATTAGCTCTATTAACAATGAATAGTAATGAAAGGATTTCTTTTTTTTCCGGAAGAAGACATATTCACATCGAATAAATCGAAATGTCAAAAGCATAATACATCTTTTTCTTGATAGTACCCAATTTGGTACTAAAAACATTCTTTTTTTTATCCTCCTGAATCAGACTTGTATTAGTACTATTTATTTTCTTTGTTAGGTCCATTGAAATTTCTTTCCACTAAGAAGGAATAGATTAGATATATTATCTAAATTGTTAATTTCGACTAGAGATCTTTTACATTAAAATTCAAATAATTATGAGGATTAGTATGATTTTTCTATAAATGCAACTTTTTGAAGAGTATAGTTTTTTTTCGAAATATTTATAGCCTTTTTTTCTTTCTATAAACCAAGTTTTTCTTGTTTTACAAAGTTTGAACTTATTTTATTTATGCAAAATGCTAATGAGTTCCCCTCGGACACAGGTTTTGCTATGGGGACTCTCCCTTTCAAATATCTAGGAGTCTCCCTAGCTAGCAGAAAGATCAATGTGCATCAGTGCAGGCCACTCATAAACAAAATTGTGAGCAAAATTACCCATCGGACTGCTAAGTTGCTCAGCTACTCAGACAGACTTTAGCTCATCAAAAGTGTTTTGTTTGATGTCTCTAATTATTGGATGTAGGTGTTTCCTTTACCCCAAAAGATGATCAAAGAAATTGAAGGCTTGTGCAGGAGCTTCTTATGGAGTGGCACCAATTCTGTCAGCAAGAAAGCCCCAATATCTTGGGAGAAAATCTGTGAATCTAAAAAGGCGAGAGGATTAAACATCAATGCTCTAAAGGAGTGGAATGTGGCGAAAATTGGTAAGTTGTTATGTGTTGCACCCTAAAATTTGCCTTAACATCTTCAAGACAATTTGTGTCAAAAGATGTCCTCATGCTCATAGGAGTCTCAAAAGCTCAAAGATTATTCAAGGATTGAACATTCAAGCTCTCCTCCTAAGCAATGGGTATTTGTATTTTAAAATAACCAATAATTGTTTGACCTTCATATGCTTTAAGTACATTTTTATTACAAATAGATTAATTGACACAATTGGTAAGAATGTAAGCTTTGCAAATATAAGGTCATGAGTTTGAATCCCACCAACTTACATTTTGACATTTTTTCTATTTTTTTTGTTACTAACTTTTAAACATACAATAACATACATCTCATAAAACTTTCTTTTTTTAGACAATTCACACTAGAGTCCCATATTTTTTAGTAATATTGTATTTAATTCAATTATTTTGATTTGGGAAAATTTATTTGAGTTTGTGTATAATTTATGATTAGACTTAATTTCTTTTTTAAATAACTTTGACATTTGTTTTTTTAACTAAAATTAATTTAGAAATTAGTTAATTAATTTTTTAATAAATAAAAATAACAAAAACAATTAACTTAGAAATTCTTAGGTTTTTATTTAAATTTCTATCAATTTTTGTTTATATTTTATTTATTTAAATTTCTTAGAGAAAATGTATAGGTTGCACTTTCAAATGTAATAGTGTAGTTTTTGTTCCCCACACGATTGAATAATGTAACTGTCCTAAAGCCCTGTAATAGCGTAGACTTATTTTCCTCGCACCTTATATTCTCATGCTTGTATGTGTGTGTGTGTGTGTGTGTATATATATATATATATATATATATATATATATATATATATATATATATATATATATATATATATATATATATATATATATATATTCAACCGTGAAGTAATTAGGCGTGTATGACAAGACTTAAAAACAAACATTCGAATAACCTTGACAACTAAGATAAAATAACTAAATAGAACACACTTGCACACTTCACCTCTAGGGTAATCTTTCTTGCTGCCTTTCGAATAATGGTCATTTCCCTCGAACATAGGGATACCTTAGCATGTTGCCTACAAATAAAATCATCATAGTCCCTTCGGTAAAAGATCATAGTCCCTCGATGTCCCTTCAAGGTTGCTTACGATAAATGATTTAGTCCCTCAAAAAATGATGATAGTCCCTTCAAACGCTAAGGTATTCCTACATGTTGCTTTCTATGACCATACACTGACCCTATGATTTCCCGTACATCCAATGAAAGGACTTTTTATCAACTAATGGTATGGATAGTCTCTTTCCCTTAAAACGAAAGAAAAAATAAATAGAAAGAGACCAAAATTTAGAAGGATATTAACTCATAGCCTACTTGCTCCTAAATATTTTTTATCAATATACTTTGAAAACAAAAATAAAACAAATATTTTTTGCCTTACAATGGATACATAAAAGTATATTTCTCAAACACTTTGCAAACTCCCTTGAGGACTGAAACAATAGAGAATGCAAAGTTTGCCTTATAATAGGCACCTTTTCAAATATTCTTCAAAGCATCACACACACACACACACAATTTTCAAAAAGTAAAAGCGAGCAAGTACTAAGAGCCCATGGATAACCATGGATACAAAGGTTGCTAACACCTTCCCTTCGTATAAATACCCCTCGAATCCAAAACTCTTTTAAAGGTCTTTTTCTATACTTTTTCTCCTTTCCAAATAAGTTGGATAAAATAAAAGACGGCGACGACTCATGCTTAATCGCAACATCTTGCTCTGCGAAGTAAAAATAAAAAGTAGAAAGTCCAATTTGTAAAACCACCGTGTTACAGAACTGGTGACTCTACTGGGGAGCGAAAATAAAAGAGGGGTTACCTTAAATTAGCTCACTTTAAATTTTTATTACTTGAATTGTATGCAACATGTCATGCAACATCAATGACATACATGCATACTCACAATGACTACATCGTACAATATCAACAACAACAACCACCTATCGCAACATCGAACAATATACTGCAAATTATTATCATCACGATTATCATACATTCATAACATATAATCACATAATTTAACCCATACCACGACAACGCAACACAACATATACTATAACATAACACATACTCATATATCATTAATAAGCATATGAAACACATCAACACAACACTACTCATAATGATAACAACATCAACGTCAACGAACATATAGATTATGTTTTGTCGAATTACACTCATTATCTCTACGATTTTGTGTATAAGCCTTCCTTCACCACTTCCAGCTACACCACATCAATTCCTAAGTATTACTAAGCAATTAAGTAATTTTACAGTAATTTTTTGGAATTTAAAAAATTAATTTTTCATGCTCCAGGGCTCGCTAAGCGAAGGTCACAGCTCGTTAAACGATGAACTCACTGACTCTGCTCGCTAAGCGAGCTCTGCGATTTCGCAAATCGCACTCTACGCTCAACACTCTAATCCTGCTACGAATTCCTCACACAAATCACCTATATCAGTCAGATAATCTCAAAATGCTTCATTTAATCACCTAATTCACAATATTATCGACCAACAACAACATCTACCAACTAAATCAACATAAATTTTCTCAAATCCACACAACATCAATCCCTAATCTTCAACCTACCCAATTCACATTATAAAACCCTTAAGATGGAAGAATTTCACCCTTACCTTAGGTTTTGTTGAGAATTTCTTCTTTTTCACGAACTCTTCTACACGATTAAGCCCCTTTCTCTTCTTCTCCTCTTCACAACTTTCACGGTCGCTTCCCGTTCTCTCTAACACGATTATGTTTTCCCTTCTTTCTTATTTCCAACATAACCCCTAAGATCCAACTTATGATCTTCCACTTTTACCCTTACTACTTTTACCAATTGACCACCTTATCCTCACCTCATATTTTATTCCATTTATTTTATTTATCACATAATAATACAATTATCCGCCACAATATATTTCTCAATCATAATTATATTCGATAATATATATTATTCTTCACAAATCACAACACAATATTCTGAATAACATATTTAAATAAAATTCGGGGCGTTACAACTCTCCCCCACATAAAAGGTTTTCGTCCTCGAAAACTTACCTCAAGCAAAAAGACTCGAATACGATTCTCGCATTCTGCTCTCCAAATCCCAAGTCATATGCCAATCGGTAGCTCCTCCCCAAACGACTCGCACAAGGACAACTTCCTTGCCTCTCAACTGCTTCACCTCCCGATAATCATTTTGTTCTGGTAATGCTTTAACCGTAAGATTATCTCTTACCTCAACTTCTTCCATCAGTATCACATGTGACGGATCCGGAACATACTTTCGAAGTTGTGACACATGAAACACATCATGTAAATTTGACAATTTCGGTGGCAACGTCCCTTTATAAGCAACAGGTCCAACTCTCTCCGAAATCTGATACGGTCCAACAAACTTAGGAGTAAGCTTCCTCGACTTCAAAGCTCGTCCAACACCGTTCATAGGAGTAACCCTCATAATACATGGTTTCCCTCTTGGAATTCAAGATCCATTCTTCTCTTGTCATGGTAACTCTTCTGCCTACTCTGTAAAGGTTTCATCTTTATCTCGAATCAACTTCACCATCTCAGTGGTCTGTTGCGCAATATCAGGTCCAAGTACAACACTCTAACCTGACTCATGCCAACACAAAGGTGTTCTACATCTTCGACCATACAAAGCTTCAAACGGTGCCATTTCGATACTGGAATGATAATTATTGTTATACGTAAACTCGATAAACGAAAAGTGACTATCCCAAGCACCTCATTGTTCAATCACATAAGCCCTCAACAGATCCTCCAAAGATTGTATCGTCCTTTCGGTTTGTCCATCATTTTGAGGATGATAAGCGGAACTCAACTTCAACTTCGAACCAATACCTCTTGCGAACTCTCCCAAAACCTCGAAGTAAACCTCAGATCTCTATCTGACACAATGTTCAAAGGTATCACGTGCAACTTCTCAATTACACCCACATATATTTCTGCCAATCTCTGCATGGAGTAAGTTATACCAATCGGAATAAAATGCGCTGACTTTGTCAACCTATCAACAATCACCCAAATGGCATCATGCCCTCTTGGAGTAGTAGATAACCTCGTAACAAAATCCATCGATATGCTATCCCATTTCCACTCGGATATATCCAACGGTTGCATCAAACCAACAGGTTTCTGATGATCCACTTTCGACTTCTGACAAGTCCAACACACATATACAAATTGAGCCACATCTCGTTTCATACCAGGCCACCAAAAGATCTTCTTCGAATCCTAATACATTTTTGTCGCTCCTGGATGAATACTCAAGCCACTCCTATGCCCTTTTTCAAGAATCATTCTCTTTAATTCAAGATCATCGAGAATATAAATATGATCTCAAAATCCAAGTACTCCCTGTTCATCAACTCGAAACTCATTATTTCCAACTCGTTCATCATTAACCATCAAGTCCACCAATTTCACATCTGACTTCTGACTCTCTCGAACACGATCAAGAAAATCATTATTAACCTTCAACATTCCCAACATCACACTATGAGGTGTCTGTTCACAAGCCAAACTCATATCTCTGAATTTCTCAATCAACTCCAACTCTCTAGTCATCATAGCCGACATGTGCAATGTCTTCCGACTCAAGGCATCAGCTACAACATTAGCCTTACCTGGATGATAATTCAAGCTAAAGTCATAATCCTTCAGAAATTCTAACCAACGTTTCTGCCTCATATTCAGTTTTTTCTTATCAAACAGGCATTTCAAACTCTTATGATCACTATAAACTTCAAACCTCGAACCATACAAGTAATGTCTCCAAAACTTTAAGACAAAAATTACAGCTGCCAACTCCAAATCGTGAGTAGGAAAATTCCTCTCATGAACTCTTAATTGACGCGACGCATACGCCACAACCTGACCATCTTGCATCAATACTCCACATAAACCCATCAAAGAAGCATAACAATAAACCACAAATGGTTCATCTGCTTTTGGCAAAATCAAAATCGGCGCCATAGTCAACTTCTTCTTTAGCTCAATAAAACTCTTTTCACACTGAGAATCCCACACAAACGTATTGTTCTTACAAGTCAATTGGGTCAACAGAAGTTTCAACTTCGAAAACCCCTCAATAAACCTCTGATAATAACCGACCAATCCTAAGAAACGTCTAATCTCTGTCACTGACTTTAGAGTCTCCCATTGTAACACTGCATTTACTTTGGACGGATCCACAATAATTCCCTTGTTCCTAAATCACATAACCCAAAAAACTCACCTTTTTTAACCAGAATTCACACTTCGATAGTTTTGCATAAAGCTTCTTCTCTTTCAACACTTGCAACAGAATTCGCAAATGTCCAACATTCTCTTCTTCTGACTTAGAATAAATTAGAATGTCATCTATAAAAACAACAACGAATTAATCGAAATACTCATGGAAAATCTGATTCATATATTCCATGAATACACTGGGTGCATTAGTAACTCCGAATGGCATCACTACATATTCATAGTGTCCATACCGAGTCCTAAAATCAGTCTTCTGAATATCCTCATCCTTCACTCTTATTTGATGATAACACGATCGCAAATCGATCTTACTGAATACGCAAGCACCACCTAACCGATCCATCAAATCATCAATCCTCGGAAGTGGATACTTATTCTTAATCTTCACCTTATTCAGTCGTCTGTAATCAATACGCAACCTCATGCTACCATCCTTTTCTTCACCAACAATACCGGTGCTCCCCAAGACGATACACTCGATCTCACAAATTTCTTTTCTAACAGTTTCTCTAACTGTTTCTTCAACTCAGATAACTCGGAAGCCGACATACGATATGGTGCCATCAAAATAGGTCTCGTTCCTGGCACAAGATCGATACTAAACTCCACCTCCCTCTCTGGCGGCACATCCATAACATCATCTGGAAACACTTCTGGAAAATCCCTCACCACTTGCAATTCACTAATTTCCATATCATTCTCCACCGACAATGATGCAAACAGTGCCAAAACTTGCGCTTCATTATCCATAAGCTTTTTCAACTCTCGAGCAGACAAATAACCATCTTCTTCTTCCTCTTCACCAGGAGTAAGAAACTGAATCGAATTATTGAAGCAATTAATATGAACATGGTTGTACTTCAACCAATCCATACCTAAAATCACATTCATACCTCTCAACGGCAGAAAAACCAAATTTACACCAAAGTCCTTACCATAGATCGATAACAGACAATTCAGACATACAAGAGAAGTAATTAACGACCCATCAGCAGGAGTCTCGATAACCATCTCTCCTTGCATCGCAGACACAAAAATTCCTAATTTCCTTACACAATCAAGAGAAATAAAACAGTGCATCGCACTCGTGTCAATCATAGAAATCAATGGAATATTATTAATATGACAAATACCTCTGATCCTCGCTGAAAGTCTGTGTCCCTTTCAAAGCGAACATCTTTCCCCTAGTTGCAACTTTCTTGGGCTTCTGACAATGCATACTGATATGACCTTGCTCCCCACAGTTGTAGCAAGTAACCAGATTTTCCTTGCACTCAGCAATCAAGTGTTCAGGCTGACCACACTTGAAACATTTCTTCACGTCACTCGTGCACTCACTGACACGATGACCCATCTCATCACACCTATAGAACTTAAGCGAAGTAGGAGCACCTCTCCCACCTGGCCTTTTTCCCTCATTATACTTCTGGTTACCCTTATCAGTTGGGGATGCATAAGGTTTCCCATGATTCCCTTGTTGCTTACCGCTAAACCCTTGAAATTCTCAGATCGAGCTTTACTGTCTTCTTCAAAGATTCTACAACAATCCACCAAATCTGGAAACCTACGGATTCTCTGATAGTTAATCACATGCTTAATCTCAGACCTCAATCCATTCTCGAATTTGACACACTTCGAGAACTCAGTAGTTGCTTCACTATAATGCGGATAAAACTTCACCAAATCGGTGAACTTCGCAGTGTACTCCGTCATAGACATGTTGCCCTGCTTCAACTCCAAAAGCTCGATCTCCTTTTTTCCCCGAACATCTCCAGGAAAATACTTCCTCAAGAATTCTCTCTTGAACACATCCTAGGTGACCGCCTCACTAGATGCATCCAATCGTTGGCGAGTGCCAACCCACCAATCATCTTCCTCGGATACCGGTCTGTGAGCACCCAATCGCACCTTGCTCCCCTCTTAACATTCCATAACTTTGAAGATCCTCTCAATCTTCTTGAGCCAATCCTGTGCTCCATCGGGATCATATTTTCCCTTGAATGTTGGCAGATCATTCTTTCTGAACTCGCCGCTTTCACGATTCCCAGCATTCAACGGATTTTACGCAGTGTGTGCCATCGCTTGCATAGCAGCAACAAGTGCAACATACTTCCTCTCAACCATTCTAAATCTATCACATAACACAACACAATCCAACAACGATTTAGAATCAACAACAACAACACAACTACAGCGCGTCAACAACACTCAATACTCAATAACAACACAACAACTCAATGACTCTACGACTCGACGACTCAACTACTTGGTCGGACTGACCGACCTGCTCTGATACCACTTTGTAACACCCAAATCACCCCACGGAAATATTAATAAAAATCAGAGTAAAATTTTCAACTTTTCATTCGAGTGTCGCAATCAACTTTAAAACACCATCAATAGCTCAATGATACGTTTTCAAAAATAATTATTAAACATGCAGCGGAAAATAATTTTAAAATCAACATTAATCAACTTTAATTACAAAAATTGTTTCTAAAAGAAATAACAAGTAAAAGCAATGTCGTCCTGACTCCCAAAGCGATGTATCAGAGTCGACACCCTAAAGACATAAAGTATATCGACTTCACTGACCACCACTCGACTTATCCTGTTCACCTGCACGTTACCAACATAAGGGTAACATTCAAATATAAGGGGTGATATACTTACATCATAAGAGTAATACAATAAGAACTAAGCAAGTATCAGAAAACAATACACCACTTCTCAACAACAGCTATTTAACAACATCCCATACGACAACAACTATCACACCCTCAACCACTTCACATACAACAACAACACACATACAACAACAATAACAATCATGCAATGAGACTCTACTTGACTCTATGCATGCGGTGCCATCCCCGATCTCTATTTCAAGATTCAGTTTCAGTCGAAACTCACGACCCCTCTTTCATGGTCCAGTATGATCCCTATTTCACGATCACACCCTCGATCCCTATTTTATGACCACGTACGATCCCTATTTCATGACTGCACCAACATCACAACAACGACTTACCCCACCTTGGTATGTTATTCAACTATGCAACATGCCATGCAACATCAATGACATACATGTATACTCATAATAACTACATCATACAACATCAACAACGGTAGCCACCTATCGCAACATCGATCAATATACTGCCAATCATTATCATCACGATTATCATACATCCATAACATATAATCACATAATTTAACTCATACCACGAGAACGCAACACAACATATACTACAACATAACACATACTCATATATCATTAATAAGCATATGAAACACATCAACACAACATTACTCATCACGATAACAACATCAACATCAACGTCAACGAACATATAGATTATGTTTAGCCGAATTACACTCAATATCCCTATGATTTTGTGTATAAGCCTTCCTTCACCACTTCCAGCTTCCCCACATCAATTCCTAAGTATTACTAAGCAATTAAATAATTTTTCAGTAAATTTTCGGAATTTAAAAAATTAATTTTTCATGCTCTAGGGCTCGCTAAGCGAGGGTCACTGCTCGCTAAGCAACGAACTCCCTGACTCTGCTCGCTAAGCGAGCTCTACGATTTCGCAAATTGCACTCCGCGCTCAACACTCTAATCCTGCTACGAATTCCTCACACAAATCACCCATATCAGTCAGATAATCTCGGAATGCTTCATTTAATCACCTAATTCACAATATTATCGACCAACAACAACATCTACCAACTAAATCAACATAATTTTTCCCAATTCCACACATCAATCCCTAATCTTCAACCTACCCAATTCCCATTATAAAACCCTTAAGATGAAAGAATATCACCCTTACCTTAGGTTTTATTGAGAATTTCTTCTTCTTCGCGAACTCTTCTTCAAGATTAAGCATTTTCCTCTTCTTCTCCTCTTCACAACTCTTACGATCGCTTTTCGTTCCCTCTAACACGATTATGTTTTCCCTTCTTCCTTATTTCCAACATAACCCCTAAGACTCAACTTATGATCTTCCACTTTTACCTTTACTACCTTTACTAATTGACCACCTTATCCTCACTTCATATTTTATTCCATTTATTTTATTTATCACATAATAATACAATTATCCACCACAATTATATTCGATAATATATATTATTCTTCACACATCACAACACAATATTCTGAATAACATATTTAAATAAAATTTGGAACGTTACAAAATATCCGTTTGGATTATTCATCGTCGTCACGGTTCTTGCCATTGAATTGCTCAAAACGTGGCTCTAGATACCAGATGTTGGAAATGCCCCAAAACCTATGGAGAATTTCAATCAATCTTGATGAACAAGATTGTTGCACAACGGAAATTAAAAGAAAAATTGAGAAGAGAAAGGGTAAGAGTTTAAGGAGGAAGAAAATCAATATTCTACAGGGACATCTCTGACTATAAACTGTGGGAAAACTTTTATTTCACTTTGCAACTGCAAATTTGTGAATACAATATTTTTAAATGATTACAAAATAAAGTTTACTCCCTATTTATAGATTTAGATTAGCTTGCTCCCCAAGCTAAAATCTCAAAACTATAAAAACTCCAAATACTATTTTGGAACTAAAACAAATTTAAATCAAATCTGACAAAGAATTACACTTTCAAAAAAAGTATATTTAAACCTATAAAAAATTAGTCGATAAAAATTAATTTAAAAAAAAAAAAATTTACATTTGTTTCTAATATATCCTATCAATCCAACTCAAATCAATTCGTTATTTTTTGATTAGGTTCAGTTTGAGTTTTATCGAAAAAATACATGAATCCAATCCAAATCAATCTATATATTTTTTTATCAATTTGAGTATCATGTTCTCTTGAAACCAAACCACACATACTCGGGAACACCGTTATGGTTCACATCGTGCTATGTATAATACAAATACAAAAGATAGAACTAATTTAAATGTAATAAAAACTACAGCGAGAGCGATCCAAGGCAATGGCCCAAGGCCTCACTTTTTTAGGCTATATAAAAGATCTCTAAATATATTATTTAATGAATAATATAAATAAAATAGAAATTATAGATATAAATTCTTAGTAGTTTAGCAGGAAAGGAAGTTGGAGTGTTTCAAACATAGTTTAGTTTTTTCATATTTTTTAAGTAATGAATTTTCTATTTCCTATAATTTTATTTTTTAAAATATTTTATTTAAATTTCGTATTGATCTTACCTGATCAGGAAGGCCTTCCAAGGATTTGAAGATTGTGCCAGAGAGTAAGGTGAGTGAGGGGGTGTACCTGCAAGGTGCTCCAATGCTTAAGTCAGAAGAGGTATAGAGTAAGGTTATTTTAGAGTAAGTTAGAATACCTGACCCTTTGCTATGAAAGGGTATTTATATTGAGCCCCCAGCGCTGGGCCAAGGCTCCAAATGGGTTGGATTTAGCTAAGCCCAAGGAGGAGCTGCCAGGGGACGCGTAAGAAGCGTGAAGACCTAGACCAAAGGTCTATCCCCTGGTCCAACTGCCCCTATCCCTACGGAGATAGTATAGGGGAGTTGGGTGAGGTGCCAGATGAGGTGGCAGACGTGGTTCTGCCCGACCTGGCTCATGTGTCCGTGATATAGGTAGGTGATATGTGGATGAAGATCAATGAGCGGGGGACGCGCTCTTTGCCCGACACGCAGTAGAGTCGTCGAGGTGACGTCCCTCCGACGTGGATGGAAGGACCTTTGCCCGACGCATTCACGTGCTCGGACGTTTGGGCCTGTACCCGACGAGCATTGGGCCATGCCGTGCATATCGTCATGGCCCAGTCCAGAACAGGAGCCCCCCAAGTCGAGTCTCTGAGTCAGAGTGATGACTTATATTGCAACTGGGGTTCCCCGTGTTGAGGGAGAGGTGCGGTCGTTCGGCATGGGAGGTTATAATAGATTTGCTCGCGAGCTCCTCTTTCCACGGTAGTGTCGGGGATGGAAAGTGACTGATGGGTGCACATCTTCCTCAAAACGGACGAGGGCTCGACGCGGGGGTATGGCGTCTTGATGAGTCGGGGAGATGGACAGATGTCCGGTGTCGTTTCAGTTTCTTTTTTGGGTAGACGCGTCTCAGACTTAATGGCGTCGCTTCGTTTTGTGTGCAAAGACGGCGTAGGCAGTAGGCAATGATGACCTAGCGCGTTGGCCCACGCGCCAGGGACTATAAAAGGAAGTTGAGTGACTTCATTTTCACTTTTTCGCTCCTACGTTCACCGGAAGTTCTGAAGATTTCTCCTGTGTCTGCTCGCCTTGCCGTCTGAAGCGCCGCCTCCGCCCGTCTCGTTGCCTGAACTACTGTCTCTGCCCGTGCGCCACCGTCTCTTTCTCAACTTCCTATATGTCAGGTACCACTTTGCTTCTGTAATCCATCATTTTCCCTTCTGTTTGTGTCAAATGTCTACAAATGTATGTTATATTCGTAGTATGTGGTTAGATTTGACTTAGGAATAGTAAAATGGACTGTAGATGGACTATAGATGGTAGAAAATAGGGTTAGGGTTAGACTGTCCCGGGCAGAAATTACATATGTCGGGCAATATTTGCATAAGCTGTATGAACTTTCTGCCCGGTCTCTTAAGAACGTGCGTATCTTCGCGTCGAACACAGTTAATGTCCGTTGCTGCTACGCCCTTTCACTTGACCTGCGGTGGAAGGGTGGATTTGATATGACGTCGAATTCACTCTTTCTGTCTGCGTTTCAGGTGCTACCGGGCGTTTACGACCGAGGAGGGAAGACTCCGGGTCCTCGACTGAAGATGCGGCCATCGCTCGTCTACCTGTTGGGGATGGGAGTGTCAGGGACGGTACTGAGCACGCCTCATCCTCCGGGCAGATTGATCTCTCCTGGGTTGCGGATGAACCTTTGGAGGAGGAGTCATATTTATGTGACGAGGCTATCCCCGCTTACGTCGTGGTCGAAGACATAAGCCGGGAAGATCCGCCGAATTGGTATTGCTGTGCCCCCAAGGAGGAGGACCGTATATGCCATCATTTCCCGGGGAAGCAGTTCACTATGTACGAGTTCGCTTTCCGGGAGGCGGGGATCAGGCTGCCCTTCAATTCCTTCCAAATGTCGATTTTTAAATGGCTTCGGCTGGCACCATCCCAACTGCATCCCAACGCCCTCGCCTTCATGCGGGCATTCGAGTTGGTCTGCCGCTTCCTCGGCATTGGGTGTACTCGAGCCCTCTTCTTCCACGTCTTCCACCTCCAGCGGTCCGGCCTCCGCGGGCGCCACAGTTGGGTTTCTTTTAAACAGCCTGTGCGCTTGTTCAAGACGTACGTGGACTCTGCCCGTCATTTCAAAGGTCGTTGGTATGTGGTGATGCCGATCACCTGTGCCGCCCTTCATTCCCTCTACTACTATCAACGAGCATCAAACGGGGAGGAGACATTGATGTCGAAGATACCGCTGAGGTGGCAGCGCGATCATTTCGACCTCTCCACCGCCCATTATAGGATCAAATATGCGATGCTCGGTGTTGATGATAGGCTCGCGTACAAGAAGCTGGTTGATTACGTGCAGAGTTTCAGTTTGGGGGTATGGGCGAATCGACAGGGCGTGCCCTATCTTGACGAGGCCGGAGCGCCAATTACTGAGACGCGTTATATTAATACAAAGGCCTTGCTCGAGTGTGGGACCGAGGAGGAGGCTCTAGCATTATTGAGTAGGCAGATTTTTCTTAATCTTTTATTTTTGTCTATGTTTTCGCTCGCTGATGTTTGTGTGTAATGTTTCGCAGGTGCCATGCCCAGTACGCGTGATCGAGTCCTGAAGCTGGCCAATTAGGCCGGTGCGGCTGACCGGGTGTCGAAGAAGAAAAAGAAAACCGTGGCTCGTGTTCAGGTGACCGCTGCTGATGCTGGGATCGGGACTTCGAACACAGCAAGCTCGACACCTTCCTCTCCTCCTCGGGTGTCTCCGATAAACATACCTGATAGTCCGTCGCCATCGGCCTCTCCTCTCCATAAACGGAAATGTCCGGCGGGGACTCTTTCGAGGTCATCCTTGGGAAGTTCGGGTGGACCGGGCAGCTATTTGTTACCTCCCTGCTATGTGGAGCGGTCGTTCTTCAAAGCCGAGGATGCGATCGCTGTGCCGGCGCCTAAGGCAAAGGCTATCCTGGACCAAGATGCTGGTGCCCGACGCAAGGAGCTGGCTAGGGACCTGGCAGCTGTCATCCGGGTGATGGAGACGGCCATGGTCTTGACTGATACCTCGGTCTCTACTGCCTCCCTGAAGGACGCTCTCGTGCAGGTTCGGTCGGAGAAGGACAAGCTGTCCAAAGACCTGTCGGACTACAAGGAAGAGCATCAGCTGTAGGAGGGGCTGAAGAAGAAATTGGAAGAGGCAGAACAAGAGCGGGACCAGCTGAAGGCAGCCAAGGTGAGCTTAGAGGAACAGGTAGTCGTGCACCAAAAGCTGATCGAGGACAATGCTGGCCTGCGGGCTCAGCTTGAATCTCTTGAGGAAAAGGTCCGTCCTTTGGCTGATGAGACCGAGGAGGAGCTTGCCCTTGGTTCTCGCGGCGAGCTGTTGGGGCACATACGCTCTCTCAACCAGGACCTTGTGGCCGTTTTCAAGGAGGGTTTCGACAATGCCGTCGAACAACTGAGGCTTCTGAATCCTGAGTTGGTGACGGAGGGGTCGGCCCATAATTATTGCGTCAGGGAGGGAGAGATTGTATGCCCGTTTGAAGCTGAGGAGGAGCTGGGGGATGACGAGGAGGAGGTGGAGGATGTTGAGGAAGTGCTCCGGGCGGAGACTTGATTATTTTTCTTTTGATTTGCTGTTTTTGTTATGGCCTGCGTGCCTTGTTGTGTGGCCTGCGTGCCCGTCATGTATTTTGGCCTTCGGACATATGTAATATGGCCTTCGGGCGTACTTGGCCTCGGCCGTTGTTATGTTATTATTTTTAAATATATGAATGTTTTATGTTGTCATTCATTGTGTTCGTGTATGCGTTATATTTGCTTTTTTATGAGTTTATACTCTGCTCGACCTTGTTAGTCTCCTCGGTTTAGGGAACCGACGAAGTGTCGGACTTTGTGCCTGTTGGGATCGAAGCCCGGGTTCGTTGTTCGGACTCTGGCCTCGAGGTTTGGGCTTTCCCATCGCGAGCTGGGTGCCCTGCCTGCCGTGGTACTTCGACGTTAAGTCTCGATTGAGATCCCAATCGTCGGGGAGGGTTGTGTTCGCTGTGTGGCCCGGTTCGTCCCCGGGTCTTGCGGTTCCTCTTTGGGGTTTTGGAGACGAAGAACGTGGTCGTACCCCCCACGTCTCCCCGTGATACATTTAGCTGTAATATTGTCTAAGTTTTTCTGCGTTCCATGGTCGAGCGAGTTCTTCCCCTTGTAGGTTTTCTAGGTAATAGGCCCCGTTGCTCGTCTTGTCGCGGACGCGGTAGGGGCCTTCCCAGTTGGCGGCCAGTTTACCCTCTTTTGGGTTTTTCTGGTTTCTTCTGAGGACCAGGGTGCCGACCTGGAACTCTCTTCTTATGACCTTCGCGTCGTGGCGTAGTGCTATTTTTTGTTTGAGGGACATTTCCCTTAAGGATGCTTCGGAACGGATCTCTTCGACTAGGTCGAGCTCGGCTCTAAGGGTCTCGTCGTTCATTTCCTCGTCTAGGGGCTCTTCTGTCCTCCTCGTTGGTTCCCGTATTTCCACCGGGATGACTGCTTCGATGCCGTAAGTCATTCGGAATGGGGTCTCCCCGGTGGTGGAGTGTGGTGTCGTGCGGTAAGCCCATAGGACGCTATGTAGTTCCTCGACCCATGCCCTTTTCGCCTCGCCGAGTCTTCGTTTAAGGCCACGTAAGATTACCCTGTTGGCCGCCTCCGCTTGCCCGTTCGTCTGTGGATGTTCGGCAGACGTGAAATGTTGTTTAGTACCTAGGCTGGCGACGAAGTCCTGGAATCCTCCGTCCGTGAATTGTGTCCCATTGTCCGTGACGAGGGCCTGGGGTACACCGAACCGAGCGAGGATGTTGCATTTAAAGAACCGGAGAATGTTCTGTGCGGTTATTTTAGCTAATGCTTCTGCTTCAATCCATTTTGTAAAATAATCCACCCCGACGATGAGGTATTTATTCTGGTACGATCCGGTGACGAAAGGTCCGAGGATGTCCATGCCCCACCATGCGAAGGGCCATGGGGAAGACAGTGATTTTAGGTCATTCGGGGGTGCGAGGTGCATGTCAGCGTGTCGTTGGCATTTGTCGCATTTTTTTACGTGCTCCTTTGAGTCGTTTTGCATGGTCGGCCAGTAGTAGCCTGCTCGAAGGGCTTTTCGTGCGAGCGATCGCCCGCCGAGGTGTTGAGCGTTAATTCCCCGGTGTATTTCTCCAAGTATGTCGGGAACTTTCTCTTCCTCGACACACTTAAGTAACGGGATGGAGAACCCTCTACGGTAGAGTTTACCTTCGAGGAGTACGTACGAGCATGCCCGTCGTTTGGTAGTGGCCGCCTCCTTTGGGTCAACTGGGAGTTCGTCTCTTGTTAGGTAATTGTAGATGGGCGTCATCCAACAGTGAGCATCCCCAATCGCGTTGACCTCGAATGGAGGAGGTAGTTTGTCGATGCTAGGTCGAGGAAGGATTTCTTGAATTACGGATTTGTTTCCGCCCTTTTTCCTCGTGCTGGCTAGTTTTGAGAGGATATCTGCCCGTGTGTTGTGCTCGCGAGGTACGTGTTGAACTTCCCACTTCTCGAATTTCTCAAGTTTTTCTTTGACAAGGGACAAGTATTCGACGAGGTTGTCGTTCTTGGTTTGGTATTCTCCTCGTACTTGTGATGCCACGAGTTGGGAGTATGTGGATATTTTCACTTCTTTTGCTCCTAGGTCCTCGGCTAATCTCAGACCGACGATAAAAGCCTCATATTCGGCCTGGTTGTTCGACGTCGGGAAAGCTAGTGCTAATGAGACCTCAATCAGGATCCCATCCTCCTTTTCGAGGATGATCCCGGCTCCGCTGCCTGATGTGCTGGAGGCGCCGTCGACGAAGATCGTCCACTTGTGGGCGCCGTCCGCTGGTGTTGGGCAGTGGGTCATTTCCGCGACGAAGTCGGCCAGTGCTTGGGCTTTCAAGGCCTTTCTATTTCCGTATTGTATGTCGAATTCGGAGAGTTCCAGTGACCATTTGAGCATTCTGCCGGCCATATCTGGTCGCCCGAGTAGCTGTTTGATCGGCTGGTCGGTCCTTACTTTTATCGTATGTGCGAGGAAGTAATAACGTAGCCTCCTCGCCGCATTTATGAGGGCCAGGGCGACCTTTTCGATTTGCTGATATCGGAGCTCAGGACCTTGGAGTGTTTTGCTCGTAAAATAGATGGGTTTTTGTCCCTCGTCGGTCTCCCTTATTAGAACGGCGCTGACGGCCTCGGTCGCCACGGATAGATATAGGTATAGAGTTTCCTTTTCCAATGGTCGTGATAAGACCGGGGGTTCGGAGAGAACCTTTTTCAAATGGAGTAATGCTTGCTCGCACTCGTCGGTCCAGTCGAAGCTGGCCTCTTTGCGAAGGAGTCTGAAGAATGGCAGTGCATGTTGGGCGGACTTGGCGATGAAACGGGAGAGTGAGGCGAGCACTCCGTTGAGGGATTGGATTGATTTCTTGGTCCTCGGGGTCGGAAATTCTGAGAATGCCCGGCATTTGTCGGGGTTGGCTTCGATCCCTCTTTCGGTGAGGTAGAACCCCAGGAATTTTCCTGCCCGTACCCCGAACGTGCATTTTTCAGGATTGAACCTCATTTTGCACTGCCTCGCCTGCTCGAAAACTTTGGTTAGGTGTCGAGCATGAGTAACCTCCTCGTGTGACTTGACGATCATGTCGTCCATGTACACTTCGAGCATGTCCCCTATTTGTTCCTTGAAGACTTTGTTCATCATGCGTTGGTACGTGGCACCGACGTTCTTGAGCCCGAACGGCATTACGTTGTAATAGTAATTGCCCGTTGGGGTCATGAATGATGTGTGTCTCTTGTCTGTGGGCGACATAGGGATTTGGTTGTATCCACTATATGCGTCCATGAAGGACAAGAGTTTAAAACCTGCAGAATTGTCTACGAGCATATCTATATTAGGGAGGGGGAAAGCATCTTTCGGGCAAGCCCTATTAAGATCAGTATAATCAACACACATACGCCATTTTCCATTATTTTTCTTAACGAGGACTACATTAGAGAGCCAGGTTGTGTACTGGGCTTCAGAAATAAAATTTGCCTCTAAGATGTCTTTTACAGCTCGTTCGGCAGCCTCTGCCTTCTCGGGGGACTGTTTGCGCCTACGCTGTGCTATGGGCTTGACTGCCCGATCTAAAGCTAGCTGGTGACACGCGATCTCAGGATCCAGCCCGGGCATTTCTGCGGCATTCCAGGCGAAGAGGTCAGAGTTCTCTTTGAGGCATGCCACGAGCTTCTCCCTTGTTCCCTCGGGCAGTCCCTTGCCTATCTTCACTGTCCTTTCTGGATCGTCCCCGAGAGGAATGAGTTCGAACTCTCCGTCGGGGATTGGTCGGACCGGGTGTTCGAGAGATCGTTCCTCGGTGGGCTTCCCTTCTTCGGTTTCGTCTAGCCCAATGCGACAGTCGAGGTCGATGGTGTTAACTCCCCGGGGAGGATCCTCGGTCCTGAGTTTTTTGTTGTTGCAGCTACTCTTTGTGTTGACCATGGCCTGTCCTTTTACCGCAGCGTCGTAGCACCGTCGGGCAGCTTCGATGTCACCGTGGATGGTGACCACGCGACCCAATTTGGTGTAGTATTTCATCTTCAGGTGGACGGTGGATGGGACCGCGGTGAGTTCGGCCAATGTCGGGCGTCCAAAGATGCAATTGTAAAGGGATGGACAGTCCACGACCAGGAATTGGATCTTAATTTCCCTGGCCGTTTCCTGCTCCCCGAAGGTGACGAGGAGCTCGACATATCCCCACGGCTTTGTTGTTGCTCCGTTGAATCCCTGGAGGTCGGATCCGACGTAGGGGGCCAGGTTGGTCTTGTCTAATTTCAGAGTCTTGAAGAGGTGGACATACATGATATCCACCGAGTTGCCCTGATCGACCAGGATGCGTCTGACGTCGAACTGGGCCATCTTTGCCCTGATCAACAGTGGGATGCCCGAATTCGGGGATCCGCACAGAAGTTCCTCCAGGAAGAAGAATATTGGGTTGGATTTACCCCGATATTTTGTCAGCGTCGCCTTTTGCTCGGGGGCAGTCAGTAGGAGCTCGTCGAACTTGCGTTTGACCGAGAGGGCAGCGGCTTCACCGTTAATTCCTCCACCTGATATAACCAGTGCGGTTGGGAAATCTTCCCAGGGGCTGAGTGCAGTGATTCTACCTTCGGGTAATGGCTCGGGGAGGAAGAAATCTTCCGGGCGTGACACGCAGAGGGCCACTTGGTAAGGAGAGTTGTCGGGGGGTGTTTCTTCCCGGGGTCTCTTCTTCTCTGCCTCGTCATGTCTGGGGGTTTCGTTCTTCCTCGTATACTGTTTTAGGTGCCCTTCTTGGATTAAAATCTCTATTGCATCCTTCAGATGGACGCAGTCTTCGGTCACGTGCCCGTGGCTCCTGTGGAACCGGCAGTACTTGGATTTGTCGATGTGAGGCTTTGGCGCAGATGGTTTTGGGAACCTTACTCTGCCTTGTTTAAATTCAGAGTTGATGCATTCCGCGAGGATGCGCTCTCGAGGAGCTGTCAGTAAGGTGTACTCGCTGTATCGGCCCGCGGGGCCTCTTCCTTCTCGAGGTTCGCGAGGTCTTTCTTCCCTTCGCTTGTCCCCGTTGCGACGAGGGATGTTTGGATCCTCGCGTTTGGAATGCTCGGTATCCCCAGCATTACGGCCGCTGCGGGCGTTGTGTGCTACCTGTTTTTCCTCATATCTGATGTAGGCCTGGGCCTTGTGCAGAAGCTCGTTCAAGGTGCGGGGAGGCTCGATCCCGACGGCTCTGTTAAGTTCACTGCCGGGCAAGAGTCCTCTTTCGAGGAGATACTTCTTCATGTGTTCGGTGATATCCACCTCGACAGCTTCTTGGTTGAATCGCTCGATGTACGAGCGCAGTGTTTCATTCTTCTTTTGTACTATGGCTTCAAGGGTCGCCTCAGTCTTGGGATGACGACGGGAAGCCGTGAAGTGCCTGGTGAACATGGACCTCATGACTCTTCAAGACGTGATGGATTCGGGAGCCAAGCTTTTGTACCAAGCCATGGCCCCTTTCCTGAGGGTTGTTGAAAACAGTCGGCATTTGAGATGATCGGTGATATCATTGTGGTAGTCGAGCATTGCGTTGACGTTGTCGACGTGGTCGTCGGGATCTGTAGTCCCGTCGTACACGGCTAGATTGGGTGGTTTCTCCATGCCTTTGGGGAGCGGGGCTTCCATTATTGCCCGAGACAGGGGGCAGTGCAAGTCTTCCTCGTCGCTCCTTAATGGAGATAATTCGTTGTTGTCGGGGCTGCGCCCGCGCCTTGGTGATGTTCCTGCTCGATCATTGTCACGACGGGCGCGTGCCCTGCTGACGTGAGGTTCGGGAGAGCGACGCCCTCGCTTTTTTGCTGGCTCTGGACGTTGTTGTGTCCTCCTCTCCTGCTGGGGTCGGACCTCCTGTCGCTCGGCTTCGAGGGCCATGATTCTCTCGTGTTGCTGGTAGAGCATAGAACCGGCCTGGTTGAGGGCATTCACCATGGCAATCATGGTGGCGTCTCCTTCAACGGGGACGAGGATGGGATGAAATGTCTCTGCCCCTTGGTTTTGGGTGTGAGAGACATCCCCGTTGTTTTGAGGCTCTGGAGACGGGGTAGATGGACGACCGTCTCGAGCGTCTGCTTCATGGGGCTGCGGGCCATCGTCCATAGTGTAGTCGACGAGGGGACGGCTGCGCTCGCTAGGTTGCTCTTCGGCCATGTTGGAAGGACAGGAATGAATGAGCTTTGATCCTCTGTTGATGAAGACGGGGATAGCTAGTTTCCCACAGACGGTGCCACTGATCTTACCTGATCAGGAAGGCCTTACAAGGATTTGAAGACTGGACCAAAGAGTAAGGTGAGTGAGGGGGTGTACCTGCAAGGTGCTCCAATGCTTAAGTCAGAAGAGGTACAAAGTAAGGTTATTTTAGAGTAAGTTAGAATACCTGACTCTTTGCTATGAAAGGGTATTTATATTGAGCCCCCAGCGCTGGGCCAATGCTCCAAATGGGCTGGATTTAGCTAAGCCCAAGGAGGAGCTGCCAGGGGACGCGTAAGAAGCGTGAAGACCTAGACCAAAGGTCTATCCCCTGGTCCAACTGCCTTTATCCCTACGGAGATAGTATAGGGGAGTTGGGTGACGTGCCAGATGAGGTGGCAGACGTGGTTCTGCCCGACCTGGCTCATGTGTCCGTGATATAGGTAGGTGATATGTGGATGAAGATCAATGAGCGGGGGACGCGCTCTTTGCCCGACACGCAGTAGAGTCGTCGAGGTGACGTCTCTCCGACGTGGATGGAAGGACCTTTGCCCGACGCATTCACGTGCTCGGACGTTTAGGCCTGTACCCGACGAGCATTGGGCCATGCCGTGCATATCGTCATGGCCCAGTCCATAACAGTATTATACCTCGAATCATATTGAACTGACCTGACTAGAGAAATACTTAAGATTCAACGAGTTATGCATAACAATAATGATATGATTTTACAAAATAGAATGCTCTTCTATATATAGGTTGGACTATAATCTATGTATTCTTTACTAGAAAACCTCAGGATACAAGCGATATTTTACATACATGAAAAAGTATTTAAGAATCATTAACATCACGCGTTTCAAACTCTTTCATTAATAATAACGATAGCTTTTTCTTCACGTTGAGCATCTTCTTCTAATAATAGTAAACTCTATTAAGGGTAAGGTCAGTGTCACCAGATTCTCATGGGCATTGGGGCAAATAATGAAAATTTATAATTTAGTCAAATAAGACTGCGTCAAGTTTTGCTACTTCGCCGAAAGATCGGGGACGGTTGCTTATAAAAGTCACATTTGACTAATCTCGCGTTAATTAAGTCATGGTTTTAATTAACTACTGTAACTACATGTTTTCTGTGTCTTAATTAATTCGTTATCATCACGTCCAAGACATTTCATTAATGAGATTTTTCTGTGCATTTATTTCCACTGATTAAGTCATACTATTAATGATAATTGTTGAGTGATTAATTATTGACCATAAAAGAACCAGCAGCAGCACCACTCCAATAAAAACATAAATTATTTTAAAACGACAAGAGCCTCACTTAAACCATGCGACCTACCCTTTCGGATTTATTTATTGGTTTTGTTTCTTGTATAGAGAGAATGGTCCCATACCAAAGTCCCAACTAAATTTCAACTTGATCAAAACAACTTTCGTTTTCAAAATTCCTTCCTTGATAATCTGCCCACACTTTCTGCTTTTACAACCAGAACTTCATTTCTCCACCACTTTAAAGGTGGACTTAAGCTATAAGTTAATGCAGCAAGGGATTCTAATGACTATTTTTTTCTTATTACTACTACTAAAAACTAGTCTAATTCTGTAGGGTGGTGAAAAAACCAGCAATACAAATTCCATGTCCTCCAGCAGGAGACTTTTCTGATTACAAAAAGAGGAATCATTCAAAATCTTTTCCTTTTCACTCGAGAAATATCGTCAAAACCATCATCACTCCAAACTTGTCCACCATGCCTGAAATTTTCTTCTTGTTCATCCATGTTTCTTGTTCTTCTAGGTGGTCCATTTCCAGTCCTACCTTTCATTCGTCTATCAAAGTCCCTTTCCCTTATGTTGTTACCTCTCTCGTGAAAATCTGACTCGTCTGAACAGAATCTATAATGTTGTCTAGGTCCATCTTCAGCATTAAGGTGAAAGTTCTCACTAACATTATTATTAGCATTGTTATAGGGAGGCCTGAAAGTTCTAACAGGTCCCCGTCTCTCACCAAATCTTCTCCTCTCCTCACCATTTCCTTCACTATTATTATGCTCTAGCATCCTGCCAGAATGCATAGGCCCACCACCACCAAAGTATTCATCATCGTTATCTGCTCTGTCCCGGTGATCTACAACATCAAATCTTCGGTTGTTCCTCATTAAAATCCTACCTGATGGACTCCTATTAGAAATGACGGGCCTCGGATGACCATGGTCTCTTGCAGAATCAATGTCCCTCATATCATTAGAGGGTCGTGATATAAATTGAGGCGAGCCATGTCTCCTAACCACTCTCTCCCCTGTGAAAACAGGTCGATCGGGGGATCTCATTCTGTCAACTCTGTATAATGGTGATCTTCTATGAGTCATTTCAGGATGACCACCGAAACTATCTGGGGATCTTCTTCTAGGAGATCTCCTTCTTGGAGATGACCATTGACCGGGTGAGCGACTCCTTGATCTGACAGGCGACTTCGAACGCATTCGAGAAAGACCACCCCTTCTCTGCATTGAAGAAAAATTCCTGCCCCTTCCCCTTGAAAACCGACCATCCAATCCTTCAAATTGTTGTGGGCGTGTATACACTGAATCTAGAGTATCGGCAAAACCCCTCATAAATTTCTCACTATGCCTCATACCACCTAACTCTGAACTATCTCCCCCAATACATCTACTATTCGGGCTAACCCCCCTTGGATTTCTATGCCCCATTTGGATGCCATCTCTTCCGCCTGCCGGTGACCTTCTTCTTGGTGCTATGTAAGAGCCATCATTCAAAGGCTTTCTACCTAAACGTCCATTGACAACATATGACTCATCTGGTCCAACGTTATTGTACTCCAGATCGGTATCATCAATAGCAGATGCATATTTTGACCTTGTGCCACGGAACTGTTGGCTCGGACCATTGTAAAATTCACCAGAATATTCACGCTCAGATTCCCAGTCACCACGAATTCGATTATTAACTCTTCCTCTACCACGTCCAAAATTCAATCTAGAGTTCCTGTCTTGATATCTTTCTCTTGAAAATCTATGGGGAGCATCAACATAAACATCATCTCTGAAAATCAAAGCAAGAGAAAACACATGAGTAACTGAATACAACTTAGTTAATATAAGAGGGAAAATATAGTAACTGAATACAACTTAGTTAATATATGAGGGAAAATATAGCATATATAGTTGGACTAAAAAGCTAACCTTCCTCTGTATAACTTGTCCCCATCAAGTGTGTCAGACAATACATCTCTTCCAGCTCGAGTCGGAAGAGATCTGCCCGAAATAGGCCTGGTTTTACCAGGGGATGAGGAACTAGCAGCTCGTGACAGATCTATTATTCTTCCTTGATTACCACTGTTACAAACATCTTTAGTTATTTCTTCAGTATTTGCATATCCCTCCATCTTAGGAAAATCAAAGTCAGTTTGTCTAACTGTGTCGGTTGTTTTCACAACCTCATCAGCACATTGGACATCTATCACACGGCTTCCATCAATGGCGTGATTGGAAGGCTGTACAGTCTCCTGATTTTCAGAGACAATTGTTCTTTCTGAAAGATCTAATGGTTTCTTTTCCAAAACATTAACTGGTCTCTTATCAGCAGCAATATCAGATTTTTCTCCATCCAATGACACTTGCACACACACATTTTTATCAATGATTTTACCAAGCTTCTCATGCATAGGAATGTTCACACCATCTTTACTAATTATTTCATTGTGGATCACATCTGTATTGTCATTTTGCACCACACGAGATGAAGTGGGATAATCATTACTCACGACTCCTTTCTCCACTGGTTTATTATCATAATCACCTAAGTCAGGATGTTCTACCTCTCTTACCTCACATATGATGTCCTCCACTTTGGAAGGCTCCAGTGGTTCTCGAACCTCACCATCCTCGTAATCATCATCTTCAACGTATCGCCCAATGTCTACAGCAACAGTTACAGCATGGTTGTCATCTGACTCTAAATCAGAACCATAAGAATCATCCTCCAACATATCACCAGACAAGGTTATCTTTTCTTCATCACTAACACAGCCTTCACCACTGTCTCGTGGATCAGAAGGCTCATTCATGAGTTTCAATCTGCAACCATCATGATCATCGGCAACTTCTTTCTTGGTTACAATAGAAGAATATTTCAAGCCCTGATTACTCAATTCTGTAGCAGTACCAACCATAGGAAAAGCAACTGTTACCAGAGGAACGTGGTCAGGATTTGAGGAAACTCCCTCACATACTTTCTCAACATTAACTCCTGCGCGACTACAATTTTCCGGTTGACCTATTATATTACTGGTGGTTAATACTGGTGTACAGACAGCTTTCACAGCAGGATGAGTTCCCATTGCAGAAACTTGTGTAGAATTCAACACAACTGGCCCTGTCATGGAAGCAGAAGAACTTAACGAAATTTGTGGCAACACTTTACTCAATTGACCTGTAGCAGTACTCTCTGTTGTTTTGGATCTTTCCTTGTCACCCTCGTTACTTGGTTCAGATTTTATGACTGTAGAATCAACCAACTTTGAATTGCTAACAGTTGAATTAGATGGCTTGATAATTGAATGTTGAATAAATTCTTGTTTGACAGCAGCACTAGGACCAGCATTAACTTCTTTCAAATTCTTTTTTAAGTTATCATCGACTGGCTCTGGCTTTACCAACCTAAAACTAGCAGTATTTGCATCACCAGCGGTACCTGTCAGACTTGGCAAACTAGCAATGGGAGTAGCACTGCCTGAATTTAGTTTAACAGATATTCTAGAGGGCTCCTCAACATGCTTCTGAACATAAGATGAAAGACGAAGATCAGGTGAATCCACGAATTTTGACTGCAGACCCGGTGAAGCAATGAAAGCTTTGTTCCGACTCTCTATATGTGCTTGCATTACAGATATAACACTTGTTTGTTGTGTCATCTTAGTGGGGCTCGTTAACTGTTTCTCATCAAGTGCATTGTGAGTAATATTCAGCCCATCAATAGAAGTTTTAACAGAACTGGCATCACTCCCTTCATCCCATGCATCCATTGTAGTATTCAAATCCCAGTTAGCCCTGCTATTAACACGAGTAGCGTCACTATCACTTTTAGCATCAGTATTTGAACTATGAGTACTGCATTCCTCCTTGCTTAAAGATAATTCTAGTGAGACAGGTTCTCCTTTATCAAGATTTGGATTTACCTTGTTTATTTCCGGACTTGTAACAGATGCAAACAAGTGCTCCTTAACGCTTAAAGATAAGCTAGTACTTCCAGAAACTACAGGACTCTCTTGTTTAAGTGTGTCTTGGACAATTTGTTTGCTCACATCTACTCCAGTGCTAAGTCCAGGACCTTCTTTTGCAGCCAATGAGAGTTCTGTATTTGGCTTAATTGTTTGGGATTCCAAATTTGAATCGTTACCTTCATTCTTCTCTTTGCTATTCACAACAGCCAATGATGTTTTCTCCTGTTTGGGCACAAGCAAAGATTTTTTTTGCCCCATGTCAGCATTGGTAACATCAGAACTTGATTTCTTTTCTTCAAATACAGGTTTTCCAATGGTAACATCAGAACTTGATTTCTTATCTTCAAATACATGGTTTCCAATGGTGTCGGACAACCCAGCAGAACCGGTGGAAAGGGTTGAACCCAGTGACGTGCTTGACTGTTCCTTTCGCAAGGCATGACTTTTTTCCTGACGTGAAGCCTCTTCAAAAGAAGGTGAAGAAGCTTTAAGTGTAGAAGGAAACCTCCTTTTCTTGATAGGTGCACCTGCAATACTGACATTTGATAGAGTCGATCCTTGAGTAGTGCTTGAATTTTCTTTTCGTTGTAACTCAGTTTCTTCAGCAATTGAACATGATTCTACAGAAGGAGTCGGAGGAGGAGAAGAAGACCTAAACAGAGGTGGGTACCTCCTTTTCTTGATTGGCACACCTGCAACTAAATCACTAAATTGACCAGCAAAGGACTTTACCCCACTCTGTCAATATAATATCAAGTAATCAATATCCAAAAAAGAACAAATTGGCATGGTTCTCTAATCGTAGTTAGCTGTAAATCAGAAAGGAAATAAACACCTCTTCATGTCCTGAAATCGGCATGGTCCCACCAAAGTTCTCGCAATAATCAACTCAAAACCTTTCTTTCAAACTTCAGTTATTAAAATCCAATAGCAACAACAAATCTTCAACAAAAATATTGAAGTTGGTAAAAAATTCCTGCACGGAATAAACTATTTGTGAACATTACTTCCAAAAAATACTTCCACTATCCAAGTAAAGTAGATCCTAGCCTTATTCTCACTTCAAACACAGTATCAACAAACCTGCCAAATAAAATCATCGAAAACCAAAACAAATTAAATGAAGTAAAATATTAATTACATATTAGATCCAAAACTAACTAACAACCACGTAGTCAAACAATTAACAAAATCGATGAATACTGAAAACACTCAGAGTAAATATGAAGAAGAAACTAGCTAGTAACTACCGATAGTTGATTTTTCCAATTTTCTGAACAAAATCAAACTCCAAACTTCACCAACCATATATATAAATCTAACGTTGAAACAAGATCCATTCAATGAGATAATAAATGTTATATCAAAAGAAAACTAGAACAAATAAATAACGATGAAAAAGTTCACAGAATCAAGTAGCGTAGAGCGAAAAAAACTATGAATGAAGAAACAGATCTAAAACTATAAACATATAGAGAAAAAGAAACAAGAAAAACGGAAAGTAATACATAGGGCAAGGAATCATCGTTAGAATAAATATACCGTAAATTGCAGGCCGAGGAAGAATCAAACAGAGTAATCAAAAACAAAAACAAAAACCATAGCTGAATTTTCAGATCTCGACGATGAAAAAGAAGAAGATAAGAACGAAGAAGAGGGAGAAAAATACCTGATAAGAAAAACAAGGTTGTGGTGTGGAAAAAGGGTTTTGCAAGTTCGACGAAATAGCGAGAAAGAGAGAGATTATAATTTATAAACGAACAAACGAATCTGTTTCTCTCTCTAAAACACACACTGTGTTTCTCTCTCTAGAAATTAGGGTTAGCAATTTTACGCCGAATTTATTGAATTATTTGACTTTGTGAAAGTGTGGGCTTATTCTTGTCTATCGACGTGACGCGTCAACTAATGAGAAGCCATGTGTTTTTCTTTTGACGTGGGGGGTTTTGGTTCGTTGATTTCTTATCTTTTGATGTGGACCGTTGGATGAAAAGTAAAGACTTTTTGATTTGGATCTATTATCGCTGGACCCTCGTGTCGCGTTCCTTATACCTAATCTTCTTACGTTACGTTCCACCAAAAATATGATTAGTTCAATGTTTTACGGACCAAAAATAAAATTAAAATAACAATAATATATTAGAATAATTTTGACATACGTGTAAAAAAAAAGCGAGAATAATTATAAGTTTAAAATCAGAGTTTGCAGTGGTTATTATAAAAATATATATTATTTTTATATCATATTAAATTATAATTCTATAATTTCTCTATTAATTTTTTCATCTAAATGTTTTAAGGTTAAAATTGATAATTTAACCTATAACTTCTCCATTAATTTTTCCCTCCAAATGTTTTAAGGTTAAATTTGGTAATTTAACTTCTCAAATTATAAATAATCCACTTTCTTTTCTTTCGAAATCTATATATTTATTCTTCTTTGTCACTTTATATATAGAACATGAAATCACTTTTAAATTAATCTTCTCCTCACTTATAAATAAAAAAGAAATAGAATAACCACATTCACTAACCCATTAAGTAAGATTAATGAGTTAATTCATATTTATAGAAACTTTTAATATTTTTAAATTGTTTAGTGTATTAATTTTTAACTATTGATTTTAAAATTCTATTAATTTCAATGTTGTTTATTAATTTTAAATTATTATATTTTATTTATTTTTTATCTTTCTTTATTTCTATTTCTTAATTATGTTTTAGTTTTATTTAATTATTATACGTTTTCTCTTTTCTTTTGTTTATTATAGTTTATCCAATTCTATTTATATTTAATTTTAGATTCTATAATTTACTTATATAAGTTAATTAGTATAAAATAAAGAGCATATGAATTTTTGTTTATAAATACATTGCATTTTTTACAAATACATTGCATTTTTTTAATTATATTAAAGGTAAATATATTTTGTTTTTTTCTTAAATTTAAATTATTCAATTATTTATATTTTATAATAAAACATAATCAATATAAAATAATTAAATATATTTTTCTAAATATATGCTTAATATAAATTTACTATAATAAATTATAATCCTATAACTTCTCCATTAATTTTTCCCTCCAAATATTTTAAGGTTAAAATTGATAATTTAACTTCTCATCCGCGGAAATTTATAAATAATCCTCTTTCTTTTGAAATCTATACATTTATTCTTCTTTTTCACTATATATAGAACATGAAATCACCTCTAAATTACTCTCCTCCTTTCATAATAAATTATAATCCTATAACTTCTCTATTAATGTTTCCCCCTAAATGTTTTAAGGTTAGAATTGGTAATTTAACATATAATTTCTCCATTAATTTTTCCCTCCAAATATTTTAAGGTTAAAATTAATAATCTAACTTCTCATCAGCGGGAAGTTATAAATAATCCACTTTCTTTTGAAATCTATATATTTATTCATCTTTGTCACTCTATATATATAACATGAAATCACATCTAAATTACTCTCTTCCTCACAATTCAATTATCGAAATTAATTCTATATTATCCTCTTTACCATACAATTTTCTATTATTTAATTTCTCTCATTTCTCTATTTTCTTTGTTTTGTGGTAAAATTGCACATAGAATTCAGATATAATTCACTATATATCATTCAATTGTTAATACATTTTTTATATTATTTAATTTTTATCAAAATTAAAATGCCAGTTGTAATTACACCTAGAAATATAATTAATAAATAGAATTAAGGTAATGTTCACTTATTGTCAATAAATTTTTGGCATTTAATATTTTAAGAAATATGAGACGACTCACGGTTGAATATATTTATATCAAATAATAGGTTATAAAATTTAGGGATTTTATATTTATTATGTTCACAAATATTTATTAATATCATATTTATGTTTTTTTATTGTTTGATTTAAATATAACAATCTATAAATAAAAAAGAAATAGAATAACCACATTCACTAACCCATTAAGTAAGATTAATGAGTTAATTCATATTTATAGAAACTTTTAATATTTTTAAATTGTTTAGTGTATTAATTTTTAACTATTGATTTTGAAGCTCTATTAATTTCAATGTTGTTTATTAATTTTAAGTTATTATATTATTTATTTTTTATCTTTCTTTATTTATATTTCTTTACTATGTTTTAATTTTATTTAATTATTATACTTTTTTCTTTTCTTTTTGTTTATTATAGTTTATCCAATTCTATTTATATTTAATTTTAGATTCTATAATTTACTTATATAAGTTAATTTGTATAAAATAGAGTAGCATATGAATTTTTGTTTATAAACACATTGCATTTTTTACAAATACATTGCATTTTTTAATTATATTAAAGGTAAATATATTTTATTTTTTTCTTAAATTTAAATTATTCAATTATTTATATTTTATAATAAAACATAATCAATATGAAATAATTAAATATATTTTTCTAAATATATGCTTAATATAAATTTACTAAAATTTACTGTAATTGGTAATTTAACTTCTACATTTTTCACAGATCAAATAATAGTAATTAATTAATTAAATAATTATTTTATATATAAAAGTTGTTATCTAATTGAATAATTGAAAATGGAATATTATTTTTAATGGATTATTATTTTTATTGGAGTATTTTTTATCTAATTAAGTAATTTCAATCAATTGAAAATATAGAAGTGAGTTATTTTTTTATTCTTTATTAATTAAATAATTAAATGATTAAATAATTAAAAATGGAAGAGAACGTTGGGTAACCAAATCTCAATAGATATGTACTCCAAATCATAATATGTAATCCTCTCTATTATATATTGTTGTTTCTTTTTTTTTTCTCTTCCTATTTGTATATTTTCATAAATGGTAAAATTGCACATAGAATTCAAATATAACTCACTATATATTATTCAATTGTTAATAAAAAAATTATATTATTTAGTTTTTACAAAATTAAAATGTCAAATTACACCTAGAAATAGAAATAAGTTAATGTTCACTTATTGTCAATAATTATTAAATAATTATTTTATATATAAAAGTTATTATCTAATTGAATAATTGAAAATGGATTATTATTTTTAATAGACTATTATTTTTATTGGATTATTTTTTATCTAATTAAGTAATTTCAACCAATTGAAAATATAGAAGTGAGATATTTTATTATTATTTATTAGTTAAATAATTGAATGATTAAATAATTAAAAATAGATGAGAACGTGGGGTAACCAAATCACAATAAATATTTACTCCAAATCATAATATGTAATCTTCTCTATTATATATTGTTGTTTTTTTCTCTTGCTATTTGCATATTTTCATAGATGGTAAAATTGCGCATAGAATTCAGATATAATTCACTATATATTATTCAATTGTTAATAAATTTTTTATATTATTTAGTTTTTACAAAATTAAAATGTCAGTTGTAATTACACCTAGAAATAGAATTAAGGTAATGTTCACTTATTGTCGATAAATTTTAGGCATTTAATATTTTAAGAAATATGAGACTACTCATGGTTAAATATATTTATATCAAATAATAGGTTATAAAATTTAGGGATTTGATATTTATTATATTCACAAATATTTATTAATATCATATTTACGTTTTTATTGTTTGATTTAAATATAACAATATATAAATAATAAGAAATGGAATAACCACATCCACTAATCCATTAATTAAGATTAATGAGTTAATTCATATTTATAGCAACTTTTAATATTTTTAAATTGTTTACTGTATTAATTTTTAACTATTGATTTTGAAGCTCTATTAATTTTATAAATTTTAAGTAACTATATTATTCATTTTTTATCTTTCTTTATTTCTATTTCTTAATTATATTTTTTTTATTTAATTACTATTTTTTTCTCTTTTCTTTTTTGTTTATTATAGTTTATCCAATTCTATTTGTATTTAATTTTAGATTCTATAATTTACTTATATAAGTTAATTTGTATAAAATAGATTAGCATAAGAATTTTTGTTTATAAACACATTGCATTTTTTATAAATACTTTATGTTTTTTAATTATATTAAAGGTAAATATATTTTACTTTTTTTTCATTAAATTTAAATTATTAAATTATTTATATTTTATAATAAAACACAATTAATATGAAATAATTAAATATTTATAAAATATATACTTAATATAAATTTAATAAAATTTACCGTGCATCGCACAGATAGACGATTAGTCATTTTCTACATCTATATAGTTCACTAATATGATGAATAGTGAAATATTATAATAATATATATAGATATATATTTTATTTTATTTTAATATTTGAATATTTATTAATCAATTTTATTAACTAAGTTTTTACATTTCATTAATCAACTTTGATCGCTGCTAAAAATTATTTTTAATATTTGAACATTTATTCACCAACTTTATTAGTGTATTAACCAAGTTCTTATACTGCATTAACCAACTTTATTTCACTATTTTAAAATTATTGTTCATGTACGAAATTACTGTTCATCGATACTATTAATAAAAAATATTTTTTATTCAAAAATACATTATTCACTGTATGTAGTTCATATAGAAGGTATAGGTATTGATGTAGAAATTTGGTGTAAGTATAACATTTATGTTATTAATATATTACGAGTTTGTCTAACCTATGCAATATTGCATAGGATAAATGGTGATTAATATCTCATTTTTATTGAAATATCATGTATTAATTACATCTTATCCTAGGCAATATTGTATAACAATGCTTCACTAATAAATTATTACAAATAAATTATCACTAAAATTGTAACTAATACATGATATTTCAATAAAAATAGTGTATTAATTATCTTTTATCCTATGCAATGTTGCATAGGTTAGAAAAACCCATATATTATTAATAATTTTTAAACTAACATTTCTCAAATTTAGTTATTAAGTTTTGTAAATATAATAAATTAGTAATGTACTTGGTCAAATTTAATTTGTTTAAATTAATCAATTGTTTTCCTAGTAGTACTAGTCATTTTTAATGATAATAGTACTAATTTCATTTTTTATTATAAGACATTTTGAAAAAATATTTTGTATCATAATATAAGTCGTTTTACAATACCAATGAATCATTGATGTTATTTTTTCTATTTTTCCTATTATATCCTTAAATATTTATTATTTTCTTTCCTTTCAATTATATAAATTCGCCTTTTTGCAATATCATTAATGAATGATAATTTTGTAAAATCATTCAGAATTTTGTATTTTTCATACCATAATCATTACATTTTTTAATATATGTGAAAAAATAAAAAACCGACTTATAATAAAAAACGGAGGGAGTAAGATTTTGGGTTAGAAATATAAAAAAAGTCAAATTAAATGAGAATACTAATTAATACAATTATTATATGGATAATAATGTCATTAATTTAAGTTGTTGACATTTGTTTATATTTTATTTCGATGAATATTAATATCTTATTTGTTTATAGTCAATCACATTAAAAATAGTTATGTTATTTCAAAATTTAATTTTTAAAATATATGAAAATGTTTCAATTAAAGAATTAATTAATTAATTTTAGGTTAAATTACACTTTTGGTTCTCTGTTTTATCAAACTTATGATTTTAGTCTCCCTATTTTCTTTTTAAATAGTTTTGGTCTTCATCCCAATTTTGGTAAAAAAAAATGTTGATTGTTCGTGTATTGTTCATTAACAGTACATGATCCGTATATGAACCGTGCATAAACACTGGATCAAAATTGGGATGGAGTACCAAAACTGTTTAAAAAGAAAATTGGGGGACTAAAATCGCGAGTTTGATAAAACATAGGGACAAAAACTATAATTTAACCTTAATTTTATTATCAAAAGAAAAAGTGCACCTATAACTAAGTTATGGCAAACCCTTTCTCATGGAGTGTATATGTTAGAATGTGAGAGGTAGTGTCAACTATTTTATTAAATTGGTTTTCAAAAGGTTCACTTTAATTATTATTTTAAAGTTGAACTTTTAATGGTTTTTGTAAAGTTTCCTACCAATTGGTTTAGGAAGCTCCATTTAAAAATGATAGTTATTAATAATAGAGGTAATCTATACTCAAATTTATGATGTTTTTGTGACTCTAATTTAATCCCTGGGATTTTGGATATTGATGATCAATCCATTTCCTTCATGATTAATACTACTAAGAATTATAATATTGTTTCCCACACATTATATGTTAATGGTATTATGGTCTTCGTTAAAGGTAACACAACCTCGATTGATGTTATTTCAAAGCTCTTTAAGAGGCGTGTTTCTTGATCATGCCGAAAGTCAATTATATATGTTGGGTCAATGATCGTTCATAAGCATTATATGATTGCAAGTAAGATGTATTCTTCATAGGTCACCAGCCTTTATTTTTCTTGGTGCTCCTACCTTTAAAGGTAAACCTAAATCCATTCACTTTTTGACCATTGCAGATAAGATCAGTCTCAAATTTACCAAATGGAAAGCTTTCATAATGTCTATTGTTATGAGACTTCTTCTTGTTAAAATTGTGATCCAAAATATTCTTATGCACATTATTCTCATATATGCTTGGCCAATCTCATTGTTAAATAAACATAAATAAATGATGTAGAAACTTCATTTGTAGTGGTGATACATCAACTAGGAAGTCTGTCATTGTTGCCACAAATAAATGCTACCAGAGTAGGGAAACTGGGTGTCTTGGGATTAGATCTTTAACCTCTATCAATAAGGCCTCTTACTTCCTTCAGTGTTGGCAGGTGGCCGATTCAAAGGATCATTGGGCTAGAGTCATTAAAGTTAAAGCTTTCATACTTTATGGCCACATCATGTATCACATATCATATATCCATATGGAATGGATTGAAGAATATTGTTATTGTTCTCAAGGTAAACTTTAAATGGATCATTGGCATATGAGACAAGATTAATTTCTGGTTGGATAATTGGTGTGGTGTAATTTTTGTTGAGCATCTTAATATTACTAAGGCAACTTTCAACAATCTTGTAGTGATAGATTTATGAGATCCCCGGATAAGGATGACACATAGGTTCTCACCTCGGGAGGCATCGTCGGGGTGTGAACTTTATATGACATAGGGGATCATCTTCAATAAAACATGTACAATACAATTATCCAGACATTAACTGCACAAACAAAGTCATACCGTGACTATCCTTGAAAGTAGGTAGTCAATAGTCTCCCCGGGCCAAGGAAAAGCAGTTACTGCCTTTTAGGATTTCCTAAAACCTATGCCCAAAAGCCTTTATAAATACCTCCTTCATCAGGTTAGGGACAAATCACAACGTATCCAGCATAACACTCAAACACAAAGTTGTTCAACTTGCATGAACTAACATTTTCTTACCACCGTAAACATCATCAAACAGAGTCTCACCATTGTGAGCAAGCTCTAACCACCCTTAACTACAAAGGCATCTAAGTATCCCCTATCCGCGTAGGGATACCACACACTTTTTTACTTTTTTAGAAGTATAATGACGCCTACCATTAGGTTGCGGTTTAGGCCACATCTTCCATTATAATTGTCATACTCATTATCATCCTCATCCATGTGGTAGTAGTGATGTCAATTCCCATGGTCAACAGAAGATCACAATCCCATATGTCAGAGGACACCAGGGGTAGTAGTGATGTCAATCCCCTGGCGGAGATGCGCGTCGTTATGGATGAACTCTGTCGTTAGAATTAAAGTTTGAAGAACAACGTCCTCAACATCTACCAACACTAACAAGAAAACCAATCCCCCATGGGAGATGAAGATGTTAGACCTTTGGTCATTCTCAGATGAAATATGGGAAATGCTTGTCCCTAAAGGTTTTAAGCCTCGCTCTTTGGTGAAGTTTGATAGGCGCAATGATCCTTATGAGCATGTTGCTTCCATCAACACACATATGGCCATAATTAGAGAGCCTGACTCCCTGAAATGCAAATTGTTGTCTTGCACATTTATGGACGTGACCTTGTGATGGTATATGGCTCTTCCTTAAGCCTTTGTCACCATTTATCAGGAGCCGGTGAATAATCTTAAGGCCTATGAGTATCCCCTACCCACGCAGGGATACCACACACTCTTGTACTTTTTTAGAAGTATAATGACGCCTACCATTAGGTTGTGATTTAGGTCACATCTTCCATTATAATTGTCATACTCATTATCATCCTCGTCCATGTGGTAGTAATGATGTCAATTCACATGGTCAATGGAAGATCACAATCCCATATGTCAGAGTACACCGGGGGTATTAGTGATGTCAATTCCCTTGCGAAGATGTGCGCCGTCATGGATGAACTTTGTCGTCAAAATTAATGTTTGAAGGACAACGTCCTCAACATCTACCAAAACTAACAAGAAAGCTAATCCCCCATGGGAGATGAAGATGTTAGACCTTTAGTCATTCTCAAATGAAATATGGGAAACGTTTGTCCCTAAAGGTTTTAAGCCTCACTCTTTGGTGAAGTTTGATAAGCGCAATGATCCTTATGAACATGTTGCTTCCATCAACACACATATGGCTATAATTAGAGAGCCTGACTCCCTGAAATGAAATTTTTTGTCTTGCACATTTATGGCCGCGAACTTGTGATGGTATATGGCTCTTCCTCAAGCCTTTGTCACCATTTATCAGGAGCTGGTGAATAATCTTGTACACTAGTTTTCCACCAGACGACACTAACATATGTTGACCACTAGTTTGTTCAACATACGACAGGGTCTGTCAGAGTCATTGAGGGAATGGCTTTCCTGCTTTAATAAAGCTATCATAAGGGTCATCCCCTCAAACTAAGAGGTGGTCACCATGATGTAATATTACATAAAAAGCAAGGAGGCCAACACCGAGAAAAATGTGTGAGATGTTAAGGAGTGCAATCCTAGCGTCGAAGGCTCTCATCACCAAAGGAATGGTAATTATACCTCTCCCATCAAGGATAGAGATGCATTCAAGTAAATAGGAAAGACGACAAAGAGTTTCACTCCTCCAAACACTTGTCGTGAGCAGATATGGCGCGAGGTTCTCCATCTACACAACATTCATGCACCTCTAGCCCCAAAAGCAAAAAGTCATGGGGGTCGATCAAGGCAGATGGTGTAAGTTCTATAAAGTTAAAGGACATCACATGAAGGATTATTATCAACTAAATAAGGAAATTGAACGGGTGATCCATAAGGTACACCTCAAGAAGTATGTTAAAAGTGACTACTCCTAAGGGTCAGGAAAATCTAGCTCTCGAGGGCGAGATAACATATGGATCAGTAGGCTTCCACACAAGAGGATAGAAAATTTATATGTCATATGCTTAATACTATTACAAAAGGGTTCATCAGAGGCGGAGATACTAGCTCCGTCTGTAGAAGGTTTCCCATCAAGTGTTGAATATAAAATACCTTACTACAAGAAAATTGCCAGATTACGACGGCTAAACTGTCGTAATTTGCAAGTCACGACGGTTGCAACTCTGTCGCAGAAATGTGCGTCACAAGGCCGTATTACATCGGTTGTCAAAATCGTCACACCAATCGTCGTTATCTCTCACGACGGGTATGGAACTTACATAATCTGCATATTGTGAATGTTCCAACTATCGTAACTTACCATTTGTTTTTAATTTTAATTATTAATTACAACGGTTCCAACGGTCGCAGTTCTTTATTCCACAGGTAAATTCGTAGGAAATTTTCGTTCCACATGTAAATCCGCATGTGATTTATTTTTATAATTAAAAAAAAACACAATGGAGGTAGAAAATCACATATATTCTTCATTCAACTAAACATATATATCATATTATATTTATACAAACACCATGTCATTTTATATATTAGAAGCTTATCATATCACAATTACATTAAGATAAGGAATCAAATACATTGAAGAATATTCGGGTAATTAAAATCTATCAGGACAGAATTAACAAAAACTAAGCCAGCTACAATACCCATTCTTACAAAAGAAACGATTGCTTGCAAAGTTGCTGAGAAACCAGCAAGCCTATGTTCATCTCCAAAACCTATTTTTTTACAAATAATTATTTGTCAAAAATAGGTATCTTCACAACCCATAAGAATCTGTGTCCACTTCTATATAACCCTTCGGCTATTTCCTTTAACTGTGCCATTGAGAATGAACCACGACTCCCAAAACACAAGTAAACTGCAGTTCTACTCGGTTGTTTATCTAGCCATGAAACGAAATCTTTGATGTCCCTTGCTTCATCTGAATTTAATTCAAACAATCAATTATTCATTTATTAATAGACATAAAACTTCATTATAATTATAAAGAACGAAACAAGAGCAACACAAAAACTGTCGAGTTTAAATTACAGATAAATAAATAGATTATGTATGATATGCATCAGTCATTGTTTATGTTTTGAACAATATTCACACAGCTTACCATTCATTATTATTCACCTTTCATCAAATATAATCCAAGCCAAATGGAAGTTTTGTAACGACAATAAATATAAAAGATAATAGTAGCATTCAGTTGACCTGGTTGTTGAGGGTCAACAATCAATGGTCCAATACAATAAATAGGAGGAGGACTTGTTTCCATTGCAGAAGTACAAAAGTGGTCGATGATAAAGGATTTGATAACTCGGACTTAAGAGATTCGACATTGACATTGTTTGATTTGAATCTGGTTGCGAATAAAATTTGTGAGTTGGATTGAATGAGTGCAATGATGGAAGGGAAAAAGTAGAAGGAAATTAAAGGGTGAGATGTTGAGATGCGATTAATATAAGAATCAATGCATGGATTGTTGAAGAAGCCAGTGGTGAGAAGGATTGTGATGGACAAGTGATATTGTTGTTGAAGAATGAGAAGTTTGGCTAATTCTACCATTGAAATCATGTGACCTATGCCTGATGTTGGATACATAACTATTGCTTTTGTTTCTTCCATTTTCTTTGGTAACTTAATTTGGTCACAAGCACAACACAAATGGTCTGAGTAAGTGGAATGTAGTAGTTTTGATTTGGTCAATAGTTTTTTCTTTCTTGACTTTTTTGTGGTTGATGATACTAATGTACTATATATGATATATAATATAACTAACCATATATAGTAATAAAATTGTGATGAAGAATGATGTAACTAAAACACTATCGACCTAGAAGTAAAGAGAATAAAGTTTAAGAGTGGAAAAGTTGATAGAAGACAAGAACATCAGATTAATTAATCATAATCATATGTGGATATATATATATATATATATATATATATATATATATATATATATATATATATATATATATATATATATATATATATATATATATATATATATACTACAAATATTGACTTATCATATTCATAATTATAATGATTTCTTCTGTTAGGATATAGAATATCTTTTTTTTGTCAAACTTTCATAAAAACGTTATTAACCAAAACACATAATGAAATACATCTAAATTGTCAGTTTAAAATAATATCTCCATCTAACAATGAATGATATATGTCATACCGCGAAAAATACGATCCTAAAACAAACAACAGAACCGCCACCTAATTCTATTTATTCTACGAGAGAAAAGGGAGATATAGACACAACCTAATAAAGGATAAGAAATGGTTTACGAAACCAAATTCTAAGTTCGGGAGTCGGTTACGCAAGGGGAATGTATTAGCACTCCTCACGTCCGTTGTACTCAATGGGAACCTCTTAGCTAATTATGCGATTAAATGTTTGATCTTAAGTCTTTGTCTTCTAAATGATTGTTAATATGTTTGTTCTTAAAGAAAAGTTTTAAATTAATATTAAGACGGAGAGAGGATTAAAGTTTTTTTTATTGTGATTTGAATAGAGAAATGGTTAAATTTTTTATTAGGGTGCCAGAGAGATAGTTAATTTTTTATTATTGTGCTCGTGAAGGATTAAAATCCTTGTGCCTACGTATTCCCTAGTGCAATGGGAAAGTCAGAGCTTCGTAGTTCGTGTCACTACGGTTTGTGATTTTTAATTGAACGATTATTTAAAACGTATTCTACTGCTAAGCGTTGGCTTATACTCGCGGTGGAGGCTGAAGCGCTAGCTTGTTTGCGAGATAGAATGATTTAAACAATGTTCATTTTAGAGAAAAGTGTTTGACTTTTTTTTAAGATGTTTTAATACGAAAGGGTGAATGAACCACGTCGCGTGGGGCTAGCCCATGAGTTATTGCATTCCAAAACGTGCGGAGTGCTAGACTCCGGAGTTCTGTCTTTCGCTGATTAATTATGAAAATGATTTAAATTGGTTGGTAAGTTTTAAGTTGTTTTAAGATATGAAAGAGTGAACGAAGCGCGTTGCGTGGGGCTAGCCCAGGAACGATTCATTATAGAACGTGCGGAGTGCTAGACTCTGGAGTTCCATTCTTTCACGAGTTAAGTCGAAAATGATTTAGATATTTTGATATATGAATGGTGATTGAATCACGTCGCGTGGGGCTAGCCCAGGAACGATCCAATCCAGAACGTGCGGAATGCTAGACTTCGGAGCTCCGTTTTCGTATGTTAATTGATGCGATTACTTATTTCAAAATACGGAAGGCGAATGGACCACGTTGCGTAGGGCTAGCCCAGTAGCAGTCCATTCTAGAACGTGCGGGGTGCTAGACTCCGGAGTTCTGTTTCCGTATTTAAATTTTTTAAATAAGTTGAATAATTGTTTTTTAGACGTTTTAGAATTGATGTATTTTATTAACGAAGGAGATGAACGAAACACTACGCGTGGGGCTAGCCCAGGTGCGGTTCGTTCTAGAACGTGCGGAGTGCGAGACTCCGGAGCTCTGCTCTTTGTATTAATTATTTTTTTAAATAAGTTGAATAATTAAGGCGCGTAGAAGTGAGGATGGCGACCACATAGGTGATCAACTTACGTGTGTGCAGATGTAAACGCATGGATTTACCTGGCGTTGGACCAAGACTTTATTATCTTGTTATTGATTATCTTAATTATTACTTCGAAAAGTTTTATTCATGTCTTATATAACAAATTATGGTCGAAAAGTAAGAAACGAAATTCACGTTTACACAAATCATTCGTTATTACTGTACAACCAAATATGGCGCAAAACAATAAATGTATATATATATATATATAAGCAAATACCTCCCAACTATAATCAAGAAAAATAAAATGAATGAACAACTAAACTTAATATAAATATTTACTAAGAATTAATTAACAAGAATAACTAATAAAAATTTGATATAATTACATAAACACTTTTTGGAATTTGTTTTCAACAAAAATATTAGAAAGAAAAGAAAACATTAATAAATATAAAAAAAGAAACAAAACTGAAAACGGGGGGGGCTTAAAGGAAAAGGTGATGATGAGGCCCCATATGGACCGGGTCCTGGAGCCCAAACCGGTTGGGGTCGGGTCCAACCCGCAACCCGGTTTATACAATGCTACAAGAGGGCAAACCCTAAAACAACGAAAATGGCGCTTTCAGATCCACGAAAGGGAACGTTTCTTCCAGTTTTCAACATCTCGTTCATTCAATACCCAAACACGAATTCGAAACCATCAACAACGAAAAAAGAAATTCAAAGTATGAACATCAACATAGCAACCCTAATCCCCAAATGAACAAACTTCAAACGCAAATTCAAACTTTCAGACGCAAATCGAAGTGTATATGAGAAGCTAGAACAAAGATTTACCGAATAAAATGAGACGTGAATACGGAAAGGGACGAGAAGGTACGCGATTCTGTGCTCAGTTCAAATCCTCATCGCACATCATTATCAAAAAATGGAGGCTTAAACCGACACGAGAAATGAAAACGCGAGCCCTAACTTTATGGCGGATTTGACAAAATCGAAGAAAATACAGAGAGCTTCATACCTGAAATAAGAGAAGGTCCGTTGGTGAGCATTGCTTACTCTCTTCTGAACATGTTGCTTTGTTTCTTTTAATTCAGTTGCTGGGTTTTTTTGTGTCTGGTTTGAAGTTGGTTGGGGCTTTTTTTTTTTGTATGCAGTACGAAGAGTGCTGAAGCTTTTTGTATGCAGTGTATTCCCCCCTTTCATCTTCTGGTAACCCTCTTTATAGCGATAGATAATTAGGATTTTATGTTTGAAATTCTGAATTTTAAACTTGTTGAAGTGGTTTTTCTTATCAGAAATTTTGTTTGATAATGATGCTTGGTCGCTTTCGAATGCAGGTTTTTTCATGGAGGGAAGAATCTTTACATGTTTTGGTGAAAAAGCTAATTGCAGGCTTTTGGGCTGACCCGCAGGAATGCCTATTTCATCATGGAGTATACTAAAGTGCACCCTGCAATTCCTGCTTTCTGCAGCAGGTCTGCTTTTCTATACTTTCCCCCTTTTACTCTATCTATTGTGTGAAGATGGTTTGGTAGCCCTGCTTGCTTTTTTCTGTTTTGCTGTACCTTGTCTGTGATTTGGGAAAGGTGTGCTTGCTGATTTCGATATTTGCACCCATGTAGCTTGATTTGAACTTAGTCCATGCTAAAGATTTTTTACTGATGCGAAATTTGTTTTATTGTCCAACTTGAAACTTTGATGCATTGACCATGTGAAATAACATAGATACCTTATCTTGAGTCACCTACAAAATCTCGAATATGTATTAATGAAACGTCACTAAATGCACAAACTTGAATGCCACTTTTTGGATCCATTCTAAACACTTTGTCAATTGTATTTGTGTGCATGTATATGAGGCATATACGATCTCGCTTAGGATGTTCGGGCCTGTTGTTGGAGCTGCTGCTGTTGCGGAAGAAATGATGGCTGGATGGTGACGAGCGAATCGGTAAATTATCATTGTGTAAGATTTTTGTTCAACTGTATTCATGTTGCTCCCTTTTGCTATGATTAATGCATTCCAAAACATATACTGATGGAGATTGATTTTGGGTGATGATCCAATTGGCTTAACAATTGTTTTTCTTATGATTGATGCAGCTACACTTCAATTGGTGCCGTCCCCCCAGAGTTGTTTTGACGAGGAACTTCCTATCCATGTTGTCATGTGATTGTAGGATTTATGTTAGGCTTATAGTTCTTGGAAATTCTGTATATATCCACATTAATCATTACCTTGCATTGTATGTTGTGATAAGTTTAATATGGTATAGCTTGTAATGGGAATTGAGAAAAGAAAAAAAATTGTTGAATGTTTGTAAAGGCCATCTGCGGTTTGATCCTTTAATACTCTTTCATGTTTATAACTATACAAATATGGGAAAGAATGATTAAGAAAAGATTTTAACCACAGGCAAAATTTACAAACATTGGTTTTCGCTTCGTCATTGTGTCACCATGGATTCAAAACTCGCGATTCAACTTCATGTTCAAAAGAGCCAATAGATTTAAGTTGACCAGACAAAATATGCTACCATATGACATGAGATATAATCATCCAAGTAAACTGCCTTAAAACTCTTTCAAGTTCCTATGTTGGAACAAAATTTCCTATGATTAAGAACAAACTTTAATTGAATTTATGACATAGGAATGTGACACAAGAATTTGGAAAGAGATATAAGGGATGAATAATAAAAAAGGAATGTGAAAGGAAACTAGAAATAGGAAAGGGAATATGGATTTTTGAGTATAGAGATGAGAATTTATCTGGACTTAATGATTGGAAAGGAATTGGAATTAACAATTTGGGATTTGAGAAAAATTAGGAAGCTTTGTTTTTTCTTCTTTTTGAAATATAATAGGAATAAAAAGATAAACAAAATTAAAAAAAATGGATTGGAAATAGAATTGAATTGAACGAATTTCAAATATGAATTTGGAAATAAATTAGAACTATGATACAAAAAAAGAAATAAAGAAATGGGGACATGAAGTGAGTTTGGAAATAAGAATGTGAATTGGAATTTGAAATAAGAAACAGGACTTGGAATTGAACTTGAGATATGGCTAGGAAATATTGAAGTTAAGACTTCAAACAAAATTTGAGGCCAAACTCAATTTCCTCAATAAATACCAGAAAAGCGAAGTCTATTTCTAACAAAACAAATGATTTATCCTTTCTTCCTTTTCCAAATAACAAACAATATTGGTTTCTTGTAAAAATCGTCCAAACCAGATATCAACAACTTCTTGTTGAAGCAAAGCACCGGACAAAAAAGCCAAAGGTGACTTGAGATCTTGAACGCGTCCATGATTCAAATTCAAAATTCCATAATCCACGGCTTAAGAAGTCAACCCACCAATATGAACTTCAAAGCACAAAACCCTAATTTTCGAACCAAACGATCAGATGTCCAATATTTGTTACAAAAAGCCTTCTTGTCATTCCTGCAAAACTTCATAATACTTGGTATGCACTTGGTATGCTGATGATGGGATGAAAAATATGATATGAAAATTTAGGGGTAAAATTTGGGGTGTGACAATATATATTAAAGAGTGTGTTTAGATGGGGTAATTGAGAATTTTTAAGGAATTCAAAATTCTAAGCATTTTAAATGATTCAATTGAAATCCATTCATTTTTAAATTATTTTGTTTGGATGGAATATTAAAGTGATTCATTGTTAAATTTTTGGGGTCATTTTCATAAATTTTAAATTTTTTGGGCAAAATTAAAAATAAGAAAAATAGGGATTAATTTGCAATTTTTAAAAATTTGAAGGACTAATTTGTAAATTTTTTAAAAAATTAGGGACTTTTTTGCAATTTTATAAAAAAATTAGGGGTCAATTTGAATTTTTTATAAAATATGAGGACCATTTTACAAAATTTGAAAAATTAATAATAAACAATTTAACATTTGAATTATAAAGAGTGAAGAAACAATTTGAAATTCTTTACTTTTTGGTATCATTTGAAATTTCATAAATTTAACCTAAACAAAATACTTCTTAAATTTACATTATTTTAATAATTCTCCATATTTGTTTATCCAAACAATGAATTTTGGACAAATCATTTTAAATTCCCTAAAAAAATTCATTTTCCTCATTAAAATACTTCATCCAAACACACTCTTAGGGAATATTGTAAATGAAATAAAGACAATAGTATAATTTTATTAAACCAGCCTTATCGATTATATTGTATTCACCGTGACAATAAATGTAAAGTTAAATAAATACATTGGGTACTTGAGAGTGATGCAGAGACTTTATAAAATATTTATGTTCTACCTAATTGTCGGATAGAGACTAAAATAAAAATATTAATTAAGATCTATGAGCATTTCAAGCGGGATTGAGATACCTTATTGAGAAACTTTCGAAGGCTAAAAGCTCGTCTAAAATAAGTCCATAAGTCATGTTTGAATAAACAGTTTAATTAAGTGTTTATCACATAAATGTAAAAGTATAAGCATCGATGAAGAGTTTATGAAAAGGTGAATTCTTATTTACTCAACTCAAAAAGTTGGGTAAGGTTACTGATCTTACCTGATCAGGAGGGCCTTCCAAGGACTTGAAGAGTGGGCCAGAGAATGGAATGAGAGAGGGGGTGTACCTGCAAAGTACTCGGATGCTTAAGTCAGAAGAGGTACAAGAAGTTAAGGTTATTTTAGAGTGAGTTAGAATACCTGACCCTTTGCCATGAAAGGGTATTTATAGTGAGCCTCCAGCGCTGGGCTAAGGCCCCTCAATAGGCTTGATCTAGCTAGGCCCAAGGAGGAGCTGCCAAGGAACGCGTAAGAAGCGTGAAGACCTAGACCAAAGGTCTGCTCCCTGGTCCAACTGCCCCTATCTTTCAGGAGATAATGAAGGGCAGTTGGGTGACGTGGCGGATGAGCTGGCAGACATGATCTTTGCCCGCCATCAGGCGTATGCTCGTCGTATGGGTAGGTGATTTATGAAGGAGGGTCGGCTGGTCGGATGCAGGGGTCTCTGCCCGACATGTAGTGGGGGTGTGCCCTGTATGATATCATGGTAGAGTGTCACCTGCTCGGACGCATGGGCCTTTGCCCGACATGCATTGGGCCGTGCCCTGCATGCTATTATGGCCCAGTCCGGAACAGGAGCCCCCCAAGTCGAGTCTCTGAGTCAGAGCGATGACTTGTATTGCAACCGGGTACCCGTGTCGAGGACAAAGCGCGGACGTATGGCAGGGAAGATTCTAGTAGAATTGCCCGCAATATCTCTCTCTCTCTAGGCACTTGATACCTAGACAGTGTCGGGGATGAAGAGTCATCGACGGGTGCGTGCCGTTCTTGTAGAGGTCGAGGGCTTCATACGGGGATAGGACGTTCTGATGAGTCGGGGAGGTGGACAGCTGCCCGGCGTCGCTTCAATTCCCTTATGGATTGACGTGTTTTGATATTAATGACGTCGCTTCGTTTTGTGTGCAAACGGCGGCGTAGGCAGTAGGCAATGATGACCTAGCTCGTTGGCCCACACGCCTGGGACTATAAAAGGAAGTTGAGTGACTTCATTTTCACTTTTTCGCTCATACGTTCACCGGAAGCTCTGAAGAATTCCCCTGTGTCTGCCCGTCTCGCCGCCTGAACCGCCGCCGCTGCCCGTGCGCCACCGTCTCTTTCTTAATTCTGAATATGTTAGGTGCCATTTTTGCTTCCTTAATCCTTTATTTTTTCTCTTTTTGTGATAAATATCTGCGAATGTATGTTATACTTGTAGTAGGTTGGTTAGATTTGACTTAGGAATAGTAAAATGGACTGTAGATGGAAAAAATAGGGTTAGGGTTAGACTGTTCCGGGCAGAAATTTCATACGCCGGGCAAAATTTGCATAAGCGTGTATGAGATTTCTGCCCGGTCTCGCAAGAACGTGTGTATTCCTGCGCCGAACACGTTGCCTGTGACTGTTGCTTCTACGCCCTTTCACTTGACCTGCGGTGGAAGGGTGGATTTGATATGACGTCGAATTCACTCTTTCTGTCTGCGTTTCAGGTGCAACCGAGCGTTTACGACCGAGGAGAGAAGACTCCGGGCCACCATCTGAAGATGCGACCATCACTCGTTTACCCGTCGGGGATGGGAGTGCCAGGGATGGTACTGAACATGCCTCATCTTCCAGGCAGAATGATCTCTCCTGGGTTGCGGACGAACCTTTGGAGGAGGAGTCCTACTTCTGTGACGAGGCTATCCCCGCTTATGCCGTGGTTGAGGATAGAAGTCAGGAAGATCCTGAGAATTGGCAGTGCCACGCCCCCAAAGAGGCAGACCGCATATGTCATCATTTCCCGGGGAAGCAGTTCGCGATGTACGAGTTCGCTTTCCGGGAGGCGGGGATCAGGTTGCCCTTTAATTCATTCCAGATGTCCATCTTCAAATGGCTTCGGCTGGCGCCGTCTCAATTACACCCCAACGCCTTCGCTTTCATGCGGACGTTCGAGTTGGTCTGCCGCTTCCTCGGCATTGGGTGCACTCGAGCCCTTTTCTTTCATGTCTTCCACCTCCAGCGGTCCGGTCTCCGTGGGCGTCATAGATGGGTCTCCTTTAAGCAGCCCGTGCGTCTGTTCAAGACATACGTGGATTCTGCCCGTCATTTTAAGGGTCGGTGGTATGTGGTGAGACCGATCACCCGTGTCGCCCTGCACTCCCTCTACTACTATCAACGAGATGCAAATGGGGAGGAGAAATTGATGTCAAAGGTACCGCTGAGGTGGCAGCGTGATCATTTCGACCTCACCACCGCTCATTATAGAATTAAATTCGCAATGCTCGGCGTCGAGGATAGGCTCGCATATAAGAAGTTGGTTGACTATGTGCGGAGCTTCAATCTGGCGGTCTGGACGGATCGACAGGGCGTGCCTTACCTTGACGAGGCTGGAGTTCCGATCACTGAGGCCCGTATTATTAATACAAAAGCTTTGCTCGAGTGTGGGACCGAGGATAAGGCCTTGGAATTATTGAGTAGGTGTTTTTCTTGTTCTTATTTTTGTCTATGTCTTCGCCCGCTAATGTTTATGTATAATGTTTTGCAGGTGCTGTGCCCACTGCGCGTGATCGGGACCTCAAGCTGGCCAACCAGGTTGGTGCGCCGGACAGGGTTCCCAAAAAGAAGAAGAAAACTGTGCCTCGTGCTCAGGTGGCCGCTGAAGACTCTGGGGTCGGGACCTCGAACACGGCGAGTCCGGTGCCCTCCTCTCCTCCTCGGGCGTCGACGATAAATATACCTGACAGCACGCCTCTATCAGCCTCTCCTCTCCACAAACGGAAGCGTCCGGAGGGGACTCTTTCGAGGTCGACATTGGGGGGCGGGAGTCCGGGTGGACCTGGCAGCTACCTATTGCCCCCTTGCTATGTGGAGCGGTCTTTCTTCAAAGCCGAGGATGCGATCGCGGTGCCGGCGCCCGAAGCAAGGGCTATTCTGAATCAAGAGGCTGGTGTCCGGCGTAAGGAGCTGGCAAGGGATCTGGCAGCTGTCATCCGGGTGATGGAGACAGCCATGGTCTTAACTAATACCTCGGTCTCCACTGCCTCACTAGAGGATGCTCTCGTGCAGGTCCGGTCTGAGAAGGACAAGCTGTCCAAGGACCTGTCGGACTACAAGGAGGAGCATCAGCTTCAGGAGGGGCTGAAGAAAAAGCTGGAGGAGGTTGAGAAGGAGCGGGACCAGCTGAAGGTGGCCAAGGCAAATTTGGAGGAGCAGCTGGCCGGGCACTAGAAGTTGGTTGAGGATAATGCTGGACTGCGCACTCAACTCGCTTCTCTCGAGGAAAAGGTCCGTCCCTTAGTCGATGAAACCGAGGAGGAGCTTGCTCTTGGTTCCCGTGGTGAGCTGTTGGGGCACATACGTTCTCTCAATCAGGATCTCGTGGTTGTGTTCAAGGAGGGTTTCGACAACGCCTTCGAACAACTGAGGGTTTTGAATTCTGAGTTGGTGACGGAGGGGTCAGCCCACAACTACTGTGTCCGGGAGGGGGAGATTGTGTGCCCTTTTGAAGCTGAGGAGGAGCTGGGGGACGATGAGGATGAGGTAGATAATGTTGAAGAGGAACTCCGGGCAGAGTCTTGATTCTTTTTTTTGATTTGTTTTTCATATGGCTTGTGTGCCTTGTTGATGTATGGCCTGCGTGCCTTTTATGTATTTTGGCCTTCGGGCATATGTAATTTGGCCTTCGGGCGTACTTGGCCTCGGCCGTTTGCTTTTAATATATGAATGTTGTTTTTGGTCATTCTTTTTGTTCGGTTATGTACCATGTTTTTATGTTTATGAACTGTTGTATTCTACTCGACCAGGTTAGTCTCCTCGGTTTAGGAAACCGATGAGGTGTCGGGCGTCGTGCCCATTTGGATCGAAGACCGGGTTCGATGTTCGGGACTCCGACTTCGAGGCTTGGGCTCTCCCATCGCGAGTTGGGCGCCCTGCCGGTCTCGGTACTTCGACATTGGTGCTCGATCGAGATCCCAATCGTCGGGGAGGGTTGTGTTCGCTGGAGGGGTCGGTTTGTCCCCGGGTCTTGCGGTTCCTCTCTATTATTTTGGAGACGAAGAGCGTGGTCGTACCTCCCACGTCTCCCCGTGATATATTTAGCTGTAATATTGTCTAAGTTTCTCTGCGTTCCATGGTTGAGCGAGTTCTTCGCCTTGTAGGTTTTCTAGATAATAGGCACCGTTGCTCGTTTTGTCGCGGACGCGGTAGGGGCCTTCCCAGTTGGCGGCCAGTTTGCCCTCTCTTGGGTTTTTCTGGTTTCTTCTGAGGACCAGGGTGCCCACCTGAAATTCTCTTTTTAGGACCTTCGCGTCGTGGCGCAGTGCTATTTTTTGTTTGAGGGATATTTCCCTAAGGGCTGCTTCGGAACGGATCTCGTCGACGAGGTCTAGCTCGGCTCTAAGTGCCTCGTCGTTCATTTTCTCGTCTAGGGGTTCCTCCACGCGTCTCGTCGACTCCCGTATTTCTACCGGGATGACTGCTTCGGTGCCGTAAGTTAGTCGGAATGGGGTATCCCCGGTCGTGGAGTGTGGTGTCGTACGGTAAGCCCATAAGACGCTATCTAGCTCCTCGACCCATGCCATCTTCGCCTCACCGAGCCTGCGTTTGAGTCCGCGTAGGATTACCCTGTTGGCCGCTTCCGCTTGCCCGTTTGTTTGCGGATGTTCGACGGATGTGAAATGTTGCTTAGTACCTAGGCTTGCGACGAAGTCTTGGAATCCCCCGTCCGTGAATTGTGTTCCATTGTCCGTGATGAGGACCTGGGGCACGCCGAACCGAGCGAGGATATTGCGTTTAAAGAATCGGATAATGTTTTGTGCGGTTATTTTAGCCAATGCCTCTGCTTCGATCCATTTGGTAAAATAATCCACCCCCACGATGAGGTATTTATTCTGATACGATCCGGTCACAAAAGGTCCGAGGATGTCCATGCCCCACCATGCGAAGGGCCATGGAGAAGAGAGTGTTTTTAGTTCGTTTGAGGGTGCGAGGTGCATGTCGGCATGTCGTTGACATTTATCGCATTTTTTCACGTGCTCCTTTGAGTCGTGTTGCATGGTCTGCCAGTAGTAGCCTGCCCGAAGGGCTTTTCGTGCGAGTGATCGCCCGCCGAGGTGCTGGGCGTTAATTCCCCGGTGTATTTCTCCCAGTATGTCGGGGACTTTCTCTTCCTCGACGCACTTGAGTAATGGGATGGAGAACCCACTACGGTAGAGTTTCCCTTCGAGGAGTACGTACGAGCATGCCCGCCGTTTGGTGGTGGCCGCCTCCTTTGGGTCGACGGGGAGTTCGTCCTTCGCTAGGTAATTGTAGATAGGTGTCATCCAACAATGAGTATCCCCGATCGCGTTGACCTCGATCGGAGGAGGTGGTTTTTCGATGCTAGGTCGAGGAAGGATCTCTTGAATTACAGATTTGTTCCCACCCTTCTTTCTCGTGCTAGCTAGTTTTGAGAGGATGTCGGCCCGTGTGTTGTGCTCGCGAGGCACGTGCTGTACTTCCCATTTCTCGAATTTTTCGAGTCTTTCTTTGACAAGGGACAGGTATTCGACTAGGTTGTCGTTCTTGGTTTGGTACTCTCCTCGTACTTGTGAGGCCACGAGCTGGGAGTCTGTTGATATTTTTACTTCCTTTGCTCCTAGGTCCTCGGCTAATCTTAGACCGGCGATAAAAGCTTCATATTCGACTTGGTTGTTCGACGTCGGGAAGGCTAGTGCTAATGAGACCTCAATCAGGATCCCGTCCTCATTCTCGAGGATGATCCCGGCTCCACTACCTGATGTGCTGGAGGCGCCGTCGACAAAGATCGTCCACTTATGGGTGCCATCCGTCGGTGTTGAGCAGTGGGTCATTTCCGCGACGAAGTCGGCCAGTGCTTGGGCTTTCAAAGCCTTTCTATTTTCGTATTGTATGTTGAATTCGGAGAGTTCCAGTGACCATTTGAGCATTCTGCCGGCCATATCTGGTCGCCCAAGCAACTGTTTGATCGGCTGATCGGTTCTTACTTTTATCGTGTGTGCGAGGAAGTAGTGGCGTAGTCTCCTCGCCGCATTTATGAGGGCCAAGGCGACCCTTTCAATTATTTGGTATCTGAGTTCGGGACCTTGGAGTGCTTTGCTCGTAAAATAGATGGGTTTCTGTCCCTCGTCGGTTTCCCTTATTAGGACGGCGCTGACGGCCTCGGTCGCCACGGACAGATACAGGTATAGGGTTTCCTTTTCTAATGGTCGTGATAAGACCGGGGGTTCGGAGAGAACCTTCTTTAAATGGAGTAATGCCCGCTCGCATTCGTCGGTCCACTCGAAGCTGGCTTCTTTACGAAGGAGTCTGAAGAATGGGAGCGCATGTTGGGCGGACTTGGCGATGAAACGGGAGAGTGAGGCGAGCACTCCGTTGAGGGATTGGATTGATTTTTTGGTCCTCGGGGTTGGAAATTCCGAGAACGCCCGGCATTTGTCGGGGTTGGCTTCGATCCCCCTTTCGGTGAGGTAGAAACCCAGGAATTTTCCTGCTCGTACTCCGAACGTGCATTTTTCAGGGTTGAACCTCATTTTGCACTGCCTCTCCTGCTCGAAGACTTTGGATAGGTGCCGAGCATGGTTAACCTCTTCGTGTGACTTGACGATCATGTCGTCCATGTATACCTCGAGCATGTCCCCTATTTCTTCCTTGAAGACTTTGTTCATCATGCGTTGGTATGTGGCACCGGCGTTCTTGAGCCCGAACGACATTACATTGTAATAGTAATTGCCCGTTGGAGTCATGAATGTCGTGTGTCTCTTGTCCGTGTTCGACATAGGGATTTGGTTATATCCACTGTATGCGTCCATGAAGGACAAGAGTTTAAAACCTGCAGAATTGTCCACGAGCATGTCTATGTTAGGGAGGGGGAAAGCATCTTTGGGGCAAGCCCTATTAAGATCAGTATAATCAACACACATACGCCATTTTCCATTATTTTTCTTAACGAGGACTACATTAGAGAGCCAGGTTGTGTACTGGGCTTCAGAAATAAAATTTGCCTCTAAGAGGTCTTTTACAGCTCGCTCGGCAGCCTCCGCCTTCTCGGGGGACTGTTTGCGCCTACACTGTGCTATGGGCTTGACTGCCCGATCTAAAGCCAACTGGTGACACGCGATCTCGGGATCCAGGCCGGGCATTTCCGCAGCATTCCATGCGAAGAGGTCGGAGTTCTCCTTGAGGCATGCAACGAGCTTCTCCCTTGTTCCCTCGGGCAATCCCTTGCCTATCTTTACTGTCCTCTCTGGATTATCCCCCAGAGAGATGAGTTCGAACTCTCCGTCGGGGATCGGTCGGAACGGGTGTTCGGGAGATCGTTCCTCGACGGGTTTCCATTTTTCAGTTTCGTCGCAGCCAATGCGGCAGTCGAGGTTGATGGCGTTAATTCCCTGGGGGGAGGATCCTCAGTCTTGAGTTTTTTGTTGCTGCTCTTTGTATTGACCGTGGCCTGTCCTTTTACCGCGGCGTCGTAGCATCGTCGGGCAGCTTCGATGTCACCGTGGATGGTGACTACGCGACCCAATTTGGTGTAGTATTTCATCTTTAGATGGACGGTAGATGGGACCGCGGTAAGTTCGGCTAATGTCGGGCGGCCGAAGATGCAATTGTAAAGGGATGGACAGTCCACGACCAGGAACTGGATTTTGATTTCCCTGGCCGTTTCCTACTCCCCGAAGGTGACGAGGAGCTCGACATATCCCCACGGCCTTGTTGTGGCTCCATTGAATCCCTGGAGGTCGGATCCGACGTAGGTGGCCAGGTTGGTCTTGTCTAATTTCAGAGTCTTGAAGAGGTGGACGTACATGATGTCCACCGAGCTGCCCTGATCGACCAGAATGCGCCTGACGTCGAACTGAGACATCCTTGCCCTGATCAATAGTGGAATGCCCGAATTCGGGGATCTGCCCGGAAGCTCTTCTAAAAAGAAGGATATTGGGTTGGATTTACCCCGATATTTTGTCAGCGTCACTTTTTGCTCAGGCGCAGTCAGAAGGAGTTCGTCGAATTTGCGTTTGACCGAGAGGGCAGCAGCCTCGCCGTTAATCCCTCCACCCGATATGACTAGTGCGGCCGGGAAATCTTCCCAGGGGCTGAGTGCAGTGATTCGGCCTTCGGGCAATGGCTCGGGGAGGATGAAATCTTCTGGGCGTGACACGCAGAGGGCCACTTGATACAGAGAGTTGTCGGGGGGTGTATCTTCCCGGGGTCTCTTCTTCTCTGCGTCGTCATGCTTGGGGGTTTCGTTCCTCCTCGCATACTGTTTTAGGTGCCCTTCCTGGATTAAAATCTCTATCGCATCTTTCAGGTGAACGCAGTCCTCGGTCACGTGCCCGTGGCTCCTGTGGAACCTGCAATACTTGGATTTGTCGGTGTGAGGCTTTGGTGCAGATGGTTTTGGGAACCTTACTCTGCCCTGTTTGAACTCGGAGTTGATGCACTCCGTGAGGATGCGCTCTCGGGGAGCTGTCAATAAGGTATACTCGCTGTATCGGCCCGCGGGGCCTCTTCCTTCTCGAAGTTCGCGGGGTCTTTCTTCTCTTCGCTTGTCCTCGTTGCGACGAGGGATACTTGGATCTTCGCGCTTGGGGTGATCAGTATCTCCAACACTACGGCCGCTGCGGGCGTTGTGGGCTACCTGTTTTTCCTCGTATCTGATATAGGCCTGGGCCTTGTGCAGTAGTTCGTTCAAGGTGCGGGGAGGCTCGATCCCGACGGCTCTGCTGAGTTCGCTGCCTGGCAAGAGCTCCCTCTCGAGGAGGTATTTCTTCATGTGTTCGGTGGTATCCACCTCGACAGCTTCCTGGTTGAATCGCTCGATGTACGAGCGTAGTGTTTCATTTTTCTTTTGTACTATGGCTTCGAGGGTCGCCTCTGTCTTGGGGTGACGCCGGGAAACCGTGAAGTGCCTTGTGAACATGGATCTCATGACTCTCCAAGACGTGATGGATTCGGGGGCCAAGCTCTTGTACCAGGCCATGGCCCATTTTCTGAGGGTCGTTGAAAATAGCCTGCATTTGAGGTGCCCGGTGATGTCATTGCGGTAGTCGAGCATCGCATTAACGTTGTCGACGTGGTCGTCGGGGTCGGTAGTCCCGTCGTACACAGCTAGATTAGGAGGTTTTTCCATGCCTTTGGGGAGAGGGGCTTCCATTATTGCCCGTGACAGGGGACAATGCAGGTCTTCTTCGTCGCTCCTTAGTGGAGAGAGTTCGTTGTTATCGGGGCTGCGCCCGCACCATGGTGATATTCCCGATCGACCATTGTCGCGGCGGGCGCGTGCCCTGCTGACATGAGGTTCTGGGGAGCGACGTCCTCGCTTCTTCGTTGCTTCTAGACGTTGTTGTGTCCTCCTCTCCTGTTGGGGTCGGACCTCCTGTCGTTCAGATTCTATGGCCATGATTCTTTCGTGCTGCTGGTAGAGCATAGAACCGGCCTGGTTGAGAGCGTTCACCATAGCAATCATGGTGGCGTCTCCTTCGACGGGGACGGGGATGGGATGAAATGCCTCGGCCCCTTGGTTTTGAACGTGAGGGGGATTCCCGTTATTTTGGGGCTCAGGAGACGGGGTGGCTAGACGACCGTCTCAAGCGTCTGCTTCATGGAACTGTGGGCCGTCGTCCATAGTATAGTCGACGAGGGGACGACTGCGCTCGCTAGGTTGCTCTCCGGCCATGTTGGAAGGACAAGAATGAATAAGCTTTGATCTTCTGCTGGTGAAGATGGGGATAACTAGCTTCCCACAGACGGCGCCACTGATCTTACCTGATCAGGAGGGCCTTCCAAGGACTTGAAGAGTGGGCCAGAGAATGGAATGAGAGAGGGGGTGTACCTGCAAAATACTCCGATGCTTAAGTCAGAAGAGGTACAGGAAGTTAAGGTTATTTTAGAGTGAGTTAGAATACCTGACCCTTTGCCATGAAACGGTATTTATAGTGAGCCCCCAGCGCTGGGCCAAGGCCCCTCAATGGGCTTGATCTAGCTAGGCCCAAGGAGGAGCTGCCAAGGAACGCGTAAGAAGCGTGAAGACCTAGACCAAAGGTCTGCTCCCTGGTCCAACTGCCCCTATCTTTTAGGAGATAATGAAGGGCAGTTGGGTGACGTGGCGGATGAGCTGGCAGACATGATCTCTGCCCGTCATCAGGCGTATGCCCGTCGTATGGGTAGGTGATTTATGAAGGAGGGTCGGCTGGTCGGATGCAGGGGTCTCTGCCCGACATGTAGTGGGGGTGTGCCCTGTATGATATCATGATAGATTGTCACCTGCTCGAACGCATGGGCCTTTGCCCGACATGCATTGGGCCGTGCCCTGCATGCTATTATGGCCCAGTCCGGAACAGTTACCTTTAGTGTAAAATGCATTGAAAACAACAAATAATTATATTATTTTATAACTAATTAAATGAGTAAAAATCAAATGATGATATGTGATTGGTTGAAGGTACACTACCCATTTTTTTGTGATGGGTAGAGAAGTTGTCCCCTTATGAAAATGAGTTAAAAACAACTTACATACATGTTGTAAGCTTTTTCCATAACCTCTCTCAAACAGTCTCAAATAAGCCAATCTAAACAAATCTTAAGTTAAGACTAATGAGTAGTAGTAGACAAGAACCGATGATTGATTCACAGAGCACTTTGAATTTGAACAATCTCTATCAGAAGTCAGACCAATACTCAAACAACCCTCATTTGACAAAGGTGGTAAGCAATTACAAGTTACCTTGTCAAACTTTGCAAAGTTTATACGTATATGATTTAATATGATGTATTATGTGTTGGAAGTTAATGGACAGTTAATACTCATGGGTGTGTTCAAATATGATAAAGTTAAAGAGGATATAAGTGCCCCATAGACAAAAGTGGAAATTGCCTTCAAATCTATCTGAAATTAATTTTGATCAGTTTTTGCACTAAATATCCACCAGTGAAAGTTGCCTTTAAATCTGTCTGAAAATAATTTTGCTCAGTTTTTGCACTAAACATCCATCGGTGGAAGTTTCTGTTAAATTTGTCTCGGGTTACTGAAAGTTTGAATTTCGAATTCAAAATATACAACACTTCGTGAAGTGTTGTTTTGGAATGAATATAGGTAATGTTTGGAAATAATGCAACTTTTGGTTAAAAGGTATTGTTTCATAAAGGGTCGCAACTTTGTGAAATAACACATGTATGACCTATAAATACCTCATTACGGAATTCAGAAAAAAAAACATTGTTATCCCTAAATTTCGACGCTAGCAATTAATGAGGTTATTTTGTATTAATAAATGGATTATTATTATATGAGCTAAAAGGAGGTTTTTTTTACCTTACTTAAGGAAGAGAGTCGAAGGGGCCCACCTATTGTTTCCATACTTAGTGAAATTCTAAGTTTGAATTAATTTCTAAGTCTTGAGAGTATTCGACCAGAGGCAGGTTCGACAGACATGGCAGTTATCAAAGGTCTTCACACGTTCAAACGTGGAAGGGAATGGGTGATCTTCAATTTAAATATAGAGACAAGTTGTGCAAGATGAAACTTCTCCAACAAGTAGTGGGACAAGTGTCACCATCTTAGTATAGTTTTAGGAAGAAACCGTCGAAAGCGGTTACTTTGTAATGTATATAAATAACTACTTTTAGTATGTGAATAATTGTGTGGAAATCATATGTACTGGTAACTCCGTAGACTCAAAGTATCTGCGTGTAGAGAAACGAGTGCAGTGAGAATGTACGTGATTGAAGCACCACCAAATTTATCTTTATGTTAATTTTATCTTCAATGTCAAATTTACTTTCAAGTATTTTACTTTCAAGTCTTTTACTTTTGAAGTCATTTATCTTCTGCAAACTTTTACATTAAAAGCCCTTTTACATTTCAAAGCCATTTACTTTTCCAAGCAAATTTATCTTCCATGCACTTTATTGCGTTCCTTTACAATTCAAGTATTTTTACGTTTCTTGCCTTGTCTTTATCTTCATTTAAATTTCAAGTCTTGCCCTTTCTACATTCCTTTATTTTCAAAAGTCGTTGTCTTGTATTTTATTTTCTTGTTCAAAACAAATCTTTGAGTCTTGTTATAAGGGTTCATAGACATTTTCCCAAAGACACCGCAGTTACGCGGACATTCAATACATAGCACATGTCCTAAGATCAATTTGGTCGATCCTGTGAGTAACCAAGGGTATTCTAGGTATCTTTGGAGGATCAGCGCTTGTTTACTAATTTTGGGGATAAACAAATTAGCACGCCCAATGGGACAATGTTATTGTTATTTTTCGTTATTATTGTAACTTCCTTGTGTTATAACTTCCTCTACGTAAGTGTATCAGTCGAAAGGGCGGTTATTTTCGTGCATGCATTTGAGAAGCGAGAAAGTAGCCAACACAGACGACTATATACCAAGAAGGAGAAGAAACACGAGAGAGATGACGTCTAGCTAGGGAAATACAAGTGATTCAATTCGCGTAACGAGCGGATCGAATCTTCAAGTGAGTAGCTCGAATGCTCGCAGTACGAATGTACGAGATGGATCGAGAAATGAGGTCGTACCAGTCTCCAACCCTTCGACAAGGGCTTCGAACACACCAACAGTGGTGTCAGAACCAATCCCTTTGACATGGCCAGGAAAGGCACATCTTATGGATCTACACCATGAACATTTGAACTGCTCAATTGGGGATTCATCCCACTTGTATTGGGATTCAAATCATCTTGATTTCCTTGGATAGATGCCATCCTCCTTGTATTCCTTCTTCTTGGTATGTAATGATTTGTATTGGCTACTTTCCCACTTCTCAAATGCATGCAACAAAAGATAATTATTTCTTTTTCGACCAATACACCCACGTAAGGAAATAAGTTACAAAAGAAGTTACTAAAGAGAAGTTATAAAATTTCTAAAAACTAACTAGCACAGTCCCACTGGGCGTGCCAATTTGTTTACCCTCAAAATTGGTAAACAACCATCGGTCCTCTAAAGATACAAAAATACCCTCAGTTGCTTGCAAGATTGACCAGGTTGATCATAGGACATGTGCTAGTTGGTGGTTAATTATAGTTTTTTTTTGGGAAAAAAAGTCATAAATCCTTCGACAAGATTTAGACGGTAAAAAGTAAGGAATTAAAGTAAAGAAGACACAATGTAAAAACAAGTATTGAATGCAAGAAATACTTAAAAGGGGTTTCAAAGTAAATGGAAGAATAACCGAAAGAGTAAATTCAAGGCAAGGAAGTTTAAATGACTGAAAATGTAAAGAAAAGATAAGTGCAAGACAAGAATGTTAAAGAGCAAGAATTGTAAATGAAATGCAATAAATTGCTTGAAAAGTAACTGACTTGAAAGATAAATGCTTTAACATAAAAAAACTTTGAAAGTTAAATGACTTTAAAGATAAATTACTTGAATTGTAAATAACATTGAAGATAAATATTTGTTTTAACATAAAAGACTTTGAAAATAAGATGGTGGTGTTACATCACGTACATTCTCACAACACTTTTTTCTCTACACGCAGATACTTTGAGTGTTACACGGAGTTACTTAGTACAATGTGATTTTCACGCACACTTATTCTAACACTAGACTAAGTTATTTATAGATATTACAAAGTAACCGTTTTCGACGGTTTCGTCCTAAGACTACTCTAAGATGATGACACTTGTCTCTGTCTTTGAATTGGAAATTATAGATTTTCCCTCCAAGGCTTGAACGTGCAACATTTAGGTAACTGTCACTCTACGTTGAATGCATGTATGGTCGAATCCCGCTAACACTTAGAAAATATTCCAAACTTAGAATTTCTCTAAGTACATGATCTATATATGGTGTATTCCTTCGACTTTCACCCTTTCAAATAGTAAGGTCGAAAACATTGTTTTTTAGCTTATGGCAAGAAAACTCTTTTCTAAGCCAAATAATCCAATTAGTGCTAGCGTCGAAATTTGGAGATAACAACTACAAATCAGACTTAAGTTTGAAATTTTTTAGCAGGACAGATTCAGGCTTGACAAAGTCTAACTTGATCCAGCCTATTCTCACCCCTATTAACGGTAAAGACTAAAACTAAATGTATAATATTTTATAGAACTAAAAAAATGGAAAATCATCTTAAGTTTTTGAAGTCATCATTGTATTGTATTTATATATTGGAAAATGCTAATGAGTTAGTGCCTTAGAGATATTAGTTAAAAGATTAAAATGATAAATTGAACATTATTTAAAAGATTAAAAAAAACATATATTTTTTTTAAAATATGTGTATTTTCGATACATTGAAAACAAAAATAATTAATTTAAAAAATATATATTGTGTGTCGAATGAATCAAACATAATATATTTTTGATTTAAATATGTTTTTGGTCCCTATAAATAACTCAATTTTCATTTTTAGTCCCTATTAACAAAATAATAAATTTTAGTCTCTACAAATTTTATATGCATGCAATTTTAGTCTCTATTGTTTTCTAAAATTTTGAAAATTATTTAATTACCCTTAAACTTTAAAATGTTTGAATTTTTTTTCATCCAAGTTTAAAATACTATAACATATTTCTTTACTAAATTTTAGAATTTTTTTAAAATGAGAAGAATTAAATATGAATTTTTTAAATTTCAAAATATAATAATAAAAGTAATAAAAACTTCGACTTAGAAATCAAATTTTGAGTTCTTTTTTTTCGAGAAACTTTTTATAACATTTTAAATATGTTTGTAAAATAATCATTTAAAAATACACATCGGTTTAACATAATAGACTAAAATTACGTGCATAATAATTTTGTAGGGATTAAAATATTTTATTTTTTAATAAAGACTAAAACTAAAAATTGAGATATTTATAGGGACTAAAAACATATTTAATCTTATATTTTTTTAATTTAGAATTTTTAATCAGTATCTAGTAACACTTGAATATTAAAGCACCGTCTAGAAACATCTTTTATGTCGAATTTGTTAATGTACATCTTTTATGGCAAATATTTGTTACTAAATATAACAAGTACTAAAGAAAATTTATAATTATTTTTGTATAAATATAAAAGGTATAGTTTGTTACTAAATATAAAAGGTATACTTTGTTTTGGTGTATTTTCTTTCCTACTATTTTTATTTTTACTTTATCTTGTAATATACTTAATAATTTCTTATTAACATCTATATAACTTATATTATTGATTTCCACGTACTTTCTTATTATTGACTTTCACATAATGTATTTTTTTTTAATTATCATTTGTATTTTTGTTTATGCACGTTGAAAAAATAATAGACGAGATATTAAATATGTTTTTGGTCCTTATAAATATCTTAATTTTAAATTTTAGTTTTTATAAAAGAACGTCGAGTTTTAGTCCCTATAAAATTATATTTGCACACAATTTTAATCTCTCTACAGGGACTAAATTTACAAAAGTAATTTTATAGGGACTAAAACTCGATGTTTTTTTGATAAGGACTAAAAATTAAAATTGAGATATTTATAAGGACTAAAAACATATTTAACATAATAATAGTAATAATAATAATAATTAATTTTCACATAACTTCTTATTATTCTTATTGTTCTGGACTGGGTTCCAGACTATATTGGGCTACGACCCAATATGTCGAGCAGATGCTCATACGCTCGGGCAAGTACACTTGTTGGACGGACGAAGTTGCTTAACGGTCAGACATACGTTCCATGTGTCGGGCACACACTCGGAACGGGCAAAGAACATGTCTGTCAGTTCACTTGCCACGTCACCAACTGTCCCCCATTATATCTTGAAAGATGCGGACAGTTGGACCAAGGACCAGACCACTTAGCTAGATCTTCACGCTTCTCACGCGTTCCTTGGCAGTTCTTCTTTGGGTCTAGCCGATTCAGCCCAAGAAGGACATTGGCCCAGCGCTGGGGGCTCACTATAAATACCTTTTTTCACTAAAGGGTCAGATATTCTGATTTAACTCTTCTAACTTACCTATTGTTGTACCTCTATTGACTTTGACATCAGAGCGCCTTGCAGGTACCCCATTCATTCCATCCATTTGTTGTTTGCACTCAATTGCTGGAAGGCCCTCCTGATCAGGTAAGATCACTTATTATTGTAATTTATTTTAATTATCGTTTATATTTTCTTTTATGTATATTTAAAAAATGAACAGATAGATACACGAATGTAAATAATAATAATAATAATAATAATAATAATAATAATAATAATAATATTTCGACACCAAAACTACTATATTATAACATTAATAAATAATAAATAAACTATGTGATGCCTTAACTTAGGTTTAGTCAATAATTTATTTAAAATAATATTCACAAGTTGATCTCCTATAATTTGACTTCTATATTATTATTGTTATTACAATAATAGTCTCATAAAAATAAATAAAGTAAAATAATATGTTTGAGTGTAAGTTGCGACGAAACAGCAAAAGTGACATATGCATATCATTATTGAATTGAATGTGTGGTGTTCCACTCACCACTAGCTACTGCCCCCTCCATTTTTTTAAAGTTAGTGGCTCATCAGTGCTTCCAAATTTCCTTATCGAATATCATAAATTGAGAGCGAAATAATGATTCAATTCAGATTACAAATAAAGGAAAATAAGGAGGATTAAAATATTATAGCACTTTAGAACGCCTAATATATTATAGATACAAATTATAATTATTGATTATTAAATATATTTTTTGAAACTACTTTTTTTCCATGTAACGTGTATTAACTTTATGAAAGATCTTACTCATATTGTCCACATCATCCCCCGTTATTAGTGCTATATATAATTGGTGTGCGGAACATCCTTGTGATAGGGGATGGTCATGGCCCCCCAAAATTTTCATTTTTCTTAATTTTATATTTCAAATAAAAAATATATAATTTCTTATAGGTTATATTTTTAAGAATAACATACATATAAACAAGTTGTCAGAATTGATCTTGAGACTAGGTGCTGCTTTTACAGATTTTTTTTATTTTTTTATGAAAAATATGTGAAATACAAGATTTAACCTATTTTTAACCACCTATTAATCCATCTAACATTAATTTTTTTCATAAGAAAAATGTGAATTTCAAGTGATAAACTATGTATTATAATTAATAATATAAAAATAACATCTACTTTAGCATCAAATTCAATAATTAAAATTTACTCTACTTGATTATTATTATTATTATAAATAAAAAATAATTATTTAAATTTATTAAACAATAGGAGTGTTTGCGATTCGGATTGAATCGATTTAGAAGTAAAATATTATTCGATCAAAAATAAATTTACTAGTGATTTGATTCGATTTTGAATGATTGGTTAAAAAAATCTAATTTGATCCGATCCAATTTCTTGTTGTTTGATTTGGATCATTTTTTTGGATATCTAAATTATAAATTATAATTTTACTAATTATTAAAATACTAATAAATAATAAAATGAATATAATATATAACATATATCATATTAAAAGTTAATATTACAAAATGATAACGATCGATTATGATTGAAACAACTGAAATAATAAAAATTAATAGATTAAATCAAACTAATAAATAATATTTTATAAAAAAAATATCATCTAATAATAAATTAACACAATATATTATACCAATAAAAACAATAAGAATAAAACTATATATATGCAGTTCGGTTTGGTTTGGATCGATTTTGAAAAATCAATCTGAATTTCGAATCGAACAGTTTTTACAAAATTATTAGTGCTGAAGTCCCTGATCCTTTGAAAGATCCAAAGTTATATAATTTGGTCAAAATACACATGGTTCATGGTCCTTGTGATTTGGAAAACCTAAATTCACCTTGCATGAAAGACATGAAATGCTCCAAGTTCTACCCAAAAAAAGTTTTAGTCTTCAATAATAGTGGATCAGTATGGCTATCCAATATATAGGAGAAGAGACAATGGACACACAATTGAGAAAAATGGAATTATCCTTCATAGTGGTCATGTGGTTCCCCACAATCCAAGTTTATTGTTGAAGTATGAAGCCCATATAAACATGGAATGGTGCAATCAAAGTACTTCGATTAAGTACTTATTCAAGTACATCAACAAAGGTTCTGATCGAATTTCTGTTGTTATTCAACCTTCTGAGGACAATGGAAGTGGTGTGAAGAACAAAATTGACGAAATCAAGCAATATCTTGATTGTCGGTACATCTCGCCAAGTGAAGCATGTTGGAGGATATTTTCATATTCTATACATGGTAGGAAGTCGACTGTTGAGAGATGTATTTTCACATGGAAGGAGAATATTTTGTTTACTACAAAGACTTTGAGCAAATTGAGAATGTTTTACCCAAACCAAGTGTAACTGGATCAATGTTTACAACATGGTTTGAGGCAAACAACAAATATGAAGATGCACGGTTGTTAACATATGGTGACTTTGTCTCTAAGTTTGTTTACCATAAATCAAGTAGGAGTTGAAAACCTAGGAAAAAAGGTTATACCATTGGTCGTCTTATGTGGGTTCCTCAGAGCACAGGTGAATTATTTTATTTGAGGATGATTTTGACTATCAAGAAAGGATCATTATGTTACAAAGACATCAAATTTGTTGATGGTGTACAACATAAAACTTTTAGAGAAGCGTGTTTTGCTATGGGATTCTTACAAGATGATAGAGAATTTATTGAGGCAATAAAAGAGGCACATGTTTGGGGTTCAAGTGTGTTTTTACGGAAGTTATTTGTTACTATGTTGTTATCATAATTCATGAATAGACCTGGACATATTTGGAATAATTCATGGTTTTACTTATCTGATGATATTCTTTATGAACAACGTGCCTTTACAAGAAATCCAGGTATACTATTTATAGAATTGTATGTTATTTTCTATTTATTTTTTTAGATTATGTGTTTTAAATATATTTATTTGTACCATAGGTTTGACACTTACAGATGAAGAAATACAACAATTTATACTTATGGTTATTGAAACACAATTGCAAAAAAAAAAAAAAAAAAAAAAAAGTTTGAAGGACTACAAACCTATGTCATATCCAAAAGATTTTATAATGTCTTTTCTTGGAAATAGGCTTATTTATGAAGAGAGGCAATATGATTTGGTTATTCAAGAACAATTATATTCAAATTTACACACATCTCTTACAGGTGACATCAAAATGCATTTAGAAAATCATATTATATCACTTTGTTGTTGAACATACTAATCCTTTTGTTATTATCATGTTCTTTGTAGATGAGCACAGACAGATTTTTGAAGAAATTATGGAAGCGGTAGAAAAACAAAAAGGTGATGTGTTTTTTTTATATGGTTACGGTGGAACAGGTAAAACATTTATGAAAAACAATTTGTCAGCTGCACTACATGCTAAAAGAAAATTTGTATTGTATGTTACCTCAAGTGGGATTGCAAGTTTGTTGTTACCAGGTGGAAGAACAACTCATTCTAAATTTAAGATTTCAGTCCTAACTTTGAAATCGTCCATTTGCAACATAGACAAAAAGGATGAACTTGCAGAACTTTTAAAGTTGACTGATCTAATCATATGGGATGAGGCTCCTATGACAAACAAGTTTTGCTTTGAGGTTCTTGACAAATCTTTGAAGGATATAATGAGTAAAAATTCTAAAGCTTATGAGATTATATTTGGGGGGAAGGTTGTTATTTTTATGGGTGATTTCAGACAAATTATTTCTGTTATACCAAGAGGTACTAGATTAGATATTATTCATGCGACCATCAATGCTTTTTATATTTGAGATCATTGTAAGGTACTCAAGCTTACAAAGAACATGTGCTTGCAAAGTAGAACAATGACAGGTAATGATGATGAGATTAATTTTTTTTAGATTGAATCTTAAAAATTGAAGATGGAAGAATGTTTGAACCAAATGATGGTTATGTTGAAATTTCAATTCCACCAAAATTTCTCATTTGTAATTTTTCTGATCCTATTGAGGCTATTGTGGAAAATACTTATCCTAATCTCATTCATAACTACAATGACTCCAAATATCTTCAAAGTCGGGCAATTTTGACTTCAACCATTTAGGTGGTGGATGATATCAATCAATACATCACAAACTTTATTTCAGGTATTAATCTTACTTACTTAATGTATTAAATTCCATAACATATAACTATTTGTCATTTAATTAATGTAAATTATTTCCAAAATTTTAGGTGATGAAAATGAATACTTCAGTAGCGATTCTGTTGATAGATCTGAGGCGACTGACGTCGAGGCATTTGAACATTTAACTCCATTTTACTTGATTGTTCTTAAAACATCAGGATTGCCTAATCATTCAATCAAGTTCAAAATTGGGAGCACAATTATGTTGTTGCGCAACATGGATCAATCTGAAGGATTATGCAATGGTACCAGACTCACGGTAACAAGGCTTGCTAATCATGTTATTGAAGCTAAGATCATTTATGGAAAGAATATTGGTAACATCATTTATATTCCAAGGATGTCTTTGTCTCCTTTGCAATCCCGATGACCTTTGTCTCCTTCACAAGGTCAATTTTTAGACAATGTTGGTTTATACTTACCAAAAGATGTTTTTAGTCATGGTCAATTATATGCGACACTTTCTAGAGTTAAGAGTAAAGAATGTCTTAAAATTTTGATTCATGACAAAGATTAATAAGCTATGCATACAACCACTAATGTTGTATTCAAGGAAGTCTTTCACAACATTTAATAAGTACGATAGTTTAAGTTGTTTTGTTTTTATTTGTGGTCTTTCAAAATTATTTTCTATTTTCATATCTAATACAAATGTTATTCTTTACGGGGTTATTTTATTTTGTGAGTTTTTTGAGCTTCAGACTAGACAATCTATTAACACTTGACTTTTATCATTAATTTTTTTGTGGACTTTAACATTAAATTTGGTGTAAACATATTCCAACTCTTTTATTATTATATCGATATTTTATCTATATTTTATCTTTCTACACTGTCCTTATAAAATTACATTTTGCATTTTTAATTATGTTTACGATAAATTTTGTATCTATATTATCAAAATTATTTTACCCGTGCGGGTATTCTACTAATTAACCAATTAAAGAATAAATTCAACCTCTACCAATGATGATTTTGTAGACATGCGATGCCATTTCAGAATATTAAAAAAGTATCCAAAGCTAAGATTTGAAACTTTGTAAACTTAAAAGTGGTCTACGCCAGCCCTTAGCCAAGAGAGTTGAGTGAAAACACGAGTTTGTAAAAAGAAGTTTTTCTTAAGACAACAATGAGGAACATCATATATTATTCTTCACATCTTATGGTTGAATTTTCATTGCATTATAAACCATTCAAGCGAAATAAGTAACCAAATCAAAATAACATGTGTCATTTGAATTGTAAAATTAGACATCAACACCAAGTGTAAGATAATGGACAAATCTCAGTTGCATCAGCAAAGAAAAACGTTATCTCTAGTTCAGTCGAGACATCAAAAAAATCTAATAGACCAAATGTTAAAGTTTCGTAAGATCATAAAATAAAAAGCAGTTAAACAAAACCACAATCAAACACTAGTCCCCCGCATAAATTTGACAATTTGACAAACCCGCTCCAACAAGCATACTGCCTGCCCTTTCATATAAGATCACCAAAATTCATTGGAAGATCATCAATCTGAGTACTGTAATATTGCTCAATATCTCTCAAGATCTTTGTATCATCGCTTCTCACAAAATTGATTGCAACACCCTGCAAAAACATGATTAGGACCAAATATAAATTGATAATCAGACTTACTACTTAGTGAAGGAACATTAATTCAAATAATTTTTCGTTTCCCATACCTTTCGTCCAAATCGCCCAGAGCGACCAATCCGATGAATGTACAGCTCTCGATTATTTGGAAGGTCATAGTTAATAACCAGAGAAACCTGATAACAAAAGAAAGGCACGATCAGTATCAACAGTTAAAAGAATCAATGCAGTGTATGTCTGAAGAATTTTAATTGTTGCTAGTCGCGCTATCATTTCACAGTAAAGAAGCATTTCATAATTCATGCACTATGTTTACCAGATATTTAAGTAAGCAACCTAAATTCATCATATTTTAGAGACACAAAAAAATACAAAAACATAGAGTGGTCAAACAACTTGTGTTCGCAAAACATGAATAAAATAGGAACAACTTGCCTGCTGCACATCAAGGCCACGAGCCCAAACATCCGTTGTTATTAATAAACGGGTTGTTCCAGTACGAAACTCCTCCATAATTGCATCCCTTTCCCTCTGAGGCATGTCACCGTGCATTGATGAGACTGTGAAATTATTGTTGCGCATTTCTTTGGTTAACCAGTCGACCTGTTCCAAGAAGATATGCATAATAAGATACTATCCCCATTCTCAAATATATGGGTCTATTGACTAAATATAGAAAGATAGTATATGGATACACCTATTGTAATCATAAGTAACCATGACAATTTTCATTTACCTTTCGTTTGGTGTTGCAGAATATAACAGCTTGAGCTATAGTAAGTCTATCATAAAGATCGCACAGAGTATCAAACTTCCATTCCTCCCTCTCAACCTCAACAAAGAATTGCTTAATGCGCTGTCATCAGGGAGCAATGTAATTGCATCAACAATAATATCCTGTTAAAGATGAAAAAGCAGAAAGACGTTGAAAATAATTGCTTAATTACCTCCAATGTCAATTCATCGCGTTTTACAAGGATCCTCACAGGATCTGTCATGAACTTATTTGTCATCTCCAGTACTTCATGAGGTAAAGTAGCGGAAATCAAGACAACCTGAAGATTTGGTGGGAGGTATCTATACACATCATAAATTTGATCTTTAAACCCTCTGCTCAGCATTTCATCAGATTCATCCTGTAAATACAAACAAGAAAAAGAAAGATGATTTTTGACATGACGACAAAAAGAAAAGAAAAGAAATCAATAGAAGTGATGAATTACCAGAACTAACAACTTGATAGCCCCCGTGTGCAGTGTTCTTCTTTTGATCATGTCACAGACTCGACCAGGAGTTCCTGATACTACATGAACTCCGTGTTCAAGTTTCCTTATGTCTTCTCCCACACTTTTGCCTCCAATGCAAGCATGCACTTGTATATTTAAGAAATCTCCAATAGCCAACATAACTTTTTCAGTTTGTGAGGCCAGTTCCCTCGTCGGAGACACAATTAAAGCCTGCAACCTGTACAGAAATAACTAAATTACTCTCACAAATTAATAAATTTATGTACTTTGATCAGAGAAAACATCTCTAGGATTATGTTTCTGCCGAAAATAGCATATGAATTGAACTGAACTATATCAAAAGAGTCTTAGTGGTATATATAATTACTATATTACTTTTTTTTCCACTAATTTTTATGAACACGTCTTGTTCACGTGAGAAAGGGCCTTCATAATGCAAAATTCGGCCGGGAGGTAAGTAAAGTACAGTCAACTGTTGGAATGTTTACAGGATAGCAAAATCATAGATACAAATGTACGGCATATTATAATATTAATAATGTTCAAGTAAGCGTACCTGTAATGGTCATAGGATCCGTCAGCATTTGGAGAAGGTCAGAGTTGCTGCCCTCTTGACTGATGATATTTACAGCTAGGTTCTTCTAACCTATGTCAGATTTTATATTCACCGAATGATGAAAGGACCTATAAGCAAGCTAACCAAAAGAACAGTCCAACCCATGATGGATTATTCATGGATACAAACCAATATACTGATTATTCATATTTTAAAATAAAAACATTAATAAAAGAAATCCATCAGTGGTACAACAGAAGAATTCAAAAATAATAATAAAAATAATAATAATGAAGCTGTATAGGTAATTCTGTTAGAAAAAGGAAATTATAAAAAGAAATGTTGTAAAAAAAATTATACGGGAATGAAGTCAGAATAAAACAACAATATAGATTAAAGTGAGTATTTTTAATCATTCATTAACAACACAAAAGATGGAATTAAAAACATATCACCTATAACAAACCATGTGTCTTGAAATATCAACTATTGAACCAAATTCAAAATTTTCACCCTCAAAAACTACCCATCAAAATCATATCAAAACACATGTTCATCCTTTTAGAGGTTCTTCTCATGGTTTTAAATTTGCAATCATATACTGTTCCACATTAGGAACCACATCAGACTACTTCGCACATGTTTCTTCGAGTATTTTACTAAAAACTCAAAATGTATAATCCCAAATCTCACTTTACTTCTGAAAAATATTAACATCAAGTTTTTCTTAACGTTGTATTTTAAACCCTTGTTAAAGGTCATCTTTTCACTTCAGAATTCCTAAATCCACATTATTCAGAATTACACAAACACCAATAAAACCTGAAAACCCTAAAAACCCTAATTGATAAACTAAACCTATAATTACTCTCGATTTATATGCTTCTCATCCGAACGCTAATACAAACAAAGTAACATACCAACAAAGAGAAGGAAGATGAAAGAAACTCACTCTCTGACAGAGGTATCGACAACCTGGCAAACAGTTAGAGCAATCATGGAGGTCTTGCCGGTACCAGATTGAGCCTGAGCGATGACGTCACGGCCAAGAACGATAGGTACAACGGCACGCTGTTGAATCGGCGACGGTTTCTCGAAACCGTATTGGTAGATTCCACGCAGTAAATCGTCTTTTGTAATCATCTCCTCAAAGCTTCCAATCACCGTCACGCCCTCCGTTGTTTCGAAATCCATATCCACAGAGGCTGGGACTGTTCGCCGATGACGCGCCGCCGGTATTGAAGATGTTGCCATTGCCGATGAATTCGTGGAGCAATTAATCTGAACGATGAAATTTCAGTTTATAGGTTTATGGATCCAAAGTATATATTTATAGGTTCTTTAAATGTGATTCGTTTAATTTTTTTATATATTATTTCACGTTTTTTTAATTATTTAATTATTTTTTTATATTTTTTTGTTAGGAAATATTTATATAATTTTTAAAAAATTTAAAATAAATTTTAATAAATCCCACACATATCTCAAATATGTAACAATATGATTACAAAATTAATTCATATATATTATTAAAATATATTAAAAAGATATAACTTTAAAATAAATAAAACTAAAGTAAATCTATATTAAATAAAACACACATAATAAAAAGTAAACTAACTCAATGTGTAATTATTAGGGCTGGACTTCGGTCAGTTAGAGCAAGATCCGGATCACAAATTGGTCATCCAAATAAAACTACCGATAAAAAAATACAGACCATTTTCGTCCACCTTGGCTTATAGTTAAATCGGATTTAGGTTTGACAAGGTGGTTTCATGCGGATTAGAATCGATTTCAATTTGGACTCTTTAGAGCAGAAAAATCTAGAAGAAAACGATTGTAAAGAATATTAGAGGATCAAAGCAAGAACATGAATAACAAAAGAAGATGAGGAGAAATGAGAGAAAATGTATAAACTAGTATATTTAATTATAAGATATTTAATTAGATTGAATTATAAAAATACTCCATCTGTTACATAATAATAATCTTTTAATTTTGAAAAAATTGTTCCAAAATAATAGTCTACGATTTTCAATGCAATATCAATTATTTTTTTACCAATTTTACTTTTAATAAATATTATTTACATTACTTTCAATGTATTATATTATATTATTATTTTTTTACAACCAATAGTAATTAAGGACAGTTTTGTAAAATTGTTACATTTAACCATTCAATCATTACTTTTCTTAATCTATGTCCAACAACCTTAAAAGAATATTATTTTGAGACGGAGAGAGTAATTTGATAAGACAATATGAGAAAAAAATACAGAAAAGTAATCTAGTACTGTGTTCTCTCTATTCAATAGCTTAAAAGTAGTATGATTAGACAACTTTATCTATAGTGTCGGTTATAACTGGTTTAAATTGGATTAGTTTCATTCATCGGTAATCGACTGATATTAACAATCCATACTCGTTTTTATCGACCCGAGTAATCCAAATAACCTGTAGAGATAACCAACCTGGCTACGGGTCATTTGGATCGGTTGGTTTGAATCAGTTAAGAAATATTTGTCCAACCCTAATAATAATGAAGAGATATCATATACAAATGTATAAGTTTGAACTCGTAATATCATATTTATTTATCTTTAAAATAATAAATTCAAACCACTCTACTATTTTACCAAAACAAATGGGGTGTTGGCAAAAAAAATTAGTCAAATCATTAACTTTTTACCAAATGGAGGTATATTTAGGTACAATTTTTTTAAAAATATAAAGGTTAAATTATATTAATATTATATTAAAGAAAAAAAGAAAGAAAAGTTGGAACACTTAGAATAAAAAGTTATAAAAGCATGCAACATATCTATAATATAAGAACTTTGTTAGTTCTGGTAAATACACGACTAATCCTTTGTTAAACAATGCCACATATTGAATTTAGAGGTAAATAATGTCTAAAAGTAACCAAATGAAACTGGATCAGTGCATGGTTACAGGAAAAATAGAATGTTTGTAGCATTTACTCATTGTACCGAAATGATCCAGACAGGTCCTCGTGGTCTTCAACTTGGACTGTGATGGTGCTTGTAGGAGAAGGGATGGTGTACCTGCAAGGTACTCTGACGCTCAAGTAAGTTTCAGTGTGAGACAAACTAAAGCGTGAGGAAGATTGATAGTGATTCGAATTGAATACTTGTCCCTCCAAAGATGGAGGGTATTTATAACGGCGCATGCCCGTGGATTGTTGGTGTGTAGTCTTTGACCGAGTATGACTGTCTCCTGTAGATTCGGAGGGCAGTTGACCGCGTGAAAGGCGTTATGGCACATGTGGGGAGATCCCTAACGGCTATATGCCAACGGCTCTCTTTTCCAACATTCATATCTTCGTTTGGTTTCTTATTGGGCTTATGCCCAGACGAATACTGGATTGGGCCTCAATTTGGCGTAGGGCACTTGCTAGGCCAGTCTAGAACAAGAGACCCCCCAAGTTGTTGTGCTCGAGCGAGGATAGTGACTTAAGACGTCGAGCACATGTTCCCTTTGGCTTTAGTTCTTATACCAGGCAGTTGTCCGCAAGAGGGAGACATACAGACATTGGAAAAAGATTATGTTTTAAGAATATAAAACGTTTGTGGCTTGAGTGACATGTGTTGGAAAGTGCCGCGATTTATTTATGACACCTGGGGGCTAGCCCTAGGTAATAATTACTTGGAATTTATGATTCCCCGCGCGAGCTTATGGTATTATAAAGAGGGGAGAAGAAATTCATTTGATCATTTCGCACAAACTCTTCCTTTTGCCGTGAAACTTTCTCTCGGCAAACTCTCACCGGAACACCATCGTCGTCGTCATCTTCCCAGAATTATGTCATGGATCAAGGTAATCTTCATCTTCTTCCTTTCATTTTGCAGCTTTGATGGATGGACATTCATCAATTTCTCATGAAGTTCATAGGATCTTCAACATTTTTAGGGATTCCTATGAATTTTTGGAAATTTTGATGAATGTTCATCAAATGCGTATGAATCTCATGCAGAACTAAGGTTAGTTTAAGAAGATAAATAGGCTAATGTTAGATCCATGCTAGATTCTAGTTAGGATGATTTAGTGTTAGTTGACCGGGCATTGGGTCGCCGTAGCTGGTGGTTAGTGTAGGGGTTTATCCCCGATAGACTTTAGTGCGAGGGCAATTTTGCTCTTAGCAAGGATGATTCAGACATGTCAACTTTATCCCTGTAGTGCTTTTCTAGATCCAATGGCTGACCCGGGGCACGTCCATGGTCCCTATCGAAGCCCTTTCACTTGATTTGCAGTGGAATGGTGGATTTGAGATCGTCGAATTCACTATATTTCCTTTGCTTTTCAGGCGAAAGGAGTCAGAAACCCGCACAAGGAGTCGAGGATAACTATGAAGTTGTTGAAGTCACGGACGTCCCCGCTGCTGACAAACTGTGGATTATGGACGAGCCGCTCGAGACGACCTATCAGTTTTTCGTAAATGCTTCAGATGCGTGGGGTAAAATTAAGAAGAGGAAGAAAGGGGGTCTTGTAAACTGGCGGGCATAACCTTCGAAGCCTGACCAAAGGATTTGCCCGCGCTTTCATGTCCTTCATTTTCCTATATACAAGTTCACATTTTGCGAGGTTGTGTACCACTTTCCCTTCACGGACTTCTAGGAAGCGGTTTTCACCCATCTCGAGCTTGCGCCTTCTCAACTGTATCCAAATGCCCTGGCGTTCATAAGGGTCTTCGAGTTGGTGTGTCGTTACTTGGAGATAGCAGTGATTGTCAGTCTGTTCTTCAGGATCTTCCATCTTCAGAGGAAATCCCAGGATGGCCGACACAGTTGAGTGTCGCTGAAGCAAGCAAGTAGGCTTTTCAAAGCATATTTGGATTTTGTTCGTGATTTCAAATATCGTTTCTACAACATTCAGCCAAGCTTGCAAGCGGCCAAGGATTTGCTATATGAAGGAGAGGTCATCGACAACAAGGAGAGGTTAGTGGCCCATTTCCCGTTGGAGTGGGTAGATGTCCACATTCGGCATCCCAGCAAACATTACATAACGAAGCCCGAGGATCTCGATGCCGATGACACAACATTGTATAATACGTCATTCAACTTCGTTTCTAGCTTATGCCCCTCAGAACTCATAGATTCAAACATGAATATTCTCCTTAGGCCTGACGGAACACCGACCACCCAGGTCAGGCTAGATTAATAAATGTGAAGGCGTTGCTCAGCTGCCCGAATGAGGAAGCGGCGATGCGACTCTTAGGTGGATTTTTAGCTCTTTCATTTTTGTGCCCGGAGATTTATCCGGTAATTGACTTGTTTATCTCTTGTTTTTGCAGCTCAAATGGCCGAAATGCGTGAACGTCTAGTTAGGACTAACAAGGGAAATATGAAGAAGGAACCAAAAAGCAGGGTCGAAGTTGTTAAGGACCAGGCTACCCTTGAAGGTTTTGTCATCTCGAGAAGCTCTACCTCGGGGAGCACTCCAGTGGGTGATTCTCTGTTGGGGAGTCTTTCTCGTGAAAGGTAGCGCCATCCTCGACTATAAGGATGAGGAACCTACCTGGGAGCAATCCCCATACACGACCATCGTCTATAACGACCTAATGTCTGATCACTAACACTAAATTACCCTAACCAGAATCTAACAAAGATCAAGGATCAAAATATTCATCTTCTAACAACCTAACCCTAATTCATCCTAACATTCATACGTTCATGATGAACATTCATCAGATTTCCATAAATTCATGGAAATTTCCAGAAACTTTGAAGATCTCCATGAACTTCATAAGAAATTCTATGAATGTTCATCAACCAGGGAGTAAGAAGAAGGGAAAAATATAAAGTTACCTTGATCCGTTGCAGGTTCCATTGAAGATTGGCGGCAGTGACGATGAAGTTTCCGGCGAAAAGTTGTAGAGCGAAGAAAAAACGGTGAGAGGAAGAGTCGTAAGTAATGACTAAATGAATGTCCTTTCCCCTTTTTATAATGTCTTAAGCTCGCATAGAGAAGCGCAAAGGCCAAGTAATAATGAACTAGGGCTAGCTACCTAGGTGTCATAAATTATTACTGCGCCACCAACATGTGTCAATAAAGTGGAAACGTTTTATCTTCTAAAAACATAATTATTTCCCTTAGTGTCTATAGAACTTCTCCACATACCAGGTGCCCATTGTTATGAAAGGATATTTGATGATGATTACTTGCTTGTGACTCTTTGGGTTAAGGTACTATAGACCTGAATCCTCGTTATTAAACCACCTTAAGTCATTGTCCCCGCTCAAACATAGCAACTTCGGGGGCTCTTGTTCTGGACTGACCTAGCAGGTGTCATGCGCTCAATTAAGGCCCAATCCAACTTAACCTTGGGCATAAGCCCAATAAGAGATTTGCGACCTTATGATCGTTGAGAAATAGAGCCGTTAGAATATAGTCGTTGGGGGACTTCCCCCACACGCGTTCTAATGCCTTTCACGCGACCAACTACCCTTCCGAAACTATTAGAAGCAGATACACACAATCAAGAGTCGTACGCCTGCAATCCTGATGTGTTTGCAAGTGCACAGAAATATCGAAGTAATATAAAAGATTGTTGAACCCACAGAGACCAATGTCAACCTACTATAATCTATTATTGCTTTGTAAAGCTAAGGCTAATGAATATTTGATTAAGAGGAAACTACGACTAAAACTGAAAATGAACTTAGAAAATAAGATAATAAAGAGAGGCCGGAATATGGATTCCACGTTCCTAAAGGAATTTGTAGATTTCGGTTACTAATTATGACTATAACTTAGTTCCGTAGAATATATCGACTTAAAGACTCCGCCTCACGCTCCCACGGTATAAACTAAAGTCATGTTCCCTAATCCCAAGATTTTTCTCTCACTCGCCTGGTAACTAAGAAATATATTTCGAAAGCCAATAATATCCTAAACGCATCTAAAGCACTCTCGTTGTATTTAGATTTGTTGTTTAAGGCTATGTTTGGATTGATGGAACGTAACGAAGCGGAGCGGGGTGGAACATAGCGAAGCGGAATGGAGCGGAGCGGAATGGAATATAGATCCCACTCCATTGTTTAGATATCTTATTAAAAATATCATATTCCATCACATACACCCCAAATTGGATGGAACAAAAAATGAGGATTTGGATGGAATGGGATGGAATGGATTCCATCATGTTCCATTCCATTCCATCAATTATTTGCAAATCCAAACAATGGAATCACATTAGTTACCACTCCATTCCATTCCATTCCATCACATCTCACCAATCCAAACATACCCTAAGTTCCACTATCCGATTCAATCCCCACGCTTTCGCTATGTCGGCTCTAACCTTTATTAATTTATCACTCTCGTGACAAAATCATGTTAAATAACCTCTCACTCTCGTGACAATGCTATTTAAATTAAACTTGAAAATTAAAATCAAAACTGAATTTTAATCATAAGTTTGCACCTATTATTTTCTACCGAGTCTCGTCGGCAATGATGGTCCTCATATGCTGGACTCATGAATATTTAGAAAGACATAGAATTAAACATAAACAAATTATATTATAATTTCATTTGAAAACATCATGATTATTAATTTAGGAAAGCGATAAACAATAATAATAAGCAATGCGATAAAGAACCTGTAAAGACTTGAAGTAAAATGCGGGAAATAAAGAAACTTGAATTAACTTTAACTTCAATAATGACGACATGATTGTTGATCCAAGCAAGTTACATAGAACATATGTCTAATACTAATGGTGTGGTAGTTCCTCGATGTGAGAAACTACCACAATTACAATGATAATTTATGCCTAAAACTATGAAAGATAAATTGCACAAAACTCTGATTCCCCCTTAAAGCTAAGAGGAATCCTATATATAGAAGGAAATTTCGTTTTGTAACTTCCATGGAGCATAAATGAGTGGTGGAGTAAGTGAGAGTAGTGGGAAGTTGGAGAAGTAGTGGAGGAATAAAAGGGAAAGTGGAGATTTCTTCTCCTAAATTATAAAGAAATGTCATGATAAAACTCCATTCAATTTGCACCTAGGATATTTCAAAACCAATTTAAAAAGGGGACAACTTCATTACCCACCACAAAAAGTTAGGTAATATACCTTCAACCAATCCACTAATGTCATATCATTTTATTATATTTAATTATTTATTTAATAGTTTAACTTTTGTAGGTTTTCAATACAATGTAGTATAATTTACTCTAAAGGTAACGGTGGAATATTAGAACAAATTCTAATGAGAATAACATGTCGTCGAAGTCTGCTCATATGTTATTGCTAAATTGGGTCTTATGTTATGGATCCAATTATTTAAGTTAACTTGTACCCTAAGTTAGCTTGTAATGGATATTTGTTAAAAAGCTCATTAGGTTAGTGTGTTAGTTTTATTATAAATAACATACTAGTCTCTCATATTTTGTATAAGGGAAAATTGGAAGATAAAACCCTAATTCAAAAGTGAGAGAGATTATTTGTTATTATTGTATACTTGTAATATTGTTTCAAGAGAAAGGAAAGAATAACAGTTTATAATCAATCATTTTATCTGTGGTTACCCTAAACCCTAACCCTTGTGGGTTTCCTAACTGATCAAGGAACCAATTATACTTTATTTCTAAGGTATCTGATTCACAAAAGTAACTCTACCCAACTTTTTGAGGTGGGTAGATAAGAATTCGCCATTTAAAAATTATAAAACCCCTGGTCCCATTTATTTAGTTCAGAGAATGAATATTTTCTTGTAGAGCGGGGATATCACTTGTAGTGTAACAATTTGGAATAAAAATTACTTTGATCATGAGATATCACATAAGGCATAATGTAACATAATTTTTGCGCATTAGTATTAGAAATGGCCTTAAAACTCGATTTACATAACACAATAGGTCAAAAATAACTACATTTTATAGGAGATTTATTCATTGGAAATAATATTGCATCAATTTGTAGAGAGAAGGTCCCACACAATATCCCAATGTTGTTTGAAAAACTGGTTAGTAACCATCGGGTCCATGTGATTTATAAGTATACATGTCAAACTAGTAGAAAACTCGTGCGTCCGTACGAGAATGAGAAAAGTATGAGATATAATAGTAGACATATTGTTAATTGAATTATATTCAAATGCACGTTAAGAATAATATTTGTGCATGTTTTTTTGTTTGTATTTAACAAATTATATCTCGTTTCACTTTATAAAGTATTTTAATCACATTTTAAACATTATAGTGAAAAGATTGAAATATATAATAATCAAGATTTTAGATTTTTATTTATTTTTGAAAGCAATATTTATGCATGTTTTCTTATTTGAATCTAATTGATCGTGTTCCATGTCAATTCATAAACTTTTTTTTATGTATTAGTGAAAAAATGAAATCTAATTAAATGTCTTCTGTGTCACATCATTGAAAGCAATGTATATATTTATTTTCTTGGACGAAATTTAAAAGGTTGTGTCCTGACCGACTTTATGAACTATTCCAATAATGTTTTAAAGATAAAATAGTATATGAACCATTCCAACAAAATTACTTCAACATATTTGTATTCTTCAACAGTAATGGTTTCTATCTGAAAAGCACGCACCCGTCTTCCACATTTATTGCCATAATCTTGACCCATACAATAAAGATTTCCTTCATATTTAAATGGCTTGCCTCCGTTCAAGCTCTTGTTAATGTTATAAATAGGATTTTTCTTGTGAGGTTTCCAAGGACCAAAAGGTGAATTGATATGCCAAATCTCTAACTGACAATTTCTCTTGGTGCCAAAACCACTGTGATCTGAGCTAAAAAGCCTACTTTCCCTCATAGTCAATGATAAAGGAATCAATAAAGACCTTTTTCAATTTCCAATGCATGGTGATTGAATTCTTTGTCTCGTAGAACAGGTAAAAAAACATCTTCATGGATTGTAACTCTAACAATATGAGCTAATAGGTTAATACATAGATAATTAATATAAAAACAAAATACCAAAAACTTTGAACACCTCAATCATGTGATTAAATGAGTTTTTCATTAATATTTTGTATAACTCACGTGTCATTTATTAAACATGGTCGTGTAGGTTCTTTATGTGTACATTTAAACATTTACCGGCTTTTTAAAATAATTATACCTTTGTATTCGAAAAATTCCTAATAAAATCAACTGCATAAAATTCTACTCTAAAGACTACCGTCATTTTTACAGGACTATCACCTTAAAAAACTTATATATAATGCAGGAAATATTTGGTTGTAGAATTAGTGTTGCCAGGAGCTACTGGTTAGTAATATTGCACCAGTTTGCAAAGAGAAGGTCCCACACAATATCCCAATGTTGTTTGAAAAATTGGTTAGTAACCATCGGGTCCATGTGACTTATAAGTCTACATGTGAATAAAGATTTCTTCATTTTCACATTTTCTTCATTTTCACATACAAACGACATTCATTATCATGGTTCTATCACAGTCTTTAATGTTAGGAAATGAAATTTCGGAATGAAATATAAGTCAATCCAGCATGGGAGAAAGGTAAAGAATCTCAAAAAATTGCAAGACAAGATTCTTTAACTCATATTCCTCACAAATTCATGCATCATATTTCTTTTGAAAAGTAATAATTATAATTTTCTGATGGTTTTTAAGAGTAGATAAGTGAAAAAAATGGGTGTTGAGATCACCTTGATTCACGTAGTTGGTGTGACCATGTTGGTACCAATAATTTTATGAAGGTCTTTAGAAATAAATGTTACCTATCACATTCTTGATATAACCGAATCTCTTTAAAATTAAGTTATTTTATACAAATATATTGCCAAAACATCGACATTACAAGACTTAACATTGGAATTCAGAATTTGAATGTTCATGGACCAATCATTAGATTTAATCCAACTATATTTAAATTAATTCACAAAATCTAGATAATCAAACCAAGATACAAGAAATTTGAAGTAATTTCTTTGAAGGTTGGCATTTGTGTTCATATTGAGCAAAATACTATAAGAATCAAATGAAGGTATAGTTAGATGAATAACATATATAATCTTTATGTTGATTTTTCTGATTCTTCTTGTCCAACATCCAAGATATATAATGTTCTTCCTTGTGATTGGTTACTACAATTAAAGGAAAATTTTGTTGTTGGGCTTCCATATTTGTTGTTTCCCCTTTATTTGCATCACGAGACCCTAGTTAAGATTACTATAAAAACCTTTGGTTGAGTTCCTTCGATCTCGTATGCATCTGCATACACCTTATTGGTCACTTTCTTTGGACAACCTTCAACTTTATGTCAAAATTTTACGCAATATAAGCATATTAAATGGATATTCTAATATTATAAAATATACATGAAGACTATACCACAATGAAATGGACCAATTATTTTCCTATGAGATATTGGAACAAATTATAGGGTTAACATGTCATCGAAGTCCGCTCACATGTTAGTGTTTTATTGGGCCTTGTTTTATGGATCCAATTGTTTAAGTTAGATTGTACCATAAATTAGCTTATAATGGGTAATTGTTAAAAATCTCATTATATTAGTGTGTTAGTTTTATTATAAATAACATACTAGTCTCTCATCTTTTGAATAAGGGAAAATAGGAAGATAAAACCCTAATTCAAAAGTGAGAAAGGTTATTTGTTATTCTTGTATACTTGTAATCTTGTATAAAGAGAAAGGAAAGAATAACAGTTTATAACCAATCTTGTTGTTATCCTTGGTTACCCTAAACCCTAACCCTTATGGGTTTCTTGACTGATCCAGGAACCAATTATACTTTGTTTCTAAGGTATCTGATTCACAACAAATTGGTGCGGTGAGCATGGATAAGACGCCTTCAAAAAAGTATGAGATTGAAAAGTTCACCAGAGTGAACGGTTTCGGTTTGTGGCGCTTGAAGATGAAAACCCTACTTGTTTAGCAGGGCTGCTTGGAAGCGTTGAAGGGAGAGATGATTGTGAATGTTGCGTTAATGGCAAATGAAAAGACGATCATGATTGAGAAAGCATACAACGCAATATTGTTGAGCCTTGGTGATAAGGTTCTTCGAGAGGTATCAAAAGATACGAAGATGTCATGGTTATGGTTGAAACTTGAAGGTTTGTACATGACCAAATCGTTGGTGAATCGACTCTACCTGAAGCAAGCCTTGTATTCATTCAAGATGAGTGAAGACAAAGTTTTGGATGGGCAGTTGGATATGTTCAACAAGCTGATTCTTGATCTTGAAAATATTGATGTGAATATCAAGCGTTGTTGTTGTTATGCGCTTTTCCCAGAACACATGCTCACTTCAAAGAAACACTCCTGTATGGAAGAGATTCTCTGACCTTTGAAGATGTTCAATCTGCCTTGTACTCTAAGGACTTGAACAAACGAAAGGAGCATAAACCTTTGACGGTTGGTGAAGGTTTGACTGTTAAGGCGGAATTCTTACGAAAGGATGGTAAGTTTGACAAGAAGAAGGGTAAAAGTCAGCAGAAGTCTCATGGTGGTGAAGCATCTGGTGTTCGATGTTATCATTGTAAGAAGGAGGGTCACATTCGAAAGGTGTGCCCTGAAAGCCTGAAAGATCATGGAGGTAAGGATAATGGCAACGTGTCCATTGTTCCAAATGATTTCGAATCATTTGATGTTCTTGTGGTTTCAGGTGGTGACTCAAGAAAATAGTGGATTATGGATTCAGGTTGTACTTGACACACGACTCCAAACAAAGATGTGTTCAAGGAATTATGTGATCAAGATGGTGGATCGGTGCTACTGTGAAATAACAAATCTTGCAAAATTGCAGGTATTAGATATGTGAGATTCAAGCTCCATGATGAGTCAATAATGTTATTGACTGAAGTTAGGTATGTACTTGACTTGAAGAGAAATTTGATTTCTCTTGGTGAATTCAACAAGAAGGGATATATTTTTCAAGGAGAGAAAAGTATCCTAAGAATCATGAAGGGATCAAAGTAAGTCTTTAGAGGCATGAAGAAACAATGCTTGTATACTTGAGGCTGAAGTTGTAAGTGGTTCGACAAATGTTGCATCCACGAAACTTGTGTCGAAGACAAAATTATGGCGCATGAGATTGGTCCATGTCAGTGAAAGAGTTCTGGTCGAACTAGGGAAACAAAACCTTCTAGGTGGTGACAAAGTCGAGAAGTTGGAGGTTTGTAAACCTTGTGTATTTGGTAAATCTTGTAGGGTTAAGTTTAACAAAGGTAAACAAAGAAAACATGGATCCCTTGATTCCATCCATGCTGATCTTTTGGGACCTGCAAGGAATCCTTCACATTCATGTGCAAGGTATTTTCTATCCATAGTTGATTATTATTCCAGAAAGTTATGGGTATTCATTCAAAATACGAAGGATGAAACTTTTGAGAATTTCAAGAGTTTGAAGGTTTTGGTCGAAACTCAAACTGGCAGAAAGGTTAAGAGGTTGAGAACTAATAATGGCCTTGAATTCTGCAACGAAGCTTCCGACAGTTACTATGTCGAGTCTGGAATTGGAAGGCATAAGACTGTAGTAGATACTCCTCAACAAAATGGTCTAACTGAGAGATTTAATCGAAAAATCCTCGAAAGTGTTATATGCATGTTGGTTAGTGTTGGATTGAAGAATGTGTTTTGGGCTAAGGCAGTTTCGACAACAACATATTTGATAAACAAATGTCCTTTGACTACATTAGATATGAACACACCTGAAGAAGTTTGGTCGGGACATCCACCCGATCTCGACAAATTGAGAGTATTTAGTTGTGTAGCCTATGCTCACATTAAGCAAGACAAAGTCGGACCTTGAGCTCTAAAACGCATGTTCATAGGATATCCTAAAGGAGTCAAGGCTTATAGGCTATGGTGCCTAGAGCCAGGTTGCATGAGGTGTATCAGCAATCGATATGTAGTTTTCAATGAAGCTGAGATGGCTTTCAAGAAAACTGATGATGTTTTCGAAGAGCTGGAACAAGGAGAAATTCCTGTTGAGGTTGAGCATATTGATGTTGAATTGCATAACCCATATGAAGTCGAAAACAAAACATAAACTGTTGTCAAAGATGAGGTGACTGATAATGACTACTTCCTGGCAAGAGATAGGTCGAGAAGAGTCATTAAGCCACCTCAGATACTTAGTTATGAAAATCTTATAGCTTATGCCTTAATCTCTGCAAGTGAGGTTCTAGATGAAGAACCTATAGACTATAAGGAAGTTATGAGGAGTCGAAATAAAACTGAATGGCTGAAGGCAATGGATAATGAGATGAAATCTCTTCATGATAACAATACTTGGGAACTGATCAAGAAACCTGATGGAGCCAGGTTAGTCAGTTGTAAATGGAATTTCAAAGTTAAGGAAGGAATCAAAGGAGTGGCGTCGAAGAGATATAAGACAAGGGTGGTTACAAGGGGTTTCACTCATAAATAAGGTGTCGACTTCAATGATGTGTTCTCTCCTGTTATGAAGCACATGTCCATTCTAATGTTGCTTGCCATAGTGGCACAGTTCGACCTTGAACTCGAACACATGGATGTAAAGATTGTGTTATTGTATGGTGATCTTGACGAAACAATCCTGATGAGGCAACTTGAAGGGTATGTCAAAGAGGGAAAATAAGAGTATATGTGAAAACTGAAGAGATCTTTATATGGGCTGAAATAATCTCCTCGATAGTGGAACAGGAGATTCGACAAGTTCATGGCACGCATAAGTTTCATCAGAAGTCAGTTCGACCGCTGTGTTTACTTCAGATTTCGACCTGGTAATTCATTTGTTATTTGGTTGCTTTATATGGATGATATTCGAATAGCAAACAACAATGTCGAAGATTTAACGAGGGTGAAGACTAAACTCAATAAGGAGTTCAATATGGAGGATTTGGGAGTTGCGTCCAAGATTCTTGGGATTAACATTCGGAGAGATAAAAATCATTCAAGATTATGCTTATCTCAATAGGCATACCTAAAGAAGATTCTTGGCAAGTTTGGTATGTCAAATTCAAAGCCTGTTGTGACTCCGACAAACCCTTAATTCAAGCTGAGTATAGATCAATGTCCCGATACTGATGTCGAAAGAACTTATATGGATATCATTCAATATGCTAATATAGTAGGTTCTTTGATGTATGTTATGGTATGTACTAGACCTGACATAACATATGCAGTAAGTCTAGTAAGCAGGTACATGGCGAATCCTGGAAAGCCTCACTGGTAAACATTGAAGTGGATTCTAAGGTACATAAATGGGTCTCTGAGCAGAGTCCTAATTTATGGTGGAGCCTTGGGTGAAGATAGTAAAGCAACAATCGAAGGATATGTCGACTCTAATTATGCAGGTTGTATGGATTCCAAAAAATCTATTTCTGGATATGTTTTCACTGTGTTTGGCACAATAATTAGTTGGAAAACAACACTTTAGAAGGTCGTTGCCTTATCAACCACCGAAGCGAAATATATCGCCCTAACTGAAGTTGTAAAGAAAGCATTCTGGCTTTAAGGTTTTGCAAAGGAGTTGAAACTTCAAGGTTGAGGTATCACTGTTATATGTGATAGTCAAAGTGAAATACACATGTCGAAGAACTCAGCTTATCGTGAGCGAACCAAACACATTGACGTGGGGCTGCATTTCGTCAGAGGGGTAATTGAGCTTGGAGAAGTCTTAGTGATGAAGGTTTCAACAAATTATAATGTTGCTGATATGATCACCAAGACGTTGCCCAGTTACAAGTATTTCCACTGTATGCAGTTGATAAAGTTGCATGAAGAAAGCTAGTTTGTTTCTTGTTGTTATAGAGTTTGTTCCAAGGTGAAGATTTGTGAGATATTGAAACAAATTCTAGGGTTAGCATGTCGTCTAAGTTCGCTCACATGTTGGTGTTTAATTGGGCCTTATTTTATAGATTCAATTGTTTAAGTTAGCTTGTACCCTAAGTTAGCTTGTAACGGGTAACTGTTAAAAAGCCCATTATGTTAGTGTGCTAGTTTTATTATAAATATCATACTAGTCTCTCAACTTTTGAATAAGGGAAAATAGGAAGATAAAACCATAATTCAAAAGTGAGAGAGTTTATTTGTTATTCTTGTATACTTGTAATCTTGTTTAAAGAGAAAGGAAAAAATAACAGTTTATAACTAATCTTGGTGTTATCCTTAGTTACTCTAAGCCCTAACCCTTGTGGGTGTCTTGACTGATCAATGAACCAATATTACTTTGTTTCTAAGGTATCCAATTCACAACATTTCCAAATCAATCTCAACAGAGATCGAGCATACTTTCCTTAAGAATGTAGGAATGATAATGTATCAATTTTCAACATGGTTACAAGAGTAGATATGATGTGATTTAGAAATTCTACATTATATAGTTTAAGAAGTAGTCAAGGGATACATACCTACACCTTTACCAACTTCAAGTCTTCAAACTGTTGTGACACACTGGCAACCATCTTTGAACTATAACATAATGATATGCAACTAACCAAGGTCCCTATTAAAGAGCATGTCCATAATCCTTTTTACCTTGGAAATGCATCATATACTAACCATCAACCATATGAATAATGGTTATTCCTCCATTATGTGTACATTTGCACTTTAGATTACCCTATACGGATTTAAAATTATTTTTATTCCTCATTAGCTTCATAGTCAAAGTCATATTCCAAAGGGATAATCGTTTGTTCCATTCATTATCTACAAATTTGATTGCTAATTCAACTCTATGTGTGGGTAGATTTAACATTATCAATGATGATATCTTATTTTTCTATACACTTACGTTGTGTAGGCTGGACCTCATTCTCAAAAATATTTTAGAGTTTCTCCTGATATAAAAAAAATTATTTGTTATTTATCATGTCCTTGTTGGATTTTTCTCTGATTTTGAATTCACTACATGGAATCATGTCTTCTTCTTCACTTGTGTTATCGTGGTAGATTGATTACGCATTGGATGTCGCAGTGGAACCAACCATTATGACCTTTTTATTTACCACACTTAAAAAAGAGTTATTTTTTATGCAATTTTGTTTAAATAACGAATACAAAATTTCATAAATTTGAACATGTGATACATATGATCAACCCTACAACTAAGCAACAACCTTAGCATTTAAGTTGAACCTAACTTATCCATACAAAATTAGCTTTAAAGACGAGGCTTTCCATACTTTAAAAATAATATAAGACCATACAAGTCAAATGTTGTAATTAGGGACCAAGACTGAACCATAATGAAGGAAATTTTTTGAATACATCTTAGAATTTGGGTGGAGTTTAACTATAAAAAATTAATTACATAATTCTGCCTACCACGAGGGCTTGAACTAATGATCAATTTAAAATACATTTTCTTTTTAAATAATTAAAATAAAGAATGAAAAAATTGGCCCATGCAGGTCTCGAACCTGCGACCTTCGCGTTATTAGCACGACGCTCTAACCAACTGAGCTAATGGGCCATTTGATATAATGTAAAGTCTTTAAATATTTATTTATGAAGATAAAATAGCTTAACAATAATATTATTGTAAAAATAATTTTGTGAATCATATTAATTTATACATGAATGAAAAAAATAAGTGTTTTAATAAAATTATAATGTTAAAAGAGCATAAAAAATTATAAAGTTAGAGATGAAAATAAAGAAATATATAGCAAGATGAAAAACATGAGTTTGAATTAGGCAATATAGAAAAGGGTCATCAATAATCGTTATTTGTATCACATCATCTCTCACTTAAACTAATAATACACCTCATGGAGAATCTTTTACCCATACACATAAATGAAAGCTAGTGGGAAATCAGATATGCGAGTATTTCTCAAAGTCCATCTATGAAGGTCATATAAGTGTAAGAATCATTCAAAGACATGTGAAACTTGACAATTCAATATTAATTAGAGCATATGCTCCTTGTTTATAGACATAGTAAATAGAAAATTATGTTTAAACATGCATAATCAAAAGTTGTAATGCTCATTATTATCAGGGGCAAATTCAGTCTAATCAGGTTGCACTCTCTCAACTCTATAAATTTAAATCAATAATTCTTATGTTATGTTATTTGCACCCCCCCTGGATTTTGTGGCTTTGCCCTCACTGCAATCATGTCAACAATTAATTTTATACACTTTTCAATTCTTCAATCAAACCATACACACAGTTAAATTATACACAATTATAGGATATACACTAGACTTTCTATAAAATCTTGGTACGATTGGTTATCTAAAAAATGTTCTCACCATTGAACTGGTGAAAGTATGAAATAACTTATGAATAGGTAGTATATTCTTTTATATATATATTCAATAAATGAACTCTTAAGTAAAATATTTAAGTTATTACAACATATATTTTCTTCATATTTTTAGAGTGTGAACCAAACTATAGATTTTTATTTATATATTAAAACTAAAATACATATTGTTATAGATCGAAATCAGAATTATGTGTAAATTGAGATGATATATTTTGACGTATTTTTAAAAATTACAAGAACACGCGCACGCACACATATATTAAGAAAATAAAAAATAATGTCAAAAAATTAATTAAATTTTTTGTACACCCCCTAACCTAAGGTATTGGCTTCGCCACTGATCATCATATGTGATTTATAACATTGGTAAGAAAACCTTTAGTTATTAATTGATTTCCAGTGAATTGATTATTTAAAAATGATCATGGCTAAAAGACAATTTTCAATTTTACACGTTTCAAACTGCATTGTGATGTGAATTTGGCATTCCAAATGCTATTCCAAATTCTCACTTAGGATATTAGGATATGTTTATAAGTTGTTTTTCAAAAAATTCAAGCGGAAGGTTTGTTGCGAAAATATAAAAGTTTTGGTATTCGAAATATATGGATAGATTGTCTTATATATGGATATATTAGAAAAAAAGGTTATCTTATATTGTTATATATTTTCATATATATATATAAAATATATTATTGTCTTATATATGGATATATTAGAAAAAAGATTGTCTTATAGGCCGATCTATATTTTCATATATATCAAAAATATGTTAAATAGATTGTCTTATATATGGATATATTAGAAAAAAGGATATATATATATATATATATATATATATATATATATATATATATATATATATATATATATATATATATATATATATATATATATATATATATATATATATATATATATATATTAGAAAAAAGGATATATTAGAACAAAAACTAAATAGGTCGGCTTATATATGCATATATAGGTCAGCCTATAAAGCTTCTTAAGTAATATGAAATAATTGAGAACCTTAATGAGAAAAAAACTTGTAAATAGACTTTCAGGTCAGACCAGACTCTTAAAAAAGACAGGTCAGGCCAAAAATGGAGCCTATAATAGGCCATAGGCCAGACTCAGACCTTTTAAGTTTATCGTAGGTCAGACTCAGGCCTTATAAAGTCTAACCTAGCCTATTTCCACCCCTATTTACGGTAACTATTTAACTTATGGGGTTGTCTAACCTATGCAACATTGCATAGGATAAGGGGTAATTAAAACACCATTTTTATTGAAATGTCATGTATTAATTACACCTTATCCTATACAATATTGCATAACAATGCTTCACTTATAAATTATCACAAATAAATTATTACTAAAATGGTAACTAATACATGATATTTAAATAAAAATAGTGTATTAATTATCCTTTATCCTATGTAATATTGCATAGGTTAGAAAAACCCTTAATTTATTTATTTATATTAAAAATAAAAAGAATGTTTTGGTTTTAATTTATTTTAGTTAGGGTTTTGTTAAATTTATAAATTATATTAATTTATTATTTAATGTCATGTCTAAATAAAACAACTTTTTTTAATGAACACACTACTTTATAATAATACATATTCAGACATTATTTTGAATGAACACTACTCTCCAGCTTTCTAATCTTTTATTTTCTTATTTTTTTTCTTTTCAAATTAAAAGATATTCTAACAGTAATATATGGGATGTATTTAATGTATAATGTAAGTTGAGAGATTTCTCAAAGTTTATTTGGAAGAAAAGGGAATAAAAAAAGTAAATAGAAAAAATAAATAATTTATTAGTTGTTTAATAATAGTGATTTAATATATTATTTTATACACCTACTTATGGTTAGGTCCCGTGTGTAACACCATATTTTCCCAACGTCAAATTATAACTAAATCATATATTTTTCGCAACATTCACACATAGGATGTTATATATCTCGAAATACACACCCATTGATCATCCAACATTTAATTTAATTAAACATGTAACATCTGACGTCGCATGATCATCCTCTCTTAAGGTATCCTCGCAGCGGAATAATTCAATTAAAACAAACTCATTTGAATATCATAATAAATCTCATATCATAATTAAAAAGAATCCACTCGTAAGTGGAATGAACAATACTTTATAGTACACCTACCTAATATTATTACACTGTCGCACTCTCCAATTTTCTAATTTTCTTTTCTTTTCAAAATTCAAAGATATTATAACACATAACAAGATGGATAATGGATACAGTAATTTTCTGAAATATATGAGATGTATTTAATGAATTGTGATCCTCTCTATTTTTCAAAAAAAAAGGAGAACATAATTACTAAAGTATTAGTGTATAAATGCATATAATTTTGAGATGTATGACTGTTGACTAGAGACTTCGACCAAGCTAAAGAGGTCTTTATGTTTAGAAGCAAATCCATAAAAATGTCAAAGAAGAGTGTTTCGTCCCAACCAGGAAAGAGGAAACGTGACAATGGGTCGACAGGCAGGAGAAGCGAAGAAAGTCCAGCCCATGACATGAAGGCGTCAAAGTATTTCTACGCTACCCAGGAGACCTAGTTAGGTCGAAGACCTTTCGACATACCATTCAGAAAGTTATGAAGAAAATTGCTCAAGGAAGTGGGGGAAAGTAGTTGGCAGTTACCATAAGAGTGGGGTGACAAGTGTAAACGTCAGATTCATTGGAGAGCATCTGATGGTTAATTTTTCATGTCTATCTAAGTAGATTTTATTTTCAGAATTAGAGGTCGTATTTCTTTACATTGTAAAAGGGACACACTCAAAGTACCAAGCATTAAGATAAACGAGTTAACCCCCTATGCAAAATATACGATAGCGTCCAAACACTTATCTTTCCATGTCATTTTAATTCCAAGCAATTTTAATACTTGCCTTTGAATTATATTTTTTCCTACTTTTGTTATTTTCCTTTTATTTGAGCATTCCACGAGCGTTTGCATAAACACAAAAAATAGACAAAAAAAAACTTACCATATTACATTATAAAAGTCCACCATATACTTAATCGGACAGAGCAGTCTTGTCACTCGTTTGGATGGTCCCTCAAGTAAACCTTTTGGACAGGAAGCCAACGACTTGTTCGCGTGAAATCCACATGCGAACAAATTGGCACGCCCGGTGGGATCCGTTGTGTTAAGTATATGCATTTGCATAATGGGAGAATGATAACGCCACGTCCAAACGAAGAACCACCTTCTTAATAATTCTAGTTGTTACGAACACAATTAGAACTGCTACGACAACAATATCGACTGCTTCATTTCGACCTAAACCGATCAGGACGAATGCAGATGGAACTTTGGGGCTACAAAGGTCCAATTTCACCATACCTTTTTCTAGAACATCGAGCATGCCTCCCGAATTCATGCCAGGTTTCCATAACTCTGGTTCATAACTTGCAGATAGTTCGTCAGAAGCTTTTTCCCCATACTAGGGGCTATGGTCTTTGACGAATTAATACGTTCAAACAGTCGGATACAACTTTTTTTCTCAACCTATACTGACGTTTACTCCAAACTCTATGGTCGTCGTAAGATAACTGATGGATGGAAGTAACCATGAAGTGGTCCACATGTTGACTCAATAGATGTGGACCATTTTAAGACCTTTGATACAAGATTCGGCGCATAGTTACCAACAGTTGGCAACTCAAATGACTCGAATAAGGAATTTTTTAGGGGCACCAATGGCCCCACATCGACGAACCCCACCTCCTCGATCAGAGACACCAGTTTGACAAGAGGAAGAGTACGAAGAGATACTCGGACAATCTTATCAAGAGGCTGAACATATACCTAGGGTGGCCCAAAGGCCTCTCGTCGTGATGTTACTTCAACATCAAAACCCAAAATATGTGATAGGGCAGACCCGTCAGGATGCCATGGCCGGAGAGTCGAACCTAAAAGCTTTGGTCGAAAGGATTATAGTTCGAAATGGATCCAACCCGGGCCTTTGATGACCCACCTATACATCCCCATTACCTAACTACGTGCTGCAAATTGAACTTCCCAGGGGATGGAAAGTCCCAGAGTTCACCAAATTCGCTGGTGAGGCCGAAGAGTCCACAGTCGAACATGTGTCATGATACCAGACGAAAGTTGGGGACATAGCAAACAATGAGGACTTGAAAATGAAATATTTTTCTAGCTCCCTCGCCAAAAATGCATTTAATTGGTACATGACACTACCTCTCAGTCCATTCACACGTGGACTCAACTAGAGAGATTGTTCCACGAGCAGTTATACATGAGGCATTCCAAGATTAGCCTAAAGGAATTGGCTAATGTGAAACGAAAACGAGTGAATCAGTCAAACAGTACCTCAACAGGTTCAAACTTCTGAAATCTAGATGCTTTACTCAAGTCCCTAAGCATGAGCTAGTCGAAATAGTCGCAAGCAGGTTCAACTATTCAATCAGAAAGAAGTTGGATACCCAATATCTTAGAGATATGGCCCAACTGGCTGATAGAGTTCGACAAGTCGAAAGCTTGAAAGCTGAAAAGTCTAAGGCTAGTCGATATCATAAGAAAGTTGCATATTTAAGAATCGATATGGTGTTTTCGCAAGTATATGAATCACGTCAGAGTAATATAAAATATTATCGATCCCACAGAGACCAAATTGAAGGTGCGTAAAACACAAGGAAGGGGGGTTGGAATTGGGTTTTCTTTAACAACTAAAAATAACTTCTAATGACAAGTTAATTTATCCTGGTTCGTTTGAACTCAAACTACGTCCAGTCCACCCGCCAAGGTGATTTTGCCTCTATCACTGAGGTCTTAATCCACTATTCAATAAATGAATACACACAATGACCTATAGTCAATGTCCTCTCGAGTCTTCTGACTAAAACTAGTCACTCAAGAAATATTACTCAACTATTACAATAATAATAATATAATAACAATTTTGCTTCTAATAAAGCTAAGATCACTAAGTGAATGTTACAATATTTTAGCACAAATGATACAGTCTTTTGCTCGTGAGTGTATTGTCTTCAAATTTTCAATTTGATTCCTTTATATAGTTCTTGAATAAATGTAGCCGTTGAGACATCTTGAGCTAATTTAGGATATTAGTTAATACCATAAAATCCTTCCAAAACAAGAGATACTTGTATTAATCATTAATTAAAATATTCTTTAATTAATGTCTTCATTATGAAGATCATCATCTTCTAGACGTAAATCAGAGATATTAAATACTTGATGCGCAGCCAATTAATCATGTCATTAAATGATGGATTCTTCATTAAGTGTATCTTTTATATATGGCTCAATATATCTTCTAGTAATGCACGTCTCCTTTAATTAAATTCTTCTTCTACACAAGAATCAAGGTAGTCATTAGAACTTCTGTTCTAGCATAATAATATTTGTTATCATCAAAACTCTTAGAGGTTTAGAACCATAATTGTTCTAACAATCTCCCCCTTTTTGATGATGACAAAACATTTATTTAGATATTGAGAATATAGTTTAATAAGATTTAAAGGAACTCCCTTTGATTGAATAAAATCAAATATTTCTTCTAAAGATCTCTTTAGAAGTTTTCTCCTTCAGAAGTTTCATTAGCCTTAGCTCCCCCTGAGTTGATTACTTGACCTGTTTCTATCTTAGAATCACAACTCAAATAGTTTTATTAGAATTTTATATGTAATAGGCAAATCATGGTAAACTGCTATAGATCAGGATCTTCTACGTTTCTCCCCCTTTTTGTCATAATAAAAAAGAATAGATGCAGAAGAAACAATGCAAGTGTACAGAAGCAAAATACGTTACCATTAATAATTAAAAACCCGTAATAACAAAACCAATAGAACTTTAAAAAGTCATGAAGAGACAGAAGATAAAACATAAAAAGTTAAGTAGAAAATAAGCAGAAAATCAGGAGTGCATCTTAGTGACTAAGGCCTCCTGCAGAGACTTGATCTCAGATGATGATTCCACTTGCTTGCCAAGCATAGTCTTCAACTCAGCAGTGGTTTCATCTTGCTTATCTAGGCGTTGCTTCACCATCTCATTTTCCTTCTTCAGCTCTTTCAAGGTCTGCAGAACAAGATTTGTTGGCAGAGGATCTTCAACTTCTGGAGCAACTTGATTCTCAGGAACTTCTATATTTGCTGGTGATTGAGCAGGTTCATCATCATGATCTTCTTCAGAAGGTACCAGAACCATTTGAAGTCCATAGTTTTCTTCCAGAGGTTCTGACTCTGTCCAGGGCTTATTGTCCAGCAGAAGAGGTTTATTCTGTTCAATGTTAGAAACAACTTCTTTGAGATACTCACAGAAGTTCTGGTGAGCAATATCATAGCAGATGTCCTTGAGTATCTTTGTCTCAGCATGAAACCATTTTCTGAAGGTAGCCCACAGAAAGTCAGAAGCAGCTGGATCTGTAAGCTCTGAGCACGCAGACTTCAGATCCTCTAACTTTAATTTCATGACTGTTTCAAAAGCAAGTAACAAAGCAGAAATGTCTGTTTTTGAGGGCTTTGGTTTAGGTGCAGGTATGGCTATTTTGTTAGAGACAGAGGATAATTTTTGTAAAGCTTCAATATTAACAGAGGTTCTAAGAGGATTTTCATGTTCAGTTTCTTCCGGTGGTGTGTCAGGGATGGTTATAAAAGTTGGTGAGTTGGGAGGAGTAGACATATATGAAGACATGAAGCTTTCTCTTATGGGGGAAAGATTAGAAACATTATCAGAGGATGGAATTTGGACAGATTCTGGGGGTTGGAAGTTATCAATGTCAGAGAGGACATGTTGCAACGCAGTTTGCATTTCAGTTGTTGGTGAGCGATCAATATCAGAAAGTGGTGTTGTATCTATTGGAATATCAAAATCAGAAATTGTTTGTGGTTGATGGTGTTCTACTTCAGGTGGATAAAGTGATGATAGGATGGATGAGACAGCAACAGATGCAGGTATTTCAGATAGAATATGATTAAAGGATTTAGGTGGTTCAGAAGATAGGATAGGTGCAGAAGGAATGTCAACAGAAGGTGTTGGATTAGAAGGGTTTTCAGACACTTCTACTGTAACTGCTTCTACTACAAAAATGAATTCAGAGTTAGAGGCAGAAGTTTTACCTGATCTTCTGGTTGATTTGGGAGTCTTCTGAGACGATCCTTCACCAGCCTTTCTCTTCTTGGTTCTTGCAGAGGCAGCATCTGGAGTTTTCTGAGTGTGTTCAGTTGGCTTGAACATTGGGTCCACACCATGTTGCTTGCATATATCTAAGTAATTGACCACAACCTCTGGAGGTGTGTCAGAAGAGAAGAGGGGGAAGTTCTCCAGGGGAATCTTCCTGGTGGTGATAACTTCTCTAGAATGGAGGACAGGTTCTTGCTGGATAGAAGTTATAAACTTCATCTTCTTCAAATTTTTCGCATTCAGAGGTTTACCAACATCTGTTTCAAGAAATTGTGTCTGCTTTAATTCTGCCAGAAAGTCTACCAACTTATTTTGACAGAGAATGTCAGAAATTACACGTCCTAGAGGAATCCAATCCCTCTTGGTTTTCTCCCTATCTCTAGTTTCCTTCACACTAGTTTTCAGATGTTGAAACAGAGTGTGTGCAAGGTTGATCTTCTTCTGTTTGGCAATGAAGTACAGCAGAAACTGCTAATCCATGTTGATATAGTCTGGAGAATTTGTAGCTTTCCTGTGGCAGATTGTTCCAAGAATGATCTTGGCCCAAATTCTGAGAGGAGTCTTCAGATCCTTTATCTTATTAGAGGGTTGGCCAGAAGTGAAGATTTCCTTGGCAATCAGCTTTGTATCAGACATTCTGTCCATGTCACTACACTTAATACCATTGCCGTCAGCTTCTATGAGTTTGGCAATGTGATCTTCAGAAATAATTATACTTTTACCCAGCACGTACGAAGTGACATGAGTGTTGGAGGCTGTTGCATATGCCCAGAATTCCTTTACCATTTTTGGGAAGACTGGTCCCATTAGACGATCAAAGTACTTCTCTCAACCTTGAGCTTGAACGGCCGAAAAGAGATCAAAACCATTATCCTTTAGACTGTTGAATTCCACAAAGAGCTCACAAAGAACTTCCAGTTTGTCAGCAGGAGTAGTAAGGGTCTTCATAGGTTCAACGTAAAATACATCAGTGAAGTCTTTTCGTTGTTGAGGAGGGGAATCCATAGTTACTAAGATGAGGTTTTTTTGAAGTATAGGGTTTTAGAAAATTTCAGAGAGAAGGCAAAAGAGAGAGTGAAAAGATTTTTCAGTAAAAATGCAATTAGGGTAAAAAGTGAAAGTGAAAATGAAAAGTTACTTATATAAGAAAAAAATGCATTTAATAAAACGAGAAATTAGTGGGAAAAATTAAGTTAAAAAAACATAATGATTATATGCAATAAATGCAGCTGACATAAGGTAAGGCGTAAAAGATTCTGGAACAGTTACCCAAGAGATTTTTGCCTTTTTGGTGTCAAGTTAGCCGTATCAGTTTCCCAGAAGATTAACAGATGTCATTCTGTAGAGGACAGTTGTCCAATGCATGTTCTGTCACTCTTCAGAATTTGGACACTTGTTTAAATTCTGATGGGATTCCTTAGAGCCTTGTTGACACTTGTTGATTTGAAGATCTGCATGTTATTCCTTTGAACAGAAGTTCTCAGAATAAAACAGCTAGAACATAGTATCTTCTGAGATAATAATATAGAGGATTAATTTCAGAACTTCTAAGAGTTAAAAACATATAATTAAGCATTTTCATTCTGGACATAATTTCATGCTAAGGTTGTTAGAACAATTATGGTTCTGAACCTCTAAGTGTTTTGATGATAACAAAGCTTTTTATATTAGAAGTTCTAATGAATATATTTACTCTTGTGTAGAAGACAAACTTATTTAAGTAAAACCGTACATGCTTAGAAGATTCATTTGGTCACATACAGAAGATACTCTCAAAGGAGAATCCAGCATTAAATAAACATATTTATTGGCTGCGCATCTTTTATTTATTATCTCTGATCTCCGCTTAGAAGATGCTGGTATCCTTATTAAAGACATTAATTAAAGAATATTTTAATTAATGAACAAAGACAAGTATCTCTACTTATGGAAGGAATTTATGGTATTAAAGTCTATCCTAATTTAATTCAAGATGTCTCCAACGGCTACATTCTCAAGAACTATATATAGGACTTCATTTGAAGAATTCAGTAACGCATCTCATCATATTCACGCAAACCAATTAAATCATATTGTGCTTATTATTGTAACTCTCACTTAGTGATACTTGCTTATCAAGAAGCATTCTAAGTTACTTCTTTATTATATTTTTGTATCCTTGAGTGACTAAGTTTAGTCAGAAGACTCAAGAGGACATTGACTATAGGTCTTTGTGTGTATTCTTATTGAATAGTGGATTAAGACCTCAGTAGAGGCAAAATCACCTTGGCGGGTGGACTGGACGTAGTTTGAGTTCAAACGAACCAGGATAAATTAAACGTGTCATTAGAAGTTATTTTTAATTGTTAAAGAAAACCCAATTCCAACCCCCCTTCCTTGTGTTTTGCGCGCCTTCAATTGGCATCAGAGCGCTAGGTTCTGAGTATTACACTTAACCGTGTCAGTAAAAGATCCAGAAGTTAAACACATGGCAGAAACTGGAATTAACAACAATGACTATCAGAATGACAAGATCAATGTTAAACCTCCAATATTCAATGGTGACAATTTTGACTACTGGAAGGATGTTCTGGAGAGTTTCTTTCTAGCTCTAGATGGAGATCTCTGGGACATGGTGACAGATGGATACATTCATCCTGTTGGAGCAGATAGTCAGAAGATTGAAAGAAAAAATATGACAGCTCAATAGAAGAAGGAATTCAGAAATCATCACAAAGCTAGGACCATACTTCTAAGTGCCATCTCTTACATAGAATATGAGAAGATCACAAACAGGGATTCAGCTAAACACATGTTTGATTCTCTGAGGATGACACATGAAGGCAACTCTCAAGTCAGGGAGACTAAAGCTCTAGCTCTCATCCAGAAGTATGAAGCTTTCAAGATGGAAGAAGATGAAACCATTGAAAAAATGTTTTCAAGGTTCCAAATCCTGGTAGCTGGACTAAAAGTTATGGACAAAGGCTACTCAACAGCAGATCATGTGAAGAAAATCATTAGAAGTTTACCAAAAGCTTGGAGGCCCATGGTCACTGCTTTAAAGTTATCAAAAAATCTGAATGAGATTTCCTTAGAAGAACTGATCAGCTCCTTGAGAAGTCATGAGATTGAGTTAGAAGAAGATGAACCCCAGAAGAAAGGTAAGTCTATAGCTCTTAAATCTAACAAACATGTTTCTAAAGCTTTACAGGCAGAAGAAGAAGAAAGCTCTGGATGTTCATCAGAAGAAGATGAATTATCTCTCCTATCAAGAAGAGTTCAACAACTCTGGAAGCATCGTCAGAAGAAGTTCAGAAATACCAGAAGAACAAATAATTATTCTGAATCAACATCTGGTCACAAGAAACCCAGAAGCAAAGAGGTTGTGTGCTACGAATGCAAAGAACCAGGACACTATAAAAGTAAATGTCCAAAACTTCAGAAAGAAAAACCCAGAAACAAATTCAGCAGAGAAAAGAAAAAGAGTCTCATGGCAACATGGGATGATTCTGAATCATCTGAAGCAGAGTCAGATTCTGAAGATGAACAAGCTAATATTGCATTAATGGCAAATATACCAGAAGATGATCACTCATCAGAATCAGAGTTAGAATCAGATTCAGAAGAGGTATTTTCTAAATTTTCTAGACCTCAGTTAGAAGCTAGCCTCTCAAAAATTCTTGAAAAATATCAGAAGCTTCAATTCAAATACAAAGACATTAAACAAAGTCTAGTATCTGAATTAGAAGAAGTTAGAAAACTAAAAATAGAAAACTCTGAGCTGAAAGAAAAACTCTTTGAATGTAAAAACTCTTTTGAGAAACTTAAAGCTCAGAAGAAATCTGAATTAGAAGATCTAATCAACTCTGATAATATCATAAAACAATATGATCATAGCTTTCAACAATTTCTTACTAAAAGCTTAGATAGAAGTAAGATTGCTTCTATGATCTATGGTGTTAGCAGAAATGAAAGAAGAGGCATAGGCTATGTGAAAAATAAAGAAACTCCGAAGCTAAAAAATATTGATGACATTGTCATAAATACTAATACTCCTCTAAGTTCTCATTTCACCTATGGTCATAATCATGATCTTATATACACTAGTGAGTCATCTTGTTCTACAAGTTCTGATTTAAAACCTAAAATGAATCAGAAGTTTGTAAAAACTAACAAACAAGGACCTAGAAGAATATGGGTACCCAAGGATAAAATTGTGTATGTTGCAGATGTCTTTAACAGCAAAACTGAAACACCAATCATGGTACCTGGACTCTGGATGCTCACGTCACATGACGGGAAGAAAGCATATGTTCCAAAGTCTTGAATTAAAAGATGGAGGCCACGTAGGTTTTGGAGGCAATCAAAAAGGAAGAATAATTGGCTCCGGAACTATTGGTAATGGAAATCTTCCCTCTATCTCTAATGTTCTACTTGTAGAAGGATTAATGCATAATTTATTATCCATAAGTCAATTAAGTGATAATGGCTATGACATAATCTTTAATCAAAAGTTCTGTAAAGCTGTCAGTCAGAAAGATGGAACAATCCTCTTTAGTGGAAAGAGAAAGAACAACATTTATAAAATAAAGCTTTCAGAATTAAAAATTCAAAATGTAAAATGTCTAATGTCTGTGGAAACTGAGCAATGGGTCTGGCACAGAAGATTGGGACATGTTAATATGAGAAGATTATCCCAACTTAACAAACTCAATCTAGTCAGAGGACTTCCAAATTTGAAGTTCAACTCAGAAGCTCTGTGTGAAGCATGTCAGAAAGGCAAATTTTCAAAAACTGGTTTTAAAGCTAAAAATGTTGTATCTTCCTCTAGACCATTAGAACTTCTGCACATTGACTTATTTGGACCAGTGAAAACTGCTTCTGTCAGTGGCAAAAAGTATGGATTAGTGATCGTAGATGACTTCAGCAGATGGACATGGGTAAAGTTTCTTAGACACAAGGATGAGTCAATTGCTGTATTTTCTAACTTCTACAAACTAGTTCAAAATGAAAAAGAATCTAAAATCATTAAAGTCAGAAGTGATCATGGTGGAGAATTTGAAAATAAACAATTAGAATCATTTTTTAATGAAAATGACATCTCTCATGATTTTTCGTGTCCTAGAACTCCACAACAAAATGGGGTTGTAGAACGTAAAAATAGAACATTACAAGAGATGTCCAGAACCATGATAAATGAGACTAATATGGCTAAACATTTTTGGGCAGAAGCAGTAAATACAGCATGCTATATTCAGAATAGAATCTCTATAAGACCTATTCTTGAAAAGACTCCTTATGAATTGTGGAAGAACAGAAAGCCCAACATTTCATACTTTAATCCCTTTGGATGTATTTGTTTTATCTTAAATACTCTTGATACTCTGAATAAATTTGATTCTAAGGCACAAAAGTGTTATATGTTAGGATACTCTGAACGTTCTAAGGGATACAGAGTATACAATACAGAAACACGCATTGTGATAGAATCTATTCATGTCAGATTTGATGATAAGCTTGGTTCTGAAAAACCAAAGCAGAATGAATTTTCTGCAGATATAGAAGTAGAAATCTCTACAAACAGAACTTCTAAAGATCAATCATCTAAAGATCAAAACAATACAATTTCTCTAACAACATCTGAAGAACCCATCCAGAAGAAGCTATCCAGAAGCAATATTAATCACCCAAAAGATAAAATCTTGGGAAAGAAAGATGAACCAATCAGAACAAGATCTTCATTCAAAAACTCTGAAGAGACGTTAATGGGACTTGTCTCTCTGATTGAACCATCTTCTGTAGAAGAAGCTCTCTCAGAAAATGATTGGATTCTGGCTATGCAAGAAGAACTAAATCAATTCACCAAAAATGATGTGTGGGATCTAGTTCCTAGGCCCAGAGGATTCAACATCATTGGCACCAAGTGGGTATTCAGAAACAAGCTAAATGAGCAAGGAGAAGTTGTCAGAAACAAAGTAAGACTGGTTGCACAAGGTTATAGTCAACAAGAAGGAATTGACTATACAGAAACCTATGCATCAGTCGCCAGTTTAGAATCAATCAGACTTCTAATATCATTTGCTGTAAATCATAATATTATTCTATATCAAATGGATGTCAAAAGTGCATTTTTAAATGGTTATATTGATGAAGAAGTGTATGTACACCAACCCCCTGGTTTTGAAAATACAAAATTTCCAGAACATGTTTACAAACTCAAAAAATCACTATATGGTTTAAAACAAGCTCCCAGAGCTTGGTATGAAAGACTAAGTAATTTTCTTCTGGAAAATAAGTTCATCAGAGGGAAAGTGGATACAACTCTTTTCAGTAAAACATTAAAAATGATCTTCTGATATGTCAAATCTATGTAGATGATATAATTTTTGGTTCCACTAAGAGTGCCTTGGGAAAGGAATTTGCTAAATCTATGCAGGCAGAATTTGAAATGAGCATGATGGGAGAACTAAAGTTCTTTCTGGGAATTCAAATAAATCAAACATCAGAAGGAACATATATCCATCAAAGCAAATATGTAAAAGAACTTCTGAAGAAATTTGACTTATCATAAAGCACTATATCTAAAACTCCTATGCATCCTACTTGTATCTTGGAGAAAGAAGAGGTAAGTAAGAAAGTAGATCAGAAGCTCTACAGAGGTATGATTGGATCTCTTCTCTATCTAACTGCCTCTAGACCAGATATTCTATACAGTGTATGTTTATGTGCTAGATTCCAATCAGATCCTAGAGAAACACACTTAACAGCAGTTAAGAGAATCTTTAGATATCTGAAAGGTACTACTAATCTTGGTCTGTACTACAGAAGATCAGAAGAGTATAAACTTGTAGGATATTGTGACGCTGATTTTGCTGGAGACAGAACAGAAAGAAAAAGTACTTCTGGAAGTTGTCAATTTCTAGGAGACAATCTAATCTCTTGGTCTAGCAAAAGACAGCCAACCATAGCATTATCAACTGCAGAAGCTGAATACATTGCAGCAGCTGGATGCAGTACTCAGATGCTCTGGATGAAAAATTAGATTGAGGACTTCAATATCTATGAGAGTAACATTCCCATCCTCTGTGACAATACTTCTGCTATTTGTCTCTCTAAAAATCTAATTTTACATTCTAGAGCTAAACACATAGAAGTTAAACATCACTTCATTAGGGACTATACTCAGAAGGGAATTTTAATGTTAAAATTCATAGACACAAATCACCAATGGGCTGATATTTTTACAAAACCCCTTCCTGAACATAGATTTAATTTCATACTAACTAAACTTAGCATGAAATTATGTCCAGAATGAAAATGCTTTACTTATATGTTTTTATCACCTAGAAGTTCTGAGATTTATCTTCTATATGGTTATCTCAGAAGAGGCTATGCTCTAATTGTTTCACTCTTAGAACTTCTGTTCAAAGGATTAACATGCAGATCTTCAAATCAACAAGTGTCAACAAGGCTCTAAGGATTTCCATCAGAATTAAAACAAGTGTCCATATTCTAAAAAGTGACAGAACATGCTTTTGTAACTGTTCTCTACAGAAGGACAACTGTTGATATTCTGGAATCTGATACGGCTAGACTTGACACCAAAAAGGCAAGAAAATCTCTTGGGTAAATGTTCCAGAATCGTTTACGCATTACCCTATGTCAGCGCATTTAATGCTTTTAATCATTATGTTTTTTAAACTTAATTTTTCCCACTAATTTCTCAACTAATTAAATGCTTTATTTTTCTATATATGTCAAGTGTCTCTCTCACTTTCAACTTTTACCCGTATTTTACTCTTACTGAATTTTCTTAACCTCACTCTTGCGTCTTCCCTAAACTTTCTTCAAAAACCCTAAACTCTTTTCAAAAACCCTAAACCTTCAAATATCATATTAGTAACTAATGGCTTCATCTTCTCATCAACGCAAAGATTTTTCTGATGTGTACTATGTTGAGCCCACAAAGACTCTCTCAACTCCTACAGACAAATTGGAAGTCCCGTGTGAGTTATTTGTGGATTTTGAAAGTTTAAAGGAAAATGGTTTTGATCTCCTCCCGTATGTTGAAGCTCAGGGATGGGAAAAGTATTTTGACAGATTAATGGGACCAGTCTTTCCTAAACTGGTTAAAGAATTCTGGGTTTATGCATCATCAAACGACGCACAGGTTACCTCTTACGTGCTTGGTAAAAAGGTGGTTATTTCTGAAGACCATCTTGCTAAACTTCTTGAAGCTGATGGTAATGGCATCAAGTGCAGTGACATGGACAAAGCGTCTGATACTGCTGTGATAGCAAAAGAAATTTTTACCTCTGGAAAACCCTTCAACAAAATCAAAGACTTGAAGACTCCTCTCCGTATTTGGGCAAAAATCATTCTTGGGACAATCTGTCACAGGAAACCTACCAACTCTCCAGATTACATCAACCTGGACCAACAATTTCTTCTCTACTTCATTGCTAAAAAGAAGAAGATCAACCTTGCACACACTCTCTTCCAGAATCTTAGAGTCAGTGTGAAGGAAACCAGAGATGGTGAGAAGACCAAAAGGGATTGGATTCCTTTTGGACGTATTATTTCTGATATACTCTGCCAAAACAAGCTGGTAGACTTTCTAGCAGAGTTGAAGCAAACTGATCTTCTAGAAACAAATGTTGGCAAACCTCTGAATGCTAAGAACTTGAAAAAGATGAAGTTCATTACATCTATTCAGCAAGAACCTGTTCTTCATTCTAGAGAAGTAATCAGCACCAGAAGGATCCCATTGGAAGACTTTCCTCTCTTCTCCTCTGACACACCTGCAGATGTTGTAGTTAACTACCTGGATATCTGCAAGCAACAAGGTATGGAAACTCAGTTCAAGCTTACTGAACTCAAACAGAGTGCTCCAGATGCTGCTTCTGTAAGGCTCAAGAAGAGAAAGACTGCTGAAGGACCTTCTCAGAAGATGCCAAAATCATCTAGAACATCAGGTAAATCTTCTGCCTCTAACTCTGAATTCATTTCTGTAGTAGAAGCAGTAAATGTAGAAGTGTCTGAACTACCTTCTAGCACCTTACCTTCTAGCCAACAACCCTCTGTTGATATTCCCTCTGAACAAATCCCTTCCTCTGAACCTCCTCAAACTGTTAATCCCATTCAAACTGAAATCCCTGCAACTTCTGCAGTAGCATCCATCCTTTCATCATTATATCCACCAGAAGCTGAAAACCATCAACCACAAACTATTTCTGATTTTGACATACCCATTGATAATACCCCATTATCTGACATTGATCGCTCTCCAACAACCGAAACACAAACTGCCTTGCAAAATGCTCTAGATATTGATCTTGAACATTTTCAAGACTCAGAATCTGTCCAATCTCCTGAACATGCACCTAGACTTTCTCCCATAAGAGAAAGCTCACTGTCCTCTTATATATCTACTCCACCAAACTCACCTGCTGTCATAAACATTCCTGATACTCCAGAAGAAACTGAAAATGAAAATCCTCTCAGAACATCTATTGATTTTGAAGCCCTACAAAAACTGTCCTCCGTATCAAACAAAAGAGCAATACCCATACCAAAACCAAAACCATCCAGAACAGACATTTCTGCTTTACTTCTTGCTTTTGAAACAGGCTTGAAATTAAAGTTAGAGGATCTGAAGTCTGCATGCTCAGAGCTTACAGATCCAGCTGCTTCTGATTTTCTGTGGGCTACCCTCAGAAAGTGGTTTAATGCTGAGTCCAAAAGACTTAAGGACATCTGCTATGATGTTGCTCACCAGAACTTCTGTGAGTACCTTCAAGCAGTCGTCTCAAATGTTGAACAGGCTAAACCTCTTCTGCTGGATAACAAGCCTTGGACAGAGTCAGAACCTCTGGATGAACTCTCAGCACTTCAAATGGTCTTGGTATCTTCTGTAGAAGAGAATAATGATGAACCTGAGACTCAAGCTGCATCAGAAGCTGAAGAACCTCTGGCTACAGATTTTGTTATGCAAACTCTACAAGAGCTGAAGAAGGAGAATCAGCTGGTGAAAGAACGTCTGGACAAGCAAGATGAAACCACTGCTGAAATGAAGGCATTGCTTGCAAGCAAGTAGAATCATCATCTGAAATCAAATCTTTGTTGGAGACCTTAGTTACTAAGATGAACTCCTAAATTTTTTTCTTATCTTCTACCTTAGCTGTTCCCTTGTTTTATCTTCTACTACTGCATAACTCTTTGAACTTCTACTGGTTTTGTTTTTGCTTATAATTTTTAATATATTGGTTACCTTTTATCTTTTTCACTTGCTCTAATTCTTTTTGATTATGACAAAAAGGGGGAGAAACGTAAATGATTCTGATCCATAGCAGTTTACCATAATTTGCCTCTTACATATAATTCTAATAAAACTATTTGAGTTGTTATCATGAAAAGAAACAGGTCAAGTAATCAACTCAGGGGGAGCTAAGAATCATGGAACATCTGAAAGAATTTTTCTTCTAATCAAAGGGAGTTCACTTAATTTCATTAAACTCTATTCTCTTTATTTTAAATGTTTTGTCATCATCAAAAAGGGGGAGATTGTTAGAACAATTATGGTTCTGAACCTCTAAGTGTTTTGATGATAACAAAGCTTTTTATATTAGAAGTTCTAATGAATATATTTACTCTTGTGTAGAAGACAAACTTATTTAAGTAAAACCGTACATGCTTAGAAGATTCATTTGGTCACATACAAAAGATACTCTCAAAGGAGAATCCAGCATTAAATAAACATATTTATTGGCTGCGCATCTTTTATTTATTATCTTTGATCTCCGCTTAGAAGATGCTGGTATCCTTATTAAAGACATTAATTAAAGAATATTTTAATTAATGAACAAAGACAAGTATCTCTACTTATGGAAGGAATTTATGGTATTAAAGTCTATCCTAATTTAATTCAAGATGTCTCCAACGGCTACATTCTCAAGAACTATATATAGGACTTCATTTGAAGAATTCAGTAACGCATCTCATCATATTCACGCAAACCAATTAAATCATATTGTGCTTATTATTGTAACTCTCACTTAGTGATACTTGCTTATCAAGAAGCATTCTAAGTTACTTCTTTATTATATTTTTGTAATAGTTATTCTATTCCTTGAGTGACTAAGTTTAGTCAGAAGACTCAAGAGGACATTGACTATAGGTCTTTGTGTGTATTCTTATTGAATAGTGGATTAAGACATCAGTAGAGGCAAAATCACCTTGGCGGGTGGACTGAACGTAGTTTGAGTTCAAACGAACCAGGATAAATTAAACGTGTCATTAGAAGTTATTTTTAATTGTTAAAGAAAACCCAATTCCAACCCCCCTTCCTTGTGTTTTGCGCACCTTCAAAGGTTAGTTAGTATGAAATTAAATCTATCTTCGGGAAGGGGTTTTGTAAAAATATCAGCTCATTGGTGATTTGTATCTATGAATTTTAACATTAAAATCCCCTTCTGAGTATAGTCCCTAATAAAATGATGTTTAACTTCTATGTGTTTAGCTCTAGAATGTAAAATTGGATTTTTAGATAGACAAATAGCAGAAGTATTATCACAGAGGATGGGAATGTTACTCTCATAAATATTGAAATCCTCAAGCTGATTTTTCATCCAGAGCATCTGAGTACTGCATCCAGCTGCTGCAATGTATTCAGCTTCTGTAGTTGATAATGCTATGGTTGACTGTCTTTTGCTGGACCAAGAAATTTGATTATCTCCCAGAAATTGACAACTTCCAAAAGTACTTTTTCTTTCTGTTCTGTCTCCAGCAAAATCAGCATCACAATATCCTACAAGTTTATAATCTTCGGATCTTTTGTAATATAGACCAAGATTAGTAGTACCTTTCAGATACCTAAAGATTCTCTTAACTGCTGTTAAGTGAGTTTCTCTAGGATCTGAATGGAATCTAGCACATAAACATACACTGTAGAGAATATCTGGTCTAGAAGCTGTTAGAAAGAGGAGAGAGCCAATCATACCTCTGTAGAGCTTCTGATCTACTTTCTTACTTACCTCTTCTTTTTCCATAATACATGTAGGATGCATAAGAGTTTTAGATATTATGTTTTCTGATAAATCAAATTTCTTCAGAAGTTCTTTGACATATTTGCTTTGATGGATATATGTTCCTTCTGATGTTTGATTTATCTGAATTCCCAGGAAGAACTTTAATTCTCCCATCATGCTCATTTCAAATTCTGCCTGCATAGACTTAGCAAATTCCTTTCCCAAGGCACTTTTAGTAGAACCAAAAATTATATCATCTACATAAATTTGACATATTAGAAGATCATTTTTAATGTTTTTAATGAAAAGAGTTGTATCCACTTTCCCTCTGATAAAGTTATTTTCCAGAAGAAAAGTACTTAGTCTTTCATACCAAGCTCTGGGAGCTTGTTTCAGACCATATAAAGATTTTTTCAGTTTGAAAACATGTTCTGGAAATTTTATATTTTCAAAGCCAGGGGGTTGGTGTACATACACTTCTTCATCAATATAACCATTTAAAAATGCACTTTTGACATCCATTTGATATAGAATGATATCATGGTTTACAACAAATGAGATTAGAAGTCTAATTGATTCTAACCTGACAACTGGTGCATAGGTTTCTGTATAGTCAATTCTTTCTTGTTGACTATAACCTTGTGCAACCAGTCTTGCTTTGTTTCTGACAACTTCTCCTTGCTCATTTAGCTTGTTTCTGAATACCCACTTGGTGCCAATGATGTTGAATCCTTTGGGCCTAGGAACTAGATCCCATACATCATTTCTGGTGAATTGGTTAAGTTCTTCTTGCATAGCCAGAATCCAATCATTTTCTGAGAGAGCTTTTTCTACAGAAGTTGGTTCAATCAGAGAAACAAGTCGCATTAGAGATTCTTCAGAGTTTCTGAATGATGATCTTGTTCTGATTGGTTCATCTTTCTTTCCCAAGATTTTATCTTCTGGATGATTCACCTTGCTTCTGGATAGTTTCTTCTGAGTGGGTTCTTCAGAAGTTGTTGGAGTAATTGTCTTGTTTTGTTCTTTAGGTGATTGATCTTCAGATGTTCTGTTTGTAGAAATATCAACTTCTATATCTGCAATTAATTCATTCTGCTTTGGTTTTTCAGAACTAAGCTTATCATCAAATCTGACATAAATAGATTCTATCACAATACGTGTTTCTATGTTGTATACTCTGTATCCCTTAGAACGTTCAGAGTATCCTAACATGTAACACTTTTGTGCCTTAGAGTCAAATTTATTCAGAGTATCATTAGTATTCAGAATAAAACATATGCATCCAAAGGGGTGAAAATATGAAATGTTGGGCTTTCTGTTCTTCCACAATTCATAAGGAGTCTTTTCAAGAATAGGTCTTATAGAGATTCTATTCTGAATATAACATGCTGTATTTACTGCTTCTACCCAAAAATGTTTAGCCATATTAGTCTCATTGATCATGGTTCTGGCCATCTCTTGCAATGTTCTATTCTTACGTTCTACAACCCCATTTTGTTGAGGAGTTCTAGGACAAGCAAAATCACGAAAGATGCCATTTTCATTAAAAAATGATTCTAATTGTTTGTTTTCAAATTCTCCACCATGATCACTTCTGACTTTAATAATTTTAAATTCTTTTTCATTTTGAACTTGTTTGTAGAAGTTAGAGAATACATCAATTGACTCATCCTTGTGTTTAAGAAACTTTACCCATGTCCATCTGCTGAAGTCATCTACGATCACCAATCCATACTTCTTGTCACTGACAAAAGCAGTTTTCACTGGTCCAAAAAAGTCAATGTGCAGAAGTTCTAATGGTCTAGAGGAAGATACAACATTTTTAGCTTTAAAACCAGGTTTTGAAAATTTGCCTTTCTGACATGCTTCACACAGAGCTTCTGAGTTGAACTTCAAATTTGGAAGTCCTCTGACTAGATTGAGTTTGTTAAGTTGAGATTGAAATTCTGGTATGACAGACTCAGATGTCGAATATGATGTTGAGACATCTTATCTGTTACTTATAAACATGGTAAGGCATACATATCAGTACTTAAATAATTCTGATATATCAGAGTCAAACATGCTTCAGGATGTTGGGACATCTGATAGGACATTCAGTTCAGGTACTGCATAAAACATAAAAGATATAAAGAACACAGCAGAATTGTTGACCCAGTTCAGTGTATCTCCACACTTACATCTGGGGGCTACCAAGCCAGGAGGAAATCCACTATAAGTAATATTAATTCCAGACTTAAACCACCCTGTTTAATCTTTCACTTAATAACTACCCAATGCAATTTCTACCTAAGACACAACTTAGATATGAGTACCCTACTCACTCCCCTCAATCACACAATGATCTTTTACAATGATAATAAAATTGAAGTCATACTTCAAACAAAACAGCTTGATCTTACTTCACAGTTTCAATCAAGTTACAAAACTTCTCTTGCTTACAAGCTTCGAGAATCACAAGTGAAACAGCCACAATAGAGTTACTTGTTATGCACGACTGACACAAGGACACAACCCTAATAATGTTTACATTTTCGGTTGATTGGGTTGATTCTAAACTAGGTTACAAGGTTTCTTTTATAACCTATTCCCAACTGGATTTGGGCCTAAACAATCATAACAATAGCTGCTACAAATATGCAGAAATATCTGCTACAAATATTCCAAAAGATCTTCAACTCCTAAAATATCTCTAAATATAGAAACCTATATTTTTCAATATTTGTCTTCAATTTAAATTGAGTCTTTAAGATCTTCTAGATCAGCACCACATATGATTGCATAATATCTCCAGAATATTCTGCATAATTCAGATCTGATAAATCCAATGTCATCACCTTGAATTAGGGTTTGTTACTTCCTAGATTCTAGGTGATTTAGTTCATCTGATTATGCTGAAGTTTCATAACAACTCTCCCTACAGATGCGCCTTGTTCTGTTTTTGTCCATCCATAATTAATTCCAGATAGATTCCCCTGAATTTACTCAGTTCTGTTATGCATTAATTAATTCTGGTAGCAGGTCTGAGATGTCTCAACATCTGTTGGGACATCCTGAAAAAACTAAACTTACTTCATTTACTGATACAATGTCACAACATCTGATGTGACATCCTGTAAACTGAACTTATTCCATCAACTGATACAATGTCCTAACATCTTGTGTGACATCCTGATATCTTGATTTAAGTTCATTAACTGTTACTCTGTTTGACAGTGTCACAACATCTGGTGTGACATCCTGAACTAAGTTCAACACTTCTTGTTTGATATCTATATGTAACATATGACAGTAATGTTGTCATGACAGTTGCAAATGTTTCAACATCTTCTTTGACATCTGTTTGTAACATATGACAGTAATTCTGTCATGACATTTGCAGATGTTTCAACATCTTCTTTGACATCTGACTGTAACATATGACAACATCTATTGGGACATCCTGAATTAAGTTCTTATACTCTGTTTGATAATGTCCCAACATCTGATAGGACATTCTGAACTGAATTCAACATCTTCTTTGACAACTTCCTTAATCATGTCTTGACTTGTTCTTCCAGAGTCTATACCATGTTAATTTAATATATGAAAATTTTTATTCAACATTTTCTTGCCATATTAGTTTTACCAAACATAATGTCAATCATAAAATAATAGCATTAACAATCTCCCCCTTTGGCTTATTTTGGCTAAAACTAATTTACATACAGGTGTAGTAGTACCTTATGTAGAAGTTCCTTAACATCTTCTTCATATCAGACCTCACACTATTACTTCTCCCCCTTTTTAGCCATAAAAAGACAAAGGTACCATAAAAATAGAGGTATATAATCGCCATAAGCTTGAAACACACACAAGCTTCACAATTCCTCAAGAATCAAACATAACCTGCAGAGAGCAGCTTTATATAATATAGCCTTCTAGACTCTTAGGATTCTCCTTATCTGGTTAAGGTATTACTCCCCCTTAACACCACAAAATCAAGTGCACATACTTGTAACACACTCCCCCTGTCTAGGATACTCCATGCTTCTCTGTACATTGATGAAAGGAAAACATAAGACGCATCTTCATGTATTCAAGAGCTCACTCCCTGTTCAATTCCCAATTGAACACATTCACTTCTTGTACTAAAGCATACCTGATTCCTTTCTGGGTTTGTAGTTACCACAGACTACACAAGATGCACATCTTCTAGCACACAGGTTCTTGACACTAAGCCTTTACACACCAAAGGCCATACAATCCAGATAAAACACATCCAAACTAATTATGAAATTAGAAGGAATGTCCACAAATAAACTTCCAAGCAATCAATACCTGATATACTTCTGGTGGATCAACAGAGATGTGCTATTCAGTTGAGGCCTTGTGCTGATCTTCAGATGCTTTTTCATCACAATTATTGAAGGCCTTTTTCTGGTCCTCAGATGTTTCAACATCTATTGGGACATCCTGTTGAGCAGGAGTGTCCTTTGCAGCCTGAGTTTGTTGATCTTTTTGTGGGGCTGGCATAGTGTTCAGAGGGATAGATATGCCACTTACCACTCTTTGCTCAGATAGGATCTTGGTTACCAACTCCTTTATGGAATCATCCACATATTCAGAAGCTTTTGGAGTGTTGTACAATGGTGAAGGTATGCCTTTGGTCTTGCTGAAAACTTGATCTTTTTGGAGTTCTTGGCTTTTTAGCATGAGGAACACTTCCAGTTTCTTCTACATGTTTCTTCCAATATAGATCATCTACTTCATCATTCTCCCATATGATTAGGTAGTCTAATAATAGAAACCATGTAGATAAACACCCCAGATAATGTACTAACACTTAGTTAGAACATTTTTTTCATACACCAAGACCTTATCACCATGATCCTAGATGTGCTCCACCAACTGGACTTACTATATCATAGTAATCCAAGAACTGAAAATCTCCAACTACACTGTGCCAACAGTTAGAATCAGAAATCCAGAAAGAGTCATAAACTCTCATCCACCTTCAAGAAGAATAAATCCTCTTGAGTCTTCAACTCATCACTCCTCTGCCCAAGAGCAATTTGTTCCAAGACAATCCTCAAGAACAACCAGCTGCCACACTCTGATTATCTTGATTCTTCGAATCCACTTTAAAGATCAACCAATTACCACATTTTGATAACCTTCTTTATGAATCCTCATATGAAAAAGCCAATTGCCACTTTTGTCTTCTTCACGTTTATAATAAATCTTCCAAAGATATCCTGATCAAAAAAGTTGATCTTCACCAATTAGACTCTGATGTTGAACTAGATGTTTAAACATTATTAGCCCACATCTATCTGTTAAATTCAGTTCCTTCTTCTGCCACTTGAAAGAACCTCCTTCCTTTATAGAACAAGAGTTCCATGCTCTCATAGACTTGATTTATCCATCAAGTTTGAGTAAACAACCTCCATTCTATTGGTTTTGCAGAAGTTCTTACCAATAACACATATTGATGAGAAACTTCCAATGTTTCTCCAAAGTCTTCAAACCTGCCACTGTCTGATTATTCAGAAGGAATAGTTAAGAACTACACCTCAAAACTATACCAAGGATGCCACCTTTACTTGAGTAAGGCAGTCTAAACAAATTTATGATATCTTCACCTATCTTAACTCCATGATGAGCATTCTGGACTACACCTAGATCAGAAATAAATCAATACAATTAGTCACCAAGATTATGATATGTTCATGGTCTTTCATCTCCATCTTCAGAATCAACAATATCCAGACAAGTTCTTGCCAAGAAACTTTCCAGAAATACATAACTCCTGTCACACAAGACTGAAGCCAATACAGCTTATGCAATACCTCTCCCATGATTCTGCACAAACTCTGATGATAAGATGTTCCAACATCTTTTTGAACATCACCAATCTTGAATCACAAGGATAATCAATCAAATATTTGTGAATTCCACAAACAACAATTGATCTTAAATCCTTGTATAATACCTTATCAGATAGTTCTACACAGTCTGATCTTTTACTTTTGAAGGATTTTAAGGTTAGCTCCAGATAAGATTAGCAAGATCTTCTCATGTCATGGATAAACAATATTCCAGCTGAGCATGTACTCCACTAATTCTCAATTTCACACCCCTGATGAACATACAAAGAGCACAACTGATAAATATCCACACTTGATTTTATATTCCAAAACAGATGCTCTTAGTTTGCTTGCTACAAAGGGTTTATACTGCCACTATCCATGACTAGTAGTGGAAGAGACTACCAGTTCAACAACCATTCTGATCAGACTTCCCAATCTGACATTCTTCCCTTGCTTCTAGCAATTGTTGGTCACATTGCTAGCTTTAATCATGACCAAAGTCATGCATTTATCACCCACATTTGTAAATACATTTAGAAGCTTCTTCATCTTCAGATTCACCATCAGATTAATCAGTATTCTGAGCAACCTCTTCCAGCTCCAGCCTTTGAAATACTTCCTCAAGCTTTTTCTTCCTGGCATCCAGATTTTTGCAAGTGTTCTTCAGATCTGCAATCAAGGCAGCTTTGGATATGGGAGTCTTTGCTTTTGAAGGTCTAGCAGATGTCCTAGTGGAAGCTTCAACATCAGCAGCATGATGGCTCAAGAAAAGTTTGTAATGGAAGGCCAGAGGACTTTTTCTTTTGCATACTAAATCCTTCTCAGTGAGGATACCTGGATACTGGCTTAGTATGATTCCACATAGCAGAGAGGGAAAAGCAATGGGAAGATTTGTTGCTGATGTTCCTGCATGCTTTAGGGTTTGATCAAAGATGTAAGCCCTAAAGTCCAGCTTTGTTTGGGTGCCCACAACATATATGAATCTGCCCAATCCAGTTGCTATTGAAGAAGTATGGTTGGTAGGGACCCTGTTTACAGTGCCAATCCTATGCAACATTGCATACTTCCTTGTTAGCAATCTAACATAAAGTTTGCCCTTGACTGGCCAAGCTTTGACTTGATTGGCAGTAATGACCTTGCACACCTGGTTATCTGTCTTACCCAACTCATTAGGTCCATCAGATTCTTTCCCTAGATAATGGTTGATAACCCTAGGAGAGAATTCCACACATCTCCCTCTTACATAGACTTTTTTTGAATTCATTTGATTTACCTTCAGCACAGTCCTCTTGTAGGTTGACACTGAATTCCTTGACTAGCAGCTCATAGCAAGGTGAAAAGTTTGATACTGTTTTGAATAAACCAGCAGAAGAAATTAGGTCAATTACCTCAGTGCACTCAAGTGCATTGCTGCCCAGCTCTCTTTCAAGTGCTACCCTTCTTTGGTATACAAATTTCCATCTGCTCACACTTGACACATGATGGAATGAAACATTGTCCAGAGGAGCTTCTGGAACAGCAGAGGTGGACCTTGAGGGTGCTGGTTTCTTCTTTGGTTGGGATGTTGGAACATCCTCTTCAACATCTGAATCTGGTGGAGTTACAGCTTTCCTCTTTTGGGTATTCACCTTGCTCCATTGTTTAGTAGGACCAAATACCACTTTGGCCTTGTCTTTCTTTGGAGTAGGTTGCTTCTTTTCAGGAGTTGAATGTCCTGCAGTCTTCTTTTCCTTTCTAGCCCTAAGCCTTTTGGCTATGCTAGGGTCCACAGAAGCAATGATCTCTGTGTCAGAGTCATTATCTAAGTCTTCAACATGTAGCATAGATGCCTCCTCTTCCAGGTTAGGAGTAGGTTCCAAACATATGTGATCATCACACATTTGTCTAGCACCCAGAGCATCCATCATGTTAGCAGGATATCACACCAGTTTCCTTCTTCTGGAACACAAAACTAAGCTTGGTTCATAAACTGTTGATGTGTAGTGTGGTGTCAAGCCATTAGGATTGACATATCAATTCAGCTTCTTTCTTGATGAAACTTCCTTCAGTTCATGATTTAGACAATCATAAACATGTATCTTCACAAGAGAGATTTTCTCCAGCTATACCTAAACAACATAGGACACCATAACCAGGAAGAATATCCTCATTAGATCACCATAAATAAGCTCAAGAGATAACTTATCAATATTTTCACTCTCGCATGAAAGATTTGATAATTATACTCTTTTGTTTTGGCTCCAACCTCTTCTTTCATCAAGAACCACACCATTCTGAACTAAGTTTCTTCCAGTTCTGTAATCACATGATAGAACATCAAACTTGACATTATGAACTGAAGTTTTACAACAGCCTTTGTAGGAAGTACTGGGAAACCACTATCAAACACATCATAAATAATAGAGCAATTCCTTGTATGAACATCAATTCAGATACAGATATAACTCCCCATACAAGAACAACTAGAACATTTCCCAACCACAGTGCATCTAATCCAAGTAACACACAAACTTGGTATAACTTCAGAAAATATCAGAGGCATATGCAGCAGTACAGAAGTTGAACCCAAACCTCACAGAAAACAAAATACAAGCTTCCTTCAAATATAGAATTCTCTGAACCAAGATGTCAGGACATTCTGTCTGACATCATAGCTACACAGCAATTCACCAGCAAATTTCCAACCCTGATAACACCAGACTGGTCCAATATACACCATATGATGAATAGTCCATCCTCCACTTCTAGGGACCATTCAAACTCCAATATGAACCTTTCAAGTTCCAACAGCTTTTCATTATATCATCCTTCTTCCTTTACCATGAACCAGAAAGTATCCCCCTTAGATCTCATCCAGAAACAGACCAGGATGCCTGCTCTGATACCAATTGAAATTCTGGTATGACAGACTCAGATGTCGAATATGATGTTGATACATCTTATCTGTTACTTATAAACATGGTAAGGCATACATATCAGTACTTAAATAATTCTGATATATCAGAGTCAAACATGCTTCAGGATGTTGGGACATCTGATAGGACATTCAGTTCAGGTACTGCATAAAACATAAAAGATATAAAGAACACAGCAGAATTGTTGACCCAGTTCAGTGTATCTCCACACTTACATCTGGGGGCTACCAAGCCAGGAGGAAATCCACTATAAGTAATATTAATTCCAGACTTAAACCACCCTGTTTAATCTTTCACTTAATAACTACCCAATGCAATTTCTACCTAAGACACAACTTAGATATGAGTACCCTACTCACTCCCCTCAATCACACAGTGATCTTTTACAATGATAATAAAATTGAAGTCATACTTCAAACAAAACAGCTTGATCTTACTTCACAGTTTCAATCAAGTTACAAAACTTCTCTTGCTTACAAGCTTCGAGAATCACAAGTGAAACAGCCACAATAGAGTTACTTGTTATGCACGACTGACACAAGGACACAACCCTAATAATGTTTACATTTTCGGTTGATTGGGTTGATTCTAAACTAGGTTACAAGGTTTCTTTTATAACCTATTCCCAACTGGATTTGGGCCTAAACAATCATAACAATAGCTGCTACAAATATGCAGAAATATCTGCTACAAATATGCAGAAATATCTGCTACAAATATTCCAAAAGATCTTCAACTCCTAAAATATCTCTAAATATAGAAACCTATATTTTTCAATATTTGTCTTCAATTTAAATTGAGTCTTTAAGATCTTCTAGATCAGCACCACATATGATTGCATAATATCTCCAGAATATTCTGCATAATTCAGATCTGATAAATCCAATGTCATCACCTTGAATTAGGGTTTGTTACTTCCTAGATTCTAGGTGATTTAGTTCATCTGATTATGCTGAAGTTTCATAACAACTCTCCCTACAGATGCGCCTTGTTCTGTTTTTGTCCATCCATAATTAATTCCAGATAGATTCCCCTGAATTTACTCAGTTCTGTTATGCATTAATTAATTCTGGTAGCAGGTCTGAGATGTCTCAACATCTGTTGGGACATCCTGAAAAAACTAAACTTACTTCATTTACTGATACAATGTCACAACATCTGATGTGACATCCTGTAAACTGAACTTATTCCATCAACTGATACAATGTCCTAACATCTTGTGTGACATCCTGATATCTTGATTTAAGTTCATTAACTGTTACTCTGTTTGACAGTGTCACAACATCTGGTGTGACATCCTGAACTAAGTTCAACACTTCTTGTTTGATATCTATATGTAACATATGACAGTAATGTTGTCATGACAGTTGCAAATGTTTCAACATCTTCTTTGACATCTGTTTGTAACATATGACAGTAATTCTGTCATGACATTTGCAGATGTTTCAACATCTTCTTTGACATCTGACTGTAACATATGACAACATATGTTGGGACATCCTGAATTAAGTTCTTATACTCTGTTTGATAATGTCCCAACATCTGATAGGACATTCTGAACTGAATTCAACATCTTCTTTGACAACTTCCTTAATCATGTCTTGACTTGTTCTTCCAGAGTCTATACCATGTTAATTTAATATATGGAACTTTTTATTCAACATTTTCTTGCCATATTAGTTTTACCAAACATAATGCCAATCATAAAATAATAGCATTAACAGAGATAATCTTCTCATATTAACATGTCCCAATCTTCTGTGCCAGACCCATTGCTCAGTTTCCACAGACATTAGGCATTTTACATTCTGAATTTTTAATTCTGAAAGTTTTATTTTATAAATGTTGTTCTTTCTTTTTCCACTAAAGAGGATTGTTCCATCTTTTTGACTAACAGCTTTACAGAACTTTTGATTAAAGATTATGTCATAACCATTATCACTTAATTGACTTATGGATAATAAATTATGCATTAATCCTTCTACTAAGAGAACATTAGAGATAGAGGGAAGATTTCCATTACCAATAGTTCCATAGCCAATGATTTTTCCTTTTTGATTGCCTCCAAAACCTACGTGGCCTCCATCTTTTAATTCAAGACTTTGGAACATATGCTTTCTTCCCGTCATGTGTCGTGAGCATCCAGAGTCCAGGTACCATGATTGGTGTTTCAGTTTTGCTGTTAAAGACATCTGCAACATACACAATTTTATCTTTGGGTACCCATATTCTTCTGGGTCCTTATTTGTTAGTTTTTACAAACTTCTGATTCATTTTAGGTTTCAAATCAGAACTTGTGGAACAAGATGACTCACTAGTGTATATTAGATCATGGTTATGACCATAGGTAAAATGAGAACTTAGAGGAGTATTAGTTTTTATGACAATGTCATCAATCTTTTTATACTTCAGAGTTTCTTTAGTATTCACATAGCCTATGCCTCTTCTATCATTTCTGCTAACTCCATAGATCATAGATGAAATTTTGCTTCTATCTATGCTTTTAGCTAGGAATTTTTGAAAAGCATAATCATATTTTTTTATGATATTATCAGAATTGATTAGATCTTCTAATTCAGATTCCTTCTGAGCTTTAAGTTTTTCAAAAGAGTTTTTGCATTCAAAAATATTTTCTTTCAGCTCAGAGTTTTCTGTTTTTAGTTTTCTAACTTCTTCTAATTCAGATACCAGACTTTGTTTCATGTCTTTGTATTTGAATTGAAGCTTCTGATATTTTTCAAGAATTTCTGAGAGGCTAACTTCTAGTTGAGATCTAGAAAGTTTAGAAAATACCTCTTCTGAATCTGATTCTGATGAGTGATCATCTTCTGGTATGTTTGCCATTAGTGCAATATTAGCTTGTTCATCTTCAGAATTTGACTCTACTTCAGATGATTCAAAATCATCCCATGTTGCCATGAGACTCTTTTTCTTTTCTCTGCTGAATTTTTTTCTGGGTTTCTCTTTCTGGAGTTTTGGACATTCACTCTTGTAGTGTCCTGGTTCTTTGCATTCATAGCACACAACTTCTTTGCTTCTGGGTTTCTTGTGACCATATGTTGATTCAGAATAGTTGTTTGTTCTCCTGGTATTTCTGAACTTCTTCTGACGATGCTTCCAGAGTTGTTGAACTCTTCTGGATAGGAGAGATAATTCATCTTCTTCTGATGAGCATCCATAACTTTCTTCTTCTTCTGCCTGTAAAGCTTTAGAAACAGATTTGTTAGATTTAAGAGCTACAAACTTACCTTTCTTCCGGGGTTCATCTTCTTCTAGTTCAATCTCATGACTTCTCAAGGAGCTGATCAGTTATTCTAATGATATTTCATTCAGATTTTTAGATAGCTTTAGAGCAATGACCATGGGCCTCCAAGCCTTTGGTAAACTTCTGATGATTTTCTTCACATGATTTGCTGTTGAGTAGCCTTTGTCCAGAACTTTCAGTCCAGCTACCAGAATTTGGAACCTTGAGAACATTTTTTCAATTGTCTCATCTTCTTCCATTTTGAAAGCTTCATACTTCTGGATGAGGGCTAGAGCTTTAGTCTCCTTGACTTGAGTGTTGCCTTCATGTGTCATCCTCAGAGAATCAAACATGTGTTTAGCTGAGTCCCTGTTTGTGATCTTCTCATATTCTGTATATGAGATAGCACTTAGAAGTATGGTTCTATCTTTGTGATGATTTCTGAATTCCTTCTTCTGTTGAGCTGTCATATTTTTTCTTTCAATCTTCTGACTATCTGCTCCAACAGGATGAATGTATCCATCTGTCACCATGTCCCAAAGATCTCCATCTAGAGCTAGAAAGAAACTTTCCAGAACATCCTTCCAGTAGTCAAAATTGTCACCATTGAACACTGGAGGTTTAGCGTTGATCTTGTCATTTTGGTAGTCATTATTGTTATTGCCACCTTCTGCCATGTGTTTTAACTTCTAGATCTTTTACTGACACGGTTAAGTGTTTTTCTCAGAACCTAGCGCTCTGATGCCAATTGAAGGTGCGTAAAACACAAGGAAGGGGGGTTGGAATTGGGTTTTCTTTAACAACTAAAAATAACTTCTAATGACAAGTTAATTTATCCTGGTTCGTTTGAACTCAAACTACGTCCAGTCCACCCGCCAAGGTGATTTTGCCTCTATCACTGAGGTCTTAATCCACAATTCAATAAATGAATACACACAATGACCTATAGTCAATGTCCTCTTGAGTCTTCTGACTGAAACTAGTCACTCAAGGAATATTACTCAACTATTACAATAATAATAATATAGTAACAATTTTGCTTCTAATAAAGCTAAGATCACTAAGTGAATGTTACAATATTTTAGCACAAATGATATAGTCTTTTGCTCGTGAGTGTATTGTCTTCAAGTCTTCAATTTGATTCCTTTATATAGTTCTTGAATAAATGTAGCCGTTGAGACATCTTGAGCTAATTTAGGATATTAGTTAATACCATAAAATCCTTCCAAAACAAGAGATACTTGTCTTAATCATTAATTAAAATATTCTTTAATTAATGTCTTCATTATGAAGATCATCATCTTCTAGACGTAAATCAGAGATATTAAATACTTGATGCGCAGCCAATTAATCATGTCATTAAATGATGGATTCTTCATTAAGTGTATCTTCTATATATGGCTCAATATATCTTCTAGTAATGAACGTCTCCTTTAATTAAATTCTTCTTCTACACAAGAATCAAGGTAGTCATTAGAACTTCTGTTCTAGCATAATAATATTTGTTATAATCAAAACTCTTAGAGGTTTAGAACCATAATTGTTCTAACACAAATGTCAATCTATCGTTATCTATTGTTATGATGTTTATCTAAGGCAAATAAAAAATGGGAGTAAATAATACACAATGAAAATAAAGTACGAAGATGTAAATTCAAAATGAAAACAACAGGCTTGAATGTAATTCACACAGTTTAATGATACTTCAAATGCTTGTAAATAGAACTACTTATGAGCAATGTTTTCTACTTATGAAAATAAATAATTTAACGGGAATTGTCACTTTTGTGTATTCAGAACCGAGTTTATCCCCTAATCAAACCCTCTTATTGTCACTTAGAAAAAGACGCGCATTGCATTAATGTAATAAACCTATTTTTAAGAAATATAGTTTCTTGACTCAGTTGAAAAGTATTTTGACTTGGAACTTTTAATCAATAGAGGTTCATGCGAATCGGACTCTGAACCCATAAATCTGCCCAAAAATAGTTTTAAAATCGTTTTTATATAATATTAAAAACTCCTACTTAACTGGACAAAGCGTTGTCGCTTCGTTTGAACAATTAAGACTAACCAAGTTTAACCAAAGGTTGAACGACTTTCGATCTTACCCAACATAAATAAAGTACATAAAACTTGTGTTAAAATCCAAAATAACTCTTAAGCGTTTCTATAAACACGTTATGTGAAATATTATTTTACAATGATCCTTACATTCTAACCTTTAAAATTTAGCTAGACATGGAAATGTAAATGAACATATTAAAATAGATTATGTTAAAAGTAAATTTATAGCGAGTGCGAGAAATAAACAAAGTAAAGCGAGTGCGAGAAATAAATAATTTAAAGCGAGTGGGAGAAATAAATAAAGTAAAGCGAGTGCGAGAAATAAATAAAGTAAAGCGAGTGCGAGAAATAAATAAAGTAAAGCGTAAAGAAAAATAAAAACCTGCTCCAAATCGGGGGCTTTGGATCATGTACAACTCGAAGTAAATGTATCTGGAAATGAAAATGGCGGCATGATTAACTTCTACCAAAGTGCTCCAAACTCGATTACATACTCGATTATGGTGTGATAACTCTTCGATGTGAAGGGTTTATCACTTACAAAACTAAACAATATATGGTTTAAGTTGTAACTAAGTTTAGATGAAGAGAAATTAACAATGGGCACTCTATTTATAGCCAAGGGAAATGGAGAGGAAAGACTGTAGTGCCCCCAGCTTTTTTTGGGAGGGAAAGCAAAATAAAAAGGTGGCACCCACCACATGAACTGAGGGAGAAAGATAATGGAGAACGTGGCACTTATCATCAGTTTGAAATTGTCATTCTTATGGCCTACCCTATGGCGGTCTCCATGGTGGATGCCATGTGAACATTTTGCTCAAAAACTGGTTTTTCTGCTCGTTTTTCTTCAATTTTGCACGAGGAACTCTGGATGGACTAGAAACTTGAAAACAAAATAAAAACAAGCATAACAAAAGAAAATAACAATAAAAATCCTAATAAACATGTGCAATCCGAGTCAAATACGCAATGCGATTCAGTGTTATTAAACTCTCCCACACTTAAATCTTTGTTTGTCCTCAAGCAAAACAATTTATAGCTCATGAAAGAAAAATCAGTATCAGTGAACAATTTGGGCTAAAAGGACTTCTAAGTTCGAACTAGGATGAGGTGATATGTACTAACTAAATGAACCAAGGGTATCGCAATAACACTTTTATGCAAAAACAGACATAAACTGCATTCCTATACAAACCAATCCATGACCTAACTTTTCATCTCTTTTGGGTTCTCTTCATTCCGCCACATACATATTAAGCTGGTTTTTCGTACATATTCATAGTAAAGTGACCGATTAGTGAATTTGTCTTTTAAGCAATGGGGCTCTGGTACACAAATTGGTGTAACCCCTTTTATTGACCCAATTGTAGTTGTGAGGGATCAGATTGTAACCCGCCCTACCAAGTCCAACACCAGATACCTCTGAACCAACATATAATGGGGAACTCTTTGGTCACGACTTTATGAGTCTAACGGTTACTAACTCCAAGTGCACAATCCATCACGTAGTAATAAAATATATCGATCCCACAAAGACTCGATAATCAACCTGGTGCTATTAGATGTTACTATGTTTAGCTAATGAGAGCGATGTTTTTAGTTTTAAAAGGTGAATAATTAATTAATTTAAATTAATTATTAAATATCGATATGTAATTGATTCGCCTTCGCGAATTCAATAGAGGTTCGGCTTATTAACGTTTCTTAAGTTATCTCTCCGTAGAAACTCTCAGTTTAAAATTCGTTGACTCACACTCTCGTGGTCTTGCCTATTACTATACTCATAAGTTCAATTGAGCGCTCTCGCTGTGTCAATTCAAGTTAGAAATATTTTTTGGAAACCTAAAGGTTCTAATTGGTTTTAAAGCGCTCCCGATGTATTTAAAACAAATGCCCGATTTCAGCTACATGATTATGATCTCACACTCCCGTGGTCTCAATCATAATCTTTTATACCCCCTTACTCTCGTAACGAAAGTTATTTAAAACAAGAAATTGAAACCGGAAAATAACTTAATTTAAAGCAATAGCCTAATTCTACCGAATTCGTTCCGGTTAGACAACTACATACCGATTAACGGTTTAGCCAGACATATTAAATAAAAACAAAGAAAGGTAGAAAGAAAAGGATTTCATAATATAAATAAATGCAACGATAAATAAACAATAAAGCATTAAAAATTAGAAACTTGGTTGCAATGTTCTTGATCAACCAAACTTTCGAAAACTTGCAAAGTAAACAATAATTCAGTGGTTGAAAACAATTAAAATGGCGATAATTTCCTAATGATGGAAACTATCACTAGGGGTCGGTAAAGGAAAATAAAAACGAATGCTGAAAAATAAAATTGCGAACTTCGAACGAAAGAAAACGGAAGAAATTTGGACTTGAACAAAGCTCCCTTTGCAAATTGCAGTGACTTCTATTTATAGGGAGCAGTTTAGGTCTGTTGAGCATTTGTAGGCATGGACTTCGATTGGGCTTTGAACTGAGTTGCTTGGATTGAGTTGATTAAGGTGGAGGAAAATTCTCTGGTTGAAGCGAACGATTCTCATAAGTCTTTCTCTGTTTGAATTTTGTTTCATAATTAGATTTCTGGAATTTAGACTTGAGACGAGCGTTTTAAAAGTGATACGAGCAACTTTAACATTGAGACGGGCATCTTGGCATTGAGATGACCAACTTGAAGTTGAGACGGACGTCTCACATATGAGACGAACGTCCCACAAACAAATTATACAGAATGGCTTTTCTTGCTCTTTTCCTTCTGTTTTTCCCTCGTTTCTTGTCCAATAAGCTTCCTTTTATACTTTTGTCTTCAAAAGTCATGTTTGATCAAATGTCTACAAAACAAACACAATTCTCGCGTAAAATCGTCCAAAATACATAAATTAACATGTTAAACAATCGGAAACCGTATTAAATAATCGATACAAATTCGAGTTATCACTCTTATTCTTTATATTCTCTTTTTTTCTTCTTTTTTTTGTTGCAAATTTTTACAACTTTTTGGGTTAAATGACCTTGTGAGGGTCACCTATCCCGAGTTTCCTTTTTAAATATTAAAACAACACAATAGACATAATTCACTTATATTCATCGGTCCCCTACGTAGCATGCTTAGGCTGGAGCTGACTGCTAGGATAAACTACTAAAAGACCTATTCTAAAGTGATAATTAAGGCCATGGGATCGATTCCTATAATCACGAAGCTTATGGTGTTAAAACAATATTGATGTTTCGAAAAGTTTTCCTATGTCCCCTACATCCTATCTCAAACCTGTCTCAAAGCCCAAATATTTCAAAATAATACTGTTTTTCTTTTTCAAAATTTTATTTTTGTTAGGCTAAAGAAATGGGGAACTAAAGATACGCATCACAAATGACTCGTCAGACACATGTATTCTCTAATAGCTAACTAATGAAACAAAGAAAACAAACTAGAAAGCAAAAAAAAAGTAAATTGGAAAGAGAATGCGAGAAAATAAAATCTCCTCCCACGCTTAAACCGAACATTGTCCCCAATGTTTCGAAATAAGATAGGGTGAGAGTAACCTGAAAAATCTACGACATACTGTTGGTACTCTCGTCACCGTGCAGTGAGCGCCTGGGATGACAAGATCTGCTGCAGAGACGATCGCTGTGAGAAGCTGCAAACTGGTCGAATCAAGCAGATAAGGTGGCTTGAGATTGCAAAATGGTTTGAATGGACTTATCCATCTGTTGCCGTGACTCTTGCATGAAGGTCATGTTGGCAACCAGTTGTTGCTGGATGGAAGAAAGCAAGTCATCACGCCTTGCTTCTCTGGCGAGTTGCTCACGTCACATCTCTTTAGTGATATAGAATCCAAGGGCTGAACCTCCAACAGGGTGAGAAGAAGATGGTGCAGTGTGTACATGTGGTACATGGTGGGAAGACATATGATGATATATAGAGTGCTCTCTCTCATCATACTCGTCATCAGTCTCGTGTCCTTCCCCAATAAGAACATTAGGAGGTACTGGACCCATAACAGGTGAAGCGTCTAAAACATAGGTCCAATTTCTCTCAACTCGTACATCGGTATGTGTAGTGCAAGACAACACAACAGATGAGATAACCACACCATGAACCATGATTTCATAACCTCCCTCTCCCCTCGCTCTGCACACTTTCATGTCTTTCAGAAATTTTAGGTTAATTGTGCAGGGAGGTAATGATATCAAGGTGGCTATCTCAATGTCGAGATTTAGGGCCCTAACAATAGATGTAATCAAGCCTCCAAATGCAATGGTCCATGTTTTCTTTAAAACAATATTCATATGAGCAAGCATAAAAGGGACCGAATTAATTCGTCTATTTGTGAGGAACCCTTGCAAAAATAGAAGTTCTTTTGCATTCACCTTGTTAGGATTATCCCGACCAAAAATAGTGCAAGCTAACATGTATCGAAAAACTCGGATGGTCGGGTTATGGATAGTTGAGGCAAGAATTCCTTAGAAAGAAGTAATAGTGGAATTCGACAATCGGTGCCAAAAGGAATATGCCTCAACCGACCAATCGAAATCTAACAATGCTTCACAAATAGCGCCTTCCCCATACGATATACCTGATCTGTGTGCGAGTTCGTCGGTGGTGCACTTGTATTTAACATTAAACATTCAGAACCGCATTATTCCGACTGTGCTCGAGAGTTAGGACTAACTATATAAATTAATGAACTTAGAAATTCTCGTGTTAACCTCTCAATTGTAGGCTCTTTCCTAGCAAACAAATTATGCAATCCTAAAGTATCTAACAAATGAAAAACACAATGATAAATGCCTAGAGTATAAAGACAATCTTCATCGACATACCTAGTCGGGACAATTTCCCGTGCTTGTAATTTCTTGAGAAGCTTCCTTTGCCGTTCTCCGAATTTGCCTTCGCGAAAGATGTAACCATCAAACTCCATTTTTGCTCCTTGAGGTTGAAGATGAAGAAATGAGTATTTATAGAAATGATTGAGAAAATGGGATTTTGATGTATTAAATAGAGGTTGGTGGATGTTTGAATTTGGAATGGGTGGTCAATGAGGAAGTTATGAAGTTTGGTGGGTTTTAATGGAGGTTGGCGGTGGTTGGAAAGTTGAGAAGATGGAAGTTTTGAAGAGAAAGGAGACAAAAATGGGGGATTTTTAGGTTCTGCCCTGCATAAAGGTCTCAGACCCATGGTGGGCGCTATATGAACAAAATGGCTGGGCCAAATTTTATTGTTATTGTTGGGCCTCTTACTCTTTCTTTTCTTCTTGGGTGGTGTAGAAAGTGTTTTCATCATGCATGATAATTTTAGAACATAAAAATAAACGATTAAATAAGTAAAAGAAAATAAAAAATAAAAAATGCATAATATATATATATATATATATATATATATATATATATATATATATATATATATATATATATATATATATATATATATATATATATATATATATATATATATATATATAAGTGCGAATTACCAAAGTACATCATGGATAAAACAAAAGTTAAATGCGACAATGTGAAAATATATAAATATCAGTCTGAAAATAAGTAAATGAAAATAGTAAGGAAATAATGGGAGCACGCCGTCACTGAGCTGGATGCTCCTCTGCCTGATCTGAGTGTCGCACTGCGGCTAACTCGTTGCACAAATTTGCGATCTCTTGATATAGGTGATTCACCTCTGTAGCATGGGTCAAATCAGACACATGAACCTGTAAAGCAAGACCAGTAACCTCCTGATGAAGTCGAGCGGTCTCCATATGTAGCTCGGCGAGCTGTGTGTGCACATCGGGTCTCTGCAAAGAAAAGTTGTTTGACAGTACTGTGATGATAGGCGAGGGTGGTGTAGGTACATATTCTTGAGAAGGAGGAGGTCGAGGCTCATCAACCATCTCTCTGAAACCCTCTAAAGCATAACTCTAGTTGGCAAGATCATGGACAATGGTCATCATGGGGTCAGGCAGGGTGAAATAATGTACGGTCTCGCTATCAATCAGAAGCTTAAATTAGGTAGGATGAAAGGAGTCTCTCCTCATCAGCCCTCAGTCTAAACAAAAATTAATGTCCATAGTGGTATACCCACAATAGGAAGTCAAATGATATAACTTACGAGATAGACCTAAAGCAGTAGCAATCTGAGTCACTGTACATCCCACATGTATGATACCTTCGAAGGATTTGGCGGTGCGTTGGAGGTTGTCAAGTAGAAAACTCCCATAGGCTACAGGGCGCGTCAGAAAAGGAAGAAGATCTCCTTCTCACTAACATGGATGTCAACATCAACCTTTCCCAAGAAAGTATGGACAAGGATCATTTGGAAGTATCAAAGAGCTGGATTATGAATAATGTGAGATAGCTAGGTGGAAGGATCCTTCTCCACCTGTAATGTCGCTCCAAAACTTCTATATATCCCTGCTCATAAAGTATCACATGGGTAACTCAGGAATGGCATCTGGGGTAGTCTGAAAATCTAGCAAGTCGCCAAACTCCTTCTGGGTGAAATAATACTTTGTCTTGAACATCGTGAAAATAACATAACCGTCCTGACCCATATACAACTCATAGCTGAACGAACTGAGGAACTCCAGGGTGAGGTTCCTGTGGGTGGAATTCATGTCGTCGGCATACTCATCTCATTTGAGTTGGTTACACATAAACCTTATACTGGGCTCGAGGCCCAAAGTTTTCATGCAAGCCTGATCGGGGTAGCGGGTAGGTGCCATGGGTTGCTGAGAAAGGATCCCATAGCGCTGCTTCTGTGCGTCGTCTCTGAAAGCGACGTGCATGTCATTAAAGGTCTGCATCCTGAAAAGTATTGTTAGAGAATGGGACCTGAAAGCATAACATTATGAAATGTTAGTCCATACAAGTAAATAAATTAAAATAAATGTAGGAAAACGAAAAATAATAAGTAAATAAATAAAAATAAAGAAAACTGTGAGTTGTTTCCCATGCAACACATGTTTAACGTCGTTAGCTTGACGAGTATAACTCATATGTCTGAAGTAGGTATGGGTGGATCGATCAGGTTGTGGTTGGAGTAGTTGATAGGAATGTCACCTTCTTCGTACTGTTTCAACCTCTGCGGCCATTTACAATGAATGAACTACACGAGTTGTTCTTGATTCAACTGCTTCGAATTTTAGGATCTTAGAGACCTCAAAAGGACTAGTCCATCTTGATCGTAACTTTCTAGAAAAAAGTCGCAACCTGAAATTAAAAAGGAGAATAGGGTCACCTATGTTGAAGTCTTTTGTTACGATTCTTTTATCATGCCATGCTTTGGTTCTCTCTTTGTATATTATGACATTTTCATAGGCTGATTGGCAGAGTTCTTCTAGTTTATGAATATCAAGGATGCGCTTTTCACTCGCGGTCAAATAATCTAAGTTTAAAGTTTTAATGGCCCAATATGCCTTGTGTTCTAATTCAAAAGGTAGGTGACATGATTTTTTATAGACCAATTGGTAATGGGTTGTTCCAATAGGGGTTTTAAAGGCGGGTTTGTAAGAATTTTAAATATTTAATATTTTTTTGTTAGTCATTAATTTTTTTATTTTACTTTTGAATGATGGTTTCATTTTGTGATGTTTTGTAATTTAACAAAAAAAAAACATAGTTATTATATATTTTTTGTGATGTTTTGTAATTTAACAAAATAACATAGTTATTATATTTTTTGATGTTAAACTCGTGAAAAGACTGAATTATATAAAGAGTGATAATTGTGTTTGATTGTAATTAAGATATTTAATAATAATATTTTTGTAACCTATGAGTTTTGAAATTGAAGTTGTTGAAGTATAATTTTGTAACTTTGTTGCAAGATTTACTTATAAAGGGATAAAATTTTAATTGATGTGACAAATATAACCTAGGTGACATATTATGTGTGGTATTTAATATATATTATATAATAGATTGAATAACCTAGGTGACATATTATGTGTGAGTGATTATATAAAATTGTTTTCATATTACTAATACTCTTTATTGACTTCCTTTGTTTTAATTTCTTTTCCTCTCACTTTCCTGGCTTTTACTTTCTCTCTCCATCCAAACAAAACACAATTCCACTCCCTTTCAGTGTGATTACTTGCAATAATGCCATTTCGAGTATCTCGCCTTGCAACCTTCACTCGCCGCTCGCAACACCGTTTCTCTTCTCTTCCCCAATACAAACCCCAAATCCTCCACAATTTTCTACCATGGTTGGAGAAAAAAGCTACTTCCACTATTTCTTCATCACTCTCCATCGCCAATTCTTCATACGGAAACTCCTTGTTCGCTTCCAACTCAATTCAAACCGGGGATTGCATTTTAAAAGTTCCTTATTCCGTCGTACGCTTCTTGTTATCATCATATCACTTTCATTTTCATTCTTCATTCTTACACAGTGATTAATTCGCTTGTAATTGATTTTGCAGCAAATAACCGCCAATAATCTCCCTCCTGAAATCACAACTTTGATTGGTGAAGATGTTGGAAATATTGCAAAACTTGCTATTGTTCTTCTAATTCACAAGAATTTGGGCCAGGTACTCTATATTATAAAGTTCTTGAGCTCTTGAAAATTTACAAAACAACACACTATTGTAATATCTTTGCATGTATGACAGGATTCTGAATGGCATCCTTATATCAGCTGTCTTCCACCACAAGAGGAGATGCATAATACTGCAAGTTCTCTCTTTTCTCTTCATATTTTCTTATGTAATGTATGGCAAAAGTAATGATTATAAGCTGTTTCCATACCAACTTATTTGTTTTTTTTGTTTTTTGTTTTTTTTCTTCTTGTGTGTGTGATTGTGTTTTAGATATTTTGGAATGAAAGTGAGTTGGAGATGATTCGCGGAAGTTCAGTTTATCAGGAAACTGTTTATCATAAGTCTCAAATCGAGAAGGACTTTCTGGCAATCAGGCCTGTGAGTACTTTGTATACTTACCTTTGTTTCTTCAATGCATAAGTTGTTTTGATCAATTTATGTTTGAATTATTGTTCTATCTTATAATATTATAATCTATGAAGAAGCATGGACACAGACACCATCACTGACATGTTGACACCAGTTTTTTTTCTTATTACCTATACCTATTTCTGGATAAAGCAAGGTTTTTTTTTTCTCTCTCTCTCCCTAGAGATCATTAGTGAGATATTTATCTTAATGTTGTACATGTCCTAGATCATATATGTGAGTTATTTATTTTGGAGTTTGAACTTGAGTCACGGCAGGGCATTATCGCGTTATTTGGATCCATGTAGCCAAGCTCAGCTGTTGTTTATTTTATTCTATGCGAATTGAAGGGTGGTAATCCTATGTTCTAGCTTTTGAATACTGGTTATGACCAAAAGTTGTCCTTTAATTTCAGGTTCTTGAAACATTTGGTCAAAGTTTTGGAGATTTTACTTTCAAGGAATTCATGCACGCATGTACACTAGGTAAGGCAAGCACTTAAAATTTGTACTTCTCTACTATGCTTTATAAAGTACACTCTTTATGCATGAGAATATGAAGGACCTGCAAACAAGCGACCTTGAAATTGAATTATTTTGGAGGGTTGTTTATTATACTTTGTTATTGATACACCTGTCTATATTAATAGGCTTTCATGACAGACTGTCACCTACTTATGTGTATGATTGCTCCTTGCTTATTTTTGTTCAGTTTGATACGTTTAGTTAAGGCTCTCACCTCGTGATGTCTAAACATATCATGACATGTGAAACCTCAAACACAGCCTTGGAATTTGTTGCCACTGTAATTCTTAATGATCATTTTTTTCGTTTACTACTAGTTTATTTGCATTCTGTCACTCCCTATCGCCCACCCTCCCTTGTGCATCTTGACTTGGTCAGTTCCAGAAAATATGATTATTTAATCAGCAAGTTGACTCAATATTTTCTTAATTTCTAGATTAAGTTATATTTTCCCAAGCTTTTTATTATGTAATAGGCTCAGATTTGTTTTGAGAATTGTCATTTTATAATCAGGTTTCAACTTTTCAATTCACTTTCTATTGGGTAGCATTGATGATCTTAAGGGATATAGTATACAAAACTCAGTTGTGTCAACTTGTGCTGCTGTGAACTTTTTCAAATCTCGGGACACCAAGTTTCTTGCAAGACTTTCTTCCCCCCCTCTTATCTACCAGAGGACTGAATATCCGTTTGTTTTAAATTTTGATAGAACTGATTTTGAAAGAAATAGTACTAAGAATTGATTCTGAATGAACCGAAGTTAAACAAAAGTTTTATTTGGAAATGATATTTAAAAAATGAATTTAAATAAATGGGAAGTCCTACATTTAATAAATTGTATTCAACGAAAAAACTTAAAAGTTTGCACTTCTCTGAAAACAAATTCTACTACCTGCAACATTGTTTTTATCAATTTGACCTTCCACAAACCATTTATGTCACTGTGCAAGTCTATTTCACCAACTCAAACGTGAGTTTTCTGGCATCAAACAGACTATAAGTTGTATTAGAACTCAAATTTTAGATGGCTTATTTGGTATTCATTGATGAATATGATGAACACTAATGATTTCTTCTTGTCGCTCCAAAAGTCAAACAAGGTTAAGTATCTTGAATCTTGATAAATTATGAAATTCAGTAGTTCTGGTTCTCATAGTCTCGTGTTGGCTCTCAGGACTTTTTCTTGAGCATTGAATTTTCAACAACATAAACATTGAGTAGAAGGGGTTTCCCAAAGCCAAAATGTGTTGTTGGGTAAATCTAGGATTCAAAATGGGGTAGTCTGGTCTATATATCTTCTCTTTGGAACTCTGGTTGAGATTTCTTAGAGAATTCCTTTAACAGATGCACATTAGGGATTCTTAGTCTTCCTACTTGTCAGTCTTTTGATCTTTTATGTCATGGCTTTTTATGGTGGTATCTGACCTTCCTGATCCTATGCTATTTCCATATTTTTGGCTCAGTTGTATGTATACCTTTACACGGGCTGAGTTCTAAAAGGTGCTTATAAACATGCTTTATTGTTATGTTTAGTTGAGAACACAAGTTTGTTTAGTTTCTATTTGATCACTTCAATTTCAAATGACCAGTTGGCTCTAGAGCATGGGGAGGCACAAAGGGTTTATCTCTGGTATTACTATTGAATGGAGATTTCTTCTATTTTTTATGTTTAAAATCTCTATCAATTAATTTACTAAAACTATTTTATAGATTCCATTTGCAGATTTCTTAAATCATGATGGGATTTCAGAATCCATTGTAATGAGTGATGATGACAAACAATGCTCAGAAGTAATTTCTCTCTCCTGGTTTCATTAAATCTATCGAAGGCTATTGGAGCCTCATTAACTGGTTAACATTTTTTCCCATTACATACAAGTCCATTAATGTTTCACTGTTGTCATATTAAATCTCGCTTATGCATACTAATAGTTTAGGTCAAGTATTATTGTAATACCACCAGTACAAGCCTTAGCTAGAATAAATTCTTGAGCCTAATCAAATTAAGAAAGTACACGCGATATTTGATGAGGACCAATCAAGAGCATGAAGAAGAGAATTAAATATTTTATTTTAATTTGTTTTGTAATAATTCTATTTAGTTTTTAATTCGGGATTGTAATAATTTTAATTTATAATTAGTTGATATTTGCTTCCTTGCACGTATTTAAAGAAAACATTATTAACTCAATATGGACCTAGAAAGTGGTGTTTATGGCTCATTTAGGGTTATGAGAATTGTTACGATAGGTAACCATTTTGTAACCTCTTTTGGAAGTTTGAAATGAATTAAGTTTTCTCTTTTATGAGAATGGTGAGTGAGCTTTGTCTCCTCTCTGAGCTCTTGGATTAGAACTTGCTTGAATCTGATCAATGACTTTCTTACCATTGTGACAATTTCCTCTTGGCTTATTAATCTCTATGATTGTGGTGCCTTCCTTTTCATCTCCTTCCCCGAATCCATCTTTTTGTTATTTTTACCCTTTAGTTTATTACTTTGTTGTAAGAAATCAGTTACTTAGATTTTAATCTCATGTGGAAGCAACTTTTGGCCACATCAATATTGCTTCTCAATCAAATGACAAATAGATTCTACAACATATACGTGATGTTGTGAATATATTCCACTACTTACAATTTCTATTTTGCAATTATGTGCAGGTTACTGCTGATCGGGATTATGTTCCTGGTGAACAGGTCAAATACTATTTTTTATTGAATACTATATATACTATATTGTATGTTACTCTTACTTCATTTGTAGTAGTAATTCTGTAATTAAATTGCACTTTTTTTTAAAATTCTGCAAGCTTGAATCTTTGGTGGATAATTTAGCAGTAAGATTTAGGCATCCTCTTCTCATATTTGTCTTTTCCCTACTTTTTCTCAGTGAAATTAACCAGTAGATCGTTCTTGAAAAAGTCAGAGTTGATTATTTATGTTTATTGATTGATTGAACAGTAGTAATGCATTAAATTTTGAGCTGTATTATAAAAAAGAAGATATTTGTGTAAAATTATTGCATGCCAAGCTAAAACATCAACAACTCCTCTGTCACTCCAAGTATGATGGAGATTTTTGAAACATACTCTTGCATAAGCTGATTATAGAAGCTCAACTGAACTAGGATTATAGCTCAATAATAGTGTTTTAGGAGTGAATGTCGTTTTCATGTAAAACTGGAAACATAAAAGAAGAAAGCTAAACTTCATCACCAGTTTGGGCCTCATAATCTTCTCACTGAGCTTCAAATTATTTTTTCTTACTTTAACTTAAATGAGGTTCCTAGATTCAAAGAGTTTTGGATTCAAAATCATGTTCTTTTTCTTCTTTACAACCACCTACAAAAGCAGGTGGATAGGTAGGTGATATAACAATTTTTATCCAGCTATGCCTCCTGTTATTTTATTTTTTACCAGCAATATGATATTCAAATTACTTGTCATTATTTTGATTATCAAATTATAAAATTTCTTACCTGGTTGACAATTTTATGCATTTTTTTTGTTTGTTTTTGTTTTAGGTACTTATAAGATATGGAAAGTTTTCAAATGCTACATTGATGCTGGACTTTGGTTTTACAATTCCCTACAACATTTATGATCAGGTTAAATTCCTTGAAAATGAATTTCAACTTTCAAGTATCATACAATGCAAGTTAACTAGTTTGGTTTGTTGCTTTTATTGTTAATATGATTGCACTAGCTATCTCTTTATTGAGAATAATGCAAACCTTTCTCACTTCTCAGGTTCAGATCCAGTATGATATACCTAAGCATGATCCTCTGCATGGCATGAAATTGGAACTCTTACGGCAATACTTTGTGCCTCCGACCAACGGTGCAAAGGGTTTGAAGTGTTCTGTGAATTCCTTCACAATCAAGTTTGCACTTATTCTTAATTTTATGTTTGTCTTAATGAATAATTTAGATAATATTTTATGATTTTTGACTGTTGATCTTTTGGCTAATGTGATAATAAGATTCCACTTTGAGTACAAAATTGTCCCCTATGCTCATGCTCATGAATGTTGTTCTTTCAGCAAAGTATCCGATATCTGTGAGATATTGGAACAAATTCTAGGGTTAGCATGACGTCGAAGTCCGCTCACATACTGTTGTTTAATTGGACCTTATATTATGAATTCAATTGTTTAAGTTAACTTGTACCCTAAGTTAGCTTGTAATAAGTAATTGTTAAAAAACTCATTAGGTTAGTGTGCTAGTTTTATTATAAATAGTATACTAGTCTCTCATATTTTGAATAAGGGAAAATAGGAAGATAAAACCCTAATTCAAAAGTGAGAGGTTATTTGTTATTCTTGTATACTCTTAATCTTGTTTTAAGAGAAAGGAAAGAATAACAGTTTATAACCAATCATTTTATCCTTGGTTACCCTAAACCTTAACCCTTGTGGGTTTCTTGATCATAAAGAAACCTATTATACTCTGTTCCTAAGGTATCCAATTCACAACAATATCAATTGCTTCCCCCTCCACTTTCAATTAATATTGGGCTCGTGCAATGACCCCAAAGCTACAGTTGTCGATGATTAAATTGCAATGTAACTTTTGATCTGTTTTTGAAGTCTCCTTCTATCACTGTTCACATTTATATGCACCAGATACCCTCTGCTATCTAGACTGGGCTTTATCCTCGTTTTTCACACATGGAACATGAATGCTATATAGTTTTTATGTTGGATATCATGGGCTTTCTGATGTGGTGTTTTTCTAAAGTGTTGCTTACATACTGTCAGTTTTGGCAATCTGATGGAGCTGTGATCACATAGGGAGGTGAAGTCTGCTAGAGGAAAAGGGAAGGGAGTGCCACAATCACTTCGTGCACTTGCTCGTATTCTTTCTTGTACCACGCCCCAGGGTGAGTTAAAACTAATTATTTTTTAGTCCTTTCTTTTGTGTTAATGGTTACAAATCTTTCCAAACAAAAAAAAGGTTAAACTTGTTATATCACCTATACTTGACTAACGATATTCAGTTTTGGAATTTTGATTGATGGAATATCAGAGCTCGACCATCTGGTCATGGAGGCTGGACAAACTGATGGTAGGCTGGCTAGACGCCCTTTACAGGATATGAACAAAGAGATCCAAGCACACCAGATGTTGTCTTCATTATTCATCCGATTAATCGAGGAGCGCAACACAACTCTTATGGTAACTATTCAGGGACTTAATCTAATTTGTTGTTTACTACTGCTTCCTGATTAAACATCCTGGCAACTAAATTGGTAGCAGATTGAGACAAGTGTATATTTGGGTGAACATTTGTTTCACAATGACATTTTTAAAATCGCTAACCCAATCAAAATAATAAGAATTTTTAAAAGTATTTTCCATATGTTATTTCAATTACTTCAAAGACCTTATTGTTCTAACAGACATAAAAAACACTTGTGTGCAGTCATTAGATTCTTCTTCCTTGTATGAGAGACTTGCTGTTAGAAAACAAATGGCTCAAGATCTCCTATGCGGCGAGCTTCACATTCTCAAATCCGCCTCCACCTGGCTGGACAACTACTGTTTTTCTTTGACTTGATAGTCAGTAAATGGCCTTCCAGAGATTCTTGTATATATTTTTTGAGATGCTAATGTATCTTGGGATACAACGCCTTTAGGTCAGCAAAAGTGCTGCCGGACAAAACTTTCATTTTCATTCTTATTAATTAATGTGGCAACCACCTTATATTATTCTGAAGTATCAACTTGGAATTGTTGGACTCATCGTTTACCGTAGGAGTACATCATATCTTTAATGCAACTCTTTCTTGTTTAATTCAATGACTAGCTCAATTAATGTAATAACAATCACAGGAAAGGAAATAAAATAAATTCCCAAATTTATATAACCAGGAAAGAGTAATTACATTTGATCTATAAAAGAATCATTTACAAAGACGATGACAGCGAAATAGAATCAACATCTTGATCCGTGGTTTCACGTTCTCTAACGGAATGGGGCATTCTACTTTCACAGTAAAAAACAGTTGTAACAACATAACTAAAAACCACCGTTAACCCATAAGAACAAATCAAAACCGTTTTATCCCAAACACCCGAATTCGAACCCTCCATCAACCCTTCCATTTTTTCGTTTATAAAACCTGAAACCATAACAAACAAAACCGAAATTAACCACCCGAATACCAATCTCTTCCCTCGCATCAAACCCGACCCGACACTAATCGCATTCCATCCGGATCTCTCTTCCGCAACGGAAACCACCAGGCCCAATCCCATAGCCGCCATCAGGTAAACCTCAAACCCCGCTCCGATCGCCATAACAACAAACCGCGATTCTCGCGTGACGAATACCGAAGCAACGACACGTGGCACGGGTGAGAAAGATAACAAGACTACATAAACAAAAATAGCCGTAACGAACGGGCGCTTCCAGTTATCTTTCACGGCGTTAACGGTTGAGTTAACAGTAACGGTTTTGCCTTGGAGGGAGGAAATTGTGGTGTGGACGGAGGATAGAACGGCGGCGAGTGAGAGCGGGAAACATAGGAGGAAAAAGAGTGATCTGACGCGGAGGAGATAGACGGCGTTGTCACGAGACTCGTGCCAGACGTGACGCGCTTCCATGAGAGTGGAGGTGAGAGTGGCTAGGGCTTCGAGATGGTAGATATGAGAACGGAGTGTGTGAGTGGTGGAGGAGAGAGTGAAGAGGAGAAAAGAGAGAGGGAGTGTTGTGAATGAGGCGATGTAAAAGAAGATGAGTTTGTTGTTGTGAATCACTCGAAGTGGCTCAAACACAACCCAAACATCTTTTGATTTACCCAACATTTCTTTTCTTTCCGATGTTGCGAATTGATGGGTGAGTGGGTTCAATTATAAGATGTACTTATTATGGATATGGAGGAGAGACTGTGGTTTGTTCCATTTTGCAACTTGTCTTGTTAAAAAAGTGCTTATGTTTCTTTCTTCAACTTATACTCACTCACTCCTTAAATACAAACTTAATTTAATATATTTTCATCTTAATATAAATTTATACTATTTAAATTGTTAAATCTTAACTTAGATCATCACCAATTAATTTTTTAATCAAGAGTAAATTAATTTTATTAGTGTAGATATATAATTTTTTTAGATATGTTAAAAAAAAGTTGAATGTAATTGTGAAAGTAAAATATAGAATTATAAAATTAAAATAGAATAATAAAAGATTTGCAATATTTTTAGATAAAATATAGTGATAAATTTGACAAACAGTGTCAAAGGAAAATTATAAGACACAAAAAAAGAAATGAAAATATAACATATGTTACAATCAATCTTAAATGGGGGCAGATTTGAACCATCAATCTTCAAAAAGAATAAAATGATTTTACCGGTAAACAAAATTATTTCTATTAGATTATAACTCAATATGATTGTTAATGATCAATAAATGATAGAAAAAATATATATCATATAATACCTAAATATTGTGAAAAATTTCATTGAATACAACATTAATGGTATTATGCTTAATTTGTTTATCTTTGTCATGAATCAAAATCTTAAGATCTTTTTTAGTCTTAACTCTAGAAATTGCCATATACAATTGACCATGACTAAAAACATCTTTTGATAAGTATAAATCAACGTTATTGTTAAAATATTGAAAACTCCATGGTTGAAACTCAAGGAAGTGAAGAAGAAGAAGGAGAAGAAGTGAAAGATATATTGAATCACTTAAGAGTTACAATGAGAGAGTGACCGTATATATAGACTACATGAGTTGTATTTTATCTATCATGCACATGCTAGTAGAGTACTATTCATAACACAATTATGTTATGAAAGTTACATGAAGTTACATTATGATTTTAACTAACTACATTGCTTGTGTGAAGTTACCATATTGTCATCATGCATATTATGAGATGTGCATCTCTCTTGCTCTAGGGAACTTAGATCATCCATGATAGTGTCATTTAACATCATTCTACAAGCTTGACCATGATAAATATTTATCATTCCAAGCTGGACATAAAAGCATCGAATTTTGGTGGAGCCAATGCCTTTGTCAGAAAATCTACAAGTTGTTCTTGAGTGTATTATGCAATAACTTGAGGACATTATTTTGAACCTTTTCTCGAACAAAATGACAGAAAATCTTAAGAGCTCTGTTCTCATGAAAAACGGGATTTGAAGCAATATGGATGACACTTTGGGAATCACAATACAACACAGGTTGTTTGTTACTTGCAGTGTCTTAGTCTTTTAAGAGATACACGAGCCATTGTAGTTCACATGTGGCAGTAGACAAAGCTCAATACTTGGCTTCTGAAGTTGACCTTGAGATGGTTGGTTGGTTATTTGTTTTCCATGATATAAGAGAATTGCCAAGGAAGAAAATGAAATCAGTTGCAAATCTTCTTGAATCATGACATCCAACCCAATTTGTATCTACATATCCTCTGATTTGAGTGTATGAATTCCTAGGAAACTTAAGACCTTTTCCAGGATTTTGTTTCATGTATCTTATCACTCTACATGTAGCTTTGAAGTGAGTGGTAATGGGAGAATTCAAAAACTGTCTGAGTTGTTACGTGGCTAAAGTTATGTCAGGTATAGTGGTGTTAAAATATAAGAGTTTGCTAATAATTCTTCTATATGCTAAAATGTCTTCAAAAGGTTGATAGTTGTCCTGATGAAGTATTGACGAAGGATCAATGGGTGTGCTAACTGGTTTAGATCCAAGGAGCCCATAGGATTCAAGCAAATCCAAATAGTATTTCCTTTGAGATGTGCATATGCCATCTTTGGATGAGCAACTTCTAATCGCAGAAAATATTTGAGGATGCCAAGGTATTTAATTTTGAAGTGTTAATCTAGAATAATTTTGAATCTAGAAATTTCTACAAAAGATTACCAGCTATGACGATATCATCAACATACACTAGAAGAGCAATGAAATTTTCTTCATGTTTAAGGGTGAATAAAGAGTAATCAGAAGTGGCATGCTTCTTTATATGTATTAGGCTTAATACATTTTATGATAGACATAGAAAACTTCTTTTAAGAAGGAGACAAATGATAAAAAAAATGAAAAGAAGCAATGGGATAAGGATTACCTGAGGGTGATGTTTCTTTGTAAATTGTAGAAGAGTTGCATACATAGTCATGCAGATAAGAAAGAGCATGTCCCAATCTAGTAAGGCTGGTATGGTTGTCTTGGTGAGTTTTAGTGGTAGGCATATGTCATACCCCAATTTTGACACCGAATCGCTTTCATCTGATGCATTTTGTCGCATTATCAAAGTCAGGCGTAAAAGTCAATCACCTTGGGATTTAAAGTCAAATGATCCATTAACCTTAATTTATCATGCATTTTGTGTTAAATTTCATCATTTAATGGCATTTTTATCTATTGATTTTAGATTTTTGTTTCGTTTAGAATGCTTGTCTCATGTCTAATTCAATTATTTCATGCTTATTTTCACCTTTAATCCTTACTTCGAATTGTGTTTAAAATTTAAAATTTTACATTTCTATTTCAATTTAATTAAATTTTGAAGTTTTAGTCTTATTCTCACTTTAATTATTTTTAAGGTTAGAATTTAATTTCTCTCTTTTCTACTAAATTTCCAATTTTTCTTTTATTATTATCATCATTATTAATTTTATTATTAGTATTTATCTTTTATTATGAAAAAAATTCAATAAGCCCATTTGCATTGTGACTCATTACACTTCAACCATTTCAAAAAAATGCAACACTCACAAGCATCCAAAATCCTCAGCCTACAAAATCGTACCATGCCTACTACTACCCTCCAAACAACACAATCTATAAAGTGTACAACCAAACACATCAATACAGAAGACTACCAGAATAAGTTGTAGCATGAAAATGACAACACAAAACCTGCTACCACAAAAGCCAACATGCCAAAAACCTACATTGACTATGCCTGCAGCATACAAACAACACATTGAGCCAACATATGCATTAACACAACAACAAGACACAACCCATTGCCAATTCTTTGTAACACCAATATCCTCCAAACATTCACAAACTTGCTACAAACTCTGCATAGTTCTATACATTGTCTATACACACAGACCATACACCAAATTGGCTAAAATCTGCTATAAACTCCTCTGCACATAAGTAATACCTTTGATTAAAACTCCAAAGCATCTTGAAGTAGGTAGATTTCTGAAATCTTTTCGTTTCTTGTTCTGATTTCGTGTGCACATGATGTAATCTAAGTGAATATCACGGAAATTGGGACAAGGGTTTTGAAATTTGGGGATGAGGTTTAATCTCTGTGTTTTCTGATGTTTGTTTCTTTGATTGCTTGTTGATTTATTGCGTACTTGCACGAATTTTCGTTGGTTTTTGGGGTGGGTTTATTTTGCGAATGAATGGTGATTGAAAGAAAGGCATAATGAAAGAACGTTTATCATTTGAAGATGCAGTTGAAAGGAGATTATTTTTCCAATCGTGTTTTCAGAAGCTTTTATTTCCGTCGTTAGTATGTTCTTCTAGGGTTTTCATAATTCCCTTTTGGTGCCAACCGAACCGGGTTCTGGGTCCTCCGACCCAACCCATTATTACCCAACGCCCTTTTGTGGGCTACTCTGGTATTAGTCATTATTCCCTTTAGGATTCATTAGCCTATTTTATTTTCTTTTAGATAGTTTTTTTAGTTTCTTTTATATATTTGTTTAAATTCATATTTGAATTAGTTTTTTAGTATTATTTAGAAATGTGTTCATTAAAGTTAGTTAAGAGAAGTCTAAATAGGTAGTGTGTTTTTAATAAGAAATAGGATATATAAAAAAATCTAAAAGATGTTTATTTTCCTAAGCATTATAGGATAATCCAAAAAATATTAATTCTAAAAAAATCGTTGTCCATCTTCCTCTAAATAGTTTCTTTTAGGACGTTTAATTTAGGTCTGATTTTCTCCTTGAATACTCCATTAGTGTGAGAGGTTTAAGTTTGAGTTTATTTCTCTTTGTGGGAATGTGTTCTTATTTTTTTTATCATGTTTGTTTGTATGTATGCCATGAACTTGTATTGATTTTAGTTTCGCTTCATGACCATATAATTGTTAAGATAAGACATGAAGCGCCACATCATATTAACTTTAATTTTCAATATAATAAATCTTTGGTCTAGCGCCAAGTTGAGTTCTTTGCACACTCTATAAACACACATAAGTCGGCCGTATCGTGCGTCACCATCTACCATAAATCTCTTTAACAAACACACTTAATTTATCAAATTCTTTTCTTAATCAAATAACGAAAGGACTGAGTTCTTGGAGTCTCGCACTCCCTGAATTCTTGAATGATCGCTCTTGAGGCTAGCCTTTGGGTTGTCATTCATTCAATCTTTCGTCTTTAAAACATCTTAATTCACATATTAAATAACGAAAGAACTGAATTCTGAAGTCTAACATTCCTTTAATTCTTGAATGAATGCTCTTGAGGCTCGCTCTTTGGGTTGTGATTCATTCGCTCTTTCGTTCCTAAAATACTTAATTTATCAAATTATTTTTAAAATAAATAATGGAAGAACTGAGTTCTTGGAGTATCACATTCCCCGAATTCTTGAATGATCGCTCTTGAGGCTAGCCCTTGGGTTTCTACACATTCAAATCTTTCATCTCAAAACACTTAAAATCACCCGAAGAGATTGGAAATGATCCATCTCCATAGGAAAGACGTTTCTCTTATCTCCACAAACATAAATCAAAATTTTCAAACAATTTCTCTCAAGGAAGAATGTGGCAATTACTTGTTGATTGTATATCCAAGTTTAAAACTTCTTCCCCTTTTATTTTCTCCCTTAAATGTTTGTGGTGGAATAAGTGAGATATCTCCCTTAAAAACGACGACTTGTCCCTTTCTTTTAAACCCAACTTAAAATCTACACAACAAATTGCAAAAATATTTTTTTAATAATTAATTAACGAAAGAACTGAGTTATGGAGTATCGCATTCCCCGAATTTTTTAATGATCACTCTTGAGGCTAGCCTTTGGGTTGTGATTCATTCGCCCTTTCAACTCTAAAACATTTTAACCAAGAACAAACGTCTTTCTCAAAAGAACGTTGTTTAGATCCTTGCTAGCACACATATAAACTAGTGCTTGAGCCTCCCCGAGAGCGAACGAGTCAATGTTTAATAGTTAACATGAGAGCTAAACACTTGTTCATTAAAAAATACCAACCAACCATAGTGCCACGAACTACGAAGCTCTGACTTTCCCATTGCACTAGGGAATACGTAGGCACAAGGATTTCAATCCTTGGAGAGCATACTAATAAAAAAATTAACATTTTCTCCATAACAATAACAATAATTTAAAAATACGCATTTCCCTTAAAACCAACGATCTTAGCAAACCTTTATCATTAGAAGAAGACAATAACATAAGTTAACATTCAATTGCAAATTAGACAAAGAGGTTCCCGTTGTGTACAATGGACGTGAGGGGTGCTAATACCTTCCTCTTGCGTAACCGACTCCCGAACTTAGAATTTGGTTCCGATGAGCATTTCTTATCCCTTAGGTTTTGTTTATATCTTCATTTTCTCTCGTTAGAACAAATAGAATTAGGTGGCGACTCTGTTGTTTTTTTCGCGTCCATCGCGAGGATCTTATTTTTTGAGGTACGACAACATGCTTGTTAGTGTTTGGTCATGTTCATTAGAGATTTAAGTAGGTAAGGAATTAGTCTCATGTGTTTGTTGAGATAAATGTGGCAACTGTGTTAAGTCAAGTGAATTTGTGTTATTGAGATGGTCAGAGTCAGTTGTGGTTAGTGTATCATATGGTGTATGGTAAGTTCAAGTAGAAATTGGCTTGGACGAATGGTAAGGTAAGATGTGTTCATGATGAATGATGTTTCGTGAGACAAATATCTCATTGTTGTTGATGTCTAGAAGGGTTGTGCCTTTCACACCGAGTTTGTAGCCAAGGAAAAAACATTTTCTTGCACGAGGGGAAAACTTGGTTCTGTGTGCTTGTAAAGCAGAAGCAAAAGCAAGTGATCCAAACACTTTAAGGTCATGTATGTCAGAATTTTACGGGTGCATAATGTAGTAGAGATTATTGTTTTCAAGGATATGAGTGGGGGAGTCTATTCATAATGAAGGAGACATGTGAAACTGCATATGACCAATATGGTTTTGGTAAGTTTGATTGGTATAAGAGGGCACATGCAATATTTAGAATTTGTTGATGTTTTCTCTTAACTAGCCTGTTTTACTAAGGATATTCTACACAACTTGTCTGATGCAAAATGCCATGAGAAGCATAAAAGGAAAGGATTTTGAATTCTGGGCCATTGTCTGTTCTGACAATCTTGACTTTATGGTTATCTTAGGTGAGGATGAGGTTTATGAAATTGATCGCATTTTTCTTGGCTTCACTTTTACTTTTCATGAGTTTAAGCCAAGTGAATCTACTACAATTGAAATTCTGTAATGAGATGTCCTAAGAGATGTCCCAACACTTAATAGGACATTTGACAAATTTAACCAAAACTTAAACAACAAGAAAAGTAAACAACACAGAAGTTTGTTAACCCAGTTCAGTGTATAACCACACCTACATCTGGAGGCTACCAAGCCAGGAGGAAATCCACTATTAGTAATATTAATTCTAGACTTAAACCACCCTGTTTAATCTATCACTTAATACTTACCCAATGCAATTTCTACCTAAGACTCACTTAGATAAGAGTACCCTACTCACTCCCCCTCAATCACCCAGTGATCAAGTTTACTAGTTTACAAGTTTAATGAAATTGAAGTCATACTTCAAACAAAAACAGCTTGATCTTACTTCACAGTTTCAATCAAGTCACAAATGCACTTTTGCTTAAAAGCTCATAAAGTGGTACATAAAACAACCTGCTATTAAAAACACTAGACACCCTATTTGGACTTCTAAAATTCGTACCCAATTCTATGAGTTTCTGTTGTTTAAATAGGTCTCTGAATTTTGGGCTTTCTGTAGAATGATCCAGCCCTAATGTGCAGCAGCTGTCACCTTGAATTTAGGGTTTGTTACCTCCTATATTCTAGGTGCATTAGGTCTTCTGTTTTAATCTGAATCTTCAATTTAAAACTCCCTACAGATGCGCCTTGTTCTGTTTTATATCCATCATTAATTAATTCCAGATAATTCTCCTTAAATATCTCTGATCTGTTAATCAATAATTAATTCTGGTAGCAGGTCTGAGATGTCTCAACATCTGTTGGGACATCCTGACAAAACTGAACTTAGTCATTTACACAATGTCTCAACATCTGATGAGACATCCTGAAATAAGTTCACATACTCTGTTTGCTAATGTCCCAACATCTGATAGGACATTCTGAACTGAATCTAACATTTCTTGTTTGGTCAAAAATTCTGCCAATTCTTAAACATCTACAACAATCATCAATAGCAGTAAAAATATGTATGTGCATGAATAAAATGGATTGCAATTGGTCCCCAAATATCAAAGTGTATAAGGTCAAAAGGTTGTAAAGCTTTGCTTGATCTGTTTGAAAATGACAACTTTCTTTATTTTGAAAAATGATAAACATCACATACAAATTTTGAATCAACATTTATAAAGGGAAAAGTAGAATGCAAGGTACTCATACATTGTACAAATAGGTATCTTAATCTCAAATGCCAAATGGCATGGTCAGGTAAGGTGATAGAATTCGAGCTAAAGCTAGAGCTACATACTATCTTGTTTTTCATGACCAAGTGATACAAGTCTTGAAATTTTCACAAGAACCAATCATCCTCCTTGCGCTCCTTGTAACACCCTTTTAAACCCCACAAAAAATATATAGATAATCAGAGTAATTTATGATGCATCTCACATAAGGGTGTCACACATCATACAAACATCTGTCATGCTCAATAACACTTGAAATAAATTCATGCTTTTCATATACTTTCACATTAACATGTAGCAACAAATTTACTTCAATCATATTAAACATAAATAGAGTCTCATGCTTATCTCATTCATAATCATCACTTAGGCATACGAAGCTAATACTCCGCATAAGTCAAATAACAATAACAACCTAAATTAGAGTACATGAAGTATCTCCCAAACATGAATCGAAAACGTTCCCAATATTACATGATCAGAGTAGGACTCAACCCAAAATAAATAAAGAAACTAAAACAGCTACTCTAACGACTACCTCACGCTAGAAGCAAATTTACTCCTCGATACCCGATCGATATCGTATAAAACATCATTCCAATAGAAGGGTGAGAATTCATATAATTATCGAAATTATAAGATAATATATAATTTAAGACATACAAGCATAATCACAATTACTCCCACACTTCAAAAGTTTGTCAACAAGTTATCAATCAAATAACCATAATATTCACAAGTATATACACACAATTTACAATTTCATATAATCCAACAATTCACATCATCCACATAGTCCTATATTTCAACCATAGACACAATGGAGATTGTGCCATCTCCCTCCAAAATGGAGCACAACATAATTACCTCAATCCACATAATCAGATTGAAGCCAACAATGGATCGAAATCCCAACATCAACATTGGACCGAAGTCCTAACATCATCACTGGACCGAAGTCCTAACATCATTATTGGACCGAAGTCCTAAAAATGCTATGAATGCCTGATGCAAAACATCATAATAATCACCGTTACGACTCGTCAAAGTTGTATCATCATTCATAAAAATTCATCATAAGACTTCACATAACATGTATATCATCAACATGCATATCATCAATTTAATACATCATAACATCATATTATATCATCATAAATAACGTCACAATAACTTCATAGCAACAACACACAAGTTTCGTCATGTATAGCAAAACATTATTAGTTCCACATATAAATTCACACTTCTCAAACATTAATGTGTATCATTTAAATTATTTCTAGCAATAAAAAACTATTTCATGTAGCTTCAAACGATGCACAAATCGGACTACCATAACTAAAGTTATGAATTTCCAATGTTTTTCGTCAAACATCGACACTAACATATTACACTAACACCATAAAACCTCATTGCACACTAGTTAATTTTAATTTCAGGACTTGAAACCATTTTGACAAGAAATTACATTGTATTGCTTTCCACAGGTTCGAACGGCGCGTCAAACGGACACCCGAAGCTCAAGTTATGAATTTTTAAAGTTTTTAAACAAATCAGTCTCAAGGTAATCGATTATCACAAAACAGTAATCAATTACTCCCCCGAAAAATCCAGTTTTTCACGTTTTAAACTATTTTAGTGTTAACCGACTAACACATTTTAGTTAATCGATTAACCAAGCTGTAGAAACAGTTTTCTGCTATATTTTTACACAAAAATAACTTTTTTCCTCATGCGAAACCCCATTTTTCTCACAAATCGTTTTTCATCAAAAATACTCCTGACTCAGTTTCGAATCTGACGCGTAACCGTATACAACAATACAACAATACCCCATCAACAAATCATAAAATACTTAATTTTTAACAACAACAGACACAATTTACCATTCAATCATCTATCACAACATTATTATTATCAACAATTACATCATGGTATTTCTTCATACTTTCACGAAATCATCATTCAAACACATAACACACAAAACCTACATCTACCTTAAACCCATATCAAATATAATAAACCAGATTACCCTCATACCTTGGGATTCAATTTCTGATCTTCCTCTTGAGTTCTCACCAAAATTGGTGAATCCTCACCTTTTCACCTCCTTTCTTCAGAGCTTTTCTCCAAAAACACGATTGATCAAAAACTCCACTTCTCTCTTCTTGATTCCCTTTTTGACAAACATTCCCTTAGGACCCCTATTATGGTATTCCTACTTTGTCCTCACTTACTCCTCTCGATATTACCACCATGACCTTAAAATCTCTACACATTTTTATTCTAGTTTACTTATTAGAATAAATCTAAAGAATTATTATCAATTCATAATAATTTCCAATTAAATAATTATTATAACTTTAAATAATATAACAATAATTATTTAATTCTAAATAGTAGTAATTAACATCTTAATCCACACTATCCCACAACATAACACTTATACCCCACAATATTCCACAACACAATCACACAAAGCCTCATATATTTCACAAATATTCACCGAAAATCACCAATATTTATAATAAATCAATTAAATAAATATTCTAATTATTTTAGGGTGTTACATTATGCATAGCTTGGCATAAACATTTGACTCAACAAGAGCATGTGGGAATTTGAATGTAAATCTCAAGTTCTTCCTATTAGACCTTTAAATCAAAATAAAATTTAGTAATTGACCTTGAATCTTGCTGCATAGCATATATTTTTTGCAAAAGACACTATTCCAGAAATACATTGCTGTCATTACATTTTCCTCACCTACAAAGATCACTCAGATTCATCACTCTCAGTTGCTTCCTCAGCTTCTGTTTCAGCCTCACTTGCTTCAGCAGATTCACTGTCATTATCAGCTTTCTGGTCTTCTTCACTTTCCAACCTTTGAATGATTTCCTCAAGTTTCAACTTCCTTGCTTCAAGCTCCTTGCATGTGCACTTTAGCTCAGCAATTAACTCTTTCTTGGAGATTGAAGTCTTAGCAGTTGAGGGACCAGCAGATGTCCCAGAAGGTGCTTCAACATCTGCAGCATGGTGACTGAGAAATAATTTGTAGTGAAAAGCCAGGGGGCTCTCTCTCTTGCAGACAGTGTCCTTCTCATTTAAAATCCCAGGGTATTGACTTAGAACAATACCACACAGCAAGGATGGAAAAGCTATTGGCAGCTTTGTTGCAGTAGAGATGGCATGCTTCATAGTCTGATCAAAAATATATGCTCCATAATCCATCTTGGTTTGAGTTCCCACAGCATAGATGAATCTGGCCAGACCAGTGGAGATTGAGGAAGTGTGGTTGGTAGGCACCCAGTTAGCAGTTCCAATTCTGTTCAGCATGGCATACTTTCTGGTAAGCATGCTCACAGAGAGCTTTCCCTTCACAGGCCAAGCTTTGACTTGGTTTGCAGTGATCACCTTACAGACTTGATTATCTGTCTTGCCTAGCTCATTGGGTCCATCTGTGTCCCTTCCTAGATACTGATTAATGATTTGGGGAGAGAACTCAACACACTTACCTCTCACAAATACCTTTCTGAACTCTGAGGACTTACCATTTGAGCAATCCTCCTGAAGATTCACAATGAACTCTTTAACAAGAAGTTCATAGCAGGGAGAGAACTCTGAGACTGTCTTGAATAGTCCTGCAGCAGAGATTAGGTCAATGAGTTCTGTGCACTCAAGTGCATTGCTGCTCAGTTCTCTTTCCAGGGCAACCCTTCTTTGGTACACATACTTCCATCTGTTGACACTGGAGACATGATGGAAGGATATGTTGTCCAAGGGAGCTTCTGAAACAACAGTTGAAGCTCTAGCTGGTGCTGGTTTCTTCTTGGGAGGAGATGTTGGAACATCTGATCCAACATCTGAATCTGATGGTGTTGCAGCTTTTCTCTTCTGGGTTTGAACTTTGCTCCATTGTTTTGATGGCCCAAAAGTGACTTTAGCCTTCCCTTTCTTTGGAGAGGCTTTCTTCTTTTCAGGGATGACAGGTTCAGCTTGCATCTTCCCTTTCCTGGACCTTAGCCTTTTGGCAATGCTTGGTTTCACAGATGATATGATCTCTGCATCAGAATCCTGCTCCAGATTGACCACTGGAGGAGATTGAGCATCCTCCTCTTCAGCTGGTTGATCAGCAGGGATTTGATCTTCATTTGAGTCTTTAGCCTGTTCCCCAGAAACTTCTTTATCACTTTCACTTGAGGCCTCTTTCTGGTCCTCAGTCTGTTCAGTATCAGCACCAGATGAGTTTGCTTTCTCATCTGCAGATGTTCCAACATTCATTGGGACATCTTGTTCTGCAGCAGTGTTCTCTGTATCTTGAGCTTGTTCTTCTTGAGGTGCAGGAATGGTGTTCAAAGGAACAGAGATCCCTCTCACCACTCTTTGTTCAGAAAAAACTTGATTGACAATCTCCTTGATGGAATCATCAACATATTTGGAGTATTTAGCATGAGAGGGAATGTCTTTAGCTTTGCTTCTGATTTGATCTTTACCTCTCTTTGGTGTTCTTGCCTTTTTAGTGTGAAAGGCGCTTCCCCTGAGCTCGTCTAATGGTGTTGATTGCATTGGTACCACAGAGATAGGAGTGGCATGCACCACGTCTTCCTGGTTGAGAACTTCTTCAGCTGTTTTAGGGTTTTGAGACATTGTTGAAGAAGATGAATGTGCAGCTTTAGGGTTTATGATTTCTGAAGGATTGCTAGTTAATGTGATTCGCTTGTGATGGTGTGATGAGACTCTTGATAGCTGATTATAAGGAGTTACTAAAAATGTAGCCGTTACAGTCCAAATGATTAGGGATGGAATTCCCAAGGATCTAGACCAAGCTAGCTTTGCCATCTGGAACTTATGCCATGCAATGTCATATGACATGTTGGCACATCTCATTAATTGCTAGATATCACATAAACAGATTCCAAGTTTGCCCCTTAAGTTCTCAAATTGTGTAGCATCCAATGCCTTGGTAAAGATATCAGCTAACTGCAGATCTGTAGCTACATGCTCCAATGAAATCACCTTTTCTTCTACAAGATCTCTGATGAAATGATGTCTGATATCAATATGCTTTGTCCTGCTGTGTTGGATAGGATTCTTAGATATGTTGATTGCACTTAAGTTGTCACAGTACAATGTCATGACATCCTGTGGGACATTGTACTCAGTGAGCATTTGCTTCATCCAAACCAACTGAGAACAACTGCTACCTGCTGCTATGTACTCAGCTTCAGCTGTAGATAAGGATACACAATTCTGTTTCTTACTGAACCAAGAAATCAGATTGTTTCCTAGAAAGAAGCATCCTCCTGAAGTGCTTTTTCTGTCATCAGCACTTCCTGCCCAATCAGCATCACAGAAGCCAGTGAGAATTGGTTTGCACCCATGAAAGTACATTATGCCATAGTCACAAGTACCATTAACATATTTAAGGATTCTCTTGACTTGATTGAGATGACTGACTTTTGGATCAGCTTGATATCTTGCACAAACTCCTACTGCAAATGCAATGTCTGGTCTGCTAGCAGTCAAGTATAACAAGCTTCCAATCATGCTTCTATATAAACTTTGATCTACATTCTCACCCTTTTCATCTTTAGTCAGCTTTAAATGTGTGGGAGCAGGAGTTCTTTTATGAGAAGCATTTTCCATTCCAAATTTCTTCACTATGTTCTTGGAGTACTTACTTTGGGAAATAAACATTGAGTCTTCCATTTGCTTTACTTGCAGACCAAGAAAGTAGGTTAATTCACCTACTAGACTCATTTCAAATTCAGATTCCATCTGCTTGACAAAATGTTTGACCATCTTATCAGACATCCCACCAAACACAATGTCATCAACATATATTTGTGCAATCATGACATTTCCTTCTTCATCTTTAACAAATAGGGTTTTATCAATCCCACCTTTTCTGTATCCTTGCTTGATAAGAAATATGGTCAGTCTTTCATACCATGCCCTTGGAGCTTGCTTCAGACCATAAAGTGCTTTCTTTAATTTGTATACATGATTTGGACAGCTTGGATCAACAAATCCTTTAGGCTGTTCTACATATACTTCTTCATTAAGATAACCATTAAGAAAGGCACTTTTCACATCCATTTGAAATAGCTTGAACTTTAAGATACAAGCAATTCCCAACAGTAGTCTTATTGATTCAAGCCTTGCTACTGGTGCAAAGGTTTCATCAAAGTCTACCCCTTCAATTTGAGTGTATCCTTGAGCCACAAGTCTAGCTTTGTTCTTTGTAACAATTCCTTGTTCATTTGACTTGTTCTTATACACCCATTTTGTACCAATCACATTTATGTCATCAGGTCTAGGTACAAGATTCCACACTTCATTCCTTGTGAATTGACCTAATTCCTCTTGCATAGCACAAATCCAGTATTCATCAGTGAGAGCTTCCTTGACATTTTTAGGTTCTATTTTGGAAACAAAACAAGAACCTGAAATCACTTCTCTTGATCTAGTGCTTACACCTCTGTTGGGATCACCAATTATTAAATCTTTGGGATGATCCTTCTGTATTCTGATGGAGGGAGGTTTGCTTAAATCTTCTGAACTTGTATCATTTTGAGTGAAGTTATATTGATCATTCTTTTCTTCAGGTTCAATCTTGATATCAGCAGATGTTCCAACATCTTCTGGGACATCTGTAGAAGCATCATCAATTATCACATTTATGGACTCCATGATAACCTTTGTTCTGTAATTAAATACTCTATATGCTCTACTGTTTATAGAGTATCCAAGGAAAATCCCTTCATCACTTTTAGGATCCATTTTTCTCCTTTGCTCCCTATCTGCCAGAATATAGCATTTACTTCCAAACACATGAAAGTACTTCACAGTGGGTTTTCTGCCCTTCCAGACTTCATATATTGTGGACAGGGTTCCTTTTCTCAAGGTAACTCTGTTATGGATGTAGCAGGCAGTGTTCATAGCTTCAGCCCAGAAATACAGAGGTAACTTTTTAGCATGGATCATAGCTCTTGCTGATTCTTGAATAGTTCTATTCTTCCTTTCAACAATCCCATTCTGTTGAGGAGTGATAGGAGAAGAATACTCATGATTGATTCCTTCTGAAGAGCAGAAATCTAAGAACTTTTGATTCTCAAATTCTTTTCCATGATCACTTCTTATTCTGATCACACAGCTGGATTTTTCCCTTTGCAATCTTTGACATAATTCTTTGAATACATCAAATACATCTGACTTTTCTTTGATGAAGTTTATCCATGTATATCTTGAAAAATCATCAACCACAACATAGGCATACCTCTTACCACCAAGACTTTCAACCTGCATAGGTCCCATAAGATCCATATGTAAAAGTTCCAAAACTTTGGAAGTTGTCAGATGTTGGAGCTTTGGATGGGACATCTTGGTTTGTTTGCCTATTTGACATTCACCACATATTTTGCCATCATCAATCTTCAGTTTGGGAATACCTCTTACAGCATCCATAGATATGATCTTCTTTATGCCTCTGAAATGAAGATGACCTAGTCTTTGATGCCACAGTTTCACTTCTTCTTCTTTAGCTAGAGAGCAGGTTGAAGTGAGACTGAGATTTTGGGATTCCCACATGTAACAGTTGTCTTTAGATCTGGCTCCTTTCATGACAACCTCTTGTTCTTTGTTAGTCACTATACATTCAGATTTGGTAAAGTTTACACTGTATCCTTGATCACATAGTTGACTTATGCTGATCAGGTTAGCAGTTAAACCTTTAACAAGCAGCACATCATCTAGTCTTGGAACATCTTGACAAACCAAGGTTCCAACTCCCTTGATTTCTCCTTTAGCTCCATCTCCAAAGGTAACATACCTGGATGAATGTGATTTTAAGTTTACTAACAAATTCTTCAATCCAGTCATGTGTCTTGAACATCCACTGTCAAAGTACCAGTCTTCTTTAGCTGATATTCTCAGAGATGTATGTGCTATGTATGCAGTATTTTTCTTTGACCAAATGAGTTGAGATTTCTTTTGATGCCTCTGCCCTGTGTGTTGTTCAGCTGATTTCCAAGCTTGATTGTTGATCTGGTTCTTGAGTATGTGGCTTTGATCAGTCTGAATGTCAGCTTTTGGTCTCCAAACCTTCTTGATGACCTCTGTCTTCTGCTTAGGAGGTTGCTGATTTCTTTGATGTCTATGCAGCACCTTTTTGATACCTTCTACTTTCTGTTTGGAAGGTTGCTGATACATCTGATTTGGATATCCATGTAGCTTATAACAGTGAGGTTTGATATGCCCAAATCTTCCACAGTGATGGCATCTCCATCTTTGATACTTTTTCTTCATTTTGTTCTTTCCAGAATGTTGAGACATCTGTTGGAACATTATGTTTGTCTTTGTGTTCTGATGTTGAAGCATTTGTTGGGACATCTTGTTTGACTGTGTAATTTTTGAGGTAGCTTTGCTAGAGCTGGCTTCATCTCTGTTATATCCCAGTCCACTTTTGTCCCCTGAATGTTTATTATTGCAGAGAATAACATCCAGTGTATTTGAGCTGCTGTTCATCATTCTAACAGATTTGGACATATGTTCCAGCTTAGAATTGAGAAGAGTTACTTCACTTTTCAAGGTATCAATGATTACTTGATCACTTGCTTTTTCCTCTTCTAGTGCTTCATTCTGCTTCTTTAGCTTTATAACCTCACTGCATATTTCAGAGCTTCTTTTGTATAGATCTTTGAATGCTTGCTCAAGTTGTTCATAAGTAAGCTCTCCACAACTGGAATCACTATCATATTCACACAGTCCAGCTAAAGCAGTAATATGCTTAGCTGATTCTTCTTCTGAATCTCCTCCTGAGTCTTCATCAGACCAGGTTACAGATAGTCCCTTCTTTTGTCTTTTTAAGAAGTTAGGACATTCCTTCTTGATGTGTCCATATCCTTCACATTCATGGCACTTGATTCCTTTTTCTTGACTTGTCTTTTCAGCAAGATTTGATCTTCTGTTAGCATCATAGGTTTTCTTGTTTTCAGAAGAGTTTGTGAATCTTCCACTGGAATTTGATTTACCTTCCATACCTCTGAGAATCTGTTTGAACTGTCTTGCAAGCATAGCAATGTTGTCTGACAGGCTCTTATCATTTTCTGGTTCATTATCTTCTTCTTCATCAGTATTTGACACCAATGCTATGCTTTTATTCTTTTTAACACTTGTGTCATTCATTCCCATCTCAAAAGTTTGAAGGGAACCAATAAGTTCTTCAACTTTCATGGAGCATATGTCTTGAGCTTCTTCTATTGCTGTGACTTTCATGTCAAATCTTCTTGGCAAAGATCTGAGAATCTTTCTTACAAGCTTTTCATCAGTCATCTTTTCTCCCAAAGCTCCAGAGGTATTGGCTATATCCAAGATGTTCATGTAGAACTCATGAATTGATTCATCTTCCTTCATTCTCAAGTTTTCAAACTTGGTGATGAGAAGTTGAAGTCTTGACATTTTTACTTTTGATGTTCCTTCATGAGTTGTTTTGAGAGTGTCCCAAACATCTTTGGCCAGCTCACAATGATGCACAAGTCTGAAAATATTCCTATCAATGCCATTGAATAAAGCATTTAAGGCTTTTGAGTTGCCTAGTTCTGAATCTTCTTCCTCTTTACTCCATTCTTCTTCAGGTTTCAGAACTTTTGATCCATCTTTGGTGTCTTGGACAGGATGTTTCCATCCAACATTTACTGCTCTCCATGCCCTGTTGTCAAGTGATTTTAAGAATGCAATCATTCTTGGCTTCCAATAGTCATAATTAGATCCATCCAGTATAGGTGGTCTATTTACTGACCCTATATCTCTGTCCATGTTACAGAATTTGTTTTCCCTAGATCTCACCCAATATAAACAGGCAGGGTGCCTGCTCTGATGCCAATTGAAATTCTGTAATGAGATGTCCTAAGAGATGTCCCAACACTTAATAGGACATTTGACAAATTTAACCAAAACTTAAACAGCAAGAAAAGTAAACAACACAGAAGTTTGTTAACCCAGTTCAGTGTATAACCACACCTACATCTGGAGGCTACCAAGCCAGGAGGAAATCCACTATTAGTAATATTAATTCTAGACTTAAACCACCCTGTTTAATCTATCACTTAATACTTACCCAATGCAATTTCTACCTAAGACTCACTTAGATAAGAGTACCCTACTCACTCCCCCTCAATCACCCAGTGATCAAGTTTACTAGTTTACAAGTTTAATGAAATTGAAGTCATACTTCAAACAAAAACAGCTTGATCTTACTTCACAGTTTCAATCAAGTCACAAATGCACTTTTGCTTAAAAGCTCATAAAGTGGTACATAAAACAACCTGCTATTAAAAACACTAGACACCCTATTTGGACTTCTAAAATTCGTACCCAATTCTATGAGTTTCTGTTGTTTAAATAGGTCTCTGAATTTTGGGCTTTCTGTAGAATGATCCAGCCCTAATGTGCAGCAGCTGTCACCTTGAATTTAGGGTTTGTTACCTCCTATATTCTAGGTGCATTAGGTCTTCTGTTTTAATCTGAATCTTCAATTTAAAACTCCCTACAGATGCGCCTTGTTCTGTTTTATATCCATCATTAATTAATTCCAGATAATTCTCCTTAAATATCTCTGATCTGTTAATCAATAATTAATTCTGGTAGCAGGTCTGAGATGTCTCAACATCTGTTGGGACATCCTGACAAAACTGAACTTAGTCATTTACACAATGTCTCAACATCTGATGAGACATCCTGAAATAAGTTCACATACTCTGTTTGCTAATGTCCCAACATCTGATAGGACATTCTGAACTGAATCTAACATTTCTTGTTTGGTCAAAAATTCTGCCAATTCTTAAACATCTACAACAATCATCAATAGCAGTAAAAATATGTATGTGCATGAATAAAATGGATTGCAATTGGTCCCCAAATATCAAAGTGTATAAGGTCAAAAGGTTGTAAAGCTTTGCTTGATCTGTTTGAAAATGACAACTTTCTTTATTTTGAAAAATGATAAACATCACATACAAATTTTGAATCAACATTTATAAAGGGAAAAGTAGAATGCAAGGTACTCATACATTGTACAAATAGGTATCTTAATCTCAAATGCCAAATGGCATGGTCAGGTAAGGTGATAGAATTCGAGCTAAAGCTAGAGCTACATACTATCTTGTTTTTCATGACCAAGTGATACAAGTCTTGAAATTTTCACAAGAACCAATCATCCTCCTTGCGCTCCTTGTAACACCCTTTTAAACCCCACAAAAAATATATAGATAATCAGAGTAATTTATGATGCATCTCACATAAGGGTGTCACACATCATACAAACATCTGTCATGCTCAATAACACTTGAAATAAATTCATGCTTTTCATATACTTTCACATTAACATGTAGCAACAAATTTACTTCAATCATATTAAACATAAATAGAGTCTCATGCTTATCTCATTCATAATCATCACTTAGGCATACGAAGCTAATACTCCGCATAAGTCAAATAACAATAACAACCTAAATTAGAGTACATGAAGTATCTCCCAAACATGAATCGAAAACGTTCCCAATATTACATGATCAGAGTAGGACTCAACCCAAAATAAATAAAGAAACTAAAACAGCTACTCTAACGACTACCTCACGCTAGAAGCAAATTTACTCCTCGATACCCGATCGATATCGTATAAAACATCATTCCAATAGAAGGGTGAGAATTCATATAATTATCGAAATTATAAGATAATATATAATTTAAGACATACAAGCATAATCACAATTACTCCCACACTTCAAAAGTTTGTCAACAAGTTATCAATCAAATAACCATAATATTCACAAGTATATACACACAATTTACAATTTCATATAATCCAACAATTCACATCATCCACATAGTCCTATATTTCAACCATAGACACAATGGAGATTGTGCCATCTCCCTCCAAAATGGAGCACAACATAATTACCTCAATCCACATAATCAGATTGAAGCCAACAATGGATCGAAATCCCAACATCAACATTGGACCGAAGTCCTAACATCATCACTGGACCGAAGTCCTAACATCATTATTGGACCGAAGTCCTAAAAATGCTATGAATGCCTGATGCAAAACATCATAATAATCACCGTTACGACTCGTCAAAGTTGTATCATCATTCATAAAAATTCATCATAAGACTTCACATAACATGTATATCATCAACATGCATATCATCAATTTAATACATCATAACATCATATTATATCATCATAAATAACGTCACAATAACTTCATAGCAACAACACACAAGTTTCGTCATGTATAGCAAAACATTATTAGTTCCACATATAAATTCACACTTCTCAAACATTAATGTGTATCATTTAAATTATTTCTAGCAATAAAAAACTATTTCATGTAGCTTCAAACGATGCACAAATCGGACTACCATAACTAAAGTTATGAATTTCCAATGTTTTTCGTCAAACATCGACACTAACATATTACACTAACACCATAAAACCTCATTGCACACTAGTTAATTTTAATTTCAGGACTTGAAACCATTTTGACAAGAAATTACATTGTATTGCTTTCCACAGGTTCGAACGGCGCGTCAAACGGACACCCGAAGCTCAAGTTATGAATTTTTAAAGTTTTTAAACAAATCAGTCTCAAGGTAATCGATTATCACAAAACAGTAATCAATTACTCCCCCGAAAAATCCAGTTTTTCACGTTTTAAACTATTTTAGTGTTAACCGACTAACACATTTTAGTTAATCGATTAACCAAGCTGTAGAAACAGTTTTCTGCTATATTTTTACACAAAAATAACTTTTTTCCTCATGCGAAACCCCATTTTTCTCACAAATCGTTTTTCATCAAAAATACTCCTGACTCAGTTTCGAATCTGACGCGTAACCGTATACAACAATACAACAATACCCCATCAACAAATCATAAAATACTTAATTTTTAACAACAACAGACACAATTTACCATTCAATCATCTATCACAACATTATTATTATCAACAATTACATCATGGTATTTCTTCATACTTTCACGAAATCATCATTCAAACACATAACACACAAAACCTACATCTACCTTAAACCCATATCAAATATAATAAACCAGATTACCCTCATACCTTGGGATTCAATTTCTGATCTTCCTCTTGAGTTCTCACCAAAATTGGTGAATCCTCACCTTTTCACCTCCTTTCTTCAGAGCTTTTCTCCAAAAACACGATTGATCAAAAACTCCACTTCTCTCTTCTTGATTCCCTTTTTGACAAACATTCCCTTAGGACCCCTATTATGGTATTCCTACTTTGTCCTCACTTACTCCTCTCGATATTACCACCATGACCTTAAAATCTCTACACATTTTTATTCTAGTTTACTTATTAGAATAAATCTAAAGAATTATTATCAATTCATAATAATTTCCAATTAAATAATTATTATAACTTTAAATAATATAACAATAATTATTTAATTCTAAATAGTAGTAATTAACATCTTAATCCACACTATCCCACAACATAACACTTATACCCCACAATATTCCACAACACAATCACACAAAGCCTCATATATTTCACAAATATTCACCGAAAATCACCAATATTTATAATAAATCAATTAAATAAATATTCTAATTATTTTAGGGTGTTACATTATGCATAGCTTGGCATAAACATTTGACTCAACAAGAGCATGTGGGAATTTGAATGTAAATCTCAAGTTCTTCCTATTAGACCTTTAAATCAAAATAAAATTTAGTAATTGACCTTGAATCTTGCTGCATAGCATATATTTTTTGCATTAGCATAGAGATACATACCGAATTGCCTCGGGATAAGCATTCTTTGAGATCGATCCAAACATCAATGACATTTTCCATGAAAATAATAGATTATGCAATGGATTCAGAAAATGAATTGATGATCCATGAGTGAACGAGCATATTGCAGTGATTACATGCATGGTACAATGGATCAAAATTATCAATGATAAGATCAATACTGCCATCGATAAACTTAAGTTTCATCTTTCCTCCAAGAGCTCGACGCATCGAAGGAGACTTAGAATGGTAGTTTGCGCCATTGAGTTAAGGTGATACACAAACCGAAGAGCGTCAATCACTTAGATGAACAAAGTAAGGAATCGATTAGTCCAGTTAAGGATCTGTAGGAGGTTGATTGCGAGTAGAAGCCATTAAACACTGAAACAATGCACTCTCTAATCAAGAGGCTCAAGATACCATGTTAAAAGATTGAAAACTCCATGGTTGAAACTCAATGAAGTGAAAAAGAAGAAGAAGTGAATGATATATTGAATCACTTGAGAGTTACAATGTGAGTGTGAATATATATGTAGACTACATGAGTTGTATTCTATCTATCATGGACATGTTAGTAATGTAATATTCATAACAAAATTTTGTTATGACATTTACTTGAATTTACACTATGATTTCAACTAACTACATTGCTTGTGTGTGAATTTACCATATTTCCATCTATATTATGAGATGTGCCTCTCTCTTGCTCTAGGGAAATTTAATCATCCATTGTAGCGTCATTTATCAGTTATTTAAAGATTCACCCTGAGATTTGTTAATTGTCATCTTTTGGTAAGTATAAACCAACGTTGTCTAAATATAAATTTAAATTATTTAAATTATTAAATATAATTATTAAATATTAATTTAGAAATCATCACCAAGATTAGAATTAATATATTTTTTTATCAAGAAAAGCCACAATAGAGTTCATTATCTCAATTGAGCATGTTTATGTTAGAGCACGATTTTTTCATGACATATATTCCTTGGTTTATGATGATAACAAAAGTATTAAAAGAATAATGGTATTATTTGATGTGTGTTTCAAGTATACAGGTTCTAGATGTTTACAAATATATATTCAAAATCTGATATATAAGGACACACTTGAGAGAAGCTGAATTACTAGCTTATGGTGGTGCAGGATTTGAAGAACACTCTCTAAGTGATGTCTGACGTAGACTCTGAAGTTGAAGGTCTCAACATCAGAAGAAGAAACATATTGTCTCTACACTTGGTGAATGTAATTAGCTTCTGGTGATCATTCATAATTGGTAATAGAGCTAAAGCTATATGTATTGCAGAAAGCAAGTTGCATTGTCAAATCAGTTTTTCAGCTAAAGTCTAAGTTTACAAGGCTCAAGAAGAGTTGACATGTTTTATGGATATCTACTCCCAACGAATCTATATTATAAGATCTCATGGAAGAAACAATGGTTAAACATGTTATCTTTTACTATAGAGAAAACAAAGACACTTGATCTATAGAGAAAACAAAGACACTTGATCAAGTTATCTATAGAGAAAACAAAGACACTTGATGTATTTATATTTAATGTCTCTTTGGTGTATTTATATTTAATGTCTCTTGTACTATAGAGAAAACAAAGACACTTGATCAAGTTATCTTTTCCAATGACTAGTCTTCTACAACTTCTATATAAGTAGCTGAAGGTTCAAACTGAATCTTTAACAAGGATCAACTAGATTGAGGAATAACAAGATCAACAATGAAGCAACACAATCGAGCATGTATATTTTTTTGTTGTATGTTGTAAATTATATAAGGCCTTAAGATTTCTTAAACATTGAATATTTTAGAAATCTTAAGAGATTTAGGTCTTTGTTATGGTGAATATCCTGTAACTATGATATTGTATCAAGTATACCTTGTTCTCTATTCTATTGAACATGTTGTTTAGAAATTTATATAAAGTCTCATGATATGTACTTTAGAATCTAAGTCTCTCACCAAAAAGCTTGAGCCAAGTATGTCTCCTGCTATGTGCTAGAGCATTGAAAGTATTAATCAAGAGTTTGATTGAGCAAAAGTCTTGAATCTGTGGGATTTAAGAAAGGAAGTCTTGGACTGTGAGTCTAAGCAGAAGTCTAGAATCTGAGGGGTTTAAGCAAAAGTATTGGGTTCGTGGAACCTATGAAAGGAAGTCTTGGACCGAGGGTCTAAGTAAGGAATTCTTGGGTGAAGGTAGAGAAAACCACAAGAAAACGGGGGGGGGGGGGGGGGGTGAAATATTTTTTAAAACATTTATCGTGACACAACTAGATACACGCATAAACAAGTATATAAACTAAAGAAGGAAATGACACATTTGGTTTTATCCTTGTTCACTGTTACCAATAAGCTCATTTGAAGCCATTGATGTTGAGATATTATTTGAATCTTTCATATCAAAATTCATGAGAAGCTCTAAACAATATTTTGTTTGACTTATTAAAGTGCCTTCTTCGGCTTTCTTGATTTACAATCCAAAGAAGTATGTTAATTCCCCCATAAGAGACATTTTAAATTCTCCTTGCATCAAACTTTCAAATTCTAGACAAATAGATTCATTTATAGACCCGAAAATAATATCATATACATAAATTTGAACTAAGAAAATATGATTTTCTTTATGTCTTATAAACAAAGTGATGTCCACTTTCCCACAATTGAATCCATGTTTGATAAAAAAAATCCACTCAATCACTCATCCAATCTCTAGGAGTTTGTTTGAGACCATAAAAAGGCTCTTTTCAATTTAAAAACACTATTTGTGATCCTCAAAACCTATGGGTTGTGAGATACTCACATTTTCATTTATATGTCCATTAAGAAAAGCATATTTAACGTCCATTTGGTAAAACTTAAAGTTCATTAAACAAGTGATATCCAAAAGGTATCTAATAATTTATATTAATGGCTATGGGAGCATAAGTTTCATCATAGTCTATTTCTTCAGCTTGAATATATACCTTTTGCCATTAATCTTACTTTATTTATAGTCATTACACCATTTTAATCCATCTTGTTCCTAAATACCCATCTTGTGCCAATGATGGTTTAGTCAACCGAACACGGACCAAGGTCCCAAACGTCGTTACGTTTAAGTTGGATTAGTTTTTCTTGCATAACAAGTAACCATCCCTCTTCATGTAAAGCGTCAAATAAACACTTAGGTTCAATATAAGAAATGAAAGCAAAGTACTTACATAAATTCTTAACCTGTGACCTAGTACTTACTCCCCTTTTGATGTCTCTAAGGATCTGATCTAATGAATGATTCTTTGCGATTGATCAATCTTAAGGAAGATGGTTCTATGTCTCTTATTTTTTATCCTCATGTAAGCTTTCCTCTTTATCTTTTGTAATGTCCTCATTCTTTATTGAAGGAGTATGATCCTCTTTGGAACTTCCGTCCTCGGTCAATCTTTTTGTTATTATACCTGAAACATCATAACAAATACCCTTCTCCATCTTTTGGGGTGAGGACTCATAAAAAAAATATGAATTGGCTCTTCTACATAAGCAGTTCTATGATTGTAAAACCCTATAAGCCATACCTATATATGAATACCCAAAGAATATACCTTCATCATATTTTGCATCGAATTTACCAAGATTGTCCTTTACGTTATTTAAAATAAATTATTTGCAACCAAAAACTCAAAAATATGAAATATTAGATTTTATACCCTTTAGTATCTCATAGAGTGTCTTCTCTAGGATAGATCAAATGATCTCATTTATCATAGTTCGGGCTAATTCTTCCAAAACACGTTTTTTTATGCTCTACAACACCATTTTGTAATGGAGTTCTAACACATGAAAAATTATGAGCAATTCCATTTTTGGTGCAAAGTTTTGAAATTGATGCTTAACAAATTCACCACCATGATTACTACGGAGAGTGATGATTTTAAAACCAAAAATATTTTGGACAACCTTAGCAAAATCAACGAAAGTCTTAAAAGTTTCACCGTTATGGGCTAAAAACAACGTCCAAATAAATCTAAAGTAGTCGTTAACAATCACAAATCCGTAATAGTTTCCTCCTAAACTTCTCGTCCGCTAATGGTCAAACAAACATATAGGGAGAAGCTCGAGATATTTTGATGTCAATGGATTTATAATGTGGTGGCTGAGATCTGGATTCACCGGTTACGTGCGCGGTGATGGTCGAAGAAAGTGAGCAAATCAGTTTTAGAATTTTTAAAAGGAATAAAAATGCAATAAAATTAATCATGATATTTACATTTTTTTTTAGTTTTTTAAATGTTTAGACAAAATTGATTTCTTGTTTCTAAATAAAACATTTTACCATGTTGATTAAACAAACCATGGTGATATCTGATTTATTTAATTAAATTTCATAAAAAGCATCATTTTAATCCATTTAAAAGTTTAAAAATAAAAGAGAAAATAAATTACCACAGTTAGTTTAATCAACCGTTGTGACATTTGGATTATTTTTAGATTAAAAATAAATCAAAAAGAAAGACATCATTATAAAAAACAAAAGAAGAGGTAAATCATATCACCATAGTTGGATTAAACAACCATATTGAAATCCAATTTATATTTAATTAAAAAAAAATACACCACTATAATATTAAAGAAATCCTAAATTTTCTGGCACTTAGATTAGAATCCCGAACTTTAGAAACTTTCACTATGATTTCTCTATTCAACCGTGATAATATGTTAATTATTTTTAATAAATAAATAAATAAAAATGACGATGTCAAATTTAGAGATTTCACCACAATCCTTCAAAGAACCGTGATAAAATGCGCTTCGTAGTATATACTTTTTGTAATATTGCGATAGAATTGTATAAGTATTAAATCGAGTTGGTTCAGATGATCCGATCTTTAAAAAGTTCTAAAATATTATGACACTTAAAAATGTCAAAATTTTCGTAGACATTTTTTTGGGTGTAATGAAGTCTAATGGTGAAAGTTTTGCTTTTGAGAGTATGCTCTTCTTAGGTTTCAAATTCAACTCCTACTAGATGCAAATTACTTATTAAAAAAAAACATCAATTGCGCGTGATTGTAGAAACTAATACCTTGAGTTGAGAAAGACCATAATAAATGACAAAACTCTCCCTTAATCCCTCAAATCAAGAACGATCATAATAGAAAATCTCGCTCGAAAAAATTTAACACTACCGAGTGTCCAAAACTAGTTTTCAAGCCTGGATCTCAATCAATTTTTAAAACACGAAGATCGACTGATTGAATGAAGAACAAGAAAATACATATGCATATCAATACTAATCAAATTCAATCGAACACAATAACAATGGAATTATTTTCTCTTATTTAATTTGTAAATGAAAGGAACTAGAAGAAGAAAAATCTCATACATTATTCGGTATCCCAATTAACCTTTTTATCAAAATTGACATTATCCCAACTATGATATAGACCATCTTTTCTCACTGACCAATATACTTTTTGATGAGCTAATCCACCTTCTTGATCTCTATCATATATAAAGAACAATAAATGGTGTGCAGACCAATTTAATTCACATTTCTTTGTTTCAAAGTTTGATAAAAAGGTAAAAGGTTTTCCAGATTCCAAATTATGAGTTTTCTCGTTATCAAAGCTGCAGATCATGGTTAACTCTCCTGAGCCAGAAGGCATGTTATTCACTATCGAAAGAGAGAGTACGTTGATTTTTGACTCATTTTGGTGAGTTTCAGCAATCCATGGATTTCTTCTTGACTCACTCACACTCACTATATCACCTGAAGCCCTTGAAATATTCAAACATACAACCATCAACACTGACACAAACACTGCTTTTGACATTTTCATTTCAGATTTTTATTTCACACTAAAATTGCTTCTCATATATATATATATATATATATATATATATATATATATATATATATATATATATATATATATATATATATATATATATATATATTGTTTGACTAAAATTAATTAAATTTATATATATATTTTTTGTTTGACTAAAATTAATTATATATATATATATTAAAATATTCTTACTCCAATAGTAAGTTTTTAAAACATACTTCAATATTATGACAATTGATTATTTTTAATCAATAGTTATAATAATTAGTAATTATTTCACATGTGATTAATTTGTTTCTCTCTCCATATTTAATTATTGATCAATTATTTTAACCATTGATTAAAAATAAATCAATGGTGAAGATATGAAATAAGTTTTAGAAACTTACTTTTGGAATAAGAATATTCTCACTTTGACTAAAATTAATTAAATGATTATTTGTAGAAAAAATATTCTATTAATGAATTTTAAATCTTTGACTAAAATTATTTGATGATTGATTGAGTCTTTTTTTTATATTTAATTAAACTTTTTCTGGAAAATGAGAATATCTTTAATTATAACTTTTAAAATTACTTTCTCCGTCCTATATTATTTGTCACATTTGATCATTTCACACCGATTAAGAAATCGTAATAAATGAAAGAGAGAATAATAATTTTACCAAATTATCATAATTAACTATTGGTGTATTCAAAATAACATTAATGTTAAGTGAGAAAACAATTAATTAAGAGTATTTATTTACAATTGGAAGATTAAATATAAAAATATCTTGGTAATCTAAAGTGACAAGTATTTTGGGACAATTTTTTTTCCTCAAATGTGACAATTATTTTGGGACGGAGGGAGTATATAATATAAGAATGATGATCAACTTATTTCAAAAATATTTTTTTTGTTTAATATAAATCATAGCCTTTAAATTAAATTTTATCTTATAATTAATTTTTTTAATTTAATTAAATTCAATTTAAAGGATATAATTTAGAGTAAGTTTAGAGAAATCAAAACGAAATCAAATTTGGAGAACATATTGCGTGTAACATCCCGACCTAAATTGATCAATGGAAGTTTCAAATATTCTATAAACTAATTGAATTTGAAGGATGGATTATAATTACCATTTTAAGAAAGACTAATAATATTCTCTTTTTAATACTCCCTCTTTTATTGTTTGAAATATATGTGAGTCTTACCATTTTATGTGAGATTTTTTTTTAAATTGAGAGATTCATATATATTTTAATTAATGAGAATGTTATTAGCACTCCTCTTATCATTTTATCTTGAAAGATAATTTAGTCATAAAAAGAGTATATGGTATTTTAAGTCAAGAAAGAATAATAGACATTAGTGTGTTAAGAGTCCTACATCGAATAATATATGACGTGAGTGGGGGTAATCATCACTCTACCAATCGATTTTGTAGGGTGAGTTAGGATCAACCACATTTCTAACATGTATTAGAGTCTCGTTTAAGATCCGATGGACCACTTTCTATGGTTTCCGTTATGGGACCACCCACCATTTATTTTCACGCTCCGGATGTCAAATCCTGGGCGTGAGGGATGTGTTAAGAGTCATACATTGAATAATATATGACATGAACTTGTATATATAAGCGGGGGTAATCTTCATTCTACCAACCGATTTTGTAGGGTGCGTTAGGCCCAACCATATTTCTAACATAGTGGAAAAATCATTAAGGCATTAAAATATGAAATATGATATAAGGATCAATTAGAAGACAAAATTCAAATTTTTCTCTTTTGTGTTGGGAGAGTTACACAATGGCTTCAAGGGAAAGGAAAAGAATAATGAAACTCATCAATTCAATCCTCTAACATGCAAGTTAAACCCTCATTTAATCTATCAAACTCTACTAATAGTTAGCCATCATATATTCACCATTTTCATCTTTATCATAAAAGAAAACATTGAGAATTTGAAAGAAAAAATGGAGGTGTTGTGGCTGTTAGGTGAGAATGCAACGATCTAGAGAGGTGAATAGACCTCTTAAATAAAATTTGATCTATTTAAAAAACAGATTAAGTTTTGAACACTTTTCACAATTTGAAAACGATTTGCATAGTCAAAGAAAATTGCATAAAATGTTGATTATGATTATTGGACACAAAACACCTTAATCAATATATAATGATAATAAATTAAAGAAAATTCAACCTTGTTTCTCTACAATTGTCTTACTATCCCTACGTAAATTTTTTGGACGAAATTGCCCTCATATAAATAGTTTGTATTTCAAATCATTGAACTTTTTCAGCTCATTGTTGTAAGATACGTTTTTGGCCAAAAATTTTGATTTGTTGCTTTTCGCTCCCAGATAACCCAAGAAGCCTACATCCGATTTTCATTTTTACACTTTGGAAAACCCAAGTATGTTACTTCCGGATTTCAAGTTTTTTTAGTTACACACCGGAAGTAGGTAGAGGACTACTTCCGGTTCGTCATGGTTTCACATCGGATGTAGCTCTTTAGCTATATTTGGTTCACATTATTTGGATGATACACACCAGATGTATCCTTCTTGCTACTTCCGGTTGTGTTGCGTTTTTGTTTTTATTTTATTTTATTTTATTTTTTTAATTTATGTTTATTTTTTTATATTATTTTTTATTTTATTTTTATTTGTATAATTTTTCTTGGTTTTTTTTCCAATGTCTCGAATTAGAGGGAGCGACGAATATATTCATCGGCGATTGCCTGATGGAAGGACAGTGCCGACTCATCTTTATCAGCAGGAACTTGAGGTACTTCAGGCTGCTAATCATGTTGCGCCTCATGTTCCACCGCATCCACCATTTCCTGGAGGACCGTCTGATACCTCACTTTTGGTGAGGTACCAGAATCACGTTCCTCAATATTTGTGGGAAGGCAAGGTAAGACAACCTATAACATTTCAATGGTGAATAAATGTAATTTTAATTTTTAACATATAATGACATGTAATATGTATCATTTTCAAGAGAGACGACCCAAAAAAGAGCTGAAGGTTGCTGCACATGGCAGCAAACTTATTGGATGAGTTCCACATATGCTCCCACCTCAGATAGAGGAATGGATATCTCAGTCTCGTATATCCTCTCTTCAGAGGACCAACTTGTCCAGGATCGATATGAACCTCCTATCTACATTTTCTGAGAGATGGCATCCGGAGACATTGTCGTTTCATATGTCGTTTGGCGAGATGACCATCACGTGGACGATGTATCCTGCCTCCTTCACATACCTATTAGAGGAGAGTTATTTATCCCTGTAGAAGGGATTACTGACTCAGATGCCATCAGTCTTGCTATTCGTCTGATGGGTATTCCGTTGGAGGATGCAGCCGAGGAGGTCCGTGTATCCAGAGGTCCATATTATAGACTTGAGTGGTTGAAGACTCAGTTTGTCCATCTGCGAGTTGAGGGGAGATTTGATTGCGCGGCCAGGGTGTATATGTTGTTGATACTTGGCTGCACTATTCTTACAGATAAGACCTTTACTCTTGTAGAGGCAAAATATTTACCGATGTTTAAGGACTTGGACAGGTGTAACAGATAATGTTGGGGTGCTGCTGCACTTGTCACACTTTATTGATACCTCAGAGATGCTTCATTTTATTCTTGCAAGAAGCTCGGTGGATATGCCTCTCTTCTACAGGTACAAATATTTTATTTTAAATTACTTTATATTTGTATGATGTAATTTATAATACTTTTAACTGATAATTTTCATATTTTGATGACAGTGTTGGATTCACGAGTATTTCCCAACTATTGGGAAGTTCTGGACTGGGCCATGACATTATGCACGGCACGGCCCAACACTCATCGGGTCCAAGTCCAAACGTCCAAGCACGTGAATACGTCGGGCGAAGGTCTTTTCACCCGTGCCAGAGGAACGTCTCCTCGACGTTCTCACTACGTGTCGGGCAAAGAACGTGTTGCCCGTCCCATGGTCTTCATCCACCCATCATCAGCCTACCTCACGGGCACATAGGTTATGTCGGGCAGAGCCACAACTGCACCTCACTTAACACGTCACCCAACTCCCCTATATTATCTCCTTAGGGATAGGGGCAGTTGGACCAGGGAGCAGACCTTTGGTCTAGGTCTTCACGCTTCTTACGCGTCCCCTGGCAGCTCCTCCTTGGGCCTAGCTAATCCAGCCCATTAGGAGCCTTGGCCCAGCGCTGAGGGCTCAATATAAATACCCCTTTCATGGCAAAGGGACAAGTATTCTAACTTACACTTTGATAACCTTGTTCTGTACCTCTTCTGACTTAAGCATTGGAGCACCTTGCAGGTACACCCCCCTCCTCACTCATATTTTCTGGCCCAGTCTGCAATCCTTGGAAGGCCCTCCTGATCAGGTAAGATCAGTGGCGCCGTCTGTGGGAACCAGCTATCCCCATCTTCATCAACAGAGGATCAAAGCTCATTCATTTCTGTCCTTCCAACATGGCCGGAGAACAACTTGGAGAACGCAGCCGTCCCCTCGTCGACTATACCATGGACGACGGCCCGCAATCCCATGAAGCAGACGCTCGAGACGGTCGTCCAGCCACCCCGTCTCCAGAACCCCAAAATAACGGGGATGCCCCTCACGCTCAAAACCTAGGGGCAGAGACATTTCATCCCATCCCCGTCCCCGTTGAAGGAGACGCCACGATGATCGCCATGGTAAATGCCCTCAATCAGGCAGGTTCTATGCTCTGTCAGCAGCACGAAAGAATCATGGCCCTCGAGGCCGAGCGACAAGAAGCCCGACCTCAGCGGGAGAGGAGGACACAGCAACGTCCAGAGCCAACTAAGAAGCGCGGGCGTCGCTCTCCCGAACCCCACGTCAGCAGGGCACGCGCCCGTCGTGACAATGGTCGAGCAGGAACTTCACCAAGGCGCGGGCATAGCCCCGACAACAATGATTTATCTCCACTGAGGAGCGACGAGGAGGACTTGCACTGCCCCCTGTCTCGGGCAATAATGGAAGCCCCGCTCCCCAAAGGCATGGAGAAACCGCCCAATCTAGCCGTGTACGACGGGACCACCGATCCCGACGACCACGTCGACAACGTCAACGCAATGCTCGACTACCGTAATGATATCACCGGTCACCTCAAATGTCGACTGTTTTCAACAACCCTCAGGAAAGGGGCCATGGCTTGGTACAAAAGCTTGACCCCCGAATCCATTACCTCTTGGAGGGTTATGAGGTCCATGTTCACCAGGCACTTCACTGCTTCTCGTCGCCACCCCAAGACTGAGGCGACCCTCGAAGCCATAGTGCAAAAGAAGAATGAAACACTGCGCTCATACATCGAGCGATTCAACCAAGAAGCTGTCGAGGTGGATACTACCGAACACATGAAGAAGTACCTCCTCGAAAGAGGGCTCTTGCCCGGTAGTGAGCTGAGCAGAGCGGTCGGGATCGAGCCTCCCCGCACACTGAACGAACTTTTGCACAAGGCCCAGGCCTACATTAGATACGAGGAAAAACAGGTGGCACACAACGCCCGCAGCGGACGTAATGCTGGAGATACCGAACATTCCAAACGCGAGGACCCAAACATTCCCCGTCGCAACGGAGACAAGCGAAGAGAAGAAAGACCTCGCGAGCTCCGAGAAGGAAGAGGCCCCGCGGGCCGATACAACGAGTACACCTTACTGACAGCTCCTCGAGAACGCATCCTCGCAGAATGCATCAACTCTGAATTCAAACAGGGCAGAGTCAGGTTCCCAAAACCATCTGCGCCAAAGCCTCACACCGACAAATCTAAGTACTGCCGGTTCTACAGAAGTCACGGGCATGTGACCAAAGACTGCGTCCACCTGAAGGATGCAATAGAGATTTTAATTCAAGAGGGGCACCTAAAGCAGTATACGAGGAAGAACGAAACCCCCAGACACGACGAGGCAGAAAAGAAGAGACCCCGGGAAGAAACACCCCCCGACAACTCTCCTTACCAAGTGGCCCTCTGCGTGTCACGCCCGGAAGATTTCTTCCTCCCCGAGCCACTGCCCGAAGGAAGAATTGCTGCACTCAGCCCCTGGGAAGACTTCCCAACCGCACTAGTAATATCAGGTGGGGGAGTTAACGGTGAAGCCGCTGCCCTCTCAGTCAAACGCAAGTTCGATGAACTCCTATTAACCGCCCCCGAGCAAAAGGCGACGTTGACAAAATACCGGGGAAAATCCAACCCAATATCCTTCTTCCTGGAGGAACTCCCGGGCGGATCCCCAAACTCGGGCATCCCACTATTGATCAGGGCAAAGATGGCCCAATTCGACGTCCGACGCATCCTGGTCGATCAGGGCAGCTCGGTGGATATCATGTACGTCCACCTCTTCAAGACTCTGAAATTAGACAAGACCAACCTGGCCCCCTACGTCGGATCCGACCTCCAAGGATTCAATGGAGCAACGACAAGGCCATGGGGGTATGTCGAGCTCCTCGTCACCTTCGGGGAGCAGGAAACGGCCAGGGAAATCAAAATCCAATTCCTGGTCGTGGACTGCCCGTCCCTGTACAATTGCATCTTTGGACGCCCAACACTGGCCGAACTTACCGCGGTCCCATCCACCGTCCACCTGAAGATGAAATACTACACCAAATTGGGCCGCGTGGTCACCATCCACGACGACATCGAAGCTGCCCGGAGGTGCTACGACGCTGCAGTAAAAGGACAGGCCGTGGTCAGCACAAAGAGCAGCTCCAACAACAAAAAACTCAGGACCGAAGACCCTCCTCGGGGAGTTAACGCCATCGACCTCGACTGTCGTATTGGGCTAGACGAAACCGAAGAAGGGAAGTCCACCAAGGAAAGATCTCTCGAACACCCGGTCCGACCAATCCCCGACGGAGAGTTCGAGCTCATTCCCCTCGGGGACGATCCAGAAAGGACAGTGAAGATAGGCAAGGGACTGCCCGAGGGAACTAGAGAGAAACTCGTGGCATGCCTCAAGGAGAACTCTGACCTCTTCGCGTGGAATGCCGCAGAAATGCCCGGGCTGGATCCTGAGATCGCGTGTCACAAGCTAGCTTTAGACCGGGCAGCCAAGCCCATAGCACAGCGTAGGCACAAACAGTCGCCCGAGAAGGCAGAGGCTGCCGAACGAGCTGTAAAAGACCTATTAGAGGCAAATTTTATTTCTGAAGCCCAGTACACAACCTGGCTCTCTAATGTAGTCCTCGTTAAGAAAAATAATGGAAAATGGCGTATGTGTGTTGATTATACTGATCTTAATAGGGCTTGCCCGAAAGATGCTTTCCCTCTCCCTAATATAGATATGCTCGTAGACAATTCTGCAGGTTTTAAACTCTTGTCCTTCATGGACGCATATAGTGGATACAACCAAATCCCTATGTCGCCCACAGACAAGAGACACACAGCATTCATGACCCCAACGGGCAACTACTATTACAACGTAATGCCGTTCGGGTTCAAGAACGCTGGTGCTACATACCAACGCATGATGAACAAAGTCTTCAAGGATGAGATAGGGGACATGCTCGAAGTATACATGGACGACATGATCGTCAAATCACACGAGGAGGTTACCCATGCTCGACATCTAACCAAAGTGTTCGAGCAGGCGAGGCAGTGCAAGATGAGGTTCAATCCCGAAAAGTGCACGTTCGGAGTACGGGCAGGAAAGTTCCTGGGGTTCTACCTCACCGAAAGAGGAATCGAGGCCAACCCCGACAAATGCCGGGCATTCTCGGAATTCCCGACCCCGAGGACCAAGAAATCGATCCAATCCCTCAATGGAGTGCTCACCTCACTCTCCCGTTTCATCGCCAAGTCCGCCCAGCACGCATTACCATTCTTCAGACTCCTTCGCAAAGAGGCTACCTTCGACTGGACCGACGAATGCGAGCAAGCATTACTCCATCTAAAGAAGGTTCTATCCGAACCCCCGGTCTTATCACGACCATTAGAAAAGGAAACCCTATACCTATACCTGTCCGTGGCGACCGAGGCCATCAGCGCCGTTCTAATAAGAGAGACCGACGAGGGACAAAAGCCCATCTATTTTACGAGCAAAGCGCTCCAAGGCCCCGAGCTCCGATATCAACAAATCGAAAAGGTCGCCCTGGCCCTCATCAATGCGGCGAGGAGACTTCAATATTACTTCCTCGCACACACGATAAAGGTGAGGACCGACCAGCCAATCAAACAGCTGCTCGGGCGACCAGATATGGCCGGGAGAATGCTCAAGTGGTCGCTAGAACTCTCCGAATTCGACATACAATACGAAAGTAGGAAAGCCTTGAAAGCCCAAGCATTGGCCGACTTCGTCGCGGAAATGACCCATTGCCCGACACCAGCAGAAGGCGCCCACAAATGGACGATCTTCGTCGACGGCGCCTCTAGCACATCAGGCAGCGGAGCCGGGATCATCCTCGAGAACGAGGATAGGATCCTGATCGAGGTTTCATTAGCACTAGCTTTCCCGACGTCGAACAACCAAGCCGAATACGAGGCTTTTATCGCAGGCCTGAGGTTAGCCGAGGACCTGGGAGCAAAAGAAGTAAAAATATCCACAGACTCCCAGCTCGTGGCCTCACAAGTGCGAGGAGAGTACCAAACCAAGAACGACAACCTCGTCGAGTACTTGTCCCTTGTCAAAGAAAAACTTGATAAATTTGAAAAGTGGGAAGTTCAACACATACCTCGCGAGCACAATACACGGGCAGACATCCTCTCGAAATTAGCCAGCACGAGGAAAAAGGGTGGGAATAAATCAGTAATTCAAGAAATCCTTCCTCGACCCAGCATCGACAAACTACCTCCTCCATTCGAGGTCAACGCTATCGGGGATGCTCACTATTGGATGACACCCATCTACAATTACCTCACACGAGACGAACTCCCAGCTGACCCGAAAGAGGCGGCCACTGTCAAACGAAGAGCGTGCTCGTACGTACTCCTCGAAGGTAAACTCTACCGGAGAGGGTTCTCCATCCCGTTACTTAAATGTGTCGAGGAAGAGAAAGTACCCGACATACTTGGAGAGATACACCGGGGAATTAACGCTCAACACCTCGGCGGGCGATCGCTCGCACGAAAGGCCCTTCGAGCAGGCTACTACTGGCCGACCATGCAAAGCGATTCAAAGGAGCACGTCAAAAGGTGTGACAAATGCCAACGACACGCCGACATGCACCTCGCATCCCCGAACGACCTAAAATCACTATCTTCCCCATGGCCCTTCGCGTGGTGGGGCATGGACATCCTCGGACCCTTCATCACCGGATCATACCAGAATAAATACCTCATCGTCGGGGTGGATTACTTTACCAAATGAATCGAAGCGGAGGCACTGGCTAAAATAACCGCGCAGAACATTCTCCGGTTCTTTAAACGCAACATCCTCGCTCGGTTCGGCATACCCCAGGCACTTGTCACGGACAACGGGACACAGTTCACGGACGGAGGATTCCAGGACTTCGTCGCCAGCCTGGGCACTAAACAGCATTTCACGTCCGTCGAACATCCACAGACGAACGGGCAGGCGGAGGCGGCCAACAGAGTAATCTTACGTGGCCTTAAACGAAGACTCGGCGACGCGAAAAGAGCATGGGTCGAGGAACTACATAGCGTCCTGTGGGCTTACCGCACAACACCGCATTCTACCACCGGGGAAACCCCATTCCGACTGACTTACGGCACCGAAGCAGTCATCCCGGTGGAAATACGGGCACCAACGAGGAGGATAGAGGAACCCCTAGACGAGGAAATGAACGACGAAACCCTTAGAGCCGAACTCGACCTGGTCGAGGAGATTCGTTCCGAAGCAGCCCTCAGGGAAACGTCCCTCAAACAAAAAATAGCACTACGCCACGACACGAAGGTCATAAGAAAAGAGTTCCAGGTCGGCACCCTGGTCCTCAGAAGAAACCAGAAAAACCCAAGAGAGGGCAAACTGGCCGCCAACTGGGAAGGCCCCTACCGCGTCCGCGACAAGACGAGCAACGGGGCCTATTACGTAGAAAACCTACAAGGGGAACAACTCGCTCGACCATGGAACGCAGAACAACTTAGACAATATTACAGCTAAATGTATCACGGGGAGACGTAGGTGGTACGACCACGCTCTTCGTCTCCAAAACCCCAGAGAGGAACCGCGAGACCCGGGAACGAGCCGGGGCCACATAGCGAACACAACCTTCCCCGACGATTGGGATCTTGACCGAGACTCAACGTCGAAGTACCAGGACAGGCAGGGCACCCAGCTCGCGATGGGAAAGCCCAAGCCTCGAGACCAGGGTTCGAACAACGGACCCAGGCTTCGATCCCAACGGGCACAAAGCCCTGCACTTCATCGGTTCCCTAAACCGAGGAGATTAACGAGGTCGAGCAGAGCATGAATTCATAAAAGCAAATATCAAACATAAACGAACACAATGAATGACAACAAAAACATTCATACATTAAAAACAATAACAACGACCGAAGTCAAGTACGCCCGAAGGCCATATTACACGTGCCCGAAGGCCAAAATATATATCGGGCACGCAGGCCACATAATAAGGCACGCAGGCCATAACAAAAACTAAATCAAAAAACCAAATAAAAACAAATAACTAAGACTCCGCTCGGAGCACTTCCTCTTCCTCCTCTTCTTCCTCACCCCCCAGCTCTTCCTCCGCTTCAAACGGGCAGACGATCTCACCATCCCTGACACAGTAGTTATGGGCCGACCCCGCTGTCACCAACTCAGGGTTCAGGAGCCTAAGTTGTTCGACAGCATTGTCGAAACCCTCTTTGAAAACGGCCACAAGGTCTTGGTTGAGAGAGCGGATATGCTCCAACAGCTCGCCGCGCGAACCAAGGGCACGTTCCTCCTCGGTCTCGTCGGCCAGAGAACGGACCTTTTCCTCGAGAGATTCAATCTGAACCCTCAGGCCAGCATTGTCCTCGGTCAGCTTTTGATGGTCGGCCACCTGCTCTTCCAAGCTCGCCTTAGCAGCTTTCAACTGGTCCCGCTCCTTCTCTGCCTCATCCAGCTTCTGGCTCAGCCCTTCCTGCAGCTGATGCTCCTCTTTGTAGTCCGACAGGTCTTTGGACAGCTTGTCCTTCTCCGACCGGACCTGCACAAGGGCATCCTCCAGCGAGGCAGTGGAGACTGAAGTGTCGGTCAAAACCATGGCCGTCTCCATCACCCGGATGACAGCTGCAATATCCCTGGCCAGATCCTTGCGTCGGAGACCAGCATCCTGATCCAGAATAGCTTTGGCCTCAGGCGCCGGCACAGAAATCGCCTCCTCGGCCTTGAAGAACGATCGTTCCACGTAGCAAGGAGGCAGCAGATAGCTGCCCGGTCCACCCGGACTTCCCAGTGACGACCTTGAAAGAGTCCCCAACGGACGCTTCCGTTTGTGGAGGGGAGAGGCAGATGGCGGCGGGCTGTCAGGTATATCTATCGCCCGAGGAGGAGAGGAAGGAGTCACGCTCGCCACATTCGAAGTACCGGCCCCAGCATCACCAGCAGTCTCCAAGACACGGGCCACAGTTTTCTTTTTCTTCTTGGGCACCCGGTCAGCTGCACCGGCCTGATTCGCCAGCTTCAAGACCCGATCACGTGTACTGGGCATGGCACCTGCAAAATATTACACACAAACATTAGCGAGCGAAGACATAAACAAAAATAAAAGACTAAACAAAATCTGCCTACTCAATAACGCTAGAGCCTCCTCCTCGGTATCACACTCGAGCAAGGCCTTTGTATTGATGTAGCGCGTCTCAGTAATCGGTGCTCCGGCCTCATCAAGGTAGGGCACGCCCTGTCGATTCGCCTAGAACCCCAAACTGAAACTCTGCACGTAATCAACCAGCTTCTTATACGCGAGCCTATCCTCAGCGCCGAGCATCGCATATTTGATCCTGTAATGAGCTGTGGAGAGGTCGAAATGATCGCGCTGCCACCTCAGCGGTATCTTCGACATCAATTTCTCCTCCTCGTCTGGTGCTCGTTGATAATAGTACAGGGAGTGAAGGGCAGCTCGAGTGATCGGTCTCACCACGTACCAACGCCCCTTGAAGTGACGGGCAGAGTCCACGTATGTCTTGAACAGGCGCACGGGCTGTTTGAAAGAGACCCAGCTGTGACGCTCACGGAAGCCGGACCGCTGGAGATGGAAGACGTGGAAGAAGAGAGCTCGGGTACATCCGACACCGAGGAACTGGCAGACCAACTCAAATGCCCGCATGAAGGCGAGAGCATTGGGATGCAGTTGGGACGGCGCCAGCCGAAGCCATTTGAAGATCGACATCTGGAAGGAATTGAAGGGCAGTCTGATCCCCGCCTCCCGGAAAGCGAATTCGTACATAGTGAACTGCTTCCCCGGGAAATGATGGCATATGCGGTCCACCTCCTTAGGGGCACAATAGTACCAGTTCGGCGGGTCCTCCCGGCTTCTGTTTTCGACCACAGCGTACGCGGGGATAGCCTCATCGCAGAAATATGACTCCTCCTCCAAAGGCTCGTCCGCAACCCAGGAGAAATCGACCTGCCCGGAAGAGGAGGCGTGCTCGGTACCATCCCTGACACTCCCATCCCCTACAGGGAGGCGAGCAATGGTTGCATCTTCAGTCGAGGATCCGGAATCTTCCCCCCTCGGCCGTAAACGCCCGGTAGCACCTGAAACGCAGACAGAGAGTGAATTCGACGTCATATCAAATCCACCCTTCCACTGCAGGTCAAGTGAAAGGGCGTAGCAGCAACAGACACTAACTGTGCTCGTTCTAGAAATACGCACGTTCTAAAAAGACCGGGCAGAAAATTCATACAGCCTATGCAAATATTGCCCGGCATATGAAACTTCTGCCCGGTACAGTATGATCCTAACCCTATTTTCTACCATCTACAGTACATCTACAGTCCATTACACTATTCCTAAGTCAAACCTAACCACATTTCTATAGATATAACATACATTTGACGGAAAACAGAAAGGAAAATGATGGATTATGAAAACTAAACGGTACCTGACATATTGAAGTTGTAAAGAAGACGGTGGCGCACGGGGAAGAGACGGTGGTTCAGGTAGTGAGACGGGCGGCGACGGCAGTTCAGACGGTTGGACGGGCAGACAAGAGAGAGTATTTAGAACTTCCGGTGAACGTAGGAGCGAAAAAGTGGAAATGAAGTTACTCAACTTCCTTTTATAGTGCCTGGCGCGTGGACCAACGCGCTAGGTCATCATTGCCTACTGCCTACGCCGTCTTTGCACACAAAACGAAGCGACGCCATTAAGTCTGAGACACGTCTATCCAAAAAAGAAACTGAAACGACACCGGGCACCTGTCCGTCTCCCCGACTCACCAAGACGCCATGTCCCCGCGTCAGACCCTCGACTGTTACGAGGAAGATGCATACCAACCGATCACTTTCCATCCCCGGCACTGCCGTGGAAAGAGGAATTCGCGAATAAGTCTATTACAACCTCACATGCCGAACGACCACACCTCCCCGTCAACTCGGGGAACCCCCAGTTGCAACATAAGTCATCGCTCTGGCTCAGAGACTCGACTTGGGGGGATCCTGTTCTGGACTGGGCCATGACATTATGCACGGCACGGCCCAACACTCATCGGGTCCAAGTCCAAACGTCCAAGCACGTGAATACGTCGGGCGAAGGTCTTTTCACCCGTGCTAGAGGAACGTCTCCTCGACGTTCTCACTACGTGTCGGGCAAAGAACGTGTTTCCCGTCCCATGGTCTTCATCCACCCATCATCAGCCTACCTCACGGGCACATAGGTTATGTCGGGCAGAGCCACAACTGCACCTCACTTAACACGTCACCCAACTCCCCTATATTATCTCCTTAGGGATAGGGGCAGTTGGACCAGGGAGCAGAACTTTGGTCTAGGTCTTCACGCTTCTTACGCGTCCCCTGGAAGCTCCTCCTTGGGCCTAGCTAATCCAGCCCATTAGGAGCCTTGGCCCAGCGCTGGGGGCTCAATATAAATACCCCTTTCATGGCAAAGGGACATGTATTCTAACTTACACTTTGATAACCTTGTTCTGTACCTCTTCTGACTTAAGCATTGGAGCACCTTGCAGGTACACCCCCCTCCTCACTCATATTTTCTGGCCCAGTCTGCAATCCTTGGAAGGCCCTCCTGATCAGGTAAGATCAAGAGGATTCTCGAAGATTGTTGGTGTTGGCAGTCCACTTCCGAGAATGATGAAATGGGGGTAAGCTATTTCACACACCCTACTTTTTAATGCTCTCTTACCTGCAAGATCCAATGAATAAAACCATTTCCACAATGCCTCAAGTGCATTTGTCATATCTATTTCTGCTCCATCCTCTGTGTCCACCTCATGTTCACCTTCCATACTTAGTTTTCTCCAATGGATATGAATAACATCTATTGGTATTGGTTCACCTCTCAATGTGTATTTTCCTAACTCACAAGCATAAGGTAAACCATAAACATTTCTACGAATGCACATGCACATCTGGGTGTTTGTACCCACCATGTCAACTTTGTGCCATTCTTCATCAATGTGATGCAAAGTAGCTCTATATATTGATCCAATCAAATTCACATAAAATGGACCTCTATGGACACATTCAACCTCATGGACAGACTGAGAGGACGATACAATCTTTGGAAGATTTCTTGAGTGCTTGGGTGCTTGAACAAGGAGGTTCTTGGGATAGTTACTTGTCGTTTATCGAGTTTAATTATAATAATAATTATCATTACAGTATCGGAATGACACCATTTGAAGTATTGTGTGGTCGAAGATGTCGGACATCTTTGTGTTGGCATAAATCAGGTGAGAGTGTTGTACTTGGACCTGATATTGTGCAGCAGACTACATAAATGGTGAAATTGATTCGAGATAAGATGGGAACTTCGCAGAGTAGGCAGAAGAGTTACCATGATAAGAGAATAAAGGATCTTGAGTTTCAAGAAGGAGACCCTATGTTTTTTCGGGTTACTCTGATGACCGGTGTTAGACGAGCTTTGAAGTCGAGAAAACTTACTCCTAAATTTATTGGTCCGTACCAGATTTCGGAGAGAGTTGGACATGTTGCTTATAGATTGGCGTTGCCACCGAGATTTTCCAATTTGCATGATGTATTTCATGTTTTGAAGCTTCGGAAGTATGTTCCGGATCCGTCACATGTGATACTGATGGATGAAGTTGAGGTAAGAGATAATTTTACGGTTGAAGCATTACCAGAATGAATTGATGATCGTGAGGTAAAGCAGTTGAGAGGCAAGGAGATTGTCATTGTGAAGGTGGTTTGGGGAGGAGCTGACGGTGGGCACATGACTTGGGAATTTGAGAGCAGGATGCGAGAGTCGTATCTGAATCTTTTTGCATGAGGTAAGTTTTCGAGGACGAAAACCTTTTTAGTGGGGGAGTTGTAACGCCCCGATTTTTATTTAATTAATTATTTGGATTGTTGAATTTTGTGTGTGGAAGGAAGAGAGTATTATTTAATATAATATGTATTAATAAGAATAATATTATATTGAAATAATTAAGTTAATTGGAAAATAAATAGATAAGGGTAGAGTGATCTTTTGGTGTGAAAATAGTGAGGGTAATTGAGGAAGATCATAGAAGAGTTCTAAGGGGTTATGTTGGAATAAGGAAAAAGGGAACAAATTCGTGTTTTGTGAACGGGAGAATGATCGTGAATAGAGAGAAAGAAGAAGAAGAATAGAGGGCTAGAGTGTGACGAAGATTTCGAGACCGAGGAAGAGAATTCTCATCGGAACTAAGGTAAGGGTGAGATTCTTCCGTCTCTTAAGGGTTCAATAATATGTATTGGATAGTATTGTTGATTAGAGGTTTTGGGTTTTGAGTGATTTTGGATGAAATTGGATGAAATCGTTGATAATTGTTGATGATATATATATATATATATATATATATATATATATATATATATATATATATATATATATATATATATATATATATATATATATATATATATATATATAATAGACATTGTATTGTGGAAATGTTGCAACTGTTGGTTAGAAAAATGGGTGTTTGTGAAGAGTTTTCCTGGCAGGTTGTGTTTGATCGCAGAAGGGAGAACTGCGAAAATCACAGAGCTCACTTAGCGAGCAGGTGGAAAATTTAGAGAGCGAAATACAGAGAGTTGCTCGCTCAGCGAGCAAGCCCCCTCGCTTAGCGAGACCTGGAGTGAAAAAAACATGATTTAATTCTGAAAAATTCCTTAAAATTACTTAATTAATATAGTAATGGATAGGAATCGAAATGGTGTGGTTAGAAGTAGTTATAGAGGAGTTATGAGCTTAATTAGAAGTGTAAGTAGCATAATTTGGAATAAACATAAGTTTACTTGGTTGTTAATAGTTGTTGTTGCTATGTGTTGTTGTTGTTGTGATAGTTACATAACATTGTTGTTAATACATGTGTATGTAACATGTTTTTGTATGTCGTGTTGTTGTGTATGTGTTGGTTGATGTTAATATATGTTGTATGCAATTATGCATGATGTTGGTGATGTTCGGGTTGTGGTAAGTTGTTGTATCTTAGTTGTTGATGTTGAGTTGTAAAATGTAGTTATGGTAAATATGCATGATTGTCATTGATGTTGCTTGACATGAGAATTGTTGAAACAATATACCAAGGTATGGCATGTTCATTTGGATCCTAGTGGGAATCATTGTGATGTTGGTGCGGTCATGAAATAGGGATCGTGCGTGACCATGAAATATGGGTTGAGGGTGTGATCACGAAATAGGGATAATACTGGACCACGAAAGAATGGTCGAGAGTTCCGACGAGAACTGGATCTTGAAATAGAGATCGAATTATGGTATCGCATGCATAAAGTCGGTAGAGTTTCATTCCATAAGTTGTTGTTGTGTATGATGTTTATGTGTGTTCGTGATGTGGTTGTGTAGTTTTTGTTGTTGAGAAGTGGTGATTAATTAAGAATACTTGCGTTTATTTTTATTATTGTTCTCTTTTGTGATGTAAGTATTCCACCCCCTTTGTTTGAATGCTACCCTTATGTTGGTAACGTGCAGGTGATCAGGATAAGTTGAGTGGTGGTCAGTGAAGTCGGTGTATTTCGCGTCTTTAGGAGTCAGCTCTGATACGTGCTTTGGGTGTCGAGACGACGTTTACTCTTGTTTAGTTATTATATTCGAAAATATTTTGTAATTGCATACTACTTTATGTTGTTTTGAAAGTTGTCCGCTGTAAGTTTGAATTACTTTTGTAAAACGTATCAATTGAGTCGTGGTTATAGTTGAATTGTGACACTCAAATATTTTCGGTGAAATTTAATAACTCTGAGTTTTTATTCATAATTTTGTGGGGTAATTTGGATGTTACATTGTTCATCTCAAAAAACACGTTTCAGGACCAGAAGGGTTCTATCGAAGCTCCAGGGGCCACCTCTGAGGGTATGTTCAAGGTCATATTTAGAGTGGAACTTGAACAAAAATATATTTTTGCTGAGATCCTAGATGTCAACGGGGTTCTTCAATTTCCACGCACTAAGCATCGTACTTTTGAAAGCTTTGGAGTTGAAACTACTTTCGGTTCAGACACTAAGCATCGTACAAATAGATAGTTGAGCTACCTTAATGTAAGCATTAAATGTTCATATCATGGTCGGTGGAAAAACCCCAACTGGAAGGTGTGGACGAAAAATTTGTAGAAATAAGATATATGTTGATCTATTGACACATTTAATTTGATTGATTGTCCAAGAATCAGATCGCGTGGACATTAGTTCTTGTTCTTTGAGTATCCACAAGAACGCCAATGCCAACCTCGTGATCCCCGATTTTCCATCGAGATTGTTGATGTTGGCAATGATTATGTTATTACTTCAATTTAATTTTTTTGTTGATTGTTATTAACCTAGTACAAGGTTGAGTCTTATCAAGTTGTAAACGGTAACTTTTTATATTCATTCGAGTTTGGAAGATAAGATTTTCCTGACTACAGGGAATCCATATCCATTGATAGGAAGTGGATTCCCTTCAATCAAATGGTGATTGCAAGCAGATCTCGATCATTCAATTTGCTATTATGTTTTGGTTGATCATTAAAATTCATCCCTTAAAATTTTAACCAATGACTTATAACCCTTGACTGTATGACTTTAGGATTTTAATTATAGAGATTCTAGATCCATTTATAGGAAATGAATTTGCTGTAGTCAAAAAGTGACTGCAATAGATCTCATCCATTCAATTTAAATCTTAGATATTTTGTTTTTATTGATTATTAAATATGAGCCTTTAATATTTAATGCAATGGCTTATAGCTAGTGACATTGTAATTATAGGATTTACCTTACTGGGAAACTATGTCCATTGATATGGAATGGATTCCTTGCAGTCGAATAGTGAATTCATTAAGATCTCAGCCATTCAATAAAAATCTTAATTATTATGTTTTTTTATCATTAAATATGGGCCCTTAAAATTTAATCAAATGGCTTATGTATAGTGACTGTGTAATGGTAGGATTTCCCTGATTGCAGGGAATCCAGGTTTATTGATAGGAAATGGATTCCTGCAGTCAAATAGTGATTACAGACTAATCTCATCCAATTAATTAAATTATAATTATACCTCCGTTCATTTTTATAAATTTTTATAAGAGACGATTTATTTTCTAGATTCATTAAATAACCAATGTATTTGGTTAGTTTACAGACTAAATACATTAATTATTCAATGAATTTAAAAAATAATTTATCTCTTATATAAATGAATAGAGGTAGTATGTTTTTATTGGTCATTCAATTTGAGCCCTTGAAATTTAATCCAATGGGTTATAACAAGTGATTGTGGCTGTAGGATTTCAATGACTGTATGGAATCTAGGTACATTATTATGAAATGAATACCTTGCAGTTAAATAATGACGGCAATAGATCTCATCAATTTAATAAAAATCTTAGTTTTTAAGTTTTTGTTGATCATTAAAAATGAGCTCTTAATATTTATAATGTAATGAATGTGTGAAGGTAAGATTTCCCGTACTACTGGGAATCCAGGTCCGTTGATTGAAAGTGAAGTCCTTGCAGTCAAATAGTGATTGCATCCAGATTTCAACTAGTCCATTGAAATCTTAGTTATTATGTTTTTTATTTGATCGTTAAATTTGATCCATTAAAATTTAATCTGATGGCTGATGGTTAGTACTTTGTGACGGTACGATTTCCCGGACTGTATGGAATCCAAGTTCATTGATAAGAAATCGATTCTCTTATGTCAAATAGTGACTGCATGTGAATCTCAACCATTCAATTAAAATCTTAGTTATTATGTTTTTATTGATCATTATATTTAAGCCCTTAAAATTTAATGCACAGTGACTGTGTGACTTTATAGGATTTTTTTTACTGCAGAGAATCCCAAGTGAAAGGGATTCCATGCAGTTAAATAGTGACCGTAGGGTAGATCTTAATCATTCAAATAAAACTAAGCTAATACATGTTTGATAGAGAATACTAAATCAATGTATGAACATGTTTAAGTCATATCCAATTGATACTAAAAACATCTTACATATGTACAAGTTTTAAGTATACACCACAACACATGTAAAATATACTGACTGGTGAATGAGGAACATAAGAGTAACTTTGCAAACATTTTTCCTATCTGACAGCCACATAATGGCAGGGTTCACATTTTCAATCATTAATCAAATTTGTATTTAGATTTACGAAATAAATGCCTTGACCAGTTCTGTGTAACTGCAAACTAAACCTGACCTTGGGCAGATGATAGTACCATTGTTCTTCTTGGCCATCTCTTCAAGAGCCTACAAAGGAGCAAATAAGATTAGCCTTAAATGTAGGACATCTGGAATAACAGGATCGGTATAATAAATTAAAAAAGGGACCTTGGTGCTATAAACATATCCATTGGGCAGGACTTGTGGTGGGTTCTCCGTGTCCATTAACTCCTTTGTTATGTAGCAAACAAGTTTTGAGTGATGCTGCTTAGAAAATGGTAATGGCGAGGCTAGTTTGCGAAAAGCTTGCTGTGATAGAGGGTCTTCTTTTGTGCAATCATCCTCGAAACAATATCTTTATCAAGTCAAGGAACATTTATCGATGAGTAGCCGTGACAATTAGCTGTGAAAATGTGTACAGACAACCACAAGGTTAATAAAAAAAACATGCAAATTTATGAGCAAGAGGCTTTGAAATATCAGTATCATCTTTGAAATCTTCCCCAACAGGTTTCAAAAAAGAGATGCATTTGAGTGAGTAGAACCATACTTTAGATGAATTATTGGAATAATAGTAAAAGATCTGTAAGACATTGAGAAGTGGCAAGTAAAAATCAACTGAAAGCCTTAGGCACCAGTTAAATATGTGGCATTATACCACAAAATAAACTATGATTACCAATAACTGCTACAAAAGACTTGAGACAAGAGATTGATTATAAACAACTTATTAAGGAGAATCCAAGTTATTTAATTTCATTTTTTGGTGGGTCGTTTATATATGCATGTAAGCATGATAATAATTTGTGACTATCCCAGAGCAGAAGAGTTTTTAGGTTAAAATACTTCTTGCAGATAATAATCTATATTTGGTATGGATACGGAGTTTTGAGAGCCGAAAGGCCAGCTTGCAGGTAGATATTGAGCAAAGGCTCTAAAGTCATGCCATATAACTTGCAGAACTCCTGTTTGAATTGATCAACTAGATAATCCCATTGCTTGGCTTCAAACAAGACCTGTAAATTATGCAAAAGAAAATTGCAAATATATCAGTGCTGAAACGGAAGCTACCAATGAAATAGGTGATGTACACTGCACGACACAAGTCATCTCAATTATTAAAACAGTTAAGCAAATACGATACAATTAATAGCTTAAGAGATATAAAGCTTCTGTTAGTCAACTGATTTAGAAACAACCAGAAAAACCAAAACATAGTTACAATTGATATCAATTAGATAGTGTTATTAGGATATTGCTTGGTATTCCTCCACTTTTTCCTAGAAGAAAAATATAGATAATTGAAAAACTACACATTCTTCTACAATAAACTTCGCAGTTTAACAAAATTCTGAATTCATCTGGTTCCTCAGAATTTTTGACTCTGCTGTCAATGAAGTTATTAAAAACTGTAAACCATGCCAAGAATCATTTGTTCAATTTTTGAATCATGAATTGTATGAAAAATAATGTGTTGTGCAATTTAGAGAAGAAACAACAACCAAACCTTATCCCACTAAGTGGGGTCGGCTACATGGATCAAATTACACCATAATGTTCTATCAAAGACAATGTTTCTATCCATTTGTTAATCTCGAAATCTTTCTTAATAGTTTCTCTCATAGTTTTGTTAGGTCTTCCTCTACCTCTAGTTGTCTAACTACTCTTCATCTGATCTACTCTCCTTACAACAGAATACACAGGCATTCTTCCTACATGTCTAAAAATACATAATCCCATATCTAAAACATGAACAAAATACTTTAAATTTTCATAAAAACTTAAATGACTAAGTACCATCACGCAGTTATTGATTCATTAGTACGCTCAGAAGTCCTAATCTCAACATTGATAAATCTTTAATGATTTGTGAATATTGGACTCTATAAGAACAAAAATTGTACCCAGAACTAGAAGATTCAAACAGCAGTTAGTCTGCCACCTGATCTATCCATGTGAAAAAGCAGGGCTCTTTCATTCCAGATGAAAACAGAGCAAGAAAAAGCATAGCGATATTAAATTGCAGAATCATCTCTATTAATGATACAAAGTTACAATGATTTGTGTGACTCAGGCAACATTCAAAGCCAACTGTTATTCAACAAATGATATGAACTACTGGCTGCTTATGCTCTGTTTGGCTAGTGAAAGAACGATAAAAGAGAGAAATAAAAAGTGAGATAGAAAGATGTGAGAAAAAGAGTGGATTGTTGGTATTGTTGTGTGTGAGAGAAATAGAAAAGAAAGAGAAGAGAAAGAAGTATCCAGTTGTCTTTCTCTCTCACATTGTTTCTCCAATTTTTTCTACAGCAACTCATATCGATCATTGTTTCTCCTATGGCTGCAGCTTTAAGAACAAAACCCTGCCTCGGAGCTTCTCTATTTGGTACCACACGGTTTATAAAATATTATTAATATATTGACAAAGTTTCCATTGAACATAACAAAAAAGTTTAAATATAATCATCTGTATTTGTAGCATATCTCACGTATTTTCCAGTCAACCAGGGTCATTTTTAAATATTTTATTCAAAGAAGCAGCCAAGATCAGCATCATGCATCTCTAGCTGTATTGAGAAAGCCAAGCTCCTGGTTAGAAAACACGCCCAGGGACGTTATGGAAAAGTACGAGTCATGGATGACGTATTAAACGAAAATGGTAACACATTAGCTTCTCGCCTCTGTTTCGCTTTTTGATTTCCTCGTTCACTAAACAAAATAGTTCCACTCTCTTTTTCCTAATTATCTCTTTCTTCTACATTCCATGCATGCTAAACGAAGTGTTAGTATAAAATCAGAACTTATATAATGAAATGTGCCATTCAACAACAATAAATAAATACAAACATAAGAATGTTGCATTAAGAAAAATAAAATTAAAGACACCAGTATCATTAGTGCGCAAACACGCAAAATAAACTACATTATCACCTTATATGTGGCACATCCGGTATCTCTTTTAAAAGCTAGTGTTGCGAGGACTCGCTGCAGTTCTTTCATGTGGGTGGCTCCCCATGGCGCAAGATACTTCTTAGCATATGTGATGGCTCTTAAATTGTTTTCAGCTCTAACCATTTCTATGAACTCTTGAAGTCTCAACTGGAACTCCAATTTGCTCTGTTAACAGTAAACTGCTCTTAATTAACAACTGTAAATAGTACAATGAACATCATACAAGAATAATACCTAGTGGTTGTGGATAATTAAGAAAGAGATACGGTGGTTATTGATTCATCAATTTAAAAAAAAACAATTTTGACCCAGACTTGCACCATTTTTACTGTATTTTATTTATTTATTATGAACAGGCACATACGGTGGTTATTTATATCTCTTTTATATGAACATATTCTATAGTTGCTGGAAAACCCTACAAATTCTTAGACTTCAGAGCTAGATAAATCCAAAATACTAGCCTACTATATGTACGAGGCAGCAACTATTAATAAACTCAGACAGTAGTATAAACCTTAGACTTCTTCAGTCTTGATTTGTTTTCAGCACACCATGCTAAGGCAGGTGCAGCATCCTTACTTTGCAAAGCATCAATAACCTTTTTTGCTTCTTGGAACACATCAATATCAACTAGCTCCTGAAGCACAGAAATCAAAAAAAAAAATACTGTTACATCCAAATTGACCAAAAACAACAGATATTGCCAGCATCAACAAATGGCCACCACATCCATTACCTGCAAGTTGCTGCATTCAGCCAGTCTCTGTGCAGTGTCGTAATATGACATTCTCAGCATGTAATCAACAAGAATTCGCTTCATTCGAGTGTTATTCCATTCCGACATTTTTTCTGCATCTGCAGATTCCAAATGTTCGAGACGTGCACGACACTTCTGCGCTTGCAAATGCTCAGCTCGATTTCCTTCTTCCAACTTTACATATTTTCACAATTACAAGCCAAGATAATCAATTACAAAAAAACATAATTAATCAAGAAAAACAAAATTGACCACAAAAGAATGCTCAAAAACATAACTAACTACATTGCAACTAAAACAAATTATTTGCACAATTTTTCTTGAACTAATATCCAGATCCTTATTTGGTACTGCAAATCAAGATTCAGCAAATGCATATCCAAAATTGAAATAATTTCCAAAACCGTAACCAAGAAACATAACGATCAAAAACAAATCCGCATCACTTGTTGAAACGAATTTCGAATCACAAAATTAGGTCAGTAGTTACTTTTCTTTTGAGTCCTTGGAGGCGGGAGACGAGAGAGCTAAGGTGATTAACGGCGTCGGAGGGGGACAAATCAGAAGAGGCGGCATCGTTGACGCCGGAGATAACGGCGGACATCTCCTTCTCGACGACACGGTTGTTGGCTCGGAGCGTTTTCTTGAAGTGCTCGAAAGGGACTCTGAGGAACTGATGTTCGAGCTTGAGAGACTCCGTCAGTCGGGGGAGATTGGAGGACGGAGCAGGCGTAGGGTTGACGGCGGCGGTGGCTTCGATTTGAGTTACGGTGGCAGTGCTGTTTCCGTTAGGAGTGGAATCCATTTCCATTGGGGAAGGAACAAAAAATTGGAATCTCACAGATTGCAACTTGTAACTGGATAAATGCTCTTACAAAACTAAATCATTTTCTATATTTCAATATTTTAATTTAATTTAATTTTTTAGCAAATTACAAATTTTTCAGTTTATTTATGAAATACTAAATTTATATCATTTTAATTCGTGTATTTACTAATTTTATCAAGATTAAATATAACTAGTATTTATATGTTAACCATTTTAATTATATTTATAGTAAGTATGAAATCGATATGATAATTATGTAAAACTTTTTACACTGAAATTGTATAATAATTAATATCAAAATTTTAACATGATTTTGTTTGATGGTTTATAATTATTTAGATTATAAATGCTAGAATTTTTGTTTTTGGTATGGATCTTCTTCAAGTGTGCTTGATGATAATGAATCTGATGATGAATTGCTGGATGGAGTTTTAGTTTTTCCTTGAGTCATTAAGGCTATGTTTGGATTGATGGAACGTAACGGAGCGGAGCGGAGTGGAACATAGCGAAACGGAATGGAGCTGAGCGGAATAGAATATAGATCTCACTCCATTGTTTGGATATCTTATTAAAAATATCACATTCCATCACATACACCCCAAATTGGATGGAACAAAAAATGAGGATTTGGATGGAATGGGATGGAATGGATTCCATCATGTTCCACTTCATTCCATCAATTATTTGCAAATCTAAACAATGGAATCACATTAGTTACCACTTCATTCCATTTCATTCCATCACATCCCACCAATCCAAACATACCCTAAAGGTAAATGTGAGGTTTTTATTTATTATAATAGTTTGTACATTCTATTGATTTATAATTTGTCTTATATAATGATGATATAGTGTTTTGAGACCCTAGATCCTTCGGTTAGTCATAAGATCCCTTAAAGTAAGATTAAGCGACCTATACAGACAAGTTCATCTCAAGATTCTAAAGTACTAGAATATTCTTTTTGGACAGTTGTTTCATGGAGATGTCATGGAATTTAGAAGTTTGTCTGATACAATAATCTTTGGATATTTGGTCGGCATCGATCTAGTACGATGTTAATGTGTAACCACTTTGTAAACCTGAGGCTCTTAAGGCATTCTTCGAATATGGATGTCATCAACTGTCTCATATGGTTCAGATAGATAGGAATGTGTCAAAGTCTAGTATTGTTGGACTTAGATATATTGCGCCTTGGCCCAGAATAATAGTCCTCGAGCTAGGGATGACGGTGTTAGGTTGTGGCGTATTTTGATGTTTTTCAGGTTGGGTCTCTCTCATAGTAAATATGATTACGATCTTAGTTGGGTCATAACTAGGAATCTTTAATATGGGTCTTGTTATCAAGTTAGGGTCACATAAGTGGAAGAGATCGTAAATACATTGGAATTTCATTATCTATTAGTCACGTTGATCTCAAATATTGTTATGTGATTTTTAGGCATCTTATGTTGACAACTCATAATATTGTTGGTGTAATGTCCTAAGCCTCAAACTACTAACTATATTATGGACTTATCTTCTCAATTAAGTTCCCTACGATGCTTATTTAAAGGAAAACATGTGTTTAGAAATTACAGAACTATCTAAGCGTCAAGAAAGGTTATGTTTTGAAGTTACAAATCTGTCCAAAAGTCAAGAAAGTGTGTGTTTTGAAGTTACTGGCCTGACTAAACGTGATTTTGACTACCTAGGAGTAATCAAAGAATTTGTCGTTCCTTTGAACAAGTCGAGCTCTGGGGTTTCTAATGGAAAGACATTTGGTCATTGTTGTATAAATGCTTGAACCTGCATAGTCGTCTCACGGGAGAAAGCATCATCTATATTACACAGTTGGTTGATTGTGTTATATTTTTTCCTTTAATGTCTAAAGGCTAGTTATGTATTTGGTAGGTTTTTTATAGTGGTACAAATATTGTTATTTCATTTGCAACAACTATGTCACCCGAGAACATTATTAAAAACAAAAACAAAAAATAGGCAAAAAAGAGTTGATTATTTCTCAAGGGAGCATACACATCTTGCATTTACTTTCCTACATATGGTTGTCAATGATCACGAGCAAGAGGTAGATTATCATTTTTTAGACACCGACAATAAGAAGAAAAAAATTGTGAACCTCATGTGCCTCCAGAGGCGTCATCTTTTACACCCCTGAGGAATTATTTCCTTGTTGTCAGGGTGGGAAAGATATTTTCTCATGGTATTCTTTCCCTAGTGGTGAACGTCGATGTTGATCTTGAGGCCGACCTAGGCCCTGGGTTGTCAAGGTGCTATGGTGGAGTGCATTTCTAACTTTGAAGAACATATGACATACGACTTTAGCCAAACTTAGAAAGAGGTTTGCGCTTTTGAGAAAAAAGTTGAAGAGCTAAAGATCATTCTAGCTGACAAAGAGAACAGACTGAAGTATACTTATAGATTCCTTCATAGAGTACAATAGAGGGTCGAGGCTCGTCAGAGAGAGCTACGAGATATGAACAATTAACTGTGAAATAGGAACAATGACCTTCATACTCTAGTCAAAGAGAAGTGTGTCTCTAACTCATACGGAACTATTCTTTAAAAGAATAATAAAATTGCTAAGGTAAGCTCTCGAGACTCGAAGAAAAGGGTGTCGCTCGTCTACCCTTATTTCCCCTCATCGATAAGCTCCAGAGGCTCGAAGAAAAATGTGGCCAAAGATGAATTGGTTCTATAAAAAATAGGATTACCTAGTATTTAGAAACCGACAAGTTGACACGCAGAGGATAACTCATGTATCGTTCTAATAAAATAACCACAAATATCTTAGCTTGCACAACAATTTTTACCCTTTCTGATTCCTTTTCAATATACTTTTGGCTTGCACCAACAATTTGTACCCTTTCTAATTCTTTTTCAATGTGTTGCATGCACAGTCTTGAAACAAAATCGTGCAATCCCCTTATTTTATAATGGACTCTATTAAGTTGAATGTTTTTACATCAATCACCTTATTTTATTTTAGTGGTCATGAATGGAAAGGTCTAATGCCCTATTCCATTATAAATAGAGTTTATGAAGTAGTTAAGCAGATGTTAAAATAATATTTGTTGCCATAAATGACGTGCTGAAATAAAATGAAAAATGATCCTTTAAAAGACTATTTTGGGACATTTGAACTCTATTCTAGAGTTTCATTAGCATCATTAACTCGGCAATTCCTATAAGTTTTCAGTATAACTAAGTATCATCCTAATCCATCGTTCTTTTCCTGTCCTTTCTCTTAGTTTAAAGAACAAAAAGCAAAACAAAAATAGCTTCCTCGTAAGTGTATGATATTACATATATCAAGCAATTAGTCAAATACTAGTACCACTTTCAGCCCATTATCTCGTAAATAATATCCGTATCACCATGATATTCACTTACATCGGCTATCCAAAATAATTGTAAATGCTGAGATTGTCAGAATAATTTATCATTAAGATATGGCGATGGCATTCAAGACATGACAAATAATAATACATCATAAGTAGTTAGGCAGCAGATGTCTATCACCAATGTATAACTAGATTATATCCAAACATTAAACCTCCTGAGTGATTGTTTCATGTTACATAGCTCATTTTCAAACAATGTTTGAAACCAGTGGGTTAGAGAAGACAAACATGCTATTCTACAAGCATATAATTATACTATCATAATTAGGATATTTCTTGGAGCAAGGTCGGCCTTCCACTACGAAAACAACCCTCCAACAAAGGGTCACAAATTACCCTTAGCATTTCATTTACATTGATCGAAAATTGAGATTCAGTGATCAAAACAAAAACTACTAAGAAACTAACTGTCTATTACAAAACTGTTCGTCAGCTTATGTTTCAAGCCATGTTAAGGATCCGAAAATTAAATACTTGCTTGGAAGTTCTCCAGCAGATGGGGCAAGGTATGTTATCTTCTTTCTGTAATGTACAAATCAAATTAGAAATGCAATCGTGCAAACATTCTCCATAAAAAACAGAACAAAATCTAACAATGCACACACCTCTGCATGTCAACGTCTGTTACATAGATAAAGCCAGCAACATTGCTGCACAAGAAAAGATGCGACACAATAAGATATATGACAATAGGAATTCGGAGAAGGTAAGAGTTACATAATATTTTTAGGTCTGAACTATTTTTGAAGTACAAAAGCAATCAACAAAGCCATCTAGAGGAAGTTAAATCAATGGAGGAAAAAAATACTCTAAATGAATTCAAAATTTGTAATATTACCCGAATATATTTGTTATACTATTTCTGTCCATGTTAAAATTTGTATACAGTTTCGGTATCTGAGATTTATTATTCATAAATTTTCAAGCAGGGTTCATTTTTGTACATATGATTTTGTTTTTCACATGACAAAGGAGGTACACACCCTCCGGAATGAAATATCGGCAAAAATATATAAAGTTGGTATATTTAGTTTTGATTTTAACTAAATACATCAACTTTTTCACATACCACTTCTACGTATATTTCATTCCGTAGGAAGTAAGTTCAAAATTACCCAAATGATTAAACCAAATCTTCAAGAAAAATCCTAGTGTTAGATTTGGATGATAAATAGTTAATCATCGAAATCATAGTTACCTTGAAATGATCTCATCAGGTTCTTTGGCAAATGAGACAGCGAGGACTGTATGGAGCAAATCACGATTTATATTCACAGCTACAACTCTTGTTGGATCTGCAGCAGGTTCTGCTCCAATTGGCAAGGCAGAGCGTGGGGCTTGTGGCCCACCACCAACTCGATAAACAAACAAGTCACTAAAATTTGAAATATTAGAATGAGGAGAAAGATCATTTCCAAGGCCATAAAAGTATTCCTGCATCAAAATGAAAAATGGCGGCAATTTTAGCTAGAGCCACAAAATAGTTTTTAACAGGCAGGACAATTAAGTGAATGATAAGACTGCCTCCCGGGGGGGGGGGGGAGGGTTAACCCATAGGCCGAAACTAATAAACAAAATATCCAAAACAATCAACTACCAGTACCAATGCAATTACTGTTTATATCCACACAAATTACAAATATGGGCGTACAAGTTGCAAGGTTTTAACGATACCGATAAATTCAAAGGATCCTAATATTTTCATAACTATTTCCCTTGACTCAAATTAATTTATTTAGGTTATAATTTTCTAAACTTCAGCATGATTGCAATGTTTTAACGATACCGAAAAATACAAAGGATCCTATTATTTTCATAACTATTACCCTTGACTCAAATTAATTTATTTAGGTTATAATTTTCTAAACTCCAGCATGATTGCCCGTTTATATCCACATTCCACACAAATTACAAATATGAGCTTACAAATTACAAGGTTTTAAACAGTGGAGATAAATGCAAAGGATCCTATTATTTTCAAAAGAACTATTTCCCTTCACTTAAATTAATTTCTTTTGGTTATAATTTTCTAAAGTCCACCATGGTTGCCTTTTTACCTCGCATAAATAATCAAAATGCTCTAAAATGAAAAAATATATGGAGAAGACAATTAAACTTTTTCAGCATGAAGAAAACATTGAAAAGTGGAAAAGTGGGTTTACCCTTGTCCTAGAACTTCTGGTCTTCTGACGGAACTTCGCATTTCTAGATACAACTCCACCTGACCTCTGAAGCTTCACAACATCTACTTTAGGCTCACCCTTAAGCACATCTCTGAGCATGCTGCACAGTTTTTCCTACAAGGAGTTCAAAGGAAAAGACTGAGAATGAGTTTACAAAAATTATAGTATACAAAACCACTCCTAAGGAAGACTCTTCTATTTCAATTGTGAGAAATATAGGTGTTTGTTGTGAGTTAGAATGATGCAAAAAGGAAAATGCAATGATGCAGATATTGAATCGGGATAAGTCTACCATCTACCTGACCCAAAACCAAGACAACATTGGCCTGGAATGTACGGACTGCATGTAATAGCAACTGCAATAAAATACCACCAAATGAATTAGTTAGAGAGAGGCTATGTAGCACAGACACCTCTAAAAAAAGATGTGTTTGTGTCGGACACCTATATCGACACTTGTGATTACATTTTATTTATTTATGTTTTTCAAATTGTTACCGGAGGAATCACTGTGTCAGTGTCAGTGTCAGTGTCGGTGTTGGTGTCGTGTTCGGAGTGTCCGTGCTTCATAGGAGAGAGAAGAGATACCACTTTAATCAAGATATATTAAATAGCAGTATATTCCATATTTTATCAGAGTTCAATTCAACAGTAAGGTAAGGCTTAAAAGTTTATTACATCATAGCCTACTCCCTCTATCCATCCCATGGTATTTATCACCATTCCTGCAGCTCGAGATTCAGTATTTCCAGTAAATTGTCTTTCCAGTATCGCTGCAAGCTCCTTGACAAGCACTTTATACAATTCTACATTGTTACTGTAAAATAATGTTTAGTGATTAGATTCTCATTTCCTCCGTGTGCTATTAATGAGTTAGATACTTTCAAATGAATTAGTGTATGTTCACATGTGATTAAGCCAATTCATAGTTGAAAATATGATAAGAATTACAGTAATAACTACCTCGGCGATGTGTGTCCATAGAAGTAAACAAGAGGCATTTCAAGTGGAATTCCCTCAACAGGATCAATGGGCATTTCAATTGGAGTGGCAGCAATGCATCCAGGAATTGTAATAGATCCTTGGCCAATATCCAAGTCAACAAAGGTAGGCTTCCAACCTTGTTTAGCTGCCCAACTAAGAAGCATCCTTGACAAGGTACTCTTTCCAGAATCTGTAGGCCCTACAACAATCACCCTAGGGCCCTGACCAATCAAATCAACCGAAACTTAATTCACATACTACAACAAAGTATACATCAAAAACCTAAAAGGAATTACTAATTTTGCTCTTCCAAACATATAAATCCACAATAAAAGCACAAGTTTTGAAACCCTTGAGCATAAGAGTAATTCATAAAAAAGAAAGCATCAGAAAGATGCCTCGACAGTGCAAAGAAAAAAGGCATACATACAAAACAAGCAACAACGAAAAAATAATCCACAAGAACAAACATATCAAAGCATCTAATCTCCTAACCACAAAACACAATAAAATTACCTGAGACAATACAGGGTCGTCTGAAGGTGATTTCTTGGCACGATCTCTTCTTCCTTCTAATATAGCATGCACATTTACATAACTAATCATTGGAGTCTGCAATTAAAAAAGCAAAAAAGAAGTCACAATCTCCTCTGTCACTAACTAATAAATCAGTCATTTCATGATTTTACCAAACACTTCAAAGTAAGTTTCAAAGAAAGAACGCAAGTAAATAGTCCCATAGTGATTTACCTCATCTGCAGTATAATCAGTCTCAGTAGCACCATCCATTTCAATGGTTGCACCATACCAAGTAAAGACCTGCAACACACAAAAATCATTTTTGAATCTGACAGCAGCCAAATCTTTGAAGATTAACAATAATACAGTGATAGCAAACAAAGCCATATTAAAAATGGTAGATTTCAGGGAAAAGAGGAGTTACAGCAAATTTGAGCTTGGGAGGAAAATTGAGCCAGATTTCAGGGGGAAGCTCGGTACCGAAAACCTCAGCAGTGCCGTTAAGGAGTCGAAGGCGAAGAGGTACATCGCCGGCTTCAATTCTCAGCTCACATTCTTTTTCCAATTTAACTTGCTTAATCGCCGGTGTTGAATTAGAACCACCGCCACCGACAGGACCTGCACCGCCGTACGCCATTTTGTAAGGCTTCGAATGTGGCGGCCTAGGGTTTGGGAGAAGAGGAGTTTGGGTTTTTGGAGGGGACGGAGGAAGGAAATTGAGAAAGAATGATGGAGGCGAGACAGGCCACGATGGTGGCGCTGCCGCGGATTTTGGTGGTAGTTTTCAGTTTCCGACCACCGGTGAAGTGAAGGCTTTGAGAACCAGTTTTCGGTCCGAATGGAATGAATGTTTAGTACTATTGTATGAAATCAGTTATTTCAATTCAACTGTTTATGAGTACCAAAGAACGATTTTTTTACTTCACTTTTTTTTTAAAACATTAATAATAATTTTACTTAATTATCAGTAATAAAAATCATTAATGCTGTTGTTAGTACTAGTAGTAAAATTCATTGTCTTTTCGATTTCATTAAACAGAATTCCAAAGCATCGAGAATATAAAAAGATTTATAACATAAACGGTTGAGTTAGGCATTTCAAAACTTAAAGGTCTAAATTAAAAAAAATGTAAAGTTTTTTTTTTCAAGTAAATTTAAAGTTTGATTTAACTATGATTTTTTTAACTCTAGCAAATTCAATTCATATCATTAAACAAAAGTTTATAATGTAAAAAGAAATCAAATAGAAAATATTACGCCTCGACTAAGACTCAGTTGTCTTAGTTAATATATGGATAATCGAATTCATTTGGTGTTTAACAAACTTTATCTTAAAATTGAAATGAGTAACTAGAAGTTTCTTAATACACGAGATAATTAAACTAAACTCAGAAGTACCACCAATGATATTTTGTAAAACTTGCCCCGTCAATTGTGAGTCACACTCAAAGATAACATGATCCAGTTGCATGTGAATGGTTGTCTACACTCCTTCGTTTAAGGCCAACGATTCACCCTATATAACGAATAAAAGGCAAAAATCCCAAGCTATTACAACATTGATGAACCTCTCACCATTATCTCTTAGGCCCCATCCCATATTAGTGGTTCCTTTTTGGTTATTAAATCTGACATCCACATTACATTTCAATCACCCTACACTTTGATGATGTCCAGGGCAGGTCCAACACACACAAATGCCTAAGGCAAATTTCGGTGAATATGAAAATTTATCCTCCTTACTACAGATATCAAGAATGATAAATGTGAATGGATGTGAAGTACATTTAGGGGTATGCGTGATTTGATTATGCATGATGTATGACTAACAATGGTATGTAAATGCTGACTCTATATATATTGGGAGTTTATAGAGGTTGTTTATGGAGATTCTAATTCGTCGACAGTGATACTCAACCAAGTGCTTGTGATAAATGTATCTAAATGAGACTTCTACCAAGCTTGATAATCAGAACTAGACAAAAGGATCCTTTTAGAGGATTGATGGATTGTGTTAGTATGATTTCCCGACACTCGTCTCGAACTTATCAGTCGCTGACGCATGACAGGGTTTGCTTGAGTAGCTTTAAATCATAGAAAGGATTGGCTCTTCTGTAACTTATCTTACCCCAGTCTGTTGGGTCTTTGAAGACATTCCTCTTAAAAGGAGTTTGGAAACAACTTGTCATAATATGACCTTGAGATGGCTTGCTCCAATGTTTGAATCTTGCAGCATTCTACCTCTGACTATCTGATTTTTGGAATGGTAGGTTTATGATTGACCTCCTTCGGAGGGTTGAAACCATTGAGCTTTTTGTGGTAGTTTGCCTTGGTCTGAGTATTTAAGTGATTTTTTATTGACCAATTGACTTTTGGGGTGATTAGCTGGGATTGAACGATTCTCAAAATAATTTTTTCCCTTACTGGATTTCTCTCTTTTGATCCTGAGTGTTGACTTGCAGATAAAATTATGTGTTCATTCAGAATGGTAATCTTAATGCAATGCATATGCAAATTTTGAAATTAATCATTTATTAATATCAACTTTGTGAAATACAATGAACATGTCAAAGATCAGAACACTGCGATAATCTAACCATTCATAGTGTGAAAGATGGTGTGATCAACACAAATGGTCACCAAATATCTTTTAGAGTCAGGTCAACACAACCTTGTTGTGGTATGCTTTCAAAAGAAACTCTATTTCGATTAGGTCTTTTAAGGGGTGTAACATGACATGGTTCACGGTTTTCAAAACAAAAAGGATATAAGGATCAAATTTTAATTTTTATCCATACATTCTTCTTGATGATATCTAGTTCCATGTTCAATTAATTCAACATACACATTCAAATCTCAAGAGACTTTGACAGTGTAAGGGTAAAGATGAGGATTGAATATGAGACTTTGACAGTGTAAGGGTAAATATGAGGATTCAATATGAGACTTTGGCAGTCACCTTATTTTGTTTAGTTTTTTTTCAATTTTTTGCTGACGATTTGATGACCTCTTTTGATTGATTTGTTTATCCCTGGTTTTTTCTGTACCGCTTCTTTAAAGCTTTTGGTTCACCAGAATGCCCTGATTTTTGCTTAAGCCATCTTTTGTGGTGTTAAACTTAGTTGGATTTTCTTTTTTTGATTTTTTTTTGAAAGGTTTATGACTACCATGTTATTGGCTATTGTTGAGAAACAACCACTATAAACCTTTATTGGTTTTTTATGACTTATTCAACACTTTGTGGTGTGTGTGAAGTGTGTGGTTTATACTCAGGCGGGATGTTTTATCTTGCGATTTGAATGCAAAGTAATATTAACTGAATGAACTAACATGTCCTTGGTTAAGATTAAGAGTTTTAATTCTAAAACGTTACCACCGTCAAACCGTTGTTGGAAATGTCGAATACGTCTGAATCAAACTTGAACATGCAGTAGAGTCGAGTAATATGTTGTTGTTATTGTTATTGCAACTTAAAGTTGTTATGTTACCAGAATATTATTGTTGTAATCAAAAGTTCTCGTCGGAAAAATAACTGAAGTTAAGTTGGATTTGTTGTGTTGTATTGAGATGTTGTGTTTGTTGCATGTAAGGTTTTACTGCTGAAAGTGGTGAGTAGTGGTAATGACTAGAAACAGAAGTAAGGGCGCGGTGGTTCAGTGGTTATTTATGGTTGAATGATAGTGGTTATATGAAGGGTGTGAGTTGTTTATAGGTGGTCGGTTGGGTAATTAAGATGAGGTTTTAAGCGAATTTAGTGGCAGATCTGGTATGAAGATGAAGAGTGTTCTATGTAATGTATACGAGTTAGAGTTACAATGTTGTTAAATGGAATTTGCAATGAGGTGTTTGTGTGTTTGCAAGAGGTTAGAATGGTTTCAAATTATTTAATCGGTGGTCAGTATATTATACTTAGAGAAGTTGACTCGCAAATGGAGTAAGGTATTTAAAGGGTGAGTGTGAGAACCAAGGGAGAAAGAGGTTTTGGGTGAAAAGAAAATATGAGGTATGAGGTGACCGATGGTGTAGGGTTATCGCCGGTGAGAGTCTTGGTTGATACAAGGGAAGCCATGCACGAGTGAGGTTGGAGTTTGGTGACGAGGTTGGTATGAAGAGTTGAATGTGAAGTTCAGTTGGGGTGAAATGGATGTGGAGAATATGTTTGTTAGAAATGAAGAAATAGGAGGTTGGATGGGCGGTTGTGTAAGAACAAGATTTGGTTTTGCTGAATATCTCTAAGTTTTGATAATTGTCATACCCTAATTTTGTACCCTAAGATTTTTTCGCATTTCATCTGCATCTTGCATACAAACAAGATCACGTACTGGTTCATTTATCTTTTTCAATTGCGGGTTTATGCCTCACAGGGGATCACCGTGTTTTTAATTGCTTTATTTGTTTATGATTACTAACCATTAATTAAAATCCAAAAAAAATATTTTTGTTTTCTTTCACTAACTTTTTTTTTCAAGAAGAGGAACCATGTGAAAATGGCAAAAATAACAGTCCTGCAGCTCGAATGAAAATTCACAGATAAAAGTCAAATTTGATCCGTAAATAATTCAAATTTATCTGATCAAGGATTTCCCAAGTTAATTGATTCATTCCAAGGATTTCCAAGGTTCATGTGTTTATTTCCATGCCTTATTCGACATACAAAAAGAATCAGGCCACAACAATCAAGCAACCACATTTGAATAAAATATTCAAATTTTGGCTTGGTTAACCGGTTAACCATATGCGTTAACCGGTTAACCATATGCGTTAACCGGTTAACCTGTGCGAAATTTGAATATTTTATTCAAATTCAGCACCATTAGATCATTTATATAATTAGAAAATTCTAAATCCATTGGTCTTTGATTTCTCTACATCACTTTGATCATTTCTTACCATAAACCCTCATTAATCACCACTCTTTTCCATTTTCCACCAAATTTTCAATTACCAAACCTAATTTGAATTACTAAAGCAAGCTTCATTCCACCAAATTCTCATACCCAAAGTCTTTAAATAGGACCATAATTTCATTCATTCATCAAGCTTTTGAGAGCCAAAAAATCTCTTGCAAAACATTTTCCCAAAACCAAAAAATCTCACTAAAGCTCTTTTCCTCTTTTTTGAAGTTATCAAGAATTCACATTGAATTCTTGACTAACTTGAGCTAAACCTTCATCCTATTCTTTCTTGTTCATCAATTTCAGTAGATCTAGCTTGATTTGATCCAATTTGAATAAATGCTTTTGGTAATTCACTCTCTCCATAAACCCATATTCATCATCAACATTCAAGATGTAGATATTTGGTGCCTTTGATTCTCTATCCTTTGGATCTTAATTTGTTGTGTGATTGTAGGGAATCCACAATTTTTTGGTTTTAAATTTCGTGCAAATTCAGATCATGATCATCAAATGTTTAAAAAGGATTTTGAAAATGGATCATGCTTAATTTCTGCATATTTTCTGTTGTTGGTTCAGCGTTAACCGGTTAACCATTTATAGTGTAAATTGGTTAACGGGTTAACGGTGTTAACATGTTAACCAGTTTCAGTGCAATTTGGTTAACATGTTAACAGCGTTAACGGGTTAACCAATTTCAGTGCAATTTGGTTAACCGGTTAACGCAAGTCAGAATTGACTTTTTGGCTTGTTTTAAGCCCCTTTTTGGTTCCTCTTTACCTTGGGAAGCACTTTTCGGAGTGATTTCTCCTTAATTTCAATGAACTTTGGGTGTAGATTAGAGTAGTTAATGTTCATTAATTCAAAACTACCTTTAAGTGGATTATTCAATTCATTTAAGGTACTTTGCGTTAGTGATACATTTTCATGCTTGAATCCACCGGGATGAGTGATTGAACTTAAGGATGGAAGAATACCATAAGTGCGGCTCAATTTAGTATTCACCTTTAGTTTTGTGCGGTATTGCGTCTGGATGGTGATTTACATAACGTTTATCTCGCATGCATTAGAATTAATATTGTTCACCTTAATTGGTGGTGATCGGCCTCATTTGTAGGGTAATTACTGTAGGATCAAGCGCTTACCACTGCACTAAAAGCAATTGCTGTTAGTGAAGGCGCAACTTTATTTCCTTATAGTATAGAGTCTTTCAAGGGGCTGCGCCTATTAAGCGCCATGGGTTGGGATGTTAAGCCCATCGAATCCCTAAGGGTGACGCTGAATTAATAAATCCAACAATCTCCCCCCCAGTGTCAGCCGGAGGGATTCGAACCCATGACCTGGCTCTGATACCACTTGTAGGATCAAGCGCTTACCACTGCACTAAAAGCAATTGTTGTTAGTGAAGGCGCAACTTTATTTCCTTATAGTATAGAGTCTTTCAAGGGGCTGCGCCTATTAAGCGTCATGGGTTGGGATGTTAAGCCCATCGAATCCCTAAGGGTGACGCTGAATTAATAAATCCAACAATTACTTCGTAAATTACTCGGCGATTGCTTAACATAGACCTAAATTTTTCCCTAATTCAGGATAAAAATCTAATTGGGTACTTACACTTTTGTGGACCAGATCTCTTGTTGATCGCGTAATCCCAAAGTGGTTAATCATATTGCATTAATAATCGAGACTTATGAATGTTTGATGCGTAAGTGCTTTGGGTCTCCCAGTCGCCTTTCAAATTTCATTGAATTCGGTTCGATTTTCCTTGATTAATCGCTATAGTGTAAGATGCTAAGAGGATCCGGTTGCCTTTCGATTTTGGTTACTCTTTTGGTTGTGATTGATTAAGTTCATCATACCATTATTATATAAATATTATTATACTATTACTACTATTAATATTTTAGATTCTTGCACTTTAGTTTCTTTTGCTACTAACATTTAAATTCTTGCACTTTTATTTGCTTTTATTTTATTTTGTTTTACTATGCTTTATTCATCCATTATCATGTTTATTATTTGCTCTTATTTTTTGTTATGTTGATTTTCCTTTTGTCCATTTGGACACAAAAAAAACATTAATAAATGATTAAACCTCTAAAAAAACTTGTGACTTTAATTTTGGACTATGGTCATTATCCTTAGCATTGAATTTGGAGTTTTGGACTTAGATTTTAGAATATTTCTCTTTGCTCAAGTTATTATGGATTTAAGACCTTGGCCTTGATTCGGTTCACTTGTTTATGAAGATGAAGTCTTATTGCTTCAAAGAATGTTCGTCATACGGTTTGGTCGTTTTTCCTTTAACTTTTACTTTAAGTCTTAGGATAGTCCCTTCATCTCTTCCCACTTCTTAAATTTTCAAATCTTCTTTCTATTTTTCAAAACCTTATTTGTTTTCAAACTTCAAAATGTTTTCATAATCAAACCTTGACTTAGGTCAGGCAGTTTTACCTTTTCATTTCGTTTTTTAATAAATACTAAACTACATAAACATATCGAAACTTTCTTTTCAAAATACTTTAAAAAAAATACAAAACTCATTCAATTTTTTTGTGCCCTCGTGCACTTTTCTTTTTAACTATTTTTCACATGTTTAGATATGATTCATTCTTTTTAGCGGAATTATTCGCTAAAGAATGACGACTTATCTTTACATTTTAAAATTAATTCAACAGATTGTTTCTTTTCACATTTTGTACCACGAACTACGGGGTTTTAATCTCGCATTGCACTTTGTGAGTACGTAGGCATGAGACAAATGTCTCTTCAAACATAAAAATCTTAAAAAACATATCTAAACATTGCACTTTTGTTATGTTGATTTTCCTTTTGTCCATTTGGACACAAAAAAAAACATTAATAAAGGATTAAACCTCTAAAAAAACTTGTGAGTTTAATTTTGGACTATGGTCATTATCCTTAGCATTGAATTTGGAGTTTTGGACTTAGATTTTAGAATATTTCTCTTTGCTCAAGTTATTATGGATTTAAGACCTTGGCCTTGATTCGGTTCACTTGTTTATGAAGATGAAGTCTTATTGCTTCAAAGAATGTTCGTCATACGGTTTGGTCGTTTTTCCTTTAACTTTTACTTTAAGTCTTAGGATAGTCTCTTCATCTCTTCCCACTTCTTAAATTTTCAAATCTTCTTTCTATTTTTCAAAACCTTATTTGTTTTCAAACTTCAAAATGTTTTCATAATCAAACCTTGACTTAGGTCAAGCGGTTTTACCTTTTCATTTCGTTTTTTAATAAATACTAAACTACATAAGCATATCGAAACTTTCTTTTCAAAATACTTTAAAAAAAATGCAAAACTCATTCAATTGTTTTTGTGCCCTCGTGCACTTTTCTTTTTAACTATTTTTCACATGTTTAGATATGATTCATTCTTTTTAGCGGAATTATTCGCTAAAGAATGACGACTTATCTTTATATTTTAAAATTAATTCAACAGATTGTTTCTTTTCACATTTTGTACCACGAACTACGGGGTTTTAATCTCGCATTGCACTTTGTGAGTACGTAGGCATGAGACAAATGTCTCTTCAAACATAAAAATCTTAAAAAACATATCTAAACATTGCACTTTTGTTATGTTGATTTTCCTTTTGTCCATTTGGACACAAAAAAAAACATTAATAAAGGATTAAACCTCTAAAAAAACTTGTGACTTTAATTTTGGACTATGGTCATTATCCTTAGCATTGAATTTGGAGTTTTGGACTTAGATTTTAGAATATTTCTCTTTGCTCAAGTTATTATGGATTTAAGACCTTGGCCTTGATTCGGTTCACTTGTTTATGAAGATGAAGTCTTATTGCTTCAAAGAATGTTCGTCATACGGTTTGGTCGTTTTTCCTTTAACTTTTACTTTAAGTCTTAGGATAGTCCCTTCATCTCTTCCCACTTCTTAAATTTTCAAATCTTCTTTCTATTTTTCAAAACCTTATTTGTTTTCAAACTTCAAAATGTTTTCATAATCAAACCTTGACTTAGGTCAGGCGGTTTTACCTTTTCATTTCGTTTTTTAATAAATACTAAACTACATAAGCATATTGAAACTTTCTTTTCAAAATACTTTTAAAAAAATGCAAAACTCATTCAATTGTTTTTGTGCCCTCGTGCACTTTTCTTTTTAACTATTTTTCACATGTTTAGATATGATTCATTCTTTTTAGCAGAATTATTCGCTAAAGAATGACGACTTATCTTTACATTTTAAAATTCATTCAACAGATTGTTTCTTTTCACATTTTGTACCACGAACTACGGGGTTTTAATCTCGCATTGCACTTTGTGAGTACGTAGGCATGAGACAAATGTCTCTTCAAACATAAAAATCTTAAAAAACATTTCTCTTCTCATCTCTTCAATCTCTTTTAAAACAAACCTTTTTCAAACCAAAAGCAATAAATATTTCAAAGGGCTCCCGTGGAGTACCACAAACATTTTGGGTGCGTAAAACCTTCATGATTTGTAACCAATCCCCTTACCCGTTCTCTGCTTGATTCTCTTAGCTTTTTTGCTTTTAGATTCATTAGGATTTATTCGCTATTTTTTCCTTTCCATTTGGAATAAAATAAAAGCGCGGTGGCAACTCTGTTATTACTTTAAGTTAAGTTAACTAATAGCTTACACTCATGATTTTACTGCTACAATATTAACAACAGGGTATTTGTGTGAAAGCAATTTTGATACTCTAACGTTTGTGATTTTGAATGTTCCAACAAACAGGTTTTGACTCTGATAAAGATTGCATGAACAACAATTCTAAAATGACGATATCCACTTTGCAAGAAAATAAGCAATGTTGCTTTTGTACCAAATCATCAGAAATATCTTGAGAAAACCTATGTTGTTGTTGCAATGTTTTATAGGATTCTGACTCTGATTGAGTGTGACTCTGATATGTTAAGTTTGAAGACCAAGTGTTGAAGACTCTGATGACTTGAAGTTCTGAGGTCTGAAGGCTCTAAGGACTAAGTGCTGGAAGACTCCAATGACTTAAAGTTCTGAATACTAAAGGTTTCAAAGACCAAGTGCTGAAAACTTTGAAGACAAGGTTCCGAGTGAATGACGTTCAGAAGACTTTGAAGACTTGAAGTTATGAAGACCAAGGATTTCAAAGACAAGTGTTGAAGTTCTGGATATGAAGTTCTAAGTGAACAAGCTCTAAAGACTCTGAAGACTTGAGATTCAGAAGACCCAGTTATCCCTTTCTCTACTCATGCTTCGATCATATTACAACCAGAAGCCTATGAAGATCGGAAGATAAGGATTAACGGTTGAGAGGTAATAATACAATAGCACAAAGAAGTTTCATTCCAATAATGATTCCATTACCCTGATTTGGTGGTACGGAAGGACGATTGTGTGTACTATTTTTACCCTCAGCAACGATATTCCTCAAGTGTTTGCCCTGAAAATTAGTAAACAATCGTCGGTCCTATAAAAACAATAAAATGTTCTCAATTACTTACATGATCAACCAGATTGATCCTAGGACATGTGCTATAATAGGTTTTAATTAGTTTTTTAGTGATAATGTCATAAACTCTTCGACATACTTTATGAAGTGTTTTAATAAAAAGAGAAAATAAAACAAACAAGATTCAAAGTAATTAAAGTCAAAGGTAAAATACATGAAATGTAAATTGCAAGTAAATGTAAATGAAAGCAAATAAAAAGACAATAAATTGCTAAAGAATAAACTTGCTTGAAAATAAAGAAATGCAAAGTAAATGACTTCAAAGTAAGAACTTGAATAGAAATTACATTGATATGAAATAGGGTGGTGATCTCATCATGTACATTTTCGCCTTCATTCGTTTCTCTACACATTGGTACTTTGAGTGTTTATGGAGTAACTTGTATAATACGATTCAAACATCATTCTAACACTAAAACTACATTATTTATACTAATCGAATGTAACTGCTATTGACAGTTTACTCCTAGAAATATGACACTTGGCATTTTGCATGTCTTTGAACTTCCAATGTGTGCCACTGTAACACGGTGGGAGAACTGACTTGGTGTTTTTGTTTGACAAAAACATGTGCGGATAGCAAAAGTTGCCATCGACTTTTATTGTATCCAATAGGAAAGGGTATAAAAGAACAGGAAAGACCTTTTAAAATTTTTGAGTTCGGGGGTAGGTTATAATAAGGGAAGGTGTTAACACTCTTTATATCCATGGTTATCCATGAGCTCTTAGCTACTTAGCTCACTTATTTGTTTGAAAATAATGTGTAGTGTGTGTTTAGAAAATTTTCATAAGTCTTTGTAATGATCCTCGTATGGATGTATACAAAGCTTTGAGTTTGAAAATGTTTGAAAGTGGGGTGTGAAAAAGAGTTTTGAAAGAGTGAGCAAGTAATTAAGTGCTACCTACCCTAAGTTGGTCTTTCATGTTTTTCTATTTCCTTTCAAGAGTAAGACTGCCCTTATTAATAAGGAGTAAGTAGTCATTACCCTGGATGTGTTGAGGGACAGGCGTAGGGTCATCGTATGGTCAATGAAAGCAACTTGTAAGGGTGTCTTTAGCAATTCGTAGGGACTATCATCATCTTTTCCGTATGGTCATCGAGGGACAAGATCATTTATTCCGTAGACAACTTCGAAGAGACTATGATCTTATGAACTTTGAAATGACTTAATGATTTATTTTGTAGGGACATTTGCTTAAGACACCCCCCACGTTCGAGGGACCTGACCATGTTTTAAAGGCAACCAAGAGAGGAAACCCTAGGAGGTGCAAATAACAATCGTATAACGATCGACTTACGTGTGTAAATATTAATTTCAAATCTTTTATCTTATGGATTTAGTGAGCTAGGTCCAATTAATTAAGTATACAAGTCTTTGCACACCCTAATTTACTAACCACACGGTTATATTTTGCAGAAAATAAAAGCAGAAAGTAAAAAACCCTAAACTATTACATGACTTTGGGAGAGATACATAAATAAAACCTGACAGAAAACGTAAAGTGCGGAAAATAAAACCTAAAACTATTACAACCAGGAAGCAGTTACATTATCTTTAGAAATCGTAAAAAAATAATCGAAACGAAAAGATCAGAAGAATATTGAGTCTTTGAGATGAGAGGAGGATATTTTTTTATCATGCTATTAGAAGAATAAAAAAACAGAGTCAGATAAAATCACTGCAGATTTTAAAATAATGGAAAATAAGAAAAGCGATTAAAATAAAATCTATAAAATATTAGAACGATGCTAAAAATATAATAAAATCAAATAAATAGCGCACAAATTTTTTCCATATCTTTTTGAAAATATGGAAATAGAAAATAAATCAAATAAAATAGAAAAAGAGGAATTTGCGATTTTGAGGGTCGAAATCTTTTAGAATTTTATTCTAAAAGAGTATTGTTCTTCGATTTTTTTTTCTGAACTTCTGGAAAAAATTCGGAGTAAATCGAAATAGTAACACTTACCTGACTTACCTGTCAGACTGAAATTCTTATCACTACTGCAACCTTCAAAGTATCGGCGGAAACAGATTACAACAGATTAACCAACAGTTTAGTTCTCCATGGTGCCCTAACAATGGTGTTGTTTGAAACCTGCATCATAACTAAAAAACAAACGATCAAAAAACATCAATATATGATTATAAACAATATTATGAAAATAAAATATATTAAAATGTTATGAAACAAAAGATTTGAGATCAAGAAAAAGTAAGAGGCGACATGTGTTCATAGGCTGGCCTCCTAGAAGTTTATTGATGATGATTGGATGAAGAAAAAGGCTGGAAACTTGCTATGAAGTATTTTTTGAAATTTGTTTAGGGTTTTTGGTGTAAGAATTTTTTGTTTCCTTGCTATGTGAAGGTGTTTATGTATTTATAGAGGAAGGATTTATGTCAACTTGTGGGTTTGAGTTCAATTTATTTTGGGATGATAGGATTTGATTGAAATTTGATTTGAAAACTTTCTATTTTGGTCATAATATTAGATTAAATCATACCCTTTTGGTATTGCATGAATTGGGATATGATCAATCAATTTAATCATCAAATATTTGATCCCAAAATAAATTTTAGATCAAATATTTGATTTCTTATGATTTATTTTAATTAAAATTGAATTTAAATGATTTAAATTCAATATAATATAAAATAAATAATAAAAATCAGAAAATATGATCAATGTGTCGTGAATAGTCTTAGAATTGAGTTTGGGTTGAAAGATTATGGGCCCATTTGAAGAAAACTTGAGTTTTGGCCTTTTTTGCTTCATACGCCTTCTCAAAATTGTCCAACTTCAACAATGCATAACTCCCTCAATTTTTATCCCATTAAGGTGTTCTAGGACTTTTTAGAAAGCTTAGAGTGTCCTCTAACTTATCGTTTTGGTCCCATGTCCATATCATTTTCCATTTTTAAGTTATGAGCTCTTGAAAAAGTTGACTTTTTGTTGACTTTTAAAAGGACCTGTAATGTTTTTGCTCATATCTTTCAAATGAAGCATTTTTAGACTTACCTTGTGAGACACAAAGTTGTAGAGAATTGAATTTTCTTAAAAATGAGCCTTGGATGGGAAATTCTTGATGAAGTATGTGAAGGTTATGGCTGGTCAAAGACCAATTGACTTTTCTACACAAAACCCTAATTTAGCAATTCTTGATTCCTGATGATTCTGAGGTTTCCTTGATGGATCATGATCAACCCTTGATCAAATGATGAATTTCACCTCATAGTCTTGATGTTTACCAAAAATCTTAAAGTTTGACTTTATGTTGACCACAATTGACTTTTTGACCAAGTTAACTGATTTTTGATTATCTGAGCATCTGACTGATCAAACTTGTGAGGAAAGCTTTGAAACTTGACATGAGGGTTCTTTGAGGTATGTGGGATGTTACGAAGTCCACTTGAGGCTTTGGAAGTCCACTTTTCTTGGTTAAACTCAAAACCCTAGTTTTAAGATCCATTGTTCAAGAGGAGGCTTTGTCTGATGAAACCTTCAATCCCTTTGACCAATTGAGAATCTTGTGACTATTAGGAGACCTCTTGAGACACATTGTCTTGAATATGGGAGGGAAAATTTTGGGGTAAAACAACCACTTATCCTTTTTTCAAATTGAAAGAACTATAAGTTTCCCTCCAATATTAAATCTCAACTGTTGCACGTCGACCACTTCTTATGATCGTTGAGTAAAAGTATATTTCCTATACTTAAAAATTATTTTGTTCAAATCCTTGCATTCCCTGCATCTTCGACTTAGGCTTCTTCAACAGATTTGGTCAAAGCCTTTTAAGTCTTCCAAAAAACATGATACTAAAGTCAATGTTTCCTAAAGTCAACTAGGTGTCAAATTATAAGCTAACAAATTGCTCCTAAAAAATGTCCTTTCGACCTAACTGACAGAAAGGTCATTTTTTTATCATAGCTTTTCACATCTATATTTCGACGGTACAAGAGTATGGCTATAATTGACCAACCCAAGATACACAAACTATTCAGTTTCTACCAACCACGTTTATGACGTCATATCATAATGGTTTTTTATAAAACGTCTCTTCAACTGCCACTATATCATTGGCCATCATTGCCTTTTTCTTGAAACTGCGCATTTTTCGTTTAATCATAACTACCACCACCCAAAGTAACGTCTCAGAAAGACATGCGTCCCACTAACAAAATTTTCTTAATGGTGATTTGAAAACTCATTAGTCTTCCTAAAGTCTATAAATAATCCATTATCCACTCTTTTACACTTTTACGCTTTTAGAAATGTTGCAACCTTATTTCTCTCTTCTCAAACATGTAAGAACTTAAAAAATTATTTATCCTCCAAATGTTCTCCAATGTCTTCCACTCAAGAAGTTTCCCAAAACAAGAAAAACCAGAAAACAATGGGCTCCAAAAGCAATGCTCATCTTCCTCCATTCATCCAGATTCCTGAACTTAAGGTGGTGAAGAACCAGCAGTTCGCACCTGAACCCCTTCAAGTGGAAAAAAGGCATATATACGAATCACATGCAATAATCCCTTTTATCATCTCTTGTAAACAAAGTGTCATTTTTGGACCTCTGTCCAATGTCATTGTTGATGACATTAAGTTGGGTGAGTACTTTCCCACTTACCTAGGACCAAGCCATTAGGTCAAAAGACCAAAACCAACATAGGAGAAACCTCTGCTGACCAAGTTTCCCTCCAATATTGAATCTCAATTGTTGCACATCGACCACTTCTCATGAGTGTTCGGTCGAAGTATATTTCCTATACTTAGAAAATATTCTAAGTCCAAATCATTGCATTCCATGCGTCTTCGACTCAGGTTTCTTCAACAAGATTTGGTCGAAGCCTTTTAACTCTTCCAAAAAACATGATACTAAAGTCAATGTTTCATGAAATCAACTAGGTATCAAAATTAGGAGTTAACAAATTTGCCCCTCAAAAATGTTCTTTCGACCTAACTGACAGAAAGGTCATTTTTTTATCATAGCTTTCGACACCTATCTTTCGACGGTACAAGAGTATGGCCATAACTGACCAACCCACGATCAAGAAACTATTCAGTTTCTACCAACCATGCTTATGATGTCATATCATAATGGTTTTTTTACAAAACGTCTCTTCAACACCACTCTATCACTAGCCATCATTGCCCTTTTCTTGGAAACATGTCTTTGTTGTATAATCATAATTGTCACCGTCCAAAGTAACGTCTTAGAAAAACACGTGTCCCAATAACAAAATTATCTTAATGGTAATTTGAGAACCCGTTAGTCTTCCGAAAGTATATAAATAATCCATTCTCTTTTTGACCCTTTTACGCTTTCAGAACTTTTGCAACCTTATTTCTCTCTTCTCAAACGTCCGAGAACTCAAAAATTTCTTTATCCTCTAAATTTTCTCCAATGGATTCCACTCAAGAAGTTTACCAAAACAAGAAGAACCATAAAAATAAGGTCTCCCAAAGCAATGTTCCTCTTCCTCCATTCCCCCAGATTCTCGGACCTAAGGTGGTGAAGAACCAGCAGTTCACACCTAAACCCCTTCAAGTGGAAAAGAGGCATATTTATGAATCATAGTTAATAATCCCTTTTATCATCTATGGTAAACAAAGTTCCATTTCTGGACCTTTGTCCAATGTTGCTGATGACGACATTGAGTTGGGTGAGTTCTTTCCCACTTACCATATAACTAAGCCATTAGGGTAAAAGACCAAAACCAACGTAGGTGAAACATTTGCTGACCAGGTTGCCCTAGATTTGACATATCTAAAGGGAAGCTTTCGATTGGCAAGAGCAGTCCCTTCATTCCAAGGTTTCGACCTTTGGCTAGCCAAGATGGAAAAGGTCAAAGCTCAAGCTTGGAAAGACATAGGAATATACGATCTTCTGATGTCGTCGAAGACTGGTCTTTCTTACTGTTTGAACATGTTGACAATTTCTTTATACTTCTAGGATAATACCCATTACACCTTCTATTTACCTTGTGGGATGATAACCCCCACACTCTTCGACATAACCATTATCACATGGCTTAAACTAATTGGTCATACATATGATCCACAGGTTCATAATGAAGACATTATAGGCTTTGCATCATGCAAACCTACTTACAGTAACTTCATGAAATATCACTTTGATACTTCAACTGAAACTGTTTCTGACGAATAACACATTGCATTTTTAACTATGTGGCTCTGTAGATATGTATTTTGCTCTAAATCCTTGCAGGTAGCCAAGAAATATTTGCCTTTGACCAACCAACTACACCTCAACGCATGGGTATGCCTCAGTGAATTAATCTTGGCATTTCTTTATGAATCAATGAGTGAAGGTGTTGTTGGCCTAAAAAATGTGAGTTCGACTAGAACTTTCCAACTGGCTGGTCCTATTTGGCTACTTCAATTGTGGCTTAATGCTAATTTCGAAGCAAGCCTACCCACAAAAAGAGTCATTGATGAAAACTATGATGAAATAAAAGAGAGGAGAGTCGAAGGGACTCTCCTATTCAAGCAACCCCCCACTGATGAAGGCAAAACCGTTCAGGAGGCTTTCTAAGTAGTAATAATAGAACGTAGTAACTAGTTGACTAATCGGTTTAGTCGGTCCTTTGTGAATAAGAGTATGGTGTAATTCGTTGTACTTGTGTTGTGTTGCTTTGTTATAAGTTGTAAAGTTCTTGTTTGTTATTTATGTTGCAGTGCCTTATAAGTGACAAAATCATGAGTTGCATGTCTTTGCCTAAAGTTGAATGTTGTTATGTCGTTATGTTGTTATAGTTGTTGTTGGTTGATAATCATGTCGAGTCGCATAACATATCATATTCAAGTTAGAGCTGATTGCTCAATAAGTTGGTATGAATTTGGCAATATAAAGTTTAAGGCTTATGCCTTGTATTTATGCCTCTATTAATTGACATGATTATAAATTGAGAGTTTTGCTCTGTTGGTACCACATGCATGACATTTGTCTAAGTTGCATATTATGTTGTCATATTGTATCTTGTGTGGGTTCCTGAGTTGTTTGTGAAGTGGTGATTTTTGTAATTTAATTCAATATGCTATTTATCATATGCTTGATTATTTTTTAGATATCTCACCCTTCTGTTTGAATGTTGCAATTGATTGGTAACGTACAGGTAATTCAGAGTAGGACGAAGTACCTTAGTAGATTCGAGTCGGTGTTGTCGCTCTAATACGTAGCACTCGGGGGGATAACATTTGTTTTATGTTGATGTTGACAATGATCATAGTTGCTGATTTTAAGTTGTTTAATTACAAATTTGTTTTGATGTTAAATACAATTTAAACTGTTTTTGATGAATCCACTGCGTAGTAATATAATAGTTGTTTTAAAGACTTATCAGACGTTGAACGATGTTTTTAAAGTCAAAATGTATTATCTCAATTTGCTTTGCTGAAATTTTATGTCTGTTTTCGTTAATAATTACTAGGTAGAATTGATGTGTTACAGTAACAACATCAGTTATGAAAATAGTGTAGATAATAGTAAGATATTGACAAATATTTTGGACATGATAATTTATATGGGGTGGTATAGAGAGAATCTTAAAACACATGTTATTAAGTTTACGATGTTCTAAATTCTCATTTTAATTTGTTCTATCATTTTTTATGACTGGATCAGAATGATCACGTGTACTTCTAACCTCTTTAAATTAATACAATCTCTAATTGATTAAAAAAAAATTTTAAAAAAAGTTTTCCTTAAATCATGTGTTTTAATTCAATTTTTTTTATGATTTTTACAACTTTACTTATTCCATATGAAAATGTATATCTCAAAATATTCTTTTTATCTCGAAAATACAATGTCGAAAATTTCAAATAATGTTTTGGAAAAGAAACTTATGAAATACCGAGAACTCTGCATTAGATGTAGGAATCCAAAATATACATAACTTAATTTCCAAAGTTGATTGTGAAAATGATATTTATCTTTTGAGTTGTAAAATCTAAGAAATTATTATTATTATTATTATTATTATTATTATTATTATTATTATTATTATTATTATTCAAACTTATCTTCTGAGTTGTGAAAATGATATTTATCCTCTCAGTTGTAAAAATAAAAAAATAAAAAAATTTCCTTTTATACAAAAAAATGAAATAAATATTTTTCAAATACGACAAATGCAGTATCAGTTAAAAAATTCACTATTATACGATGCCGATACAATGCACTTTAATACCACATATATTTTATATAACAATTAACGTAAATAATCCATAATTTGTAGGCCCTAAGAGACAGTGCTTTTGATGATCCAATCCAAATAACGCTCCTGCACCGCTTATTCCGCGCGGCATAAAACTTTTTAAACTTTTTATCTGACGATATTACCCTCATCATTTCCATAAATTCCCACACATAAAAAACACTACACTCTCGTTCGAGTCATTTCAATTTTTCAATCAAATCAAATTCAATTCATAGTATCTCTCTCTTTATGGTAACTTTTTAATTCTCTGATTTAAATATTCTGCAACTGAAAATTCTTTTTTATCAGTTACGTTCTTTTTTCTTCTTAAATTAATTCATCCTTTTTTAAATCTTCATTTCTTTGAAGATTAGGGTTTTATTCTCTTTATCTTCTTCTTCTTCATATGTTTTTTTTATGACCGTTTTAAAAGCTTGTGAGTCACATTCTCTTTATCTTTCTCTCTCTAGCTTCTAGAATCTAGTTTTCATTGACCGTTTTTTTTATTTGTTTATTGTTAGGAAAATTGAGAAAGCGGAATTACAAGAGACAGAATCGAATCCGAAAAGGTAAGAAATCGCAACACTCTTGTTTTGATTCTGGGTTTTTATTTGTAATTTAGAAGAAGATTTGACTGTTTTTATTTTAATTTTGTGGTTTAGGTAGATTTAATTTTGATTTTGTGGTTTATGTAGTTTTATTTTTTATTTTGATTTTTGAGTTTGTTACTGTTGCTGAATTTTAATTTTAATGTTGATTTTTTTGATGAAATCTTTGATTTTGACCTAGATGGGTACTTGTTGCTTAGATTGTTTTTAAGATGTAGTTGTATTAGTAGTAGTAGTAGCAGCAGCTAGTGGAAGTAATCAAATCATGCTGATAAAAGCTCTTTGATGCTAGGATAAAGTTAGGCATAACATGAGTTTTTCAATCATTATGTTTGTTTTTTAATTTTGATTTTGATTTTTGAATAAGTCAATGTTGCTGAATGCTTTGTTTTGTTTAATTTTTACTATGGATGCGTTTGTATAAATCCTATTTTGTCATGTTTTTTCTGTTATAGTTTTGGTGATTTTCAGTTTTGGTCCTTTGGTTCTTGGAAAGGTGAACTTTTTGATGAGCTTGTAGCAGCAGTTAGAGAGAAAACTGAACACATGAAGAAGCTATTCTTTTTCAGATCGTCTGCATCTAGTGGTGGGAGCAACAACTCGGCTCCGCCAAAGTTGAAAAATGAGCAATTGTCTTGGGAGGTTTTTTCAGATAGCGGAGTGAATAATCAAGCTCATGGAAAAACTGAGGACAGGAAATCTAGAAAGCAAGTTGCTGATAATCAAAGTTCAAGTGATGGTCCAAATCTTAGAAGGAGCAGGTCGATGTCATCAGCTTCGTTCCAGTTCAAGGATTCAGCTGAATCTCCTTCAAGAAGCATTGCTGGTGATCCATATCATCAATTTGAGCATTCCTTGTGGTGAGACCCGATAATATAACTTGAAGAATGATATTGATAAACTGTGATGTATATAACATTGAATTTTTGAGTTATGTTTGGCTTATTTTTATTTTGATCGCACTTTCTGTGTATATGCATCAGTCGCCAGAATCAAAATTCTGTAAAGCGGGACAAGCCTATGCAATCTGTCCAAAATTCCCAGGGATGTGGGCAGCTTGCTAGTAGTTCTTCAAGATCCCATCAGGAGTCATCTGGGAACTCTACTTGTTCCAGCAACGTTTCAAGTATGGTTGTGGATCGGTACATAGACGGGGAGCAGCAGCTAGAGGAAAATAGACCCAGGAACAGTTCACAGAGAAAAAGCAGTAGACATGGAAATAATTGCACGAAGCTACCTCCAAAAGCTCAACATACAACACCTAATTCACCAACTAATGGAGTCAAAGACAAACCAAGAGCTCATTCATTTAGAGAAGATAGAGTTACCCGTCTTCGTTCCACATCCCAAGATTGGGCAGAAAATGGGTATGGACATGAATCTCCAAGAACTCTTGCAAAAAATGTGATTGAGAGACTTTCTCAAACTTGTGATATTTCAAAAAGGAGTTCAAATAATATTTCTGTTGATAATCCAATCACAATCGAAGATATCTATGCTAGATCAGTGAATGGACGCTATGAATCTGATTTTCATGATGCTCCACCGAAAATCTATTCATTGGAAGAACCATATAAAATGTCCAATGGATATCACGGCATGAATGGTAATTCTAAGGGTTTAAGCTATGATGAACCTGAAGAAGATCTTGATGCAGAGCTAATGAGAAGATCAAAGGAAGCTGAGGAGAGAGTTATTCTTCTTTCAAAGAAATTAGAACACGAAAACTTTTTCCCCGACTATGGTTATGATGCGACAACACTGATTCATACAATCAGAAACCTGGTAGAGGAGAAAATAAGCTTGGCTCTAGAAGTTTCAACCCATCTAAGGTCCCAAATTGCTGACAGAGCATCTGCAAAGGAAGAACTTGAATGTGTAAAGACAGAACTGGAGCTTCGGATTCAAAGGCTAGAAAAGGAAAAGAATGAGATGCAGTCAGCATTGGAGAAGGAATTGGATAGGAGGTCAAGTGACTGGTCATTTAAACTTGAGAACTACCAATTAGAAGAGCAAAGGCTTCGAGAACGAGTTAGAGAGCTTGCGGAGCAGAATGTATCACTTCAAAGGGAAGTTTCCTCTGTTAATGAGAGGGAAACGGAAAGCCAAAGTAAAATGGCACATACTGACCAACAAGTCAAGATGTTGACTGGTATGGCAGAGAAAATGAAAGGGGAGATTCTGAGTTTACAGCAAAACCTCTTTGAACTACAAGACAGATGCAACATAGCTGAGGAAAACCGGGACTGCCTTCGAAGAAATTTTGAAGAGAAGGAGAAGGAGTGCAAAGAATTGTATAAGTGTGTAACAGGATTACAAAGAACTTGCAATGAACAAGAGAAATCAATAATAGGATTACGAGATGGGTTTAGTGAGGACTTTCATAAGAACCAGTCTGTGGAGAGCATTGATAAGCACATCAAGAAAATGCAAATGGAGTTAATGAGGTTAACAGGAATAGAATTTGCTTTGAGAAAAGAATTGGAGTCTCACAAGTTTGAGGAAGATTCTCTAAGGCAAGAAAATATAACTCTATTAAACCGGTTGAAAGGTGATGGTAAAGAATGTATTACTGCTACTTATAGATTAGACAAAGAACTATGCGCCCGAATTTGCTGCCTTCAGAATCAAGGCCTAGAAATGCTAAATACAAGCACAGACTTGTGTTCTAAGTTGATGGAATTCGTTAAAGCTAAAGGAGTAATTGGAAATGGTTTAGATGGGCAATTTATTGTTGAATCTGAAACTAAAATCCATGGACTTAAAAGCGGCATTGAGGGTTTAACAAGGAATTTGCAGATGATGCCTTCTTTGTTGAAAGAAAAGTCAAACCTATTGACTTTTAATCTCAAGTCTGAGTCTATGGACGATGATATGTTAGCTAAACTGAATGATCAATCATCTGAGGTACTCTAATGGAGTTTTAGAGAAATAATATTTTAAATGCGCTATTCTACTATTGTCACTAACCTTTTTTAAAATTATCTTCTTTTTTTAATGTGTGCGCCATGTTGTTTCTTGTATAGGATATTTTAAGAGTTGAGCTTAAAGCAGAACGCTTGGTAACAAGTTTATTAAAAGAAAAACTGTTTTCTAAAGAGCTCCAAGTCGAGCAAATGCGAGCTGCACTTGCAACAGAAGAAAGAGGAAACGATATGCTTAGGTCCGAGGTGCAAAATACGTATGACAACCTTTCAATGGTGTCTCATGAGCTGAAGAATCTTGAACATCAGGTCTGTCACAAGTATTGGCATTTACTGGTTGAATTCGGCTAATCGAGATTTTTTTATGGCTACTTTATTCAATTGATAGCATTTGAAAGTTAAACATATTTTCTTGTTGTACTGTATCAGATGTTGAAGAAAGATGAGAGTATGAACTGTCTTCAAAGTAATTTTGACGAGTCTAGCGGGAAATTAATAAGCACGAGAGCAGAGTTGCATAAAGTGTTGCAGGAGAAAGAACGGCTGTTGAAGGAAGTGGCGCAATTTAAGGAGCAGAATATGCTGTTAAACTCGGAGCTTAATGAGCAGAAGTTGAAAGTATTGGCACTTGATGAAGATATACTTGTGAAGGATGGTCAAATAACAATCTTGAAAGATTCCATAAACAGACCCCTTGATGATCTCATTTGGGGGTCCTGATTCTGTCGATGAATTTTTTCTTTTTGCTTGGTAAATTGCTGCAACTGCAAACAAGCTTGTTTGTCCATTTCATTGTTCATATCCACTCATATCTGTGAATGAGTTGTTAGATTTAGTTTTCACTCGCATACACAGGTTGTTTCTATTGGAAATAATAATACAGTCAGTTTAAGACTGGACAAAGGTTTTCTCTATTTTTGTTTGACATAAAAGAAATCATTTCAAATAATGATATAGATACACACGCTGTCTCTTTTGCTTTTGTAAGTTGATTAGTTCTTGTGACAAAAAATAGTGTTACTTTACTCATCATTATGTCCTTTTCATGTGTTGTAGCTAATACATAGCGCATGTTGTGCCAAGGGCACTTGATATGATGTTATCCTCACAGAAATATAAAATAAATTCAGTTACCATATAAAATAGCTAATGCTGTTCAAATAGATATTTAATGCAATTTAGTTGATGATTAATTAATATAAGAATCTGTCTTTAAATACAATTAATTTCATTTTTCAAATTTGAAATTTACTATCAGTTTATTTTGAAATTTGAAATTTGAAATGTATGAAATTTTGAACACATATTGTAGTTGATCGTTATCATATATTTAAAAATCTGAAAAGCATTTACATCTAAATATAATTTTGATTAGCAGGAACATTAAAAGCAATTCTTTTGGTATTCGAGAAAAATAAATGAGAAGTAATGCCATACGTCAAAAGCAATTCTATCAACATTACTTTTTCATAATTTTGCTCATAGTATGTAAATAGATAATTTTTTATGTAACGTTTTTATATTTCTTTATAACGATGAAAGGTGGAATAGTTGGAGTTTGGCATTTAATTTGTGATTTTTTTTTAGTAATACCCCTATTTTTCAAAAATATTCTCAAAATAACTCCCTTTTCAAAATATTCCCAAACTACTCCACTTTTTGACTTTGTCGTCAATTGGACTGGAGACACCACACTTAATATTGATATCATGTATACGCGCCACTATGGGAAAGTGATTTTTTTCGAGAGAAACCTTCAATCAATATGTTGTTCTGGAATATCCAAAGTCTCAATCAACTGCAATCAACTGAAGAGGGAGTTGAATCGGTGGTTAGAGGAAGAAATTGATGAATGTGAAAAAATTCGCAGTATTGAGAGATATGATAGGATGCGTGAGTGAGTGCGAGTTAAGACTGACGCGGAAGCTAGGAAAATGATGTTAGGACCTAATGAAATCAGGTTGATTGTTGTAATCAGTTAGAAATATTGTGTTTATCTGTTGTATGTGTTATTTAGATTAAATTTATTTAAGTTATTGTGATGTCTTTTGTTAACATTGTTGTAACAAAAAGTTCTTAATATATTAAAATATAAGGTTACAACAAGTTATTATTGTGCAGAGCTGGATCCCACATTTGGACATTTTTTCTTGTTGTGTCCAGGCTGACTACATATAATACATAATCTTATCATTTTATCAACCGTTTCCCTTTCTGTTATTATACACGTATTGTTTGGACGGCCTTTTTTCTTTCTTCGCATCTGATTGTTGTGCCAAACTATGTCCCCTTGAGTCGCTTCGATCGACGGTGAAATCAACAGAATTATCCATGTGATATTTTATAATAGATCTTATGCATTCTTCCTTTGTACGATACTGATCTCCCTCTTTCAATCCACCAACATAACGTTTATAAGGGTTGAAAAAAACATCTGCGGAGACATCCTCATCATCATGCAACTACAAGTATGTCATATGTTGAGGCGAACAATATCTCTGGTGTTGAGGAACTGGATGGGCGTCGTCTTCAGTGGTGTTGTTCAACAGAAGATCGAGTTGTGTTTCATTTTCTTCATTTTCGTTGTCAACAATGTCGACTTCCGCAGCAATTTCACCTTAATATTCAGTTTCAGTTTCCTCGGAATCATTACCTTTTGATTGATTGATCACCTGAGATTATTGAGATGGAAGAGTTTGCTGAAGTATAACGTACACCTCAATAGAGTTGAACCTAGAATGTTCGTGACTAACGAACATATTCTCAATATCTTCATCATCGCGACCTTTAAGTGGATAAAATTTAACGTGGTTAGCATTAGAAAAAAACAGGGTTTTGATATATGATTTGTGAGATAGGACCAGACCCTAATTTTGATTCTAACATATCTTTAAAGTACATAAAATTTGACTTTCTATTGAGTGTAAATTGAATAACATCAGTGTTTTGAAAACTGAAGCCATATTCATCAGAGGTAAAAGTCTCTCTGTTGCAGTGGGCGTGTGCAGATAGAAAATATTATGGGAATAAGTTTGAATTGCACTCCATTTGCATGAATGTTACGTATTTAAATTGCATGGGAGCATTAATGTTGTATCCATTTGAATTGCGACAACATTAAAGATACTACAAGGTCGCCATTCAAATTGGCAACAACATTAAAATGTTGTCTCCAATGCATGCAGACTGCCACAACTACGTATGGGAGGCGTAAGAGATTCCATGCAAAAGATTCCCATGCATGCAGACTGAGTGGCCTCAAAAGACGTGGTCAACATTCGCCAATTGACCTGGAGACACAATATTAATTGTTAGTATTCGTCACCAATTGACCTGGCGACCTACTCTTTCATGTTACGTGAATTGCATGCCCTAGATATCCTATAAATCCATGCCATACTCTTGTTCTTGTCACTTCATCCTTCATCCTTCCTATCTCAAATATTCCTTTTCCAATTATTCATTCCCCAATAATTACTTCCCGATTAATCGGTTATCTGACACTATGTCGCTATTGACTATGGGTGAAACACACAGAGACACAGTCACCAACATTGCGGAATATGTACGTTCATTTATAACTTTTATTTTTTGCATTCTCTCATCTACAAATTTTATATTTTACATTCAATTATTTACAAATTTTCTTTTGTTAAATGTCTCATTAACAAATGTTTATTTTTTATAGGATGTTTCTAGATTTCGTCCTCGTGTCCATGAATATGTTGCACCCGACATTTTAATCGAACCTTATATTGAGCTTGTCGGTTTCTGACATGTAAGCAAAATCATGTCTTACTCGGTGGATGCAAAGTTTATTCTAGCTTTGCAAGAGCGGTGGCGTCCAGAGACACACACTTTCTTTTTTCCAATGGGTGAATGTATTGTCACTTTAGAAGATGTGTACATGTTACTTGGGTTTCCTATTGATGGTAAGGCAGTCAATAGACCGACAAACCTCACAAATTCAATTTGCGTGGAACTTTTGGGTGCCGACTTGTTGGAAGAAAATCACAGAGGCCAAGGTATGTTACTTTCACGTCTCAAGGCATATTACCATTCTCTAGTTTTAAATGAAGGCTCTACAGAAGAAAAAAATAAAACTAAGTGTTATCTTATGATTTTATTTGGTACATTTTTATTTTCGAAGGCACTGGTTCTTCTATGCACGTTATGTATTTACCATTACTAACAAACCTAGAAAGGACTAGGGAGTATAGTTAGGGTTCCGCATGTTTGTCCTATTTATATAGCTCCTTATGTAAAAATGCAACGAAAGACACATCTATATTTTCTGGATGTGCCTTTTTGCTCCAAGCATGAGGTTGGTCTCGGTTGCCATCCATTTCCCCGGTCAACAAAAACGCCTTCTCATTCCCGTATGCTCAAAAGTAAGTTAATTGTATCATATTAATTAGTTCACTTTATTATTCCACTTTATTGATTATTGTTTCTAATTGTTATTTTTAAACTATTTTCTGTGTCAGAGGGTCGACACGCGGTATGACTTATAATAGATGTCCAAGACACTATATCATTCAATACAACAATCTCTTGGATCACCTTACTCCTGCAGATGTAATGTCACTAAAATAGTCAATTTATTTTTTTACCATAACATTTTCTATAATCTAACAATTTTCTCTTTTATAGTTCGTTTAGCGTCCATATCTAGCGTCCATATCTAACAATTTTTTTACCATCAGTTTGGACTGCATGTGTGCCGATCATCAAATTCACCATTGTGGAGATGCACAACAGTGATCGTGTCAAACTCCAGGTCGGAACGCACCAAAACATACCAGATCCCCCAACTGATCTTGGTCAATGGAATCTAAAAAAAAGTCAACGACCAATGAAATCCCGTCTATACCAACTAATACTTATATGGTTTGGTATAGATCGTTTGCAACTAGTTTTCTATCAGAAGATAGATATTTACACGACCCACGCTAGACCACTTAGACACAAAAAGCTTCTACGTCTAACCAACGAGGAAACAATCAGCCTTGTTACTCACAACTTCCTACCCAACTAAATTACCGAACGACACATACACAAACCCACTTTCCAAACATGCCAGACACCCAACCACAATACCAAACGCGTCCCCCTTACCATGTCCAACAAAATGAATTTTATCAAGATGCTCAAACATCACACCATAGCCGACACACACACAAACATCACACCATAGTCGGCAAACACAACCATCACAACCACCATATAACTTTCTAACACCACAACCATTTCAACCTTTCACCAACAAAGCCTTCACACCAATGTCCCCTTTCAATCGTCCAGGTCGCACACCAATGACCCCGTCATCACATCCAAACTACTCTGGCATGGGTTACAATCTCAGTTATGACATGTCGTCCTTCAATATGCAAAACTTTGTAGAAATGCAAGAATATCTGAGGGAGTCTAATGATGTTCCGGAGACCTCAACTCCACAAACACCTGGAGTGAATCAACAACAAGGGAAGCAAGTGCATCGAGTGAGGGTACCTAGGGGATGTGGAACCGGCGAGCGGTATGCCCAACCCGACCGTGGTCATTAAATTATGTACTTTTAATTATAATTATAATTAATTATAAATATCATTTTATTTTTCATCTATTATTATTTAATGAAAATTATGTATTATTAATATCATCTATTATTAATATCATTTTAAATTATGTATTTTTTAATGAAAATTTGTAAATACACATTGTCACCAAACCAATTGGCGATCCTTCACAAAGATAACACATAGTCGCCAATTATAATGGAGACTGCATATGGTATCTCCAAACCAATTGGCGACACCTCTTAATATGTATATGCAGTCGCCAATTCATCTGGAGAATGCTATCAATTTTTCAAAAAAAGTAGGGTAGATTGAGAATATTTTTTAAAAGTGGGTCATTTGGGAAATATTTTTTAAAATGATGGGTATTTAAGTAAAAATTTCCTAATTTGATGAGTTTCTATCAAAGTAGTTAAAAGTGATGATTTTGTATTTTAATTTTTTCATCAACTTGATATCCAATGAATGTTGAAGCAAGGTGCCAAGGTCCATTTTTTCCGTTCTTCCAAACGGTCCTATGTCTGACCTGCAATGTCCTAGAATCATGTCTATATTCTTCAAGATACATAAATTCTCTAATTAGAAATGATAACTTTTTTTACACCAACACCTTATATATATCCACATTCTATGCATACATTATACTTTTTTTTAATAAATGATATTGAGTTCGGTTCATGTTATAATTTAGATAAACAAAAGATAAACTATAACAATCCAATCTATATTCTTCCTTGCTTCTTGTTAGAACTTGTTTGTAGCTAGCTACCACCATTAAACTTTGATCTTTATCCAAGATCTTGCTTGATCTTCAAGTTTTGATGGATTCCAATCTTGATAAATTTCTCAATCTTCACTCAATCTTGAAATTTCAAACCTTGAATCCTTCTCTTCAACAAGCTGAAAGATCCACATAAAAACTCCACTACAATGGAGAAAAGCTCATTCTTCTTTTTCCTTCAAGAAATTTCAAGCCTTTTAAAAATCGGATGTTTTTCCACAATTAAATGAACAACCTGCACACTTCAATGAACAATTAGATCTCTGATGTTTTTCCACAATTAATCATCACAGACACAAGAAAATGTTTTCCATGAACATGATTAGATTTGAGAGAGAGAAAAGTTGTGTTTGCAAAACTTTTTCTAACTGAAAATATTTGATCTCTTTTGAAACGAAGAAATGAAACACATATTTATAGGTGCAAGATATTATGCACAAAAAATGATTAAAAAGGAACTAAACTAATTCGGTATTTCCATGACTCAATTCAATTAGGGTTGTTGACCTGAATCGAGTCTAAAGTGAATCAATTCAAATTAACATCCTGAATCAAGTCACGATCCTTATTGAATTAATTCAATTTGGAATTTCAGACCCCTGACTTTATTCAAATTTGCTCCTGACTCGATTCGAGAAAACAAAACCAAAATCAACTTTAGAGGCACATTCATGATACAATTCATGAAGTCCTCGAGTCATGTCAGAAGAAAAAACATTGAATCAAATAAGGAAAACTTCTTAATCAATTCTAACAACTATGACTTTTAGTCAACTTAACATAATGCATGAACAAGCTTCTTTAGCACGCGTTTGATGATTAATAAGCAAGGAAACTCAAAATAAACGATAAACGTGAAATAAAGCATCAAAATAACGAAATAAACGATATGCCGATAGAGGGAAATTTCACCCTGAAAGTTATTAGTTGAAATAAATAGAGTTACTAGTGAACTCAAATTGATTAATTAATATTATTTAGAACAAATCTTTTATTACTTGAGACATTTTGATAACATTAATAATGGATCAATTCCACTAGTAGAATAATTATTTAAGTGTAGTAACACTTAAGATATATTTATATCAGTGTTTTAAAAATCGGACCGATCATTAAATCGGTGAGGGTACTGGGTCACTGGTTTATTATTCGAACCGCATGACCAAATCGGATTAAACTGTATAACTCGGTTGAATAGATCAATCCTTATAATAAAACTATATAGATATAAAATTGGTCGAACCAAATGATCTAGTCTCTATAAAATACAACTAACACTTAATTTTCTTAAAATATCATATCATAAATTCACAAATTCATAATCTAAATTCAAATTTTAAACAACAAAATAGTATAAAATTACAAAGTCTAATTGCAAAAAAAAGTCTAATTACAACATAATCTAGTTAAATAGTTTATAACAACTTCCCCAATGTTCTTCTTCTTCAATGTTAAAATCTACAGTAAAATCAAACGCATCCGCAACAACTTCCCCCAATAATATCATTACTTTGTTTTATTTTTAATTTTTTAATTTTACTTTTAATTTTTTAGTTCATTTATTTCATTTTTTATTTTAACTTTTAAATAAAATAATGAAAACGACGTTTTTTTAATTTAAAAAAAAAACAAAAAAAAACTATTAAACCACTGGTGTGTTTAAGAAAAGAGTAGAACAAGTAAGAACCTGTTGATGTTGAAGCTAGTGTGTTGAAGAAGGAACGAGAAGAAATGAAGATGAGAATAGTAAAAATGAAAATATTAGTGGAATATAAAGAGGTGAAACTGCTGGTGTTTGAAGGAACTAGAAGAAATGAAAATGGGAGTAGTAGAAATGAAAATGTTAGTGGAACATAAAGAGGTTAAAAAAGGAATAAAATATATTTCAATCAGCCTCACCTCTTTATATCTTACATATCCAAAACCATATTGAATCGTAATATATGGATATTTATTTTGAAATAATTATGCTACTGATAATTAGTAGAGAATAAAATTATATATTAAGTCTTTATAAAGATTTTGAACCATATAAACTACATAATTATGCGCTAGTAACCAATTTATGCGCATAAAACTTGGGCACTCTCATTTTGAATATCCAAATAAATTGGGTTTATATATTAGTCTTAATTTGTCTTAACTAGATTACCCACCCGTACTCTGCACGTGTATAGTAGAAATAAAACCCAAAAAATAAGAATTTATTTCTAAAAGAAAGCATAAGTAGTATCGTTTTAGAATTGTGAAGAAAGAGAAGGAAATTAAACCCAGAAAATTAAACATCAATACAATTTTTTTTAACATAAGCATATGTATTACAGTTTCTAGAACTTAGATGCTCCAGATAATTCCAAGTAACAAAGAAAAATGACAAGCCCTAACAAAACCAATACAACTAACATAACTCTACGATAAAAAACATTCTAGAACCAACATAGCACAACCATAACTTGAAACACTACATTTGGTTCTTGAGTGTTTCATTCTAATTTCTTCATTTAAAATCATTCTAATCAATAAATACCGTAATAAGAGGATAAAATTCTGCAGATTGAAGAAAAAAATGAAGCAAGAACTAGTAAAAATATAGATTGTGATAATCATGAATAATGGGAAAAACAAAAATCTTGTTGTTTCCTTGCAAATAACAACCACATGCAAAAATAGAGTAGTGATGATTTTGAAATTATAATCTATTTGTCAGAATCATAAGAATCAAATAGTGAAATAGGAAGAATCAAACCAGCAAATGCAGAGAGTTAAAAGGTAAAAACATCATAATCATCATCATCATTATCAATAACAACATCTAAACAAGCATTAGTATTGTGATGCAAAAATAGTAATAATGAGTGAAAATGCATTGAAAATAATGAAGAAAAGAGTAGTATAAATAAGAACATGTTCATGTTGAAGCTAGTGTGTTGAATAAGGAACAAGAAGAAATGAAGATGAAAATAGTAAAATGAAAATGTTAGTGGAATATAAAGAGGTGAAACTGCTGGTGTTTGAAGGAACTAGAAGAAATGAAAATGGGAGTAGTAGAAATGAAAATGTTAGTGGAATAAAGAGGGAATAAAACGTATTTCAATCAGTCTCTACTCTTTATATCTTACATATCCAAAACCATATTTAATCGTAAAATATGGATATTCATTTTGAAATAATTTTGCTACTGATAATTGGTGGAGAATAAAATTATATATTATATCTTTATTAAGATTTTGAACCATATAAATTACATAATTATACGCTAGTAACCAATTTATGCGCATAAAATTTGGGCACTGTCATTTTGAATATCCAAATAAACTGGGTTTATATATTAGTCTTAATTTGTCTTAACTAGATTACCCACCCGTGCTCCGCACGGTATAGTAGAAATAAAACCCAAAAAATAAGAATTTATTTCTAAAAGAAAGTATAAGTAATATCTATTTAGAATTGTGAAGAAAGAGAAGGAAATTAAACATACAAAAATAAACATCAATACAAAAAGAATTTTTTTTTAACATAAGCATATGTATTACGATTTCCTGAACTTAGATACTCAAGATAATTCCAAGTAACAAAGAAAAATGGCAAGCCCAAACAAAACCATTACAACTAACATAACATTACGATGAAAAACATTCCAGAACCAATATAACACAACCATAACTTGCAACACTACATTTAGTTCTTCAGTGTTTCATTTTAATTTCTTCATTTAAAATCATTCTAATCAATAAATACCGTAATAAGAGGATACAATCCTGCAGATTGAAGAAAAAATTGAAGCAAGAACTAGTAAAACATAGATTGTGATAATCATGAATAATGGGAAAAACAAATAGTGAAATCGGAAGAATCAAACCAGCAAATAAAGAGAGTTGAAAGGTAAAAATATCATTATCATCATCATCAATAACAAGTTCTAGACTAGCATTAGTATTTTTATACAAAAATAGTAATAATGAGTGAAAATGCTTTGAAAATAATGAGTGAAAATGCTTTGAAAATAATGAAGAAAAGAGTAGTATAAGTAAGAACCTGTTGATGTAGAAGCTAATGTGTTGAAGAAGGAACATGAAGAAATGAAGATGAGAATAGTAAAAAGAAAAATGTTAGTGGAATATAAAGAGGTGAAACTACTGGTGTTTGAAGGAACTATAAGAAATGAAAATAGGAGTAGTAGAAATAAAAATGTTAGTGGAATATAAAGAGGTGAAACAGGGAATAAAACATATTTCAATCAACCTCACCTCTTTATATCTTATATATCCAAAACAATATTTAATCGTAAAATATGGATATTTATTTTTAAATAATTATGCTACTGATAATTGGTGGAGAATAAATTATATATTATGTCTTTATTAAGATTTTGAACCATATTAATTACATAATTATGCGCTAGTAGCCAATTTATGCTCATAAAATTTAGGCATTGTCATTTTGAATATCCAAATAAATTGGGTTTATATATTAGTGTTAATTTGTCTTAACTAGATTACCCACCCGTGTTCCGCACAGGTATAGTAGAAATAAAACCCAAAAAATAAGAATTCATTTCTAAAAGAAAGCATACGTAGTATCATTTTAGAATTGTGAAGAAAGAGAAGGAAATTAAACCCAAAAATTAAACATCAATATCTTTTTTTTTAACATAAGCATATGTATTACAGTTTCTAGAACTTAGATGCTCCAGATAATTCCAAGTAACAAAGAAAAATGACAAGCCCTAACAAAACCAATACAACTAACATAACTCTATGATAAAACACATTCTAGAACCAATATAGTACAACCATAACTTGCAACACTACATTTAGTTCTCGAGTGTTTCATTCTAATTTCTTCATTTAAAATCATTCTAATCAATAAATACCGCAATAAGAGGATAAAATCCTACAAATTGAAGAAAAAATTGAAGCAAGAACTAGTAAAAACATAGATTGTGATAATCATGAATAATGGGAAAAACAAAAAGCTTGTTGTTTCCTTGCAAATAACAATCGCATGCAAACATAGAGTAGTGATGATTTTGGAATTTTAATCTATTAGTCAGAAGGAGAAGAATCAAATAGTGAAATCGGAAGAATCAAACCAACAAATACAGAGAGTTGAAAGGTAAAAACACCATCATCATCATCAATAACAACTTCTAGACTAGCATTAGTATTGTGATACAAAAATAGTAATAATGAGTGAAAATGTGTTGAAAATAATGATGAATAGAGTAGTATAAGTAAGAACCTGTTGATGTTGAAGCTAGTGTGTTGAAGAAGGAACGAGAAGAAATGAAGATGAGAATAGTAAAAATGAAAATGTTAGTGGAATATAAAAGGGTAAAATTACTGGTGTTTGAAGGAACTAGAAAAAATGAAAATGGGAGTAGTAGAAATGAAAATGTTTGTGGAATATAAAGAGGTGAAAGAGGGAATAAAATACATTTCAACCAGCCTCAGCTCTTTATATCTTACATATCTAAAACCATATTTAATCGTAAAATATAGATATTCATTTTGAAATAATTATGCTACTGATAATTGGTGGAGAATAATATTATATATTATGTCTTTATTAAGATTTTAAACCATATAAATTACATAATTATGTGCTAGTAACAAATTTATGCGCATAAAATTTGGCCACTGTCATTTTGAATATCCAAATAAATTGGGTTTATATATTAGTCTTAATTTGTCTTAACTAGATTATCCACCCGTGCTCCACACGAGTATAATAGAAATAAAACCCAAAAAGTAAGAATTTATTTCTAATTGAAAGCATTAGTATCATTTTAGAATTGTGAAGAAAGAGAAGGAAATTAAACCTAAAAAATTATATATCAATTCAAAATTTTTTTTTTAACATAATCATATGTATTACAATTTCTAGAACTTAGATGCTCATGATAATTCTAAGTAACAAAGAAATATGGCAAGCCCTAACAAAACCATTATAGCTAACATAACTCTACGATCAAAAACATTCTAGAACCAATATAACACAATCATAACTTGCAACACTAAATTTAGTTCTTCAGTGTTTTATTCTAATTTATTCATTTAAAATCATTCTAATCAATAAATACCGCAATAAGAGAATAAAATCCTGCAGATTGAAGAAAATATTGAAGCAAGAACTAGTAAAAACATAGATTGTGATAATCATGAATAATGGGAAAAACAAAAAGTTTGTAGCTTCCTTGCAAATATCAACCGCATGAAAAAATAGATGAGTGATGATTTTGAAATTTGAATCTCTTATTCAGAATCAGAAGAATCAAATAGTGAAATCGGAAGAATCAAACCAGCAAATACAGAGAGTTGAAAGGTAAAAACATCATCAGCATCATCATCAATAACAACATCTAAACTAGCATTAGTATTGTGATACAAAATAGTAATAATGAGTGAAAATGCGTTGAAAATAAAGAAGAAAATAGTAGTATAAGTAAGAACCTGTTGATATTGAAGCTAGGGTGTTGAAGAAGGAACGAGAAGAAATGAAGATGAGAATAGTAAAAATGAAAATGTTAGTGGAATATAAAGGGGTGAAACTGCTGGTGTTTGAAGGAACTAGAAGAAATTAAAATGGGAGTAGTAGAAATGAAAATATTTGTGGAATATAAAGAGGTGAAAGAGGGAATAAAACATATTTCAATCAGCCTCAACTTTTTATATCTTACATATCTAAAACCATATTTAATCGTAAAATATGGATATTCATTTTGAAATAATTATGCTACTGATAATTGGCGGAGAATAATATTATATATTATGTCTTTATTAAGATTTTAAACCGTATAAATTACATAATTATGAGCTAGTAACCAATTTATAAGCATAAAATTTGGGCACTGTCATTTTGAATATCCAAATAAATTGGGTTTATATATTAGTCTTAATTTGTCTTAACTAGATTACCCACCCGTGCTCCACATGAGTATAGTAGAAATAAAACCCAAAAAGCAAGAATTTATTTCTAAATGAAAGCATTAGTAGTATCATTTTAGAATAGTGAAGAAATAGAAGGAAATTAAACCCAAAAAATTAAATATCAATACAAAAAGAATTTTTTTAAACATAATCATATGTATTATAATTTCTAGAACTTAGATGCTCCAGATAATTCCAAGTAACTAAGAAAAATGGCAAGCCCTAACAAAACCATTAAAGCTAACATAACTCTATGATAAAAAACATTCTAGAACCAATATAACACAACCATAACTTGCAACACTACATTTAGTTCTTCAGTGTTTCATTCTAATTTCTTTATTTAAAATCATTCTAATCAATAAATACCGCAATAAGAGGATAAAATCCTGCAGATTGAAGAAAAAATTGAAGCAAGAACTAGTAAGAACATAGATTGTGATAATCATGAATAATGGGAAAAACCTAAAGCTTGTTGGTTCCTTGCAAATATCAACCGCAGGAAAAAATAAATTAGTGATGATTTTTAAATTTGAATCTATTACTCAGAATCAGAAGAATCAAATAGTGAAGGTGAAAGAATCAAACCAGCAAATACAGAGAGTTGAAAGGTAAAAACATCATCAAAAACAGGATCTAAACTTGCATTAGTATTGTGATACAAAATAGTAATAATGAGTGAAAATGTGTTGAAAATAATGAAGAAAAGAGTAGTATAACTGAGAACCTGTTGATGTTGAAGCTAGTGTGTTGAAGAAGGAACAAGACAAATGAAGATGGGAATAGTAAAAATGAAAATGTTAGTGGAATATAAAAAGGTGAAACTGCTGGTGTTTGAAGGAACTAGAAGAAATGAAAATGTTAGTTTAATATAAAGAGGTGAAAGAGGGAATAAAATGTATTTCAATCAGCCTCACCTCTTTATATCTTACATATCCAAAACCATATTTAATCATAAAATATAGATATTGATAAGCGCAAATTATTGAGATTATCTAGTAGATTTTTTGGCACTTTTTAAGAGTTTATTTGGATCTCTAATGCTTTTTCCCTTTGTTTCTTTCGTATATTCATAGTTTAGTTTAAGCGTTTTAATAGTATCACTTATTTAACTTTTGTTTTTGTAATTTTAGGTTGCACCTCTGGAACAAGGAATGGATTGCATGAAGACTTTCTTTTTGAAGTTTTGGAGGAAATTGAAGAAATCAAGCTCGCTTTTAGCTCGCTGAGCGAGCTCCTAGTGAGCTGCTCCAGTATTTGGCAGAATGATGTTCGCTCAGCGAGGACTTTTCTCGCTCAGCGAGCTATGGCAGTTTAACTTTTTAATGATAGCTCGCTCAGCGAGCACTGCATTTTTCAACTTGTATGTAAGCATTTGTTCCTCATTTTTCTTGGGATGTAACTTGATATCTTAGACCTAAATACACCATTTTTCATATTTTCTCCTTGTTTTTGAAGAATTGGTGCATCAATAGTCGGGAGATCGTCATTGATGTTCATTCTTCTTCATTCCTTTCTTTTGATTGAAGCTTCCATGGAAATGGAGAGCTAAATCCTTTATATGTCAAGGTTAGAAGGTAGATAGGTATTTATTTTGTATGTATAGGCTTCGATCATCTTATAAGAACTCTTGATGATGAATATATGGTGAAAACTTTGTGTTTATGAAATATCTTTTGTGTTGCTCCATGATTGAGAAATATGTTCAACATTTGACCTAAGTTTTCATCACCCAAAGAACATAAGCTAGAGATAGTTATGGGACTTGGTGTTCACTTTATATTGAACTTAAATGTTACCATTTTGATATATTGAGTGAGAATCATCAATGGATCAAAATGGCGAATCCCACATTATGTGTTAGAAATAAACATTTTGAGAGGATATTGTGAATATGTTTATCATTATTTAGATTTTGTCACTTGATCAAAACTATATGTGCAAATGGACCTATCAAACCCTAACTTTGGCATGTGCTTTTTAGAATATTTTATTAACCAACACTTTTCACTTATAGAATTTATTTGAATACAAAAATCTTACTTTCGATACCAAAACCAAAACCCCTTTGTTACCTTAAGTCTCAAACTAGCGTAACTGTAGAACGACTTAAATATCACAAAACAATCTCTATGGATCGATAACAAAAACCCTAATCTATTTGTACACCAACAAATTGGCGTCATTGTCGGGGATTGTTATTTGATATTAAGCATCGCAATAGTTTCTAGGTTTTAGAATTGTTTATTATTTTTCTTGAACTGTTTAATTTGTTTGGTTAGTTTTTGCAGCTTCTGTTTATGCGTGGAACGCTTCCTGCATACCAACTTCTTTTTTATCCTAAGATTGAAAGAACCGCTCGGAAGTTGAATAGAAAAACAAGACGGAGGAGACAACTAGCTAAGGAAAGAAGAGAACAAGAACAAGGATCAACTTCTACGTCAACACCACTCACTCCACAGTTGACACCACTCATGGCGGATCCATCTCCACCTCAACCTCCATTTTCGACACCTTGTGTAAATAGTCCTTGCAATACGGCTCAGTTTTCCAACAACGCCCATAATGGCCGGCAAGTTGAGATGAAGACTGACACCCTTAATTTATTGTACGTAAGTCCTTTCACCGGAATTGACCACGAAGACCCATTTGCTTTGCTCATAAAATTCTATGAGATAGCATTGGCGACGAGTGTTGATCAAAACCAAGAGCTAGCTTTGTTTCAGAGAATTTTTCCTCATGCTTTGCTTGAAAAGTCAAAGGATTGGTATCTAGCTCAAAGTCCTGCGGTAATGACGAATTAGAATGTTTTAGAAGAGAAGTTCATTGAGAGATTATTCTCACACAACCGTTTTATGGAATCAAAGACCGTGATCTACGTCTTCTCTCAAGGTGCTAACGAGTCCTTGAATGAAGCATGGGAACGTTTCAAATCCATGTTACAGAAGTGTAAGGGCCACAAATTCGAAGAATTGACACAAATTCATATCTTTCGAAATGGTCTCCAACCTAATTGCAAAACCTTGTTGGATGCTACTTTGGGGGGAACTTTGTTGTCAAAAAGCGCGGAAGAGTCAATAGATATAATCAATCAGATGGCTCTCAATGACTTACAAAGTCAAAATCGTGGAAATGCTATGAAGAAGCCCAAAGTTCTTGAGTTAAGAACAAATGATGCGATCCTTGCATAAAACAAGCTTCTTTCTCATCAAGTGGAGCTTTTGACGCAACAAATGTCGAAGCTACCACAACAATTTAAGGATATGCAAGATTATCCGGGAAAGAACAAGTAAGTTGCTAGTTGTGAATTATGCAAGGGAGATCATGATACCAGTTATTGTCCACCACCGGGAAATGAAGAAGTAAACTACATGGACAATAATCAAGGGTTTCAAAGACAACAACAACATTCATATCAACAACAACATCCTTATCAACATCAACAACAACCTTCACAACAACACTATTACCAACTGTCGTACCCCGAAAAATACGACCTTACGCGATCCGAATGGACGGAGCCGCGCGCCGGACGGACTGAAGAGTCGCCACCTAATTCTATTTATTCCCGAAGAGGGAAAGGGGAGATATAGATACAACCCGGGAGGAAAAGGATAGGACAAAGGTCAACGGAACCATTGCCTGGGTTCGGGAGTCGGTTATGCAGGGGGAAGGTATTAGCACCCCCTACATCCATCGTACTCGATGGGAACCATCTAAGTTATCGCGCGAGAAAGGATGTCTATGCTTAAACGAATTGCTTGCTAGAGGGAAATGAGTTGAATTATAAGTTAGATTGAACCTAAGTGCTCGGCAAGGATGGAGATCCTCGTGCCTACGTACTCCCGCGTGCAATGGGAAAGTCAGAGCCTCGTAGTTCGGCCTACTAAGGGTAGTGGTTGTTGATTTTATTACCTTTCGTCGATGAAAGGGTTTAGGAGTTGAAGTGCACTAAAGACTATGGATAGTTTATCTCGCCCAACAAGACGAGTGTCCTGCGTCGAGATAATCGGAGCGAGTAACGAAAGCTCGTTATCCCCCTTTCTACCGCTTAAGGCTCGTGGCGTACAAATCTCCTCGTATTATTAGAATGTGTTTATTTCCTAAAGCCGCTTGACGTTGGATCAAGGGTTTGGATCTAATCGAAACGTTTTGGTTTTTTGAGGTTAAGAGGGTTCATGCAGATGGAGTGTATTTTTGTGGTTTTTTAGCGAGGCACAATGCGCTCGGCTCGCAGGGATAGATGGATCCTAATAAACGGAAAAAAGATAACTGGAAAATAAAGTGCAAGTGTGCAAGTGCAATCGCTTGGCGTTGGACCAAGGATTCAGAATTAAATAAAAATGCGGAAAATAAAATGCGTACAAAGTAAGGGGAGAGGGATACAAAATAAATACAAGGGATTGCGAAAAATAAATGGTCTCGTTGTAATTAGCCCAAGAGAAAGCGTGTGTGCAGTGTGTTTGAACTATTCGAAGGCGTTCAGCCTGTTTAATCGGGACGCAACTATTCGGAGGCGTTGGACCTTTTTTCGAGCACAACTATTCGGAGGCGTTGGACCTTTTTGGGACGCGACGAAATTTTGTTCGTTTACTGCCTTAGAATCGGTTCAAAATGGGAACCATTCTATAAGGAGTCGAATCATAATTTAAAATGCGAAAATAACTGAATAAATAAATGAATTGAATTGTTAGAAAAATAAAATAATGAATAAAATAAATAATGAATAAATGAAATCAAGAATAATAAAATGAATTAAATTAAAATACAATGTTTTGTTTGTCGGAAAAAATTAAATACAAAGGGGGGCCTCATATTGACCAAAAATCACCGATTAGAATCGGGCGATAAATTGGCCTTTTATGATATCATCGGCCCTAAAATCGAAAATAACTAAAATACTAAAATAAATATTAGGGATTAGAAATAATTAAAAATAGAATATGATTTACATAACCAAGCTAGACAATATTTTAAACAAATTTTGAAAACAAATCAAACTACATTAATAATATAAACAAAAAGAAATATAAGAGAAATGTGAAGAATGGGTGCATCGTTGGACTGGGTATGTATGGAGTAAGGAAATCAAGCAGGAATGGGCTATTAGGCCAACAAGAAAAACAATAAAATAAATAAATAAAGTGTGTTATTATTCAGTGAGTGTGTGCTAGCTGATGTGGATAAAAGAGATGATGGGCTACAAAACCCGTGGCCTAACAATAATAAGAAATAAATAAAAGGTAATATAAGAGACATGGGGAGGGGCACCATGTGTGCTTGGCGTGTGTATGCAGGAATAATCACCATGGGTTGAGGATTGGACCCAATAAACCAAAGCAAATTACTAAAAGTTCATGAAATTGAAAAAAATAATAAATAAATAAAAAAAAGAAACTGATGATAAGGGTTTTCAAAAAACGATGTAAGCAAATGACAGTCAGTAGTATAAACAATGAACTCACCCTCTTCTAACTCAAATCACAGTAAAAAAAAAAGAGAAAAGGAAAAGTGAAATCGACCTTCTCGCGAAACTCAGAAACGCAATAGATTCATCTTCAACGTGGTTCGACAAAATGAAACACCCACCCTCAAAGATCGATCCTCGGCGGCGGCTTCACAATGGTAGGTGGATGGCTGTGTTCACCCGACGGCGGCGAACGACCCTCCTTGAAATAGTCAGCGATTTGAGCTTCTCGTTCACGGCTTCAGTTTCTCCTCTCTGCTTCGCGGCGGTGCTGGCTTGTTCGCGTTTGGCTCGCGAGTTGTTTCAGGGCGATGGTCGATGAACAGCGTGGTGTGAGTTATGTTTGTGGTGAAGGATTCACAAGATGGTGGTTCGCGGCTGATTTGAGATGCGGCGGTTTGTGGCTTCTGAGTTGAGGATTTGCGATTTCGCGGTGTTTGGCTGGGTGACTCGGCGGAAGAGTCTCGGATGTGAGTGTCTTGGTGAAACAGGGCCAGCGGTGGTTCCGGTGTTGGTTTGTTTCTGGTTCAGGGAAGGAGAATGGAGGTTTACGGCGGTGAGGGTTGTGGATTTGAATTTCTCAGTTTCGGTAAGGGTTTTTCTCTGTGTGCTTATTTTCGTCTTAGCCGCTAGGGTTTTTTCTTTTTTCTTACTCAATGATCTCCCTCTTTTTTATAGGAGACATCTAGAGTTGATAATGAGCTGTGAAAATCAGTTGAGGAAGCCGAATCCTTGTGCGAGAAGGATGAGCTAGCCTAAATGCCGTTGCAAAATGGATATGCCCAAAGATTGTGTGGGGTCCTCAAGCTAGTGAGTCACGATTTTTTTTTGTCTGTAGTAAGAAAAGCTTCTAGAGGCATGTGGTGGTCCCTCTTGTGAATTTGAATTTCATGAATTTACCACTTTCACTGCGTTTATCACTTGACTGTAAATCGTGCATTGCTTTACTGATTCTTGTTTGAGCCATCATGCTTGTGATATTTTTTTACTAACGCGGACTAGAATTGACTAACTCATTGTGAGTTGATGTTTCAGGTTGTGGTGCAAGAGTTTCTTGATGTAGAAACAACGGGCCTAGTTGGAGGTATTAAATTACGAGCAGGTGTTGAAGATCTTGATTGAGTTGCTGGTTTTGCAGTAGGAACGGTGGTCTTCGTGGCAGAAGTCAAAGGCTTGGTGGTAGAAACCATGGTTTTTTGTTTTGTGTTTCAAACTACCATATATTGCTCTAACTTGTGCTGACATTCTTGCTATCCTTTCTTTTCAAGTAAAATTAGAAATTGTTTGGTATAAGGAAAGGTTTGAAGGCTAAAACTTGGATGAAACAATTTGGTGCAAGAAAGAAATTCAAGGCTGTTTTGCTAGGGAGCTCGTGGGAGACTTAGTTTGCTGCTATGATCAAGGACTTCCTTTGTGACACTTTGAGAGGAGTCTTGGCATAACCTTTTCTCATCTGAAACATGGTATGAACTCATGTTTTTCAAGCTTTTTCTTTAAATTGTTTCAAGTTATAATATGACCTCTTGAGCTTGAATTCACTACTTGGATTTTCACATCTTGCAAATACTTTTCTAGCTTCCTGAACCAATCTCAATTAGTACCCTGCTTCCATCTTCTTTGTATCATTGAAACTTTTTGGATTGAACATTTAATGCCGTGAATCTTGGATGAATAATTGATATGCTTCTCACAATTTTGAACTGCATTTGTATTTATGCTTTCATGGGCATGGTTTTGATATTTGCATTGCTGGATTTTGCTAGGGTCTTTTATGTGTTTCATTGTTTTGCTGCTCCTACCATTCATTGTGGCCATCTCTTGAAATTGTTGTGCCATGAAATTGAATTTTCCTCCATGTTGTTGCTGGCATAACTTGGTGTGCCTTTGTGAATTGTTCATTTCATATTCACTTGTGTTTCCCCAAATTCTTGCTGACTATTTTCCTTTTCATGTGTGCTTTGGAACTGTTTGGCATGAGGATGAGAAGAGCAAAGTTTAACTTCGACTTGACGATGGGAACATCCTGCAAGTTATCATTGACGGCTCAACTGGAAATTGATGTCATATCCTTTTTGTATGAAGAAAATGAAGCCTGTCGCTGAAGCTCAATTGAGGAAGACCTGATGGCTCTTGTGTCTTAAGAAAATAGGCAATAGAATTAGGACTTGCATCATATAGTTTGATCCCATTGTAACATGATTTGCATTACATGCTTTTCTCCTTATGTACTCTGTATTATAAGCTTTACATGAACTTAAGGACATCCTTGAATAATTGAATTAAAGTCTTGGATATGAGAACCTTTTGTTGTTCATCCTGTAAATGCATGCACAACCCCTTTGAAAAATAAATCTGGATCACTCCTTGAAGCAGCTTTAATTAAATGCGGCTTCTTGATTAAGACACATTGAATTATTCTCAATCTTGCACAACTTGAGCCAAATGAAACCTTGTGTTTGGTAATGCCTTTTTTATTCAATTTAAGAGAAATAATTTGAACTTGGAACACAAACCTTGCAAAGTAATTTGAATCTGTGGTTAATTGGAGTTACATTGCTTCCGCGACAAACATATTGCTTTGACCTTGAATGCACCTTGTAGCTATCATCTTAAAACAAATGAATTTAAGAAAATAAAGTCAGTTGAACGGATAGAACCCCTCACTTCAAATTCCAAATTGCTAAAGACAATGATGACCCCTTTGAAACAATCTAATTTTGATTCAAATCTTCAATCCAACACCATTGAAATAATTTGACGTTGATTAACATCTTCAATCCAACACAACCTTGTTCATCAAGTAACAAAGAGCAAAAGGTTTTTTTTTTTTTTACCATAGTGAAATCTCAAGTCACATGTTACAACATGGTCCATGCTTTAAAACCGAACAAATCACAAATCTTCGGCATATGGATCTAATGAACTTTCCACAAAAGGAAAACTTTGAGGAATTCTTTGAATATGCACAAAACTTTATGATTTAATTCTTAAAAGATCCTGGTCATGGACCAAATGATCTTTTTTAAAAGGGTAGGACAAATTTGGGGTATGACACCAACAACAACAACATCAAGGATATCAACCTCAGAGCAATTACCAAAATAACCAAGGTTATGGCGGTAGTTCATCTAATCGACCAAATCCTTATGTTGCTCCACCACCACCACCGGTTGCAAACACTAAGTTGGAAGACACATTGAATCAATTTATTCAAATGTCTATGGTCAACCAAAAGTCAAATGATGCGGTAATCAAGAACATTGAAAATCAAGTTGGGCAACTTGCAAAACAAATAGCCGAGAACCAATCAGGACCATCTTTTTCCGCCAACACTCAAGTGAATCCTAAAGAGCATTGCAAAGTCATTGTTACTAGGAGCGGGAAGGAGATGGATCAACCAAAAGAGAAACAAGTGGTGAAATAAAATAATGATGGTGTAGTAGAATAATGTAGTGATGATGAGGAGGTTGTGGTGAAGAAAAAAAATAGAGGAAATACTTGAAAAGAATTTTGATAATTTGGATGTAGTTGAAAATATACAAGTGGAGGATGAGAAGAAGAGAAAAAAGGTGAACAAAAGAGTGAGGAAGAGAAAATAAGTAATGAACCAAATTCCTACAAACATGCCATATCCTCATGTGCCATCAAAGAAGGACAATGAAAGACAATATGCTCGGTTCATGGACATTTTCAAACAACTACAAATTAATTTTCCATTTTCTGAAGCTCTTGAGCAAATGCCAAAATATGTTAAATTCTTGAAAGACATTCTCTCGAAAATAAGGAAGTATACAGAATCGGAAACGATTATTCTCGCGGCTAATTGTAGTGCTATCATCCAACACACTCTTCCTAAAAAAGAAGCCGATGTGGGACGTGTCACTTTGCCGGTCACCATTGGAAACATGTTTGTAGGTAATGGCCTCATTGATTTGGCTTCAAGCATCAATCTTATACCTCTCTGGATTGTAAAAAGGCTTGATAACATTGATATCAAAGGAATATGAATGACGTTACAACTAGCCGACAAATCTACCACTCACCCAATTGGGGTGGCAAGAGATGTTTTGGTAATGGTGGACAAGTTCTTCTTTCCGGTAGATTTCATCATTATTGACATGGAGGAAGATGATGACGCTCCTTTGATTCTTGGTCGCCCTTTCATGAAGATGGCCCGAATGATGATAGATGTTGATGATGGTCTCATGAAAGTGAGGGTGCTAAATGAAGAGGTCACTTTTAATTTATTTGAAGCAATGAAACATTCGAAAGAAAAACATGATAGTTTTCGCATTGACACCTCCAATATGGCTATTATGGAAGTTGCAAAGCATATTCATGTGGAAACTCCGTTAGAGCTAGCACTAGGTGAGGAAATTGACACACTCACTAGTGAAGAAGAGAGAGAACTTGAAGAATGTTTGAAAGAATTAGAAGTTTTGAAAGAGTTACAACCATGGGAAGTTGACATAGAAGAATTGACAAGAGAAACAAATGATTAGAAAGTTGAAGTAGAATTGAAGGTACTACCTTCGAACCTCAAGTATGCCTTTTTGGATGATAGTGTAAGAAAACCGATGATTATAAGCAATGCATTGTCTCCCGATGAAGAGTTTCGTTTGATTAATGTGCTCAAGAAAAATCAAGAGGCTTTAGGATGGGTTCTTTCCGATCTCAAAGGAATAAGACCGTCTTATTGCATGCACAAGATCCTAATGGAAGACGACTTCAAGGCGGTAGCATAACCACAACGCCGTTTGAATATAACAATGAAAGAGGTGGTTCAAAAAGAGGTAGTAAAGTTACTTGATGCGGGAATGATCTACCCGATTTCCGATAGTCCTTGGGTGAGTCACGTTCATGTGGTACCAAAAAAGGGTGGAATGACCATTGTCCAAAATGAAAAAAATGAGCTCATACCGACAAAAGTTGTAACGGGATAGAGAATGTGTATAGACTATAGGCGTTTGAACATGGCTACTAGAAAAGATCATTTCCCACTACCGTTCATGGATCAAATGCTAGAAAGGTTATCCGGGCAAGAATACTATTGTTTTTTGGATGGGTATTCGGGGTAAAAGCAAATTGCGGTTGACCCGACGGACCATGAGAAGACGACGTTTACATGTCTGTTTTTGTATTTTTGCGTATAGAAAAATGCCTTTTGGGTTGTGCAATGCGCCGACAACTTTCCAACGATGTGTGAAAGCAATCTTTTCCGATCTAATTGAGAAGACAATGGAAGTTTTCATGGATGATTTTTCAGTGTTCGGAGCTTCATTTGATTTGTGTTTGAAAAACTTAGAAACGGTGCTAGAGAGGTGTGTGAAAACAAATTTGGTCTTGAATTGGGAAAAATGCCATTTCATGGTAAAAGAAAGAATTGTTCTTGGTCACAAGGTGTCTTCAATAGGTCTTGAGGTGGATAAAGCCAAAGTGAAAATCATTTCAAAGTTGCCCCCTCCAACGAACATCAAAGGAATAAGGAGCTTTTTGGGACATGCGGTCTTTTATAGGATATTCATCAAAGACTTTGCAAAAGTGGCAAGGCCACTTAGCAATTTGTTAAACAAAGATCGGGTATTTCTCTTTGAAGAATCTTGTCTTTTATCTTTTCAAACTCTTAAAGAAAACCTTGTTACCGGTCCAATAATCATCGCACAAAACTGGAATCGTGATTTTGAACACATGTGTGATGCGAGCGATTATGCCGTTGGAGCAGTACTTGGCCAAAGAAAGGAAAATGTTTTTCATGCAATACATTATGCTAGAAAAGTGCTTAATGAAGCACAAATGAATTATGCAACAATAGAAAAAGAGTTGCTAGCGATAATGTATGCGCTTGAAAAGTTTTGGACCTACTTGATTGGTTCAAAAGTTGTTATTTACTCCGACCATGCCGCGATAAAATATTTGCTCACCAAACCGGATTTTAAGCAAAGGCTTATCTGATGGATACTTCTTCTTCAAGAATTTGATTTAGAAATAAAATATAAGGAGGGGTCTGAAAACTTGGTGGTGGATCACTTGCCGCGGTTGGTAAATGGAGACATAACCAAAAAGGAAATTGAGATCCGAGAAGAATTTCCGGATGAAAAACTGTTTATGGTACAAGTTAGGCCTTGGTTTACCGATTTTGCTAATCACAAGGCATCAGGATGGATACCCGAAGACCTAACTTGGAACCAAAAACGGAAGTTCTTGGCAGATGCTCAATATTACGTGTGGGATGAACTATATCTTTTCAAATTTTGTTGGGATAACTTGCTGAGAAGGTGTGTTACTAGTGATGAGGCTAATAACATCCTTTGGCATTTTCATAACTCTCCGTATGGAGGGCATTTTAAAGGATCTAGGACGGCCACAAAAATCCTTCAATCGAGATTTTATTGGCCTTCTATTTTCAAGGATGCCAACCTCCATGCGAGGAGTTGTGACATTTGCCAAAGATCGGGTGGAATAGGAAAGCTGGATGAAATGCCCCTCCAGAATATTCAAGAGGTTGAAGTCTTTGATTGCTGGGGCATAGATTTCATTGGCCAGTTTCCACTATCTTTCACAAATGAGTACATTTTGGTTGCAGTGGATTATGTTTCTAAATGGGTGGAAGTTATTGCTTCACCAAGGGCGGATGGCAAAACGGTTATGAAATTTCTGAAGAAAAACATTTTTGCCCGTTTTGGAACCCCTCGGGTGTTTATTAGTGATGGAGGGTCACACTTTTGTAATGCACCGCTTGAAAGCGTTTTAAAACATTATGGCGTATCACACAAAATTGCGATCCCTACCATGCCCAATCAAATGGGCAAGCCGAAGTGTCAAATAGGGAAGTGAAAAATATTTTGGAAAAAACTGTTTCGGGGTCTAGGAAGGATTGGTCTCAAAAGTTAGACGAAGCTTTATGGGCATATCACACCGCATATAAAGCACCAATAGGCTTAAATCTATTTCAAATGATCTATGGAAAACATGCCATTTATCGGTTGAAATGAAGCACAATGCTTTATGGGCTTTGAAGTTTTTAAATTTTGATCCAACCTTGGTCGGGACAAAAAGAAAAGTACAGTTGAGTGAGCTGGCGGAAATGAGAGATGCCGCATATCATTCAAGTTGGGTGTACAAGGAAAAAGTAAAAAAATACCATGACAAGAAAATAAGGCTCAAAGAATTTGAAGCGGGTCAGATTGTCTTGTTGTTCAACTCCCGGTTAAAGCTTTTTCCGGGGAAGTTGAAAAGTAAGTGGTCCGGACCCTTCTGAGTAAAGGAAGTTAAGGAATTTGGAGCAGTAGTGATCGAAGACATGGAAAAGAAAGACAGTTGGACGGTTAACAGGCAATGTCTCAAAATCTACCTAGGAGGTAGCTTCGATCGGGAAAACAAATCATTTGCCCTCGATGATCATTGATCATTGTGGACCGTCGAGCTTATCCGGCGTTAAACAAGCGCTCGTTGGGAGGCACCCCAATTCTGTAAGTATTTACTGTTTTCAATGTTACATATGTGTTGTAGGGGTATTTTAGAAGCTTTTGGTGTAAAAATTCTGGTGCTGGAAGTGGTTTAAGTTTCTCATAAGGTATGCCTAATTAGGCACTTTTTCATAAAAGTTCAAAAGTTTTCCAACAAAAATCCCCTATTATTCTTCCCTTCCATCTTGCTTACATCCTCCATTGTTGAAGCTCTTTTCTCATTTTTGCAACTTAAGTCATCAAGGTAAGTGTTATTTGTCACTTTTGGTCTTTAATTTCGTATTTTCTTTTTGTGAAATTTTGGAATTTTATTCTTTAATCATAGCTTGCCCTAGGTTTAATTCCTCTTCTACAATCATGTTTTGTTTTTCTTTAAAGATAAATTGGTTTGCAAGTGGTTTAGGGTAGAAGAATATGGATTTAGGGCAAGATTTTGAGAAATGTTTGAAATCATTTGATAGTTAGGGTTTATATTGTTGTGGGGAACCTCTGTTGGTAGCGTTGATTGTTAGTGGATGCTCTTTGGTGTAGGATTTTTCCCCTGCAGAGTTGGGAAATTTTTCTGCAAATCGCAGAGCTTGCTGAGCGAGACCTGGAATTTGTAGAAAAATTCCCCTTTCCAGAATTGATTTAAAAGTTTATGGGGTTGTTCCTATTGTTTAATTAGTAATTTAGGGAATTTTTATTTGTATCTTTAACAACTAATTTGATCGGATCGCTTGTGTTTCGATTTTTGTTTGTTTTTTTCTTTTGTTTCGGATGTCTCATAATTCGAAGAGAGGTCGCACCGGAAGTTCGTCTGCTAGGCACTCTTCTGCTCCCACCTTTGACCGACATAGGTTCCTGACTCCTGCTCCCCATGAGAATTTTCTGCTTCTTGAAAGGAGAATTATTTGGCCTGATCGCATTGTGAATTTGAATCCAAATGGACAATATAAATTTGTTCAACGGATAATGGAGGAGGGGGACTATGAAGTCCTATGCGCGCCTCACCCAGAATTCCACCTGGAAATCGTAAGGAAGTTCTTTGCGAACGCCTTTCCGACTGGTTCTGAAGGAATAACCTTTGCCTACAAAAGCTGGGTGAGAGGCAAAGGGATAGACTTCTCAAGGGATAACATCAGTGCATACCTTTGCGGAAATGTTCAATTACCAGATGACGGTTTATGTGATTTCGGTCGGATGAAAGCAAGGAGAACTTGGGACATTCAGCTAATCAAGGAGTGTATATGTGAAAGAAATCAGACTTATGAAGTTAGTTCTACGGGAGTGCCATTGCGCTTCAAGCGGGGATCCCTTTACAATCATGCTCAGGTGGTAATGTCAACTGCTTTGCATAATGTTATACCTAGGAGCCATGTTTCTGACATTACCATTGAGGTGGCTGCCCTTATCTACTGCATCCTGGAGGAAAAGATTGTTAACCTTGCTTATATCATTGCCTCTAAGCTTAAGTGGATTGCAACTAGTGGTACGAAGTATGGTTTCAGGGCTTCTTGTGCGATCTCGCATCCTGGGTTGGTGATGGCTCTCTGTAAGAAGGCGGGTGTTGCTCTTCCATCTTCTGGGAATGTTAAGTTGAAAAAGATTAATGATGAGTATTGCATGACCTTTTGCGAGCCTCCTTTGCTGACTACTCCAATGGCTTCAGCTCCTCCTCAGGGCAGAGGGGGTGGTGTGGGTGTTGATGTTACGACTAACTGGGCGATGCATGCATCTCACCACCACTCTCTTGATTTTATATATGAGTCTATGCTTCAGCTACAGCTCATGATTCAAGAGCCGCAGGCGGGACATTCGTTGAGGTCCATGGATGCCTACCGGGCCCATTCTGCTTGGCCTGGGGACATGCCATCTTCTTCGGGGGGTGCAGGTGCTGAGGATGTTGGTGATGCTGATGATGATGATGATGGTGGTGGTTCTAGTTCTTCCGAGTGACCTCTGGACGGTTTGATTGTCCATTTTCTGTCTTTATATTTTTATGTTATTTCTAGGTTTATCTTGTAGAGATTTTGGATTATTTTGGATTTTGACCATCCGGGCGAATGTGTTTTGATATTTGGATTTTACCATTCGGGCGAATGTGTTTTGCTTTTATATACTTTGGATTTGATGTAGTGAACATCCGTGCGGGTGCTTTTGATTTTAACAATTTAATGATTTAGTTAACATCCGGGCGGGTGTGTTTATTTCTATTATTTTTGGTACAAATTTTTATGTTTGTTCTTAAGTTTAAGGTGGTATTTTTGTGGAAGCAAGTGTTATTTTGTTGCTCAAAGCATGTTGTGCTTCACCTTTCTTTGATGGTGATGATATATTTCCTTAAGTTGCGTAAAAAATGTACTTCGTTCGTACTTTTTAGAAAATAACATGTATTTCAAGTTTTATTCATTTTGCATAAGTGTTCATATGAGAATCAATTAGGAAAAACCACAAAGTGAGTGACTTCCACTGTTCACAAATATTAGTGTTGTTGTAATTATTGTGAACTCGTTCGATTCATGCTTGTATTTTGTACTCTTTGGTAAATTTTGGAACATTGAAGTGATCTTGCCATTGTTTGATATTTTGGAACATTGATCAAATCTTGCCATTGTTTGATATTTTGTACTCTTTAGTCACCCGGTGAGTAGTGTGAGAATTTGCTAACCGATTTTGAGCCTTCACACAAATAGAATGAATCATAAGAGTCGGTAAAAGTGTCGAATTACCATCCATTGGTAATCCTTGATGTGAAATTGAAAATAAAAATACATTGTGGTTCATTCTAGTTTGTTTTACTTTTTGTATACAATTTACCCCTTTTGTTTGAACACTTTTTCTTGAAAAACATTGTCATGATATATTGTTTAATCTTAAGTTGGGGAGAGTAGTTTGTGTGAAAAAGAAAGGATGGAATTGATGCCTCTTATGAAAAGAAGAGAAAAGAAAAATGAATTGAGAATAAAATTGCACTCTAAGATAGAGTTGCCCGAAAATGAAAAGAGTATTTGAAAAAAAAAGATTCTTGGAAGGGGGCACCATAAAAAAAAGAGAAGAGAAAAGTGTGGAAAAGGGAAGTTAGGGAGATTTGAGAAAAAAAATTTGGTTTATTTCATTTTGGCATGTTCCTCATTTTTCAAAAACCTTTGAACCCATTTTGAATCATTGGCCTTTATATTCATCCCTTTCTTGGTAACCCAAGCCCCATTTCAACATTGAAAAGTCATTGAGATATTTGTTTCCTTGATTTCCTTTGTGAATTTGTTAGATACTTGCATGAATTGTTCCGGATGCTAGCAAAAATTACACATGAGAGTGATTTATCCCATGTAGATATTGATGCTTGGTTTAGTTAAATGTGTAGGCGATTCTCATGTGAACATTTCATTGCATTTGTTGATAGCTTCTTATTTGTGTTTAGAAGTTAGTTCATAATTATGTTGTGATTCTTGGAGAAGTCGGATTACTTGTAAGCAAAACCTTGGGTTTGAACCATCTTTGTTGGGTGGGTTATTTTTGTTTAGTTTGCACTTGTTTCTCTTAAAAAAATTCACATTTGTTTGAGGACAAACAAAGAAGCAAGTTGAAGAGAGTTGATAAGGCAAATTAGTGTGATTATCTAGTAGATTTTTTGACACTTTTCAAGAGTTTATTTGGATCTCTAATGCTTTTTCCCTTTGTTTCTTTCGTATATTTGTAGTTTAGTTTAAGTGTTTTAATAGTATCACTTATTTAACTTTTGTTTTTGTAATTTTAGGTTGCACCTTTGGAACAAGGAATGGATTGCATGAATACTTTCTTTTTGAAGTTTTGGAAGAAATTGAAGAAATCAAGCTCGCTTCAACCTTGCTGAGTGAGCTCCCAACGAGCTGCTCCAGTATTTGGCAGAATGATATTCGCTCAGCGAGGATTTTGCTCGCTCAGTGAGCTATGGTGGTTTAACTTTTTAATGATAGATCGCTCAGCGAGCACTGCGTTTTTCAGCTTGTATTTAAGCATTTGTTCCTCATTTTTCTTGGGATGTAACTTGATATCTCAGACCTAAATACACCATTTTTCATATTTTCTCCTTGTTTTTGAAGAATCGGTGCATCAATAGTCGGGAGATCGTCATTGATGTTCATTATTCTTCATTCCTTTCTTTTGATTGAAGCTTCCATCGAAATGGAGAGCTAAATCCTTTATATGTCAAGGTTAGAAGGTAGATAGGTCTTTATTTCGTATGTATAGGCTTTGATCATCTTGTAAGAACTCTTGATGATGAATATATGGTGAAAACTTTGTGTTTATGAAATATCTTTTGTGTTGCTCCATGATTGAGAAATATGTTCAACATTTGACCTAGGTTTTCATCACCCAAAGAACATAAGTTAGAGATAGTTATGGGACTTGGTGTTCACTTTATATTGAACTTAAATGTTACCATTTTGATAGATTGAGTGAGAGATCATCAATGGATCAAAATGGTGAATCCCAGATTATGTGTTAGCAATAAACATTTTGATAGGATATTGTGAATATGTTTATCATTATTTAGAGTTTGTCACTTGATTAAAACTATATGTGTAAATGGACTTATCAAACCCTAACTTTGGCATGTGCTTTTTGGAATCTTTTATTAACCAACACTTTTGACTTATAGAATTTATTTGAATGCAAAAATCTTACTTTCGATACCAAAACCAAAACCCCTTTGTTACCTTAACTCTCAAACTAGTGCAACTGTAGAACGACTTAAATATCACAAAACAATCTTTGTGGATCGATAACAAAACCTTACTATATTTGTACACCAACAGATATTCAATTTGAAATACTTATGCTACTGATAATTGGTGTAGAATAAAATTATGTATTATGTATTTATTAAGATTTTGAACCATATAAATTTCATAATTATGCGCTAGTAACCAATTTATGCGCATAAAATTTTGGCACTGTCATTTTGAATATCCAAATAAATTGGGCTTATATATTAGTCTAAATTTGTCTTAACTAGATTACCCACCCGTGCTCCGCACGGCTATAGTAGAAATAAATCCAAAAAAATAAAAATTTATTTCTAAAAGAAAGCATAAGTAGTATCATTTTAGAATTGTGAAGAAATAGAAGGAATTTAAACCCAAAAAACTAAACATCAATACAAAAAGAATTTTTTTTAACATATGCATATGCATTACAGTTTCTAGAACTTAGATGCTCCAGATAATTCCAAGTAACAAAGAAAAATGACAAATCCTAACAAAACCATTACAGCTAACATAACTCTACGATAAAAAACATTCTAGAACCAATATAACACAACCATTACTTGCAACAGTACATTTAGTTCTTCAGTGTTTCATTTTAATTTCTTCATTTAAAATAAGTCTAATCAATAAATACCGCAATAAGAGGATAAAATCCTACAGATTGAAGAAAAAATTGAAGCAAGAACTAGTAAAAATATAGATTTTGATAATCATGAATAATGGGAAAAATAAAAAGCTTGTTTTTCATTGCAAATAACAACTGCATGCAAAAATAGAGTAGTGGTAATTTTGAAATTTGAATCTATTAGTAAGAATTAGAAGAATCAAATAGTGAAATTAGAAGAATCAAACTAGCAAATACAGAGAGTTGAAAGGTGAAAACATCATCATCATCATCATCATCATAAATAACAACATCTAAACTAGCATTAGGATTGTGATACAAAATAGTAATAATGAGTGAAAATGTGTTGAAAATAATGAAGAAAAGAGTAGTATAAGTAAGAACCTGTTGATGTTGAAGCTAGTGTGTTGAAGAAGGAACGAGAAGAAATGAAGATGTGAATAGTAAATATGAAAATGTTAGTGGAATATAAAGAGGTGAAACTGATGATGTTTGAAGGAACTAGAAGAAATAAAAATATTAGTGAAATATAAAGAGGTGAAAGAGGGAATAAAACGTATTTCAATCATCCTCACCTCTTTATATCTTACATATCCAAAACCGTATTTAATCATAAAATATGGATATTCATTTTGAAATAATTTTGCTACTGATAATTGGTGGAGAATAAAATTATATATTATGTCTTTATTAAGATTTTGAAACATATAAATTACATAATTATGCGCTAGTAACCAATTTATGCGCATAAAATTTGGGCACTGTCATTTTGAATATCCAAATAAATTGGGTTTATATATTAGTCTTAATTTGTCTTAACTAGATTACCCACCCGTGCTCCGCACGGGAATAGTAGAAATAAAACCAAAAAAATAAGAATTTATTTCTAAAAAAAAGCATAAGTAGTATCATCTTAGAATTGTGAAGAAAGAGAAGGAAATTAAACCCAAAAACTTAAACATCAATACAAAAAGATTTTTTTTTAACATAAGCATATGCATAACAGTTTCTAGAACTTAGAAGCTCCAGATAATTCCAAGTAACAAAGAAAAATGGCAAGCCCTAACAAAACCATTACAACTAACATAACTATACGATAAAAAACATTCTAGTCAATATATACCGCAATAAGAGGATAAAATCTTGCAGATTGAAGAAAAATTGAAGCAATAACTAGTAAAATATAGATCGTGAAAATCATGAATAATGGGAAAAACAAAAAGTTGGTTATTTCCTTGCAAATAACAACTGCATACAAAAATAGAGTAGTGGTGATTTTGAAATTTGAATTTATTAGTAAGAATCAGAAGAATCAAATAGTGAAATCGGAAGAATCAAACCAGCAAATACAGAGAGTTGAAAGGTGAAAACATCATCATCATCATAAATAACAACATCTAAAATAGCATTAGGAATATGATACAAAAATAGTAATAATGAGTGAAAATGCGTTGAAAATAATGAAGAAAAGAGTAGTATAAGTAAGAACCTGTTGATGTTGAAGCTAGTGTGTTGAAGAAGGAACGAGAAGAAATGAAGATGGGAATAGTAAATATGAAAATGTTAGTGGAATATAAAGAGGTGAAACTGATGGTGTTTGAATAAAACGCATTTCGGAGGTGTTGGGCGTGGTCGAGCTCCTCGTGTGATTATACAATCATGTCGTCCTTGTAGACCTCGAGCAAGTCCCCAATCTCTCCTCGGAAGACTTTGTTCATCATGTTCTAGTATTTATCTCCAAAATTATTCATCCCAAAAGGCATAACGTTGTAGATGTAATTGTCTGTCGGGGTCATGAAAGTCGTGTGTCGCTTATCAGTGTCCACATGGGAATTTGATTGTACCCGCTGTATGCGTCCATGAAGGACTAGAGTTTAAACCCTGCATAATTGTCTATTAATTTATCAATGTTAGGTAAGGTGAAAGCATCTTTGGGACATGCCCCATTAAGATCGGTATAATCAACACACATTCGCCACTTTCCATTATTTTTCTTAACAAGAACTACATTAGAGAGTCTGGTTATGTATTGGGCTTCAGAAATAAAATTTGCCTCTAAGAGGTCTTTTATAGCCTGCTCGACAACCTCTGCTTTCTCGGGAGACTGCTTGCGCCTACGCTGTGTTATGGCCCTAACGGCCGGATCTATGGCTAATTGATGACAAGCGACCTCGAGGTCGAGGTCGGGTATCTCAGCGGCGCTCCACGCGAATAGGTCTGCATTTTCTCTGAGACAGTTTGTGAGCTGCTCTTTTGTCGCTGATGGAATCCAGTGTCGATCTTTACACTTCTGTCGGGGTCATCACCTTGAGGAACGAGCTCAAATTATCCGTCGGGGACTGGCACACTGGGTGAGTTGGAGCTTTCCCGTTGGCGGGGGCCTGTTCTTTAGTGTCATCTTCGCCAAGACGACTGTCGAGGTCGATGGAATTGACCCGTAGGAAAGGTGGTCGCTCCTCAACTCGAGGTTTCTTGTTGCCTTTGGAAGTGTTGATCATGACCTGTCCTATGATTCCTGCATCGTAACATCTTCAGGCTACCTCGATGTCACAGTGAATTGTGACCACGCGCCCCAACTTGGTGTATTACTTTATCTTTAAGTGGACCGTGGAAGACACTGCAGTCAGCTCGGCCAGGGTGGGTCGGCCAAGAATGCAGTTGTACAGTGAAAGGAATTCAATCACCAAGAATTGGACTTTGACTTCCCTGGCCATCTCATTTTCTCTAAACAGAACGAGTAGCTCTGCGTAACCCCACGACCTCGTGGTAGCCCCGTTGAATCCCTGGAGGTCGGATCCGACGTATGGGGATAGTTTTTTTTAGCTTGAGGGTCTTGAATAGGTGGATGTACACGATATCCACATAGCTGCCTTGGTCGACTAGAATATGTTAGACGTCGAAATGCGTTATTTTTGCCCTTATCAGTAAGGGGATGCTCGAATTATGCGATCCTCCTGGTAGTTCTTCGAGGAAAAAAGATATGGGGTTGGATTTTCCCTGAGACTTGGTCAGTGTTTCCAGTTAATTAAGCGCGGTTAACAAGAGCTCGTCGAACTTTCGTTTCATAGAAATCGCAGTGTTCTCATTGTTCACCCCGCTTCCAGAGATTACCAAGGCTGCTGGGAAGTTTTCCCACGGGTTGTGTGCAGCTAGATGTCCTTCTGTGTAGACATTGGGGTGGTGGAAATCTTCAGGACGTGATATACATAGGGCTACCTGTAAACACCCCAAATTTGCCCTCACCCATTCACACCATGGCTTGTGATCTTTTCATATGCGTAAATTCAAATCATCATCTCATATTGCATATTTGCCTCATTGCATTGGTTCAAAGTCATCTGCATCTAGGGTTTGTGATCTGAGCCATCCCTGAGCCATTTGAGCCACTCCAAAGGTCATAAATCACTTCAAAGGGGTCCATGAATGTTCAAACATCATATTATATCCTCTCAAGATCAAGGAAATCAAAGAATCACAAGAACTGAGAAAGGCATGGAAGCAGAGTCAGGTTTAACTGCACAGATGACCTAAAATTAGGGTTTTGGTTTCAAAGGCCATAACTCCAATTTTATTGGTCATTCTTGTTTCTATTGGTCTCTATAGGGTATAGGGATCATGCATATCAATTTTCATGAAGAAATTCCATGGGGAAGGCATCTGATCAAAAGTTGACTTCTTGAGCAAGTCAGTGCAAAATCAGGGCATCTGAGGCCCCCAATGACCCAACCAAAGGGTATTCTCCATCATTTTGAATATGTATGATCTTTATTTGATCATGGAAGATGTTAGAAGTTCACAAAATGGAAGAATTTCAAGCCATTTGCAAAATTGCCTTTTTGGGAAAGTGACTTGTAATGTAAACTTGCCATTTTGGGAAAGTTTTTCAACCTCCTCAAATTGATTCAAAAATGCTTCAAATGAGAAAACTTTGGTCATGAAAGTTGTAGAATGGATCATTCCCTTTTCAAAAGGTACAAGAACTCACTCTAATTCATTTTGGATCAAAAGTTATGGCTTGTCAAAGTTGGGAAAAATCACATAATTTCAAGTTTTGCACCAAAGAGGCAAAGTTGCAAAACCTCTTGCCAAGGCAAAATGTGACTTCAAATGGACTTCTAACCTTTTCACAAACATGAATCATGGCCTAAAAATCAGATTGCACAAAAGAACCTCCCATTTTCATGACTTATGCTTCAAGTAATCACAAAAGGGTCAAAAGATCACAAAGTTGCAAAACCTCTCACAAACCCTAATCCACTTGCTAATTGGCCTCAAGACTGATTCTATGACTCTCCTCAATCCTTGCTGCGCAGGACAACCCTTTGTCCTTGGCCTGCCATTGACCCATACCTCTTACACAAAAAGTTGACTTTATGCAAAATGACCCATACCAATCAAGCTAGGCCAGCAACAACTCTCTGACCTATCCAAGTGTGATACATGGACAAAATGAGACTCAACACATAGCACAAGAGAGCCTGATCTATCTCATAAGCCATAGTTCACAAAACTCTCCTCTTATGCACTTTCCTTCGAATCTGATCACACAATCATCAAACCTCAAAACCAACTTCACCATTCATTCAGAAAAGCTTCATAGAGCATAAACCACCCTTCACCTTGCCTTAAAAGTCCCTGAAACAGAAACACGATTTCTCACTTCCCTTGAACATAACTTCATCAAACTTTTAAACCAACCACTTTAAACTCCAACCAAGCTTCAAAGCTTCATCAAGAGGATCATTGGAGCCATTTTGGAGCAAAGAAGCAGGCAGAAAGCTCCTGGATTGAAAGCTCCATTTCAGGTGAGCTCAAGAACTTTTTTCCAGAAATTTGTTTTTAAGTTCCTAAATGAATCTATGTGATGTGCTGATCATGCTGATATGTTTAGTTTTACAAATGGTTAAGTATTGAGTATGTATGAAGCTTCTGAAATTTTTTTACCTAAAAACATTTTGATTCGATTCAGCTTTGATACGAAAAATAAATGTGTTTTGATTGATGATTCTTGTTGTATGATGTATGGGGTTGGATTCTGGGCAGAGAGATTAAGTTTTAGTGGCTTAGGGAAGAAGATGGCAATTTTCAGGGAGAGGTGTGGCCGGAGAAGATGACCGGAGGTCATTTCCGGCCACCTGAATGTCATTGGGGCATTAATCACGTTTAGGGCAAAGTTTGAATTTGGACCATGGATCTGGATGACTTTTGTTGACTCCCGCGCATATGAATGGCCTGGATCACTTCATTAAACCCTAATCCCATTTAATTAAATTAATTAATCAGATTTAATTTAATCCAGCCAGTTTAAACGTGGGCCGTCCAGATGCGCGCGGGTAATTTCTCTCCTTTTCCATTTGAATCTCAGCCAGTGGATGTGCATACTTCTCATATTTTAATTTTTATTTCATTTTCTTTTCATTTAATTTGCACGAATTTTTAAAAATAGCAAAAAGCATTTAAAAATTCTGAAAATTTTTATCAAATCTTTTATTAATTTTCAGAACCCAAAAATATTTTTATTTTTATTTTTTGCATTAAAAATCATTTTTAAATTATTTAAATGTTTATTTTTAATTAGTTAATGAAAATTAATTAATTAAAAATACATTTAGGTATTTAAAAATCACACAAAAATTCACATTGCATTTCAAAACATTTAGAAACATTATCCAACTCTCAAAACAAATTTCTTTTTGGTTCTTGATGCATTTTGATCATTTTCTTTGGAATTAAATTCATTTGAAGGCAATATTTTGGTTCAAACTTTGAAAAATCCATTCTGCCTAACCTTTGAGAGTTTGATGATGGTTCTTCTTGCATTGCATTCTTCATGGCATGTAGTTTATAGGATAAATTTGGTTTGAATTGATCTTCCATTTCCAATTTGTTTTGCATTTTTCTTGATGAGGTACCTTAAAACCCTAGTAATCTTGAGAAATTCATAACTTGCACTAGGTTAAGAGTTAGATCTCCTCCTTTGGGCAGTGAACTTGTATAGGTTTAGGGTATCTTTGATTGCATTTTCAATTTTTTGTCATGTCATTTGCTTCTGGTTTTGAATTTTGCTTTGCATGTTGTTTGTAAACCCTAATTTGTGCCTCCCTTTGCATCCATCTTTCATTTGCTTGCATCCAATAACTTGCCATGACATTTTGTGCATCCACATGATTCATAAGACATCTTAGGACATATTAGAATCATGTTTGACCATTGAATCTTTCATTTGCCATGTTATGCATTCACATCATTTCATAAACTTTCATGAACATTCATGGTTCAAAGCATGCCTCATTTGCATCCTTATGCTTGTTTGATCATTCTCATATTTTGTCATGTGTTTGGATCATCTCTTAACATCATTGACATCATGTTTATGCTTTTGACTTTGGTTTGCATCATGACATTTCATCTCATTTGCATTGCATTTCATTTCTTTTGCTAACTTTTCAGGTGGTAAGTTGTTTTGGGGAGTGAATTTGCCTTCACTTCTCACAATCTCTTCTCATCTCTCTTGCATCCTTGCTGCATTTTATCTTTGTATTAGAGTGAGCTTGCTCATTCATGTTCATCTCTTACTTTCTTTCTTCAAGCAACTTGTCTTCTTAAGTGAAGCAAGTTGTTTTGCTTCTCTCTGTTTCTTTCTCCTTTCATCTGCTTCCTTCCTGGTGGTTTCCCTGAAGATCTTCTTGCAAGCCTCATTAACCCTAGGAATAAACAAGCATGATAATAATTAGGGTTTGATTAGTCCCCCATTTAGCTTTTACCTTTGTGTCATCTTTGAGTCTTCTCTTCTCATCTCATAATCAGGGACTAAACCCTAAAGGTTTTAAGGCTTTGTGATTAAGCTTATGCCTGCATCCTTCTATTAGGATGGAGTGTATAACTTTAATCCTAAGTGTTAAACCCTTAATGTGTTTAACTCCTTTAATCAATTCACTTAATAATCATCAAGACATCAAGCTTGTAACTTGGGCCTTGCATTAGGGTTCTAATTCTTTCTTAATTGGTTAAGAAGGACTAACCCTAGTGTTAATGGACAAGTCCCCCTCAAGTTGTCTTACAAACCATAAAACTCACTTCTTAATCTTACCATTAACTAAAATCCATTCAATAAAGGCTTTGTTTTGTCATGAGGTTAATCCCTAATCATGGATCAAGTTGGGGAGTCTTTCTCAACTTAAATGTTCTCATCTATTATCCTTCTATTAGAATGGTGTAATGAGTCCATTAAATCCCTGATTATGGCTTAAACTCATTACTTAACACTAAACAAAAACAACAAAAACATCTAAATAATCACAAGTAGGTTAATGATCTTAATCCTACATCATGGTGATTAAGTGAGAGGTGCTTACTTCACATTTAAGGTATTCTCATTACCCCTAATCAGAGGGAGGATGTGATGAGTTTACTAACCCTTGGTTTAGGCTTAAGCTCATTAACTTATGACAAATTCAAAAGCAATAAAAGATTGAAAACACAAAAAACAAACAATAATCGTCTCCTCCGGGATTCTTTTCTCATCTCATTCACTCATAAACGAGAACTTTGCTTCTTCCGTCTAATGCAAGACAGTTAGCACCTGAGCTAGATAGGTCATACACTTGAGCATAGACAAGTAAGCAGTTCACAAGTCAATTTACCTTTCAGTCTCTTTGGGTCGAACTACGGTGTTCTGACTTCCTCATTGCACGAGAGGATACGTAGGCATAACTTAACAGTTATCGAACAAAAGTCTCTGTATATCCCCCTTCTTTCCAGCATTATTCTTTAAGCCTCATAGTCTTGAGCATTCCACTCTCTTCTTACACTGACACTTCTCTTATACACTTCACATCTCTTTTACACTGACACTTGCATTCTTTCTAGCTTTGATACACAAATTGCACTGACACTACCCCTTTAAAACACAAATCTTTTAAGCGTGGATCCCGTCGAGTACGACGGACAATCTGGGTGCTAATACCTTCCCAGGTTGTAACCAACCCCCTTTCTCAGTCTCTCTGGTTCGCAACCGTCTTATCCATATTTTTCTAGGTCTATGCAGCATTACCTTTCCTCCGGGATAAAAATGCCTAGCTGGCGACTCTTGTCTTTCTGAGTTCACCCTTGTGTGTTCTCATCCCTTCCGCCGACCGTTCGCGTTTGTACCCCTCTTGACCCCTGTGTCATCAGGTGGGAGCAACACTACCGGGAAGGGAGAATCGTCGGACGGGGTGTCCTCGCGGCTTCTCTTTGCGGTCTGGTCTTCCTGTCGGGGAGTATCATTCCTTTTTGTGTATTACTTGAGGTGGCCTTCTTTGATGACGATCTCAGTTGTATCCTTCAAATGAACACAATCTTCAGTTACATTCCCATGGCTTTTGTGGAAGCAGCAGTATTTGGATTTGTCGGTGTGGGGTTTGGGTGTTGTCGGTTTGGGGAACCTCACCCTACCCTGTTTGAATTCCTAATTGATGCATTCGGCGAGGATACGTTCGCGAGGAGCGGTAAAAAATGTGTATTCGGAGAAGCTTTTGGCTGGTCTTCTTCCTTCGTGGGCCTCGCGGGGCTTGTCATCTCTCTGCTTCTCCCTGGTACGGCGAGAGGCAGTGTAATCCTCGTGCTTGGAGCTTTTGGCGTTGTCCTGACCGCGGTTGCTCCGGACACTGTGGGCGACCTGTTTCTCCTCGTACCTAATGTACGCTTGGGCTTTGTGCAAAAGTTAGTCGAGGGTGCGGGGAGGCTCGATCCCTACTGCCCGGTTGATCTCCCTTCCGGGGAGGAGTCCCTTCTCGAGGAGATACTTCTTCATGTAGTCGGTCGTATCTACCTCGACAGCTTCTTGGTTAAATCGCTTGATGTATCAGCGCAATGTTTCATTTTTTCCCTGTATGATGGCTTCAAGGGTAGTTTCTGTTTTTGGGTGGCGTCGAAAGGCTGTGAAGTGCCTCGTGAACGTTGATATCATGCTTCTCCAGGACATGATGGATTTGGGGGCCATGCTTTTGTACCATGTCGTGGCTCCCTTCCTAAGAGTCGTGGAGAATAACCTACATTTCACGATTCCCCCTACGTCATTGCGGTAGTCTAGTATGGCATTGATGTTGTCGACGTGGACATCAGGGTCGGTTGTCCCGTCGTACTTCGCAAGGTGAGGGGGCTACTTCATGCTCGCCGGGAGTGTGGTTTCCATGATGGCCCGAGATAGTGGGCAACGAGGGTCACCCTCGTCGCTCCTCAGGGGTGAGTAATCCTCGTTCCTGGGGCTCTGGTCGTGTCGAGGAAATGTCCTTGGCTGATCGTTCGACCGTTCGGGGTGCCCCTGGCTTTGTTCTTCTTCAACTCAGGGGAGCGTCGTCCCCGTCGATGAGGGGAACGTCCTTGTTTCTTGGCGGCCTCTAGTTGACGTCTCTCGGGCTGAGGTCTGCGAACGCACCGAGGAGAATCGGCTCGACGCTCTGTCTCTAATGCCATGATCCTCTCTTGCTGTTGAAAAAGCATAAGGTTCGTCTAGTTGAGTGTGTTCACCATAACTATGAGTATGACATCCCCCTCGACTGGTACCGGGATTAGGGATGTCAATGAGGAGGGGTGGGGACGGGGGACACTTCCCCATCTTTGTCCCCACCACCAAATTATTTCCCCATCCCCGTCCCCATTCCTCGTCATGGGGGAATTTCTATCCCCTTCACCGTTCCCCGCGGGGATCCTCGCGGATTCTATATTTATCCATTAACATTTTTTTAAAATATCTATATTTTCTATAAAAATAAAAAAAAGTAGAAATATTTCACATATTTATTTTGTTATTAAAAATACTAGTATTTCACATTTATAATTTTTATTAAAATTACTAATGAGACATAAAATAATGATATTTTTTTTATAAAATTCAACAACATAAATTATAATACTTTTTTAAGTAACAATATGCATAAATAACTACAAAATTCAATAACATAAATATGCTTGAAAAATAAAACTTAATATAATACACGATAATTTAGTTTTTATAGGTCTCACTATTATCTTACATTTTACCAAATTAGAAATCTTAAAGTTAGTAAAAAAACAATCTACTTTTTCCTATAAACAATTACATGAACAAATTTATGAGAATCAAGGAGAGATAATCTATTTTTTTGCTTATAAACAATTATATGAACATATTTATGAGAATCAAGGAGAAACAAACTACTTTTTTCTATAAACATTTACATGAATAAATTTATGAGAATAAAACATTATTGATGCAATTGTAAGAGATGTGAATAATGATAACACACAATACAGAGAAGACGATAGGCAATACTGAGGCGCGACAGAGAAGATGGATGAGGAAACTGGATGGAGGTTTGACAATAGAAGAAAAAATAAACGAGTCTGATAGAAGAAAATAAACGCTTCAACTTGTTTAGAGTTTTAATATCTACATTTATCTCTCTTAATGAATACATCAATATTTTTTTAAAATAAACATAAGGAAATGACAGAAAACCTAATTAAAATATAAATTATATATTAAATTAATTATATTAAAATAATAAGCGGGACGGGGACCCCGCGGGCAAGGGATGTATTCCCCGTCCCCGTCTCAAAAGACGGGAAAAATTTTAATTTCCCACAGACGGTGCCACTGATCTGACCTGATCAGAAGGAACCTTCCAGTGATGAACAACTACGGTGGTGAACTGGGGGATATACCTGCAAGGCACTTCGATGTCAAAGTAAGAAAGCACAAGTACAAAAAGGTAGATAAGATAATAAAACCCTCTGGTGAAAAAGAGTATTTATAATGTGCCCCCAGTGCTGGGTCAAGGTTCTCCCATTGACTGGATTAACTAAGCCCAAGGAAGAACTGCCAAGGACTGCGTAGGAGTAGATAAGACCTGACACGTGGTCTTGCTCTTGGTCCAACTGCCCCTACATATCAGGAGATAAAAGTGGACAATTAGGTGACGTAGATTACATGGGGGAGACGCTTTCCCCACCTCGTCTCATTGTAATGGGTCATGGGTCGTACCTGACGATTGAATCTCTGCCCGATGCGGACTATGCTTGCCCAATCCAGAACAAATGATATGTCCAAAGTTATAACTAGATTGATAAGGATAAATTAAACGATAAAGTAAAGGTTTTATTCTATTAACAATAAGTTTAGTCATAATTTTATAAGTGAAACTACACAAAGCAAGAGGCTGAAATTGGGACACAAACTCGAGTTTGCCCACTTTTGGAATCATCTCATACATGGTGTTGCTAATACAAGAAACGTCATACCAAACCTTATTCACAAACTAACCTCAATTTATTGAAAATAATAGCTGTTCATGCAGTATAACTTGTAAAACCTTTTAACATGAAAACATGCGCATTGACTTGTAGATGAAAGAAAATGCATGTTTTCACAAACTGTAATAATCTTAATATACATCAAACATTGTAGACAACATCCTCAGAATAATCAAATAAAGGAATTCCATGTTTTTATTTTGGTACATACAAGTCCCATATTTAAAAAACTATACCCCTTTGGTCCAAATAATTACTATAGAGATGAAGCTTTCCAGAACTCAAATGACTTCCTTTGCTGAAACCAAAAGTAACAGATTTATGCATCAATAGTTTATAGGAATCAAAAGCACTATTACTTTGATAAACTAATTTTAATAATAAAAACAGAAATGCTAATATAAATATTGCAAACAATTAAAGTACCTCAGCAATAGGCATCTTCTCTCTTACTGAATCAACTAACGACAAATCAATATCAGCTACCACAATTCCTGTAGACGATCGATCTGTAACAGAAAATCATGATTAGTGGTCATCATATTATTTCAATACAAGACTAGCTTGATGGATGTGGGATGTATCAAGTTTCTTACCTGGTAAGCGACCAACAATTGTTCCCCATGGATCAATAATTAATGTGTCACCATAGCTTTCTCTTTTATGATTGTGTGCGCCAGCTTGTGCTGCGGCTATGACCTGATAAGTCATTCATCAAATCATTCATATAGTTTTTTTGAATACTAATAAGTCGTTAGAAATGTTAGTGGGGGAGTTGAGCCATTCATATAATCTTACATAACATTGATTCTCGATTGCACGAGCACGAAGAAGAATTTCCCAATGTGCTTCACCAGTCAATTTAGTGAATGCTGAAGGAATCAACAGTATCTGGATATTGCAAAAGTTAGGTAAATTTTTTATCCTAAAACAACATATTTTGAGCAAAAAAGAAATACAATAATTGAATACCTGCGCTCCATGTTGGAAACGTAACAACTGGTAAATATCTGGAAATCTCAAATCATAGCAAACACTAAGACCCAAACGCCCAATGGGACTGTCTACTGCGACAACATCCTTGCCTGAAAACATCACCAAGGTAGTAGATATGAAAACAATTTCCTTCATATCATAGACAAGTACTTAGGAAAATGGATACTTTGTTAAGAAGTTTCAATTTTGGCAGGAAAAAATGATTTGAAGATTCTTTCTTATTATTAGAAAAAGGTCAGAAGTTTCGCTTAGGGCTAAAGCAAGAAAAAAACTAGGGTAGCCTCAATACTAAACTAAGAGTAAATATCCTACCTGATTCTGTAAAACTACTTTCTTTATACACCCTTCCACCAGGAACATCTACATCAAACCTTCAAATAAAGTAAAGTGAGATTATGTCAGCTGACATTGTTAATAAAACCTTAACAAGAAGACAAACACAAAGATAATGGATGTGTTATGATTTCAGAAGGCACATATAGACTAAGTTGTTTGAATGAGATGATAACACAAGTCAATAGGCTCCACAATAGTGGTGATATTTCGTAACTGTTATCACTTGAGCTTAATTAAATCAGGTTTTGAGTTATTTTTTGGATAAAAAACTACAGTTTCTAACTGAAATGATTAAATTGGTGCCATGTCAGGGCTTTTATCAAGTGATAATGAATGATCTTTGATTAACGTTTAAGAGCTCCTAAACCCGGGTGAACTCTCCTTTCTCATGCCAAATTGCCACCTTACTTTGCTTCTTCATATTCCCTAATCTCTTGTTCCTACTGTTTACTTGTGTTTGTATTATAAACTTTAACCACTATCCACATTCTACATTCAAAGCAGTATGATACTAACTAGAAAGCCAAATAAGCTAATAAAACTACACCAAACCAACACTCAAATGAAAATAGATTCACATTGATGATAAAGTTAATAGTCTTACAAGTGTATTTTTCTGTAAGTACTTTGAATCTTCCCAGTGTCATCGACAATAACATGTGTATTTAACAAGTGTTGTGAATCAGATCCTTTTTCTTGGAAGCCTCCAAGCGACAACCAAATGCTAGACTCTCTGCAGCAATTCATTCCCATAATCAAATGCAACTTTCTTAGCATAACTTTTTCACAATATTCAAAACTCATTTGCATATCATCAAACTTAAGTATCTCACTTGCTACATCATAAACAATCACCAGAAAAAGGGTTAACTCGAAAATTTGGGACCGAAACAGATAGTTAGGTTTAGAACCTGGCTAAAGAGCAGTATTGATCCATGATCGGTCCATCCAAAGGTTGAGCAATTTTAACACTGTCACCATCATTAGTACCAACAAAAGAAAAAGCTTCAGGAAAACAAAGCAATTTTGCTCCAGCTGATGCAGCTTCCTTAGAAAAGAGAAAATGAAAATTATGAAAAATGAGAGAAATTATGAAATTGTGAAATTGAAAAAGAAGAAGATAGAATACTTTGACGAGACGAGAACAGGTGGTGAAATTGGCAGCGAGGTCGGTGATGGAAGTCATTTGAGCAGCGGCGACTCGGACTGAGTTAGTGGACATGGTTGAATCGCCGGCGACGGAGAGTGAGGCTCGAAATCGGAGGAATGGGAATGAATGAATTTTAGTAGTAGGAGTGTTGAGTCTATAAATTTGATTCATTGAATATTGAATTTCATTCGTTTCACCAAATGTTTCATATTTGGCAAATTCAGTCAAAATTCATTTTAATATTTTATATTATACTATTATATTTAATTAACTAAAATTAATTTTATGATATTCAACCAAGTTTTTTTTTTTTACCAAAAAATACTGATGCATGGTTATGTAAGTCGTAGCCTATACATCAAACAGCATTATATGAAGATTGCATACAGATATATATAAGAACGTAAATCGAGGTTTCAAAAATATATTAAAGAAAACTAAGATACCATATAAAATACAGTGTGGTGTCAAAAAGTTGTGTAAACTTAACATTCATGATACATCAAATGCAAGAGTATATTGATGAGAAATGATATTATTACACCGTATGATACACTTAGACCGTACTTTTCTACTATAACTACATACATATCATTTTTTAATAGTTTGTTGTTCCATTTTGGTTTTTGTGCAAGGCTAAAGGGTGTCATGATAGCACAACTCTATATGGATTTAAAGCCGCTACATTTTACTATTCATCTTTGAAAGTTAAATTTCAACTATAAAATATGAAGAAAAAAAAGTTTTTTTTACAAAAATAATTTTGTTTTTATGTATTTTGATAAACTTCATCATAAACAACAAGTTTATGTTGTCCCATTTAATTAGTTCATTTGATATTTGTGTAGAAATATTAGTTATAAGAACATGAATTTGTACACGCAACATTCGATCAATTTATCTTTAAATGTGAATGAGTAAGTAGGTTAGTGGACCAAAAAACAAGCCTATAAAGTTTTGTTTGGGAATCTGAAGGGAAGGGAAAAAGAGGAGTTCCAAAATGGTTTTTTTAAATATAGATAAATTTTTGGTGAATATTTCGGTACTCTTGAATTTAATTGGGTATCAGGTACCTTTAATCAATTAAAAGTTATGATTCAATGACATGTCATTTTATTGTATTATTTTATTTTAAAATAAATTAAAATATTTTCACAATTTACACTAAAGATACCATATCCAATTAGGTACCTAAGAATTTACCTAAATTTTTCCCTTTTTTTTAAATTATTTAGAATGATAAAAGAGTGTTTATTATTTATACACTTTTACATTTTGAAAAACAATAACAACACAAAATGGGAAAGAATATATTACTCTTGTAGATTAGACAAAGAACTATGTGCCCGGATTTGCTGTCTTCAGAACCAAGGCCTAGAAATGCTAAATACAAGCACAAATTTGTGTTATAAGTTGTTGGAATTCATTAAAGCTAAAGGAATAATTGGAAATGGTTTAGATGGGCAACTTATTGTTGAATCTGAAACTAAAATTCATGGACTCAAAAACAGCATTGAAGGTTTAACAAGGAATTTGCAGATGATGCCTTCTTTGTTGAAAGATAAGTCAAATCTATTGAGTTTTAATCTCAAGTTAGAGTGTATAGAGGACAATATGTTAGCTAAAATGAATGATCAATCATCTGAGGTAAGTTTCTTTTGTAAATTTTTCTTTAATGGAAATTATTTAGAGGAATAATATTTTAAATGCGCTATTCTACTATTGTGACTAACCTTTTTCTAAAATTATCTTCCCTTTTTAATCGAAATTCTTTTAGTGTGTGCATCATGTTGTTTCTTCTATATGATATTTTAAGAGTAGAGCTTAAAGCATAACGGTTGGTAACAAGTTTATTAAAAGAAAAACTCTTTTCTAAAGAGCTCCAAGTCGAGCAAATGCAAACCGCATTTGCAACAGAATAAAAGGGGAACAATATGCTTAGGTCTGAGGTGCATAATACTTATGACAACCTTTCAATGGTGTTTCACGAGCTGAAAAATCTTGAACTTCAGGCCAGTCACCAGTATTGACATCTATTGATTAAATTCGACTAATCGAGATTTTTTTTATGGTTACTTAATTAGTATTTGAAAGTTTATCCTCTCGTTCTACTGTATCAGATGTTGAAGAAAGATGAGAGTATGGATTGTCTTCAAAGTAATTTTGACGACTCTAGCGGGAAAGTAATTTTTAACTAAAATAAAATATATGATATTAAGTTTTACTAAAAAAACAAACTGATGCATGGTAATGTATAGGGACATCATATGCAAGAGCAAGAGTATGGATTTAAAGTTGATACATATTATATATAATATGAGAATTAAATGTTCAATTGATTTGTTCCAAAATGACAAGAAAAGTAGAAGAGAAACAACACTTCGTGAAGATTAAATATGTGCACTCGAAATGCGGCGAAGGGGACGAAGCTGTTTGGAGTGCTTTATTTTAGATTGAATATCCAAAGGAGGATGATTTTTTTTCCTAATTTGCTCTGTTTCACACAAAATGAACAAAAAATACCATTAAAATATTAGGAAAATCGCTAGAAATATGTAGAATTACAAGTGTCATCACCTTCCTGTCTCTATTTATTCCAACTTAGTTTTATATTAGTTTTGTTGAATGATGTAAATAGGCCCCTAATCATATTTTGAGGATCAGTTGCTTAGTTACTGCATGTTAAAATTTAGATTGTTAGTCTGCTTCAGCACTTTAGCTTTGATTATTTAGTTTCTTAACATTTTTATTCTTCATTGTAGAATTCATGTTTCATTAATCTTTTCTATTGATGTGTTTGTTCATTAGCCTTTGAGGAGGAAAAAACACCATAACCTGAGCGCGAATACACACCTGAGTACATATGAGCATGTTTTGGTTTTCAGGTTTATGTTGAAACAGATGAAACAAATCTCAATTTCAATAAGCATTGTCACCTCTCAGTTAAATTTTAAAATTAATGGATTAATTGCTTTTGAATTTTGTAGTTGGGAAGCGTTGGAATCAATCCACAATTCATCACGTTCACTCACATGACAATGGAATCTAAGAAGTTCACTCAAAGGCTGCCCATTTCGGTATGTTGCCCACACATTTCACCATATCCAAGGTTACTGACTTGTTTGCATAAATGGTGTGTAAATTACATGGCATGCCCAGGAGTAGGGGTTCTGATAGGGACCCTATATTCCTAAGTAATTTCAGTCAGAAGTTGTTTCACTTGAGTGACACAAAGCTGAAAATGTCTACATCGTATCATCCGCAAAGTGATGGGCAAACTGAAGTGGTTAACAAACTACCGCAATAGTACTTGCGATGTTTCGTGCACAACAAGCCTAACTGTTGGGGCTCTTTCCTACATTAGGCTGAATGGCATTATAATACTGCAATTCACACATCCATTGAAGTTTCACCATTTCAAGCAGTCTATGGTCGAAATCCTCCAAATCTTCGTGATTATATGATGGGTAGCACACACATTCAGGCTGTGGAAGACACCTTAATGGAAAGAACTGAGATTCTGCATGAGCTGAAGAGGAAACTTGAGAAAGCTCAAGAAACTATGAAAAGCTTTGCAGATAAAACACGAACTCCGCATCACTTTGTTGTCGGTGACTTAGTCTTTGTGAAGCTAAGGCCTCATAGGCAAAATTTGGTAGAAGGACGAAGGAATCGTAAACGAACCCTTCAAGATCATCAAAGTAGTGGGAGAAGTAGCTTTTCAACTTGAATTACCATACACTAGCAAAATTCACCCGGTCTTCCATGTATCTCAGTTGAAACCTTACACTAGAACTGCATCCCCGGAGCTGGAATTAACGCCAGATGCCGTGGAGAATCAGCTTGTGATACAACCATTGGTAGTGCTGGACTGAAAGGTTAGTGCAAGGCTCATCTAATGGGAATGACTGTTTCCTGAGGATACTACGTGGGAGGACTTTGATCACATCAAACATACTTACCCTCAGTTTCACCTTGAGAGGACTTTGATCACATCAAACATACTTACCCTCAGTTTCACCTTGAGGACAAGGTGTTTCTTAAAGACCATGGGAATGTTATGCAGCCTGTTATAAAATTGGGACATGAGGAGAGGATTCCACATTTGATGCCCAATATGAATTGTGGAAGGCCCAAGCATCTCAATGATTATGAGGTGCCAAAAGGAAGGAAAAAAAGGATAAAATCTATTTTGTATTTAGAGGATATTTCCTTAGTGTCCTGCCACGATTATTGTGAGGTTTATTATATGCAACTCTTGGAACTTGAAAAGGAATGGACCAAGGATGAAGATAATGCTACTCTTGGAAACTCCAAAGCCTTGAATGTATTATTCAATGGAGTGGACAAGAACATGTCCAGGTTAATCAACACATCCACTTAGCTAAGAATGCTTGGGAGATTCTCAAGACAACTCATGAAGGCACCTCAAAGGTTATACGACATCAGTGAATACGGCATCTCGCACGAAGGATCGTTGGATGAGCCGAACGATTGAGATTGAGTAGTACCTTGCTTCACTGGAAGGATGTCTTGTGAGACTAGACCTGTTTGTCAACTTGAGTGGACGTGGAATTGGATTGCTTCATATAAATAGATTTGATTCTACCTTTAAATCACAATCAAATTCATCAATTCACCTAAATTTCATTTAATTTTTTCAAACAAAGTTACAAAACTAATGAAGATTCAAATTTTTTTAAATAAAAAAAAGGATTAATATTGAATTTATTATTTTAATGTCCAGTTAATTTGATTAAAGTAAAATAAATATTCTAATTAATTAAAATATATGTACTGCAATTAAAATAAACGAATCGGATAACCCAACCTTGCTACTTCCGCTTAAAAAATTCCACAACCGGATAACACATGTGTGCTACTTCTGGTTTGAAAATTTTTTGAACCGGAAAACATAACAATGCTACTTCCGATTTGTAATTTTCTAAACCGGATAACTCATCATTGCTACTTCTGGTTTGTAAATTACTCAACCGGATAACTTATCCATTGTACTTCTGGTTTGTAATTTTCTAAACCGGATAACTCATCATTGCTACTTCTGGTTTGTAAATTATTCAACCGGATAACTTATCCATTGTACTTCCGGTTCGTCTTGTCCAATGTTAAAAAATATTATTTTTTTACTCTGACTTCGCGGTAAAAATTTTAAATTATTAATTAAATATTAAAAGGGCAAAATTGGAATTTATAAATTATGTAGGGGTATCAGGATAATTGTAGGGGTACAATGTATAATTTCCATAAAAAAATACACAGGAACGCTAATAATTTTTTTGAGTTCGGTGGGATTTGGGCTTCGTTGGGCCAGAAGTACAAATCCGATTTCACCCATTCAAACCCAAACAAACTCACATATGCTTACCCGTTTAACCCGCGACCCGACCCACTTTCACCCAAAAACTATTTTTTCTTTCGGATTGGAATTTATCATTTTTAACCAAGTAACACACACTATTATTTTACTACCATTGCTCGAAGGCTTTACCATATACCCCCACACCCATACCTTTATCCCCACAATTTTTTCAAAATGCCCATTTTAACCTTATTATATTTTATTATATTATTATTTTTTTTTTTTTTTTTTTACCATTTGTGTCAGACCGTCAGATTATAGTAAAAATTGGTCCCAAAATAGACGTTCCGGAAGACTTTGTAGATGAGTTTTGGTACGTTAATTAACATACCGGAAGACTTTATGTAAGTCTTCCGGTATTGTGATGTTTGCTCACCGGAAGACTTAATAAAAGTGTTCCGGAACGGAAGACTTTTATTAAGTCTTCCGGTATCAATGAATATGTGTACCAGAAGACTTTATGTAAGTGTTCCGGTATTGTAAGAGTACAATACCGGAAGACTTTCATAAAGTCTTCCGGTTTGTAATTTTTTTTAATTATTTTATTTTTTTTATTCTTTTTTTAAAAAAAATATTTTTATTTTGTAGGTGCAGTACCTTTATACGAAAAAGAACCGATATGTGTGAATACATCAGATGTATTTACAACGACAGAGAGATTTGGTACACGAGAAAAGGTGATAAGATGGGTCAAAGACACCGGATTACGAAATAAAGTGACGGTCATCATCACTCGTTCAGATACACAAACAGGCAAGAGAGGAAGAAAGAACAAAATAATATTTGGTTGCGATAAAGGTGGGAAATACAAGGATATTCGTAGTGGAATAGAAAGTGCGACCAAAAAATGCGGATGTCCATTTAAGATCAGGTAAACTCCGACAAAAGATGGATCTGGATGGAAGATTGATGTAAAATGTGGCGTTCATAACCATGATTTACCTGATAGATTAGAAGGTCACTCATTTGTTGGTAGGTTGACAGCGGATCAGAAGCAACATGTTGCTGATTTAACAAAGAGAAAGGTTGCACCTAGAAATATATTACATTCCTTGTACGAGCGAGATCCAGATTGTGTCACTCGGATCGCACAAATATACAAGCAAAAGAGTATGTTGGAAAAAGAGATAAGAGGTCCTAGAAGTGAGATACAACATTTGTTTAAGCTTATCGAGGCTGCAGGTTATGTTTATTGGAGTAGAAAAAGAGATGACTTTGAAGTTATTAAAGATATATTTTAGGCACATCCAGATTCAGTTAAGTTGTTGAATATGTTTTCTATTGTGTTAGTTATGGATAACACTTATAAGACAAACAAATACAGACAACCTTTGTTTGAAATTGTTGGCATGACATCAACCGAGTTGACTTTTGCTGTCGCATTTGCGTATATTGAGTCTGAGCAGACTGATACTTTTTGTTGGGTGTTAGATAAGCTTAAACAATTGTTTGTGAAGAAAGATTTATTTCCACAAGTTATGATGACAGATAGAGATCTTTCTTTGATGAAAGCCATTGAGACTGTGTTTCCACAGACAAATAATTTGCTATGTCAGTTTCACATTAACAAAAATGTTGGTGCAAAAAGGAAACTATTAGTGGCTCCTGATATGCAGGAGTCAATTGGCAAATTATGGACGGATGTTGTATGGGCTAGTGATGAGGTTGAGTATGCTCAACATTTAAAAGAACTTGAGCAAAAGTGTGTTGATTGTCCTAAATTTTTTGAGTACGTGAACGACACATGGTTGACACCACATAGACAAAGGTTTGTTTGCGCATGGATTAATCGAGTCCTACATATGGGTAACACGACGACTAATCGATATGTTTTGATTTAGATCCCAAAATATACTTTTTGTGAATTTTGTATTTTTCTTACTTAGTTTAAATATGTATTATTATAGGGTTGAGTCTGCTCATTGGAAGTTAAAGCAGATGTTGGGCAACAATATAGGTGACATGGTCAAATGTTGGGAGGCCATGAATGACAACTTAAAGATACAAATTAGCAACATTCGAGCTTCTTTTCAAAAGAGTGTGTATGAAGTTGCACATGTCTATTCAAGTCCATTTTACACATATTTACGTACTTCAGTGTCGCGAGCTGCATTGAGGCGCGTTGCTGAAGAGTTAACTAGAGTTGATTATATTGGAACTAACAAAGACAGATGTCGATGTACTCTTAGAACAACCTATGGATTACCTTGCGCGTGTGAGTTGGCAGGGTATAGAATTAGTGGTATTCCGATACCAATTGAGGTTGTGCATGTACATTGGAGGAAACTAAGTATGGAAATTAAGTTGGAAGAAGACTTAGATGAGGAATCAGATGTGGGTATGAAATCTGCAATGGATGAGTTATGGAAAAGGTATAGGTCACAAGATGTTGTTGGAAGAAGGGCATTACATAGTAGGGTTTATGAACTTGCATTTCCCACAACGAATTCTTTGTTAGCACCACCTGAAAAAATAAAGACAAAAGGTGGAGTCAAGAAAAAAGACAAAAAACCTGAAGGGTATGATGTTTACAGGGATCCTTCGTATCATGAATATGTTGATCAAGCATCACAATCTTCACAACGACAATCTCAACCATCACAAAATTCAAAAAATAAATCTCAACCATCTCAACCATCACAACCTGTGAAAAAGAAGTTAAAATTAGCACAAACTTCACAATCATCTAAACAGTTCATCCTTCAATTTCCTTATCATATTAGGTCATTTATTGATGACGTTGTCAACGTATTGTCAGATGGTAATTGTGGATTTAAAGTGATTGCTTCATTGCGGGGTTATGCTGAAGATGGTTGGCCAATGGTTCGTCGGGACTTAGAATTGGAAATTATACATAATGAAAGATCAGCTTTATATGCCAATTTATTTGCTGATCGGTTAGCTGAAGTGAGAGATTCTTTGAAGATAGAGGGAAGTGGTTCTCAACCAATAAATAAATGGTTGACTCTACCAGATATGGGTTACGTGATTGCGAATCGGTATAACGTGGTACTTGTCTGTCTAGGAGTCGAATGTTTGACTTTCTTCCCTATGACAACTACATTCTCACCGAATGTCTCATTTTATTGCATTGGATTTGTAAACTCAAATCATTGGATTCAGGTAAACATTGTTATAATTTGATATTATTAGTAAATTATTTGAGTAATGTTAAATAATGTATTGTTTAATTTTGAATATAGGTTAACATGAAAGAAGGATTTCCATTGTCACCAGTGACAACAGATTGGAAGAACTTTCGTTATCCAGCAGCAACATCGTGGATGGTAGGATTTGCTGCACGTCTACAACATTGGCAACAACTTACGCCTATATTACAAACACATTATGAATTATAAACTATGTTATTCATTTTTATTCATGAATTATATTATATGTTTTAATTTCACTATGTTATTCATTTTTAATTTCACATTCATGAATTAAATTTTAATTTCAATTTTTTTGTCGAAAAACTATAAATAACATATAACATAAATATGATCGTACATATAAGTTCAAATGTCAATATATTAAGAAACAAAGTCTAAAAAATAATATGACATAAACATAACTATACATCACTGTGAACGAGCAATACGTAAAGCTGCAAACAGATCAGCAAAATGTGGATCATCCTTTTCAGCTGCATTCTGCTGAAGGTAGCGATGAATCAAGGTAGACACAGAACCCCATGCAGGATCAGATGGTCCCGCATCGTAATCAGGAATAGATGCAACTGGAGGCTCATCATGGGTAGGAGATACCAATCGAGGATGCGAAACACGATAATACCACTCAAGGTATCCATCCTCTACCTCAAATGGGGTAGTCGCCAGTGCAGCAGAACGAATCACCTGGCCAACGCTATGGGTGTAACTAATCCACTCAATATCAATATCACCAGCCATCCTAGGATCAATAGGTGCAGGTGGAATGTACTGGCGGTATCCAAACTGTCGAAGACACCTGTCAGGCATGTATGGAACAATAGTATCTCCCCACCTCAAACAACCCCTAAATAGAGAAATCTCATCAAAACGACGATGAACTCTATGATCCTCGAACGACCTCCATATGACATCGGTCGGTGTCAGCTCATCCATAATGGGTCGCAACTCATCCACCTTTAACGCCCCCTGTTTGTACGTCCACCTCATCGCTCGCGGGAGACCACAGTTCTGAGCAGGTATCCAATTCTCTCCTTTTTTCCCAAGTGTAGGAAAATACTCATGAATCCAGCACTGTTAAAAAAACAATAACATAATAATTAAATATAACATAATGAACATAATAAAATTAAAATTAGACTTAAAAGAAAATCAATAAACTGAATTTAAATATATAACTTTAACATAATAAAATTAACATTAGACTAAAAAAATATCAATAAACTGAATTTAAATATATACCTGTAAGAGAGTCGGATAACCACCAAGCTGTTTGCAACTAAACATAGACGCATCTCCAAGAAACCTATACAATGTCACCAATGCAGTTGTTGCCCAACTATAGTTGGACAACTCATTCAGGTCCCTAAATAATGCCAAGTATCGCGCCTCCACGAGTGTAAACGACTTATCTGCAAAGATCGTGCAACCCACTAACACCATCAAATGATGAAGCTGCTCGATGCTCTACGAATCGATCATATAACCACTCTATCTTGAAGTACGAACCTCTGCACTCACGAACCTGGAATAGTGCCACTCTCTATGACACTCCAAGATAGTCAACCGCCCACTCAATGGCTAGCTCCTCACTGATGGGTTGAGGGTTCCAGAATACCCCCTGATAGGCAAATGAAGCAGACATGCCACATCATCTAGAGTAATCGTCATTTCACTGAACGACAAGTGAAATGAAGATGTCTCTATATGTCACCTCTCCACAAATGCAGAAACCAAGTTTGCATCGATCTTCTTCAAACTTGATCTCTGTAAGGAAGCTAAACCGGACCTAGATATGATACCATCAATCTCCGGTGGAAGCTGCTGTGGAACCATTTGGGTCAACTTCAACCCATGTCCCGCCACCTTCAATTCCTTCTTTGCCCCTCTCTCCTGAAATCAAATAAAATTAAACAAATTATATAATAGCTACTAATAATTTCGGTTTTTATTCAAAACTAAATAATTATAATTTCCTTACCTCACCAAACCATACACGTCTAGCCACATGATGCTCGTACGAAACCAAAATACTGGTATCGTACGGACCTCCAGGATACCCCACAGGGTCTGCTGCAACTGCAGATGTACCAACATCATCTGCGCGTGTCCTACTCGTATCGCCCCGTCCCATCGATCGAACTGGTATCCTCCCATCTCTGCCTCGTGAACGCACCACTGAAAAAAAAAACAAAAAAACAATTATTTAATTAAAAAAAAATTAAAAAAAATTTCCGGAAGACTTTCTTCAAGTCTTCCGGTACACACTTTTTTTAAAAAACCATTCCGGAAGACTTCATCAAAGTCTTTCGGTAGTCATTTTAAAACGCATCATTCCGGAAGACTTTGATGAAGTCTTTCGGTAGTCATTTTAATCATTCCGGAAGACTTTCACAAACTCTTCCGGTAAACAAATTTTCAAACCAGAAGACTTACTTATAGTCTTCCGGTAAACACGTCTGAAAAGCGAAATTTTTTTTCTCTCTGTAACTTTGGACGAATGGTAAAAATGGAAAGTAAATTTGATTTATTAACTATTTATACAAGGGCAATTTGGTCAAAAAAATTTTGATGTGGGGGTATGGGATTAAGTGTGGGGGTGTAGGGTAAAGCCTTCCCATTGCTCATGTTTATTTTATGGCTCATGCTAATGAGTTCTCAGAACCCTCTTTAAGGATTTTAAATAAAGAAAATATTTTTTAGAAAAATCAAATATTTCAATTTTCGATGCATTGAATATACACATTTTCAAAAAATATCAAATATTTCAATTTCCGATGCATTGAATATACAAATTTCCTAAAAATATCAAATATTTCAATTTTCAATGCATTGAATATACATATTTCTAGAAAAAAAAAATACTTTTTAAAGCTCTTAAAGAGTGCCCTGAGATATTCGTTAATATTTCTTTTATTTTATAAACTCTTGTATGAAGCTTCAAAGTGCTTAATATGATATTTATGGAATCAATAAGTTTCTTATCATTTACTGTTAGTTTGACAAAGTAAACATCATGTGACTTGAATATATATGGTTGGATTGAACCATATAATTGAATTGATCTCAAATTTCAAAGTTAAAGCATGTGGACAAGGGCTTGATTAAAAACCAACTTTGTCTCTTGTTCCTCTTGATCCTTTACTCTTAAGAGCAGTAATGTAGGATCAATTTTAATCTAGATTTATCCCTCTTGTTGAAAGTTGAAAGTATATCTACTATTACTACTAATGTTTAGGAGCAAAAGTAAAAAGAAAAAAAGAAGAAGATCCGAATATCCTAATATCCTAATAATATAATCTAATATAAAAAAGTAAGAGAAAAGATGATGAAGTGGATTGAGAGGTAGATAAGTTGAAAGAAGATAGATAACAAGAAGCATAGGCTGAGAATTTCCACAGCCTCTAGGCCTCACACCACCAACCATTCCATTTTTTTTCTATATTCTCTCAATCCATCAACTATCCATCACTCATACTCTTGTTTCTTCACTCCACACACTATGGCTTCTTCTCTGCATCTCTCTCAAGCACTTCTCGCACGTGCCGTTTACCTCAACTCCGATCGCACTTCCTCTCTCTCCTCCACTTCCTCCCTTTCCTTCCCCTCTCTCAAACCCAAACCGGCCACCTACTCAACCGGTTCACGTCGTCGAACAACTACCACTACCATCCGTGCTACCGCCGTCGAAACACTCGACAAAACCGCTGAAGTTTCTCTTGTTGAGAAATCAGTTAACACCATTCGCTTCCTCGCTATTGATGCTGTTGAAAAAGCTAATTCGGGTCACCCTGGTTTACCCATGGGTTGTGCTCCCATGGGCCATATTCTATACGATGAAATTATGAGATATAATCCCAAGAATCCTTCTTGGTTTAACCGTGATCGCTTTGTTTTGTCTGCTGGACATGGTTGTATGCTTCAGTATGCTCTTCTTCATCTTGCTGGCTATGACAGTGTCAAGGTTACTTTTCTCTTTCACCTCAATTACCCTAATTTGGAATTACTGTATATGATAATGGAAGATATTTTATTTATTTTTATATTATTCGGTTGATTCGTTTAGTAAGCTGACAATTCTTCATGATTGCTTATGTGATTGACTGAGTATTTTTCGATTCTGACTTCACTTAGAATTTTGTTAGTTTTGATGATTGGGTTGCTTGTATCCAACGGTTTTATGACTAAATTGATAATTTGCTTGAATTCGTATGTGGTTTTTTGTTATGGTAATGGGAATATAGTTGTTGGATTGGATTTTAATACATTGATTGAGCTGAGTTGGTTGTGCTTGGTTTGAATAAAATAATAGGAAGAAGACTTGAAGCAGTTTCGACAATGGGGAAGCAAAACTCCTGGACACCCTGAGAATTTTGAGACTTATGGAATTGAAGTCACCACAGGTTTCATACTATAATAATACTAATAATGTTGTGTCTCTTTTGTTTATGTTACCACACGTCTTTTTTTTTTGCTTCTTCTGTAATGAATTTCAAATATCCTTGTATTTTTGTTGTTTAGGTCCTCTGGGTCAGGGTATTGCCAATGGTGTTGGATTAGCACTTGCTGAGAAACATTTGGCTGCACGGTTTAACAAGCCTGACAGTGAGATTGTTGACCATTACACGTGAGATAACTAGTTACATCTTGATAGATATTGATCTATACTTGCTTGCATTTGTGAATTGGTGTTTTCCCAATTGGTAACGACATTTATATTTTGTTTGTGTTTTTGGTCGGCTCTAGGTATGTTATATTGGGTGATGGTTGTCAAATGGAAGGAATTTCAAATGAAGCATGCTCACTTGCTGGACATTGGGGTCTTGGGAAGCTTATTGCTTTCTATGATGATAACCACATTTCCATTGACGGTGACACTGAAATCGCATTCACTGAGAATGTTGATCAACGTTTCGAGGCACTTGGATGGCATGTGATTTGGGTAAAGAACGGAAATACCGGTTATGATGAAATTCGTGCAGCCATTAAGGAAGCAAAGGCTGTCACAGACAAACCTACTTTGATTAAGGTTAGTGACATGAAATGGAGATTAAAGTAAGTGGATTTATCCAATCCGTCATATATATGAATTGAATATACTAGATGAAGTGTCATAATGTGATTCCTTTGGGTGAAAATAAACCTCCTTGTTCTTAGGTATTGTTTTATCGGTTTTATTTGGCTCTGAGGCTGGTCATATGGTAATATTTCATTAATTCTGATTACTATTTCACAGGTAACCACTACCATTGGATTTGGTTCTCCAAACAAGGCTAATTCCTACAGTGTTCATGGAGCCGCATTGGGTTCTAAAGAAGTGGATGCTACACGGCAGAACCTTGGATGGCCATATGAGCCTTTCCATGTCCCAGAAGATGTTAAAAAGTATGAATGGATGCATTAGTTATTATATCTTTGTTTTACTGATATTTTCATGATCTTGAATGTAACTTGCTTAACATTCCTTAGACATTGGAGTCGCCATACCCCTGAGGGTGCCGCACTTGAAGCTGAGTGGAATGCTAAGTTTGCTGAGTATGAGAAGAAATACAAAGAGGAAGCTACAGAGCTAAAGGCTATTATTAATCGCGAATTACCCGCTGATTGGGAGAAAGCACTTCCGGTAAGTAAAGTGTCACATCTCTTGGTTTCTTTTGATTATGTCTAAATAAATTCTTCCATCAACCATTTGTGGAATATTGATCATTCTTCCAATTTGATTTCAACTTTCAGACGTACACTCCAGAAACCCCTGCCGACGCTACAAGAAATTTGTCACAAGCAAATCTAAATGCCCTGGCTAAGGTTCTTCCTGGTCTTATTGGTGGTAGTGCAGATCTTGCCTCTTCCAACATGACCTTGTTGAAATCGTTTGGAGATTTCCAAAAGGCTACTCCAGAAGAGCGCAATGTTCGGTTTGGTGTTAGGGAACACGCAATGGGAGCAATCTGCAATGGTATTGCTCTTCATAGCCCTGGATTCATTCCATACTGTGCAACTTTCTTTGTCTTCACTGACTACATGAGAGCTGCCATAAGGATTTCTGCCTTGTGTGAAGCCGGAGTTATTTATGTTATGACCCATGATTCAATTGGACTTGGAGAGGACGGGCCAACTCATCAGCCAATAGAGCACCTTGCAAGTTTCCGAGCAATGCCAAATGTTTTGATGCTTCGTCCAGCTGATGGTAATGAAACTGCTGGATCATACAGAGTTGCCGTGCTTAACCCGAAGAGACCCTCAATTCTTGCCCTTTCCCGGCAAAAGTTGCCCAACCTTCCAGGAACTTCTATTGAAGGAGTAGCAAAGGGAGGTTACACCATTTCAGACAACTCATCAGGTAACAAACCTGACGTTATCTTGATTGGAACTGGTTCTGAGTTGGAAATTGCTGCGGCTGCCGCCGATGAACTAAGGAAAGAAGGAAAAACTGTAAGAGTTGTTTCTTTTGTTAGCTGGGAACTTTTTGATGATCAGTCAGATGAATACAAGGAGAGTGTTCTCCCTGCTTCTGTTACTGCTAGAGTCAGCATTGAGGCAGGATCAACTTTCGGTTGGCATAAGATTGTTGGAAGCAAGGGAAAAACCATAGGTATTGATAGGTTCGGAGCAAGTGCTCCGGCAGGAAAAATATACAAGGAGTTTGGAATAACCAAGGAAGCAGTTATTTCTGCTGCCAAAGAAGTTTCATAGATCAATCGAGGTTCTTTTTCTCGAGATATTAAGATTTGTATTACTACTACGAGAGTTGTTTCTTGAGATATCATTTTAGCCGCAATAAGAACAAAATGGTTGCTCTCGCATATGATTATCAAAAGAGCAACATAGATCAAATGATGAGATGAATTAAGGAAGTTGTATGAATTTGTAAAAACTATTTTGGCTTGTGAATCACAACACTGTGATGTAGTTGAATTCAGTGATTCTCAATCTACTACTTTTCTATCTCTGCACTAATTTGGTTACTATCTTTCTCAAAAAAAAAATCTCTAGAAGATCTAGTCTAAAATAACACAACCCGATGACGCGATTCGATTTATGAGCTGATTAAATCACAAATATATTATGAAGCATGTTCTGAATTATAACAATGTATCAAAAATCAAGTTCAAGGATTTCCCTGGTTTGTTTTCAACCTTTGTAAAAGGTGAACATACACCAATTCATTCCACAAGTCAGGAACACCAGGAAGACACCAATGGCTACAATCCTGATGTGTGAGCGTAAATCTTTTGGTCTCCTCAGTCATATTAGCGAATCTGAACAAGGAAGGGTGAGCATCAACTCTGTAATCCGTCATTCTTGTGATGTTCAGGTAAAACACCGGAGTCTTCATTCCTGCAATTACTGATTCAATTGTCTTCATCATTGAAGAAGGATTCTCTGGTAAATCAGTCTCGTCTTTCATTGGTTCTGTAATATTCTCACACTCACCACCAGAATTCCATTCCCCTCCCCTATAGCAGAATCAAAGAGGATTGATTAGACAGAATCCTAAATCCAAATATTTACTAAACAAAATCCTTAAACAAGTTAAATGTTTGTTTTTTTTTAAACCTGAAATGAGAAGGGGAATAGCCTCTAAAGAAAATTAGACAGAATCCTAAATCCAAATATTTACTAAACAAAATCCTTAAACAAGTTAAATGTTTGTTTTTTTTTAAACCTGAAATGAGAAGGGGAATAGCCTCTAAAGAAAACTGTAGTTTTCTTAGGATCAACATGAGTATCCACCCATTGTGACCATGTCAATAAAGCTTTATTAATTGCTTCATCAACATCCATTTGTCCATAAATATGATTTCCTTCTTGATAATATTCCTTCCTGCAATGTTCTCGAAAATGTTTCCATCTTAATTTTCCTTATTCCGGCCGATAAATCTACTAAAGTAATTTATATTTGCAGGTAAGGGAAAAAGAAAGAAAAGAAAGCATTACCCTTCCCTTACTTTCTCATGAGTCCACCAATGACCTGTGTTGAAGATCAAAACATCAGCATTTTTGTATTTATCATAGTAGTTCTCAACTAAATCAAGACGAAGTGTCTCTTTTTTCGATCCTTTCTGGGTTGGAATTTCCCCCTCTTGAACAAGAAACGGGGAACGGAAGAACTCAATGGAACAATTATAATCCTGTTCAACGGTTAACAAAAAAGAACAGTTTCAGTCGCTGTCATTTTTCTAGTTCAATGAAATGGAATAACATATGACAAACATACTTGGAAGATAAACGAGTAAGAATCCTCTGTTCGAAACTCTTGTCTACCAGAGGCTTCGAAAATCCTGCTCTTATTTTCCACTGAATTACGAAGAACACAAACCATAGATTCCCACATGTTCCTATTGAGGGAATCTCCAACGAAAACTAAACGCTTTCCCCTCAGTAACTCCAACATGTCACTACCATTGAACCTGCAGAACATGTTCATGTTCGAATCAGTAAAACAGAACCAAAATGCTCGTATAAGCAAAACAAAGAGAGGGAGAGACAGAGAGAGAAATACCTTGGCATGTTGCAATTCTTAGGCTGCCACCTGAACTTTTCAAACAAATTATCAGTTCTACCATTGAGATAACAGTCAAAAGGCTCATCAATATTAGGACAAGACCCGGCTTTGTAAAGTGGATATGAATCATCAAAAACCCATGACCCTTCATACATATTACAATTCTTTGTTAATTCCACCAAACGTTGTTGATCACTTTGCACCACATTTGGTGAAGGCATAGGTGCAAAAGACTTCTTTTGTGGTTTAATCATTGCACCAATCGGTGGATACACCTTACGATGTTTTTTATTTTGCTTGGGTGTTAAACCAGAACCTTCTTTTCTAGAAATTTGAGATGGAGACGGAGAATTTACAATCTTATGATCCAGTAGTCCACCATCTTCTTTTCTAAAAATTTGAGATGGAAACGGATAATTTACAGTCCTATGATCCACTAATCCATCATCTTCTTGTCTAGAAATTTGAGATGGAGACGGAGAATTTACAGTCCTATGATCCGTTAATCCATCATCTTGTCTAGAAATTTGAGATGGAGACGGAGAATTTACAATCCTATGTTCCACTAATCCACCATCTTCTTTTCTAGAAGTTTGAGATGGAGACGGAGACAGAGAACCTACAATACTATGACTCACCAATCCATCATCTTCTTTTCTAGAAGTTTGAGAAGGAGAAGGAGAAGTTACAATCCTATGATCCACTATTCCATCATCTTCTTTTCTAGAAATTTGAGATGGAGACGGAGACTTTACAATCCTATTTTCCACTAATCCACCACCTTCTTTTCTAGAAGTTTGAGATGGAGACGGAGAAGCTACAATCCTATGATCCAGTAATCCATCATCTTCTTTTCTAGAAGTTGGAGATGGAAATGGAGACGGAGAACCTACAATCCTATGATCCACTAATCCATCATCTTCTTTTCTAGAAGTTTGAGATGGAGAAGGAGAAGGTACAATCCTATGATCCACTACGCCATCATTTTTATGAGAAGTTTTATCATGAGTAGGACTATATTGAGGTGGATGAGGAGGGTGTGAAGAATTATCGGTAAAAATGTGAGTAATAACTTTAGTAAAATGATATCTACGCGAAGAAGGGTGAAAAGTATTTACAAGGACAATCATGAATAAAATAGAAGCTAAAGTGAAACCATAAGTAAAAGTTATAGCTCCTCCTCTTGTAGGAAAGATGCGAACTGAGTCGTTTCTTGCCAACAATCGGTTTCTTGATGGAGAATCCACCATTATTAACTATTAATTTTTTCTACTTTTTATTTACATGGTAATAGTATTAAGTATTATTTACAAGAAGAAGAGATGGTAGCTAGAGGGAAAGGAAAAGAGAATGCATGTGCATGGGAGGGATGATGATGGTTGAAGTTGAAATGCTATTTTTGGTATGAAGTTGGGAAAGAGAGAAGAAAAAGGAGGGAACGGAAGATTTTTATGAATAAGCCGTTTTTGTAGTTTGGTTTGTATGCATATATAGCACCCCACAAATCTAGGCGCATATCATTTGCCAAACACTTTTCTCATTTGTTTACAAGTTACAACAATAAATATGGAGTTTAATGGACATGAACACCGTCATTTTAAATAAATTTTACATATACGTTTCATAAGAAAATTAATAATTTATTATAAAATAAATTATTTTAAAATATTTATATGATTTTGATAGGATGTACGTTGTTATTGGTTGTTGATTGAATGGCGATAATTGCATCTTCAATTTTCTCATAAATATGATGCAAAGACAATTTTATTTTATGATTATCTTAAAAAATTTAAGAAACAAACTATAACCATAAAAACCCATTATATATTTTTACATTTAAAAAGTAAAATTGTATTATTTTATAGGTACAAAATCCACAATTTTATCCACTTTTATTTACCTTTACTTCTATTATCGTTACTTTATTCAGTTACATATATCATTCTACATGTTATATTATGGTATCAGAAGTATGAAAAATTAGAAGATTATTTTTCTTTTTCTCTATTTTCACTTTTAAGCTTCATCACTAGAGGTTGATCATGATGACATATCTGTCGTACAAAATATGATGACATATCTTTTATGTTTTGCAGATACAAGTCGGGAGGCAAATATTATTGATGAAGCCATTCCACCCCTGGTGGATACTAATACTAATATAATTCTAACCATGCTCCCCAACAATGAAGAAATTTCTTAGGTTGTTTTCAATCTCAACAAGTCCATTTCCCCGGACTTGATGGTTTTGGTAGGGTCTTTTACCACGATTATTGGGAGGTAATCAAGCAAGATGTTTGTGCTGTTGTCCTGGAATTTTTCAAAACTGGGTGGTTGCTTCCCAACTATAATGCTAACATTGTTATAATGATTCCCAAAACCAAATATGGCCATACCATGGATATGTTCAGACCTATAGCCATGTATAATTTCAAATACAAGATTGTGTCCAAGATTATTGCTGACATGTTATCTACCTTGATTCCTTCCCTCATCTCCAAGTATCAAAGAGGATTCATAAATGGTATAAACATAAAAAACTGTACCTACTGTACCTGCTTAGCTTCTGAAGCTATAAATGTTTTGGATAACAAGAGCAAGGATGGTAACTTGGCCTTTAAAATGGATATTGTAAAAGCTTTTGATACCATAAGGTGCGATTTCTTGTTAAAAGTCCTTCAAAAGTTTGGTTTCTGTCAGCAATTCTGTAATTGGATTGGTACCCTCTTATTTTTTGCAAATTTGTCCATAAACTTTAATGGGTTTCAACATGGCTACTTCAAATGCTCTCAAGGAGTTAGGCAAGGGGTCTCCTTTTCCCCTCTTCTCTTTTGTCTGGCTTAAGATATCTTAAGCAGGAGCATTACCAACTTGGTGTAAAATGGTGATATGGGGCTCATCAAATCATAAAAAAAACTTCATACCTTCCCACATTCTTTATGCAGATGACATCTTACTTTTTTGAGTTGGTAAAATGTCTAACATTCAGGCTCTCAAAAAGGTCTTTCATGATTACTCAGAGGCTTCTAGTCAAAATATAAACCTCTATGAGTCTTTCATCTACCCGGTGCCATCAGTAGAAGAAAGATAATAAGAACTCTTGCATATATTGGTTTTAGAAGTGGGTTTATTCCCTTCACTTACTTGGGAGTGTCGATTTTTAAAGGGAGAATTAAAGTCATTCATATGCTCCCAATTACTGACATAATCTTAGCTAAATTGTCTTCATGGAAAGGTTCTCTATTGTATATGGCAGGAAGCCTCACTCTTGTCAAGTCCATAATTTACAACATGGTCTCTTACACCATAAATATGTATTCTTGGCTAGTTTCTCTTCTTAGAAAGACCGAGTGGGCATGCAGAAACTTTATCTAGATCGAAGATATCCATAAGAGAAGTTTGTTCATGGTGGCTTGGAAAAGGTGTTGTCATCCTTTAAGTGGTAGAGGCTTTGGCTTAAGGTTAATGTTGAGATTAGATGAAGTTATTAATCTAACGCTTGGATGGGATTTGTTGAGTGGCTCTGAGAACTGGACCATCATTCTTAGGAACAACATCCTCAAAGCCAAAGGTACAATAAAATATCACATTTTTTAACTATATGGACCGAATTCAAAGCATATATCAACAATGTCTTTAGCAACACCTCTTGGATCATAGGCTCTAGTAGGAGCATCAGGTTTTGGTTAGATAATTGGTGTGGGCAACCTTTGATTCATTACTCCTCTTTGGAGTTCTTAGCTTCAAAAGGTATAGTGGAAAACAATATGATATCAAAATTAATCAATGAAAATAGGTGGAATCTTCCTCAGGATTGGCAGGTGTGGTTTCCCTTCTTAATGAAATTACTTCCTCATGTCCCTGGTAGCAACACTAATAGCACTAATAAGCTGGTTTGGATTCATAAAGAGAATGGAGATCACACTCTTAAGGATGCCTACTGGTTTAAGGCTCCCTCCACGATTTCTACTAGGGCAAAAGAGGTTTGGTGTATAGACATTCCTCCTAGAAAATCCCTTATAGTCTGAAAAATCATGCTTGGTCAGATCTCAACTGATAACTTGGTGATGGCGAGAGGTATTTCTCTGGCTTCCAAATGATATCTCTGCAACTCTGCCTCGGGATCTCCAGATCATTTGTTTTTCAATTGCAATTATGCTTGGGGTCTGTGGAAGTGGCTCCAAATTCAAATATGATCATCATGGCCCTTAGTAATCCTTCCATGGTTCCTTTGAGTACAAGAAACATATGGCACAATTGCTTGCAACTCACAAGGTCTATACAATTCATTGCAACTCATATTTTTCGCGAAGGTAACCAATGTGCAAACACCATTGCTAATCTTGGGCTTCAAGCAACCAAATTTATATGGGGGAGAGATTCTCTAAAGAGATCTTTGATCATTACTTAAAAACAAGTTAGATTTTTCTGAATTTAAATTTATGCACTAAAGGAGACTTGACCCTTATTGCTTCTTTGTTTATCCCTTTGTTTTATCCCTTTTGTAATTTTTTTCTTACTATATCTATTTAGGATGCTTTTGCATCCTTTTGTTTTATAAAAATAAATATATGGTAATATTTTTTGAAATGTTATTTTAACAAAAAAAAAGAATTGACATATCTACAATTGACATCTTATACTATAAAGCATTTAAAAAAGCGTGAATAACTTAATATGGAATAATATCGACGATTCTCTGATTTCCATTTATAGGCGCGCTTCTCACTTGTTGGAAGGATAGTGAAATGCCCAAGAGATAAGATCAAGGCTTATTACTCAGCATCGAGAGGTCTGTGAGTCCAAATGTATCAAACCTTATGCTGGGAGGGTTAAATGTAACATTGATGCATCTTTCTCTAATTACAAAGGGAGAATAGGTATTTCTATTCGAAACAACGAAGGGATGTTTATTGCTGCCAGTACAAGATGGTTCATGTCTACTACTGAAGTGGATGTAGGGGAAGTTTTAGACCTCTTATACTCTATAAAGCGGGTTTATGAGTTAGGTTTGGACAACGTAGATTTTGAACTAGATGCTAAAACTGTAGTGGACAGTGTGAATATCCAGAATCCTAATGATTCGGAATTTGGCGCTATCACTAAAGAGTGTAAAAGCTTATTAGCTTTCTTATTTGAAAACTCTCATATTAAGTTCGTCAGAAGACAAGCCAATGAAGTTGCTCATGTATTGGCACGAGATTGTTCATGTATTGGCACTGACAACCCCTAATCTTGTTGGTTTCCAAAATTTTAATGATGTACCAATATATATCCAAACTATTATTTTGAATGAAATATTATAAGTTTTTTTGGTTAAAAAAAAACTTTACTATAAAGTAAACAATGAGATCTAATCAACTTCGGTATACATCCTTTGATAGAAAAAATACTAAGAAAACATAAAAAATAAAAATAAAAATACTAAGAAAACATAATCATAGTATAAAATAGTGTTGTTGTTTATTTATTTATTTATCATTTCTCCATCTTCTTTAATTAATAAAATGTATAAAATGTTTTTTTTTGTTTAGTTAGCATTTCTCTATTTTCTTTAAAAACATGTCAAACCTTTGCATTATTAAGTTTCATATTCCACTTGTTAATATCAGCAATGATAGAACTAAAGTTTTTCGCATTCTTAGAGTCAAATTTAACTGTCACCCTGTAAATTTTTTCATTTTCCTCTAGATTTAGACTTTATGAATTATGTGAGACTGCTATGCCTTAGCTGTGAGTTTTCCATAAATAAAATTATGCATTATTTGAAAGGGTAACATGAACAAAAAGTACACGATATCTCCTCAGATAATTATTCCATTAAGCAAAGAAACAAGAGAACATCATAGAGGAATATGGCGTTGTAACACTTGGGAATTTGGTAATAGCTTCCGCGAAGGTTTTGCAGCTGCTAGAGCGCGATCCACTAGATAGAGGTTTCATAATTAAGAGAGACCAATGACTTTTCCGGTTGTTGTGTCGATATCAATGTCATAGAAGCATGGTCTTGTCGGCAATCCAGGCATGGTACTCATTGTTCCAACTAAAGGATAAATGAATCCAGCTCCAATACTAGCCCTTACATCTCTTATTGGTAAGACAAACCCAGTTGGAGCTCCCTTAGCTGCTGCATTGTCTGAGAATGAATACTGAGTTTTAGCCATACAGATTGGAAGCCCTGAAAATCCTTGCTTGGTATACAATTCAATCTTCTTCTCGGCCTGGTTAGACATTGAGAATCTCAATCAGGTAGTTAAGAATAAATCTATATGTGATCCACTAACAATTCATAACTAATAGAGATTAACGATTTGGATAGAAGCATGGTTCTGGATTGAATATCACGGCGAAAGTTGATCCATGTAGCCGATCCCACTTAGAGGTATAAGGCTTGGCTGTTGTATTGTTCAGGAGATTAAGTAAACTGACATAACCAAACAAGATAAGATTACCTGTTCTGAGTACTCAACGCCACTGGCTCCATATGACTTTGCTATTGCCTCTATTTTCTCTTTTATACCTATATCCAAAGGATATAAGAACTTCAATGGTTGTGTCGCATTCTCACAAGCTTTTTGAACAGCAATGCCCAGGTCCACCTAAATCATGACAAGACATGCCTCAGCAAATAATAGAACCAAGACTTGCAAAGTTACTAACATCAAGATAATAGGTCTTGCATCTATCCTATTAATGCATGTATATGAACTTAATTTTACGGCTAGTTGTAGCCCTGAAATAGGGTTGTTTGCTTAAAATCTGAAGTTTAAACCACAGGATGGATAAGTTTGTGTTACCATCAGCACTATTAGGGTCTTTGATCCAACACACATTAAAAATTAGGAGGGTACAACTGGCTAGGGATTAAAATTTTAAGTTTCCATCAAGAAAATAATGAAGAAAGCTCAAAACTAAATTTTATATCTGAATATGATAAGCCACAACTTACTGCTCCTTTGCCACCATGGGCATGATGGCTACATACTACAGCATCAAAAGCTCCGGCATCTAAGGCAGCTTTTCTAACCGCATTTAGCTCAGCTTCAGTGTCGGTTGAAAACTTGTTGATAGCAACTATAACATTCGCACCATAAAGTTTTGAATTTATTATATGCCTTGCCAAATTCACACAACCAGCCTCAACCAAAGCAACATTTTCATTCAAATATGCGTGATCAAGAGGTTTTCCAGCAGTTACTGCAGGCCCTCCACCATGCATTTTTAGTGCCCTTATTGTTGCAACAATAATTGCACATTGAGGTGACAAACCACTATATCGACACTTAATGTTCATGAACTTTTCAGTTCCTATATCAGCCCCAAAACCAGCTTCAGTAACTACAAATCCACCTGGTCCAACCAACTTTAGTGCAATTTTATCAGCCACAATAGAAGAATTTCCATGAGCAATATTTGCAAATGGACCCGCGTGAACAAAAACAGGTGTTCCTTCCAAAGTTTGCATAAGAGTAGGGTTAATGGTATCCTTCATTAAAACAGTTAAGGCACCTCCCACACCTAGATCATCAGCAGTTACAGGGTCACCACTCTTGCTATTTCCAATAACCATTTTCCCAAGCCTCTCGCGCATATCAGATAGCGATGTTGTCAATGCCAAAACAGCCATTATCTCACTAGCAACAGAAATATCAAATGCTGTTTCTCTTACCATTCCTTTCTCATCAGGTCCCTGGCCAACAGAAATTTTCCTTAGGAACCGGTCATTGATGTCCATTACTCTCCTCCATGTAATAGAATCGGGGTCAATATCAAGTCTAGCAAATTTAGTTACTTCTTCTGGTGTAAGATCATCTGGATTAGTCTTTGAAATGCCAAGCTTCTTGAGACGCCTAAACATGACATCATTAAAGCTCCTTTTTCCTTCTTTATTTGCAGGGCATAACCGGTTGAAAAGAGCTTTATCTGATTGTGTTGATTCATGGAAAATTCGGGCATCAATTGCAGCAGCTAGAAGATTGTTTGCTGCAGTTATTGCATGAATATCTCCGGTTAGGTGAAGATTGAATTCATCCATGGGAATCACTTGGCTATAACCACCACCAGCTGCACCTCCTTTGATTCCAAAAGTAGGTCCTTGTGATGGTTGACGAACGCAGGTGACCACCTAACATAAAGAGATGAGATGGGATTACACATAATCCAGCATAAACTTTTTTCTTTCATAACTAATATTTTGATTAGGAGAGGCATGCACTAATGTAAGGCTGGAAAACTAACAATGAAATTTACATATCCAGCATAGCATAAATTAAACACTTGATTAAAATGGTAGTTTTCCATCAATATTTTGGACACACGCCACACAACCAGTGATGAGATAAGAGTAATGAAAGAACAGTTCTTACATCTAATTTTTACATCTCACGACATATGGGAAAAACAACATGGAAAAATACCTCTAAAAGACAGTGAAAACAGTTGTTTCTGTTGGATAAAGATAAAGTACTGAGAATAGTTCTTGACAAGCGTCGGTGTCTGACACCTGTATGACACTCGTATGATACGTGTCGGAAAAGTCAAACAAGAGTCCCAAAAAAATTGTTTTTTGTTTGCTTCAACACTCTTTGAATTGGTGTTCGACACCCGTATGGCAATCATAGACATGTGTCAAACAATTCAAACAAAATTTTTTTTTTTTTTTCTTCAGCACACTTTTATACATTTTTGACAAATTTCAAACACACCTAAAATGGTTAAACATGAAGCAATATTATCGATAAAGAATTAAAGACATTAACAATAATTGAAATATTTTGAACTCTTTTAACAATAAATTGACAAAAAAAGCTCGGATACTATCATATATTTAGCTGTGTCGGCGTCCCATGTCGTGATATATACATATAATTTCAGTCGACAAACTTCAAAAACATATAGATTAAGTTAAATATGATCAAAAGATGTGGCATAATTGCATAAAAACAAACCTTTTTATCAAGAAAAGCACCTAAAGCTTGACAAAGACCAACAGTAGTAGTAGATTTGCCTTCACCAAGAGGAGTTGGAGTAATACCTCCAACCACAACATAATAACCATTTTTCGATTCTTTCAAATCATCCAAAACAGACAACAAAACCTACACATACACAAATCAAATCACTCATCACCAATCGAAAACATCATAACACAAAAATTAAGAAGAAATATGAATGAAATTGAATAACCTTAGCCTTATATTTCCCGTAAAGATCGTAATGATTGGGAGTAAGATTAAGACTCTTGGCAATTTGATCGATGTGAACAGGCTGAACGGAGTTAGCAATATCAATATCGGCGGGAACCGGAGAAACTACATCAAGCTTTCTCGTCACAGAAGAACTCATTGTCGAATTTCGATTGCGATTTGAAATTGAGGAGAAAGATTGGTGTTGTATATCTATAGCACAGTTTATTTGGTTGAGAGTGAAAGAGTGGTTTTTTGACACATGGCGAAGATGAGGGGTGTTATGGTAAATTGACAGAGTGTTGAATGGATATGATTGGACGAATTCAACGCTGTTCATTGTACCCTCGATTTTTATTTTTTTAATATATTCTTTTCGATGGTGACGCGAAAAGCAGAGATGAAGTTCTGCAAGTGGGTTTTCTTTTTCTTATCTAAGTAAAGTAATAGAGAAAACAATAGTGATTTTTTTGGATATTCATTCTAATGAGTTGTTTGGTTTTGTGGGATGTCGAGGATGGAAAGGAATATATGGTGGAAAGTATTAAGAAATATGTGTTGTTCGTTGTTTGGTTGTGTCAGAGAGGAAGGAAATGTGTAAAAGGTTTTCTAATTTTCGTCCATTTGTACCAAATTGCATGCAAGGAAAATGACTTAAGTGTAAATTTTGTGTGATTTATTTTAGGAGATAAGTTTCTCTCCATTTTCTCAATTATTATAGTTTTGTGTATCATATAATTAATATTTATTTAATTTTATACACCTAAAACTATAGTAACGGAGTTCTCCATTTCTTGTAGGAAATAGAGAGAATCTTTATCTCATTTTAACTGTATTTATCCGTATGAAAGATTAATTAATAATTATAGGTAATGTTCGGAGATATTAACAATATTTTTAACATAAATTTCATTTTTTTGAAATTTATTTCTCCAATACACACCGAATAAATAAATGATATTTCTTTCTTAATTTTAATATTAATTTAAATTATTTTTAAAAATGATAAAATATGTATTCATACATATTAAATAAATATTTATGTAATTATTACATGGATTAGTCATGTTATAGGCAATTTGGGGGTTAACCAGAGAACATTTTTATTTATGACACATTTTTATAAGAGATATATCATATATCTATTTAAAATATTAAAATGATAGATGTATGGACGCTCTCACTTATATATTGTTCAATCTTCTCTTTTCTAATCAATGTGAGATTTTTTCATTACACTTGATTCTCAACAAATCATACACATTATTGTTATTTTAAGTATTTTTAAAATAATTAATTAATAATATATTTAATTAATTAAACAATATAATGCAAAGTTTAATTGATACTAGCTCACAAAATCAATTTTTCTATTTTATTTTTAAATATTTTTTTATCACTATCATAAATTTTTGTTCAAATGATGATGTGTAAATTTTTTTAATTCGTGACATATTTTTATTGATGTGACATAAAATTTATTGATTTTTTATTATCAAAATTATTTTGTAAGTAAATAATTAGTTAATATTTTTAATTAATTATATTAAATCTAAGAAATTTGTATATAAATTAATTAAATACAAATTCTAAAATAAATTAAATTGGCTTGAGTTCACCTATGCAGCAGACAAGCTTACATTAATATTGTTTGTGTATGTATATATACAATCAAAATATACATAATACAAACAATGCGAGACTTGTGGAACTTGCTTTTATGACATTGAACACACAAGCTTACACTTAAAGTTGTTAAAATTGGCTAATCTATATGGGTCGACCGACCAGGCTTGAAAAATTATAAAGTTTGAGCTTTAAAATTATAGTTATATTTTTCGGTTTTTTTAGAAGATTGTACCATATACCCCTACAATTAGACTTATACTCCTACATAAAATTTGGTTGGACTAAAAAGTCTTCATATAAATAGTTTAAAGAGTAAATTTTGTTTCCATTTTAATTTTCACAGCGCGTGCGTAGGAGAAATTCTCTCAAAATCTTCCCGAAAGACTACAAGTAAGTCTTTCGGTTTGTTTTTCATATATCGGACGGAAGTCTTTGTTTAAGTCATCCGATTTAGACATTTTTTATTTTGCATACCGGAAGACTTTCATTAAGTCTTCCGATTTTATCTCTTTTGCGAAGATGCCTTCCGAAAGTCTTCCAAGAAGTGTTCCGGTTTGGCTCCCAAAAAAGTGTACTGGAAGTCTTATATGCAAGTCTTCTGGTTTTCTAATTTTTTTTATTAAATTTTTTCTTTTTGCAGTGGTACGCACACGAGGCAGAGATGCTAGGATACATGTTCGATCAATGGGACGGGACGATACGTCTAGAAGGACACAAGAAGAGGATATATATACATATGCAGCAGCAACAGATCCAATTGGATATCCAGGAGGACCGTACGATACCAGTGTTTTGGTTAGGTACGAGCATCATGTCGCTATACGGTTATGGTTCGGCGAGGTAAGTAAATTATAATTATTTAGTATTGAATAAAAACTGAAATTTCAATGTTGTATTGTATAATGTGCCTAATTTTATTTGTTTTCAGGAGAGAGGTGCAAAGAAGGAGTTGAAGGTTGTAGGACATGGATTGAAGCTGACTCATATGGTTCCACAACAGTTTCCACCAGAGATGGAGGCTTTGATAGCTAAGTCCGATTTAGCTTCCCTACAGAGAACCAGTTTGAAGAAGATAGATGCAAACTTGGTTTCCTCATTTGTTGAGAGGTGGCATATAAAGACATCTTCATTTCACATGGCGTTTGGTGAAATGACGATTACTCTAGATGACTCTGCATGTTTGCTTCACCTGCCCATCAGGGGGTATTTTGGAGCCCTCAACACATCACTGAAGACCTATCTACTGAGTGGGCGGTTAACTACCTAGGAGTGTCACAGAGAGTGACACTATTCCAGGTCCGTGAGTGCAGGGGTTCGTACTACAAGTTGGAGTGGTTATATGATCGATTCGTAGAGCATCGAGCTGCTTCATCGTGGACATATGCGACCCGATGTTATTTGATAATGTTAGTGGGTTGCACGATTTTTGCGGATAAGACCTTTACACTTGTTGAGACACGATACCTGACACTATTTATGGACTTGAATGGGTTATCAAACTATAGTTGGGGAGCAACTGCATTGGTGACCTTGCATAGGTATCTTGGAGATGCGTCCATGTTCAGTTGTAAACAGTTCGGTGGTTATCTGACTCTCTTACAGGTATATGTTTAAACTCAATTTATTGGTTATTTTTATTTTAAGTCTAATGATAATTTTATTATGTTCATTATGTTATACTTAATTATTATGTTATAATTTTTTTTAACAGTGCTGGATTCATGAATATTTTCCAACACTTGGAAAAAAAAAGGAGAGAATTGGATACCAGCTAATAATTATGGTCTCCCGCGAGCAATGAGATGGACATACAAACAAGGCGCGTTAAAGGTGGATGAGTTGCGACCTGTTCTGGATGAGCTGACACATACTGATGTCATATGGCAGTCATTCGAGGGTCATAGAGTTCACTGTCTATTTGATGAGATTTCTCTATACATGGGCTGTTTAAGGTGGGGTGACACTATTGTTCCATATATGTCTGACAGGTGTCTTCGACAGTTTGGATACCGTCAGTATATTTCACCTGCACCTATTGATTATACGATGGATGGTGATATCGATGTTGAGTGGATTAGTTACATTCAGAGTGTTGGGCAGGTGATTCGTCCGACAACACTGGCCATTATCCCATTTGAGACAGATGATGGATATCTCGAGTGGTATTATCGTGTTTCCCATCCTCGATTGGTACCGCCTAGCCATGATGAGCCGAAAGTTGCATTTGTTCCTGAGTACGATGCGGGACCATCTGATCCTGCCTGGGGTCGTGTGTCTACATTGATTCATCGTTACCTTTAACAGACTGCAGCTGAAGAGGGTGACCCACATTTTGGTGATCTGTTTGAAGCTTTACATATTTCTCGTTCACAGTGATTTATAGTTATGTTTATGTTAATGTATTAACTTATGAACTTATATGTATAATGTTATTTATGTTATATGTTATTCATAATTTTTAGACTTATAATATAATTCATAAAGTCTTGCAAACATATAATATAATTCATGAATAAAAATGAATAACGTAGTTTATAATTCATAATGTGTTAGTAATACATGCGTAAGTTGTTACCAATGTTGTAGACGTGCTGCAAATCCTAACATCCATGATGTTGCTGCTGGATAATGTAAGTTCTTCCAATTTGTTGTCACTGGCGGCAATGGAAATCTCTCTTTCATGTTAACCTGGATACAAAAATAAACAAAAAATTATTTATCATTACTCAAAACATTTACTATAAATATCCAATTATAACAATGTTTACCTGAATCTAATGATTTGAGTCTACAAATCCAATGCAATAAAATGAGACATCCGGTGAAAATGTAGTTGTCATAGGGAAGAAAGTTAAGCATTCGAATGCTAAACAGACAAGTACCACATTATGCTGATTCGCAATCACGTAACCCATGTCTGGTAGAGTCAACCATTTATTTGGTGGTTGAGAACCACTTCCTTCTATCCTCAGAGAATCTCTCACTTCGGCTAACCGATCAGCAAATAAATTGGCATATAAAGTTGATCTTTCATTATGTATAATTTACAACTCCAAGTCTCGGCGAACCATTGGCCAACCATCTTCACCATAACCCCGCAATGAAGCAATGACTCTAAATCCACAATTACCATCTGACAATACATTAACTACATCATCAATAAATGACCTAATATGATTAGGAAATTGAAGGATGAATCGCTTAGATGATTGTGATAATTTCAACTTCTTTTTCACAGGTTATGATGGTTGAGATTTCTTCTTTGAATTTTGTGATGGTGCAGATTTCCGTTGTGAAGATTGAGATGCTTGACCAACATACTCATGATACAAAGGGTCTCTATAAACATCATACCCTACAGGTTTTTTGTCTTTCTTCTTGACTCCACCTTTTGTTTTTATTTTTTCAGGTGGTGGTAACAAAGAAGTCGTTGTGGGGAATGCAAGTTCATAAACCCTATTTTGTAATGCCCTTCTTCCAACAACATCTTGTGACCTATACCTTTTCCATAACTCATCCATTGCACATTTCATATCCACCTCTGATTCCTCATCTAAGTCTTCTTCCAACTTAATTTCCATGCTTAGTTTCCTCCAATGAACATGCACAACGTCAATTGGTAACGGAATACCACTAATTTTATACCCTGCCAACTCACACACTCAAGGTAATCCATATGTTGCTCTAAGAGTACATCGACATATGTCCTTGTTCGTTCCAACATAATCAATTCTTATTAACTCTTCAGCAATGTGCCTCAATGCAGCTCGTGACACTGAAGTACGTAAATGTGTGTAAAATAGACTTCCATACGCATGCGCAACTTCATATACACTCTTTTGAAAAGAAGCTCTAATGTTGCCAATTTGTATCTTTAAGTTGTCATTCATGGCCTCCAAACATTTGACCATGTCACCAATACTGTTACCCAACATCTGCTTCAATTTCCAATGAGCAGACTCAACCCTAAAATAATACATATTTAAAATAATTAAGAAAAATACAAAATATGCAATAATTAAATTTTGGGATCTAAAACAAAACATATCGATTAGTCGTCGTGTTACCCATATGTAGGACTCGATTAATCCATGCGCAAATAAATCTCTGTCTATGTGGTGTCAACCGTGTGTCGTTCACGTACTCAAAAAATCTAGGACAATCAACACATGTTTGCTCAAGTTATTTTAAATGTTGAGCATACTCAACCTCATCACTAGCCCATACAAAATCCGTCCATAATTTGTCAATTGACTATTGCATATCACGAGCCAATAATAATTTCCTTTTTGCACCAACATTTTTGTTTATGTGAAACGGACATAGCAAATTATTCGTCCTTGGAAACACAGTCTCAACGACTTTCATCAAAGCAAGATCTCGATCTGTCATCATCACTTCTGGAAACAAATCTTTCTTCACAAACAATTGTTTAAGCTTACCTAACACCCAACAAAAAGTCTCAGTCTGCTCAGACTTAATACACGCAAATGCGATAACAAAAGTTAACTCGGTTAATGGCATGCCAACAATTTCAAACAAAGGTTGCCTATATTTGTTTATCTTGTAAGTATTATCCATAACTAACACAATAAGAAAAATATTCAACAACTTAATTGAATCGGGATGAGCCCAAAATATATCTTTAATAACTTTAGAGTCGTCTCTTTTTCTACTCCAATAAACATAACATGCAACCTCAATAAGCTTAAATAAATGTTGTATCTCACTTCTAGGATCTCTTATCTCTTTTTCTATCATACTCTTTTGCTTGTATATTTGCATGATCCGAGTGACACAATCTGGATCTTGCTCGTGTAAGGAATGCAATATATTTCCAGGTACAACCTTTCTCTTTGTTAAATCAACAACATGTTGCTTCTGATCCGCTGTCAACCTACCAACAAATGAGTGACCTTCTAATCTATCAGGTAAATCATAGTTATGAACCCCACATTTTACATTAATCTTCCATCCAGATCCATCTTTCGCCGGAGTCGACCTGATCTTAAATGGACATCCATATTTTTTTTGTCGCACTTTCGATTCCACTATGAATATCCTTGTATTTCTCACCTTTATCACAACCAAATATTATTTTGTTGCATCTACGTCTCTTGCCTGTTTGTGTATCTGAACGAGTGATGATAACCGTCACTTTATTTCGTAATCCGGTGTCTTTAACCCATCTTATCACCTCCTCTTGTGTACCAAATCTTCTCGACGTTGTGAAAACATCTGACGTATTCACACACATATCGGTTCTTTTTCGTATATAGATATTTCCATACCTACACAATAAAAATATTTTTAATAACAAATTATAAAGAAAATTAAGAAATAAAAAATAAAAAAAAAAACGCAACACTTCAAGTAAGTCTTCCGGTATTGTATCTGATACAAACTGGAACTCTTACAAGAAGTGTTCCGGTACATGGATACTTGGCAACCGGAAGTTTTATTGATTTTGTTCCGATCTGAAACACTTTCCCTAAGTCTTCCGGTGATCAAAAATTACTAAACCGGAACACTTTTCCTAAGTCTTCCGGTTTGGAAAAAAATATATCGGAAGTCATATCTAAAGTCTTCCGGAGCGTGGCTTTTTGGATAAATTTTTCGGAACTCTGACAGTCTGACATGAATGGTAAAAATTAAAATAATAAAATAATATTAGGTTTATATTTGGCATTTTGAAAATTTTATAGGCGTATAGGTCTAAGTGTAGGGGTATATGGTACAATCTTCCTTTTTGTATCTCATCCCTAAAAATCTGCTATCCATTAGGGCTAGTCCATATAGGATATGTATAGCCCATCAGTCCCACATAGCTATGAATTTTTTAAAAAAAAGAATATTAATTATTATATAGTCTTACTAAAAAATAACACATTGTTTTTTCTCACTTACTAAATTATATTTTTATTTTATTTAATCTTTCTCTTTTAAATCTTATACATTAATATAATCAACAATCTTTCATCTTATTCTATTAGTTTCTCTTAGGTTAATTATTCGAGTATTATTTTATATAATTTAGACACATGTTATATTTAAAAACAAATTATAGTATTTATAAAAGATAATATAGTACTTAAAAATATATTAAGTTTAAAATAATATAATTTTTAATTTCATTTATAATAAATATTATGAAGTTTTTATTTTTAAAAAATCTCGTTTAGGGTCGGGTAACCCATTCTAACAACTTTACTTACACTAACATTGATCTTTCATAGACGACTCGTTAACCATATATTCACTCATACATTCTTTCTCCAATAAAATTTTGGTATACAGATCTTAGATGTCTTATGAGATATCGAAACACTGATCTCTGTACTTAATACAATGACAAGATGAACATAAAATAGAATTGTAGAAAGTAAAGAACACACAGTCAATTGTTAACTCAGTTCGGTGTACAACACCACCTACGTCTGAAGGCTACCAAACCATGAATGAAATTCACTAGATAGTATTAATTCTGAGCTAAACAACCATATTTACAACTTGTCACTTAATCACTACCCATGCCTAATGTCTACCTAAGACTTTTCTAGGTAATAGACATTTCTCATTTCCCTTACAATCACTACGTAATCACACTCACTATATACTTAAAAGCTTAAGAATGATCAACATTTTACAACTCAATAAAAACAATCCAACTTTGATATAGGAGGGGCTCACAAAGCAACAAACACAAAAACTCACTAAAAGCAATATTTGTTCTTCCACACAAATAGACTTAATCCATCCTATATATAACTATATTCCAGACTGGATTTTGAGCTTCAAATTGCAGCAAATTTGATGCATAAAATTTGCAAAATATTCTCCAAAAAAATAGAACTTTGATCTAAAGTTTCCTAAAATGTCTCCATGATTAAAAAAACTCAAATCTTCAATCAAATTGAACCTTCTGAAAATCTTCACTCTTGGATGTTAGGTATGATCACATAATTTTCAAAGAATATTTTGTAATATGCACATATGGTAGATGCGTTCAAACTATCAATTGATAGTCAGGATATCGAATAATCTTGTTAAGACATCTTATCCGACATCTTGAAAATTTGTTATAGAATATCTTGTTCAATATACTGATGTCAAGTTGTTTTACCAAAATTAATTTCAACCACATTTTGTTGTTAAATCAACTCTGTTGTTAAATCAACTCACCAAAACGATACATCTCCTACTTCCCAAGATGGAGTAAATGTTTCAAGGCGTGAATGTCTGACTTGTTTGTGTTCAACTCCATTTTTGATTTCATCCAATAATGCAACCGCTCTTGATAAACCTCCTGGTTGTAGAAATTGTGGAGGAAGCGGCAACATCATCTGTGAGTTCTCTCTTATCAATATCATCCCTTTCTTTCACAATATTATAGTGAATTGCTAATAACCTAACTCATTAGAGGATTTCTTTTGAAAGAGATCAAACACCTCATGTTTGCTTACTTTTTCATTTAGGTGATATGTGTGGTGGTACAGGAAAATGGAAAGCTCTTAACAGGAAGCGAGCACAAGATGTTTATGAGTTCACAGAATGTCCTAATTGTTACGGTATCATCTACTGTTCTCAATATTTTGTTAGCTATAACATGATATTGTGAAGCTTGGTTTGGCTTAAACCATTCCAAGTTTCTGATCTGAATTTTGTTTTCGAATTAACTATTAATCTTTCATGGTCTGCCTTTCAATATCCACTTATGCACTAGTCCCGTTGTTTTTCTTTTTATTGCACTTTATGCTGTTACTGCAAGTTTTTGAGTAGATGGTAATGTCATGCAATCTAACATAGGAATTTTACAATTTTTTAAAACTTTTCTAGTATTACCAATTTACCATATGAAATCAAGTTGTTCGGATGATCAACAGTATTGTTAATAATCCATTTAGGTCGAGGAAAGCTTGTCTGCCCTGTTTGCTTAGGAACTGGTGTGCCAAACAATAAAGGTCTTCTGAGAAGGCCCGATGCAAAGAAACTGCTTGATAAGATGTATTATGGACGACTAATTCCCAACTCATAGAAGGTAAAATTTCTCTTATTATATATTACTTCATTTAGTAACTGTTTTCCTTAATATTAATCTTCTGTTGCTGCTGTTATATTCATTGTATTGCATTCTTTTCAGTCATTCTTGTGAGCACAATTGAAGTGTGAAGCCTGCTAATGCTGTTTTCTGCACTAGTCAACTAAGCCGGTGACTGCAATGGTAATCAGCTTCTACCATGCAGAACACCTGCGGTATAAAGTTTTGCTCATATTTTTGGTCTGGATTCATTAAAGAACTCTAATGAATTTCAGTATTCTGTATCAATTATTCAATGATGTGATTGCCATATTCATACAGACTAGAATGTCATGTATAGTGTAAACATTGAGCAAACACTTGTTTGTAGCAAGTATTGGTATTTAAGGTTCTATATAGTTACCAAGTAAATATGCAAATGTTCAAGCAACTTGTATGGGGTATTATATTCTCAAATATGTGTGATTAGCCGATTTGAGCTATTTATGAAATTGATTTGTTTTAAAAATAGGACAGTAGATAAAACATGTGGTGCCTTTATCTGCTCACTAACTATATTATTTTGACACAGTTGGATATAATAGTTTTCCAAAAAAAATAAATAGATAGATAACGTAGTTGAAATTAGGGATGTTCAAATCCAAACCAATCCAAAAAATCGAAAATCGAAAAAAACTGATTTGTTTTGGATGTATTTGGATGTCATTTTGTAAGAACCAATCGGTTCGGATCGGATTTTGAATTGATTTTTCAAAACCGATCCAAATCAAACCGCATGTATATATATTTTTTACTTATTTATATTTTATTAGTATATATGTTGTGTAATTTAATATTAGATGATATTTATCTTTTAAAATACTATTTATTAGTTTGATTTAATCTTTTTATTTTTATTTTTTTCATCTTGTAATATTAATTTTTGATATAGTATAATATATATTATATCAAACTTACTATTTATTAGTATTTTTAGAATATTAATAAAAATTATAATTTATAATTTGGATATCCAAAAAATCGATCCAAATAAACCGTATGAAATTGGATCGGATCCGATCGGATTTTTTTAATCAATCATCCAAAACCGAACCAAACCGCAAATAAATTTATCTTTGGATCGGATGATATTTTGCTTCAAAATCGATTCAAACCAAACCGCGAACACCCCTAGTTGAAATATATGATTATTGAAAGATATAATGAAGTGTTGTAATCATTAACTATATGCTAAAAATAATTATTTACAAATTGAGACATCATTAAACATGATTAAAACACATTTTACAATGTTTGAAAATGGAGCCGGAGGTATAATGTTTTTCATTGTTAGTGGACAATTGATGTAGAAATATTCGATAAAACCATGTAATATAAAGTAAGAAAATATAATTTTAGGTGTAGCAAAATTCAGAAGTTTTATGAGATAGTTGCAAATTATACTATGAAGGTTGGGCGATCGTGGGTCAATGGTAGCCAGAGTCTGACAAGTGGAGGCACGACAGTAGCGGTGGTCGGAGTTCGGTCCATGATAGTGGCGGAGCTCCGTCGTGGGCGGTGACGGTCCAAGTGAGTCTCGAGTTGAGTCTGTTTGTTTTGCAGATCAAATTGGTAATGTGTTGTGTTTTGGACTCGCTTTTGATATTTGACTCGTTAGGGTTTGAGGATATTATAAATAATGTTTTTTATCACTTTTAGAGAACAAGACATGATGAGCGATGGAAGAGGTGATAATTCTAGTTAGAGAGACAATGGTAAAAATTCTTTGGAGTTCTAGGAATTCAGGAAATCTTTTGAGGTATCTGAGGGGATTGTGAAACATTTCTAAACATCTTGAGTTTGTGTGATTCATAAATAAAAAGTTTGAGAGATTGAGAAACACTTGGTAGAAAATAAGGTTTGTTTTTGAGAACGTGATAGACTATTTTCTTGTAACTCATTTATAACTTCTTGTAACAATTTATGTATGTATAATGAATCAGAGAGACGCCATTGATGGGAAATTAAGACACAACAATGCACCAAGATGCAATAGATATAAAATTTCTCATTCTTGTAGGAACCTTGAAGATACACAACAAATATAAGACGACAATTCGAACAAATAAATACACAAAATAAAATTGATAATTTAATGTGAAAACCCCCTCAATATGAAAGTAAAAACTACGAGTCGTTCAGACCAAAAAAATAACTCCACTATAATCAATTAAGGGTATAAGAGAATCTTAAAATGATTCACAAACTAGTGCTAACAACTGCAAATCACAAAGCTAACTAGTTTACAAGTAAGAATAAAAAAGCTGAAAAATTATCCAAATCTACAGCTTCAGTGCAAGAAGATATCTTTAAACTCATACCTAATTTTGAAATTATGAACGATCACATGTTTCAGGATCGTCGATTTAGTGAGACTGGTTACAGAAAAACGAGAATATGTTTCTCTCTTTTTGAATCCTTATTTTTTCTTTATCTCTCTCAAAGCTAAATTGATCCTCTCCACTTAAAAAAGCGAGACAAATGAGCTAATAAAATTTGGACTTTTCTCCATGTAAGAAGGGAGCTAAAATCCAACAAATCTCCCCTCACAATTATATGGAGAAAATCCCCAAACCTGCGATATCATAACAAGCTTTAAATTTTCCACTTGATAATGCTTTATTCATCATATCATAACCATTATCATATGTATGAACTTTAGCTAACTCCAACAACTTAGCATCCAATCTTTTGATTTGCTCCAGGATATGCGAAAATTAAGGGAGTGTTGTTGTCAAAAATAGAAGTTGTTATGCGTTAGTTTTTGGAGATTATTGAAGATCTTTTCTTGCTTGATTCATGTGATCTTTTTGAGGAAGTTTCTGATCATATCCAGGCCCATTCAAAATACTTTATAGTACTGAATGTTTAACCTAATTACTCTAGACTAAATATTGTGTATTGTGTCAAGCAAAGTGCTTTTGAGTGTTAGGGTTTTTCTCTGCGCATGTGTTTTATTTGTGAGTCATTCATACATCACCTAGATGTTTGAATTGGACTGATTTTTGAGTTGTAATTTTGTCCACTCTAAGCTTTTAAGCATGAGTGTTTGTTCTTGATCAAATATTTTAAGCAAGATCTAGGTGTTGTGTTTTGGAAGAGTGTTTTTTTGTTTTCTTTGAAAGAATTGGTTGATTATCATAGTGTGTGATTGAGGGGGAGTGAGATGGTGATTTCTCATATCTAGATGTTGATTTCTAGGTAGAAGTTGCGTTGGGTAGGTTCAAGTGAGAAGCTGTAAACTGGGACTATTTAGGCTCTGAATTGTTCTACTAATAGTGGATTTCCTTCTTAGCTTAGTGTAGCACCCCAAAATTTGCCCTCTTATTTATCACCATTTCTGAGTAGCTTATGCTTCGTTTCCGTGTCATCTTGCATATTCGTCCATGCATTGCATAAAACAAAACAAAAAATCTAAAATAGAGAGCATACATCATTGGTCAAGGCGCGGGGTGTATGATCAAGGTTTATGTGGCAATTGTCGGGTCTCAGAAGGAAAATAATCTCAAAAAATATGACAAAGACCAGATACCCAATGGATTAATTCAAGACAAACATATGCAATGCATTAACCTGAAAACAAAAGTTTGACATAAGAGTAAGTGTTTAAGCCAACAAAAGAAATTACAAATGAAAATTCAAATGTTCTCAAAGCCTCCTCCTCTAAAATTGTCACTCCGGATGTCTGGAAGCTTTGATGTTTGATGGACGATAAGAGAATTCAATTTGATCTTCTAACGTAACCTCGAGGACTCCTTCGTCAACCAGGTCTTGAATCTTATTCCTCAATGCAAAACAATTATTAGTGTCATGTCCAGGACAGTTGGAGTGATATGCACACCTTGCATTGGGATTATAGCGAGGAGAAGAAGTATTGGGATTCAGAGGAGAGTCTTTCAAGGTAATCAACTTCATCTCCAACAAGCATTGCAAAGCTTACGACATTGGCGTGTTGATTTTGATAAACTGTCTTTTATGTTCCTTGTGTTGAGGCGGATTAAACCTATAAGACTTTCTTCCTTTAATTGAAAAACTATCAGTAGTAACCTGTCTCTTTCCTTCTCTTATCCTCATCTTCCTTTCAACCAAGTTAGCTTGTTTCATTGGAGGTTGACTAATGATTAAATTCCCGACTCCATTGTCTTGAATTTTATTGATGAAGACTCTCGACTATTCTTGCCCCTAGGCTAAGTTTTGGATAAGAGTCACCTGACCATTTATCTGGATTCTCATCTCTGCCATCTTGGCTTGCAGTTATTCCAACTGATCATCTTTGATGAATTCAGGATTCTTCTTTTTCTTGTCCTTAGTGAGGAGGGATTTCAATTCTTCTTGCCCCTTGGACAAATGCAGGATCACTTCTTGAAATTGGGCGTTCTGAGTTTGGATATCTTTGACAATCTGTTCGAGAGCCATTTCCATTGAAATAAACAGCGAGAAGATAAGAAACTTGTCGCGGAAACCTGTTATGCAATGGTATGGTATATAGATGCATATGCAATGTTTTCAAGGAACACGTAGGATTTAAATTTGTTAAAGGAAAACAAAAACAAAACTCTTATTAGTAAGTTTAAAATATAATTTCCCCTTGGGCTTACAATGAAGGAAAACAAAAAAGTTACAAAGAAAATAATCATTTGAGACTCAAGTCTCCCATGGATGCTTCCTCTTTGTGTTGAGATATGTATTGAGGTTCCACTCTTTGTGAAGTTGTCTTGTTAGCTCCAACACTTTATTCTTGCTAGCATAAAATTGAGCTTCAAAGGTATCTCTTTCCTAATTTAGTTGGATCCAAGATTTTTGTATCTCTTCCAGGCCAATAGGCATATCAGGATGAATAATGCTGTAAGGAACATCTCCTTCAGCAATAGGCTCAACGATCCCCTGTAGAACATCAGGATATGGCATCGTAAGAGTTTGAGCACGAGACCACACCAATCCGAGGTAAGGCTCCATAGGGATGAAGTATTTTGGTTTCAAAGTATTGATGTTAATCTTGTACACCATGCTCCAAGCACGTATAAACCTTTGACGGTAACCTCGAAGATCATTGTCATAATCGAACATAATACCTTGAATCATCATGTCATGAGGACCATCACTCTGAGCATAACTAAATTGATGTAGTGCTAAATAAGGATTATAAGTAATGCATCCTCTGATGCCAAGGAGTGACACATTAGGGAACTCTCCATAACGGTCAATGATAATGATATTTGAATAAGAGAGTAAAAGTATCCTTCTAGACGATCTCAAACCTTGTTCATTATTCATCACAGATAGAGGAAGGTGTGAAATAAACCACCTTGATATTAGAGGTATGCAACACATCAGAGTTCCTCGCGCCTTCGTAGTACGAATGTGAAGAGAGTACAAAATATCTCCAAGCAAGGTAGGCACAAGATTATGAGTCAGAAATATGTTAATGGTGTAAACATCTATGAATTGGTCCAAATTAAAGAACAACACCAAACCATAAATTAACAAGGCTAATATCTCCTCAAAAGCATCATAACTCATAGCATCCAAGAATACCTGAGCTTTCTCTATCAATACTTTAGCAAGAATACCCTTAACTTCGCTCCTTGTTTCCAGTACAATGTTTGACTTCTTCAGATGCAAAGTTGTTGCAATAATTTCTGGTTTAGTCTCCTTCTCTAAGCCTGTGAATGGTTTTTGATCAAGAATAGGCACACCAAGTAGTTTGGAGAATTCTTCCATTGTGGGCACCAACTGATAATCGGGAAATGTGAAACAATGATGTTTAGGGTCAAAGAACTGGAACAAAACACTCATCATGTCTTCATTAAACCCTGAAGTAACCAAATCAAGTAGATAACCATGCTTTTTGATGAGTTGAGAGCTTTCAAGAGCTTTTGAGACTAATTCCTTAAGCTTGGAAGGTATCCTTACAAAGTTGATCCAGATAGTGTTTCTACGAGCGGAATCCATAACCTGCAACAAAGAACAAAGATAAATCCTTTGGTCCTTGAAATGGTTAGTGAAAATTATATGTTATGATGTCATAATGTTATGATTAAAACAAGTAGATGGCAAACAAAAACAAGTCACACAAGGGCCTTAGGTTTAAAGGCTTGCATGAAGTTCGTAGGTAAGTACCCTCCCCACTGAAGTTTAGTTGGTTCAACCGGTCCTAGTAATAGTAACCGGGTTCTAAGGGATCTCAATATCATTGATTCTTTTCAAAGGATATTGTTCAATATGGAAATTGACTTGCTAACTAAAACATCTCAAGATAAGAATCTCAATGAGCGTAGCATCGAGTATCAACCAACTTTAGACTTCACCAAAGCCGGTTATCTCACTACTTTCTAATGCCTAAGATGAGTCAATTAGGGTTCTAAATGGAAGTTAGTGTTAATGACACCATATGACGGCCTAATGTTATCCTCAACTGACTTGAAGAACATCGGAACCAACCAAGATGTCACACTAATTGTAGCCACCATATCAACTATATCGGTATACGCCGTACAGTTTCCTTGGTCTATTGCCACTTACCTAAGGTACACTAGATCCGAGTTAGGATCTTTCTCACAATAGCCCCACAACAAGTACCCTTAAAAATAAAGCAATCAATTCAAACAACTAAAGTGTCCTAAATCTAAGGTAACCCCTCTTTTAATTAGTATTCCCTAGTAGAGTCGTCAGTTCTGTAACATGGTGGGAGAACTGACTTTGTCGTTTTGGTTTTCAAAGATGATTTCAATCATTCTATTTTTGCATATTTGATTATGATACACTTCCTATTTGGTCTTGCACGAATTTTTGATCCATATAATGATAATAAACATCAAAATTTGATCCCAAAATAATCATAAGATCAAATATTTGATTTTTCAATATTTATTCTAATTAAAATTGAATTTAAATAAATTAAATCCAATAAAATCTAAAATAAACATAAAAAATCAGAATATATGATTCATGGGTCGTGGATTATCTCATGATAAAGTTTGGATCATAAAAATATGGGTCCATTTGGCAAAAACTTAAGTTTTGGTCATTATTTGTCTTATACACCTCCTCCAATTTATCCAACTTCAACAATGCATAACTCTCTCAATTTTTATCCCATGAATGTGTTTACTTTTTGTTGACTTTTTAAAGGACCTATGATGTCTTGGCTCATATCTCTCAAATGAAGTATTTTTGGACTTGGCTTGTGAGACACAAAGTTGTAGGGAATTGAATTTCCTTCAAAATGAGCTTTGGATGGGAAACTTCTGGGAAGCATGTGAAAGTTATGGTTGGTCAAAGTACAATTGAATTTTCTTGAAGAAACCCTAATTTAGTAACTTCCGATTCTTGATGAATTTGAGGTTTCCTTGATGAATCATGATCAACCCTTGATCAAATGATGCATCTTACTTCATAATCTTGATTTTGACCAAAAATCTTGAAGTTTGACTGTATGTTGACCACAGTTGACTTTTTGACCAAGTTAATTGATTTTTGATTATCTGAGCATCTGACTTACCAAACTTGTAGGGGAAGTCTTGAAACTTGACATGAGGATTATCAAAAGTATATAAGATACCATGAAGTCCACTTGAGTCTTTAGAAGTCCACTTTACCTTAGGAAACTCAAAACCCTAATTTAAGATCCATTGCTTTGGAGGAGGCATTGTCTGATGAAACCTTGAATCCCTTTGAGCAATTGAGAATCTTGTGACCATTAAAAGACTTCTTGAGATATATCGTCTTGAAGATGTGAGGGAAAATTTTGGGGTACAACACATACAACCTACCAAATTAATCCATCGACTCGTCATTTCCTTTGGAATAATTCCTCAATCTCAATCATTTCTTTAATTCACCACCTGTGATCTGCGCACATCTCAAATTCGACCAATAAGAACCATGAGCCCATACTCTCGCCAGTTTGCAACAACATCGCTCCAACAATATTTGCACTATTGCAATCAACATCACCTCGAACTAACTTCTACATACTATCAACATTTTCGGGAGCAAACTTCTCCCCCGCTTATTCCAAACCAATTCTTGCAGACAACAACTAGGAACTAACAAGTAAGCACTGACAGTGTTTCACACACATGTTGATTACTAAGGAATAAACGATATTAGACAAGAGTGGACAGACGGACCAACCAGGCTCTGATACCACTAATGTAACACCCCATTTCTACCCGGTAATTATCGATAAAATCAGAGTAATAAATTTTTAACTAAATCAAACAAATAAGATTCCACATTTCAACTTTAAAACATATTCATTAAATTTCATGAAACATGGATACATAACACTTTAACTCGGATGAAACTATAATAATCACCCTCAATTTAACACTAACTTTATCGGCTTATTACATACATCAACATTTACTACACAATCAACATAATCAATGTCAACTTCATCAACATAATCAACATAATCAACTTCATTAACCTAATTAACATAATCAACTTCATCAACATAAGCAACATAATCAACTTCATCAACATAATCAACTTCATCAACATAAGCAACATAATCAAATTCATCAACGTAATCAACATTAATAATAACAACTTAATCAACATAAATAATGCAACACAAGATGCGACTCAACTATGCACATGCATGTGGTACCATTGGAGTAAAACTCCCAACTTAAAATATGCCAGGTTATCGAGGCATTTGCAAGGCATAACAGAATTCAACTTAATAATTTTTCCAATCTAACCCAACATGGTGAGCATCCTCTCCAACTTAGAAATGAAATTTATGCCATGATACAAACGACACAACACATAACAACAACCAACTCAGAACAACATACAACAAACAGCTCAGAACAACATAACAAATTTTAATTTAACACAGATTCAACCTTGGCCATATGCCTACATATATATAACAACATTGGTCATTTGACCTACAACTTTAATATCAACATTGGTCATTCGACCTACCACTTTAATATCAACATTGATCATTCGACCTACAACTTAATTATGCTCATAAATTGGGACAAAACAACATACTCAACGATACTAGAAAATCTACACATTTAACACGAATTCAACAAAATAAACCGAATGAAATCACCTACAAAATATTACGAACTACCTCGATAATTTTGAACAAAACACTGACTCTAACATCTTACACCGACACCATAAAACCTCATTAGATCCTAGTTACTTTTAATACCATGACTAGAAACCATTTTTAAAAGAAAGTACACAGTATTAACTTTCCAACCCTTTGAACGACATACAAATCGGACTCCCGGAACTCAAGTTATGAATTTTTCGAAGTTTCCAAAAATAAGCACTAACCTAGCTACTGGTTGATCACTTTTTTTGCCCAAAAACTCATCTGAAACTTCCGATTTAATTCGCGAGACTCTTATTTTAACTTATTTCTACCTATTAGAACTCATTGGTAGCATAAAAACTATTTTTTGCGATGATGAATTTCGCAAAAAAATTCTTGTTTTCACTATTCCTAACCCAAACAGAATTTCTTCATAGTATTCTCATAAAAACACTACATCATAATGATAACATTATAATTCAATCGACACAGATTAATCATTCGACGACTCATTCAAGAACAATAATCAATTTTGTTATTCAACCAAACAACACAACATACTGACATCAACAACAACATAGCAGATTTTCATAACGAATTCATACGAAGATCAACAACAACATAGCACACGAAAACACAATAGTAAATCATACGAATCCTGATCCTACATACAGATTATCCTAATCCCGGTTATAGAATTCTAACCTCACCTTACCTTGGATTAAAGGCAGCTCGAATTATCTCTTAAAAATTCCTGCGAAAATCAGATCTTGGAGTACCCTTGCTCTCCCTTGTTCTTCCCTCTAAGACTTGTTCTTGCTCTAATTATCGTTAGGACTAATTCTCACTTAAAAACCCTCATTAATCCTTTTTCCTCTTTTACTCTTTCTCACCCAATATTCATAATTTTAATAATAATAATAATAATATTAAAATTATTAATTATCACTTAATAGAATAATTGATCTCTACTAACATCTTAATGGGCCTACTACAGAATACCCCAACTTTGTTATTTCTAACACAACAACCAAACTCACTTAAGTAAATAGTCTTATAACTTCTAATTTTATTCTACGATTAAACCAACTTAATATCAACTTAGCAACTTAAATCACCACAACACAATATCAACCAATAAATCATGAAAAATTAATTTCTCCCCACTAAATCGATTAATTACCCGATTATCAACATATTAGCTCATACAACAAATTCAACATATTCCACAAATATTCGGAAAATGCTCAATATTATTTTCCACAATTTAAATCAACTTATTTAATTTAACTGAAACCAACATAACAACATTCCGATATTTCGGAAATCAACACAAATCGACACAACATAACACAAATATATTTAATTAAATAATTAATTAAATAAACGGGTGTTACAGGTAGTCCCAGAGTAGGTGAGTTTGCACAGAACTGGGTTAACAATTTTTTGTGTTATTATTGTTGTTATATTTTGTGTTTATCTTGTTTTTACTAAGATAGTTATGTCATGACATCGCATTCGACATCACGTATCTGATACCAGAGTTTCAGAACCAATGCACTAAATTGCATCCATTAATACTTGGTAACATGTAGAAGACCATGAGAACAAGTAGGAACCAAAATCCCCTCAAGAAGCCTCTTGAAACCAAAACCCTGATTTGGACCAGTTGTGTAGGAGGTGAAACCCTGATCCAACTTCTTGATATACTCAACTCTTCTAGGGACTTGAAGTATCATTTGAGCTTGTGTTAGATGTAAGAAACCCCTGAGGCTTGTTGGGAGACACTTGGCTCATATCCTTTGGTTTTGGATGATCTCAAACTTGCAAGTCACTGACCACATGCCCTATGCTTCAATCAATGAATGTTATGCTTCATCTTTCTATGTTAAGGATGCAATGTTATGTATGCAAGTGATATGTTATATTATATGAAAAAGAGAGAGCAAATTTTGGGATATTACAACCGGGATGCTGTGAATAACCTTGTGAATGCAGATCTCAGGCTTCTCCAGGAAGTGATGAATTCCTGCGTCAGGCTCTTGTACCAGGCCATAACACCCTTTTCTCAGAGTTGTAGAGAATAATATGCACTTGAGGGCACCTCCGACGTCGTTGCGGTAGTCGAGCATTTTGTTGATGTTATCAACGTGGTCATCTGGGTCGGTAGTCTCGTCATACGTCAAGAGGTTTGGGGGGCTTATGCATGCCCGCGGGGAGTCAGGTCTCCTTGATGGCCTGAGAAATTGGGCAGTGGAGGTCTTCCCCGTCGCTCCTCAAGGGTTAGGGAGGCTCATCCTTAGGGCTTTGGCAGCGACGAGGGGATCCTCTGGGTCAGCTAGTTGTCTGCTCGAGACGTCCGCTGACTTTGTTCTTCTTGGGATCCAGGGAACATCGTACATGGCGATGAGGGAAGTGATCACGCTTCTTGGTGGCTTCTAGTTGAGTTCTCTACAGCTGAGGCCCACGTCCGTGACCGCAGAGAGAGGAGTTTCATGATCGTCGAGGTCTCCGTTGGGGAGAGTTGGCACGACGGTCGCTTTCCAACAGGGTGATTCTCTCGTGTTGTTGGAATAACATGAGATTTGTCCGGTTGAGGGCGTGGATCATGGCTATCATCGTTGGGTCCCCTTCAACTGGTACCAGAATGGGCTCGAAGGTGACCGATGTGTGTTGCTGGGCCGACCCGTTGGCAACTGGTTCAGGTGATGAGGTGGTCGTATTTCCGTCCTTGGAGTCAGCCTCGTGGATGACTTGGAGGTTGTCGTCGTCGTCGGTGGTGTAGTAGACGAGGACCTGACCGTGGTTATCACCGTGTTCACTAGTCATGCTGGTTGGTTGATGAAAAAGGGTGAGGCTTTGGTCTTTTGTTTTAAAAGACGGGGAGAGCTGAGTTTCCCACAGACGACGCCATTGATTTGACCTAATCAGAAGGAACCTTTCAAACTAGCATAGCTTCTACAGTGGAGGAGAAGGGGGTGTACCTGCAAAGTACACTGATGCCAAAGTGAGAATGTGATACGGAGTAAGAGCAAGTGCGAAAAAGGTAAGTGAGAATAGAATACCCGACCCTCTAGTAAAAGAGGGTATTTATAATGTGTCCCTAGTGATGGGCCAAAGTTCTCTTTGTGGGCTAGATCAGCTAGACCCACGAAGGAAACTGTCAGTGTCTGCGTAGAAGCAGTTAAGACCTAGCACGTGACCTTTGCCCTGGTCCAACTGCTTCGTTAATCTAGGAGATTACTGCGGAGGAGACGGTTGACTGAAGGACTGAAGAGTATATGGGGAGGTGTTCTCCCCATGCCCATTAACTAATGGGCCTTGGACTTGTGTTTGCTGGACTGGCTCGTGCCCGACACGTCTGGTGACAGGTCCAATCCAGAACACTAAATAATGCAAGGGATGTATTAAGAAATCATCTTTCTAATTTCATGTATATGGACTAGATGACTTGGTTAAAGTGTTCCGATAAAAAAAAATCTTTGTCTTGGAAAACTTGCAAAAGAGGATTAGGGGAAAAGAAAAAGAAAATTGGGACGAATAAATTATTTATACAAAGCCATTTTGATAAAAATGGTATAATATAAGGGTTGGAGGATAAATGCTAGGCGTATAGGATAAAAATTTAAAAATATAAAATAATTGAGATAATTCATGTTTATTTATTTAGTGAAGTTGTAGAAATATAAAAGAATTGAGATAATAGTACATGTTTATTGATTTTGTGAAGTGAGTGTTGTAGAACAAAAGTTATATTTTCTTATAGATTCTTCAATAGTTTTCATGATTAATGACGGTTTGTCAAAATTTATTTGAAATAGCAGGAAATAAATTGAACTTTTGTGTTACAATCCTAAACACTTTACTTTATCTTTCAATAGGCATGTATTTCATCTACGTTATCTATCTAATTTTTTTGTTGGAAAATTACTATATTCAATTGTGTCAAAATAATTTAGTTAGTGAGGAATTAAGGCACCACATGTTTTACCTAGTGTACTATTTTTAAAACAAATCAATTTCATAAATTGCTCAAATAGGCTAATCACACATGTTTGAGAATATAATACCTTAGATACAAACAAGTTGCATGAACATTTGCATATTTACTTGGTAACTATATAGAACCTTAAATACAAATACTTGCTACAAGTGTTTGCTCAATGTTTACACTATACGTAACATTCTGGTCTGCATGAATATTACAATCCTAGCATTGAATAATTGGTACAAAATATTGAAATTCATTAGAGTTCTGGAATGAATCCAGACCAAAACTTTCTACCGCGGGTGTTCTGCGTGGTAGAAGCTGATCACCATTGCAGTCACCGGCTTAGTTGACTAGTGCAGAAAATTGTCATTGTACCAGAAAACAGGATTAGCAAGCCTCACACTTCAATTGTGCTCACAAGAATGACTGAAAAGGATGTAATACAATGAATATAACAGCAGCAACATAAGATTAATATTAAAGAAAACAGTTACTTAATGAAGTAGTATAATAACAGAGAAATTTTACCTTCTATGAGTTGGGAATTAGCCGTCCATTATACATCTTATCAAGCAGTTTCTTTGCATCGGGCCTCCTGAGAAGACCTTTATTGTTTGGCACACCAGTTCCTAAACAAACAGGACAGACAAGCTTTCCTCGACCTAAATGGATTATAAACAATACTGTTGATCATCCGAACAAGTTGATTTCATATGGTAAATCGGTAATACTAGAAAAGTAAAAAACTGTTTGAATACGGTAAAGAAAGGTGGGGAGATAATGAGTAAAGACACACAGGGAACTCTTGTAACAAAGAGATGAAGTCCACTGCAAGAAATACTAATGAATGAGCAATTATTTCCATGAAAATGAAATACGCCAATCAAACCGACTTATTTGGAGAGAACGACAATGCACGTTAAATAAAGATGTGACAGTTTACACACACTCAACATTACAATCATGTATCCAAGGATCTAATCATAGATGGCCTCGAATGATGGGGAGTTTACGCCCCTATAGGCGTGGTGGTGATATGGAGTCTGCACGATTGAACTTAATGGAAGGATCTTTTTATTGACATGTTACAATTCCAAGGACAAAGTTGCTAACAATAATTTGTAAAAATTAGAGACTAATTTCAGATATGAAATACTAGAAAGTCGTGATGAATCATATGAAATGAAATAGCATTCAACTTCGAAACTTGCAGTTACAGCATAAAGGCAACAAAGTAACAAATAATAAGAGATATCAAAAGAAAGAAGATTTTAGAGAGAAAAACAAGTGTAGTGCATAAGTGGATATTGAGGAAAATGTTTGAAGGCAGATCAGGGTTTACAATTTAATGGTATATATAGGTAACAAAAATAAAGATGAGTATGATACCGTAACAATTAGGACATTCTGTGAACTCATAAACATCTTGTGCTCGCTTCCTGTTAAGAGCTTTCCATTTTCCTGTACCACCACACATATCGCCTAAATGAAAAAGTAAGCAAACATGAGGTGTTTGATCTCTTTCACTTTTATAATAAGCTTATTTTTCCCTCAATTTAACCTTTGTTATCTCAATTGAAAAATGACTTAATTGTATAGTCTAATTCAACACTTGAAATGACTTAATTGTAAAGTCTAATTCAACACTAGAAATTAAAATTGAATCCTCTAATGAGTTAGGTTATTAGCAATTCACTATAATATTGTGAAAGAAAGGGATGATATTGATAAGAGAGAACTCACAGATGATGTTGCCGCTTCCTCCACAATTTCTACAACCAGGAGGTTTATCAAGAGCGGTTGCATAACTGGATGAAATCAAAAATGGAGTTGAACACAAACAAGTCAGACATTGACGCCTTGAAACATTTACTTCATCTTGGGAAGTAGTAGAAGTATCGTTTTGGTGAGTTGATTTAACAACAAAATGCGTTTTTCTTCTTCCTCTTTGGTTTACGGGAGTTGAAGGAAGGCATCGGGGAATAACGGATGCTTGCAAATTGCACTCCATTACGATTCTGATAATGAAGATGATGATAAGTTTTTTTTTTAATTATAAATATAATCCATAGGTCGTCTGTTCTCCACGTATTGTCTCTCACTCCGTTAATTCAATCTCCAATTTAGCCCCTTTAACATTTTCACTTCAATTTAATAAAAAGAGTTTATATTCAAATAACCCCTTTCATATGGGACAAATTTGAAAAACCACTTCATTTACCTATCCATTATTAAACCATATCATCACTCTATTTTCTTTTTAAGTATTTGCTTCATGCTCACACCATTTCACTCTAACTATATTATGTTTTTCTTTCATACTTAAATAAATTTATTCCATTTTGCAGAAAATGAAGTGGTATAAAAACAACTCACAAGGGTCTTAGTCGAATCTACCTTTCAACACATACATGTTCTTAGAATATTCAATAATACTAATAATAATAATAATAATTAGTAGTCAGTTTTTGCTAATTTAACTGCATTAACAATGTACTGACAAGGAAACTACATGAGGTTCTATAGTGCAATAAGACATGCATGTGTTGTGTTTCGATTATTTTTTCTATGTCTGAATTGGATTGATGAGTTGTGGGGTTGTTCCTGCAGGTTAGAGAGTAGGGATAACCAGAAAGGAGAGGTCAGATGGCTGGAAGAACAAGCCAAACTAGAAGGGGTTGGTTATTGAAGCAAGGTTTCTCTGGCTTTTCCTCTTTTTCAAAAACTTTGTCATTAAGGTGTTGCTTTTGTATTTTTTATTTAAATCAATGTTCTTTATGGCCTATACTGTCAAATTATTGACTTGTATTGTATTGTAGGAAATCACAACCTTGGACTAAAAGAAGCAAATATCAATACTTCAAGAAGACTTCAGTTGCCCGGGTCATTAGATCATATCGTCAACTATACTCAGTCATAGATATAATGTTTATGCTTCTTGCAAAATTATGAATACACTCATGGAAATTTTATATGCAGCTTTTGTCCTGGCGGATAAATTGGGACGGTACAAAATGGACAAAACACTAAACATAGGCTACTTAGAAGCATGTTGAGTCCCTTTCATTGGAGGAAATATAAATGCCAACAATATTGTACAATCTCATTATAAAAAAAATTAAACATTGGAGAAGCATGTTGAGTCTCTTCTAACGGAGAATTAGTCTCTAATGCATACCCAAGAATAAGATACTGTGTACCGATTGCCAATATATATTAAAAATTCATGTGCCATGGGAAAAGACTTCAAATGCATATAAATGGAAAGATAAATTCAAAACTGGTAACATCATGAATTCAACATACTGCAACAAATAACTAATAGGTGCAAGGTTTTTCTCAAAAGGTTATGAAGCAACACTTTGTTCATTAAGAGATGATGATTGAAAAATGAGTTTTGCACATTAACATCTGCAGGTTCTCTAATAGCATAAGCTAGCTTAATTGATTTGGTGAAGGCGGTTATAACTCTCCTGGTCTTGCTTTTTCTTAGGATATTTTTTTTTAGATAATGTAATTACTTTTGAGTTTCTTTTGGCATGGAGATTTTCACATGAGAGATATAAGTTTTTCTTACAAAATATCATTTTGCTTTACATATTATTTCTAAATTTGTCAATATAGTATATTACTTCAACCAAATGAGAATTTTGGTGTAAATCTAAAAAGGTGGCCCCTATGAGCATATAAAGCATCTACTACATCCTCAAAGTGGTGTCTTGGTGGAAGTAAATGTAGATAATATGGCAAAGGGGAAACGGGGACGAGGAATGCTGATTTAGGCATCATTGTCACCGTTAACTCAACCATTATTATCACCGGCGGTAGAAACACTAAAACCTTTGATTCAACCTGTGAATGAAGTCATTATTGAAGAACTTGAAGACGAGGAGGAGATCAATGGAAACCCAGGAGGAAACGAGTCAGATGAAACCCTAGATGAAGAAGAAACACATGCTAATGATTCGTTATTTACTGTAAAGGATAAATAAGGGATTCCGAAATTATGGGTGGATGTTGTAGCAGAAAATAGGAACCCAGCGAAAGGGTTATCAATGGAGTATGTTGCCCCAAAGCTAGATAATGGTAAAGTGGTTATTGAAATAGAACCAAAAGATATAGTATCAGAAGTCAAATTCTGGGAGAATACGTTGGTGTTGTATGCTCTTGGAGAAGATCTAAGTATGAATGTTGTGAAGAACTTCATGATGAAGACGTGGAACTTTGTCAAATTTCCAAACATGTACTACCATGATGATGGGTACTTCCTGCTGAGGTTCCATTCATTCCAAGATATGGATGTTGTGATCATGAGAGGTCCCTATTCATTAAGAAATATCCCACTATTGTTGAAGGAATGGAAACCGGGATTTAACCTAAAAATAGATATGCTGAGAACATTGCCAATTTGGATCAAATTACCATAACTTCCATTACACCTATGGAGTCTGAAAAGCTTGAATAAGATAGAAAACGCAGTTGGAGTACCAATTGCGACTGACGAATGTACGGCGAATAAATTAAGAGTATCATATGCCCGAATTCTTGTGGAGGTGGATATCATAAAGGAGTTGATCAAATAAATAACAATCAAAGACTGTGAAGGAAGAGAGTTACTGCAAAAGTTGCATTATGAATGGAGGCCTTTATTCTGTGATAAATGTCAGCGAATAGGACACAAATGCAAGGAAACTTTGGTGAAACAAGACCAAGTATGGAAGCCGAAACATATAATACCTGATGACAAGCTGAAGCTAATAGAAAATGATACTACACCAAGTGAATAGTGTGAAGGGGCACCAAAAGTAGTTACAGTTCGAGGAAGAGAACAAGGCAATGGAGACAGCAATGAGCAGTGGACTAGGGTGCATAAACAACCAAGAGACAGGGGTAAGAGACATATTCTGAATGGATCAAACTCATAGGTAAATTGCATAAATGGCTTTGAGGCATTAGGGGATTTGAATGACCCACTAATTGCCTTGGGGGGAGGATCATGATAGGAGCTTGGAATGTAAGGGGGCTGAATAAATCAGGTAAGCTTTGTGAGATAAACTCACATCTCCATAAGCTAAGACCTGAGATCATGATTCTTATAGAAACAAGAGTGAAAAAGAAAAAGGCTAATAACATAATAGGGAAATTGAATTTCCCTGGCAATTATCTAGATAACTATAGTTGGCATGGTAATGGTAGGATTTGGATAATTTGGGATGAAAAAAATGGGATATGAAGCAAGTACGAGGCACTGATCAATCTATACACTGTGGTGTTTATGACATAATGGAAAAGTTCAAGTTCTGGCTCACAGCTGTGTATGCACATAATCAGTTGGAGCAAAGAAGAAAACTTTGGAAAACTATTGAAGATTTACAAGTTACCAGTCAAGGCCCATGGTGTATCATGGGAGATTTCAATAATGTATTAAAGACACAAGATAAAGTGGGAGGGAACCTGGTGACTGAAACTGAATTTAAGGATTTGCAGGACATGATGAATAGAATTGAGCTTAGTGAAATGGAGAGCTAAGGGGATTACTTCACATGGAACAATAAGCATACAATAGGGACCATTTACTCTATAATAGATAGAGTAATTGCAAACACATAATGGTTTCAGCAGAACATGGATAAACAGCTGAAGATACTGGAACCCAGTGTGTCTGATCATGCAATGCTGATTATTGATTACATGATCCCAAGAGTGATGAAGAGCAGAAGGTTCAAATTTAATAACTGTATCACTGAGATGGAAGGTTATGCAGAAGTGGTAAAAAGTAACTGGGATATACCTATTACAGGGTCTGCAATGCATATTTTATGGACCAAACTCCAAAGATTAAAACATGTTCTAATTAATTTCAGCAAATCCATGGCTCATTGGAGAACTCAATCGATGAAAGCAAGGGAGGAGTTGGAGAAAGCTCAACAGGATTAACCAACAACATGAGTAATGGCACCTATATGGAGAAAGTTAGGCAATGCACTGAAGAGGTCATTAGATGGAATGAAGTGGAAGAGAAAATTCTACAACAAAGAGCAAAAATAGAGTGGTTGAGGAAAGGAGATACAAACAGTGCCTACTACTATGCTTCAATTAAAATAAAAAACAGTCAAAAGAATATGAACCATTTACATACTGAGGATGGAACTGTGATCACAAACCAAGAGAATTTGAAAAATGAAGTATTACAATTCTTTGGTAATTTGATGGGAACAAAGGCTGATAAGCTAACACATGTGGAGGTCGATGTGATGAGAAAAGGCAAACAAATTAGCATGTCTGATAGAACTGATCTCACTGCATAGGTCACTGAAAAAGAAATCAAGCAAGCTTTGAACTGTATTGGTGATTTAAAGTCCCCTGGTTTAGATGGATATGGAGCAAAATATTTCAAAGCAAGCTGGCAGATAATTAAGGAAGATGTTGTAGCTGCTGTACAAGAATTTTTCAGCAAGGGTAAGTTGCTTAAGGTGTTCAATAGTACTGTTGTAACCCTCATCCCCAAGCACGATCAGGCCAAACACATTAGGGAGTACAGGCCTATTGCAGGATGTACAACCTTTTGTAAAATTATGTCAAAAATTCTGACTACCAGATTGGGAAAAGTGTTGAATAGTATAATTCATGAAAGTCAAGCTGCATTTGTTCCTGATCAAATTATTCATAACCATGTCCTACTTGCTTTTGAATTGCTGAAATGTTACAGTAGGAAAGGAGGGACACCAAGATGCATGTTTGTGTTAGATTGCAAAAGGCGTACGATATGATAGATTGGAATGCTCTCAAATGTATTATGCAAGAGATATGAATACCTCAAAAATTTGTGGATTGGATTATGCTTGGAACTACCACAATAACATACAGGTTCAATGTAAATGGAAAGTATACTGAGGTGATGGAAGCTAAAAGGGGAATAAGGCAAGGTGACCCAATTTCACCTATATTATTTGTTATTATGATGGAGTATATGAATAAGCTGATGGCGAAAATGCAAGTTGATCCAAACTTTAACCACCATAGTAAATGTGAGAAGCTTGGTATTACTCATTTATCTTTTGCTGATGATGTTTTGCTATTTAGCAGAGGAGATGTGCATTCTATTGATTTGATGTTAAAGGCTTTCCAGAAATTCTCTGATTCTACGGGGCTGATTGTGAACCCTAGCAAATGCAAAATGTTCTGTAGCGGGATGGACGATATAACTATTAGTCAAGTGAAACAAAGAACGGGTTATGATGAAGGTGAACACCCTGTGAGATATTTGGGGATTCCATTGACTTGTAAAAGGATGAATATGAACTACTACTTGCCATTGGTTGAACGAACTACGAGCAAAATCCATCATTGGACATCTAAACTGCTAAGTACTGCTGGAAGAATTCAACTGGTCAGAAGTGTGATTATGGCGATGGCTCAATATTGGATGATGTGCCTTCCTATCCCTAAGGGAGTTATGCAAAAAATTGAAGCTATTTGTAGATCTTTTATTTGGTCGGGTAAAGAGAATAGTAGGAAAAGTCTGGTGGCATGGAGCAATGTTTGTAAACCTGTAAAGAAGGGCGGATTGAACCTCATAAACTTGGAAGTGTGAAATGATATTGCTCTCTTAAAATGTCTTTGGAACATTTGCATGAAAATGGATAACATGTGGGTGAAATGAGTACATATTTACTACCTAAAGAGAAGGGATGCAATGTCTGTTGAAACTAGCACCAACTGTTCCTGGATCTTAGAAGCATATTTTGGAAAAAAGAAACATCATCCATGATATACAACCTGTTTGAAACAATATGATATTAAAAAATCAGTTTTCGATGAAAAGTGTGTATGAAATGTATATGGATCATAACGAGAATGTAGCGTGGTGTCACCTGATACAGAATAATTATGCAATGCCAAAGGCGGTTGTTTATCTATGGCTAGCTTGCCATAGACGGCTGGCTACTAAAGCAAGATTGAAGAAATTTGGAATGATCCAGAAAGATACTTGTAGACTTTGTAGTGATGAAAGTGAAACGATAGAACACTTGTTATTTTGCTGCAGGAAGACTAAAAGTATGTGGATTCAGGTGCTGAATTTGTTGGATATACAACACCATCCGGGGCAATGGAATGAAGAGCTTCAATGGCTTATGGAGAATACCAAGGGAAGGAGATAGCTATAGCTATAGCTGAAACAATATATGGCATTTAGAACTATAGGAATAAAGCAAATTTTGATACCATAGAGGATGAAGACATTGTTATAAATAGAATAAATGAATTTATTGTATATAGAGGGTGGATGAAGCCAAAATATAGGAGTCATATAGCTAAGATTTTGATTAAACACCTTAGGAAGGTTTTTTAATTTTTTCCAATACTGCTTATCAATTTGATCATTTGATATATCTGTCTTTTTTTTAAATATAAAATATTTTTATTACAAAAAAAATGTAATCTGGGTTCAATTTCGGTCTTCTTCAATGCTCCAAAAAGATTCATGACAAGAAATTGCACCGGCAAAGCATCCTGCGAAAGCTCTTTTCAATTTGTGACATATGCTGAGGAAGAGAAACGAAGTTATGGTGGATCCTTCAAGGTGGGTGGATCTTCAATTGACATTGAGAGTCCATTTGACTTTCTCCTTTAAAAATTTGTAATTTATTTTTTGTTATGAAAAACATACATGACAAAAATGATTGGATTTTTTTGGTGAACCACATCTATTTACCACACATATACCTCTATGTTTATTCACTTTAAAACTACTATCATTATTAACTTTAATATATGTCAAGTGACATATGAGACACAATTTTCTTCAAAATCTAAAAATAACATTTCTAACTAATTTTATCAAATTGAATACACAAATTCTATAAAAAAAATTAATATTGTAAAAAATTAATATTTTAAATTTGTAAAGAGTGTCATGCCTTAAAAGTTAAAATTTACCATAGAATATTTGGCAAGCCTAAACTGTTATTTCTGGATGCTATTACACGTGATTTCATTATTTTAAGAGTTATGCATTAATTAATTAATTAGTAAGAAGAAATAATATTATCAATTAATTTTTTATTTAATTAATTTATTAAAATTATAATAATTATAAGTGACATTTATTTTAGCGTGTTTAATTTTTTTAAGTAACATAGCTATCTTTTTTTGTTGTATTTTTCCTTAATTAAATATTTTGTAAAATTTTTATTTAAGTAAAATTTAAATTTTAATGAAAACTAATTTATCATCAAGGAACATTTTAACTAAAAAAGAAAGGGTAAAAGACTCTATATTCCTTAACAATACTTTATATATATATATATATATATATATATATATATATATATATATATATATATATATATATATATATATATATATATATATATATATATATATATATATATATATATATATATATATATATATATATATATATATATATATTTATTTATTTATTATTATTATTATTATTAATAAGAAACTTGTAATTTATATGCTTTCTACACAACTTTATAGTTAATACATGTGATTTCATTTTGTGTGATGGTTAAAAAAAAAACACTTTTCATGTTATTTATTTTAAACATGGATTTGTTATTTCCATGTAGTTATATCACATAGTGTTTATGAGTTAATGTTAATAGTTTCACATGATCAATTTTAATTAATAAAAAAAATTATATAATGGACGTTAACGTCATGAAACTTTCATATGTTAAATTTTGACCCTAAGATACCCACATCCACATTAGCTTAATAGACAGTATTGAAGTTTACCCGATCACATCCCTGTAGTGAATCAGGATTCCTGAGTCCCTCAAATGATTTAGGCAAAGGATCAATCATAAATTCCTAAAAATTTCAACCTTTCAAACATCCTCAAAGGATCAAGGAATCTCAAATGGTGAATATTCATCCAAGAATTGCACAAATTTTCAGTGATCTGAACCCCGAGCCTTCAGTGTCACAAATTAGGGTTTTCAGTTGGTTGTGCCCTCCAGAGGAATTATTCATGGAAAAATGAGACAAGACCTCCACATGTCATCCAAGAATCTCAACACAACCCTAATAGACCATCTACAAGTGTGAATCAAGTTCAAAGGATGTAGAGACCAAGAATCACAAAATTAGGGTTTCATAGTGCCAAATTAGGGTTTTGACTGATCGGAGAACCCAAAGTTGAAATTTTCATCTAGACATGAGCCAATACCATTGGAAATGGTTTAAATATCCCACATACACCTTGGAAGTCCATTCACAAGTTTGAAATACCTCAGAGGATGCCCAGTAAAAAAATCAGGAATTAGGGTTTTCACAATGTAATTTCATCTAAGGACCAAAAAGTCAAAGTTTGACTTTTTGGACTAAAATGATCTATATGACCTATATTACAAGAATATATGGTCAATTGATGCATTTGATCACAAAAAATAAAAATTTAAAGATAACTTGTAAAAAGGACTAACTTAGAGTCCCATCAAATAGGATTATCTAAACGCCTCGCCTGAGTGACTTGATGACCAAACACCTTAAATTGAATAATTAAATGATCAAACACCAATAATCAGTAAGCATGTAATGAATGCAATTTCATCCTACTGTTCGCGGTGGTTTCTGGCGAACAACCTCTGGTTAACCAATTCCTTCAGAAAACTGGGTTACGTGCAGGACCAACCAAACAAGTCCTGGGATACATGTGCATTGTTTCTGTCGAAATCCTCTTAGAATTGGTGATTGATTTATGGTTTGTTTTGTCAGATAATGTCAAAGTGTTAAGAACTTTGATTTTTAAAGTAAAGTAAAGTTTAAACTAGAAATGAAATAAAATTGAAAGTTTTAAACAAAGATAAGAAGAAAGTGTCGAAGGCTGTAAACTTGCAGAAAAGTAAATAAAGTTTAAAATGACATGAACTCGAAGAATAAACAAGTAAATTAAATAACTTTGAAATATAACTGGTGTTCAACGTACATAGTTCCAAATAGCAAACTCATTTTCTCTCACACTGGGTACTTAGAGTATTTTACAGGAATTCTGTATCAGTTTTCACACACCTATTCTAAACACAAACTATCCTATTTATATACAAACAAAATAACTGCTTAGAACGGAAAAACTATAACTAAATGACAAGTGTCAGCCTGCATGCAATTCTCTTCTCTGAAACTTCCAAGTGTCCAAACTGCCAAAGGTTACAACCTTTTGAATTTGAATTCCCTTCCTTGGTGACGAAACCTTGTAATTCTTCAGACTGTCGAAGCCCCTTAAAGAAGAAACAAAACTCTTCAGTACTTGCCAAACACTTTCTTTTGTCAAACATCCTCTTCTGTCGAAATCGTTGAAAGAACATCTTCTGTCAAACACTTAGCTACAAATAACTTTCCAACTTTATTCTGCCAGAACACTATTTGTATTTCTGTCGAAATAATGGAGTTTTAAACCTTGTCAGCAATTCTTGAATCCTCTTCCTTTGATTGTCCTTCGACAAAGGTGACCTCAAGCCCTTAATTTCAGTCTTGTCGAAATTATGGGTTTACAAATTGCCCCCCAGCAAAGATGTTTTCGACTATCCTTGGAGAAATATCTTTTGATGTCGAAGTGACCTTTGACTTCCTGTCAGTTGCATTCATTGTAAAGTGATTTTGTTGAGTCCCAAGAAAACATCATGATTTCCACTTTATGAAAACGTCATGTCTAGCCCACGTTTTTACACAATCTCCCATACCCCTATATTGTAGGTAAATCATGGCCTCCTACCAACTGCCACTTTCTAACTTCCACCAATGGATCAGAAACGCACGTCTCCACTTCCCAACTGAAAATCTTTTCATTTTCCTTTTTCTTTATTAGTCATTTATTTCATCCTCTATAAATACCACTTTCAACAACATTTCATACTTTTCACCTTCTCAACTCTTCTCTTACCCAAGCGTAAAAACTCCATTTTCAAACCTTTCAAAGCTTCTGTTCTTTCAACCTCTTCATCAAATCAATGGCTCCTCCAAAGACTACCACTGGCCGCAGTGCAAAGAAGACAAAGAAGACCATGGATCTTCCTCCTGCTCACGTATTATCTGGGCCTACACAAACACAGCACCAACAGTACTTTCCAGAACCCCCAAATGAAAAGGAAAAGGCAAGCATTTACAGGTCACAGGTAATGATTCCCATTTCTGTTTCTGGAGTTCATCATGCTATGTTAGGTCCTATTTTTGATCCCACTGTGGACTCTAACTGTTTGAAAAAATTTTATCCCTGTTATTCTGCTTCTAAACCCATAGCTGCTAACAAAAACCCTAAACCTGTCGAAACCTCAACAAAGGAACCTGAAGTCCTTATGGCTTCGACAGAAATAGATCTGTCTTATCTAAATCAAAATAGGATTTTTAGGAGTCCCCCTTTGACGAAAGATCCCTCTGACTACCTAGCATGGCTTACTAGGATCGAAAAAACCAAAGAGAAATTTTGGAAGAAAACTGGTATTTATGACTTAATCCAATTGTCGAAAGAGGGTCCCCGTTATTGCCAAAACATGCTGTTAGCCTCCTTGTATTTTTGGGATAGTACTTACAATACTTTCCACTTACCCTGTGGAATGGTGACTCCCACCCTATTCGACATAGCAGCCATAATTGGCCTTAGTCCTTTAGGGGAAATCTTTAACCCTGAACACTTGAACAAGGATCCCATAGGCTTCGACACAAAGCATGCTGGGTATTCTGTTTTCATAGCCCATCACCAAGGTGAAAACAATGAAGAAGTCTCTGATAGAGAGCACATTGCTTTCCTCTCCCTGTGGTTAGCCAAATTTGTTTTCTGTACTAGGTCTCTCCAGGTAGCCAGAAGTTACATCATTATGGCTAATCAACTTCATAATGGAGTTGCATTCTGCCTGAGTGAACTTCTTTTGGCAAACCTCTATGAATCCTTAAGTGAGAGTGTAAGCAACCTCAAAACCCTTAAGGACAAAGGTAACATTAGTCTTACAGGCCCTTTTTGGCTCCTACAATTATGGCTGAATGCCACTTTTGAAAATTTCATCCCCATCAAAATGCCAGTTGTCGAAGACGTAGTAAAAGAAAGGCGTGTCGAATGGCCTAGGCTGGTTCAACTGACCCCTACAGATGATAATACAAGCCTTCAACAAGCATTCACTGGCTACATCATGATGTTCGCCAAACGCTACAAATTTTCTCCTTCAATGGCACCATTCGCCAACAGACAAGTAGGTCCAAGATGGTTTACCAGAAGACTCCCAGTGGAGAACCAGAAATATGAAGACTCCTATATCTCCATTTGGGAAGCTTTCCTCATGCCCAGACACTTTTTCTCCCATCATAGTCTCAACAACACAAAGGTATCCCTCATTGTGTACCAACCCAATTTGGTAGCTAGGCAGTTTGGATTAATTCAGACGAAGACGAAGCCTATCTACCATAAGAAAGGTGCTATCATTTTCTATAACTCATTTCACCACTTCGACAAAAGTTTAGAGCTGTACAACAAGTTTTTCGACCCAACTTTGGAGGTCTATGTCATACCCCAAATTTGTCCCACCATTTCCAATTTTTATTTTGATGACCATTTGACTTAAGGCCATTGTCTTTTAAGATTTAGTTCACAAAATCTGGTGGTCATGCACTTTGAATTAATAAGTTTTTTTTTTGGGTGCATTAATGATATTAAGTGTTTAGATCATTTCTAAATGGCTTAAAGCATTTTTCAAGATTTTATTGGTAAGGATTTATTTGGATTATACTTGCAATAAAGACTAAGGTATCATGTAGAATTGATGACCTATTGGTTTCAAATTTAGTTGCAAAGAATTAGTGAGCTTGGTTTCGTGAATTTCAAATTGGACTTCATAGTATCATGGTGGTCTTGAACTCATTTTTTGTCCTGGGTTTTGATTCATGTTTGTTGCAAAATTGTCTTTGTGGAGGACGCCACTCTCAAACCTGGCATCATTGTGATGGTTTAGAAGAATTTTAATTGAGGCTATTTAAAGTCGTCAAGGTATTTTTTATTTATTTTAAAAATAATACATATTAAAGGGAAAAGAGGAAAATGTGTCATCAAGATTAACAGATTTGAATTTCTTTCATCTCATCAAAGTGGCAAGTACTTGGTGACTAGAGAAAAGTTTGGAGTTTCAAGATTAATACATTCTCTTATTGAAATTCAAAAGAAAAGAAAAATGCTAAGGAGAGACATGTTACAAGGTTGCAAGCAAGACTTATGATCCTAGGTTCTATAATGCAGCACTTCAACCTAAGCTTCAAGTTGCAAAAAATTTCCAAATTCAGAATTGCCAATCAAAGTGACCTCATTCGAAATGCAACAGGGAAAGCCTTTCCATCAATTACATTGCAATCCTGGGAACACCACATTCAATTTACATCTGTAGCTAAAACTGAAACTATAATTAAGGCTATACCACTTTTGCTCCATTGAACTTCCATCACACTTCTAGACATCGAACTTCCATAACCATTTCCCACCCTGCAAAATTCAGGAAAACAAAATTGTAGCAATGCCATGACATACTAGTGCTACCAAGACAAACAAGTAAATGGTATTCAAGAAAAATGGTATCCTGCAAGCCTTATTTCCTCATTACCAGACTACCCTACAAGAGGACAAAAAATCAAGTCAAATATGCTGGAGATATTGTGCCCGAACAACCATGGCACGTCGAGGCTAAGGAATCACAAACTAATCTTGTTGTTAATGGACCCAGACCTGCAAAACATTCAAATAAAAGTTCAAAAGGGAATCACGAGGCTTGGTTTTCGAATAGACTCGAGGAAAAAAACATGAAATAGCATCACACATCAACGACAAAACTCTTAGAATGTAGTGCCAAAACGTCTTTTGTTTCCCTTACCAAGTTAACATGTAACTCGCCTTTTTACACCAGTCTGCAAAAGCATCACAAAGAAGAGCACAACACAGGGTTCATTAACAATCAGCACAGGTTATCATTATTATGTAGCAGGTATTCGGTCAAAACAAAAGTTGAAAAAGTAAGGATTCATACCAAGCTTCGGCTGTAATAGAAAAGCAATGCCATAGTCAATCTTTTCGATCCAGAGTCATGTCTCGCATCATTAGAAAACACGAAAACAAAGAGATTGATCAGTATTAGGATGCTGAATTATGCATGATAATAACAAGATTCAGCTTGTTCATGACAGAAGGAAAGAAAAATCATGAGGAACAACCAAAGAAGAAAAGTTATAGCAGAATATTATTACCTCAAGTTCATCCACAAATGCAACATAATGCTCCAGTTCAAAATCCTTCTCAGCCTCAGATGCAATCTCATTTTCCCACGGCTCCTAACGCACAATCTCGAGGGCAAAATACAATGTCACATGCCGTTGCAGCTCCAGGGCCAGCATCCTGTCCCGATGCAGAATCAGCCTCCTCTGCAACCGCAGCCAGGATACACTCCTAATCAACAAACTGGACAAACTAAGCAGTAGTGCTGTGTTTCTCGAGTTTCTCCCAGCAAGGTCAGCAATACATAAGGAGTTCAAAAGATCATGGCAGTTGATTGTAGGCGGATTGTGCTATAAACAAGGTTGCTTGAGTCATTACATGAGTGATAATCTACGCAGAAATTCAAGAAAAGAAGCAACATCACATATGCTCATTGCTCTACAAAATTCATGAAGAAATATGATAAGTGATAAGAAATAATTCACAGTCCACACCATTAACTTAATTCAGAGCAAAAACAAAATGAGTTTCACCTTCGTGCTTCACTGATTTGCTAGTGTGCAAGACTCCAATGTCGCATTCCCGTCATGCTTCGTGACACTGAAACTTCATAATCCACCTGCGACAGACATACAAAAGAGGCCTATCAGAAAGCTAACGTAGCCAAAGTCACGAAGGCCCTGTTTTTCTGACTCCATCATTTTTAGGCCAAGCCCATTCTCCTACCAAGTGAAGCAGTTTTTGGAGTTCCCTGATAGATTGAACAGAGCATGATGTTGCGGTCTTTGAAAGCTTTTGTAGTCAATGCCACTAGAGCAAAAACCACAGCAATAATTGTGTTACCTGCAAAATCCATTAGAATAGATTCAGAAATAGGCGGGTAACCGAAAATGGAATGCGGAAAACTAGTCATGTGCAGCAAGAAAGTCACCCTGCATTATGATTCACCCGCAATGTGATTGACCAGAATATTGCATCGAACTCGTGCCAAACTGGTCTTCTCAGCTCACGGCATTCTTTGTAAATCCTGAGATACCTGCGGGATACGAAAACAAAGTGAATATCTGTTTCAATTATTCTATGAACATGTATCACAAAGCACCATAAACATTTCCTTGCACAAGCTTCGGTTAAATTAATTCACGAATTTCCATTACCCTCGCCATGATTCGAACCCCATCTGAAACATAACCAAAACTGAGTTAGTATCCATTTCAATTGGTGGGACCACATTTGTCCTAAAAGAATAACAGCTCACACAACAAAAATTCACAACCTGTCACACCTTGAGGTCCCCACCAAATCTCATAGAGGATTCTCTCAACGGATCCTAGATTTCGTACAGCTCGCACCCTTCACAAAATTCTCACACAAAATACCCTCACTATAAACCATTAATCATTGTCAATGATTAGGGGTCTTTGAACAAAGAAACCCTAGTAGCAAAGAAAAATAGCAGAAAATATTCACCTCACCAAGAGCAATCGCAAACCACACAAGACCTTCACAGAACCGCGCAAAGCTCATCTTCTCCGTTAACCATCGCGGCCAACCTTCACACAGCCGAGCCAAACCAAACCAGTCTTCGAAACCAAAACCCCTTCCATCTTCCAAACGCAACCCTTCCGTTCACCACCACAACTCGTAAACCTTCACAAACCTGAGGTCGCAAACAGGTTCACCACTATTTCACCGCCGCCAAGCCGTGTGAGAGGGAGATCAACACGAAGCTGAAGTAGAGAAAACCGCTCGCGAAATCACCGCCGCGCGTTAATCATCATCACCGTCACGATTTGGCTTGAAGCAGAAGAGGAATCGGAACTGAGACCGAAACAGCCGCCGCGCGAACGTGGAAGGGAGAGACAGATCACCGCGAAGTTGAGAGAGCCTCCGTGCGAGTGAAAGAGAAACGGCGAGAGTGAGATTGAAGCCGCGCAAAGCCATCGTGAGAGAGTTGAAATCAAAGGCCTACCGAGATCCGCCGCCGTCGATCTGAGAATACCGAACCTCCTTGGCAATCGCGAGAGGAAAGAAGAAAGGTCGAAACCAATACAATGTGAAAGCTCATGAGCTCCTGCAAGAGAGATTCGTGGATTAGCCGCCGTGAAATTGATAACATGGGTGGGTCTCTTCTCTCTTCTCAGAACTGTGTTTTTCGTTTTACAAAGAACAAACCTTTATTTTATTTAATAAAAACTTGCATTGTTTTTTATTTTAAAAAAGAAACTTATTATATTTATGATCCTTTGTTTTAATTTCTTTTTTTTTTAAATCATAAACTGTGTTATTTTTCTGTGTTATTTTTTCTAGTTTTTAGCTGATCTTTGGGCCTAGCCCATGTAAATTACTGCTATCCATGCACACTCAGTCCAGTGTTATACCCCTTTTCTATTGTTTTCATTATTTGATGATTTTTAGATTTTTATGACTTTTGTGATTAAGTCTTAGTTTTATAGGGCCAATGATATACTAAACGGCCAATTTATCGCCCGATTCTAATCGGTGATTTTTGGTCAATATGAGGCCCCCCCTTTGTATTTAATTTTCCATTTTATCATTCCGACAAAACAAACATGTAATCTAATTTAGTTCATTTTATTATCCTTGATATTATTTAATTCATTTATTATTTATATTCATTACTTTATTTTTTCTAACAATTCAATTCATTTATTTTCGCATTAAAAAAATTACGATTCGACTCCTTATAGAATGGTTCCCATTTTGAACCGATTCTAAGGCAGTTCACGAACCAAATTTCGCCGCGTCCCGAAAAGGTCCAACGCCTTCGAATAGTTGCGCTCGATTAAAAGGTCTAACACCTTCGAATAGTTGTGTCCCGATTAACAGGCTGAACGCCTTCGAATAGTTCAAACACACTGCACACACGCTTTCTCTTGGGCTAATTACAACGAGACCTCTTTATTTCTCGCAATCCCCTGTATTTATTTTGTATCCCTCTCCCATTAATTTGTACGCACTTTTATTTCTCGCATTTTATTTCTGAATCCTTGGTCCAACGCCAAGCGATTGCACTTGCACACTTGCACTTTATTTTCCAGTTATTTTCGTTTATTAGGATCCACCTCTCCTTGCGAGCCGAGTGCTTCGTGCCTCGCTAACAAACCACAAAATAAACTCCACTTGCATTTTACCCTTTAACCTCAAAAAACCAAAACGTTTCGATTAGATCCAAACCCTTGATCCAACATCAAGCGGTCTTAGGAAATAAAACATCCTAATAATACAAGAAGATTTGTACGCCACGAGCCTTAAGCGATAGAAAGGGGGATAACGAGCTTTCGTTACTCGCTCCGATTATTTCGACGCAGGACACCCGTCTTGTTGGGCGAGATAAACTATCCATAGCCTTTAGTGCAAATGGACTCTTAAATCCTTTCATCGAAGAAAGGTAATAAAAACGAACACCAATACCTGTATCAGGCCGAACTACGAAGCTCTGACTTTCCCATTGCACAAGGGAATACGTAGGCACGAGGATCTCAATCCTTGCCGAGCCCCTAGGATCAATAAACCTTTTAGTTCAACAAGTAATCATAAGTATAGACATCCATTCGCGCGTGACAATCTAGATGGTTCCCATCGAGTACGATGGATGTAGGAGGTGCTAATACCTTCCTCCTACATAACCGACTTCCGAACCCCGACAATGGTTTGCGATGACCTTGTTTTATCCCTTCTTGGTGGTTTTATCTATATTTTCCATTTCCCTCTTCGGGAATAAATAAAGTTAGGTGGCGACTCTCAAGTCAGCCCAGCCGCGACCGCGTTCGCGAGGATCGTATTTTTCGAGGTACGACAGTCTATCCCACCATTTTTCTACCAAACTTCCTCTGTACTGAAGAATTCGACGTCTGGTGGAAGGAATATTACATCAACAGATTTTTCGACGTAGCAACCTTCACTACTCTTCTGACAAATGCTTTTACCTTTGTGCAGGACAAGAAGAAAAAAGGTACAGATCAGCATATCAAAGAAGTTCAAAAGTTTCAAAAGTATTTTGAAACTATTTACAGGCCTGATGATCTTCGTCGAACCATAGCTGAAGCAGCAGTATCTTTAAAATACAAATTCACAGAGAAATTAAATAAGTTGTGGTTTCCTTCATCTCTTCCACCACATGCACACTATGACTTTGCATTCACAACTTTTCCTCCAAAATTCCCTCCACTCCCTTCTGCAGAATTTGGAGTGGCCTTGTGTCCTCCATTTCCAGATTGGTTTGTGTGTGGATCTGATTTAAAACTGCTTCGCGAAAGAAACAAAAAACCTGCCGAACATGTGGTTGCGACGAAGTATCATCTGGGCAACTTCACTGGGCACCTTCATATTGGGATAGAACATGTTACTGTAGACGAACCCATTCTTGAAGGTGTCGAAGAAATTACATTCTTCTTTTTGCTTCTAACTCATTTTATTATTACATCAATGTTCATGCAACTTTTCTTTTTCAGCTGTTAGAATTGTCAGGAAGACTGCTGGCGAAGGAACCTCCTCTAAAACAGTCGAAAAGTCTCCTACAACTGTCAAGAAGGTTTCGACAAAAACAAAGCATCCCTCCTTATTTATGTACTTCACATTTTCTTATACTGAACACTTCTCTTTTTTTTTGTAGGTAACTCGTACCCCAGCAAAGAAAAGGAAACCAGAAGAAAAGGAAGAAAGCGTCGAAGAGTCTAAAGACGAATCCCCTGAACCCCAACCTTTGAAAAGAAACAAAGGTCTAAGAATTAAAACAGTAGCCTCTCAAAGATCTATAGTCCAAAGACGAACTCCACCTGCCAGTCCAGTCAACAAAATTCCCACAAGGAGTGAAAGAAGTGGAGACTCAAGTGCACATACTGAAATCCCTCAGGTAATCACTTCGACAAACAATATCTTTAGTCTTAACTGCACGTATCTTTATCTTATGACTCTCTTGGATATTTTCTGAAGGTTGTCATTGATGTCGAAGAGACTTCTACAATCCAAGAAGAGCATGCCCCTTCTAATTCTGAGAGGACTCTGGCTGAAAGACTCCAAGATGATGCCACTCCAGATGCAGGTGTCCATGGACCTCAAACCTTGGATGAATTTGACCTCAGTGATTCTGAATCTTCTGGCAACAACTCTCCTTTTCGACCAGACCTCACTGCAGAAAAAATAATTCCAGATCAAGATGTACCACTTCCACCACCAGCTGCTATACCAGACACTGACGAAGATGCCATTGCTCAGGATGCACAAGCTCCAGATCCAACTGACACCAACATAGTTGACAAAGACAATGTCGAAGAGGAGGTCACTCTGTCGAATCAACCAGGAGTCAACTTGAGCATTGGAGGCACTTCTCAACACATTCCTTCTCCAACAAAAGTTCCTGCTGAAACTTCTGTGGGTACTAATTCGACAAGCTTGTCACACGAGGAGATTGAGAGCTTGAAAGTTAGAAAACCCTTTGAATATTTAAAAGCTTTACTCGACACCAGGTATAACTTCCAAGACTCCTCTCCCAGTGGTTCGACAGCTTCAGGGGCCACTTCCGACCTCCAACCAATTAGTGTCATAATGGATGAGATCAAGACAAGAATCCTTGGAGTTGACCTGTTTGAAGTCTTGGCTGAGAATGCTTCTGCTCAATATGATCTGAAGAAGCTCCTGAAAAGTGCCAATTTGTTGGAGGCTTCGACTGAGGAAAGCCGTTTGGTGATGGATTTGATATCCTTAATTGATTCTGTTAGTGCTGATCTGGTTCGACAAAAAGAATTTTCCCAAAAAATCACAGCCAAGTCTGAAGAGCAAGTTTCAGAATGGAACACAGTGGCTTCTTCGACAGAAAAGATTTCAGAGCTGAATAAGCTTTCTGACGAATATACTAAGGCTGCTGCTGAGTGTGAAAACAATATTCAAGCTTACCAGGCCCAGATTGCTGATCTTCAAAGGAAAATCCTTCAAGAAGAAGAACGCCAGGCCTCTCTCCAACAACCAAATCAGGAAGCAATAGACAGTGAACTCCAGAAGGGGCTACAACATGCAGAAACAACCCAGCAACTTCACAGGGAGATTGAAGAAATGACTGTCAGCAAGAGTCTCTGCGAGCGTCGAATCCAACTTCAAAAGAAAAGATTCGACGAACTCAAAGCTACCTTCCTTCGACAGTAGTTTTGTAATAGGACTTAGGAATTTTATTTGTTTAAGGATATTTTCTTTTAGCACTTTTATATGTAATGCTATTTCACGCCATTTGTTTGGCGAAGACAAGTTTCGTTTGCAATTTTAATTTGTTCCTATTTTTATTTCCTGCAATGTTGGTTTATACTTCTTTAAGTACTTCCCATTTATTTTAAGCACTCTTCCGTCTTTTTCTATTTCTTCGACTTCGTATGCACCATTGGAAAAAACTCTTAGAATTTTGAAAGGTCCTTCCCATTTAGGGGACCATTTTCCCATCACTCTGTCTTTCTTCTCCATGGGCAAGATCACTTTCCAAACTAAATCATTTACTGAAAAGGCTTTGAATTTTACTTTTTTGTTATAAAATTTTTCAACTCTCTCTTTCTGCCTTCTTATTAATTCTAAAGCATGCAACCTTTCTTCGTCTAAATCAACCAACTCATCCATCATCATACTCCAATAGATTTCAGATGGAATCTCATGATGTCTTTGAATTCGTATTGACTGTAAACAGATTTCGACTGGCAAAACTGCATCATGTCCATAGGTTAGTTTAAATGGGTTAGAATTAGTTGCCTCCTTAGGAGATGTTCGACAAGCCCAAAGGATTTGATCCAGGGTCTTATGCCAATTTCTGGGTTTTTTACCCACATGCTTCTTTATCAAGTTTATTACTACTTTGTTGGCTGCTTCGACCTGTCCATTTGCTTGGGCATAATAGGGTGTCGAAGTCAACAACTTAAAACCTGTCTCCTTTGCAAATGCCTGCATATTTCTTCCAGTAAACACAGATCCTTGATCAGTAGTTATAGTCTCTGGTATTCCAAATCTATACATTATGTGTTTCTGAATGAAGTCTATGACTGCTTCCTGATCTACATTCGTCAAAGGTATGGCTTCAATCCACTTAGTGAAATAATCTACTCCTACTAAAATGTACTTCTGCCCTTTTGAAGAGGGTGGTCGAATTTCACCAATCAAATCTAAAGCCCAACCTCTAAATGGCCAAGGCTTTACAATGGAATGTAACTCATTTGCTGGCACATGGGGTATGCCTGCATGAATTTGACACTCCTGACAACCCTTTGCAAATTCGACACAGTCTTTCAACACGGTTGGCCAATACATTCCTTGTCGAAATAATAGCCATTTCATCTTATGTCCTGCTTGGTGAGCACCACATGCACCACTGTGTACATTCGACAAAGCTATATAAGCTTCTGTCTCTCCTAGGCATTTTAGTAGAACTCCTTCTGCAGTCTTTTTAAACAATTCATTTCCAAAGAGTACATAACTTATAGCTCTGTACTTTATCTTTCTTTCGACTGTCTGATTTGGATTTTGTAAATAATCTTTGATGGGTTTTCTCCAATCTCCAACTTCTAGATCACCTACATTGAAAATCTCAAAGTTTTCTTCATCACCATATCCCAATCTCATTGTCTCCAAATCAGATGGGGACAATTTGGTGTATAAGACTTTGCCTCTCACTTCGGCAACCTTCATCAGATTTTCCTTCGACACTTTATACCCTGAAGCCAACTGAGCCAAGTCATTTGCTTCTTGATTTTCTAATCTGGGAATGTGTCTAAAGACTACACTGTCGAATCTTTTGAGGAATCTGTTGGCTATCACAAAGTACATGATCAAATTTTCTTTGACACATTTATACTCTTTCGTCAATTGTTTTATCACCAACTCAGAGTCACCCATTATTTCGACCTCTGTTGCCCCCAGTTCCAACAAAATTTCAAGTCCAGCAATTAAAGCTTCATATTCTGCCTCATTATTTGAACAGAATCCTTCTATTTTATACTTGAACTTTGTTGGAATTTTATTGGGAGAAATAATTAATACCCCAACACCTGTTCCTTTTTTATGACTGGAACCATCAAAATATAACCTCCAAGGCTCTTTTTCGACATAATTTGTCTCATCTCCAAGTATGAAGTGGTCAGCTATGAAGTCAGCAACTACTTGCCCTTTAACAGCTTTTAGAGGCGTATATTTTAAAGAATACTCAGTCAAGGCTAAAGCCCATTTTCCAATTCGACTATGTAAAATAGACTTAGACAACATATGTTTTATTACGTCGAAATGAGAAGATATATGTACATCAACGGGTTTTATATAATGCTTCAATTTTATACAAGAGAAATATACACATAAACATAATTTCTCTATCATACTATATCTAGTTTCAGCATCATTTAAGACTCTGCTGAGATAATAAATGGCCCTTTCGACGCCATGTTCATCTTCTTGACAAAGCATACTTCCCAATGTGTTGTCAAATGCTGATATGTAGAGCCTCATGCTTCTTTTTCGACAAGGAGATATTAAAACTGGAGGATTTGCCAGATACTCCTTTATCTTGTCGAAGGCATCTTGCTGCTCTTGCCCCCAAGTGAAACCTTCCTTCTTCAGTCGAAGCAGAGGTGAGAAGGCCTGAGTCTTTCCACTAAGGTTGGAGATGAACCTTCTGAGAAAGTTGATTTTCCCTAGTAGAGACTGCAATTCCTTTTTTGTCGATGGCGCTTTTGCTTCCATTATTGCTTTAGCTTTGTTCTCATTAATTTCAATCCCTTTCTTGTGGACCACAAAGCCTAAGAAGTCCCCTGCCTGCACACCAAAAGCACATTTAAGAGGATTCATTTTCAAACCAAACTTCCTCATCCTTTCAAAGGACTGTCGAAGATGGTTAATATGGTCCAAGCCTGAAGCAGATTTAATCACAATGTCATCTATATAAATTTGCATAAATGTTTCGATGAAATCATGAAAAATAGAATTCATAGCCCTTTGGTAAGTAGCTCTAGCATTTTTTAAACCAAAGGGCATGACTACCCATTCATATGTCCCTATTGCTCCTGGACAACGAAAAGCTGTTTTTGGAACGTCTTCTTCAGCAATGAAAATCTGGTTGTAACCAGAATAGCCATCAAGCATACTTAAATACTCATGGCCTGCTGCCGAATCTACTAGCATCTCTGCTACTGGCATAGGATACTCATCCTTAGGGGTGGCTGAGTTTAGATCTCTAAAATCAATACACACCCTTAATGTGCCATTTTTCTTAATCACAGGAACAATATTAGCAATCCATTCTACATACCTTGTTGTACGGATGAATTTGCATTTTAGAAGCCTTTCGACTTCTTCTTTGATTTTCGACAGAATCTCAGGTGCAAAACGTCTGGGGGTCTGCTTTATTGGCTTCTTCCCTTCCAGTATTGGCAACCTCAATTCCACCAAACTTCTGTCTAAACCAGGCATTTCGTCATAATCCCAGGCGAAGCAGTCTTTAAACTCATTCAGCAGTTGGATTATTTCGACTCTGAGTTGAGGATTCAACTTGGCACTGATGTAAGTAGGCCTTTTCTCTGCCCCCAGTCCCAGATTAATCTCCTCTAAAGGATCCTGTGCCACCATTTTCATATTGGTGGAGGTTGGATCCTTTTCGAACCCCAAAGGTTCGTCATCATAAATGGCATCAAGTCTTTGATTCTGCCATTCGCCATTTGAGTCTTCTTCAAAACTCTGATTTGCATATTGTTCCTCAATATTTTCTTGAGGATGTTGTTCTTCGACAACCTGAGTGCTGGCTTCGACAGCCATATTTCTAACTTCAGCCTCAAGGGCCGTTCTGAGTTGTTTTTCGGCTATATAAGCCGAAATCCTTTCCATTGCTGAAACTTCAGTCATTTTCACTGAATTCACTCCCCCATCCAGTTGGGTTGACATGGGCAGTTCCCCAAGTGTAATTTGTCTCCCCAATTATTTCTTTATCCCACTGGAAACCATGCGTAGGATGGAGGTACATGGAACAGTAAGCATTGTCGGAAGTTGTTAGGTCGAAAGCAGCAGGATTGCATGGTGCTATATGGGCTAGGTTTTTGTCGAAGTTACGACCAGTGACATTGTTCACATCAGCTGTGAAGTAACTCTGATCTGCTTCTATGTTTTCGACAATCCCATCTGGCCTCCAGATTGCTATCCTTTGATGCATGGAGGATGGTACAGCCCCAATCCCATGGATCCATTCTCTTCCCAACAGTAAGTTGTAATTTTCCTTTGATGCTATCACCACAAACATGGTAGGCCTGGTGATGGATCCTACAGTCAAGTTTAGTTGTATTACTCCCAGTGTTGTTCCCACTTTACCTTCATAGTTAGACAACACCATATTGTGGGGTTTAGTGTCAGAGTCATCTTTTCCAATCCTCTTTATCATGTAGTGAGGAATTAAATTTACAGCAGCTCCACCATCTATCAGAATTTTGTTGACCCCCACGTTTTCTACCTTTCCTTTTATGAAGAGAGGCTTTAAGTGAGCCTTCATTGCATCATCTGGCTTTTCGAAGAAAGCATTTTGCTCTTCGACACAGCCATTGTTCATTATGTAGTAGCACACAGGCTTCAAGCTTATGCTGTCATCTATCATGTCATCTTCTTCATCTTCGACTTCCATTATCCTGTCATAATCTCTAGGCAGCACAGAAACCACATTGCAAGTTACGTCGAAAGAGGCGTCTGATTCTGAACTAAAATTCATCTGTGACTTCTTCGTCCACTGGCATTCCGTTATTTGTTTTCTGCATCTCTGTGGTGTCACTAGATCTATTCTTCTGAAGGGTTTCTTTTTCTGCCAGAGGTATCCCCTTGTTTGTGATCTGCACACATTTGCTTGATTCAGCTTCCTTCTGCCCAACCCTTTGGTGTTCTACAGTTTTCTTTTCAGTTTTCTTCTGCCTTTGGAATCTTCTCCATTGGGATCTGGACATAGGATTCTTCCCTTTGTAGTTTTCAGAGACGTATTTTGGCTTTGCCTCCTTTTTAATTTCCATTGAAGGACCCCTGTTCACTTCAAAACTCTTCCATCTCTTCTGACCTTGGGCATCCCTTATAGGCTGAACCCATTTGTCGTCATTTGGCCTGTTGGATGGCTTATAGGTGTTTAAACGTCTTTCTCCCACCCCTTGACTGTGATGCTTCCCTCTTCTTGGGTCGAATCTTTCGTTTCTGGTTGGTGGGACTATTCCCCAATTTCTTTTTCTCTGGGTTTTTTCTGCTGCTTCTAAGTCATCAGCTGCTTTCTTGTCGAACACAGCACTGCATCTTGGGCAAAGCATGACTTCTGCATTCTTCCTTTGACACCTCTGGATGAATTCAACAAGACTCTCGTTCTCTTCTGGGTAAACCAGCTTCTGATGCTTCTCTTGATGTTTCTTTCCCCTGTTGGTGTCTGGTCCTCCCTTTTGAGTGATTTCCACCATATGAATCCCAGCACTCTGTTCAGTTGTAATTTTCAATTTGTTCATTTTTTCGACTAACATGATTTCCTCTGGGATGTCCTCCTTTGACTGACTCATATTGCCTTTTGGGTGTAAACCCTTATAGATGTATTTGCAGCAATGTGCAACTCTTTCGACAGGATGTTCTTCAGTTCTGGTGGTACCACTGTTTATTGGTTCGACAGTGAAGGAATTGTCATCAGCCCCTGCTATTTTGATCTCCTCTTGGTCAAGGCCCTCAGTGGCCTCCTTTTGGACAATGAGGGTTTTGCTATCCTCCTCTTCGTCATCCTTTTTGAAGGAATCTCCCCACCCTGTGGGTTTGATTTTGTTAATATCTGTTTTGGAGCTTGGTGGTGCTGAATATTTCACCATGAAGTCGAACTTCCCATTTGACTCTCCTAAAGTGTCCCAGATCACCCCTTGCTCAGCATCTTTTTCATAGTTTTTCTTGTCGAAGCTTCTTCCCACTTTGACTGTATTTCTTCCGTCGAAACCTTCAGTAGTTTCAATGGCATTCTCATTGTCGAAGTCTTCAGAAACTTTGACTTCTTTTTCCTCAGCTTGGTCAGTCGAATTATCACCTTCTTCCACCACATTGACATGGGTGTCAAAACCTTTAGCAGCTTCTATCATGGTGAAGTTGGTGTCGAAGCCTTCAGTAACTTCTACCATTTCAAAATTTTCTTCTGCCATGATCTCCATTTCGACCACGTTTACCATTTCTGGTTCAGCATAATTGGCCTCCACAACCTGCATGGGATTGGAGTCAATCTTCATCTGCTGCTTGCCTTTGTCTCCAAACTTCAACCTTCCATTTTGGATTGCATTCTGGACAAGATCCCTGAAAAGGTAACATTGAGAAGTTTTATGACCCAAGAAATTATGGTATTTACAAAAACCTCTCTTTTTATGTTGGTCTACAGGAGGCTCTTTAGTGCCTGCTGGTTTTATTAACTGACCATCTTTGACTAATAAATCAAATATCTCATCACACTTGGTGATGTCGAATGTATAGGTTCTTTTAGGGAACCTGTCATTCTTTTCCACTTCGACTGGATTTTTTCCATTCGACGGGGCTAAAACTTTACAAGAATATGGAGGGCCTTGTTTTAATTCTGCAAGATCAATTTCTTGCTGGTCGAAAATGACTGGTTCGTTTTCGTTATAATCATCTTCTTGCACTATTCCTACATAGGCCACTCTTTCCTTCTTGTTTTTATTTGATCTAAATTTTTCATTTTTTAGTCTTTCTATTTGCCTCACTCTGTCTGCCAGTTGTGCCATGTCTCTCAAGTACTGGGTATCTAGTTTTTTCCTTATGGAATAATCTAGACCCCCTGCAGCCATTTCGACTAGTTCTTGTTCTGGCACTTGCGTAAAGCATCTGACTTTTAATAATCTAAACCTATTCAAATAATCATCTATAGGTTCCGAAAATTTTCTTTTGACACTTGCCAACTCTTTCAAACTTATCTTGGTTTGTCCCATATAAAATTGTTCATGGAACAATCTCTCTAATTGGGTCCAAGTAAAAATTGAAGTTGCAGGAAGTGATGTAAACCAAGTGAAAGCATTTTTTGTCAAAGAACTTGGGAAATATTTCATTCTTAAGTTCTCATTATTAGCAATCTCTCCTGCCTCTATCAAATAACGTGCCACGTGTTCTATGGTGGACTCACTAGTATCCCCTGAAAATTTTGTAAATTTGGGGACTTTCCACCTTGGTGGTAACTCTTATTGTAAGACAAACTCAGACAAGGGGGAAGTATAATTAGGCCTTTGTAATCCTATGTTTACTCCATTTTGTGCCATTATTCTCTCCACCATGGTGGCAATATTATTTTCGACAGGCATGTTATTGTAGCGCATTCTCTGCTGTAATACTTCGTCAGCATTTTGGTTTCTCTGGACTATTATCCTTCTTGGTTCCTGTCGAATAGGCTCTTCTACATTAGGTTGTTCAACTACCACCTCTTGGCCCCTGGGATTTTCATGAAGGTTCTCCAATGGCCTTTGGTTTATAGTAAGTTCCTCTTCGACAGCCCTATTGGCAGGATTCTGATTTAATTGCATTCTTTGCTGTGCTTGCGGGACTCCAAAAAAGTTAGCAATGCGTGCCATTTGTTCTGCCAATATTTGGTTTGTTTGGGTAGTGTTTTGTATCAAGGGATTGAACACTTCTCCCATTTGTTGTGTCAAAGCCTGCACCATATCATGATTGCTTTCATCCATCTGTTGACGAATTACTTGTGCAGAATGGTTTGTCATAGCGGGCATATGGAAACCTGGTGGAATTTGATTCATTCTATTTCCATTTCCACCATATCCTGATCCCTGCAATGGCGATGACACTTGAACCATAGCATCAGAGAACAATGGTGACGAATTATGTAGGCTTGCCATCATTGAAGTTGGCATTCCATATGGTTGTTCCCTCCCATTCAAAGGCTGAGAATAATTCAGATATGGCCTGAATGTATTTCCTCCAGGGGGAGGGGTTCCAAGGGGTCTGGCTTGTCCTATGGTGGAAGGACTAGGCACATTCTGGGATCCTGAACCCGTTGGTATGGAATCCCCCAAAGGAGGCCTAATTTGTTCTAAAACAGGGCCAAACGCTGGTATTGTTCCTGACGAAGGGACAGGATTGGAAACTGGTATTGTTTCGTCAGGAATGTTTAAAGTATTTGGCAAGTTAGCCATGTTTCTTCTTCTTGTTCTCTTTGGTCTCTCTACGTCGGTTACGGCTAGTTTACCGCTTCTCAGAATCATACAACGTAGCAAGGAACAATTTGTCTAAGAAGTTCTCTATTAGATCTTTTCAAATGCACGGGTCCCACTTGGCGTGCCAATTTGTTCGCGGTGGTTTCTGGCGAACAACCTCTGGTTAACCAATTCCTTCAGAAAACTGGGTTACGTGCAGGACCAACCAAACAAGTCCTGGGATACATGTGCATTGTTTCTGTCGAAATCCTCTTAGAATTGGTGATTGATTTATGGTTTGTTTTGTCAGATAATGTCAAAGTGTTAAGAACTTTGATTTTTAAAGTAAAGTAAATTTTAAACTAGAAATGAAATAAAATTGAAAGTTTTAAACAAAGATAAGAAGAAAGTGTCGAAGGCTGTAAACTTGCAGAAAAGTAAATAAAGTTTAAAATGACATGAACTTGAAGAATAAACAAGTAAATTAAATAACTTTGAAATATAACTGGTGTTCAACGTACATAGTTCCAAATAGCAAACTCATTTTCTCTCACACTGGGTACTTAGAGTATTTTACAGGAATTCTGTATCAGTTTTCACACACCTATTCTAAACACAAACTATCCTATTTATATACAAACAAAATAACTGCTTAGAACGGAAAAACTATAACTAAATGACAAGTGTCAGCCTGCATGAAATTCTCTTCTCTGAAACTTCCAAGTGTCCAAACTGCCAAAGGTTACAACCTTTTGAATTTGAATTCCCTTCCTTGGTGACGAAACCTTGTAATTCTTCAGACTGTCGAAGCCCCTTAAAGAAGAAACAAAACTCTTCAGTACTTGCCAAACACTTTCTTTTGTCAAACATCCTCTTCTGTCGAAATCGTTGAAAGAACATCTTCTGTCAAACACGTAGCTACAAATAACTTTCCAACTTTATTCTGCCAGAACACTATTTGTATTTCTGTCGAAATAATGGAGTTTTAAACCTTGTCAGCAATTCTTGAATCCTCTTCCTTTGATTGTCCTTCGACAAAGGTGACCTCAAGCCCTTAATTTCAGTCTTGTCGAAATTATGGGTTTACACCTACCTAAAATTCTCTAGTCTCCAATGTAAATGAAACATATAAAAACATTCTTAAGAAAATTTATCATATGTGCAACGTCAAATTCCCCAGTTTTCTTTTAAGAACCTAATAAAGAAGCTCATAAACCCCCTAGGATGATTCATCTCCTCCGGTGTTTTAAGAGAGTCTGCCTCAACTTCATCAAATTTCATGTCAGTATAGGCTTCAGGATGTCGTTGTTGAAGTGGCACCACATCACTAATTGTCATACTCTAAATTTTGACCAGTTTTTTTAAAAAAAATTGACATTCGTTTGACGCATTTCCATCGCATTGTCGATTGTCAATCATTTTTACATTTTTGAATTAAAAATCACATTATTCATTAATCATGCATTTTGTATTAATTATCTTACTCAATTTGCTATTCTTAGAATTTGTTTCCATTAGGATTAAAATGTTTTTTTTTTTTTTAGGTTTGTTTTCTTTATGCAAAATTTTCACCTTAATTTTATTTTAGAATTTAAAACATTTTTAGCAATTTAGAAAATTCTTTTATATAAAAAAAACTTGTATGGTTAAATAGTTTTATTTAAATTCAATTTTTAATTTAGTTTAATTTTATTTAGATCAATTTAACTTTAGATTAGATTTAACTTTAGATTAATTTAATTCAGCTTATTATTTAGTTTTTGTATTTTAGTTTCTTTTAGATTAATTAGTTAATTTTTAGTCAGTTATCTTAATTTATTTATTTTATTTGGTTAGTTTATTTTTCTAATTAATGTTCTCACAAAAAACACCACACCAAGTCCATTCTTCAAAAATTATTCATTTAAACCGTGACAAATTTTCCAACATGAAAAAGACTTTACAAAAAAAACTTATCAACACTATACTCCAAATTCTGCACTCCTATACAGTCTACACCATCCCACAACAAAACAACTTTGACCCTGCTAACACACAGCTCCAGAATTTCATCAAAATGTGCATATTCAAACCTGAATCAAAAAGTGAAAGCAACATCAAACAATGACAACTCCAAAACCTGCTACATGGAGAACAACCATACACTGATAATAAGTCTGAAACACTGTCAATTGAAAAAGGGAGAAATTTCAAAAAATATTGGAAGACAAAAAGAATAGAAATAAACCACTTTAAAAAGGATCTTCAGGGTGATCTCACAGAGGAGGAGAAAACGAAACCAACCTTCTTGTTCGGCTCTCGCATCAACAACACGAAAACCCAAAAAAAAGAAGGAATTTCTCTTCTGCCTTGTTAAATCCTAGCGGCTCAAATCTGTCTCCTAGAGGATCGTTGTCGTTTCAGTTTCATCAAATATGGCAGACAAGTAGCGGAAGGTACCAACAACAAGTCACCGTTGCACATAGCAAGTTGAAATGAATGAACACAAACCCAGAACATACGCATCAAGCGCCGAAACCCTTGACCCTCCACTCTCACAACCTTCATCCTTCCACTAACCAAACCCTCGCCTCCGCAAAACAACCAGAAAACCACCGCGAAACCACTTCTCAACACAACAACCCACCGACGAAAAACCAACTTCCGACGACAACCGCAGACCTTCAATCCACGAATCCGCTGTGAAATCAAGATGAGAAGGTGATACGCAATCCACCCTCAACCCATATTCTTTCAAACACCAAAACATTGAACCTTCCAACATCCTTCAACAAACCGTAGAAACACAACCGGCGAAAACCACCCACCCCCTTCCGCCGCCAAAAAACCTTGAATCCTCACCAATATAAATCGCACAAACCCCAAACTGAAAATCCAAAACCCTTGAAAACTCACTGAGAACCTCAAAACCTCCTTCTCCAAAAATCACCGAATCCGAAAACCATAATCTACCCACCCACAAAAACACTCGTTCACTGACTCATATCATTGATTTCTTCCTCTTCTTCCTAACTGAGAACACAAAACAACAACAACCAAAACCGGCGAACCGCTCAACCCCACCCTAAACCAACATATCCGAAAAACCTCCGCGACCACCATTTCATTCCTCGTCGCCGAACCACTACTTTTACTTCCAACGCCTTCATTGTCCGACCCACCAACATTTCAAACCGAACCGCTGAAAACGCACCTTCGACCGTCGCCGCCTCACCGAACCACCACCCACAGTGAGACGAACAAGGGAGAGAGAAACCCAGAACTCTCCGCCGCACCTTTCCGACCCTTTCTTTTTTCTCTTCTTCTTGTTTTGAATCGTCGCTGGCGATGTGAGGGAGAGCCACTGCATATGGGTTTTGGAAGAGGAACTTTAGATGGAACTTTGTGAAACTGGGAAAGAGGAAGTCCACGCTGACCTAATCGCTTAATCCTTTTAGTTTATTCTTTTTTTATTTAATTTTATTTATTAGGCTGATCATTGTTGTTGTTGTGCACTCAGTGGGCTTATGCTTTAAACCCATTCAGATTTTCATGGCTGCATACCCTGATTTCAGCATGTCATCCCCTGGAGTTGAATGAGAGGCATTGGGCTTGGATGTTATAGAGGCCAATGCGCCTATTACTGCATAAGCAATTGATTTCGGCTCCACAACCCTGCCTGTTGATTATTGGTCCTTATTACTATTTCTCTTTTTATTCTATTTGTTAATTTTTTTCTAGTTTTTTATATATAATTATTTTTTTCTTAGTTAAACTTTTAATTAATTTTTCTTAGTTAAGCCTTTATATATATATATATATATATATATATATATATATATATATATATATATATATATATATATATATATATATATATATATATATATATATATATATATATATATATATATATATATATATATATATATGTTTAATTAAGTTTTCTTTTTTTCTTAGTTGAATCTTTTTGTTAACTTTTATTGATTAATATTTAGATCTAGTTTCTCGACAATTTTTATTAGATGTTTGTAGACAATTTTGACTAGGGAATGAATTAAAGTGTTGATCGATTTTGATTAAGCGTCCATAAAGTTCTGGATAGCTTTTCATGGAGTGACTTTGAATCTTGGTTTATGATGTTGAGTACGCGAGTATTAAGCGGACTGTTCGTTTGAAGCTTGATGCAAGTGTTCCTGAGTTCTTTTGCGTGTATTGAAAGGGGCAACGGACCTTCTCCGTTAGGTATTATTAAACTTTGATACTATCTTCTTTTTGCGCTTTACTATAGTCTTGATGCCACGTTTACGCTTGTCTGATTATTCTTACCTCACCATCGTGTCTAAACCATAAAACACCTAAAAAATTTCAAACTAATTAATTTGTGAAAGAACTGAACTCCGGAGTCTAGCACTCCGCACGTTCTTGAGTGAATCACTCATGGGCTAGCCCCACGCGACGTGGTTCATTCATCCTTTCGTATTTAAAACACTCGATTCGCTCAATCGAATAAACAATTCATACGCCTACATTTTGCACACACGTAAGTCGGTCACTATGTGATCGTCGTCTCCACGACCTTACGCCTCTAAATTAATTTACGAGGAACTGAGCTTCGGAGTCTAGCATTCCACGGGTCTTTAATGAACCACACCTAGGCTAGCCCCACACGTAGTGTTTCATTTACTCCTTCATTTTTAAAAAAAACACTAAACCCTAATTCATCCAAAATAATCGCAAGACGTCTCTAAATTAACATATTAAGTAACGTAAGAACTAAACTCAGAAATCTAGCATTCCTCGGGTTTTTGAATTGAATTATTGTTGGGGCTAGCCCCTGATTTGTAATTCATTCACTCATTCGTATTCAAAAACAATTCAACAGCCTTGAGGGATTAGGCATGATTCATCCCCATAGGAAGATATTCCTTCTTGCCCCACAAACACAAATCAAATCTTACAAACAATTATTCTTAAAGGAAGAATGTGGCATTGCTTGTCGATCCTCATATCCAAGTTTAAAGCTTCTTCCGATTTTTATTTATTCTCAAAGGAAGAATGTGGCATTTCTTGTCGATCCTCGTATCCAAGTTTAAAGCTTCTTCCGATTTTTATTTACTCTCAAAGGAAGAATGTGTCATTGCTTGTCGATCCTCGTATCCAAGTTTAAAGCTTCTTCCGATTTTTATTTATTCTCAAAGAAAGAATGTGGCATTACTTGTCGATATTCGTATCCAAGTTTAAAGCTTCTTTCGATTTCTCTTCCTCAAATGTTTGTGGTGGAATAGGAGAGATACCTCCCTTAAAGATGACGACTTGTCTCTTTCTTTTTCAAATACAACTTAAAACTTACCAACCAATACAAACTATTTTCCACAATTAATCAGCGAGTAACTGAACTCCGGAGTCTAGCACTCTGCACGTTCTTGAATGCAATCACTCATGGGCTAGCCCCATGCGTTGTGGTTCATTCGCCCTCTCGTTTAAAACACTTTAATAAAGATCAAACATCTTTTCGCTAAATGAACATTGTTTAAATCTTTCTATCTCGCAAACAAGCTAGCGCTTTGTAATACCCCAAATTTGCCCTCTCCTGTTTAGCATCATCATCATATTATATTCATCATAAGCATGTCATGTCCTTAACATATTGCATAGAAAAATGAAGCATAGCACTTGCATGTTCCAACATAAGGCATATGATCAATCATCAGGGAAATTCAAAGCTCACAGGGCATGTTGCAAGTTTGATATCAGGGTCAAGGACCTAAAATGGGATTGAGGATCAAAATCAGATCAAAACGGTTGGCGCTGGGTTATTCTTGAGGTTTCCCACCAAAAGGAGGGAAAATTCAAAATTCACTAGCGTTAACAGGTTAACGGATTGGTTAACCGGTTAACGGCTGCTAATTTTGAATTCCAACAGCAAATTCAGCATGTGCTTGGCTCCAAATTTCCAATTTTCTGATTTTTTTATTCATTTTGAATTAAAGAGAAGGATCTAGAGCACTTATCCAAGCCTAATCCTAACCATAATTTTGGATCCCAAGCCTAATTTTTGGGCCCCAAACCTAAACCATATTTAACCCATTTCTCTCCAAACCAAAAAGAAAACTCTCTCACAATTTTCATTCTCATTCTGAATTTTCACTCTTCTCTCTCACTTTTCTCTCATTTTCCTCTCTCATTTTTTTCCAAATTCACTCAAAGTTCCTCTTTGAAGATCACATAACCTTGCTGTAGATGTTTAGAATTGGCAGAATTTTTGACCAACAAGAAGTGTTGAACTTAGTTCAGGATGTCACACCAGATGTTGTGACATTGTCAAACAGAGTATAAGTTAATGAACTTAGTTCAGGATGTCACACCAGATGTTGTGACATTGTATAAGTTAATGAATTAAGTTCAGACATCAGGATGTCACACCAGATGGTGTGACATCGTAAACCTGCTACCAGACTTAAATGATGCATAACAGAACTGAGTAAATTCAACGAATTTATCTGGAATTAATTGTGAATAGATAAACAATACAAGGCGCATCTGTAGGGAGCTTAGTTATCTGATTTCAGTATAACAGAATAACTACCTCACCTAGAATCAAAGAAGTAACAAACCCTAATTCAAGGTGATGACAACATGACTTATCAGGACTGGATAATCTACAGAAAGCCCAAAAACCAAGCATCTATTTAAGGAACAAAAACTCTCAGAATAGAGTACGAAATTAAGAAGACTGAAAAGAGTGTTTGTGTTTAATAGCAGCTTTTAGTTGTGTATCACTTTATGAGCTTTTAAGCAAAAAGTGTATTGTGTCTTGATTGAAACTTTTAAGTAAGATCAAGCTGTTGTGTTTGAAGTGTAACTTCAGTTTTATTAAACATTGTAAAATATCACTGTGTGATTGAGGGGGGGTGAGTAGGTACTCATATCTAAGTTGTGTCTTAGGTAGAAATTGCCTTGGGTAGATATTAAGTGAAGGATTAAACTGATTGGTTTAAGTCCAGAATTAATATTACTTATATTGGATTTCCTTCCTGGCTTGGTAGCCCCCAGATGTAAGTGTGGAGATACATTGAACTGGGTTAACAATTTCCTGTGTTGTTTAATTTACCTGCTCTTTAAGTTTTGTTTAAGTCTTCAAGTGTTTAAACATCTCATTCGACATCACGTACTTGATCCCAGAATTACAATTGGCATCAAAGCAGGCACCCTGCCTGTTTAACTGGGTGAGATCTAGGGACTGCAAATTTTGGGAACATGGACAGAGATGTAGGATCTGTGAATAGACCACCTATATTGGATGGATCCAACTATGACTACTGGAAGCCAAGAATGGTAGCATTCTTAAAATCACTTGATAACAGGGCTTGGAAAGCAGTCAACAAAGGATGGGAGCACCCTGTCCAAGACAATAAGGATGGGGCAAAAGTGTTGAAGCCTGAAGAAGAGTGGAGCAAGGAGGAAGAAGATTCAGCACTTGGAAATTCCAAAGCCTTAAATGCCTTATTCAATGGCATTGATAGGAACATATTTAGACTTGTGCATCACTGTGAGCTGGCCAAGGATGTTTGGGACACTCTCAAAACCACTCATGAAGGAACATCAAAGGTGAAGATGTCAAGACTTCAACTTCTCACCACCAAGTTTGAAAACTTGAGAATGAAGGAAGATGAGACAATTCATGAGTTTTACATGAACATCTTGGAAATAGCTAATACTTCTGGTGCTTTGGGAGAGAAGATGAGTGATGAAAAATTGGTAAGAAAGATTCTCAGATCTTTACCAAAAAGATTTGACATGAAGGTTACTGCAATAGAAGAAGCTCAAGACATATGCACAATGAAAGTTGAAGAGCTCATTGGTTCCCTTCAAACATTTGAGATGGGAATGAATGATACAATTTTGAAGAAAAACAAAAGCATAGCCTTAGTCTCAAATACTGATAAAGAAGAAGAAAGTCATGAATCAGACCCTGAAGAAAATTATCAGAAACAATTGCTATGCTTGGAAGACAATTCAACAAAATTCTCAAAAGAATGGATAACAGGTCCAGACCAAGTGGAAGAAACTCAAACTCTTCTGAGAATAAAAGACCTTATGATAGAAGGTCAAATTATGATGAGAAGACCAACCAAGGAAAAGGGATTCAATGTCATGGATGTGAAGGATATGGACACATCAGAAATGAATGCCCAACCTATCTAAAGAAGCAGAAGAAAGGTCTCTCTGTGACCTGGTCAGATGAAGACTCAGGATGTGAGTCAGAAGAAGAATCTGCAAAGCACATCACTGCTCTAGCTGGAGTATGTGAATCTGAAGGGGGATCCAGTGATGAGGAGCTGACATTTGAAGAGCTTGAAGAATCATACAAGATGCTGTGTAAAAGGAGCATTGAAGTATGCATGGAGAATATAAAGCAGAAGAAGCAGATTGAGGGATTAAAGGGTGAAAAGACAAGTAATCTAGAGATCATTGACACTCTGAAAAGTGAAGTAAGCCTACTCAACTCCAAATTAGAGCATATGTCCAAATCTGTCAGAATGCTGAACAGTAGCTCAAACACACTGGATGTCATTCTCAACAACAACAAGCACTCAGGGGATAGGACTGGGCTGGGATTTAATAAAGCTCAAAAGTTTGAGGCTAGCACCAGCAAAACAACTTCAAATCCCATGAAGTCAAACAAGATGTCCAAAACAATGTCTCAACATCATGACAAGAACATGATGAAAAAGAAGTATCAAAGATGGAGATGCCATCATTGTGGAAGGTTTGGTCACATCAAACCTTTTTGCTACAAGTTGCATGGACATCCAACTCAGAGATATCAACAACCCCCTAAGCAGAAGACAGAGGTCACCAAGAAAGTGCTGCATGGACATCAAAATCAAAGATATCAGCAATCCCCTAAGCAGAAGACAAAGGTCATCAAGAAAGTATGGATACCTAAAGCTAGTCTTCATGCTGATCAAAGCTACAAATACCTGCCCAAGAACAAGTTCAACAAACAACCTTGGAGCTCTAAAGATGGACACTACACAGGGCAGAGGAATCAAAGGAAACCTCTCAACAGGCAAAAATGGTCAAAGAAGGTTGTTGCCTATATAGCTCATACATCTCTCAAAGTATCAGCTAAGGAAGACTGGTACTTTGACAGTGGATGCTCAAGGCATATGACTGGACTTAAGAATCTGTTGGTAGATTTAAAGTCACACTCATCCAAATATGTAACCTTTGGAGATGGAGCTAAGGGAGAAATCAAGGGAGTTGGGACTTTGGACTGCCCAGGTGTACCAAGACTAGATGATGTGCTGTTGGTAAAAGGGTTAACTGCTAACTTGATCAGGCTAAGTCAATTATGTGATCAAGGTTACAATGTAAACTTTACCAAAACTGAATGCATAGTGTCTGATAAAGAACAGAAGGTTGTCATGAGAGGAGCCAGATCAAAAGACAACTGCTATATGTGGGAACATCAAGATTTCAGTCTCACTTCAACTTGCTCCTTAGCCAAAAAAGAAGAAGTGAAGCTGTGGCACCAAAGACTGGGTCATCTTCATTTCAGAGGAATAAAGAAGATCATATGTATGGAGGTTGTAAGAGGTATTCCAAGACTGAAGATTGATGAAGGTAAAGTGTGTGGTGAATGTCAAATAGGTAAGCAAACCAAGATGTCACATCCAAAGCTCCAACATCTGACAACTTCCAAAGTTTTGGAATTATTGCATATGGATCTTATGGGACCAATGCAGGTTGAGAGTCTTGGTGGAAAAAGGTATGCCTATGTGGTTGTTGATGACTTTTCAAGATATACATGGATAAATTTCATCAAAGAAAAGTCTGATGTGTTTGAGGTATTCAAAGATTTATGCCAAAGAATACAAAGAGAAAAAGCAAGTTGTGTGGTCAGAATAAGAAGTGACCATGGAAAGGAGTTTGAGAATAAAAAATTCTCAGATTTCTGTTCTTCAGAAGGAATTAATCATGAGTATTCTTCTCCTATCACCCCTCAACAAAATGGGATTGTTGAGAGGAAGAACAGAACTATCCAAGAGTCAGCAAGAGCTATGATTCATGCTAAAAAGTTACCACTGTACTTCTGGGCTGAAGCTATGAACACATCTTGTTACATTCACAATAGAGTCACTCTAAGAAAAGGAAACTTGTCCACCATCTATGAAGTCTGGAAGGGCAGAAAACCTACAGTCAAGTACTTTCATGTGTTTGGAAGTAAATGTTACATTCTGGCTGATAGGGATCAAAGAAGAAAGATGGATCCTAAAAGTGATGAAGGGATTTTCCTTGGTTACTCCATAAATAGCAGAGCCTATAGAGTATTTAACTCCAGAACCAAGGTTATAATGGAGTCAATAAATGTGATCATTGATGATGCCTCTGCAGATGTAGCTGATGATGTTGGAACATTTGCTGACAGTCAGACTGAAGTTGAAATAAAGAGTGATAATTTTGACTTCACTCTAACTAAGGCAAGGACAGAACAATCCAGCAAACCTCCCTCCATCAGAATCCAGAAAGATCATCCTAAAGATCTGATAATTGGTGATCCCAACAGTGGTGTAATCACTAGATCAAGAGAGATGATTTCAGGCTCCTGCTTTGTTTCAAAGATAGAACCTAAAAACATCAAGGAAGCTCTGAATGATGAGTACTGGATCTCTGCAATGCAAGAAGAATTAGGCCATTTTACAAGGAATGAAGTGTGGGATCTTGTTCCTAGGCCTGATGACATAAATGTGATTGGCACTAAGTGGGTGTACAAGAACAAGTCAAATGCGCAGGGAGTTGTTACAAAGAACAAGGCTAGACTTGTAGCTCAAGGATACACACAAATTGAGGGAGTAGACTTTGATGAATCCTTTGCACCAGTAGCAAGGCTTGAATCAATCAGACTACTTTTAGGAATTGCTTGTATCCTGAAGTTCAAGCTATTTCAAATGGATGTTAAAAGTTCCTTTCTAAATGGGTATCTTAATGAGGAGGTATATGTGGAGCAGCCTAAGGGATTTGTTGATCCAAGCTGTCCAGATCATGTATACAAACTAAGGAAGGCTCTTTATGGTCTGAAGCAAGCCCCAAGATCATGGTATGAAAGACTGACCACTTTTCTCATAAAACAAGGGTACAGGAAAGGTGGAATAGACAAAACCTTGTTTATGAAGGATGAAGAAGGAAATGTCATGATTGCTCAAATATATGTAGATGACATAGTCTTTGGTGGGATGTCAGACAGGATGGTTAAACATTTTGTTACTCAAATGGAATCTGAGTTTGAGATGAGCCTAGTAGGAGAACTAACCTACTTTCTTGGACTTCAAATCAAGCAGATGGAGGACTTCATGTTCATATCCCAAAGCAAGTATGCAAAGAACATTGTCAAGAAGTTTGGGATGGACAATGCAAGTCACAAAAGAACACCTGCCCCCAATCATTTAAAGCTAACAAAGGATGACAAGGGTGAGAATGTGGACCAAAGCTTATACAGAAGCATGATTGGAAGCCTATTATATCTGACTGCTAGCAGACCAGATATAGCATTTGCAGTAGGTGTATGTGCAAGATATCAAGCTGAGCCAAAAGTAAGCCATCTAAACCAGGTTAAAAGGATTCTGAAATATGTCAATGGTACTTGTGACTATGGCATAATGTACTCTCATGGATGTGAACCAATTCTCACTGGCTTTTGTGATGCTGACTGGGCTGGAAGTGCTGATGATAGAAAGAGCACATCAGGAGGATGCTTCTTTCTAGGAAACAATTTGATTTCTTAGTTCAGTAAGAAACACAATTGTGTATCCTTATCCACTGCTGAAGCTGAATATATTGCAGCTGGTAGCAGTTGTTCACAGTTGGTATGGATGAAGCAAATGCTCACAGAATACAATGTCCCACAAGATGTCATGACATTGTACTGTGACAATTTAAGTGATATCAACATCTCAAAAAATCCTATCCAACACAGCAGGACTAAGCACATTGATATCAGACATCATTTCATCAGAGATCTTGTGGAAGAGAAGGTGATCTCATTAGAACATGTAGCCACAGATCTGCAATTAGCTGACATATTTACTAAATCCTTGGATGCTACCCAATTTGAAAACCTAAGGGGTAAATTGGGAATCTGCTTATGTGAAATATAGCAGTTATGGAGAAGTGCCAACATGTCCTATGACATCGTGTGGCATGATCACCAGATGGCAGCACCAGTCTGGTCAGTAACTCTGTGTATTCCACTCTTAAGAATTCCACTAGTAACGGATTTTATAAAAGCTCAAACGTGCTCTCAGCTCTTCATCTCCTTACTATCTCCTTAAAACCAATTGCATGCTAAAGCTGATTTTCTGAGCTCATCAAAATCAATCAAACCTAAACTCTTCTTTCACTACATTCGAAAAATGTCTCAACATCAAAACCCTAACCTCACTGATGAAAATCTCAACCAAGAAGATGTAGTGCATGCAACCCCAATCTCTATGGTACCAATGGATACTACTCCCATAGACGAAATCAGAGGAAATGTCCCTCTTGCTCAAAAACCTAGAACTCCAAATGTGAGAAGAGCAAAGGAACCTGTGTTCAGCAAAAGCAAGGGGATTCCTTCAGCCTCAAACACCACCCCAAAGCTTCTGACTATGTGGATGCATCCATCAAGCATCTTGTGAATAGGATTTTATCTGAACAAAGAGTAGTGCGTGGGGTATCTGTTCCCCTGAACAGCATGCCTGCTCCACAAGAAGAACAAAGCAATTAGGCTGAGGAGGACACTCCTGCTCAACAAGATGTCCCAATAAATGTTGAAACATCTGAGGACCAGAACAAGGCCTCAACTGATGATGATGAAGCCACTGATGACCAAGCTTATGTTGATCCACCTGCTGAAAAGGAGGCTTCCCAACCTCCTCCTGTTGAAACCATAGATGATGACTCTGACACAGATATCATTGCATCTGTTGACCCTAGCATTGCCAAAAGGCTTAGGGCTAGGAAGGAGAAGAAGCCTGCTGGACATGCAACTCCTGAAAAGAAACAGCCTACTCCAAAGAAAGACAAGGTCAAAGTTGCATTTGGACCTACTAAGCAATGAAGCAAGGTGAGTACCCAAAAGAGGAAAGCTGCTACTCCACCTGACTCAGATGTTGAGGAGGATGTCCCAACATCCCAACCAAGGAAGAAACCAGCACCTCCCAGATCTAACTTTGTTGTTCCTGAAGCTCCTCTGGACAATGTGTCCTTCCATCATGTTTCAAGTGTGAGCAAATGGAAGTATGTCTACCAAAAAAGGGTGACACTGGAAAGAGAGCTGGGCAGCAATGCATTGGAGTGCACCGAGGTAATTGACTTAATATCCTCTGCTGGCTTATTCAAGACTGTTTCAAATTTTTCACCCTGCTATGAGCTGCTGGTCAAGGAGTTCATTGTCAATCTGCAAAAAGATTATGCTGATGGAAAGTCAAAAGAATTCAGAAAGGTTTATGTAAGAGGGAGATGTGTTGAATTCTCTCCTAGGGTTATAAATCATTACCTAGGGAGAGAATCTGATGGGCCTAATGAGCTGGGGAAAACTGACAACCAAGTTTCAGAAGAACAAATCCTGACGTTCTTTTGACCCATAAGAGCAAATCCTGACGCTCTTTTGGCCCCTTGTTCAAGACTTTTTCAGAAGAACAAATCTTGACGTTCTTTTGACCCTTAAGAGCAAATCCTGACGCTCTTTTGGCCCCTTGTTCAAGACTTTTTCAGAAGAACAAATCCTGACGTTCTTTTGACCCTTAAGAGCAAATCCTGACGCTCTTTTGGCCCCTTGTTAAGGACTTTTTCAGAAGAACGAATCCTGACGTTCTTTTAACCCTTAAGAGCAAATCCTGACGCTCTTTTCGCCCCTTGTTCAAGACTTTTTCAGAAGAACAAATCCTGACGTTCTTTTGAACCTTAAGAGCAAATCCTGACGCTCTTTTGGCCCCTTGTTCAAGACTTTTTCAGAAGAACAAATCCTGACGTTCTTTTGAACCTTAAGAGCAAATCCTGACGCTCTTTTCGCCCCTTGTTCAAGACTTTTTCAGAAGAACAAATCCTGACGTTCTTTTGAACCTTAAGAGCAAATCCTGACGCTCTTTTGGCCCCTTGTTCAAGACTTTTTCAGAAGAACAAATCCTAACGTTCTTTTGAACCTTAAGAGCAAATCCTGACGCTCTTTTGGCCCCTTGTTCAAGACTTTTTCAGAAGAACAAATCCTGACGTTCTTTTGACCCTTAAGAGCAAATCCTGACGCTCTTTTGGCCCTTTGTTCAAGACTTTTTCAGAAGAACAAATCCTGACGTTCTTTTGACCCTTAAGAACAAATCCTGACGTTCTTTTGGCCCTTGAATAACAGGCAAACGGTCTGTAAAAAGATCCATTCCCTGGTTCAAGATATTTTTCAGAAGAACTAATCCTGACGTTCTTTTGACCTTGGAGAGTAGGCAAGCGGTTTGTACAAAGATCCATTCCCTAACCCAAGATACCTCCAGAAGAGATAATCATCACGAAGATTTATTTCTACTGATCCATTCAACAATTCAAATCATGTTGCATAAATGATTCAGAGACGGCTTATACAAAGACCTAGTACTGATATCCAGTATCAACATCAGAACATCATCACATCTTGATACTTTAGATGGCATCTCTAAGCCCATCTCCAGTTCATCCTGATGGCATCTCTAAGCCCATTTCTAGTTCTTCCAAGTGGCATATTTAAGCCCACTTAAGCATATACAACTAATCATCAGTGTTACTTTATGCACTGGTGAGTGCAAATTTTTGGGCTTTTGTGTTCAATCCCTTTTAACCTTCCAGGACACGACTGGTACATATACCAATCTAACCCCTCAGGTTTCAGAAAATTGAACAGGGGCAGATGTTGCACCCCAAAATTTTCCCTCCACAAGACAATAAATTGTGTCCCAAGAGGTTCACAAGGATCACAAAGTTCACAAGACATCTCATGAGGTTCACAAGGTTCACAAGATTCACAATTAGTCAGAAAGTTTGACAATTCCCTCAGACAATGCATTCTCCTAAGCAATGCATCTTAAACTAGGGTTTTGACTTTCATCAGGCTAAGTGGACTTCCAATACTTCAAGTGAGCTTCATAGCATCCTATATGTGTTCAATAATCCCCATGTCAAGTTTCAAGACTTTCCCAAAAGATTTGCTCAGTCAGATGATCAGATAAGTTAAAATCAGTCAAAGTAGTTAAAAAGTCAAACTATGGTCAACTGTGGTCAAACCAAAGTCAAACTTCATGATTGTTTTGCCAACATCAATTATATGAAGTAAAATTCATCATTTAATCAAGGGTTTATCATGATTCATCAAGGAGATTTCAGATCATCAAGAATCAGGAGTTTCTAAATTAGGGTTTTCATAGGAAAAGTCAACTGAACTTTGACCAGCCATAACTTTCACATGCTTCATCAAAAGTTTTCCATACAAAGCTAATTTTGAATGAAATTGAATTCTCTACAACTTTGTGTCTCACAAGCCAAGCCCAAAAATGCTTCATTTGGAGGGTATGAGCTAAGACATTATAGGTCCTTTTAAAAGTCAACAAAAAGTCAACATCTTCCAAAGAGCATAACTTGAGAATGGTAAAAGATATGGATATGAGACCAAAGAGGTTTGTTAGAGGACTCTTTAAGCTTTATAAAATATCCAAGAACACCTTCATAGCCTTAAAATTTAGGTACTTATGTCCTTGCAAAGTTGGGAAAGTTTTGAGAGGTTTATGAAGCAAATGGGGTCTTAAAACCATAATTCACCAAATGGGCTTGCTTTTTTATGATCCAAACACTTCCATGACATCATGCACGAATTAAAAATTATTTATTCATATTTTTATTCATTTTATTTTATTTATTATGATTTTTTACATTAAAAATCATTTTAAATCAAAATAAAATATAAAAGTGTGAATATTTGATTTGATTTTGGTTCTAGAAGGTCTTAATGATTATTTAGAAGTGATTGAAACTATATAAAATCAGATCAATCAAAAATAGTAAGAAGATGTCAATTTTTTTCTCAATATTTGATTTGATCTTTGTTCTAGAAATTCTTAAAGGCCATTTAGAGATGATTGAAATCATATAAGATCATATCAATCAAAAATAGTAAGAAGATATCAATTTTTTTTTCTCAATATTTGATTTGATCTTTGTTCTAGAAATTCTTAAAGGCCATTTAGAGATGATTGAAATTATATAAGATCATATCAACCAAAAATAGTAAGAAGATATCAATTTTTTCTTTATTGTTTTGTTTTATATTTAATATAAATTATATTTCTTATAAGAAAATATATTTAAATAATCATATATATATATATATATATATATATATATATATATATATATATATATATATATATATATATATATATATATATATATATATATATATTAACTTCATATTTTTCTAAAAGGGATCTCTAATTTATTTTCTAAAAATTTTAATCTTAGTTTTTTTTATTAAAATATGTATATATTATTATTATATATTTAATTTTGTAAATAGTTAAATTAATATTGTAATTTAAATTATAAACCCTAATTCTATTTTCTTTAAAATTCCTAACCTTAATCTTTAAATATTAAAATTAATTAAACTTTTCTAATATCTAATTAAAATAATTAATAATATTTTCTTTGTAAATAATTATTATATGGTTTATTATTATTATTATTATTCATATCATCTTATTTTCATCTCAAAAATTATTTAAAGTTGTTTATTTAAATCTAAAAATACTTAATTAAATTATATATATATATATATATATATATATATATATATATATATATATATATATATATATATATATATATATATATATATATTGTATATTATTACTAACCTTTTCTTCTTATAATTATCACTAACCTTTTTTATTGTTTATACTTATCATTTTATTATATAATTATTATTTAAATTGTTTTTATTATAATGTAACTGTAAAAGCCATGTAATAGTTGTAGCTCTTATTGTTTATTTATAAATATATTGCTATGGTTAGTAAAATAGGGAGTGATAACATGTTTGCTTTAAAATTAACTTAGATCACTAATTATAAGATAAATATTTGAATTTGTACACGCACACACGTAAGTCGATCCTGGATCGCCATCTCACATTCTTAAGGATACCTCTCATGTTGCCTAAACAAAAAGGTCAAGTAAGGTGTAAAGCAAAGTCCCTTCTCTCATATCATCTAGTCCCTTAAAGAATTATAAGATCAAGTCCCTCCATGGTTGCCTTCGTGAATGATCTTGTCCCTTTCGAATGGCTAAATACACCTTACAGTTGCCTAATCACAGTTGTCCCTTCATTTGTCCCTCACACATCCAAGGTAATGACTACCTATTCCTTAATAATAGGAATAGTCTTACCATTTAAAGGATATTTAAGAACATAAAAGATTTAACTTAGGGTAGGTTCCTCTTATATACTTGCTCACTTTTTAAAACATTTCATAAACACTTCACATTTTCAAGCAATTTTCAAAACAAAGGCTTTATATATATCCGTACATGGATAATTATAAAGTACTTAAGAAAATTTCTAAACACACACTACACCTCAAAAACATTTTAAAGTGAGCTAAGTAACTAAGAGCCCATGGATAACCATGGATGTAAAGGGTGCTAACACCTTCCCTTTACATAACCTACCCCCGAACCCAAAAATCTTTTAAGGTCTTTCCTGTTCTTTTATGCCCTTTCCTTTGGATAAAATAAAAGTCGGTGGCGACTCTTGCTATCCGCAACATTTAACTAAAGTCAGTTCTCCCACTGTGTTATACCGATATGGTTGATCTGGTGGCCATAGTTAGTGTGACTTCTTTGTCGGTGCTTATATTCCTTAAGTCAAGTTGAGGATAATATGAGGCTGCCATATGTTGTCAATGCACTAACTAACTTTTAGAACCCTAGTTATCCCATCTTGGCCTTTAGAAAGTAGTGAGATAACCGGCTTTGGTGAAGACTGAAGTTGGTTGATACTCGATACTACGCTCATTGAGATTCTAAACTTTGAGGGTTTTGGTTGGCAAGTAAGTTGCCTACTGAACAACCACCCTTGTGAAGGATCAATGATATTGAGATCCCTTAGAACCTGGTTACTTTTGTAGGACAGGATGAACCAACTAACTTCAGGGGAGGGTACTTACCTTTAAACCTCATGCAAGCCTTCAAACCTAGGGCTATTGTGTGACCTGTTTGTGTGTTCCACATGTTTGTGATTGAGCATAACATCATAGCATCATCATGCATCATAAGCATAGCATTTTCACTAACCATTTCAAGGACCAAAGGATTTATCTTTGTTCTTTTTTGCAGGTCATGGCTTCTGCTCGTAGGAATACTATCCGGATCAACTTTGTAGGGATACCTCCCAAGCTTAAAGAATTAGTTTCCCAAGTTTCTGAAAACTCTCAGTTCATCAAGAGACATGGTCACCTATTGGATCTAGTCACTTCAGGGTTCAATGAAGACATGATGAGTGTTCTGTTTCAGTTCTTTGATCCTAAGCGCCATTGCTTCACATTCCCCGACTATCAACTGGTTCCTACAATGGAAGAGTTCTCCAAAATTTTGGGTATACCTATCCTTGATCAGAGACCCTTCACAGGCTTGGAGAAAGAGCCTAAACCTAAAGTCATTGTTGCAGATCTACATCTAAAGAAGTCAGACATTGTTTTAGAAACGAGAAGCGGAGTTAAGGGTATTCTTGCTAAGGTGTTAATGGAGAAGGATCAAGTGTTCTTGAAGGCTATGAGCTATGATGCTTTTGAGGAGATCTTAGCCTTGCTGATTTATGGCTTAGTGTTGTTCCCCAATCCAGATCAGTTCATAGACATTCACGCCATCAACATATTTCTGAGTCACAATCCAGTGCCTACATTGCTTGGAGACATTTTGCACTCTCTTCATACTCGTACTACAAAGGCACGAGGAACTCTGATGTGTTGCATACCTTTGCTATCTAGGTGGTTTATTTCTCACCTTCCTCGCTCAGTGATGAAGAATGAACAAGGGTTCAGGTGGTCTAAAAGGATCATGTCACTCTCTCATTCAAATATCCATTGGTGCTCCAGATCTATGGAGAATGTCACTATCATTGACCGTTGTGGGGAGTTTCCTAATGTGCCACTTCTAGGCATAAGAGGAGGCATTACCTACAATCCTTCTTTAGCTCTACGTCAGTTTGGTTATGCTCGGAGCAATGGTCCTCATGACATGCTTATTCAAGGAATTATGTTCAACTACGACAACGATCTGCAAGGTTACCGTCAAAGGTTCATACGAGCATGGGGTAAAGTGAACAAGGTTAACAACAAGACTCTGGAACCAAAGTACTCCATTCCTATGGAACCTTACCTCAGATGGGTGTGATCTCGTGCTCAGACTCTTATGATGCCATATCCTGCCATCCTACCAGTTACTATGGAGTCCATTGCTGAAGGAGATACTTCCTATATCATTCTTCATCCAGACATGCCCACTGACATGGAGGAGTTACAGAGGTCCTGGATCCAGTTGAAGGAGCAAAGGGATACTTTTGAGACTCATTACAAAGCAAGTCAAGAAAGAATCCTGGAGTTAACAAAACAACTTCACGAGGAGCGGAATCTCAACTCATACCTCAACACAAAGAGGAAACGTCCATGGGAGACTTAAAACCCCATTTTTTGAATTTATTTCATTTTTATTGTAAGCCCAAGGGGAAAACAAGTTTATTGATTACTAATAAAAGTTTACTTTCTGGTTGTTTAAACAAATTTAAATCCTGCGGTCCTTGAAAACATTGCATATGCATTTACATACCATGTCATTGCATCACAGGTTTCTTATGAACAGGTATCTTATCTTCTCGCTGTTTATTTCAGCAGAAATGGCTCTCGAACAATCTGTCAAAGATCTTCAAGCTCGGAATGCTCAGTTTCAAGAAGTGATTCTGAATTTGTCCAAGGGGCAAGAAGAGTTGAAAGCACTCCTCTCTAAGGACATGAAGAAGAAGAATCCTGAGGACAACAAAGATGATCAGCTGAAACAACTACAAGCAAAGATAGCAGAGATGAGGATTCAGATAATTGGCCAAATGTCTCTTATCCAGAGTTTGGCCCAGGGGCAAGAAGAGCTGAGAAGCTTTGTCAATAAGCTTCGGCATAACGGAGTTGGGAATCTAATCATCAGTCAACCTCCGTTGAAACAAGCTGACTTGGCTGAAAGGAAAGTAAGGATAAGAGAAGGAAATAGACAGGCTACTACTAACCATCCTTCAATGGAAGAAAGAAGGCCTTGTAAGGTTAATCCACTTCTATACAAGGAATGTAGAAGACAGTTCATCCGTTTCAGCACACCAATGTCACAAGTTTTGCAATGCCTGTTGGAGATGAAGCTAATTTCCTTGGAAAATTCTCCTAAAAATCCTAACACCTCTTCTACTTGCTATAATCCCAAGGCAAGGTGTATGTATCACTCCGACTGTCCTGGACATGACACTAAAAATTGTTGGGCATTGAAGAATAAGATTCAAGACCTAATTAACGAAGGAATACTCGAGGTTACTCCAGAAGGCCAGGTTGAGTTCTTCTATCATCCATCAAGCATCAAAGTTTTCAGATAACTGGAGTGACGAGTTTAGAGGAAGAGGCTTTGAGAACATTGGAATTTTCATTTGTAATTTCTTTTGTTTGTTTAAACACTTACTATTATGTCAAACTTTTGTTTTCATTAATGCATTGCATATGTTTGTCTTGAATTAATCCATTCGTTTCACTATATTTAAAACTATGCTTCATATTTCTATTTTGTGATATTTAACTCCTGATAAAGCTATAAGCCTGTAGAGGGAGGATGACGAAAACAATACCATAATATTAGGCAGTATGCTTTTGAACAGACTATGCTGACGATGTACAGACATTGTTTCAATTCCTAAACAGTGGAGATATAAGGAAGTTAATCCCTAGTCAACCCTTTTGAGCCTATGAAGTAGGAGTTTTTATTCTCATGAAAATTAAAACCCTTATTCATAACCTGGGGCAGGGTAGTTACTCGGTTAACTCATTTATGTCAATTATCTGTGTTGTACACAACTAATGATGGTTCTCTGTAATCATTAAACCTGAAAGTTAATATCCAGCAAAAGAAAAACCCACTAAGTCAAAACCTATGAAGGAGACTTAGTAAAAAAATTGAGAAATTTCGCTGACTGTAACCTTGAAATAAACAGTTCAGGCAAAAAGAATGGATAACAAAGTCAAAAGAAAAAAGACGTCACTATGAATCCTCAACAAAGAAAGATGACTGAATGTTCAAATAAATTTTTGGTTTCTGAACCATCATAAATGTCAGTGTTACAATTCCAAACTCCTTTGAGCCTCAATGCATAAGTTAACTGAGTATAGGACTGAAGAACATCATGGAGATTGGGTTGGGTACAAATAAAATTTGAGCCTTTATCCTTTGTTTCTTAAACCGTGAACCAGGCCACGTTACAACCCTTTAAAAGTCCTAACTGAAGCATGGTTAGTTCGAAAGTGTACTGCTACAAAAAGGTATCCTGACTCCTTTAGGGCTTATTATAAAACTTGAGTTAACATCACAGTTTTCACAAAAATTGTTTTTCTAAAATAACTCTTTTTAAAAACTTCAAGACAGACATAAGCATTGCATTTTTGAATATATTTGTTTGCATATACCTGAGTGTTTGATAAACAGAGAAACTTACAGGATGAATGTTCAATAAATCAAAGTCCTCCCGATAAACAAAATTGCCTCCGGGATCAAAGTCCATGTATACAAAGGGGCATAGTCATTATCTCCCAATCAATGGGGCAGGCCATGATACTTCCTAACTCATTTGGGGCAATCAGGACAGGATTCAATTATGTTTAAGTAGCCAGATTACCAAGGGTAACATTACAGAGTTCATAATGCCAGGGGCATAGTCACTATTTCCCAATCAAGGGGCATACCAACTTACTGTTCAATTCATTCGGGGCAATCAGGTCCAGATTCAACAATGCTTAATAGCCAGGAGCAACTCTCCTCGTATATTTGAATTACCAAGGGTAACATTACGAAGTTCATGATGTCAGGGGCATATTATTGTGGGGCGTTCTGCTTATTTTTCTTGAGGTAACTACCTTCAGATACTTCCATTATAGGACAATTCATCCTCAACCAAGGGGCAATGCTTTCTTTTCAAATCTAATATCCGGAGCGTATATGGTCCATCACAATTTGAAGACACGTTCCTCTCATTGTATTACCTTGATATTGGATTCTCAGCAGAAGCCATTGTGGAAATTAATTGTCTACGCCAGTAGTATCAGATGGTGTCAGTATCATGTCTTCAGATCCAGCTATGAGGATTTCTGGGAAGGTATTCAGAAAAGTTAAGAATCTCAGGAGCTCTAAATCCAATTGGTTATACACTCTCAAATTTGAAACGATTCTGTTTTCGAGTTCAGCTTTACTTTTCCCTCTTTATTCAGGATTACTTTTCCTCTTTTACTAAAGCGAAAAACGTCTATTGGTTGTGTTTGAATGCATGTATGCTTTTGAATATGATTAATGTTTACCAGAAATGCATAAAATGCTTGAATATGATTGATGTTTACCAGAAATGCATAAAATGCAGTAATAGTATTTACTAAGGACGAACGAGGGTAGTAGTTCAATGAAGCTTCGCCGGTTCATCCCCACAAGACAACTACAAATCCCCAGCAAGGGAAAATCTATCTTGATAGATACTCCGAGTTACATCTCCCCTTGAATTTATGTCCATCTCTTTTATCCTCAGTCGGGATACTCAGGAACTTATTCCTTCAATAGAAGTACGACGAACGAAGACGGGAAGTTATAAATACAATACTATCAAACAAGACGGGAACGAGTTTCTCATATTCTTCAGCAACGAATCGGGATTTATTTTCCCTAGCCAGCAGTTGTTATACAAAGATATCCATACGCTTCAGGCTGCATGATTCATACATACATCATTTATATCATACCATAGCATATACATAATACATTTACTTAGGTGCATCATACTATACATGCATACATATTGCATAAACTAACCTTTTGCTTGCAGGATAGTTATATGCAGATAAACCAATATCAACAGGTCATAAATGATCCATACATTACTCAAGATGTCCTTGGAGAGTAGGCAAACGGTCTGTAAGAAGATCCATTCCCTAATCCAGGATATTTACATAAGATTTCATCTATCTGGTCTTGAATAGCAGGCAAACGGTCTATACAAAGATCCATTCCCTGGTTCAAGATATTTTTCAGAAGAACAAATCCTGACATTCTTTTGACCCTTAAGAGCAAATCCTGACGCTCTTTTGGCCCCTTGTTCAAGACTTTTTCAGAAGAACAAATCCTGACGTTCTTTTGACCCTTAAGAGCAAATCCTGACGCTCTTTTGGCCCCTTGTTCAAGACTTTTTCAGAAGAATAAATCCTGACGTTCTTTTGACCCTTAAGAGCAAATCCTGACGCTCATTTGGCCCCTTGTTCAAGACTTTTTCAGAAGAACAAATCCTGACGTTCTTTTGACCCTTAAGAGCAAATCCTAACGCTCTTTTGGCCCCTTGTTCTAGACTTTTTCAGAAGAACAAATCCTGACATTCTTTTGAACCTTAAGAGCAAATCCTGACGCTCTTTTGGCCCCTTGTTCAAGACTTTTTCAGAAGAACAAATCCTGACGTTCTTTTGAACCTTAAGAGCAAATCCTGATGCTCTTTTGGCCCCTTGTTCAAGACTTTTTCAGAAGAACAAATCCTGACGTTCTTTTGACCCTTAAGAGCAAATCCTGACGCTCTTTTGGCCCTTTGTTCAAGACTTTTTCAGAAGAACAAATCCTGACGTTCTTTTGACCCTTAAGAACAAATCCTGACGTTCTTTTGGCCCTTGAATAGCAGGCAAACGGTCTGTAAAAAGATCCATTCCCTGGTTCAAGATATTTTTCAGAAGAACTAATCCTGACGTTCTTTTGACCTTGGAGAGTATGCAAACGGTCTGTACAAAGATCCATTCCCTAACCCAAGATACCTCCAGAAGAGATAATCATCACGAAGATTTATTTCTACTGATCCATTCAACAATTCAAATCATGTTGCATAAATGATTCAGAGACAGCTTATACAAAGACCTAGTACTGATATCCAGTATCAACATCAGAACATCATCACATCTTGATACTTTAGATGGCATCTCTAAGCCCATCTCCAGTTCATCCTGATGGCATCTCTAAGCCCATTTCTAGTTCTTCCAAGTGGCATCTTTAAGCCCACTTAAGCATATACAACTAATCATCAGTGTTACTTTATGCACTGGTGAGTGCAAATTTTTGGGCTTTTGTGTTCAATCCCCTTCAACCTTCCAGGACACGACTGGTACATATACCAATCTAACCCCTCAGGTTTCAGAAAATTGAACAGGAGCAGCTGTTGCACCCCAAAATTTGCCCTCCACAAGAAAATACATTGTGTCCCAAGAGGTTCACAAGGATCACAAAGTTCACAAGACATCTCATGAGGTTCACAAGGTTCACAAGATTCACAATTAGTCAGAAAGTTTGACAATTCCCTCAAACAATGCATTCTCCTAAGCAATGCATCTTAAACTAGGGTTTTGACTTTCATCAGGCTAAGTGGACTTCCAAGACTTCAAGTGAGCTTCATAGCATCCTATATGTGTTCAATAATCCCCATGTCAAGTTTCAAGACTTTCCCAAAAGATTTGCTCAGTTAGATGATCAGATAAGTTAAAATCAGTCAAAGCAGTTAAAAAGTCAAACTAAGGTCAATTGTGGTCAAACCAAAGTAAAACTTCATGATTGTTTTGCCAACATCAAGTATATGAAGTAAAATTCATCATTTGATCAAGGGTTTATCATGATTCATCAAGGAGATTTTAGATCATCAAGAATCAGGAGTTTCTAAATTAGGGTTTTCATAGGAAAAGTCAACTGAACTTTGACCAGCCATAACTTTCACATGCTTCATCAAAAGTTTTCCATACAAAGCTAATTTTGAAGGAAATTGAATTCTCTACAACTTTGTGTCTCACAAGCCAAGCCCAAAAATGCTTCATTTGGAGGGTATGAGCTAAGACATTATAGGTCCTTTTAAAAGTCAACAAAAGTCAACATCTTCCAAAGAGTATAACTTGAGAATGGTAAAAGATATGGATATGAGACCAAAGAGGTTTGTTAGAGGACTCTTTAAGCTTTCCAAAATGTCCAAGAACACCTTCATAGCCTTAAATTGAGGGACTTATGTCCTTGCAAAGTTGGGAAAGTTTTGAGAGGTTTATGAAGCAAATGGGGTCTTAAAACCATAATTCACCAAATGGGCTTGCTTTTTTATGATCCAAACACTTCCATGACATCATGCACGAATTAAAAATTATTTATTCATATTTTTATTCATTTTATTTTATTTATTATGATTTTTTACATTAAAAATCATTTTAAATCAAAATAAAATATAAAAGTGTGAATATTTGATTTGATTTTGGTTCTAAAAGGTCTTAATGATTATTTAGAAGTGATTGAAACTATATAAAATCAGATCAATCAAAAATAGTAAGAAGATGTCAATTTTTTTCTCAATATTTGATTTGATCTTTGTTCTAGAAATTCTTAAAGGCCATTTAGAGATGATTGAAATCATATAAGATCATATCAATCAAAAATAGTAAGAAGATATCAATTTTTTTTTCTCAATATTTGATTTGATCTTTGTTCTAGAAATTCTTAAAGGCCATTTAGAGATGATTGAAATCATATAAGATCATATCAACCAAAAATAGTAAGAAGATATCAATTTTTTTTTCAATATTTGAAAGCATATCTTTTTCAATCTCAAGTGATCCAAAAGTCCAAAGTAGGATATGATTTTTTGATCTAATTACACTCACTATATATACATGAAGAGATCACAACACAAATGGAGGAATTTCGCTGCTTCCAAGAGTAAGAACAATACTTTAAATTTTCATAAAAAAATCATAATTCGGATTCTATTTTGCAGGCTATATCAAAGTGTTTTGAAGAAACAGCTAAGTGTCATTGCTAGAGCTTGGGTTCGAATCCCAACCCCAGGTAAGTTTTGTTTTTTCATTCAATTTCTCATTATTTTCTTTATTGTTTTGTTTTATATTTAATATAAATTATATTTCTTATAAGAAAATATATTTAAATAATCATATGTAAATATATATATATATATATATATATATATATATATATATATATATATATATATATATATATATATATATATATATATATATATATTAACTTCATATTTTTCTAAAAGGGATCTCTAATTTATTTTCTAAAAATTTTAATCTTAGTTTTTTTTATTAAAATATGTATATATTATTATTATATATTTAATTTTGTAAATAGTTAAATTAATATTGTAATTTAAATTATAAACCCTAATTCTATTTTCTTTAAAATTCCTAACCCTAATCTTTAAATATTAAAATTAATTAAACTTTTCTAATATCTAATTAAAATAATTAATAATATTTTCTTTGTAAATAATTATTATATGGTTTATTATTATTATTATTCATATCATCTTATTTTCATCTCAAAAATTATTTAAAGTTGTTTATTTAAATCTAAAAATACTTAATTAAATTATATATATATTTTGTATATTATTACTAACCTTTTATTCTTATAATTATCACTAACCTTTTTTATTGTTTATACTTATCATTTTATTATATAATTATTATTTAAATTGTTTTTATTATAATGTAACTGTAAAAGCCATGTAATAGTTGTAGCTCTTATTGTTTATTTATAAATATATTGCTATGGTTAGTAAAATAGGGAGTGATAACATGTTTGCTTTAAAATTAACTTACATCACTAATTATAAGATAAATATTTGAATTTGTACATGCACACACGTAAGTCGATCCTGGATCGCCATCTCACATTCTTAAGGATACCTCTCATGTTGCCTAAACAAAAAGGTCAAGTAAGGTGTAAAGCAAAGTCCCTTCTCTCATATCATCTAGTCCCTTAAAGAATTATAAGATCAAGTCCCTCCATGGTTGCCTTCGTGAATGATCTTGTCCCTTTCGAATAAAGATGATAAGTCCCTTCGAATGGCTAAATACACCTTACAGTTGCCTAATCACAGTTGTCCCTTCATTTGTCCCTCACACATCCAAGGTAATGACTACCTATTCCTTAATAATAGGGATAGTCTTACCATTTAAAGGATATTTAAGAACAGAAAAGATTTAACTTAGGGTAGGTTCCTCTTATGTACTTGCTCACTTTTCAAAACATTTCATAAACACTTCACATTTTCAAGCAATTTTCAAAACAAAGGCTTTATATATATCCGTACATGGATCATTATAAAGTACTTGAGAAAATTTCTAAACACACACTACACCTCAAAAACATTTTAAAGTGAGCTAAGTAACTAAGAGCCCATGGATAACCATGGATGTAAAGGGTGCTAACACCTTCCCTTTACATAACCTACCCCCCGAACCCAAAAATCTTTTAAGGTCTTTCCTGTTCTTTTATGCCCTTTCCTTTGGATAAAATAAAAGTCGGTGGCGACTCTTGCTATCCGCAACATTTAACTAAAGTCAGTTCTCCCACCGTGTTACACCAACCAGGTCAAAACTTGGCCAGTCAAAGGCAAACTTTCTGTTAGCTTGCTTACAAGGAAGTATGCTATGCTGCATAGAATTGGTACTGTCAATTGGGTCCCTACAAATCATACCTCTTCAATAGCTACTGGATTGGGAAGATTCATTTATGCAGTAGGCACCCAAACAAAGTTGGACTTTGGGGCTTACATCTTTGATCAAACCCTAAAACATGCAGGAACATCAGCAACAAAGCTTCCCATTGCTTTTCCCTATCTGCTCTGTGGAATCATCCTCAACCAGTATCCAAGCATCCTCACTGAGAAGGATTCAGTCTGCAAAAGAGAAAGTCCACTGGCCTTCCATTACAAACTGTTCTTGAGCCATCATGCTGCTGATGTTGAAGCTCCCAGCGGGACATCTGCTGGACCATCAAAAGCAAAGACTTCCATATCCAAAGCTGCCTTGATTTCAGAACTCAAGAATACTTGCAAAGAGCTGGATGCCAGGAAGAAAAAGCTTGAGGAAGTAATTCAAAGGCTGGAAGTGGAAGAGGTTGCTCAGAATGCTGATGAATCTGATGATGAATCTGAAGAGGAAGAAGATACTGAATATGATGAATCTGAGTGAAAATGTGTGTGGAAAGTGTACTGCCTGTATCAGCATTGTAATTTTGACTTTGTAATTTTGAATGTTTTCTCTCTGCTTGTGTAAAATTTGGCCCCAATTTCTGTCTAACAAGGGGGAGAAGTAATGAACAATGCTGATGCTGTTTGTCTGTTTAATGTCTGCTTCTGAACTAAGTTTTTTTTTAATTCTGTTGAACAAGTCAGTATACATACAGGTTTGAGGGGGAGCAAATTATTATAACTCTCACATGATTCAACAGAAAAGAACTCTGCTGCACTCTGATAAAACTCTGCTGCACTCTGATAAAACAAGAAGATTGTGTTAGCCAAAAATTAGCCAAAGGGGGAGTTTGTAGATGTTTAGAATTGGCAGAATTTTTGACCAACAAGAAGTGTTGAACTTAGTTCAGGATGTCACACCAGATGTTGTGACATTGTCAAACAGAGTATAAGTTAATGAACTTAGTTCAGGATGTCACACCAGATGTTGTGACATTGTATAAGTTAATGAATTAAGTTCAGACATCAGGATGTCACACCAGATGTTGTGACATCGTAAACCTGCTACCAGACTTAAATGATGCATAACAGAACTGAGTAAATTCAGGGAATTTATCTGGAATTAATTGTGAATAGATAAACAATACAAGGCGCATCTGTAGGGAGCTTAGTTATCTGATTTCAGTATAACAGAATAACTACCTAACCTATAATCAAGGAAGTAACAAACCCTAATTCAAGGTGATGACAGCATGACTTATCAGGACTGGATAATCTACAGAAAGCCCAAAAACCAAGCATCTATTTAAGGAACATAAACTCTCAGAATAGAGTACGAAATTAAGAAGACTGAAAAGAGTGTTTGTGTTTAATAGCAGGTTTTAGTTGTGTATCACTTTATGAGCTTTTAAGCAAAAAGTGTATTGTGTCTTGATTGAAACTTTTAAGTAAGATCAAGCTGTTGTGTTTGAAGTGTAACTTCAGTTTTATTAAACATTGTAAAATATCACTGTGTGATTGAGGGGGAGTGAGTAGGTACTCATATCTAAGTTGTGTCTTAGGTAGAAATTGCCTTGGGTAGATATTAAGTGAAGGATTAAACTGATTGGTTTAAGTCCAGAATTAATATTACTTATATTGGATTTCCTTCCTGGCTTGGTAGCCCCCAGATGTAAGTGTGGAGATACACTGAACTGGGTTAACAATTTCCTGTGTTGTTTAATTTACCCGCTCTTTAAGTTTTGTTTAAGTCTTCAAGTGTTTAAACATCTCATTCGACATCACGTACCTGATCCCAGAATTACACTTGCCTTAAGGTGTGTATATCTTGGAACTATACCTCCATCTATAGCTTCTTTGCATCATTTTGCTGGTTTAATTGGTAATTCAGATCTGGTTTGGGATCTAGAAGTGCTTTTGGATCCAAAATTCTGCATCAAGATCTTGATCTTGCATTTATTTTGCACGGAGTGTGAAGCTTAGCACCGGATCTTCAAAGTTCTCCGCGAGATCTCTCATATCCAGCTCAATCAACAACTACTAAAGCATATCTCAGCTTTGTAGGTTGGTTAAATTCAGATCTAGCTCTGTTTTTAGCTTATTTGCATGCTTGTGCTTTAGATCCACCATGTGCTTGCGTATTTGCTTGTGTTGCTTGATTTGATTGGTTGATTTGTGACCGGATCTATGTATTAATGTTCATGAGCTTGATGATGCCATTTAATGTGAATTTATCCTCTTATTTCAAGCTTAATTGATTGCTGGTCTGGTGTAAGATTATTTGAATAAGCTGGTTGTGAGCTGATTTTCTGCAGGAATTGTTGTTGTTTCTTCAGTGTTAACCGGTTAACGGATTGGTTAACCGGTTAACGCACCTGTTTCTGTGTTGGTTTTCTGCAGGTTTAGATTGGTTAACCGGTTAACGCTTTGGTTAACCGGTTAACACTGAAGCAGTGTGCCATATTTGAGTTATTTTTAGCATGTTTGATCCCCTTACTTGTTTTAAATGCCATGGATCATTGTATGATCATTGAATACGATTATTTAGGGTGATTTACTTGTTGGTTGATGCATGCTTCCATGTTCTCGACACGTAAATGCTTGTGTGTGTAATGTGACATATTGTTTGATCTTTGTTGATATGAGCTTTGAACATGCAATTTCCATGAGTTTTGATGATGCACATGTGCTGGATTTTGCTAACACTTGCAGGAGCTCATGGTAAGAGAAGTGTGGATGTGCATCCACATTTCAACTCTTCATCTTTCCTTTTAAGTTACTTTCTCCTTATTTTTTTTATGTGCCTTATGCCATCATGTGTTGCAACTCTTTCCTTCCCCCTTTAGGAGCAACTTATCTCCTTTAGAGGAGTAAGTTGCTTGCTAGCTTTCCTCCTCTTTTTCTTTGCTACTCTTTGTTTCTTCTTCTTCATTAGGATAGTTGAAACCTCACTAACCTTAGGACCACTTTTTGCATGCTAATATTAGGTTTAATCTTCCTCCATGTTAGACTTTTTGCTTTTTGCTCCTTTGGTTCTTTCTCTTCTCATCTCAAAGCAAAACTTAAAAAAAAACATTAATAAAGAAAGAAGTGACTTCTTGTGTAATAGCCTTATTCCATGGGCATATGTATTCATTCCATCTTGGAATAGTGAATTTGTCTAGCATGATGCACAAGTCGGATCATGAAGTCATCTTCATCAAGAAAAACCCTAAAAAAATACTTCTTCATCTTTAATCACTAAAACACCTAATAAATTCAACAAGTCAATGAATTTGGGCCCTTGCCCTTGGAAACAAGTCTTGGATAAATTCTCCTTACTTGGTGTGCTTGTTCTTGTTAGAACAAATGTGATTCTGATCCTCTAAGTGTTTTGATGATAACAAAGTCTTTCTTATTAGAAGTTCTAATGAATATACGTACTCTCGTATAGAAGATAATATTGCTTGAGTAATCCGTACAAGCCAAGAAGAACCATTATAGTGGATACGCTCAAAGAAGGATCCAGCATTAAATGACGTATTTATTGGCTGCGCATATATTATTCATTATCTCTGATTTCCGCTTAGAAGATGCTGGTATCTTTATTAAAAAGCTTTAATTTAAAGAATATGTTCTTTAATATTCAAAGACAAGTATCTCTACTTATGGAAAGAAATTAAGGTATTAAAGTATATCCTAATGTGGCTCAAGATGTCTCCAACGGCTACTTTATCAAGATATATATAAAGGACATCATTTGAAGAAATCAGATACGAACGCAACGCAATACAACGTATCTCATATATTCAAGCAATTCATTTTATCTTGTTCTTATTGTTGTAACTATCACTTAGTGATACCTGCTTATCTAGAAGCATTATAAGTTACGTTCTTATCATTCTTGTAATAATTATTTTTTCCTTGAGTGACTAAGTTTAGTCAGAAGACTCAAGAAGACATTGACTATAGGTCTTTGTGTGTATGCTTATTGAATAGTGGATTAAGACCTCAGTAGAGGCAAAATCACCTTGGCGGGTGGACTGGATGTAGTTTGAGTTCAAACGAACCAGGATAAAGTAAAACGTGTCATTAGAAGTTATTTTAATTACTCCAGAAAACCCAATTCCAACCCCCCTTCCTTGTGTTTTGCCACCTTCAATTGGTATCAGAGCTCTAGGTTCTGAGTATTACACTTAACCGTGTCAGTAAAAGATCCAGAAGATAAACACATGGCAGAAACTGGAATTAACAATGACTATCAGAATGACAAGATCAATGCTAAACCACCAATGTTCAATGGCGACAATTTCGACTACTGGAAGGATGTTCTAGAGAGTTTCTTTCTAGCTCTAGATGGAGATCTCTGGGACATGGTGACAGATGGATATATTCATCCTGTTGGAGAAGATGGTCAGAAGATCGAAAGAAAAAATATGACAGTTCAACAGAAGAAGGAATTCAGAAATCATCACAAAGCTAGGACCATACTTCTAAGTGCCATCTCGTACACAGAATATGAGAAGATTACAAACAGGGATTCAGCCAAACACATGTTTGATTCTCTAAGGATGACACATGAAGGCAACTCTCAAGTCAAGGAGACCAAAGCTCTAGCTCTCATCCAGAAATATGAAGCTTTCAAGATGGAAGAAGATGAAACCATTGAAAAAATGTTTTCAAGGTTCCAAATTCTGGTTGCTGGACTAAAAGTTCTGGACAAAGGCTACTCAACAGCAGATCACGTGAAGAAAATCATCAGAAGTTTACCGAAAGCCTGGAGACCCATGGTCACTGCTTTAAAATTATCAAAAAATCTGAATGAAATTTCCTTAGAAGAACTGATCAGCTCCTTGAGAAGTCATGAGATTGAATTAGAAGAAGATGAGCCCCAGAAGAAAGGTAAGTCTGTAGCTCTTAAATCTAACAAACATGTTTCTAAAGCTTTACAGGCAGAAGAAGAAGAAAGCTCTGGATGCTCATCAGAAGAAGATGAATTATCTCTCTTGTCAAGAAGAGTCCAACAACTCTGGAAGCATCGTCAGAAGAAGTTCAGAAACACCAGAAGATCAAACAATTACTCTGAATCAACATCCAGTCACAAGAAACCCAGAAGCAAAGAAGTTGTGTGCTACGAATGCAAAGAACCAGGACACTATAAAAATGAATGTCCAAAACTTCAGAAAGACAAACCTAGAAACAGATTCAGTAGAGAAAAGAAAAAGAGTCTCATGGCAACATGGGATGATTCTGAATCATCTGAAGCAGAGTCAGATTCTGAAGATGAACAAGCTAATATTGCATTAATGGCAAATATACCAGAAGATGATCACTCATCAGAATCAGAGTTAGAATCAGACTCAGAAGAGGTATTTTCTAAATTCTCTAGATCTGAGTTAGAAGCTAGTCTTTCAGAAATTCTTGAAAAATATCAGAAGCTTCAATTCAAATACAAAGACGTTAAACAAAATCTTGTATCTGAATTAGAAGATATTAGAAAACTGAAAACAGAAAACTCTGAGCTGAAAGAAAATCTTTTTGAATGTAAAAATTCTCTTGAGAAGCTCAAAGCTCAGAAGAAATCTGAATTAGAAGATCTAATCAATTCTGATAATATCATAAAACAATATGATTATAGTTTTCAACAATTTCTCACTAAAAGCTTAGATAGAAGTAAGATTGCTTCTATGATCTATGGTGTTAGCAGAAATGAAAGAAGAGGCATAGGCTATGTGAAAAATAATGAAACTCTGAAATTAAAAAATATTGATGATATTGTCATAAATCCTAATACTCCTCTAAGTTCTCATTTCACCTACGGTCATAATCATGATCTTATATACACTAGTGAGTCATCTTGCTCTACAAGTTCTGATTTAAAACCTAAAATAAATCAGAAGTTTGTAAAATCTAACAAACAAGGACCCAGAAAAATATGGGTACCCAAGGATAAAATTGTGTATGTTGCAGATGTCTTTAACAGCAAAACTGAAACACCAATCATGGTACCTGGACTCTGGATGCTCACGTCACATGACGGGAAGAAAGCATATGTTCCAAAGTCTTGAATTAAAAGATGGAGGCCACGTAGGTTTTGGAGGCAATCAAAAAGGAAGAATTATTGGCTCCGGAACTATCGGTAATGGAAACCTTCCTTCTATATCTAATGTTCTGCTTGTAGAAGGATTAATGCATAATTTATTATCCATAAGTCAATTAAGTGATAATGGCTATGACATAATCTTTAATCAAAAGTTCTGTAAAGCTGTTAGTCAGAAAGATGGAACAATCCTCTTTAGTGGAAAGAGAAAGAACAACATTTATAAAATAAAGCTTTCAGAATTAAAAAGTCAAAATGTAAAATGTCTAATGTCTGTGGAAACTGAGCAATGGGTCTGGCACAGAAGATTGGGACATGTTAATATGAGAAGAATATCTCAACTTAACAAACTCAATCTAGTCAGAGGACTTCCAAATTTGAAGTTCAACTCAGAAGCTCTATGTGAAGCATGTCAGAAAGGCAATTTTTCAAAAACTGGATTCAAAGCTAAAAATGTTGTATCTTCCTCTAGACCATTAGAACTTCTGCACATTGACTTATTTGGACCAGTGAAAACTGCTTCTGTCAGTGGCAAGAAGTACGGATTGGTGATCGTAGATGACTTCAGCAGATGGACATGGGTAAAGTTTCTTAGACACAAGGATGCGTCAATTGCTGTATTTTCTAACTTCTGTAAACAAGTTCAAAATGAAAAAGAATCAAAGATCATTAAAGTCAGAAGTGATCATGGTGGAGAATTTGAAAATAAACAATTGGAATCTTTTTTTAATGAAAATGGCATCTCTCACGATTTCTCTTGTCCTAGAACTCCACAACAAAATGGGGTTGTAGAACGTAAAAATAGAACTTTACAAGAGATGGCCAGAACCATGATCAATGAGACTAATATGGCTAAACACTTTTGGGCAGAAGCAGTAAATACAGCATGTTACATTCAGAATAGAATCTCTATAAGACCTATTCTTGAAAAGACTCCTTATGAATTGTGGAAGAACAGAAAGCCCAACATTTCTTATTTCCATCCTTTTGGATGTACTTGTTTTATGCTAAACACTCTTGATACTCTGAACAAATTTGATTCTAAGGCACAAAAGTGTTATATGTTAGGTTACTCTGAACGTTCTAAGGGATACAGAGTATACAATACAGAAACACGTATTGTGATAGAATCAATTCATGTCAGATTTGATGATAAGCTTGGTCCTGAAAAACCAAAGCAGAATGAATTTACTGCAGATATAGAAGTAGAAATCTCTACAAACAGAACTTCTAAAGATCAATCTTCTAAAGTTCAAAACAATACAACTGCTCCATCAACACCTGAAGAACCCATCCAAAAGAAACTTTCCAGAAGCAATATTAATCATCCAGAAGATAAAATCTTGGGAAAGAAAGATGAACCAATCAGAACAAGATCCTCATTCAAAAACTCTGAAGAGACGCTACTAGGACTTGTCTCTCTGATTGAACCATCTTCCGTAGAAGAAGCTCTATCAGAAAATGATTGGATTCTGGCTATGCAAGAAGAACTTAATCAATTCACCAGAAATGATGTGTGGGATCTAGTTCCTAGACCCAGAGGATTCAACATCATTGGCACCAAATGGGTATTCAGAAACAAACTCAATGAGAAAGGAGAAGTTGTCAGAAACAAAGCAAGACTGGTTGCACAAGGTTATAGCCAACAAGAAGGAATTGACTATACAGAAACCTATGCACCAGTCGCCAGGTTAGAATCAATAAGACTTCTAATATCATTTGCTGTAAATCATAATATCATTCTACATCAAATGGATGTCAAAAGTGCATTTTTAAATGGTTATATTGATGAAGAAGTATATGTACACCAACCCCCTGGTTTTGAAAATACAAAATTTCCAGAACATGTCTACAAACTCAAAAAATCATTATATGGATTAAAACAAGCTCCCAGAGCTTGGTATGAACGATTGAGTAATTTTCTTCTGGAAAATAAATTCATCAGAGGGAAAGTGGATACAACTCTCTTCAGTAAAAACATTAAAAATGATCTTCTGATATGTCAAATTTATGTAGATGATATAATTTTTGGTTCTACTAAAAGTGCCTTGGGAAAGGAATTTGCTAAATCTATGCAGGCAGAATTTGAAATGAGCATGATGGGAGAATTAAAGTTCTTTCTGGGAATTCAAATAAATCAAACATCAGAAGGAACATATATCCATCAAAGCAAATATGTAAAAGAACTTCTGAAGAAATTTGAATTATCAGAAAGTTCAATATCCAAAACTCCTATGCATCCTACGTGTATCTTGGAGAAAGAAGAGGTAAGTAAGAAAATAGATCAGAAGCTCTACAGAGGTATGATTGGATCACTTCTCTATCTTACTGCTTCTAGACCAGATATTCTATATAGTGTATGTTTATGCTCTAGATTCCAATAAGATCCTAGAGAAACTCACTTAACAGCAGTTAAGAGAATCTTTAGATATCTGAAAGGTACTACTAATCTTGGTCTGTATTACAGAAGATCAGAAAAGTATAAACTTGTAGGATATTGTGACGCTGACTTTGCTGGAGATAGAACAGAAAGAAAAAGTACTTCTGGAAGTTGTCAATTTCTAGGAGACAACCTAATCGCTTGGTCTAGCAAAAGACAACCAACCATAGCATTATCAACTGCAGAAGCTGAATACATTGCAGCAGCTGGATGCAGTACTCAGATGCTCTGGATGAAAAATCAGTTAGAAGATTTCAATATCTATGAGAGTAACATTCCAATCCTCTGTGACAATACTTCTGCCATTTGTCTCTCTAAAAATCCTATTTTACATTCTAGAGCTAAACACATAGAAGTTAAACATCACTTCATTAGGGACTATACTCAGAAGGGAATTTTAATGTTAAAATTTATAGACACAAATCACCAATGGGCTGATATTTTTACTAAACCCCTTTCTGAAGATAGATTTAATTTCATTCTAACTAACCTTAGCATGAAGTTATGTCCAGAATGAAAATGCTTTAATCATATGTCTTACCTCTAGAAGTTCTACTATTTATATTCTACATGATTATCTCAGAAGATTCTATGCTCTAACTTCTACTCTTAGAACTTCTGTTCAAAAGATTAACTTGTAGATCTTCATATCAAACACTTGTCAACAAAGCTCTAAGGACTTTCATCAGAATCAAAACACGTGTCCAAATTCTGAAGAGTGACAGAACGTGCCTTAGCAACTGTTCGCTCAGAAGGATAACTGTTGAGATTCTTGAATCTGATACGACTAGGTTTGACATCAAAAAGGCAAGAAAATCTCTTGGGTAACTATTCCAGAATCATTTACGCTTTACCCCATGTCAGCGCATTTAATGTTGTTAATCATTATGTTTTCAAACTTAATTGTTTCCCACTTATTTCGCATTTAATTAATTGCTTCCATATTTTTTTCTATAAATATCAAGTGTATTCCTCACTTTCAAATTTTACCCGCATATTACTCTCTCTATAAGTTATTCTCTCAGTCTCTTGTGCTTCCTCATTTTTTTTCTAAAAACCCTAAACCCTAACAGTTCATCTTAGTCACTAAATGGCTTCATCATCTTCACGCAAAGATTTCTCTGATGATTTCTACGTTGAACCATCAAAGACTCTTTCCACCCCTCCTGAAAAACTGGAAGTACTGTGTGAGCTATTCGTTGATTTCGCAAGCTTGAAGGATAATGGTTTTGACCTCCTCCCTCAGGTTGAAGCTCAAGGCTGGGAAAAATACTTTGACAGGCTAATGGGACCAGTTTTCCCTAAACTGGTTAAAGAATTTTGGATGTACGCCTACTCAAATGATGCACAAGTCACCTCCTATGTGCTTGGTAAACAGATTATCATCTCTGAAGATCACATTGCCAAACTCTTTGAAACTGATGGCAATGGTATCAAATGTAGTGATATGGATAGAGTATCTGATGCTGTTGTGATTGCTAAAGAAATTTTCACCGCTGGAAAACCATCAAACAAGATCAAAGACCTAAAGACTCCTCTGCGTATTTGGGCAAAAATAATTCTTGGGACAATCTGTCACAGGAAACCTACAAATTCTCCAGACTACATCAATCTGGATCAACAATTTCTCCTTTATTTCATCTCCAAAAAGAAGAAAATCAATCTTGCCCACACACTTTTTCAGAATCTTAGATTCGCTGTGAAGGAAACAAGGGATACTGAGAAGACCAAAAGGGACTGGATACCTTTTGGACGATTAATCTCTGATATTCTGTGTCAGAACAAGCTAGTGGACTTCCTAGCAGAAATAAATCAAACTGAACTTTTGGAAACAGACGTTGGAAAACCCTTGAATGCTAAAAACCTGAAGAAGATGCGGTTCATCACATCCATTCAGCAAGAACCCACTCTTCAATCTAGAGAAGTTATCAGCACCAGAAGGATACCTCTAGAAGGATTCCCTCTCTTTTCTTCTGATACACCAGCAGATGTTGTTCTCAACTATATGGATATATGCAAGCGTCAAGGTACGGTACCTGATTTCAACCCAAAAGAACTCCAACAACAAATTCCAGATGTTGCCTCTCTCAGATTAAAGAAAAGGAAGACTGCTGAAGACCCTTCTCAGAAGATGCAAAAATCATCTAAGACAACAGGTAAGTCTTCTGCTTCTAATCCTGATTCCATTACTGTTGTAGAAGCTGTAACTGTAGAAGTGTCTGAACAACCTTCTAACACCTTACCTTCTAGTCAACCATCTTCTGATATCAACTCTGAACAAATTCATGCTTCTGAACCACCTCATAATATTAATCCCATTCAAACTGAAGTTCCTACAACTTCTGCTGTTGCATCCATCCTATCCTCTTTATATCCACCAGAAACAGAAACAGAAACAGAAAATCATCAACCCCAAACTTTTGCTGATTTTGATATACCAATTGATGACACTCCACCTTCTGATATTGACTGCTCCCCTACAAATGAAACACAATCTGCCTTGAAAGCTGCTCTTGATCTTGATCTTGAACACTACCAAGATTCAGATGCTGCCTCAATTTCCCATAACATTTCAACAAACCAAGATTCACCTTCTATCATAAACATTCCTGATTCACCAACAGAAACTGTGACTGCAAATGACAATCCCCTCAGAACTACAATTGACTTTGAAGCACTTCAAAAACTATCCTCTATGTCCAACAAAAGAGATATTCCCGTCCCAAAACCCAAACCATCCAAATCAGACATTTCTACTTTACTGCTAGCTTTTGAAACAGTTCTGAAATTAAAATTAGAAGATCTGAAGACTGCTTGTGCAGAACTAACTGATCCTGCTGCATCTGATTTTCTATGGGCTGACCTCAGAAAATGGTTTAATGCTGAGTCCAAAAGACTCAAGGACATCTGCTATGATGTTGCTCATCAGAACTTCTGTGAGTACCTTCAAGCAGTAGTCTCAAATTTTGCACAAACTAAACCACTTCTGCTGGACAACAAGCCCTGGAAAGAATCAGAACCTCTGGATACGCCCTCAGCACTTCAGATGGTTTTAGTATCTTCTGTAGAAGACACTGCTGATGGTCCTGACAATCAAGCTGCCCCTCCAACAGAAGAACCTCTGGGAACAAATTTTGTCTTACAAACTCTGCAAGAATTAAAGAAAGAAAATCAACTAGTGAAGGAACGTCTAGACAAGCAAGAAGAAACAACTGCTGAAATGAAGACTCTACTCACCAAGCAAGTGGAATCTTCATCAGACATTAAATCTTTGCTGGAGACTTTAGTCACTAAGATGAACACCTGATTTTCTCATCTTCTGCTTTAATTTGTTTTAACTTCTGACTCTGCATTATTTTTTTTGAACTTCTACTGGTTGTTTGCGTTTGTTTCTAAGTACTTTAACTCTATTGGTTTTGGTTTATACTTTATTTCTCGCTTGCTCTTTCTCTTTTTATCTTTTTGATTATGACAAAAAGGGGGAGAAACGTATATGATTCTGATCCATAGCAGTTTACCATAATCTGCCTTTTACATATTCTGATAAAATTATTTGAGTTGCTATCATAAAAAGAAACAGGTCAAGTAATCAACTCAGGGGGAGCTAAGGATCATAGAACATCTGAAAGAAGTTTGTCTTCTATTCTTGTTAAATTAAAATGTTTTGTCATCATCAAAAAGGGGGGGATTGTTAGAACAAATGTGATTCTGATCCTCTAAGTGTTTTGATGATAACAAAGTCTTTCTTATTAGAAGTTCTAATGAATATACGTACTCTCGTATAGAAGATAATATTGCTTGAGTAATCCGTACAAGCCAAGAAGAACCATTATAGTGGATACGCTCAAAGAAGGATCCAGCATTAAATGACGTATTTATTGGCTGCGCATATATTATTCATTATCTCTGATTTCCGCTTAGAAGATGCTGGTATCTTTATTAAAAAGCTTTAATTTAAAGAATATGTTCTTTAATATTCAAAGACAAGTATCTCTACTTATGGAAAGAAATTAAGGTATTAAAGTATATCCTAATGTGGCTCAAGATGTCTCCAACGGCTACTTTATCAAGATATATATAAAGGACATCATTTGAAGAAATCAGATACGAACGCAACGCAATACAACGTATCTCATATATTCAAGCAATTCATTTTATCTTGTTCTTATTGTTGTAACTATCACTTAGTGATACCTGCTTATCTAGAAGCATTATAAGTTACGTTCTTATCATTCTTGTAATAATTATTTTTTCCTTGAGTGACTAAGTTTAGTCAGAAGACTCAAGAAGACATTGACTATAGGTCTTTGTGTGTATGCTTATTGAATAGTGGATTAAGACCTCAGTAGAGGCAAAATCACCTTGGCGGGTGGACTGGATGTAGTTTGAGTTCAAACGAACCAGGATAAAGTAAAACGTGTCATTAGAAGTTATTTTAATTACTCCAGAAAACCCAATTCCAACCCCCCTTCCTTGTGTTTTGCCACCTTCAGTTCTATTATTCCATCTTGGAATGTAGTAGCAAGTACACATTCCATGGAAGAGAGCTTGAGTTCATTCTCTTGTGCCACACCAATAAAAGCTCATAAAAAAACACAAACAAACAATAAGCGTCTTTCCTTCGGGAATTCTTTTCTCATCTCCTTCGCTCCGTCTGCGTGTTGCACCCCAAAATTTGCCCTCACAAAACAAGACTTTGTGTACTATGAGGTTCACAAGGTTCACAAGACATCTTATGAGATTCACAAGACATCTTATGAGGTTCACAAGGTTCACAAGACATCTTATGAGATTCACAAGACATCTTATGAGGTTCACAAGGTTAACAAGACATCTTATGAGGTTCACAAGGTTCACAAAGTTCACAATTAGTCAGAAGATTTGACAATTCCCTCAGACAATGCATCCTCCTAAGCAGTGCATCCAAAACTAGGGTTTTGAATTTAATCAGGCTAAATGGACTTCCAAGACTTCAAGTGAGCTTCATAGCATCCTATATGTGTTTAAGAATCCCCATGATAAGTTTCAAGACTTTTCCCAAAGGTTTACTCAGTCAGATGATCAAATAGGTCAAAATCAGTCAAAGTAGTTAAAAAGTCAAACTGAGGTCAACTGTGGTCAAACCAAAGTCAAACTTCATGATTTTTTTGCCAACATCAAGTATATGAAGTAAAATTCATCATTTGATCAAGGGTTGATCATGATTCATCAAGGAAATTTCAGATCATCAAGAATTAAGAGTTTCTAAATTAGGGTTTCCACAGGAAAAGTCAACTGAACTTTGACCAGCCATAACTTTCACATGCTTCATCAAATTTTTTCCATCTAAAGCTCATTTTGAAGGAAATTGAATTCTCTACAACTTTGTGTCTCACAAGCCAAGCCCAAAAATGCTTCATTTGGAAGGTATGAGCTAAGACATTATAGGTCCTTTTAAAAGTCAACAAAAAGTCAACAACTTCAAAAGAGCATAACTTGAGAATGGTAAATGATATGGACATGAAACCAATGGGGTTGGTTAGAGGACTCTTCAAGATTTCCAAAATGTCCAAGAACACCCTCATAGCATTAAAATTTAAGGATGTGTGCCCTTGCAAAGTTGGGAAATTTTTGGGTGGTTTATGAAGAAAATAGGGTCTTAAAACCATAATTCTCCAAATGGGCTGAACTTTTTGTGACCCAAGGTGTTTCATGACATCATGCACGAAATTTATTTAATATTTTAATAATTTTATTTTATTTATTTTATTTATTATGATTTTTTATATTAAAAATCATTTTAAATTCAAATAAAATATAAAATATGAAGATTTAAAATATATTTTGATTCTAGAAAGTCATAAACCTTGATTGAATTAGATTGATATGAAAATTATGGTGATTGTCTTAAAATAGCAATGATATATCAAAAAATATTTGAATTTTAAGACATTATCTTTTTCAATCTTCAAAAATCAAAAAGTCCAAACAATGATCCAATTTTTTGACCTAGTTTCATTCAACTATAAGTATACAAACCTAACACAATGCCAAGGGACGAATCTTCTGCCTCAAGAGTAAGTTTTCACTTTCAAAAATTCACCAAAAAACTTGAATTTGGATTCCATTCTCTAGGCCCTTTCAAGACAATTTGAAGGTTGCAAAAGACTCCTTGATCATCACTGATACTTTTTCAATACTCATTTGCATCCAAAGCATCCCAAATTGCATAAACCGAATCAACTTTGCTCTTGTTCTTATGTTTTTCGATTCTCATTGTTTGTATAATAATAATGCATTCTAACCATATGTTTGTATTGAGTATGATGCCTAGATGATTTCTGGGCAAGAAGATTGAAGAACCATGCCCTAAACCGCAAGTTGCCATGGCTAGGGTTTCTGAATAGAATTTGGGATTCTTCGATTTAACTAATATAAATTAATTCTAAAACTATGAATGAACTGTGTGATGTCTGGGGATCATGATAATGTGATCAATTTGATGAAATTTTACATATTTATGATGATACGAAATTGGCAGGTTTTATTCGCAGGAAAGTTCATAGGAAATTTTGCAGCTAAATCCGCAGGTACCAAGGTTGAAGATGAAGACCAGCTGGCGCGAAAATTAATTCAAAAAAGTAACTTAAAATATTATGTTTAGTTTCTGTTTATGTTTCACGTTGAGCGCGTGGCTCAGTTGGTTTTGACGTTGGTGTGTGATGATAGAGGGCCAGGGTTCGATTCCTTGGTCAGGTTCTTTTTATTCAAAAGTTCATTTAATTATTAGACTTAATATATTATCATTTGTAGTGGTTGTATAATCAGGTGCGCCCTTCTGGCTGGATGGTAAGAGTTCTTGCTTGTTGTGTGAGGGTCCTGGGTTCGAATCCCCCCAGGCCCTTTTTGTGTTGTTTTTTTTGTTTTGTTATGATTTTCACAGGATAGCAACAAAACCAAGGGGATATGGATTCATACCAGCTGCGCATGCTAGCCCAGTGGATAGGCCCTCATGATTCCAGGTAAAGGACCTGGGTTCAAATCCCAGGTCCTATTTTTTTGGTTTTTTCTTTCTTTTTAGATTTATTTGTTTTTTATTAATTCCTTATAATTGTTTTTTCATTTAAATTAATTCCTAAAATATTTTCTAATTAAACTTTATTTTCACAAAAAATTTATAATTTCTCTAAAAATAATTTGTTATTTATTTGAGTTAAAATATGTATATATTTATTTAAATAATTAAATTAGTATTAGGTATTAAATTAAAATATTTTAGTTTTTTTTGTAAAACCCTAATATTTTCATAAAACCCTAAATTATTTATGTTAACCTAATATTTTCTAAAATCCTAAAAATATTTTTGTAAAACTTAATTATTTTTATAAACCTTAATTGTAAATGTTAATTTATTTGTTTATTTTAATTTCATAATTTTTGTTCATATTTTAATTAAGAAGTAAATCCTAATGTTTTTTTTTAATCCAACCCTAATTTTTCTTTTACAAAAATCTAATTCTATTATAACTTTTTATGTACATATTTCTATAATTTGTTTATAATTATTATTTAATATAATTCTTGCATATAAATAATTTTAGATTATGCTTAAAATAATTAAAAACTCCTAATTTAATTTTGTAAATATAATTTATTTTCATAATATGTTTATTTAATTATAATTAACTATTATTTTTCATAACATGTATATAAATTTAAATTTTTTATAATAATTAGTATATAGCATGATTGTTTATTTTTCTTCTTAAAAAATCTAAAGATAATTATTTGGTAAAAATTGAACTTTTTAATTAATTATTCATTATTATGCTAATTTCTTTATTTTATTCTTATTTATTTTATTATTACTAACCCCATTTATTTATATATTACTTTTATTATTGTTACTAACCCAATTATTTATTATTATTATTTGCTTATTTAATTTATTTTAATTATTATTATTATGTAATTGTATCCCTTATGTAATATTTGTAGTAGTAATTTTTATTATTTATTTTAAATGCTATGGTTAGTAATATAGGGAGTGCAAGATATGTTTGTATTTAAAAATTAAAATTAGATCATTTAATCTTAAAGATAAATATTTGAATTGGTACACTCACACACGTAAGTCGATCTTGGATCGCCATCTCACTTCTTAAGGGTTACCTCTCAAGTTGCCTAAACAAAAGGTCAAGTAGGGTGTATAAAGCAAAGTCCCTCATCTCACATCATCTAGTCTCTTAACAGATAAAAAGATCAAGTCCCTTCGACGTTGCCTTCGTAATGATCTTGTCCCTTTCGAATAAAGATGATAAGTCCCTTCGAATTGCTTATACACCTCACAGTTGCCTAAATAAACAGATGTCCCTTCACTTGTCCCTCACACATCCAAGGTAATGACTACATATTCCTTAATAATAGGGATAGTCTTACCATTTAAAGGATATTTAAGAACAGAAAAGACCTAATTTAGGGTAGGTTCCTCTTAGATACTTGCTCACTCTTCAAAACATTTCAAACACTTCATACATTTCAAACAATTTTCAAAACAAAGGTTTTATATATATCCGTACATGGATCATTATAAAATACTTAAGAAAATTTCTATTCACACACTTCACATTTCAAAAAAAACATTTTAAAGTGAGCTAAGTAACTAAGAGCCCATGGATAACCATGGATGTAAAGGGTGCTAACACATTCCCTTTACATAACCTACCCCCCGGACCCAAAAATCTTTTAAAAGGTCTTTCCTATTCTTTTATGCCTTTCCTTTGGATAAAATAAAAGTCGGTGGCGACTCTTGCTATCCGCAACATAACTAAAAGTCAGTTCTCCCACCGTGTTACAGAACTGGCGACTCTGCTGGGGATTTAATATTAAAGAGGGGTGCCCTTAGGAATTTGATCACTTTAAAATTGTTTGCCTTGTTTGCTTTATAGTTACTTGTTGGGCTCTTATGTGTGAAAGATCCTAACCCGGATCTAGTGTACCTTAGGTAATTGGCAATAGACCAAGGAAACTGTACGGCGTATACCGATATGGTTGATCTGGTGGCCATAGTTAGTGCGACTTCTTGGTTGGTGCTTATGTTCCTTAAGTCAAGTTGAGGATAATATGAGGCTGCCATATGTTGTCAATACACTAACTGACTTTTAGAACCCCAGTTATCCCATCTTGGCCTTTAGAAAGTAGTGAGATAGCCGGCTTTGGTGAAGACTGAAGTTGGTTGATACTCGATACTACACTCATTGAGATCCTAAACTTGGAGGGTTTTGGTTGGCAAGTAAGTTTCCTACTGAACAACCACCTTTGTGAAGGATCAATGATATTGAGATCCCTTAGAACCTGGTTACTTTATAGGACAGGATGAACCAACTAAACTTCAGGGGAGGGTATTTACCTTTAAACCTCATGCAAGCCTCTAAACCTAAGGCTATTGTGTGACTTGTTTGTGTGTGCCACATGTTTGTGATTGAGCATAACATCATAGCATCATCATGCATCATAAGCATAGCATTTTCACTAACCATTTCAAGGACCAAAGGATTTATCTTTGTTCTTTGTTGTAGGTCATGGCTTCTGCTCGTAGGAATACTATCCGGATCAACTTTGTAGGAATACCTCCTAAGCTTAAGGAATTGGTCTCTCAAGTTTCTGAAAACTCCCAGTTCATCAAGAGACATGGTCACCTACTGGATCTAGTCACTTCAGGGTTCAATGAAGACATGATGAATGTTCTGTTTCAGTTCTTTGATCCTAAGCACCATTGCTTCACATTCCCCGACTATCAGCTGGTTCCTACAATGGAAGAGTTCTCTAAACTTCTGGGTATACCTGTTCTTGATCAAAGACCCTTCACAGGCTTGGAGAAGGAGCTTAAACCAGAGGTTATTATTGCAGCTCTACATCTGAAGAAGTCTGACATTGTTCTAGAAACGAGAAGCGGAGTTAAGGGTATTCTTGCCAAGGTGTTGATAGAGAAGGCTCAAGTGTTCCTGAAGGCTATGAGTTATGATGCTTTTGAGGAGATCTTAGCCTTGTTGATCTATGGCTTAGTATTGTTCCCCAATCCAGATCAGTTTATAGACATACACGCCATCAACATATTTCTGACTCATAATCCAGTGCCTACATTACTTGGAGATATCTTACACTCTCTTCATACTCGTACTACGAAGGCACGAGGAACTTTGATGTGTTGCATACCTCTATTGTCTATGTGGTTTATTTCTCACCTTCCTCGATCAGTGATGAGGAATGAGCAAGGGTTCAGGTGGTCCAAGAGGATTATGTCACTCTCTCATTCAGATATCCATTGGTGCTCCAGATCTATGGAGAATGTCACCATTATTGACCGTTGTGGGGAGTTTCCTAATGTGCCACTCCTAGGCATACGAGGAGGCATTACTTACAACCCTTCCTTAGCTTTACGACAGTTTGGTTATGCTCGGAGTGATGGTCCTCATGACATGTTGATTCAGGGTATTGTGTTTGACTACGACAACGATCTGCAAGGTTACCGTCAGAGGTTCATACGAGCATGGGGAAAAGTGAACAAGGTTGACAGCAAGACTCTGGAGCCTAAGTACACTATTCCTATGGAAGCTTATCTCAGATGGGTGTGATCTCGTGCTCAGACTCTCATGATGCCATATCCTGCCATTCTGCCAGTTACTATGGAACCTGTTGCTGAAGGAGATACCTCTTATACCATCCTTCACCCAGACATGCCAACTGACATGGAAGACTTACAGAGATCCTGGATCCAGTTGAAGGAGCAAAAGGATACTTTCGAGGCTCATTACAAAGCAAGTCAAGAAAGGATCCTGGAGCTAACAAAGCAACTTCACGAGGAGCGTAATCTCAACTCATACCTCAACACAAAGAGGAAACGTCCATGGGAGACTTAAGACCCCATCTTTTGTATTTAGTTCATTTCATTTTGTAAGCCCAAAGGGCAAACAAATTTATTACTAATAAAAGTTTACCTTCTTGATTATTTAAGCAAATTTAAATCTTGCGGTCCTTGAAAACATTGCATACGCATTTACACATCATATCACTGCATCACAGGTTTATTGTGCACAAGTTTCTTATCTTCTCGTTGTTTATTTCAGCAATGGCTCTTGAACAAACAGTTAAGGATCTCCAGGCACAAAATGCACAGTTCCAAGAGCTGATCCTGAACTTGTCCAAGGGGCAGGATGAATTGAAGACACTGCTGGCCAAGAAGACTAAGAAGACTAGAAGATCAGGAGGCCTGATCAACATGGGAAGAAGGTTCAGAGGTCCTGTCAAGACCAAAGAACAGGTTGAAGATTATGAATCTGAGGAGTCTGAGAAAGAGGGAGGCAGTCTCCATAATACTATGGGGGACTCTGATTCTGAAGCTAACTACTATCATGAGCCTAATGAGGATAAGTTCAAGATGCTGGTGGATAGAATGGATGCTATGGAATTGCAAAAGTCTTCTGGGCTGAATTTTGAAGACCTGAGTTTGATATCTGGGGTGGTTATACCCATTGGTTTCAAGGTTCCTACCTTCGTAGTTTATGATGGTGTCTCTTGTCCCAAGCTGCATCTGAGGTCCTATGTCCGGAGGATCCAACCCCATACTGCTGATAAGAAGTTGTGGATCCATTTCTTCCAAGAGAGCTTATCTGGAGCTCAATTGGAATGGTACTATCAATTGGAGAGTGTTAACATCCGTGATTGGAATGATCTTGTTGAAGCCTTTTATAAACAATATCAATACAATGCTGATCTAGCCCCGACTCGCATGCAACTACAAAGCATGTTTATGGGTGCTAAAGAGAACTTCAAGGAGTATGCTCAGAAGTGGAGAGACTTAGATGGAAGAGTGCAACCCCCTCTAACTGACAGGGAGTTAGTGGATATGTTCATGTGTACGTTGAATGGTCCCTTTTACAGTCATCTCATTGGAAGCTTATCATCCGGCTTCACTGAGTTGATAATGACAGGAGAGCGCGTAGAAAGTGGTATAAGGAGTGGCAAGATCTAAGTGGGTGCTTCTTCATAAAGTACTGCAAAGAAGCCTCCCAGTGGGAAGAAAGAGGCAAATGCTGTTTATGGTCAACCTGATCATAGTAGAAGGCATCAGTCTGTGAGTGCAGTCCATATCTCCAATCCAACTTCTGCAACACCAGAGACACCACAGGGAAATCAACAGAGAAATAGAAGACAGTTCACTAAGATCAACATGTCACTGGCCCAAGCCTTGCAACACTTGTTGAAGGGTGAACTTATCACTTTGAGGGATCCTCCTCAGAATCCCAATGTTACCTCACCCAGGTATAATCCTAATGCACGATGTGCATATCATTAGAATTGTCAAGGACATGATACTAATAGTTGCTGGGTATTGAAGAACAAAATTCAAGATATGATTGATGTTGGAGAGATTGAGTTTGACCCTCCGGGTACTCCAAATGTGATCACTGCTCCCATGCCAAATCATGAGAAGACTGTCAATGCCATTGATGAAGATTCACATATTTCCTCAGTTGCAGAGTTGACTACATTGTCTGTTATTAAGAAGAAGTTGGTACAAGTTGGGTTCTTTCCAGGTTGTCGTGAAGATTGTTTATATTGTACTTACAAGCCAGATAGCTGCTGGAGGTTGAAGGATGGAATTCAACGCCTCATGAATAATTACACCATAGTGTTTGAGAGGACTCCACTTTCTGTGGAAAGTATGGTGGATCATATAACTAAAGGTGCGAAGGTTAAAGAGGTAGATATGGTTGATAAAGTGCCGGTGAGGATTACTTCCAAAGGACCTGTCAAAATCACTCATAAGGGTCCGATTAAGATTACTGCTGAAGGCCCTGTGAAGATTGTTGCTGAAGCTAGAGTGGCTCCTATGATCATTACCATTCCTGGTCCTATTCCGTATACTTCTGATAAAGCTGTGCCTTGGCATTATGGGTCCGATGTTTATATCCATGGTGTTAAGCAGGAACCCTTAGCTGATACGCCTATTGCTGGTGAAAATCTTGATGTTGACAATATTGCTGGATCTAGTAAGATCACGCGAAGTGGAAGAGTTTTCTCACCTCCAATTACCTCCAAGAATACAGTTACTCCAGCTACTACTTCTACTACTGATGCTCGGGCAAGGGTCCAGTTATTGAACCTATACAAAATGATGTGCCAGCTGCTGATGACCTTTCTAAGCAGATGGAAGAAGTATTGAAGATCATTCGCAAGAGTGATTATGACATTGTTGATCAATTGGGGAATACTCCCTCCAAGATTTCTATGATGTCTTTATTATTGTGTTCTGGGGCTCATGCCAAGGCCTTGATTAAATTTCTGAAGATTGCTCACGTACCAAATGAGATTTCTGTAGACCCGTTTGAAAATTGTGTTGCACACTTGACCTATGATAATGGGTTAGGTTTCTCCGATGCTGATTTAACTCCGGCCAAGAGGGATCATAATAGGGCTCTACATATCTCTATTGAATGCAGGGGCACTACCCTGTCACATGTATTAATAGACAATGGTTCCTCTCTAAATGTGTTGCCCAAAGAAGTCCTGAATAAGCTCAATCCTGAAGAGGCTGTGTTGAAGCCTAGTAATATAGTGGTGAAAGCTTTTGATGGCTCAAGAAGAGTGGTGCATGGAGAAATTGATCTCCCAATCAAAGTAGGTTCTCAGGTCTTCAATGCTACCTTTTATGTCATGGATATTCGACCATCGTATTCTTGTTTGCTTGGGCGTCCCTGGATCCATGGGGCAGGTGCTGTAACTTCTACTTTACACCAGAAACTAAGATATCCAGTAGAAGGAAAAGTTGTCACTATTTATGGAGAGGAAGGACATATAGTTAGCCATGTGAACACCTTTAAATATCTTGAAGTGGAAGGTGAATATGTTGAAACTCCGTGTCAGACATTTGAAGTGGTTCCTTGGATTGTTAATAATTATGAAGCTCCTCCTGTTGTCAAGAAAGTTCATGTGGTCACCAGAGTACCTCCTACAATGGCCTCCCTTAAAGATGCTAGAGCTGTGGTGGCTGAAGGTGGTTGTACTATTTGGGGTCAGCTTCCTGATATTCCTTACAAGTCTGACATGTTTGGTTTGGGTTTCACTGCAGAGTCCCAGAAGGCTGTTCGTCGCGCTCGTGCTGTTCGTATCACCAATCAGGGGATTATGAAAGATCAGATCAATGTTGTTGGTGACTATGATGAAGATTACAATCTGGATGCTTGGATTTTTCCTACTAAGAGTGCTGGGCTCAATAACTGGAAAGCTGAAGATGTTATTCCTATCTCTTTTAGTCAGGAGTAAATACTATTACTGTGTTGTTACTTTTAAAAACAATTGAACTCTTAAAGCCTTGTACCTTACCCGGGGCACAATGGTGTGCTTGTTACGGGATGTCATTTCATTTGCATACTTCATTCAATAAAAATCAGTGGACGTATCGTTTTCGTAAATATTGTGTTCCTTGTCTTTCTTTTATTTTATTTTACTTTTATCAGCTATGTGTTCTTACACACGCCCACATCACTAAAATGCAGATCCTTATCCACTCTGGATCCTGTTGATAACAGTTCTACTATTGCCAATTATAATTTCGAGAATCCGATCTATCAAGCTGAAGACGGAAATGAGGACGATTGTGAAGTACCTGTAGAGCTTGCTAGGTTGTTACAACAAGAAGAGAAAGCTATACAGCCACATGAAGAGCCAGTCGAAGTTGTGAATCTGGGAACTGAAGAAAACAGGAAAGAGGTCAATATAGGGGCTGATTTAGAGGATAGTGTCAAGAGCAGATTAATTCAGATGTTACATGATTATATGGAGATCTTTGCTTGGTCTTATGAAGATATGCCAGGTTTGGATACAGACATTGTGGTTCACCGTTTACCAGTGAAAGAAGATTGTCGTCCAAAGAAACAGAAGGTTCGTCGTATGCGTCCTGAAATGTCAGAGAAGATTAAGGCAGAAGTGATGAAGCAATTTGATGCAGGGTTCTTAGCTGTGACTTCTTATCCTCAGTGGGTTGCAAATGTGGTACCGGTACCTAAGAAAGATGGTAAGGTACGTATGTGTGTGGACTACAGGGATTTGAACAAGGCCAGCCCCAAAGATGACTTTCCACTTCCTCATATTGATGTTCTGGTAGACAACACTGCTCAGCATAAGGTATTCTCTTTTATGGATGGTTTCTCTGGTTACAATCAAATCAAGATGGCACCTGAAGATATGGAGAAGACAACCTTTGTTACACAGTGGGGCACTTTTTGTTATAAAGTGATGCCATTTGGTTTGAAGAATGCAGGAGCAACATATCAGCGTGCTATGGTGGCTTTGTTTCATGACATGATTCATCATGAGATAGAGGTGTATGTGGATGACATGATAGCCAGGTCTCAGAATGAAGAACAACATCTTGATCATTTGCATAAATTGTTTGAGAGGTTGAAGAAATATAAGTTGAGATTGAACCCAAACAAGTGTACTTTTGGAGTTAGATCTGGTAAGCTCATGGGTTTCATTGTCAGTGAAAAAGGTATTGAAGTAGATCCTGCAAAAGTAAAAGCTATACGAGAAATGCCAGCTCCCCGTACTGAGAAGGAGGTTAGAGGTTTCTTGGGACGATTGAATTACATTGCAAGATTTATTTCCCAATTAACTGCCATCTGTGAGCCAATCTTCAAATTGTTGAAGAAAGATCAGGTGATGGAATGGAATGATGAGTGCCAAACTGCCTTTGATGAAATCAAGAAATATCTGCTAGAACCTCCAATCTTGATGCCACCAGTTGATGGAAGACCCTTGATTATGTACTTAACAGTATTAGACAACTCAATGGGGTGTGTGTTGGGGCAACATGACGAGTCTGGTCGAAAAAAGCAGGCAATATACTACCTTAGCAAACAGTTTACCGACTGTGAAACAAGATACTCACTGCTCGAGAAAACTTGCTGCGCTTTGGCATGGGCTGCTCGCCGACTAAGACAGTATATGTTGACCCATACTACCTTGTTGATTTCGAAGATGGATCCAATCAAGTACATATTCGAGAAACCTGCTCTCTCCGAAAGAATTGCAAGATGGCAAATGATCTTAACAGAATATGATATACAATTGTCGCTCCCGCTAAATGAAACTAAGTCCAGATAAGGGTACAGACGCGAACGGTCGGCGAGAGGGACAATGAGAACACACAGCCGTGAGCTCACTGGAGATGAATAGAGTCGCCAGCTAGGCATTTTTATCCCGGAGGAAAGGTAATGCTGCATAGACCTAGAAAAGATACGGATAAGACGGTTTGCGAACCAGAGAGACTGAGAAAGGGGGTTGGTTACAACCTGGGAAGGTATTAGCACCCAGATTGTCCGTCGTACTCGACGGGATCCACGCTTAAAAGATTTGTGTTTTAAAGGGGTAGTGTCAGTGCAATTTGTGTATAAAATAGCTGGAAAAGGATGTACAGGTGTCAGTGTAAGAAGAATGTGAGGTGTGTAAATGTACAGTGTCAGTGTGAGAACAAAGAAGAAATGCTCATGATAATGAGGCTAAAGAATAAGGCTAGAAGGATGGGGAATATACAGAGACTTTTGTTCGATAACTGTTAAGTTATGCCTACGTATCCTCTCGTGCAATGAGGAAGTCAGAACACCGTAGTTCGACCCAAAGAGACTGAAAGATGAATTGACTATGAACTTCTTGCTTGTCTATGCTCAAGTGTATGACCTGTCTGGCTCAGGTGCTAACTGTCTTGCATTAGACGGAAGAAGCAAGTTCTCGTTTGTGAATGAAGATGATGAGAAAAGAATCCCGAAGGAGACAATTATTGTTTGTTCTGTGTTTTCAGTCTTTTATTTCTTTTTGGAGTTTGTCATAAGTTAATGAGCTTAAGCCTAAACCAATGGATTTAGTAAACTCATCACATCTTCCCTCTGATTAGGGGTAATGAGAATACCTTAAGTGTGAAGTCAGATTCTCACACTTAATCACCTTTGGTGTAGGATTAAGATCATTAACCTACTTGTGATTATTTAGATGTTTTTGGTGTTTTTGTTTAGTGTTGAGTAATGAGGTTAAGCCATAATCAAGGATTAAACAGACTCATTACACCATCCTAAGAGAAGGATAATAGATGAGAATGTTTAAGCTGAGGAAAGCTCCTCAACTTAATCCATGATTAGGGATTAAACTCATGACAAAACAAGCCTTTGATTAAGTGGATTTTATTTAATGGTATGATGATGAAGTGGATTTTATGATTTGTAAGACAACTTGAGGGGGACTTGTCCATTAACACTAGGGTTAGTCCTTCTTAACCTTTTAAGGAAGAATTAGAACCCTAATGCAAGGCCCAAGTTACAAGTGTAATGTCTTGATACTTATTAAGTGAATTGATTAAGAGATTTAAACACATTAAGGGTTTAACACTTAGGATTAAAGTTATACACTCCATCCTAAGAGAAGGATGCATGCATAAGCTTAATCACAAAGCCTTAAAACCTTTAGGGTTTAGTCCCTGATTATGAGGTGAGAAAAGAAGACTCAAGGAGACACAAAGGTAAAAATAAGAGGGGAGACTGATCAAAACCCTAATCATTGTCATGCTTGGTTGTTCCTAAGGTTGGTGAGGTTTTCAAGAGAAGTCTTCAATGGAACCACCAGGAAGCAGATGAACAAGATCAAGAGAAGCAAAGCAACTTGCTTCATTCAAGAAGTCAAGTCACTTGAAGAAAGAAAGTAAGAAGAAAAAGAATGAGCAAGCTCAAACTCAAACACATATAAAAATGCAGCAATGGATGCAAGAGAGATGAAAAGAAAAGTTATGAGAAGTGAAGGCAAATTCACTTCTCAAGTTACTTACCACCTGAAAATGTTAGAAAAGAGATGCAATGCAATGCAAACTAGGATGAGATGACATGATGATAAACAAAACCAGAAGCATGTTGATGATGATAATGATGCTATGGAGTGCTATAAACATGAGGTAAAGCATGGAAATGTTCATACAAGATCATGGATGCAAATGATGCAAGTTAAGGAGCATGAACTTACATGAAAAGTTATGAAACATACATGGCAAACAAAATGGCAAATATGGGATGCAAAGATCAAACATGCTTTCTATATGTCTTAAGATGTCAAATGAATCAAATGGATGCTTGGAATGGCATGGCAAGTCATGTTATGCAAGAGAATGCAAGAAGGATGCAAATGGAAGCCCAAATTAGGGCTTATGAAACAAACACCAAACAAAACTCAAAATCAGAAGCAAACCCTAAGATAAAAATGGAAAATGCCACCCAAAGAAACCCTAAACCTATACTAAACCAAAGTCCAAAGGGGAGGTCTCAACTCTTAACCAATCTCAAGTTATGATTTTTCTAAGTTATTAGGGTTTTTAGGGCTCTTAAACAAAAGAAATGCCAAACAAATTAAAAATGAGGAATCAAATCATGGCCATTTAATCCTAGAAACTACATGCTAAACACAAAACAATGCAAAAAGAAACAATGTCCAACTCTTCCTAGATAGGCAGAAATGATTTTTTGAACTTTGGATCAAATTAATGCACAAAAAATGATTTAATTCAATGAAAAATTCTCAAAATGCATCAAGATCAAAAAAGAAATTTGGTTTGAAGGTTGGACAATGTTTCTAAATGTCTTAGAACATTTCATGAATTTTTTGGTGATTTTTAAATACCTAAAGGTATTTTTAATTAATTAATTTCCATTAATCAATTAAAAATAATCTTTTAAATATTTAAAAATACTTTTTTAATGATAAAAATAAAAATAAAAATATTTTTGTGTTTACAAAATTAATAAAACTCAGGAGAAAAAGTTTCATAATTTTTAAACCTTTTTTGCTATTTTTAATAAATTGTAGAAATTAAATGAAAGAAAAATGAAAATAAAATATGAAGTATGCAGTATGAGTGGCTGTGATTGAAAGTTGAATGATCAAAGGGCCATGCGCGCAAGTCAACAAGACTGGGGGTATGCACAATCCAAGGCCCAGATTCAAAGTTCACTAACGCGCGTGATCTGATGGCTGTGCTTCCAAGTTAGCTTAATTAATTATAATTAATTTAATTAAACAAAATTAGGGTTTAATGACCCATCTGAGCCGTCCACAAGCGCGCGGGAAACAGCATCCAAGGGACCAGATTTGAAGTTCACTAATTAATGAGATTTAGCCCTAATTACATTCAGGCGACCGGAGATGAGCTCCGGTCGTCTTCTCCGACCATCCAAAAACCCTAGCTTCTTATCTAGACCACCCCAAGCCAAATTAAACGCCCAGAAACAATCCCCACACTTCCTATAACTCAAATCCATGATCAAACATCATTTATGCATCATAAATCAAAGGAATCGAAAGAAATGAAATTCACGGGCAAAAATTCAGAGGGACCATACAAGCTCAGTTTTCACTCATTTTTTATTCTGAAACCAACCCCATGACCAGCAAGACATGAATAATCAATTTGTAACTCAAAAATCAAGCTTTGAGAGAAAAGTTTCCATGATCATACCTGAGCTGGAAAGCTTCAAAACTGAGCTTCCAGAGCTTTCCTTGCGTGCAAATGGACTCCCTTGTATCCCCTGATGCTAATGGAAGGCTTCAAAGCTCTTGTGGATGGCTGATTTGTGAGAACCAGTTCTGGTGTAGCAGGAAATGAGCTTTGTGTACAGGCTGCTTCAGATCAAAGTAAAGGGTGGTTTTGACTCCTTTTGATGTGTTTGATCTGTTGGTGAAGAGAGCTTTGATGTTTGATGGCTATGGAGGTTGATTCGAAGAGTTCTGGTTTTGAAGGTGAAGAATGGTGAAGCTCAGTTCAGGCTGCTTTCAAGCTTGAACCTTGTTACTTTCTACTCAATGCAACATGGCCAGATGATTGGTGAAGATGGTTTTTGTGTTTGTATGCTGTGGAGACAGATTCGAAGGAATATGCAAAATGAGGTGTTTTTGTGAAAATGTTGGTGTGGAGTGTTTCAGCCTTGCTAGATGTATGGAGTGTCTTGCTCTTTGTCCACATAAACCTCTCTCATTGGTCAGATGATAAGACATGTGCTTTTTTGATTGGTAAGTCTACTTTTTGCAAAAAGTCAAATTTTGTGTAAGGAAAGTATGGCTCATGATCTAGGCTAGTACAAGGCATGGTTCTGATGCAGCAAGATGAGGTGAGATGTTGGGAAGGTCCAGCAGCCAATGCATCAAGTTGGTGAAGTGATCATGATGATTTTGCAAGTTGTGGCTTTTTGGTTCACATGTGACTATTTTGCTACACAAGCCATGAACATGAGGGATTCTTGGTCCAAATCCGATTTTTATGACTTGTAGAATGTTCATGCCATGGTTTGAAATGAATTAGAAGTTACAATTGGCTTTGGTTCATGATTTTGCAAAATTCTCATTTGAAGCATGCCTTGAAAATCAATGATTTTAGCCAACTTTGTCACACCATAACTTTTGATCCAAGAAGAGTTTGATCATGTTCTTGTACTTTTTGAAAAGGGAAAGATGAGATCTACAACTTTCATGACCAAAGTTTTTCCATTTGAAGCATTTTTGGATCAAGAATCAAGGCTTGAAAAATGACCTAAAATGAAGCATTCTTGAAAAGTCAACTATGCCTAAAAAGTCAACATTTGCAAAAACCCTAAATTCTTGATTTTTGTGAACTTCAACCTTCTTCCATGATCAAATAAAGATCATATACATTCAAAATGATGAAGATCACCCATTGGTTGGGTCATTGGGGGCCTCAGATGCCCTGATTTTACACTGACTTGTCTGAAAAGTCAACCCTTGATCAGATGACTTCCCCATGGAATTTCTTCATGAAAATTGATATGCATACTCCCTATACCATATAGAGACCAATGGGAACAATAATGACCAAAAAATTTGGAGTTATGGCCTCTGAAACCAAAACCCTAATTTTAGGTCAACTGTGCAGTTAAACCTGGCTCTGCATCCATTCAAACCCTAGTTCTTGTGATTCTTTTGAAATCTTGACTTTGAGAGGATGTAATATGATAGATGAACACACATGGATCCCTTTGAAGTGATTGGTGGCCTTTGGAGTGGCTCAAGAAGCTCTTGGATTGCTCAGATCACAAACCCTAGGTGCAGATGACTTAGGAACTATGCAGTGAATCAAAAATGAGATATGAGATGATATGATTGTGTTTATGCATATGAAATGATCACAAGCCATGGTGTGAATGGGTGAGGGCAAATTTGGGGTGTTTACAGCTGCCCCTATTCAAACATGAGTTAGCTGTGCAGGATGTAAGCGACGACTTAGCAGGCAAACAGGATAACTTGTGGTTGAATACCAAAGACAGTCCAAAATTTGCACTCACAGGATGAAGAAGAAAAGGGATATAGATTGTAAAAGAAAATAAAGTATATTGTAATGTGGATGATAGAGCAATGACGGGGACGGCCGACATGCTGGGAAAAGGTAAAGCCAAGACGGGGACGGCCGACTAGCTGGGAAAAATAAATTATGATGGGGACGGCCATCAAGATAAAGCTGTAAAATTCTCTGGGGTTAATGAAACATGACGGGGACGGCCATCAAGTTCATAAAGCAAAGTAACCGACGATGGGGACGGCCATCGGGCTAAAAGAAAAGGAAAAGGGATCACGACGGGGACGGCCATCGGGTTAAAGAATAAATGAAATAAACAGCTGATGGGGTACGGCCATCAAAGGTGAAGGACGATCACCTAGCAGGGGACGGCTGCTCTGTTGGGTAATAAAGGAATTATGATGGGGATGGCCATCAAAGGTGGAGGACGACCACCTGGCAGGGTACGGCTGCCGAAAATATCAACGATGGGGACGGCCATCGGATAAAAGGTCAACGATGGGGACGACCATCGGACGAGCATGATGGAGGACGACCATCAAGAGGTGGAGGACGACCACCTAGCAGGGTACGGCTGCTCTCAGGGCTTATCATGACATAGGACGAATGCCCGATAACCAAAATCAACAATGGGGACGGCCATTGGATAAAATGATGAAGGACGATCATCAAAAGGTGGAGGACGACCACCTAGCAGGGGACGGCTGCTAAAAATCAACGATGGGGACGGCCATCGGATGAGCATGATGGAGGACGACCATCAAGAAGTGGAGGACGACCACTCAGCAGGGTACGGCTGCTCTCGGGTTTATCATGACACAGGACGAGTGTCAGATAAAAAGGAAAATTTGTTGGTGATCTACTGGGGATATAGTGAACACGGACGAGCGTTCACAACCAAGAAAGGAAAGTGCAAGTGTTTAGATGTTGTGTATAGATTAAAGATGCGGACGAGCATCCTTAAGACTACGATACGGACGAGTATCGGGTAGAAAGAAATACTGACACGTGTTCAGAGATGATGATACGGACGAGTATCAACGGGTTAACAAGGAACACGGACGAGTGTTGCATCTGATGGTTCTTCTGGGGGAATAATAGACACGGACGAGTGTCTAAATTCAAGAAGACAAAAGTGTATGGATTAAAGATGCGGACGAGCATCCTTAGGACTACGATACGGACGAGTATCATGTAGAAACAAACACTAGACGCAATGTTCTGAGATGTTGGTACGGACGAGTACCAACTGGTTAACAAAGAACAAAGACTACTGCTGAATCTGAGGGGATATAACTGGTTTATACAAGATACGGACGAGTATCTGTATAAGAGCGAGTGGTGTATAGATGAGTGTTTATCTGCTGGGGAGGGAGACACGGACGAGTGTCAAAAAGGAGAAGAGTGTAATATAAACAAGTGTCTGATATACAAAGTCTAGACGACTGCGCTGGGGATACGACACGGAAGGGTGCCAAGAAAGTGTATATAAGTATATGTGAGTGCAAAAAGGATGTCTTTGGCTTTCTGCTGGTGATTTGACACGGACGGGCGTCAGGAAGTATCTGTAATACGGGTGATTTTGTTGTAAAGAGTGTTCAGGCGACTTTACTGGGGAAATGTGGCACGGACGGGTGCCAAAAGGTGTATATACTGGTGTTTGTGATTTAGAGGCCGCTGCTTTCGCTGGGGACTCTGGTGGGAATTTCTGTGTATTGTACTCTGTATACTGACAGATGGTTTATTATTCACAAGTGTTCGATTCACAACATGACTTATGATTATGCTATGTATTTGATTTTTGCCGTAATGTTCCGTATTAGACGGAATGCTACGCTTTGTGGGTGAATATGATGCAAATGCTATGATTATGCAAAGATATCAAACCGGGATTTGGATCCCGTTGCTGCGAAGATCTCTGGCTGATCTGTTTGAAATGGACCTCCCAGCTGGGGATGAGATCATTGATAGATCTGGTGAGATGTATCTGCTTGGGGATATAGGTCACTGATTGACATATCCTTGTAATATGGGACCCAACTGGGGTTTGTAGAAGCTTTCTTCACTCTGTTGTGATCTTTTCCTGCGTTGCTCTTCTGAATAGAGGCTGAAGATTCTGTGGGGAGATGATTCCCTAACTCCTGTATTTTACTGAGGAAGAATGATTGGCACTATGGCTGGGGAGAATTGTTGGTAACTCAGCTGGGGAGAGAGCACCTCGGGTGCTGAGAATGAGTGTTGACTTGCCAGCTCGCTGGGATGTAACTTGCATGCCCCAGGTGGCGTTCTGGATACCTGCAATCCTGCAAAGATAAGGAAACGCTCAAAAGGTCCCGAGGTATCCTTTACTGGATTCCGTCATAGGAGTTAAGCATTCTCGAGAGTAAGCATATTCCCTGCAAGCATGTGTTTCTATTTTTAGTGAAAGACATCTGTACTTATGCAATTAGTTTTAGAGACATCAGACATTCTTTGCAAACGAAATATGTACAAGACGAAACATGACTGAAAACTCTGATTTTATTAATTCTTGTGCCCTGAATAGGCAAGATACAGTCAAGGAAACAAATCTCCTAAAATAAGGAGATTGTTATAAATTGAGAAACAAAGTGCTGGCGGTGTTGACGACGCTTTAAGGAGCTTCCTCTTTTGCTATGACTCGTATGACAATGACGTTCTTCTCGCCTTGCTTTCTGAAAAAGGCTGATTCTGATTGAAGCTTGATTCTGTTGAAGCTTTCCAAGTTGCAAGTGATACAGACGGATTCAGAATGCAGTTGTTCGCTTATTCCCTTATTTTGCATGGATCGCCCTTTCGGGTTTTCAATCCATCGGGATACCCATTTTTGCCTGAGTTGTCCAATGCGGCTTTTCAACTCAGCGGGTGTACATTTTTATTTATTTTCCCTTATTTTTGCCCGAGTCTTTTATTCTGTTTTTGACTCGCCGGGTGTCATACCCCAAATTTGTCCTACCTTTTTTTTTTTTTTTATTTTTTTTTTATTTTTTTTATTTTCTCCCTAAAAGATCATTTGATCTTCAGTCACAGTTTTCTAAGAATTAAGTTGTGTTTATGTCCATTATGAACCAACAAATCTTGTAGGTACAACGTATCCAAGAAGAGATAAAATATTGGGTCTCATTCCTATGGATTGTCAATGCATACCAATCATTTTGTTTGTGAATTTTTTTTTTTTATGCATGATTCACTTTGGTGTTCGGTATGAGATATCGGCAAAGTCTGTAAACTTTCTTCAAATCTACTCTTGGGCCATCCTAGGGAATTGTTTAAAAGTAGCGTTGGGTTTTCTTTAAGACATTTCAGGATGTGTTTCCAAAATTGATGTCAGTTTTATTTTTATACTTTGCTACTTTTTTCCTCAAAATGCTAATGCAAATGGATTGTTCTTCAAAATATTGTTTTGAGTTGATACAAAACAATGGAACCAAAATATTCAAAATACATGTCAAAGGTTGTGTTTTGTGATATTCATTCATGCTCATGCCCAAATCATAATGGAAGTTACAAGTTCAAATGAGATTTCAAATTAACGTCCAATATTTCCAAAAAAAAAAGAGGGGAATTGTATCATCTTTATACCAAAGTCAGTACAAATTCTCCAGGTAATTTAAGCCAGACAAGTACAAGCAAGGGCTGTGTTTTACACTAAGCATGTGGCCACAACATGAAGTCAATTGGAAGTCAGCTTCAAAACTACACTAAGCAAGGGCTGTGTTTTACAAATGTTACAAAAATTCAGAACTAAAATCCTTTAGCAAGCCCAAGCCACCCGAGTTTCATCCCATGTCATTCTTCTTGATTTCTCGCACACTACGGCTTTGTTAAAGCTCCCTCCATTCTTAATTGTTCATCATCTTTGCAACAACACATTGAAATGTTAGGCCTTTAAACCAAGTTGTCATTTCGTCCCCGTGCCAGGCCATCCACTTTCAAAACAACTTGCATGTTCTTTATGTTAATGTCATCAGCAAGTTCTTCATGACCAAAGCTATCATGCTCCATGTTTATGCTAAAATCTGGAAAATGCCCAAGGAAAGAAGTACAAGGAAAATGTTAGTAAAGTTACCCATAGAAACATGAGATTCAATGTCACAAATCCATTTGCACAACATGCTTGGATAACAAAGTCACTGCAAAAAGAACAAGGTGGATACTATGCTACAAATGGTGCAGCTTGGTGAATTCAAAACTACATATTCATATCAGTGAAAAAATCCGAAAGAATGGAATCCTAATAATCAAGTCTTAAAATCTATTTGCACCTAGACGGATGCTGAGGAGGAGAATCTTATGACAGGACCATGATAGCAGGTTAATCCCAAAATCAGACCAGCAGTGAAATCATTCGACAAGAGATATCGAAAATTTAGAGCTTAATGCATTACCTCTAACTTGTGATTCCATGGAATATCCTAACATTTATTCTTGACACTTAAATGATCATCAAGGGCTGGAAATAGTTAGCGGAAATCTTGGATTGACCGTTACCCTGCAACATCGAAGAGTCGGGATGATCACAATGCTAAGGGACAGAACAGTATGAGTCAAACAGATTGGCAGCAACGTCAAGGATTTTGTTACAAATGACAGAAATTGTGAAGCAAAGGATTGAATTTTTTTATTACCTCCGATGTAATAGTCACAGCTGCAACACAATGCATCCAAGTCGTTGCCATCTCAGTGGCAACAGTCCCAGCCACAGGCTTCACCGCAACAATTAACGTCGCAGATTCGCAGTCAGTTTGGCAGAGATGCAACAGCAAATAGGATCCTGCCAGTAAGGAGCTCGTCCATAGTCAAGAAGTTGATGTTTCCGTTGATTCGCAAGCAACCGTAACAGATCTCATCAAACAGGGAATAGGTGATGGCCTGACATGCCGCACAAAACTTGTCATAGTACATCAGCAAAGAAAAGATGATGCCTTGCAAAATAAACAAAAAATGATTGTGCTGTCAAAGAATCTCAAAGCAATGTTTAAAGCTGAAGCCTAAAGGATGCAACCTTTACTTTGTAGCCATGTGATCCTAAATTCCAGAGGTCGTTACAAGTTTCATCTCTTCATACGCCAAGCCAACACGTATTTCACTATCGTCCTCATTGACCTTCAAGCAAATACACTTTCACTTCAGAATAAGATACACCAGGATAAATGTGAATCAATTCTGCAATAGCTAGATTACGCCGCAAAAAGATTGAACTCACAATTGCTAAAACATGTTTTGCTCCACGCCTGCACTTTCACACTCACTGGCCTGTAATATAAACATAAAAGAAAAAGAAGAAGTTATCAGCAAAATGAAGAGATGTTTGCAGCAGCACAAAATTCAAAGTTGCATTTGCCTAGTCAACTTAATTCATCAGTGCATCATATTCAGGATTAATCTTACAGATCTCTATGTGGTTTTTTGAAAATATCTCCACGCATTGGTATGCCCAAAATCTGTCGCATTCAATACATGTCAAAAATGGGAAGGTCATCAAAATTCAAAACTTGCTAAAAGCATCAGCTGTGCAGCTATGAAAGACCTGCAGAATCCATTAGAATAAATTCATAAATAGGCGGATAACCGAGAATGGAATACGGAAAACTAGTCATGTGAAGCAAGAAAGGTCACCCTGCATTATGAAGTTGAAGCAATTGGAGCAAAATGATTTGACAGTGAAGTAAATGGAAACAGGGCAAAGTTCAAAGTTCAAACAATAAAACTCACCCACTAAGTTCAGACCCTTGAAGCCATAGACAAATAGCAGTCGAATAAATATCCGTCCCAAGACACTCAAGATGTCAGTTTTGAATTAGTCACAAGGAAACAAGCCACTTTGAATATGCAGTGGGTCCACAACATCATCCACAAGATGATTCCTGCAAACATAGAAAGAGGATATCAGATGATGATAGAATTTTGCAGCAAAGTCACAAAACCAATTTCCTTAAGAAAATGTCAATTTCAATAGAAAAGAGGAAGAATGAACAAGGATTCACACAAAGGCTTAAAAGATAAGGTTTACATGACATTTACCAAGAAGTACGGGATTCGTACGAGCAGCAACACCAGCTCTAAAGCTCCTTTTCCGGGCATCACCGTTCTCGCAAGCTATGATACCTTGTGGTTCCTTCTCATGCCAATGTGTATACACCAGTCAGCAAAAAGGATTACCTCTTAAGTGATGATGGATTAAGAATCGAACACTGCAAACAAGGATAAAACAAGGAGGGCGATTAGTATCTACAAGTGTAATGAAACATAATCACAAGGCAAGTCCTATAACACAAATATTTACAGGCATGTACAAAGAATAACACACTGATGTTGAACCAGCAAAACCAAAATGAAGAGTCAGAGCAAGGTGTTTTGACCAAGTTTCAAAATTTCAACAAAGGGTCAACATTACTTTTTACGGTCAGTAAAAAAAATCCATTTCAATTCAGTAAGGACCACCATATTCTAGAAGAAAACCTTTCACAACAGACAAAATTTCAAACTGTGACTCATCAAATTTGGTCCCCACAAAATCGTACGGAAAATTGTTGTAACGGTCTCCTGAATATCACTCTCAGGTACTAATAGATTCCTCAGGACCCTCACTCATCCTCACACGTTTTTTCTAAAAATTTCATCAGCCTCACACGTACCAAAAGGCCACTATATAATCATCCTTTAATCATTGGCAAAAAGGGGGAGGCAACCAACACACAGACCTGACACAAAAGAAAACCCTAACAAAAATACACTACTGAAACGCTGTTGAAATTCATCCCCAATAACCCTAATCACAGATAGCTCATCAACATTGACCATTAGAGCTTCCCATAGAAGCTCTAATCTGAGGTCTGAGCTCAATCCGTCCACTTTTTTCGCACGAAGATTATCAACACAAAAAGCAGCGAAACGAAAAAGCAAGAAGAAGAGAATCGCAGAAAAGAAAGCGAAACAATACCTCAAATCAAAGCTCAAAACGTTTCTCTGTTTGAGGTAGTTCGTTCTGACTTTTGTTTATTAGCTTTTCGAATCCGTTTTGTACGATGTAAGCATCTGAATCTAATGAAATTGGGGTTAGAGGGTTTCGATTGGGATTAGGGATTGTGTTTTGTGTATTGATGTTGCTTGATTTCACAATGGGTGTAGCTTGAACGATCGAGGAGGCTAATGACCTCGTTTTCTTCGGAAAATGAAGAGAAGCTGAGAGAGTCTTTTCGCATGAGCTTTCTTTTTCTTTTGATAAAGTTTTCAAGTGTGAGTTTTGAGATGGACAAAGTGTTGTGTCAAGAACACATCATCTTTTATGTTTTTTTTTGTTGTTTTTCACTGCCCAATGCTAAATGTCATCAATTAATGGTGACAGCATGTGAATGGATCAATGAAAAGTGTATTATTCCCCATGCTGTTTGGGGCAGTGGACCGATGATGCTGATTGAACAGTTAGGTCCTACCTTTTTTACGCCGAATAGGATTGAAGGTGGACCAAGGGATTCAATTGGTTTCCTCTTCATGACCCGGGTTCAGAGGGTAAGGGTTTGGGCTTGTGTCTCATTCATAATATTACACAGCCCAGTAATTCTCTTTCACTATTTTATTTTGTTAGATTTTATATTTCTTTGTTTTAAAAAAACATCAAAAAAAATCTATACAATTAATTTTATTTTTATTTTTTTTCTAAATCGGTTTATTTTAATATTAATCTCTTTCTCATTACTTGATTAGTTTCTTTTAGATAAAAAAATGTTTATAGATTAAATATTTTTTATTTAATTAGATTAATTAATTTGATAATTAATTTAATTAAATGTTTTGTTTTTTATTAGATTAATTTCTTCATATATTACTCGGTTAGGTGTGCGTTGAATGTGTGCGTATGCTCGATTCCTCCTGGCTTGTGACATGATGATATGCTTACTCGTGTGATTACTTTCGCATTTTTGACGATAAATTGCTAAGTAAAAAACGAACGCACATTAAGATTATTCATTTCAAAGATAAACGAAATCTTTGGTCCAACGCCAAATAAACATCCATATGCACTTCACTTCATACACACACGTAAGTCGATCGTTCCTCGATCGCCATCTGCACGAACTTTGCACCTTACACTTTTAGCAACATTTTCTAACTTAATAAATCAACGCATTGCGCTTGTTTTCCATAGCTAGTCTTTAGCTTAGTTCCTCAGCTTTGCGAGTCGAGCACTTTGTGCCTCGCTAACAAAACCAACAAATAAAACTTCCACTTGCATCCACTTTAAACTTCAAAAACTGAAATGTTACTTTCTTAGATCCAAACCCTTGATCCAACATCAAGCGGTCTTAGGAAACAAAACACTTCAATAAATACGAGGAAAATTGCACGCCACGAGCCTTAAGCGATAGAAAGGGGGATAACGAGCTTTCGTTACTCGCTCCGATTATTTCGACGCAGGACACTCGTCTTGTTGGGCGAGATAAACTATCCATAGTCTTTAGTGCAAATGGACTCTTAAATCCTTTCATCGAAGAAAGGTAATAAAATCAACAACCAATACCCATATCAAGCCGAACTACGAAGCTCTGACTTTCCCATTGCACAAGGGAATACGTAGGCACGAGGATCTCAATCCTTGCCGAGCCCCTAGGATCAATAAACCCTTTAGTTCAACAAGTAATCATAAGTATAGACATCCCTTCGCGCGTGACAATCTAGATGGTTCCCATCGGGTACGATGGATGTAGGAGGTGCTAATACCTTCCTCCTACATAACCGACTTCCGAACCCCGACAATGGTTTGCGATGACCTTGTTTTATCCCTTTTCGGTGGTTTTATCTATATTTTCCATTTCCCTCTTCGGGAATAAATAAAATTAGGTGGCGACTCTCAAGTCAGCCCAGCCGCGACCGCGTTCGCGAGGGATCGTATTTTTCGAGGTACGACAGCTGGCGACTCTGCTGGGGATATTGGTTCACCCCTATGCAAGTCGAGCCTAGTCTAGGTTTCCACGTTTGTCTGGATGTTCGCTTATGTGTTACTTTTTTATCGCTTTCTTTATCGCTTTACATTTTATATCCTGATTGTGGATCTTTGGTACTGGATTGATACTTTGATCAAAACAACTTGAGGGAAAGGCTCTATACCCGAGTCTATGAGTGTAAACATAAGTTAGCGAGGTTGTGTAGTATGGGCTCCCGAGGGAACCTCTCTCGTGGGTTGTCGATACGAAAACCTCACTCGGAGTAGATTTTAATGGAAATACTGACAACCGTCAAGCTCTTGGCGTGTGTGCTCAGTTGTTTTCATTAAAGTCATCGACTCTGAGGACCTTTAGAACCTTTTGGTTAAAACATCGGTTGATGGTTGCGTAGTATTAGGGCACCAGGGTTCGTCCTCGTGTGGCTCGATACGAAAACCTCACCTGGAATAGACTTACTCAATGGAGTTGACTGACTGTCAAAATATATAAAAATTGACACGTGCATCAAACAATTGAGGAAGGTCCATAACTCCAGGACTTTGTTCTAAACCTCGTGTCGACGATCACGTAGTATAGGGCACCAGGAGATTTCTCTCTTGCGTGGCTCGATACGAAGATCTCACCCAAACGAAATTCATATGGTGGAGTCAATCAACCGTCATGTTGATGGCGTGTGTGATGAACAACCATACGAATTATTAACTTTGGGATCCCTAAAACTGTAGAGGTCACCTGGTGAGATCCTTATGAGGAGAATAATCAAAGTATCCTCCATCCCATACCTTTGGTCCTATGATCCTAGATCCTGCATTTCATTTACATATCATTTCATACGCATTGCATATCATCTTCCCAGAACCAAAGAACTCATCCATCCTTTGTCCATAATCCGAGTTTGATTTCTCGACACTTGATTCAGAGACTTGAAGTAGCTTTAAAGACCATGGATCCGTTGGAGCAAAGCCATGCTAATTTAAGAGGAGATGTAGACTCAATGAAGAAACAGGTGGAGCAACTTGTGGAGGTCATGATAGCCTTGGCAAAAAGAGAGGACAACATTCAACGAACGGCAGTTGGGGATTCTATTACACAAAAGTGTCACATTGTCAGGAATGAGAATTCTTCATCAGTTGACGCTATGGAGTATCATAGCTTTTCAATCTCCGCGCCTAATCCCAAAGGGTCAAACCTGGTATTGAATCCTGAACAACCTCAAAATCCTGAGTTTGCTGAAAGATGTCGTGTGTTGGAAGAGAAATTTGAGGCCTTAAAAGGACATGATGCTTTTGGTTTGAACGCTTCTGACTTATGTTTAGTGCCTGATGTGGTAATCCCTCGTAAGTTCAAAATGCCAAAATATGAGAAGTATGAAGGAGATAGTTGTCCAAAGAATCATTTGGTGATGTTCTGTAGAAAAATGACCACTCATACTAAGAACGATAAATTGATGATTCACTGTTTCCAAGACAGTTTGAGTGGAGCATCATTGAACTGGTATACGCAGCTAAAAGGTAGCCACATCCAATCATGGTTGGACTTGTCTAGTGCTTTTATGAAGCAGTATGACTACAATCTCGACATGGCTCCAGACCGCATGCAATTGCAAGGGTTATCTCAAGAAAGAGATGAACCATTCAAAAAGTATGCTCAAAGATGGAGAGAGTTAGCTGCTTGTGTTCAACCACCAATTTTAGAGAAAGAGCTGGTTGGCTTATTTATGGATAGTTTGCAAAGTCCGTATATCGAAAGAATGATAGGCAGCTCTTTTCCCGGCTTTTCACAATTGGTGTCAGTTGGAGAACGAATTGAGATTCTACTCAAGAGTAGAAAAGTACAGGACATCTCAGACGTCCAGACTAGTGAAAGCGAATCAATTGTCAGTTCCCAAGAAACAGAGGAGGAAATTAATGCAGTTTGGGAAGCTCTACAAGCTCCGCCTCCAGTGCCTTATCAACAGCACCCATGCAGAGGATCTCCTCAGTATCGACAACAGGTTGCATATCAAGAGCCAATGCAACAACAACGTACTCTGCAACGGCGTCCTTACTACGCTAAAAGACCAAAAAGGCATTTTGATCAATTGTCGGTGCTTCACAGTCACATACTTCCATGTTTGATTAATAGTGGATTGGTAGAACCAAGGAAGATAGATCCAATGCCTCTTCCGCATCGACCAAACTTTGATCCTAATGCTTATTGTGGCTTTCATGCCAACTCACCGGGACATTCAACTGATGATTGCCAACAATTCAAAAATAAAGTCCAGGATCTGATTGATTCCAAGGTAATCTCATTCACACCTCAAGGAATTCAAATCCACAATCAGGCAGGCTCATCAATCCACGTCATGGAAGAAGTCGTTGAGAGTACATGCGAAGATGGTTCTCAAACTGATCTTGAAGAGCAATTCTGAATTAAGGATTCCCAACAGTAAATCAAAGCCCAGTCCCTCAACACTGGCAATCTTTAGCTCATATCATTACTTTGTATTTGTAATTTCTTTTCTATTAGGTGCTACTTGCTTTTAAGAACTGTTGTCTTTAATGGTAATATTAATCTAATGAACATGCATGTTTTGAACGAATCCATTCGTATTCACTCACATATTCCCACTTATTGCAAAAAAAAATGCACTTTACCTCCTTTATCACATTGTTAGCAAATATTTGAGGGAGGATGACGAAAACGTAATACCCATAATTGCTGATAATATGCTTTCCGAAAGAATTTTGTTGATGATATACAGGCATTGTTTCAAATTCCCAAACACTGGAGAGATAAGGAGTTAATCCCTAGATAACCACTTCGAGCCTAGAAGTAGGAGTTTTTGTCGGATATTCAAAACCCTTATATTTAACCAGGGGCAGGGTAGTGTTCAGTTAACCTGACTTCACATCCAGACTACAAGGTGAAACATCCCATTTGGAGATCAATGAATGACCAAGGACTTGGCAGTCACAATCCTTCAACACAAAAAATCATAAAAATATAAAAAGCCTGCTAAGTTGAACATCCAAATAGGCAACTTAGGCAAAAGTTAGGGCAATCCCGATGGACTAAAGACTTCAAAAATAACGGTCCATGCAAAAATTAGAGATCAAAAGAAAAACAGTAGAAAGAGGTCATCAAATCCTCGACAAAAAACAAAATAAGTTTTAGTGACCATCTTATCCAAAATCAAAAGGGTCACTAACATCCCTGAAAAATGAATAGGGTGACTGCCATTGTAAGAAAGGTCTTGAACAATCACCTTCAACCATTACACTTTCAAACTCTCTTAGGAGAGAAATGCGTGTGTCAATTAATTGAACGTAGGACTGGAGAACATCACGAAGTTGGGTGGGTACAAAAATATTTGAGCCTATATCCTTTGTTTCATAACCGTGAACCAGACCACGATACAACCCTTAAAAGACCTAATTGAAGCAAGGTTTATTCTGAAAGCATATCTCAGCAAGGTTGCGTAAGCTGACTCCTAAAAGATTTGCTAATCTTCTCCTTGTTATTTCACAAATCACTAGCTAAATTAGCACTACGTTTGGACAACTGATCCATTCGTCACACACTATCACATCATTCAAATAAATGAGTTTTTCAAAAATCGCATGAATATCGCATTAAAATTACCATTTCTGGACAAACAAAGTTTAATTGCAAGTCAGTACTTAGCATCTAAAGAAATTCCAAATAAGGAAAAGTCAAAGATGAGCTTGAGAATTCATTGGCGTTGACTCGAGTCAAAATTACTCCTAATCAGGGGCATGGCTTTCAATGACTGTATGAACATGAGAATTGGTTGGTCGAAAATCAAATCTCCAAGCATTAGAATTAGACTACCTCAATTAGTAGCCTATCTGGGGCAAATAGTTCATGATCACCTAATTCGGGGCAAGTCCTTCCAAAGACTCAGACAGGGGCAACTCTCCATGAGACCCAGATACTGGGGCAACTTGTAAGTGCTAGGATGTGGCACAGTTATTCTCAAGGCTTCTATTCGAAGAAGATTCATTCAAAATCCCCGCAGACTGGGGCAAGGCAGTGATAAAATGAGGCCTTAGGGTTAAGCCAAAGCATAATCAACATGCATTGATTATGTCGCTACGCTCATTTGAAGGTCATCATGACATCAGTCAAATACGTTGAAGTTCTCGCAGCAACTTACAACTTCAACAATGGATCAAGACTTGGGGCACCAAATACGGTCGTATCCATCCTCCGATTAGAGCATCGTCGGATACCAAGTGTCGAGAAGTCACTACCCTTCACCACAATTCATAAAAAGTCCACTATGGTGGCAACTACCAGAAAGCCAAAAGTCCAACTGTGTTTGGCACATCTCAAAATTCCAACAATGTTTGGCACAACTTAAAAGTCCAAGTTCTCTTGGCATTTCTCACAATCCAATCTTATTCAACTCTGTGTTGATATCTTTGCCTTTTCAACCCCGTGTTGATATCCAATCTTATTCAACTCTGTGTTGATATCTTTGCCTTTTCAACCCCGTGTTGATATCCAATCTTATTCAACCCCGTGTTGATATCTTTGCCTATTCAACTCTGTGTTGATATCTTTGCCTTTTCAACCCCGTGTTGATATCTTTGCATTTTCAACCCCGTGTTGATACCTTTCCTCTCTCAACCCCGTGTTGATACCTTTACCTTTTCAACCCCGTGTTGATACCTTTACCTTTTTCAACCCTGTGTTGATGATACCTTTGCAACTCTGTGTTGATATCTTTGTTTTTCTCAACCCTGTGTTGATACCTTTCCTCTCTCAACCCCGTGTTGATACCTTTAAGCTTCTCAACCCCGTGTTGATACCTTTGTTTTCTCAACCCTGAGTTGATACCTAGTGAGTCTTTTCACCCTTGCTTTCAAAACCATCAAAAAACGAAAGTCCACCCGTGGAGTGGCATCTTTCCAAAGTCCAATTTCGTTGGCAACTATCAAAAAACCTTATCTCCAACATATCCAATCATTTGCATTGTCACATGCATGACATGCAACATTCTTGTCCGAAAACAAGAATGTCATCAAACACAATCATATTAAGCATATAACAAAGCATTTGCATTAGAATCATTTGTAATTTCATTTTCATAAGAATCATCGTGCATCATGCAATGTACGAGGTCATATCAGGATAGCACAGCAGGATCCAGGACATGCATCCAGGATTTTCCTCTCAAAGTTGATGGTATTCCTCTGAAAGGAGCGGATATCCCGCATACGCTTACGAATTTTATTCCCCAGCAAATCACTCTTCAAGCTTTATAGTTGATGATGATTTTGTCCACCATCTTCGTTGCTCTCCAAGCAGAGAGCATCCTGGAAGATTTGATTGAGATACTGCTTTGGAGACCCCCGAAGAACCTTAATCGAAAAGGTACTGCTTCGTAAGATCTGAAGAATCTCATGTTATGGTTAAGATACTGTTCTAAGTATCACTGAAGATCCTTGAATATAGGGAACTGCTTCACGTGACCTAGAAAGTCTTATGCCATGAGGGAGAGATACTGCCCTAAATATTTCCAAAGAGCCTTTATGGTAGGGTACTGCTTTGATGAGCTAGGGAATCTCATTGTTCGAGATACTGCTTTGGTTTTCTCCGAAGAACCTTAATCGAAAAGGTACTGCTTCACAAGATCCGAAGAATCTCGTGCTGTGTTTAAGATACTGTTCTAGTATCACTGAAGATCCTTAAATATAGGGAACTGCTTCACATCTAGAAAGTCTGGCACTATTTATTCGAGATACTGCCCTAAATATTTCCAAAGAGCCTTTATGGTAAGGTACTGCTTTGATGAGCTAGGGAATCTCATTGTTCGAAATACTGCTTTGGAATCCTCCGAAGAACCTTAATCGAAAAGGTACTGCTTCACAAGATCCGAAGAATCTCATATTGTTCTAGTATCACTGAAGATCCTTGAATATAAGGAACTGCTTCACATCTAGAAAGTCTGGCACTATTTATTCGAGATACTTCCCTAAATATTTCCAAAGAGCCTTCATTGGTAAGGTACTGCTTTGATGATCCAGAAAATCTCATTTGTTCGAGATACTGCTTTGGTATTCTACGAAGAGCCTTAATCAACAAGGTATCTGCTTCGCGAGACCCGAAGAATCTCATGTTCGGTAAAGACACTGTTCTAGTATCACTGAAGATCCTATGTTTAAGGAACTGCTTCACATGATATGAAAATCTTACCCCATTTATTCGAGACATTGTTCTAACGTCCACAAAGAGCCTTCATTGGTAAGGTACTGCTTTGATGGACTAAAGAATCTCATGCTTTGTTAAGACACTTGTTCTAGAGTCATTGAAGAGTCCTGACCAAAGGAAACTGCTTCGTATGACTTAGAAAATATTATGCCTTTGTTGAGATGTTTCTCTGAGTATCAATGGAGAGCCTTAAGTGTGAGGAACCGCTTTGTTGGATCAGAGAACATCATTGATTAAGATGTTGATTTGGACATTTTTCGAAGAGCCTTTATTGTTAAGGAACTGCTTCGCACGACCCAAAGAATCGCACATTTTGTTAGATTTTTGTCCCCGAAGATCCTTAATTTATAAGGGGCTGCTTCATACGACTTAAGAATTATTCATCAAGTTGGGATACTGCTTTGTTAGTACGAAGAATCTCAGATACATTTTGTACAATTTCCCAATCTTATCCTCATTTCCATTTCAGTGGTGTCGCATTTTCTCTCTTGTCGGACAAATTTCTGGGTCTTTTTATATCTAATCGACTTCTACCCTAAAAAGATTGAACTCCATGCAGCAGTTCATTCCTTTGGGTTCAAGGCAATTAGATAGGGGCATCTGTCATACCCCAAATTTGTCCTACCTTTTTTTTTTATTTTTTTATTTTCTCCCTAAAAGATCATTTGATCTTCAGTCACAGTTTTCTAAGAATTAAGTTGTGTTTATGTCCATTATGAACCAACAAATCTTGTAGGTACAACGTATCCAAGAAGAGATAAAATATTGGGTCTCATTCCTATGGATTGTCAATGCATACCAATCATTTTGTTTGTGAATTTTTTTTTTTATGCATGATTCACTTTGGTGTTCGGTATGAGATATCGGCAAAGTCTGTAAACTTTCTTCAAATCTACTCTTGGGCCATCCTAGGGAATTGTTTAAAAGTAGCGTTGGGTTTTCTTTAAGACATTTCAGGATGTGTTTCCAAAATTGATGTCAGTTTTATTTTTATACTTTGCTACTTTTTTCCTCAAAATGCTAATGCAAATGGATTGTTCTTCAAAATATTGTTTTGAGTTGATACAAAACAATGGAACCAAAATATTCAAAATACATGTCAAAGGTTGTGTTTTGTGATATTCATTCATGCTCATGCCCAAATCATAATGGAAGTTACAAGTTCAAATGAGATTTCAAATTAACGTCCAATATTTCCAAAAAAAAAAGAGGGGAATTGTATCATCTTTATACCAAAGTCAGTACAAATTCTCCAGGTAATTTAAGCCAGACAAGTACAAGCAAGGGCTGTGTTTTACACTAAGCATGTGGCCACAACATGAAGTCAATTGGAAGTCAGCTTCAAAACTACACTAAGCAAGGGCTGTGTTTTACAAATGTTACAAAAATTCAGAACTAAAATCCTTTAGCAAGCCCAAGCCACCCGAGTTTCATCCCATGTCATTCTTCTTGATTTCTCGCACACTACGGCTTTGTTAAAGCTCCCTCCATTCTTAATTGTTCATCATCTTTGCAACAACACATTGAAATGTTAGGCCTTTAAACCAAGTTGTCATTTCGTCCCCGTGCCAGGCCATCCACTTTCAAAACAACTTGCATGTTCTTTATGTTAATGTCATCAGCAAGTTCTTCATGACCAAAGCTATCATGCTCCATGTTTATGCTAAAATCTGGAAAATGCCCAAGGAAAGAAGTACAAGGAAAATGTTAGTAAAGTTACCCATAGAAACATGAGATTCAATGTCACAAATCCATTTGCACAACATGCTTGGATAACAAAGTCACTGCAAAAAGAACAAGGTGGATACTATGCTACAAATGGTGCAGCTTGGTGAATTCAAAACTACATATTCATATCAGTGAAAAAATCCGAAAGAATGGAATCCTAATAATCAAGTCTTAAAATCTATTTGCACCTAGACGGATGCTGAGGAGGAGAATCTTATGACAGGACCATGATAGCAGGTTAATCCCAAAATCAGACCAGCAGTGAAATCATTCGACAAGAGATATCGAAAATTTAGAGCTTAATGCATTACCTCTAACTTGTGATTCCATGGAATATCCTAACATTTATTCTTGACACTTAAATGATCATCAAGGGCTGGAAATAGTTAGCGGAAATCTTGGATTGACCGTTACCCTGCAACATCGAAGAGTCGGGATGATCACAATGCTAAGGGACAGAACAGTATGAGTCAAACAGATTGGCAGCAACGTCAAGGATTTTGTTACAAATGACAGAAATTGTGAAGCAAAGGATTGAATTTTTTTATTACCTCCGATGTAATAGTCACAGCTGCAACACAATGCATCCAAGTCGTTGCCATCTCAGTGGCAACAGTCCCAGCCACAGGCTTCACCGCAACAATTAACGTCGCAGATTCGCAGTCAGTTTGGCAGAGATGCAACAGCAAATAGGATCCTGCCAGTAAGGAGCTCGTCCATAGTCAAGAAGTTGATGTTTCCGTTGATTCGCAAGCAACCGTAACAGATCTCATCAAACAGGGAATAGGTGATGGCCTGACATGCCGCACAAAACTTGTCATAGTACATCAGCAAAGAAAAGATGATGCCTTGCAAAATAAACAAAAAATGATTGTGCTGTCAAAGAATCTCAAAGCAATGTTTAAAGCTGAAGCCTAAAGGATGCAACCTTTACTTTGTAGCCATGTGATCCTAAATTCCAGAGGTCGTTACAAGTTTCATCTCTTCATACGCCAAGCCAACACGTATTTCACTATCGTCCTCATTGACCTTCAAGCAAATACACTTTCACTTCAGAATAAGATACACCAGGATAAATGTGAATCAATTCTGCAATAGCTAGATTACGCCGCAAAAAGATTGAACTCACAATTGCTAAAACATGTTTTGCTCCACGCCTGCACTTTCACACTCACTGGCCTGTAATATAAACATAAAAGAAAAAGAAGAAGTTATCAGCAAAATGAAGAGATGTTTGCAGCAGCACAAAATTCAAAGTTGCATTTGCCTAGTCAACTTAATTCATCAGTGCATCATATTCAGGATTAATCTTACAGATCTCTATGTGGTTTTTTGAAAATATCTCCACGCATTGGTATGCCCAAAATCTGTCGCATTCAATACATGTCAAAAATGGGAAGGTCATCAAAATTCAAAACTTGCTAAAAGCATCAGCTGTGCAGCTATGAAAGACCTGCAGAATCCATTAGAATAAATTCATAAATAGGCGGATAACCGAGAATGGAATACGGAAAACTAGTCATGTGAAGCAAGAAAGGTCACCCTGCATTATGAAGTTGAAGCAATTGGAGCAAAATGATTTGACAGTGAAGTAAATGGAAACAGGGCAAAGTTCAAAGTTCAAACAATAAAACTCACCCACTAAGTTCAGACCCTTGAAGCCATAGACAAATAGCAGTCGAATAAATATCCGTCCCAAGACACTCAAGATGTCAGTTTTGAATTAGTCACAAGGAAACAAGCCACTTTGAATATGCAGTGGGTCCACAACATCATCCACAAGATGATTCCTGCAAACATAGAAAGAGGATATCAGATGATGATAGAATTTTGCAGCAAAGTCACAAAACCAATTTCCTTAAGAAAATGTCAATTTCAATAGAAAAGAGGAAGAATGAACAAGGATTCACACAAAGGCTTAAAAGATAAGGTTTACATGACATTTACCAAGAAGTACGGGATTCGTACGAGCAGCAACACCAGCTCTAAAGCTCCTTTTCCGGGCATCACCGTTCTCGCAAGCTATGATACCTTATGGTTCCTTCTCATGCCAATGTGTATACACCAGTCAGCAAAAAGGATTACCTCTTAAGTGATGATGGATTAAGAATCGAACACTGCAAACAAGGATAAAACAAGGAGGGCGATTAGTATCTACAAGTGTAATGAAACATAATCACAAGGCAAGTCCTATAACACAAATATTTACAGGCATGTACAAAGAATAACACACTGATGTTGAACCAGCAAAACCAAAATGAAGAGTCAGAGCAAGGTGTTTTGACCAAGTTTCAAAATTTCAACAAAGGGTCAACATTACTTTTTACGGTCAGTAAAAAAAATCCATTTCAATTCAGTAAGGACCACCATATTCTAGAAGAAAACCTTTCACAACAGACAAAATTTCAAACTGTGACTCATCAAATTTGGTCCCCACAAAATCGTACGGAAAATTGTTGTAACGGTCTCCTGAATATCACTCTCAGGTACTAATAGATTCCTCAGGACCCTCACTCATCCTCACACGTTTTTTCTAAAAATTTCATCAGCCTCACACGTACCAAAAGGCCACTATATAATCATCCTTTAATCATTGGCAAAAAGGGGGAGGCAACCAACACACAGACCTGACACAAAAGAAAACCCTAACAAAAATACACTACTGAAACGCTGTTGAAATTCATCCCCAATAACCCTAATCACAGATAGCTCATCAACATTGACCATTAGAGCTTCCCATAGAAGCTCTAATCTGAGGTCTGAGCTCAATCCGTCCACTTTTTTCGCACGAAGATTATCAACACAAAAAGCAGCGAAACGAAAAAGCAAGAAGAAGAGAATCGCAGAAAAGAAAGCGAAACAATACCTCAAATCAAAGCTCAAAACGTTTCTCTGTTTGAGGTAGTTCGTTCTGACTTTTGTTTATTAGCTTTTCGAATCCGTTTTGTACGATGTAAGCATCTGAATCTAATGAAATTGGGGTTAGAGGGTTTCGATTGGGATTAGGGATTGTGTTTTGTGTATTGATGTTGCTTGATTTCACAATGGGTGTAGCTTGAACGATCGAGGAGGCTAATGACCTCGTTTTCTTCGGAAAATGAAGAGAAGCTGAGAGAGTCTTTTCGCATGAGCTTTCTTTTTCTTTTGATAAAGTTTTCAAGTGTGAGTTTTGAGATGGACAAAGTGTTGTGTCAAGAACACATCATCTTTTATGTTTTTTTTTGTTGTTTTTCACTGCCCAATGCTAAATGTCATCAATTAATGGTGACAGCATGTGAATGGATCAATGAAAAGTGTATTATTCCCCATGCTGTTTGGGGCAGTGGACCGATGATGCTGATTGAACAGTTAGGTCCTACCTTTTTTACGCCGAATAGGATTGAAGGTGGACCAAGGGATTCAATTGGTTTCCTCTTCATGACCCGGGTTCAGAGGGTAAGGGTTTGGGCTTGTGTCTCATTCATAATATTACACAGCCCAGTAATTCTCTTTCACTATTTTATTTTGTTAGATTTTATATTTCTTTGTTTTAAAAAAACATCAAAAAAAATCTATACAATTAATTTTATTTTTATTTTTTTTCTAAATCGGTTTATTTTAATATTAATCTCTTTCTCATTACTTGATTAGTTTCTTTTAGATAAAAAAATGTTTATAGATTAAATATTTTTTATTTAATTAGATTAATTAATTTGATAATTAATTTAATTAAATGTTTTGTTTTTTATTAGATTAATTTCTTCATATATTACTCGGTTAGGTGTGCGTTGAATGTGTGCGTATGCTCGATTCCTCCTGGCTTGTGACATGATGATATGCTTACTCGTGTGATTACTTTCGCATTTTTGACGATAAATTGCTAAGTAAAAAACGAACGCACATTAAGATTATTCATTTCAAAGATAAACGAAATCTTTGGTCCAACGCCAAATAAACATCCATATGCACTTCACTTCATACACACACGTAAGTCGATCGTTCCTCGATCGCCATCTGCACGAACTTTGCACCTTACACTTTTAGCAACATTTTCTAACTTAATAAATCAACGCATTGCGCTTGTTTTCCATAGCTAGTCTTTAGCTTAGTTCCTCAGCTTTGCGAGTCGAGCACTTTGTGCCTCGCTAACAAAACCAACAAATAAAACTTCCACTTGCATCCACTTTAAACTTCAAAAACTGAAATGTTACTTTCTTAGATCCAAACCCTTGATCTAACATCAAGCGGTCTTAGGAAACAAAACACTTCAATAAATACGAGGAAAATTGCACGCCACGAGCCTTAAGCGATAGAAAGGGGGATAACGAGCTTTCGTTACTCGCTCCGATTATTTCGACGCAGGACACTCGTCTTGTTGGGCGAGATAAACTATCCATAGTCTTTAGTGCAAATGGACTCTTAAATCCTTTCATCGAAGAAAGGTAATAAAATCAACAACCAATACCCATATCAAGCCGAACTACGAAGCTCTGACTTTCCCATTGCACAAGGGAATACGTAGGCACGAGGATCTCAATCCTTGCCGAGCCCCTAGGATCAATAAACCCTTTAGTTCAACAAGTAATCATAAGTATAGACATCCCTTCGCGCGTGACAATCTAGATGGTTCCCATCGGGTACGATGGATGTAGGAGGTGCTAATACCTTCCTCCTACATAACCGACTTCCGAACCCCGACAATGGTTTGCGATGACCTTGTTTTATCCCTTTTCGGTGGTTTTATCTATATTTTCCATTTCCCTCTTCGGGAATAAATAAAATTAGGTGGCGACTCTCAAGTCAGCCCAGCCGCGACCGCGTTCGCGAGGGATCGTATTTTTCGAGGTACGACACCGGGATGCCCTATTTTTGCCTGGACTTACATTCTGTTTTTGTGTCCAGCGGGTCATTTTTTATGCGAAGTATTTTTTAACTGCATCTGAATTCACAGGGGACGGGAAATCTTCACCATCCATGGTGCTGAGCATCAGTGCTCCACCAGAGAAAACTTTCTTTACCACGAATGGTCCTTCATAATTTGGAGTCCATTTGCCCCTGTGGTCTGTATGAGTGTCGCTCCCGGGATTTTCATCCTAGTACAAACGCGAAAGTGGCGCGGAAAGGGTAGAGTCGCCAGCCAGACATTTTTATCCCAAAGGAATGGGAAAGGTAATGTTGCACAAACCTAAGGAAGAAGGAAAAGGACGAGGCCTTGCGAACCAAAGATCTGAATTCGGGAGTCGGTTACGACCTGGGAAGGTATTAGCACCCCAGATCGTCCGTCGTACCCGACGGGATCCACGCTTGCTTGTTTTGTTTCAAAGGGTGAGAAAATAAGATGCTGCTGAATAAAACCGCTACTGGAATAAAGGGAATGGAAAATGAGAAAGGAATAAGAAGAGAGAAGGAAAGAATAAAAGGAGAAATGTAGGGAAAATAAAGAATGTGCTCGAACGGGCCCTACCCCGCTGCCTACGTACCTCATCGGGATAATGAGGATCAGAGTCGACGTAGTTCGCCTAACCTAGGCGGGAACTATTTGTTTGTGTTTTTTACAGCTGGAACTGCGTATGTCTATGCTCAGGTGTTGCAGGCTCGTCTGGTACGAGTGCGTTAACCGTCTTGCATGCGAGACAAGTAGTCGCGAGTTCGCGTCATGAGTGAATGAGATGAGAAGAGAAGTTCCCGCAGGATAGTCGGTTATTGTTTGTTTTTGGCTTTTAAAAGAAGTGTTTTGAATTTGTTTGTGAACAGTCTTGTACTAAGACCTATCCATCGCGGGAAGTATTTACACCTCGCCCCGAAACAGGACGCGTATAAACACTCCGCAACAAAGTCTCGTGTCGTACAAGATTGTTCGGTTTTTATTAAGTGTTTTATTGCTTTTCTTTTGGGATGAGAAAGAATGACTCAAGTTGATAAAAGGAAAAATCTAAAGGGGAACTAAGACACAACCCTAAGTTAATTGTATTTACAAAGGAAATCCTATGGTTTGTGAGGTTTCTAATCCTAATGGAAAAAAAGGAAAAGAAAAAAAAGAATAGGATACAACTTACTTCCTAAGGAAGGTAAGTTGATCCTAACAAGGGGAATCCTACCAATCACAAATATGGAAGGAAACATGAATTAAAAAGCCTAAAAAATGCATAAAAATAAAGGACAAAGTGGAGTAAACTTACCTCAATCTTCCCCACTACAAAACAAATGTTAATGCACATTTTTTATTAAAAGAATAAGGCAAACACACATTAATTAAATCCTAATTAAATTTGGACCTAAACCAGACTCTATTTTAATCCTAAGGGAACTAGAAAAACTAGGACAAAAAAATACAGCACTTATTACAGCCCCTATTACACAAACAGCCATGAAAACAATGCATGATACAACCCAGCTTTTTACAGCCAGCATGCAGCATGAAAAAGAAGGTGTAAAAAGCTACAAACAGCATGTACACATAACAAACAGCACACATTTTACAGCACCTATATGCAAAAACAGCTATGAAATGCAAAAATCCAGAATTGTTTATTTTCATTTTTTAATGCACAAACTCAATTAAAAATGCACTAAACACATCACAAACATGCATTTGAACATGGATTAACATATACAAACACAAGCACATGAACATTATTGAATATTATGTAAGAATGCATCACATGGACTATGCAACAAGTAATGCAAAAATGAATCACATGAACATGGCATATGAACATGGTGATTTTTGATTATGAATATGCAACATGATGGCTCAGCAAACATACTAAACTCCATGCAAAATTCAGAATTGAATGGATAAAATGCTATGATCAAACAATGCAACAAATTCCACCAAATGCACATACATATGATTATGCAAAATGCAACATACATCAACATAATGAAATGCAAAAATGATTTAATGCAATGCAAACATGTAAAACAGAATGCAACATGATTATTATGTGTCAAATAATGCACAAACATGGTAACAACATGCAAGAAACCAAGGCATGCACAAAGAACACAAAAAATGCCTATGATGCGACATAAACGGAATCGTGTCGAAACGACTCGAAACGGGGGAACTAGCTACTGGAAATGGACTCAAAAATTCCCTAAAATCACTACCTAAACAAGTATGAACATTAGAGGCACTAGGACTTAGGGCTAAGCAATCAAAGAAACCAAAAACACAAAAATCCACAGCGTTAACCGGTTAACCATATAGGTTAACCGGTTAACAGACCCAAAACAGAAGCAACTTGGCTAAAAACGCACGCGTTAACCGGTTAACCCCATGCGTTAACCGGTTAACCCTGAACAGACTTGAAAAAAATCTTTTAAAAAAAGTGCTTTTGGCCACAAACTTGCTTCTAGACAATCCTAACATACCTAGGGACATGCTACCACTAATTTCTACTTATTCGGAGCTTATTTACACATGATAAAACCTATATCTATTAACACTTTAAAAACTAATTCAACAAAAATCACAAAATGCAAACAACACATAAAGAAAATGAAATCGATCGCAAGCAAAACAAAAAGCACTTAAAGAATGCCGAAACGGCGAGATGAAGAGAATAACTTAAAGAAGAAGTGATTAAGATCACCAACCTACGAAGCGGAGGAGTGCTTCGGTAATTGTTGCAAGTATCGGAGCTTGAATCGAAGAGAAAACCGAAAACCGAAAACCGCAAAATAAATGCGTTCTTGAGCTTGAATCTTCGCACACTTCCGATAAGCCGATAATCCTCACAAAATTCAGTAGCTTCTTCTTCTACGATCCACCATTAATGGAGGTTGGAGGCTTAAGCTTCAAGATCTTCAAGTTTCAATGTGAAACTTGAAGAGCTTATTTGAAAAAGCTTTGGTGAAAGGGAGGGAAAATGGAGGAAAAGTGAGAGAGAAAAGTGATTCTCAAAGAGTGAAAAATTGAAAAATGGTGTGAACCCTTTTGGTTTGGATGAAAATGGCTTAAATAGGGCTTAGGCTTGGAGCTAGGTTTGGGTTTGGGGCCCAAAAATTAGGTTTGGGATCCAAAATTAGGTTTGGAAGTTAGTTAGGGTTAGGGTTGGAAAAGGGAATATTCCTTGGAATATTCCTTGGAATATTCCTTGGAATATTCCTTGGAACACTCTAGAAGATGGTGGAAGGTGGTGGAAGTTTCCAAGGGAAATGGAGTGGAATTGAAGTGGAAAAATGAGATGGAAAGAATGAAAGGAAGTGTGGAAAGAAAGTGGAAGGAAAGGTGGAGGGAAATGCAAAACCAACTAACTTTCAAATGATTTTTCTTTGATTTTTTTATGATTCCTCCATCATTTCTTGATCAAGTTTGAACCATAGGATCATTGTAACCCTAATTTCACGATCTCGATCTTAAAAGTCCGGAGTCGACCCTTTTTACCTAGCCCGATTGCCTTTTCTCCAATTCTTCGATCTTCCGTCGTCCGGCCAGTCGAACCCCTTCCAAAAATGAATTTGTGGACGAGATTTGAACCCTAGGCACTTGACATCGTATATAAGTCAAAGAAATCCACTTCGACTCAAAAATTTATGTAGAAGCCCTGTAGAAATGAAACCCTAATTCGGCTCTTTTCCCTCAAGAAGTATTGCACTGCTTGCCTCCTTCAATCAAACCAAAACTTTCCATGACTTGTGGCTTCAAGTGAAGACTTGTGGGATATTGTGAACCCTTTGCACAAGGTTGAGAAGCTTTGTGGCCCCTCGGTAGCCTCTTCATAACTTTCGGTTGCTCCGATCATTGATCACATACCCACGCCTCGGCTATGCTATATATGATGCAATGTTTTTGGTTATTTTATGAATCCATATATGCAAAATGCTATGCAAAATGTTGAGGAAATGAGAGGGCAAATTTTGAGGTATTACAGCTGCCCCTATTCAATCAACTGCAGACCTGAACGGATGATTGCAACAGCTTTCAGACGTTCAAGGTATGGAGTGATTGAATACTCGAATAAAACCTGAAAATTTGCACACCGAGAATGATGGAAATGTCATCTGCTCATTTATTTATTTATATATTTTTTGTTTTTGACCTCTGAATAGGTAATGGAAAATAGAACCAGGTGGAAATATGCTGGGAAGAATGCCATCCTCGGATGACAACTCACACGGGATCCTCGGATCCAGTACTAAAACCCTCCTCAAATAGAAATACAATGGTATACCGGCCGCAGGCGATAACCATCAACAACAAAGACTGACCTCGGACAGACTTTGCAAAAGAGACAAACTGACCTCGATCAATAAGCTCAAAAAGTGAACTACTATCCTCGAATAATAGCCACAACAACAAGACCAACCGCAGAAGGACTTGAAGAAAAGAAGTGCCATCCTCGAATGACAAATCAAAAGATCCTCGGATCCAACACGAAACCATCCTCGAATGGAGACGCCAAGGTAAACCAGCCTCGACTGATAACCAAACACAAAGCTGACCTCAGACAGACTTTGCAAAAGAGACAAACTGACCTCGATCAATAAGCTCAAAATGTGAACTACTATCCTCGAATAATAGCCACAACAACAAGACCAACCGCAGAAGGACTTGAAGAAAAGAAATGCCATCCTCGAATGACAAATCAAAAGATCCTCGGATCCAACACGAAACCATCCTCGAATGGAGACGCCAAGGTAAACCAGCCTCGACTGATAACCAAACACAAAGCTGACCTCAGACAGACTTTGCAAAAGAGACAAACTGACCTCGATCAATAAGCTCAAAATGTGAACTACTATCCTCGAATAATAGCCACAACAACAAGACCAACCGCAGAAGGACTTGAAGAAAAGAAATGCCATCCTCGAATGACAAATCAAAAGATCCTCGGATCTAATACGAAACCATCCTCGAATGGAGACGCAAAGGTATACCAGCCTCGACTGATAACCTAACCAACAAAGCTGACCTCAGACAGACTTTGCAAAAGAGACAAACTGACCTCGATCAATAAGCTCAAAATGTGAACTACTATCCTCGAATAATAGCCACAACAACAAGACCAACCGCAGAAGGACTTGAAGAAAAGAAATGCCATCCTCGAATGACAAATCAAAAGATCCTCGGATCTAATACGAAACCATCCTCGAATGGAGACGCAAAGGTATACCAGCCTCGACTGATAACCTAACCAACAAAGCTGACCTCAGACAGACTTTGCAAAAGAGACAAACTGACCTCGATCAATAAGCTCAAAATGTGAACTACTATCCTCGAATAATATCCACAACAACAAGACCAACCTCGGAAGGACTTGAAGAAAAGAAATGCCATCCTCGAATGACAAATCAAAAAGATCCTCAGATCAAACACGAAACCATCCTCGAATGGAGACGCAAAGGTAAACCAGCCTCGACTGATAACCAAACACAAAGCTGACCTCAGACAGACTTTGCAAAAGAGACAAACTGACCTCGATCAATAAGCTCAAAATGTGAACTACTATCCTCGAATAATAGCCACAACAACAAGACCAACCTCGGAAGGACTTGAAGAAAAGAAATGCCATCCTCGAATGACAAATCAAAAGATCCTCGGATCTAACACGAAACCATCCTCGAATGGAGACGCGAAGGTATACCAGCCTCGACTGATAACCAAACACAAAGAAAATTGGACAAGATGGAACGGGATCGTTGTACATAAACGAGAGCCCCAAGCAAACAGGACCGTTGTACAAAACGGGAACCTGCGACGCGACTGTTGTACCAAACAAGACGCGGAATGGGTGACCAACATTGACTTGAAAAGACAAGGATGTCTGAAAAATGATATTGGTATCCTCTGTGCGGAGTACTTCAGGTAGAGAAGATGTTCGTAATATACCTCAAAACGGGCCCATGCTGGCATGCATATGTTCGGATTTATGGCGTAATGCTCCATGATAATGGAAATGCTACGCTTTGGAGGATGCAGATGTAATGATGATTATGCATATGCAAATGCAAGGAGATCTCCTGATAAGGAGACTGCAGGTAATTCCATATAACTTGGCGGGAAAGAAACGATGATCACTGCATTGATCTGGCCCATCCTGATGAGGAGGAAACAACTCTGCGGGGAAAGTTGTTAATAATTCACTGGCTCTGAATAGCCGCCACTGCCAAAAATAAATTGGACTTTGAGATTGGAGCGTCAAGACCCTGCTGGAGGTGGACCCTTCTTGAACTCTGGTGGGGAACCAAAGGCATGATACTGCTGAGGAAGCAACTGCTGGGGAGGCCAAGACACTCCTTATGCTGTTAAGAATTGCCCCTGTCTGCAAGGAGACTTCTGCTTTGGGGATTGCACCCACTCTCTGCTGTCTGGCAGGGTGAACTTTCCACTTGCACATGGCTGGGGATGATTGGAAACACCCTGGGAGGCATTTGTTTCTGCTCAAACAAATGGGAATGCCCATCCTGGATAGTGATCTTTTAGCTCTGTTAGAAACATCAGTATCTGTACTTGCACGAACACAATCGATAGTACCTGCAACATAGAGAATTAGTTTGGGACCTGCTTGCCCCAGGCTCATAGCATGAATCATTGTCTAGGTATCTCAGCACCCTTTCAGAGTTGCATTAAATGTTTCTATTCTCCTGCACGAGTTAGAAAAGCATTCAAATGTTCATAACACAATGCAAGTTACCATTTGCTAGACGTTTTCACAAACAATCAATGCTAGATGAAAAAGTAAAAACAAAAAGCTAAAATGGTCAATCAACTGAAGTTGACTTTTTATTGATTTCGAAAGGTGGCCCTGAATAGGCAATACAAAGGAAGCGGTTCCCTGGAATGAGGGAACAACTAAAAGAAAAATAAACTACCCTATTGGCAATGTGAAAAATGAATCTCATCAAGTATCAACCCGGTTATGACTCGTATGTCTTCAAAACGTTCCGCTCTTCTGCCTCTTGAGAAAAAGTAAATGAACTGATCTTCAACCCTTAGTATAGCCCCAACTGTAGGTAGGTCATGGATCTCGCAGATCACAGTCGTTCGTGTTAATCCCTCTTTTGCGTGGATCGCCCTTTCAGGTTTTCAATCCACCGGGATACCCTTTTTTGCCTGAGTTGTCCGATGTGGCTTTTCAACTCAGCGGGTGTACATTTTTTCAATATTTCCCTAACTTTTGCCCGAGCCTTTTATTCTGTTTTTGGCTCGCCGGGATGCCCATTTTTGCCTGGATCTTTATTCTGTTTTTATCCAGCGGGTCCTTTTTACACGAAGTATTTTCTTACTGCGTCTGCGTTGACAGGGGATGGAAAGTCCTCTCCGTCCATGGTTGTCAGCATTAAGGCTCCGCCTGAGAAAACCTTTTTAACCACGAACGGTCCTTCATAGTTGGGTGTCCACTTGCCCCTGTGATCGTTGAGAGGAGGAAGAATCCTTTTCAGCACTAAATCTCCTGGCATGTACCTCTGTGGTCGCACCTTCTTGTCAAAAGCTTGCTTCATTCGTCGCTGATACAACTGTCCATGGCATACAGCTGCTAGACGCTTCTCTTCAATGAGGCTCAACTGATTATATCTGGATCGGAGCCATTCAGCTTCATCTAGCTTGATGTCCATCATCAGCCTCAATGAGGGAATTTCTACTTCAATTGGTAGGACTGCCTCCATACCATACACCAATGAGAATGGAGTTGCCCCAGTTGAAGTGCGTACTGAGGTTCTGTACCCATGCAACGCGAATGGTAACATCTCGTGCCAATCCTTGTATGTCACAACCATCTTCTGAACAATCTTCTTGATGTTTTTATTAGCCGCCTCGACGGCGCCATTCATCTTCGGACGATATGGAGAAGAGTTGTGGTGTTCTATTTTGAAGTCTCGACACAAGTCAGCCATCATCTTGTTATTGAGGTTAGAACCATTATCAGTAATGATCCTTTCAGGGACTCCATACCGGCAGATGATGTCCCGCTTAATAAACCGAGCAACCACTTGTTTGGTGACATTGGTGTAGGAAGCTGCTTCAACCCACTTCGTGAAATAATCAATAGCAACTAGGATGAAGCGATGCCCATTAGAAGCTGTTGGCTCAATCTTTCCAATCATATCGATGCCCCACATAGCAAATGGCCACGGTGAAGACATGACACTCAACGGATTCGGAGGCACATGGACCTTGTCGGCATAAATTTGACATTTATGGCATTTGCGGGAATATTTACAACAATCAGATTCCATGGTAATCCAATAATATCCCGATCTCAATAATTTCTTGGCCATGGCATGACCTCCAGCATGGGTACCAAAGGAGCCTTCATGAACCTCCTGCATTAACAGGTCTGCCTCGTGTCTGTCGACACACCTGAGCAGCACCATGTCAAAGTTCCGTTTGTACAACACACCATCCTGATTCAAGAAGAAACCTCCCGCCAGTCTTCTAAGAGTTTTCTTATCTTTACTGGATGCCCCAGCCGGGTATTCTTGAGCCTTCAGGAATTGTTTGATGTCGTGGTACCAAGGCTTGTCATCTTCACCATCACCAACTGCGAAGACATAAGCCGGTCTTTCAAGACGAGAGATCGAAATTCGAGGCACGAAATTCTCTCGGCAAACTTTAATCATGGACGATAAAGTTGCGAGAGCATCGGCGAACTGGTTTTCGTCCCTAGGAACATAGCTCAGCTTTACTTTGGTAAAGAAGGTTAACAGCCTCCTGACGTAATCACGGTAAGGAATCAAACGAGCTTGATGAACTAGCCATTTGCCATTGACCTGATTAACCACCAAAGCAGAATCTCCGAAGATCTCAAGGTTCTTGACTCGCAAGTCTATTGCCTCTTCGATCCCCATGATGCAGGCTTCATACTCTGCTTCGTTATTAGTGCACTCGAAGGTCAATCGAGCAGCGAGAGGTGTGTGGACTCCTTCTGGGGAGATAATAACAGCACCCACTCCACTCCCATTCATGTTTACAGCTCCGTCAAACATCAACTTCCATCTGGATTCAGGGTCGGGCCCCTCCTCCGGAAGTGGTTCTTCATGGTCTTTCGACTTGAGGAACATGATGTCCTCATCCGGAAACTCAAACCTCATGGGTTGATAATCATCAATCGGCTGCTGGGCCAAGTATTCTGACAACACACTCCCCTTTATTGCTTTTTGTGAAGTGTATTGTATGTCATACTCCGTGAGTATCATCTGCCAACGGGCCACTCTTCCTGTCAAAGCCGGCTTCTCAAAGATGTATTTTACAGGATCCATCTTAGAAATTAGGAGAGTAGTGTGAGTCAGCATGTACTGTCTTAGTCGGCGAGCAGCCCATGCCAAAGCGCAGCAAGTTTTCTCGAGTAGTGAGTATCGTGTCTCACAATCGGTAAACTTTTTGCTAAGGTAATAAATGGCGTGCTCTTTTCGACCAGACTCGTCCTGCTGACCCAGTACACATCCCATCGATCCTTCCAGCACAGTAAGATACATAATCAGAGGTCTCCCTGGCACTGGAGGCATAAGAATTGGTGGTTCCAACAAGTACTCTTTGATTCGGTCGAAGGCCCGCTGACAGTCTTCATTCCATTTAATGGCCTGATTCTTCCTCAGAAGCTTGAAGATGGGCTCGCACGTGGCCGTTAGGTGAGAAATAAACCGTGCAATGTAGTTTAGTCTCCCCAAGAAGCCACGCACTTGCTTTTCAGTCTTTGGCTCAGGCATTTCCTGGATTGCTTTCACTTTGGCCGGGTCAACCTCAATTCCTCGTTCACTAACAATGAAGCCAAGCAACTTGCCAGAACGAACCCCGAAGGTGCATTTATTCGGATTTAACCTCAGTCTGAACTTTCGAAGCCTGTCAAACAATTTTGCTAGGTTGACCAAGTGTTCTTCTTCCGTCTGGGACTTCGCTATCATGTCATCAACATAAACCTCAATTTCCTGATGGATCATGTCGTGAAACAACGTCACCATTGCCCGTTGGTAGGTAGCTCCTGCATTCTTTAAACCAAACGGCATGACCTTGTAACAAAAGGTGCCCCAAGGAGTGATGAAAGTTGTCTTTTCCATATCCTCGGGAGCCATCTTGATTTGATTATAGCCTGAGAATCCATCCATGAAGGAGAACACGGAAAACTGAGCAGTATTATCGACAAGTACATCTATGTGAGGTAGAGGGAAATCATCTTTGGGGCTAGCCCTATTCAAATCCCTGTAATCCACACACATTCTGACTTTGCCATCTTTTTTAGGAACCGGCACAATGTTGGCAACCCACGGAGGATAACTAGTCACGGCCAAAAAGCCAGCATCAAACTGTTTTTGCACTTCTTCTTTTATTTTGATTGCCATGTCTGGACGCGTGCGCCTCAACTTCTGCTTTACCGGAGGACAACCTTCTCTGAGAGGTAGCTTGTGTACCACGATGTCGGTGTCTAAACCCGGCATATCTTGGTAGGACCATGCGAAGACGTCAACGTACTCTCGAAGCATAGCCATCAAACGAGTCTTGACAGATTCTTCCAATGCAGCTCCGATCTTGACTTCTTTCTTGTCCTCTTCAGTACCCAAGTTTATCACTTCAACATCTTCCTCATGCGGCTGAATCATCTTCCCTTCCTGTTTGAGCAGTCTGGCCAATTCTTCGGGTAAATCACAATCCTCTTCACCTTCCTCATCGGCTTGATAAATTGGATTGTCAAAGTCATACTTAGCCATAACAGGGTCGTCATTGATAAGATCCGGTGACGAGCACCTGCATGAATGATGATTCATGCAAGGCTTTAGCAACAACTTGAGAAAATGGGAAACATTGCCATTTTAAAACTTTTCTTTCTTTCTTTTTTTTTTTGAAAAACAAAAGTAAAAAAAAATGAAAGACAGAGAACAGCATGAATGAATGTGAAACGTCAGTTTTATTAATGATTGCGTTAATGCACAAATGAACCCTTACAAAGAGACACTATGCCCCGGGGTAAGACATAGTGCTTTAGTACAGGAAAATAGAAACAAAACATCATTACTCTTCAAAAGATGTTACTGAAATGAGCCTTTCGGATGTCCAGTTGCTAAGTTGAGCTCCTGGGACGGCAGGCCTAATCCATTCATCTAAGTCACAATCGCTATTGACGATGTCATCCTGTACAGCACTGATGTTCCCGTAGTTTACCATTCCCGCACTTGTGAAAGTGACCGGGCTCTGACAATCTTTAACACTCGTTGCAGACGAGGATCCTCCAGGGTGATATCCAATCCCGAACATGTCTTTCTTCTCTGGCACTTCTACCGGGCTGCCCCAGCCTTCTCGGATCCCGGATTCTACCAATTCACGCGCTTGTTTATAGGAAGCTATGGAAACCACCTTCTTCGGTTCTTCAGAAGAATTTGCTACTGCAGATGCTTGCTCGGACTTCACAGGCTCAAAAGCTTGACAAGGGGTCTCGACTATTTCGCCATCCATCTCCACATATTTGAATGAGGCTAGATGACTGACGAAGATATCTTCTTCCCCACTGACTGTCACAACTTGACCTTCCCAGACGAACTTTAGTTTCTGATGAAGTGTAGAAGAAACCGCTCCTGCCGAGTGTATCCAGGGCCTTCCAAGTAAACAACTATATGCCGGCTGGATATCCATCACATAAAACGTGGTATTGAAGACTTGTGGACCTACCTTGATAGGTAACTCCACCTCTCCAAACACCGATCTTCTTGATCCATCGAATGCCCGAACTACTAGATCACTGGGCTTTAGCACCACCCCATCATAGTCCAGCTTCATCAATGCCTTCTTAGGCAAGACGTTCAGAGATGATCCAGTATCCACCAGCACGTGGGAGAGTACTGCACCTTTACATTCAAGAGAGATATGCAATGCCCGATTGTGAGCACGCCCATCAGAAGTTAAGTCCAAATCCGTGAAACCCAATCCATGACTGGCGTTAACGCTGGACACCACCGTTTCTAACTGGTTCACAGAAATATCCTGAGGCACGTATGCCTTGTTCAGAATATTTAGGAGAGCCTTCCTGTGAGAATCCGAGCACATGAGTAATGATAAGATGGAGATCCTTGATGGCGTCTGCTGCAAATGATCTACAATCTTATAGTCGCTCTTCTTGATGATCCTCAGGAATTCTTCCGCTTCCTTATCAAAGGTGAGATCTGGATCAGCTGATGGAGTTGGATCATTGACAACTACAGGTTGCTTCCCTCTGGCTCTTGCTTGGGCTTCGGCAGTATCTCTAGGTGGTATCACATTGTTTCTCAATGCTTCAGGCGCAAACAATCTTCCACTTCGAGTAAAACCCCCTACTCCAACATTCTCTATTTGAGCTGGGGTTATACTAGTCGTGGCCAATTCTTGCCTCTGGCCATTGTAATACACTTCACCACCGTAATGCCAAGGAACTGCTCTGTCACTTTGGTACATCATGGGTCCAGCAGTAGTAATGGTTATTGGCGCCACTCTAGCACGCGAAGGAACTTGGGATGGATCATAAAAGATAGTCACCGTAGATACTTCACTTTCTTTCACGATCTTGTCAAATTGCAGCACTCCTTCATCAGTCATGCCTTGAATTCCGGCCTTCAATCTTTTGCAACCGTTGGTAGCCTCCGTACATTCTGAACAATCATTCTCGCATCCGGGGAAAATGCCTTTCTTCAACAAGCAAACCTTGATAGAAACCAATGAAGTCTTCAAGTCATCTACATCATCCACCAGATTCAATTTCTCCCCTTCACCAATTGCACCAACCGTGCCCCTGTGATGAGGCATGGGATTTTCCAGCACATTAGGAGAAGGAGCGAAATTGATCGCTTTAGAATCCAACAAGTCCTGAACAGCATGCTTCAATGCTTTACAATTCTCAGTGCTATGGCCGGGAGCTCCAGAATGAAACTCGCATCTAGCATTCGAATCATAACCTTCAGGAATTTGGCCTGGCCTCGGAGGTTGCAAGGTACGGAGCTGAATCATTTGAAGCTGCAGGAGATTCTTCAAGAGTTGGGAATAAGACATTGGTGGAGCTTCAAAATGTCTATCTCTCGGCTTCTGAGGGTAGTACGGACGAGGGGGTCTTGGCTGATACCCCTGCGAGCGTTGCGGCTGTGGAGACTGAATCCGTTGTTGAACTGGAGGTGTTGAAATAGTGACGGGGGCCGCTTGTTGATAATATCCTTGGTGAACCATTCCCCTCTGGGCGTATATTGCTCCTGTTTCTCCTTCCCTCCTTTTCACAAAGGGTTTCTTGATACCCGACGCTGAAGCGCTTCCATTTTGAATCTTCCCCTGTTTGAGCCAGCTTTCAATTCTTTCTCCAGTCAGGATAATGTCCGAGAAGCCACTTGAGGAACAACCAGCCAACCTTTCCATGAAATGCCCTGGGAGGGTATTCAAGAAAAGATCGACCATCTCTCTTTCCAATAACGGTGGTTGCACTCGGGCGGCCACCTCACGCCACCTCTGTGCATAGTCTTTGAAGCTCTCCGAGCTCTTCTGTGTCAAGCTTTGAAGTTGAGTACGGCTAGGTGCCATATCAATGTTGTATTGGTATTGTCTGAGGAAGGCCTCTCCCAAATCCTTCCAGCTTCTGATAGAACTTCTTTCCAACTTCATGTACCACTCCAAGGACCCTCCTGAAAGGCTATCCTGGAAATAGTACATCCATAGTTTCTCATCTCGCGTGTGAGCCGCAATCTTCCTGTAGAAAGCCTGTAGGTGAGTTTTCGGGCAAGAGTTGCCGTTGTATTTATCAAATGCTGGTGGCCTGAACTTGTGTGGAATGACCACCCCAGGTACTAAACCCATATCTGACACGTCAATTCCCAAAGTATCTTTGCACTCTAAGGCCTTGACCTTCTCTGCAAGCACCGAGAAGTCGTTGAGATTTCCGTCACCGCCGAAACCCATATCATTGTTGAAGTACTGGAATTGGTCTTCCTGCCTGTCCTGCACAGGAACATACGCCGCCATAGATGGATCTGGAACATGAGGTCCACCTGTACCGTTGTTAGTGTTGGGAGGACCCCCTTGTCCGCCGGGAGTAGTTGCCTGAACATTAGCGTTAGGAGGAGTTAACCCTTGAACTGCATTTCTCAGCTCCTGCTGCCCCTGGGCCATCCCCTGCATCAGAGTCATAAATTCTGCCATCTTGGTACGGACATCGTTGAGTTCTGTCTGCATGGCGTCCATTGCTGTTCTTTGATTACTGCGGGTCGCGTACCGATGAGGAATATTTTGTCGTATATATCGGGTCTTGGCGGCCCTCGCAATCTTTGCCTGATGAACACAGATAAATTAGGCATCTCGAAGAAAAACCTGCAAAGACAAAGACAAAATGCAAATGATGTGTATGCAATGCAATGTGTTCCTTTTATTCCCGAGTATTTTCCTGCGTCCGGTCCTGGCATTAAGAAGATAAGAATTGGGAAGAAGACCCAAATGACATTCAGACATAATGACGGCTGTGAAGAATTGGTGCTCATTACCCCGTGTCGGTGCAAATAACAAACAAGAAATCCGGAACAAATCAATCATATAAACTGGAGTCTGAAAATACAAAAGTCCCTGAAGGGTGCCAATCACAATAACAAAAGTACATCACATATAAGGAATCCCATAACAAGTCTGTGGGTAATCCAAGTACAATAATATGAAATTAAACACTAGGGAACTCTATATCTTTCAATCTCCAGCTAAGGCATTTGACGCTCTGGAACAGCTGACCCACATCTGGATGACCAGGCTCCTGGATGAGCTTCTGAATGAGGAGGTCCCTCGTATCAGAAGAAGCTTTGACTCGAATCGGCCTTCGACCTTTTCACTTCAGCTTTCAACTTCAAGTCTTCAATCTCCTTTTGAGCTTCCTTCAGTGCCTGCTGACTTTCTGTTACACGCCGGATACGATCTTCCTCTTGATAATAAGCTTTCCTGAGAAGTTCTTTCTGCCCATCCACAGAATCCTGAAGGCTTTTGACTTCCTGTTTGTGCTTGGCGTCCAACTCCTTTTGTTTCTTCAGATTTTCGTTCCATTTCTCCTGCCATAAAGTAACAGCTTCATTGGCTTCACTAAGATCCTTCTTCTCTCTTCGGCGCTGGGCCGTCATATGAGTCTCAGCTAAACCTTTCTTTCGGAAGTAGAGCTCTCTATCTTCAAAATCCTTCTGCTTAAGACGGACTATCTCTTCGGCTTGCTCAGCTCTATCTTTCAATTGACGGTTCTGGATCATCAGCGCTTGACAAGAATTAAGAGCCTCTTGATTTTCAACCCTCAATTGCTTAACCAAAGCTTCTAACTTCTGATATTCCTCCAAGGGCACCGTAGTAGGTGGTGGTAACGGTGCAGAGAAAGGGATTAGAGTCACTTGAGCTTTTTCTCTTACCCACGCTTCAAACTCGGGAAACATTTGGTTGTTGCTCCTACCCAAACGATCTATACCCCTCTTAATAACCGTTTTCCAAGCACCTGCAGCCTCCCGTACCAATGGGAGATTATCCTTCATAGGAAAATAGAAAGTCTGATCCAACTCTGAATTCTTGGGAACATTCTTCAAAGCGTACCCCAATTGTCTTCTCAAGAGTATGGGGTTGTAGTTAATGCAACCTGCTACTCCTAAGAGGGGAACATTAGGATACTTTCCGCAACTAGAGATGAGCTCTTTCCCTTTTAACCTCAAAGTGAACCATCTGATGTCTTTGGCAGTCAACGTGTTGAGCTTCTGCGACCATATCACATTGGGATCCTTAAACACTCCAGCAATAGGGATGTGCCTCATAAACCAAGTGTAGAACAACTGAGCACAACATCTAACCAAGCCACCTCGTCTCTTCTCATTCCTATAGTGCACCGAATAATACAAGTCACCTAGGAGAGTAGGTATCGGATTCTTCAACACGAACAAATGAATTGCATTTATGTCCACAAACTTGTCCATATCAGCAAACAAAACTATCCCGTACACAGATAATGCCAAGATAGCGCAAACTGAATCCCACTGCTTTTCCACGGCATACTCTTCAGCTTTTCCGACCAGAAACTCTAAGGGAAAACCAAGCACTCCGGCCTTGGTGGAAACCAGATTAGCAGATACTTCTGATGGGCTCAAATAAAGAGCCTTAGCAATGTCGGTGTGAGTTGGTCTTGTCATCTCTGAATTGAACGGAATCTGATCTTGAATCGGTAGTCTTAGAATCTCAACATACTCTTCTAGCAACGGACCTAGCTGGAAATCCGGAAATGTGAAACATCGGAGTCTAGGATCATAGTACTGTAGCAAAGTATGAATGGCACTCTTCTGTGAACTATCCAAGCTGAAAACCATATCCAAAATATCACCATACTGCTGTTTGAAGAAATCCAAATGACCCGGGGTAATGAGAGACACCATCTGCTTGAGCAAGTCAACTTTGGTATCAAAAAACTTGTAGAAAATATTCTTCTTTCTGACGTCTTCCATTCTGAAGCAAAGATATGACCAGGAACCGGGAATAATGCAAACCCTGAGAATAAAAGAAACACAAATGATTAATGATGATATGATGCTTATGCAAGGCAAGGCATGTGATCAGTGAAGTGTCTGTGATGTGCCAATCATATAATCAGGTGTCGGTGCACGGTCTCAAAATCCAGATATCACAATAATCATCCCTCTGATCCGGGGTCCATAACTTAAGAACAGAAATCCAGATCACAAAAACTAAACCAATGGCAAAGTGGGTATGCTGAAGGTACCAGGGTTCCTGCAAACCTGTAAACCCCTCCCAATCTCACGGGTGTGCTACTCGGGTCAACATCACGGACTCTCAAAGCCGAATAGCAATAATACGTTCACCATTTCCGAGAAATGGTTCATGACCAAATCAGGGAATCGGTTTGGCATTATGTACTACTCAGGGAGGTCTCAGTTGAGTCCGGAAAAACAAGCATCCCTCACAAGTTTCCAGCTTCAAGCACTGAGTCGAGAAACAATAGTACATTCATCCCGAAGGGTACAATACTATCGTCATACGAACAGTTTGCTTTAACTGAATTCCTATGAGAGAACCAGGCCATCCTATGCGAGTTCCCAATGGACCCTCGGATGCGAGTGGGTTTGCCAACAAATGTGGTCTGCCACTATCATCACTGGAGAGGGGTGTTTCCATTAAGGTCCTCGAAGATCGGTCACCAGATGCACATAACTATCAAGGTCGTACCCTGAAGTGAGGTAATCCCCACACAGAATAGTTCCAAGACGGTCGCAATCTGGGTGTGGAACACATCGCCACCCATCATGGTGAGATACCATAAGAGTACAATGTCTGTCCACGCTAATCCTATGGTGCACTCAAGCCGGGTAGTTGGCTTATCTCACAGTAACTCCCAACCCACAGAAAAAATGAAAACCAGCACAGCCAGACAGTCCAGTATAATATGATGCATGGAAAATAAAATACTGAAAGCGATAAATAAATGCTGTAAAGTAAAGCTGTAAAATAAAACTGTAAATAAAAACAGTAAAGCTAAACTAAAGCACTCAGCAACGAACAAATATACACCCAAAGAAACAAAACCAAACAGGCGCTAGGATTGACTCTACAAGGGAAACCGGAAGAATCAGGTTCGTTCCCCAGCAGAGTCGCCAGCTGTCGCTCCCGGGATTTTCATCCTAGTACAAACGCGAAAGTGGCGCGGAAAGGGTAGAGTCGCCAGCCAGACATTTTTATCCCAAAGGAATGGGAAAGGTAATGTTGCACAAACCTAAGGAAGAAGGAAAAGGACGAGGCCTTGCGAACCAAAGATCTGAATTCGGGAGTCGGTTACGACCTGGGAAGGTATTAGCACCCTAGATCGTCCGTCGTACCCGACGGGATCCACGCTTGCTTGTTTTGTTTCAAAGGGTGAGAAAATAAGATGCTGCTGAATAAAACCGCTACTGGAATAAAGGGAATGGAAAATGAGAAAGGAATAAGAAGAGAGAAGGAAAGAATAAAAGGAGAAATGTAGGGAAAATAAAGAATGTGCTCGAACGGGCCCTACCCCGCTGCCTACGTACCTCATCGGGATAATGAGGATCAGAGTCGACGTAGTTCGCCTAACCTAGGCGGGAACTATTTGTTTGTGTTTTTTACAGCTGGAACTGCGTATGTCTATGCTCAGGTGTTGCAGGCTCGTCTGGTACGAGTGCGTTAACCGTCTTGCATGCGAGACAAGTAGTCGCGAGTTCGCGTCATGAGTGAATGAGATGAGAAGAGAAGTTCCCGCAGGATAGTCGGTTATTGTTTGTTTTTGGCTTTTAAAAGAAGTGTTTTGAATTTGTTTGTGAACAGTCTTGTACTAAGACCTATCCATCGCGGGAAGTATTTACACCTCGCCCCGAAACAGGACGCGTATAAACACTCCGCAACAAAGTCTCGTGTCGTACAAGATTGTTCGGTTTTTATTAAGTGTTTTATTGCTTTTCTTTTGGGATGAGAAAGAATGACTCAAGTTGATAAAAGGAAAAATCTAAAGGGGAACTAAGACACAACCCTAAGTTAATTGTATTTACAAAGGAAATCCTATGGTTTGTGAGGTTTCTAATCCTAATGGAAAAAAAGGAAAAGAAAAAAAAGAATAGGATACAACTTACTTCCTAAGGAAGGTAAGTTGATCCTAACAAGGGGAATCCTACCAATCACAAATATGGAAGGAAACATGAATTAAAAAGCCTAAAAAATGCATAAAAATAAAGGACAAAGTGGAGTAAACTTACCTCAATCTTCCCCACTACAAAACAAATGTTAATGCACATTTTTTATTAAAAGAATAAGGCAAACACACATTAATTAAATCCTAATTAAATTTGGACCTAAACCAGACTCTATTTTAATCCTAAGGGAACTAGAAAAACTAGGACAAAAAAATACAGCACTTATTACAGCCCCTATTACACAAACAGCCATGAAAACAATGCATGATACAACCCAGCTTTTTACAGCCAGCATGCAGCATGAAAAAGAAGGTGTAAAAAGCTACAAACAGCATGTACACATAACAAACAACACACATTTTACAGCACCTATATGCAAAAACAGCTATGAAATGCAAAAATCCAGAATTGTTTATTTTCATTTTTTAATGCACAAACTCAATTAAAAATGCACTAAACACATCACAAACATGCATTTGAACATGGATTAACATATACAAACACAAGCACATGAACATTATTGAATATTATGTAAGAATGCATCACATGGACTATGCAACAAGTAATGCAAAAATGAATCACATGAACATGGCATATGAACATGGTGATTTTTGATTATGAATATGCAACATGATGGCTCAGCAAACATACTAAACTCCATGCAAAATTCAGAATTGAATGGATAAAATGCTATGATCAAACAATGCAACAAATTCCACCAAATGCACATACATATGATTATGCAAAATGCAACATACATCAACATAATGAAATGCAAAAATGATTTAATGCAATGCAAACATGTAAAACAGAATGCAACATGATTATTATGTGTCAAATAATGCACAAACATGGTAACAACATGCAAGAAACCAAGGCATGCACAAAGAACACAAAAAATGCCTATGATGCGACATAAACGGAATCGTGTCGAAACGACTCGAAACGGGGGAACTAGCTACTGGAAATGGACTCAAAAATTCCCTAAAATCACTACCTAAACAAGTATGAACATTAGAGGCACTAGGACTTAGGGCTAAGCAATCAAAGAAACCAAAAACACAAAAATCCACAGCGTTAACCGGTTAACCATATAGGTTAACCGGTTAACAGACCCAAAACAGAAGCAACTTGGCTAAAAACGCACGCGTTAACCGGTTAACCCCATGCGTTAACCGGTTAACCCTGAACAGACTTGAAAAAAAGCTTTTAAAAAAAGTGCTTTTGGCCACAAACTTGCTTCTAGACAATCCTAACATACCTAGGGACATGCTACCACTAATTTCTACTTATTCGGAGCTTATTTACACATGATAAAACCTATATCTATTAACACTTTAAAAACTAATTCAACAAAAATCACAAAATGCAAACAACACATAAAGAAAATGAAATCGATCGCAAGCAAAACAAAAAGCACTTAAAGAATGCCGAAACGGCGAGATGAAGAGAATAACTTAAAGAAGAAGTGATTAAGATCACCAACCTACGAAGCGGAGGAGTGCTTCGGTAATTGTTGCAAGTATCGGAGCTTGAATCGAAGAGAAAACCGAAAACCGAAAACCGCAAAATAAATGCGTTCTTGAGCTTGAATCTTCGCACACTTCCGATAAGCCGATAATCCTCACAAAATTCAGTAGCTTCTTCTTCTACGATCCACCATTAATGGAGGTTGGAGGCTTAAGCTTCAAGATCTTCAAGTTTCAATGTGAAACTTGAAGAGCTTATTTGAAAAAGCTTTGGTGAAAGGGAGGGAAAATGGAGGAAAAGTGAGAGAGAAAAGTGATTCTCAAAGAGTGAAAAATTGAAAAATGGTGTGAACCCTTTTGGTTTGGATGAAAATGGCTTAAATAGGGCTTAGGCTTGGAGCTAGGTTTGGGTTTGGGGCCCAAAAATTAGGTTTGGGATCCAAAATTAGGTTTGGAAGTTAGTTAGGGTTAGGGTTGGAAAAGGGAATATTCCTTGGAATATTCCTTGGAATATTCCTTGGAATATTCCTTGGAACACTCTAGAAGATGGTGGAAGGTGGTGGAAGTTTCCAAGGGAAATGGAGTGGAATTGAAGTGGAAAAATGAGATGGAAAGAATGAAAGGAAGTGTGGAAAGAAAGTGGAAGGAAAGGTGGAGGGAAATGCAAAACCAACTAACTTTCAAATGATTTTTCTTTGATTTTTTTATGATTCCTCCATCATTTCTTGATCAAGTTTGAACCATAGGATCATTGTAACCCTAATTTCACGATCTCGATCTTAAAAGTCCGGAGTCGACCCTTTTTACCTAGCCCGATTGCCTTTTCTCCAATTCTTCGATCTTCCGTCGTCCGGCCAGTCGAACCCCTTCCAAAAATGAATTTGTGGACGAGATTTGAACCCTAGGCACTTGACATCGTATATAAGTCAAAGAAATCCACTTCGACTCAAAAATTTATGTAGAAGCCCTGTAGAAATGAAACCCTAATTCGGCTCTTTTCCCTCAAGAAGTATTGCACTGCTTGCCTCCTTCAATCAAACCAAAACTTTCCATGACTTGTGGCTTCAAGTGAAGACTTGTGGGATATTGTGAACCCTTTGCACAAGGTTGAGAAGCTTTGTGGCCCCTCGGTAGCCTCTTCATAACTTTCGGTTGCTCCGATCATTGATCACATACCCACGCCTCGGCTATGCTATATATGATGCAATGTTTTTGGTTATTTTATGAATCCATATATGCAAAATGCTATGCAAAATGTTGAGGAAATGAGAGGGCAAATTTTGAGGTATTACAATGAGGAGGGAGGATTCTCTTCAGCACAAGATCTCCTACTTGGTACTCTCGGTGCCTGACTTTCTGATCGAAGGCTTTCTTCATTCTCTTCTGATACAATTGTCCATGACAGATCGCAGCCAACCTTTTCTCTTCGATCAGACTCAGCTGTTCGTATCGGGCCCGAACCCATTCTGCTTCACTTAGTTTAACATCCATCAATACCCGCAGAGAGGGTAGTTCAACTTCAACTGGTAGGACTGCTTCCATACCATACACAAGTTGATACGGTGTTGCCCCAGTGGATGTCCTGATTGACGTGCGGTACCCATGCAAGGCGAATGGTAGCATTTCATGCCAATCTTTGTAGGTGATTACCATCTTCTGCACAATCTTCTTGATATTCTTATTTGCTGCCTCAACGGCGCCATTCATCTTTGGCCTGTAAGGAGAAGAATTGTGATGTTGGATCTTGAAGTCCCGGCACAGCTCAGCCATCATCTTGTTGTTTAGATTGGAACCATTATCAGTAATGATTCGCTCGGGAACTCCATATCGACAGATGATATCTCTCTTCAGAAATCGGGCTACCACTTGTCTTGTGACATTTGCATATGAGGCTGCTTCAACCCACTTGGTGAAATAATCAATGGCAACCAGGATGAATCTGTGGCCGTTGGAAGCAGTCGGCTCAATCTTGCCAATCATATCAATGCCCCACATAGCAAAGGGCCAGGGTGAAGACATTATGTTCAAAGGATTCGGAGGCACATGCACTTTATCTGCATAGATCTGGCATTTATGGCATTTTCTGGCATAAGCACAACAGTCTGCATCCATTGTGATCCAATAATAGCCTGATCTTAACAACTTCTTAGCCATTGCATGCCCTCCGGCATGAGTACCAAAGGAGCCTTCATGCACTTCATGCATTAATAAATCTGCTTCCGTCTTGTCAACACATCTGAGGAGTACCATATCAAAGTTCCTTTTGTACAAAGACCCATCAGTGTTCAGAAAGAAACTTCCAGCAAGCCTTCTCAAAGTCTTCTTATCATTGGAAGATGCCCCAAGTGGGTATGTTTGATCCTCCAAGAAGCATTTAATGTGATGGAACCAAGGCTTATCATCTTTGACAACTTCCACTGCAAATACATACGCTGGTCTTTCCAGTCTGGACACTGAAATTTGAGGTACAAAGTTGGTAGCTTGAACTTTGATCATGGATGAAATGGTAGCAAGAGCATCTGCAAACTGATTCTCGTCCCGAGGGATATACTCAAGCTTGACTGTTGTGAAGAAAGTCAATAACCTCCTTGTATAATCCCTGTAAGGTATCAGATGATCTTGGTGCGTATACCATTTTCCGTTGGTCTGATTGACTACCAAAGCTGAATCCCCGAATACGGTCAATGTCTTGATCCTGAGGTCAATGGCTTCCTCAAGACCCATAATGCAAGCTTCATATTCAGCTTCGTTGTTAGTGCAGTTGAAAGTGAGTTTTGCCGAGAAAGGCATGTGAACTCCTTTGGGTGTAATGAGTACTGCACCAACACCACGACCATTCATGTTAACAGCCCCATCAAACATCATAGTCCATTCTTCTTCCGGGTTAGGCCCTTCAGTGTGAACAGGCTCTTCGTGATCTTTTGATTTAATGAACATGATGTCTTCATCAGGGAAGTCAAATCTCATAGGCTGGTAGTCATCAATGGGTTGCTCAGCGAGATATTCAGACAATACACTGCCCTTGATGGCTTTCTGAGATGTGTACTGTATGTCATACTCTGTGAGAATCATTTGCCATCTTGCAACCCGTCCGGTAAGAGCTGGCTTCTCGAAAATGTACTTAACTGGGTCCATTTTGGATATCAACAAAGTAGTGTGGGTCAACATATACTGTCTCAGTCGGCGAGCAGCCCACGCTAAAGCACAGCAAGTTTTCTCGAGCAGTGAATAACGTTGTTCACAGTCGGTAAACTTTTTGCTTAGGTAGTATATTGCATACTCTTTTCGACCAGACTCGTCATGCTGGCCCAGCACACACCCCATTGACTCTTCTAATACTGTCAAGTACATGATCAGAGGTCTTCCTTCAACTGGGGGCATGAGGATTGGAGGTTCTTGCAGATATTCCTTGATCTTGTCAAAAGCCTTCTGGCAGTCTTCGTTCCACCTGACCGTCTGTTCCTTTATTAACAGCTTGAACAAGGGTTCGCAGGTTGCTGTCAGGTGAGATATGAACCTTGAAATGTAGTTCAATCGACCTAAGAACCCTCGAACTTCTTTCTCTGTCTTCGGTGCAGGCATCTCTTGAATAGCTTTGACTTTATCAGGGTCAACTTCAATCCCTTTCTCGCTTACAATAAATCCCAGCAGCTTACCGGATCGCACCCCGAATGTGCATTTGTTGGGGTTCAACTTCAGTTGGTATTTCCTCAGACGTTTGAACAATTTGAGCAGATTCACCAGATGATCTTCCTCTGTAAGGGACTTGGCGATCATATCATCCACATAACATTCTATTTCTTTATGGATCATATCGTGGAATAGTGTCACCATAGCCCGTTGATATGTGGCACCAGCGTTCTTCAGTCCGAATGGCATCACTTTGTAACAGAACGTGCCCCAGGGTGTGATGAATGTTGTCTTCTCCATGTCTTCAGGTGACATCTTAATTTGATTGTATCCTGAAAATCCATCCATGAAGGAGAATACCGAGAACTGGGCCGTATTATCCACCAATACATCAATGTGAGGTAATGGGAAGTCATCTTTCGGGCTGGCTCTGTTCAGATTCCGGTAGTCAACACACATCCTTACTTTGCCGTCCTTCTTAGGCACAGGCACAATATTAGCAACCCATGGTGGATAGCTAGTCACAGCAAGGAACCCGACGTCCCATTGCTTCTGTACCTCTTCTTTGATTTTCATAGCCATGTCTGGGCGAGTACGGCGCAGTTTCTGTTTAACTGGCGGGCATTCTTCTTTTAATGGCAGCTTGTGCATGACGATATCGGTATCCAACCCAGGCATATCTTGGTAAGACCAAGCAAACACATCTATATACTCTCGAAGCAGGTCTATCAGTTGTCTCTTCACTGAGTCTTGCAGGCAGGCCCCGATTCTAACTTCTTTCACGTCTTCATCTGTACCAAGATTGATCACTTCAATCTCCTCCTGGTGAGGAGTAATAACCTTTTCCTCTTGTCTTAACAACCTGGCTAGCTCTTCAGGAAGCTCATATTCTTCTTCAACCCCTTCATCAGCTTGATTGATTGGATGGTCAAAGTCATACGAAGTCATAGCCGTGCTGTTGTCGGTGCTGTCTGGAAGGCGCTCTCTGCAAGGGTTAAGTTTGTTCATTTTAGTGACTTGGTTTTAATCTTTATTTAGAAAAGTGAAATGAAGTTGTCATTTTGAAAACACCGCCATTTATTTTTTGTACAAAAAGAAAAATGGAAAAACAGTGAACGAAAAGAAAAAGACTCGTTTGCAAAAAGATGTCTGATATTTCATTAATTAATCTTGTTTGCACAAAAAGTACAGATGGCCCGATTACAAAATGAGTCTTATCATCTTGGGCAAGATGCAAGACTTTGATGCATGCTTATAAAAATACAGGAAATAATAATTACTCTGCATGAGTAACTCTTATAATTTCCTGGGAAGACCAGTTCGAGATACTGCTCCCCGGGATCTTTGGACGAATCCAATTCTCCAGATTGCGCTCCTCTTCCAGCTCGTCTTCCAGACAGTTGATAGCATCAGGGGTAAGCATCCCCCCACTCACAAAATTGGGCTCTTTCGCAGCCGCTGCTTGATCTTGTTGAGTTGGTTTGTAACCCAACCCAAATCTGTCTTCTTTCTTCTCCACCGATAACAGTTTGCCCCAGCCTTGGGCAGTTCCTTCCTCAACAACCTTCCGGGCTTGTTGGTATGATGACATTGGAGTACCAGATACAGCAGATGTCTCATTCACATTCAAGGCTTCAAACCCCTGGCTCATTGTTTCATGGATCTCCCCATCCATTTCAATGTATTTATAGGTAGCCAGGTGGCTGACAAAAATGTCCTCCTCTCCGCAGATTGTAACGATTTGACCCTCCCACTCATATTTTAACTTCTGGTGAAGGGTAGAGGTCACGGCGCCAGCAGCGTGAATCCATGGCCTACCCAACAAACAGCTGTAGGCAGGCTGAATGTCCATCACATAGAAGATAGTTTTAAAGGTCTGCGGGCCAATCGTTACGGGCAGCTCAATCTCTCCCAGAACCGATCTCTTTGAGCCATCAAAGGCTCTCACCACCAGGTTGCTGGGTCTCAACGCCAATCCGTCATACTCTAGCTTCACCAAAGCCTTTTTAGGCAGGACATTAAGGGATGACCCCGTGTCTACCAGCACATGTGAAAGGACAGCACCTTTGCATTCCATGGTTATGTGCAAGGCTTTGTTGTGGTTACGGCCTTCTGTTGTCAAATCAGTATTGGTGAACCCTAGTCCGTGACTAGCATTAACATTTCCAACTACTGCTTCCAGCTGATTGACAGTGATCTCTTCAGGCACGTAAGCTGCGTGCAGGACTTTGAGTAGTGCATTCCGATGGGCTTCGGAGCACATAAGCAGTGATAGGATTGAGATCTTGGAAGGCGTCTGATGAAGCTGATCCACTATTTTATAATCACTCTTCTTGATGATTCGCATGAACTCATCAACCTCTTGATCGAAGGGTGTTCTCAAAGCTTCCTTAACAGCTTGATCCTCCTGCACAGGGCTCTTCCCTTTTGCTTTGGCAGCAGCTTCTGCTTCGGCTGTGGGTCTCTGAATTTGTGGAGCGAAAAGACGTCCGCTTCGAGTGAAGCCTCCGCCTCCGCCCACATTATCAATTTGTAGTGCAGGGGTTGATGATTCAAAAGTGATTCTTTGTCCTTCACAGTACAAGTCGGAGCCGTAATGCCAGGGGATGGCATTACTGCTTTCATAAGGTACGGGTCCAGGCACCGTGATAGTGACTGGACTGACTGCAACTGTTGAGGGAACTGTAATAGTCTGTGGATCGTAATAAATTGTAACTGGTGCCCTAGTGGGAGCAGCACCTTCTGAGTTGTAGACGGAATTGTTTTCAGGATCGTAAAAGATTGTGACAGTAGAGACATCTTCATGATTTGTTGCTGGTGTTGTAGGAGATAATGGTGGAAGAACGGACGTTGCTGTTGTAGGAGCTTCAAAATGGAGTGATGCTGAAGTTGTAGCAGGAAGATTTGTTGAAAACTGATCAGTTGAGATAATAGATGAAGTACTTGTTGATGAAACCGAAGAATTGTCAGGAACAATGGTTGTTGCAGTTGTAGGAGGTTCTGAAACCGTTGCTGATGATATTGTTGGATTTGTTGGAAATGATGTGGTGATCTGAAGTTGGCCACTCTGAATAAGGCCATCTATGCCATTCCTCAGATTATCGCACCCATTTACCGAGATATTGCAGTAAGCACAACCCCATTCACACCCTGGGAACATCTGACATTCCAAGAGCTGAGCCTTGATTTCTACCAATGGTGTCCTGATCTGTCCCACACTGGTTATTAAATAAGACGGCTTGTCTTCTTCAATAGCGTTAATTCGGGGACCACCATGGTTTGGCATGGGGTTTTTATTAACATTGGGCGGTGGTGCGAAATTCAGAGCCTTGGAGTCTACCAGGTCTTGTACCTTCATATGCAGAGCCCTGCATTTTTCTGTACTGTGGCCAGGTGCGTTTGAATGGAAAGCACACCTAGCATTGGAGTCATAGTTCCTGGGTAAACTGTTGGGATCTGGAGGTGCCAGCGTCCTTAGCTCAACTAGGTTGAGTTTCAGGAGTTGTGGCAGCAAGGTAGCATATGGCATAGGGATCGGATCGATCACCCTATTAGCTTGAGATGGCCTCTGTTGAAATGGCCTTTGTTGACTGTTGTTGTTGGTGTTGCTGTTGTTGTAATTCCTTGGAGGATACTGATTTTGCTGATGGTACTGAGGTTGCGGCTGATAGTTTTGCTGAGGAGGTTGATAGACTGGTTGTGGATGAGCTGGAGCAGGGATGGTGACTGCTGCTATTGACCTTTGAACATATTGGGGCCTGCCCCTGTTGGTGTGGATGGCATTGGTCTCGCCAGTTCTTCTCGGGCCTGCAAAAGGCTTTCTTGTACTACTGGACGAGCTTGCACCGTTGTCTGAGATCTTACCCATCTTCAATAGGCTTTCAATTCTTTCCCCAGCTATGACAACATCTGCAAAGCTAGTGGAAGAGAAAGCAGCCAGCCTGTCAATATAAGTTCCCTGAAGGGTGTTCATGAACATATCTGCCATTTCCCGTTCAGACATAGGTGGTTGAACAGCAGCAGCCAGTTGCCTCCATCTCTGTGCATATTCTCGGAAACTTTCCCTTGACGACTGTGACATTCCCATTAGGAGGGTCCTGTTGGGTGCCATGTCTAAGTTATACTGATACTGTCTGATGAAGGCCTCTGCCAGGTCTTTCCAGCATCTAATAGTTGCCCTTGTCAAGTGAGAGTACCATTCTCTTGACGCTCCGGTTAAGCTGTCTTCGAAATAGAACATCCAGAGCTTCTCATCCATTGTATAGGCCTTCAGCCTTCCCAGAAATGACTGTAAATGAGTCCGGGGGCATGAAGTCCCGTTGTATTTTTCAAAGCAAGGAGGCTTGAACTTATGGGGGATCCTGACCCCGTCTACCAAGCCCATGTCCATGACATCGAAGCCCAAAGAGTTTTGAGATTCTAAGGACCTCAACTTCTCAGCTATCTCATCCAATCTCCTATCATAAGCTTCTTCCCCAGCACCCATTACTGTGAATTGGTCCTCCTGGGGATCCTCTTGAAGTACCCTAGCTGCGGTGGCAGTCCCTTGAACATTTGCAGGAATATTGACCTCAGGATGGAGGTGTGGTCCAAATACCGGAGGGTTGACGTGAGGCTGGACTCTTTCATTGTTACTGGTACCGGCAGTCCCTATATGTGGATCTTCTTGATTCTGCCTTTCCACCATGGCCCTCAATCTTTCCTGGCTCTGAGCCATGTTGTTCATAACTTCCATAAACTGAGTCATTTGATTCCTCATTTCTAGCCTTTCATTTGCCATTTGATTTCTGACCTCAGTAAGGTCCTGCTGCATCTGATCCATCTGAATTCCCGGAAGGTTGTTTCGGGTTGGATAACGGTGCGGACGGTTGAGGGGAAATACCCGGCGCCTAGCAATAGTTCCTGGTGCATCACAACAGAGTTAGTGGCAATAAAACAAAAACCTACAAAACAAACAAAAGGTTAGCATGCAATGCAGTTATGCTTATTTGTTCTCAAGGTATCCGGTTTGGCCTTCAGTTTTGACCCTTCCAGACCCTTGGAGATGCTGTCGTTGTTGCTTGAAGAAAACTCAGATGAAGCAAACTGACACAAATATATTACAGAAGGTGAAATAATACAAATTGTTCATTTTACAACACAAGCCCTCTAAGGGGTCAAAATACATTACAAGAAAATAAAAGTACATGGAAAGAAAGCAACAACAAACAAATGGTCAAACATCAAGACCAAACTCATCCTCACGAACTTCCCTGAGAAGTGCTTCGGTCACAGGATCAGCCGGACGCTCCGTGAGATTCCTGATGAGGAGGTTCCGGGTTGTAACAGCTGTGGCTAGCTTCTTGTGCTGAGTTTGTTCTTTGGACCTCTTCACCCCTGCTTTGATCTTCAGCTCTGATATCTCCCTCTGGGCTGCTGCCAGGGCTTCTTGTTGTTCTTTTGCACTAGCTTCCAGTTGCTCCATCTTGTCTTGAACTCTCTTGTCCTCTAGAGTACGAGCCTCGGTGATCCTGAACCACCGGGCTTGACTCTCCTTCAAATACAAGTCTGTCCTTGCTCTCTGGAACTGGGCTTCCTTGCAAGCATTCTTCAGAATTTGTTCTCCAGCCTTAGACTTTTTGATGTAATCCCCAGATTTCTCAATCTTAGTCAGGTGGTCTACTCTCATTTTCTCCAACCTTTCAATCTCCCTCATACCTTCACTCCTCTCCCGGAGGGTCTTCTGCAAAGCCTGGGTTAGCTTCTCATTCTTTTCCTTCAAGCTCTCAAACTCCTCCAAACTGATAGTGGCAGGGGGTGGTGCTGAAGATGACTCAGGCATGTCTTCTATGGTAAAGGGCATTCCAGAGAATTGGGCCCTGGCACGGGACCACTCATAATATTGTGCCGATGCCACATTGTTGCACTTCCCTAGAATGGTTATTCCCTTGGTTTGAACATTATCCCAAGCCCAGGTAGCCTGTCTAACAATAGCCAAATTGATCTTGTTCTCACAATAGAGAGTCTCAACCAAGCCCTGTGCCTTAGGAGTATGGACCAGTGCATAGCCCAGTTGCCTTCTGAACAGCAAAGGATTGTAATTGATACTACCCTTAACTCCTATTAAAGGCACATTGGGAAAATGCCCACAGCTGGTGATGATATCCCTGCCCTTGGTGCTCTGAGTGCACCATCTGATATCTGCTGAGGTTAGAACAGTGAGTCTCTTAGCCCAGTTGCTTTGCTGATGAGGATTCAGAAATGCATCTGTCCTGGGTAGATGCCTGAGAAGCCAAGTATGGAACAATGGAGCACAACACCTCACTAACCTTCCCCTCTGCTTTTCATTCCTCTGATGCACTGAATAGTAAAGATCCCCCAATAAAGTTGGCACTGGGTTCTTCAGGATGAACAGATGGATTGCATTCTTGCTAATGAATCGAGGCTCATCTGCAAACAATACAATTCCATATATGCTCAAGGCCAGTAAAGCACAAACAGCTTTCCACTCTCCTAGAGAAGCTTTCAGAGTAGCTTGAGAGATCAAGAAATCCAGATGAAAACCAGGGATTCCAGCTTTAGAGGTCATATGCTGCTCAATCAGGACAGGTTCCAGATGCAGAGCTTTTGCTACTTCTCCATTGCTAGGAAAGACCATCTCAGGGTTGAAAGGGATTCCACCCCTGATAGGCAAACCAACCAATGATGAGTATTCTTCTAATAGAGGGCCCAACTGAAAGTCTTGGAAAGTGAAACATCTCAGTGGGGGATCATAAAACTGAATGCAGGTGTGGATCAGGCTTCTCTGTGATGGGTCCAGATCCATAACCATATCAAGTATATCTCCATAACTTTCCCTGAACAATGGTATGTGATCTGGAGTGATCAGGGTTTGAATCCTCCTGATGTCTGATAGCTCTGGCTGGAAGAAGTGATAGGTGATGTTGCTCTTTTTAGGAGCCATGATGCTGAGACTGAGTAGAGACAGGTGCTGATGATAATACTGAAGAAGTGGGCCACTGACTGGCTGGTGCAGGTGATAACTGAAGCAGATAGCTGATGAAGACAAGTCAAAACTGAAGATGGGGTCAAAACCAAAACCAAATGAAGATGGATACCCTGAAACACAAATAAGCAAATGTCAATATGATGCAATGATTATGTATGCAAATGAAATGCAAGGGTCTGTGACTGAGCTGGATCTGATCAAATGCCCTGATATAGGTCCAAGTGTGTTCAAGAATTCCAGTTGGAGGTCTATAAATCCAGTAACCAAGGTGGGGGACTCAAATAAAGAGCCACATGTCCAGGGTTTTAGAATCACAAGAACTGTCCTAAATTGAAGTATTCTTAAACAATCAAAGTAACAGGGTATTCTGAGGTCAAGGTACCTGCAAACCTGTAAACAGCCCAACCCCCTCACAGGTGGTGTTCTAGAACAAGGATCCTCAGACTTGGACCAGTTATGAGAAGTGTAAACACTTCCAACCCGGAGGTACAGTGTTTACAATAACCATAAAAGTTCCTCCTCTAATTCACCTCAGTTTCTGAAGGTCAATACTAAAAGGTCATCCAGACTTAGCAGGCTTCCCAGATAGCCCTAGCACTGCAGGAAATCCGCAACACAGAGTTCTCAAGAAGAAACCCATATCTGAACCGTGTTTCATATTCCCGCACCAGACCGAAATGGAATGGGAAAGAATATGATTCACTCTAGCCTAGGTGTCACTCAGGTCCCAGGTATAGGACCTTAACTCTCAATGAATCACCCACCCACCAAAGCAGACAACAGATCCAGCCAGCAGTATGACAGTATGATAAATGAAAAAAACAGTAAAGAAAGCAATAAATAAAGTTGTACAGAAAGCAGTAAATAAAACAAATATACACATACAAATAGCACATAACACCCCCAATAAACACAAATCAATCAAGCTCTAGGAGGAACCCACAAAAAGAACCAGAAGCCCTGGTTGCAGAATAAGGGTCCCCAGCAGAGTCGCCAAGCTGTCGCTCCCGCTAAATGAAACTAAGTCCAAATAAGGGTACAGACGCGAACGGTCGGCGAGAGGGACAATGAGAACACACAGCCGTGAGCTCACTGGAGATGAATAGAGTCGCCAGCTAGGCATTTTTATCCCGGAGGAAAGGTAATGCTGCATAGACCTAGAAAAGATACGGATAAGACAGTTTGCGAACCAGAGAGACTGAGAAAGGGGGTTGGTTACAACCTGGGAAGGTATTAGCACCCAGATTGTCCGTCGTACTCGACGGGATCCACGCTTAAAAGATTTGTGTTTTAAAGGGGTAGTGTCAGTGCAATTTGTGTATAAAATAGCTGGAAAAGGATGTACAGGTGTCAGTGTAAGAAGAATGTGAGGTGTGTAAATGTACAGTGTCAGTGTGAGAACAAAGAAGAAATGCTCATGATAATGAGGCTAAAGAATAAGGCTAGAAGGAGGGGGAATATACAGAGACTTTTGTTCGATAACTGTTAAGTTATGCCTACGTATCCTCTCGTGCAATGAGGAAGTCAGAACACCGTAGTTCGACCCAAAGAGACTGAAAGATGAATTGACTATGAACTGCTTGCTTGTCTATGCTCAAGTGTATGACCTGTCTGGCTCAGGTGCTAACTGTCTTGCATTAGACGGAAGAAGCAAGTTCTCGTTTGTGAATGAAGATGATGAGAAAAGAATCCCGAAGGAGACAATTATTGTTTGTTCTGTGTTTTCAGTCTTTTATTTATTTTTGGAGTTTGTCATAAGTTAATGAGCTTAAGCCTAAACCAATGGATTTAGTAAACTCATCACATCTTCCCTCTGATTAGGGGTAATGAGAATACCTTAAGTGTGAAGTCAGATTCTCACACTTAATCACCTTTGGTGTAGGATTAAGATCATTAACCTACTTGTGATTATTTAGATGTTTTTGGTGTTTTTGTTTAGTGTTGAGTAATGAGGTTAAGCCATAATCAAGGATTAAACAGACTCATTACACCATCCTAAGAGAAGGATAATAGATGAGAATGTTTAAGCTGAGGAAAGCTCCTCAACTTAATCCATGATTAGGGATTAAACTCATGACAAAACAAGCCTTTGATTAAGTGGATTTTATTTAATGGTATGATGATGAAGTGGATTTTATGATTTGTAAGACAACTTGAGGGGGACTTGTCCATTAACACTAGGGTTAGTCCTTCTTAACCTTTTAAGGAAGAATTAGAACCCTAATGCAAGGCCCAAGTTACAAGTGTAATGTCTTGATACTTATTAAGTGAATTGATTAAGAGATTTAAACACATTAAGGGTTTAACACTTAGGATTAAAGTTATACACTCCATCCTAAGAGAAGGATGCAGGCATAAGCTTAATCACAAAGCCTTAAAACCTTTAGGGTTTAGTCCCTGATTATGAGGTGAGAAAAGAAGACTCAAGGAGACACAAAGGTAAAACTAAGAGGGGAGACTGATCAAAACCCTAATCATTGTCATGCTTGGTTGTTCCTAAGGTTGGTGAGGTTTTCAAGAGAAGTCTTCAATGGAACCACCAGGAAGCAGATGAACAAGATCAAGAGAAGCAAAGCAACTTGCTTCATTCAAGAAGTCAAGTCACTTGAAGAAAGAAAGTAAGAAGAAAAAGAATGAGCAAGCTCAAACTCAAACACATATAAAAATGCAGCAATGGATGCAAGAGAGATGAAAAGAAAAGTTATGAGAAGTGAAGGCAAATTCACTTCTCAAGTTACTTACCACCTGAAAATGTTAGAAAAGAGATGCAATGCAATGCAAACTAGGATGAGATGACATGATGATAAACAAAACCAGAAGCATGTTGATGATGATAATGATGCTATGGAGTGCTATAAACATGAGGTAAAGCATGGAAATGTTCATACAAGATCATGGATGCAAATGATGCAAGTTAAGGAGCATGAACTTACATGAAAAGTTATGAAACATACATGGCAAACAAAATGGCAAATATGGGATGCAAAGATCAAACATGCTTTCTATATGTCTTAAGATGTCAAATGAATCAAATGGATGCTTGGAATGGCATGGCAAGTCATGTTATGCAAGAGAATGCAAGAAGGATGCAAATGGAAGCCCAAATTAGGGCTTATGAAACAAACACCAAACAAAACTCAAAATCAGAAGCAAACCCTAAGATAAAAATGGAAAATGCCACCCAAAGAAACCCTAAACCTATACTAAACCAAAGTCCAAAGGGGAGGTCTCAACTCTTAACCAATCTCAAGTTATGATTTTTCTAAGTTATTAGGGTTTTTAGGGCTCTTAAACAAAAGAAATGCCAAACAAATTAAAAATGAGGAATCAAATCATGGCCATTTAATCCTAGAAACTACATGCTAAACACAAAACAATGCAAAAAGAAACAATGTCCAACTCTTCCTAGATAGGCAGAAATGATTTTTTGAACTTTGGATCAAATTAATGCACAAAAAATGATTTAATTCAATGAAAAATTCTCAAAATGCATCAAGATCAAAAAAGAAATTTGGTTTGAAGGTTGGACAATGTTTCTAAATGTCTTAGAACATTTCATGAATTTTTTGGTGATTTTTAAATACCTAAAGGTATTTTTAATTAATTAATTTCCATTAATCAATTAAAAATAATCTTTTAAATATTTAAAAATACTTTTTTAATGATAAAAATAAAAATAAAAATATTTTTGTGTTTACAAAATTAATAAAACTCAGGAGAAAAAGTTTCATAATTTTTAAACCTTTTTTGCTATTTTTAATAAATTGTAGAAATTAAATGAAAGAAAAATGAAAATAAAATATGAAGTATGCAGTATGAGTGGCTGTGATTGAAAGTTGAATGATCAAAGGGCCCTGCGCGCAAGTCAACAAGACTGGGGGTATGCACAATCCAAGGCCCAGATTCAAAGTTCACTAACGCGCGTGATCTGATGGCTGTGCTTCCAAGTTAGCTTAATTAATTATAATTAATTTAATTAAACAAAATTAGGGTTTAATGACCCATCTGAGCCGTCCACAAGCGCGCGGGAAACAACATCCAAGGGACCAGATTTGAAGTTCACTAATTAATGAGATTTAGCCCTAATTACATTCAGGCGACCGGAGATGAGCTCCGGTCGTCTTCTCCGACCATCCAAAAACCCTAGCTTCTTATCTAGACCACCCCAAGCCAAATTAAACGCCCAGAAACAATCCCCACACTTCCTATAACTCAAATCCATGATCAAACATCATTTATGCATCATAAATCAAAGGAATCGAAAGAAATGAAATTCACGGGCAAAAATTCAAAGGGACCATACAAGCTCAGTTTTCACTCATTTTTTATTCTGAAACCAACCCCATGACCAGCAAGACATGAATAATCAATTTGTAACTCAAAAATCAAGCTTTGAGAGAAAAGTTTCCATGATCATACCTGAGCTGGAAAGCTTCAAAACTGAGCTTCCAGAGCTTTCCTTGCGTGCAAATGGACTCCCTTGTATCCCCTGATGCTAATGGAAGGCTTCAAAGCTCTTGTGGATGGCTGATTTGTGAGAACCAGTTCTGGTGTAGCAGGAAATGAGCTTTGTGTACAGGCTGCTTCAGATCAAAGTAAAGGGTGGTTTTGACTCCTTTTGATGTGTTTGATCTGTTGGTGAAGAGAGCTTTGATGTTTGATGGCTATGGAGGTTGATTCGAAGAGTTCTGGTTTTGAAGGTGAGGAATGGTGAAGCTCAGTTCAGGCTGCTTTCAAGCTTGAACCTTGTTACTTTCTACTCAATGCAACATGGCCAGATGATTGGTGAAGATGGTTTTTGTGTTTGTATGCTGTGGAGACAGATTCGAAGGAATATGCAAAATGAGGTGTTTTTGTGAAAATGTTGGTGTGGAGTGTTTCAGCCTTGCTAGATGTATGGAGTGTCTTGCTCTTTGTCCACATAAACCTCTCTCATTGGTCAGATGATAAGACATGTGCTTTTTTGATTGGTAAGTCTACTTTTTGCAAAAAGTCAAATTTTGTGTAAGGAAAGTATGGCTCATGATCTAGGCTAGTACAAGGCATGGTTCTGATGCAGCAAGATGAGGTGAGATGTTGGGAAGGTCCAGCAGCCAATGCATCAAGTTGGTGAAGTGATCATGATGATTTTGCAAGTTGTGGCTTTTTGGTTCACATGTGACTATTTTGCTACACAAGCCATGAACATGAGGGATTCTTGGTCCAAATCTGATTTTTATGACTTGTAGAATGTTCATGCCATGGTTTGAAATGAATTAGAAGTTACAATTGGCTTTGGTTCATGATTTTGCAAAATTCTCATTTGAAGCATGCCTTGAAAATCAATGATTTTAGCCAACTTTGTCACACCATAACTTTTGATCCAAGAAGAGTTTGATCATGTTCTTGTACTTTTTGAAAAGGGAAAGATGAGATCTACAACTTTCATGACCAAAGTTTTTCCATTTGAAGCATTTTTGGATCAAGAATCAAGGCTTGAAAAATGACCTAAAATGAAGCATTCTTGAAAAGTCAACTATGCCTAAAAAGTCAACATTTGCAAAAACCCTAAATTCTTGATTTTTGTGAACTTCAACCTTATTCCATGATCAAATAAAGATCATATACATTCAAAATGATGAAGATCACCCATTGGTTGGGTCATTGGGGGCCTCAGATGCCCTGATTTTACACTGACTTGTCTGAAAAGTCAACCCTTGATCAGATGACTTCCCCATGGAATTTCTTCATGAAAATTGATATGCATACTCCCTATACCATATAGAGACCAATGGGAACAATAATGACCAAAAAATTTGGAGTTATGGCCTCTGAAACCAAAACCCTAATTTTAGGTCAACTGTGCAGTCAAACCTGGCTCTGCATCCATTCAAACCCTAGTTCTTGTGATTCTTTTGAAATCTTGACTTTGAGAGGATGTAATATGATAGATGAACACACATGGATCCCTTTGAAGTGATTGGTGGCCTTTGGAGTGGCTCAAGAAGCTCTTGGATTGCTCAGATCACAAACCCTAGGTGCAGATGACTTAGGAACTATGCAGTGAATCAAAAATGAGATATGAGATGATATGATTGTGTTTATGCATATGAAATGATCACAAGCCATGGTGTGAATGGGTGAGGGCAAATTTGGGGTGTTTACAACAATATACTACTCAGAAGGCCATTAAAGGAAGTGTTGTATCGGATCATTTGGCTCATCAAGCAGTGGAGGATTACCAGTCAATGAGTTTTGAGTTCCCTGATGAAGATATTATGATTATTACCAAAGAACCTGGACAATATGACGGACCTGAACAAGGATCCCGATGGACTATGGTTTTTGATGGAGCTTCTAATGCACTTGGTAATGCTATTGGTGTTGTGACCAGTTCCCCTGAAGGTTGTCATACCCCGATTACTGCCAGACTTTGTTTCTATTGTACTAATAATATGGCAGAGTATGAGGCATGTATCCTGGGTATCAAAGCTGCCATTGATATGAAGATTCAGTTCCTAGACGTGTATGGAGATTCAGCCCTGGTAGTAAGTCAGATCAAAGGAGATTCGGATACCAAGCATGATAATCTCATTCCTTACAGAGAGCATGTGTTGTCTTTGATCCCACATTTCAAAGAGATTACCTTTGGACATATTCCACGAAGAGAAAATCAGTTGGCAGATGCATTGGCCACCATGGCATCAATGTTTGAGATTAGCTGGGATGATGAAGCTCCCAAGATTACTATTGATAGATTTGAGAAGCCTGCATACTGCAATGAGATTGACACTGAAGGAGTAGAGGAGAAACCTTGGTTCTATGAAGTGAAAAGATATCTTGAAGCTCAGGAGTTCCCTGAAGGGGCATCTGTCAAAGATAGGAAGTTTCTGAGAAGGTTTTCTGCTAAGTTCTTTTTAAGTAATGGAATTTTGTACAAGCGCAATCATGATTCAACTTTGCTTCGTTGTGTGGATAAGAAGGAAGCAGCAGAGATTATGGAAGAAATGCATGATGGGATCTTTGGCACTCATTCTAGTGGTCATACCATGGCGAAGAAAATATTGAGAGCAGGTTACTATTGGTCTACCATGGAAGCTGATTGCTATCAACATTCCAGAACGTGTCACAAGTGTCAAATCTATGCTGATAAAGTACATATACCTCCATCACCATTGAATGTGTTGACTGCTCCTTGGCCTTTTGCCATGTGGGGCATTGATATGATCGGCGAGATCAAGCCAACTGCTTCTAATGGACATCGTTTCATCCTGGTTGCTATTGATTACTTTACTAAGTGGGTGGAGGCAGCTTCATTTGCATCTGTTACTAAGAATGTGGTGGCTCGATTCATTAAGAATAATCTCATATGTAGGTATGGCATCCCTGAAAGGATTATTACTGACAATGGCTCTAATTTGAACAACACTATGATTACTAATCTCTGCACGCAGTTCAAGATTAAGCATCACAACTCTTCTCCGTATCGTCCAAAGATGAATGGGGCAGTTGAAGCTGCTAATAAGAACATTAAGAAGATTATACAGAAGATGGCTGTCACTTATAAGGATTGGCATGAGATGTTACCATTTTCTCTTCATGGTTATCGCACTACAATACGTACTTCAACAGGGGCAACTTCATTCTCCTTAGTTTATGGTATGGAAGCAGTTCTGCCCATTGAAGTTCAGATCCCTTCTTTAAGAATCATGAAGGATGCAGGATTGGATGAGGATGAGTGGATTCAGACTCGACTTGACCAGATAAATTTGATTGATGAGAAGAGGTTAGCAGCTGTTTGTCATGGTCAGATGTACCAGAAACGGATGATCAAAGCTTTTAATAAGAAGGTTAAGCCAAAGGTATATCAGGTTGGTGACTTGGTAATCAAGCGTGTCATATTACCACAGGGTGATCCTAGGGGCAAGTGGACTCCTACATATGAAGGACCATTTGTAGTCAAAACAGTATTCTCAGGAGGTGCCATGATACTTACTACCATGGATGGTGAAGATTTCCCACAGCCTGTAAACGCAGACATAGTTAAAAAATACTACGCATAAAAAGAGACTCGCTAGGTTGACTGGCCTAGGCAAAAATAAGGGCATCCCGGCGAACCAAAAAGGTTCGGGCAAAAATTAGGGATATAGATAAAAAATGTACACCTGGCAAGTCGAAAACCTGAAAAGGCGGCTTGGGCAAAAAAGGGTATCCCGGTGGATTGAAAACCTGAAAGGGCAATCCAGGCAAAAGTTAGGGATTAAAGCGTATGGCTATGTCTCGTTTGGATCACCAATGTAACTACAACCAATTATGCTACTTAATTAAGCTCGAACAGATAAAGCTCAATCCAATCGTTGCCGTCTCAATAGCAGAAGATGAGATACTTGAAGATAATGGCAATAGTAGAATTGAAACTTAATAGGATTATTTCCCACATAGCTGATTTTCTTTGTTTTGTAAAATTTTTATGACAAATTCCTCTTACTAGGATTTCTGTCTCATTGTACAAACTTACCTATGTATAGGTCACTTTGTGATATAAATAAAATTCCATCTTTGAATCCAGATTTACTTTTACCCTATTTACATAAGCGAAACGTCCATTGGTTGTGTTTGAATGTATGTATGCTTATGAATATGATTGATGTTTACCAGAAATGCATAAATGCTTAATATGATTGATGTTTACCAGAAATGCATGAAAATGCAGTAATAGTATTTACTAAGGACGAACGAGGGAAGGATTTCAACAAAGTTTCGCCGGTTCATTCCCACAAGACAGCTACAAGTCCCCCGGTAGGGCAAATCCATCTTCATAAGTACTTCGAGTCACATCTCCCCTGGAATTTATATCCATCTCTTTTATCCTCATACGGATGGTCAGGGATTTATTTTTCCAATAGGAGTACGACGAACGAAGACGGGAGGTTATGTATACCTTACTATCAAACGAAGACGGGAGGTTATGTATACCTTACTATTGAATGAAGACGGGAGGTTAGGAATACTATATTATCAAACAGGAACGAGTTCCTCACATTCTTCGGCAACAAATCGGGATTTATTTTCCCTGGCCAACAGTTGTTATACGAAGATATCCAGACACTTCAGGCTGCATGATTCATACATACATCATTTACATCATAACAAACATATCCATAAATACATAGTACATTACTTAAGTGCACCATATTATACATGCATACATAATGCATAAACTAATATTATCATGCAGAATGTTATAATTTTGTTTTTCAGATTAAATCTCCAGCAGACAAACTTCATCAACAACTTGTGACCTTGGGCCGTTGTTTATCTTCCCAAAGGTTATCTCATTACCTCGGGACGTTGGTTATCCTCCTGAAATCTATCATGACCTTGGGCCGTTGTTTATCTTCCCAAAGGTTACCTCATTATCATGGGACGTCGTTTATCTTCTCAAAAGCCATATCATGACTTTGGGCCGTTGTTTATCCTCCCAAAAGTTATACTTATACCTCAGGACGTTGTTTATCCTCCTGAAAGCTATCATTATACCTCAGGACGTTGTTTATCCTCCTGAAAGCTATCATTATACCTCAGGACGTTATTTATCCTCCTGAAAGCTATCATTTCTTTGGGCCGTTGTTTATCTTCCCAAAAGTTATGCTTATACCTCAGGACGTTGTCTATCCTCCTGAAATCTATCATTTCTTTGGGCCGTTGTTTATCTTCCCAAAAGTTATACTTATATATCAGGACGTTGTTTATCCTCCTGAAGGCTATTATTACTTTGGGCCGTTATTTATCTTCCCAAAAAAGCTATACTTTCATACTTTGGACTACTTTATTCTCCAAGAGATATATTTGAAGAACTTTTCTCCAAGTGGCATCTTTAAGCCTACTCAAGCATATACAGCTAGTAATCAGTATCACTCTACGCACCGGTGAGTGCAAATTTTTGGGCTTTTGTGTTCAATCCTCTTCAACCTTCCAGGTCACGACTGGCACGTATACCAATCTAACCCCTCAGGTTTCAGAAAATTGAACAGGGGCAGCTGTTGCACCCCAAAATTTTCCCTCACAAAACAAGACTTTGTGTACTATGAGGTTCACAAGGTTCACAAGGTTCACAAGATATCTTATGAGATTCACAAGACATCTTATGAGGTTCACAAGGTTCACAAGACATATTATGAGATTCACAAGACATCTTATGAGGTTCACAAGGTTAACAAGACATCTTATGAGGTTCACAAGGTTCACAATACATCTTATGAGGTTCACAAGGTTCACAAAGTTCACAATTAGTCAGAAGATTTGACAATTCCCTCAGACAATGCATCCTCCTAAGCAGTGCATCCAAAACTAGGGTTTTGACTTTAATCAGGCTAAATGGACTTCCAAGACTTCAAGTGAGCTTCATAGCATCCTATATGTGTTTAAGAATCCCCATGATAAGTTTCAAGACTTTTCCCAAAGGTTTACTCAGTCAGATGATCAAATAGGTCAAAATCAGTCAAAGCAGTTAAAAAGTCAAACTGAGGTCAACTGTGGTCAAACCAAAGTCAAACTTCATGATTTTTTTGCCAAAATCAAGTAGATGAAGTAAAATTCATCATTTGATCAAGGGTTGATCATGATTCATCAAGGAAATTTCAGATCATCAAGAATCAGGAGTTTCTAAATTAGGGTTTCCACAGGAAAAGTCAACTGAACTTTGACCAGCCATAACTTTCACATGCTTCATCAAATTTTTTCCATCCAAAGCTCATTTTGAAGGAAATTGAATTCTCTACAACTTTGTGTCTCACAAGCCAAGCCCAAAAATGCTTCATTTGGAAGGTATGAGCTAAGACATTATAGGTCCTTTTAAAAGTCAACAAAAAGTCAACAACTTCAAAAGAGCATAACTTGAGAATGGTAAATGATATGGACATGAAACCAATGGGGTTGGTTAGAGGACTCTTCAAGATTTCCAAAATGTCCAAGAACACCCTCATAGCATTAAAATTTAAGGATGTGTGCCCTTGCAAAGTTGGGAAATTTTTGGGTGGTTTATGAAGAAAATAGGGTCTTAAAACCATAATTCTCCAAATGGGCTGAACTTTTTGTGACCCAAGGTGTTCCATGACATCATGCAAGAAATTTATTTAATATTTTCATAATTTTATTTTATTTATTTTATTTATTATGATTTTTTATATTAAAAATCATTTTAAATTCAAATAAAATATAAAATATGAAGATTTAAAATATATTTTGATTCTAGAAAGTCATAAACCTTGATTGAATTAGATTGATATGAAAATTATGGTGATTGTCTTAAAATAGCAATGATATATCAAAAAATATTTGAATTTTAAGACATTATCTTTTTCAATCTTCAAAAATCAAAAAGTCCAAACAATGATCCAATTTTTTGACCTAGCTTCATTCAACTATAAGTATACAAACCTAACACAATGCCAAGGGACGAATCTTCTGCCTCAAGAGTAAGTTTTCACTTTCAAAAATTCACCAAAAAATTTGAATTCGGATTCCATTCTCTAGGCCCTTTCAAGACAATTTGAAGGTTGCAAAAGACTCCTTGATCATCACTGATACTTTTTCAATACTCATTTGCATCCAAAGCATCCCAAATTGCATAAACCGAATCAAATTTGCTCTTGTTCTTATGTTTTTCGATTTTCATTGTTTGTGTAATAATAATGCATTCTAACCATATGTTTGTATTGAGTATGATGCCTAGATGATTTCTGGGCAAGAAGATTGAAGAACCATGCCCTAAACCGCAAGTTGCCATGGCTAGGGTTTCTGAATAGAATTTGGGATTCTTCGATTTAACTAATATAAATTAATTCTAAAACTATGAATGAACTGTGTGATGTCTGGGGATCATGATAATGTGATCAATTTGATGAAATTTTACATATTTATGATGATACGGAATTGGCAGGTTTTATTCGCAGGAAAGTTCATAGGAAATTTTGCAGCTAAATCCGCAGGTACCAAGGTTGAAGACGAAGACCAACTGGCGCGAAAATTAATTCAAAAAAGTAACTTAAAATATTATGTTTAGTTTCTGTTTATGTTTCACGTTGAGCGCGTGGCTCAGTTGGTTTTGACGTTGGTGTGTGATGATAGAGGGCCAGGGTTCGATTCCTTGGTCAGGTTCTTTTTATTCAAAAGTTCATTTAATTATTAGACTTAATATATTATCATTTGTAGTGGTTGTATAATCAGGTGCGCCCTTCTGGCTGGATGGTAAGAGTTCTTGCTTGTTGTGTGAGGGTCCTGGGTTCGAATCCCCCCAGGCCCTTTTTGTGTTGTTTTTTTTGTTTTGTTATGATTTTCACAGGATAGCAACAAAACCAAGGGGATGTGGATTCATACAAGTTGCGCATGCTAGCCCAGTGGATAGGCCCTCATGATTCCAGGTAAAGGACCTGGGTTCAAATCCCAGGTCCTATTCTTTTGGTTTTTTCTTTCTTTTTAGATTTATTTGTTTTTTATTAATTCCTTATAATTGTTTTTTCATTTAAATTAATTCCTAAAATATTTTCTAATTAAACTTTATTTTCACAAAAAATTTATAATTTCTCTAAAAATAATTTTTTATTTATTTGAGTTAAAATATGTATATATTTATTTAAATAATTAAATTAGTATTAGGTATTAAATTAAAATATTTTAGTTTTTTTTGTAAAACCCTAATATTTTCATAAAACCCTAAATTATTTATGTTAACCTAATATTTTCTAAAATCCTAAAAATATTTTTGTAAAACTTAATTATTTTTATAAACCTTAATTGTAAATGTTAATTTATTTCTTTATTTTAATTTCATAATTTTTGTTCATATTTTAATTAAGAAGTAAATCCTAATGTTTTTTTTAATCCAACCCTAATTTTTCTTTTACAAAAATCTAATTCTATTATAACTTTTTATGTACATATTTCTATACTTTGTTTATAATTATTATTTAATATAATTCTTGCATATAAATAATTTTAGATTATGCTTAAAATAATTAAAAACTCCTAATTTAATTTTGTAAATATAATTTATTTTCATAATATGTTTATTTAATTATAATTAACTATTATTTTTCATAACATGTATATAAATTTAAATTTTTTATAATAATTAGTATATAGCATGAATTGTTTATTTTTCTTCTTAAAAAATCTAAAGATAATTATTTGGTAAAAATTGAACTTTTTAATTAATTATTCATTATTATGCTAATTTCTTTATTTTATTCTTATTCATTTTATTATTACTAACCCCATTTATTTATATATTACTTTTATTATTGTTACTAACCCAATTATTTATTATTATTATTTGCTTATTTAATTTATTTTAATTATTATTATTATGTAATTGTATCCCTTATGTAATATTTGTAGTAGTAATTTTTATTATTTATTTTAAATGCTATGGTTAGTAATATAGGGAGTGCAAGATATGTTTGTATTTAAAAATTAAAATTAGATCATTTAATCTTAAAGATAAATATTTGAATTGGTACACTCACACACGTAAGTCGATCTTGGATCGCCATCTCACTTCTTAAGGGTTACCTCTCAAGTTGCCTAAACAAAAGGTCAAGTAGGGTGTATAAAGCAAAGTCCCTCATCTCACATCATCTAGTCCCTTAACAGATAAAAAGATCAAGTCCCTTCGACGTTGCCTTCGTAATGATATTGTCCCTTTCGAATAAAGATGATAAGTCCCTTCGAATTGCTTATACACCTCACAGTTTCCTAAATAAACAGATGTCCCTTCACTTGTCCCTCACACATCCAAGGTAATGACTACCTATTCCTTAATAATAGGGATAGTCTTACCATTTAAAGGATATTTAAGAACAGAAAAGACTTAATTTAGGGTAGGTTCCTCTTAGATACTTGCTCACTCTTCAAAACATTTCAAACACTTCATACATTTCAAACAATTTTCAAAACAAAAGTTTTATATATATCCGTACATGGATCATTATAAAATACTTAAGAAAATTTCTATTCACACACTTCACATTTAAAAAAAAAACATTTTAAAGTGAGCTAAGTAACTAAGAGCCCATGGATAACCAAGGATGTAAAGGGTGCTAACACCTTCCCTTTACATAACCTACCCCTCGGACCCAAAAATCTTTTAAAAGGTCTTTCCTGTTCTTTTATGCCTTTCCTTTGGATAAAATAAAAGTCGGTGGCGACTCTTGCTATCCGCAACATAACTAAAAGTCAGTTCTCCCACCGTGTTACACTGCGAACTTGCTTCTTCTTGTCACTTTGAAAGACGGTTACACACTCGTCGTCCGAGTCTGCAACACCTGAGCATTGGCATAGGCAGTTCAAGCCTTAATTCACAAGCAACCTTTTCCACCCCTACTTAGGGGAACTACGGTGACTTTGATCCTCATGTCCAGATGAGGTACGTAGGCAGCGGGGTAGGGCCCGTTCGAGAACAATCTTTATTTTCCCTAAATTTTTCCTTTTCATTTCTTTTTTTCGGTTTCATTTTCTTTTCTTTCTTATCCAGTTTCAGTTTCAGTTTTGCAGCAGCTTTCATTTCTTCACCTTTTGAAACAGATTTCTTTGCAAGCGTGGATCCTGTCGGGTACAGCGGACGATCTGGGGTGCTAATACCTTCCCAGGTCGTAACCGACCCCCGAGCTCAGTTTCTTTGGTTCGCAGGACCTGTGTCCTTCCTCTTCTTTCTTCTGGTTTGTGCAGCATTACCATTCCCGTTCCTTCGGGATAAAAATGTCTGGCTGACGACTCTAACCTCTTTCCGCGCCACTTTCGCGTTTGTACCAGGATGGAAATCCAGGGAGCGACAACTGGCGACTCTGTTGGGGAACTCCTAACCATAGTATCTCTGTTTCCCTTGAGAGTCAATCTTAGCGCTTGTATGTTTCTGTTTTGTGGGGTGTTGATTGTTTGTTGCTGTGTGTTTATTTTACTGTTGTTTATTTACAACTTTATTTACTGCTTTCAGTATTTATATTCATGCATCATATATTATACTGGACTGTCTGGCTGTTGGTTTCTTTTTTCTGTGGGATTGGGAACTGTTATGGAGAGATGAGCTCGTAATCGGGGCTCGAGTGAACCCTAGGATTTAGAGTGATTCCACTTTGGCTTCATGGCATATTGCTATGTTGGTATTAGTGAGTTCCACGCCCAGACTGGCGACCTTCTTGGGAATGTATTGATATCTTAATCTTTCTGGATCATTACAGGACCTCAATAGTTATGTGTCTCTGGGGAACGATCATGGAGGACCTTTGTGGAAACATCCCTCTCCAGTGGTGACAGTGGCAGACCACCTTTTGTGGCAAACCCATTCGCACCCGAGGGCCCACTGGGAACTCGCATAGGATGTCCTGGTTCTTTTATAGGAACTCAGTCAAAGTATCTGGTCGTATGAAGATAGTATTGTACCCTTCGGGATGAATGTACTATTGTTTCTTGATTCCAGCGCTTGAAGCTGGGAACTTATAAAGGATGCTTGTTTTTCCCGGACTCACGCTGAGGCCTCCCTGAGTAGTACATAATGCCAAACCGATTCCCTGATTTGGTCATGAGCCATTTCTCGGAAATGGTGAACGTATTATTGCTATTCGGCTTTGAGAGTCCATGATGTTTGACCTGGAGCACACCCATGAGATTGGGAGGGGGTTTACAGGTTTGCAAGAACCCTCGACCTCATCATACCTCATTGTCAGTACAGTTCTATGATTTGATAAGGTTACATGGATTTTGGAGTTCTTAAGTCATCTGATATCTGATTCTGGGACTTATTCTAGACTGAATTCTTGTTCATGAGGCTTTATTCAGAGGATCTTGGGTCTTGGTCACTTGAGTCCCGTGTTTCGTATCCAGACAGTCCCAGTTGTCGATCAAATGCCTGCATTGCATTTGCATCGCATCATACTTGCATTAACTGTTTGTGTTTCCATTCCAGGTTTGCATCTATACCCAGTTCCGGTATTCATTGCCTCTTCAGATGACAGAAATCCAAGAGATACCTAGAAAAAGGAATGTTCATTACACTTTTCCACAACCAGAGACTGGGAGTATTCAGAAGCTGATAGACTTGATGACTGATAAGGTTTTAGCAGATTTCCGGAAGAAATTTGGGAAGGTTTTGAATTATGTAAGCAAGCCAATTGTTGATCAGAGGGATAGTCTTCATTCTTTATTGCAGTTTTATGATCCTCAACTACGAGTCTTCGTATTTCCAGATTATATCCTGGCTCCTACCTTGGAAGAGATTGCTAGCATCTTGAAGATTCCTATCGGAAAGAGTATTCCTTATTATGCTTTAGGGAAGGCTCCCTCGCATGCATACATAGCTAGTGCTTGCCACCTTAGTATGCTCAAAATCAAGATGGGTTTAGAAGCTAGTGAGGGGAAATGAATTGCCTTGGATTTCCTAGTGACAAAGGCTCATTTGTTTGCTCTTAGAAACAAGTGGGAAGGTTTCAATGAATTACTAGCTTTGATGGTTTACGGGATAAGTTTGTTCCCAGGGGAGAAGGGGTTAATTGGTATAGAGACAATTTCCATCTTTGTTCAGAAGAATCCAGTACCTACTTTGTTGGGAGATTTTTACTATAATGTTCATTACAGGAATGAGAAGAGAAAGGGATTCGTAAGCTGTTGTGCACCTTTATTCGCTGATTGGTTTGTTAAGCAACTCCCAAAGTCAGGACCGTTCAAAGAGTTGAAGCAAGATTGGAAGTGGTCTAGAAGATTGATGGGCTTGACCTCGGCCGATATAGCTTGGGGAAGTAACAGATACTTATTGGGAAGAGAAATGATTTCAGTTGTGGAGGGTTTCCCAATGTACTGTTGCTGGGTAGGAAAGGAATGATCAATTATAATCTCGTGCTGGTTCGGAAACATTTTGGTTACTCTTTGAAAGATCCTCCCTCTGCTGAAGAAATTTTGGAATCGCTGTATGCACCATTGGAAGGGAATGAGAAGCTAGTCACTCAGGCGTTTCAGGCTTGGGAGGTGAGGTTGAGTAAGGGAAAGAAAGAGTTTGGAAAAGTGGACGCTAAGACTTATCCTTCTTTTGCTACTTGGATACAAGGTAGGGTTGATACTTTCTTCCTTCCATTTTCGGTTGAGGCTCCACTATATCCAAAGGAGGTACCGGTGCAAACCACTGTTTCTCTAGAAGATTATAAGAAGTTGGAAGCTCAGTTGTATGAGGTTCGGGTAGAGAATTTTAAAATGGCTAGTTTGTATCACCGTGCCAACCATGCTAAGCAAAAAGTGGAAGAAAAGCTGCAGAAGATGCAGGGTACCTTAGAAGCTAAAGAAAAGGAGTTCGTTGGGAGAGAAGCTCATTTTCAGAGATTGGGTTTAACAGAGTCAAAGAGAGAAGCAGAGCACAAGAAGATTGTGAAGACTCTTAGTGAAGCTCGTCAATTCGTTGCTTGGTTATAGGGCCAAAGAAAACAAGAGCAGAAGAAGTACAAAGAAAAGGAAGATTTCTTTGAGGCACATATGGCATTCAAGAAAGAAGAGGTCGAACAAGTTCAAAGGGAAAAGACTCAGCAATTGGTGCAGAGCCAGCTAGCCTTGAAGGAAGCAATGAAGGAGATTGCAGATCTCAAGCTGAGAGCGGGCGTCAAGAGGAGCCGGACAGAGGTGGTGACTGCAGGAGAGGAGCCTGGATCTTCCTTCAACCTAGGGTTTTAGTTTAATGTTATTTGCGTTTAGACTACCTACAGGCTTGTTGTAGGAGTCTTGCTTTATCTTCTTGTCTTTTGTATCGAATTGTAACCCTGTGGGGAATGTTGTTTTTGTCTATAACTCTGATTGTTGGTTTGTTCATGTTATGCAATATTACTTTCTAGTCACCGTTTATGAATGAGCAAAGTTGGTTGTCCTAAGCCATCAGGGTCTGAATACTCCTCAAAAGAGTTTGAAAAAGTCAGTTTCCAAAAGGTCAACTGGAGTATTTTCTGTCAAAATACCAGAACTGGGGCATATTAATGTCTGGACGTGGAAACATGAATAGTTACATTGCATGCATATAATGTGTTTCTTGTTTTGCAGGTATGTGTAAACACCCCAAATTTGCCCTCACCCATTCACACCATGGCTTGTGATCATCTCATATGCATAAACTCAATCATACCATCTCATATCACATTTTTGATTCACTGCATTGTTTCAAAGTCATCTGCACCTAGGGTTTGTGATCTGAGCAATCCAAGAGCTTCTTGAGACACTCCAAAGGTCATCGATCACTTAAAAGAGGTCCATGTATGTTCAATCATCACATTATATCCTCTCAAAGTCAAGAGTGTCAAAAAATCACAAGAACTGGAAATGGTGTGAAGGCAGAGCCAGGTTTAACTGCACAGATGACCTGAAATTAGGGTTTTGGTTTCAAAGGCCATAACTCCAAATTTTTTGGTCATTCTTGTTTCTATTGGTCTCTATATGGTATAGGGAGTATACATATCAAGTTTCATGAAGAAATTCCATGGGGAAGTCATCTGATCAAGAGTTGACTTTTCAAGCAAGTCAGTGCAAAATCAGGGCATCTGAGGCCCCCAATGACCCATCCAAAGGGTGTTCTTCATCATTTTGATTGCATATCTTCTTTATTTGATCATGGAAGATGTTAGAAGTTCACAAAATTCAAGAATTTCAAGTTTTTGCAAAGTTGACTTTTTGGGCAGGTTTGACTTTTAATGAAATTGCCATTTTAGGCAACTTTTTCAACCCTTACTTTTTGATTCAAAAAGCTTCAAATGGAAAAACTTTGGTCATTAAAGTTGTAGAATGGATCATTCCCTTTTCAAAAAGTACAAGAACATGACCTAATTCATTTTGGATCAAAAGTTATGGCTTGTCAAAGTTGGGAAAAATCACTAAATTTCAAGTCATGCACCAAAGAGGCAAAGTTGCAAATTCACTTCTCAAGGCAAATTAAGTCATCAAATGCATTTCTAAACTTCACCACATGATCACACAAGTCCTAAAAGTCAGATTGCACCCAAAGAATCACATGTTTTATGACTTATGGATCAAGATATTTCATAAAGAACCAAAGGCAAGGCAAGTTGCAAAACTCATCATAGCCTCTCATCCACTTGCTGGCTAGCTTGCTGATCAATCCTAGGCCTTTCCTCACATCATGCTGCGCAGGACACACTCCTTGTACTTGGCTAGAAAGTAGCCCATGCCTTCTTACACCAACTTTGACATATTGGCAAAAGCACCCATACCAATCAATAAAGCACATGTCACTTCATCTGACCAATGGCAATTGTTTATACTAATCAAATGCAAGCCAAACATAACAAGAAGCAAGCCTGAAGCACACCAGAACTCAGCATTCTCATTTTCACCTCATCTTGCAAGAGCCTTCGAAAATCACATCACAGGCCACGAACCTACAAACTAACTTCACAAACCATCTCACCATGCTTCACTGAACACAAACCAACCCTCAAAACAGCCTGAAAGCCATAGAATCACAAACACGATTCTCACCTGACCTTGAACAGAACTCAAGCAAACTCTCAAACCAGCCTTTGCAAACTTCAAACAAACATTGCAAGCTTCTTGGGGGGATCATTGGAGTGCATTTGAGCCAAAGAAGCAGCCAGAAAGCTCTTGAATCGAAAGCCTCAGTTCAGGTAGTCAACTCAAAACTTTTTTCCAGAAGCATGATTTTAAGTTCTTAATAGCTTCTATGCACTCCCCTGATCATGAATATGTGATTATTTTTGAAAATGGTTGAGAAACCAGGATGTATGCAATGTCTGAAACTTTTGCCCTAAAAACTGTTTGGCTTCGATTCGTTTGATTGAAGAAGAATAAATGAGATTTGAGTGGGGGTTTTGATTCAGTGGGATGTGGGGATGATTTCTGGGCTTTTAGTTTTCGTTTTAGTGAAGTTTTGAGGATTTTGGAGATTTTCAGGTGGGGTTCCCACCGGAGAAGACGACCGGAGGTCTTCTCCGGCCACCTGAAAATAATTAGGGCTAATCCCTGTGTTTAATGAAGTTTGAATATTGCCCCTTGGATGTGTTGACTCGCGCGCATTTGGACGCCCATGATCACTCTATTTTGCCCTAATCTTAGTTGACTTTATTAATCTGGATTAATTAATTCATAAATAGGATTTAACTCAGTTTGAATGTCAGCCTTTAGATTGCGCGCGCAGTCAACTTTTTATTTCCCAGATTCAATCCTGGCTCTCAATTGCGTTTACTTTTCATTTTCTTTAATTTTAATTCATTTATTTTGTATTTCTTTTCTCCATTTATTTTAAAATAGCAAAATCATTTTAAAAATTCTGAAATTTTTTGTACAAACTTTTATTTAATTTCAGAAACCAAAAATATTTTTATTTTTATTTTTTGCTTTAAAAAATATTTTTAAATCATTTAAAGGTTTATTTTTAATTAATTAATGAGAATTAATTAATTAAAAATACTTTTAGGTATTTAAAAATCACCAAAAAATTCATGAAACCTTCATAATCATTTAGAAACATTGTCCAACCCTCAAACCAAATTTATTTTTTGATCTTGATGTCTTTTGAGAATTTTTCATGGAATTAAAATCATTTCAAGGCATTATTTTGATCCAAACTTCAAAAAAATCATTTCTGCCCAACCATTGAGAGTTGGACTTTGATTCTTTTTGCATTGCATTTTGTTTAGCATGTAGTTTGTGAGATTAAATTGGCATGATTTGATCTTTAATTTTCAATTTGTTTGGCATTTTTCTTGTTAAGGTACCCTAAAACCCTAGAAAACTTAGGAAATTCATAACTTCCATTAGGTTAAGAGTTAGAACCCCTCCTTTGGGCAGTGAGTTTGTATAGGATTAGGGTTCCTTTGAATGCATTTTCAATTTTTTATCTTGATGTTTGCTTCTGATTTTGGTTTTTGTTTGATGCATTCATCATAAACCCTAATTTGGGCTTCCTTTTGCATTCATCTTGCATTTGCTTGCATACCTTGACTTGCCATAGCATTTTGTGCATCCATTTGGTTCATTAGACATCTTAAGATATGTTGAAAGCATGTTTGATCATTTCATCATGTATTTGCCATGTTGTATGTCATTTGCATCTCATAACTTTCCATGTGTGTTCATGGTTCTAAACTTGCTCCATTTGCATTCTTTTGTTCATGTGATCATTCTCATGCCTTGATTCATGTTTGCATCATCTCATAGCATCATTATCATCTCACATATGCTTCTGGTTTTGATTTGCATCATGCCATTTCATTCCATTTTGCATTGCATTGCATTCCTTTCACTAACTTTTCAGGTGGTAAGCAACTTTGAGAAGTGAATTTGCCTTCACTTCTCACAATTTCTTTTCATCTCTCTGATGCATCCTTGCTGCATTTTGCTTTGTGTTTGAGATTGAGCTTGCTCTTTCTTTCTCTTCTCACTTTCTTTCTTCAAGTGACTTGACTTCTTAAATGAAGCAAGTTACTTTGCTTCTCCTGATCCTTTCATCTGCTTCCTGGTGGTTCCATTGAAGATTTCTCTTGTTAACCTCACAAATCTTAGGAACAACCAAGCATGACAATGATTAGGGTTTTGATTAGTCTCCCCACTTAGTTTTACCTTTGTGTCTCTTTGAGTCTTCTCTTCTCACCTCCTAATCAGGGACTAAACCCTAAAGGCTTTAAGGCTTTGTGATTAAGCTTATGCCTGCATCCTTCTATTAGGATGGAGTGTATAACTTTAATCCTAAGTGTTAAACCCTTAATGTGTTTAAATCCTTTAATCAATTCATCTAATAATCATCAAGACATCAAGCTTGTAACTTGGGCCTTGCATTAGGGTTCTAATTCTTCCTTAATTGGTTAAGAAGGACTAACCCTAGTGTTAATGGACAAGTCCCCCTCAAGTTGTCTTACAAATCATAAAATTCACTTCATCATCATATCATTAATTAAAATCCATTTAATAAAGGCTTTGTTTTGTCATGAGTTTAATCCCTAATCATGGATTAAGTTGAGGAGTTTTCCTCAGCTTAAACATTCTCATCTATTATCCTTCTATTAGGATGGTGTAATGAGTCTGTTTAATCCCTGATTATGGCTTAATCTCATTACTTAACACTAAACAAAAATCACAAAAACATCTAAATAATCACAAGTAGGTTAATGATCTTAATCCTACATCATGGTAATTAAGTGTGAGATGCTGACTTCACACTTAAGGTATTCTCATTACCCCTAAACAGAGGGAAGATGTGATGAGTTTGCTAATCCATTGGTTTAGGCTTAAGCTCATTTTCCTATGACAAACTCCAAAAAGCAATAAAAGACTGAAAACTCAAAAACAAACAATAATCGTCTCCTTCGGGATTCTTTTCTCACCTCATTCACTCACAAACGAGAACTCACTTCTTCCGTCTAATGCAAGACAGTTAGCACCTGATCCAGACAGGTCATACACTTGAGCATAGACAAGCAAGCAGTTCACAAGTCAATTCACCTTTCAGTCTCTTTGGGTCGAACTACGGTGTTCTGACTTCCTCATTGCACGAGAGGATACGTAGGCATAACTTAACGGTTATCGAACAAAAGTCTCTGTATATTCCCCCTCTTTCCAGCCCTATCCTTTAAGCCTCATGATCTTGAGCATTTCATTCTTGATCTCACACTGACACTTCATTTATACACTTCACTCCTCTTACACTGACACCTGTACATCCTTTTTTTTCAACTCTTTTATACACAAATTGCACTGACACTACCCCTTTAAAACACAAATCTTTTAAGCGTGGATCCCGTCGAGTACGACGGACAATCTGGGTGCTAATACCTTCCCAGGTTGTAACCAACCCCCTTTCTCAGTCTCTCTGGTTCGCAACCGTCTTATCCATATCTTTCTAGGTCTATGCAGCATTACCTTTCCTCTGGGATAAAAATGCCTAGCTGGCGACTCTTTCATTCCCTGTGAGTTCACTCCTGTGTGTTCTCACATTCTCCTTTCGCCGACCGTTCGCGTCTGTACCTTATTTGAGCCAGTCTCATCTTTTGGGAGCGACAGCTTGGCGACTCTGCTGGGGAACCTTATACTACAACCAGGGCTTCTGGTTCTTTTTGTGGGTTCCTCCTAGCGCTTGTTTGATTTGTGTTTACTGGGGTGTTATGTGCTATTTGTGCTTGTATTTGTATTTATTTTTGCTTTATGTACAGTTGTTTTACTGCTTTCTTTATAGCCTTATACATATATCATACTGTCATACTGTGCTGGCTGGATCTATTTTGTTGCTTTGGTGGGTGGGTGTTCTATTGAGAGTTGAGGTCCTATACCTGGGACCTGAGTGACACCTAGGCTAGAGTGGTTCATGTTATTTCCCATTCCATTTCGGTCTGGTGCGGGAATATGAAACACGGTTCAGATATGGGTTTCTTCTTGAGAACTCTGTGCTGCAGATTTCCTGTAGTGATAGGGCTATCTGGGAAGCCTGCTAAGTCTGGATGACCTTTAGTATTGACCTACAGAAACTGAGGTGAATTAGAGGAGGGTATTTTATGGTTATTGTAAACACTGTACCTCTGGGTTAGAGGTGTTTACGCTTCTCATAACTGATCCAAGTCTGAGGATCCTTGTTTTAGAACACCACATGTGAGGGGGTTGGGCTGTTTACAGGTTTGCAGGTACCCTTGACCTCAGCATACCCTGTTACTTTGTTTTAAGAGTACTCCATGTTGGAACAGTTCTTGTGATTTCTAACCCTGGACATATGACTCTTTATTTGAGTCCCCTACCTTGGTTACTGGACTTATGAACCTCCATCTGGATTTCTTGAACACACTTGGACTTATATCAGAGCACTTGATCAGATCCAGCTCAGTCACAAACCCTTGCATATCATTTGCATACATCATCATTGCATCATTTTAACATTTGCTTATTTGTTTTTCAGGGTATCCATACTTTATTTTTTGGCTTGGTTTTGACCCCATCATCAGCATAGACCTATCTTCATCAGTATCTACTTCAGCTATCAGCTACCTGCTTCAGTCACCTGCACCAGCCAGTCAGTGGCCCATTTTCAGTGTTATTCTCCGCATCTGTCTCAGCTCTTCTTCAGCAACATGGCACCCAAGAAGAGTAACATCTCATATCATTTCTTTCAGCCTGAGCTAGCTGACATCAGGAAGATTCAGACCCTGATTACTCCAGACCATATACCACTATTCAGAGAACACTATGGAGGCATACTTGATGTGGTTATGGATTTGGACCCTTCACAGAGGAGCCTGATTCATACTTGCCTGCAGTTCTATGATCCCCCTCTGAGGTGTTTCACTTTTCAATACTTTCAGTTGGGGCCTTTATTAGAGGAGTATTCATCATTGGTTGGTGTACCTATCAGGGGTGGAGTCCCCTTCAACCCTGAGATGGCTTTTCCAAGTAATGAAGAAGTGGCAAAAGCATTGTATCTGGAACCTTGCCTGATTGGACAGAACCTGACTACCAAGGCTGGAATCTCTGGTCTACATTTGGATTTCTTGGTCTCTCAAGCTACCTGTCGCTCCCGACAAGTGACACGGGGTCAGATGAAGGTACAGACGCGAACGGTCGGCGAAGGAGACAGTGAGAACACACAGCCGTGAACTCACTGGAGAATGAATAGAGTCGCCAGCTAGGCATTTTTATCCCGGAGGAAAGGCAATGCTGCATAGACCTAGAAAGATACGGATAAGACGGTTGCGAACCAGAGAGACTGAGAAAGGGGGTTGGTTACAACCTGGGAAGGTATTAGCACCCAGATTGTCCGCCGTACTCGACGGGATCCACGCTTAAAAGACTTGTGTTTTAAAGGGGTAGTGTCAGTGCAATTTGTGTGTAAAATAGCTGGAAAAGGATGTACAGGTGTCAGTGTAAGAGAAGTGAAGTGTATAAATGTACAGTGCCAGTGCAGGAACAGGAATGAGATGCTCAAGATCATGAGGCTTAAGAATGAAGCTGGAAAGAGGGGGGATGTACAGAGACTTTTTGTTCGATAACTGTTAAGTTATGCCTACGTATCCTCTCGTGCAATGAGGAAGTCAGAACACCGTAGTTCGACCCAAAGAGACTGAAAGATGAATTGACTTGTGAACTGCTTGCTTGCCTATGCTCAAGTGTATGACCTGTCTGGCTCAGGTGCAAACTGTCTTGCATTAGACGGAAGAAGCAAGTTCTCGTTTATGAGTGAAGATGATGAGAAAAGAATCCCGAAGGAGACGATTATTGTTTGTTTTTGTATTTTCAGTCTTTTATTGCTTTTGAAAGTTTGTCATAAGATAATGAGCTTAAGCCTAAACCAATGGGTTAGTAAACTCATCACATCTTCCCTCTGATTAGGGGTAATGAGAATTACCTTAAGTGTGAAGTCAGATTCTCACACTTAATCACCTTTGGTGCAGGATTAAGATCATTAACCTACTTGTGATTATTTAGATGTTTTTGGTGTTTTTGTTTAGTGTTGAGTAATGAGGTTAAGCCATGATCAGGGATTAAACAGACTCATTACACCATCCTAATAGAAGGATAATAGATGAGAATGTTTAAGCTGAGGAAAGCTCCTCAACTTAATCCATGATTAGGGATTAAACCCATGACAAAACAAGCCATTATTAAGTGAATTTTATTTAGTGGTATGATGAAGAAATGAATTTTATGATTTGTAAGACAACTTGAGGAGGACTTGTCCATTAACACTAGGGTTAGTCCTTCTTAACCACTTAAGGAAGAATTAGAACCCTAATGCAAGGCCCAAGTTACAAGTGTGATGTCTTGACATTTATTAAGTGAATTGATTAAGAGATTTAAACACCTTAAGGGTTTAATGCTTAGGATTAAAGTTATACACTCCATCCTAAGAGAAGGATGCAGGCATAAGCTTAATCACAAAGTCTTAAAACCTTTAGGGTTTAGTCTCTGGTTAGGAGGTGAGGAGAGATGACTCAAAGAGAGACACAAAGGTAAAAACTATGAGGGGAAACTAATCAAAACCCTAATTCATTATCATGCTTGGTTGTCCCTAAGGTTTGTGAGGCTTTCAAGAGACAATCTTCAGATGAACCACCAGGAAGCAGATGAACAAGATCAAGAGAAGCAAAGTGACTTGCTTCCTTCAAGAAGTCAAGTCACTTGAAGAAAGAAAGTGGGAGAAGCAAGCATGAGCAAGCTCAAACTCAAACACAAGTATAAATGCAGCATGGTATGCAAGAGAGATGAAAAGAAAAGTTATGAGAAGTGAAGGCAAATTCACTTCTCAAGTTACTTACCACCTGAAATGTTAGAAACAAATGCAATACAATGCTAAATGAGGTGAAATGATATGATGCAAGGCAAAACCAGAAGCATACACATGATGATTATGATGTTATGAAGTGCTGCAAACATGAGACAAGGCATGGAGATGCTCATACAAGACTATGAATGCATATGATGCAAGTTAAGAAGCATGAACAAGCATGAAAAGTTATGAAGCATACAAGACAAATGGCATGGCAAAGATGTGATGCAATGATCAAACATGCTTTCAATATGTCTTATGATGTCAAAAGAATCACATGGGTGCTTGAAATGTCATGGCAAGTCATGTTATGCAAGGAAATGCAAGAAGGATGCAAGAGAAAGCCCAAATTAGGGTTTATGAAACAAACATCAAACCAAAAATCAAAAACAGAAGCAAAGCTTAATACAAAAAATGGAAAATGGTACCCAAATAAACCCTAGGTCTATGATGAACCACTGCCCAAAGGGGAGCTCTCAACTCTCAACCAAACTCAAGATATGAATTTTACAAATTATTAGGTTTTTTTAGGGTTCTTAACAAAACAAATGCCAATCAATTAGGAAATGCAAGATCAAATCATGGCCATTTTATCCTTGAAAGTACATGTCAAATGGAAAACAATGCAAGAAGAATCAATGTCTCAACCTTCACCAAAAGGCAGAAATGAATTTTCAAACATATGATCAAAATAATGCATAAAATATGATTTAATTCAATGAAAAATTCTTAAAATGCATCAAGATCAAAAAAGAAATTTGGTTTGAAGGTTGGACAATGTTTCTAAATGTCTTAGAACATTTCCTGAATTTTTTGGTGATTTTTAAATACCTAAAAGTATTTTTAATTAATTAATTTCCATTAATCAATTAAAAATAATCTTTTAAATATTTAAAAATACTTTTTTAATGGTAAAAAATAAAATAAAAATATTTTTGTGTCATAAAAATTAATAAAACCTTAAAGAAAAAGTTTCATAATTTTTATGATTTTTTAACTATTTTAAATAAATTGTGCAAATTAATTGAAATAAATATGAATAAAAATTAAAAGAAAATGAAAGTAAGCAGAATGCAAGGCTGGGATTCAATCTGGGAATGAGAGGGTTGACCACGCGCCAAATCCAATGGTCCACGTTTGAACTGACTTAAACCTAATTAAGAATTAATTAAATGAGATTTAGGGCTAATGACTGCATCTGGACCCTTGAAACTGGAGGGAAGTCAACGAGTCAAAGGGGATCTACGGCCAGAATTCAAACTGGCATTAATCACTGGATTAAGCCCTAATCACATTCAGGTGGCCGGAGAAGACTTCCGGTCGTCTTCTCCGGCCAGCTCTCACCTGAGAATCACCCAACTTCCTCAAAACGTAACATAAATGAAATCTAAAGCCAGAGAAATGATCCTAACACTCTCACGAATCAAACCCCTAACCTAAAACAAATTTATTTAACCTAAACAAGCTGAATCGAAGAGGGAAAGTTCTAGGGTTCGTAAGCTTCAAACACGAATTAAATGCTCAAAACGAAACCATTTCAAAAACTAAAGGTACCAGAATGATCAGGCAAGCATGAGGATCAAGTTTGTAACAATAAAAGTGATTTCTGGAAAAATTAATTTCGAGCTACCTGAGATTTGGAGCTTTCAGTTTAGGAACTTTCTGGCTGTTTCCTTTGATGCAAGCTGCTCTACTTGATCCCCCAAGTGTGTTTGAATGCTCAAAATGAGTTTGTGTTGGCTGGAGAAGGAGATTCGAAAGGAACTGCTTTGGTTCAGTCAAAAATGGCTATGGTGATCTTGGCACTTTCAGGCTGTGAAAAAGGGTGGCTTGTGATCTATGAAGTGTATTGAGTTGCTTTGCAGGGTTTGTTTTGGTGTTTGTGGGCTAGGATGAGAGATTCGATAGAATCTGCAGAATGAAGGTGAACAATGGCAATGGAGGATTCAGGGTGTTTCAGGCTGGTGCTTTGGGTGGTTTCTACTCAATGGAGTGTGTTGAGTTGAATGATGATGAGAGTTGGAGTGTTTGATGGCTATGGAGAGAATTTCGAAGGAACTTGCAATGTGAAGGGATTTTGTGTAAGTGATGAATAATGGTGCTTCAGCCTTGGTTCTTGTTGTGTTTAGCTTGCAAGTTGATTCAATAAACAAATCTGATTGGTTGTTTGATGTGACATGGCCTGCCATGATAGGTGAGTTTGCTTTTGCATAAAGGTCAACTTTTTGTAAGATAGGGCATGGCTCAACTCTAGCCAAGTACAAAGTTGGTTTTGGTGCAGCATGGGTGAGGGAAAGGTCTAGCTTGGCTCAGCACTCAATGCAGCAAGTTGGCACAATGTTATGAGTGATTTTGCAAGTTGGTTGGCTTATGGTTCACATGTGACTTCTTAGCCTAACCAAGCATGAAACCATGACATTCTTGGTCCAAAACTGATTTTTGTAACTTAGAGAAAACTCACATGCTGGTTTGAAGTGAACTAGAGGCTGCATGATGCATTGACTCAAGGTTTTGCAAAATTTCCACTTAGTGCACATCTTGAAAATAAGTGATTTTTGCTAACTTTGCATTGCCATAACTTTTGATCCATGAAGAGTTTGATCATGTTCTTGTACTTTTTGAAAAGGGAAAGATGAGATCTACAACTTTCATGACCAAAGTTTTTCCATTTGAAGCCTTTTTGGATCATGAATCAAGGCTTGAAAATTGACCTAAAATGAGGCATTCTTGAAAAGTCAACCATGCCCAAAAAGTCAACATTTGCAAAAACCCTAAATTCTTGATTTTTATGAACTTCAATCTTCTTCCATGATCAAATAAAGATCATATACACTCAAAATGATGAAGATCACCCATTGGTTGGGTCATTGGGGGCCTCAGATGCCCTGATTTTACACTGACTTGTCTGAAAAGTCAACTCTTGATCAGATGACTTCCCCATGGAATTTCTTCATGAAAATTGATATGCATACTCCCCATACCACATAGAGACCAATGGAAACAAGAATGACCAAAAAATTTGGAGTTATGGCCTCTGAAACCAAAACCCTAATTCTCAGTCAACTGTGTAGTTCATCCTGGCTCTGCATCCACTCAAACCCTAGTTCTTGTGATTTCTCTGCAATTTTGACTTTGAGGAGATGGAATATGATGATTGGGCACACATGGATCCCCTTGAGTTGATTGGTGGCCTTTGGAATGGCTCAAGAGCCCTGAGGTTGCTCAAATCACAAACCCTAGGTGCAGATGCCTTGAAAGCTATGCAGTGAATCAAAAATGAGATGTGAGATGACATGATTGTGTTTATGCATATGAGGATGATCACAAGCCATGGTGTGAATGGGTGAGGGCAAATTTGGGGTGTTTACAGCTGCCCCTATTCAAACATGAGTTAGCTGTGCAGGATGTAAGCGACAGCTTAACAGGCCAAACAAGATAACTTGTGGTTGAATACCAAAGACAGTCCAAAATTTGCACTCACAGAATGAAGAAGAAAAGGGATATAGATTGTAAAAGAAAATAAAGTATATTGTAAAGTGTAGGCGACGGAGGACGACCGTCGAGCAGAGGACGACTGCTGGGTAAAGAGCGATGACGGGGACGGCCGACATGCTGGGAAAAGGTGTGTGAAAATAAAGCGATGACGAGGACGGCCGACTAGCTGGGGAAAATAAGAAATTATGATGGGGACGGCCATCAAGATAAAGCTGCAAAGTTCTCTGGGAATCAAATGAAACATGACGGGGACGGCCATCAAGTTCATAAAGGTAAAGTAACCAACGATGGGGACGGCCATCGGGCTAAAAGGAAAAGGGACCACGACGGGGACGGCCATCGGGTTAAAGAATAAATGAAATAAACAGATGATGGGGTACGGCCATCAAAGGTGAAGGACGATCACCTAGCAGGGGACGGCTGCTCTGTCGGGGATAAAAGAAATATGATGGGGACGGCCATCAAAGGTGGAGGACGACCACCTGGCAGGGTACGGCTGCCGAAAATATCAACGATGGGGACGGCCATCGGATAGAAAAGGTCAACGATGGGGACGGCCATCGGACGAGCATGATGGAAGACGACCACTTAGCAGGGGACGGCTGCTCTCAGGGTTATCATAACACAGGACGAATGTCAGATAACCAAAATCAACAATGGGGACGGCCATTGGATAAAATGATGAAGGACGATCATCAAGAGGTGGAGGACGACCACCTAGCAGGGGACGGCTGCTAAAATCGACGATGGGGACGGCCATCGGATGAGCATGATGGAGGACGACCATCAAGAAGTGGAGGACGACCACTTAGCAGGGGACGGCTGCTCTCAGGGTTATCATAACACAGGACGAGTGTTAGATAAAAGGGAATTTGTTGGTGATCTGCTGGGGAGATAGTAAACACGGACGAGCGTTTACATCCAAGAAATAAAAGGTATAGGTGTTTGGTATTGCGTATAGATTAGAGATGCGGACGAGCATCCTTAAGGCTATGATATGGACGAGTATCATGTAGAAACAAATACTGACACGTGTTCAGAGATGATGATACGGACGAGTACCATCTGGTTAACAAAGAACACGGACGAGTGTTGCATCTGAAGGGACCCTTCTGGGGAATAGTAGACACGGACGAGTATCTATATTCAAGAGGACATAAGTGTTTGACACAGTGTATGGATTAAAGATGCGGACGAGCATCCTTAAGACTATGATACGGACGAGTATCATGTAGAAACAAATATTAGACGCAATGTTCTGAGATGATGATACGGACGAGTATCAACTGGTTAACAGAGAACAAGGACTACTGTCGAATCTGTGGGGATGTGAATGGTGTATACAAGATACGGACGGGCATCTGTATAAGTGTACCAAAGAGCAGTGAGTACTGTATTTGTGTAGATGAGTGTTTATCTGTCGGGGAGAGCGACACGGACGAGCGTCAAAAGGAGAAAAGTACAATATTAACAAGTATATGGGTTGTAGAAGTGTAAGCGACTGCGCTGGGGATATGACACGGACGGGTGTCAAGAAAAAGTATGTGTAAATATAGGCGACCACGCTGGGGATATGACACGGACGGGTGTCAAGGATTGTGTATAGGTATATGTGAGTGCAAAGAGGATGTCTTTGGCTTTTGCTGGTGATTTGACACGGACGGGTGTCAGAAAATATCTGTAATACTGGTGATCTTGTTTGTAAAGTGTGTTTAGGCAACCTGCTTGGGGAATGATGACACGGACGGGTGTCAAAAGGAATATAAACTGGCGTTTGTGATTCGGGAGGCAACTGTTTTTTGCTGGGACTCTGATGGGGATTTTTCTGTATATTGTATGATGACAGATTGTCAATATCTACAAGTGTTCAATTCACACATGACTTATGATTATGCTATGCATTTGATTTTTGCCGTAATGCTCCGTATTAGACGGAATGCTACGCTCTGAGGGTGTAATGTGATGCGAATGCTATGATTATGCAAAGAAGCACAGATCCGGGATTCGGATCCCGTTGCAGCGAAGATCTCTGGTTGATCCGCTCGAAGTGAACATCCCAGCTGGGGATGTGATTATTGGTAGATCTAAGAACGTATCTGCTTGGGGATACATGTCACTGGTTGACATATCCTTATAATACGGGACCCAGCTGGGGTTTGTAGAAGCTTTCTTCACTCTGTTGTGATCTTCTATGTGCCGTTCTTCTGGATAGAGGCTGAAGATTCTGTGGGGAGACGATTCCCTGACTCCTGCAATCAACTGAGGATGAAATGGCAACTCGGCTGGGGAATTATGAGAGGCAACCCAGCTGGGGATAGCAAAAAGAAGCAACTCAGCTGGGGATAGCAACAAGAAGCAACTCAGCTGGGGATAGAGCGTCTCCGATGCTGTATGTTGATTTGGCAACTTTGCTGGGGAAGTGGGCACCTCCCAGTGCCATGTGAGTTGATAATGATTCGCCAGTTTGCTGGGACGTAACTTGCATGCCCCAGGTTGCGTTCTGGATACCTGCAATCCTGCAAAGATAAGGAAACGCACAAAAAGGTCCCGAGGTATCCTTTACTGGATTCCGTCATAGGAGATAAGTACTTTCGAGAGTAAATATATTCCCTGTAAGCTTGTGTTTTATTTTTAGAGAAAGGCATCTGTACTTATGCAATTGTATTTTTAGAGATATCAGACAATTCTTTGCAAACAAAATATAAAAACAAAACATGACTGAAAATCTGATTTTATTAATTCGTGCGCCCTGAATTGGCGAGATACAGTCAAAGAAACATATCTCCTGAAATGAGGAGATTGTTACAAATTGAGAAACGAAGTGCTGGCAGTGTTGATGACGCTTTGAGGAGCTTCCTCTCCCACTATGACTCATATGACAATGACGTTCTTCTCGTCTTGCTTTCTGGAGAGAGTTGATTCTGATCGAAGCTTGATCCTTTCTGAGTTTTAACCAAGTTGTAGGGGATACAGACGAATTCAGAATGCAGTTGTTCGCTTATTCCCTTGTCTTGCATGGATCGCCCTTTCGGGTTTTCAATCCATCGGGATACCCATTTTTGCCTGAGCTGTCCAATGCGGCTTTTCAACTCAGCGGGTGTACATTTTTTGTTTATTTCCCTTATTTTTGCCCGAGTCTTTTATTCTGTTTTTGACTCGCCGGGATGCCCTGTTTTTGCCTGGACTTACATTCTGTTTTTGTGTCCAGCGGGTCATTTTATGCGAAGTATTTTTTAACTGCATCTGAATTCACAGGGGACGGGAAATCTTCACCATCCATGGTGCTGAGCATCAGTGCTCCACCAGAGAAAACTTTCTTTACAACGAATGGTCCTTCATAATTAGGAGTCCATTTGCCCCTGTGGTCTGTATGAGGAGGGAGAATCCTTTTCAGCACAAGATCCCCTACTTGGTACTCTCGGTGTCTGACTTTCTGATCGAAGGCTTTCTTCATTCTCTTCTGGTATAACTGCCCGTGACAGATTGCAGCCAATCTCTTCTCTTCGATCAGACTCAGTTGCTCGAATCGGGACCGAACCCACTCTGCTTCACTCAGTTTGACATCCATCAATACCCGTAAGGAGGGCAATTCAACTTCTACTGGTAGGACTGCTTCCATACCATACATAAGCTGATACGGCGTTGCCCCAGTGGATGTTCTGATTGATGTGCGATACCCATGCAAGGCAAACGGTAGCATTTCATGCCAGTCTTTGTAGGTGACTACCATCTTTTGCACAATCTTCTTGATATTCTTATTTGCTGCCTCAACAGCACCATTCATCTTTGGCCTGTAAGGAGAAGAATTGTGATGTTGGATCTTGAAGTCCCGACATAGTTCAGCCATCATCTTGTTGTTTAGATTGGAACCATTATCAGTAATGATTCGCTCGGGCACTCCATATCTACAGATGATATCTCTTTTCAGAAATCGCGCTACCACTTGCCTTGTGACATTTGCATATGAGGCTGCTTCAACCCACTTTGTAAAATAGTCGATGGCGACCAGGATGAATCTGTGGCCGTTTGAAGCAGTTGGCTCAATCTTGCCAATCATGTCAATGCCCCACATGGCAAAGGGCCATGGTGAAGACATTATGTTCAAAGGATTTGGAGGCACATGCACTTTATCTGCATAGATCTGGCATTTGTGACATTTCCTGGCATAGGCACAACAGTCTGCATCCATTGTGATCCAATAATAGCCTGATCTTAACAACTTCTTAGCCATTGCATGTCCTCCGGCATGGGTACCAAAAGAGCCTTCATGCACTTCATGCATCAGTAAATCTGCTTCCGTCTTGTCAACACATCTGAGGAGTACCATGTCAAAGTTCCTCTTGTATAAAGATCCATCAGTGTTCAGAAAGAAACTCCCAGCAAGCCTTCTTAAAGTCTTCTTATCGTTGGAGGATGCCCCAGGTGGGTATGTCTGATCCTCCAAGAAGCACTTAATGTCATGGAACCAAGGCTTATCATCTTTAGCAATATCTGTTGCAAATACATATGCTGGCTTATCAAGTCTCGATACTGAAATCTGAGGTACAAAGTTGGCAGTTTGAACTTTGATCATGGATGAAATGGTAGCCAAGGCATCTGCAAACTGATTCTCGTCTCGAGGGATATACTCAAGTTTGACTGTTGTGAAGAAAGTCAGTAACCTTCTTGTATAATCCCTGTAAGGTATCAGATGATCTTGGTGGGTGTACCATTTTCCGTTAGTCTGATTGATCACCAAAGCTGAATCTCCGAATACGGTCAAAGTCTTAATCCTGAGGTCAATGGCTTCCTCAAGACCCATAATGCAAGCTTCGTATTCAGCTTCGTTGTTAGTGCAGTTGAAAGTGAGTTTTGCCGAGAAAGGCATGTGAACTCCCTTTGGTGAAATGAGCACTGCACCAACACCACGGCCATTCATGTTAACAGCCCTATCAAACATCATAGTCCATTCTCCTTCCGGGTCGGGCCCTTCGGTGTGAATAGGCTCTTCATGATCTTTTGCTTTAATGAGCATGATGTCTTCATCAGGGAAGTCAAATCTCATAGGCTGGTAGTCATCAATGGGTTGCTCAGCAAGATATTCGGATAGTACACTGCCCTTGATGGCTTTTTGAGATGTGTACTGTATGTCGTATTCTGTGAGAATCATCTGCCATCTTGCAACCCGTCCGGTAAGAGCTGGCTTCTCAAATATGTACTTGACTGGGTCCATTTTTGAGATTAATAAGGTAGTGTGGGTCAACATATACTGTCTCAGTCGGCGAGCAGCCCACGCTAAAGCACAGCAAGTTTTCTCGAGCAGTGAATAACGCTGTTCACAGTCGGTAAACTTTTTGCTTAGGTAGTATATTGCATACTCTTTTCGACCAGACTCGTCATGCTGGCCCAGCACACACCCCATTGACTCTTCTAATACTGTCAAGTACATAATCAGAGGTCTTCCTTCAACTGGCGGCATAAGGATTGGAGGTTCTTGCAAATACTCCTTGATCTTGTCAAAAGCTTTCTGGCAATCTTCGTTCCACCTGACCGTTTGTTCTTTTCTTAGCAGCTTGAACAAAGGTTCACAGGTTGCTGTAAGGTGAGATATGAACCGTGAAATGTAGTTCAATCGTCCTAAGAACCCTCGAACTTCTTTCTCAGTTTTAGGTGCAGGCATCTCTTGAATAGCTTTGACTTTATCAGGGTCCACTTCAATCCCTTTCTCGCTCACAATAAAACCCAGCAGCTTGCCGGATCGCACCCCGAATGTGCACTTGTTGGGGTTCAGCTTCAATTGGTACTTCCTCAGACGCTTGAATAACTTGAGCAGATTGACCAGGTGATCTTCCTCTGTAAGGGACTTGGCGATCATATCATCCACATAACACTCGATTTCCTTATGGATCATATCGTGGAATAATGTCACCATAGCCCGTTGATATGTTGCGCCAGCGTTCTTTAGTCCGAATGGCATCACTTTGTAACAGAACGTGCCCCAGGGTGTGATGAATGTTGTCTTCTCCATGTCTTCAGGTGACATCTTGATCTGATTATATCCTGAAAATCCGTCCATGAAGGAGAATACCGAGAACTGAGCCGTATTATCCACCAATACATCAATGTGAGGTAATGGGAAGTCATCTTTCGGGCTGGCTCTGTTCAGATCCCGGTAGTCAACACACATTCTTACTTTGCCACCTTTCTTAGGCACAGGTACTATGTTAGCAACCCACGGCGGGTAGCTAGTTACAGCAAGGAACCCGGCGTCCCATTGCTTTTGTACCTCCTCCTTGATTTTCATAGCCATGTCTGGGCGAGTTCGGCGCAGCTTCTGTTTAACTGGAGGGCACTCTTCCCTTAGAGGCAGCTTGTGCACAACTATATCGGTATCCAACCCTGGCATGTCTTGGTACGACCAAGCAAACACATCAACATACTCTTGAAGCAGATCTATCAGTTGTCTCTTCACTGAGTCTTGCAGGCAGGCCCCGATCTTGACCTCTTTCACATTTTCCTCTGTACCAAGATTAATCGCTTCAACCTCCTCCTGATGAGGAGTAATGACCCTTTCCTCTTGTCTTAACAACCTAGCTAGCTCTTCAGGAAGCTCATATTCTTCATCAACCCCTTCATCAGCTTGATTGATCGGATTGTCAAAGTCATACGATGTCATAGCCGTGCTGTTGTCGGTGCTGTCAGGAAGGCACTCTCTGCAAGGGTTAAGTTTGTTCATTTTAGTGATCTGATTTTAGTCTTATTTAGAAAAAAAAAGTGAAATGAAGTTATCATTTTGAAAACACCGCCATTTATTTTTGTACAAAAAGAAAAATGGAAAAACAGTGAGCAGAAAAGGAAAAGACTCGTTTGCAAAAAGATTGTCTGATATTTCATTAATTTAATCTTGTTTGCACAAAAGTACAGATGGCCCTGATTACAAAATGAGTCTTGTCATCTTGGGCAAGATGCAAGACTTTGATGCATGCTTATAAAAATACAGGAAATAATAATTACTCTGCTCGAGTAACACTTATAATTCCCTGGGAAGACCAGTTCGAGACACTGCTCCCCGGGATCTTCGGACGAATCCAATTCTCCAGGTTGCGCTCCTCTTCCAGCTCGTCTTCCAGACAGTTGATAGCATCGGGGGTAAGCATCCCCCCACTGACAAAACCAGGCTCTCCAGCAGCCTTCACTTGATGTTGAGTTGGTCTGTAACCCAACCCAAATTTGTCCTTCTTCTCCTCCACAGCTAAGACCTTGCCCCAGCCTAGGGCAGTTCCTTCCTCAACAACCTTCCGGGCTTGTTGGTAAGACGACATTGGAGTACCAGATACAGCAGATGCTTCATTCACATTCAAGGCTTCAAACCCCTGGCTCATTGTTTCATGGATCTCTCCATCCATTTCAATGTATTTGTAAGTAGCCAGATGACTCACAAATATATCCTCCTCCCCGCAGATTGTGACAACTTGGCCTTCCCACTCATATTTTAACTTTTGGTGAAGGGTAGACGTTATTGCGCCAGCGGCGTGAATCCAGGGTCTACCCAACAAACAGCTGTAGGCGGGCTGAATGTCCATCACATAAAAGATAGTTTTAAAGGTCTGCGGGCCAATTGTCACGGGCAGCTCAATCTCTCCCAGAACCGATCTCTTCGAACCATCAAAGGCTCGTACCACCAGGTTGCTGGGTCTCAATGCTAGTCCATCATATTCAAGCTTCACCAGAGCCTTCTTTGGTAAGACATTCAGGGATGAACCTGTGTCCACCAGCACATGAGAAAGGACAGCTCCTTTGCATTCCATGGTTATGTGCAAGGCTTTGTTGTGATTGCGGCCATCCACTGTCAGGTCCGAATTGGTAAACCCTAGTCCGTTGCTAGCAGTAACATTTCCAACCACGGTTTCCAATTGGTTGACAGTAATCTCCTCAGGCACGTAAGCTGCGTGCAGTACTTTGAGTAGTGCATTCCGATGGGCTTCGGAGCACATAAGCAGTGAGAGGATGGAGATTTTGGATGGTGTCTGATGAAGCTGATCCACAACCTTATAGTCACTCTTTTTGATGATCCGCATAAACTCATCAACTTCCTGATCAAATGGAGTTTTCAGGGCTTCTTTGGCAGCTGGGTCTTCCTGCACCGGGCTCTTTCCTTTTGCCTTGGCAGCAGCTTCTGCTTCGGCAGTAGGTCTTTGGGCTTGTGAAGCAAAGAGACGTCCGCTTCGGGTGAAGCCTCCGCCTCCCCCCACATTATCAATTTGTGGTGCAGGTGCTGATGTTTCAAGAGTGATTCTTTTCCCTTCACAGTATACGTCAGAGCCATAGTGCCAAGGGATGGCCCTATTGCTTTCATATGGTACAGGTCCAGGCACCGTGACAGTGACTGGACTGATTGCTGCTGCTGAAGGAACTGTAATTGTTTGTGGATCATAAAAGATTGTAACTGGTGCTCTGGCGGGAGCAGCACCTTCTGAATGGTAAGCGGAGTTGTTTTCTGGATCGTAGAATATGGTAATAGTGGAGACATCTTCATGGTTGATTGCTGGTGTTGTAGAAGGTTCTGTTGGAAGGACTGTTGTTGTTGATGGAGAGTCGAAATGGAATGAAGCTGAAGTTGTAGCAGGAGAAACCGTTGAAAACTGATCATTTGGGAAGACAGGTGAAGCACTTGTTGATGGTGCTGATGAATTGTCGGGAGCAATAGTTGCTGCAGTTGTAGGAGAGTCTGAAACCGTTGCTGATGACGTTGTCGGATTTGCAGGAAATGATGTAGTGATCTGGAGTAGGCCACTCTGAATAAGGCTGTCAATGCCATTCCTCAAGTCCTCACACCCATTCCATGAAATATTGCAGTATGGGCACCCCAGTTCACACCCCGGAAATATATTGCTCTCACGGAGCTGAGCTTTGATTTCCACCAATGGTGTCCTGATCTGATCCACACTAGTTATCAAATAAGACGGTTGGTCTTCTTCAATAGCATTAATTCGGGGACCACCATGGTGTGGCATTGGATTTTTATTGACATTGGGCGGAGGTGCAAAATTCAGAGCCTTGGAGTCTACCAAGTCTTGTACCTTCATATGCAGAGCCCTGCATTTTTCCGTACTGTGGCCAGGTGCGTTCGAATGAAAAGCACACCTAGCATTGGAGTCGTAGTTTCTTGGTAGACTGTTGGGATCCGGAGGTGCCAACGTTCTTAGCTCAACCAAGTTGAGTTTCAGAAGTTGTGGCAGCAAGGCAGCATATGGCATTGGGATCGGGTCGATCACTCTGTTAGCTTGAGATGGCCTCTGTTGGAATGGCCTCTGTTGATTGTTGTTGTTGTTGTTGCTGAAGTTCCTTGGAGGGTATTGATTCTGATGATACTGAGTTTGTTGTTGGAAGTTTTGCTGAGGAGGTTGATAGACCGGCTGAGGATGAGCTGGAGCAGGGATAGTGACTGCTGCTACTGATCTTTGAACATATTGGGGCCTACCCCTGTTGGTGTGAATGGCATTGGTCTCGCCAGTTCTTCTCGGGCCTGCAAAAGGCTTTCTTGTACCACTGGACGAACTAGCACCATTATCAGAAATTTTACCCATTTTCAATAGGCTTTCAATTCTCTCCCCGGCTATGACGACGTCTGCGAAGCTGGTGGAGGAGAAGGCAGCTAGCCTATCAATATAGGTTCCTTGCAGGGTATTCATGAACATATCAGCCATTTCTCTTTCAGACATAGGTGGCTGGACAGCAGCAGCAAGCTGTCTCCATCTTTGAGCATATTCTCTGAAGCTCTCCCTAGATGATTGTGACATCCCCATTAGGAGGGTCCTGTTGGGTGCCATGTCTAAGTTGTATTGATACTGTCGGATGAAGGCCTCTGCCAGGTCCTTCCAGCATCTTACGGTTGCCCTTGTCAAGTGGGAATACCATTCCCTCGATGCTCCAGTCAAACTGTCTTCAAAGTAGAACATCCAAAGTTTCTCATCCATTGTATAGGCCTTCAGCCTTCCCAGAAACGATTGTAGATGAGTCCGGGGGCATGAAGTCCCGTTATACTTTTCGAAACAAGGAGACTTGAACTTATGGGGGATCCTGACCCCGTCTACCAGCCCCATGTCCATGACGTCGAAGCCCAAAGAATTTTGAGACTCCAGTGATCTCAACTTCTCAGCTATTTCATCCAATCGCCTATCATAGGCTTCTTCTCCAGCACCCATTACTGTAAATTGGTCCTCCTGAGGATCCTCTTGAAGTACTCTGGCTGCAGTAGCTGTTCCTTGAACGTTTGCAGGAATATTGATCTCAGGATGTAGATGTGGACCAAACACAGGGGGGTTAACATGTGGTTGCACCCTTTCATTATTACTTGTGCCTGCAGTCCCCACATGAGGCTCATCTTGGTTCTGCCTTTCCACCATAGCTCTCAACCTCTCCTGGCTTTGAGCCATGTTGTTCATAACCTCCATGAACTGAGTCATTTGGTTCCTCATCTCCAACCTTTCGTTGGCCATCTGGTTTCTGACCTCCGTAAGGTCTTGTTGCATCTGATCCATCTGGATTCCCGGAAGGTTGTTTCTAGTTGGGTACCTGTGTGGCCTGTTGAGAGGAAATACCCTGCGGCGAGCAATAATTCCTGAATATCACAACAGAGGTTAGTAACAATAAAACAAAACCTACAAAACAGGAAAAAGGGTTAGTATGCAATGCAGTTATGCTTATTTGCTCTCAAGGTATCCGGTTTGGCCTTCAGTTTTGACCCTTCCAGACCCTTGAAGATGATGCTGTTGAAGTTGCTTTTGAAATGAACCCAGATGGAAACCAACACGAATATATTACAAAGGTGAAATAATACAATTTGTCCAAATTACAACACAAGCCCTTAAAGGGGTCAAAATACATCACAAAAAGGCAAAAATACATGGAATAGAAATAACAACAAGCAAATGATCAAACTCCAAGGCCAAACTCATCCTCACGAACTTCCTTTAGAAGTGCTTCGGTCACAGGATCAGCCGGATGCTCCGTGAGACTTCTGATGAGAAGGTTTCTTGTTGCAACAGCTGCAGTCAACTTCTTGTTCTGACTTTGATCTTTGGACTTCTTCACTCCAGCTTTGATCTTTAGTTCTGATATTTCTTCCTGGGCTGCTGCCAGGGCTTTTTCCATCTGCTCCATCTTGTCCTGAACTCTCTTGTCTTCTAGACTACGGGCCTCAGTGATCCGGACCCACCTGGCCTGACTTTCCTTCAAGTACAAGTCTGTTCTTGCTCTTTGGAACTGGGCTTCTTTACAAGCATTCTTCAGAATCTGTTCACCAGCTTTAGACTTGTTGATATACTCTCCAGACTTCTCAATCTTAGTCAAGTGCTCTACCCTCAATTTCTCCAATCTTTCAATCTCCCTCACACCTTCACTCCTCTCCCGGAGGGTCTTCTGCAAGGCTTGAGTTAACTTCTCATTTCTTTCCTTCAAACTCTCAAACTCTCCCAAACTGATGGTGGCAGGGGGTGGTGTTGAAGATGACTCAGGCATGTCTTCTATGGTGAAGGGCAATCCAGAGAATTGGGCCCTGGCATAGGACCACTCATGATATTGGGCTGATGCCACATTATTGCACTTCCCCAGAATGGTGATTCCCTTGGTTTGAACATGATCCCAGGCCCAGGCAGCCTGCCTAACAGTTGCCAGACTAACCTTGTTCTCACAGTAGAGGGTCTCCACCAAATCTTGTTCCCTAGGAGTATGAACCAGTGCATAGCCCAATTGCCTCCTGAACAGCAGAGGGTTGTAATTGATACTCCCCTTAACTCCTACTAAAGGCACATTGGGAAAATGCCCACAGCTTGTGATAATATCTCTGCCCTTGGTGCTTTGAGTACACCATCTGATATCTGCTGAAGTTAGGACAGTGAGTCTTTTAGCCCAGTTGCTTTGCTGATGAGGGTTCAGGAATGCATCTGTCCTGGGCAGGTGTCTGAGGAGCCAAGCATGGAATAATGGAGCACAACACCTCACTAACTTACCCCTCTGCCTCTCATTCCTCTGATGCACTGAGTAGTAGAGGTCTCCTAACAGGGTTGGCACAGGGTTCTTCAGGATGAACAAATGGATTGCATTCTTGCTGATGAAACGAGGCTCATCTGCAAACAACACTATTCCATATACACTTAAAGCCAACAAAGCACAAACAGCTTTCCAATCCCCCAGGGAGGCCTTCAAACTAGCTTGAGAAATCAGGAAGTCCAGATGAAAACCAGGGATCCCAGCTTTAGAGGCCATGTGCTGCTCAATCAAAGCAGGTTCCAAGTGCAAAGCTTTTGCTATCTCTCCATTGCTGGGAAAGACCATTTCAGGATTGAAAGGAATTTCCCTCTTGATAGGCAAACCAACCAATGCTGAGTATTCTTCTAAAAGAGGTCCCAACTGAAAGTCTTTAAAGGTGAAGCACCTCAATGGGGGGTCATAGAACTGAATGCAGGTGTGGATGAGACTCCTCTGAGATGGGTCCATATCCATAACCAAGTCAAGTATATCCCCATAGCTTTCTCTGAACAAAGATATGTGGTCTGGAGTGATTAGGGTTTGAATCCTCCTAATGTCTGATAAGTCTGGTTGGAAGAAATGATAAGTGATGTTGCTTTTCTTTGGAGCCATGAGTGTTGAAGACTGAGTAGAATGCTGATGAAGATGCTGAGGAGTGAGCCACTGATTGGCTAGTGCAAGTAACTGAAGTATATGGCTGACAAGCTGAAGCAAGTGCTGGTAGAGACAGGTCAAAACTGCAGATGGGGTCAAAACCAAAACCAGAGGAAAATGGATACCCTGAAACACAAATAAGCACATGTTAATATGATGCAATGAGTATGAATGCAAATGATATGCAAAGGGTTTGTGACTGAGCTGGATCTGATTAACTGCCTTGGTCTAGATCCATGTGTGTTCAAGAATTCCAGATGGAGGTCTAAAAATCCAGTAACCAAGGTGGGGGACTCAAATAAAGAGCCACATGTCCAGGGTTTTAGAATCACAAGAACTATCCAACATGGAGCATTCTTAACAAAGTCAAAGTAACAGGGTATTCTGAGGTCAAGGTACCTGCAAACCTGTAAACAACCCAACCCCCTCACAGGTAGTGATCTAGAACAAGGATCCTCAGACTTGGATCAGTTATGAGAAGTGTAAACACTTCTAACCCAGAGGTACAGTGTTTACAATAACCATAACAATTCCTCCTCTAATTCACCTCAGTTTCTGAAGGTCAAACTAAAAGGTCATCCAGACTTAGCAGGCTTCCCAGATCCCCCTAGCATTGCAGGAAATCCGCAACACAGAGTTCTCAAGAAGAAACCCATATCTGAACCGTGTTCCATATTCCCGCACCAGACCGAAATGGAATGGGAAAGAATATGGTTCACTCTATCCTAGGTGTCACTCAGGTCCCAGGTATAGGACCTTAACTCTCAATGAAACACCCACCCACCAAAGAAAAACCAGATCCAGCCAGCACAGTATGACAGTATGAAAAATATAAAGCTATAAAGAAAGCAATAAATCAACTGTACATAAAACAAATATACAAGCACAGATAGCACATAACACCCCGGTAAACACAAATCAAACAAGCGCTAGGAGGAACCCACAAAAAGAACCAGAGACCCTGGTTGCAATATAAGGTTCCCCAGCAGAGTCGCCAAGCTGTCGCTCCCGACAAGTGACACGGGGTCAGATGAAGGTACAGACGCGAACGGTCGGCGAAGGAGACAGTGAGAACACACAGCCGTGAACTCACTGGAGAATGAATAGAGTCGCCAGCTAGGCATTTTTATCCCGGAGGAAAGGCAATGCTGCATAGACCTAGAAAGATACGGATAAGACGGTTGCGAACCAGAGAGACTGAGAAAGGGGGTTGGTTACAACCTGGGAAGGTATTAGCACCCAGATTGTCCGCCGTACTCGACGGGATCCACGCTTAAAAGACTTGTGTTTTAAAGGGGTAGTGTCAGTGCAATTTGTGTGTAAAATAGCTGGAAAAGGATGTACAGGTGTCAGTGTAAGAGAAGTGAAGTGTATAAATGTACAGTGCCAGTGCAGGAACAGGAATGAGATGCTCAAGATCATGAGGCTTAAGAATGAAGCTGGAAAGAGGGGGGATGTACAGAGACTTTTTGTTCGATAACTGTTAAGTTATGCCTACGTATCCTCTCGTGCAATGAGGAAGTCAGAACACCGTAGTTCGACCCAAAGAGACTGAAAGATGAATTGACTTGTGAACTGCTTGCTTGCCTATGCTCAAGTGTATGACCTGTCTGGCTCAGGTGCAAACTGTCTTGCATTAGACGGAAGAAGCAAGTTCTCGTTTATGAGTGAAGATGATGAGAAAAGAATCCCGAAGGAGACGATTATTGTTTGTTTTTGTATTTTCAGTCTTTTATTGCTTTTGAAAGTTTGTCATAAGATAATGAGCTTAAGCCTAAACCAATGGGTTAGTAAACTCATCACATCTTCCCTCTGATTAGGGGTAATGAGAATTACCTTAAGTGTGAAGTCAGATTCTCACACTTAATCACCTTTGGTGCAGGATTAAGATCATTAACCTACTTGTGATTATTTAGATGTTTTTGGTGTTTTTGTTTAGTGTTGAGTAATGAGGTTAAGCCATGATCAGGGATTAAACAGACTCATTACACCATCCTAATAGAAGGATAATAGATGAGAATGTTTAAGCTGAGGAAAGCTCCTCAACTTAATCCATGATTAGGGATTAAACCCATGACAAAACAAGCCATTATTAAGTGAATTTTATTTAGTGGTATGATGAAGAAATGAATTTTATGATTTGTAAGACAACTTGAGGAGGACTTGTCCATTAACACTAGGGTTAGTCCTTCTTAACCACTTAAGGAAGAATTAGAACCCTAATGCAAGGCCCAAGTTACAAGTGTGATGTCTTGACATTTATTAAGTGAATTGATTAAGAGATTTAAACACCTTAAGGGTTTAATGCTTAGGATTAAAGTTATACACTCCATCCTAAGAGAAGGATGCAGGCATAAGCTTAATCACAAAGTCTTAAAACCTTTAGGGTTTAGTCTCTGGTTAGGAGGTGAGGAGAGATGACTCAAAGAGAGACACAAAGGTAAAAACTATGAGGGGAAACTAATCAAAACCCTAATTCATTATCATGCTTGGTTGTCCCTAAGGTTTGTGAGGCTTTCAAGAGACAATCTTCAGATGAACCACCAGGAAGCAGATGAACAAGATCAAGAGAAGCAAAGTGACTTGCTTCCTTCAAGAAGTCAAGTCACTTGAAGAAAGAAAGTGGGAGAAGCAAGCATGAGCAAGCTCAAACTCAAACACAAGTATAAATGCAGCATGGTATGCAAGAGAGATGAAAAGAAAAGTTATGAGAAGTGAAGGCAAATTCACTTCTCAAGTTACTTACCACCTGAAATGTTAGAAACAAATGCAATACAATGCTAAATGAGGTGAAATGATATGATGCAAGGCAAAACCAGAAGCATACACATGATGATTATGATGTTATGAAGTGCTGCAAACATGAGACAAGGCATGGAGATGCTCATACAAGACTATGAATGCATATGATGCAAGTTAAGAAGCATGAACAAGCATGAAAAGTTATGAAGCATACAAGACAAATGGCATGGCAAAGATGTGATGCAATGATCAAACATGCTTTCAATATGTCTTATGATGTCAAAAGAATCACATGGGTGCTTGAAATGTCATGGCAAGTCATGTTATGCAAGGAAATGCAAGAAGGATGCAAGAGAAAGCCCAAATTAGGGTTTATGAAACAAACATCAAACCAAAAATCAAAAACAGAAGCAAAGCTTAATACAAAAAATGGAAAATGGTACCCAAATAAACCCTAGGTCTATGATGAACCACTGCCCAAAGGGGAGCTCTCAACTCTCAACCAAACTCAAGATATGAATTTTACAAATTATTAGGTTTTTTTAGGGTTCTTAACAAAACAAATGCCAATCAATTAGGAAATGCAAGATCAAATCATGGCCATTTTATCCTTGAAAGTACATGTCAAATGGAAAACAATGCAAGAAGAATCAATGTCTCAACCTTCACCAAAAGGCAGAAATGAATTTTCAAACATATGATCAAAATAATGCATAAAATATGATTTAATTCAATGAAAAATTCTTAAAATGCATCAAGATCAAAAAAGAAATTTGGTTTGAAGGTTGGACAATGTTTCTAAATGTCTTAGAACATTTCCTGAATTTTTTGGTGATTTTTAAATACCTAAAAGTATTTTTAATTAATTAATTTCCATTAATCAATTAAAAATAATCTTTTAAATATTTAAAAATACTTTTTTAATGGTAAAAAATAAAATAAAAATATTTTTGTGTCATAAAAATTAATAAAACCTTAAAGAAAAAGTTTCATAATTTTTATGATTTTTTAACTATTTTAAATAAATTGTGCAAATTAATTGAAATAAATATGAATAAAAATTAAAAGAAAATGAAAGTAAGCAGAATGCAAGGCTGGGATTCAATCTGGGAATGAGAGGGTTGACCACGCGCCAAATCCAATGGTCCACGTTTGAACTGACTTAAACCTAATTAAGAATTAATTAAATGAGATTTAGGGCTAATGACTGCATCTGGACCCTTGAAACTGGAGGGAAGTCAACGAGTCAAAGGGGATCTACGGCCAGAATTCAAACTGGCATTAATCACTGGATTAAGCCCTAATCACATTCAGGTGGCCGGAGAAGACTTCCGGTCGTCTTCTCCGGCCAGCTCTCACCTGAGAATCACCCAACTTCCTCAAAACGTAACATAAATGAAATCTAAAGCCAGAGAAATGATCCTAACACTCTCACGAATCAAACCCCTAACCTAAAACAAATTTATTTAACCTAAACAAGCTGAATCGAAGAGGGAAAGTTCTAGGGTTCGTAAGCTTCAAACACGAATTAAATGCTCAAAACGAAACCATTTCAAAAACTAAAGGTACCAGAATGATCAGGCAAGCATGAGGATCAAGTTTGTAACAATAAAAGTGATTTCTGGAAAAATTAATTTCGAGCTACCTGAGATTTGGAGCTTTCAGTTTAGGAACTTTCTGGCTGTTTCCTTTGATGCAAGCTGCTCTACTTGATCCCCCAAGTGTGTTTGAATGCTCAAAATGAGTTTGTGTTGGCTGGAGAAGGAGATTCGAAAGGAACTGCTTTGGTTCAGTCAAAAATGGCTATGGTGATCTTGGCACTTTCAGGCTGTGAAAAAGGGTGGCTTGTGATCTATGAAGTGTATTGAGTTGCTTTGCAGGGTTTGTTTTGGTGTTTGTGGGCTAGGATGAGAGATTCGATAGAATCTGCAGAATGAAGGTGAACAATGGCAATGGAGGATTCAGGGTGTTTCAGGCTGGTGCTTTGGGTGGTTTCTACTCAATGGAGTGTGTTGAGTTGAATGATGATGAGAGTTGGAGTGTTTGATGGCTATGGAGAGAATTTCGAAGGAACTTGCAATGTGAAGGGATTTTGTGTAAGTGATGAATAATGGTGCTTCAGCCTTGGTTCTTGTTGTGTTTAGCTTGCAAGTTGATTCAATAAACAAATCTGATTGGTTGTTTGATGTGACATGGCCTGCCATGATAGGTGAGTTTGCTTTTGCATAAAGGTCAACTTTTTGTAAGATAGGGCATGGCTCAACTCTAGCCAAGTACAAAGTTGGTTTTGGTGCAGCATGGGTGAGGGAAAGGTCTAGCTTGGCTCAGCACTCAATGCAGCAAGTTGGCACAATGTTATGAGTGATTTTGCAAGTTGGTTGGCTTATGGTTCACATGTGACTTCTTAGCCTAACCAAGCATGAAACCATGACATTCTTGGTCCAAAACTGATTTTTGTAACTTAGAGAAAACTCACATGCTGGTTTGAAGTGAACTAGAGGCTGCATGATGCATTGACTCAAGGTTTTGCAAAATTTCCACTTAGTGCACATCTTGAAAATAAGTGATTTTTGCTAACTTTGCATTGCCATAACTTTTGATCCATGAAGAGTTTGATCATGTTCTTGTACTTTTTGAAAAGGGAAAGATGAGATCTACAACTTTCATGACCAAAGTTTTTCCATTTGAAGCCTTTTTGGATCATGAATCAAGGCTTGAAAATTGACCTAAAATGAGGCATTCTTGAAAAGTCAACCATGCCCAAAAAGTCAACATTTGCAAAAACCCTAAATTCTTGATTTTTATGAACTTCAATCTTCTTCCATGATCAAATAAAGATCATATACACTCAAAATGATGAAGATCACCCATTGGTTGGGTCATTGGGGGCCTCAGATGCCCTGATTTTACACTGACTTGTCTGAAAAGTCAACTCTTGATCAGATGACTTCCCCATGGAATTTCTTCATGAAAATTGATATGCATACTCCCCATACCACATAGAGACCAATGGAAACAAGAATGACCAAAAAATTTGGAGTTATGGCCTCTGAAACCAAAACCCTAATTCTCAGTCAACTGTGTAGTTCATCCTGGCTCTGCATCCACTCAAACCCTAGTTCTTGTGATTTCTCTGCAATTTTGACTTTGAGGAGATGGAATATGATGATTGGGCACACATGGATCCCCTTGAGTTGATTGGTGGCCTTTGGAATGGCTCAAGAGCCCTGAGGTTGCTCAAATCACAAACCCTAGGTGCAGATGCCTTGAAAGCTATGCAGTGAATCAAAAATGAGATGTGAGATGACATGATTGTGTTTATGCATATGAGGATGATCACAAGCCATGGTGTGAATGGGTGAGGGCAAATTTGGGGTGTTTACACTACCCTGAAGGCTTCTTTGGGAGAGTGGAAAGCAGTCTGTGCTTTATTAGCCCTTAGCATATATGGGATTATTTTATTTGTAGATGAGCCTAAGTTTGTTATCAAGAATGCAATCCACCTTTTTATCCTGAGGAACCCAGTACCCACCTTACTGGGAGATTTCTACTACTCTGTCCACCAAAGGAATGAAAAGCAGAGAGGAAGATTGGTGATGTGCTGTGCTCCCCTTTTCCATACCTGGTTGCTCAGGCACTTGCCCAAGACTGATGCATTTTTGAATCCTCATCAGCAGAGGAACTGGGCTAGAAGACTCACTGCTTTAACTTCAGCTGATATCAGGTGGTGCACTCAAAGCACAAAAGGCAGGGACATCATTACCAGTTGTGGGCAGTTTCCCAATGTACCCCTGATAGGAGTTAAGGGTTGCATCAACTACAACCCTCTGCTATTCAAACGACAACTGGGCTATGCATTGGTCCACACTCCTAAGGCACAAGACTTAGCTGAGACTCTTTACTGTGAGATTAAGCCTAATCTGGCTATTGTCAGGCAAGCATCCTGGGCTTGGGACAATGTCCAGACTAAAGGAGTAACCATTCTGGGAAAATGCAACAATGTGGCCTCAGCACAGTACTATGAGTGGTCCCATTCCAGGGCTCAATTTTCTGGGATGCCCTTCACCATGGAAGATATACCTGGACCATCCTCAGAACCACCCCCTGTCACTGTCAGTTTAGAGGAGTTTGAGAAACTAAAAGAGAGGAATGAGAAGCTGACTCAGGCTCTGCAGAAGACCCTCTGGGAGAGGAGTGATGGTCGGCTGGACATTGAAATGTTAGAAAAACTAAAGGTGGAGCATCTGGCTAGAATTGAGAAGTCAGAGGATTATTTCAAGAAGTCTAGGGCTGGAGAGCAGATCTTGAAGAATGCCTGCAAGGAAGCTCAGTTCCAGAAGACCAGGACTGATTTGTACCTGAAAGAGAGTCAAGCTAGGTGGGTCAGGATCACCGAGGCTCGTACTCTGGAAGATAAGAGGACTCAGGACAAAATTGAGCAGTTGGAGGCTAGTGCAAAGGAGCAACAGGAAGCCCTGCTAGCAGCCCAAAGAGAAATCTCAGAGTTGAAGATTAGAGCTAGAGTGAAGAGGTCAAAGGACCAGAGTCAACACAAGAAGCTAACTGCAGCTGTTACTACCAGAAATCTCCTTATCAGGAATCTCACAGAGCGTCCAGCTGATCCTGTGACTGAAGCGCTTCTCAAGGAAGTTCAGGAGGATGAGTTTGGTCTTGGTGTCTGACTTTTGCTTGTTGTTGCTTTCATTTCATTGTACTTTTACTTTTTATGTTGTATTTTTGACCCCTCAGAGGGCATGATTTGTAAGAAACAAGCGATGTATCATTTACTTTCTGTAATATATGTGTTAGTTTGTTTTATCTGAGTTTTTTTTCAAGCAACATCACAAGCATCTTCCTCAGGGGTCTGGAAAGGTCAAAACCAAGTGCCAAGCCGGATACCTTGGAAACAAATAAGCATACTGCATTGCATGCTAACCTTTGTTTGTTTTGTAGGTTTGTTTTGTTTTTGTTAGTAACTCTGTTGTGATCTCAGGAACTATTGCTCGACGTCGGGTGTTCCTACTCAACCGTCCACACAGATATCCAACCCGCAACAACCTTCCGGGTATACAGATGGACCAGGTACAACAGGACCTTACAGAGGTCAGGAACCAAATGGCCAATGAGAGATTGGAAATGAGGAATCAGATGACACAATTTATGGAGGTGATGAATGGATTGGCACAGAGCCAAGAGAGATTAAGAGCCTTGGTAGAGAGGCAGACTCAGGAAGATCCCCATCTAGGGACTGGTGGGACAAGCAACAATGAGAGGGTTCAGCCCCATATCAACCCACCTGTATTTGGACCCCACCTTCACCCAGAGATCAACATCCCTGCAAATATACAAGGGAATGCTACTACAGGCAGAGTGCTGCAAGAAGACCCCCAGGAGGATCAGTTCACAGTGATGGGAGCTGGGGAGGAGGCCTATGACAGAAGACTAGATGAAATTTCTGAAAAATTAAGGTCCTTGGAGTCTCAAAAATCCTTGGGTTTTGATGTTATGGACATGGGCTTAGTGGACGGGGTCAGGATTCCCCACAAATTTAAACCACCGTGCTTTGAGAAGTACAACGGGACTTCCTGCCCACGGACCCACTTGCAATCCTTTCTGGGGAGGTTGAAGGCATATACCATGGACGAAAAGCTGTGGATGTTTTATTTCGAAGACAACTTAACAGGAGCTTCAAGGGAATGGTACTCTCATCTGACTAGAGCCACCATCAGATGTTGGAAAGACTTGGCAGAGGCCTTCATTAGACAATACCAGTATAACCTGGATATGGCTCCCAACAGGACCCTCCTGATGGGAATGTCACAGTCATCCAGGGAAAGCTTCCGGGAGTACGCCCAGAGGTGGAGACAGCTTGCTGCTGCTGTCCAGCCACCTATGTCAGAGAGGGAGATGGCAGATATGTTTATGAACACCCTCCAAGGGACGTACATTGATAGGCTAGCTGCCTTTTCTTCTACCAGCTTTGCAGATGTCGTTATAGCTGGAGAAAGAATTGAGAGCCTATTAAAGATGGGCAAAATTTCTGACAACGGTGCCAGCTCATCCAACAACACAAGGAAGCCTTTTGTGGGCCCAAGAAGAACTGGTGAAACCAATGCTATCCATGCTAACAGAGGCAGACCCCAGTATGTTCATAGGTTTGTGGCAGCAGTCACCATTCCCGCTCCAATTCATCCACAACCGGCTTATCAACCACAGCAACAAAATTATCAGCAACACACTCAGTATCCTCCTCAGAGAAACTACAATAACACCAACAACAACAATCAGCAAAGACCGTTCCAACAGAGACCTTCTCAGGCCAATAGGGTGATTGATCCGATCCCTATGCCATATGCCACATTATTGCCACAACTCCTAAAACTCAACCTGGTTGAGCTAAGGACGTTGGCACCTCCAGATCCTTCCAGTCTACCCAGAAATTATGACGCCAGCGCCAGGTGTGCTTTTCACTCAAATGCACCTGGCCATAGTACAGAGAAGTGCAGAGCTTTGCACATGAAGGTACAGGACTTGGTAGATTCTAAGGCTCTGAATTTTGCACCACCACCAAATGTTAACAAGAACCCTATGCCAAACCATGGTGGCCCTAGAATCAATGCTATTGAAGAAGACAAGCCGTCTTACTTGATAACCAGTGTGGGTCAGATTCGGACACCCTTGGTAGAGATCAAAGCTCAACTCATTGAATGTCAAATATTCCTGGGATGTGAGCTAGGGTGTGCTTATTGCAACATTTCAGTGAATGGTTGTGATAACTTGAGAGATGGCATAGATGGTCTCATCCAGGGTGGCCTGCTTCAAATCACAACATCAATACCTACAAATCCGACAATCTCCTTAACAACAGTTCCCGAGTCTTCTACAACTGTAACAACAATTGTTCCCAACAACTCTTCGATCTCATCAACAAATGCTTCATCTGTCACTTCAACGAATCAGATATCAACGAACATCCCTTCTACAACTTCAGCACCCCTTCATTCAGAATCTCCTACAACAACAACACCCATCCATCCAACAATGTCTCCTACAACTTCAACAGCAAATGTTTCAACGGTTACAATTTATTATGATCCTGAAAATGATTCTGCCTACAACTCACAAAATGCCACTCCTATCAGAGCACCAGTCACAATATACTATGATCCACAGACTATCATGGTCCCTTCTGCAGCTGCCGTCAGTCCAGTCACTATCACGGTGCCTGGGCCAGTACCTTATGAAAGCAGTAATGTTATCCCTTGGCATTATGGCTCCGATCTATACTGCGAAGGACGGAAAATCACTCTTGAATCAGCAACTTCTTCACCACAAATAGACAATGTGGGGGGAGGCGGAGGCTTCACTCGAAGCAGACGTCTTTTTGCCCCGCAAATTCAAAGACCCACTGCTGAGGCAGAAGCTGCTGCCAAGGCAAAAGGAAAGAGAATGGTGCAAGAAGAACAAGCTGCTAAGGAAGATTTGAACACACCTTTTGATCGAGAAGTTGGTGAATTCATGAGAATCATCAAGAAAAGTGATTACAAAATAGTGGATCAGCTTCACCAGACGCCTTCTAAGATCTCCATTCTATCATTGTTAATGTGCTCCGAGGCTCATCGGAACACGCTACTAAAAGTCTTGCACGCAGCTTATGTGCCAGAAGAGATCACAGTCAATCAGTTGGAAGCTGTGGTTGGGAATGTCAATGCTAGTAATGGACTAGGGTTTACCAACACTGATTTGACTACGGAAGGCCGCAATCACAACAAGGCTTTGCACATTACCATGGAGTGTAAGGGTGCAGTTCTTTCCCATGTACTGGTAGACACAGGGTCATCCCTCAATGTCTTACCTAAAAAAGCCCTTGTGAAGCTGGAGTATGAAGGATTGGCATTACGGCCCAACAATTTGGTAGTAAGAGCCTTTGACGGTTCTAAGAGATCAGTTTTGGGAGAAATTGAGTTACCTATAACGACTGGCCCACAAACTTTCAAAACGACCTTCTATGTGATGGACATTCAGCCTGCCTACAGCTGTTTGTTGGGTAGACCATGGATTCATGCCGCTGGCGCAGTTACGTCTACCCTTCACCAGAAGTTAAAATTCGAGTGGGATGGCCAAGTCGTTACTATTTGTGGAGAGGAAGATATTTTTGTTAGCATCTGGCTACCTACAAATACATTGAGATGGATGGGGAGATCCATGAAACGATGAGTCAAGGGTTTGAGGCCTTGAACATAAATGAAACATCTGCTATACCTGGAACCTCAATGACATCTTATCAACAAGCCCGGAAGGTTGTTGAGGAAGGGACTGCCCAAGGCTGGGGCAAGTTGCTGCCCGTAGAGAAGAAGGAGGATAGATTTGGGTTGGGTTACAAACCAACTCAACAAGATCAAGCAGAGGCTGCTAAGGAGCCCATCTTTGTTAGTGGGGGGATGCTCACCCCTGATGATGTCAACAATTTGGAAGACGAGAATGAAAGCGACCGCAACCTGGAGAGTTGGATACGTCCAAAGATCCCGGGGAGCAGTATCTCAAACTGGTCTTCCCAGGAAATCATAAGAGTTACTCCTGCAGAGTAATTATTATTTCCTGTATATTTTAAGCATGCATCAAGTCTTGCATCTTGCCCAAGATGACAAGACTCATTTTGTAATCGGGCCATCTGTAATTTTTGTGCAACAAGATTAATCAATGAAATATCAGACATCTTTTGCAAATGAGTCTCTTTTTCCTTTCCGCTCACTGTTTTTCCATTTTTCTTTTTGTACAAAAAATAAATGGCAATGTTTTCAAAATGACGACTTTATTTCACTTTTCTAAACAAGATTAAAATCAATCACTAAAATGAACAAACTGAACCCTTGCAGAGAGTGCCTTTCAGACTGCACCGACAACGGCGCGGCTACGACTTCGTATGACTTTGACAATCCAATCAATCAAGCTGATGAAGGGGTTGAAGAAGAGTATGAGCTTCCTGAAGAGCTAGCCAGGTTGTTGAGACAAGAGGAAAAGGTTATCACTCCTTATCAGGAGGAGGTTGAAACGATCAATCTTGGTACAGATGAAGATGCGAAAGAAGTTAAAATCGGGGCCTGCCTACAAGACTCAGTGAAGAGACAACTGATTGACCTGCTTCAAGAATATGTGGATGTGTTTGCTTGGTCTTACCAAGATATGCCAGGGTTGGACACCGACATTGTTGTGCACAAGCTGCCTTTGAGAGAAGAATGCCCACCGGTTAAACAGAAACTGCGTCGTACTCGCCCAGACATGGCAATGAAAATCAAAGAAGAGGTACAAAAGCAGTGGGACGCCGGGTTCCTTGCTGTAACTAGCTATCCACCGTGGGTTGCTAACATAGTACCTGTGCCTAAGAAAGACGGCAAAGTGAGAATGTGTGTTGACTACCGGGATCTGAACAGAGCCAACCCAAAGGATGATTTCCCATTACCTCACATTGATGTATTGGTGGATAATACGGCTCAGTTCTCGGTGTTCTCCTTCATGGACGGATTTTCAGGATACAATCAGATCAAAATGTCACCTGAAGACATGGAGAAGACAACCTTCATCACACCCTGGGGCACGTTCTGTTACAAGGTAATTCCATTTGGACTGAAGAATGCCGGTATGACATATCAACGGGCTATGGTGACATTGTTCCACGATATGATCCATAAAGAAATCGAATGTTACGTGGATGACATGATTGACAAGTCCCTCACTGAAGAAGACCACCTGGTAAATCTGCTGAAGTTGTTCAAGCGTCTGAGGAAGTACCAACTGAAATTGAACCCCAACAAGTGCACATTCGGGGTGCGATCTGGTAAGCTGCTGGGTTTTATTGTGAGCGAGAAAGGGATTGAAGTTGACCCTGATAAAGTCAAAGCCATTCAAGAAATGCCTGCACCAAAATCTGAAAAAGAAGTTCGAGGTTTCTTAGGTCGATTGAACTACATCTCAAGGTTCATCTCCCACCTTACAGCAACCTGTGAGCCCTTGTTCAAATTGTTGAGAAAAGAACAGACGGTCAGGTGGAACGAAGACTGCCAGAAGGCTTTTGACAAGATCAAGGAATACTTACAAGAACCTCCAATCCTTATGCCTCCAGTTGAAGGAAGACCTCTGATAATGTACTTGACAGTATTAGAAGAGTCAATGGGGTGTGTGCTGGGCCAGCATGACGAGTCTGGTCGAAAAGAGTATGCAATATACTACCTAAGCAAAAAGTTTACCGACTGTGAACAACGTTATTCACTGCTCGAGAAAACTTGTTGTGCTTTAGCGTGGGCTGCTCGCCGACTGAGACAGTATATGTTGACCCACACTACTTTATTGATCTCCAAAATGGACCCAGTTAAGTACATATTCGAGAAGCCAGCACTTACCGGACGGGTTGCAAGATGGCAAATGATCCTCACAGAATATGACATCCAATACACCTCTCAGAAAGCCATCAAGGGCAGTGTATTGTCTGAATATCTTGCTGAGCAACCTATTGATGATTACCAGCCTATGAGATTTGACTTCCCTGATGAAAACATCATGTTCATAAAAGCCAAAGATCATGAAGAGCCTGTTCACACTGAAGGGCCTGACCCGGAAGAAGAATGGACTATGATGTTTGATGGGGCTGTTAACATGAATGGTCGTGGTGTTGGTGCAGTACTCATTACACCTAAAGGAGTTCATATGCCTTTCTCGACAAAACTCACCTTTAACTGCACTAACAACGAAGCTGAATACGAAGCTTGCATTATGGGTCTTGAGGAAGCCATTGACCTCAGGATCAAGACATTGACCGTATTCGGAGATTCAGCTCTAGTAATCAACCAAACCAACAGCAAATGGTACACCCACCAGGATCATCTGATACCTTACAGGGATTATACAAGGAGGTTATTGACTTTCTTTACAACGGTCAAGCTTGAGTATATCCCTCGGGACGAAAATCAGTTTGCAGATGCTCTGGCTACCATTTCATCCATGATCAAAGTTCAAGCTGCCAACTTTGTACCTCGAATTTCAGTGTCCAGACTTGACAGACCGGCCTATGTGTTCGCAGCAGATGTTGTCAAAGATGATAATCCTTGGTTCCATGACATTAAGTGCTTCTTGGAGGACCAAACATACCCACCTGGGGCATCTTCCAATGATAAGAAGATTTTGAGAAGGCTTGCTGGTAGCTTCTTTCTGAACACTGATGGTTCCCTGTACAAGAGAAACTTTGATATGGTACTCCTCAGATGCGTTGACAGAACAGAAGCAGATTTGCTAATGCATGAGGTGCACGAAGTATCCTTTGGTACCCATGCTGGAGGACATGCAATGGCTAAGAAGTTGCTAAGATCAGGTTATTACTGGATCACAATGGATGCCGACTGTTGCGCCTACGCCAGAAAATGCCATAAATGCCAGATTTATGCGGATAAGGTGCATGTGCCTCCCAATCCTTTGAATGTAATGTCGTCACCCTGGCCCTTTGCTATGTGGGGCATTGACATGATTGGCAAGATTGAACCAACTGCTTCGAATGGCCACAGATTCATCTTGGTCGCCATTGACTATTTCACCAAGTGGGTTGAAGCAGCTTCCTTTGCAAATGTTACAAGGCAGGTGGTCGCTAGATTTCTGAAAAGAGATATCATCTGTTGATACGGAGTTCCTGAGCGAATCATTACTGATAATGGTTCCAACTTGAACAACAAAATGATGGCAGAGCTATGCCGGGACTTCAAGATCCAACACCACAATTCTTCTCCTTACAGGCCAAAGATGAATGGCGCTGTTGAGGCAGCTAACAAGAATATCAAGAAGATTGTGCAGAAGATGGTAGTCACATACAAAGATTGGCATGAAATGCTACCGTTTGCTTTGCATGGGTACCGCACGTCAATCAGGACATCCACTGGGGCAACGCCGTATCAACTTGTGTATGGTATGGAAGCAGTCCTACCTGTTGAAGTTGAATTACCCTCCCTGCGGGTACTGATGGATGTTAAGTTAAACGAAGCAGAGTGGGTCCGGTCCCGATATGAACAACTGAGTCTGATTGAAGAGAAAAGATTGGCTGCAATTTGTCATGGGCAGTTGTATCAGAAAAGAATGAAGAAAGCCTTCGATCAGAAAGTCAGGCACCGAGAGTACCAAGTAGGAGATCTTGTGCTGAAGAGAATCCTCCCTCCTCATACAGACCACAGGGGCAAGTGGACTCCTAACTATGAAGGACCATTTGTAGTGAAGAAAGTTTTCTCTGGTGGAGCACTGATGCTCAGCACTATGGATGGTGAAGACTTCCCATCCCCTGTGAATTCAGATGCAGTTAAAAAATACTTCGCATAAAATGACCCGCTGGACATAAAAACAGAATGTAAGTCCAGGCAAAAATAGGGCATCCCGGCGAGTCAAAAACAGAATAAAAGACTCGGGCAAAAATAAGGGAAAATAAACAAAAATGTACACCCGCTGAGTTGAAAAGCCGCATTGGACAACTCAGGCAAAAATGGGTATCCCGATGGATTGAAAACCCGAAAGGGCGATCCAGGCAAAATAAGGGAATAAGCGAACAACTGCATTCTGAATTCGTCTGTATCGTTTACGACTTGGTGAGCTTCAAAAGGATCAAGCTTCTTTCAAAATCAGCCTTCTTCAGAAAGTAAGACGAGAAGAATGTCAAATGTCATACAAGTCATAGAAAGAGGGAAGCTTCTTGGAACGTCGACAACATTGCCAGCCTTTTGTTTTCTCATTTTGTAACAATCTCCTCATTTTAGGAGATTTGTTTCTTTGACTGTATCTTGCCAATTCAGGGCACATGAATTAATAGAAGCAGATTTTCAGTCATGTTTCGTCTTGTACATTTTTATTTGCAAAAATGTCTGATGTCTTTAAAATACTGTTTGCATAAATACAGATGCTTATCTTCAAAAAAAATATATATAATAAAAAGTCACATGCTTGCAGGAAATATACTTACTCTCGGAAGTGTCTAAACTCCTGGACAGAATCCAGTAAAGGATACCTCGGGATTACTTGTGCGTTTCCCTATCTTTGCAGGATTGCAGGTATCCAAAACGCAACTTGGGGCATGAAAGCTTCACTCCAACAAGCTGACAAATCAACACTCATTCTTAGCCCCCCAAGTGTTTTCTCCCCAACTGAGTTTCCACTTGCTATTTCTCCCCAGCCGAGGTGCCAACCTTTTTTTCTCCTCAGCTAGGTACAAAAGTCAGGGAACCATCTCCCCACAGAGCTTCAGCCTCTATCCAGAAGAGCAACGCATGAAGGAATCACAACAGAGTGAAGAAAGCTTCTACAAACCCCAGCTGGTTCTCTCATTATCAGGATGGGTCTATCAGTGACCTATTCCCCCAAGCGGATACATCTCATCAGATCTACCAACGATCTCATCCCCAGCTGGGACGTTCATCTCGACAGATCGACCAGAGATCTTAGCAACGGGATCCAAATCCCGGATCGGTATCCTTGCATAATCATAGCATTCACATCATATTCACCCACAAAGCGTAGCATTCCGTCTAATATGGAGCATTACAGCAGAAGTCAAACATATTGCATAATCATAAGCCATGTTTTGAATCAAACACTTGTGAATAATAACAATCCACCGATTTACAGAAGATTCCCCCCAGAGTCCCCAGCAAACACAGTTGCCTTGCATACGAACACCAGTATATACTCCTTGTGGCACCCGCCCGTGTCATATCCCCAGCAGAAAGCCAAAGACATCCTCTTTGCACTCACATACACTTATATAATTTCCTTGACATCCGTCCGTGTCATTCAGATATTTGTTTATACTATACTTTCCTCCTTTTGACACTCGTCTGTGTCACTCTCCCCAGCAAGTTAAATACTCACCTATACATCACTCATACTTACTACTCATACAGATACTCGTCCGTATCCTGTATATATCACTTACATCCCCGCAGATTCAACACTAGTCCATGTTCTTTGTTAACCAGTTGGTACTCGTCCATACCATCATCTCAGAACATGCGTCAAGCGTTTGTTTCTACATGATACTCGTCCGTATCATAGTCTTAAGGATGCTTGTCCGCACCTTTAATCCATACACTGTGTCAAACACTCTTGTCTTCTTGAATATAGACACTCGTCTGTGTCTACTATTCCCCAGAAGAGTCCTTTCAGATTCAACACTCGCCCGTGTTCCCTGTTAACTAGTTGATACTCGTTCGTATCATCATCTCTGAACACGTGTCAGTTTTTGTTTCTACCCGATACTCGTCCGTATCGTAGTCTTAAGGAGGCTCGTCCGCATCTTTAATCTATACACAACATCTAAACACTTATACCTTTTGTCTCTTGGATGTAAACACTCGTCTGTGTTTACTATTCCCCAGTAGATAGCCGCAAAGCAAAATTTCTTTTTATCTGACATTCGTCCTATGTCATGATAAACCCTGAGAGCAGCCGTACCCTGCTAGGTGGTCGTCCTCCACCTCTTGATGATCGTCCTTCATCATGCTCATCCGATGGCCGTCCCCATCGTTGATCTTCTATCCGACATTCGTCCTATGTCGTGATATTTAGCAGCCGTCCCCTGCTAGGTGGTCGTCTTCCACCCTTTTGATGATCGTCCTTCATCATTTTATCCAATGGCCGTCCCCATTGTTGATTTTGGTTATCTGGCATTCGTCCTATGTCATGACAAACCTTGAGAGCAGCCGTCCCCTGCTAGGTGGTCTTCCTCCACCTCTTGATGGTCGTCCTCCATCATGCTCATCCGATGGTCGTCCCCATCGTTGACCTTTTATCCGGCATTCGTCCTATGTCGCGATATTTTTTCGGCAGCCGTACCCTGCCAGGTGATCGTCCTTCACCTTAGATGACCGTCCCTCATCTTATTCCCAACAGAGCAGCCGTCCCCTGCTAGGTGATCGTCCTTCACCTTTGATGACCGTCCCTCATCATCTGTTTATTTTATTTATTCTTTAACCCGATGGCCGTCCCCGTCGTGGTCCCTTTCCCTTTTCCTGATGATCGTCCTTCATCAGTTTAGCCCGATGGCCGTCCCCATCGTTGGTTGCTTTACTTTATGAACTTGATGGCCGTCCCCGTCATGTTTCATTATTCCCCAGAGAGTTTTACAGCTTTACTTGATGGCCGTCCCCATCATAATTCTTTTTATCCCCAGCATGTCGGCCGTCCCCATCATTGCTTTAGTTTTCGCACTTTTCCCAGCATGTCGGCCGTCCCCGTCATTGCTCTTTACCCAGCAGTCGTCCTCTGCTTGACGGTCGTCCTCCGTCGCCCACACTTTACAATATACTTTATTTTCTTTTACAATCTATATCCCTTTTCTTCTTCTTTCTGTGAGTGCAAATTCTGGACTGTCTTTGGTATTCAACCACAAGTTATCTTGTTCGCCTGATAAGCCGTTGCTTACATCCTGCACAGCTAACTCATGTTTGAATAGGGGAAGCTGTAAACACCCCAAATTTGCCCTCACCCATTCACACCATGGCTTGTGATCATCTCATATGCATAAACTCAATCATACCATCTCATATCACATTTTTGATTCACTGCATTGTTTCAAAGTCATCTGCACCTAGGGTTTGTGATCTGAGCAATCCAAGAGCTTCTTGAGACACTCCAAAGGTCATCGATCACTTCAAAGAGGTCCATGTATGTTCAAGCATCACATTATATCCTCTCAAAGTCAAGAGTGTCAAAAAATCACAAGAACTGGAAATGGTGTGAAGGCAGAGCCAGGTTTTTGCAAAGTTGACTTTTTGGGCAGGTTTGACTTTTAATGAAATTGCCATTTTAGGCAACTTTTTCAACCCTTACTTTTTGATTCAAAAAGCTTCAAATGGAAAAACTTTGGTCATGAAAGTTGTAGAATGGATCATTCCCTTTTCAAAAAGTACAAGAACATGACCTAATTCATTTTGGATCAAAAGTTATGGCTTGTCAAAGTTGGGAAAAATCACTAAATTTCAAGTCATGCACCAAAGAGGCAAAGTTGCAAATTCACTTCTCAAGGCAAATTAAGTCATCAAATGCATTTCTAAACTTCACCACATGATCACACAAGTCCTAAAAGTCAGATTGCACCCAAAGAATCACATGTTTTATGACTTATGGATCAAGATATTTCATAAAGAACCAAAGGCAAGGCAAGTTGCAAAACTCATCATAGCCTCTCATCCACTTGCTGGCTAGCTTGCTGATCAATCCTAGGCCTTTCCTCACATCATGCTGCGCAGGACACACTCCTTGTACTTGGCTAGAAAGTAGCTCATGCCTTCTTACACCAACTTTGACATATTGGCAAAAGCACCCATACCAATCAATAAAGCACATGTCACTTCATCTGACCAATGGCAATTGTTTATACTAATCAAATGCAAGCCAAACATAACAAGAAGCAAGCCTGAAGCACACCAGAACTCAGCATTCTCATTTTCACCTCATCTTGCAAGAGCCTTCGAAAATCACAACACAGGCCACGAACCTACAAACTAACTTCACAAACCATCTCACCATGCTTCACTGAACACAAACCAACCCTCAAAACAGCCTGAAAGCCATAGAATCACAAACACGATTCTCACCTGACCTTGAACAGAACTCAAGCAAACTCTCAAACCAGCCTTTGCAAACTTCAAACAAACATTGCAAGCTTCTTGGGGGGATCATTGGAGTGCATTTGAGCCAAAGAAGCAGCCAGAAAGCTCTTGAATCGAAAGCCTCAGTTCAGGTAGTCAACTCAAAACTTTTTTCCAGAAGCATGATTTTAAGTTCTTAATAGCTTCTATGCACTCCCCTGATCATGAATATGTGATTATTTTTGAAAATGGTTGAGAAACCAGGATGTATGCAATGTCTGAAACTTTTGCCCTAAAAACTGTTTGGCTTCGATTCGTTTGATTGAAGAAGAATAAATGAGATTTGAGTGGGGGTTTTGATTCAGTGGGATGTGGGGATGATTTCTGGGCTTTTAGTTTTCGTTTTAGTGAAGTTTTGAGGATTTTGGAGATTTTCAGGTGGGGTTCCCACCGGAGAAGACGACCGGAGGTCTTCTCCGGCCACCTGAAAATAATTAGGGCTAATCCCTGTGTTTAATGAAGTTTGAATATTGCCCCTTGGATGTGTTGACTCGCGCGCATTTGGACGCCCATGATCACTCTATTTTGCCCTAATCTTAGTTGACTTTATTAATCTGGATTAATTAATTCATAAATAGGATTTAACTCAGTTTGAATGTCAGCCTTTAGATTGCGCGCGCAGTCAACTTTTTATTTCCCAGATTCAATCCTGGCTCTCCATTGCGTTTACTTTTCATTTTCTTTAATTTTAATTCATTTATTTTGTATTTCTTTTCTCCATTTATTTTAAAATAGCAAAATCATTTTAAAAATTCTGAAATTTTTTGTACAAACTTTTATTTAATTTCAGAAACCAAAAATATTTTTATTTTTATTTTTTGCATTAAAAAATATTTTTAAATCATTTAAAGGTTTATTTTTAATTAATTAATGAGAATTAATTAATTAAAAATACTTTTAGGTATTTAAAAATCACCAAAAAATTCATGAAACCTTCATAATCATTTAGAAACATTGTCCAACCCTCAAACCAAATTTATTTTTTGATCTTGATGTCTTTTGAGAATTTTTCATGGAATTAAAATCATTTCAAGGCATTATTTTGATCCAAACTTCAAAAAAAATCATTTCTGCCCAACCATTGAGAGTTGGACTTTGATTCTTTTTGCATTGCATTTTGTTTAGCATGTAGTTTGTGAGATTAAATTGGCATGATTTGATCTTTAATTTTCAATTTGTTTGGCATTTTTCTTGTTAAGGTACCCTAAAACCCTAGAAAACTTAGGAAATTCATAACTTCCATTAGGTTAAGAGTTAGAACCCCTCCTTTGGGCAGTGAGTTTGTATAGGATTAGGGTTCCTTTGAATGCATTTTCAATTTTTATCTTGATGTTTGCTTCTGATTTTGGTTTTTGTTTGATGCATTCATCATAAACCCTAATTTGGGCTTCCTTTTGCATTCATCTTGCATTTGCTTGCATACCTTGACTTGCCATAGCATTTTGTGCATCCATTTGGTTCATTATACATCTTAAGATATGTTGAAAGCATGTTTGATCATTGCATCATGTATTTGCCATGTTGTATGTCATTTGCATCTCATAACTTTCCATGTGTGTTCATGGTTCTAAACTTGCTCCATTTGCATTCTTTTGTTCATGTGATCATTCTCATGCCTTGATTCATGTTTGCATCATCTCATAGCATCATTATAATCTCACATATGCTTCTGGTTTTGATTTGCATCATGCCATTTCATTCCATTTTGCATTGCATTGCATTCCTTTCACTAACTTTTCAGGTGGTAAGCAACTTTGAGAAGTGAATTTGCCTTCACTTCTCACAATTTCTTTTCATCTCTCTTATGCATCCTTGCTGCATTTTGCTTTGTGTTTGAGATTGAGCTTGCTCTTTCTTTCTCTTCTCACTTTCTTTCTTCAAGTGACTTGACTTCTTAAATGAAGCAAGTTACTTTGCTTCTCCTGATCCTTTCATCTGCTTCCTGGTGGTTCCATTGAAGATTTCTCTTGTTAACCTCACAAACCTTAGGAACAACCAAGCATGACAATGATTAGGGTTTTGATTAGTCTCCCCACTTAGTTTTACCTTTGTGTCTCTTTGAGTCTTCTCTTCTCACCTCCTAATCAGGGACTAAACCCTAAAGGCTTTAAGGCTTTGTGATTAAGCTTATGCCTGCATCCTTCTATTAGGATGGAGTGTATAACTTTAATCCTAAGTGTTAAACCCTTAATGTGTTTAAATCCTTTAATCAATTCATCTAATAATCATCAAGACATCAAGCTTGTAACTTGGGCCTTGCATTAGGGTTCTAATTCTTCCTTAATTGGTTAAGAAGGACTAACCCTAGTGTTAATGGACAAGTCCCCCTCAAGTTGTCTTACAAATCATAAAATTCACTTCATCATCATATCATTAATTAAAATCCATTTAATAAAGGCTTTGTTTTGTCATGAGTTTAATCCCTAATCATGGATTAAGTTAAGGAGTTTTCCTCAGCTTAAACATTCTCATCTATTATCCTTCTATTAGGATAGTGTAATGAGTCTGTTTAATCCCTGATTATGGCTTAATCTCATTACTTAACACTAAACAAAAATCACAAAAACATCTAAATAATCACAAGTAGGTTAATGATCTTAATCCTACATCATGGTAATTAAGTGTGAGATGCTGACTTCACACTTAAGGTATTCTCATTACCCCTAAACAGAGGGAAGATGTGATGAGTTTGCTAATCCATTGGTTTAGGCTTAAGCTCATTTTCCTATGACAAACTCCAAAAAGCAATAAAAGACTGAAAACTCAAAAACAAACGATAATCGTCTCCTTCGGGATTCTTTTCTCACCTCATTCACTCACAAACGAGAACTCGCTTCTTCCGTCTAATGCAAGACAGTTAGCACCTGAGCCAGACAGGTCATACACTTGAGCATAGACAAGCAAGCAGTTCACAAGTCAATTCACCTTTCAGTCTCTTTGGGTCGAACTACGGTGTTCTGACTTCCTCATTGCACGAGAGGATACGTAGGCATAACTTAACGGTTATCGAACAAAAGTCTCTGTATATTCCCCCTCTTTCCAGCCCTATCCTTTAAGCCTCATGATCTTGAGCATTTCATTCCTGATCTCACACTGACACTTCATTTATACACTTCACTCCTCTTACACTGACACCTGTACATCCTTTTTTTTCAACTCTTTTATACACAAATTGCACTGACACTACCCCTTTAAAACACAAATCTTTTAAGCGTGGATCCCGTCGAGTACGACGGACAATCTGGGTGCTAATACCTTCCCAGGTTGTAACCAACCCCCTTTCTCAGTCTCTCTGGTTCGCAACCGTCTTATCCATATCTTTCTAGGTCTATGCAGCATTACCTTTCCTCTGGGATAAAAATGCCTAGCTGGAGACTCTTTCATTCCCTGTGAGTTCACTCCTGTGTGTTCTCACATTCTCCTTTCGCCGACCGTTCGCGTCTGTACCTTATTTGAGCCAGTCTCATCTTTTGGGAGCGACAGTATGTCTCCAGTGTTCTAACATTCATGTCACTTTCAGGCACTATAGCTCCCAAGAAGGTTCAGAGACAGTCAACGGTGCACAGATACCCTACAAAGGTGAACAGAGAAAGAGCAATGGAGCAGATGCAAGCAGATCTGGCTGATTTAAGGACGAGAATGGACAATTTCATGACCGTCATGGCTGGGATGGGTCAAACTCAAGAGCGTTTGCGCGAGATGGTAGAGAATAATCAGGCCAGGAACATTGGGACAGTAGATGGAGGCAATCACAATAGGGCTAGCGCCCGTCATGTTGAAATCCCTGCGGTGCAACCAGGGGTCACTATTATCAATGATGGAGTGAATAATCTGCAGATGGATGGGCAAGACGAGCAGTTCATTTTGCTGGATGAGGCAGAAGGCCAAGGGGTTGACATGAATAGAATGTTCGAAGAAATGGCTGAGCAAATTCGTGCTATTCAATCTCAGAGTTCTCTAAGGTTTGACATCACTGATCTGGGCTTGGTGCCAGGGGTGAGAATTCTCTACAAGTTCAAGGTTCCCACTTTTGATAAGTACAACGGCACGACGTGTCCGAAAACTCATCTTCAGTCATTTGTGGGAAGGATTGTTGCGCATACAGATGATGAAAAGTTGTGGATGTATTACTTCCAGGATAGTCTTGTATGAGCTTCCTTGGAATGGTACATGAAGCTTATCAGGGTCAATATCCGAAGCTGGAAGGATTTAGCTGAGGCATTTGTGAAGCAGTATCAGTATAATTTGGATATGGCTCCAAATCGTACCCAGTTGCAGACAATGTCTCAGAATGCTAAAGAAGGGTTCAAAGAGTACGCCCAGAGGTGGCGTCAGCTTGCTGCTCGAGTGCAACCTCCATTGTTGGAGAATGAAATGACAGATATGTTTATGGGAATGTTGAAGGGGGTGTTTATTGAGAGATTGGCGTCTTGTTCGGCAACAAAGTTCAACGACATCGTTATAGCTGGAGAAAGGGTTGAGACTTTGGTGAAAATGGGGAAGATTCAAGACACTAGTGCAAGTAGCTCAAATGGTGTGAGAAAGGCTTTCAGTGGACCTCCAAGAAGAAGGGAGGGAGAAACTAATGTTGTGTACGGTCGAGGTCGGGGCCGCAGATATAGAGGATATTATGAGCAGGTGGCAGCTGTCACCATCCCCACAGGTCCTGTACAACAACAACAGCCGCAACACAATAACTATCAACAAAAGCCTTATCAACAGAGGCAAGCTCGTCCAGCTAACAGGGTGCTTGAATCCATCCCAATGACGTACACAACTCTTCTCTAGAGATTGTTGGACTTGAACTTGGTGCAGTTGAGGACGTTAGCACCACCGCCACCTGGAGAGCTTCCAGTGGGGTACGATGCTAATGCAAGATGCACATTTCATTCAGGAGCTCCCGAGCACTCAACGGAGAAGTGCAGGGCGTTACAGCATAAGGTCCAGGACTTGATTGATTCAAAGGCAATTAACTTTGTACCGCCTCCAAATGTCACATCAAACCCCATTCCAAATCATGGAGGGGCCAAGATAAATTTCGTTGATAGTGGCGAGGGTTTAAACTTGATCTTAAACGTGGAGGAAGTGAAGACTCCCTTGTTAGTCTTGAAGGATATATTGTTGAAAGGGCAGGTTTTTCGAGGTTGTAATTATGACTGTGAGGGTTGTTTGAATTCGGTTAATGGTTGTGGGGATTCGAAAGCAGGGCTGCAGTGTTTGATCGACGAGGGGTCTCTACAGTTTGACAGAGTTGATGATAGAAGTGATTGTGTCTCTACAGTGACAATCTATTTTGATCCTGTTGAGGTTCCTGTCCGGAGAGAGTCGGTGACTATTTATGTTCCCGAGGTGAGTCCAGTGACTATTATTGTTTTGGGACCAGTCCCTTATGCTGATGACAAGGCCATCCCTTGTCACTATGGCTCGGACGTGTACGTAGAAGGCCAGAAGATGGAGAGTAAAGCAGTGACAATTGACCCGACTGTTGTGAATGTCGGAGGAGTTGGTGGATTTACAAGGAGTGGGCGTCTCTTTACTCCTCAAGCTCTTAGAGGTGATCCAGAAGCTGAAGCTGCTACAAAGGCTAAGGGTAAACAGATAGCAACTGAAGAGGTGACAACTCCTGCTGCCGGTCAGAGCACTTTTGAAAAGGAAGTCGAGGAATGCATGAGAATAATTAAGAAAACGACTATAAGGTGGTTGAATAGCTGAATCAGACCCCATCTAAGATATCCATTTTGTCTTTGCTGATGTGTTCCCAAGCCCACCGAGAGGCTTTGCTGAAAGTTTTACAAATGGCGTATGTACCACAGGAGATAATCGTCAACCAGTTAGAGGCCGTGGTAGGCAGCGTAAACGCCGGTCATGGGTTAGGATTCACAGATAGAGATCTCACTTCTGAGGGACGCAATCACAACAAAGCCTTACATATCACCATGGAGTGTAAAGGCGTTGTTCTATCACACGTCCTGGTAAATACAGGCTCTTCTCTCAATATGCTCCCTAAGAAGGCCTTAATGAAGCTGAATGTTGATGGCATCGTCTTGCGACCCAGTGATTTGATTGTGAAAGCCTTTGATGGGTCCCGAAGATCTGTGTTTGGGGAGGTGGAGCTACCAGTGAAGATTGGGTCTCAGGTCTTTAAGAGCACATTCTATGTTATGGATATTCAACCTGCTTATAGTTGTTTGTTGGGACGTCCTTGGATTCACGTTGTTGGTGCAGTGACATCCACATTGCATCAGAAGTTGAAGTATGTGGTAGAGAGACAAGTTGTTACTGTATGCAGAGAAAAAGATATTTTCGTAAGCCATCTGTCGACCTTCAAGTACGTAGAAATGGACGGGGAAATCCATGAGACGCTTTGTCAAGCTTTTGAGACGGTTAATGTCAGCAATTTGTCTCCAACAGTTCAGAGCAGTGAGAAGGAAGGGACTCTTATCTACTCCTACAAGTAAGCTAATGAGGTAGTTCAATCCGTAAATGCCCAGGGCTAGGGCAAGCTGTTAGAAGTGGAAAAGAAGGACGACAAGTTCTGTCTCGGATATCAACCTGGTCAGTCCAGCTGGTCTCATGGCAGTAAGCCCATAGCATTCACAAGCGTTGGAATGCTCGACTACAACTGTGTTTGTGCAACAGATGCCGATGGGGATAGTGACTGCGACTTGGATAACTGGATTCACCCATGCGTACCTGGGGAGGAGCTCCAGAACTGGTCTGCTGAAGATTTTGTTCAAGTTACTTGGCAGTCAAAGTAATTTTCTTTGTTTCCATTTTTATCATACTGCATGTCAAATCCTACACTCTTCCCGAGGTGTACGAATCCATTTGTAGGGTCACCATGTTTTTAATGCATTTACTTTTTCCATGACATAAAGGACATTTTTCAAGCAAATTGTGTTCTCTTTCTTTCGTTTTAAATTTTTCACAAATAAAATGGAAATGTTTTTCTTTCCAGTATTTTTGTGTGTTTGCGTCTCCTATAGATTCTGAAATAAGCACATCGTTTGTGCAGTGTTGATCATCCAGATTCTCGTGATAACGTTCCTGCTATGACTATGCATGACTTCGACAATTCTATCTACCAAGCTGATGAAGGGGTTGAGGAAGACTGTGAACTCCCGGAAGAATTAGTCAAGTTGTTGAAACAAGAGGAAAGGGTCATTCAGCCTCATCAAGAAGAAATAGAGATCGTCAACATTGGGTCTGAGGATGTAAGGAAAGAGATAAAGATTGGGGCCAGTCTGCAGGCCGAGGTAAAGAGAAAGTTGATTGGTATGCTACGTGAGTATGTGGATATCTTCGCCTGGTCGTATCAGGATATGCTAGGGTTGGATACTGACATCGTTGTGCACAAGCTGCCACTAAAGGAAGATTGTCCTCCCGTGAAACAAAAGCTGAGAAGAACTAGCCCTGATATGCCTGTGAAGATCAAGGAGGAAGTTCAGAAGCAGTGGGATGTCGGGTTCCTTGTTGTGACCAGTTACCCACCTTGGGTAGCTAACATTGTGCTTGTACCAAAGAAAGATGGCAAGGTCTGAATGTGCGTCGATTATCAGGATCTAAACAGAGCAAGTCCAAAAGATGACTTTCCATTACCTCACATTGATGTGCTGGTAGATAACACCGCTCAGTTCTCGGTGTTTTCTTTCATGGATGACTTCTCCGGGTACAATCAGATCAAGATGGCACCGGAAGACATGGAGAAAACGACGTTCATTACCCCGTGGGGTACATTCTGTTACAAAGTTATGCCCTTTGGATTGAAGAATGCCGGGTCAACGTATCAACGGGCTATGGTAACATTGTTCCACGACATGATACATAAAGAAATTGAATGTTATGTGGACGACATGATTGCCAAGTCCCAGGACGAAGAAGGGCATCTGGTCAATCTAAAAAAGCTGTTTGATAGATTGATAAGGTACAGACTGAGTTTGAATCCAAATAAGTGCACGTTCGGAGTGCGTTCCGGTAAATTGCTGGGTTTCATTGTTAGTCAGAGAGGAATTGAAGTAGATCCTGCAAAAGTAAAAGCAATACAAGATATGCCTGCACTGAAAATAGAAAACGAAGTGCGTGGGTTTTTAGGGAGATTGAACTACATTTCGCGGTTTATATCTCATCTAACAGCCACATGCGAGCCAATATTCAAATTGTTAAGAAAAGAACAAACTCTCAGGTGGAACAAGGACTGTCAAAGAGCCTTTGAAAAGATAAAAGAATATTTGTAGGAGCCTCTGATTCTAATGCCTCCAGTTCCAGGACGGCCACTTATCATGTACTTGATTGTATTAGAAGGGTCGACGGGGTGTGTTCTAGGCCAACATGACGAGTCTGGTCGAAAAGAGCATACTATTTACTACCTTAACAAAAAGTTTACCGATTGTGAATCCCGTTACTCACTGCTCGAGAAAAATTTTTGCGCTTTGGTATGGGCTGCTCACCGACTGAGGCAGTACATGTTGTCCCATACCACATTGCTAATCTCAAAAATGGACCCCGTCAAGTACATTTTCGAGAAACCAGTATTAACCGGAAGGGTTGAAAGCTGGCAAATGATCTTAACAGAGTATGACATACAATATACTTCCCAGAAAGCCATCAAAGGAAGTGTATTGTCAGATTATCTTGCACATCAACCACTTGAAGACGACTATCAGCCGATGAAGTTTGATTTCCCTGATGAGGACATCGTGTACCTCCAGGCAAGAGATTGCGAGGAACCACTTCCGGAGGAGGGGCCTGGCCCTGAATCCAAATGGAAGTTGATGTTTGATGGGGCAATCAATATCAACGGACGTGGAGTTGGTGTTGTTCTTATCACCCCCGAAGGTGTTCATTTTCCCTTTGCTGCCAGAATTACTTTTGGCTGCACCAACAATGAAGCGGAATACGAGGCGTGCATAATGGGAATAGAGGAGGCTATTAATCTTCGGATTAAGACTCTCGATATATTGGGAGATTCGGCCCTCGTTATCAACCAGATTACCGGCAAGTGGTATACACATCAAGAGCACTTAATTCCTTATAGGGATTATGCCAGAAGACTGTTGACGTTCTTCACAATGGTTAAGCTTCAGTACATACCACGAGATGAGAATCAATTTGCCGATGCATTGGCTACTCTTTCTTCGTCCATCAAAGTCTTGTGTTGGAACTACGTGCCTAGGATTGACATTTCTAGGATCGACACACCAGCTTATGCTTTCTCTATAGACGCAATGTCTGATGAGAAACCTTGGTATTTTGATATCAAGCTTTTCCTGGAAAAACAAGAATACCCAGCCGGGGAATCATCCAACGACAAGAAGACCTTGCGACGACTTACTGCTAGTTTTTTCTTGAATACATATGGGGTTTTGTATAAGAGGAACATTGACATGGTCTTGCTCAGATGCGTGGATAGACACGAAGCAGGCATGTTAATAGAGGAAGTCCACGAGGGATCTTTTGGTACTCATGCAGAAGGGTATACTATGGCTAAGAAGTTGCTGAGATCAGGGTATTATTGGCTAACAATGGATGCAGACTGTTGTTCGTATGCCCGTAAGTGCCATAAGTGCCAGATTTATGCAGACAAAGTGCATGTTCCTCCAAGCCCGCTCAACGTCATGTCATCTCCTTGGCCCTTTTCTATGTGGGGCATTGACATGATCGGGAAGATAGAGCCTACTGCTTCAAACGGTCATCGTTTCATCCTGGTTGCAATTGATTACTTCACCAAGTGGGTTGAAGTAGCGTCTTATGCTAATGTCACTCGTCAGGTGGTGGCCAGATTTCTGAAAAGAGACATCATTTGCAGATAGGGAATGCCTGAGCGAATCATTATTGACAATGGTTCCAATTTGAATAACAAGATGATGGCAGAGTTGTGCCGGAACTTCAAGATTCAACATCACAATTCTTCTCCTTACCGGCCAAAGATGAATGGCGCGGTAGAGGCGACTAATAAGAATATTAAGAAGATTGTGCAGAAGATGGTTGTCACTTACAAAGATTGGCATGAGATGTTACCATTCGCACTACATGGGTACCAAACGTCAGTCAGGACGTCGATTCGGGCAACTCCTTTCTCCTTATTGTATGGCATGGAAGTTGTCTTGCCGGTTGAGGTAGAAATTCCTTATTTACGTGTAATGATGGATGTGAAGCTTGATGAGGCTGAGTGGATATGTGCTCGATATAACCAGTTGTGCCTAATTGAGGAAAAGAGATTAGCGACTATCTATCATGGTCAGCTTTATCAGACGAGAATGAAGCGAGCATTCGACCAATGAGTACGTACTCGGGAGTATCAAGTAGGCGAGCTTGTGCTCAAGAGGATCATTCCTCCAGGTTCGGATCACAGGGGCAAGTGGACTCCGAATTACGAAGGCCCATTCATAGTGGAAAAAGTTTTCTCATGTGGGGCGTTAATGCTCACTACTATGGATGGAGAAGATTTCCAGTCTCCTGTTAACACGGACGCAGTTAAAAAATACTTCGCATAAAAAGACCCGCTGGACACAAAAACAGAATTAAAGTCGAGGCAAGAAAAGAGCATCCTGGCAAGCTAAAAACAGAATAAAAAGCTCAGGAAAAAGTTAGGGAAATAAATGAAAAGATGTACACCCGCTGAGTTGAAAAGCCACATCGGACAACTCAGGCAAAAAAGGGTATCCCGGTGGATTGAAAACCCGAAAGGGCGATCCACGCAAAACAAGGGAATAAGCGAACAACTGCGATCCGGGTAATCTGAACCAAATCACTGTTTCGTGCAGTCTGACAATATCAGAAGGATATGAATCAGTCCCCTCATCTTCTTCAGAAAACAAAGGCAAGAATAGAAAGTCTTGAAGACATGTTGGTCATAGCAGGAAGGAAACTCATTGGAATGTCGTGCACATTGCCATTAGGATAGTTTCTTTTCTCAATTTTACGGTAGCTACCTCTTTCCAGGTAGTTACTTCCTGATGTAAAACTCTGCTTATTCAGAGGCCATTCAATGAATGAATATTCAGTCAAAAGTCGTGTTGCGTTATGTTTACTTTGTTTGCAAAAATGTCCTGAATTTTTGGCAAAAAGAGCATTGCATATGAAACATGTTGATTTTTCTGGAAAACAATTTTGACATTGCAGGGAAACAATTAAGATAATCTTTGAGTGTCGGGTGATAATGGATGAACAGATCATACCATGCAAATCCCCGGGGCACCTTGTAACACGGTGGGAGAACTGACTTTAGTTATGTGTTGCGGATAGCAAGAGTCGCCACCGAATTTTATTTTATCCAAAGGAAAGGCATAAAAGAACAGGAAAGACCTTTTAAAAGATTTTTGGGTCCGGGGGGTAGGTTATGTACAGGGAAGGTGTTAGCACCCTTTACATCCATGGTTATCCATGGGCTCTTAGTTACTTAGCTCACTTTAAAATGTTTTTGAAATGTGAAGTGTGTGAATAAAAAAATTTCTTAAGTATTTATAATGATCCATGTACGGATGCGTATAAAACTTTTGTTTTGAAAATTGTTTGAAGTGTGAAATGTTTGAAATGTTTTGAAGAGTGAGCAAGTATCTAAGAGGAACCTACCCTAAGTTTAGGTCTTTTCTGTTCTTGAATCCTTTAAATGGTAAGACTATCCCTATTATTAAGGAATAGGTAGTCATTACCTTGGATGTGAAGGACAAGTGAAGGGTCATCTATTATTTAGGCAACTGTGGGGTGTATAAGTAACTCGAAGGGACTTATCATCTTTATTCGAAAGGGACAAGATCATTACGAAGGCAACATTCGAAGGGACTTGATCTTTTTATCTGTTTAGGGACTAGATGATGTGAATTAGGGACTTTGCTTTATACACCCTACTTGACCTTTTTGTATTAGGCAACATGAGAGGTAACCCTCAGAAAGTGAGATGGCGATCAAAGATCGACTTACGTGTGTGAGTGTACAATTTTAATATTTATCTTTAAATTTAATGAGCTAAATTAATTTTAAACATACAAACATGTTACACTCCCTATTTTACTAACCATAGCATTATAAATAATAAACATTATTACTAAAATATTACATCCAGGAGACAATTACATAATAATAATAATTAACAAATTAAATAAATAAACAAAATAATAATAATAATAATAATAATTGGGTTAGTAAAATAATAATAATAATAAAACACAATATAAATGGGGTTAGTAATAACAAAATATCATATAAACATAATTAATAATATTAACATAATAATTAAAAAATCAATTTTTTATAAACAATTATTATTTAAGACTAATAAGAAAATATAAGCAATTATACTAATTATTATAAAGTTTTAAGTTATATGCAAAATTATAAAAAATTAAATTAATTATAAACATATTATAAAAATAAATTATAATTACAAAATTAAATTAGCAATTTTTAACTATTTTTAAACATATATTAAAAATTATTTATATACAAGAACTAAATTATAAACAAATTATGTCATATTATTATATTAACAAAATTAAATTAAGAACTTTAATTTTAAGCATATTTATAATTATCTACACATAAAAAGATACATAATTAAAGTTTTTTAAAAATTAAAAATATAGAAAATTAGGATTTGATTATTAAGATTTATTTATTAATTAAAATATAAATAAGAACTATGAAATTAAAATAAATAAATAAACTAATATTTACAATTAGGTTTTTTATGAAAATATTTTAGGGTTTATTAAATTAGGGCTATAGTTTTAATTAAAATTAATAATAATAATAAACACACAAAAAACAAATAATGGAAAAAAAGAGAAAAAGGAACTTACCTGGGCTGGGAGTTGAACCCAGTCCCTCTGCTTTCACAAACTCCAGCCATTCAAACCAACCACTGGGCCAGCACGCGCACAGGTGCTAAGAAAAGGACTTCATTTGGTTTTGTTGCTTAATCCTGGAAAAATCATGAAAAAAAGAAAACAACACAAAAGGCCTGGGGGGATTCGAACCCAGGACCTTTACGCAGCACACAAACACTCTTACCATTCCAGCCGGGAGGGCGCATCTGTTATCATATTCATCACAATACATAATATATTAAGTTTAATAATTCAAATGGAAAAACAAGAAAAATTGTGGAAGCCAGGATTCGAACACAGGCCTGCAAGCAATATACACGCACACTTCACCACTGGGACACACGCTTGTGTGTGATACATAAACAGAACAGATACATTATAATATATAACAACAATTCAAATTAGAAAAAACGTGCGCAGGTCTTCTTCTTCTTCCTTGGTACCTGCGTTTTTTGCTGCGATTTTACTTATGAAATTTCCTGCAAATTTTCAAATACAGGAACCTACGAAAATTGGATTATCATCAAAACAGTGAAATTTCTCAAAAATAATTGGTGCGTTATGATCCCCAAGGTTCACATGATTGTTCTATGTTCTTAGAATTTGTTTATGTTTGGTTTAAAGCAAAACCCTAATCTCATGGCCGAAACCCTAGCCAGGGTGATTTCTCAAACCTGCAATGAAACTTCAATCAAACTATCCAGAATCAATCAACAACTTAATACAAACACAAAACAATGATCAAAACTCATTAAAAAACAGTCAATATCTAGAATCGAAAAATCAAAATATGATGAACATTATGAATCGGATTATGCAATATAAGGTGTTTTAGATGTTGTTTATGATCCAAAATCATTCTATGAACATCCAGGAACAAATTGCAACCTTCAAATTGTCTTGAAAAGGCTTGAGTGAAGGAATCCGAATTTGAAATTTTGTGAGATTTTTGAATGTGTGAACTTACTCTTGGAGGCCAGAAATTCGTCTTGTGCATAGGGTTGTGTTGTATACTTATAGTGGAATGAATTAGGTCAAAAATAATGGATCATTGTGTGGATATTTTGGATCAATGAGATTGAAAAAGATTCAAGCTTAAATTTCAAATATTCTTGAATTAGACCTTTCTATTTCAAGCCAATCACCATAATTCTTATATCAATTTGATCCAAACAATCTTTATGACTTTCTAGAAGCACAATCTCATTTAAATATTTGATTTTTCTATTTGATTTTAATTTAAAATGATTTTAAATGAATAAAATCAAAAATAAATAAAATAAAATGATAAAAAATCTGAATAATTGAGGGTTGGGTCGTGCATGAAGTATTTGTATGGATTGGATCATCACATGGCAAGCCCATTTAGAAAAATTTGGTTTTAAACTTCCATTTTCTTCATAAACCAACCAAAAATTTCCCAACTTTGCAAGGGCACAAATCCTTCAATTTTAATGCTATGAGGGTGTTCTTGGACATTTTGGAAATCTTGAAGAGTCCTCTAACTAACCCCATTGGTTTCATGTCCATATCATTTACCATTCTCAAGTTATGCCCTTTTGAAGTTGTTGACTTTTTGTTGACTTTCAAAAGGACCTATAATGTCTTAGCTCATACCTTCCAAATGAAGCATTTTTGGGCTTGGCTTGTGAGACACAAAGTTGTAGAGAATTCAATTTCCTTCAAAATGAGATTTGGATGGGAAAAATGTGATGAAGCATGTGAAAGTTATGGCTGGTCAAAGTTCAGTTGACTTTTCCTGAGGAAACCCTAATTTAGAAACCTCTGATTCTTGATGATCTGACATATCCTTGATGAATCATGATCAACCCTTGATCAAATGATGAATTTTACTTCATATACTTGATGTTGGCAAAAAATCATGAAGTTTGACTTTGGTTTGACCACAGTTGACCTCAGTTTGACTTTTTAACTGCTTTGACTGATTTTGACTTGTCTGATCATTTGACTGAGCAAACCTTTGAGAAAAGTTCTGAAATTTGTCATGGGGATTCTTAGACACATATAAGATGTTATGAAGCTCACTTGAAGTCTTGGAAATCCATTTAGCCTGATTAAAGTCAAAATCCTAGTTTTGGATGCACTGCTTAGGAGGGTGCATTGTCTGAGGGATTTGTCAAATCTTCTGACCAATTGTGAACTTTGTGAACCTTATGAACCTCATGGAAGGTCTTGTGAACCTTGTGAACCTTGTGAACCTCATAAGATGTCTTATGAATCTTGTGAACCTCATGAGATGTCTTGTGAATCTTGTGAATCTCATGGAAGGTCTTGTGAACCTTGTGAACCTCATAAAGTGTCTTGTAAACTTCATGAACCTCATGAAATGTCTTGTGAACCTTGTGAACCTCATAAAGTGTCTTGTAAACTTCATGAACCTCATGAAATGTCTTGTGAACCTTGTGAACCTCATAAAGTGTCTTGTGAACTTCATGAACCTCATGAAAGGTCTTGTGAACCTTGTGAACCTCATAAAGTGTCTTGTGAACTTCATGAACCTCATGAAAGGTCTTGTGAACCTTGTGAACCTTCTTAGCACACAAAGTATTGTATTGTGAGGGCAAATTTTGGGGTGCAACACACCTGCGTGTATGCTGTTGTTGCAGGTTGTTGCAGGACGATGTTGCACTTCCCTAAGCAGAGAATGCTCCCCAGCTGAGCTATAGCAGTGAGATCCCTAGCAGAAGTTCAAATCTAATCAGAGATGGTGTCTCCCCCAAGTGGTTGTTCTTCACAAGAAAGACATGTTCATCCCCATTAGAGTTCAGATGGAACCGTTCCCAGCTGAGCTAGAGCAAATGGGATCCTCAGCAGAGTTGCAAACCTAACCGAAGAGGCTCGTCTCCAATCGGAGTCTTTATGGGATATCCCCAGCGAGCAACTGAATGCCTATTTCCCCATAGAGTTGAAATTTTCAGAATTCCCTCCCCAGCTAGGGTCTGACCAAGCATCATCCCCAGCCGAGTCTGAAGGCGTCATTTCCCCGCAGAGTTCATGATCGAGATCCACTCCCTTCATTGGAGTATTCTCCAGAGAAGTTTCCAATATATTTTGGCAATGTGATGATACAAACCTTTGTTTATCTCCCCAGTCAGAGTTATGCATCGTCAAAGCCTCTTGACCCGTATCCCCTGCAGAGTCGGGATTATTGTTGCCAATCAGGGCGTTCTGTTTTGTGCTCGTCTGCATTTCCTGGAACTCGTCTGCATTTCCTGGAACTCGTCTGTGTTGGGTATCCGTTTTGTGCTCGTCTACATTTCCTGGCACTCGTCTGTGTTGGGTATCTGTTTGGTGCTCGTTTGCAATCCCCAGCACTCGTCTGTGTTCGATATCTGCTGGATGTTCGTCTGCATTCCCAGCACTCGCTTGATCGTGAATTTTCTCCCCGGCAGAGATGTTTCTCACCAGGCATTTGATGTTCGTCTGCAATCCTCAATGCTCGTCTGTGTTTGGTTCATGTATTGCTCGTCTGCACTCCCCAAGCACTCGTTCGTGTTTGACGTCTTCTTAATGCTCGTCTGCATCGCCTCAACACTCGTCTGTGTTCACACTTTCTCGTTGCTCGTATGCTTTCCCCAACAGTCGCCTATGGATGGTAGTTGCTGATGCTCGTCCACATTTCCTTAGCACTCGTCTGTGTTTGAAACCTGCTGATGCTCGTCCGCGTTCTTCAGCACTCGTCTGTGTGTGACATCTATGTGATGCCCGTCCGCATTCCTCAGCACTTGTCTGTGTTTAAAACCTGCTGATGTCCGTCCGCATTCCTCAGCACTCGTCCATGTTTAAACTTATGTGATGCTCGTATGCGCTCTCCAGCACTCGTCTGTGTTTATTATCTATTTGAAGCTCGTTCGCGTTGTTGGATACTCGTCTGTATCGTCCTCCCCGCTCGTCTGTGTTAGCTTATACCCGTATAAATGATGATTTGATAATTTCTCTGGTACTCGTCTGTATTGCTCCCAATTGCTCGTCAGTGTTGGATTTCTGGTATTCGTCCGTATCATTGGTTGGTATTTGTCTGTATCATCGCCAGGAGTGCTCGTTAGTGTTTCTTAGATCATCGCCTGATATTCGTTTGTATCATTGACTTATAGGACTCGTATGTGTTCTTTTGATGATCATCCAATACTCGTCTGTATTGAAGAGGTTTGAAGTCCTGACGGTGGGATTAAAACGTCAAAATGGTTACCGGTCCTGGCGTAACAGGTTTATCCGAAGGAGGTTCGTCTATCTCAAGCATCGCTCATCTACGCAAGATTTGTGATGAGGGTTCGTCAAATCCTAATGTTGCGCCTGGCGTAACAGGTTTATCCAAAGAAGACTCGTCTGTCTTAAACCATATATCCACGGATAATATATGAAGAGGGTTCGTCTATCCTAATTATGCATGTCTATCCCACAGACTTAAGTGCATCACCGGTCCTGGCGTAACAGGTTTATCCGAAGGAGGTTCGTCTGTCTCAGATCATATGTTGCAAAACGTATGAGGGCTCGTATGTCCAATCTCCTGGCATAATAGGGTTGTTTGAAGAGGGCTCGTACGTCCAGCACCTGGCTTAACAGGGTTGTTCGAGGAAGGCTCGTTTGGCTAGATTTTCTATCCAAAGTAACAATTCAGGTTGGAAGGGGCTCGTCTGCTTTCTCCCCACTTCAGTCACCAAAGCGTCATTTGGTTGGGTTTATTTCCCATTGCTTGCATTCTCCAACAGAGTTCAAATTTCATGTCTTCTTGGTATTCAACCACAGTTCATCTTGAACAGTCGATAGTCGTGCTACCGTCCTTTTCAGATTAACAGTTGCTTGAATAGGGGCAGCTGTAATACCCCAAATTTTCCCTCTCCTGTTTAGCATCATCATCATATCATATTCATCATAAGCATGTCATGTCCTTAACATATTGCATAGAAAAATGAAGCATAGCACTTGCATGTTCCAGCATAAGGCATATGATAAATCATCAGGGAAATTCAAAGCTTACAGGGAATGTTGCAAGTTTAATATCAGGGTCAAGGACCTAAAAAAGGATTGAGGATCAAAATCAGATCAAAAAGGTTGGCGCCGGGTTATTCTTGAGGTTTCCCACCAAAAGGTGGGAAAATTCAAAATTCACTGGCGTTAACAGGTTAACGGATTGGTTAACCGGTTAACGGTTGCGAATTTTGAATTCCAGCAGCAAATTCAGCATGTGCATTGCTCCAAATTTCCAATTTTCTGATTTTTTATTCATTTTGAATTAAAGAGAAGGATCTAGAGCACTTATCCAAGCCTAATCCTAACCATAATTTTGGATCCCAAGCCTAATTTTTGGGCCCCAAACCTAGACCATATTTAATCCATTTCTCTCCAAACCAAAAAGAAAACTCTTTCACAATTTTCATTCTCATTCTGAATTTTCACTCTTCTCTCTCACTTTTCTCTCATTTTCCTCTCTCATTTTTTTTCCAAATTCACTCAAAGTTCCTCTTTGAAGATCTAATAACCTTGCCTTAAGGTTTGTAGATCTTGGAATTAGACCTCCATCCATAGCTTCTTTGCATCATTTTGCTGGTTTAATTGGTAATTTAGATCTGGTTTGGGATCTAGAAGTGCTTTTGGATCCTAAATTCTGCATCAAGATCTTGTTCTTGCATTTATTTTGCACGGAGTGTGAAGCTTAGCACCGGATCTTCAAAGTTCTCCGTGAGATCTCTCATTTCTAGCTCAATCAACAACTACCAAAGCATACCTCAGCTTTGTAAGTTGGTTAAATTCATATCTAGCTCTGTTTTTAGCTTATTTGCATGCTTGTGCTTTAGATCCACCATGTGCTTGTGTATTTGCTTGTGTTGCTTGATTTGATTGGTTGATTTGTGACCGGATCTATGTATTAATGTTCATGAGCTTGATTATTCCATTTAATGTGAATTGATCCTCTTATTTCATGCTTAATTGATTGCTGGTCTGGTGTAAGATTATTTGAATAAGCTGGTTGTGAGCTGATTTTCTACAGGAATTGTTGTTGTTTCTTCAGTGTTAACCGGTTAACGGATTGGTTAACCGGTTACCAACCTGTTTCTGTGTTGGTTTTCTGCAGGTTTGGATTGGTTAACCGGTTAACGCTTTGGTTAACCGGTTAACACTGAAGCAATGTGCCATATTTGAGTTATTTTTAGCATGTCTGATCCCCTTACTTGTTTTAAATGCCATGGATCATTGAATACGATTGTTTAGGGTGATTTTCTTGCTGGTTGATGCATGCTTCCATGTTCTCGACACGTAAATGCTTGTGTGCATAATGTGACATGTTGTTTGATCTTTGTTGATATAAGCTTTGAACATACCATTTCCATGAGTTTTGATGATGAACATGTGCTGGATTTTGCTAACACTTGCAGGGGCTCATGGTAAGAGAAGTGTGGATGTGCATCCACATTTCAACTCTTCATCTTTCCTTTTAAGTTACTTTCTCCTTGTGTTTTTTTGATGTGCCTTATGCCATCATGTGTTGCAACTCTTTCCTTCCCCCTTTAGGAGCAACTTATCTCCTTTAGAGGAGTAAGTTGCTTGCTAGCTTTCCTCCTATTTTTCTTTGCTCCTCTTTGTTTCTTCTTCTTCATTAGGATAGTTGAAACCACACTAACCTTAGGACCACTTTTGCATGCTAATATTAGGTTTAATCTTCCCCCATGTTAGACTTTTTGCTTTTTGCTCCTTTGGTTCTTTCTCTTCTCATCTCAAAGCAAAACTTAAAAAAAACATTAATAAAGAAAGAAGTGACTTCTTGTGTAATAGCCTTATTCCATGTGGCATATGTATTCATTCCATCTTGGAATAATGCATTTGTCTAACATGATGCACAAGTCGGATCATGAAGTCATCTTCATCAAGAAAAACCCTAAAAAAAATACTTTTTCATCTTTAATCACTAAAACACCTAATAAATTCAACAAGTCAATGAATTTGGGCCCTTGCCCTTGGAAACAAGTCTTGGATAAATTCTCCTTACTTGGTGTGCTTGTTCTATTATTCCATCTTGGAATGTAGTAGCAAGTACACATTCCATGGAAGAGAGCTTGAGTTCATTCTCTTGTGCCACACCAATAAAAGCTCATAAAAAACACAAACAAACAATAAGCGTCTTTCCTTCGGGAATTATTTTCTCATCTCCTTCGCTCCGTCTGCGAACTTGCTTCTTCTTGTCATTTTTCAAGACGGTTACGCACTCATCGTTCGAGTCTACAACACCTGAGCATTGGCATAGGCAGTTCAAGGCTTAATTCACAAGCAACCTTTTCCACCCCTACTTAGGGGAACTACGACGAATCTGATCCTCATGTCCAGATGAGGTACGTAGGCAGCGGGGTAGGGCCCGTTCGAGCACAATCTTTATTTTACCTAAAATTTTCCTTTTCATTTCTTTTTTTCAGTTTCATGTTTCTTTTCTTTCTTATCCAGTTTCAGTTTCAGTTTTGCAGCAGCTTTCATTTCTTCACCTTTTGAAACATATTTCTTTGCAAACGTGGATCCCGTCGAGTACAGAAGACGATCTGGGGTGCTAATACCTTCCCAGGTCGTAACCGACTCCCAATCTCAGTTTCTTTGGTTCGCAGGATCTGTGTCCTTCCTCTTCTTTCTTCTGGTTTGTGCAGCATTACCATTCCTGTTCCTTCGGGATAAAAATGCCTGGCTGGCGACTCTAACCTCTTTTCGCGCCACTTTCGCGTTTGTACCAGGATGAAAATTCGGGGAGCGACACGCTTCAACCTCTTTCGCGAGTATAAGCCAACACTTAGCAGATTAGAAAGCGTTTTCAAACAATCGCTCAATTAAAAAACACAAACCGTAGTTGCACGAACTACGAAGCTCTGACTTTCCCATTGCACAAGGGAATACGTAGGCACGGGGATTTTAATCCTTCACGAACACAATATTAAAAAACTTAACCTTTCCCCATAGTGGTTTCGTTGACCATTTATTATCCCTTATTTAGAATAGTGGTTTCGTTGACCATTTCTTAGAATAATGGTTTCGTTGACCATTTCTTATCCCTTATTTAGGTTGTGTCTATATCTCCCTTTTCTACTCGTAGAATAAATAGAATTAGGTGGCGACTCTATTGTTTATTTTAGGATCGTATTTTTCGAGGTACGACAGCTGGCGACTTTGCTGGGGACTTATACATGCCTTGTGCATAAGAGAGTCGAGCCTAACTTAGGATAGTTTGCGTTTGTTTGCTGAACTTTTCGATTGTCTTCTTTACTGCTGATATTTTATCTATCATTTTCTTCTTCGTTATATTCGCTCATTATATTTGCATGTTGGATCTCGGGACATCACGGGTGTGAATTTGTACTTGAGTTTTGAAAAAGAAGAGGGAACACCTAAGTTAGAATTGGTAGTTATTAGTGTTATTCTCAAAGGTCTCGCTCCTTGCCAGCCTAACATGAAAGCTCCCCCAGATAGTTAGAATTTTCGTAGATCTTGTCACAACACAGCTAGCCTGTCGCGTGACCTGATTCACGAAAAGGCTGTGATTCTGGACCCCCTAGAACCTGTTTCAATTTTGGTAGTTGTGTAATGTTAGGCTCCGAGGGCTCGCCCCTTTTTCGGCCTAGCATAAGAACTCCACTCAGGGTATACCTTATCGTCATTATCATCACAATGCAGCTAGCGTGCGGCATGGCGTTAGTACGATAAACGTCTGTGACCTTGAATATCCCAATACCATCACCATAGAAGCTACCCTGTGAGTGGGCTTTATGGGTAAAGAATTTAGAACTCTCTACTTAAGGCTTACCAGTTAGGAGATTCCGAGTTACTGATACCTTGGATCCAACATCTTGCTTTCATACTCCAATTCTGGAGCTGTTTGTATTTTTGATTCTGAATATTGCATTCATTTGCATATCATTTGCCTTTGCCTTTGCATTTGCATTGCATATCATCTCCCAATAATCCAACTCACACGTGTCTTATTCTCCGTCAGTCAACTGTACTCGACCAGTCATCAGAGAAAGATGAACCAACTTGAGCAGGAAAACAGAGAGCTTAGGGAATAAGTCACTACTTTGAGAAACCATATGGGAATATTCTAAACTACAATGAAAACTCTAGTAGACAATCTTGTGCAGGAGAACAATGAAATCCAAGAAGAGATTCACAGCTTGAAAGTTGGCAAGGGACAACGGGTTTCTTTAATCAAAGATCTGGTCATTTCTCAACGTCAGCCAAATTCTACTTTTACTCGTCAGCGACGTCAGAATCAGCAGAGATCTCCAAATAGTCTTGAAAGAGCAACCCATCAGCTTGACCCAATCCCAATGACTTACAGTCAATTGTGGTCTTATTTTGCTCGGAACTCAATAATGACACCCAGAAAGACCAGAGCCATGAGGTCTCGCCCTCATTGGTTCAATCCGAATAGCAGTTGTGAGTTTCATGGTGGAATACTAGGGCATCCGATTGAAGAGTGCAAATTCTTCCAGGAAAAGGTTCAAGAGATGATCGACTACGGGGTGTTAACCTTCAATGAAGGAAGCCCGTTTGTGGACGGAGTGCCTTTGTGCTGATAAAAATTTAAGAAAAGTCTTGTTCAAGGATGTTTGTTGATGGGACATGGGACCAGTTCCTCAATACACATGATCGTTCGATGCTTTGGAGCTATCACCTCAGATGTTTAGCTCGTTCGCTGCTTTTCATATGTATTTTTATATGTTTTATTAATGCATTTGTTTTAGCATGTAAGAACTTATTTGTTTTGAATGATTAATGCAATGAATATGTTTGTCTTGAAGTAGTCCATTCGTATTCACTCATAATGCTTTTTCTACTTTTATAATTCCAATATTATCCCATCTCTTGCTTAGGCAGAGAATTGGAGGGAGGATGACGAAATTAAAACATAGATTCTCTAGCTGAATGCTTTTGATTAAAACCCTACTGACGATGTACATGCATTGTTTTGAATCCCCAAACACTGGAGAAATAAGGAATTAATCCCTAGTCAACCACTTCGAGCCTAGAAGTAGGAGTTTCTTTTGGATAATTCAAAACCCTCATGCTTAACCTGGGGCAGGGTAGTGTTCAGTTAATCTGGTTACACATTCAAATTACAAGATGAAACATCCCATCAGGGAATCCACTACAATCAATGACTTGACAGTCACAATTTTCAGCCTTCCAATGAAAAAAGGAGGAAAAAAAAGAAGAAAAAGAAAAAAGAAATACCGCTAAGTCGAACACTCAAAAGGAGACTTAGACAAAAAAAAATAGGGACCAAAGAGAAATTCAAGTAGAAGAGGCCTTTAAATCCTCAATCTAAAGCAAATAAGATTTAGTGACCACCATATCAAAGTCAAAGGGGTCACCAATATCCAGGGAGGACAAATAAGATGACTGTCATTTCAAGCAAACCTTGGATCTTCATCTTCACTACAAAACCATCAAGACAAATGTATATGTCAATTTAGCTGAACATAGGATTGAAGAACATCATGGAAAATGGGTGGGCACCAAAAAAACTTTGAGCCTTTATCCTTTGTTTCTAAGAACCATGAACCAAACCACATTACAAACCTCAAAAGTCCTAATTGAAGTAGGGTTTATTTCGAAAGCATACGCAATAAGATAGTGTTTCCCGAATACTATGAGCTACGTTCAAAATTTATGTTGGCTTTATAAAAAAAATGAATATCACATCCTAGCTAGTGATTCGGTCACAAGCTATTGTGAAAATCTTTTTATAAAAAAAACAAAAAAAAAACTTTGAGACAAACATGTGTGTTGCATTAGCAGTCTCAACATTAACATTTTGTTTGTTAGCATTTGCTTGATATCATAAAAGTCTATGTATGAGTACCAGTGATGAGCTTAATCTCTCGAGATTTGAAACTCTGATGATTAGTTGAACAATTATTTCAAAGAATGATCATCCCCAGGGGTATGTTGCTTGAAGACTTTTCCAGACAGTGGCAGGTTGCTTGAAGACTTTGCTAGACAGGGGCAGGTTGCTTGAAGGTTGTGCTAGATAGCGGCAGGTCGCTTGAAGACTTTTCTAAACAGGGGAAAGTTTTTTCCCAATTTATTACTTACACATGTTGATCATCCCTAAAGATAAGCATTGAAGACTCACTTGTGCTGAATTCATTCAGTTTGAGGCAGTTACGTCGAGATTCGACGAATCTCTACAAGAGTTTGAAGACACTGGGGCATCTTGAATGCGAAGTCTTCTATAAAATCCTCTTGAGATGACTTCTTCTCATAAACCATCTCGTGGGTGTATGACCACGTGTTTCCCTAAGCAAAACGCTCTTGTGATCTACCTTGCAAGTATCTCCAGATGACGGGGGTTTTACGCCAAGTTGCTATGATATGTTAGGTGCATTCCTACGTATTTTCTGGTGAATTCCTTTTACTACTTAGTGCTCCCAGTGAGATACTAAGTCTAGTATCCCCAATTGAGCCTTGATTCAAGCTTCTCCAGCTGAATGTGATTTTCTTCCCCAACGGAGTACAAATTTACTTCATCCTAAGTAAACATAGTTTGTATGTTTGTTTCTTTCTGATGGACATTGAAGTTAGGAGATTGGCTTGGGATTATTTCCCGATGGAATTATTTTCCTCTCCTCGAAAGAGACTTAAGCTTTGCAGCAGGAATTTATTCCATGGATGGCTCTCTACCATATCTTCAATAATTGCGTACACTTTGACGAAACTGGTCGAGTATCCGGTTGTTGTGATGTTTATTTCATCACCAGTTTATCTCTGGTGTTTGTTTTGTCTGTTTGTTAGCAAAAACATAACGCATATACATACATGTACATCATAATTTAACTGAATTCATATTCATATTCATGTTGCATTCATTAATGCATATTACCTTCACCTTGGTCGTGTTTATCCCCAAGTGATGTGTCTCTCTCCAAATAGAGTTGTCAGCCTTTGGCATAAAATGTACATTCTTTCTAATTCCCCACTGATATTATAACCTCGTGCAAGATTTTTATTTTAGTTCTCCTTTCCACACTTGGATAGGATAAATACCCAGTTAAGTTCATTCCTCATGGGTTAGTGTCTTGCTTGACAGTTTCTTACCAGCCCGTTCCTGGATTGAATTTGGTCTTTGACAGTTTTGATGATTGAATTTCCAGATGGAAGGTGCATTTATTTTGCACCTTTGAATAATTTGTCTCCTAGAAGGAATTTGTTGAAGCTTCCCCAGTGAAGACAAATTTTGCTCTCCAGCAGTGTTGTTGCAACATTATCTTGGAATACTTATACCTGAAAGCAAGTGGAAGTCTCTTTATTTGAGAAGCTTGTTTCGTCCTTGAACTTCTAAGTGGAATCAACAAGTGGCAGTCTCTTTACTTGAGAAGCTTGTTTTTATCCATGGATTTCCCAGTAAATCAGCGGATGGAATTCTCTTTTCAAGCAGTTTGTTCATCCCCAACAAGGTTATTGTTCTATCAAATGGCAGTTCCCCTGTTCGGCGGAGAAGTTTGGTATGAACTTATTCTTTCTTTTCCAGCAAATGGCATATCTCCCAGACAAGGTGAGAAGTTTGTTTTGATTTTCCAATTTCCGTCAAATGGCATCTCTCCCAGACAAGGTGAGAAGTTTGAGCGTGAAGTTGTTTTCCATCATATGGCATCTCTTTCAGAGGAAGGGAAGTATGGTGAGGGTTCTATCAAATGGAATCTCTCCAATACACGTTGAGAAGTTTGGTACGAATCTCCTTTTTTCCAACAAATGGCATCTCTCCTAGATAAAGTGAGAAGTTTGTTGTGATTTTTCAATTTCCGTCAAATGGCATCTCTTCCAGACAAGTTGAGAAGTTTGAGCGTGAAGTTGTTCTCCATCATATGGCTGTCTCTTTCAGAAGAAGGGAAGTAAGGTGAGGGTTTTATCAAATGGCATCTCTCCAATACACGTTGAGAAGTTTGATATGGATCTCTTTGTTTTCCAACAAATGGCATATCTCCCAGACAAGGTGAGAAGTTTATTGTGAATTTCCAATTTTCGTCAAATGGCATCTCTTCCAGACAAGTTGAGAAGTTTGAGTGTGAAGTTTGTTTCTCCATCATATGGTTGTCTCTTTCAGAGGAAGGGAAGTATGATGAGGGTTCTATCAAATGGCATCTCTCTAGTACACGTTGAGAAGTTTGGTACGAATCTCCTTTTTCCAACTAATGGCATCTCTCCCGGTCAAGGTGAAAAGTTTGTTGCGAATTTCCAATTTCCGTCAAATGGCATCTCTTCCAGACAAGTTGAGAAGTTTGAGCGTGAAGTTGTTTCTCCATCGTATGGCTGTCTCTTTAAGAAGAAGGGAAGTATGATGGGGATTCTATCAAATGGCATCTCTCCAATACACGTTGAAAAGTTTGATATGAATCTCATTTTTCCAACAAATGGCATCTCTCCCAGACAAGGTGAGAAGTTTGTTGTGAATTTCCAATTTCTGTCAAATTGCATCTCTTCCAGACAAGTTGAGAAATTTGAGCGTGAAGTTGTTCTCCATCATATGGCTGTCTCTTTCAGAGGAAGAGAAGTATGATGAGGGTTTTATCAAATGGCATCTCTTCATACACATTGAGAAGTTTGATATGAATATCTTTGTTTTCCAACAAATGGCATCTCTCCCAGACAAGGTGAGATGTTTGTTGTGAATTTCCAATTTCCGTCAAATGGCATCTCTTCCAGACAAGTTAAGAAGTTTGAGCGTGAAGATGTTCTCCATCATATGGTTGTCTCTTTCAGAAGAAGGGAAATATGGTGAGGGTTCTATCAAATGGCATCACTCCAATACACGTTAAGAAGTTTGGTATAAATCTCCTTTTTTTTCGTTCAAGCAAATGGCATCTCTCCAAGACATGGTGAGAAGTTTGCTGTAAATTCTCGTTTATCATCAAATGACATCTTTCCAAACCTCGACAGAAGATTTGACAATGGGTGTATCCTTAGTTAAATCACGACAGAAGATTTGGCAACATGTGTGTCCTCAGTTAATACTTGATAGAAGATTCCTATCATACCTCGACAGAAGGTATTTCTTTCTTAGATTCTCTGGTAATCTCGACAGTAGATCTCTAGCAGACTTCAACAGAAGATGGTTTTCCTTCCAGGATCTCGACAATAGATTTCTGGTTCGTTTTGTTACCTCGACAGAAAGTATTTCCCAATGATGTTCTAAATCTCAGCAAAAGACTTCTCTGATGGAATTTGTCCAAGTACTTCATCTTGGGACTTGGAGACAGTTGTTGTCTGGCTTCACTCAAGAGAAAAATTCCTCGTGTGGATTGTACTCCAGTCATGTGCGTCTAATCCCCAGTAGTGTCAATATTCTTCTCAGCGGCGTTACAGCCTTTGTCTAGCATTTTACATTGCATATCATATCATCTCATTATTAATTAATCATGCATTTTGTATTAATTATCTACTCAATTTGCTATTCTTAGAATTTGTTTCCATTAGGATTAAAACGCTGGTCTTTTCTTTAGGTTTGTTTTCTTTATACAAAATTTTCACCTTAATTTTATTTTTGAATTTAAAACATTTTTAGCAATTTAGAAAATTTATTTATATAAAAAAAATTGTATGGTTAAATAGTTTTATTTAAATTCAATTTTTAATTTAGTTTAATTTTATTTAGATCAATTTAACTTTAGAGTATATTTAACTTTAGATTAATTTAATTAAGCTTATTATTTAGTTTTTGTATTTTAGTTTCTTTTAGATTAATTAGTTAATTTTTAGTCAGTTATCTTAATTTATTTATTTTATTTGGTTAGTTTATTTTTCTAATTAATGTTCTCACAAACAACACCACACCAAGTCCATTCTTCAAAAAATATTCATTTAAACCGTGACAAATCTTCCAACATGAAAAGGACTTTACAAAAAAAACTTATCAACACTATACTCCAAATTCTGCACTCATATACGGTCTACACCATCCCACAACAAAACAACTTTGACCCTGCTAACACACAGCTTCAGAATTTCACCAAAATGTACATATTTAAACCTGAATCAAAAAGTGAAAGCAACATCAAACAATGACAACTCCAAAACCGGCTAAATGGAGAACAACCATACACTGATAATAAGTCTGAAACACTGTCAATTGAAAAAGGGAGAAATTTCAAAAAATATTGGAAGACAAAAACAATAGAAATAAACCACTTTAAAAAGGATCTTCATGGTAATCTCACAGAGGAGGAGAAAACGAAACTAACCTTCTTGTTCGGCTCTCGCATCAACAACACGAAAACCCCAAAAAAAAGGGAATTTCTCTTCTGCCTTGTTAAATCCTAGCGGCTCAAATCTGTCTCCTAGAGGATCGTTGTCGTTTCAGTTTCATCAAATATGGCAGACAAGTAGCGGAAGGTACCAACAACAAGTCACCGTTTCACATAGCAAGTTGAAATGAATGAACACAAACCCAGAACACATGCATCAAACGCCGAAACCCTTGACCCTCCACTCTCACAACCTTCATCCTTCCATTAACCAAACCCTCGCCTCCGCAAAACAACCAGAAAACCACCGCGAAACCACTTCTCAACACAACAACCCACCGACGAAAAACCAACTTCCGACGACAACCACAGACCTTCAATCCACGAATCCGCTGTGAAATCAAGATTAGGAGGTGATACGCAATCCACCCTCAACCCAGATTCTCTCAAACACCAAACCATTGAACCTTCTAACATCCTTCAACAAACAGTAGAAACACAACCGACGAAAACCACCCACCCCCTTCCGCTGAAAAACAACCCCGAATCCTCACCAATATAAATCGCACAAACCCCAAACTAAAAATCTGAAACCCTTGAAAACTCACTGAGAACCTCAAAACCTCCTTCTCCAAAAATCACCGAATCCGAAAACCAGAATCTACCCACCCACAAAAACACTCGTTCACTCACTCATATCATTGATTTCTTCCTCTTCTTCCTAACTGAGAACACAAAACAACAGCAACCAAAACCCGCGAACCGCTCAACCCCACCCTAAACCGACATATCCGGAAAACCGCCGCGACCACCCTTTCATTCCTCGTCGCCGAACCACCACTTTTACTTCCACCACCTTCATTGTCCGACCCACCAACATTTCAAACCGAACCGCTGAAAACGCACCTTCGACCGTCGCCGCCTCACCGAACCACCACCCACAGAGAGACGAACGAGGGAGAGAGAAACCCAAAACTCTCCGCCGCACCTTTCTGACCCTTTCTTTTTTCTTTTCTTCTTGTTTTGAGTCGTCGCTGGCGATGTGAGGGAGAGCCACCACATATGGGTTTTGGAAGAGGAACTTTAGATGGAACTTTGTGAAACTGGGAAAGAGGAAGTCCACGCTGACCTAATCGCTTAATCCTTTTAGTGTATTCTTTTTTTTTAATTTTATTTATTGGGTTGATCATTGTTGTTGTTGTGCACTAAGTGGACTTATGCTTTAAACCCATTCAGATTTTCATGGCTGCATACCCTGATTTCAGCAAGTCATCCCCTGGAGTTGAATGAGAGGCATTGGGCTTGGATGTTATAGAGGCCCATGCTCCTATTACTACATAAACAATTGGTTTTGGCTCCACAGCCCTGCCTTTTGATCATTGGTCCTTGTTATTATTTCTCTTTTTATTCTATTTGTTAATTTTTTCTAGTTTTTTTATATATAATTATTTTTTTTCTTAGTTAAACTTTTAATTAATTTTTCTTAGTTAAGCCTTTATATATATATATATATATATATATATATATATATATATATATATATATATATATATATATATATATATATATGTTTAATTAAGTTTTCTTTTTTTCTTAGTTGAATCTTTTTGTTAACTTTTATTGATTAATATTTAGATATAGTTTCTTGACAATTTTTATTAGATGTTTATAGACAATTTTGACTAGGGAATGAATTAAAGTGTTGATCGATTTTGATTAAGCGTCCATAAAGTTCTGGATAGCTTTTCATGGAGTGACTTTGAATCTTGGTTTATGATGTTGAGTACGCGAGTATTAAGCAGACTGTTCGTTTGAAGCTTGATGCAAGTGTTCCTGAGTTCTTTTGCGCGTATTGAAAGGGGCAACAGACCTTCTCCGTTAGGTATTATTAAAACTCGATACTATCTTCTTTTTGTGCTTTACTATAGTCCTGATGCAACGTTTATGCTTGTCTGATTATTCGTACCTCACCATTGTGTCTAAACCATAAAAAACCTAAAAAATTTCAAACTAATTAATTTGTGAAAGAACTGAACTCCGGAGTCTAGCACTCCATACGTTCTTGAGTGAATCACTACTGGGCTAGCCCCACGCAACGTGGTTCATTCACCCTTTCGTATTTAAAACACTCGATTCGCTCAATCGAATAAACAATTCATACGCCTACATTTTGCACACACGTAAGTCGGTCACTATGTGATCGCCGTCTACACGACCTTACGCCTCTAAATTAATTAACGAGGAACTGAGCTTCGGAGTCTAGCATTTCGCGGGTCTTTAATGGACCACACCTGGGCTAGCCTCACACGTAGTGTTTCATTTACTCCTTCGTTTTAAAAAAAAAACACTAAACCCTAATTCATCCAAAATAATCGCAAGACGTCTCTAAATTAACATATTAATTAACGTAAGAACTAAACTCAGGAATCTAGCATTCCTCAGGTTTTTGAATTGAATTATTGTTGGGGCTAGCCCCCGATTTGTAATTCATTCACTCTTTCGTATTCAAAAACAATTCAACAACCTTGAAGGATTTGTAATTCATTCCTTCTATCCCCACAAACACAAATCAAATCTTACAAACAATTATTCTTAAAAGAAGAATGTGGCATTGCTTGTCGGTCCTCGTATTCAAGTTTAAAGCTTCTTCCGATTTTTATTTATTCTCAAAGGAAGAATGTGGCATTGCTTGTCGATCCTCGTATCCAAGTTTAAAGCTTCTTCTGATTTTTATTTACTCTCAAAGGAAGAATATGGCATTGATTGTCGATCCTCGTATCCAAGTTTAAAGCTTCTTTCGATTTTTATTTATTCTCAAAGAAAGAATGTGGCATTGCTTGTCGATCCCCGTATCCAAGTTTAAAGCTTCTTTCGATTTCTCTTCCTCAAATGTTTGTGGTGGAATAGGCGAGATACCTCCCTTAAAGATGACGACTTGTCTCTTTCGTTTTCAAATACAACTTAAAACTTACCAACCAATACAAACTATTTTCCATAATTAATCAGCGAGTAACTGAACTCCGGAGTCTAGCACTCCGCACGTTCTTGAATGCAATCACTCCTGGGCTAGCCCCACGTGTTGTGGTTCATTTGCCCTCTCGTTTAAAACACTTTAATAAAGATCAAACATATTTTCTCTAAATGAACATTGTTTAAATCTTTCTATCTCGCAAACAAGTTAGCGCCTCAACCTCCGTCGCGAGTATAAGCTAACGCTTAGCAGATTATAAAGCGTTTTCAAACAATCGTTCAATTAAAAAACACAAACCGTAGTTGCACGAACTACGGAGCTCTGACTTTCCCATTGAACAAGGGAATACGTAGGCACGGGGGTTTTAATCCTTCGCGAGCACAATAATAAAAAATTTAACCTTTCCCCATAACACATAATAACATCTTTAAGCAAACATCGATACTTAATCATTAAAAGAAGACAATAATATAAATCAGCATTTAAGCGCAAATTAAACTAAGAGGTTCCCATTGAGTACAACGGACGTGAAGTGTGCTTAATATCTTCCATTTGCGTAACTGACTCCCGAACTTAGAATAGTGGTTTCGTTGACCATTTCTTATCCCTTATTTAGGTTGTGTCTATATCTCCCTTTTCTACTCGTAAAATAAATAGAATTAGGTGGCGACTCTGTTGTTTATTTTAGGATCGTATTTTTTGAGGTACGACACTAATAACTTGATCATGATCCATCTTCAACTTCTCACGGTAAGACTCCATTTCTGTTTTGTACCTCTCTTTTTCCTTCATGGCTTGTTCTTGATAAACCTTACATATCAGTGCAACTTAACATGGTAACATAATATCCTCTCTTTTATATGTGTGAATTTTATATAAATATTATATTTAAGAATCGAATAATGATGAAAACATATAACAAAATGATAACTAAATAAAAATACTATTTAAAACTTTTAAGTTGCTAAAATTAGTTTTGTATGATGATAGAGAATATATTTTTTAGTTTGTGAGTTTAGTCTACATATTTAACATTTATCATCACATTTTTTTACCAAAACTTAAATTATTTTATAATATTTAAAAATTAATTATTTAAATAATATTTAAAATAGAAAAATATAGAGTATTTATTATAATTCATATGAAATTTTACTTTATCATCTAAAACAAATTATTATAAAATAAGTCATACTAATTAGAATTGCTTAGAATTGTTTATTTTAATTGTTATAAAAAATAAAAAAATTGCATATATTTCTATTTTTAAGATGAGTTTTTGTAAAATTAATAAGCTACAACGTGAAGATGGTATAGAAGAAAAGGAGCGTCTTGGTATGTGTGACATTGCAAAGTCTTATTTTGAATTACTGTTTGTTTCTTCTTCTAGTGAACGGGAGTTTGTTCTCTCTCTTATTAAACCCATGGTAACAAACAGTGATAACAGCAAGTTGACATCACCTTTGTGCATGGAAGAATTATTCACTTCCTTATGCGAAATTCATCCTAATAAATCGTCAGGCCCGAATAGATTTAATCCTGCTTTTTACAAGAATTTTTGGGACTTGTGTGGTTTGGGTATTTTTTAGGCATCCAAGCTTTGGTTGGAGAGAGGTTATATCCCGCCGGCGTTCAACGATACAAATTTTTTTTTATTCCTAAATGTGCCAACCCTCATAACATGAAGGATTTTCGCTCTATTTCTTTGTGTAATGTGATCTATAAAATCATGTCTAAACCTTTTGTTAATCAGTTAAAGGTGGTGTTAAATAAATGTGTATCGGAGCAACAATCGGCTTTTGTGGAGGGTCATTCTATTCTAGATAATGAGATGATTGCTACATAGATTATCCATAGTCTTAAGAGGAAAACAAAAGGTAATAAAGCTCAATTGGCTTTAAAGGAGGATATTAGTAAAGCTTTTGATAGAGTGGACTGGAGTTTTCTCCTTGGTATGCTTAGTAGAATGGGATATAACGATAGATGGATTCATTGGATGATGATGTGTGTCACATCGGTGCACTATAATGTTCTTGTCAACTCGGATAAAGTCAGACTGATTAAACCAGGGAAAGGCTTGAGGCAATGGGACCCACTGTCCCCTTACCTCTTTATTTTGATGTCAGAAGTTCTCTCAGCTCTAATAAAGGGAGCAAATGCTAGAGGCGACATACACAAGATTTAAATATGTAGAGGGGCACTCACTGTGTCCCATCTCCTTTTTGTTGACGATTGCTTTTTGTTCTGTAGGGGGCTAATCTTTCTGAAGTTAGACATCTCATGAAGTTTCTTAGTACATATGTTGAAGCCTCGAGGTAGGAGATCAATCTTAATAAATCTGAAGTGTTTCTTAGCCGTAACATTAGTAATGCGGCCAAGGAGGATCTTGCTAGCATTATGGGAGTCTGTCATGTGTTGGGTACAGGGAAGTATTTAGGGTTGCCCTCTATGATTGGAAGAAGTAAGAAGGCAAATTTCTATTATATCAAAGATTGTATCTATAATAAAATTAAGTCATGGAGAGACCGAGCATTATCTAAATCAGGAAAGGAAGTAATGATAAAATATGTGCTCCAAGTTATCCCGTCCTACATTACGAGCCTTTTCATTCTGCCAGATGGGTTTTGTAATAATATGGAGAAGATGCTTAATTCCTTTTGGTGGGGAGGTGGTAGTAACAATAGAGGAATTCATTGGATGTCATGGGATAAACTAGCTTGTCCTAAGAAAGAAGGTGGTTTGGGATTTAGAGATTTTAAAGCTTTTAATATGTCCATGGTTGCTAAACAAGGTTGGGACCTGTTGTCCAAGCCTCAGGCCCTTGCCTCTAGAATCTGCAAAGCAAGGTACTTTCCTAGAACTTCTTACTTTGAAGCTAGACTTGGTTATAATCCTAGTTTTGTTTGGAGAAGCATGTGGAAGGAGAATAATGTCGTATCTTTAGGTTGCAGATGGAGAATTGGGGATGGTAATCATATCAAGGTTATGAATGAAACTTGGATCAGGGGTAAGAAAGAAGGATGTTTGAATGTTCCCCAGAAACAAGGTGCGTACGATATTACGGTTAGAAACCTTATGCTACCCAATGTGAAACAATGGAATATGAGTGTGATTAGAGATATGTTTAATTGTGCAAATGCTAGTGAAATCCTACAAGTTCCACTATTAGAGGAGGTCAAGGAGGATAGGATGATTTGGAAAGAAGAACAAAATAGTTCCTATAATGTGCGTTCTGGATATAGGTTGTGGAGAAGCTTTAAGATGCGTAATTTGAATGGAGGAGGTAATGAATATTGGAATAGTCTCTGGAACATAAAAGCTCCACCTAGGGTCAAACACCTATTATGGAGAATCTGTAAGGATTGCTTACCGGCCCGGGTTAGACTTTAAGAACATCATGTCCCTTTTCCATCTATTTGTGCATCATGTGAGAATGATCTTGAAGATGACTGGCATTTATTCTTTGGTTGTAATGAGATTATACATAGTTGGGAGTCAATAGGTTTGTCCTTTCTTATAGATGCCCACTTACATTCTTTCCATGATGCTAAATCTCTCATTTTTTATATTTGTAGTAAAGAGGATAGGAAGGATGCAGGGAGATTTGTTGTCATGTTAGATGAGATCTGGAAGAATAGGAATAACCGTATTTGGAATAATGACCACGAGGAAGCTCCTAAGATCGGATGGTTAGCTTTTCACAAGTGGCAGGAATGGTTTCCGGCCCAAAAAGTGCATGATTCAAATAATACCCACCAAGTATTTTCTACTTGGAACCTGTCTAGAGAAGGTGGATTGAAATGCAATGTTGATGCGATGTTCAATATTCATAGTGGTACTTCTAATATGGGTTGGTGTGTGCGGGACCATATTGAAAACTTCATTTCTGCAGGTGTAGCTTGGGATCCAAGTATTTTGTCAGTAGTTGAAGTTGAAGCTTTGACGTTTAAAGAAGCTATCCAAGTAGCAATTGATTCCAACATAGAAAATATGGTGTCCAAAAGTGATTCCCAGAATGTTGTTCATGCCATTCACTCTAATTATTTTGGTAGTTCTGAATTTTATTTCATTATACATTCTATAAAAGCATTGTTATTTGTTCATACTAGCTTTGAGATAAAACTTATTAGTCGTCAAGCGAATATGGTTGTTCACTCTCTTGCGATGGCGGTCAATTCTTTGATTAGACGTATTTCGTGGAATGTAGATCCTCCTTGTATTGAAAATTTTCTTATTAATGCTAAGTATTGAGTTTGTTTTGATAAAAAAGAAAGATGAGTTTTTGTATCAAAATAAATTCAAACCTTATATCGCAAACATTTATACAAAGTTCACTCAATTTAATATCTCACATATCATCTTAAAATCATTTTTGGATCACAATCATTTATGTCTATAACTCTAATAATCAATTTAATATCTCACATATCATCTTAAAATCATTTAATGATCACAATCATTTATTGTCTAAAATTCTAATAATCAATTTAATATCTCACATATCATCTTAAAATTATTTTATGACCACAATCATTTATGTCTAAGAATCTAATAATAATGGTATTGAATAAATAATTAAATTTTAAATGGAATATATTTATAAAACTTAATCTTACAGATTTATTTATTTGACCAACTTTTATTTAATTATAAAAAATATTATTTAATTTAACTTTTCTTTATATATATATATATATATATATATATATATATATATATATATATATATATATATATATATATATATATATAATTCTATTTATTTCAGAATGTGTTTAACTTTGTCTTTATTTTTTAAAATTGTAATGAATGTAGTATATGAAATAGAAAACTAACAAGAGAATATAAATTTAGATTTTATTTTCTTTCAAATATTGCCTGCCTTCATTGATAGTACAACTAGTACATAAATAGTGTTATCTTGGACTTGAATCCAATGAGATATTCTTAACAAATTATTGGTGAGTCATCACTCAAAACAAATGTGATACCCTTGGCAAAGCAATTACAATACCTTCTAGAATCCTAAGTCCTTTTTCTCCCACCTTTCTTTAACTTGGTAATCTCATAATCATTAAAATGTTTAGGCCTACCACAATTTCTTTTGGGCCTGAGTTGAGGTACCATATCTTCTATTATATCTGGACCCCCAAATTCAGCTTGTTTCTCTTCTTCATCTTGTTCCATAACATTCCCCCAAGTCTTCAAAAAACACCTTGTCCTCAAGGTGGAATTGAGGGTAGGTATCCCATATGTAAGTGTACTCTTCCCATGTAGAGTCTTCTGGAAACAACCATGTCCATTGGATAAGCTCGCGTTTGTTCTTAGTATCCTCTTGAATCTCCCAATCCAATACAGCTAGTGGTTGAACTAAAGGTCGATTTCCTACAGCTTCTGGCGGTAAATCCAAAGTTGGTAGGGTGTTACTTGAACACGGTTTCAGCTGGGACACATGAAACACGGGATGGATCCTACTAGTAGCGGGCAATTCCATTTAAAAAGCAACCTTTCCTACTGCATTTACTAGCTTGAAGGGTCCATAAAATCTTTTGGAGAGCTTGTGAGTCCGTCGACCTTCCACATAATTTTGCCTATAGGGACGTTACTTCACAAAAGCCAAGTCCCCTACTGCAAATTGATGGGGAATTCTAGCTTTGTCTGCAAAATTCTCCATGGTTTCTTGTGCTTTGGTAAGTTTATTCCGTAACTTTTGTATTACAATAGTTTGGTCCAACAGTGTGTCTTCCAATGCTCGGATGTGAGTTTTACCTCCAATATAATCCAGCAAATTGGGAGGAGTAAGACCATATACCACCTGGAAAGGAGAGATTCTGGTATAACTATGTATGGTTGTGTTGTAATTCCACTTAGCCCAATGAAGATAATGTCCCCAACGCTTAGGTTTATTGTGTACAAAACACCTTAAGTACTGTTGGAGCAATTTGTTCAACACCTCAGTTTGGCCGTCACTTTATGGTTGATAGGCCATAGACATTCGTAGTTTGGTTCCATTTATCCGAAATAACTTTTGCCTAAAGTGACTTAAGAATATGGGATCTCTATCCGAAACCATGATCTTGGGCATTCCGTGTAATTTTCACACCATCAAAGCAAATAATTTGGCTACTTTGGAGGCTGTAAAATGAGTGGGAAATATTCCAAAATGGGCTGCTTTAGAAAGTCGATCTACCACTACTAATATCACAGTGTGATTTTGGAATGAAGGGAGGCCTATGATTAAATCTAAGGAAATGTCTTCCCATACCTGATGTGGAATAAGTAAGGGTTCGAGAAGGTCGTAGAGAGCGTGGTTAGTTGGTTTCATCTGCTGGAAAACGACACAGTTGTGCACAAACTCAGTAACGTCTTTGCGTATTCCTTCCCAAAACACATTTTCTTGTAGTCTTCCAAAGGTACGATGGACCTCGTTATGTCCTCCAAAGGGAGATGCAAGAAACTCTTCCAATATAAGTTGCTTGAAAGGAGAGTTTTGTAGAATGAATAGTTTACCCTTAAAGAATACAAGGTCATCAAGTAGCTGAAAGTCTTAATGAGTGTCGGGTCTGGTCCTGAGCTCTTGTACCAGCTGTTGGAAAACTTCATCATGTGTCAATTGTTCCTTGAACTCAGTCAAAAAATCCATGTGTGGAATGGAAAAGGCTATGTAATGAATATGCGACAGTGCATAGACCACCTTATTTGGGCCCCAGGTTTGTATACAATCTCATAAGAATACCCCAACAATTTTTCCAAATAAAATTGTTGTTCCAGTGTTTGGATCACTTGCGTTATGAGCTCTCTCAAACTTCGTTGATCCGTGAATATCGTAAATGTACTGTCCAATAAGTAAGTTCTCCATTTCTTGGAAGCATATGTAATGTCACATAGTTCCCTTACATAAGTCGATGCAACTAACATGCGGAGGAAAACTATTTACTATAATAGCATATCAGATGATTGTTCTGAATCAAAATAGCGCCCATACTTGAACCTGAGGCATGTCTCAAGAAAGAACTTCTCTTTGAAGTTAGGAAGAGGCAACACATGTGCATGCGACATTGCTTGCTTCAGTGCTTCAAATGATGTATTAGCTTCCTTGCTCCATTCAAAGGCATTTTTCTTAAGTAGATTGGTGAGAGGTGTTGCAATGTTGGAGTAACCCAGAACAAACTTGCGATAAAATCCTGTCAGGCCCAAGAATCCACGCAGTTGTTTAAGGTTACGGGGTGCTGGCCAATTCACCATGGCACTGATCTTGGTAGGATCAGGTCCCACTCCTTTCATTGATATTATGTGACCCAAATATTCGATTGAATTTTGGCCAAAATAACATTTGATTTACTTCAAGTAAAACTTGATCTGTTGCTAGCATTGGAACATCACTTCCAAATGTTGTAAATGTAAATATAAGGAGGGGATGTAAACCAAAATGTGATCGAAGAAGGCGATAACAAAACAGCGAAGATATGGTTGAAATATGATATTCATGGTGGTCTGAAATATGGAGGGGGTGTTATAGAGCCCAAAAGGCATGACCAAGAATTCGTAGTGGCCATGGTGAGTTCGGAACACCGTGGTGTGAATGTCAGTTGGGGCCATGCGAATTTGATGGTACCCTGAACAAAGGTCAAGCTTGGAGAACCATTGAGTTCCATAGAGTTCGTCAAGCAGTTCATCAAATGGTAGGAATTGGAAACTTATCTTTGACGGTGATGGCATTCAATGCTCTATAATCCACACAAAACTGCCACATGTCATCCTTCTTGCGAACAAGTAGCACTGGAGCCGAGAAAGCATTTGTGCTAGGTTGAATCGGTCCTTAGCTAAGCATCTCTTTGATCCGAGACTCGATTTCATGTTTCTGGAAGTGTGGATATCTGTAAGGATGTATGCACACTGGGTAAAAACCATTGATGGTGTTAATTTTATGGTCGATAAGTCGTTGCGGTGGAAGCGATGCAGGTGGCTGAAAAAGTTTGGAGTATCTTGTGAGTAATGGAGAAACGACTGCATCATTTGTGATTGAGTTTGTAGGTTTTTTGGTGGTATCAATAAGGTGGAAGCAGACACATGTATCTATGGCGTGAGTCTCTACAAAATGTTGAAGCTGATGGAGGTTTGCTTCATTGGGGCCAGGTTTGGGAACTCCTTGCAGATTTATTTGTGACCCATTGTTGATGAAAATCATGGTAAGTTTCTCATAATCAATTACAATTGGGACAAGAGTCTTAAGCCATTACACCCCTAATACAAGTTATGCATCGTTAATTGGGAGAACAAACAAATCCACTCGAAATTATGTTGGCACAATTGTAAGGATACATCCCTACACATGGTGGTGCACTGTAGTTCTTCTCCATTTCCCACCAAAACCCTAAAGGAATGAACCGGTTCGATGGCTAAGCCCAATTGCTTTGTAACCCTGTCCTGTAGGAAATTATGGGTACTTCCACTATCAATTAGAATGGCAACTGGGCTGGATTTGGTGTGGCTCATGACACGTAGGGTATGAGGAATAGGATGACCCATAAGTGCATGAAGGCTAATTTGGGTTGAATCCAGTTCGGGTGGAGGTGGATCCCAACTGGTGCTAGAATCCTGTCGTTGAACTGTGTCGATGGAATCTTCATGTGTCTCTGGTTCGATAATTAACACTTGAAATTGCCGACGATAATGATGGCCCGGTTGGAACCATTCATCGCAGTTATAACAAAGGGACGGGCTTGTAATTTGTCTGATGAAGGATGCTTGATGGGTGTTTGAGGGTTTTGGTGGATTAACGGTTAGTGATGGCTTGAAAGACGATCCTCCGACGGTAAAAGCTGCGGGTTGAAATTGCTTATGTTGCAAAGGTGTGTGATCCAAGAACTTATCCTCTTGGAGTTTCACAAGATGGATAGCTTGAGTGAGGGAGAGTGGTTGAAAAGCTTGCACTTTGCGACGTAAGGAAGGTTTCAGACCAGAAATGAAACAACTCAGGTAAAACGGGGGAGGAAATTTGATGATGCGATTAGCTAATGTTTCGAACTGGGTTTGATATTCCTTCAAAAAAGTGGTTTGACAAAGCTTGAACAAAGCACCCTTAGGATCCTCGTAAAGTGACGGCTAGAATCGTGAACCTAATGCTAGCAGAAACGTCGACCATGAGAGCAATTGATTGTTAGAGTGCATGCATTGAAACTAGCCCAAGGCTTCGCCCTCCATATAGAATGATGCGATGCGAATCCGTTGGTTTTCTGGTGTCATGTGGTAATAAAAAATGGTTGATTTTGAAGATCCAACCCGATGGTCCAGTTCCGTTGAAATGTGGAATCTCGAGTTTCTTGGATGTGGTTGGAAAGAGTTGAATGAAGGGGTTGGGGAAGAAAACCATGGCGGTGGTATTTGAAATCTCAGATCTTGAAACTCTGATGTAAGGGTGTTGACGTTGGTTGTGATGCTAGCTTGAAATGATTGTTGACTGGGTAGTAATTGGTTGAGGGGGGTGGTGAGCTCGGAGATGGTGGTTGGTGGTGGTGGTGGAGGAGTCATGATCAATGGAAGCACCAATTGTAATAAATGCAGTACTGGAAATAGAAAACTAACAAGAGAATATAAATCTAGATTCTATTTTCTTCCAAATATTACTTGCCTTCATTGATAGTACAACTAGTACATAAATAGTGCCAACTTGGATAGAATCCAAGGAGATATTCTTAACAAACTATTGGTGAGTCGTCACTCAAAACAAATGTGATACCCTTTGCAATTACAGTACCTTCTAGAATCCTAAATTTTTTCTCCCACATTTATTTAACTTTGGAATCTCATAATCATTAAGATGTTTGGGCCTACCACAATTTGTTTTGGGCCTGAGTTGAGGTACCCTCTCTTCTGTTATATCTGGACCCCCAATTCAGCTTGTCTTTCATCTTCTTCCATAACAAAAATATATATTTATCGAGTCTTTTTAATTAAAAATGTAAAGAAATTTATAAGATTTAGACTTCACACACCCAAAATTTAGACCCAATACACCCACGACCTACCTAGTCCCCTTGAAACCATAATTCTCTCCCACAGTCGTGTGTGGCTTACTATTTCATCCTGCTATATGGTTTTATTATTCTTCGTGATCACAAGTTTATTAATGTCGTATCAGACGATAACACATGAATAGTTAATCGTATTGCTACATTAGATGTTACACCGAAGAAAGAAAGAGAATGGAAAGTGAAAGGAATATTTAATTGTTCGGTAAAAAAGAAGTGGAAGGAAAGAATGCTAAATTGTAAGAAAAAATATTTATAATTTTACAATGACCAAAATAACCCAACCAATCTTTATTTATTTGATTAGATTTATTATTAATAATTTTTTTGTAAATTTTTTAATATTTGAATTAAACAAAAGTAACTGTTTTTAAAGTTTAAATATTAAAATTCTAAAGTAAAGAAAATCATAATAAATAAATGAAGTTCGTCCCACTAAAATTTCCCCACAAAATCTTTAATAATTAATTAATTAATTAATTAAAAAAATAAATATTCATAACTGTTATACCCTAAATTTTGACCTAACTTTTTCGAAAGTTGGCCATTCATCTGACGTTTTTTATCGCACTTTCGTACGTCACCTTAGCGTTTTTAATCTTAGCATCTCATTTTTCATCAATCATTCTTGTTCCTAAACTTAGAATTTATTTGAAATTGTTGTCCCATATTGTAAATATTCATTTGTGTTGTATTTTAATTCAACTATTTGTTTACATGTTTATTTTTATTTTATTTTATTTTAACTATTTGTTCTTTTCTTTATTTAAAAGTTATTCAAAAATAACAGTATGTAGTATTTAGTTTAATTTGCAGTATGGACTTAATTTAAATTTGAGTTTTAATATTAATTTAATTTCAGGATTAGTTTCAGTTTAATATTATGTTAGACTATTTATTTTAACTAGCGTATTAGCTTTATGTTAATTAGTTTGATTATAATTAATATGTATTTGTATAGTCTTTTAATTTTATACGGTTTACATTGTGATTTAGTTTAATCAAGTATATCATTAGGTTTTTTAATTTGATTTGTTTTTATTAATTACTTTTAAATTAGCATTGTGTTTTATTTGCCTATTAGTTATATATATATATATATATATATATATATATATATATATATATATATATATATATATATATATATATATATATATATATATATATATATATATATATATATATATATATATATATATATATATATATATATATATATATATATATATATATAGTTTAATTAACAGTAGGGGCCTCCCAATTGTGCTTTGAGTCAAACACAAATCTGATCCAGCCCTACTACCAACCAACAGCGACAACACAACGCAAGCCAGCTCTCAACAACACCAATTTGAGGACCTGTGGTCATGATCATAATCTGCAAAAAATACAGCTTGCACAAAAACATGATAATATGATGGACTCTTGCTCCAAGGGCCTGCAATTCGAAAGTGACTGAGCATGAGCATCCAAACATAAACTCAGTGATAAAATTGATAAATTGATTAAGAGTTTTGAGGGAGGGGAGAACAAAAAAAAGACTAAAAAAGGGGGACCTTCAGGGAGAGAATACAGAGAGATACAAAAAATTTCTCAGATCCCTAAACTAACACAAAAAATCATCGAAAAACCAGAGGCGGGGGGATAACGTGCTGGATTTTTTCACAAACCTTATCTTCTTCCGCCGACGACAACAACGACGAACCCTTTCATTTCATCTGCTCTTTATGTCTCAACCGTGTGCCAAGTTCATCACCCTTTAACAAAAACACTTCAAAAACTAGCAGAAGAAACATTTCAAAAAAACCAGGACAAAACCTTTTTCCCAAACTCTCGACCCTTAACCCTTAACCCTCTCCATAAAACCGGCAGAAAAACCATCCATCATAAACCGCCATCAACCCTTCAATCCCCTTCATCATTCAACTACACCTTCTTCATAACCTGCAAAAACAAACCAGTCAATGGAAGGATCACCACCATTTTAAACCCAGCTGCATAAACCTTTCTCAAAAACCTTCTTCATCCACACAGAACTTTCAAAACAACAACCCTGTTGAAAAAAAGCGAAAACCCAGTTAAACCCTCACCACCGTCGTTCTCCCTCCAACCCAGAAACCACAACCTCCATTAACGTAATAACTCGCCCCTTCCACCATCCCTTCACCCACCTTCGAAACCGTTCAAAACCAAACAGCAACAAGACCCAGCCACAAAACACAACCTCCCTCATCGCCACCTCCAAAACCTGAAAGCGCAACCCTCCATTTCCACCAAATCACAATACCCAGAACCGGCATCCACCACGAAACCACAACGCCGCCGTGAATCCAACCCCCGACGAACCGAACCACCACTCTTCTCAAAACCACCAACGAACCACTACCGCGGAAGCCTTCATCACAACCACAAACGAGTCGAGAGTGAGACTTGACGAAACCTGGGAATGAGACGGAGGAACTGAACGCGAAAGACAGAGAGATCTAAACACAAACCGCCACGCGCAAGAGTGAATTAAAACCGTGGCCAACGCATTCGAGTGAGAAAGGGGAAGACCGAAATTCGTTGAGGAAGAAGAGTAATACTTGCTTTGTTATTCGATTTGTGCCTTTAGTTTTGACCACTGATTTGGATTGTTGACTTGATATTTCTCTATTTTTTTTATTTTTATTTTTTTAATCTTACATGCCTGTTGATATTTCTTTATTTTTTATTTTATTATGATAACTTTTAACTCTTTTAATTTTTTGTTGAAGAAAAATGAATTGTTATAGATAGATATGGGCTAAGCCCATTTGACATTCTCATCACAGCGCACGCCATCTGCAGCGGGTCACCCCTCCCCTAGTTTATTTTTATTTTGCTGACTGATCTGTGTATTTTTTTTAGTTAATATTATCAATCTTTATTTTTATTAATTTTTTGTTTAACTGTGGATAATTCTTTTTTTATTTTTTAGATTATCTGTTGGTTTTTAATTTGATTAATATTTTGTTATTTTATTTATTAAGCCTTTAATCATAATTGTTAATAGTTTATTTGGAGTAGTGTTTTGACTAACTTTGATTAAAACTTTGAAGCTTTTTTTTTTACTAAGTTTTGTTAACCTTTTCCCGATTATATCGCTACCATTGCTAAATCTTAAATCTCTTAAAACGATTGCGATTTTCACCAAACTTTCAAATTGATTAACTTAACAAGGAATAGAGCCCCAGAGTCTAGCACTCCGCCTGTTCTAGAACGAACTACAAATGGGCTAGCCCCACGCGTATTGTTCGTTCAATCCTTCGTTATTAATTACACATCAATTTTTAAACGTCTAAAAAGCAATTTTTTCAACTTATTTCACAAATTTAATCATACGAAAACAGAACTCCGGAGTCTAGCATTTCGCACGTTCTGGATTGGACCGCAACTGGGCTAGCCCCACGCGATGGTTCAATCATCATTCGTATACCAAAATATTCAAATCATTTATTTAAATTAAATTACGAAAACAAAACTCCGGAGTCTAGCATTCCGCACGTTCTGGATTGGACCGCAACTGGGCTAGCCCCACGCGATGGTTCAATCATCATTCGTATACCAAAATATTCAAATCATTTTTATAAATTAAATTACGGAAACCGAACTCCGGAGTCCAGCACTCCGCACGTTCTAAAATGGACTGCAGCTGGGCTAGCCCCACGCAACGTGGTTCATTTGCCCTTTCGTTTAAAACACCTTAACAAAGTCAAATACTTTTCTTAAAACGAACATTGTTTAAATCATTCTATTTATCGAACAAGCTAGCGCTTCAGCCTCCACCGCGAGTATAAGTCAACGTTTATCAGTAGAATGCGTTTTAAAACAATCGTTCAATAAAAATCACAAATCGTAGTAGCACGAACTACGGAGCTCTGACTTTCCCATTGCACAAGGGAATACGTAGGCACGGGGATTTTTATCCTTCGCGAGCACAATAATAAAAAATTAACTGTCTTTCCGTCACAATAATAAAAAAATTTAATCCTTTCTCCGTCATAATAATAATTTAAAACTTTAACAAACATATTAATAATCATTTAGAAGACATAGACTTAAGATCAAACATTTAATCGCATAGTTTAGCTAAGAGGTTCCCGTTGAGTACAACGGACGTGAGGGGTGCTAATACCTTCTCCTTGCGTAACCGACTCCCGAACTTAGAATTTGGTTTCGTAAACCATTTCTTATCCTTTTTTAGGTTGTATCTATATCTCCCTTTTCTCTCGTAGAATAAATAGAATTAGGTGGCGGCTTTGTTGTTTTGTTTTAGGATCGTATTTTTCGAGGTACGACAGTTGGCGACTCTGTTGGGGATTATTAGCTCCATGCTAGAGAGAGTCGAGCCTAACTTAGCATTGTGTGTTTATTTGTTTGATCTTATCTCTTCTTGTCTTCTCTATGTTTATTATTTATGTTTGTTTATTTGTTCTTTTATCGCTTTCCTTTTATTTCCTCATTATATTATTTGTCTGTGGGATCTCGGGGTCACATTGCAAGTAAATTTGAGCTGTGGAAAAAGCAGAGGGAACACCTAAGTTTAGAATTGGATGTTATTAGTGTTAGTCTCCAAGGACTCGCTCCTTGCACGCCTAGCATGAAAGCTCCCCCAGATAGTTAGACTTTTCGTAGATCTTGTCGCAACGCAGCTAGCCTGTCGCGTGACCTGATTCACGAAAGGGTTGTGATTCTGGGACCCCCTAGAACCTGTTTCAATATTGGTAGTTGTGTAATGTTAGGCTCCAAGGACTCGCTCCTTGCACGCCTAGCATGAGAACTCCACTCAAGGTAGACCTTATCGTTATTATCGTCACAATGCAGCTAGCCTGCGGCGGGGCGTTAATACGATAAACGTCTGTGACCTTGAGTTTCTTTAAACCATCGCCGTAGAAACCTTCCCGTGAGTGGGACTTACGGGTAGTAAAACGTAGAACAACTCTCTTACAGCCCACCTGTTAAGAAGGTTCCGAATTTACCTTGCACCCTGAATCCTTGCATCCCTGCGTCTTTGCATCTCAGCATCATATGCATCATCTCAGTAAGGTCTTCAAGGAACAAAGAGATGTCCATTGCAAACATCGCAAGTTTAACCATAGACAAACTTCAGCTTATAATCCCTTTTGGAAAATTTTATATTTGGATGTTTGCATTTACTTTTGAGTTCCTTGAAAGCATCCTTGCATTGCATCAATTTGCATACCATTGCATCTGCATTGCATATCATTTTTCCTTCCTCAGAGAAAGCTCATCCTCGTCTTGTGTCCATAACCCGCAATTGATTTCCCGACACCCACATTGGACTTGAAGTAGTTCCTGATTGATCATGGACCCTGAAGGATAAAAGCAGACTGCGACAAGGGGAAACTTTGATTTGACAAAAGACCAGATGAACCAACTTATGGATGTTGTGACAGCTTTGATCAAGAGAGGGGATAATGTTCAACAGGCTGCCGTAACTGGAAATGTCTCTCCATCTCAAAGGAACAGTTTTGTTCAACCTCAGCCTGCAAGGACCCCAGTTGGGGCATCCGTTATTCAAAAGCATACCATTATTCGAGATGGGAACTCCTTACCTCACGATGTCGTCGAGTACCAAAGCTTTGGGTTCTCTAAGACAATTTCCCAAGGGGCAATCCCAGTGAGAAGGACCAAGGGGCCAGATGTTGCTGAGATGAATGAGAAATGTCGAATACTGAATGAAAGACTCAAAGCTCTAGAGGGGGAAAATGCTTTCGACCTGGATGCCTTAAACATGTGTTTAGTACCTGGTTTGGTTATACCTCCGAAGTTTGAAGCACCTGCTTTTCAGAAGTACAAGGGGGATAGTTGTCCAAAGCACCATTTGGTGATGTTCTATCGAAAAATGACTGCATATGCTTTTGATGATAAGTTGATGATTCACTGCTTTCAAGACAGTTTGAGTGGGGCACCGTTGAATTGGTACATGGATTTGGAAAGAAGTCATATTCAGTCATGGTTGGACCTAGCCAATGCTTTTGTGAAACAATACCATTACAATCTGGGAGAAGCTCCCAGTCGCTTTCACTTGAAGGACATATCTCAAGGGAATGATGAGCCGTTCAAAAAGTATGTCCAGAGGTGGAGAGAGTTTGCTGATCATGTTCAACCACCGCTATCAGAGAAGGAGTTGGTCAACCTGTTTATGGACACTCTGCAGAGCCCGTATTTTGAGAAAATGGTAGGCACCGCCTCAACAAGTTTCTCTGACCTGGTAAAAACGGGAGAATGTATTGAGATTAGTCTCAAAAGTGGAAAGATCCAAGGCGCCTCAAGCGACCAGGCTAGTGAGAATGAATCCCTCAACAGTTCCCAAGAGGAGGAAGAGGATGTAATCAATGCAGTCATGGCAGACGTCAAGTATTCTTGTGGTGCATCAGCAAGATCCTTTGACCCTCCATCTTCTCAGCAATCATTATTCCATATGCCTCATCATCCTTATAGGCAACCAACAATGTTTAGAGTACCTTACCAGCAACCCTGGATTTCTCCTCATCAAAGTCAGCAAGCCAAAAGCCGAGGATATCCGAATCAGCATTAGAGTCAGCATAAGCCTTGCAACAATTTGGAAAGAAGGAATGCTCCTCTTCATCCAATACCTTTATCATACACTCAGCTTCTGCAACCTTTGATTCAAAGCTCTTTAGTGGTTCCCAAGTCTCTCAAGCCATTGACAGAGCCATACCCGCCTGGGTGTAATCCACATGAGCAATGTGGATATCATGCTGGATCAATGGGGCACTCAACTGAAGACTGCAGAGCTTTTCAAGCCAAGGTACAACATTTGATCGATAAGAAGTACATATCCTTTTCAGAAGGAAGCCTGTTGGTGCATGTCAACCTCTCACCTGAGTGAGTACAAAGACTCTTCGGGGCATCTCTTGAAGACAGTGAATCAAGATATTTTCAATTCCCTAAAGCTGGCAATCACCTGTTTGTTTCAACATTGTTGTTATTTTCTTTGCATGTTGAGTTTGTATTTGCTTGTTAGCATTGTTGTTTTTGAATTGGCAAAATTAATGAAATGTTTATGCATATTTTGAATCAATCCATTCGTATTCACTCGTTTTCTTTCATTGTTATAAAAAACAAAATACATTTATATCTTTTTGTTTATCAAACTTTTGTCTTAGCAAAGATTGGAGGGAGGATGATGAAAACCAGATACCTGAGTTCTCCATTTGTATGCTCTCAATTAAAACCTTGCCAATGATGTACAGGCATTGTTTCAAATTCCCAAACACCGGTGAAATAAGGATGATAATCCCTTGCTAACCCCTTTGAGCCTAGAAGTAGGAGTTTTCTTTTTAAAAAATGTGAAAAAACCCTTAATTTCAAACCTGGGGCAGGGTAGCCGGTTCAGTTAATCTGTTTGCATCCAATCATCTAAAGATTCAATCCATTATTCAAGAAGGATCAGTAACGTACTTTCATTCACACACCAAGGAAGTCGTGAAGAGCCAAAAGTTTGTAGTACGTATTCTCTATCACCCAATAAAATGGCAGTCACAATCGTCCAACCAAAAGAAAGGCAAAAGGAAAAAGAAATACGAAGAAAAAGTCCGCCAAGTCAAAAAACAGAAAAAGACGACATAGGCGAAAATTAATGAAGTCATCAAATCCAACAAAGCAGAAAAAAAGCAAGGTGGCTGCCATCACTTTCAAATCCCGATCCTTATCACGCATTGTCAAAGAGTTTTGAGATATGGATGCGTATGTCAAATTAACTGAACATAGGATTGGAGTTCATCACGAAGATGGGATGGGTACAAATAAATTTTGAGCCTTTTATCCTTTGTTTTATAAACTGTGAACCAAGCCACGTTACAACTCTTAAAAGTCCTAATTGAGGCAGGGTTTATTTCAAGAGCATACTACAACAAGGTTGTGTTAACCTGACTCCTAACGATCTTTTCTAATCATTTGTACTGATCACTTGATTTGCCATTCCATAAAATGGCTAGATCCACTTTTTATTTTAAATCAACTCCATTGTATCACTATCATACCAACAAATTGCGATTTCAAAACTTGCATAAATGTTGCATTAAAATTGCCAATTTTTTTTTAATAAATAATGTTTGTTTGCAAGTCAATTCAGCATCAACGGAATCCCGACGAACGCAGCCAGTTAGGGAATTCGACTGATTAAGAGAAGCCCAGCCAGGGGCAATTACTTCAAGAATAAGCCGATTAATTTCTTCAAGAGTCAGCATCTCAGAGGTTGAACTTCTTCTCAAGGCTCATACTAGAGCAATTTATCACCAACGGTTCAAGAGTTCAATTGCCAGTCAATTCAAAAGTTTCCCATCCTAGGAGTTGGGTAACCAGGGGCAAGACACTTCAAGAACCAGTCAATCTGAATCAATCCATTCAGGAGTCAGCTACTCAGAGGTTGAGCTCTCCTCAAGACTCATACTTGAGCGAGTTATCAGAAAGAATTCAAGAGTTCAAATGGCCAACCAGACCAGAAGTCTCCCATCCCAGGGATCAGATAACCAGGGGCAAGATGAATCACACAGGGGCAAATCCTCTCAGTGTTTTCAAGTTGTTCAAGCAGGCCCAATGCAACAACAAATTTTGAGTTCAAGACGGGTGTCGGGAATCATGTCGTCATCCTTACCTCCTTTTAGAGAGTCGTCTTTCGAGACTATTCCTTTCTGACCCATTACAGGGACTTTTTATTTGAAAATTACTGAGTCAGTGCATAATCACTCTCATGCTTTAGTCATGTCGCTCCACTCTTTGCGTTAAACCTTGCATATCGTCTCACTCATCTAGGATATGTCCAGGTCAAAACCCAGGTAAACCAATTCCCGTATGGTATTTTCTTTTGAAATTTATTTTTAACCCAATCCTGTCTGGTAGCCATTTTATTTTTTAACCCAGTCATGTCTGGTAGCCATTTTATTTTCAACCCAGTCCTGTCTGGTAGCCATTTTATTTTCAGCCCAGTCCTGTCTGGTAGTCATTTATTTTCAACCCAGTCATGTTTGGTAGTCTTTTTTATTTTCAACCCAGTCATGTCTGGTAGTCATTTTTCTTTTCAACTCAGTCCTGTCTGGTAGTCATTTATTTTCAACTCAGTCCTGTCTGGTAGTCATTTATTTTCAACCCAATCCTGTCTGGTAGTCATTTTCTTTTCAAACCAGTCCTGTCTGGCAGTCATTTCTTTTCAAACCAGTCCTGTCTGGTAGTCTTTTCTTTTCAACCCAGTCCTGTCTGGTAGTCATTTATTTTCAACCCAGTCCTGTCTGGTAGTCATTTATTTTCAACCCAATCCTGTCTGGTAGTCATTTTCTTTTCAACCCAGTCCTGTCTGGTAGTCATTTATTTTCAACCCAGTCCTGTCTGGTAGTCATTTATTTTCAACCCAGTCCTGTCTGGTAGTCATTTATTTTCAACCCAGTCCTGTCTGTTAGTCATTTTATTTTCAACCTAGTCCTGTCTGGTAGTCATTTTATTTTCAACCAGTCCTGTCTGGTAGTCATTTATTTTCAACCCAGTTTTTGTCTGATATTCATTTTCTTTTCAAACCAGTTTTCATCTGTTAGTCCATTCTGAATCAGTTCCCACCTGGTATTTCATTTAAAGGTTATTTAACATTCGGTTTTTGTCTGACAATCGTCTTTTTTCCAAATCCAACTTAAAACCAATTCTTGATTGACAAACCATTTCCAAAGTCAGCCCCCGCCTGACAATAAAGAAACCAATTTCTGTCTGGCGTGTCAAGAGAAAAATCATTTGTCATTAGCAGCTTTGTCTGAAAATTCATTTGTTGTTGATGTTCTTTAGTATGGTTCATCAAAGTGTTTCCCCAGTAACACTAATATCCCCTGCAGTGGTCCTCCTTGTTATTAATATTCACCTTTTTACCACCAATATTTCTCTTAAGTCCAATCGTCATTGGCACAAATCCTTCAAGTTCTTCATTTAGGGAATTTCCGGAGTTTGGACGTTTATCTTGTTTAAAACTCCAACATTTTATTGCCAGCCGGTCTCTTGGAGTTGTTGACTATTTGAGTACGTTGTTTTATACCCCTGGTATCAGTTGGTTGCACAGAGCCACTGCCCAAAATTTGTGTTTGTTTTCTTTATCCTCGGTCTCAACAGTTACACTTGAACCTGTTGATTTACCACTTTGGATTTACGCCTGTCTTTTATTTTCCTGACCACCGTGTCAATATCTGTTATTTCCATTCTCCGGCCACCTCGTCAATGCCTGTATTTTATTTCCTGACCACCGTGTCGACATTTGTTATTTTATTGCTTGATCACTGTGTCGGTGTTTGTTTATTATTGACCGCTGTGTCGATGTCTGCTATTTTGTTCTCCCGACTGCCGAGTCGAGGTCTTTTCCATTTTTTTTAAATCACCGAATTGTTGCATGGGAATCCCCAACGACCACCTTGAGCTTGCTAACTCATCATTCCAGATAGTATGTCTTTAATTTTGCGTTTTGTTTTCCGACTTTTGTCATTCTTAGTGCCAGCAGTTACACTTGAACCTGCTGATTTATCATTTTTGAATACATCCTGTTTTCGTCTTGTCATCCCCAGCATATTGTTATCCCCAGTGAGTCTTCATCCTCGTCTTCGGTTCTGTGGATTACCGTTTGCATTTGTCCTTATTCAGCATATTCATCGTAAAGTCAGCATGATAGGGTTCATCGCATCTCGCATATCATATTCCCAAACAAAAGAGTCCCTCATAAATTCATAGTATTGCATAACATTGCATTTCATCTGCAGTCGGTCAAAATTTTAGGTATTTTTAATATTTAATCCTCTTCCACCTCGAATGTCTAAAAACTTCGTTATTTATACATTCAGGTCCAAGAAAATTAAATAGGGGCAACTGTCACACCCTAAATTTTGACCGAACTTTTTCGAAAGTTGGCCATTCATCTGACGTTTTTTATCGCAGTTTCGTACGTCACCTTAGCGTTTTTAATCTTAGCATCTCATTTTTCATCAATCACTCTTGTTCCTAAACTTAGGATTTATTTGAAATTGTTGTCCCATATTGTAAATATTCATTTGTGTTGTATTTTAATTCAACTATTTGTTTACATGTTTATTTTTATTTTATTTTATTTTAACTATTTGTTCTTTTCTTTATTTAAAAGTTATTCAAAAATAACAGTATGTAGTATTTAGTTTAATTTGCAGTATGGACTTAATTTAAATTTGAGTTTTAATATTAATTTAATTTCAGGATTAGTTTCAGTTTAATATTATGTTAGACTATTTATTTTAATTAGCTTATTATCTTTATGTTAATTAGTTTGATTATAATTAATATGTATTTGTCTAGTCTTTTATTTTTATACGGTTTACATTGTGATTTAGTTTAATCAAGTATACCATTAGGTTTTTTAATTTGATTTGTTTTTATTAATTACTTTTAAATTAGCATTGTGTTTTATTTTCCTATTAGTTATATATATATATATATATATATATATATATATATATATATATATATATATATATATATATATATATATATATATATATATATATATATAGTTTAATTAACAGTAGGGGCCTCCCAATTGTGCTTTGAGTCAAACACAAATCTGATCCAGCTCTACTACCAACCAACAGCGACAACACAACGCTAGCCAGCTCTCAACAACACCAATTTGAGGACATGTGGTCATGATCATAATCTTCAAAAAATACAGCTTGCACCAAAACATGATAATATGATGGACTCTTGCTCCAAGGGCCTGCAATTCGAAAGTGACTGAGCATGAGCATCCAAACATAAACTCAATGATAAAATTGATAAATTGATTAAGAGTTTTGAGGGAGGGGAGAACAAAAAAAGACTAAAAAAGGGGGACCTTCAGGGAGAGAATACAGAGAGATACAAAAAATTTCTCAGATCCCTAAACTAACACAAAAAATCATCGAAAAACCAGAGGCGGGGGGATAACGTGCTGGATTTTTTTCACAAACCTTATCTTCTTCCGCCGACGACAACAACGACGAACCCTTTCATTTCATCTCCTCTTTATGTCTCAACCGTGTGCCAAGTTCATCACCCTTTAACAAAAACACTTCAAAAACTAGCAGAAGAAACATTTCAAAAAAACCAGGACAAAACCCTTTTCCCAAACTCTCGACCCTTAACCCTTAACCCTCTCCATAAAACCGGCAGAAAAACCATCCATCATAAACCTCCATCAACCCTTCAATCCCCTTCATCATTCAACTACACCTTCTTCATAACCTGCAAAAACAAACCAGTCAATGGAAGGATCACCACCATTTTAAACCCAGCTGCATAAACCTTTCTCAAAACCTTCTTCATCCACACAGAACTTTCAAAACAACAACCCTGTTGAAAAAAAGCGAAAACCCAGTTAAACCCTCACCACCGCCGTTCTCCCTCCAACCCAGAAACCACAACCGCCATTAACGCAACAACTCGCCCCTTCCACCATCCCTTCACCCACCTTCGAAACTGTTCAAAACCAAACAGCAACAAGACCCAGCCACAAAACACAACCCCCCTCATCGCCACCTCCAAAACCTGAAAACGCAACCCTCCATTTCCACCAAATCACAATACCCAGAACCTGCATCCACCACGAAACCACAACGCCGCCGCGAATCCAACCCCCGACGAACCGAACCACCACTCTTCTCAAAACCACCGACGAACCACTACCGCGGAAGCCTTCATCACAACCATAAACGAGTCGAGAGTGAGACTTGACGAAACCTGGGAATGAGACGGAGGAACTGAACGCGAAAGACAGAGAGATCTAAACACAAACCGCCACGCGCAAGAGTGAAGTAAAACCGTGGCCAACGCGTTCGAGTGAGAAAGGGGAAGACCGAAATTCGTTGAGGAAGAAGAGTAATACTTGCTTTGTTATTCGCTTTGTGCCTTTAGTTTTGACCACTGATTTGGATCGTTGACTTGATATTTCTCTATTTTTTTTATTTTTATTTTTTTAATCTTACATGCTTGTTGATCTTTCTTTATTTTTTATTTTATTATGATAACTTTTAACTCTTTTTATTTTCTGTTGAAGAAAACTGAATTGTTATAGATAGATACGGGCTAAGCCCATTTGACATTCTCATCACAGCGCACGCCATCTGCAGCTGGTCACCCCTCCCCTGGTTTATTTTTATTTTGCTGACTGATCTGTGTATTTTTTTAGTTAATATTATCAATCTTTATTTTTATTAATTTTTTGTTTAATTGTGGATAATTCTTTTTTTATTTTTTAGATTATTTGTTGGTTTTTAATTTGATTAATATTTTGTTATTTTATTTATTAAGCCTTTAATCATAATTGTTAATAGTTTATTTGGAGTAGTGTTTTGACTAACTTTGATTAGAACTTTGAAGCTTTTTTTTACTAAGTTTTGTTAACCTTTTCCCGATTATATCGCTACCATTGCTAAATCTTAAATCTCTTAAAACGATTGCGATTTTCACCAAACTTTCAAATTGATTAACTTAACAAGGAATAGAGCCCCGGAGTCTAGCACTCTGCCTGTTCTAGAACGAACTACAAATGGTCTAGCCCCACGCGTATTGTTCGTTCAATCCTTCGTTATTAATTACACATCAATTTTTAAACGTCTAAAAAGCAATTTTTTCAACTTATTTCACAAATTTAATCATACGAAAACAGAACTCCGGAGTCTAGCATTCCGCACGTTCTGGATTGGACCGCAACTGGGCTAGCCCCACGCGATGGTTCAATCATCATTCGTATACCAAAATATTCAAATCATTTATTTAAATTAAATTACTAAAACATAACTCCGGAGTCTAGCATTTCGCACGTTCTGGATTGGACCGCAACTGGGCTAGCCCCACACGATGGTTCAATTATCATTCGTATACCAAAATATTCAAATCATTTTTATAAATTAAATTACGGAAACCGAACTCCGGAGTCCAGCACTCCGCACGTTCTAAAATGGACTGCAGCTGGGCTAGCCCCACGCAACGTGGTTCATTTGCCCTTTCGTTTAAAACACCTTAACAAAGTCAAATACTTTTCTTAAAACGAACATTGTTTAAATCATTCTATTTCTCGAACAAGCTAGCGCTTCAGCCTCCACCGCGAGTATAAGTCAACGCTTATCAGTAGAATGCGTTTTAAAACAATCGTTCAATAAAAATCACAAACCGTAGTAGCACGAACTACGGAGCTCTGACTTTCCCATTGCACAAGGGAATACGTAGGCACGGGTTTTTTTATCCTTCGCGAGCACAATAATAAAAAATTAATTGTCTTTCCGTCACAATAATAAAAAAATTTAATCCTTTCTCCGTCATAATAATAATTTAAAACTTTAACAAACATATTAATAATCATTTAGAAGACATAGACTTAAGATCAAACATTTAATCGCATAGTTTAGCTAAGAGGTTCCCGTTGAGTACAACGGACGTGAGGGGTGCTAATACCTTCCCCTTGCGTAACCGACTCCCGAACTTAGAATTTGGTTTCGTAAACCATTTCTTATCTTTTTTAGGTTGTATCTATATCTCCTTTTCCTCTCGTAGAATAAATAGAATTAGGTGGCGGCTCTGTTGTTTTGTTTTAGGATCGTATTTTTCGAGGTACGACAATAGCACCATTAAATCTATTAACACTATCAAAAACTTTTCTTTCAAAAATTCCCCGCCTAAATTCTCTCTAATAATTTTCTTATTAATTAATTTAATTAAAATAGTCATTTAATTCCACAAAATGCTCTAATTCAACTAAATCAATTTAATTAAATAATAATTAAATAATTTAACAAAATATACCTTCTTTTTTTTGATATAAATTCAAATATAGGGTTTTAGTTAAAGTTCTCCATTAGTACAATTACTCTCTTTTTCTTCCCACAATGAATTCATTCGTTTTCACCATTATTCTGCTTTAAATTAACATCGATGTAAAAAATTGCACGGCAAATATTTCCTTAGAGATGTTATTCCTCATCCTTTCAAATATTTCATTATACATGTTATACATTGTCATTGAGTTGTGATTCATTCTCCACTCACTCATTCATCTGAATGAAGCATATTTTCACCTTCTATAATACTTTTAAGCAGATAATCACTTGGATTATGATCATCATCTTTACCTTATGCTTTAGTGTTTTAGAACCACATACTTTGCTTCTAACCTCAAGTTGAAAAAATTTTATTTAATATTTCAAGAAATCCGTTGGATAAAACGTATTTTTATTGGTTGAAAAGCATATATGTACCTCACATACACATATATGTTTATTCACCTTAATCTATGTCAAGTGACATATGAGACAAAAATTTCTTCAAAATAAAAAAATAGCATTTCTAACTAATTTTATTATACTAAATACACAAATTTTCTATAAAAAAATTAATATTGCAAAAAATTAATATTTTAAATTCGTAAAAGTGTCATGCCATTAAAAGTTAAATTTTAACGTAAAATATTGGACAAGCCTCTTCTAATTTATTTAAGACCACAATTTCTCATATCACATGACTATGATATTATGATATTAGTTAAACCACCAAATATTTTATAGTTGAGCTAGCAATTTTAAAAAACTTTTATTTCTCGATACTACAACTTCTTTGATTTGTATAATAAACTTAAAGAATAATATTAATTAATTTTTTATTTAATTAATTTACTAAAATTATAATAATTATAAGTCGCATTTATTTTAGCATGTTTAATTTTTTTTTCAAGTAACATGGGTATCTTTTTTGTTGTATTTTTCCTTAATTAAATATTTTGTAAATTTTTTATTTAAGTAATTAGCTATTGTTATTAATTATTAAAGCTTTTAGAGGGAAAGTTATATATATATATATATATATATATATATATATATATATATATATATATATATATATATATATATATATATATATATATATATATATATATATATATATATATATATATATGTATATATATATATATATGTATATATATATATATATGTATATATATATATATATATATATATATATATATATATATATATATATATATATATATATATATTAATTTTAATGAAAAATTAATTTATCAACTAGGAACATTTTAACAACAAAGAACCAAAAAACAAAACTAAAAAAAGAAATAGAGAAAGAAAGTGTAAAAAACTATATTCCATAACTATACTTTCTAGATATATTTATTATTATTATTATGAAGAAATTTGTAATTTATATGCTTTCTACATAACTTTATAGTGAATACATGTGATTTCATTTTGTGTGATGGTTATAAAAAAACACTTTTCATGTTATTTATTTTTATCATGGATTTGTTATTTTCATGTAGTTATATCACATAGTGTTTGAGTTTATGTTAATAGTTCCATATAATTAGTTTTACTTAATAAAAAATATTATATAATACATTTTAACGCGTGTGAAGAGTCATGAAACAATTTAAAAAAATAAAATATGAAAAATTTAAAAACTGTTACTATTAATTTGAAATACTTTGGATATTCAATGCAACTAAATCCTACCTCATAGTCTTCAATGCAATAAAACACATAAAAATATTCTTAAGAAAATCTATCTTATGCTACTTTAGTGTTAGTTAATTTTTCTTCTAAGAATATAATAAAGCAGCTCTTATATCCCAGAATGATTTCTCTACTGAATCCATAGTCTCAACTCCGACTCCTATAACAAGAAATACATACACACTAAAATCTTTCTCCATGCCTTTATCATCTTCATACTCGCTTTCCATCGAACTGCTCTCCTCCGGTGTTTGAAGAGAATCTGCCTCAACTTCATCAAATCAAATTTCATGTCAGTATTGGCTTCAGGATGTCGTTGTTGAAATTGTTGAGAATCAAAGTAAGAAGTTTCACATTGATTAGAAAAGGAAAGAGTGAACACTATATAAGTGAGAGAACCAGTGGTATCATGAGCCTTTGATTTTGAATGAATGGACCAATTTACTTGTATCGAAACACTTCTCGCAGGTGTGGGTAGAAGGTGTTTCGTTGAAGTGTCAACGGTGATACAGGTGTATGTGGGAGAGAGAGCTTCCACTTGAGGGGGAGCAGTGTATAGACTCACACTTGAGGGGGAGTGTTGAGAATCAAGTGTGAGGAATAAGTCTCACATTGATTTGAGAAGGAAAGATTGAACATTATATAAGTGAGAGAACCCACACACCTATCCCCTTAAGGTTTTAGGTGGATATGTGGTGTGTCTCTCACAAAGGTGTGTCCCAAGTAAAAATGCTCCCTCGTTGACCCCCTCGAATCTCCCAAACATAAGTGGCACCGCATCACTAATGACTTGATCCTGATCCATCTTCAACTTCTCACGGTAAGATTCCATTTATGTTTTGTACATTTCTTTGTCCTTCATGGGTTGTTCTTGATAAACCTTACATATCAATTCAACTTAACATGTCAACATAATAACAAAGCAGTGCATATTATGTTTTCCTATGTTGTGGAATAAATCATCAATTAAGTCCCTAATAACTAAATTGAATAACATTTTATTGGTTTATTCCAAGATGTAAGAGAAACAAATTCCTTACGGCTTTTTCAAAATCGTTTAACTTGTTCCAGAGTTCATCAATGATCCTACTGATCTCTCGGTCCTTCCCTTGGTTAAGAGGTTTTAGCCTGGTGTGTTGTTCTGCAAAGAAGAAATTGTATCTACTTCTGTTTGGTTTTGGGTGAGCAAGATCCCTCTTATTCATTTCTGATTTCTTCCTACGTCGACGATGATGGACACCCGCATTGTTGTTATTAACCGAAGCACTGTGGTCGGGTACTGGCTGTGAAGACATCACAATATTTGTGGAGCTTGATAAAGTATACCCTTGAGTTTCTCTGAACCGATTGTGAGAGTGACTAAATACCCACTTTCAAATTTCCCATCAATGACCCCGACAACATGGAACCCTGTCGAAGATGATGCCATAGTTGAGAGATCACAAGAGAATAAACAATATTGGTTATTAAGTTATCAATAACACCAGAGAAGTTATAGATATTGCATTTGTAAAACATATTAAATCAAATGGTTAACAGGGAAATTTCACTTCATTCCATCCCTTTCCATCAATTTATAGTTAAACAAAGCCTAAAATTTCACATAATCTTAATAACACTATATTTTCCTTTATCTTTGAGGTTAGAAGTTAATCTTATTTTGGGCTGAGAGAAAAATGAAAAGACATGCAGGCAGTGCATCATGATTAGCATTTAATGGTTGAACGACAATTGGTTGAACTTCAGATGAAGGATTTGAAAACAGCGTCTTCAGAGTAGGAACTGGGGTGGATGATGGACTCTGCAAAACATCTGCCATAGAGATATTAACAATTTACACATAAGAATAGGCCCAAATGTCAGTACAAACAACATTGTAGTTCCGATGAAAGAATAGGTCCAAATGTCAGTACAAACATCATTGTAGTTTCGATAAAACATACCGGAAGCTGCATGGTTCCAATTATGAGCTTTAAAATAATAGATTTTCTCATAATGGTAGAGTAATGAATTATAGTACTTCCGCAACATAAAAGAAGCATTTGTTGTCGTTGGTGGAAAATTGAAAACTAAAGTTATATCTTTCCATTTTCTATCTTTAATAATCTGCAAGAAATAATAACCAAATAAGATCATTATATCACTACATAGAGGAAAAACCAAAGTTATAATTTAAAAGAGTACTACAAAATATTTGAAGAATTTTACAAAGATATCATAAGATTCAATTCAAGTATATTACCAACCAAGGCAAGATCTTGTAATCATTTACGGTTTACAAAAACATGCAAAGATGTAATACTAATAACAAATAAGTTCTTAAGATGCCATGATGAATATATATTATTGAATTTAAAAATAGATCTCTTATAAACGATGCTCTTGTCTTAATCAATTTATCAAGCTATGTGTTGACACTATTGATGTCTACTTGTTCACATTGTGCAGGTGACCATGTTTCATAGATTATAAGATATAAAAGTCGATACCATTAAAAATCAAAATTATAATCACATATTACTTTCTCAATCCCTCCACGAGAAGTAACTTCAACAAAGAGGTGGTGTAAATCCAACTCCTTTCCCACAATAATGTTAAACCTGAAATAAAATTCCAAGTTTTTATGTAGTTATTAAAAAGTTATGCAATTGAAAGGCATTAATAGTGTTTAATATTTCCGAAAATGCAAAACTAGGAAGTTGTGCAACTATAGAAATATACACAGATTTACTTAATTTTACATTCCTCCTCAAGTCAGAGCATGCATGATTGCCAATAAAATCATTGTTTAATAATTTTGATAAGCAAATTGGTGTATCAAATGTCAATCAATTTTTTTACTGCTGAATACGTATTTAAAAAAAAAGATATAAAGGATGTCTTGAAACTATGAAACAAGGCAGAAAAACAATATAAGCTGGAATAAAATGTATATTGAAGAAGACAAATTTGATAGCAACAAGTAGATCTCAAAGAATTGATACAATTGGAGAGACTAAAATATTGACAAATAAAACATGGAAAAGAAAAATATGCAAATCAAGTATTGGACAAATATATTAAAACATTAACAGGTCTGACCAATGTTTTCCCTTGATAAGAAGCCCAAAAGCGCAGTACAAGAATATCACTAGGACTAAAAAAAGATCAGTGTCACTTGAATTTTCATCACGACCGATTCTAGCAAGAAAGGTTTTCCACTCATCTGTAGTGAATTAAATTAACCATAAATCGATAAATCAAATTAGGAAACCAAAGAAGCGCAAAAATCATGAGCATACAATAGCTCAGACTTGAGTAAGAAGCAACAAAAACCATTTCATTAATTGTTTCAGGCCAAAATCAAACCTATTACACAGAACAATCTTAGATTTTACACATATGGACACATTTAAAAAAAACAAAAGGTACCAGAATCAAAAGATCAACTAAACCAAGTTAATTTCAGGTGAGATATGACCCGCCCTTCTTTTGGCAACAAAAGACAAGCAAAAGCAAGCCAGCAAGACTGTGAAGTGGTTGGTGATGATGAAGTCACAACATATGGAGACCTAGTTCATTTTGCTTTACTTGCAGGTGTTGAACCAATAAACTATATTGAAGCATTAATGTGTTTTCGACAACTTGGATCAATCATAGCATGAGACAAAATTCCAAATTAGTCCCTTATATTGTCGAACATAAAGCCCATGTTCTTTAGAGTAGGAGTCCAATAGTCAAAATTCATTATTAAAGTGTAAGCAAATGTTTTATAAATTCTCAATTTTATTGTTCCAAATTCGATGTGGGACTATTCTTCAACAAACCACTTCAACAAAAGTTGTTCTTCTTTTTGCCACATGCACTTATAGTCTACAATTCATAGTATCCTTAAAAGAATACCCACATGTTGAAATCAAAAGAAAATAAGTTGCTGCTAAGTAAAACTTATTGAAATCAAACTAAAACTTATTAAAATCAAGCCTACATGTAATACAACAATGGCATTAGCACAATAAGTTTAATAAAATGTTATTGAAAGAGATAGGTGTACAAAATATACTTATGCTATAGACGCAAAAGCAAGGGGTATTGGGTCGGCATATTCATAAACACTTTCTATTAGTCTTCCTAGTTCCTTGCGTAATATTGATTGAATTTCCTCTGAAGGTTCCTAGGTTGGGTACATTTGTTGTAAAACATTATGATGACTCCTGATGTCTTGAAGGATGTCTTTGACATGTTGGAAGAACTCCTGTACAGGTGCATTTGTGATGTCATATCAGATGTCTTAACATCTGTCTGTCAGTTTTGGGACATCTTAATGCAGAAATATTTGATTTGATTCTTGTATATTTACAGCAGGTGTTTGTTTATGTGTTTGGTTCAATAGGTTACAAAAATCAAGGAGCAATTGATTGTCTAACAGAAGTTGTTATGTTTCAAATATTTGAAGATTTTTTTGAATCATTAAGTTTTTTTTTTTTTGAGAAAATCATGGAAGCATATCTTTTTATATATTTGATCTGATCCAAACCCATTCATAATTTTTTCTATTTATAGGATACAAAACCTAATTGTTAGGTGTGCAGAACAGAATATTGTGAAGCATTGTGCTTTTGAGTGTTAAGGTTTGTATTATTTGTGAGCCACTCTTTTATCATTCTGATATTAGGGGTGGACTATTTTTAAGTTGTAATTTGTTAATCATCTATAAGCTTTGAAGGAGTGATGGTTTTGTGTTCTTGAAATGTGTCTTCTACTTTGTGAGATTATCATTGTGTGTGATTGAGGGGAGTGAAAGGTGTCTCTTATCTAAGATTTCTTAGATAGAAGTTGTATTGGGTAGTGATTAAGTGAAGAGTGTAAACTGAGTGGTTTAACTCTGAATTGATACTAATGATAGTGGATTTCCTTCCTGGCTTGGTAGCCCCCAGAGTAGGTGTGATTGCGCCGAACTGGGTTAATAATTCCTTGTGTTATTGGTATTTTGTTTTATGTTTTATTAACCTTGTTAATGTTCAGATATTAATGTTGTGACATCTCATTCGACATCTTATATCTGATACCAGAATTTCAATTGGTATCAGATCAGACATCTTGCTCTGTATCCGGGTGAGATATAAGGAAGTTACTTTATGGTACGATGGACAAGGAGGGAGGATTTGTGAACATACCACCCATTATGGATGGAACTAATTATGATTACTAGAAGCCAAAAATGGATGCCTTCTTGAAATCTTTGGATAACAAGGCTTGGAAAATTGTTCTGAAAGGATGGGAACACCCTGCTGTGAAGGAAAAAAATGGGAAGGATACAACAGATTTGAAGCCAGAAGAGGACTCGTCTAAGGAAGAAGATGATCTTGATCTTGGAAACTCTAAAGCATTGAATTCCATATTCAATGGAATTGACAAAAATATTTTCAGATTGGTTAACACATGTGTTGTGGCTAAAAATGCTTGGAACATTCGCAAAACTACTCATGAAGATACCTCTAAGGTGAAGATGTCAAGACTTCAGTTGCTCACTACAAAATTTGAAAACTTGAGGGTGAAAGATGATGAAAGCATTCATGATTATCATATGAACATCCTTGATATAGCCAATGCATCCAGTGCCCTAGGAGAAACAAAGTCTGAAGAGAAGTTGGTGAAAAAGACTCTCAAATCTCTCCCTAAGAGATTTGACATGAAAGTCACTACCATAGAAGAAGCTCATGACATTAGCAAGATAAAAGTGAATGAATTTATTGGATCTCTTCAAACTTTTGAAATAAGGATGAACTACTTCATAAACTTATAGAGGCAGAAGTAGATGCCAAGATCACTGGAGAAAGAGTACGCCATTTCTACTGGCAGAAAGTTATGTTCAAAATTCTGGATATCAGGCGTCATCGTCTTCGAAAATGGAACACGGTTTTCCAACACCATGGTCACTTACTTTTGCCTCTGTCGTCCATCCGCAAGCCAACAGACAAGTAGAGTCGACAAACAAGGTAATCCTAAAAGGTATCTAAAATAAGTTGAACGACGCCAAAAGATTGTGGGTTGAATTACTGCATGAAATATTATGGTCATATCATACCATTCCCCATCCAACTACTCGATAAACCCCATTTTTCCATGGTATATGGGGAAGATGCAATGCTGCTTGTCAAGATATACACACTTTCATGACATATTTCTCAGTTTAACCAAGAATTAAAATATGCAAGGTTAAATTGCGTTGTTGATTTGATCGATGAAGTAAATTACCCACATTCGGGAGTTCACCACCATGCAAAGAGTAGTTAGGAAATATAAATCCAATGTAATGCCAAGAGAAATGCATGAGGGAAAATTCATGCTGAGACAAGTGATTCTTCCTACACAACTAGGAAAATTGCAGCCCAAATGAGAAATACCATATTTCATATTCTAGAAGCTGCCGCATAGAGCATATAAGTTGCAAGAATTGATGACTGCATTGCAGTTAAGTAACTATTAAAATTAAGTTACTTATGAATTTTCAGAGGGGGCGCATTTCCCACCTATGTATAAATGTTTGTATAATTGTGTCCAATGAAAATGTTTCGGTTTTTACAATGAAATACGATGGACTTTTACAGGAAGGTCTTTATCACCTCTTAAGGTAATACAAATGCACCAGACTTCTAGAGGAAGGTCTTTTCCGCCTCTTAAGGAGATAGAATGTGTTGGACTTTAACACAAAGGTCTTTGTCCCCGATCTTAAGGAAATACAAATACAATGTACTTCCATAGGAAGGCTTTTTCTGCCTCTTAAGACAATACAAATATGATGGACCTCCATAGAAAAGTCCTTGTTGCCTCTTAAGGCAATACAAATACATTGGACTTCTGTTGGAAGATCCTGGCCGTCTATTAAGGAAATACAAACACACTGGATTTTCACATGAAGATCCTTTATGCCTCTAGGGGTAATAAGAACAGAAACATACAAGGTCCAACTTAATGTCTCGCCCAAGGGACGTGACCAAAGTATGGCCCGAGAGACTTAACTCATAAGTCTTGCTCGAGGATTTGGACCCGAGTCTCACCTAAGAGACACAACACCTCTCCTGAGGGACTTAAAGTCTCATAAGACTGGATCAATATAAAATCTTGCCTGAGAGACTTAGAGTCTCATCAAACAAGCTCAACATATAATCTCGCTTGAAGGACTTAGAGTCCCATCAAACAAACTCATCTAAGCGCCTCGCTTTAGGGACTTGATGTCGCCTTAGACAAGGTCCAACCTAAACTCTCTCCTGAAGGACGTGACCGAAGTTTGGACCGAGAGACTTAACACATAATTCTTGCTTGAAGGTTTGGAACTGAGTCTCGCCAGAGAAACTCAACACCTCGCTTGAGGGATTTTAAGTTTCATCAGACAAGCTCAACATATAATCTCTCACGAAGGACTTAGAGTCTCATCAAATAGGATGATTTAAACGCCTCGCCTGAGGGACTTGATGTCACCTCAGACAAAGTCCAACCTAAAGTCTTCCATGAGGGACACGACAGAAGTATGCTCCGAGAGACTTAACTCATACGTTTTGCCTGAGGGTTTGGTTCAAAGTCTCGCTCTAGAGATTCAGCGCCTCGTCTGAGGAACTTGGCGTCTCATCTAACAGGCTCAACATATAATCTTTCCTGAAGGACTTAGAGTCTCATCAAGTAGTCTCATTTAAACACCGCACCTGAGGGAATTGATGTCGCCTCAGACAAGGTCCAACCTAAATTCTTGCCCGAGATACTCAACGCCTCGCTTGAGGGACTTGGAGTCTCATCAGACAGGCATATAACCTCACTCGAGGGACTTAGGATTTCATCATACAAATACCCCTAATATTATTTGTCGTTTAAAGCATTTTGTGCTTTATCAAAGCCATTTTGCTTGAGTGATTGTGTAGTGATATATTTGTAAAAGACCTATTAAGGGTGTGAGGTTACCACCTCCCGTGAGAGATGACTCCCATATGCCGCCCACAATTAGGAACTACCTCACCCTGAGACCTTTCTACTCATTCAGTGGGTAAAGACGTTCCTAGATCAGAGAGAAGTCAGGGTCAACAGGTTAATTCATGTCTCTCTAGAAAATATGGATTGAACGGTCCATCACCGACTAAATTGGCGGATATCGTTCCCAAGGAAACACTAACTCTAGGCCCCATAGCCTCTACAAATACCTCAACCTTAGGGTTGAGAAAGACATGTCATAATACACATGATACACCCCCTAAAAGTTATAGAACTTCTCACCTCACGTGAATTTTCTTTCTCATCACCGTAAATACCACCAAATAGGGGTCCTTCGCCACCGTAAACAAATCTTAACTCACCAAAAAATTACTAAAGCCTCTAACCACCACTATCAACACAAGAGTGTCACGCTTTCTGTATTTTTTTATAAATAGAGTTGGGAACGAGTTAGTCTTAACTAACATGATGCAATGCTCACTTGTAGAATTTTATTAAGAATCTCCAATTCAATCAATACCTTATGAATTGATGACCACTTAATATGATCACATCCTTTAGCAAAGTCATTTTTAATAGTAAGAAGAAACTACACTCGTCTCTCCTAAGATCTATTAAAATGACTTTGACATCCTCTAATTTTAAAATATACACCAACCTTCTCTGAAGTTTATTAAAATTATTTTTACACCCTTTATAAATTTTATGTTAGTCCCAAAAAAAAATGTTAATATATGTAAATTTATGGGAGATTAATGCATGAGATGAATGTAATTTTCCCTAATAGCAAAGAAACTAACTTTTCTCCTCATCTTAGCCATAATATGTAACATTCAATTTTTAAATACATATTTGTGTTGTTAAACATTCTAATATTCATGGAGTTTCTCTCTACTCATTTGATTTATGAATCAAGTTCAAATTAATCAACAAATTATACAAAATTTAAAAACTTTACAAATTAATCAACATATTAGTAATTAGTTATTAGCATATAATTGAGCATGCTATAAAATAAATATTAAACCAAAATGAACACCTTAAATTGAATAATAAAATGACCAAACAGTGATAATCAGTAAGCAGGCAATGACTGCAATTTCATCCTACCTCAAAGTCTCCAGTCTCCAATGCAATGAAACATATAAAAACATTCTTAAGAAAATCTATCATATGTGCTACCTTAGTGCCAGTTAACTTCCCCAGTTTTCTTCTAAGAACCTAATAAAGAAGCTCATAAACCCCCCTGGGATGATTTCTCTACTGAATCCATAGCCACAGCTCTAACCCCTATAGCAGGAAAAGCATCCACACTAAAATCTTTCTCCATGCCTTTATCATCTTCATACTCGCTTCCCACCGAACTGCTCTCCTCCGGTGTTTGAAGAGAATCTGCCTCAGCTTCATCAAATTTCATGTCGGCATCGGCTTCAGGATGTCGCTGTTGAAGTGGCACCGCATCACTAATGACTTGATCCTGATCCATCCTCAACTTCTCACGGTAAGACTCCATTTCTGTTTTGTACCTCTCTTTGTCCTTCATGGCTTGTTCTTGATAAACCTTACATATCAGTGCAACTTAACATGTTAACATAATAACAAAACAGTGGCAATTATATTTGCTTATAATGTGGAATCAATAACCAATTAAGTCCCTAATAACTAAATTGCGGAGAGAATAACATGGTTTATTCAATGATGTAAGATAAACAAATTCCTTACTGCTTTTTCAGAATCATTTAACTTGTTCCAAAGTTCACCGATGGTCCTACTGATCTCTCTGTCCTTCCCTTGGTTAAGAGGTTTTAGCCTAGCGTGTTGTTCGGCAAAGAAGAAATTGTATCCACTTCTGTTTGGTTTAGGGTGCGCAGGATCTCTCTTCTTCATTTCTGATTTCTTCCTACGCCGGCGACGATGGACACCCGCATTGTTGTTATTAACCGAAGCACTGTGGTCGGGCACTGGCGGTGCTGGCAACACAGTATTTTGTGGAGCTTGATAAAGTACACCCTTGAGTTTCTCCGAACCGATTGTGACAGTAACTAGATACCCACTTTCAAATTTCCCATCAATGACCCCAACAACATGGGACCCTGCCGAAGATGATGCCATAGCTGAGAGAACACAGAAGAATAAACAATATTGGTTATTAAGTTATCAATAACACCAGAGAAGTTATAGGTAATTTCTAAAACAGATCAAATCGAATGGTTAACAAGGAAATTTCACTTCATTTCATCCCTTTCCATCATCTTATAGTTAAACAAAGCCTACAGGATTTCACACAATCTTAACAACACTATATTTTCCTTTTTCTTTGAGATTAGAAATTAATCTTATTTTGGGCTGATAGAAAAATGAAAAAACCTTCAGGCAGTGCAGCAGCATTAACATTTAACGGTTGAATGACAGCTGATTGAACTTCAGATGAAGGATGTGAAAACGGCATCTTCAGAGCAGGAACTGGGGTGGATGATGGACTCTGCAAAACATCTGCCATAGAGAAATTATCAATTTACACATTAGAATAGGCTCAAATGCTAGTACAGACAGCATTGTGGTTCCAATGAACATACCAGAAGCTGCATGTGTCCAGTTCTGAGCTTTAAAATAATAGATTTGCTCATAATGGTAGAGTAATGAAGTATAGTACTTCCGCAGCACAAAAGAAGCATTTGTTGCCGTTGATGGAAAATTGAAAACTAAAGTTATATCTTTCCATTTTCTATCTTTTATGATCTGCAAGAAATATTAACAATACAAGTTCACTATATCACTGCATAGCAGAAAAACCAAAGTTATACAGTGATTTAAAAGAATAATACAAAATATTTGAAGAATTTTACAAAGATATCAGAACATTCAATTCAACTATATTACCAATCAATGCAAGATCTATCATCAATTACGATGCACAAAAACACTCAAAGAAGCAATGCTAACAAGTTCTTAAGATGCCATGATGAATATATAATATTGAATTTCAAAATCAATTTCTTATAAATCATGCTCTTGTCTAAATTTATTTTTTAAGCTATGTGTTAACAATATTGGTGTCTACTTGTTCCCTTGGTGTCGGTGTCCATGTTTCATAGATTATAAGACATAAAAATCCATACCAACGAAAATCAAAATTATAATCACATCTTACTTTCTCAATCCCTCCACGAGAAGTCACTTCAACAAAGAGGCGGTGTAAATCCAACTCCTTTCCCCCAATAATGGGAACCCTGCAATAAAATTCCAAGTTTTTATGTAGTTATTACAAAGTTATGCAATTGAAAGGCATTAATAATATTAAATATTTCCAAAAATGCAAAACTAGAAGCCAATAAAACCATTTAGATCCAAAACATGAACCATTTGCAGACATTGCAACATTTGAATGTCCTCCCTCATTATAAACACAATGTCAAAACCAAATAATGACAGTTTGATTAAATAGAGCAGCAACAAATACATGATGCATCACTTATCAAAACATATACAGAAAACCAAACACCATGATGCAAAAAATTAAACCAATTCACAATCTCTAGTAGTTTATTAATCCAAGGAACTTACATAAACTTGGTGCCCATTGTAGCATGGAGCTTCTCCAAGCTATGCAAAAAGAGCTTAGGATTGTCCACAACCTCCTCATACGTTGCCATAGGAGGAGGGTATTGACCACAGCTTGAACCAGTCTCTTTCATAGCTAATGGACTCTTCATAACACAAGATGTTGATGCCATTCACAACAGAATATATTTCAGCCTTCAATATATTTCTGCACCACCATCAACAAAACAAGGTAAAATAAACCAAAAACCCATAATAACATGAAGATGAAAACCATCTAGTATTTGTAGATAGGAAAAAAGCAAAAACATTAATGAGAAATAGAAGCTACCTATCTATACATGCAGACAAAATAAAAGAAACAGACAAGTTTTTAAGGATAAGAAGAGAGAAACTGTCTCATCTCATCTCATCTACCTTGAAGAAAACAAAACAGAAAAAAGAAAGAACAACCAATAAAATGACCATGCAACAGAAAATCCAGAACTGAAAGAACCTTGAAAGCTCTGATGAAATAACTATCAGTAAGAAGAAGGGTGTAGAGTATATAGTATAGATACAAACCCCAAGAAAAAGGTAGTACACAAAAAAGCTGTAACAAGAACAAAGCCATGAATTCTTTCCAGATTACCGAGGATGTAATGTAATGCAACATAACACAACAACAGCATGAACCCATCAAACCTTTGAAAGAAAAACAGTAAAAACAGCAAAAAGAAAGACCCTTTTACGCTATTGTAATAAAGACACATTCACACAGACCAAAGCACAAACACTTCAAAGTCACTTTCATTACTAGCTTTTCTATAACACAAAACCAAAACACTGTTCAAAACCTATATACTATATACCCTATAATCTCTGACAAACATTACAATATCTTATATATATACATATAAAATCAAAGTCAAAACTTTATTATATAAAAATCTGACACTGTTTCAGGGTAAAAACCATATGTGGGGTTACCAAAAATTTCACCTTTTTTTTTTCTTCAAACAACAAATTCAATATTCATATCTTATTATAATATATAAAAAATTAAATTTAATGTGTGGTTACATAAAAAAGAATGTGACAACGAAGATAATTGATAATCCAGAGAAATCATGAACGATAGATTTTGTTTTGAGATACAAAAAGAAGAAAAAGACAAGATATAAATAAAAGAATAATAAAAAATTAATTAATTGAATAAAATATAATATTTATATGTGAAAAAGAAAGTACTTACTGAGAAGATGAAAAGCGTCGTTTTCACGTAAATGTGATGACCATTAATAATTTATAATAATGAAGAATGAAGCTTTTATGAGTGATGCCAATGAATGAATCTATATGAATATGAATTATGAATTATGAACCCTAGTTAATAATAATGAGTTTATTTATATGCAAATTTCTGATATTATTTTTCATATTACAGTATTGTCCTTGGTAGCTTGTTAATGTATTTGATTTACAGAGGGTGATTATGACTTTGTGTCGATTTTTTTCTTCCTTTAAATAAATAATATTGTTAACTAATTGATAAATAAATATAATAATTTGTGGAAGTGGAAATTTTGTGAAGGTGGGGTGAAAGGGACGTTTCGGTTTATTCTTTCGTGGAAACCGAAGTTCTCGCGTTAATATTTTTCTTTTGTTTTATTAGAAGTTTTTTTTATTATTATTGATTTTAATTTTGAAGAAGAAAGAAAATTATGTTATGTACGGAAAGAAATTAAAGGGTTATTAAAGTATGAAATGGATTAGGTTAATTTATGAGGAACTTTCTATATATATAAAGTTATGAATGACTTATTTTGGATAACAAATTTGTTTACTTCCTCTGTTGGTTGAATTGGTTGAATGAATAGTTTGATATATTTAGGGTAATTAATTATATATTTAATATTTTAAATTATTAAAATTAAAATAATAAAATTTATAGGGTTAAATATATTTTTGCTCCCTACAAATATCTCATTTTTTGAAATTGGTCCCTCTAAATATTTTCTTCAAACATTGATCCTTCAAAACTTTTCTGTTTCGAAATCTAGTCCCTCCCGTTAGTTTTTACTAACGGAGGCTGACTTAGCAAGCCATGTGTGCCTAAATTATTTGTCATGGTGTAACTCAAATAATCCACGTGTGAATGCATTGCAGTGTATATGTAGTCAAACATCCCCTTCCAGTACGTTCAAACCCTAAATCTCATCTTTCCACATAATTTGTAAATTAGGGTTCATATTTGGTTTTCATCTCTTTGTCACTTCTTCCACAATTTCTTTTCCTTCTTCCAATTCGCCATGTCGTCTTCATTTAGGGTAACTAATTTCGAGTCACAACAATCCATCATTGTCACCAACAATGAAGGGAAAAAATGTGGATGCAAGGGTACTTTGATTGCATACATGTGCAAGAAGGGAAGGAATGATGGGAGATTGTTCTGGAGATGCCCATTTTGGAAGAACGCGGGAACGTGTAATATGTTCGCCTAGGATGATGAGTATGGCTTAAGGAAGGAAGATGGCAAAGTTTTGGAATCTGAATGAAACAATGATGAGAGAGATATGCAGTTTGTCGATACATTTAAAGAGCTTTATGAAGCATCATTGAAGAAGAACACCAGATTGAAGCTGAAGTTAAAGAAGGAGGAATTATTTGGAAAGTTCAAGACCATATGTATTGTAATTTCAATGTTGGTCAACATGTATTTTGTTCTTAGATGTAAATGTTAATGTTGTTTTGAACAAGTAATGTTTAGGTACTAAGTTGAAGTTGTAATGTTTAGGTACTATTTAATGTTTAGGTACTTTGTAATTTGGTATGTCGGAATGTTATGAACAAGTATTTCTTTTTGCACGATATGTTTCTATTTTGATATACAAATTTTAGTTAGATCGTTGATTTGAAATACAAAGGCATACATCAAAACTTAATTACATCAAAATACAAATTATTTTTTGGTCTGCTATGGTACATATTTTGTTAAACCAGTAAGATTTACACCATAAGAAGTACTTTAAAATTTCAAAGCATCATTGTATATCATTACACCAGAAGTACATAAAACCATTACATTAAACCAGAAGTGCATTACATCAAAATATCAGAATTGTTTAACATCAAGTACTAAACAACTAGTGCATTACATCTGAATCCAAAACCAAAAAAAAAACACTTCACACCAGAACTTTTTCTTAGATACTTAATTAAAAAAAAAAAAGAACATGGTTTGCCACTTCATTCAGTTTCTCCCTTGCTTGTGCACTTTTCTTCTTCTATCACCAGTGGATCATCAGGTTCTTTTCCAGGCCCTTGTATGTTCTTGGACTTCAAAGTCCTCAACCTCTCACTGTGCCTTTTTTCAGGTAACATATTGTTTCCATATTTGTACCTGCTTTGTGTCCTATGTTTGATTGGTTCACTGCTCGATGGCCTTGACAGAGCTGTTCTTATCCCTGGTGGTTTGAAAGGAGTAGCTCTAAACATTTTTGGTTGCTTCCTAAAAAAAACTCTTGCTTCAATAGGCTTAGTTGGTGATTTGATAGATGATTTAAGAGGTGACTTATCAATTCTCAGAGGTTGAATGTCCAATACTCCACCACCTTTAAGTAGGGTTGCCATGATTTCATCCAATGATGTAGGGTTCTCAATGACAATTGGTTGTGGTTCAGGATCATCAGTTGTTTGATTCTCAGTTGGCTCAGTTTCATTGACAGTTGTGTCGCTCCCGGGATTTTTATCCTAGTACAAACGCGAAAGTGGCGCGGAAAAGATAGAGTCGCCAGCCAGGCATTTTTATCCCGAAGGAATGGGAAAGGTAATGCTGCACAAACCTGAGGAAGAAGGAAAGGACAAGGTCCTACGAACCAAAGATCTGTGTTCGGGAGTCGGTTACGACCTGGGAAGGTATTAGCACCCCAGATCGTCTGTCGTACCCGACGGGAACCACACTTGCTTGTTTGTTTCAAAGGGTGAGAAATAATTGTTGCTGAACAAATGAACTGCTAACTGGAATGGGAATGAGAAAGGAACTGAAAAAGAGGAAGAAAAGAAAGGGGAAATGTAGGTAAAATAAATAATGTGCTCGAACGGGCCCTACCCCGCTGCCTGCGTACCTCATCGGGATAATAAGGATCAGAGTCGACGTAGTTCTCCTAACTAAGGAGGGAATTATTTGTTTGTGTTTTTTATAGCTGGAACTGCGTATGTCTATGCTCAGGTGTTGCAGGCTCGTCTGGTACGAGTGCGTTTACCGTCTTGCATGATGAAGGACGATCATCAAGAGGTGAAGGACGATCACCTAGCAGGGTACGGCTGCTCTCGGGGTTTATCACGACATAGGACGAATGTCGAATAACAAGATCAACGACGAGGACGGCCATCGGATAAATGATGAGGGACGATCATCAAAAGGTGAAGGACGATCACCTGACAGGGGACAGCTGCTAAAAATATCACGACATGAATGTCGGATAGAAGGTTCCAATAATGGAGATTCCATTGGGTAAAGGGATGAAGGACGATCATCCAAAGGTGAAGGACGATCACCTGGCAGGGGAAGACTTCTGGAAGTATCACGACATAGGAGGAATTTCAGATAGAAGAAAGTTATTTTGCTGGCGACTTACTGGGGAATGGTAAACACGGACGAGTGATTACGCCTTAAAAAATAAAAGATACAAGTGTTTGACAGTGTGTATAGATTAAAGATGATGATATGGACGAGTATCAATCGGTTAAGCAAGGAACACGGACGAGTGTTGAATCTGCTGAGGAGTGATATATAAAGATATAGATGAGTATCAAAAGACTTCTGTGTAGGTACAAGTGTTGATCTGTTGGTGAAGTATGTGTAAGACACGGACGGGCGGCGGAAGATTGGGCAAGGGACACGGACGAGTGTTTGACTTGCTGGGGAAGCATGACACGGACGAGTGCCAAAAAGAAACATGTACAAGTATGAACAAGCATCTGTATTTGAGAGTATAAAAGGTATTCTGGCAACCTGCGGGGGATAAGATGACACAGACGGGTGTCGAAAAGAGCATGTATAAATAAGCATTTGTGTTTTTTGAGTGCAAAGGGGATGCTTTGGCTTTTATCTGCAGGGGATATGAGTTTGTATATTGTTGGTGAAATATTGATGATATTTGCAGGTGATTGGCTCGAACCTAGCTTGTGATCATGCAAATGTTTGATTTTTGTCGTAATGCTCCGTATAAGACAGAATGATACACTTATTTTGGTGAATATGATGCGAATGCTATGTTTATGCAAATGAGAGAAACTGATCCGGGACTCGGTGTAATACCTCAAAATTTGCCCTCATATTTATTCCCTCAATTGGCGTATCATTTTGCATTCATCTGTATGTCTCATCAGTTCATTAGCATCATAATAGTGCATTTCATGGTTTTATAAGGCATGTGATTTAGGCCCTTTGAATCTCGGGTTTCGTATTTTATCTGTATCTATCAGGGATTGAATTGATGGAGATTATTCACTGGTATATCTGACCCACTTTTGGGGATGGTCACACAGACTTGTTTTTGAATGAGAATGTTGGCTCTTCTCAACGTCTCAAGTTGTGTTCTGCATCATTTAATATCTCAAGGGACTTGGAGTTCTTGTTCATGATTTTGATTTGAAGGGCACTTCACCAATTGAGATCCAGTGTATCGAAGGGTGGTGTCAATCCATTTGTTTACGGAATAATAATTCGAGATTTGCTCGGAGTTTAGTGTGGCACCAAAGTTCTTAAGAATGGATTATGTTGAAGGACTCGATTTAGGTTTAAAGAGAATGCACAGTTATTGGAGTTCAAGTTCTAGCTCTTGATTCTATTTTAAATACAAGCCATCTCCATTTTACACATACACTTTCCGATTCGGTCTAAGTCACCATTTTCGTTAGCCAAAGTCATTTTTATGTGTCCATATTCACGTTTGCTAAAATTCCATTTTTCATGTCATTTGTCTCTAAACATCAACCATTTGTTTTCAACATTAAGCCCATTACATACTTTTCTATTTCATGAGCCCACTATGGACCAATTATCAAATTCAATGGACTTCGTTCAATTGTTTTTATTTAAGAAAAGAGTCTACCTCCCGATTAGCCTAAGTTTCATTCATTGACACTTCCTTAATTCGGTTCCAAATATAGTCAAGTTCATTATATACTAAACCTTCATATTCCATGGTTACATATTCATGGCCTTTTTCTAGATTTTTTTCCTACAATTAATTTCTTCTTTTTATTAGTGTTTATCCACATGAGAAAATAGAAAATATATATATAGAAAAGTATAGCAAAAATTGGATGGTAAGAACTGATAATTTAACAGAGCAAAAAAAAACTAAAGGGAGTTCAAATAGTTTGTTACAGGTAAAATGTACAAAATAACCACAATCGCATAGCAAACAAAAGGAAAAAGAATTTTAATAACTTCAGTTTACACCAGCAAAATTAGGAAAATAGGGATAAGAGGAGAAACTGAGAAAACAAAAAAAAGGGGTCTTCTTCGTGCCATTTTTCTAGCTGCGACCTCATCATCAAGTTCTCCATCATCAATCTCACACAAAAAAAGGGCCAGCAATGTTTCACCTTGCCTTCAAGCTCACAACTGCAAAAACCGAATTCGGTTACACTCTAACAATCACAACAATAGAAATAACAGAATGTCACTAAGACTTCATAACCGAATTTACCAAAACCATAACTGAATTCTAACTAATTTTATAACAGAATTCTAGAAGCTTTACCTGAAGTTTCCAGAGCCTTCTTCTAGTCGTCTATAAATTGGAACCATTCTTCACACTCCGATCTTCTTCTTTGATTCATAACTTCTCATTTCTTCTTCTTCAATCTGCTATACACAAATTCTCCCATCTCAATTTCATCTCTCTTCTCATAGTTGCTACAAGGCCTCTCCATAACCGCAACTTGCTCTTATGCAGCCATTTCTGAATGACATGGCTCGTTTGAGATTCTGAACTGCATCCTACGCATTCGTTACCCTCTGTCAATCATCCATAACAGATTCCTTCAATCACCACAACCGAAACCTGCAAGATCCAGATTACTCAATGTCGTAACTGAATCAACACTTTCAACAACTCTTCGCAACAACTATCTTCACCCTCATTCAAATTGAAGCTCGTCCACCGTTTTCGTCAATCGGCATCAATATCAGGCCACGGTCGTCTTCATCAATTATCACAGATCCTGAGCTAATTCCTGCATCAAAGGTGAACGACAACAATCACAGAAAATGAATCAATTCGGAATCGTAAGGCAAAAACATAGAGGAAGTTAAAAGAGGATCGAGTGAGACACCTTTGCAGAAGCACATATCCAGTCAAGATTCGCAAGGTACACAATCATTTTTTGAACTCTAGCATGATTGAGGCTCCCATTTTGGTATGATTCTTGAGGCGCAGCAGTGAACGTGTTTTGTTAAATTCGAGTTAGGAGTTAATCGATCACGCCGTTAGTTAGAACTTCTGAGGAATCTATGTAGGGATTTGTGTTTAGGGGTAAGATAGGAAGGTGGTTATATCGAAAAGCTGATATTGAGGGAGATTATGGGCGAGAGACCGCGGCGGCGACGGTGATGAGGGTTTTGTGAGGAAAAGCTTGAGAGAGGCGTGAACGGGAGAGGTTGGTGGAGGTTTGAAGGCGGATGGGGTTTGGCTCGGACGAAGAAGATGGTGAGGCTGCGGCGTTGGTAGGGACGGAGTGAGGAGAATGGGCGCCGCGGAAGTTGAAATGGCTTAGGGTTCTTGTAGTCCCCTTTTGTTTGTTTAGGTTATTCAGATTTGGGATATAATTGTAATTGATTAAGGCATTGAAAGGTTTAACTATACATTAGATTATTCGGTTTTGGTTTATAATTATGATTAATTAAGACATTGAAAGTTTTAATTATAAATCAAAAAGATTATAAATTAATAATGGTCACAATTTAATTGCAGTTAAGTCACATTAATTCAAATTAAACCACTGTTAATGGTTCTAATGAGAGAAGAATATCTTATGAAATCCCTCAGCCATCCTGCGTGTTGGGCCTGGGTTTCTGCTCTTATAAGCCCAACAAGTGAGCAACATGGAAAAAACCTCCTTTTCGCACCCCCATTTCCAGGCCTGTAAAAAACAGCTAAAGAAATTCACTTCCTACACCATTTCCCTAGCCTACGAGGTGGGCTTAGCCCCTGTTGCTAATACCACCCCTTTTATGGTCCCAGTATAAAAATCATTAGAAAAATTACTTAATTCAACCCCACTTTCTTTTTCTTTTAGATTTTAATCTTAGTTTAGTATAGTTTAGGATTAATTCAATTAAAAATAGGAATATCCATAATAAAATTCCACAAAAATTTCAGTAGATTGTTAATTCCAATTAGACATTTTTGACATTTTTGTTTTCTGAATTTTGCATTATTTTCGATTTAATTCTGATTTTTCTTTTAATTAGCTTTTATTGAATTTCCTTTAATTGTGTTTGAGCTTGTTCATTTTATTTTGGTAACTTCCAGTAACTTTTTTAGCCCATTCTTTTTACTGTAGATTAGGTGATTAATAATAGTACTTAGGATAATTTTTGTAGATTTTTTAGAACATTTTATCTTAGGTTTTAGAGGCTAATTCCTTAGTAATTAGGGATTAATTCATAGCTGAAAATAATCAATTTTTAGGCCTAGTTATATTCTGAATTTTTAGGATTCCTTTTGGCACATTATTATAGGTAGTTTTAGGACCCTATAGAATAAATTTCATATTTTTTCCAGAACTTTTAATATTTTTTTAGGATATTAACTTTTAGGATTTGTTACATATAATTTCCATTTAGTTTAGGCCATGAAAATAAAGCCCAAAAAAATATGGTTTAGATTAGATTTAGTTTTAGAATTTAATTTAGACTTAGGTTAGTTTAAATTTGAGTGTTTAGAAGGAAAATATTAGGCTTAACTTTGATTTAGGACTTAGGCTTAAAGTTTCATTTTCATTTTCATTAGAATAAATAAATAGACTATTTTAATTCATGCCTTTAAATGCATTTTTAGAATTTTATTTCTTATGTCCATTTTTAATGTTTTGCCTTGTTATTTGACTTTATAACTTGTATAGGCTTCCCCATTGTTCTTAGAATCAACTTAACTTCATTAGGAAGTAAGTTGAATTCTAATAGTTGCTAGTTCCCTTCTTTAGGAATAGAAAACCTCATTAACTATAGGATCTCCCTTGTAAATAAATCAAACAAAATTAGGATTGAGTCTTAGTCCCTTAGATTTTGTCCCTTTTCCAACTTGAGTCATTCTTTCTCATCTTAAAAAGAAAAGCAATAAAACACTTAATAATAACCGAACAATCTTGTACGATACGAGACTTTGTTGCGGAGTGTTTATACGCGTCCTGTTTCGGGGCGAGGTGTAAATACTTCCCGCGATGGATAGGTCTTAGTACAAGACCGTTCACAAACAAATTCAAAACATTTCTTTTAAAAGACAAAAACAAATAACAAGCTACTATCCTGCGGGAACTTCTTTTCTCATCTCATTCACTCACAACGCGAACTCGCGACGACTTGTCTCGCATGCAAGACGGTAAACGCACTCGTACCAGACGAGCCTGCAACACCTGAGCATAGACATACGCAGTTCCAGCATAAAAAACACAAACAAATAGTTCCCGCCTTAGTTAGGCGAACTACGTCGACTCTGATCCTCATTATCCCGATGAGGTACGTAGGCAGCGGGGTAGGGCCCGTTCGAGCACATTCTTTATTTTCCCTACATTTCCCCTTTTATTCTCATTTTCTTATTTCAGTTCCTTTCTCATTTCCATTCCAGTTCCATTTAGCGGTTTTATTCAGCAGCATCTTTATTTTCTCACCCTTTGAAACAAACAAGCAAACGTGGATCCCGTCGGGTACGACGGACGATCTGGGGTGCTAATACCTTCCCAGGTCGTAACCGACTCCCGAATTCAGATCTTTGGTTCGCAGGACCTTGTCCTTTCCTTCTTCCTTAGGTTTGTGCAACATTACCTTTCCCATTCATTCGGGATAAAAATGTCTGGCTGGCGACTCTAACCTTTTCCGCGCCACTTTCGCGTTTGTACTAGGATGAAAATCCCGGGAGCGACACTCGGATCCTGCGAGGATGAAGATCTCTAGCTAACCTGTTTGGAGGGATAAACCAGTTGGGGGAAGAGATCATTGATGGATCTGTCCGGAGGGGGAACTCTGCTTGGGGAAATAGACCATTGGTAGATCTGTCTGGAGGGAGAACTCTCAATGAGGATGAGGAAGTTCTAGTAATTCAGTTGGGGATGTACATCAGGTATTGCTCTTCTGGGGAGGCAGTTCTGTGGGGAATCAATTCCACCAACCCTGCTGAGGATGAGAGAAATCGGGTATCTCTGGTGGGGAATAGAAAGTTCTTGACCACCTTGCTGTGGAAGAGCTGTCATGCACTGCTCGGGAGGTCCTGCTTGGGGAGGAGATAACTTCTAGGAAGTAGCATGTTGGGGATTCAATGCTTGATATGCCCCATGTTACGAAAGATTGTTTGTCTTCAGTACCTGCAACCTGTTAAGAAAAAAGGGAAACGGACAAGTATCCCGAGGTATCCCTTAGCGGATTCCGTCAAAGGAGTTAGACTTATCTGAAAGTAATATATTTCCTGCAAGCATTTATTAAAAATGGCTCATTTGTTTTATATAAGTGTGGTATTATGAACATTTGACATTTTTCAAGCGAAACAAAAATGTACAAAACAAGGTGTGACTGAAAACTCTGATCTTATTAATTTGGGTGCCCTGAATTGGCAAGTACAGTCAAAAGAAGCGAATCCCCTGAAATGAGGAGATTGCTGTAAATTAATAAAATAAAAGTGTTGAAAATGTTGAAGATGACGCTCCAGCGAGCTTCCTTTGCTATGACCTGTATGACCTTGACGTTCTTCTCATCTTGCTTTCTAAAGAAGGCTGATTCTGACCGACGTTTTGTCCCTTCGGAGCTTGCCATGTTGTGAGTGATACAGACGAATTCAGAATGCAGTTGTTCGCTTATTCCCTAATTTTGCGTGGATCGCCCTTTCGGGTTTTCAATCCACCGGGATACCCATTTTTGCCTGAGCTGTCCAATGCGGCTTTTCAACTCAGCGGGTGTACACATTTTTTTCCCTTATTTTTGCCCGTCTTTTATTCTGTTTTTGACTCGTCGGGATGCCCTATTTTTGCCTGGACGTACATTCTGTTTTTATGTCCAGCGGGTCATTTTTATGCGAAGTATTTTTTAACTGCATTTGAATTCACAGGAGACGGGAAGTCTTCACCATCCATGGTTGCGAGCATCAGTGCTCCACCTGAGAAGACTTCGGTTATGACATAGGGACCTTCATAATTTGGTGTCCACTTTCCTCTGTGGTATGTATGAGGATGAAGGATTCTCTTCAGAACAAGCTCTCCCACTTGATATTCCTGAGGTCTGACTTTCTGATTGAAGGCTTTCTTCATTCGCTTCTAATATAACTGCCCATGAAAGATTATAGCTAATATTTTCTCTTCGATCAGATTCAGTTGATTGTACCGAGACCGGACCCATTCTGCTTCATCCAGCTTCACATCCATAAATACCCGTAAGGAGGGTAGCTCAACTTCAACAGGTAGGACAGCTTCCGTACCATACACAAGCTGATAAGGTGTTGCCCCAGTAGACGTTCTGATCGAGGTTCGGTACCCATACAAGGCAAATGGTAGCATTTCATGCCAGTCTTTGTAAGTAACCACCATCTTTTGCACATTTTTCTTATTGTTCTTGTTAGCGACCTCAACAACGCCATTCATCTTTGGCCTGTAAGGAGAAGAGTTGTGATGTTGTATTTTGAAGTCCCGGTACAGTTCTGCCATCATTTTGTTGTTCAAATTGGAACCATTATCAGTAATGATTCGCTCGGGAACTCCATATCGACAAATGATGTCTCTTTTCAGAAATATGGCTACCACTTGTCTGGTGACGTTTGCATACGAAGCTGCTTCAACCCATTTGGTGAAGTATTCAATGGCTACCAGGATGAATTGATGACCATTTGAAGTAGTTGGTTCAATCTTTCCAATCATATCAATGCCCACATGGCAAAGGGCCAAGGTGAAGACATTACGTTCAAAGGATTTGGAGGCACATGCATTTTATCTGCGTAGATCTGGCACTTGTGGCATTTTCTGGCATAGGCACAACAGTCTGCATCCATTGTGATCCAGTAGTAACCTGATCTTAATAATTTCTTTGCCATTGCATGTCCTCCAGCATGGGTACCAAAAGAACCTTCATGCACCTCGTGCATCAGCAGGTCTGCTTCCTTCTTGTCAACACATCTGAGCAGGACCATGTCAAAGTTTCGCTTGTATAATGAACCATCAGCATTGAGGAAGAAACTATCGGTCAGCCTTCTCAATGTCTTCTTATCATTAGATGATGCACCGGGTGGGTACGTCTGATTCTCTAAGAAGCATTTGATGTCGTGGAACCAAGGTTTGTCATCACTAGCAATATCCACAGAGAACACATATGCCAGTCGGTCTAATCTGGATACCAAAATCCGAGGCACGTAATTGGCAGTTTGAACTTTGATCATGGAGGAAATGGTAGCTAAAGCATCTGCAAACTGATTTTCGTCTTGAGGGATGTATTCAAGTTTGACTGTTGTGAAGAAATTCAATAATCTCCTTGTATAGTTACAGTATGGAATCAGATGCTCCTGGTGATTGTACCATTTGTCGTTGGTATGATTGATTACCAAAGCCAAATCTCCGAATACATTCAAGGTTTTGTTCCTGAGGTCAATGGCTTCCTCAAAACCCATGATACAGGCTTCATATTCTACTTCATTGTTAGTGCATGCAAAGGTGAGTTTTGCCGAGAAAGGCATATGAACTCCTTTAGGTGTAATGAGCACTGCACCAACTCCACGACCATTCATATTGACAGCCCCGTCAAACATCATAGTCCATTCTTCTTTGGGATCAGGCCCTTCAGTGTGAACTGGCTCTTCACAATCTTTTGCTTTTAAGTACATGATGTCTTCATCAGGGAAGTCAAATCTCATGGGCTGGTAATCATCAATGGGTTGCTCAGTCAGATAGTCAGACAATACACTGCCCTTGATGGCTTTTTGAGAGGTGTATTGAATGTCATACTCTGTCAGAATCATTTTCCATCTTGCAACTCTTCTGGTAAGTGCAGGCTTCTCAAATATGTACTTGACGGGGTCCATTTTTGAGATCAACAAAGTAGTGTGAGTCAACATATACTATCTTAGTCGGCGAGCAGCCCACGCTAAAGCACAACAAGTTTTCTCAAGCAGTGAATAACGTTGTTCACAGTCGGTAAACTTTTTGCTTAGGTAGTATATTGCATACTCTTTTCGACCAGACTCGTTATGCTGGCCCAACACACAACCCATTGATCCTTCTAATACTGTCAGGTACATTATCAGAGGTCTTCCTTCAATTGGAGGCATGAGAATTGGAGGTTCTTGCAGGTACTCCTTGATGTTGTCAAAAGCTTTCTGACAATCGTCGTTCCACCTGACTGTCTGTTCCTTTCTTAATAGTTTGATCAGGGGCTCACAGGTTCCAGTGAGGTGAGATATGAACCTTGAAATGTAGTTCAGTCTACCCAAGAAACCCCGAACTTCTTTTTCATTCTTAGGTGCAGGCATTTCCTGAATGGCGTTGACTTTGTCGAGATCAACCTCAATTCCCTTTTCACTTACGATAAAACTCAGCAGTTTACCGGAACGTACCCCGAATGTGCATTTGCTGGGGTTCAACTTCAGCTAATATTTCCTCAGACGCTTGAACAACTTCAGCAGATTCACCAAATGATCTTCTTCAGTAAGGGACTTGGCAATCATATCATCCACATAGAATTCGATTTCTTTGTGGATCATATCATGGAATAATGTTACCATAGCTCGTTGATAAGTTGCACCGGCGTTCTTCAGTCCAAACGGCATTACCTTGTAAAAAATGTGCCCCAAGGTGTGATGAAGGTTGTTTTCTCCATGTCTTCAGGAGAGATTTTGATCTGATTATACCCAGAAAATCCATCCACGAAAGAAAATACCGAGAACTGAGCTGTGTTGTTAACCAATACATCAATGTGAGGTAATGGGAAATCATCCTCCGGGCTAGCTCTGTTCAGATCTCGGTAATCCACACACATATGCACCTTGCCATCCTTCTTAGGCACGGGTACAATGTTAGCAACTCACAGCGGGTAACTAGTTAAAGCAAGGAAACCGGCCTCCCATTGTTTTTGTACCTCTTCTTAATCTTCATGGCCATATCTGGGCGAGTACGGTGCAAATTCTGTTTAACTGGAGGGCAATCTTCTTTCAAGGGTAGCCTGTGCATGACAATATCTGTATCTAGACCTAACATGTCTTGAAAGGACCAAGCAAAGACATCGACGTACTCCCGAAGCATGCTGATAAGCTGTTCTTTTACTGAAGCTTGCAGACTGGCCCCAATCTTCACTTCTTTCAAATCCTCCTCGGTACCAAGATTAACAGTTTCGATTTCCTCCTGATGAGGAGTAATCACTTTCTCTTCTTGCCTCAACAACCCGGCTAACTCTTCAGGCAACTCATAGTCTTCCTCAACCCCTTCACCTGCTTGATTAATTGGATTGTCGAAGTCATACAAGGTCATAGCGGTGTTGTTGTCGGTGCAATCTGGAGGATAATCTCTGCATGGGTTGAGATTTGTTCTTTTTAGTGATCAATTTTAATCTTGTTTAGAAAAAGTGTAAATGAAGTTATTATTTTGAAAACATTTTCATGTTATTGTTTTGTGCGAAAAATAACAAAAATGAAAAGACAGTGAGCGAAGAAGAAAATTGTTTGCAAAAGATGTCCATTGTTCATTGATATTCCATTTGCACAAAAAATAAAAATATGGACCTATTACAAAATGAGTCCTGACACCTTGGGCAAGATGCAGGACTTGATGCATGCTAAAAAAGGCAGGAAATAATAATTACACTGCAGGAGTAACTCTTATAATTTCCTGGGAAGACCAGTTAAGGACTTGTTGGCCTGGGATACTTGGACGAATCCAACTCTCCAGGTTGAGGTTGCTTTTAGCCTCGTCTTCCACGTTATTGACAGCATCTGGGGTTAACATCCCCTTACTTATGAACTTGGGCTCTTTAGCAGCCTCTACTTGATCTTGTCGGAATGGTTTGTAACCCAAACCGAATTTGTCCTCCTCCTTCTCCACCGGTATCAGCTTTCCCCAGCCTTGGGCGTTTGCAACTTCAACAACCTTCCGAGCTTGTTGATAGGAGACAATTGAAGTACCCATCCTATCTTCCTGGGATGCAGCAAATACTTCAGTTGTCGCCTCATTGACGTTCAGTGCTTCGAAACCTTGGCTCATGGTCTCGTGGATTTCACCATCCATCTCAATGTATTTGTATGTGGCCATATGGCTGACAAAAATATCCTTTCACCATAGATTGTGATAATCTGCCCTTCCCACTCATATTTCAATTTCTGGTGAAGGGTCGACGTAACTGCGCCAGCGGCGTGAATCCATGGTCGACCCAACAAACAACTGTAGGCCGGCTGAATGTCCATCACGTAGAAAGTAGTTTGAAAGACCTGCGGGCCAATTATCACGGGCAACTACACTTCTCCAAGAATAGACCTTTTGGAACCATCAAAAGCGTTGACCACCAGATTGCTTGGTCGAAGAGCAATGCCATCATATTCAAGCTTGACAAGGGCTTTCTTTGGCAAGACATTGAGTGAAGACCCAGTGTCCACTAGAACATGTGAAAGCACAGCCCCTTTACACTCCAGAGTGATGTGTAAAGCCTTGTTATGGTGACAACCTTTCGTTGTCAAGTCAGCATTGGTGAAGCCTAGCCCATGGCTAGTATTAACATTAGACACCACTGTCTCGAGCTGATTTACCGTGATCTCCTCCGGCATGTAGGCTGCGTGCAGGACTTTAAGTAGTGCATCCCGATGAGCTTCGGAACACAACAGTAGGGATAAGATGGAGATCTTGGAAGGAGTCTGGTGGAGCTGATCCACAACTTTGTAGTCGCTTCTCTTGATTATCCTCATAAATTCATCCACATCCTGATCAAAGGATGTCTTATGGGCTTCTTTCAAAATTGGTTCTTCCGGCACCACATTTTTTCCTTTGGCTTTGGCAGCAGCCTCTGCCTTAGTATTAACTCTTGGTACTTGTGACGCGAAGAGGCTTCCGCTTCGGGTGAAGCCTCCTCCTCCCCCGACATTATCGATATGTGGTGTGTAATCTGAAGAATTAAGAGAGACTCTTTCCCCGTTGCAATAAAGATCTGAACCATAGTGCCATGGTACAACATTATCTTTTTCATATGGAATGGGTCCAGGTACCATGATGGTGATTGGACTGACTGCAGCGGAAGTAGGAACTGTGATTGTTTGTGGATCGTAATATATGGTGACAGGACTTCTGACTGGTGGTGGTGGTGAATGACTAAAGTTGGGTTGTTGCTGAGATTGTTACTGAAACTAGTTGGAATCGGGGACCATTGCTGGGTCGTAGTATATGGTGACTGTGGAGACGTCGTTGTTAATGGTTGTTGTAATTGTAGAAGCGGATGCGGTTGTTGAAGTGTTTGTTGAAGTGATGGAAGAGATGTTTGTTGATTTTGTAGACGAGTCTGTTGGAACAATTGTCTCTGAAGTTGTAGGAGGAGTGCTTGTTGTTGCTGTAGTAGGAATTGTTGATGTTGTAGAAACCGTTGATGTTATCTGCAGGATACCTTCTCTGATAAGGCCATTGATACCACTTCTTAAGCTTGCACACCCATTGACGGAAACTTTGCAAGATTCACAGCATGCCTCACAACCTGGGAACACCTGGCATTTTAAAAGCTGATCTTTAACCTCTACCAAAGGTGTTTGAATGCTTGCAGTATCTTCAATTAAATTCATGGGTTGATCCTCCTCAATTGTATTTATCCTGGGCCCACCATGGTTGGCCATAGGATTATTCGTGACATTAAGAGGTGGTGCAAAATTTAAAGCCTTTGAATCAACTAGATCCTGGACCTTCATGTGCAAAGCTCTGCACTTTTCTGTGGTATGGCCAGGTGCATTAGAATGGAAGGCACGTCTGGCATTGACGTCGTAATTCCGTGGAAGGTTCTAAGGATCTGGTGGAGCCAGAGTCCTTAATTCAACAAGATCAAGCTTCAGAAGTTGTGGCAATAAAGTGGCATAGGGCATCGACATAGGATCGATTACCCTGTTGACTTGAGATGGCCTTTGCTGGAATGGGCGTTGTTGTTGGTTGTTGTTGTTGTTGTAGGACCTTTGTTGAGGAAAATATTGTTAAGGGAACTGTTGTGGTTGCGGGGTGTATTGTTGTTGAGGAGGTGAAGTAGTAATTGTGACAACGACAATTGATCTTGGCATATACTGGGGCCTTCCTCTGCCCATGTGTATTGAATTAGTTTCACCCGACCTGCGAGGCCCTGCAAATCATTTCCTTGTGCTACTTGAGCTGGCGCCGTTATCAGAAATCTATCCCATTTTCAATAAACTCTCAATCCTTTCTCCAGCTATGACCACATCTGCAAAGCTAGTGGAAGAGAAAGCAGCCAACCTATCAATGTATGTCCCTTGGAGGGTGTTCATAAACATATATGCCATTTCTCTTTATGACATTGGAGGTTGAACGGCAGCAGCTAATTGCCTCCATCTCTGAGCGTACTCTCTGAAGCTTTCCTTGGAGGACTGTGACATACCCATTAGAAGAGTTATGTTAGGAGCCATGTCTAGATTGTATTAGTATTGACGAATGAAGGCCTCGGCCAAATCTTTCCAATTTCTAATGGTTGCTCTGGTCAGATGAGAGTACCACTCGCGGGATGCCTCGGTTAAGCTATCCTCAAAGTAGAACATCCATAGCTTTTCATCCATGGTGTAAGCCTTCAATCTTCCCAGAAAGGATTGAAGATGGGTGCGAGGGTAAGATGTTACTTTATATCTTTCAAAGCATGGAGGTTTGAATTTGTGAGTAATTCTAACTCCCTCTACCAGCCCCATATCCATAACATCAAACCCTAAGGAGTTTTGAGACTCCAAAGATCTCAACTTTTCTGCTATCTCGTCCAGCCGACGATCATAGACTTCATCTCCTGCTCCAACTATAGTGAATTGTTCCTCCTGGGGGTCCTCTTGCAAGGCACGCCCTCCAGTATTACCCTGGGTATTCCTGATAGCATTAATGTCAGGGTTAAGATGAGGTCCAAACTCCGGGGGATCAGTACGAGGTTGTACATGATCATTGTTGCTGGTATCCCCTGTACCTGGGTGCTTCTCTTCAGGAGTTTGTCGCTCGACCAACTCTCTTAATCTTTCTTGGCTTTGGGCCAACCCGGTCATTACTGCCATGAACTGGTTCATCTGAGCCCTCATTTCAGTTCTTTCATTAGCCATCTTGGTTCTCACGTCAGTCAGATCTTGCTGAACCTGGTCCATCTGTAAGCCCGGAAGGTTGTTTCTTGTAGGATACTAGTGAACTCTGTTGATGGGGAAGACTCTCCTACGGGCAATGTTTCCTGAAACCACAACAAAGCGAGAAACAACAAAAACAAATACCAATAAAACAAAGAAATAAGGTTAGTATGCAATGCAGGATGTCTATTTGTCTTCCAAGGGTATCGATTTGGTTATTTGGTTTTGACCTTCCAGACCTCGAGGAATGATGATATTGGAGAAAGATGAAGCCCACAAAATAAAACACAAACCATATATTACAAAAATGTAAAGACACATAGTTTTGATTACAACAAGTCCCCAAGGTGGGTCAAAATACAACAACAGAAACAAAAGTACAAATAAAATGAAGTACAAATACAAAGAAATCAAACATCTAGCCCATAATCGTCCTCTCTGACTTCCTTCAGGAGAGCATCAGTCACTGGGCCAATTGGATGCTCTGTGATGGTCCTGATAAGAAGGTTCCTGGTGGCAATAGGATTTGTCAACTTCTTGTACTTGTCTTGGTCTTTTGATCTCTTCAACCCCGCCCGGAGTTTCAATTCAGAGATTTCCTTTTGTGCTGCTAATAAGGCTTCTTGATTCCTATTCTCATTAGCTTCCAGCTGCTCTAACTTAGCTTGTGTCTTCTGATCTTCCAGTGAACGAGCCTCAGTAATTCTGATCCATCTAGCCTGACTCTCTTCCAAGTAGTGTTCAACTCTGGCCTTCTGGATCTTGGCTTCCTTGCAAGCATTCTTCAACACTAACTCCCCTGCTCTAGCTTTTCTGATGTAATCATTTGTCTTCTCAATCTTGGTCATATGCTCAATCCGGAGCTTCTCTAACCTTTCATTGTCCAAACTACTATCATTCTTCTCCCAAAGGGTCTTCTTTAGAGCTTCAGACAGTTGAGTATTCCTCTCCTTCAATTTCTCAAACTCCTCTAAACTGATTGTAGCTACAGGCTCTATTGTTGATGGTCCGGGAACATCCTCTAAGGTGAATGGAATGCGGGTGATTTGTCCTCTGATACGAGACCAATCAATATACTGAGCTGAAGCTATGTTGTTCACTTGCCAAGAATGGCAGTCCCTTTTGTCTAAATGTTGTCCCAAGCCCAAGCTGTTTGTCGGGCAATGGCATGGCTATGCCGAATGTCATAGTAAAGGGTTTCTGATAAGTCCTGCTCTATTGGTGGATGTCCCAAGGCATACCCTAATTGCCTTTTGAACAACAAAGGGTTGTAGTTGATGCAACCCTTTACTCCAATCAGAGGTACATTGGGATACTGCCCACAGCTGGTGATGATGTCTTTGCCCTTGGTGCTATGAGTGAACCATCTGATGTCTTTTGATGTAAGGGCAATCATTCTCTTAGCCCAGTTTCTTGACTGGTGAGGATTCAAGAAGGCTTCTGACTTTGGCAAGTGTCTCAGCAACCAACAGTAGAAGAGAGGTGCACAACATTTGACTAATTTTCCCTTCTACTTCTCATTTCTTTGATGCACTGAGTAATATAAGTCCCCAAGCAAGGTAGGGACTGGATTCTTCAACAGGAATAGGTGGATAGCACTCTTGCTTACAAACCTAGGCTCGTCTACAAACAAGATGATACCATATATGCTAAGGGCCAAGAGGGCACAGACAGTGTCCCACTTCCCTGTTGTAGCATGAATGGTGGCCTGAGTGATCAGGAAGTCCAAATGGAAGCCTGGGATTCCAGCCTTGGTGGTCATATTCTGGTCAATGATGGTGGATTCCAAGTACAGAGCCTTAGCTATATCTTCATTCCTGGGAGCATTTATCTCAGGGTTGAAAGGAATCCCTCTCCTGATGGGGACACCCAACAGCATGGAAAACTCCTCTAACAAAGGGCCCAACTGAAAGTCTGGAAAGGTAAAACATCTGAGAGGAGGGTCATAGAACTGAAGGCAATTGTGGATCATACTCCTCTGTGATGCATCCAAGTCCATGATTATGTCCATAATGCCACCATAATGTTCCCTGAATAAAGGGACATGATCATGAGTGATAAGTGTCTGAATCTGCCTGATGCCTGCCAGAGTAGGCTCAAAGAAATGATAGGTAATGTTGCTCTTCCTGGATGGGTCCATGCTGACAATGGATGCCGATGAAGAAGAATGAGGAGAAACACTAATGAAGGTAATTGATGAAGGTGGCTGATGCAGATAGCTGAAGGAATCTGAGCAGTAGAACAAGTCAAAACCAAACCAAAGATGATGTGGATACCCTGTAAAACAAATAGACAAATGTTAAAATGATGCAAAATGATGTATGCAAAATGATATGCAAGGGTTTGCGATCAAGTACTGGATCTGTTATCTGCCTTGATAGGGTCCATGTGTGTTCATAAGTTCAGATGGAGGCTTAGAGAACCAGTAACCAGGTGGGGGACTCAAATAAAGAGTCACAAGTCCAGGGTTTCACAAGAATAGTCCAAAATGATGTAACCTTAAAACAAAACGGGTAACAGGGTATGAAGAGGCCAATGGTTCCTGCAAACCTGTAAATATCCCAACCCTCTCACATGTATTGTTCTAGAACAAGGATCCTCAGACTTGGATCAGTTATGAGAAGTGTAAACACTTCTAACCCGGAGGTACAGTGTTTACAATAATCATAAAGGATACTCCTATAATTCACCTCAGGTGCTGAAGGTCATAAAAAGTTCATCCAGACTTAGCAGGCTTCCCAGATAGCCCTAGTACTACAATAAATATGTAGCACAAAGTTCTCAAGAAGAAACCCATGTCTGGACCGTGTTTCATATTCCCGCACCACACCAAAATGGAATGGGAAAGAATATGAAGCCACTATATCCTATGTGTCACTCAGGTTCCCGGTATGGAACCTTACTCACTGAATATCCCTCCCACCAAGGCAAACAAGAGGTCCAACACATGATATGATGATTAAGAACATGAAATGCATAAAAATCAGTAAATGAAAGCAATAAATAAAGTTGTACAGAAAGCAATAAACAAAGCAATAAACAAACAAGCACAAGTAACACATAACACCCTCATAAACACAAATCAAACAAGCGCTAGGAGAAACCCCCCAAAAGAACCAGAAGCCCTGGTTGCAATATAATTCCCCAGTAGAGTCGCCAAGCTGTCGCTCCCGAAGATTTGCATCCCGGTGCAGACGCGAACGGTCGGCGAAAAGAGAAAGAATGAAAATGAAGGTGAATTGAATAGAGTCACCAGCTAGGAATTTTTATCTCGAAGGAAAGGTAATGCTGCATAAACCTAGAAAGATATAGATAAGACGGTTGCGAACCAGAGAAACTGAGAAAGGGGGTTGGTTACAACTTGGGAAGGTATTAGCACCCAGATTGTCCGTCGTACTCGACGGGATCCACGCTTTTGAGATTGTGTTTTAAAAGGGGTAGGTGTATGTGTTATCTGTGTGCAAAAGCTAAAGAAAAGAAAGTACAAGTGTCAGTGCAAAAGGTGAATTGCTCAGGAACTGAGGCTTAGAAAAGAATGCTGAAAGAGAAGAGGGGGGAGATGTTATACCCTAATTTTTGACCCTAAGATTTTTCGCATCTCATCTGCATTTCTCATACAAACAAGATCACGTATTGGTTCATGTATCCTTCTCGGTTGCAGGTCTTTGCTTCGCAGGGGATCACCATGTTTTTACTTGCCTTTTTATTTGTTTATATTTACTAACCTCTAACCAAAATACAAAAAATATGTCGCAATTTGTTTCTTCCTCGTCTGTGTTGCGGGATTTCAAAGACAGGGGAGCGATTTCAATTCAGATGCGTCTGTTCAGTCACAATTTGATTCAGATGGAAGTTTAACCTAATCTTGGTCAAACTATCCGAAGATTGTTTCAATTGCAAGTTGTGTGAGCCAACGATTTTTACTCAGACTGTGCGTATTCAAAGTTCAAGACTGTGTTTTGTGTGAATTTTGGTTCGAATCTTTAATGTTAATCAGTTCATCAAAAGTTCACATGGGGATTTATTTTCCTTAGTGTGGATTCGAATAGTCAAGGCAATTTTTCAAATGATGGTCATAGTTTGAGTTGTGAATTGTTCAGTGGTTTCGTAGTGACTGTGTTCATTTAATCAAGTGGCTTGTGAAGAAAATCAAGATTCGGTTCTGGGCTAAAAAAAATCATTGTTTCGTCCATTATTCAATTCATACATTTTTCTAGTCACCTTTTTCTACCTCATCCATATTTTCATTATCTGATCTATTTCGATTAGTCACATTTCAAATTCTATTTTTTCATTTCTAAATTTCCAAATCTATATTCATTACTATTTTAATTCCCATATATTTTTTTTAGTTCTATTCTTTTTATTCATTTCATTTCCTAATCAATTTTTTTTAACTCATATTTTTTTCTTAAAGCCCATTTCTTCTCATATATCTACTAAAAAAAGATAGAAAAAGAAGGCCCATTGGCCCATTCATTACAAAGAAAAATAGCCTGCCAATTAATGCATAAGAGTTGTCATGTGATTAGCCCACAACTGTTTACATGGGAGTGGCCTCACGTGAGGCATTTTCTATCAGCTCAACACATCATGTAAAACTACTTGAAGCCAACAGCAAAAAGCATTCATCCCAGCTTCACACGCAAAGCCACAAATATAAGCCTTTCACGCAAACTTCACGCGAGCAAAGCACATGAAACGCACGCATACAGCAGCAAGGCCCCACAAGCAAGTTTCTATACCCCCGTACAAGCCGCAAGCTGCACACTTCAATTTTCAGCAGCACCCATCAAATGCACGTGACTCTTTTCCAACTTTTTGCACGTCATCAGCCCACGAAAATCAACCCATCTTCATCAAGCCGCAACATCACAATAACCAGCAGCTCACTTCAAGCCGCACACGCAACAACAAAACACGAGCTGCTAGCTTCAGCCTTCTAAACGCAGCTTCCGCGAACCTGCACACAGTCAAAACGCATCAGGATTTTTAAATCAAAACGCATTCCTCATTAGTTCAAAACGCAGGAAATTCATGAATCAATGAGAATAAAACGCAAAGTCAGCCCCAATACGCACACGAGCTCAAACGCAATCTGCCAAAACGAAACGCATCAAGCATGCCTTCTCCGTGAGACTTCAAAACGCGAATCAAATCTTCACAAAACGGAATCCGTTTCTCAGCCTTTCCCTCTATAAAACCAACCCTTTCCCTCTCATTTTTCTCAAGCTTGAATGAGCCTCCAAAAGCTCTGCCAAATTGAAAAGAAAAGCTTCAATTCACAATTCATAAACTACAAAAAACCTCAAAGCTTCAACGATAAACTCTTCACTTCCTCTATTTCACCTTCAAATTTCTTCATCCAAATCTTCATAAAACCTTTTTCAAATCAACTGGTTGTTTCAATTTCTTCGATTTTCATCGTAAATCTTCAACAATCCTTAAATCTTCAAACAATCCGGGAGTCACCGCTGAGAGTTTGGGACCGAGAAAGAAGAAGAAGTGAGAATGAATTTTGAAATGAAATAGAGAGAGAGAAGACGATGCGATTTCGGAAGAAGAACGACGATGTTATTTTTCTGATTTCGATTTTTTCAACGCCAATGTGAATTTGAGAAGGAGAGCTACAGTACCAGAAGTGGTTTTGAGGAAGATGAACATTCGTGCCTTGTGATTTCATTTTAGGTCTTATTTTTGTTTTAATTTTTAATATAAAAAAAACTCTTGCTGATTTTTATGTTTTTGTGCTTGGACTAACTTTGGTTTGGGTTAGATACTGTTTGAACAATTGCTATTCACCATCCACACCCTGCGCAGCACTCCCCCCTCCCTTTTTACATTTTTTTGGTTTCATTTTTATTTTTTTGATTTTAATGGTTTTTTCCTTATTATTTGATTCTTTTTTTTTTATTATTTTCTTTCCAAAAATCACTTATATAATTTGTTACTCTTAGTTTTATTAGGTTTTGATCTTTTCATTTTATAAACAAATTTGTTTCAAAAATATTTTAAAGAGAAATCATTTAAATTTTTCTTCCTTGATTTTAATTGGTTGTGTGGATTTTATGTTAGATCCATTTCTCTTCTCTTATTTTTATTTTTGGTCGATGAGATCTCCGATTCGCGATTATTGGTTTTCGAAGACGCTTAATCTTCATTATTTCAAATCTATGGATGAATGATCATGTGGATCATTCTCCATACTTTGGAATCGTGATAGGTTGCCTTCGTTAACTCAATGTGAAATCTCGATTAAGATTAGACCGTTACCTTTTCTTTTCGTGCGACATGTTTTCGGAGGATGGTTCATTATATCATTTCTCTAACATGTATTAGCACAAATATTTTCCACCTTAATTGGTGGTGGCCGACCTCATTTGTAAGGTAATTACTTCGTAAATTACTCGGCGATTGCTTAACATAGACCTAAACTTGTCCCGAATTCGGAATAAGATCCATTTGGATCCGGTTGCCTCGATTTTTGTTATCTTTTTGTGGTTGTGTTTGATTAAGTTCATCATACCATTTTCTATGTAAATATTATTATACTATTAATATACTAACCATTTAAATTCAATCTCTCGCACCTTATCCTCTTTATTTTCAATCTCTCGCTCCTTATCTCTCTTATTATGCTTCTATATCATTCATCATATTGTTTATGTTTATATTGTTATGCTTGTGATTTTTCTTTTGTCCATTTGGACACAAAAACATTAATAAAGGATTAAACATCTAAAAAAGATTGATGACTTTAATTTCGGACTACGGTTACTATCCTTAGCATTGGACTTGGAGTTTCGGACTTAGATTTTAGGATCTATCCCTTTGCTTGAGTTGTTATGGATTGAAGACTTTGGCTCCAATTGAACTCACTTGTTTATGAAGATGGAAATCCCATTGTTATCGAAGAATGTTCACCACACGGTTTGATCGTTCTTCCTTTAACTTTTACATTTAAGTTTTAGGATAGTCCCTTCATCTCTTCCCACTTCTTAAATTTTCAAATCTCCTTCCTATTTTCCAAAACTTTCTTTGTTTTCAAACTTCAAACATTTTCTCAATCAAACCTTGACTTAGGTCAAGCAATTTTACTTTTTTCATTTCATTTCCTTAATAAATGCTAAACCACATAAGCATATCGAAACTTTTCTTCTCAAAAACATTAAAAACACTCAAACTCATTCAATTGCTTTTGTGCCCTCGTGCACGTTTCTTCTTAACCATTTTCATGTTTAGATATGATTCATTCTTTCTAGCGGAATTATTCGCTAAAGAATGACGACTTATCTTTACATTTTAAAATCAATTCAACTCATTTGTCTTTTCACAATTTGTACCACGAACTACGGGGTTTTGATCTCGCATTGCACTTTGTGGGTACGTAGGCATGAGACGTTCGTCTCTTCAAACACAAAAATCTTAAAAAACATTCTTCTTCTCATCTCTTCAATCTTTTTTCAAGCAAACCGTTTCAAACCAAAAAGCAGTAAATATTTCAAAGGGTTCCCGTGGAGTACCACGGACATTTCGGGTGCGTAAAACCTTCCCGATTTGTAACCTATCCCCTTACCCGTTCTCTGTTTGTTTCTTTTAGCTTTTTAGCTTTTAGATTCATTAGGTTTTATTCGTTCTTTTTACCTTTTCCATTTGGAATAAAATAAAAGAGCGATGGCGACTCTGTTTACCTTGAGTTAAGTTAATCAATAGCTTACACTCATGATTTTACCGCTACAGAAAAGTGGCGACTCTGCTGGGGAGTCAGTCTCTAAGTGGATTCGGCCTACTTTGATTTGTTTAATGCTTTAGTTTGATTTGTTTGTTACTTGGTTGTTCTGTTTCGGTTTTGATGATCCTCTGTGAGATAGATTCTAACCCGGATCTGAGCGGAACTTATGATAGGACGGCGATATTCGAAGCGATATGCGATGGAGTAGTCCAAAGCGATATCAATTTGATAATCTCAACTCGGTTAGGCTCTCTTGGACTATCAATGTCATGACGAGTAATCGTACGTGGCATTATTTTCCGACCTTGAGCTGATCATACTGAGGACCGTAGAACCCTTAACCAATCCAAGCCAATTTAGGAACGTAGTGCGGAAACTATCTGAGTGTAAACTTAAGGTGGTTGTCACGCGATACTACACTCGGACGAGGTCTATTTTAAGAATGTTATCGGTTGGGGAGTAATCCAACGTACCGATGATATTCTAAAGATGGCTGTTAACTCCGGGAACCTCTGTTAGCACCCTTTTGGTTTTTTGCAGGTACAATGAAGACAAACCTTAGTACATGCCTTTGTGAGTTGTTGGTTCTTATCCCTTGACTCCATGCTCGTGATTCGAACCTTTGAACCTGTGTGCTTTGCGTGATCTTGTTTGTGGTTGTTGCATCTACATATTCATCATGATCATCTTCACAACCATTTTTCCAGGAAAATAATTCCGATAATTGCAAATATTAGAAAGAATGAATATTCCTTTTTGTCAAGATTTTTTCATGACCATATTCTCGATGTTGACCATGTTTGCAATAATCGAGTTATTTTTCTGAGAATGGAAATGAACATTGCATATCATTGCATCCTCGCATATTCTTGCGTTCATCCGAGCTGTGTGGGAACTCATCCCGGTTGTTTCTTTCCTCAGTTGTCTGTTGATCCGTCAAGCTGACTCCTCACCACAGATACGGTATTAGAGCTGATAACAGATTGAGAGCTATCAGATTGAGAATGGAACACCAAGAACAGCATAACATGGAAGTCCGGATGGAGATTGATGAGTTGAAGGCTGGTATAACCAGACTCACTGAAATGATGCAAGTTCTGATTGCTCGAGGTGAACCACCTCAAAGGACTGTTATCTCTGAAGTTTTTACCGTTGTTGTTGATCCTCCTGTTGTTCAGCAACCGGTTTCTACTTGGCCAGAATACGGGTTACCTCCGGATTATGTGCCAGTTTCTGCTAATGCTCAAATGGGTGGTCCATCTGTTGTGCCAGTCTTTTCAGCTCCGACTTTTGTCGAACCTCGACCTGTTGTGCACACTACTGCTCAGACTACTTATCAGAATTCTTCTTTTTTGTATAGAGCTGCTGGTCCACAAGCTGAAAGTCAGGGTGAACCTGGATATATGGATGAAGTTAGAGAGCAATGTTTGACTCTTGAGAAGAGGGTAAGAGGTCTTGAAAGAAAAAATGTCTTTGGTTCTGCTGCAATAGACATGTATTTGGTTTCTGACTTGGTTCTTCCTGATAAGTTCAAGGTTCCTGTATTCGAGAAATACAATGGTCATACTTGTCCAAAGATTCATCTGCTGATGTATTGTCGCAAAATGGCTGCACATGCCAAAGATGACAAGCTGCTTATTCATTGTTTTCAAGATAGTCTGAGTGGTGCTTCTATGAAATGGTATGTTGGACTTGAGAAGAGTCACATTCGAAGTTGGAAAGATTTATCTGATGCTTTTGTAAGGCAGTATAAGTACAATCTGGACATGGCGCCTGACCGTCGTCAACTTCAAAACATGTCACAGAAAGAGAAAGAATCGTTCAAAGAGTACGCTCAGCGTTGGAGAGAGCTAGCTGCTCAAGTGGAACCACCTTTGCCCGAAAAGGAATTAACTGGTTTGTTCATGGACACTCTTCAACCGTTCTTTTGGGAGAAAATGGTCGGAAGTGTTTCATCTGGTTTTTCTGATCTAGTCACTATAGGAGAAAGACTAGAGGAAGGTATTAAGAAAGGTAAGATTACCAATTCTGAATCTCCCAATGCTGCAAGAAAGTCTTTTGGGAATTTTCACAAGAGAAAAGATGGTGATGCTTATGTTGTTTCAATTGAAAGGAGGCCTTATCGCCCGCAACAACGATATGTTCAACCATATGTAGCTGCAATTGCTCCTGTTGTTAAAACTCAATCTGCTCAAACTCAACCTCAAGTTCAAGCTCAACCAACTCAAGCTCAAGTTCAGATTCGAGCTCAAGCTCAGGCTCCTCATCCTGCTGCCGGAAAAAATCAGTATCGTAATAGGCCAAACTTTGATCCTATCCCGATGTCTTACACTGAGTTGTTTCCTTCCTTGATTAAGAGTGGTTTAATTACTACTAGGCCTCCGCCTCCTGTTCCAAATCCTCTTCCGGTTGGTTATAGATCGGATCTTCGCTGTGAGTTTTATCAAGGTGGCACTGGTCATGACTTGGAACATTGCTTTGCACTGAAGGCTAAAGTGCAAGAACTTATCAGGAACAACATCCTTTACTTTAATGATATTAATCCCAATGTTATCAACAATCCTTTGCCGAGGCTTGGGAAGTGAATCTTCTGGAAGACTTCAACAGTCAAATTTTCTTCAAGGCCAGAATATCAGACGGGACAGCTCATCCTTGTTGTTGATGGATCACGAGGCCATTGTTTCTTTATGTTTGCAATTTTTCTTCAATCATATTAAGTTGTTTGCTTTTAAACTTTGTTTGTACTTTCATGATGGTTTTAATGAAATGAGCATTGCTTTGTTTTGATTCAATTTCATTTACTATTTGCATCTTTATGCTTTATATTTCAATTTCATTTTCTTTCTCAAGCTTTTACAATGATTGGAGGGAGGATGATGAAAACGAGATACCCATAACTGTTGTTGGTATGCTTTCAATTGAGACTTGGCTGATGATATACAGGCATTGTTTCAAATCCTAAACACTGGAGAAATAAGGAAGTTAATCCTTTGTCAACCCCTTTGAGCCTTGAAGTTGGAGTTTCTTTCTATTCGAAAAAACCTTCAATTTTAACCTGGGAATGGGTATTTCTCAATTAATTCGAATGTGCATTCAAGTACAAGAGAATTATTCAAGACACCTTTCAATAAAGGTTGCAATCTCAAGTTTTCCTTCACACGCATCAAAGAAGTGTTGAAGATGTTTCTTAATTCAAAAGCCAATGATGGTTCATCGTAATCATCAAGCCATGCAGTCATTATCTTTAAAAAAATGATATTGAAAAAAAATCAAGGCCCGCTAAGTCAAAACCTATGAAAGAGACTTAGGCAAAAACTGGGGCATCCTGATGACTGTAAGTTGAAATGACACAGTTCAGGCAAAAGTTAGGGATAATAAAAAGAAAGATTTTTCAAGAGGTCATCAAAATCCTCAGCAAAAATAAGATGAGTGGATCAAAGTCATCACCAAGAATAATCAAAAGGAAGAAATGACTGCTATCTCAAAATCCTTTGGCTTATGAACCATCTTCATCTGTGCAATCCCAAATATCTTGGAACTTGAATGCATAGGCTGAATTAATTGAATGTAGAAGTTGGGTTGGGTACAAATAAACTTTGAGCCTATATCCTTTGTTTCATAAACCGTGAACCAGACCATGTTACAACCTTCAAAAGTCCTAATTGAATCCAGGTTTCTTTTGAAAAGCATACTACAACAAGGTTGCGTAAACTGACTCCCAAGTTCGTTACCAATCATTTTGTCTCTTAACTTTTTCTTTATCTTTCATGTTGTCTCAACCGCCGTGTTTTGACAATGTTTTCATTTACTTTACATCAATAAATTTCATTCCAAAAATGATTCTTGATTTCAAACTTTGCATTGAACTTTGCATTAAAATTACCAGGTTTGTACAAACATTTTTTATTTACAAATAAACTTTCCTCATCAAGGAATTTTCAAACAAGTTAAGAAACTTGGTCAGTGATCTTATCAGGGGCAAGTTCTTCTCAGGTCCTATGGTTCAAGAGTTGTTGCTCAGCGCAAGTTATTCTCAGATTTGGTTAGTCAGAAGATTCTCTGCAAGTTTCATACTGGGTTATTTTCTCAACATTCATTTCAAGAACTGAAGCCATGATCAATTTATTCTTCTCAACAGTTATCTCAAAGATCTGATTATTTTTCTCCAGCAGTAGTCAGAATTGAATCCATTATCAGTTTACCTTCATCAGTCATTGAACTTGGGGCAACTTTCTTCAAGAACCCCCAAGCAGCTTTTCATGACTTCTCTCAAAAGATTTTCAACTTGGTACAGTTTACTGGTGTGACAGAGATTCGTTCAGCAGTAACATCCCTAGTCTCCGAGCAGAATGGCAGTGATCTCCGTGTTGAGGAATCAGTCTTCTTTCTTTCCACTCCTCTAAGAGTCTAAACTGGTTGTCAGCATTTCCTCTCATATTATGTCCTTGGGTGTGTTATTCCCCATTTTCGAAAAAGTTCGCATATTTGAGTGTGTTATTCCTCATTATGCATTTTCTTGGGTGTGTTATTCCCCGGTTTTGTTTACCTTTGCATATTTGAGTGTTTTAGTCCTCATTATGCGTTTTTTCGGGTGTGTTATTCCCCAGTTTTATTTACCTTTGCATATTTGAGTGTTTTAGTCCTCATTATGCGTTTTCTCGGGTGTGTTATTCCCCAATTTTGTTTACCTTTGCATATTTGAGTGTTTTAGTCCTCATTATGCGTATTCTTGGGTGGTTTAGTCCCCATTTTCATAAAGGTCTGCATACTGAGTGTTTTAGTCCTCATATGCATTTCTCGAAGTCTCGTTGTTTTCAACTTCTTACTTTTTGGTCAAAGTCCATCTTATTCGGCATTTGTCTGTCTCTCCAGAATTGTTTCTTCACCTACTTGTTGTGTCTTCTCATATATTACACCCTTTTATCCGATTGCCATTCTCGGATGTCCATAGTGAAGTCATCATTGATTTGATGTACTGTCCCGGACTTTTTACCATCTCATTCAGTTCTGTTCCTGAATGTTGTGATTCACATTTTATCTGATTGCTATTCTCGGATGTTGTGATCACTTTTCTTCCGATTGCCATTCTCGGATGTCCATAGTGAAGTCATCATTGATTTGATGTACTGTCCCAGACTTTTTACCATCTCATTCAGTTCTGTTCCTGAATGTTGTGATTCACATTTTATCTGATTGCTATTTTCGGATGTTGTGATCACTTTTCTTCCGATTGCCATTCTCGGATGTCCATAGTGAAGTCATCATTGATTTGATGTACTGTCCCGAACCTTTTCCATCTCATTCAGTTTTGTTCCTGAATGTTGTGATTCATAGTTTATCTGATTGTTATTCTTGGATGTTGTGATCACTTTCCTTCCGATTGCCATTCTCGGATGTCCATAGTAAAGTCATCATTGATTTGATGTACTGTCCTGGACCATTTTCTCATTTTTATTCAGTTCTGTTCCTGAATGTTGTGATTCACACTTCTTATCTGATTGCTATTCTTAGATGTTGTGATTACCCTTTTCCGATTGCCATTCTCGGATATCCCTTTTAAAGTCAGTAATGTCATCCCTGGATGTTTCTGATGTACTTTTTCGAGACTTTTCTCACTTCATTCAGTGCCATTCCTGGATGTTGTGACCCTTTCTGTCCAATTGCCATTCTTGGACATTTTCGCCTCAGCTGAGCCAGGTGTTGGTCTCTAGCATGCTGCTTTTCCCTGTTGGAGTTTTATGCTCCTTATCCCCAGCGTTTATTCTTTTTCATGTGTCGTCTTATCCCTCATGGATTTCTCTGTATTTCATATACATTTCATATCATCTCATGATATCCTCATATGCTTTCATAACATTTCATGTGCTTTCATAACATTTTTCATTTTCTTTCTATATCATTTTCATATGCTTCATATCATTTCCATATCATCTTCATATCATTTCATATCGTTCGTTTCATTTCATTAGAGTTTTTGGCATATTAGGATCAAAAATTGGGTTTTTTGATATTTAAGTATCTTCTATCTTGTCGAAACGAAGATTTTAATCTTCATTATCTCTGGATTGAAGAGACTTAAATAGGGGCATCTGTTATACCCTAATTTTTGACCCTAAAATTTTTCACATCTCATCTGCATTTCGCATACAAACAAGATCACGTATTGGTTCATGTATCCTTCTCGGTTGCAGGTCTTTCTTCGCAGGGGATCACCATGTTTTTACTTGCCTTTTATTTGTTTATATTTACTAACCTCTAACCAAAATACAAAAAATATGTCGCAATTTGTTTCTTCCTCGTCTGTGTTGTAGGATTTCAAAGACAGGGGAGCGATTTCAATTCAGATGCGTCTGTTCAGTCACAATTCGATTTAGATGGACGTCTGACCTAATCTTGGTCAAACTATCAGAAGATTGTTTCAATTGCAAGTTGTGTGTGCCAGTGATTTTTCCTCAGACTGTGCGTATTCAAAGTTCAAGACTGTGTTTTGTGCGAAGTTTGGTTCGAATCTTTAATGTTCATCAGTTCATCAAAGGTTCACATGGGGATTTATTTTCCTTAGTGTGGATTCGAATAGTCAAGGCAATTTTTCAAATGATGGTCATAGTTTGAGTTGTGAATTGTTCAGTGGTTTCGTAGTGACTGTGTTCATTTAATCAAGTGGCTTGTGAAGAAAATCAAGATTCGGTTCTGGGCTAAAAAAAATCATTGTTTCGTCCATTATTCAATTCATACATTTTTCTAGTCACCTTTTTCTACCTCATCCATATTTTCATTATCTGATCTATTTCGATTAGTCACATTTCAAATTCCATTTTTTCATTTCTAAATTTCCAAATCTATATTCATTACTATTTTAATTCCCATATTTTTTTTAGTTCTATTCTTTTTAATTCCATGTGTGTTCATAAGTTCAGATGGAGGCTTAGAGAACCAGTAACCATGTGGGGGACTCAAATAAAGAGTCACAAGTCCAGGGTTTCACAAGAATAATCCAAAATGATGTAACCTTAAAACAAAACGGGTAACAGGGTATGAAGAGGCCAATGGTTCCTGCAAACCTATAAATATCCCAACCCTCTCACATGTATTGTTCTAGAACAAGGATCCTCAGACTTGGATCAGTTATGAGAAGTGTAAACACTTCTAACCCGGAGGTACAGTGTTTACAATAATCATAAAGGATACTCCTATAATTCATCTCAGGTGCTGAAGGTCATAAAAAGGTCATCCAGACTTAGCAGGCTTCCCAGATAGCCCTAGTACTACAAGAAATCTGTAGCACAAAGTTCTCAAGAAGAAACCCATGTCTGGACCGTGTTTCATATTCCCGCACCACACCAAAATGGAATGGGAAAGAATATGAAGCCACTATATCCTATGTGTCACTCAGGTTCCCGGTATGGAACCTTACTCACTGAATATCCCTCCCACCAAGGCAAACAAGAGATCCAGCACATGATATGATGATTAAGAACATGAAATGCATAAAAATCAGTAAATGAAAGCAATAAATAAAGTTGTACAGAAAGCAATAAACAAAGCAATAAACAAACAAGCACAAGTAACACATAACACACTCATAAACACAAATCAAACAAGCTCTAGGAGAAACCCCCAAAAAGAACCAGAAGCCCTGGTTGCAAGATAATTCCCCAGTAGAGTCGCCAAGTTGTCGCTCCCGAAGATTTGCATCCCGGTGCAGACGCGAACGGTCGGCGAAAAGAGAAAGAATGAAAATGAAGGTGAATTGAATAGAGTCACCAGCTAGGAATTTTTATCTCGAAGGAAAGGTAATGCTGCATAAACCTAGAAAGATATAGATAAGACGGTTGCGAACCAGAGAAACTGAGAAAGGGGGTTGGTTACAACTTGGGGAGGTATTAGCACCCAGATTGTCCGTCGTACTCGACGGGATCCACGCTTTTGAGATTGTGTTTTAAAAGGGGTAGGTGTATGTGTTATCTGTGTGCAAAAGCTAAAGAAAAGAAAGTACAAGTGTCAGTGCAAAAGGTGAATTGCTCAGGAACTGAGGCTTAGAAAAGAATGCTGAAAGAGAAGAGGGGGAGATGTTATACCCTAATTTTTGACCCTAAGATTTTTTGCATCTCATCTGCATTTCGCATACAAACAAGATCACGTATTGGTTCATGTATCCTTCTCGGTTGCAGGACTTTGCTTCGCAGGGGATCACCATGTTTTTACTTGCCTTTTATTTGTTTATATTTACTAACCTCTAACCAAAATACAAAAAATATGTCGCAATTTGTTTCTTCCTCGTCTGTGTTGCGGGATTTCAAAGACAGGGGAGCGATTTCAATTCAGATGCGTCTGTTCAGTCACAATTTGATTCAGATGGACGTTTAACCTAATCTTGGTCAAACTATCAGAAGATTGTTTCAATTGCAAGTTGTGTGTGCCAACGAGTTTTACTCAGACTGTTTGTATTCAAAGTTCAAGACTGTGTTTTGTGTGAATTTTGGTTCGAATCTTTAATGTTCATCAGTTCATCAAAGGTTCACATGGGGATTTATTTTCCTTAGTGTGGATTCGAATAGTCAAGGCAATTTTTCAAATGATGGTCATAGTTTGAGTTGTGAATTGTTCAGTGGTTTCGTAGTGACTGTGTTCATTTAATCAAGTGGCTTGTGAAGAAAATCAAGATTCGGTTCTGGGCTAAAAAAAAATCATTGTTTCGTCCATTATTCAATTCATTCATTTTTCTAGTCACCTTTTTCTACCTCATCCATATTTTCATTATCTGATCTATTTCGATTAGTCACATTTCAAATTCTATTTTTTCATTTCTAAATTTCCAAATCTATATTCATTACTATTTTAATTCCCATATATTTTTTTTAGTTCTATTCTTTTTATTCATTTCATTTCCTAATCAATTTTTTTTTAACTCATATTTTTTTCTTAAAGCCCATTTCTTCTCATATATCTACTAAAAAAAGATAGAAAAAGAAGGCCCATTGGCCCATTCATTACAAAGAAAAATAGCCTGCCAATTAATGCATAAGAGTTGTCATGTGATTAGCCCACAACTGTTTACATGGGAGTGGCCTCACGTGAGGCATTTTCTATCAGCTCAACACATCATGTAAAACTACTTGAAGCCAACAACAAAAAGCATTCATCCCAGCTTCACACGCAAAGCCACAAATATAAGCCTTTCACGCAAACTTCACGCGAGCAAAGCACATGAAACGCACGTATACAGCAGCAAGGCCCCACCAGCAAGTTTCTATACCCCCGTACAAGCCGCAAGCTGCACACTTCAATTTTCAGCAGCACCCATCAAATGCACGTGACTCTTTTCCAACTTTTTGCACGTCATCAGCCCACGAAAATCAACCCATCTTCATCAAGCCGCAACATCACAATAACCAGCAGCTCACTTCAAGCCGCACACGCAACAACAAAACACGAGCTGCTAGCTTCAGCCCTCTAAACGCAGCTTCCGCGAACCTGCACACAGTCAAAACGCATCAGGATTTTTAAATCAAAACGCATTCCTCATCAGTTCAAAACGCAGGAAATTCATGAATCAATGAGAATAAAACGCAAAGTCAGCCCCAATACGCACACGAGCTCAAACGCAATCTGCCAAAACCAAACGCAACAAGCATGCCTTCTCCGTGAGACTTCAAAACGCGAATCAAATCTTCACAAAACGGCATCCGTTTCTCAGCCTTTCCCTCTATAAAACCAACCTTTTCCCTATCATTTTTCTCAAGCTTGAATGAGCCTCCAAAAGCTCTGCCAAATTGAAAAGAAAAGCTTCAATTCACAATTCATAAACTACAAAAAACCTCAAAGCTTCAACGATAAACTCTTCAATTCCTCTATTTCACCTTCAAATTTCTTCATCCAAATCTTCATAAAACCTTTTTCAAATCAACTGGTTGTTTCAATTTCTTCGATCTTCATCGTAAATCTTCAACAATCCTTAAATCTTCAAATAATCCGGGAGTCACCGCAGAGAGTTTGGGACCGAGAAAGAAGAAGAAGTGAGAATGAATTTTGAAATGAAATAGAGAGAGAGAAGACGATGCGATTTCGGAAGAAGAACGGCGATGTTATTTTTCTGATTTCGATTTTTTCAACGCCAATGTGAATTTGAGAAGGAGAGCTACAGTACCAGAAGTGGTTTTGAGGAAGATGAACATCTGTGCCTTGTGATTTCATTTTAGGTCTTATTTTTGTTTTAATTTTTAAAATAAAAAAAAAACTCTTGCTGATTTTTATGTTTTTGTGCTTGGACTAACTTTGGTTTGGGTTAGATACTGTTTGAACAATTGCTATTCACCATCCACACCCTGCGCAGCACTCCCCCTCCCTTTTTACATTTTTTTGGTTTCATTTTTATTTTTTTGATTTTAATGGTTTTTTCCTTATTATTTGATTCTTTTTTTTTAATTATTTTCTTTCCAAAAATCACTTATATAATTTGTTACTCTTAGTTTTATTAGGTTTTGATCTTTTCATTTTATAAACAAATTTGTTTCAAAAATATTTTAAAGAGAAATCATTTAAATTTTTCTTCCTTGATTTTAATTGGTTGTGTGGATTTTATGTTAGATCCACTTCTCTTCTCTTATTTTTATTTTTGGTCGATGAGATCTCCGATTCGCGATTATTGGTTTTCGAAGACGCTTAATCTTCATTATTTCAAATCTATGGATGAATAATCATGTGGATCATTCTCCATACTTTGGAATCGTGATAGGTTGCCTTCGTTAACTCAATGTGAAATCTCGATTAAGATTAGACCGTTACTTTTTCTTTTCGTGCGACATGTTTTCGGAGGATGGTTCATTATATCATTTCTCTAACATGTATTAGCACAAATATTTTCCACCTTAATTGGTGGTGGCCGGCCTCATTTGTAGGGTAATTACTTCGTAAATTACTCGGCGATTGCTTAACATAGACCTAAACTTGTCCCGAATTCGGAATAAGATCCATTTGGATCCGGTTGCCTCGATTTTTGTTATCTTTTTGTGGTTGTGTTTGATTAAGTTCATCATACCATTTTCTATGTAAATATTATTATACTATTAATATACTAACCATTTAAATTCAATCTCTCGCACCTTATCCTCTTTATTTTCAATCTCTCGCTCCTTATCTCTCTTATTATGCTTCTATATCATTCATCATATTGTTTATGTTTATATTGTTATGCTTGTGATTTTTCTTTTGTCCATTTGGACACAAAAACATTAATAAAGGATTAAACATCTAAAAAAGATTGGTGACTTTAATTTCGGACTACGGTTACTATCCTTAGCATTGGACTTGGAGTTTCGGACTTAGATTTTAGGATCTATCCCTTTGCTTGAGTTGTTATGGATTGAAGACTTTGGCTCCAATTGAATTCACTTGTTTATGAAGATGGAAATCCCATTGTTCTCGAAGAATGTTCACCACACGGTTTGATCGTTCTTCCTTTAACTTTTACATTTAAGTTTTAGGATAATCCCTTCATCTCTTCCCATTTCTTAAATTTTCAAATCTCCTTCCTATTTTCCAAAACTTTCTTTGTTTTATAACTTCAAACATTTTCTCAATCAAACCTTGACTTAGGTCAAGCAATTTTACTTTTTTCATTTCATTTCCTTAATAAATGCTAAACCACATAAGCATATCGAAACTTTTCTTCTCAAAAACATTAAAAACACTCAAACTCATTCAATTGCTTTTGTGCCCTCGTGCACGTTTCTTCTTAACCATTTTCATGTTTAGATATGATTCATTCTTTCTAGCGGAATTATTCGCTAAAGAATGACGACTTATCTTTACATTTTAAAATCAATTCAACTCATTTGTCTTTTCACAATTTGTACCACGAACTACGGGGTTTTGATCTCGCATTGCACTTTGTGGGTACGTAGGCATGAGACGTTCGTCTCTTCAAACACAAAAATCTTAAAAAACATTCTTCTTCTCATCTCTTCAATATTTTTTCAAGCAAACCGTTTCAAACCAAAAAGCGGTAAATATTTCAAAGGGTTCCCGTGGAGTACCACAGACATTTCGGGTGCGTAAAACCTTCCTGATTTGTAACCTATCCCCTTACCCGTTCTCTGTTTGTTTCTTTTAGCTTTTTAGCTTTTAGATTCATTAGGTTTTATTTAGTCTTTTTACCTTTTCCATTTGGAATAAAATAAAAGCGCGGTGGCGACTCTGTTTACCTTGAGTTAAGTTAATCAATAGCTTACACTCATGATTTTACCGCTACAGGAGACAAAGATACTTTTGTTCGATAACTGTTAAGTTATGCCTACATATCCTCTCGTGCAATGAGGAAGTCAGAACACCATAGTTCGACTCAAAGAGACTGAAAGAAAAATTGACTGTGAACTACTTACTTGCCTATGCACGAGTGTATGACTCGTCTAGCTCGAGTGCTAATTGTCTTGCATTAGACGGGAGAAGTCAGTTCTCGTTTGTGAATGAGTGTGATGAGAAAAGAATCCTGAAGGAGACGATTATTGTTTGTTTTTGTGTTTTCAATTTTGTTATTGTTTTAGGTGTTTTGCATAAGTTGATGAGCTTAAGCCTAAATCAAGGGCTTGTAAACTCATTATATCCTCCCTGATTAGGGATAATGAGCCTACTTAAGTATGAGATAAGCATCTCAACTTAATTACCATGATGATGTAGGATTAAGATCATTAACCTACTTGTGATTATTAGAATGCTTTTGGGTTTTTGTTTAGTGTTAAGTAATGAGTTTAATCTCTAATCAGGGATTAGTGAACTCATTACACCATCCTAAGAGAAGGATGATAGATGAGAACACTTAAGCTGAGGAAGATACCTCAACTTAATCCATGGTTAGGAATTAAATTCATTATATAACAAGCCTTTATTAAGTGGATTTTAATTAAGGGATGAGATTAAGAAGTGGATTTTATGGTTTGTAAGACAACTTGAGGGGGACTTGTCCATTAAACAATAGGGTTAGTCCCTCTTAACCATAAGGAAGAGTTAGAACCCTAATGTAAGGCCCAAGTTACAAGATAAAGTCTTAGTGATTATTAATGTGATTTGATTAAGAGGTTTAAACAAATTAAAGGTTTAACACTTAGGATTAAAGTTATGCACTCCATCCTAAGAGAAGGATGCAGGCATAACCCTAATTCCAAAGTCCTAAAACCTTAAGAGTTTAGTCTCTGATTATTGAGATGAGAAGATAGACTCAAGGAGACTCAAAGGTAAAAAGCTAAGGGTGACTAAACACAACCCTAAATATTATCATTCTTGGATATCCTATGGTTTGTTAGGCTTGGGAGAAATAATCTTCAAGGAAGCCACAAATGGAAGAAGTAGATGAAAGAAGGAGGAAGCAGAAGAATAAGTTACTTACTTCCTAAGAAGATAAGTGACTTAAAGGAAGAAAGTGAGAAAGATGGAACATAAGTGAATTAGATTCACTTAAAGGACACATAAGATGCATATGAATGAGATAAGAAGAAGTGAGAGGTGAAGGCAAATCCACCTCCCAAATAACTTACCAAAAATACCTGAAAGTGTTAGTATGAATGCATAAGGTATAAAGCATAAAGAAATGAGTTGAAATGAGATGAAATGAGATACAGATACTAAATTCAGAAGTGTTTATGCAATGCAAATGGCATATGAGATGATGTAATGTCATACAATGTTCATATGAATGATCATACAAAGATGAGATGTTATGAAAGCATGCTTAGAAGCTTGAAAACACATGAATGTTTATGAAATGAAATGAATGCAACATATGGCAAATGAATGAAGAAATGATCAAGCAAGGTTCTAACATGTCCTAAGATGTCTAAGATGACATATGAATGCTTGAAATGTCATGGCAAGTTCATGTGATGATGAGTATGCAAGGTGAATGCAAACGATCATGAAAAATTAGGGTTTTATGGACATATGAGATGCAAATGGATAAAACAAAAGCATGCAACATGATAAAAATTTGAAATCAAGCCCAAACAAACCCTAATCCCATATTGGGTCACACTCCAAAGGAGAAGGTCAGAAGCTATTCCTATTGAAAGTTATGATCTTCCTAAGTTTGCTAGAGTTTTTGGGTGATTCAAAAGGAAAAATGCAAATCAAATTGAAAATGCAAGATAAATTCATGAGGAAAATAACCTAGAAACTACATGCAATATGTGAAACAATGCAAAAAGAATCAAGTTCAAACTCTTCTTGGTTAGGCAGACGTGATTTTTCAAAGTTAGGGTTAAAAAATATGATTTTTAAGAACCCTTAATTCAAAGAAAATTGGGAAACTATGATCAAGCCGAAAAAGAAATTTGTATGAAGAGTTTGAAAATCTTTCTAAATGAATTGGAATGGTTCATGATTTTTTTGGTGATTTTTAGAAACCTAAATGCATTTTTAATTAATTAAAAATAACATTTAAATATTTTAAATATACTTTTTGTATGCAAAAAATAAAATAAAAATCATTTTCAGGTTAAGGAAAATATTAAAAATCAGAATGCAAAGTTTCATATTTTTGTGATGAGTTTTGGTATTTTAAAATAAATATGCAAAAGAAATGAAATAAAAATAAATAAAATGCAAAGTCAACTGATCCAAAGGCTGAGATTTGAACAAGGGAAGACTGCGCGCGCAGATGGAGGGATGAGATTGAAACTGGCTAATTAATCTGATTAATTTAATTAATTAAAATTAAGACTTAAGTGAAATGATCTGGGCCACACAAACGCGCGCGAAGCAAGATCTAATGGCCTATATTTAAACTAAGCTAATTAACCCTAATCCTAACCTAATCACTCTCAGGTGACTGGAGCAAGCTCCGGTCATCTTCTTCGGCCAACCTCTCATGCTATCTCTCTCAATACGCCATGAAAACGCACCAAACCTTCCAGATTCACTCAACTAAACATCCTAAACAAGAATCTAACAAAATCCATTTATTTTTCATGAATCAAGAGAAACGAACAAGAACATTTTCACAGGCAAAATTTCAGAAAGCTATGAAATACTCAAAACTAAACCATTTTCAATTCTAAACATATCATAGTAATCAACTAAACATATAGAATCATATTGCAACTAAAGAAATGAGTTCTGGAAAAATGATTTGAGATGACTACCTGAGATGAAGCTTTCCAAACTTAAGCTTTCTGACCTCTTCCTTTGTGCAAATCACCTCCAATGATCACCCTGATGCTATTGAGAAGCTTGAATGGAGTTTAAATGGCTTGGTTTGTGTGTTCCAGTCCTGATAGTGCAGGAATCGTGTTTTGGTTTGAGTGGCTTTTAGGTCATGGCAATGGGTGGGAAATGATCTTCGAGTGTTTTCGAGTTAATTGGCGGAAGAAGTTTGAAGTTTTGATGGTTGTGGAATGAGCTTTAAAGAGATGAAGATTTTGACAATTTTTGTGATTCTGAGCTTGTTGGAGGTTTCAGCCTTGTGTGTTATATGTTTTGTGTTGCTTGAGGTTTGTATAATGTGTTGTGATTGGTCAGAAAGTTGGTAGTGGCACAACTTGATTGGTATGATGTGTTTTGCAAAAAGTCAAGATTGTGTATTATGAGGTATGGGAACGGGTCAGAGCTAGCTTGGGGGCTTGTCCTGCCTCAGCTTGCATCAAGGATGGCCATGGGATTGGATTCGAGGATCTGGATGGCATGATACAAGAGTTATCACATGTTTTGCAAATTTCCCCTCTTTGGAATTTCTTGGATCACAAGCCATGAAAACCTTAGGTCCAATGCCCAATTCTGATCAAGGCAGGTTGTGTGATGTTGTAATGATGTTTAGAAGTCAATTAGAGGTCATGAAAGTGCTTAGAACTTGAATTTGCAAAAATCCCTCTTTGGCGTGAAACTTGAAATTATGTGATTTTTGCCAACTCTGAAAGGCCATATCTTGAGTTCTAGGATGAATCAAGACATTTTCTTGTACTTTTTGAAAAGGGAAAGACCTAATCTATAACTTTCATGCCCAAGAATATTTCATTTGAAGCATTTTTGGTCATGAAAGAGGAGGTTGATAATCTTTCCCAAAATGGAAAGTTTGCATTTCAAGTCATTTCCAAAAATGGCAAGTTTGCAATTGGCTCAAAATTCTTCAATCTTGTGAACTTCCAACCACTTATAAGATCAAATAAAGATCATGGAACTTCAATTTGATGAAAATGACCCTTTGGTTTCAATGTTGGGGGCCTCAGATGCCCTGATTTTGACTTTTCTTGCACAATAAGTTACCAGGATCAGATGACTTCCACAATGAGTTTCTTCATCAAACTTGGTACACATGATCCTTATAACATACTGAGAACATTAGAAACAAGAATGACCAAAATTTTTGGAGTTAAGGCCTCTGAAACCAAAACCCTAATTTTGGTAATCTGTGTAGGAAAACCCTAGCTCTGCTTCCATGCCTTTGCCAATTCTTGTGATCCCTTGACTTTCATGAACTTTGGGGAGCATAATATGATCATATAACACAAATGGACCCTCTTGGAAAGCTTTAAGACCTTTGGTATAACTCATATTGATTCTTGGATTGCTCAGATCACAAATCCTAGATGCAGATGAAATTAAACTATGTAGTGGGACAACAATGCAATATGAGATAATATGCTTATGCTAATGCAAAAATTAAAGATCACAAGCCATGGTGTGATAAAGAGTGAGGTCAAATTTGGGGTGTTTACACATTGCATGTCCTCCGGCATGGGTACCTAAAGAACCTTCATGTACTTCGTGCATTAGTAGGTCTGTTTCCTTCTTGTCAACACATCTGAGCAAGACCATGTCGAAGTTCCGCTTGTATAAGGAGCCATTGGTATTGAGGAAGAAACTGTCGGCTAGCATTCTCAGTGTCTTCTTATCATTAGATGATGCCTCAGGTGGGTATGTCTGAGTCTCTAAGAAGCATTTGATGTCGTGGAACCAAGGTTTGTTGTCAGTAACAGTGTCCACGGAGAAAACATATGTTGGTCGGTCCAGTCTGGATACTAAAATCCGAGGCACATAGTTGGCAGTTTGTACTTTGATCATAGATGAAATAGTGGCCAAGGCGTCTGCAAACTAATTCTCGTCACGAGGGATGTATTCAAGCTTGAATTTTGTAAAGAAATTCAACAATCTCCTCGTATGGTCGCGGTTGGGAACCAGATGCTCTTGATGAGTATACCACTTGCCATAAGTTTAGTTGATCACCAAAGCTGAATCTCCGAATACATTCAAGGTTTTAATCCTGAGGTCAATGGCTTCTTCAAGACCCATGATACAAGCTTCGTATTCTGCTTCGTTGTTAGTGCAGGCAAAGGTGAACATTGCTGAGAAAGGCAGATGGACTCCTTTGGGTGTAATAAGCACTGCACCAACTCCACGACCGTTACAATTAACTGCCCCATCAAACATCATAGTCCATGCTCCTTCTGGATCAGACCCTTCAGTGTGAATAGGCTCTTCACAATATTTTAACTTTAAGAACATGACATCTTCATCAGGGAAATCTAATTTCATAGGCTGCTAGTCATCAATGGGTTGCTCAGCCAGATAGTCAGACAATACACTGCCCTTGATGGCTTTCTGAGAGGTGTACAAAATATCATATTCTGTAAGAATCATTTACCACCTTGCAACCCTTCCGGTAAATGATGGCTTCTCAAATATGTACTTGACGGGGTCCATCTTTGAGATCAACAAGGTAGTATGTGTCAACATATATTGTCTTAGTCGGCGAGCAGCCCACGCTAAAGCACAACAAGTTTTCTCGAGCAGTGAATAACGTTGTTCACAGTCGGTAAACTTTTTGCTTAGGTAGTATATTACATACTCTTTTCGACCAGACTCGTCATGCTGGCCCAACACACACCCCATTGATTCATCTAATACTGTCAGGTACATTATTAGAGATCTTCCTTCAACTGAAGGCATGGGAATTGGAGGTTCTTCCAAATACTCTTTGATCTTGTCAAAAGCTCTTTGACAATCATTGTTCCACCTGACTGTTTGTTCCTTTCTTAGCAGTTTGAACAAGGGCTCGCAGGTTTCAGTGAGATGAGATATGAACCTTGAAATGTAGTTCAATCTACCCAAGAACCCTCGAACTTCTTTCTCAGTCTTAGGTGCAGGCATTTCCTGAATTGCTTTGACTTTGTCGGGATCAACCTCAATTCCTTTTCTGCTTACAATAAAACCCAACAGCTTTCTAGAACGTACCCCGAATGTGCACTTGTTGGGGTTTAACCTTAACTGATATTTCCTTGGACGCTTGAAAAGTTTTAATAGATTTACCAAATGCTCTTCCTCTGTGAGGGACTTGACAATCATATCATCCACGTAACACTAACTTTCTTTGTGGATCATGTCGTGGAATAATGTTACCATAGCCCGTTGATATGTTGCACCGACATTTTTCAGACCAAACGACATTAATTTGTAGCAGAACATGCCCCATGGTGTGATGAAAGTTATCTTTTCCATGTCTTCAGGCGACATCTTGATCTGGTTGTATCCAGAAAATCCGTCCATGGAGGAAAATACCGAGAACTGAGCTGTGTTGTCTACGAATACATCAATGTGAGGTAATGGGAAGTAATATTTCGGGCTTACTCTATTCAGATCCCGGTAATCGACACACATACGCACCTTGCCATCCTTCTTAGGTACAGGTACAATGTTAGCAACCCACGGCGGGTAACTAGTTACTGCAAGAAAACCGGCGTCCCACTGCTTTTGTACTTCCTTTTTGATTTTCATGGCCATGTTCGGGCGAGTACGGCGCAACTTCTGTTTGACTGGAGGACAATCCTCTTTCAATGGCAGCTTGTGCATGACAATATATGTATCCAAACCCGGCATATCTTGATAGGACCAAGCGAACACATCGACATATTCTCGCAGCATACTGATAAGTTGCTCTTTTACTGGAGCTTGCAGTCTGGCTCCAATCTTCACCTCTTTCACATCTTCCTCGGTACCAAGATTGATAGTCTCAACCTCCTCATGATTAGGAGTTATCATCTTATCATCTTGTCTCAATAACCTGGCTAGCTCTTCAGGTAAATCGTAGTATTCTTCAACCCCTTCACCTGCTTGATTAATCGGATTGTCGAAGTCATAAAAGGTCATAGCAGTGGTGTTGTCGGTGCAATCTGGAGGGCTATCTCTGCAAGGGTTGAGATTTGGTTCATTTTAGTGATTGATTTTATCTTATTTAGAAAAATTGAATAAAGTTATTATTGAGAAAAACATTGTCATTTATTGTTTTGTGCGAAAATAACATAAATGAAAAGACAGTGAGCGAAAAAGATTGTTTGCAAAGAGATGTCCATTGTTCATTAATATCCAATTTGCACAAAATACATATGGCCCTATTATAAAATGAGTCCCGACATCTTGGGCAAGATGCAGGACTTTGATGCATGCTTAAAACATGAAGTAATAATTACTCTGCAGCAGTAACCCTTATAATTTCTGGGAAGACCAGTTGAGGACTTGTCGGCCCGAGACTCTTGGACGGATCCAATTTTCCAAGTTGTAGTCGCTCTCAACCTCGTCTTCCAAAGTGTTGACATCATTCGGGGTCAGCATTCCCCCATTTATGAATTTGGGAGCTTCAGCAGTCTCCTCTGGAACTTGTCGGGATGGTCTGTAACCCAAACCGAATTTGTCTTCTTTCATCTGAACCTTCAGCAGCTTGCCCCAGCCTTGGGCATTCCCTTCTTCCACAACCTTCCAAGCTTGTTTGTAGGAAGCAATTGAGGTGCCCATCCTTTCCTCTTGGGATGTAGCAAACACCTCAGTTGTAGCTTCGTTGAAATTCAAAGCTTCGAAACCTTGACTCGTGGTTTCATGGATCTCCCCATCCATCTCTATGTACTTGTATGTAGCCAGGTAACTGACAAATATGTCCTCTTCTCCACAGATGGTGATAATTTGGCATTCCCACTCATATTTTAACTTTTGGTGAAGGGTAGACGTTACCGCGCCGGCGGCGTGGATCCAAGGTCGACCCAACAAACAGTTGTAGGCAGGTTGTATGTCCATCACATAGAAGGTAGTTTTGAAAACTTGTGGGCCAATCACCACGGGCAGTTCAATCTCTCCGAGAACCGATCTCTTAGAGCCATCAAAAGCTCTGACAACTAGGTTGCTCGGACGGAGTGCAAGACCATCATACTCTAGCTTAACTAAAGCTTTCTTTGGCAACACATTGAGTGATGATCCGGTATCAACAAGGACATGAGAAAGTACATAACCTTTACATTCCAAAGTGATATGCAAAGCCTTGTTATGGTTACGCCCCTCCATAGTCAAATCAGCATTGGTGAAACCTAGTCCATGACTAGTATTGACATTTGTGACCACCGTTTCTAACTGATTGACCGTGATTTCTTCCAGCACATAAGCTGCGTACAAGACCTTGAGTAGTGCATTCCGGTGAGCCTCAGAACACATGAGCAGAGACAGTATGGAAATCTTGGAGGGTGTTTGGTGGAGCTGATCCACAACTTTGTAATCACTTTTCTTTATAATCCTCATGAACTCGTCCACATCCTGATCAAAGGACGTTTTCTGAGTTTCTTTTACAGCTGGTTCTTCTGGAACCACACTTTTGCCTTTTGCTTTGGCAGCAGTTTCTGTTTCGGCATTAACTCTGGGAAATTGTGAAGCGAAGAGACGTCCGCTCCGAGTAAAGCCTCCGCCTCCCCCGACATTGCCAATTTGTGGTGTAAAAGTTGAGGAGTCAAGGGTGACCTTTCTTCCTTGGTAGTAAAGACCCGAACCATAATGCCAAGGCACAGAACCGTTGCTGTCATAGGGAATTGGCCCAGGCACCGTGATGGTTACCGGACTAATTGCAGCAGAAGAAGGAGTTGTGATAGTTTGTGGATCATAGTAGATGGTGACAGGAGGTCTGATTGAATATGGTGTAGGTGCAGGAAGTTGTTGATGTTGATGAGGGTGTTGTTGAAAGTTGTTGTTGAGAGAATCCAGAACATGGATGGTTGTTGGATCATAATAGATGGTAACCGTTGAGATGTTGTCACTGGTGTTTACTGTTGTTGTAGTCGATTCTGTTGGAATAGCTTTTGCTGGTGTTGTAGAAGATTCTGTTGAGGTAATGTTTGCTGGTGTTGTAGGAAAGATTTTTGTTGCAGTTGTAGAAGATGGAATTGTTGATATGATTTGCAAGATGCCTTCTCTGATAAGACTGCTAATACCATTCTTCAGATTTGCAGAACCATTGGTAGAAACTTTGCAAGCTTCATAACAGGCCTCACAACCTGGAAACACTTGGCACTTCAATAGCTGAGCTTTTACTTCGGCCAGTGGTGTTTGAATACTTGCAATGTCATCAATCATAATTATTGGTTGGTCTTATTCAATGGCATTAATCCTCGGCCCACCGTGGTTCGGTATTGGATTCTTTGTGACATTTGGTAGAGGTTCAAAATTCAAAGCTTTGGAGTCAATCAAATCTTGGACTTTCATGTGCAGGGCCCTACACTTTTTTGTTGAATGACCAGGTGCATTGGAGTGAAAAGCACATCTGGCGTTGACATCATAATTGCTTGGAAGATTCAGAGGATCTGGTGGAGCCAAAGTCCTCAGTTCAGTTAGGTTAATCTTCAATAGTTGCGGGAGTAAGACTGCATAGGGCATCGGGATGGGATCGATCAACCTATTAATCTGAGAAGGCCTTTGTTGGAAAGGACATTGTTGTTGATTATTGTTGTTGTAAGGTCTCAGTTGCTATTGTGGGAACTGTTGTTGCTGAGGTGCTGGAGTAGGGATGGTGACTGTAGCTACTGATCTTTGCAAATACTGAGGCCTTCCTCTGCCAATATGCACTGAATTAGTTTCTCTTATTCTCCTAGGTCCTGAGAAGGGTTTCTTTGCATTGCTGGAGCTAGCACCATTGTAAAAAATCTTACCCATCTTCAATAGGATTTCGATTCTTTCGCCTGCTATAACCACATCAGCAAAACTGGTAGAAGAGAAAGCAACAAGTCTATCAATGTACGTTCCTTGCAAGGTATTCATAAACATATCAGCCATTTCCCTTTCAGACATAGGTGGCAGGATAGCATCAGCGAGTTGTCTCCACCTTTGAGCGTACTCACGGAAACTTTCCCTCGAGGACTGAGACATACCCATCAAGAGGGTCCTATTGGGTGCCATATCCAAGTTTTACCGATGTTGGCGTACAAAGGCCTCAGCTAAGTCTTTCCAGTTCCTGACAGTAGCCCTTGATAGGTGTGAATACCAATCTCTGGATGCCCTGGTTAAAGTCTTCAAAGTAAAACATCCACAGTTTCTCATCCATGGTATATGCTTTCAATCTTCTCAGAAAAGATTGCAAATGGGTACGAGGACAGGAGATACCATTATACTTTTCAAAGCACAGAGGTTTGAACTTGTGAGGAATCCTCACTCCCTCAACTAGGCCCATATCTATCACATTAAATCCCAAAGAGTTCTGGGATTCCAAGGATCTTAGCTTCTCTGAGATCTCGTCCAACCGACGGTCATAAGCTTCATCTGCCCCAGTACCCAACACTGTAAACTGCTCATCTTGAGGATCTTCCTGTAGAATACGATCTCCAGTGTTTCTTTGGCCATGCCCAAGGACATTAGCTTCAGGATTGTTGTCAGGTCCAAACACTACTGGAGTCGTTCGCGACTGCTCGCGCTCATTGTTACTAGTACCTCCAGTACATGCGTGGTTATCTTCCGGGGTTTTCCGCTCGACCAACTCCCTCAATCTTTCCTGGGTCTGGGCCAGTCCAGTCATCACAGCCATAAACTGATTCATTTGGGTCCTCACTTTTGTCCTTACATCTGTCATTTGAGTCCTCACATCTATCAGTTCCTGTTGTAGCTTATCCATTTGCAAACTCGGAAGGTTGTGTCGAGTTGGATTTTTGTGGATGCAATTGACGGGAAAGACCCTCCTGCGAGCAATATTTCCTGAAACAATCAATAAAGTGAGAAAACAACAATAAAACACCTGCAAAACAAAGGATATGAGATTAGCATGCAATGCAATATGTCTATTTGTCTTCAGAGGGTATCCGATTTGGTTCTTGGTTTTGACCTTCCAGACCTCTGGGAGATGAAGATGTTGAAGCAAACTAAGTCCATAAGAAAATCCAATACATAACCATAAAAATACAAATGGCAACTCTAGAATATAAATAGTTCATGAATTACAAACAAACTCCCATGGTGAATCAAAATACAATCAAATTCAAGAATCCAACAAACAAAATCACCATGGTGAGCTAAAGTACAATCAAATAGATATAAGTACAAAAATTCAGACATCCAGTCCAAAAGCATCCCCCCTGACTTCCTTCAGGAGAGCATCGGTTACTGGTCCAACTGGGTGCTCTGTAATGGTTCTGATTAGAAGGTTTCTGGTTGCAATGGAATTTGTCATCTTCTGATACTTGTCTTGTTCTTTGGATCTCTTTAACCCCGCCCGGAGTTTCATCTCTAAGATCTCTTTCTGAGCTGCTAGCAGTGCTTCTTGGCTTATTTTCTCATTAGACTCAAACTGCTCTATCTTGGCTTGCATCTTCTGATCCTCTTGCAACCGAGCTTCAGTTATCCTGACCCATCTACCCTGACTTTCTTCCAGATAATGCTCAGCTCTTGCCCTTTGAATCTTTTCTTCCTTACATGCATTCTTCAACACAAGTTCTCCTGCTCGGGCTTTCCTGATGAAGTCTTCAGTTTTCTCAATTTTGGTTATATGCTCGATGTGCAGCTTTTTTAACCTTGATGCGCAGCTTTTCTAACCTCTCAATGTCTAGCCGACCATCGTTCCTTTCCCAAAGGGTCTTCTTTAAAGCTTCAGCCAACTGGGTATTTCTTTCCTTCAACTTTTCAAACTATTCCAAGCTCATTGTGGCTATGGGCTCAACTGTTGATGGCCCTGGCACATCTTCCAGGGTGAATGGCATACGATTAATCTGTCTTATAATGCGCGACCATTCGGTGTACTGAGCAGAGGCTATTGTAACACGGTGGGAGAACTGACTTTAGTTATGTTGCGGATAGCAAGAGTCGCCACCGACTTTTATTTTATCCAAAGGAAAGGCATAAAAGAACAGGAAAGACCTTTTAAAAGATTTTTGGGTCCGGGGGGTAGGTTATGTAAAGGGAAGGTGTTAGCACCCTTTACATCCATGGTTATCCATGGGCTCTTAGTTACTTAGCTCACTTTAAAATGTGAAGTGTGTGAATAAAAATTTTCTTAAGAGTTTATAATGGCCCATGTACGGATGCGTATAAACCTTTGTTTTGAAAATTAGTTTGAAATGTGTGAGGTGTTTGAAAAGTTTTTAAAGAGTGAGTAAGTATCTAAAAGGAACTTACCCTAAGTTTTAAGTCTTTTCTGTTCTTGAATCCTTTAAGTGGTAAGACTATCCCTATTATTAAGGAATAGGTAGTCATTACCTTGGATGTAAGGGACAAGTGAAGGGACATCTGTTTATGTAGGCAACTGTGGGGTGTATAAGCAATTTTGGAGGGACTATCATCTTTATTCGAAAGGGACAAGATCATTACGAAGGCAACATTCGAAAGGGACTTGATCTTTTATCTGTTAAGGGACTAAATGACTTTATTTTGAGGGACTTTTGCTTTATACACCCTACTTGACCTTTTTGATTAGGCAACATGAGAGGTATCCCTAAGGAAGTGAGATGGCGATCAAAGATCGACTTACGTGTGTGAGTGTACAATTTTAATATTTATCTTTAAATTTAAATGATCTAAATTAATTTTAAATATACAAACATGTTTACACTCCCTATTTACTAACCATAGCATAAAATATAAATAATAATAAACATTATAAATAAATATTACACTAAGGAACAATTACATAATAATAATTAAGCAAAATATAATAAACAAAATAAATAAATAATTATAATTGGGTTAGTGAAAATAATAATAATAAAAAATAATACCAAATTAATGGGGTTAGTAATAAATAAATATCACAAGAATATAATTAATAAGAATAATGAAATAAGCAAAAATATTATAATAATTAAAAGAATAAATTGTTTATATAAACAATTATTTAAAAGTTAATAAGAAAACATGAACAATTAATTATTATAAAGTTTTGAATTATATGTAAATTATAAAAATTAAATTAATTATGAACATATTATGAAAATAAAATTATAATTACAAAAATAAAATTATTTACATATAAAATTGAATTATAAACAATTTATGGAATTTAATTATAATTAACAAGATTTTAATATTAAGCATATTTATATATAAGATTTAAATTATAAACAAATTGCATAATATATACATATGATTAAGGTTTATAAATAATAAGTTAAAGATTATAATAAGATTAAATTTTAAATAAAAGAAAATTTTGGATTATGAAAAATAAAATTAGGTTTAACTTAATTATTTACAAATAAGAATTATTTTCAAATTATATAATAAAATAAACTAATTTATATGATAATAATAAAAAAAAGGTTATTAGATTTATGAAAATTTTAGAACTAAAAAGATTAGGTTTATAATTTAATTATCCACTAATTTTAATTAAGAAAATAAATAATAATATTAATTAAAACAAAGAAATAAAAGAGAGAAAGAGAAAAAGGGGAGGCCTGGTTTTGAACCCAAGACCTCCCAATACCTGGAAAAAGCTTCCATCCACTGGGCTAGCCTGCACGCAGGTAACAAAGGAGGGAGTCCATTTGCTTTTGTTGTATAATCCTGAAAATATCATGAAAAATAAAACAACACCAAAAAGGCCTGGGGGGAATCGAACCCAGGACCTTCAAGCATTACACAAACACCTTAACCATTCCAGCTGGGAGAGCGCGCCTGTCCATAATCTCATCACAATTCATAATATAATAAACTTGCTAATTAAATGAAAAAAACAAGAAAAAGATGGTTTGGTCCAGGAATCGAACCCAGACCCTTCAGCAATACACGCGTATACACAACCAACTGAGCCAGCCAACGTCTGTGAAATAATATCAAAACAAAATAAACAAATATTATATTCAATTTTTAAAATATGAAATTAGCGCGCAGGGGGATCATCTTCTTCCTCCAGCCCTGCAAATTTTGCTGCGAATCTTCCTACAATATTTCCTGCGAAATCTAAGTTGCAGCAAACCCTATAAAACTCAAACATCAACAAAACAACAAAATTTCACAAAATTGAAACCATCATTGAATTCCTGAGGGTGTTTGCAACTAATCTACGTCTTTAGAAATTATTTATATTGGCTCAATCATTGAATCCCAATTTGGCCGAAAAAAACCTAATAATGGTGAAACCTCATTCCTGCATCAAAACTCAAATCAAATCACCCAGAAACATTCATAAGGTTACTACAAACAAGAATATATGATCAATTGTTATTTATAACACATAAATAAGTGAAATCGAAATTTTTTAAAACAAGCAACAACATGGATGCGGTTTATGCGATTCTGTGTGCTTTTGAGTATGATGATGATGTATTCATGTTCTACAAGTCCTAAGGAACACAATGCAACCTTCAAAATCCTTTGAGAGTGGCTGGAAATAGCAAACTGAATTTGAGTTTTCTTTCAAAATTTTGAAGCTTGTTCTTATGCTTGGAGGCTGAAAAATTCGTCCCTAGTGCTTGTAGTGTCTTCAAGTATATATAATGATTGAATTAGGTTAAAAAGAATGGACCTTGTATCATGAAAATTGATTACTTGATTATGAAGAAATCTCTCATCCAAAAATATCAAAAAAATCCAATATATTCTTACTATTTTGGCCTAGCACGAATTTGGATGTTGATAATTGGTCTTGAATAGTGTTTATGACTTTCTAGAAGAAGAATCACCCTTAAATATTGATTTTTTTATTTTATTTTGATTTAATATGTATTTAAATGAATAAAATTCAAATAAATATTAAATAAAATAAAAAAAAATCATAAAATTACATGGGTGGGTCGTGCATGAGGTCTTGGTGTGGATTGGGTCATCATATGGCAAGCCCATTTAGAAAAAATTGGTTTTAAACCTCCATTTTCTTCATAAACCAACCAAAAATTTCCCAACTTTGCAAGGGCACACACCCTTCAATTTTAATGATATGAGGGTGTTCTTGGACATTTTTGGAAAGCTTGAAGAGTCCTCTAACCAACCCCACTGGTTTCATGTTCATATCATTCACTATTCTCAAGTTATGCCCTTTTGAAGTTGTTGACTTTTTGTTGACTTTTAAAAGGACCTATAATGTCTTAGCTTATACCTTCCAAATGAAGCATTTTTGGGCTTGGCTTGTGAGACACAAAGTTGTAGAGAATTCAATTTACTTCAAAATAAGCTTTGGATGGAAACTTGGTGATGAAGCATGTGAAAGTTATGGCTGGTCAAAGTTCAGTTGACTTTTACTGAGGAAACCCTAATTTAGAAACTCCTGATTCTTGATGATCTGAAATATCCTTGATGAATCATGATCAACCCTTGATCAAATGATGAATTTTACTTCATATACTTGATGTTGGCAAAAAATCATGAAGTTTGACTTTGGTTTGACCACAGTTGACCTCAGTTTGACTTTTTAACTGCTTTGACTGATTTTGACTTATCTGATCATCTGACTGAGCAAACCTTTGAGAAAAGTCTTGAAACTTGTCATGGGGATTCTTAAACACATATAAGATGTTATGAAGCTCACTTGAAGTCTTGGAAGTCCATTTAGTCTGATTAAAGTCAAAACCCTAGTTTTGGATGCACTGCTTAGGAGGTGCATTGTCTAAGGGGAATTGTCAACTCTTCTGACTATTTGTGAACTTTGTGAACCTTGTGAACCATCATAAGATGTCTTGTGAACCTTGTGAACCTAATGGAAGGTCTTGTATGTATTGTGAACCTTGTGAACCTTCTTAGCACACAAAGTCTTGTATTGTGAGGGCAAATTTTGGGGTGCAGCAGCTATGTTATTACACTTTCCTAAAATGGCGGTTCCTTTAGTCTGTATATTGTCCCAAGCCCAGGCTGCTTGTCGGACAATGGCATGATTGTTCAGAATAGCACAATAAAGAGACTTTGTTAAGTCTTCCTCCCTAGGTGGATGTATCAAGGCATACCCCAACTGTCTTTTGAAAAGTAAAGGATTGTAATTGATGCAACCATTTACTCCAGTAAGTGGCACATTTGGGTATTGCCCACAGCTTGTTATTATGTCTCGGCCCTTGGTGTTCTGAGTACACCACCCGATATCTTCTGAAGTAAGGGCAATCATCCTATTAGCCCAATTCCTTGTCTGGTGTGGGTTTAGGAAAGCTTCCGTCTTTGGCATATGTTTCATCAACCAACTGTAGAAGAGAGGTGCACAACACCTTACCAGTCTTCCTCTCTGTTTCTCATTCCTCTAATGAACTGAATAGTAGAAGTCTCCCAATAAGGTGGGAACCGGGTTATTTAGCATGAAGATGTGGACGTCATTTTTTAATACAAACTTAGGCTCGTCTGCAAACAAAATGATACCATAAATGCTGAGAGCCAGGAGAGCACACACAACTTCCTAATTCCCTACTACAGCTTGCTTTGTAGCCTGAGTGATCAAGAAATCCAGATGAAGGTCCGTGATTCCAGCTTTGGAAGTCATGTGCTCATCAATGATAGTTACTTCCATATGTAGTGCTTTGGCTATGTCTTCATTCTTTGGAGGAGTAATTTCAGGATTGGAAAGAATTCCTCTTCTGATAGGGACACCCAATAACATAGAGTATCCTTCCAGCAAATGACCTATTTGAAAATATAAGAAAGTGAAGCAGCGTATAGGAAGGTCATAAAACTGAAGACATGTGTGAATCATGCTCCTCTGTAATGTGTCTAAGTCCATGATCATGTTCAGGATCCCATCATAATGCTCTCTGAATAAGGGAACATGATCAGGGGTGATAAGGGCATGTATCTGCCTGATGCCTGCTAGAGGATACTCAAAGAAGTGGTAGGTGATGTTGTTTTTCCTGGTTGAATCCATGTTAAAGATGTGTGCTGAAGGAGATAACAGAAGAGGACAACTGAAGAAGATAGCTGAAGAAGATAGTTGAAGGAGTGTTGAAGCAGATAAGCTTAGCAGAAGAACAATCAAAACCAAACCAAGGGAAGATGTACACCCTGTAAAACAAATAGACAAATGTTAAATGATGCAATATGATGTATGCTTATGATATGCAAAGGTTTGTGATCAAGTGATGGATTATCTGTTGCTCTTGGTAGGATCCATGAGTGTTCAGATTTTCGGATGGAGGTCTGAGAACTAGTAACCAGGTGGAGGACTCAAATAAAGAGTCAATTATCCAGGGTTTCAAAGAACTAGTCCAAAATAGTACAACTTTTAGAACAAATTCCAGTAGCAAGGTATGTTGAGGTCAAGGGTTCCTGCAAACCTGGAAACAACCCAACCCACTCACAGGTATTGTTCTAGAACAAGGATCCTCAGGCTCGGATCTATTATGAGAAGTGTAAACACTTCTAACCCAGAGGTACAGTGTTTACCTTAATCATAAAGGATCCTCCTCTAATTCACCTCAGATGCCGAAGGTCATCTAAAAAGGTCATCCAAACTTAGCAGGCTTCCCAGATAGCCCTAGCACTACAGGAAATCCGTAGCACAAAGTTATCAAAAGGAAACTCATGTTTGACCCGTGTTTTCATATTCCCGCACCAGACCGAATGGAATGGGAAAGAATACAAAACCACTTTAATCGTATGTGTCACTCAGGCCTTTATGTTGGACCTTTCTCACTAGAATACCCCTCCCAGCAAAGCAAACCAGAAATCCAGCACAATGATATGATAATAATAAATGAAATGCAGAAAGCAATAAATGAAAGCGATAAAGTAAATGCAATAAATAAAGTTGTTCAGGAAGCAATAAATAAAGCAAAAACATAAACACAAATAACACATAACACCCCCGATAAACACAAACAAACAAACGCTAGGAGAAACCCACAAGAGAACCAGAAGCCCTAGTTGCAAAGTCCCCAGCAGAGTCGCCAAGTTGTCGCTCCCCGGATTTTCATCCCGGTGCAAACGCGAACTGTCGGCGAAGTTGGAGGTTGAGGTTGAATAGAGTCACCAGCTAGGTATTTTTATCCCGAAGGAAAGGTAATGTTGCATAAACCTAGAAAGATACAGATAAGACGATTGCGAACCAAAAGAGACTGAGTAAGGGGGTAGGTTACGACCTGGGAAGGTATTAACACCCATATCATCAGTTTTACTCGACGGGATCCACGCATACCTGATTGTGTTTAAAAGGGGATGATGTCTGTGTTAAACTGTGTATAAAAGGCTAGGGAGGAATGGATGTATATATTGTCAGTGCAAGAATAAAGTGAGTGCTCAAGACTGAGGCTTAAGGAAAGAGAACTGGAAAAAGGAGAGGGGGGAGACAAAGAGACTTTTGTTCGATAACTGTTAAGTTATGCCTACGTATTCTCTCGTGCAATGAGGAAGTCAGAACACCGTAGTTCGAATCAAAGAGACTTGGATGTTTTTGTTGTGAACTGCTTGCTTGTCTATGCTCAAGTTTATGACTCGTCTGGCTCGAGTGCTAATTGTCTTGCATTAGACGGAAGAAGCGAGTTCTCGTTTTCAGAGTGAGTATGATGAGAAAAGAATCCCGGAGGAGACGTTTATTATTTGTTTTTGTGTTTTCAGTTTTTTATTGTTTTTGGTGTTTTGCATAAGATAATGAGCTTAAGCCTTAATCAAGGGTTTGCAGACTCATTATATCATCCCTGATCAGGGATAATGAGTAAGTTTAAGTATGAGATTGAAATCCCAACTTAATTACCCTAATGATGCAGTATTAAGATCATTAACCTACTTGTGATTATTAAGTTTTTTTTGGATTTTATTTTGTGTTAAGTAATGAGTTCAATCTCTAATCAGGGATTAGTGAACTCATTACACCATTATAAGATAAGGATAATAGATGAGAACACTTAAGATGAGGAAGGCTCCTCAACTTAATCCATGGTTAGGGATTAAAATCATTATATAACAAGCCTTTATTAAAGTGGATTTTAATTAAAGGTTAGATTAAGAAATGGATTTTATGTTTGTAAGACTAAACCTGAGGGGGACTTGTCCATTGAACACTAGGGTTAGTCCCTCTAAACCAACAGGCAGAGATGTAATCCTAATATAAGGCCCAAGTTACAAGCTTTAGTATTAATGATTATTAGGTGCTTTGATTAAGAGGTGTAAACAACTTAAAGGGTTAACATTAAGTAATAAAGTTATACACTTCATCCTAATATAAGGATACATGCATAACCCTAATTCAAAGTCTTAACACTTTAACTGTTTAGCCTTGATTATGAGATGAGAAGCAGAGACTCAAGGAGACTCAAAGTTAAAAAAAACTAGGGGAGACTATGTACAACCCTAAAGTTATCATGCTTGGATATTCCTATGGTTTGTGAGGCTTAGAGAAAGATCTTCAGATGGCCACCAAGGAAGAAGAAGCAGATGAAAAGAGAAGAGAAAGGAGAATATGTTACTTACTTCCTGAAGAAGTTAAGTAACCTAAGAGAAAGAAAAGGAGCAAGAGAGAGCATAAGTGAGTCAAACTCACTTCAAAGACAAATAAAGATGCAAATGAAGAGATAAGAAGAGGTTGGATGTGGAGGCAAATCCACATCCTAAACAACTTACCTGAAGCCCCTGAAATGGTTAGTATGAATGCATAAGATGTAAAACAAAAGGAAATAAGGCAAATGAAGATGCAATGATCAAGACCAAAAGTTCAAACACAATGCAAATGTATTATGAAATGATTTAAATACATGTACAATGTTTATGCATGATCATACAAGAGATGGGATGCAAAGGAAGGCATGTTAGGAGCTTGAATTCACATGAATACACATAAGAAGTAATGAATGTAAAACAATACCAAATGGATGCAACAATGATCAACCAATGTTCATAAATGTCCTAAGGTATCTAAGATGACATACAAATGCATGATATGTCATGACAAGTTCATATGATGAAGGTATGCAAAGATGAATGCAAATGAACATGGCAAATTAGGGTTTTAAGAAAGTATGAGATGCACATGTCCACAACAAAAGGATAACACATGATAAAAATTTGAAAATGCAACCAAATGAACCCTAAAAACTCATAAGATCACTCCCCAAAGATGGAGGTCAGAAGCTATACCAAAGTCAAGTTATGGTTTTTCTAAGTTAGGCTAGGGTTTTGGGTACTTCTTCCTGAAAAATGCCAAACAAATGGAAAATGCAATGCAAAAATATGAGTTAAATACCCTAGATACTACATGCAAAGTATGAAAGGATGCAAAAAGAACCATATGCAAACTCATCTTGGTTGATCATAATTGGATTTTTGAAGTTAGGATTAGAAAAATAGGAAATTTGGAAACCCTAATTCATGGTTAATTGTCAAAACATGATCAAACCCTAAAATAAATTTGTAAGATGAGTTTGTAAATTGTTCTAAATGTTTATGGATGCTTCATGAATTTTTTGGTGATTTTTAAATACCTAAAAGTATTTTTAATTAATTAAAATGAATTAATTAATTAAATAATACAATTAAATGATTTAAAAAAATATTTTTAATGCAAAAATTAAAAATAAAAATTTTTTTGGTTTCTGAAAAATATTTGAAGTGAAAGTGCAAAAAATGGTATTTTTATAAAATGATTTGCTATTTTAAATAAATAAACGAAAACAAAATGAAATAAATAAAATAAAAATGCAAAGTAATTACAAGGAATGGCTCAGATTGCGTGGGAACTGGATCAAAGGCTGAGATCTCAAGTCAACTTGACTTGGAGTATGAGGATCCAAGGGTCCAAGTTTAAATTTTCATTACGCGCGTGATATAAGGGTTGTGGTTCAATCTGATTAAATTAATTAATTAAAATTAGGGTTTAATGACAGATCTGGGTCGTTCGTGCACTAACCTAATCACAATCCAATGGTTGTGGTTCAATCTAGGCTCACTAACCCTAATGACTTTCAGATGACCGGAACAGTGTTCCGGTCATCTTCTCCGGCCAACCCCAAACCCTATCTTCTTCTACATGCCACTAAAACTCATAAATCCTGCCCAGGAATGATGCCTAACATCATGGAACACAAATCAATCATCAAACAACATTTATATCATAAGAATCATGAGAATCGAAGCAAACATCAAACACGGGCAAAATTTTAGAACATCATAACATACTCATTTTTCACTCATTTTCAATTCTAAACATATCAACATGACCAACATAACATGTAGATTCACATTTTAACAAGAAATTAAGGTTCTAGAAAAATTGTTCTTGAGGGATACCTGAGCTGGAGTTCTTCAAACTTGAGCTTTCAAGGCATTCCCTTTGTGCAAACCAACTTCTTTGGACCTCCTGAGGCTATTGAGATGCTTGGATGGAGTTTATTTTGGCTAGTTTGTGAGATACAATTCTGATATGGCATAAATCATGTTTGTGTTTAAGGTTGTTTCAGGTCATGGTGATGGGTGGATTTTGTTCCTTAAGTGATAAGGAGTTGAATGGTGAAAGAAAATATGATTTTTGTTGGATGTGCAATGAGTTTCGAAGAAATGAAGTTTTGAGAGGATTTTTCCAATCTGGGCTTGTGGTGTCTTCTGAGCTCTTGTGTGTTGTGTTTTATGATCTTTTGGCAATGCATAAATAATTGGAATTGATCAGAAGAGTGGTTGTGCACTGTGGGAATGACATGGCTCCATTGGCCAAAAAGTCAAAAGTTTGTGTACTTGAGGTATGGGCCATAACAGAGCTGATTTTCTAGCTGGATTGTGTTCAAATGGCTTCAAGGATGACCTTTGGATCAAATGTGGTGAGTTGTGATGCTTGGATCATGAGATTGTATGTGTTTTGCAAATTTCCAATTTTGAGAATTCTTGAGATGCAAGTCATGGAAATCCTTGGTTCTTGGCACAATTCTGGTCTAAACAAGTTGCATTATGTTTATATGATGTGTAGAAGTGCAGTAGAGGTCATGAGAAGGCTTGGAAAGCAAAATTGCACATTCCCTCTTTGGCATGAACTTGAAAATTATGTGATTTTTGCCAACTTTGATCCATCATAACTTGAGTTCTAGGATGAATCAAGAGGAGTTCTTGTACTTTTTGAAAATGGGAAGATCCAATCTACAACTTTCATGTTTGAAAAAATTTCATTTGAATCCTTTTTGATCAAGAAAGAGGAGGTTGAAAATCTTTCCCAAAATGGAAAGTTTACATTACAAGTCATGTCCAAAAATGACAACTTTGAAAATGGCTCAAAATTCTCCAATCTTGTGAACTTCTAACCATTCCCAAGATCAAATAAAGATCATAGGACCTCAAATTGATGAAGATGACCCTTTGGTACCTTTGATGGAGGCATTAGATGCCTTGATTCTGACTTTTCTTGCACAACAAGTTACCATTTGATCAGATGACTTCCACAATGAAGTTTTGCTTCAAATTTGATACATATGCTCCTTATGACATATATAGACCAATAGAATCAAGAATGGCCAAAAAAAATTAAGTGTAAGAGCCTCAAACCCAAAACCCCAATTTCTGGTCATTTGTGTAGGAAACCCTAAGCCTGCCTGGGTAGCTGTGCAATCCTCTGAGATTTTGTGACTTTAAAGCAAACTTAGAGGTATAATATGATCATAGAACACTCATGGACCCTCTTGGCATGCTTCATGGCCTCTAAGATAGCTCAAACCACTTCTAAGATTCATTTGATCACAAACCCTAGTTATGCAACTTATGTAGTGAAATAGCTATGCAGTGTGAGATGGTATGCTTATGCAATGCAATATGAAGGATCACAAACCAAGGTGTGAGAAAAAAAGAGGGAAAATTTGGGGTGTTTACAATAGTGAGCCTTTTCAGGATTCGCCATGTACCTGCTTACAAGACTTACTGCATATGTTATATCGGGTCTAGTACATACCATATCATACATCAAAGAACCAACTATATGAGCATATGGAATGCTATCCATATAAGTTCTTTCTGTAGTTTCAGAGATTGCCTAAGAGGGGGGTGAATTAGGCTTAATAAAATTTTCTCGGTTATTTTATCGGTGGATGGATTTTTCTCTTTTATGTGGTTAAGATAAGAATGCGGTAAAGCAGAAAGTAAAAAGACACGGCGATTTATCCTGGTTCCCTTCACAGTTTGAAGGTACATCCAGTCCCCTTTCCAAACCGAAAGAGATTTTCCACTATAGTTTTAGATTGTACAACCTATCACACCATCAACTGGTGAGGCCTACTTTCTAACAACTATAACATAAAAGTGTGCAAGAACAATCCTCTTGCCACACAAACCCTTGTGTCCAACAATCCTGGATCACAAGTCAATACAAGAAATAATATTTTTGAATAAGATGTAGAAAAGTTGAAGTCTTGGTATATCAAGCAATGTTGATCTTCTCCTTTGATTGATATTTCTCACTCAACAATAATGACTAAGTGTTCACTAAAGTGTATGATAATTTTAGTGCACTTTTATGAATTTTGATAATTTGAAATTTTTGAGTGAAAAAATGTTTCACAAAAATTTGAAGGAGATATCTCAAAAAATTCTGCACATAAGGTTTATATAGAGTGCAATATACCTTTTGGAAAAAGGTACAAAATATGAAAGAGTGCATCATTTCAATTTAAAAAACAAGAGACACAATTCAAAATTTGAACAAAAATAATTTTTTAATTTTTAACAGTGGTAACCGGTTACTACCCAAAGGGTAACCGGTTACTTGATGTAACGTTAAAATTATTTTTCAAATCTGGGCTCAAGTAACCGGTTACTATGCAAGCCTCTCAAGTATGATTTTGATGATAACAACAAATCAATCAAGTCTTGGAAGAAAGGAAAAATGATTATTCAAGCTTCATTAAAAAAGTCTCCATAAAGATCAAGCATTCTCATTAAAAGGTATATGACATTTCTTATAATCCAATAATGATTATTAAGTGTTCAATATAGGATGAACACACATTTAACACTCTCTAAACAAATCATTTCGTGCATGCCTTTGTTACTTATCAAATTGAAAAAGAATTTTTCTGGTTTCTGATCAAGTAACCGGTTACCCATGGGGTAGTAATCGGTTACTTCAGCCCATATTTGAAAAATGTTTTTAACGTTACATCATGTAACTGGTTACCTATTGGGTAGTAACCGGTTACCACTGTTTAAAATCCAGAAATTATTTTTGTTCAAATTTTGAATTGTGTCTCTTGTTCTTTAAATTGAAATGATGCACTCTTTCATATTTTGTACATTTTCCAAAAGGTATCGTGCACTATATATAAACCTTATGTGCAGAATTTTTTGAGACATCTCCTTCAAATTTTTATGAAACATTTTTTCACTCAAAAATTTCAAATTATCAAAATTCATAAAAGTGAACTAAAATTATCATACACTTTAGTGAAAACTTAGTCATTATTGTTGAGTGAGAAATATAAATCAAAGGATAAGATCAACATTTCTTGATATACCAAGACTTCAACTTTTCTACATCTTATTCAAAAATATTATTTCTTGTATTGACTTGTGATCCAGGATTGTTGGACACAAGGGTTTGTGTGGCGAGAGGATTGTTCTTGCACACTTGAATGTTATAGTTATTAGAAAGTGGGACTCACCGGTTGATAGTGTGATAGGTTGTACAATCTAAAACTATAGTGGAAAATATCTTTCGGTTTGGAAAGGGGACTGGATGTACCTTCAGATTGTGAAGGGAACCAGGATAAATCGTCGTGTCTTTTTGCTTTCTGCTTTACCGCATTCTTATCTTAACCACATAAAAGAGAAAAATCCATCCACTGATAAAATTACCGAGAAAATTTTATTAAGCCTAATTCACCCCCTCTTAGGCAATCTCTGAAACTACAATTGGCATCAGTGCAAGTTATAGGTAACTTGTTCTTAGAGATCCAACATGGCTTCCACAAGTACAAATCCGTTTTTCAAAGACGGTGGAAGTAGCAGTAAACCCCCACTCTTCTCCGGGGAATATTTTGATTTCTGGAAAATCAGAATGAAGGCACATCTTGAAGCCCAAGGAGAAGGTATATGGGAAGCAATCGAAGAAGGTCCACACAATCCGATAAATGTAATCAATGGTGTTGGAACTGCAAAGTTGAAAAACACGTATGACGAAGATGATAAGAAAAAGATCCTAAATGAGAAGAAAGCAATCAACATACTCCAAAGTGCTCTCAGTATGGACGAGTTCTTTCGTGTATCACAATGTAAATCGGCAAAGGAAATCTGGGATACCTTGGTAGAAACGCATAAAGGAACCACAAAAGTTAAAAATCAAGGATTAACACTTTGAGTCAAGAATATGAGATGTTCCGTATGCAGCCCGGTGAATCTATTGTTGCCTTACAGAAGAGATTCGTTCATCTAACAAATCACTTGATCGCTCTCGGGAAGACCTTCACCAACGATGATCTCAATTTGAATGTCCTAAGATCCTTGACAAGAGAATGGCAACCGAAAGTGACCGCTATTTCGGAAAAGAAGAGTCTCTCAACGATGACATATGCGTCGTTATTTGGCAAACTTCAAGAGCACGAATTAGAACTTGGAAGGCTCGAGAAGCATGAAAATCAAGAAAATAAGTCTAAGGGAATTGCCTTGAAGATTGATACGGAGGATGACAAAGATGACGAGACTTCCGAAGATGAGAACTTCATGCTTCTTGTAAAGAAGCTTGGTAAGTTTTTTTAACAAAAATAAAAGTTCCTCTTTTCTTAAAAAGAATAAACATTTCAGGAAAAAAGATGCATCCACATCGATTCAAGAAGTCACATGTTACGAATGTAGGAACCATGGTCATATAAAATCGAATTTCCCAAAACTTGCAAAGAAAGGAGGATTTAAAGGCAAGAAAGATTTCAAGAATAAGAAGGCTTATGTTGCTTGGGACGATAATGAGATAAGTTCATCATCAGAATCGGAAAGAGATGAATGTGCAAATATGGCTCTTATGACTTCATATCACTCTGATGAAGAAACTGATGAGGTTAGTAGAAATTATTCAATTTATGACAATGATGCACAGGAAGTCATAGATGAACTTCTGAAAGAATGCAAGACTTTGTATAAAAGCATCTCATCCCAAAAGAAACGAATTTCATCTTTAGAAGAACAAAATACCGCTTTTGAAAAATATATTGAAAGTGAAAAACAAAAATTGATGGATGAAAAACAAAGTCTTGTATGCAAAAATTGTGAGTCCTTATCTTTTCAAATTGTTCAACTTAAAAGAGTTTTGGAAAGATATGAAAAATGTCAAATTGGTTTGGAGGAAATTCTTAGACACCAAAGATATCCTAATGATAAAAGTGGTTTAGGATATTCTAAGTTTTTCAAACCAAGCACAAATGAAACCATTTTTGTGAAAGCAAGTGAACAAGTTGTTAAAGAAAAGACAAACAATTCTAAAACTATGCATCAAAGTCATAAAAATAAAAGAATTGTTAAGAAAAAGAATTATGTTCCTAGATATAAAAGTCACTTTCAACCTACTTGTTTTTATTGTGGAATCAAAGGCCATACACCTAATGCTTGTTATGTACGCAACATTGGTATTGCTAAAGGGCATTATGTGTGGGTTGAAAAGGGTACTAACTATCAAGGACCCAAAGCAATTTGGGTACCTAACAATACTTGATTTTGTTTTGTAGGTATGCTTGAAAACAACTTCTAATCAATGGTATCTTGATAGCGGTTGTTCAAAGCATATGAAAATCGACTTCAATAAATTTTCAAGTCTATCTTTAAAGGCCAAAGGATACGTTACTTACGATAATGATAATAAAGGAAAGATTCTTGGAGTAGGAACTGTTGGTGCACCTCCATTTACAATCATCGAAGACGTTCTTTATATTGAAGGCCTTAAACACAACCTACTTAGCATAAGTCAATTGTGTGACAAAGGGTTCCGAATCAACTTCACAAAGGATGAATGCTTGATAGAACACGAAGTCACCCATGACATCTTGCTAAAAGGTAAAAGATTTAATAATATTTTTATGATTTCTTTTGATGACTCTTCCTTGAAGGTAAAATGTTTAATGGAAAACAACAACGAGGCATGGCTATGGCATAAAAGGTTTGCTCATATTCACATGGAGCATTTAAACAAATTGATAAAGCATGACCTAGTTGTTGGTCTTCCAAAGAAAAAATTCATCAAGGATAAGTTATGCGATGCGTGCCAAAAAGGGAAACAAACCAAGACAACTTTCAAGTCCAAGAAAATGGTGTCTACATCAAGACCACTTCAATTGTTGCATATGGATCTCTTCGGTCCATCAAGAATGAAAAGCTTCGGAGTTATACCAGATGGATGTCAAAAGCGCTTTCCTGAATGTCTACATCAATGAAGAGTCTATGTCAAACAACCTTCGGGCTTTAAAGACTTCAAGAATCCTTCTCATGTCTACAAGTTGAAGAAGGCTCTTTATGGCTTAAAGCAAGCACCAAGAGCATGGTATGATCGCCTTAGCAACTTCCTATGTGAGAAAGGTTTTACAAAAGGAAAGGTTGACAAGACGTTGTTCATAAAGAATTTCAAGGGTAACACCTTATTGGTTCAAGTCTATGTCGACGACATCATCTTCGGTTCAACAAACAAAGATATTTGCGAAGAATTCTCACTTATGATGCAAGGAGAATTCGAGATGTCCATGATGAGAAAAAAGAACTATTTCCTTGGACTTCAAATCAAGCAAACAAAGGATGATATCTTCATCAACCAATCCAAGTATTGCAAGGAATTATTGAAAATATTCGATATGGATAGTTGCAAGGTGATGTCCACTCCGATCGGATCCGAAACGTACGTTGATCAAGATGAATCTGACACTTCAATTGATATCACAAAGTATCGAGGTGTGATCGGTTCACTATTATATTCGACGACAAGTCGTCCTAACACTATGTTTAGTGTTTGTTTGTGTGCACGCTTTCAAGAAAATCCGAAGGAATCGCATCTCACCGCCGTGAAGAGGATTATGAAGTATCTCAAAGGAACAACGAATGTCGGACTGTGGTATCCAAAAAGGTAGTACATGTTCTTTAATTGATTATTCTGACGCTGACTATGCAGGATATAAGACCGATAGAAAAAGCACAAGTGGTACATGTCACATTCTTGGGAATGCACTAGTGTCATGGGCATGCAAGAAGCAAGCATGTGTTGCACTTAGCACAACCAAAGCAGAATATATTGCAGTAGGAAGTTGTTGTGCACAAATTTTGTGGCTTAAGCAACAACTCCTCAATTATGGTGTAGATCTCGGTTGCATTCCTATTCGATGCGACAACACAAGTGCCATCAACATCACAAAGAACCCGGTCACACATTCAAGGACAAAGCACATAGACATTCGGCATCATTTCCTTCGAGATCACGTGCTCAACAAAGATGTAGATGTTACTTTTGTGGATACCCACAACCAACTTGCAGACATATTCACTAAACCTTTGGCGAAAGAACCTTTCTTCAAAATTCGGCAAGAACTTGGTATTCTCGATGAAGGTGACATCTAAACTTAACTTAAAATTGCTTGTTATATGTTTTAGTTGCATAATATAAATTTTTGTTCACTTTTACATCACAAAATGCTAGCACTCATATTTTGCCGTTTTTCGTTTTCTCTCTCTTTCGGATACTAAAAAATAATCGGTTTCAAAATATTTTTTGATCATGAGTTTGTCGCTCCCGACAAATGAAATGGATCAGATGAAGGTACAGACGCGAACGGTCGGCGAGAGGGACAATGAGAACACACAGCCGTGAACTCACTGGAGATGAATAGAGTCGCCAGCTAGGCATTTTTATCCCGGAGGAAAGGTAATGCTGCATAAACCTAGAAAGAGATGGATAAGACGGTTGCGAACCAGAGAGACTGAGAAAGGGGGTTGGTTACAACCTGGGAAGGTATTAGCACCCAGATTGTCCGCCGTACTTGACGGGATCCACGCTTAAAAGATTTGTGTTTTAAAGGGGTAGTGTCAGTGCAATCTGTGTATACAATAGCTGGAAAAGATGTACAGGTGTCAGTGCAAGGGAAAAGTGAAGTGAAATATGAAAGTGTCAGTGCAGGAATGAGAATGAATTGCTCATGATGATGAGGCTACAAGAAAGATGCTGGAAAGAAGGGGAATATACAGAGACTTTTGTTCGATAACTGTTAAGTTATGCCTACGTATCCTCTCGTGCAATGAGGAAGTCAGAACACCGTAGTTCGACCCAAAGAGACTGAAAGATAAATTGACTTGTGAACTGCTTACTTGTCTATGCTCAAGTGTATGACCTGTCTGGCTCAGGTGCTAACTGTCTTGCATTAGACGGAAAGAGCAAGTTCTCGTTTGTGAATGAGTGAGATGAGAAAAGAATCCCGGAGGAGACGATTATTGTTTGTTTTTTGTGCTTTCAGTCTTTTATTGCTTTTGGATGTTTGTCATACGTTAATGAGCTTAAGTCTAAACCAATGGGTTAGTAAACTCATCACATCTTCCCTCTGATTAGGGGTAATGAGAATACCTTAAGTGTGAAGTCAGATTCTCACACTTACTCACCTTTGGTATAGGATTAAGATCATTAACCTACTTGTGATTATTTAGATGTTTTTGGGGTTTTTGTTTAGTGTTAAGTAATGAGGTTAAGCCGTAATCAAGGATTAAACAGACTCATTACACCATCCTAATAGAAGGATAATAGATGAGAATGTTTAAGCTGAGGAAAGCTCCTCAACTTAATCCATGATTAGGGATTAAACTCATGACAAAACAAGCCTTTGATTAAGTGGATTTTATTAAATGGTGAGATGAAGAAGTGTTTTTTAGGGTTTGTAAAACAACTTGAGGGGGACTTGTCCATTAACACTAGGGTTAGTCCTTCTTAACCAGTTAAGGAAGAATTAGAACCCTAATGCAAGGCCCAAGTTACAAGTGTTATGTCTTGATGATTATTAAGTGAATTGATTAAGAGATTTAAACACATTAAGGGTTTAACACTTAGGATTAAAGTTATACACTCCATCCTAATAGAAGGATGCAGGCATAAGCTTAATCATAAAGCCTTAAAGCCTTTAGGGTTTAGTCCCTGATTATGAGATGAGAGGAGAAGACTCAAAAGAGACACAAAGGTAAAACTAAGAGGGGAGACTAATCAAGACCCTAATCATTGTCATGCTTGGTTGTTCCTAAGGTTTGTGAGGTTTGCAAGAAAAATCTTCAATAGAACCACCAGGAAGCAGATGAAAGGATCAAGAGAAGCAAAGTGACTTGCTTCAGTCAAGAAGTCAAGTCACTTGAAGAAAGAAAGTGGGAGGAAGAAGAATGAGCAAGCTCAATCTTAAACACAAGCAAAAATGCAGCAATGGATGCAAGGGAGATGAAAGGAGAAGTTATGAGAAGTGAAGGCAAATTCACTTCTCAAGTTCACTTACCACCTGAAATGTTAGAAAAGAAATGCAATGCAATGCCAAATGAGATGAAATGACATGATGAAAAACAAAACCAGAAGCATGTTGATGATGATAATGATGTTATGAGATGCTACAAGCATGAGACAAGGCATGGAGATGTTCATACAAGATCATGGATGCAAATGATGCAAGTTAAGGAGCATGAACTTACATGAAAAGTTATGAAACATACATGGCAAACAAAATGGCAAATATGGGATGCAATGATCAAACATGCTTTCTACATGTCTTATGATGTCAAATGAAACACATGGAGGCATGGAATGGCATGGCAAGTCATGTTGTGCAAGAGAATGCAAGAAGGATGCAAAAGAAAGCCCAAATTAGGGTTTATGAAACAAACATCAAACAAAACTCAAAATCAGAAGCAAACCCTAAGATAAAAAAATGGAAAATGCCACCCAAAGAAACCCTAAACCTATACTAAACCAAAGTCCAAAGGGGAGGTCTCAACTCTTAACCAATCTCTAGTTATGATTTTTCTAAGTTATTAGGGTTTTTAGGGCTCCTAAACAAAAGAAATGCCAAACAAATTGAAAATGCAAGATCAAATCATGGCCATTTTATCTCAAAAACTACATGCCAAATAGAATGCAATGCAAAAAGAATCAATGTCCAACTCTTCTTAGATAGGCAGAAATGAATTTTTGAACTTTGGATCAAATTAATGCACAAAAAATGATTTAATTCAATGGAAAATTCTCAAAATGCATCAAGATCAAAAAAAGAAATTTGGTTTTAAGGTTGGACAATGTTTCTAAATGTCTTAGAACATTTCATGAATTTTTTGGTGATTTTTAAATACCTAAAAGTATTTTTAATAAATTAATTTCCATTAATCAATTAAAAATAGTCTTTTAAATATTTAAAAATACTTTTTTAATGATAAAAATAAAAACAAAAATATTTTTGTGTCATAAAAATTATTAAAACCTATGAGAAAAAGTTTCATAATTTTTAGACATTTTTTACTATTTTAAAATAATTGTGCAATTTAAATGAAAAGAAAATGAATTAAAAATGAATAAAATGAAAGTAATCAGAAAGGGTGGCCAGGATTGAGTCTGAGTTTAAATGGATTGACCACGCGCCAGATCCAAGGGTCCTGGTTGCTTCTGAGTTAATTAATTAAATTATGATTAATTAAACTTAAACACGTGGATTAGGGCTAATCAAACAGATCTGGACCACACACACACGCGGGAGGTCAACAAGTCAAAGGCAATCTACGCTCAGCATTCAAACCCCCTTAATGACCTGAGTTTAGGGTTAAACACATTCAGGTGACCGGAGAGAAGCTCCGGTCATCTTCTCCGGCACCCAAAAACCCTAGAACACGTTTCAGGCATCTATCCCACAAATTAAACAACCCTAAATGATCCTCTAACATCCTATGATACGAATCCATGCTCAAACATCATTTATGCATCATGAATCAAAGGAATCGAAAGAAATGAAATTCACGGGCAAAAATTCAGAGGGACCATACAAGCTCAGTTTTCACTCATTTTTGATTCTGAAACCAACCCCATGACCAGCAAGACATGAATAATCAATTTGTAACTCAAAAATCAAGCTTTGAGAGAAAAGTTTCCATGATCATACCTGAGCTGGAAAGCTTCAAAACTGAGCTTCCAGAGCTTTCCTTGCGTGCAAATGGACTCCCTTGTATCCCCTGATGCTACTGGAAGGCTTCAAAGCTCTTGTGGATGGCTGATTTGTGAGAACCAGTTCTGGTGTAGCAGGAAATGAGCTTTGTGTACAGGCTGCTTCAGATCAAAGTAAAGGGTGGTTTTAACTCCTTTTGATGTGTTTGATCTGTTGGTGAAGAGAGCTTTGATGTTTGATGGCTATGGAGGTTGATTCGAAGAGTTCTGGTTTTGAAGGTGAGGAATGGTGAAGCTCAGTTCAGGCTGCTTTCAGGCTTGAACCTTGTTGCTTTCTACTCAATGAAACATGGCCAGATGATTGGTGAAGATGGTTTTTGTGTTTGTATGCTGTGGAGACAGATTCGAAGGAATATGCAAAATGAGGTGTTTTTGTGAATGTGATGGTATGAAGTGTTTCAGCCTTGCTTCATGTATGAAATGTCTTGCTCTTTGTCCACATAAACCTCTCTCATTGGTCAGATGACATGACATGTGCTTTTTTGATTGGTATGACCACTTTTGCAATTTGTCAACTCTTGTGTAAGAGAAAGTATGGGCAGCTTCTAGGCTAGTACATGGGCTGGTTCTGGCGCAGCAAGATGAGGTGAGAGGGCTAGCAAGGTGCAGCAACCAATGCATCAAGTTGGTGAAGTGATCATGATGATTTTGCAAGTTGTTTGCCTTTTGGTTCATATGGAAAGATCTTGTCCCAAAAGCCATGAAACATGAGCAATGCCTAGTCCATTCTGAATTTTAGGACTTACATGATGTTTATGTGATGGTTTGATGCCAATTAGAAGTTGCAATTTGCCTTGGTACATGATTTTGCAATTTTCACACTTGGTGCATAACTTGAAAATCAATGATTTTTGCCAATTTTGTCACACCATAACTTTTGATCCAAGAAGAATTTGATCATGTTCTTGTACTTTTTGAAAAGGGAAAGATGAGATCTACAACTTTCATGACCAAAGTTTTTTCATTTGAAGCATTTTTGGATCAAGAATTAAGGCTTGAAAAATGACCTAAAATGAAGCATTCTTGAAAAAGTCAACTATGTCCAAAAAGTCAACATTTGCAAAACTTCCAAATTCTTGATTTTTGTGAACTTCAACCTTCTTTCATGATCAAATAAAGATCATATACACTCAAAATGATGAAGATCACCCATTGGTTGGGTCATTGGGGGCCTCAGATGCCCTGATTTTACACTGACTTGTCTGAAAAGTCAACCCTTGGTCAGATGACTTCCCCATGGAATTTCTTCATGAAAATTGATATGCATACTCCCTATACCATGTAGAGACCAATGGAAACAAGAATGACCAAAAAATTTGGAGTTATGGCCTCTGAAACCAAAACCCTAATTTCAGGTCAACTATGCAGTCAAACCTGGCTCTGCATCCATTCAAACCCTAGTTCTTGTGATTATTTGGGATTTTTGACTTTGAGAGATTGTAATATGATACTTGAACACACATGGGTCCCTTTGAAGTGATTGGTGGCCTTTGGAGTGGCTCAAGAAGCTCTTGGATTGCTCAGATCACAAACCCTAGGTGCAGATGACTTAGAAACTATGCAGTGAATCAAAAATGAGATATGTGGTGATATGATTGTGTTTATGCATATGAGATGATCACAAGCCATGGTGTGAATGGGTGAGGGCAAATTTGGGGTGTTTACAGCTGCCCCTATTCAAACATGAGTTAGCTGTGCAGGATGTAAGCGACGGCTTAACAGGCAAGCGAGATAACTTGTGGTTGAATACCAAAGACAGTCCAAAATTTGCACTCACAGAATGAAGAAGAAAAGGGATATAGATTGTAAAAGAAAATAAAGTATATTGTAAAATGTGGGCGACGGAGGACGACCGTCGAGCAGAGGACGACTGCTGGGTAAACAGCAATGACGGGGACGGCCGACATGCTGGGGATGAGAGGTAAAGCCAAGACGGGGACGGCCGACTAGCTGGGGAAAACAAAATCATGATGGGGACGGCCATCACGATAAAACTGTAAAAATCTCTGGGGGCTAATGAAACATGACGGGGACGGCCATCAAGTTCATAAAGCAAGGTAACCGACGATGGGGACGGCCATCGGGCTGAAAAGGAAAAAGGACCACGACGGGGACGGCCATCGGGTTAAAGAATAAATGAAATAAACAAATGATGGGGTACGACCATCAAAGGTGAAGGACGATCACCTAGCAGGGGACGGCTGCTCTGTTGGGGAATAAAGGAATTATGATGGGGACGGCCGTCAAAGGTGGAGGACGACCACCTGGCAGGGTACGGCTGCCGAAAATATCAACGATGGGGACGGCCATCGGATAGAAAAGGTCAGCGATGGGGACGGCCATCGGACGAGCATGATGGAGGACGACCATCAAGAAGTGGAGGACTACCACTCAGCAGGGTACGGCTGCTCTCGAGGTTTCTCATGACATAGGACGAATGCCAGATAACCAAAATCAACAATGGGGACGGCCATTGGATGAAATGATGAAGGACGATCATCAAAAGGTGGAGGACGACCACCTAGCAGGGGACGGCTGCTAAATCAACGATGGGGACGGCCATCGGATGAGCATGATGGAGGATGACCATCAAGAAGTGGAGGACGACCACTCAGCAGGGTACGGCTGCTCTCGAGGTTTATCATGACACAGGACGAGTGTCAGATAAGAAGGAAAATTTTGTTTTGCGATCTAGTGGGGAATAGTAAACACGGACGAGTGTTCACATCCAAGAAACAAAGGGTATGAGTGTTTAGATGTTGTGTATAGATTAAAGATGCGGACGAGCATCCTTAAGCCTATGATACGGACGAGTATCAGGTAGAAACAAACTGACACGTGTTCAGAGATGATGATACGGACGGGTATCAACTGGTTAACAGAGAACACGGACGAGTGTCGAATCTGAACGAACTCTTATGGGGATAGTAGATACAGACGAGTATCTATATTCAAGAAAACACAAGTGTTTGACGCGGTGTATGGATTAAAGATGCGGACGAGCATCCTTAAGACTATGATACGGACGAGTATCATGTAGAAACTAACACTAGACGCGATGTTCTGAGATGATGGTACGGACGAGTACCAACTGGTTAACAAAGAACAAAGACTATTGTTGAATCTGCGGGGGTGTAAGTGGTATATATAAGATACGGACGAGTATCAGTATAAGGGTGAGTGGTGTATAGATGAGTGTTTAACTGCTGGGGAGGGTGACACGGACGAGTGTCAAAAGGAGCAGAGTGTAATATAAACAAGTATCTGATATACAAAGTCTAGACGACTGCGCTGGGGATATGACATGGACGAGTGTCAAGAAAGTGTATATATAGGTATATGTGAGTGCAAAAAGGGATGTCTTTGGCTTTCTGCTGGTGATTTGACACGGACGGGCGTCAGGAAGTATCTGTAGTACGGGTGATCTTGTTTGGTAAAATATATTCTGGCAACTTTACTGGGGAGTGATGACACGGACGGGTGTCAAGAGGTGCATATACTGGTGTTTGTGATTTGTGAGGCAACTGCTTTTGCCGGGGGCTCTGGTGGGGATTTCTGTGTATTGTACTCTGTATACTGACAGATGGTTTATTATTCACAAGTGTTCGATTCACAACATGACTTATGATTATGCTATGTATTTGATTTTTGCCGTAATGCTCCGTATTAGACGGAATGCTACGCTTTGTGGGTGAATATGATGCAAATGCTATGATTATGCAAAGAGGCACAACTCTGGGATTCGGATCCCGCTGCTGCAGAGATCCCTAGCTGATCTGTTTGAAATGGACATCCCAGCTGGGGAGGAGATCATTGATAGATCTAATAAGATGATATTTGCTTGGGGATACGGGTCACTGATAGACCTATCCTAATAAATGAGAGGCCCAGCTGGGGTTTGTAGAAGCTTTCTTCACTCTGTTGTGATCCTTTCCTGCGTTGCTCTTCTGAATAGAGGCTGAAGATTCTGTGGGGAGATGATTCCCTGACTCCTGTATTTTACTGAGGGAGGATAATTGGTACTATGGCTGGGGAGAATTATTGGTAACTCAGCTGGGGAGAGTTGTGAGAGGCAAACTCGGCTGGGGAGAGAGCACCTCGGGTGCTGAGAATGAGTGTTGACTTGCCAGCTCGCTGGGATGTAACTTGCATGCCCCAAGTGGCGTTCTGAATACCTGCAATCCTGCAAAGATAAGGAGACGCACAAAAGGTCCCGAGGTATCCTTTACTGGATTCCGTCATAGGAGTTAAGCATCCTCAAGAGTAAGTATATTCCCTGCAAGCATGTGTTTCTATTTTTAGTGAAAAACATTTGTACTTATGCAATTAGTTTTAGAGACATCAGACATTCTTTGCAAACGAAATATGTACAAGACGAAACATGACTGAAAACTCTGATTTTATTAATTCTTGTGCCCTGAATAGGCAAGATACAGTCAAGGAAACAAATCTCCTAAAATAAGGGGATTGTTATAAATTGAGAAACAAAGTGCTGGCGGTGTTGACGACGCTTTAAGGAGCTTCCTCTTCTGCTATGACTCGTATGACAATGACGTTCTTCTCGTCTTGCTTTCTGAAAAAGGCTGATTCTGATTGAAGCTTGATTCTGTTGAAGCTTTCAAAGTTGCAAGTGATACAGACGGATTCAGAATGCAGTTATTCGCTTATTCCCTTATTTTGCATGGATCGCCCTTTCGGGTTTTCAATCCATCGGGATACCCATTTTTGCCTGAGTTGTCCAATGCGGCTTTTCAACTCAGCGGGTGTACGTTTTTTATTTATTTTCCCTTATTTTTGCTCGAGTCTTTTATTCTGTTTTTGACTCGCCGGGATGCCCTATTTTTGCCTGGACTTACATTCTGTTTTTGTGTCCAGCGGGTCACTTTATGCGAAGTATTTTTTAACTGCATCTGAATTCACAGGGGACGGGAAATCTTCACCATCCATGGTGCTGAGCATCAGTGCTCCACCAGAGAAAACTTTCTTTACCACGAATGGTCCTTCATAATTTGGAGTCCATTTGCCCCTGTGGTCTGTATGAGGAGGGAGGATTCTTTTCAGCACAAGATCTCCCACTTGGTACTCTCGGTGCCTGACTTTCTGATCGAAGGCCCTCTTCATTCTTTTCTGATATAACTGCCCATGGCAGATTGCAGCCAATCTCTTCTCTTCGATCAGACTCAATTGCTCGTATCGGGACCTAACCCATTCTGCTTCACTTAGTTTAACATCCATCAGTACCCGTAAGGAGGGTAATTCAACTTCAACAGGTAGGACTGCCTCCATACCATACACGAGTTGATACGGTGTTGCCCCAGTGGATGTTCTGATTGACGTGCGATACCCATGCAAGGCAAATGGTAGCATTTCATGCCAGTCTTTGTAGGTGACTACCATCTTCTGCACAATCTTCTTGATATTTTTATTTGCTGCCTCAACAGCGCCATTCATCTTTGGCCTGTAAGGAGAAGAATTGTGATGTTGGATCTTGAAGTCCCGGCACAGTTCTGCCATCATTTTGTTGTTTAAGTTGGAACCATTATCAGTAATGATTCGCTCGGGAACTCCATATCGACAGATGATATCTCTCTTCAGAAATCTGGCTACCACTTGTCTTGTGACGTTTGCATATGAGGCTGCTTCAACCCACTTGGTGAAATAGTCAATGGCGACCAAGATGAATCTGTGGCCATTTGAAGCAGTCGGCTCAATCTTGCCAATCATATCGATGCCCCACATAGCAAAGGGCCAGGGTGAAGACATGATGTTCAAAGGATTGGGAGGCACATGCACCTTGTCTGCGTAGATCTGGCATTTGTGGCATTTTCTGGCGTAAGCACAACAGTCTGCATCCATTGTGATCCAGTAATAGCCTAATCTTAACAACTTCTTAGCCATGGCATGCCCTCCGGCATGGGTACCAAAGGAGCCTTCGTGCACTTCATGCATCAATAAACCTGCTTCCGTCTTGTCAACACATCTGAGGAGTACCATATCAAAGTTCCTTTTGTACAAAGACCCATCAGCGTTCAGAAAGAAACTACCAGCCAGCCTTCTTAAAGTCTTCTTATCATTGGAAGATGCCCCAGGTGGGTATGTTTGATCCTCTAAGAAGCATTTAATGTCGTGGAACCAAGGCTTATCATCTTTGACAACTTCCGCTGCAAATACATATGCTGGTCTATCAAGTCTTGACACTGAAGGATCCTTCGTGCACTTCGTGCATTAACAAGTCTGCTTCTGTTCTATCAACGCATCTGAGGAGTACCATATCAAAGTTTCTCTTGTATAGGGAACCATCAGTGTTCAGAAAGAAACTACCAGCAAGCCTTCTCAAAGTCTTCTTATCATTGGAAGATGCCCCAGGTGGGTATGTTTGATCCTCCAAGAAGCACTTAATGTCATGGAACCAAGGCTTATCATCTTTGACAATATCTGCTGCAAACACATACGCTGGACTGTCAAGTCTGGATACTGAAATATGAGGTACAAAGTTGGCAGCTTGAACTTTGATCATGGACGAAATGGTAGCCAAGGCATCTGCGAACTGATTCTCGTCCCGAGGGATATACTCAAGCTTGACTGTTGTGAAGAAAGTCAATAACCTCCTTGTATAATCCCTGTAAGGTATCAGATGATCCTGGTGTGTATACCATTTTCCGTTGGTTTGATTGATTACCAGAGCTGAATCTCCGAATACGGTTAATGTCTTGATCTTGAGGTCAATGGCTTCCTCAAGACCCATAATGCAAGCTTCGTATTCAGCTTCGTTGTTAGTGCAGTTGAAAGTGAGTTTTGCCGAGAAAGGCATGTGAACTCCTTTAGGTGTAATGAGTACTACACCAACACCACGACCATTCATGTTAACAGCCCCATCAAACATCATAGTCCATTCTTCCTCCGGGTCGGGCCCTTCAGTGTGAACAGGCTCCTCATGATCTTTTGATTTAATGAACATGATGTCTTCATCAGGGAAGTCAAATCTCATAGGCTGGTAGTCATCAATGGGTTGCTCAGCAAGATATTCAGATAGTACACTGCCATTGATGGCTTTCTGAGATGTGTACTGTATGTCGTATTCTGTGAGAATCATTTGCCATCTTGCAACCCGCCCGGTAAGAGCTGGCTTCTCGAAAATGTACTTAACTGGGTCCATTTTGGATATCAACAAAGTAGTGTGGGTCAACATATACTGTCTCAGTCGGCGAGCAGCCCACGCTAAAGCACAACAAGTTTTCTCGAGCAGTGAATAACGTTGTTCACAGTCGGTAAACTTTTTGCTTAGGTAGTATATTGCATACTCTTTTCGACCAGACTCGTCATGCTGGCCCAACACACACCCCATTGACTCTTCTAATACTGTCAAGTACATTATCAGAGGTCTTCCTTCAACTGGAGGCATAAGGATTGGAGGTTCTTGCAGATATTCTTTGATCTTGTCAAAAGCCTTCTGACAGTCTTCGTTCCACCTGACCGTCTGTTCTTTCCTTAACAGCTTGAACAAAGGTTCACAGGTTGCAGTAAGGTGAGATATGAACCGTGAGATGTAGTTCAATCGACCTAGGAACCCTCGAACTTCTCTCTCAGTTTTCGGTGCATGCATTTCTTGAATAGCTTTGACTTTATCAGGGTCAACTTCAATCCCCTTCTCGCTTACAATAAATCCCAGCAGCTTACCGGATCGCACCCCGAATGTGCATTTGTTGGGGTTCAACTTCAGTTGGTACTTCCTCAGACGCTTGAATAATTTGAGCAGATTTACCAGATGGTCTTCTTCAGTAAGGGACTTGGCGATCATATCATCCACATAACATTCTATTTCTTTATGGATCATATCGTGGAATAGTGTCACCATAGCCCGTTGATATGTTGCACCAGCATTCTTCAGTCCGAATGGCATCACTTTGTAGCAGAACGTGCCCCAGGGTGTGATGAATGTTGTCTTCTCCATGTCTTCAGGTGACATCTTAATCTGATTGTACCCTGAAAATCCGTCCATGAAGGAAAATACCGAGAACTGAGCCGTATTATCCACCAATACATCAATGTGAGGTAATGGGAAGTCATCTTTCGGGCTGGCTCTGTTCAGATCCCGGTAGTCAACACACATCCTTACTTTGCCGTCTTTCTTAGGCACAGGTACTATGTTAGCAACCCACGGCGGATAACTAGTCACAGCAAGGAACCCGGCGTCCCATTGCTTTTGTACCTCTTCTTTGATTTTCATAGCCATGTCTGGGCGAGTACGGTGCAGTTTCTGTTTAACTGGCGGGCAGTCTTCTTTTAATGGCAGCTTGTGCACAACAATATCGGTATCCAACCCGGGCATATCTTGGTACGACCATGCAAACACATCCACATATTCTTGAAGCAGATCAATCAGTTGTCTCTTCACTGAGTCTTGCAAGCAGGCCCCGATTCTAACTTCTTTCACGTCTTCATCTGTACCAAGATTGATCACTTCAACCTCCTCCTGGTGAGGAGTAATAACCTTTTCCTCTTGTCTTAACAACCTGGCTAGCTCTTCAGGAAGCTCATATTCTTCATCAACCCCTTCATCAGCTTGATTGATTGGATTGTCAAAGTCATACGAAGTCATAGCCGCGCTGTTGTCGGTGCTGTCAGGAAGGCACTCTCTGCAAGGGTTAAGTTTGTTCATTTTAGTGATCTGATTTTAGTCTTATTTAGAAAAGTGTGTAATACCTCAAAATTTGCCCTCTCATTTCCTCAACATTTTGCATAGCATTTTGCATATATGGATTCATAAAAATAACCAAAAACATTGCATCATATATAGCATAGCCGAGGCGTGGGTATGTGATCAGTGATCGGAGCAACCGAAAGTTATGAAGAGGCTACTGAAGGGCCACAAAGCTTCTCAACCTTGTGCAAAGGGTTCACAATATCCCACAAGTCTTCACTTGAAGCCACAAGTCATGGAAAGTTTCGGTTTGATTGAAGGAGGCAAGCAGTGCAATACTTCTTGAGAGAAAAGAGCCGAATTAGGGTTTCATTTCTACGGGGTTTCCGCATAAATTTTTGAGTCGAAGTGGATTTCTTTGACTTATATATGATGTCAAGTGCCTAGGGTTCAAATCTCGTCCACAAGTTCATTTTGGAAGGGGTTCGACTGGCCGGACGACGGAAAATCGAGGAATCGGAGAAAAGGCAACCGAGCTAGGTAAAAAGGGATCGACTCCGGACTTTTAAGATCGAAATCATGAAATTAGGGTTACAATTATCCTATGGCTCATATTTGGTCAAGAAACGATGGAGGAATCATGAAAAAAACCAAAGAAAAATCATTTGAAAGTTAGTTGGTTTTGCATTTCCCTCCACCTTTCCTTCCACTTTCTTTCCACACTTCCTTTAATTCTTTCCATCTCATTTTTCCATTTCAATTCCACTCCATTTCCCTTGGAAACTTCCACCACCTTCCACCATCTTCTAGAGTGTTCCAAGGAATATTCCAAGGAATATTCCCTTTATCCAACCCTAACCCTAACTAACTTCCAAACCTAATTTTTGGATCCCAAACCTAATTTTTGGGCCCCAAACCCAAACCTAGCTCCAAGCCTAAGCTCTATTTAAGCCATTTTCATCCAAACCAAGAGGGTTCCCACCATTTTTTTCTAATTTCACTCTTTGAGAAGCACTTTTTCTCTCTCACTTTTCCTCTCCCTTTCACCATAGCTTTTTCACATAAGCTCTTCAAGTTTCACATTGAAACTTGAAGATCTTGAAGCTTAAGCCTCAACCTCCATTAATTGTGGATTATAGAAGAAGAAGCTACTGAATTTTGTGAGGATTATCGACTTATCGGAAGCACACGAAGATCCAATCTCAAGAACGCATTTATTTTGCGATTTCTCGGTTTTCGGTTTTCTTTTCGATTCAAGCTTCGATACTTGCAACGATCACCGAAGCAATCCTCCGCTTCGTAGGTTGGTGATCTTAATCACTTCTTCTTTAAGTTATTCTCTTCATCTCGCCGTTGCGGCATTCTTTAAGTGCTTTTCGCTTTGTTTGAATTAATTCCGTTCGATTATGTGTTGTTTGCATTTTTGTGATTTTTGTTGAATTAGTTTTTTTAAGGTGTTAATAGATGTAGGTGTTAGCATGTGTAGATAAACTCAAAATAAGTCGAAATTAGTGTTAGCATGTTCCTAGGTAGGTTAGGGATCCCAAGAAGTGAGTTGGTGGCCAAAAGCACTTATTTTAAAAGCTTTTTTTCAATTCTGTGCAGTGTTAACCGGTTAACGCATGTGGTTAACCGGTTAACACATGCGTTTTTGGCCAAATTGCTTCTGTTTTGGGTCTGTTAACCGGTTAACCTATATGGTTAACCGGTTAACGCTGTGGATTTTTGTGTTCTTGGTTTCTTTGATTGCTTAGCCCTAAGTCCTAGTGTCCCTAATGTTCATACTTGTTTAGGTATTGATTTTAGGGAATTTTTGAATCCATTTCCAGTAGCTAGTTCCCCCGTTTCGAGTCGTTTCGACACGATTCCGTTTATGTTGCGTTTTATGCGGTTTTTGCGTGTTTCTTTGTGCATTGTTTGAATTCTTGCATTTTGTTGCTATGTTCATATATCATTAGGTATGTAATAATCATGTTGCATTCTGGTTTTTTATGTTTGCATTGCATTAAATCATTTTTGCATTTCATTATGTTGATGTATGTTGCATTTTGCATAATCATGTGAATGTGCATTTGGTGTTATTTTGTTGCATATTTGATCACATCACTCATGTCAATTTAGTGCTGAATTTTGTATTAAGTCTAGCATTATTTGTGTGCCATCATGTTGCATATTCATAATCAAGATCATCGTGTTCAAGTGCCATGTTCATATGCATGTTTAGATGCTATTTTTGCATTTACTTGTTGCATAATTCATGAGATGCATGCTTGCATAATCATTCAAAAATGTTCATGTTCTTGCATTGGTGTATGTTGATCCATGTTTAAATGCATGTTTGTGATGTGTTTAGTACATTTTAATTGAATTGGTGCATTAAAAAATAAAAATAAACAATTCTGGATTTTGCATTTCATAGCTGTTGTTTTGTATAAGTGCTGTAAAATGTGTGCTGTTTGTTATGTGTGCATGCTGCATTTGACCTTTTGCACCTACTTTTTCATGCTGCATGCTGGCTGTAAAAAGCTGGTGAGTGTTAGGCTTGTTTTCATGGCTGTTAGTGTAATAGGGGCTGTAATAGGTGCTGTATTTTGGTCTTAGTTTTTCTAGTTCCCTTAGGATTAAAATAGGGTCTAGTTTAGGTCCAAATTTAATTAGGATTTAATTAATGTGTGTTTGCCTTATTCTTTAATATAAAATGCACACTAACCATTTGTTTTGTAGTGGGGAAGATTGAGGTAAGTTTACTTCACTTTATCCTTTATTTTTATGCATTTCTTTTAGGCTTTTTAATTCATTTTTCCTTCCATATTTGTGATTTGGTAGGATTCCCCTTTGTTAGGATCAACTTACCTTCCTTAGGAAGTAAGTTGTATCCTATTTCTTCTTTCTTTTCCTTTTGCTCATTAGGATTAGAATACCTCACTAACCATTAGGATCTCCCTTTGTAAATAAATACATTAGGATTGAGTCTTAGTCCCTTAGATTTTTCCTTTTATCAACTTGAGTCATTCTCTTTCTCACCTCAAAAGAAAAGCAATAAAACACTTAATAAAAACCGAACAATCTTGTACGACACGAGACTTTGTTGCGGAGTGTTTATACGCGTCCTGTTTCGGGGCGAGGTGTAAGTACTTCCCGCGATGGATAGGTCTTAGTACAAGACAGTTCACAAACAAAAATTCAAAACATTTCTCATAAAAGCCAAAAACAAACAATAAGCGGCTATCCTGCGGGAACTTCTTTTCTCATCTCATTCACTCACAACGCGAACTCGCGACGACTTGTCTCATTTGCAAGACGGTAAACGCACTCGTACCAGACGAGCCTGCAACACCTGAGCATAGACATACGCAGTTCCAGCTGTAAAAAACACAAACAAATAGTTCCCGCCTAGGTTAGGCGAACTACGTCGACTCTGATCCTCATTATCCCGATGAGGTACGTAGGCAGCGGGGTAGGGCCCGTTCGAGCACATTCTTTATTTTCCCTACGTTTCCCCCTTTCTTTCCATTCTCTTTTCAGTTCATTTCTCATTTCTCATTCCCTTTACTCCAGTAGCGGTTTTATTCAGCAGCATTCGTATTTTCTCACCCTTTGAAACAAAACAAGCAAGCGTGGATCCCGTCGGGTACGACGGACGGATTGGGGTGCTAATACCTTCCCAATTCGTAACCGACTCCCGAACCCCGATCTTTGGTTCGCAAGGCCTCGTCCTTTTCCTTCTTCCTCAGGTCTGTGCAACATTACCTTTCCCATTCTTTCGGGATAAAAATGTCTGGCTGGCGACTCTACCTTTCCGCGCCACTTTCGCGTTTGTACTAGGATGAAAATCCCGGGAGCGACAGCTGGCGACTCTGCTGGGGACTAACCTGATTCTTCCGGTTTCCCTTGTAGAGTCAATCCTAGCGCCTGTTTGGTTTTGTTCTTTGGGTGTATATGTGTTTGTTGCTGAGTGCTTTAGTTTAGCTTTACTGTTTTTATTTACAGTTTTATTTACAGCTTTACTTTATCGCATTTATTTACCGCTTTCAGTATTTTATTTTCCATGCATCATATTATACTGGACTGTCTGGCTGTGCTGGTTTTCATTTTTTCTGCGGGATGGGAGTTACTGTGAGATAAGCCAAATACCCGGCTTGAGTGCACCATAGGATTAGCGTGGACATGTTATGCTCGCATGGTTACATGATGAGTGGTGATGTGTTCCACACCCAGGTTGCGACTGTCTTGGGACTATTCTGTGTGGGGGTTCTTCCCCACTTCAGGGTACAACCTTGATAGTTATGTGCAGCTGGGGACCGATCATTGAGAACCTTAATGGAAACAACCCTCTCCAGTGATGACAGTGGCAGACCACATTTGTTGGCAAACCCACTCGCATCCGAGGGTCCATTGGGAACTCGCATAGGATGGCCTGGTTCTCTTATAGGAATTCAGTTAAAGCAAACTGTTCGTATGACGATAGTATTGTACCCTTCGGGATGAATGTACTATTGTTTCTCGATTCAGTGCTTGAAGCTGGAAACTTGTGAGGGATGCTTGTTTTTCCGGACTCAACTGAGACCTCCCTGAGTGGTACATAATGCCAAACCGATTCCCTGATTTGGTCATGAGCCATTTCTCGGAAATGGTGAACGTATTATTGCTATTCGGCTTTGAGAGTCCGTGATGTTGACCCGAGTAGCACACCCGTGAGATTGGGAGGGATTTACAGGTTTGCAGGAACCCTGGTACCTTCAGCATACCCACTTTGCCTTTGGTTCAGTTTTGTGATCTGGATTTCTGTTCTTAAGTTATGGACCCCAGATCAGAGGGATGATTATTGTGATACCTGGATTCTGAGACTGTGCACCGACACCTGATTATATGATTGGCACATCACAGACACTTCACTGATCACATGCCTTGTCTTGCATAAGCATCATATCATCATTAATCATTTGTGTTTCTTTTATTCTCAGGGTCTACATTTATTCCCGGTTCCTGGCCATATTATTGCTTCAGAATGGAAGACGTCAAAAAGAGAACTGTGCACTACAAATTCTTCGATACTAAGATGGATCTGATCAACCAATTGGTGTCTCTGATTACCCCGGGTCATTTGGGCTACTTCAAGGAAACGTATGGAGATATTTTGGATCTGGTATTCAACTTGGATAGTTCTCAGAGGAGTGCCATTCACACTTTATTGCAGTATTATGATCCACGGCTTAGGTGCTTCACATTTCATGACTTTCAGTTGGGTCCTTTGTTGGAAGAATATGCTGAGATTATGGGGGTTTCAATCAAGGATCAGCTTCCTTTTAATTCAGAGATGACGAGACCAACTCACGATGATATTGCTAAGGCTCTTTATTTGAGCCCGTCAGAGGTGTCTTCTAATCTGGTTTCCACCAAAGCAGGAATACTTGGTTTTTCCTTAGAGTTTCTGGTCAAGAGAGCTGAAGAACGTGCCGTGGAGAAGAAGTGGGATTCAGTTTGTGCTATCTTGGCGTTATCTGTGTATGGGATAGTTTTATTTGCTGACATGGACAAGTTTGTGGACATGAATGCCATTCATTTGTTTGTGTTGAAGAATCCGGTGCCCACTCTCTTGGGTGATCTGTATTATTCTGTGCATTACAAGAATGAGAAGAGGCGAGGAGGTCTTGTTAAATGTTGTGCTCCTTTATTCTACAAATGGGTTATGAGACACTTGCCTACTACTGAGAGCTTTGCGGATCCTAATTCTACTTGGGCTCAGAAGCTGAGTACTTTGTCTGCTGGAAATATCAGGTGGTTTACTTTGAAGTTGAAGGGAAAGAATTTCATTACTAGTTGTGGTAATTACCCTAATGTGCCTTTGTTAGGAGTATCAGGATGTGTTAACTACAATCCCATCCTCTTAAGAAGACAGTTAGGGTATGCGCTCAAGGAGGTTCCTGATGAGTCTGAACTATTTCAAACCTTCTATTTTCCGGTAAAAGACAATCTTCCTTTGGTTCAAAAAGCTGCAGGGTCCTGGAAGATGATTAAGAGGAAGGGTATAGCATGTCTGGGCAAGAGCAACAATCGAATGTTTCCTGAATTTGAAGCCTGGATAAAGAAGGAGGTTCAAGCGGCTCCAGTTCCTTTTTCTGTGCCAATTCCACCACCTGCTACGGTACCTTTGGAGGAATATCAGAAGTTAGAGGCTTTGGTTAAGCAACTGAGGGTTGAAAATCAAGAGGCTCTTAATTCTTGTCAAGCGCTGATGATCCAGAACCGTCGATTGAAAGAGAGAGCTGTGCAAGCCGAGGAGATAGTCCGTCTCAAGCAGAAGGATTTTGAAGATAGAGAGCTCTACTTCCGAAAGAAAGGTTTAGCTGAGACTCATAAGACGGCCCAGCACCGAAGAGAGAAGAAAGATCTTAGTGAAGCCAATGAAGCTGTTACTTTATGGCAGGAGAAATGGGACGAAAATCTGAAGAAACAAAAGGAGTTAGACGCCAAGCACAAACAGGAAGTCAAAAGCCTTCAGGATTCTGTGGATGTGCAGAAAGAACTTCTCAGGAAAGCTTATTATCAAGAGGAAGATCGTATCCGGCGCGTAACAGAAAGTCAGCAGGCACTGAAGGAAGCTCAAAAGGAGATTGAAGACTTGAGGTTGAGAGCTGATGTGAAAAGGTCGAAGGCCGATTCAAGTCAAAGCAAGAGGGATGAAGCAGCATTTCTACAGCAGATCGAGGAGTTGCACGCTTCTTCTGATACGAGGGACCTCCTCATTCAGAAGCTCATCCAGGAGCCCGGTCATCCAGATGTGGTTCAGCTGTTCCGGAGCGTCAAATGCCTTAGCTGGAGATTGAAAGATATAGAGTTCCCTAGTGTGTAATTTCATATTGTTGTGCTTGGATTACCCACAGGCTTGTTGTGGGATTCCTTATATGTGATGTACTTTTGTTATCATGATTGGCACCCTTCGGGGACTTTGTATTTTCAAACTCTAGTTTATATGATTGTTTTGTTCCGGATTTCTTGTTTGTTATTTGCACCGACACGGGGTAATGAGCACCAATTCTTCACAGCCGTCATTATGTCTGAACATTATTTGGGTCTTCTTCCCAATTCTTATCTTCTTAATGCCAGGACCGGACACAGGAAAATACTCGGGAATAAAAGGAACACATTGCATTGCATACGCATCATTTGCATTTTGTCTTTGTCTTTGCAGGTTTTTCTTCGAGGTGTCTAATTTATCTGTGTTCATCAGGCAAAGATTGCGAGGGCCGCCAAGACCCGGTACATTCGACAGAATATTCCTCATCGGTACGCGACACGCAGTAATCAAAGAACAGCAATGGACGCCATGCAGACAGAACTCAACAATGTCCATACCAAGATGGCAGAATTTATGACTCTGATGCAGGGGATGGCCCAGGGGCAGCAGGAGCTGAGAAATGCAATTCAAGGGTTAACTCCTCCTAACACTAATGCTCAGGAAACTACTTCCGGTGGACTAGGGGCTCCTCCCAACACTAACAACGGTACAGGTGGACCTCATGTTCCAGATCCAGTTATGGCTACGTATGTTCCTGTGCAGGACAGGCAGGAAGACCAATTCCAGTACTTCAACAATGATATGGGTTTCGGCGGTGACGGAAATCTCAACGACTTCTTGGTGCTTGCAGAGAAGGTCAAGGCCTTAGAGTGCAAGGACACTTTGGGAATCGACGTGTCAGATATGGGTTTAGTACCTGGGGTGGTCATTCCACATAAGTTCAGGCCACCAGCATTTGATAAATACAACGGCAACTCTTGCCCGAAAACTCACCTACAGGCTTTCTACAGGAAGATTGCGGCTCACACGCGAGATGAGAAACTGTGGATGTACTATTTCCAGGATAGCCTTTCTGGAGGATCCTTGGAGTGGTACATGAAGTTGGAAAGAAGTTCTATCAGAAGCTGGAAGGATTTGGGAGAGGCCTTCCTCAGACAATATCAATACAACATTGACATGGCACCCAGCCGTACTCAGCTCCAAAGCTTGACACAGAGGAGTTCGGAGAGCTTCAAAGATTATGCACAGAGGTGGCGTGAGGTGGCCGCCCGAGTGCAACCACCTTTACTGGAAAGAGAGATGGTTGATCTTTTCCTGAATACCCTCCCAGGGCATTTCATGGAAAGGTTGGCCGGTTGTTCCTCAAGTGGTTTTTCGGACATTATTCTGACTGGAGAAAGAATTGAAAGCTGGCTCAAGCAGGGGAAAATTCAAAATGGAAGCGCTTCAGTATCTGGCACCAAGAAACCCTTTGTGAAAAGGAGGGAAGGAGAAACAGGAGCAGTATACGCACAGAGAGGAATGATGCACCAAGGATATTATCAGCAAGTGGCCCCCGTCACTATCTCAACACCTCCAGTTCAACAGCGGGTTCAATCTCCACAGCCGCAACGCTCACAGGGGTATCAGCCAAGGCCCCCTCGTCCGTACTACTCCCAGAGGAAGGATAGACATATTGAAGCTCCACCGATGTCTTACTCCCAACTGTTGAAGAATCTCCTGCAGCTTCAAATGATTCAGCTCCGTACCTTGCAACCTCCGAGGCCAGGCCAAATTCCTGAAGGTTATGATTCGAATGCTAGATGCGAGTTTCATTCTGGAGCTCCCGGCCATAGTACTGAGAATTGTAAAGCGTTGAAACATGTCGTTCAGGATTTGTTGGATTCTAAAGCGATCAATTTCGCTCCCTCTCCTAATGTGCTGGAAAATCCCATGCCTCATCACAGGGGCACGGTTGGTGCAATTGGTGAAGGGGAGAAATTGAATCTGGTGGATGATGTAGATGACTTGAAGACTTCATTGGTCGCTATCAAGGTTTGTTTGTTGAAAAAAGGTATTTTCCCCGGATGCAAGGATGATTGTTCAGAATGCGCAGAAGCTACCAACGGTTGCAAGCGATTGAAGGCCGGAATTCAAGGTATGATTGATGAAGGAGTGCTGCAATTTGACAAGATTGTGAAAGAAAGTGAAGTATCTACAGTAACTATCTTTTATGATCCATCCCAAGTTCCTTCGCGTGCTAGAGTGGCACCAATAACCATTACTACTGCTGGACCCATAATGTACCAAAGCGACAGAGCAGTTCCTTGGAACTATGGTGGTGAAGTGTATTACAAAGGCCAGAGGCAAGAATTGGCCACGACTAGTATAACCCCAGCTCAAGTAGAGAATGTTGGAGTAGGGGGTTTTACTAGAAGCGGAAGACTATTTGCGCCGGAAACACTGAGAAGCCATGTGATACCATCCAGGGATACTGTCGAAGACCAAGCAAGAGCCAGAGGGAAGCAACCTGTAGTTGTCAATGATCCAACTCCATCAGCTGATCCAGATCTCACCTTTGATAAGGAAGCGGAAGAATTCCTAAGGATTATCAAGAAGAGTGACTATAAGATTGTAGACCATTTGCAGCAGACGCCGTCAAAGATCTCCATCTTGTCATTGCTTATGTGTTCAGACTCTCACAGGAAAGCTCTCCTAAATATTCTGAACAAGGCATACGTGCCTCAGGATATTTCTGTGAACCAGCTAGAAACGGTGGTGTCCAGCGTTAACGCCAGTCATGGATTGGGTTTCACGGACTTGGATTTAACTTCTGATGGGCGTGCTCACAATCGAGCATTGCATATCTCTCTTGAATGTAAAGGTGCAGTACTCTCCCACGTGCTGGTGGATACTGGATCATCTCTGAACGTCTTGCCTAAGAAGGCATTGATGAAGCTAGACTATGATGGAGTGGTGCTAAGGCCCAGTGATTTAGTAGTCCGAGCGTTTGATGGATCAAGAAGATCGGTATTTGGAGAGGTGGAGTTACCTATCAAGATAGGTCCACAAGTCTTCAATACCACATTTTACGTGATGGATATCCAGCCGGCATATAGTTGTTTACTTGGAAGGCCCTGGATACACTCGGCAGGAGCGGTTTCTTCTACACTTCATCAGAAATTAAAGTTTGTCTGGGAAGGTCAAGTTGTGACAGTCAGCGGGGAAGAAGATATTTTCGTCAGTCATCTAGCCTCCTTCAAATATGTGGAGATGGACGGCGAAATAGTCGAGACCCCTTGTCAAGCTTTTGAGCCTGTGAAGTCCGAGCAAGCATCTGCAGTAGCAAATTCTCCTGAAGAACCAAAGAAGGTAGTTTCCATAGCTTCCTATAAACAAGCGCGTGAATTGGTAGAATCCGGGATCCGAGAAGGCTGGGGCAGCCCGGTAGAAGTGTCGGAGAAGAAAGACATGTTCGGGATTGGCTATCACCCTGGAAGATCTTCGTCTGAATCAAGTACAAAAGGTTGTCAGAGCCCAGTTACTTTCACAAGTGCGGGAGTGGTAAACTACGAGAACATCAGTGCTGTACAGGATGATATCGTCGATAGTGATTGGGACTTAGATGAATGGATCAGGCCTGCCACTCCAGGAACTCAACTTAGCAACTGGACCTCGGAAAGGCTTATTTCGGTCACTTCCTTCGAAGAGTAATAATGTCTTTGTTTCTACTTTTCCTGTACTAAAGCACTATGCCTTACCCCGGGGCATAGTGTCTCTTTGTAAGGGTTCATTTGTTCATTAACACAATCATTAATAAAATTGACATTTCACATTCATTCATGTTGTTCTCTGTCTTTCTTTTTTACTTTTGTTTTTCAAAAAAAGAAAGAAAAGTTTTAAAAAATGGCAATGTTTCTCATTTTCTCAAGTTGTTGCTAAAGCCTTGCATGAATCATCATTCATGCAGGTGCTCGTCACCGGATCTTATCAATGACGACCCTGTTATGGCTAAGTATGACTTCGACAGTCCAATTTATCAAGCCGATGAGGAAGGTGAAGAGGATTGTGATTTACCCGAAGAATTGGCCAGACTGCTCAAGCAGGAAGAGAAGATGATTCAGCCGCATGAGGAAGATGTTGAAGTGATAAACTTGGGTACTGAAGAGGACAAGAAAGAAGTCAAGATCGGGGCTGCGTTAGAAGAATCTGTTAAGACTCGTTTGATGGCTATGCTTCGAGAATACGTTGACGTCTTCGCTTGGTCCTACCAAGATATGCCTGGTTTAGACACTGACATTGTGGTACACAAGCTACCTCTCAGAGAAGGTTGTCCTCCGGTAAAGCAGAAGTTGAGGCGCACACGTCCAGACATGGCAATCGAAATAAAAGAAGAAGTGCAAAAACAGTTTGATGCTGGCTTCTTGGCCGTGACTAGTTATCCTCCATGGGTTGCTAACATCGTGCCGGTTCCTAAAAAAGATGGCAAGGTCAGAATGTGTGTGGATTACAGGGATTTGAATAGGGCCAGCCCCAAAGATGATTTCCCTCTACCTCACATAGATGTACTTGTCGATAATACTGCTCAGTTTTCCGTGTTCTCTTTCATGGACGGATTCTCAGGCTATAATCAAATCAAGATGGCTCCTGAGGATATGGAAAAGACAACTTTCATCACTCCTTGGGGCACCTTCTGTTACAAGGTCATGCCGTTTGGTTTAAAGAATGCAGGAGCTACCTACCAACGGGCAATGGTGACGTTGTTTCACGACATGATCCATCACGAAATTGAGGTTTATGTTGATGACATGATAGCAAAGTCCCAGACGGAAGAAGAACACTTGGTCAACCTAGCAAAATTGTTTGACAGGCTTCGAAAGTTCAGACTGAGGTTAAATCCGAATAAGTGCACCTTCGGGGTTCGTTCTGGCAAGCTGCTCGGCTTCATTGTTAGTGAACGAGGAATTGAGGTTGATCCGGCCAAGGTGAAAGCAATCCAGGAAATGCCTGAGCCGAAGACTGAAAAGCAAGTGCGTGGCTTCTTAGGGAGACTAAACTACATTGCACGGTTTATTTCTCACCTGACGGCCACGTGCGAGCCCATCTTCAAGCTTCTGAGGAAGAATCAGGCCATTAAATGGAATGAAGATTGTCAGCGAGCCTTTGACCGAATCAAAGAGTACCTGTTGGAACCACCAATTCTTATGCCTCCAGTGCCAGGAAGGCCTTTGATCATGTATCTTACTGTGCTGGAAGGATCGATGGGATGTGTACTAGGTCAGCAAGACGAGTCTGGTCGAAAAGAGCATGCCATTTATTACCTTAGCAAAAAGTTTACCGATTGTGAGACACGATACTCACTACTCGAGAAAACTTGCTGCGCTTTGGCATGGGCTGCTCGCCGACTAAGACAGTACATGCTGACACATACAACTCTCCTAATTTCTAAGATGGATCCTGTAAAATACATCTTTGAGAAGCCGGCTTTGACAGGAAGAGTGGCCCGTTGGCAAATGATACTCACGGAGTATGACATACAATACACTTCACAAAAAGCTATCAAGGGGAGTGTGTTGTCAGAATACTTGGCCCAGCAGCCGATTGATGATTATCAACCCATGAGGTTTGAGTTTCCGGATGAGGACATCATGTTCCTCAAGTCGAAAGACCATGAAGAACCACTTCCGGAGGAGGGGCCTGACCCTGAATCCAGATGGAAGTTGATGTTTGACGGAGCTGTAAACATGAATGGGAGTGGAGTGGGTGCTGTTATTATCTCACCAGAAGGAGTCCACACACCTCTTGCTGCTCGGTTGACCTTCGAGTGTACTAACAACGAAGCAGAGTATGAAGCTTGCATCATGGGGATCGAAGAGGCAATAGACTTGCGAGTCAAGAACCTTGAGATCTTCGGAGATTCTGCTTTGGTGGTAAATCAAGTCAATGGCAAATGGCTAGTTCATCAAGCTCGTTTGATTCCTTACCGAGATTACGTCAGGAGGCTGTTAACCTTCTTTACCAAAGTAAAGCTGAGCTATGTTCCTAGAGACGAAAACCAGTTCGCCGATGCTCTCGCGACTTTATCATCCATGATTAAAGTATGCCGAGAGAATTTCGTGCCTCGAATTTCGATCTCTCGTCTTGAAAGACCGGCTTATGTCTTCGCAGTCGGTGATGGTGAAGATGACAAGCCTTGGTACCACGACATCAAACAATTCCTGAAAGCTCAAGAATACCCGGCTGGGGCATCCAGTAAAGATAAGAAAACTCTTAGGAGACTGGCGGGAGGTTTCTTCTTGAATCAGGATGGTGTGTTATACAAACGGAACTTTGACATGGTGCTGCTCAGATGTGTGGGCAGACACGAGGCAGACATGTTAATGCAGGAGGTTCATGAAGGCTCCTTTGGTACCCATGCTGGAGGACATGCCATGGCCAAGAAGTTATTGAGATCGGGATACTATTGGATTACCATGGAATCCGATTGTTGCAAATACTCCCGTAAATGCCATAAGTGTCAAATTTATGCCGACAAGGTCCATGTGCCTCCGAATCCTTTGAGTGTCATGACTTCACCGTGGCCGTTCGCTATGTGGGGCATCGATATGATTGGAAAGATTGAGCCAACAGCTTCTAATGGGCATCGCTTCATCCTAGTTGCTATTGATTATTTCACGAAGTGGGTTGAAGCAGCTTCCTACACCAATGTCACTAAGCAAGTGGTCGCTCGATTTATTAAGCGGGACATCATCTGCCGGTATGGAGTCCCTGAAAGGATCATTACTGATAATGGTTCTAATCTCAACAACAAGATGATGGCTGACTTGTGTCGAGATTTCAAAATAGAGCACCACAACTCTTCTCCATATCGTCCGAAGATGAATGGCGCCGTCGAGGCGGCTAATAAAAACATCAAGAAGATTGTTCAGAAGATGGTTGTGACGTACAAAGATTGGCACGAGATGTTACCATTCGCGTTGCATGGGTATAGAACATCAGTACGCACTTCAACTGGGGCAACTCCATTCTCATTGGTGTATGGTATGGAGGCAGTCTTACCAATCGAAGTGGAAATCCCTTCCTTGAGGCTGATGATGGACATCAAGCTAGATGAAGCTGAATGGCTCCGATCCAGATATAATCAATTGAGCCTCATTGAAGAGAAGCGTCTAGCAGCTGTATGCCATGGACAGTTGTATCAGCGACGAATGAAGCAAGCTTTTGACAAGAAGGTGCGACCACAGAGGTACATGCCAGGAGACCTAGTGCTGAAAAGGATTCTTCCTCCTCTCAACGATCACAGGGGCAAGTGGACACCCAACTATGAAGGACCGTTCGTGGTTAAAAAGGTTTTCTCAGGCGGAGCCTTAATGCTGACAACCATGGACGGAGAAGACTTTCCATCCCCTGTCAACGCAGACGCAGTAAGAAAATACTTCGGGTAAAAAGGATCCGCTGGATAAAAACAGAATAAAGATCCAGGCAAAAATGGGCATCCCGGCGAGCCAAAAACAGAATAAAAGGCTCGGGCAAAAGTTAGGGAAATATTGAAAAATGTACACCCGCTGAGTTGAAAAGCCACATCGGACAACTCAGGCAAAAAAGGGTATCCCGGTGGATTGAAAACCCGAAAGGGCGATCCACGCAAAAGAGGGATTAACACGAACGACTGCGGTCTGCGAGATCCATGACCTACCTGCAGTTGAGACTATCCTAAGGGTTGAAGATCAGTTCGCTTACTTTTTCTCAAGAGGCAGAAGAGCGGAGCGTCTTGAAGACATACGAGTCATAACCGGGTTGATACTTGATGAGATTCATTTTCCACATTGCCAATAGGGTAGTTTGTTTTTCTTTTAGTTGTTCCCTCATTCCAGGGAACTGCTTCCTTTGTATTGCCTATTCAGGGCCACCTTTCCAAATCAATAAAAATTCAACTTCAGTCAATTGACTATATTGCTTTTTCGTTTTTACTTTTTCATCTAGCATTGATTGATTGTGAAAACGTCTAACTTGCATTGTGTTATGAACATTTGAATGCTTTTCTAACTCGTTCAGGAGAATAGAAACATTTAATTCAACTCTGAAAGGGTGCTGAGATACCTAGACAATGATTCATGCTATGAGCCTGGGGCAAGCAGGTCCCAAACTAAATCTCTATGTTGCAGGTACTATCGATTGTGTTCATGCAGGTACAGGCACTGGTGTTGCTAACAGAGCTAAAAGATCACTATCCAGGATGGGCATTCCCATTTGTTTGAGCAGGAACAGATGTCTCCCAGGTTGTTTCCAATTATCCCCAGCCATGTGCAAGTTGAAATTTCTCCCAGCTAGACAGCAGAGAGTGGATGCAATCCCCAAGCAGAAGTCTCCGTGCAGACAGGGGCAATTCTTAACAGCGTAAGGAGTATCTTGGCCTCCCCAGCAGTTGCTTCCTCAGCAGTATCATGCCTTTGGTTCCCCACCAGAGTTCAAGAAAGGTTCACCTCCAGCAGGGTCTTGGCGCTCCAATCTCAAAGTCCAATTTATTTTTGGCAGTGGCGGCTATTCTGAGCCAGTGAATTATTAACAACTTTCCCCGCAGAGTTGTTTCCTCCTCATCAGAATGGGCCAGATCAATGCAGTGATCATCGTTTCTTCCCCAGCCAAGTTATCTGGAAATATCTGCAGTCTCCTTATCAGGAGATCTTTTTGCATTTTCATTCGCATAATCATCATTGCGTCTGCATCTTCCAAAGCGTAGCATTTCCATCATCCTGGAGCATTACGCCATAAATTCAAACATATGCATGCCAGCATGGGCCAGTTTTGAGGTATTACATGATACCTGTTACATCTCCAATCAGATTGAAGTGTTCCCCACAGAATGCAATCTCATTTCCCAGGACGGATGCTTCTACCAAGTCTTGTTGTTTTCCCCAGCTGAGTCTTGTTTCAGTACAACAGGCTCATTCATTCTCATGCCTCCGTTTCAGTACAACGGTTGCGGCTTGGGCTCTCGTTTAAGTACAACGACCCCATTTCATTCGAGTCTCCATTTAAGTACAATGGTCTCGTCTTTGAGTCTTGTTTCAGTACAACAGTCTCAATTTCTTTCGCGGCTCCGTTTCAGTACAACGGTCGCGTCTCAGGTTATCATTTAAGTACAATGATCCTGTTTGCTTGGGCTCTCGTTTAAGTACAACGATCCCATTCTTTTCGAGTCTCCATTTAAGTACAATGGTCTCGTATTTGAGTCTTGTTTCAGTACAACAGGCTCATTCATTCTCATGCCTCCGTTTCAGTACAACGGTTGCGTCTTGGGCTCTCGTTTAAGTACAACGACCCCATTTCATTCGAGTCTCCATTTAAGTACAATGGTCTCGTCTTTGAGTCTTGTTTCAGTACAACAGTCTCAATTTCTTTCGCGGCTCCGTTTCAGTACAACGGTCGCGTCTCAGGTTATCATTTAAGTACAATGATCCTGTTTGCTTGGGCTCTCGTTTAAGTACAACGATCCCATTCTTTTCGAGTCTCCATTTAAGTACAATGGTCTCGTATTTGAGTCTTGTTTCAGTACAACAGTCTCATTCCTTTCGCGTCTCCGTTTCAGTACAACGGTCGCGTCGCAGGTTATCATTTAAGTACAATGATCCTGTTTGCTCGGGCTTTCGTTTAAGTACAACGATCCCATTTCATTCGGGTTATCATTTAAGTACAATGATCCCGTTTCATCCCGTCTTATCTTCTTTTGAGTTGTCATTCAAGGATGGCACGCTTCCCAGTAAATTTCCACCTGTTTCTATCTTTTCGTTACCTATTCAGAGGTCAAAAACGAAAAAATAAATAAATGGGCAGATGGCATTTCCATTACCTTCAGGGTGCAAATTTTCAGGTTTTATTCGAGTATTCAATCACTCCATACCTTGAACGTCTAAAAGCTGTTGCAATCATCCGTTCAGGTCTGCAGTTGATTGAATAGGGGCAGCTGTAATACCTCAAAATTTGCCCTCTCATTTCCTCAACATTTTGCATAGCATTTTGCATATATGGATTCATAAAAATAACCAAAAACATTGCATCATATATAGCATAGCCGAGGCGTGGGTATGTGATCAGTGATCGGAGCAACCGAAAGTTATGAAGAGGCTACTGAAGGGCCACAAAGCTTCTCAACCTTGTGCAAAGGGTTCACAATATCCCACAAGTCTTCACTTGAAGCCACAAGTCATGGAAAGTTTCGGTTTGATTGAAGGAGGCAAGCAGTGCAATACTTCTTGAGAGAAAAGAGCCGAATTAGGGTTTCATTTCTACGGGGTTTCCGCATAAATTTTTGAGTCGAAGTGGATTTCTTTGACTTATATATGATGTCAAGTGCCTAGGGTTCAAATCTCGTCCACAAGTTCATTTTGGAAGGGGTTCGACTGGCCGGACGACGGAAAATCGAGGAATCGGAGAAAAGGCAACCGAGCTAGGTAAAAAGGGATCGACTCCGGACTTTTAAGATCGAAATCATGAAATTAGGGTTACAATTATCCTATGGCTCATATTTGGTCAAGAAACGATGGAGGAATCATGAAAAAAACCAAAGAAAAATCATTTGAAAGTTAGTTGGTTTTGCATTTCCCTCCACCTTTCCTTCCACTTTCTTTCCACACTTCCTTTAATTCTTTCCATCTCATTTTTCCATTTCAATTCCACTCCATTTCCCTTGGAAACTTCCACCACCTTCCACCATCTTCTAGAGTGTTCCAAGGAATATTCCAAGGAATATTCCCTTTATCCAACCCTAACCCTAACTAACTTCCAAACCTAATTTTTGGATCCCAAACCTAATTTTTGGGCCCCAAACCCAAACCTAGCTCCAAGCCTAAGCTCTATTTAAGCCATTTTCATCCAAACCAAGAGGGTTCCCACCATTTTTTTCTAATTTCACTCTTTGAGAAGCACTTTTTCTCTCTCACTTTTCCTCTCCCTTTCACCATAGCTTTTTCACATAAGCTCTTCAAGTTTCACATTGAAACTTGAAGATCTTGAAGCTTAAGCCTCAACCTCCATTAATTGTGGATTATAGAAGAAGAAGCTACTGAATTTTGTGAGGATTATCGACTTATCGGAAGCACACGAAGATCCAATCTCAAGAACGCATTTATTTTGCGATTTCTCGGTTTTCGGTTTTCTTTTCGATTCAAGCTTCGATACTTGCAACGATCACCGAAGCAATCCTCCGCTTCGTAGGTTGGTGATCTTAATCACTTCTTCTTTAAGTTATTCTCTTCATCTCGCCGTTGCGGCATTCTTTAAGTGCTTTTCGCTTTGTTTGAATTAATTCCGTTCGATTATGTGTTGTTTGCATTTTTGTGATTTTTGTTGAATTAGTTTTTTTAAGGTGTTAATAGATGTAGGTGTTAGCATGTGTAGATAAACTCAAAATAAGTCGAAATTAGTGTTAGCATGTTCCTAGGTAGGTTAGGGATCCCAAGAAGTGAGTTGGTGGCCAAAAGCACTTATTTTAAAAGCTTTTTTTCAATTCTGTGCAGTGTTAACCGGTTAACGCATGTGGTTAACCGGTTAACACATGCGTTTTTGGCCAAATTGCTTCTGTTTTGGGTCTGTTAACCGGTTAACCTATATGGTTAACCGGTTAACGCTGTGGATTTTTGTGTTCTTGGTTTCTTTGATTGCTTAGCCCTAAGTCCTAGTGTCCCTAATGTTCATACTTGTTTAGGTATTGATTTTAGGGAATTTTTGAATCCATTTCCAGTAGCTAGTTCCCCCGTTTCGAGTCGTTTCGACACGATTCCGTTTATGTTGCGTTTTATGCGGTTTTTGCGTGTTTCTTTGTGCATTGTTTGAATTCTTGCATTTTGTTGCTATGTTCATATATCATTAGGTATGTAATAATCATGTTGCATTCTGGTTTTTTATGTTTGCATTGCATTAAATCATTTTTGCATTTCATTATGTTGATGTATGTTGCATTTTGCATAATCATGTGAATGTGCATTTGGTGTTATTTTGTTGCATATTTGATCACATCACTCATGTCAATTTAGTGCTGAATTTTGTATTAAGTCTAGCATTATTTGTGTGCCATCATGTTGCATATTCATAATCAAGATCATCGTGTTCAAGTGCCATGTTCATATGCATGTTTAGATGCTATTTTTGCATTTACTTGTTGCATAATTCATGAGATGCATGCTTGCATAATCATTCAAAAATGTTCATGTTCTTGCATTGGTGTATGTTGATCCATGTTTAAATGCATGTTTGTGATGTGTTTAGTACATTTTAATTGAATTGGTGCATTAAAAAATAAAAATAAACAATTCTGGATTTTGCATTTCATAGCTGTTGTTTTGTATAAGTGCTGTAAAATGTGTGCTGTTTGTTATGTGTGCATGCTGCATTTGACCTTTTGCACCTACTTTTTCATGCTGCATGCTGGCTGTAAAAAGCTGGTGAGTGTTAGGCTTGTTTTCATGGCTGTTAGTGTAATAGGGGCTGTAATAGGTGCTGTATTTTGGTCTTAGTTTTTCTAGTTCCCTTAGGATTAAAATAGGGTCTAGTTTAGGTCCAAATTTAATTAGGATTTAATTAATGTGTGTTTGCCTTATTCTTTAATATAAAATGCACACTAACCATTTGTTTTGTAGTGGGGAAGATTGAGGTAAGTTTACTTCACTTTATCCTTTATTTTTATGCATTTCTTTTAGGCTTTTTAATTCATTTTTCCTTCCATATTTGTGATTTGGTAGGATTCCCCTTTGTTAGGATCAACTTACCTTCCTTAGGAAGTAAGTTGTATCCTATTTCTTCTTTCTTTTCCTTTTGCTCATTAGGATTAGAATACCTCACTAACCATTAGGATCTCCCTTTGTAAATAAATACATTAGGATTGAGTCTTAGTCCCTTAGATTTTTCCTTTTATCAACTTGAGTCATTCTCTTTCTCACCTCAAAAGAAAAGCAATAAAACACTTAATAAAAACCGAACAATCTTGTACGACACGAGACTTTGTTGCGGAGTGTTTATACGCGTCCTGTTTCGGGGCGAGGTGTAAGTACTTCCCGCGATGGATAGGTCTTAGTACAAGACAGTTCACAAACAAAAATTCAAAACATTTCTCATAAAAGCCAAAAACAAACAATAAGCGGCTATCCTGCGGGAACTTCTTTTCTCATCTCATTCACTCACAACGCGAACTCGCGACGACTTGTCTCATTTGCAAGACGGTAAACGCACTCGTACCAGACGAGCCTGCAACACCTGAGCATAGACATACGCAGTTCCAGCTGTAAAAAACACAAACAAATAGTTCCCGCCTAGGTTAGGCGAACTACGTCGACTCTGATCCTCATTATCCCGATGAGGTACGTAGGCAGCGGGGTAGGGCCCGTTCGAGCACATTCTTTATTTTCCCTACGTTTCCCCCTTTCTTTCCATTCTCTTTTCAGTTCATTTCTCATTTCTCATTCCCTTTACTCCAGTAGCGGTTTTATTCAGCAGCATTCGTATTTTCTCACCCTTTGAAACAAAACAAGCAAGCGTGGATCCCGTCGGGTACGACGGACGGATTGGGGTGCTAATACCTTCCCAATTCGTAACCGACTCCCGAACCCCGATCTTTGGTTCGCAAGGCCTCGTCCTTTTCCTTCTTCCTCAGGTCTGTGCAACATTACCTTTCCCATTCTTTCGGGATAAAAATGTCTGGCTGGCGACTCTACCTTTCCGCGCCACTTTCGCGTTTGTACTAGGATGAAAATCCCGGGAGCGACAAAGTGAAATGAAGTTGTCATTTTGAAAACACCGCCATTTATTTTTTGTACAAAAAAGAAAAATGGAAAAAAACAGTGAACGAAAAGAAAAAGACTCGTTTGCAAAAAGATGTCTGATATTTCATTAATTAATCTTGTTTGCACAAAAAGTACAGATGGCCCGATTACAAAATGAGTCTTGTCATCTTGGGCAAGATGCAAGACTTTGATGCATGCTTATAAAAATACAGGAAATAATAATTACTCTGCATGAGTAACTCTTATAATTTCCTGGGAAGACCAGTTCGAGATACTGCTCCCCGGGATCTTTGGACGAATCCAATTCTCCAGATTGCGCTCCTCTTCCAGCTCGTCTTCCAGACAGTTGATAGCATCAGGGGTAAGCATCCCCCCGCTCACAAAATTGGGCTCTTTCGCAGCCGCTGCTTGATCTTGTTGAGTTGGTTTGTAACCCAACCCAAATCTGTCTTCTTTCTTCTCCACCGGTAGTAGCTTGCCCCAGCCTTGGGCAGTTCCTTCCTCAACAACCTTCTGGGCTTGCTGGTATGATGATATTGGAGTACCAGATACAGCAGATGTCTCATTCACATTCAAGGCTTCAAACCCCTGGCTCATTGTTTCATGGATCTCCCCATCCATTTCAATGTACTTATAGGTAGCCAGGTGGCTGACAAAAATGTCCTCTTCTCCACAGATTGTAACGATTTGACCCTCCCACTCATATTTTAACTTCTGGTGAAGGGTAGAGGTCACGGCGCCAGCAGCGTGAATCCATGGCCTACCCAACAAACAGCTGTAGGCGGGCTGAATGTCCATCACATAGAAGATAGTTTTAAAGGTCTGTGGGCCAATCGTTATGGGCAGTTCAATTTCTCCCAGAACCGACCTCTTTGAGCCATCAAAGGCTCTTACCACCAGGTTGCTGGGTCTCAATGCCAGTCCATCATACTCTAGCTTCACCAAAGCCTTTTTAGGTAGGACATTAAGGGATGACCCCGTGTCTACCAGCACATGGGAAAGGACAGCACCTTTGCATTCCATGGTTATGTGCAAGGCTTTATTATGGTTGCGGCCTTCCGTTGTCAAATCAGTATTGGTGAACCCTAGTCCGTGACTAGCATTAACATTTCCAACTACTGCTTCCAGCTGATTGACAGTGATCTCTTCAGGCACGTAAGCTGCGTGCAGGACTTTGAGTAGTGCATTCCGATGAGCTTCGGAGCACATAAGCAGTGATAGGATTGAGATCTTGGAAGGCGTTTGGTGAAGCTGATCCACTATTTTATAATCACTCTTTTTGATGATTCGCATGAACTCATCAACCTCTTGATCGAACGGTGTCTTCAAAGCTTCTTTAACAGCTTGATCTTCCTGCACAGGGCTCTTCCCTTTTGCCTTGGCAGCAGCCTCTGCTTCGGCTGTGGGTCTCTGAATTTGTGGAGCGAAAAGACGTCCGCTTCGAGTGAAGCCTCCGCCTCCGCCCACATTGTCTACTTGTAGTGCATGGGTTGATGATTCAAAAGTGATTCTTTGTCCTTCACAGTACAAGTCGGAGCCGTAATGCCAGGGGATGGCATTGCTGCTTTCATAAGGCACGGGTCCAGGCACCGTGATGGTGACTGGACTGATTGCAGCTGTTGAAGGAACTGTGATAGTTTGTGGATCGTAATAAATTGTGACTGGTGCCCTAGTGGGAGCAGCACCTTCTGAGTTGTAGACAGAGTTGTTTTCAGGATCGTAAAAGATTGTGACAGTAGAGACATCTTCATGATTGGTTGCTGGTGTTGTAGGAGACATTGTTGGAAGAATGGATGTTGTCATTGTAGGAGGTTCAAAATGGAGTGAAGCTGAAGTTGTAGCAGGAAAATTTGTTGAAAACTGATCAGTTGAGAAGACAGATGAAGTACTTGTTGATGAAGCCGAAGAATTGTCGGGAACAATGGTTGTTGCAGTTGTAGGAGGTTCTGAAACCGTTGATGATGAGATTGCTGGATTTGTTGGAAATGATGTGGTGATCTGAAGCTGGCAACTCTGAATTAGGCCATCTATGCCATTCCTCAAATTATCGCACCCATTTACCGAGATATTGCAGTAAGCACAACCTAACTCACACCCCGGGAACATTTGACATTCCAAGAGCTGAGCTTTGATTTCCACCAACGGCGTCCGGATCTGTCCCACACTGGTTATTAAATAAGACGGCTTGTCTTCTTCAATAGCGTTAATTCTAGGACCACCGTGGTTCAGCATTGGGTTTTTATTGACATTGGGTGGTGGTGCGAAATTCAGAGCTTTTGAGTCTACCAGGTCTTGTACCTTCATATGCAGGGCTCTGCACTTTTCTGTACTGTGGCCAGGTGCGTTTGAATGAAAAGCACACCTAGCATTGGAGTCATAGTTCCTGGGTAGGTTGTTGGGATCTGGAGGTGCCAGCGTCCTTAGCTCAACTAGGTTGAGTTTCAGGAGTTGTGGCAGCAGGGTAGCATATGGCATAGGGATCGGATCGATCACCCTATTAGCTTGAGATGGCCTCTGTTGGAATGGCCTTTGTTGATTGTTGGTGTTGGTGTTGCTGTTGTTGTAGTTCCTTGGAGGATACTGATTTTGCTGATGGTACTGAGGTTGTGGCTGATAGTTTTGCTGAGGAGGTTGATAGACTGGCTGAGGATGAGCTGGAGCAGGAATGGTGACTGCTGCTATTGACCTTTGAACATATTGGGGCCTGCCCCTGTTTGAATGGATGACATTGGTCTCGCCAGTTCTTCTCGGGCCTGCAAAAGGCTTTCTTGTACTGCTGGACGAGCTTGCACCGTTGTCTGAGATCTTTCCCATTTTTAACAAACTTTCAATTCTCTCCCCGGCTATGACAACATCTGCAAAGCTAGTGGAAGAGAAAGCAGCCAACCTGTCAATATAAGTGCCCTGAAGGGTATTCATGAACATATCTGCCATTTCCCGTTCAGACATAGGGGGCTGAACAACAGCAGCCAGTTGTCTCCATCTCTGTGCATATTCTCGGAAACTCTCCCTTGAAGACTGTGACATTCCCATTAGGAGGGTCCTGTTGGGTGCCATGTCTAAGTTATACTGATACTGTCTGATGAAGGCCTCTGCCAGGTCCTTCCAGCATCTAATAGTTGCCCTTGTCAAGTGAGAGTACCACTCTCTTGACGCTCCAGTCAAGCTGTCTTCGAAATAGAACATCCAGAGCTTCTCATCCATTGTATAGGCCTTCAGCCTTCCCAGAAATGACTGTAAATGAGTCCGGGGGCATGAAGTCCCGTTGTATTTTTCAAAGCAAGGAGGCTTGAACTTATGGGGGATCCTGACCCCGTCTACCAAGCCCATGTCCATGACATCGAAGCCCAAAGAGTTTTGAGACTCTAAGGACCTCAACTTCTCAGCTATCTCATCCAACCTTCTATCATAAGCTTCTTCCCCAGCACCCATTACCGTGAACTGGTCCTCTTGGGGGTCTTCTTGAAGTACCCTAGCTGCGGTGGCAGTCCCTTGAACATTTGCAGGAATATTGACCTCAGGATGGAGGTGTGGTCCAAATACCGGAGGGTTGACATGAGGTTGTACCCTTTCATTGTTACTGGTACCGGCAGTCCCTATATGTGGATCTTCTTGATTCTGCCTTTCCACCATGGCCCTCAATCTTTCCTGGCTCTGAGCCATGTTGTTCATAACTTCCATAAACTGAGTCATTTGATTCCTCATTTCTAGCCTTTCATTTGCCATTTGATTTCTGACCTCAGTAAGGTCCTGCTGCATCTGATCCATCTGAATTCCCGGAAGGTTGTTTCGGGTTGGATAACGGTACGGACGGTTGAGGGGAAAAACTCGGCGCCTAGCAATAGTTCCTGAGGCATCACAACAGAGGTTAGCAACAATAAATCAAAACCTACAAAACAAGCAAAGGGTTAGTATGCAATGCAGTTATGCTTATTTGCTCTCAAGGTATCCGGTTTGGCATTCAGTTTTGACCCTTCCAGACCCCTGAAGATGTTGTTGTTGTTGCTTGAAGAAAATTCAGATGAAGCAAACCATCACAAATATATTACAGAAGGTGAAATAATACAACTTGTTCATTTTACAACACAAACCCTCTAAAGGGGTCAAAATACAGTACAAGAAAATAAAAAGTACACGGAAAGAAAGCAACAACAAACAAATGGTCAAACACCAAGACCAAACTCATCCTCACGAACTTCCTTGAGAAGTGCTTCGGTCACAGGATCAGCCGGACGCTCCGTGAGATTCCTGATGAGGAGATTCCGGGTTGTAACAGCTGTAGTTAGCTTCTTGTGCTGAGTTTGTTCTTTGGACCTCTTCACCCCTGCTTTGATTTTCAGCTCTGATATCTCCCTCTGGGCTGCTGCCAGGGCTTCTTGCTGTTCCTTTGCACTAGCTTCCAGTTGCTCCATCTTGTCTTGAACTCTCTTGTCCTCTAGAGTACGAGCCTCGGTGATCCTGACCCACCGGGCTTGACTCTCCTTCAAATACAAGTCTGTCCTTGCTCTCTGGAACTGGGCTTCCTTGCAAGCATTCTTCAGAATTTGTTCTCCAGCTTTAGACTTTTTGATATAATCCCCAGACTTCTCAATCTTAGTCAGGTGATCTACTCTCATTTTCTCCAACCTTTCAATCTCCCTCATACCTTCACTCCTCTCCCGGAGGGTCTTCTGCAAAGCCTGGGTTAGCTTCTCATTTCTTTCCTTCAAGCTCTCAAACTCCTCCAAACTGATAGTGGCAGGGGGTGGTGCTGAAGATGACTCAGGCATGTCTTCTATGGTAAAGGGCATCCCAGAGAAATGGGCCCTGGCACGGGACCACTCATAATATTGTGCTGATGCCACATTGTTGCACTTCCCCAGAATGGTTATTCCCTTGGTTTGAACATTATCCCAGACCCAAGCAGTCTGCCTAACAACAGTCAAACTAATCTTGTTCTCACAATAGAGGGTCTCAACCAAGTCCTGTGCCCTAGGAGTGTGGACCAGTGCATAGCCCAGTTGCCTTCTGAACAGCAGAGGATTGTAATTAATACTGCCCTTAACTCCTAACAAAGGCACATTAGGAAAATGCCCACAGCTGGTGATGATATCCCTGCCCTTGGTGCTCTGAGTGCACCATCTGATGTCAGCTGAAGTTAGAACAGTGAGTCTCTTAGCCCAGTTGCTTTGCTGATGAGGGTTTAAAAATGCATCTGTCCTGGGTAGATGCCTGAGAAGCCAAGTATGGAACAATGGAGCACAACACCTCACTAACCTTCCCCTATGCTTTTCATTCCTCTGATGCACTGAATAGTAAAGATCCCCCAATAAAGTTGGCACTGGGTTCTTCAGGATGAACAGATGGATTGCATTCTTGCTAATGAATCGAGGCTCATCTGCAAACAATACAATTCCATATATGCTCAAGGCCAGTAAAGCACAAACAGCTTTCCACTCTCCTAGAGAAGCTTTCAGGGTAGCTTGAGAGATTAAGAAATCCAGATGAAAACCAGGGATCCCAGCTTTAGAAGTCATATGCTGCTCAATCAGGACAGGTTCCAGATGCAAAGCCTTTGCTACTTCTCCATTAGCAGGAAAGACCATCTCGGGGTTGAAAGGGATTCCAGCCCTGATAGGCACACCAACCAAAGATGAGTATTCTTCTAAAAGAGGGCCCAACTGAAAGTCTTGAAAGGTGAAACATCTCAGTGGGGGATCATAAAACTGAATGCAGGTGTGGATCAGGCTTCACTGTGAAGGGTCCAGATCCATAACCATGTCCAGTATATCTCCATAATGCTCCCTGAACAAAGGTATGTGATCTGGAGTGATCAGGGTTTGAATCCTCCTGATGTCTGATAACTCTGGCTGGAAGAAGTGGTAGGTGATGTTACTCTTTTTAGGAGCCATGATGCTGAAGATTGAGTAGAGACAGGTGCTGATGACAATGCTGAAGTGATGAGCCACTGGTTGGCTGGTGCAGGATATAGCTGAAACAGATGCTGGTGAAGATAGGTCAAAACTGAAGATGGGGTCAAAACCAAAACCAAATGAAGATGGATACCCTGAAACACAAATAAGCAAATGTCAATATGATGCAATGATTATGTATGCAAATGATATGCAAGGGTCTGTGACTGAGCTGGATCTGATCAAAATGCCCTGATATAGGTCCAAGTGTGTTCAAGAATTCCAGTTGGAGGTCTATAAATCCAGTAACCAAGGTGGGGGACTCAAATAAAGAAGTCACATATCCAGGGTTTTAGAATCACAAGAACTGTCCCAAATTGAAGTATTCTTAAACAATCAAAGTAACAAGGTATTCTGAGGTCAAGGTACCTGCAAACCTGTAAACAGCCCAACCCCCTCACAGGTGGTGTTCTAAAACAAGGATCCTCAGACTTGGATCAGTTATGAGAAGTGTAAACACTTCTAACCCGGAGGTACAGTGTTTACAATAACCATAAAAGTTCCTCCTCTAATTCACCTCAGTTTCTGAAGGTCAATACTAAAAGGTCATCCAGACTTAGCAGGCTTCCCAGATAGCCCTAGCATTGCAGGAAATCTGCAACACAGAGTTCTCAAGAAGAAACCCATATCTGAACCGTGTTTCATATTCCCGCACCAGACCGAAATGGAATGGGAAAGAATATGATTCACTCTAGCCTAGGTGTCACTCAGGTCCCAGGTATAGGACCTTAACTCTCAATGAATCACCCACCCACCAAAATAAAGACCAGATCCAGCCAGCAGCATGACAGTATGATATATACAAATGCAATAAAGAAAGCAGTAAAGCAACTGTACATAAAGCAAAAATAAATACAAAAATACAAACACAAATAAGCACATAACACCCCAGTAAACACAAATCAAACAAGCGCTAGGAGGAACCCACAAAAAGAACCAGAAGCCCTGGTTGCAATATGAGGATCCCCAGCAGAGTCGCCAAGCTGTCGCTCCCGACAAATGAAATGGATCAGATGAAGGTACAGACGCGAACGGTCGGCGAGAGGGACAATGAGAACACACAGCCGTGAACTCACTGGAGATGAATAGAGTCGCCAGCTAGGCATTTTTATCCCGGAGGAAAGGTAATGCTGCATAAACCTAGAAAGAGATGGATAAGACGGTTGCGAACCAGAGAGACTGAGAAAGGGGGTTGGTTACAACCTGGGAAGGTATTAGCACCCAGATTGTCCGCCGTACTCGACGGGATCCACGCTTAAAAGATTTGTGTTTTAAAGGGGTAGTGTCAGTGCAATCTGTGTATACAATAGCTGGAAAAGATGTACAGGTGTCAGTGCAAGGGAAAAGTGAAGTGAAATATGAAAGTGTCAGTGCAGGAATGAGAATGAATTGCTCATGATGATGAGGCTACAAGAAAGATGCTGGAAAGAAGGGGAATATACAGAGACTTTTGTTCGATAACTGTTAAGTTATGCCTACGTATCCTCTCGTGCAATGAGGAAGTCAGAACACCGTAGTTCGACCCAAAGAGACTGAAAGATAAATTGACTTGTGAACTGCTTACTTGTCTATGCTCAAGTGTATGACCTGTCTGGCTCAGGTGCTAACTGTCTTGCATTAGACGGAAAGAGCAAGTTCTCGTTTGTGAATGAGTGAGATGAGAAAAGAATCCCGGAGGAGACGATTATTGTTTGTTTTTTGTGCTTTCATTCTTTTATTGCTTTTGGATGTTTGTCATACGTTAATGAGCTTAAGTCTAAACCAATGGGTTAGTAAACTCATCACATCTTCCCTCTGATTAGGGGTAATGAGAATACCTTAAGTGTGACGTCAGATTCTCACACTTACTCACCTTTGGTATAGGATTAAGATCATTAACCTACTTGTGATTATTTAGATGTTTTTGGGGTTTTTGTTTAGTGTTAATTAATGAGGTTAAGCCGTAATCAAGGATTAAACAGACTCATTACACCATCCTAATAGAAGGATAATAGATGAGAATGTTTAAGCTGAGGAAAGCTCCTCAACTTAATCCATGATTAGGGATTAAACTCATGACAAAACAAGCCTTTGATTAAGTGGATTTTATTAAATGGTGAGATGAAGAAGTGTTTTTTAGGGTTTGTAAGACAACTTGAGGGGGACTTGTCCATTAACACTAGGGTTAGTCCTTCTTAACCAGTTAAGGAAGAATTAGAACCCTAATGCAAGGCCCAAGTTACAAGTGTTATGTCTTGATGATTATTAAGTGAATTGATTAAGAGATTTAAACACATTAAGGGTTTAACACTTAGGATTAAAGTTATACACTCCATCCTAATAGAAGGATGCAGGCATAAGCTTAATCACAAAGCCTTAAAGCCTTTAGGGTTTAGTCCCTGATTATGAGATGAGAGGAGAAGACTCAAAAGAGACACAAAGGTAAAACTAAGAGGGGAGACTAATCAAGACCCTAATCATTGTCATGCTTGGTTGTTCCTAAGGTTTGTGAGGTTTGCAAGAAAAATCTTCAATAGAACCACCAGGAAGCAGATGAAAGGATCAAGAGAAGCAAAGTGACTTGCTTCAGTCAAGAAGTTAAGTCACTTGAAGAAAGAAAGTGGGAGGAAGAAGAATGAGCAAGCTCAATCTCAAACACAAGCAAAAATGCAGCAATGGATGCAAGGGAGATGAAAGGAGAAGTTATGAGAAGTGAAGGCAAATTCACTTCTCAAGTTCACTTACCACCTGAAATGTTAGAAAAGAAATGCAATGCAATGCCAAATGAGATGAAATGACATGATGAAAAACAAAACCAGAAGCATGTTGATGATGATAATGATGTTATGAGATGCTACAAGCATGAGACAAGGCATGGAGATGTTCATACAAGATCATGGATGCAAATGATGCAAGTTAAGGAGCATGAACTTACATGAAAAGTTATGAAACATACATGGCAAACAAAATGGCAAATATGGGATGCAATGATCAAACATGCTTTCTACATGTCTTATGATGTCAAATGAAACACATGGAGGCATGGAATGGCATGGCAAGTCATGTTGTGCAAGAGAATGCAAGAAGGATGCAAAAGAAAGCCCAAATTAGGGTTTATGAAACAAACATCAAACAAAACTCAAAATCAGAAGCAAACCCTAAGATAAAAAAATGGAAAATGCCACCCAAAGAAACCCTAAACCTATACTAAACCAAAGTCCAAAGGGGAGGTCTCAACTCTTAACCAATCTCTAGTTATGATTTTTCTAAGTTATTAGGGTTTTTAGGGCTCCTAAACAAAAGAAATGCCAAACAAATTGAAAATGCAAGATCAAATCATGGCCATTTTATCTCAAAAACTACATGCCAAATAGAATGCAATGCAAAAAGAATCAATGTCCAACTCTTCTTAGATAGGCAGAAATGAATTTTTGAACTTTGGATCAAATTAATGCACAAAAAATGATTTAATTCAATGGAAAATTCTCAAAATGCATCAAGATCAAAAAAAGAAATTTGGTTTGAAGGTTGGACAATGTTTCTAAATGTCTTAGAACATTTCATGAATTTTTTGGTGATTTTTAAATACCTAAAAGTATTTTTAATAAATTAATTTCCATTAATCAATTAAAAATAATCTTTTAAATATTTAAAAATACTTTTTTAATGATAAAAATAAAAACAAAAATATTTTTGCGTCATAAAAATTATTAAAACCTATGAGAAAAAGTTTCATAATTTTTAGACATTTTTTACTATTTTAAAATAATTGTGCAATTTAAATGAAAAGAAAATGAATTAAAAATGAATAAAATGAAAGTAATCAGAAAGGGTGGCCAGGATTGAGTCTGAGTTTAAATGGATTGACCACGCGCCAGATCCAAGGGTCCTGGTTGCTTCTGAGTTAATTAATTAAATTATGATTAATTAAACTTAAACACGTGGATTAGGGCTAATCAAACAGATCTGGACCACACACACACGCGGGAGGTCAACAAGTCAAAGGCAATCTACGCTCAGCATTCAAACCCCCTTAATGACCTGAGTTTAGGGTTAAACACATTCAGGTGACCGGAGAGAAGCTCCGGTCATCTTCTCCGGCACCCCAAAAACCCTAGAACACGTTTCAGGCATCTATCCCACAAATTAAACAACCCTAAATGATCCTCTAACATCCTATGATACGAATCCATGCTCAAACATCATTTATGCATCATGAATCAAAGGAATCGAAAGAAATGAAATTCACGGGCAAAAAATCAGAGGGACCATACAAGCTCAGTTTTCACTCATTTTTGATTCTGAAACCAACCCCATGACCAGCAAGACATGAATAATCAATTTGTAACTCAAAAATCAAGCTTTGAGAGAAAAGTTTCCATGATCATACCTGAGCTGGAAAGCTTCAAAACTGAGCTTCCAGAGCTTTCCTTGCGTGCAAATGGACTCCCTTGTATCCCCTGATGCTACTGGAAGGCTTCAAAGCTCTTGTGGATGGCTGATTTGTGAGAACCAGTTCTGGTGTAGCAGGAAATGAGCTTTGTGTACAGGCTGCTTCAGATCAAAGTAAAGGGTGGTTTTGACTCCTTTTGATGTGTTTGATCTGTTGGTGAAGAGAGCTTTGATGTTTGATGGCTATGGAGGTTGATTCGAAGAGTTCTGGTTTTGAAGGTGAGGAATGGTGAAGCTCAGTTCAGGCTGCTTTCAGGCTTGAACCTTGTTGCTTTCTACTCAATGAAACATGGCCAGATGATTGGTGAAGATGGTTTTTGTGTTTGTATGCTGTGGAGACAGATTCGAAGGAATATGCAAAATGAGGTGTTTTTGTGAATGTGATGGTATGAAGTGTTTCAGCCTTGCTTCATGTATGAAATGTCTTGCTCTTTGTCCACATAAACCTCTCTCATTGGTCAGATGACATGACATGTGCTTTTTTGATTGGTATGGCCACTTTTGCAATTTGTCAACTCTTGTGTAAGAGAAAGTATGGGCAGCTTCTAGGCTAGTACATGGGCTGGTTCTGGCGCAGCAAGATGAGGTGAGAGGGCTAGCAGGGTGCAGCAACCAATGCATCAAGTTGGTGAAGTGATCATGATGATTTTGCAAGTTGTTTGCCTTTTGGTTCATATGGAAAGATCTTGTCCCAAAAGCCATGAAACATGAGCAATGCCTAGTCCATTCTGAATTTTAGGACTTACATGATGTTTATGTGATGGTTTGATGCCAATTAGAAGTTGCAATTTGCCTTGGTACATGATTTTGCAATTTTCACACTTGGTGCATAACTTGAAAATCAATGATTTTTGCCAATTTTGTCACACCATAACTTTTGATCCAAGAAGAATTTGATCATGTTCTTGTACTTTTTGAAAAGGGAAAGATGAGATCTACAACTTTCATGACCAAAGTTTTTTCATTTGAAGCATTTTTGGATCAAGAATTAAGGCTTGAAAAATGACCTAAAATGAAGCATTCTTGAAAAAGTCAACTATGTCCAAAAAGTCAACATTTGCAAAACTTCCAAATTCTTGATTTTTGTGAACTTCAACCTTATTTCATGATCAAATAAAGATCATATACACTCAAAATGATGAAGATCACCCATTGGTTGGGTCATTGGGGGCCTCAGATGCCCTGATTTTACACTGACTTGTCTGAAAAGTCAACCCTTGGTCAGATGACTTCCCCATGGAATTTCTTCATGAAAATTGATATGCATACTCCCTATACCATGTAGAGACCAATGGAAACAAGAATGACCAAAAAATTTGGAGTTATGGCCTCTGAAACCAAAACCCTAATTTCAGGTCAACTGTGCAGTCAAACCTGGCTCTGCATCCATTCAAACCCTAGTTCTTGTGATTCTTTGGGATTTTTGACTTTGAGAGATTGTAATATGATACTTGAACACACATGGGTCCCTTTGAAGTGATTGGTGGCCTTTGGAGTGGCTCAAGAAGCTCTTGGATTGCTCAGATCACAAACCCTAGGTGCAGATGACTTAGAAACTATGCAGTGAATCAAAAATGAGATATGTGGTGATATGATTGTGTTTATGCATATGAGATGATCACAAGCCATGGTGTGAATGGGTGAGGGCAAATTTGGGGTGTTTACAGAGTTGCGTAATATCATGTGCTAACACTTTGTGAAAAGTTTTTTCCAGAAATCACTAACTTTTGACCTGTACAAAGTTGCTGTTGTTTTTAAATGTTTTTGAAAATCTGAAGCAAGTAACCGGTTACCCATGGGGTAGTAACCGATTACCACTGCCATTTTCTGAATTTTTTTTAACGCAGAATGGTTTATATGCTATATGTTTTCTCTTTATTTCTTTTGTTTACGAGTCTTAAAGTATATGTTGAATACATTAAAAGTCTCATTCACTTCTTGGAACCTTAATCTTCATTTATTCCCTCAACCTCCCACCTTCCTCTTATAAACTCTCTTGACCAAAAATCACTTTCAATTAAAACCCACTCAATAACCTTTCACCTTATAACCCTATCCACTCAAAATCAACTCATCCTCATCTCTCACCATCCAAAATCTGAAAATACACACCTAAACCCTAACCTTACCAATTTCTCATGGCAACTTCAAAGAGTAGAGGAAAATAACAAGTTGTGGATTCCGGTTCTGATTCCGACACTGGTAAGGAGCAGTTCATGAAACCTCAGAAGCAAAGGAGACTTTACATTGACATTCGCTCCCGAAAGTTCATGAGCATCAAATATGTGAACTTTGAAGAGTTCCCTTCTCATAGCTTCACTTTTGAAGCTCTTCTGGATGCATCTGGTGTGAAAGAGCTGGTTGCTGACACATGAAAAATTTATCCTGACTTGGAAAGAGCTTTCTATCACACTCTTTCTTTTGGAGAAGATGAATTTGGTGATGAACAATTTACTGCTAAGGTTAATAAAAAGGAAATTGAGGTTACAATTGAAAAGATAGGAAGCATTCTTGATATACCATCCGAAGGATATGAGTTCAAAGTTGGTTTTATGCCTAACACTGACAGGTGGAACAATTTTGATTCTTTAGCTTATTTTATTGAAAGATCAAGGGGTACTCATGAAGATTTACTCGGTAGGCAGGTCCAATCTTCTAGGGTAATTAAATATGCAAAGTCCTTAACCGTTAGCGACTGTATGCTTCATTACATCCTGGCCTATGTATTGGTACCAAAAATTTCAAACTTTGCTCAAGTTAGTGAACTTGAGTTAATGTTGTTCCGCTCTTTGAAAGAGGATTGGCCAATCAACTGGGCCTATGTCATTTTTCATCACATGAAGCATCAAGTTCGTTTGGGTAGCGGTCTCCCATACATCCGCTTTGTATCCAAAATTCTGGAACATTTTGGTATACCAAGTTCAAGAGAACCTCATTTTGAGATGACGACCAAACAAAATGAAATAAACTTGGTTACGGCTACTAAGAACACCAAAATCATATGTGGTCCAAATGGCATTTATGGATATAAATAAGATATTGCCGCTCCAGAAGGTGGTTACACAAATGAATTCCTTTACAATGAAATTGTCACTCTCAAAACAACCATGAACCATAACCATCAGAAAACAACCCGTACCCTCGGAAAAATAATGAAAATGTTTAAGAAATTTTCTACCTCTCAACCTTCCAATACGGAGAATTCGGAGGGTGAGGAAGAAAACATGGATGAAGACGGATCCGAAAGTGATTAGATGTTTAATGCATTTCCGCTTTATGTTCTAGTTTTATAATTCTTAGTTTAAATTCTGTTTAGTCTTTATGTTGTTAGTTTTCGTACCGTGTTGTTTGTTTTAACTTCAATTATGTTAATGTTCATAAACTTATGGTTGTTATATTTTCTGTCTAGTATTTGTTTCTATATGATTGTTTACTATATGACTTATCTTTTCCAAATATTTTAAAACAAATTTTTTAAGGAAACTCCCACTGGTGGATGTTCAGTGTAAAACTGACTAAAATATTTTCAGACAGTTTTATAAGGCATCTTCCACTGGTGGATGTTTAGTATAAAATTTGACAAAATTCCTACTAATCATTTTTTGAAGAACTTTTCCCATCCTTTTTGTGGATGACAAAGGGGGAGAAGTGTCTAGTTTGCTCTCTTGTTTCTCTTTATGCAGATTTTTTTCGATTAAAACTTCCCAATGTCACATTAAGGGGAAGCACCTTCATAGGGGGAGTGTTTGGAGAAACATAAGAAGCAATCGTGCAAACTCAATTTTCACATGTGGTTGTCATCATCAAAAAGGGGGAGATTGTAGATGCAAGCCTCTCAAGTATGTTTTTGATGATAACAACAAATCAATCAAGTATTGGAAGAAAGCAAAAAGGATTATTCAAGCTTCATTCAAAAAGTCTCCACAAAGATCAAGCCTTCTCATTAAAAGGTATATGACATTTCTCATAATCCAATAATGATTATTAAGTGTTCAATATATGATGCACACACATTTAACACTCTATAAACAAATCCTTTTATGCATGCCTTTGTTACTGATCAAATTGAAAAAGAATTTTCCTGGTTTCTGATCAAGTAACTGGTTATCCATTGGGTAATAACCGGTTACTTCAGCCCAGTTTTGAAAAATGTTTTTAACGTTACAACATGTAACCGGTTACCCATTGGGTAGTAACCGGTTACCACTATTTAAAATCCAGAAATGATTTTTGTTCAAATTTTGAATTATGTCTCTTGTTCTTTAAATTGAAATGATGCACTCTTTCATATTTTGTACATTTTCCAAAAGGTATCTTGCACTCTATATAAACCTTATGTGCATAATTTTTTGAGACATCTCCTTCAAATTTTTATGAAATATTTTTTCACTCAAAAATTTCAAATTATCAAAATTCATAAAAGTGCACTAAAATTATCATACACTTTAGTGAACACTTAGTAATTATTGTTGAGTGAGAAATATCAATCAAAGGAGAAGATCAACATTGCTTGATATACCAAGACTTCAACTTTTCTACATCTTATTCAAAAATATTATTTCTTGTATTGACTTGTGATCCAGGATTGTTGGACACAAGGGTTTGTGTGGCAAGAGGATTGTTCTTGCACACTTGAATATTATAGTTGTTAGAAAGTAGGCCTCACCGGTTGATGGTGTGATAGGTTGTACAATCTAAAACTATAGTGGAAAATCTCTTTCGGTTTGGAAAGTGGACTGGATGTACCTTCGAATTGTGAAGGGAACCAGGATAAATTGTCGTGTCTTTTTGCTTTCTGCTTTACCGCATTCTTATCTTAACCACATAAAAGAGAAAAATCCATCCACCGATAAAATAACCGAGAATATTTTATTAAGCCTAATTCACCCCCTCTTAGGCAATCTCTGAAACTACACTTTCGACATCAGTACTGGGACACTGATCTATGCTCAGCTTGAATTGAGGATTTGTCGGAGTTACAACAGACTCTGAATTTGACATACCAAACTTTTCGAGAATCTTCCGTATGTATGCTTCTTGAGATAAGCATAATTTTGACTACTTTCTATCTCTTCGAATGCCAATCCCAAGAATCCTAGACGCAACTCCCAAATCCTTCATATAGAACTCCTTATTGAGTTCAACCTTCACCCTCTTGACATTGTTGCTTGCTATTAGAATATCATTCACATAAAGCAACAAAATAACAAATGAATTATTTGGTCAAAATCGGAAGTAAACACAGTGGTCAAACTGACTTTTGATGAAACTTATGCGTGTCATGAACTTGTCGAATCTCCTATTCCACTATCAAGGAGATTGTTTCAGCCCATAAAAAGATCTCTTCAGTTTGCACACATACTTTTTCCCCTCTTCGACATACACTTCAGGTTGCCTCATTAGGATTGTTTCATCAAGATCACCATACAAGAATGCAATATTCCCATCCATTTGGTCCAGTTCAAGGTCGAACTGTGCCACCACGACAAGGAACATTTGAATGGACATGTGCTTCACAATAGGAGAGAACACATCACTGAAGTCGACACCTTCTTTCTGAGTGAAACCCCTTACAACCAACCCTTGAAGGTTTATGCTCATTTTGTTCGTTCAAGTCCTTAGAGTACAAGACAGATTGAACATCTTAAAAGGTCAACGATTATCTCCCATACAAGAGTGTTTCTTTGAAGTGAGCATGTGTTCTAGGCAAAACACATAACAACAAAAACGCTTGATCTTCATCATCGATATTCACATCAATATTTTCAAGATCAGGAATCATCTTGTTGAACATATACAACTATTCTGTCACCACTTTATCTTCGCTTATTTTGAATGAATACAAAACTTGCAATTCAGGTATAGTCGATTCACCATCAATTTGGTCATGTATAACCCTTCAAGTTTCAACCATAACCCTGACACTGTCGTCTCATTTGATACATGTAAGAGAACCTTATCACCAAGGCTCAACAATATTGCGTTGTGTGTTTTCTCAAGGGAGATGAAAGGAGAAGTTATGAGAAGTGAAGGCAAATTCACTTCTCAAGTTCACTTACCACCTGAAATGTTAGAAAAGAAATGCAATGCAATGCCAAATGAGATGAAATGACATGATGAAAAACAAAACCAGAAGCATGTTGATGATGATAATGATGTTATGAGATGCTACAAGCATGAGACAAGGCATGGAGATGTTCATACAAGATCATGGATGCAAATGATGCAAGTTAAGGAGCATGAACTTACATGAAAAGTTATGAAACATACATGGCAAACAAAATGGCAAATATGGGATGCAATGATCAAACATGCTTTCTACATGTCTTATGATGTCAAATGAAACACATGGAGGCATGGAATGGCATGGCAAGTCATGTTGTGCAAGAGAATGCAAGAAGGATGCAAAAGAAAGCCCAAATTAGGGTTTATGAAACAAACATCAAACAAAACTCAAAATCAGAAGCAAACCCTAAGATAAAAAAATGGAAAATGCCACCCAAAGAAACCCTAAACCTATACTAAACCAAAGTCCAAAGGGGAGGTCTCAACTCTTAACCAATCTCTAGTTATGATTTTTCTAAGTTATTAGGGTTTTTAGGGCTCCTAAACAAAAGAAATGCCAAACAAATTGAAAATGCAAGATCAAATCATGGCCATTTTATCTCAAAAACTACATGCCAAATAGAATGCAATGCAAAAAGAATCAATGTCCAACTCTTCTTAGATAGGCAGAAATGAATTTTTGAACTTTGGATCAAATTAATGCACAAAAAATGATTTAATTCAATGGAAAATTCTCAAAATGCATCAAGATCAAAAAAAGAAATTTGGTTTGAAGGTTGGACAATGTTTCTAAATGTCTTAGAACATTTCATGAATTTTTTGGTGATTTTTAAATACCTAAAAGTATTTTTAATAAATTAATTTCCATTAATCAATTAAAAATAATCTTTTAAATATTTAAAAATACTTTTTTAATGATAAAAATAAAAACAAAAATATTTTTGTGTCATAAAAATTATTAAAACCTATGAGAAAAAGTTTCATAATTTTTAGACATTTTTTACTATTTTAAAATAATTGTGCAATTTAAATGAAAAGAAAATGAATTAAAAATGAATAAAATGAAAGTAATCAGAAAGGGTGGCCAGGATTGAGTCTGAGTTTAAATGGATTGACCACGCGCCAGATCCAAGGGTCCTGGTTGCTTCTGAGTTAATTAATTAAATTATGATTAATTAAACTTAAACACGTGGATTAGGGCTAATCAAACAGATCTGGACCACACACACACGCGGGAGGTCAACAAGTCAAAGGCAATCTACGCTCAGCATTCAAACCCCCTTAATGACCTGAGTTTAGGGTTAAACACATTCAGGTGACCGGAGAGAAGCTCCGGTCATCTTCTCCGGCACCCCAAAAACCCTAGAACACGTTTCAGGCATCTATCCCACAAATTAAACAACCCTAAATGATCCTCTAACATCCTATGATACGAATCCATGCTCAAACATCATTTATGCATCATGAATCAAAGGAATCGAAAGAAATGAAATTCACGGGCAAAAAATCAGAGGGACCATACAAGCTCAGTTTTCACTCATTTTTGATTCTGAAACCAACCCCATGACCAGCAAGACATGAATAATCAATTTGTAACTCAAAAATCAAGCTTTGAGAGAAAAGTTTCCATGATCATACCTGAGCTGGAAAGCTTCAAAACTGAGCTTCCAGAGCTTTCCTTGCGTGCAAATGGACTCCCTTGTATCCCCTGATGCTACTGGAAGGCTTCAAAGCTCTTGTGGATGGCTGATTTGTGAGAACCAGTTCTGGTGTAGCAGGAAATGAGCTTTGTGTACAGGCTGCTTCAGATCAAAGTAAAGGGTGGTTTTGACTCCTTTTGATGTGTTTGATCTGTTGGTGAAGAGAGCTTTGATGTTTGATGGCTATGGAGGTTGATTCGAAGAGTTCTGGTTTTGAAGGTGAGGAATGGTGAAGCTCAGTTCAGGCTGCTTTCAGGCTTGAACCTTGTTGCTTTCTACTCAATGAAACATGGCCAGATGATTGGTGAAGATGGTTTTTGTGTTTGTATGCTGTGGAGACAGATTCGAAGGAATATGCAAAATGAGGTGTTTTTGTGAATGTGATGGTATGAAGTGTTTCAGCCTTGCTTCATGTATGAAATGTCTTGCTCTTTGTCCACATAAACCTCTCTCATTGGTCAGATGACATGACATGTGCTTTTTTGATTGGTATGGCCACTTTTGCAATTTGTCAACTCTTGTGTAAGAGAAAGTATGGGCAGCTTCTAGGCTAGTACATGGGCTGGTTCTGGCGCAGCAAGATGAGGTGAGAGGGCTAGCAAGGTGCAGCAACCAATGCATCAAGTTGGTGAAGTGATCATGATGATTTTGCAAGTTGTTTGCCTTTTGGTTCATATGGAAAGATCTTGTCCCAAAAGCCATGAAACATGAGCAATGCCTAGTCCATTCTGAATTTTAGGACTTACATGATGTTTATGTGATGGTTTGATGCCAATTAGAAGTTTCAATTTGCCTTGGTACATGATTTTGCAATTTTCACACTTGGTGCATAACTTGAAAATCAATGATTTTTGCCAATTTTGTCACACCATAACTTTTGATCCAAGAAGAATTTGATCATGTTCTTGTACTTTTTGAAAAGGGAAAGATGAGATCTACAACTTTCATGACCAAAGTTTTTTCATTTGAAGCATTTTTGGATCAAGAATTAAGGCTTGAAAAATGACCTAAAATGAAGCATTCTTGAAAAAGTCAACTATGTCCAAAAAGTCAACATTTGCAAAACTTCCAAATTCTTGATTTTTGTGAACTTCAACCTTATTTCATGATCAAATAAAGATCATATACACTCAAAATGATGAAGATCACCCATTGGTTGGGTCATTGGGGGCCTCAGATGCCCTGATTTTACACTGACTTGTCTGAAAAGTCAACCCTTGGTCAGATGACTTCCCCATGGAATTTCTTCATGAAAATTGATATGCATACTCCCTATACCATGTAGAGACCAATGGAAACAAGAATGACCAAAAAATTTGGAGTTATGGCCTCTGAAACCAAAACCCTAATTTCAGGTCAACTGTGCAGTCAAACCTGGCTCTGCATCCATTCAAACCCTAGTTCTTGTGATTCTTTGGGATTTTTGACTTTGAGAGATTGTAATATGATACTTGAACACACATGGGTCCCTTTGAAGTGATTGGTGGCCTTTGGAGTGGCTCAAGAAGCTCTTGGATTGCTCAGATCACAAACCCTAGGTGCAGATGACTTAGAAACTATGCAGTGAATCAAAAATGAGATATGTGGTGATATGATTGTGTTTATGCATATGAGATGATCACAAGCCATGGTGTGAATGGGTGAGGGCAAATTTGGGGTGTTTACAGAGTTGCGTAATATCATGTGCTAACACTTTGTGAAAAGTTTTTTCCAGAAATCACTAACTTTTGACCTGTACAAAGTTGCTGTTGTTTTTAAATGTTTTTGAAAATCTGAAGCAAGTAACCGGTTACCCATGGGGTAGTAACCGATTACCACTGCCATTTTCTGAATTTTTTTTAACGCAGAATGGTTTATATGCTATATGTTTTCTCTTTATTTCTTTTGTTTACGAGTCTTAAAGTATATGTTGAATACATTAAAAGTCTCATTCACTTCTTGGAACCTTAATCTTCATTTATTCCCTCAACCTCCCACCTTCCTCTTATAAACTCTCTTGACCAAAAATCACTTTCAATTAAAACCCACTCAATAACCTTTCACCTTATAACCCTATCCACTCAAAATCAACTCATCCTCATCTCTCACCATCCAAAATCTGAAAATACACACCTAAACCCTAACCTTACCAATTTCTCATGGCAACTTCAAAGAGTAGAGGAAAATAACAAGTTGTGGATTCCGGTTCTGATTCCGACACTGGTAAGGAGCAGTTCATGAAACCTCAGAAGCAAAGGAGACTTTACATTGACATTCGCTCCCGAAAGTTCATGAGCATCAAATATGTGAACTTTGAAGAGTTCCCTTCTCATAGCTTCACTTTTGAAGCTCTTCTGGATGCATCTGGTGTGAAAGAGCTGGTTGCTGACACATGAAAAATTTATCCTGACTTGGAAAGAGCTTTCTATCACACTCTTTCTTTTGGAGAAGATGAATTTGGTGATGAACAATTTACTGCTAAGGTTAATAAAAAGGAAATTGAGGTTACAATTGAAAAGATAGGAAGCATTCTTGATATACCATCCGAAGGATATGAGTTCAAAGTTGGTTTTATGCCTAACACTGACAGGTGGAACAATTTTGATTCTTTAGCTTATTTTATTGAAAGATCAAGGGGTACTCATGAAGATTTACTCGGTAGGCAGGTCCAATCTTCTAGGGTAATTAAATATGCAAAGTCCTTAACCGTTAGCGACTGTATGCTTCATTACATCCTGGCCTATGTATTGGTACCAAAAATTTCAAACTTTGCTCAAGTTAGTGAACTTGAGTTAATGTTGTTCCGCTCTTTGAAAGAGGATTGGCCAATCAACTGGGCCTATGTCATTTTTCATCACATGAAGCATCAAGTTCGTTTGGGTAGCGGTCTCCCATACATCCGCTTTGTATCCAAAATTCTGGAACATTTTGGTATACCAAGTTCAAGAGAACCTCATTTTGAGATGACGACCAAACAAAATGAAATAAACTTGGTTACGGCTACTAAGAACACCAAAATCATATGTGGTCCAAATGGCATTTATGGATATAAATAAGATATTGCCGCTCCAGAAGGTGGTTACACAAATGAATTCCTTTACAATGAAATTGTCACTCTCAAAACAACCATGAACCATAACCATCAGAAAACAACCCGTACCCTCGGAAAAATAATGAAAATGTTTAAGAAATTTTCTACCTCTCAACCTTCCAATACGGAGAATTCGGAGGGTGAGGAAGAAAACATGGATGAAGACGGATCCGAAAGTGATTAGATGTTTAATGCATTTCCGCTTTATGTTCTAGTTTTATAATTCTTAGTTTAAATTCTGTTTAGTCTTTATGTTGTTAGTTTTCGTACCGTGTTGTTTGTTTTAACTTCAATTATGTTAATGTTCATAAACTTATGGTTGTTATATTTTCTGTCTAGTATTTGTTTCTATATGATTGTTTACTATATGACTTATCTTTTCCAAATATTTTAAAACAAATTTTTTAAGGAAACTCCCACTGGTGGATGTTCAGTGTAAAACTGACTAAAATATTTTCAGACAGTTTTATAAGGCATCTTCCACTGGTGGATGTTTAGTATAAAATTTGACAAAATTCCTACTAATCATTTTTTGAAGAACTTTTCCCATCCTTTTTGTGGATGACAAAGGGGGAGAAGTGTCTAGTTTGCTCTCTTGTTTCTCTTTATGCAGATTTTTTTCGATTAAAACTTCCCAATGTCACATTAAGGGGAAGCACCTTCATAGGGGGAGTGTTTGGAGAAACATAAGAAGCAATCGTGCAAACTCAATTTTCACATGTGGTTGTCATCATCAAAAAGGGGGAGATTGTAGATGCAAGCCTCTCAAGTATGTTTTTGATGATAACAACAAATCAATCAAGTATTGGAAGAAAGCAAAAAGGATTATTCAAGCTTCATTCAAAAAGTCTCCACAAAGATCAAGCCTTCTCATTAAAAGGTATATGACATTTCTCATAATCCAATAATGATTATTAAGTGTTCAATATATGATGCACACACATTTAACACTCTATAAACAAATCCTTTTATGCATGCCTTTGTTACTGATCAAATTGAAAAAGAATTTTCCTGGTTTCTGATCAAGTAACTGGTTATCCATTGGGTAATAACCGGTTACTTCAGCCCAGTTTTGAAAAATGTTTTTAACGTTACAACATGTAACCGGTTACCCATTGGGTAGTAACCGGTTACCACTATTTAAAATCCAGAAATGATTTTTGTTCAAATTTTGAATTATGTCTCTTGTTCTTTAAATTGAAATGATGCACTCTTTCATATTTTGTACATTTTCCAAAAGGTATCTTGCACTCTATATAAACCTTATGTGCATAATTTTTTGAGACATCTCCTTCAAATTTTTATGAAATATTTTTTCACTCAAAAATTTCAAATTATCAAAATTCATAAAAGTGCACTAAAATTATCATACACTTTAGTGAACACTTAGTAATTATTGTTGAGTGAGAAATATCAATCAAAGGAGAAGATCAACATTGCTTGATATACCAAGACTTCAACTTTTCTACATCTTATTCAAAAATATTATTTCTTGTATTGACTTGTGATCCAGGATTGTTGGACACAAGGGTTTGTGTGGCAAGAGGATTGTTCTTGCACACTTGAATATTATAGTTGTTAGAAAGTAGGCCTCACCGGTTGATGGTGTGATAGGTTGTACAATCTAAAACTATAGTGGAAAATCTCTTTCGGTTTGGAAAGTGGACTGGATGTACCTTCGAATTGTGAAGGGAACCAGGATAAATTGTCGTGTCTTTTTGCTTTCTGCTTTACCGCATTCTTATCTTAACCACATAAAAGAGAAAAATCCATCCACCGATAAAATAACCGAGAATATTTTATTAAGCCTAATTCACCCCCTCTTAGGCAATCTCTGAAACTACACTTTCGACATCAGTACTGGGACACTGATCTATGCTCAGCTTGAATTGAGGATTTGTCGGAGTTACAACAGGCTCTGAATTTGACATACCAAACTTTTCGAGAATCTTCCGTATGTATGCTTCTTGAGATAAGCATAATTTTGACTACTTTCTATCTCTTCGAATGCCAATCCCAAGAATCCTAGACGCAACTCCCAAATCCTTCATATAGAACTCCTTATTGAGTTCAACCTTCACCCTCTTGACATTGTTGCTTGCTATTAGAATATCATTCACATAAAGCAACAAAATAACAAATGAATTATTTGGTCAAAATCGGAAGTAAACACAGTGGTCAAACTGACTTTTGATGAAACTTATGCGTGTCATGAACTTGTCGAATCTCCTATTCCACTATCAAGGAGATTGTTTCAGCCCATAAAAAGATCTCTTCAGTTTGCACACATACTTTTCCCCCTCTTCGACATACACTTCAGGTTGCCTCATTAGGATTGTTTCATCAAGATCACCATACAAGAATGCAATATTCCCATCCATTTGGTCCAGTTCAAGGTCGAACTGTGCCACCACGACAAGGAACATTTGAATGGACATGTGCTTCACAATAGGAGAGAACACATCACTGAAGTCGACACCTTCTTTCTGAGTGAAACCCCTTACAACCAACCCTTGAAGGTTTATGCTCATTTCGTTCGTTCAAGTCCTTAGAGTACAAGACAGATTGAACATCTTAAAAGGTCAACGATTATCTCCCATACAAGAGTGTTTCTTTGAAGTGAGCATGTGTTCTAGGCAAAACACATAACAACAAAAACGCTTGATCTTCATCATCGATATTCACATCAATATTTTCAAGATCAGGAATCATCTTGTTGAACATATACAACTATTCTGTCACCACTTTATCTTCGCTTATTTTGAATGAATACAAAACTTGCAATTCAGGTATAGTCGATTCACCATCAATTTGGTCATGTATAACCCTTCAAGTTTCAACCATAACCCTGACACTGTCGTCTCATTTGATACATGTAAGAGAACCTTATCACCAAGGCTCAACAATATTGCGTTGTGTGTTTTCTCAATCATGGTCGTCTTTTCAGCTGCCATTAACGCATCATTCATGGATGCCTCTTCCTTAAACGCTTCCAAGCAACCTTGCTGAACAAGTAGGACTTTCATCTTCAAGCGCCACACACCGAAGTCATTCACTCCGATGAACTTTTCAATCTCGTATTTTATTGAAGGCATCTTTTCCACGCTCACTGCACCAATTTGTTGTGAATCAGATGCCCTAAAAACATAGTATAATAGGTTTCTTTATGATCAAGAAACCCACAAGGGTTAGAGTTTAGGGTAACCAAGGATAACAAGAATTGGTTATAAACTACTATTCTTTCCTTTCTCTTGAAACAATATTACAAGTATATAAGGATAACAAATAACCCTATCGTCTTTTGAATTAAGATTTTATCTTCATATTTTTCCCTTTTCAAAAGATGAGGGACTAATATGCTATTTATAAGAAAACTAACATACTAACCTAATGATTTTTTTAACAATTATCCATTACAAGTTAACTTAGGGTATAAGTTAGCTTAAACAACTGAATCCATAATACAAGACCAATTTGACAACAACATGTGAGCGGACTTCGACGACATGCTAAACTTAGAGTTCATTCCAATATCTCACAATAATAATAAGGGTTAACAATATTCCATCAAAATAATAATAATAAGAGTTAATAATCATCTACCCCTATAATATAGACGTGTTTTGATTTACCCCCTTTAAAAAGATATTTTGGATTATCCCCTCAAATTTTTGGTTACCCCTGAGCGTGTAAAAATCAGGGGATAAATAAAAAAAATTATATGGGGGTAATTTTTCCACCAATGAGGCAAAAGACTTAGAATTTTAAAATTTCAGGGAATAGTCCAAAATATTTTTTTAAAGGAGGTAAATTAAAACACGTCTATAAAAGAAATCAATTATAATCATATTTATAATCATATTACATGAATTTGGAATTATTTTATTTTAAATATATATCGCCAACTATTATTTTTTAAATTATTTTATTATATTTCAAATAATTTTTTCTAGAATATATGTTTTCCTGAAATTTTGGATTAACTTTATTCTATTAAAAGTTCTTAAAATAGTAAAATAAATTAGAAATTTCAATACCAAAATGACTTTGAAGTTGAGACTCTGTACTTACTTTATATTTGTCCATGACATGTCTAAAAAGTGTGGTTAATGTATGCACTCTTTTGCACTAAATACAATCAATGGATTTAACTCATTCTCATTATAATTCAATGTCGGTGCATGTGAAGAGTAGATTGGTCATTGGTGGCTATTTGACTTCTTCTATTTGCAATTGAACGCCTAACAATTTTACTTTATTTATTTATCTATTGAGTAACAAACCAACACCACTTTTCTCCATTCAAAATTTTCATTCCAATATAGTTCATTAATAAGAAAACTTTATTTTCTAGGATTATGCTAACAAAAGTTATATTGAATATGAATTAAAATTTTTTTTTGATTATTTAACAAAGAAAGTTGTTTTAATTTTTAATATATATATATATATATATATATATATATATATATATATATATATATATATATATATATAACTCTTAACAAGTGTCTCTAAAGTACCATGAATGGTAAAATGAATTCGTTCCGCTAAGTATGCCGTTTTACTCGCATTTTAGTGTGACGCAAATCAAGAATTTAGATCTTCACCACCATGTCCGTCTCGTTTTGTCTTTTTTTTTATATGGATTTTTGCCAATACAAACATTCACATAAACTTTTGTATTTTTAGATTTAAAAAGTGCAGTGTCCGCAGGCTTTCTTCGACCCATCCTCATTTTTTTCCGGGACAAATGTTAGATTTTAGATCCGCATTCTCAACTATGACTGTCCCGTCTCATTTTTTATGTAAACTTTTGCGGGACAGACATGCTCATTTGTCACCCCTAATCATAAACAATGATTTATAAATAATATACAAAAATGAAAAACCAGACTCATGGAGGGATGTGGTACATATATTGTTTAAAATTCTTATTTATATTTCTTTTGTTTAGCAGCTAGCTATCGATAATTCATATACTATCTTTTTTTTCATACACTTATAGCAATATTAAAAAACCATTACCTGCAAAATTTATTTTGAATAATGGCATAATAACTTATAGAAAGTTAACTTAAAAAATATGTTGTATTCTTATTATTTGATGACTTATGATATATCTTTATATATATGTCAATGATCTATCTTTTAGATCTTTAAAATATGATCAACCCTAACAAACTAATAACAAACCTAATAAATCTAACAAACACATATCAAACTATTAAATTTATCTCTAATATTCTCCCTCAAGTTGGATGATGAGTATTATAAACACCCAACTTTAACATGAGATATTGAAAAACTCACGCATAAGGACTTACTAAAAATGTCATAATTTTGTTGTTTGGTGGACAAATAAGTTGTGCTCATGACATTTGACTGTATGTGTTCCCTGATAAAATGATAGTCAATTTCAATGTACTTTGTTCTTTCATGGAAGATCAGGTTTGCAGCTAAATGAATAGTTGTTTGATTGTCACAATGCATAAACGCAAGTTTGATGCATGAAACTTGCAGAGTCTCTAACAAATTACGTAGCCGTAATATTTCACTTGTGGCATGTGCCATTGCACGATATTCAACCTCACTTAAGGATCGAAAGATCGTGACTCGTTTCTTTGTTTTCTATGATATTAGAGCATTACCGAGTTTCATTAGATAACCTAAGATGGACTTTCTGGTAATGGGACACGATGCTGAATCTGAGTTACAGTAGCCAACTAGTTGTAGATCATTATGTCATGGAAGAATGATACCTTGACCAGGAGAAGATTTTGAGATATCATAAGACTCACATATCAACATCTCAATGGTCTTGGAATGCAGTTTGCATTAATTAACTTAGAATATGAACTAGGTAGTTTAACTCAAGCCTATTGATAGTTAAGTAAATCAGGCATCCAACTAATCTCTTATACCTTTACGGTTCTAAGAGTGAAGGTCCATTGACTAAAGCAATTTTGTACTTTTGTTCCATTGAAAACAAAAAAGACTTACAACTAAGCATTTCACATTTGTGTAGAATGTCTAAGGTGTATTTTCTTTAACACATGAATATAGCTTCTGACATTGTGCTAGTTCCAAACCTAAGAAGTATTTAAGCGAACCAATTGCAAGACCCTTCATGTAAAAACATTAACTAAGATATTGCTTGACTTGATCACAAGCCTTAAGGTCATTACTAACAATGATTAAATCACTAACATAGATCAAAACAACAAGACAAATTGATCTATGTGAATAAGTAAATATACTATGATAAGACTGATTGTCTTGGAAACCATATTTTATTAATAATTGAGATAACTTGTTATACCAATTATTCAGCATGAGAAGAAGGACTGAGCCAACGCTCTAAGGAGTCTCGAAGAAGAGGTGGTTGATGCTCGACAAAAGTCTCGACAATCTCTTGAGCGGGCAGTAGAGGCTTTGGGTTTTGGTCAGAGGCCTCGCTGTTACTGCTGACCAGCTGAACCCTTTAGCTGACCTATCCGAGAATGAGTCGGGTGTTGATGATTGGATGCCATTTTGTTTTTTTTCTTCATTTTTCTATTGGCTCATGTAATATCTGGTCGTGCTTTTGTATCTTGCCTTGTAAACAATATTTTTATATATGCATTTTAACTTTTTACCTTCGCATGTTTATGCATTCAGTATGATAATGTTCTTTTCTTAACCTTTGTAATTGTCAGATTGGGATCAAGGAAAATTTTAGATTTGTCGATAGCCAAGGATCACTTTCAAAATCCTGCAATTTATGTTATTGTTTCTTGCAAAGAGCGATAAATAATAGTTGCTTAAAATGTAAATGACCTTAAGTATTCACAGAGCCATGTAAGGTTGTTTGCTCAAAGGCGAATTGCACTGAGATGCACATGAATGTTGATTGAACGCCGAAGTAGTAACGCATGACTGTGCTTGGAATATGCTTGCCCAGAGGAAACATTATTGTCGTCTAAAGTGTCTATATGCCATAATGTAAATGGTGGAACGTGAATTCGGCTCAAGACATTCACACTACCAGTAGTACATGTAAATATTTCATGTCGAACTAGTTAGACATGACTATGCCTTAACTACGTGCAAAGCGTCTTCGATAACACCTATGGGGGAATTGGTTGCTATAGTCGGACGTGCAAAGCGTCTCCGTTGCTCATTGGATTATGAAAGCACATGAGTTATTGTGGGAAATTGATTGATGTAACCGTGCGCTCAAAACGTATCCGACATCACCCCTGACTTCGTGCATGCAAAGCGCCAATAGGTTTTGATTGTTGTAGTCGAGCGCTCGAAGCGTATCCGACAAGTCATTGAATTCCAAGGACATACATCAATTGTATTGGTTGTTCCCCGGTTCATTGCAACATGCATTTGCGATAATTAATACATACATATATATATATATATATATATATATATATATATATATATATATATATATATATATATATATATATATATATATAGATGACAAAATATCTCGAAAGTCCAAAGTTATTTAGACTCATTTGATGAGCAAGGGGATCTTGTTGCCTGCCTCAATTCTTCACCCTCTTTCAACCTTCCCATTCAGTTTGCGTTGTCTCTTCCAACCATCAAACCCTAACCCTAACCCTATCTATTCATCGATTCAACTTTTCTTTTTCTAAATCTGACTCATGATTCACCACTTCTATCCGTTTTCCCAAACCTTATGTTGATCGACCTCTCTTCCGCTACAAATCGATTGCATGGGTTTACAGAATGCCTCAGCTTCGTAGTGGAGTGCGACGTGCTCGTGCAACGCCGGTGACCAACAAAGAATCGGAACCACCGAAGAAAAACAAGCCGGCGAGAGGTAGACCTAGAACTAGATTGGCTGCCAAGAAATCTGAGCCGTTGACACAGTTATTGATCCCTGAGACTTTGAAGAAGGTGGTTGAAGAAGGTGTAGGTGTGATGGGTGATGAAAGAGTTGGTGTCAGTGCTAATAAGGATAAGGGCGTTGCTGGTGTTCCAGAAGAAGATGCCAACTCTCCACCTCTTCCAGAAAGGGTTTGTGCCGATTTTGATACTATTTTTTTGTATTGGTACATCTAATTATGTGTTGTTAGTTGATTATGTGATGGTAGTTGATTGTGTTGGTGGCTGTGTTTCTTGGTTTAGGATACTTTGTTAGTGTTTAACTCAACAAGTTTTGAATTTCAACTTTTAAGGTTCAAGTAGGAGGATCACCTCTCTACAAGGTAGAAAGGAAACTTGGTAAAGGTGGATTTGGCCAGGTTTTTGTTGGCCGTCGCGAGCGTGCTAATGCTCCTGGAGCCGTGGAGGTTAGTTTCTGGTTTTACATATGGTTTGTTGCCTTCTGATTTGAGACTGATATGGGATTTTGAATTGATTTCTTTTGTCATTTTCCAGGTGGCTCTGAAATTTGAACATAGAAACAGTAAAGGTTGCAACTACGGCCCTCCTTATGAGTGGCAAGTATACAAGTAGGTACCCTCTTTTTACATTATTTTGTAAATTTATTTGGTTCTAGCTTATGTGTTGTGAAAGAGAGCCTTGCCACAACTATTCTAGTTGTCATCTGACTAGGAGATCATAGGTGTGTGCCTTGGACTCGCGTATTCAGTCTTCTGCTTATGAAAGACAACAGTATGCATCTACGCAATAGACCTACAATGGGTCCAACCCTACTATAGACTATGCCATGGTGAAAGCTCTATAGCATCGGGGTTGTCTTTCTTTTTTAATTGTGTTTTGTGATTAAGTCAATGTAGTTAAAGTTTGATTTTTATGTTCTGTCAAAAGCACACTTGGTGGTAGTCATGGAATACCTAAAGTACACTATAAAGGAAGACAAGGAGAATATTATGTGATGGTATGATCTAATCCATACAACTAACACTGTTATTTTCTCGCATACTTAACAATTCAACCATTTCCTCTATATGCAGGTCATGGACATTCTCGGTCCAAGTTTGTGGGATGTATGGAATACCTCAGGCCAGTCGTGAGTATAAGCTTAACTGTATATTGGCTTCCTGATTGTAGCTCTTAATTTGTTTATAGGGTTTCTATGTGTATTAAATCAAGGATATTTGTATATTGATTTTATTTGCTTTTAGGCTTTCTTTTTTTAAGTTTCACATTGAAGCAAGTTGACTGTTTTTAACATTGTTTTCTTTTAAGGAGATGGTTAAGTGGATATATAAAGAAAATAAAAGCAATGTGTAAGAGACAAATAGTTTACATGTTGGTTTTATCATATACTTTTTTTTTTTAGCACAGTTTTTCAATTTCTAAACATCCTAATTTCTATTTTTAATGCAAAGAACTACTTCTGTGAAGATCTATTGTAGTCTGGCTCACTGTATGCTTTGTCTTTGAATGTATATTCTTTTTTGCTCTCAAGTAGTATTTGTGCTGTCAGCTTCAACCTCTACTCTTAATTCCTGCTCATATTGTGCTTTTTTGCTTTTATAATTGTTCTCATTTCTTTTTACCTCCCACGTAGATACTATGAATACCTTAGTTGATATATTAAATTGTTTCATTGACTAATTTTTGTTTGTTTTTGCTTTTTTATAAATAAATATTTAGGATGTCTCCTGAAATGGTCTCATGTATAGCCGTTGAGTCATTATCAATACTTGAGAAGTTACATGCGAAAGGGTAAGTTACTGGTCAAACATTTATGTTGTCAATGTCGATACATCTTTTTCCTAATACATTCTTCCTACTTAGCAAATTTATAATGTTTTATAGTTGATATACTTTTACTTGTCTTGATTCTAAACTATAATTTTTTTTTGTTCCTTTTGTTTTTTATAGTTATGTACACGGGGATGTAAAACCAGAGAACTTTTTACTAGGTCAGCCCAACACCGCACAGGAGAAGAAATTGTTTCTTGTTGACCTTGGTTTAGGTTAGTGGATGCAATTCAATGATAAATATGTATTTGAGCTATCAATCTCATAACACCTATGTAAATTTTAATCATATTCAAATAACTCACAGCAACAAAGTGGAAAGATTCGTCGAGTGGAAAGCATACTGAATATGATCAACGTCCCGACATGTTTAGGTTTTCTTTATTTCACCTCTTCCTACCTCATTGCATCTTTTCCTTACTACTTTTATAATGAATGCTTTTTACTCCTTTATATGTTTATCCGATGTTCTTAACCCTTGTATTTCTATGTAGAGGGACTGTTCGATACGCCAGTGTTCATGCTCATTTGGGAAGAACTGCTAGTAGAAGGGATGATCTTGAATCACTTGCATATACCCTAATCTTCCTTCATAGAGGCCGATTGCCATGGCAAGGATTCCAGGTACATACACTTGTGTATGCTTACCTAGTACTATCCCGTTCGAATTGTATTCTTTTACCCAATATGTTTCAATTGTTACCTTGTTTATAGGGTGATGGTAAATCCTTCCTCGTTTGCAAAAAGAAAATGGGAACATCTGCCGAGATGCTGTGTTGCTTTTGCCCCGCTCCTTTTAAACAATTTCTCGAGACTGTGGTGAACATGAAGTTTGATGAAGAACCCAACTATTCCAAGCTAATAGCCTTGTTTGATGGTATGCTCGGACCGAATCCCGCATTGCGACCAATTAATACCGAAGGCGCTCAAAAGGTAGTCATTATGAGCATGTGAACTCAAGTTTCTGGCTTATTTTTCTTTCCCTTTTCTGGTTTTCCGTTGTATTCATCACAATTGTGTATGTCTACTTGAAACCTAATTTGATAGGTTGGGCAAAAGCGGGGTAGATTAAATGCTGATGCAGATGACGAACAGCCCAAAAAGAAGGTTCGTTCAGGGATTCCTGCTTCCCAATGGATTTCAGTTTACAATGCTAGACAGCCAATGAAACAAAGGTAAACCACTGCACTCATTCTTTCTAGCTTCTTCAGTCCAGTAATCAAATATGTAAGGAATGAGTGAACATGAGTATGATATTATCTTTCTGAGTTAAGTGTGATTTTTGAATCGTTTTGCTTTATAGGTATCATTACAATGTGGCTGATGGAAGATTAGCACAGCATATTGAGAGAGGGATTGCAGATGACCTTCTTATCAGTTGTGTATCATGTTGTTCCAATCTATGGGCACTTATCATGGATGCTGGAACTAATTATACTGCTCAAGTTTACAAGTTATCACCATTGTTTTTACACAAGGTGGAATATGCTGTGTATTCCTTGCTCTTTTTATAAGTATAATTTGATATGATTAATCTTATCTATATGACATTGTTTCTTTGCAGGAATGGATCTTAGAACAATGGGATAAGAACTTCTACATTACTTCTATTGCAGGGGCCAATAATGGTAGCTCTGTTGTGGTGATGTCTAAAGGTTTGATTACCAATGATGTTACTTTTTGCAACTGTGATTTGGCTTTGTTACTTTTCCTGGTTAATGTATGTTGATATCCAACATTTTAGAGAAGTTCTTCAGGATTTGTTATCCTTTTCTCATAGAACTGCTATTCTTGCTTTTGGGGATGAATAGTTTTTGTATGTACTTGAATGAGTGCCACTTCAACATCAACAACTAAGCCTTATCCTACTAGGTGGGGTTGGATACATAGATCCAACAACTAAGCGTTCAACATCACTAACAACTAAGCCTTATCCCTTATCCCACTAGGTGGGATTTGCTACATAGATCCAAGGATGCCATAATGCTCTATCATGAATCATATCTCTAGCCAAACCATTGGCCTCTTAAGTCTTCTCTGATAGTTCCTCAAAAAAAAATTTGGTTTTTTTTTCTGCCCCTGCTGTGCACAGCTTCCTTTCTATTCATGGCATCTACTGTCCTTGGCTCTTTTTGAATTTTAATCTAAGTTTCTATTACTATTTTATAATAAATATCTAAATTTCCGAATGCATTTCTATGTGTAATGATTTGAAGTTGCTTGCTCTGATTTTTTGTGGTTTTGATATAATTTCTGCAGGTACGAGGTATACTCAACAATCGTACAAAGTAAGTGAATCTTTCCCCTACAAATGGATAAACAAGAAGTGGAAAGAAGGTTTTCACGTCACCTCAATGGGTACTGCTGGAAACCGCTGGGGTATTGTTATGTCTCGCAATGCTGGATTCAGTGATCAGGTTTGCTGTTGATTTCATTCTATTTTTTGCCAGTGTAGTTGTCCTTTATGTCATCACTAACCTTTTTAATGTAGGTGGTGGAACTGGATTTCCTCTATCCGAGTGAAGGAATCCATAAACGTTGGGATAATGGTTATAGGATTACAGCAACTGCAGCTACATTGGATCAATCTGCACTTATATTAAGTATCCCAAGGAACAGGCCCGGTGATGAAACTCAGGAAACTTTGCGTACATCTCAATTTCCCAGTGCTCATGTAAAGGTAGGGCAAATTGAATGACTCTTTAATTTCTTAAAGTTAATATCAAATCTGGTCCTCATTATAAGTTCTTGTGTTCAGGAAAAATGGTCAAAAAACCTTTATCTTGCCCATTTGTGCTATGGGCGCACAGTATGCTGATTGATCTCCATTACCACCAGAATTTAATTGACAAGAATTATGGGTTGTCTGCTGCCCTATCATATATGATCTTTTTGAAGAGACCATTTGTGCCAGCAGAGAACCATATTTGTTCTCTGTTGTATAGTTTATTTTTACACTGTTCTCTACCCTTTTAATGTAATTGTTACTTTTGCTGTGGAATTTGGCAGGGTAAATGTATGTTATTTTATGTGTTCATCAATTGATCTTGTTTATACTGATCTTTATTTATCTGTTATTTTCTGTGTATACAAGACAAAACATCGTTTGCATTTCATAAAGAAACTGTTCTCTTAAAATTGGTTCTCGAAAATTGTCTAGTTTTAAGAAGTTACTAACTTTCTGAAAAGCAAATCAGATTGAAAGTGTACAAATCATTGTTTGGTAATATTAGCTTACATTTTAAGACTGGGTAGAGTGGATTCCTGCCACCTCCTTCTCTAGATTATGTGATAGAGTGGGTAGAACTTCTTTCTGAGGGTCGTTGTGATAAGATTTTCTCTAGAAGATGATTTGGGATACCATGCACAAGCATTATTGAGATGAGTTTTACAAAAGTATTATAGTTTGGCGATATTGGGGAAATTCTATACAAAATAGACACCTTATTTCATGGATAGATGAATTTGCTGCATCCCATCTTCATCTTATATGGTAGAATCTAACTTGGAGGTTAACTTTTTCTTATGGCATGCTTATAGAAAGATACATCTCATCTTCATCTTATATGGTAGAATCTAACTTAGAGGTTAACTTTTTCTTATGGCATGCTTATAGAAACTTCCTCCCTAGCCAAGGTTGTCAAGATCGAGATCTTGCATAAGATCGGCAGGGACAGTAAAATCGTTAACATAAGATCGGAACAAAAATAGTAAGCTATTGCTAAAACGAAGAAAAAAAAAACTATACTATATATTTGAAGTTTTTTTACATGATATATTGGTACACAAGTGTATTTGTGGAAAAATGGTCTTTCTAGAACTGTAATTGACACACCCGACATCTTGTCAACCACACAACTTGTAATGGTGGTGGTTGGAAAACGGCAGGCGTGACTAGAAAACGACTTATTGTGGTCGGAATTGGCTAAGATTGCACAAAATCAATGGTTTTATAAATATTTTCTCTATTTGACTACAACACTCGATTCTACTTAAGATCAAGATCGTTGGGGGTGAGTGGGATCGTAAAATCGTAAGATTTTAAGATCTAGATCGAGATCTTGACAACCATATAACGATTTTACGATCTAGATCGAGATCTTGACAACCATATTCCTACACGTGTAAGATGTTGGCAAAAGACATTGGACAAGAAACTATCACATTCAAGGTTTTACGTGTAAGATGTTGGCAAAAGACATTGGATAAAAAACTAACACATTCAAGGTTTTAAGTATAGATTGAGTCGAAAGACATGTGTAAGATGTTGGCAAAAGACATTGGACAAGAAACTATCACATTCAGGGTTTTAAGTATAGATTGAGTCAAAAAACATGCGTAAAATGTTGGCAAAAGACATTGGACAAGAAACTATCACATCCAAGGTTTTAAGTATAGATTGAGTCAAAAAGACATTGGGCAAGGAACTATCACATTCAAGGTTTTAAGTAAAGATTGAGTCAAAAAGACATTGGGCAATGAACTATCACATTCAAGGTTTTAAGTAAAGATTGATTCAGTCAGATTGATTTGCTCCTGTGAAGTTCAATGCTTACATAAATTGTGAGCACACATGTGAAATTGACCTCGCAAAAAGAATAAATGTTTGACAATTCTTAGTGGATAAGGGTTGTAAGATGTTTTAAGATTGTTAAGACTTTAAGATTGTTAGGATATTAAGAGCCGATTCATATGAGGTGAGAAACCACTGTATAAGTATATTTTTGGTGTTATTCGTCTTCCCCTCTGTGCTATGTCATTGACGTATTTATAACTCTTAGGAAATTCAACTGAAGGAGCTAAGTCTTCCTAGAATATAGTAACCTCTATAGGATACAGGAGTGAGTGGTTGATTTCCTCAAATCTAAGGGGTGTAGTTAAGTCTTACGACTTCTTAGGTACAATTGTTGATCTGATATACACTCCAACGACTCTATTAGTATAGATCCTTTTGAAGACTCAAAGGTTAAACGTGTTACCTCTGGATTCAGAATCTGCTGAGTATCCATCTTCAACGGCTCTTGTACTATGGAGGAAAAATAAAGTCACTTGGTCAAGTTATCTTCTCAACGACTAGTTTCAGTAGATTTCGATAAATATGTTGAATATTCAAAGCTTGGATTTTCAACAAGGTTTCTAGACGTGAAAGAGTAACAAGATCAAACAATTATCAACTCATTGTAATATGCATAAAAAATGTAGGTAGTTGTAATTGTAAAAGCCTTAAGATTTCTTACCAGTGTATATCTTAGAAATCTTAAGAGTTTTAAGTCTTTGTTATGGCGATTTCCAGTACCCCTGATACTTGTATCATGTACACCTTATTCTTTATTCAGCCAAGCCTTCAGTAGTTTAGATTAAGTCTCTTGATACGTGCTTGAGCAAAAGTCTCGTCTCATTAGGATTCAAGCAACAAGTCTTGAGCCAGGATGCTTAAACCACATAAGTCTCATTTCTTAAGTGCTTGAGCTATGAAAGTCTTATTCAACTAGTCCGATTGAGCAAGAAGTATCGGGTGAGGTCTGAGCAGGTTAAGTCTCAGTCAGGATGACCAGTGGAGCAGGAGGCTCAGTCAGAGGATGCGTACTTAGCCATGGACAAGTAGTCTATGCAAGGGAAATCTTATACATGTTCTCTAAGCAAATGGAAGTCACATCCAGAGGGTCTTGAAGAAGGAAGCTTGGATCAGAAGTCTATAACAAAGGGTACATCTTAGACATGTGCTCTAAGCAAGGGAAGTCTCAGATCGTGGGTTTGAGTAATTGTAAAAGACGTATGCAGAAGCACAAACAATTGTAATGTAAATGATTATAATGAAAAACTCTTGTGAACCAATGGGACTTGATTACTCTCAGTTATGGGAGGAACCAAGATAAATCTTTTGCGTCTTCTGCTGATTATTTACTTTACTTCTGTTTTGTAACCACTGCCAAATGAACTAAACAAAATCTGAACATCAATTTTGATTCTGAAACTCTGATCAAAAGTTAATTTAAAGAAAAGCGAAACACAATTCAATCCCAATTCTTGTGTAATTTTCACACCTTCAATTGGTATCAGGGCATGATCTGTGCTTAGCACTTAACAGTGGTGCAAATAAGATCTAATAAGAAAAGTATATTTCTTCTTCAATAAGGAATCAAATGTCACATGGAAAATATTATAAGGTTTTTCCTACCATATCCAAAGGGTGATTCCACTGGATTTAAATGATGGAAAAGTTAAATATATTTTTAACTCAGTGGTCCTGATAAAGGGTTGCTGAAGGTCTATAGAATATCCTTGAAAAAGGTATTACTATAGAAGTTGATGAAGATTTAGAAAATCAGTTTTGAAAATTTCTTTCATGAATTAAGAAGAAGCTTATTGAATATCTCCTGAAGATAGTTGCATTCTGGTAGGTATTCTATCTCACTTATGAGAATATCAACATCATTGATATGTCTGATGCTTGGACTATCTTTGAAATCTTGTGATCAAATTTGATGAAATCAGTTTCTGGAAGATTGAACAGTTACACTTCATCTAGTCTTTTCAAGAAAATTCTGAGATGTTACTTGCTGACTTAAATCTAAAGTGATAGTTCTTAAAGTAGTTTACTACTTGGATTTGTCGTGATCTAAAGGTTTGTCTTGAAGTCTTCAGAGAAAAGAAATGGAGCTAGATGTTGAAAGTCTATTCAATAGATCATCTTTTCTATAAAGCTTAGTTCCTTGGAAGGACTAATGCTAAGGAACTTATGTCACTTATCGGAAGAACTTCCTCACTAGTTGAATGGATTATGCCTTCTGTTGGTTGATGAGTTAACTCAAGAGTTTTTGAATAACTTGTACTTCAAACTGATTGAAAAATTTGAGAATAAAAAGATACAATACCAGAACCTAATATTAGAGACTCTTCATTGATCAAGTCTTTGAAGCTGGTATTAGTGCAAGATACATATGTAGAGAATCATTTGTATTATGAAATAAATATCATGTATTGAAAGGTAGGAGATGGTGTCAAACCTATCTTACTTTGAGATACTTGATAATGTGGAGTTATCTCTTCAAGATAATATCTTAAGAGACTCCATTTTTTTCTTAATTGAGGATCATCATGAAATTTGTTGTAATAGACATTTCAATAAGAAGTATTCAATATCTCTTTGAGTTTCTATCAGCTGTACTAATACAATACTTTGATTTGCTTTGTGACAAATTTTGATAGCTAACACAATCTGGTATTGGTCTTGTTAATAATTTCAAAGTCAAAAGATTTGATCTTAGACAATGAGATTAGTAACTTTTCTTAGAACAATATTCTGTTCTCATCACTTTTTATTCTAGACTCATACTCTGGAGTGATTTGTGATGATGTTGTTAGATTAATGCATAAGGCAAGGATGAGTCTATTTGTACATACATGCATGGTCTTATAAAATATGAGTATCATGATGTATTTATTGTTGATGTCAAGGAAAGAAGCATATGCATCTTCATTAAGGTTGTTTACAACTTTTGCTGAGAGTAGTGGAATCAATGGTTAGACAACCATTGAATTAGAATTCACTCAAAGTCATATTCAAACTCTATTGCTCAAGTTTGAATATTGAATCGGGTATGGCCAGAGAAAACAAAAAAAACAAAATAAGGGTATGCTTGTTCTTTTTCTAGTATTGTGTTTTGATTCAATTAAACATTTGTGATCTTACCTGATCAGAAGGGCCTTCCTAGGTCGAGCTCGAACACAACGTACAACAGAGAAGTAAGGGGTGTACCTGCAAAGTGCTCCGATGCTTAAATCAGAAATGGTACAAATTTTAGGTAAGAGAGAAATAGTGTGTTTCAGAATACCTGACCCTTAAGTGAAAAAGGGAATTTATAGAGAGCCCCCAGCGCTGGGCCAAGGTCGTTCCTTGGGCTGGATTAGCTAGGCCCAAGGAAGAACTGCCAAGGTACGCGTCAGAAGCGTGTAAGACCTAGCACGTGGTTAAGCCATTGGTCCAATTTCCCTTATCTTTCAGGAGATAATAAAGGTGAAGTTGGGTGACGTGGCAGGTGAGATGATGTATCTGGTACTAGCCCGACGCGAAAAGTTCCTGCTCGACCTCCATGGATCTGCCCGAATCTGCAAGTCATTTTCCCGACAAGATGGGCCTCTGCTCGACATTGTGGGTTGTGGCCCAACGATTGTCTTGGTGGCCCAGTCCGGAACATGAGCCCCCCCAAGTCGAGACTCCAAGTTGGAGTGATGATTTAAGAGACATAGGGTCGGACACATCTACCATGCCGAGGATGATATATGTCGAGAAAAGTAGGCAGCGATATGATTCACACTTTGTCGATGGAGGCAAACGACGAGGAGAACGTGTGGAGGGGGAGTCGCATGGCAAGTTGCTTGACACGTGTTATCTTTTTGTCTCGGGGAGATTACGAGTTATTCGCCGTCGTTTAGAATTCTCTAGACTGACGTGTCAAGGGAATTTAAAGTGTGTCGCTTCGTTTCCTGCGCTAGAGCCGACCAAGGGGGCTAGGCAATGATTACCTAGGCATGTCTTCCCACGCGCTTCCCCTATATATAGTGGTGGACACTTCATTTCTCTTTTTAGCTCCTACGTTACACCGGTCTAGCACTCAAGAACCTTCATCTTCTCAACCATATCCTCCGCGCACCACCGTCGTTTGCTCGCGCACCACCCACATTTGCTTGCTTACCACCGCAATTTGCCCATCTTCAACATGTCAGGTAACCTTCAAATCTTCCCTTTTTATTTAGGCTAGCGTTTAGTAGCTTAGTAGAAATGACATTTTATGTGCCTAAAGTAGGTAGATTATCGTTTTAGGTGCATTTTTAGGGTTTAGGTATGAGTATCCCCATCATGATATGCATATGTCGAGCGAAAAATCATACCCATATGAATAGGTCGGCCATAATCTTCATTAATTGATGAAGGTCGCAGGCATACTACACTTGCATCACCTTGACCAATATCTTAGACTCAAGTTAATTTCTGAGCGTCCGAGAGGGGCAATGCTAACGAGATCTTGAGTGTTCGGTTCCTCGCCCTTTCACTTGAACTGCGGTGGAAGGGTGGATTTGATGTGATGTCGAATTGACTTTTTCTTATTCTTTTCAGGTACGGCGAGTCAGAGTCAACCCGAGGAGGGAATTGCGGTCACCTCATCATCCGGGCAGGATGATCTGTCGTGGGTTGCTGATGAGCCGCTGGAGTCAGACTCTTACTTCGTAGACGAGGATAACATTGCATACGCCCTCGTTAAAGATCTGGGTCCCGATGAAGAGCTCAACTGGAAATGCTATGCTCCCCGGGCGAACGGCCGCATATGCTCGCTTTTTCCGGGGAAACGATTTGCTATGTACGAGTTCTCTTTTCGGGAGGCGAGGATGAGGCCCCCCTTCAATGATTTTCAGATGGGGGTTTTCAAATGGCTCAGGCTGGCACCTTCACAACTCCACCCCAACGCTCACTCTTTCATTTGGGCGTTTGAATTAGTCTGCGAGTTCTTCGGGATTAGCTGCACGTTGCCGCTCTTCTTCCACGTCTTCCACTTGCAACGCTCGGGCGCAAGAGGTCAGCATAGTTGGGTGTCTTTTAAACAACCTTCAAGGTTGTTCAAGACGTATGTCGACTCGGTCCGTCACTTCAAGGGGATGTGGTATTTGGTGAATCCGATCACCAAACGTGCGCTCGACAACCTCTATTTTTTGAAGTGTAACGCAGAGGGCGAATAACAGGTGATGTCGAAGATCCATCTTAGGTGGCAGCCTGATCACTTTGACCTACCGACCAGCCGCTACCGTGTCCGACATGCAAGTCTGAATGCCGAGGAACAACTATCTTATCAAATATTGGTGGATTATGTGAAGAGCTTCAATCTGGCAGTTTGGGTGGATCGTTTGGACAGATCTTACTTAGGCGATGATGGGTTTCCTATCTTAGAGCCCCGTTTATTTAATACGAAAGCCTTTCTCGAGTGTGAGTCGGACGAGGAGGTTGTTTGACTATTGAGTATGTTTCCTTTACTAATCTTTCTACTCCTCTCTATAACTTTGTCAGTGCTCACCTTTATTGATTTTTGTTTTGCAGGAACCATGTCCCAAGCCAAAGAACGAGTCTTGAAATTGGCCAACTAGGCCGGGGCTCCGACCAAGGTCTCAAGGAAGAAAAAGGCTAAAATCCGTGTCGCTGAGGTACAGGTTGGGCACGAGGCGGGTGGTTCCAATACTGTTACCCCGGACTCCTCCTCCCCGGCTTCACCACCTCCCCTGCCTACTTCTACAATAAAGCTTGCTGACAGTCCCTCTCCGTGACACAAGCGCCCAAGAGGCGATGGCTCCATGACCCGATCCCAAGTCGTGGGTGGAATGCCAACGGGTGAACTGGGGAGTTATATATTGCCCCCTGTCATCTTGAAATGGATTTTTTCAAGGCCGAGGGGTCGGTCATAGTTGGGGCTTTCGAGGCGAAGACATTGCTTGATCAGGATGCTGCTGAGAGGCGGGCAAGCCTAGCGGGCAATCTGGATGCAGTCATCAGGGTCATGGAGACGGCCATGGTGCTGTCTGACACCGCTGTCTCCACGACTGTTTTGGAGGATGCCCTCCAAAAGTCTCGGGCTGAGAAAGACAATCTCTCTAAGGACCCATCCGACTACAAGGAGGAACACAAAATCCAAGAGGGGCTGAGCTCAGAGCTGGAGAAGACAAAGGGTGAGAAAGATGCTTTACAAGAGGAGAATAAAAGGCTAAAGGAGCAATTTGTCGAGCTGAAAAAGGCAACTGAAGAAAATGCCTCTCTTCGGGCCAGGCTCGAACTTCTAGAAGGAGTGGTTCGTTCTCTCGAGGATGAGAATGAAGAGGAGCTGGGACTTCGTTCTCGGGCTGAGCTAGTCAGTCACATTCGTAACCTCTGTAAAGAACTGGTGGTCGTTTACAAGCACGGCTTTGACAATGCCACTGACCAGCTCAGGATCGTGAACCCGGGGTTGGTTACCGAGGGGACCGCACACAACTTCACTGTGACTGATGGGGAGATTATCTGCCCCTACGCTCCTGAGGAAGAGGAGGAAGAGGAAGAAGAAGGCGGAGGAGAGAATGGGGATGAATAGGGATGGTCGTTGTGCCTTGTTTTGGTGGTTTCTGGCCTGCGTGGCATGATTTCTGATTTTGGCCTATGTGCCACCCTTTCTTTTTGTTTTCTAGATATTGACGGTCTGTGCGCCAATTTTGTACATGTTTACCCATCGGGCTTGGCCGGGGTTTTGAATGCACTGTTTTATGTTTGATTTATGATTTCGTTGTTTATTTTACTAAGTTTATTCTATTCTCCATTATATGTGAACTTGTGATTGACGTCTTGTTGGAACTTATGTTACTCGACTGCATGCGTTTGTCGGTGTGGGGACCCGACGAGGTGGCAGATGATATATCCGCCTCTGATCGGGACTAGAGTTGCGATCGGAACCCTGATCACGATGCTTGGGTCTTCCCATCGAGAGTTAGTTGCCCTGCCCGCATGGTACTGCTACGTCGGGCCTAGTTTTAAATGTCTGACGTCGGGGGTATAACGTCCTCGGTTCGAGCAGAGGTCGTTTCACCCTTTCGTTCGTTACTCGTCTTGAGCTTGTTTTGAAGATTTATGGTCGTACCTCCCACGTCTTCATGAATTGTTTAACTGTAATATTGTCTAAATTTTTCTGCATTCCAAGGTCGAGTAAGTTCTTCTCCTAGTAGATTTTCTAGGTAATATGTCCTGTTGCCCGTCTTATCTCGGACACGGTATAGGCCTTCCCAGTTGGCGGCTAGTTTGGCTTCCCGCGGGTTTTTCAGGTTCCGTCAGAGGACTGGACTGCCCACTTGGAATTCTCTTTTGATAACCTTTGCATCGTGACGCAGAGCTATCTTCTGTTTCTACGAAGCTTCTCAGAGGGCTTCCTCGGAGCGGATTTCCTCGACAAGGTCAAAATAGACCCATAACACTTCATCGTTTAGTTCCTCGTTGAGGGGCGCTTCCGTGTGTCGGGTTGGTTCTCGAATTTCTACCGGTATGACTGCCTCGGTCCTATATGTCAGCCTGAATAGGGTCTCCCCGGTAGTGGAATGTGGCATCGTACGATATGCCCAGAGGACGCTGTGCAATTCCTCGACCCAAGCCCTTTTCGCTTTGCCAAGTCTGCGTTTTAGACCTTGCAAGATGACACGGTTGGCGGCCTCTGCATGTCCGTTGGTCCGAGGATGCTCGACGGACGTGAAGTGTTGCTTTTTCCCTAGGCTAGCGACGAAGTCTTGAAATCTTTCGTCGGTGAACTATGTTCCGTTGTCGGTGATGAGGACTTGGGGAATCCCGAAATGTGTGAGGATATTTCTCTTGAAGAATTTGAGGATATTTTATGCTCTTATTTTGGCCAGATCGTCGGCCTCGATCCACTTCGTGAAGTAGTCGAATCCGACTATGACGTACTTGTTTTGGTTGGAATCGGTCACGAAAGGACCGAGGATGTCCATTCCCCACCATGCGAAGGGCCAGGGAGAGGAAAATGTCTTTAGCTCGTTAGGCGGTGCGAGGTGCATGTCGACGTGTCTCTGGCACTTGTCGCATTTTTTGACATGTTCCTTAGAGTCGTGTTGCATTATCGGTCAGTAATACCCAACTCGTAGAGCCTTGCGTGCCAGGGATCTGCCACCGAGATGTTGTGCATTGATACCGCGGTGGATTTTTCCCAATATGTCGGGGACTCTTTCCTCTTCGACGCACTTGAGTAATGGAATGGAGATTCCTCTTCAATATAACTTTCCCTCGAGGAGGACGTATGAACAAGCTCTTCTTTTGGTCGCGGCTGCTTCTTTGGGATCCGCGGGGAGTTCGTCTTTTGTCAGGTAGTTCTGGATGGGCGTCATCCAACAATGAGCGTCACCGATGGCGTTCACTTCAAGGAGGGCGGTCGACCGTTCGATGCTATGTCGGGGGAGGATTTCCTGAATCACTAACTTATTCTCACCCTTCTTTCGGGTGCTGTCTAGCTTAGATAGGACGTCTCCCCGTGTGTTATGTTCGCGGGGAACGTGTTGGACCTCCCATGCGTATAATTTCTCTAATTTGTCTTTCACTAAGGCTAAGTATTCAATGAGGTTTTCATTTTTTGCTTGATATTCTCCTCGTACTTGTGATGTCACAAGTTGAGAGTCAGTTGATATTTTGACTTCTTTTGCTCCTAAGTCCCCGGATAACCGCAATCCCGCGAGGAATACCTCGTATTCGACTTGATTATTGGAGGTTAGGAAGGCCAGCGCCAGGGATATTTCGATCAGGATGCCTTCCTCATTCTCGAGGATGATGCCAGCGCCACTACCTGTCGAGCTGGAAGCGCCGTCGACAAAGATTGTCCACTTATGGGCACTTATGTTCGTGTTCGGACCGTGTGTCATCTCATCTACGAAGTAGGACAGGACCTGAGCTTTCAGGGATTTCCTTCTCTCGTATTGGATGTCGAACTCTGATAATTCTAATGACCACTTCAGCATTCGAACGACCATGTCTGGACGACCTAGGAGTTGTTTGATCGAATGGTCGGTCCGAACCTTGATGGTGTGGGCGAGGAAGTAGTGTCGTAGCCTTCTCGCGGCATTTATTAGGGCTAGAGCGACCTTCTCGATCTGTTGATATCTGAGCTTGGGATCTTGGAGGGATTTACTCGTGAAGTAAATGGGTTTCTGCCCGTCCATTGTCTCTCGAATGAGCATGAAACTAACGACCTCGGTTGCAACAGACAGGTAGAGGTACATGGGCTCTTTCTCTAGTGGCTGAGACAAAACCGGCGGTTCAGAAAGTGCCATTTTCAGGTGGAGCAACGCCTGTTTGCACTCCTCTGTCCATTCGAACGCAACTTCCTTTTGTAATAATTTGAAGAAAGACTAGGCGTGTTGATAGGACTTCGCGACAAAACCGGAAAAGGAGGCGAGTATGCCATTGAGGGATTGCAATGATTTCTTCGATTTCGGGGTTGGAAATTTGGAAAATGCTCGACACTTGTCGGGGTTGGCTTCGATCCCGCGCTCGGTGAGATAGAACCCGAGGAACTTCCCTGCACGGACGCTGCAAGTACATTTCTCCAGATTAAACCTCATTTTGCATTTTCTTGCCTGCACTAAAACCTTCCTAAGGTGCTGAGAATGGTCGACTTCTTCGTGTCATCTGACTATCATGTCGTCTATATACACTTCGAGCATGTCCCCGATCTCTCCTCGGAAAACTTTGTTCATCATTCGCTGGTATGTTACCCCGACGTTCTTCAATCCGAAGGGCATTACATTGTAATAGTAGTTGCTCGTCGGAGTCGTGAAGGTCATGTGCCTCTTGTCCGTGTCCGACATAGGGATTTGTTTGTATCCTCTATACGCGTCCATAAAGGACAAGAGTTTGAAAGTTGCAGAGTTGTCGAACAATTTATCTATGTTAGGTAGAGGAAAAGCATATTTGGGACAAGCCCTATTGAGATCAGTATAATCAACACACATACGCCATTTTCCATTATTTTTCTTAACGAGGACTACATTAGAGAGCCAGGTTGTGTACTGGGCTTCAGAAATAAAATTTGCCTCTAATAGGTCTTTGACAGATCTCTTAGCAACCTTCGCTTTTTCCGGGGACTGCTTGCACCTACGCTGTGCTATGAGCCTCATGGCCTGATCTAAAGCTAAATGATGACAGGAAACATCGGGGTCGAGCCTGGGCATTTCAGCAACATTCCAAGCGAAGAGGTCTACGTTCTCCTTCAGGCAGAGTGCGAGTTGCTCCTTCGTGGCCGAGGGTAGTCCGGTACCTATCTTCACAGCCCTGTCGGGGTCGTCACCCAAGGGGATGAGCTCGAATTCACCGTCGGGAACTGGCCGGAAGGGGGTGAGGTGGGACCTGTCCTTGGTCGGGAGCCTGTGCTTCAGTGTTGTCTTCTCATAGGCGGCTGTCGAGGTCGATGGCATTGATCCCTTGAGGGGGCAGATGCTCTTCGACCCGGGGCTTCTTGCTGTTCTTGGTGTTGATTATGGCTTGTCCTTTGACCGCCGCATCATAGCATCTTCGAGCGACCTCAATGTCACCGTGGATTGTGACTATGTGGCTTAGTTTGGTGTAGTACTTCATCTTTAGATGGACGGTGGAAGGAACCGCTGTCAATTCGGCCAGGGTTGGTCGGGCAAGGATGCAATTGTAGAGAGATGGGCATTCAATCACTAGAAACTGGACCTTGACATCTCTGGTTGTTTCCTGCTCCCCAAAAGTGACGAGGAGCTCGACGTACCCCCAAGGTTTTGTGGTGGCTCCGTTGAATCCTTGGAGGTCGGACCCAACATATGGGGATAGGTTGGTACTATCTAGCTTAATGGTCTTGAATAGGTGGACATACATAATGTCCACCGAGCTTCCCTGGTCGACCAAAATGCGTCGGACGTCGAAACGCACCATTTTGGCCCTTATTAGTAGGGGAATGTCGGATTAGGGGATCCTCCAAGTTGTTCCTCGAGGAAGAAGGATATTGGGTTGGACTTTCCTCGTGATTTTGTCTGGGTCACCATTTTCTCGGGTGCTATAAGCAACAGCTCGTCAAATTTACGTTTGACCGACACAACCCTGTTCTCTGTATTTATTCCCCCTCCTGATATGACCAATGCCGCTGGGAAGTTTTCCCAGGGGCTAAGATCGGTGAATCGACCTTCAGTGCACGAGTTGGAGAAGTGGAAATCTTCTGGTCGAGAGACACACATGGCCACCTGATATGGGGAGTCATCGGTTGGTGTATCTTCGTGAGTTCTCTTTGACGATTGGTCTTCGAGTCATGGTGTGTCTTTCCGCTTGGTGTATTGCTTGAGTTGTCCTTCCTGAATCAGAATCTCGATTGCATCCTTCAAATGGACTCAATCCTCGGTCACGTGCCCATGACTCTTGTGGAAGCGATAGTATTTGGACTTATCTGTGTGAGGCTTGGGCGCAGAAGCTTTGGGGAATTTCACTCTTCCCTGTTTGAATTTTGAATTAATGCATTCAGCGAGGATATGCTCGCGGGAAGCGGTTAGCAGTGTGTATTCGTTGAATCGGCCTGTGGGCCCTCTTCCTTCTCGGATTTCACGCGATTTTTCTTCCCTTCGTATGTCCCCGTTACGACGAGGAGCGGTGGGGTCATCGCGTCTAGAGCTTTTGGGATCATCGGTGTTGTGGTTATTGTAAGCGTTGTGAGCTACCTGTTTTTCTTCGTACCTGATGTAGGCCTGGGATTTGTGGAGGAGTGCGTCCAGGGTACGAGGAGGTTCAATCCCAACGGCTCTACTGAGTTCGCTCCTGAGGAGGAGTCCCCTCTCCAGGAGATATTTCTTCATGTAGTCAGTTGTGTCCACCTCGGTAGCTTCTTTGGTTCAAACGCTTGATGTATGAGCGCAACGTTTCGTTTTTTTACTGCACGATGGCCTCGAGGGTCGCCTCCGTTTTGGGATGACGTCGAGACGCTGTGAAGTGCCTGGTGAATTCATATTTCATGACTCTCCAGGATGTGATCGACTCGGGAGCGAGGCTCTTGTACCGGACCATGGCCCCTTTTCCTGAGAGTTGTCGAGAATAGCCTGCACTTGAGGTATCCGGTGATGTCATTGAGATAGTCGAGCATTGCATTGACGTTGTCGACATGGTTGTCTAGGTCAGTCGTCCCGTCGTAGATGGCCATATTTGGGGGCTTCTCCATGCTCTTAGGGAGTGGTGCCTCCATGATAGCTCGCGAGAGCGGGGAATGGGGATCCTCCTCGTTGCTTCTAGGCGGGAAGTGGCCACCGAATGCGGGACTCTGCTCCCGCCGTGGAGAAGGCCTCGCCCCATCAATCTTGTGGTGCACTCTGGGTCTGTTCTTCTTTGGGTCGGGAGAGCGTCGTCCCCGGCAAGGTGGGGAACACCCTCGTTTCCTGTTCGCTTCTGGCTGGTGTTTTTCAAGTCGTGATCCGCGCTCTTGGTGGCCAGTTTCCAAGGCCATGATTCGCTCCTGCTGTTGATAAAGCAGTTGGTTTGTCTGGTTGAGTTAATTCACCATGGCGATCAGGGTATCATCTCCCTCGACCGGCACAGGAATGAGCTGAAAGGTCGCTGGTGTAACACGGTGGGAGAACTGACTTTACAAATGTTGCGGATAGCAAGAGTCGCCACCGACTTTTATTTTATCCAAAAGGAAAGGGCATAAAAGAACAGGAAATACCTTAAAAGATTTTTGAGTTCGGGGGGTAGGTTATGTAAAGGGAAGGTGTTAGCACCCTTTACATCCATGGTTATCCATGGGCTCTTAGTTACTTAGCTCACTTTAAACTGTTTTGAGAAGTGTAGTGTGTATTTAAAATTTTTCTTAAGTACTTTATAATGAACCTTGTATGGATATATATAAAGACTTTGTTTTTGAAAATTTGTTTGAAATGTGAAGTGTAATGAAGTGTTTTTGAAGAAAAGTGAGCAAGTACTTAAGAGGAACCTACCCTAAATTAAATCTTTACTGTTCTTAAATGTTCTTTCAATGGTAAGACTATCCCTATTATTAAGGAATAGGTAGTCATTACCTTGGATGTTATAAGGGACATGTGAAGGGTCATATGTGTTTAGGCAACTGTAAGGTGTCTTGGCAATACGAAGTGACTTATCATCTTTTATTCGAAAGGGACAAGATCATTTACCGTAGGTAACATCGAAGGGACTTGATCTTATAATCTTTAAAGGGACTTGATGATATTTCACGAGAAGGGACTTTGCTTTTTAGACACCTTACTTGACCTTTTGATTTAGGCAACATGAGGGATAACCTTAAGAAGTGAGAGACGGCGATCAAAGATCGACTTACGTGTGTGCGTGTATAGGTTCACATATTTATCTTATGATTAGTGATTCTAAATTAATTTTAAAATACAAACATATTATCACTCCCTATTTTACTAACCATAGCAATATAAACATTTATAAATAATAAAATAAGGACGGAAAATAAAACCTACAACTATTACAAGGCTTTTGCAGTTACATAAATATAGAAACGAAATAATAATAAGTATACAAATAAATAATAGAAGGGTTAGTAATAAAAATAATTATAAGAAAAAGGAGGTTAGCACAAAAATATATACAAGTTAATTAATTATTTTTGAATTAAATAAACATTTTTTTTAAAAGGATTTTTTTGAAAGAAAATATAATGAGAATAATAATATGAAGTCATGGAATAAATATTTACAAAGAAAATACTATTAATTATTTTAATTAGATATTAAAAAAAAAGTTTGATTAATTTTAATATTTAAATAAAATAAGAATTAGGGTTAGAAATTTAAAAAATAAAATTAGGGTTTATGAAATTAGGGTTAGGATTTTTAGAAAATAAAACTAGGGTTTATATATTTAAAATATTAATTTATTTACAAATATTTTAAAAAAAACATAAATTGTGAAATAAAGAAAATTATTGATTTTTATTTGTTAAAGAAAAAATTTGAATAAGGTTAACAATGTTAATTATATTTAAATAATATTAATACAATTAGTTATATATATTAAAATATAAAAACAATTAGTGAAATAATAAAATAAAAAAAAGAACAAAACTTACCTGCTGGAGCCTGGGGTCGAACCCAGGTCTCCCAGCATCCACCACCAGCATTCTACCAACTGGGCTGCGTGTGCAGCGTGACTATAGGACGAGCAATGATAGTAATATAATAAACCTGTTAATTAAATGAATTTTAAGCAAAAAAATGAACGACCAAGGGATCGAACCCTGGTCATTGGCCTCAAATGCATATGTCCAAAACCAGCTGAGCTACGCGCTCGTTTTTGAAATATAACAAGAACAAATTCATAATAAAATAAGTCCAATTTTTTCAAATTATATTTTCGCGCGCCAGTGACCTTCTTCTACCTCTGAACCTGCACAATTTGCTGCGAATTCTACCAAGAACTTTCCTGCGATTTTTAATTCGCATGAAAACCTGCGAATGTCAAACTCTAACCAAACAATACAATTTCGTGAAATTAACAGTGCTATTGAATTCCTGATGTCATATACAACTTATCCATGTCTTTAGAACTCGTTTATATGGGCCAAATGATGAAACCCTAAATGAGATCCGAAACCCTAATAATGGTGGAATTCGTCCTAGGCATCAAAACTTCAATCAATTAGCCCAGATATAACGTAAAGCTCATCCCGAACCAGAAAATACCATCAAAAATCATTAATAATTCTTAGATATTAGAAATCGAAAACAAAAAAAATCAAGAACAAAGTGGATTCGGTTGATGCATATGAACACGATTATGATGCTTTTGAGGATTGGGATAGGTTCTGTGATGTCCAAGGATTCTCTCCATGTTCTTAAAATACCTTTTATTGCCTTGCAAGAGTGAATCTGAATTTGGATTTTTTGAATGAAATTTCAAAGTTTGAATGTGTACTTGGAGGCTATGAATCCGTGAATAGGGTTGAGCTTCATGTTGTATATATACCACTTAATGAATTTAGGTCAAAAACTTTAATAAATTTGTGGACTTTTGGACTTTGGGAGATTGAAAAAGATATGCTCTTAAAATTTGAATTTCCTTGATCTAGCCTTGCTATTTTGGTATGATCTCCATTATATTTGTATCAATCAAGCTTAAATGTCTTTTAAGACCTTCTAGAAACCAAATCCTTTTCAAATATATGATTTTTATATTTTATTTCAATTTAATTTGTATTTTAATGAATAAAATTCAAATAAATATAAAATAAAAAATAAAAAATCAGAAAATGAGTGGGTTGGGTCGTGCTTGATGAGTTTGTAAAGTTTGAATGGCAATTAGGTGGACTCATTTAGCAAAAATTGACTTTAAAGCCTTATTTGCTTCATAAAATTCCCAAAAATTTCCCAACTTTGCAAGGGCACAAATCCTTCAATTTTAATGCTATGAAGGTGTTCTTGGACATTTTGGAAATCTTAAAGAGTCCTCTAACCAACCTCTTTGGTCTCATGTCCATATCTTTTACCATTCTCAAGTTATGCTCTTTGGAAGTTGTTGACTTTTTGTTGACTTTTAAAAGGACCTATAATGTCTTAGCTCATACCTTCCAAATGAAGCATTTTTGGGCTTGGCTTGTGAGACACAAAGTTGTAGAGAATTCAATTTCCTTCAAAATGAGCTTTGGATGGAATATTTTTGATGAAGCATGTGAAAGTTATGGCTGGTCAAAGTTCAGTTGACTTTTCCTATGAAAACCCTAATTTAGAAACTCCTGATTCTTGATGATCTGAAATCTCCTTGATGAATCATGATCAACCCTTGATCAAATGATGAATTTTACTTCATATACTTGATGTTGGCAAAAAACCATGAAGTTTGACTTTGGTTTGACCACAGTTGACCTCAGTTTGACTTTTTAACTGCTTTGACTGATTTTAACCTATCTGATCATCTGACTGAGCAAATCTTTTGGGAAAGTCTTGAAACTTGACATGGGGATTCTTGAACACATATAGGATGTTATGAAGCTCACTTGAAGTCTTGGAAGTCCATTTAGCCTGATTAAAGTCAAAACCCTAGTTTAAGATGCATTGCTTAGGAGGATGCATTGTCTGAGGGAATTGTCAAATTTTCTGACTAATTGTGAACCCTGTGAACCTTGTGAACCTCATGAGATGTATTGTGAAAATTGTGAACCTTGTGAACCTCTTGAGACACAATGTATTGTCTTGTGGAGGGCAAATTTTGGGGTGCAACAGCTGCCCCTGTTCAATTTTCTGAAATCTGAGGGGTTAGATTGGTATATGTGCCAGTCGTGACCTGAAAGGTTGAAGGGGATTGAACACAAAAGCCAAAAAATTTGCACTCGCCGGTGCGTAAAGTAACACTGATGATTAGTTGTATATTCTTGAGTGGGCTTGAAGATGCCACTTGGAAGAACTGGAGATGGGCTTATAGATGCCATCTAAAATCATAGTTTGAATTGTTGAATATACCAGTAGAAATAACTCTTCGTGACGATTATCTCTTCTGGAAATATCTTGGATTAGGGAATGGGCCTTTGTGCAGACCGTTTGGCTACTCTCCAAGGACAAAAGAATATCAGGATTAATTCTTCTGAATAATATCTTGAACTAGGGAATGGATCTTTGTACAGACCGTTTGCCTACTATTCAAGACCAGATAGATGAAATCTTCTGGAATGGATCTTCTTACAGACCGTTTGCCTACTCTCCAAGGTCAAAAGAATATCAAGATTAATTCTTATGAATAATATCTTGAACTAGGGAATGGATCTTTGTACAGACCATTTGCCTACTATTCAAGACCAGATAGATGAAATCTTCTGGAAATATCCTGGATTAGGGAATGGATCTTCTTACAGACCGTTTGCCTACTCTCCGAGGACAAAAAAGTGTCAGGATCAATTCTCCTGAAAATATCCTGGATTAGGGAATGGATCTTCTTATAGACCGTTTGCCTACTCTCTGAGGACAAAAAAGTGTCAGGATCAAGTCTCCTGAAAATATCCTGGATTAGGGAATGGATCTTTGTACAAACCGTTTGCCTACTCTCCGAGGACAAAAGAGTGTCAGGATCAAGTCTCCTGAAAATATCCTGGATTAGGGAATGGATCTTCTTACAAACCATTTGCCTACTCTCCGAGGACATCTTGAGTAATGTATAGATCATTTCTGACCTGTTGTGGATTGTTGATAGTGTTTTATCTGCATATAACCATCCTGCAAAGAGAACGTTAGTTTATGCAATATGTATGCATGTATGGCATGATATACCTAAGTAATGTATTATGCATTTATGGATATGTATGCTATGATATGATGTAAATGATGTATGTATGAATCATGCAGCCTGAAGCGTCCGGATATCCTTGCATAACAACTGCTGGCTAGGGAAAATAAATCCCGGCTTGTTGCTGAGGAATATGAGAACCTCGTTTCTGTCTTGTTTGATAGTATATTATTTATAACCTCCCGTCTTTGTTCGTCGTACTTCTATTGAAGGAATAAGTTCCGGAGTACCCCGACTGAGGATAAAAGAGATGGACATAAATTCAAGGGGAGATGTAACTTGAAGCATAAATTTGCTGTACTGGGGATTTATAGTTTTCTTATGAACCGACGAAGCTTCGTTGAATTCCTACCTTCGTTCGTCCTTAGTAAATACTATTACTGCATTTCATGCATTTCTGGTTGTCGCTCCCGATAAATGGGGAATGGCCCAGATAAAGGTACAGACGCGAACGGTCGGCGAGAGGGACAATGAGAACACACAGCCGTGAACTCACTGGAGATGAATAGAGTCGCCAGCTAGGCATTTTTATCCCGGAGGAAAGGCAATGCTGCATAGACCTAGAAAGAAATGGATAAGACGGTTGCGAACCAGAGAGACTGAGAAAGGGGGTTGGTTACAACCTGGGAAGGTATTAGCACCCAGATTGTCCGCCGTACTCGACGGGATCCACGCTTAAAAGACTTGTGTTTTAAAGGGGTAGTGTCAGTGCTATTTGTGTATCAAAGGCTGGAAAGGGATGTACAGGTGTCAGTGTAAGAGAAAAGTGAAGTGTATAAGTGAAGTGTCAGTGTAAGAACATGAGTGAAATGCTCAAGATCATGAGGCTAAAAGAATAAAGCTGGAAAGAGGGGAATATACAGAGACTTTTGTTCGATAACTGTTAAATTATGCCTACGTATCCTCTCGTGCAATGAGGAAGTCAGAACACCGTAGTTCGACCCAAAGAGACTGAAAGATGAATTGACTTGTGAACTGCTTGCTTGTCAATGCTCAAGTGTATGACCTGTCTGGCTCAGGTGCTAACTGTCTTGCATTAGACAGAAGAAACAAGTTCTCGTTTATGAGTGAATGAGATGAGAAAAGAATCCCGAAGGAGACGATTATTGTTTGTTTTTTATGTTTTCAGTCTTTTATTGCTTTTGAAAATTTGTCATAAGTTAATGAGCGTATGCCTAAACCAATGGGTTAGTAAACTCATCACATCTTCCCTCTGATTAGGGGTAATGAGAATACCTTAAGTGTGAAGTCAGATTCTCACACCTAAACACATTTGGTGTAGGATTAAGATCATTAACCTACTTGTGATTATTTAGATGTTTTTGTTGTTTTGTTTAGTGTTGACTAATGAGATTAAGCCATAATCAGGGATTAAACAGACTCATTACACCATCCTGTAAACACCCCAAATTTGCCCTCACTCATTCACACCATGGCTTGTGATCATCCTCATATACATAAACACAATCATATCATCTCACATCTCATTTTTGATTCACTGCATAGCTTCTAAAGCATCTGCACCTAGGGTTTGTGATCTGAGCAATCCCAAGGCATCTTGAGCCATTCCAAAGGCCACCAATCAACTCAAAGGGGTCCATGTGTGTTCTTATATCATATTCCATCTCCTCAAAGTCAAAAATGCAAAGGAATCACAAGAATTAGGGTTTGGGTGGATGCAGAGCCAAGATGAACTGCACAGTTGACTGAGAATTAGGGTTTTGGTTTCAGAGGCCATAACTCCAAATTTTTTGGTCATTCTTGTTTCCATTGATCTCTATATGGTATAGGGAGTATGCATATCAATTTTCATGAAGAAATTCCATGGGGAAGTCATCTGATCAAGAGTTGACTTTTCAGACAAGTCAGTGCAAAATCAGGGCAACTGAGGCCCCCAATGACCCAACCAATGGGTGATCTTCATCATTTTGAGTGTATATGATCTTTATTTGATCATGGAAGAGGGTTGAAGTTCATAAAAATCAAGAATTTAGGGTTTTTGCAAATGTTGACTTTTTGGGCATAGTTGACTTTTCAAGAATGCATCATTTTAGGTCATTTTTCAAGCCTTGATTATTGATCCAAAAATGCTTCAAATGGAAAAACTTTGGTCATGAAAGTTGTAGATCTCATCTTTCCCTTTTCAAAAAGTACAAGAACATGATCAAACTCTTCTTGGATCAAAAGTTATGGCAATGCAAAGTTGGCAAAAATCATTGTTTTTCAAGTTATGCACCAAATGAGAATTTTGCAAAATCATGTACCAAGTCAAATTGCAACCTCTAATCCACTTCAAACCAGCATGTAAGCATTCTCTAAGTCCTAAAAATCAGATTTGAACTAAGATTGCCCTTGGTTTCATGTTTGGTTATGCAAAGGATCACATGTGAAACATAAGCTAACCAACTTGCAAAACTCATGATCATGCTTTACCAACTTGCTGCCTTGGATGCTGGACCAAGCTGACTCTTTCCCCTCATTTTGCTGCGCATAGCCCATGCCTTGTACTTGCCTAGCACATCACCATACTTGCCTTACACAAAAGTTGACCTTTTTGCAAAAGTTGCCTCACCTATCATAGCAGGCCATGTCACATCACAAAGCCAATCAGATTTGTTTATTGAATCAATTTGCAAGCTAGCCATAACAAGAACCAAGGCTGAAGCATCCTCATTCATCACATTCACAAAAACCTTCCATTTTGCAACTTCTTTCGAATCTGCCTCCACAGCCAAGAAACACTCAAACTTTCTTCATCATCCAACTCAATACACTCCATAGATCAAAAACCACCCAAAGCACAAGCCTGAAACAGCCTGGAAACACCATTGCCATCATTCACCTCAAGCTGCAGTTTCATTCGAAACTCTCATCCTAGCTCACAAACACACAAACCAACACCACAGATCTTCTCTACACATCATCTGGACCTCAAACACCCCATCACCATGACCTGAAAGTGCCAGAATCTCCATTGCCATTTTTGACTGAACTGAAGCAGGAGCTTTCGAAGCTCATTATCCAGCCAGCACAAACTCACTTTGAGCATTCAAACATCTTTGGGGGATCAAGTGGAGCAGTTTGCACCAAAGGAAGTGGCCAGAAAGTCCTCAAGCTGAAAGCTTCGAATCTCAGGTAGCTCGAAAATAATTTTTCCAGAAATCATTTTTCTTGTTACAAACTTGTTCTTCATGTCTTGCTGATCATTCTGGTACCATTGGTTTTGAAAATGGCTTTGTTTTAAGAGTTTAATTTGGTTTTGAAGCTTGCGTGACCTAGAACTTTCTTTCTTCGATTCAGCTTGTTTATGAAATATAAATTTGTTTTAGGATAGGGTTTTGGTTCGTGAGGATGTAAGGATCATTTCTATGGTTTTAGTTTTCATTTTAGTAACCTAGGGAAGGATTTGAAAGTTTTCAGGTGAGAAGGTCACCGGAGAAGACGACCGGAGCTCGTCTCCGGTGACCTGAGAGTGATTATGCCCTAATTATGTAATTAAGTCAAGTTTGAATTCTGAGCGTTGATGAGCGTTGACCTGTTGACTTCCCTCCAGTTTGAATGGCCCAGATGCGCCTGATTAGCCCTAATTCTTCATTTAGTTTTAATTAATTGTGATTAGCTCAGATGCAACCTGGACCCTTAGATCACGCGCCAGTCAACCAGTTCAAATCCTAGGCGCATCCTGGCCTTACATCCCTTTGACTTTTTATTTTATTTGTTTTAATTCATTTTTATTCCAATTAATTTGCACATTTAATTTAAAATAGCAAAAATATCTTAAAAATTATGAAACTTTTTCTTTAAAGTTTTATTAATTTTTAAGACCAAAAAATATTTTTATTTTATTTTTCATCATTAAAAAAGTATTTTTAAATATTTAAAAGATTATTTTTAATTGATTAATGAGAATTAATTGATTAAAAATACTTTTAGGTATTTAAAAATTACAAAAAAATTCATGAAATGTTCTAAGACATTTAGAAACATTGTCCAACCTTCAAACCAAATTTCTTTTTTGATCTTGATGCATTTTAAGAATTTTTCATTGAATTAAATCATTTTTTATGCATTATTTTGATCACATGTTTGGAAATTCATTTCTGCCTATTGGAGAAGGTTGAGACATTGATTCTTTTTGCATTGTTTTCTATTTGGCATGTAGTTTCTAGGGTAAAAAGGCCATGATTTGTTCTTGCATTTTCAAATTGTTTGGCATTTCTTTTGTTAAGAACCCTAAAAAACCCTAATAACTTAGAAAATTCATATCTTGAGTTTGGTTGAGAGTTGAGAGCTCCCCTTTGGGCAGTGGTTTATCATAGGCCTAGGGTTTCTTTGGGTGCCATTTTCCATTTTTTATCTTAGGGTTTGCTTCTGTTTTTGGGTTTTGTTTGATGTTTGATCCATAAACCCTAATTTGGGCTTTCATTTGCATCCTTCTTGCATTCTCTTGCATAACATGACTTGTCATTGAATTTTGTGCATTCTTGTGATTCATTTGACATCTTAAGACATATAGAAAGCATCATTGATCATTGCATCTCATGTTTGCCATGTCATTTGTCTTGTATGCTTCATAACATTTCATGCTTGTTCATGCTCCTTAGCTTGCATCATTTGCATTCATAATCTTGTATGAACATCCCCTTGTCTTGCCTCATGTTTGCAGCACTTCATAACATCATAATCATCATATGCATGCTTCTGATTTTGCTTAGCATCATATCATTTCATCTTATCTTGCATTGTATTGCATTTCTTTCTAACATTTCAGGTGGTAAGTAAACTTGAGAAGTGAATTTGCCTTCACTTCTCATAACTTTTCTTTTCATCTCTCTTGCATCCATTTCTGCATTTCTATTTGTGTTTGAGATTGAGCTTGCTCATTCTTCTTCCTTCCACTTTCTTTCTCCAAGTGACTTGACTTCTTGAATGAAGCAAGTCACTTTGCTTCTCTTGATCCTGTTCATCTGCTTCCTGGTGGCTCCTTTGAAGATTGTTCCTGAAAACCTCACAAACCTTAGGATCAACCAAGCATGATAATGAATTAGGGTTTTGATTAGTCTCCCCTCATAGTTTTCACCTTTGTGTCATCCTTTGTGTCTCACTCCTCATCTCATAATCAGGGACTAAACCCTAAGGGCTTTAAGACTTTGTGATTAAGCTTATGCCTGCCTCCTTCTCTTAGGATGGAGTGTATAACTTTAATCCCAAGTATTAAATCCTTAAGGTGTTTAAATCTCTTAATCAATTCACTTAATAAATATCAAGACATCACACTTGTAACTTGGGCCTTGCATTAGGGTTCTAATTCTTCCTTAAGTGGTTAAGAAGGACTAACCCTAGTGTTAATGGACAAGTCCCCCTCAAGTTGTCTTACAAATCATAAAAATCACTTCTTCATCTTATCATTAACTAAAATCCACTTAATAAAGGCTTTGTTTTGTCATGAGTTTAATCCCTAATCATGGATTAAGTTGAGGAGCTTTCCTCAGCTTAAACATTCTCATCTATTATCCTTCTTTTAGGATGGTGTAATGAGTCTGTTTAATCCTTGATTATGGCTTAACCTCATTACTCAACACTAAACAAAAACAACAAAAACATCTAAATAATCACAAGTAGGTTAATGATCTTAATCCTATACCAAAGGTGATTAAGTGTGAGAATCTGACTTCACACTTAAGGTATTCTCATTACCCCTAATCAGAGGGAAGATGTGATGAGTTTACTAACCCATTGGTTTAGGCTTAAGCTCATTAACTTATGACAAATCTCAAAAGCAATAAAAGACTGAAAACTCAAAAACAAACAATAATCGTCTCCTCTGGGATTCTTTTCTCATCATCTTCACTCACAAACGAGAACTCGCTTCTTCCGTCTAATGCAAGACAGTAAGCACCTGAGCCAGACAGGTCATACACTTGAGCATTGACAAGCAAGCAGTTCACAAGTCAATTCACCTTTCAGTCTCTTTGGGTCGAACTACGGTGTTCTGACTTCCTCATTGCACGAGAGGATACGTAGGCATAACTTAACAGTTATCGAACAAAAGTCTCTGTATATTCCCCCTCTTTCTAGCCTCATTCTTTTAGCCTCATGATCTTGAGCATCTTATTCCTGTTCTTACACTGACACTTTCATACTTCATATCACTTATACACTTTACACTGACACCTGTACATCCTTTTCCAGCTCTTTATACACAAATTGCACTGACACTACCCCTTTAAAACACAAATCTTTTAAGCGTGGATCCCGTCGAGTACGACGGACAATCTGGGTGCTAATACCTTCCCAGGTTGTAACCAACCCCCTTTCTCAGTCTCTCTGGTTCGCAAACCGTCTTATCCATCTTTTCCTAGGTCTATGCAGCATTGCCTTTCCTCCGGGATAAAAATGCCTAGCTGGCGACTCTATTCATCTCCAGTGAGTTCACGGCTGTGTGTTCTCATTGTCCCTCTCGCCGACCGTTCGCGTCTGTACCTTCATCTGATCCATTTCATTTGTCGGGAGCGACAGCTTGGCGACTCTGCTGGGGACCCTTATACTGCAACCAGGGCTTCTGGTTCTTTTTGTGGGTTCCTCCTCGCGCTTGATTGATTTGTGTTTACTGGGGTGTTATGTGCTATCTGTGCTTGTATATTTGTTTTGTTTATTGCTTTATGTACAGTTGATTTACTGCTTTCTTTATTGCATTTATATATATCATACTGTCATTATTGCTGGCTGGATCTGGTTTTTCTTTGGTGGGTGGGTGTTTCATTGAGAGTTAAGGTCCTATACCTGGGACCTGAGTGACACCTAGGCTAGAGTGAATCATATTCTTTCCCATTCCATTTCGGTCTGGTGCGGGAATATGAAACACGGTTCAGATATGGGTTTCTTCTTGAGAACTCTGTGTTGCGGATTTCCTGCAATGCTAGGGCTATCTGGGAAGCCTGCTAAGTCTGGATGACCTTTTAGTATTGACCTTCAGAAACTGAGGTGAATTAGAGGAGGAACTGTTATGGTTATTGTAAACACTGTACCTCCGGGTTAGAAGTGTTTACACTTCTCATAACTGATCCAAGTCTGAGGATCCTTGTTCTAGATCACCACCTGTGAGGGGGTTGGGCTGTTTACAGGTTTGCAGGTACCTTGACCTCAGAATACCCTGTTACTTTGACTTTGTTAAGAGTACTCCATGTTGGACAGTTCTTGTGATTCTAAACCCTGGACATGTGGCTCTTTATTTGAGTCCCCTACCCTGGTTACTGGATTTTTAGACCTCCATCTGGAATTCTTGAACACACATGGATCTATATCAAGGCAGTTAATCGGATCCAGCTCAGTCACAAACCCTTGCATATCATCTGCATTCATACTCATTGCATCATATTAACATGTGCTTATTTGTGTTTCAGGGTATCCATCTTCATCTGGTTTTGGTTTTGACCCCATCTGCAGTTTTGACCTGTCTCCACCAGCACTTGTTTCAGCTTGTCAGCCATATACTTCAGTTACTTGCACTAGCCAATCAGTGGCTCACTCCTCAGCATCTTCATCAGCACTTATTCTACTCAGTCTTCAGTACTCATGGCTCCAAAGAAAAGCAACATCACTTATCACTTCTTCCAACCAGACTTATCAGACATCAGGAGGATCCAAACCCTGATCACCCCAGTTCACATACCTTTGTTCAAGGAGCATTATGGGGATATACTTGACTTGGTTATGGATATGGACCCATCCCAGAGAAGCCTAATCCATACCTGCATTCAGTTCTATGACCCCCCATTGAGGTGTTTCACCTTTAAAGACTTTCAGTTGGGGCCTCTTTTAGAAGAATACTCAGCATTGGTTGGTTTGCCTATCAAGAGGGAAATTCCTTTCAATCCTGAAATGGTCTTTCCCAGCAATGGAGAGATAGCAAAAGCTTTACACCTGGAGCTTGCCTTGATAGAGCAGCATATGACCTCTAAAGCTGGGATCCCTGGTTTTCATCTGGACTTCCTGATTTCTCAAGCTAGTCTGAAGGCCTCCCTGGGGGATTGGAAAGCTGTTTGTGCTCTGTTGGCTTTAAGTGTGTATGGAATTGTGTTGTTTGCAGATGAGCCTCGATTCATCAGCAAAAATGCAATCCATTTGTTCATCCTGAGGAACCCAGTGCCAACCTTGTTAGGAGACCTCTACTACTCAGTGCATCAGAGGAATGAGAAGCAGAGGGGTAAGTTAGTGAGGTGTTGTGCTCCATTATTCCATGCTTGGCTTCTCAGGCATCTACCCAGGACAGATGCATTTCTAAATCCTCATCAGCAGAGCAACTGGGCTAAAAGACTCTCTGTCCTAACTGCAGCAGATATCAGATGGTGTACTCAAAGCACCAAGGGCAGAGATATAATCACTAGCTGTGGGCACTTTCCCAATGTGCCCTTGGTAGGAGTTAAGGGAAGTATCAACTACAACCCTCTGCTGTTCAGGAGGCAATTGGGCTATGCACTGGTCCATACTCCTAGGGTACAGGATTTGGTCGAGACCCTCTACTGTGAGAACAAGGTTAGTCTGGCAACTGTTAGGCAGGCTGCCTGGGCCTGGGATCATGTTCAAACCAAGGGAATCACTATTCTGGGGAAGTGCAATAATGTGGCATCAGCCCAATATCATGAGTGGTCCTATGCCAGGGCCCAATTCTCTGGATTGCCATTCACCATAGAAGACATGCCTGAGTCATCTTCAGCACCACCCCCTGCCACTATCAGTTTGGGGGAGTTTGAGAGTTTAAAGGAAAGAAATGAGAAGCTAACTCAAGCCTTGCAGAAGACCCTCCGGGAGAGGAGTGAAGGTGTGAGGGAGATTGAAAGACTGGAGAAGTTGAGAGTAGAACACTTGACTAAGATTGAGAAGTCTGGAGAGTATATCAACAAGTCCAAGGCTGGTGAGCAAATTCTGAAGAATGCTTGTAAAGAAGCCCAGTTCCAAAGAGCAAGAACAGACTTGTACCTGAAAGAGAGTCAGGCCAGGTGGGTCCGGATCACCGAAGCCCGTACTCTAGAAGACAAGAGAGTTCAGGACAAGATGGAGCAGATGGAAAAAGCCCTGGCAGCAGCCCAGGAGGAAATATCAGAACTAAAGATTAAAGCAGGAGTGAAGAGGTCTAAAGATCAAAGTCAGAACAAGAAGTTGACTGCAGCTGTTGCAGCAAGAAACCTTCTCATTAGAAGTCTCACGGAGCATCCGGCTGATCCTGTGACCGAAGCACTTCTTAAGGAAGTTCGTGAGGATGAGTTCGGCCTTGGAGTTTGATTATTTGCTTGTTGTTTTTCCTATTCCATGTACTTTTGCTTTTTGTAATGTATTTTGACCCCTTAGGGGGCTTGTGTTGTAAAAAGAACAATTTGTACTATTTCACCTTTGTAATATATTTGTGTTGGTTTCCATCTGAGTCCGCTTCAAAAGCAATTTCAGCAGCATCACCTTCAAGGGTCTGGAAGGGTCAAAACTGAAGACCAAACCGGATACCTTGAGAGCAAATAAGCATAACTGCATTGCATGCTAACTTTTTTTTTCTGTTTTGTAGGTTTTGTTTTATTGTTACTAACCTCTGTTGTGATGCTCAGGAATTATTGCTCGCCGCCGGGTATTTCCTCTCAACAGGCCACACAGGTACCCGACTAGAAACAACCTTCCGGGAATCCAGATGGATCAGATGCAACAAGACCTTACGGAGGTCAGAAACCAGATGGCCAACGAAAGGTTGGAGATGAGAACCCAGATAACACAGTTCATGGAAGTGATGAACAACTTAGCTCAAAGCCAGGAGAGGCTCAGAGCTTTGGTAGAAGGGAGGAATCAAGATGAACCTCATGTGGGGACTGCAGGCACAAGTAACAATGAAAGGGTGCAACCACATGTTAACCCCCCTGTGTTTGGTCCACATCTACATCCTGAGACCAATATTCCTGTAAACATTCAAGGAACAGCTACTGCAGCCAGAATACTTCAAGAGGATCCTCAGGAGGACCAATTCACGGTAATGGGTGCTGGAGAGGAAACTTATGACAGGAGATTGGAAGAAATAGCTGAGAAGTTAAGGTCCTTAGAATCTCAAAATTCTTTGGGTTTTGACGTGATGGATATGGGCTTAGTAGATGGGGTTAGGATTCCCCACAAGTTCAAGCCTCCATGTTTTGAAAAGTATAATGGGACTTCCTGTCCCCGAACCCATCTGCAATCTTTTCTCGGAAGATTAAAAGCTTATACCATGGACGAGAAATTGTGGATGTTCTACTTCGAAGATAGTTTGACTGGAGCTTCTAGGGAATGGTATTCCCATCTGACAAGAGCAACTGTGAGATGCTGGAAGGACCTGGCAGAGGCCTTCATCAGACAGTATCAGTATAATCTGGATATGGCACCCAATAGGACCCTCCTAATGGGGATGTCACAATCATCAAGGGAGAGCTTCAGAGAATATGCTCAAAGATGGAGACAGCTTGCTGCTGCTGTCCAGCCACCAATGTCCGAAAGAGAAATGGCTGATATGTTCATGAATACCCTGCAAGGAACCTATATTGATAGGCTAGCTGCCTTCTCCTCCACCAGCTTTGCAGATGTTGTTATAGCCGGAGAGAGAATTGAAAGCCTATTGAAAATGGGTAAAATTTCTGATAATGGTGCTAGTTCGTCCAGTGGTACAAGAAAGCCTTTTGCAGGCCCGAGAAGAACTGGCGAGACCAATGCCATTCACACCAACAGGGGTAGGCCCCAATATGTTCCAAGAACAATAGCAGCAGTCACTATCCCTGCTCCAGCTCATCCTCAGCCCGTCTATCAACCTCCTCAGCAAAACTTCCAACAACAACCTCAGTATCATCAGAATCAGTATCCTCCAAGAAACTACAACAACAACAACACCAACAACAATCAACAGAGGCCATTCCAACAAAGGTCATCTCAAGCTAACAAAGTGATCAACCCGATCCCAATGCCATATGCTGCCTTGCTGCCACAACTTCTGAAACTCAACCTGGTTGAGCTAAGAACGTTGGCACCTCCGGATCCCAACAGTCTACCAAGAAACTATGACTCCAATGCTAGGTGTGCTTTTCATTCAAACGCACCTGGTCACAGTACAGAAAAATGCAGGGCTCTGCATATGAAGGTACAAGACTTGGTAGACTCCAAGGCTCTGAATTTTGCACCTCCGCCCAATGTCAATAAAAATCCAATGCCAAATCATGGTGGTCCCCGAATTAATGCTATTGAAGAAGACCAACCGTCTTATTTGATAACTAGTGTGGATCAGATCAGGACACCATTGGTGGAAATCAAAGCTCAACTCCGTGAAAACAATATATTTCCGGGGTGTGAACTAGGATGTCCATACTGCAATATTTCATGGAATGGGTGTGAAGACTTGAGGAATGGCATTGACAACCTTATTCAGAGTGGCCTACTCCAGATCACAACATCATTTCCGGCAAATCCGACAACTTCATCAACAACGGTTTCAGACCCTCCTACAACTGCAACAACTATTGTGCCCGACAATTCATCAGCACCATCAACAAGTACTTCACCTGTCCTTCCAAATGATCAGTTTTCAACAGTTTCTCCTGCTACAACTTCAGCTTCATTCCATTTCGACTCTCCATCAACAACAACAACAGTCCTTCCAACAGAACCTCCTACAACACCAGCAATCAATCATGAAGATGTCTCCACTGTTACCATATTCTACGATCCTGAAAACAATTCCGCTTATCATTCAGAAGGTGTTGCTCCCACTAGAGCACCAGTTACAATCTTTTATGATCCACAAACAATTGCAGTCCCTTCAGCAGCAACAATCAGTCCAGTCACTGTCACGGTGCCTGGACCAGTACCATATGAAAGCAATAGGGCCATCCCTTGGCACTACGGCTCTGACGTGTACTGTGAAGGGAAAAGAATCACTCTTGAAACATCAGCACCTGCACCACAAGTAGATAATGTGGGGGGAGGCGGAGGCTTCACTCGAAGCGGACGTCTCTTTGCTTCACAAATCCAAAGACCTACTGCCGAAGCAGAAGCTGCTGCCAAGGCAAAGGGAAAAGGCCCGGTGCAGGAAGATCCAGCTACCAAAGAAGCCCTGAAGACTCCATTTGATCAGGAAGTTGATGAGTTTATGCGGATCATCAAAAAGAGTGACTACAAAATTGTAGATCAACTTCACCAGACGCCGTCCAAAATCTCCATCCTCTCACTGCTTATGTGCTCCGAAGCCCATCGGAATGCACTACTTAAAGTCCTGCACGCAGCTTACGTGCCCGAGGAGATTACTGTCAACCAATTGGAGACCGTGGTTGGAAATGTTACTGCTAGCAATGGGCTAGGGTTTACCAATTCTGACCTGACAGTGGATGGCCGCAATCACAACAAGGCCTTGCACATAACCGTGGAATGCAAAGGAGCTGTCCTTTCTCATGTGCTGGTAGATACAGGTTCATCCCTGAATGTCTTACCAAAGAAGGCTCTGGTGAAGCTTGAATATGATGGATTGGCATTGAGACCCAGCAACCTGGTAGTACGAGCCTTTGATGGCTCAAAGAGATCGGTTCTGGGAGAGATTGAGCTGCCTGTGACAATTGGCCCACAGACCTTTAAAACTATCTTTTATGTGATGGACATTCAGCCCGCCTACAGCTGTTTGTTGGGTAGACCCTGGATTCACGCCGCCGGCGCAATAACGTCTACCCTTCACCAAAAGTTAAAATTTGAGTGGGAAGGCCAAGTTGTCACTATCTGTGGAGAGGAGGACATTTTTGTCAGCCACCTGGCAACCTATAAATACATTGAGATGGATGGAGAGATCCATGAAACAATGAGCCAGGGGTTTGAAGCCTTGAATGTGAATGAAGCATCTGCTGTATCTGGTACTCCAATGTCATCTTACCAACAAGCCCGGAAGGTTGTTGAGGAAGGAACTGCCCTAGGCTGGGGCAAGGTCTTAGCCGTGGAGGAGAAGAAGGACAAATTTGGGTTGGGTTACAGACCAACTCAACATCAAGCAAGGACTGCTGCAGAGCTTGGTTTTGTCAGTGGGGGGATGCTTACCCCCGATGCTATCAACTGTCTGGAAGACGAGCTGGAAGAGGAGTGCAATCTGGAGAATTGGATTCGTCCGAAGATCCCGGGGAGCAGTGTCTCGAACTGGTCTTCCCAGGAAATTATAAGAGTTACTCGATCAGAGTAATTATTATTTCCTGTATTCTTTATAGCATGCATCAAAGTCTTGCATCTTGCCCAAGATGACAAGACTCATTTTGTAATCAGGGCCATATGTACTTTTGTGCAAACAAGATTAAATTAATGAAATATCAGACAATCTTTTTGCAAACGAGTCTTTTTCTTTTCTGCTCACTGTTTTTCCATTTTTCTTTTTGTACAAAAATAAATGGCGGTGTTTTCAAAATGATAACTTCTTTTCACTTTTTTTCTAAAGCAAGATTAAAATCAATCACTAAAATGAACCAACTTAACCCTTGCAGAGAGTGCCTTCCTGACAGCACCGACAACAGCACGGCTATGACATCGTATGACTTTGACAATCCAATCAATCAAGCTGATGAAGGAGTTGATGAAGAGTATGAGCTTCCTGAAGAGCTAGCCAGGTTGTTGAGACAAGAGGAAAAAGTCATTACTCCTCACCGGGAGGAGATTGAAGTGATTAATCTTGGTACAAACGAAGACGTGAAAGAAGTTAGAATCGGGGCCTGCCTGCAAGACTCAGTAAAGAAGCAACTGGTAAATCTGCTTCAAGAGTATGTTGATGTGTTTGCTTGGTCATATCAAGACATGCCAGGGTTGGATACTGATATAGTTGTGCACAAGCTGCCTTTGAGGGAAGAATGCCCACCGGTCAAACAGAAGCTGCGCCGAACTCGCCCAGACATGGCTATGAAAATCAAGGAAGAGGTACAAAAGCAATGGGACGCCGGGTTCCTTGCTGTTACTAGCTACCCGCCGTGGGTTGCCAACATAGTACCTGTGCCTAAGAAGGACGGCAAAGTAAGAATGTGTGTTGATTACCGGGACCTGAACAGAGCCAGCCCAAAAGATGACTTCCCTTTACCTCACATTGATGTATTGGTTGATAACACGGCTCAGTTCTCGGTATTTTCCTTCATGGACGGATTTTCAGGATATAACCAGATCAAGATGTCACCTGAAGACATGGAGAAGACAACATTCATCACACCCTGGGGCACGTTCTGCTACAAAGTGATGCCATTCGGACTGAAGAATGCTGGCGCAACATATCAACGGGCTATGGTAACATTGTTCCACGATATGATCCACAAAGAAATAGAATGTTATGTGGATGATATGATTGCCAAGTCCCTTACAGAGGAAGACCATCTGGTGAATCTGCTCAAGTTGTTCAAGCGTCTGAGAAAGTACCAACTGAAGTTGAACCCCAACAAATGCACATTCGGGGTGAGATCTGGTAAGCTGCTGGGTTTTATTGTAAGCGAGAAAGGGATTGAAGTGGACCCTGATAAAGTCAAAGCCATCCAAGAGATGCCTGCACCGAAAACTGAGAAAGAAGTTCGAGGGTTCTTGGGTAGATTGAACTACATTTCAAGGTTCATATCTCACCTCACAGCAACCTGTGAACCCTTGTTCAAGCTGCTAAGAAAAGAACAAACGGTCAGGTGGAACGAAGATTGCCAAAAGGCTTTTGACAAGATCAAGGAATACTTACAAGAGCCTCCAATCCTCATGCCTCCAGTTGAAGGAAGACCTCTGATTATGTACTTGACAGTATTAGAAGAGTCAATGGGATGTGTGCTGGGCCAACATGACGAGTCTGGTCGAAAAGAGTATGCAATATACTACCTAAGCAAAAAGTTTACCGACTGTGAACAGCGTTATTCACTGCTCGAGAAAACTTGCTGTGCTTTAGCGTGGGCTGCTCGCCGACTGAGACAGTATATGTTGACCCACACTACCTTACTGATCTCAAAGATGGATCCAGTTAAGTACATTTTCGAGAAGCCAGCTCTTACCGGACGGGTTGCAAGATGGCAGATGATTCTCACAGAATACGACATACAGTACACATCTCAGAAAGCCATCAAGGGCAGTGTACTATCTGAATATCTTGCTGAGCAACCCATTGATGACTACCAGCCTATGAGATTTGACTTCCCTGATGAAGACATCATGTTCATTAAAGCAAAAGATCACGAAGAGCCTATTCACACAGAAGGGCCTGACCCAGAAGAAGAATGGACTATGATGTTTGATGGGGCTGTTAACATGAATGGCCGTGGTGTTGGTGCAGTACTCATTTCACCCAAAGGAGTTCACATGCCTTTCTCGGCAAAACTCACTTTCAACTGCACTAACAACGAAGCTGAATACGAAGCTTGCATTATGGGCCTTGAGGAAGCAATTGACCTCAGGATCAAGACGTTGACCGTATTCGGAGATTCAGCTTTGGTAATCAATCAGACCAATGGGAAATGGTATACCCACCAATATCATCTGATACCTTATAGGGATTATACAAGGAGGTTATTGACTTTCTTCACAACAGTCAAGCTTGAGTATATCCCTCGGGACGAGAATCAGTTTGCAGATGCCCTGGCTACCATTTCATCCATGATCAAAGTTCAAGCTGCTAACTTTGTACCTCAGATTTCAGTATCCAGACTCGACAGACCAGCATATGTGTTCGCAGCAGATGTTGTTAAAGATGATAAGCCTTGGTTCCATGACATTAAGTGCTTCTTGGAGGATCAGACGTACCCACCTGGGGCATCTTCCAATGATAAGAAGACTTTAAGAAGGCTTGCTGGAAGTTTCTTTCTGAACGCTGATGGGTCTTTATACAAGAGGAACTTTGACATGATACTCCTCAGATGTGTTGACAAGACGGAAGCAGGTTTGCTGATGCATGAAGTGCACGAAGGATCGTTTGGTACCCATGCCGGAGGGCATGCCATGGCTAAAAAGTTGTTAAGATCAGGTTATTACTGGATCACAATGGATGCAGACTGTTGTGCCTACGCCAGAAAATGCCACAAATGCCAGATCTACGCAGATAAAGTGCATGTGCCTCCGAACCCCTTGAACATCATGTCTTCACCCTGGCCCTTTGCTATGTGGGGCATTGACATGATCGGCAAGATCGAGCCAACTGCTTCAAACGGCCACAGATTCATCCTGGTCGCCATCGACTATTTCACCAAGTGGGTTGAAGCAGCCTCATATGCAAACGTCACAAGGCAAGTGGTAGCCAGGTTTCTGAAGAGAGATATCATCTGTCGATATGGAGTGCCCGAGCGAATCATTACAGATAATGGTTCCAATCTCAACAACAAAATGATGGCAGAGCTGTGCCGGGACTTCAAAATCCAACACCACAACTCTTCTCCTTACAGGCCAAAGATGAATGGCGCTGTTGAGGCGGCAAACAAGAATATTAAGAAGATTGTGCAGAAGATGGTAGTCACCTACAAAGACTGGCATGAAATGCTACCGTTTGCCTTGCATGGGTACCGCACGTCAATCAGGACGTCCACTGGGGCAACACCGTATCAGCTTGTGTATGGTATGGAAGCAGTCCTACCTGTCGAAGTTGAATTACCCTCTCTACGGGTACTGATGGATGTTAAACTGAGTGAAGCAGAATGGGTTCGGTCCCGTTTCGAACAACTGAGTCTGATCGAAGAGAAAAGATTGGCTGCAATCTGTCATGGGCAGTTATATCAGAGGAGAATGAAGAAAGCCTTCGATCAGAAAGTCAGGCACCGAGAGTACCGAGTAGGAGATCTTGTGCTGAAAAGAATCCTCCCGCCTCATACAGACCACAGGGGCAAATGGACCCCAAATTACGAAGGACCATTCGTTGTGAAGAAAGTTTTCTCTGGCGGAGCACTGATGCTCAGCACCATGGATGGTGAAGATTTCCCATCCCCTGTGAATTCAGATGCAGTTAAAAAATACTTCGCCTAAAATGACCCGCTGGACATAAAAACAGAATGTAAGTCCAGGCAAAAATAGGGCATCCCGGCGAGTCAAAAACAGAATAAAAAGACTCGGGCAAAAATAAGGGAAATAAATGAAAAATGTACACCCGCTGAGTTGAAAAGCCGCATTGGACAGCTCAGGCAAAAATGGGTATCCCGATGGATTGAAAACCCGAAAGGGCGATCCATGCAAAATAAGGGAATAAGCGAACAACTGCATTCTGAATTCGTCTGTATCACTTGCAACTTGGTAAGCTCCAAAGGATCAAGCTTCAATCAGACTCAACTCTCTCCAGAAAGCAAGACGAGAAGAACGTCATTGTCATACGAGTCATAGCAGAAGAGGAAGCTCCTCAAAGCGTCGACAGCATCGCCAGCACTTTATTTCTCAATTTGTAACAATCTTCTCATTTCAGGAGATATGTTTCTTTGACTGTATCTCGCCAATTCAGGGCACACAAATTAATAAAATCAGATTTTCAGTCATGTTTCATTTTACATTTATGTTTTGCAAAGAATTGTCTGATATCTCTAAAAAAAAACACAATTGCATAAGTGCAGATGCTTTTCTCTAAAAGAATAAAACGCATGCTTACAGGGAATGTGATTACTCTCGAAAGTACTCATCTCCTATGACGGAATCCAGTAAAGGATACCTCGGGACCTTTTGTGCGTTTCCTTATCTTTGCAGGATTGCAGGTATCCAGAACGCAACCTGGGGCATGCAAGTTACGCCTCAGCAAACTGGCGAATCATTGTCAACTCACACGGCCCTGGGAGGTGCCCACTTCCCCAGCAAAGTTGCCAAATCAACATACGGCATCGGAGACGCTCTATCCCCAGCTGAGTTGCTTCTTGTTGCTATCCCCAGCTGAGTTGCCTCTCGTGATTCCCCAGCCGAGTTGCCATCTCACCCTCAGCTGATTGTAGGAATCAGGGAATCATCTCCCCACAGAGCCCCAGCCTCTATTCAGAAGAGCAACGCACGACGAAGTCACAACAGAGCATAGAAGGCTTCTACAAACCCCAGCTGGGTCCCGTATCATAAGGATATGTCAATCAGTGACCTATATCCCCAGGCAGATACATCTTTAGATCTACCAATGATCTCATCCCCAGCTGGGATGTCTTCCTCAGCAGATCACCCAGAGATCTTCGCAGCAACGGGATCCGAATCCCGGATCTTTGCCTCTTCGCATAATCATAGCATTCGCATCATATTATACCCTCAAAGCGTAGCATTCCGTCTAATACGGAGCATTACGGCAAAAATCAAACGCATAGCATAATCATAAGTCATGTTGTGAATTGAACACTTGTAAATATTGACAATCCGTCATTATACAGAATACTTCCCCCAAAATCCCCAGAGTCCCAGCAAAAGCAGTTGCCTCATATTCACAAATACCAGCATATCACCTTTTGGGTACCCGTCCGTACCATTTCTCCCCAGTAAAGTCACTAGCATACATCTTTGGACACCCGTCCGTGTCATATCACCAACAGAAAGCCAAAGACACCCTCTTTGCACTCACATATACTTATATACACTTTCCTGACACCCGTCCGTGTCATATCCCCAGCGCAGTCGCCTAGACTTTGTATATCAGATATTTGTTCATATTATACTTTTCTCTCTTGACGCTCGTCCGTGTCACCTTCCCCAGCAGTTAAAAATACTCATCTATACATTATATACACTCATTACTCATTGGTACGCTTATACAGATACTCGTCCGTATCTTGTATACATCATCACTCATATCCCCACAGATTCGACAGTAGTCCTTGTTCTTTGTTAACCCGTTGGTACTCGTCCGTACCATCAACTCGGAACATTGCGTCTAGGGTTTGCTTCTACATGATACTCGTCCGTATCATAGTCTTAAGGATGCTCGTCCGCATCTTTAATCCATATACCGTGTCAAACACTTTTGTCTTCTTGAATATAGATACTCGTCCGTGTCTATTATTCCCCAGAAGAATGCTTTCAGATGCAACACTCGTCCGTGTTCTTTGTTAAACAGTTGATACTCGTCCGTATCATCATCTCTGAACATGTGTCAGTATTGTTTCTACATGATACTCGTCCGTATCATAGTCTTAAGGATGCTCGTCCGCATCTTTAATCTATACACAATACCAAGCACTTATACCTTTTGTTTCTTGGATGTAAACGCTCGTCCGTGTTTACTATCTCCCCAGTAGATCGCCAACAAAACGAATTTTCTTTTATCTAACACTCGTCCTGTGTTATGATAACCCTGAGAGCAGCCGTACCCTGCTAAGTGGTCGTCCTCCACTTCTTGATGGTCGTCCTCCATCATGCTCATCCGATGGCCGTCCCCATCGTTGATTTTTTAGCAGCCGTCCCCTGCTAGGTGGTCGTCCTCCACCTTTTGATGATCGTCCTTCATCACTTTATCCAATGGCCGTCCCCATTGTTGATTTTGGTTATCTGGCATTCGTCCTATGTCATGACAAACCTTGAGAGCAGCCGTCCCCTGCTGAGTGGTCGTCCTCCACTTCTTGATGGTCGTCCTCCATCATGCTCGTCCGATGGCCGTCCCCATCGTTGACCTCTTCTATCCGATGGCCGTCCCCATCGTTGATATTTTCGGCAGCCGTACCCTGCCAGGTGGTCGTTCTCCACCTTTGATGGCCGTCCCCATCATATTTCTTTTATTCCCCACAGAGCAGCCGTCCCCTGCTAGGTGATCGTCCTTCACCTTTGATGGCCGTACCCCATCATCTGTTTATTTCATTCATTCTTTAACCCGATGGCCGTCCCCGTCGTGGTCCCTTTTCCTTTTTAGCCCGATGGCCGTCCCCATCGCTGGTTACTTTGCTTTATGAACTTGATGGCCGTCCCCGTCATGTTTCATTAATCCCCAAAGAGTCTTGCAACTTTATCTTGATGGCCGTCCCCATCATGGTTTCACTTTCCCCAGCTAGTCGGCCGTCCCCGTTTTAGCTTTACCTTTTATCCCCAGCACGTCGGCCGTCCCCGTCATTGCTTTAATTTTCATACGCTCTACCAGCATGTCGGCCGTCCCCGTCATCGCTTTACTGCACATATTACTTTACCCAGCAGTCGTCCTCTGCTCGACGGTCGTCCTCCGTCGCCTACACTTACAATATACTTTATTTGCTTTTACAATCTATATCCCTTTTCTTCTTCATTCTGTGAGTGCAAATTTTGGACTGTCTTTGGTATTCAACCACAAGTTATCTTGTTTAGCCTGTTGAGCCGTTGCTTACATCCTGCACAGCTAACTCATGTTTGAATAGGGGCAGCTGTAAACACCCCAAATTTGCCCTCACTCATTCACACCATGGCTTGTGATCATCCTCATATACATAAACACAATCATATCATCTCACATCTCATTTTTGATTCACTGCATAGCTTCTAAAGCATCTGCACCTAGGGTTTGTGATCTGAGCAATCCCAAGGCATCTTGAGCCATTCCAAAGGCCACCAATCAACTCAAAGGGGTCCATGTGTGTTCTTATATCATATTCCATCTCCTCAAAGTCAAAAATGCAAAGGAATCACAAGAATTAGGGTTTGGGTGGATGCAGAGCCAAGATGAACTGCACAGTTGACTGAGAATTAGGGTTTTGGTTTCAGAGGCCATAACTCCAAATTTTTTGGTCATTCTTGTTTCCATTGATCTCTATATGGTATAGGGAGTATGCATATCAATTTTCATGAAGAAATTCCATGGGGAAGTCATCTGATCAAGAGTTGACTTTTCAGACAAGTCAGTGCAAAATCAGGGCATCTGAGGCCCCCAATGACCCAACCAATGGGTGATCTTCATCATTTTGAGTGTATATGATCTTTATTTGATCATGGAAGAGGGTTGAAGTTCATAAAAATCAAGAATTTAGGGTTTTTGCAAATGTTGACTTTTTGGGCATAGTTGACTTTTCAAGAATGCATCATTTTAGGTCATTTTTCAAGCCTTGATTATTGATCCAAAAATGCTTCAAATGGAAAAACTTTGGTCATGAAAGTTGTAGATCTCATCTTTCCCTTTTCAAAAAGTACAAGAACATGATCAAACTCTTCTTGGATCAAAAGTTATGGCAATGCAAAGTTGGCAAAAATCATTGTTTTTCAAGTTATGCACCAAATGAGAATTTTGCAAAATCATGTACCAAGTCAAATTGCAACCTCTAATCCACTTCAAACCAGCATGTAAGCATTCTCTAAGTCCTAAAAATCAGATTTGAACTAAGATTGCCCTTGGTTTCATGTTTGGTTATGCAAAGGATCACATGTGAAACATAAGCTAACCAACTTGCAAAACTCATGATCATGCTTTACCAACTTGCTGCCTTGGATGCTGGACCAAGCTGACTCTTTCCCCTCATTTTGCTGCGCATAGCCCATGCCTTGTACTTGCCTAGCACATCACCATACTTGCCTTACACAAAAGTTGACCTTTTTGCAAAAGTTGCCTCACCTATCATAGCAGGCCATGTCACATCACAAAGCCAATCAGATTTGTTTATTGAATCAATTTGCAAGCTAGCCATAACAAGAACCAAGGCTGAAGCATCCTCATTCATCACATTCACAAAAACCTTCCATTTTGCAACTTCTTTCGAATCTGCCTCCACAGCCAAGAAACACTCAAACTTTCTTCATCATCCAACTCAATACACTCCATAGATCAAAAACCACCCAAAGCACAAGCCTGAAACAGCCTGGAAACACCATTGCCATCATTCACCTCAAGCTGCAGTTTCATTCGAAACTCTCATCCTAGCTCACAAACACACAAACCAACACCACAGATCTTCTCTACACATCATCTGGACCTCAAACACCCCATCACCATGACCTGAAAGTGCCAGAATCTCCATTGCCATTTTTGACTGAACTGAAGCAGGAGCTTTCGAAGCTCATTATCCAGCCAGCACAAACTCACTTTGAGCATTCAAACATCTTTGGGGGATCAAGTGGAGCAGTTTGCACCAAAGGAAGTGGCCAGAAAGTCCTCAAGCTGAAAGCTTCGAATCTCAGGTAGCTCGAAAATAATTTTTCCAGAAATCATTTTTCTTGTTACAAACTTGTTCTTCATGTCTTGCTGATCATTCTGGTACCATTGGTTTTGAAAATGGCTTTGTTTTAAGAGTTTAATTTGGTTTTGAAGCTTGCGTGACCTAGAACTTTCTTTCTTCGATTCAGCTTGTTTATGAAATATAAATTTGTTTTAGGATAGGGTTTTGGTTCGTGAGGATGTAAGGATCATTTCTATGGTTTTAGTTTTCATTTTAGTAACCTAGGGAAGGATTTGAAAGTTTTCAGGTGAGAAGGTCACCGGAGAAGACGACCGGAGCTCGTCTCCGGTGACCTGAGAGTGATTATGCCCTAATTATGTAATTAAGTCAAGTTTGAATTCTGAGCGTTGATGAGCGTTGACCTGTTGACTTCCCTCCAGTTTGAATGGCCCAGATGCGCCTGATTAGCCCTAATTCTTCATTTAGTTTTAATTAATTGTGATTAGCTCAGATGCAACCTGGACCCTTAGATCACGCGCCAGTCAACCAGTTCAAATCCTAGGCGCATCCTGGCCTTACATCCCTTTGACTTTTTATTTTATTTGTTTTAATTCATTTTTATTCCAATTAATTTGCACATTTAATTTAAAATAGCAAAAATATCTTAAAAATTATGAAACTTTTTCTTTAAAGTTTTATTAATTTTTAAGACCAAAAAATATTTTTATTTTATTTTTCATCATTAAAAAAGTATTTTTAAATATTTAAAAGATTATTTTTAATTGATTAATGAGAATTAATTGATTAAAAATACTTTTAGGTATTTAAAAATTACAAAAAAATTCATGAAATGTTCTAAGACATTTAGAAACATTGTCCAACCTTCAAACCAAATTTATTTTTTGATCTTGATGCATTTTAAGAATTTTTCATTGAATTAAATCATTTTTTATGCATTATTTTGATCACATGTTTGGAAATTCATTTCTGCCTATTGGAGAAGGTTGAGACATTGATTCTTTTTGCATTGTTTTCTATTTGGCATGTAGTTTCTAGGGTAAAAAGGCCATGATTTGTTCTTGCATTTTCAAATTGTTTGGCATTTCTTTTGTTAAGAACCCTAAAAAACCCTAATAACTTAGAAAATTCATATCTTGAGTTTGGTTGAGAGTTGAGAGCTCCCCTTTGGGCAGTGGTTTATCATAGGCCTAGGGTTTCTTTGGGTGCCATTTTCCATTTTTTATCTTAGGGTTTGCTTCTGTTTTTGGGTTTTGTTTGATGTTTGATCCATAAACCCTAATTTGGGCTTTCATTTGCATCCTTCTTGCATTCTCTTGCATAACATGACTTGTCATTGCATTTTGTGCATTCTTGTGATTCATTTGACATCTTAAGACATATATAAAGCATCATTGATCATTGCATCTCATATTTGCCATGTCATTTGTCTTGTATGCTTCATAACATTTCATGCTTGTTCATGCTCCTTAGCTTGCATCATTTGCATTCATAATCTTGTATGAACATCCCCTTGTCTTGCCTCATGTTTGCAGCACTTCATAACATCATAATCATCATATGCATGCTTCTGATTTTGCTTAGCATCATATCATTTCATCTTATCTTGCATTGTATTGCATTTCTTTCTAACATTTCAGGTGGTAAGTAAACTTGAGAAGTGAATTTGCCTTCACTTCTCATAACTTTTCTTTTCATCTCTCTTGCATCCATTTCTGCATTTCTATTTGTGTTTGAGATTGAGCTTGCTCATTCTTCTTCCTTCCACTTTCTTTCTCCAAGTGACTTGACTTCTTGAATGAAGCAAGTCACTTTGCTTCTCTTGATCCTGTTCATCTGCTTCCTGGTGGCTCCTTTGAAGATTGTTCCTGAAAACCTCACAAACCTTAGGATCAACCAAGCATGATAATGAATTAGGGTTTTGATTAGTCTCCCCTCATAGTTTTCACCTTTGTGTCATCCTTTGTGTCTCACTCCTCATCTCATAATCAGGGACTAAACCCTAAGGGCTTTAAGACTTTGTGATTAAGCTTATGCCTGCCTCCTTCTCTTAGGATGGAGTGTATAACTTTAATCCCAAGTATTAAATCCTTAAGGTGTTTAAATCTCTTAATCAATTCACTTAATAAATATCAAGACATCACACTTGTAACTTGGGCCTTGCATTAGGGTTCTAATTCTTCCTTAAGTGGTTAAGAAGGACTAACCCTAGTGTTAATGGACAAGTCCCCCTCAAGTTGTCTTACAAATCATAAAAATCACTTCTTCATCTTATCATTAACTAAAATCCACTTAATAAAGGCTTTGTTTTGTCATGAGTTTAATCCCTAATCATGGATTAAGTTGAGGAGCTTTCCTCAGCTTAAACATTCTCATCTATTATCCTTCTTTTAGGATGGTGTAATGAGTCTGTTTAATCCTTGATTATGGCTTAACCTCATTACTCAACACTAAACAAAAACAACAAAAACATCTAAATAATCACAAGTAGGTTAATGATCTTAATCCTATACCAAAGGTGATTAAGTGTGAGAATCTGACTTCACACTTAAGGTATTCTCATTACCCCTAATCAGAGGGAAGATGTGATGAGTTTACTAACCCATTGGTTTAGGCTTAAGCTCATTAACTTATGACAAATCTCAAAAGCAATAAAAGACTGAAAACTCAAAAACAAACAATAATCGTCTCCTCTGGGATTCTTTTCTCATCATCTTCACTCACAAACGAGAACTCGCTTCTTCCGTCTAATGCAAGACAGTAAGCACCTGAGCCAGACAGGTCATACACTTGAGCATTGACAAGCAAGCAGTTCACAAGTCAATTCACCTTTCAGTCTCTTTGGGTCGAACTACGGTGTTCTGACTTCCTCATTGCACGAGAGGATACGTAGGCATAACTTAACAGTTATCGAACAAAAGTCTCTGTATATTCCCCCTCTTTCTAGCCTCATTCTTTTAGCCTCATGATCTTGAGCATCTTATTCCTGTTCTTACACTGACACTTTCATACTTCATATCACTTATACACTTTACACTGACACCTGTACATCCTTTTCCAGCTCTTTATACACAAATTGCACTGACACTACCCCTTTAAAACACAAATCTTTTAAGCGTGGATCCCGTCGAGTACGACGGACAATCTGGGTGCTAATACCTTCCCAGGTTGTAACCAACCCCCTTTCTCAGTCTCTCTGGTTCGCAAACCGTCTTATCCATCTTTTCCTAGGTCTATGCAGCATTGCCTTTCCTCCGGGATAAAAATGCCTAGCTGGCGACTCTATTCATCTCCAGTGAGTTCACGGCTGTGTGTTCTCATTGTCCCTCTCGCCGACCGTTCGCGTCTGTACCTTCATCTGATCCATTTCATTTGTCGGGAGCGACACATCCTAATAGAAGGATAATAGATGAGAATGTTTAAGCTGAGGAAAGCTCCTCAACTTAATCCATGATTAGGGATTAAACTCATGACAAAACAAAACCTTTATTAAGTGGATTTTAGTTAATGATAAGATAATGAAGTGATTTTTAGGGTTTGTAAGACAACTTGAGGGGGACTTGTCCATTAACACTAGGGTTAGTCCTTCTTAACCAATTAAGGAAGAATTAGAACCCTAATGCAAGGCCCAAGTTACAAGTGTGATGTCTTGATGCTTATTAAGTAAATTGATTAAGAGATTTAAACACATTAAGGGTTTAACACTTAGGATTAAAGTTATACACTCCATCCTAAGAGAAGGATGCAGGCATAAACTTAATCACAAAGCCTTAAAGCCTTTAGGGTTTAGTCCCTGATTATGGGATGAGAAGAGAAGACTCAAAAGAGACACAAAGGTAAAACTAAGAGGGGAGACTAATCAAGATCCTAATCATTGTCATGCTTGGTTGTTCCTAAAGTTTGTGAGGTTTACAAGAGAAGATCTTCAATGGAACCACCAGGAAGCAGATGAAAGGATCAAGAGAAGCAAAGCAACTTGCTTCATTCAAGAAGTCAAGTCACTTGAAGAAAGAAAGTGGGAAGAGGAGGAATGAGCAAGCTCAAACTCAAACATATACAAAAATGCAGCATGGATGCAAGAGAGATGAAAAGAAAAGTTATGAGAAGTGAAGGCAAATTCACTTCTCAAAGTTACTTACCACCTGAAAGGTTAGGAAAGAAATGCAATGCAATGCAAAATGGGATGAGATGGCATGATGAGAAACAAAACCAGAAGCATATACATGATGCTAATGATGCTATGAGATGCTACAAACATGAGGCAGCACATGGAAATGATCATACAAGCTCATGAATGCAAATGAAACAAGTTAAGAAGCAAGGACATACATGAAAAGTTATGAAGTGCACATGACATACAACATGGCAAATACATGATGCAATGATCAAACATGCTTTCAATATGTCTTATGATGTCAAATGAATCAAATGGATGCTTGAAATGTCATGGCAAGTCATGTGATGCAAGAGAATGCAAGATGGATGCATATGGAAGCCCAAATTAGGGTTTATGATCAATGCAACAAACAAAAATCAAAATCAGAAGCAAACCCTAAGATAAAAAATTGAAAATGCCACTCAAAGGACCCCTAGTCCTATACTAACTCACTGTCCAAAGGAGAAGCTTCAACTCCTAACCAAGTTCAAGTTATGATTTTCTTAAGATTTCTAGGGTTTTAGGGTTCCTAAACAAGAAAATTACCAAACAAAAGGAAAATGAAAGATCAAATCATGGCTATTTAATCTCACAAACTACATGCTAAACACAATGTAATGCAAAAAGAACCAAGGTCCAAATCTTTATGGATAGGCAGAAATGATTTTTGGAACTTTGGATCAAAATAATGCATAAAAATGATTTTAATTCAATGAAAAATTCTCAAAATGCATCAATATCAAAAAAGAAATTTGGTTTGAAGGTTGGACAATGTTTCTAAATGTCTTAGAACATTTCATGAATTTTTGGGTGATTTTTAAATACCTAAAAGTATTTTTAATAAATTAATTTTCATTAATCAATTAAAAATAAACTTTTAAATAATTAAAAATACTTTTTTAATGCTAAAAATGAAAATAAAAATATTTTTGTGTTTTAAAATTTAATGAAACTCTTGACAAAAAGTTTCATAATTTTTAAAACAATTTTGCTATTTTAAATAAATTATGGAAGTTAAATACAAAGAAAATGAAAATAAAAAGTAAATAAATGGAAGTAAGCTGAAGGAGAGGCTGAGATTGATTCTGGGTTTCAAAAGGTTTGACTGGGCGCGCATCTGGACGACCCAGGTTCAAACTTCCTAATTTTAATTAATTAAACAAATTAAACCTAATTATGAACTAATGACATGATCCAGACCACACACGCGCGCGCGGGAAGCCAGATCCAAGGGTCCACATTTAAAATTTGCCCTAACCCTAATTAAATGACTAATGACTTTCAGGTCACCGGAGACGAGCTCCGGTCGTCTTCTCCGGTGACCTCCCTCCCTGAGAATTTCCAAATCCTTCCCTAGGTCATTTCTGGAGCTCTAAAGCTCCAGATTTGTTCCTTTCACCCTCCTAAACTCAACCCCACCCTCATTTCTCATTTATTTCCAACCATAACCAAGAATCGAAGCTAAGAACAAAAACTGCCAAAATTTCAGACAAGCAATACAACTTCATCTCTCAACCATTTTCAATAATTTTTAGTTCAGTGTGATCAGTGAGGCATGCTTAATCAATTTGTAACATAAAATAGAGGTCCTGGAAAAATTGATTTGGAAGGCTACCTGAGATGGAGCTTTCACCCTTTGAGCTTACTGGCTGCTTCCTTGGTGCAAAAAGCTCCTAATGGCCTTCCTGATGAGTTTGCAATGCTTGGACAACTTGGAATGTGGCTGGTTTGGCAACTTGAACAAGTTCTGTTCAGGATGGTGTAAGAATCGTGTTTCTGATTCCTTGAGCTTTGGGATGTTTTGAAGGGTGCTTAGTGATCAGGGAGGGATGTTGAAGAGGTTTATGAAGTTTGCTTGTGTGTTTGTGAGCTGTGGAGAGAGATTCGAAAGGTTTTGCTTTAGGGAGTGAGTTTGTGAATGTCTTCTTGTGGTGAGCTTCAGCCTTGCTTGTTATGTGAGATGGTTAGCATTTGGCTTGCATAAAATAATCTCATTGGTCAGATGATGTGACCTGGCCTGCTGTGATAGGTAAGTTCACTTTTGCAAAATGTCAACTTTGGTGTAAGAGAAAGCATGGGCAACTTCTAGGCTAGTACATGGGCTGTGTGATGCGCAGCAAGGTGAGGGGAGAGGGCTAGGGTGGTTCAGCATCCAAGGCAGCAAGTGGATGGAAGTGTGATGATGATTTTGCAACTTGATCACTTTTGGTTCTTATGAAACTATCTTGCCCTACAAGCCATAAAACATGAGGAAATCTTGGTCCAATCTGAACTTTAGGACTTACATGATGCTTGTGTAATGGTTTGATGTCAATTAGAAGTCACAAGAATGCTTGGTACATGAAATTGCAAGTTTCTCATTTGAGGCATAACTTGAAAATTAGTGATTTTTGCCAACTTTGACACACCATAACTTTTGATCCAAAATGAATTAGATCATGTTCTTGTACTTTTTGAAAAGGGAAAGATCTAATCTACAACTTTCATGACCAAAGTTTTTCCATTTGAAGCATTTTTGGATCAAAAAGCAAGGGTTGAAAAAGTGGCATAAAATGACATTTCATGAAAAGTCAACCATGCCCTAAAAAGTCAACTTTGCAAAAACTTGTAATTCTTGAATTTTGTGAACTTCAACCTTCTTTCATGATCAAATAAAGATCATATACACTCAAAATGATGAAGATCACTCCTTGGTTGGGTCATTGGGGGCCTCAGATGCCCTGATTTTGTACTGACTTGTCTAGAAAGTCAACCTTTGATCAGATGACTTCCCCATGGAATTTCTTCATGAAAATTGATATGCATACCCCCTATACCATATAGAGACCAATAGAAACAAGAATGACCAAAAAATTTGGAGTTATGGCCTCTGAAACCAAAACCCTAATTTTAGGTCAACTGTGCAGTCAAACCTGGCTCTGCCTCCACACCAATCCTAGTTCTTGTGATTCTTTGGCATTCTTGACTTTGAGAGGATGTAATATGATGTAAGAACACACATGGATCCCTTTGAAGTGATTGATGGCCCTTGGAGTGACTCAAGAAGCTCCTGGATTGCTCAGATCACAAACCCTAGATGCAGATGACTTAGAAACTATGCAGTGAATCAAAAATGAGATATGTGGTGATATGATTGTGTTTATGCATATGAGATGATCACAAGCCATGGTGTGAATGGGTGAGGGAAAATTTGGGGTGTTTACAGCTGCCCCTATTCAAACATGAGTTAGCTGTGCAGGATGTAAGCGACGGCTTAACAGGCAAACAAGATAACTTGTGGTTGAATACCAAAGACAGTCCAAAATTTGCACTCACAAAATGAAGAAGAAAAGGGATATAGATTGTAAAACAAAGTAAAGTATATTGTAAAGTGTGGGCGACGGAGGACGACCGTCGAGCAGAGGACGACTGCTGGGTAAAGAGCAATGACGGGGACGGCCGACATGCTGGGGACAAAAGGTAAAGCCAAGACGGGGACGGCCGACTAGATGGAAAAATAAGATTATGATGGGGACGACCATCAAGATAAAGTTGTAAGATTCTCTGGGAGTTAATGAAACATGACGGGGACGACCATCAAGTTCATAAAGTAAAGTAACCAATGATGGGACGGCCATCGGGCTAAATTGATGAAGGACGATCATCAGGAAAGAAAAAAGGGACCACGACGGGGACGGCCATCGGGTTAAAGAATAAATGAAATAAACAGATGATGAGGTACGGTCATCAAAGGAGAAGGACGATCACCTAGCAGGGGACGGCTGCTCTTGTTGGGTTAAGATGAGGGACGGTCATCTAAGGTGGAGGACGACCACCTGGCAGGGTACGGCTGCCGAAAATATCAACGATGGGGACGGCCATCGGATGAGCATGATGGAGGACGACCATCAAGAGGTGGAGGACGACCACCTAGCAGGGGACGGCTGCTCTCAAGGTTTATCATGACATAAGACGAATGTCAAATAACCAAAAATCAACAATGGGGACGGCCATTGGATAAAAATGATGAATGACGATCATCAAAAGGTGGAGGACGACCACCTAGCAGGGGACGGCTGCTAAATATCAACGATGGGGACGGCCATCGGATGAGCATGATGGAGGACGACCATCAAGAGGTGGAGGACGACCACCTAGCAGGGGACGGCTGCTCTCAAGGTTTATCATGACATAGGACGAATGTCAAATAACCAAAAATCAACAATGGGGACGGCCATTGGATAAAAATGATGAAGGACGATCATCAAAAGGTGGAGGACGACCACCTAGCAGGGGACGGCTGCTAAATATCAACGATGGGGACGGCCATCGGATGAGCATGATGGAGGACGACCATCAAGAGGTGGAGGACGACCACCTAGCAGGGTACGGCTGCTCTCAGGGTTTGTCATAACACAGGACGAGTGTCAGATAAAGAAGAAAATTTGCTTTGTTGGAAATCTACTGGGGAGTAGTAAACACGGACGAGTGTTTACATCCAAGAAACAAAAGGTATAAGTGTTTAGATGTTTTGTGTATAGACTAAAGATGCGGACGAGCATCCTTAAGACTACGATACAGACGAGTATCGAGTAGAAACAAATACTGACACGTGTTCAAAGATGATGATACGGACGAGTATCATCTGGTTAACAGAGAACACGGACGAGTGTTGAATCTGAGAGGACTCTTCTGGGGAATAGTAGACACAGGCGAGTATCTATATTCAAGAAGACAAAAGTGTTTGACACATTGTATGGATTAAAGATGCGGACGAGCATCCTTAAGACTATGATACGGACGAGTATCATGTAGAAACAAACTCCAGACGTATGTTCTGAGATGACGGTACAGACGAGTACCAACGAGTTAACAAAGAACAAGGACTCTTGTTGAATCCGAGGGGATTTGAGTGATATGTACAAGACACAGACGAGTATCTGTATAAGAGTGATTGGTATATAGATGAGTATTTAACTGCTGGGGAGAGCGACACGGACGAGTGTCAAAAGGAGAAGAGTGTAATATGAACAAGTATTTGATATACAAAGTGTAGGTGACTGTGCTAGGGATATGACACGGACGGGTGCCAAAGGATTGTGTATGTAAGTACATGTGAGTGCAAAGAGGATGTCTTTGGCTTTCTGCTGGGAGTATGACACGGACGGGTGTCAGGAAGTATCTGTAATACGGGTGGTGTTGTTTGCAAGGAGTGTTCAGGCGACTTTACTGGGGAAAGATGGCACGGACGGGTGTCAAAATGAGTATATACTGGTGTTTGTGGATTGTGAGGCAGCTGCTTTTGCTAGGGACTCTGGTGGGGATTTTTCTGTACGTTGATGAACTGTCATTATTCACAAGTGTTGATTCAAAACATGGCTTATGAATATGCTATATGTTTGATTCTTGCCATAATGCTCCGTATTAGACGGAATGCTACGCTTTGCGGGTGAATATGATGCGAATGCTATGATTATGCAAAGATACCCAACCGGGATTCGGATCCCGTTGCCGCGAAGGTCTCTGGCCGATCTGCTTGAAATGGACATCCCAGTTGGGGATGAGATCATTGGCAGATCTGATGAGATGCTATTGCTTGGGGATATAGGTCATTGATGAACCTATCCTGGTAATGATGGACCCAGCTGGGGTTTGAAGAAGCTTTCTTCACTCTGTTGTGATTCTTCGTGCGTTGCTCTTCTGGATAGAGGCTGGAGCTCTGTGGGGAGATGGTTCCCTGACTTTTGTACTCCGGCTGAGGATGAAATGGCAACTCGGCTGGGAGCAGTAGCAAGTGGCAGCTCAGCTGGGGGAGTCATGAGAGGCAACTCAGCTGGGGAGAGAGCACTTCGGGTGCTGAGATTGAGTGTTGATTTGCCAGCTCGCTGGGATGAAGCTTACATGCCCCAAGTTGCGTTCTGGATCCCTGCAATCCTGAAAAGACAGAGAAACGCACAAATAATCCCGAGGTATCCTTTACTGGATCCCGTCATAGGAGTTAGGCACTTCTGAGAGTAAGTATATTTCCTGCAAGCATGTTTTATTTGAAGATAAACATCTGTATTTTATGCAATCAGTGTTTCTTTTAGACATCAGACATTTTTTGCAAATAAAATGTACAAAACGAGACATGACTGAAAATCTGATTTTATTAATTCTTATGCCCTGAATTGGCGAGATACAGTCAAAGAAACAAATCCCCTGAAATGAGGAGATTGTTACAAATTGAGAAACAAAATGCTGGCAGTGTTGATGACGCTTTAAGGAGCTTCCCCTTCCACTATGACTCGTATGACTTTTGACGTTCTTCTCATCTTGCTTTCTGAAGAATGTTGATTCTGATTGAAGCTTGATCCTTTCGAGGCTTACCAAGTTGTAAACGATACAGACGAATTCAGAATGCAGTTGTTCGCTTATTCCCTCATATTGCATGGATCGCCCTTTCGGGTTTTCAATCCATCGGGATACCCATTTTTGCCTGAGCTGTCCAATGCGGCTTTTCAACTCAGCGGGTGTACATTTTTTGTCTATTTTCCCTTACTTTTGCCCGAGTCTTTTATTCTGTTTTTGACTCGCCGGGATGCCCTATTTTTGCCTGGACTTACATTCTGTTTTTATGTCCAGCGGGTCATTTTATGCGAAGTATTTTTTAACTGCATCTGAATTCACAGGGGACGGGAAATCTTCGCCATCCATGGTGCTGAGCATCAGTGCTCCACCAGAGAAAACTTTCTTTACCATGAATGGCCCTTCATAATTTGGAGTCCATTTGCCCTTGTGGTCTGTATGCGGAGGGAGGATTCTTTTCAGCACAAGATCTCCTACTTGGTACTCTCGGTGCCTGACTTTCTGATCGAAGGCTTTCTTCATTCTCTTCTGATACAACTGCCCATGACAGATTGCAGCCAATCTTTTCTCTTCAATCAGACTCAGTTGTTCGTATCGGGACCGGACCCACTCTGCTTCGTTCAGCTTAACATCCATCAATACCCGTAGAGAGGGTAATTCAACTTCGACAGGTAGGACTGCTTCCATACCATACACAAGCTGATACGGTGTTGCCCCAGTGGATGTTCTGATTGACGTGCGGTACCCATGCAAGGAAAATGGTAGCATTTCATGCCAGTCTTTGTATGTGATTACCATCTTCTGCACAATCTTCTTGATATTCTTGTTTGCTGCCTCAACAGCGCCATTCATCTTTGGCCTGTAAGGAGAAGAATTGTGATGTTGAATTTTGAAGTCCCGGCACAGCTCTGCCATCATTTTGTTGTTCAAGTTGGAACCATTGTCAGTAATGATTCGCTCGGGCACTCCATATCGACAGATGATATCTCTTTTCAGAAATCTGGCTACCACTTGCCTTGTAACGTTTGCATATGAGGCTGCTTCAACCCACTTGGTGAAATAGTCAATGGCAACCAAGATGAATCTGTGGCCATTTGAAGCAGTTGGCTCAATCTTACCAATCATGTCAATGCCCCACATAGCAAAGGGCCAGGGTGAAGACATTGTGTTCAACGGATTGGGAGGCACATGCACCTTATCTGCATAGATCTGGCATTTGTGGCATTTTCTGGCATAGGCACAACAGTCTGCATCCATTGTGATCCAGTAATAACCTAATCTTAGCAACCTTTTAGCCATGGCATGCCCTCCAGCATGGGTACCAAAGGATCCTTCGTGCACTTCATGCATCAACAAGTCTGCTTCTGTCCTATCAACGCATCTGAGAAGTACCATATCAAAGTTTCTTTTGTATAAAGACCCATCAGTGTTCAGAAAGAAACTACCAGCAAGCCTTCTCAAGGTCTTCTTATCATTGGAAGATGCCCCAGGTGGGTATGTTTGATCCTCCAAGAAGCACTTAATGTCGTGGAACCAAGGCTTATCATCTTTGACAACGTCTGCTGCGAACACATATGCTGGTCTGTCAAGTCTGGACACTGAGATCTGAGGTACAAAGTTAGCAGCCTGAACTTTGATCATGGACGAAATGGTAGCCAGAGCATCTGCAAACTGGTTCTCGTCCCGAGGGATATACTCAAGCTTGACTGTTGTAAAGAAAGTCAATAACCTCCTTGTATAATCCCTGTAAGGTACCAGATGATCCTGGTGGGTGTACCATTTGCCGTTGGTCTGATTGATTACCAGAGCTGAATCTCCGAATACGGTCAATGTCTTGATCCTGAGGTCAATGGCTTCCTCAAGACCCATAATGCAAGCTTCGTATTCAGCTTCGTTGTTAGTGCAGTTGAAAGTGAGCTTTGCCGAGAAAGGCATGTGAACTCCTTTAGGTGTAATGAGTACTGCACCAACACCACGACCATTCATATTAACGGCCCCATCAAACATCATAGTCCATTCTTCTTCCGGGTCAGGCCCTTTAGTGTGAACAGGCTCTTCGTGATCTTTTGCTTTTATGAACATGATGTCTTCATCAGGGAAGTCAAATCTCATAGGCTGGTAATCATCACTAGGTTGCTCAGCAAGATATTCAGACAATACACTTGAAGGAAAATTGCGATCTAAACGCAGCGGAAAACAAAAATTTTCCTTTAGTGATCCTTACGAATGAGCATGGTCAGTGATAGAATCGTTACCTCTTTGTGGCGATTCAGATCTTTGATGCAGCGATCACAAGCGTTGATGAAGTGCAACGCCTCTACTCATTCCACACGAACAGCTTCCGGTCACAGTGCTAGCTGCTTACGAACGGAATTATTTGAGTGAGAATCAAAAACGAAATTGCATCAAGTAAAAGCTTCATCACAAGGGTTCCTTTTATAGACTCTCTTGTGGGCTGCGGGCTAAAAGCCCAATTCACATGATCCATAATAATATTATATATTATTATAATAACTATTATTATAATAAATATATTTATTTTATTATTATTTTATAACCATTATAAAATAACAATAATTATTATTATATTATCCGAATTTCTATTTTTCACTTAAGTGCACTGTACCTTACGGTGTTCCTTTGATTTCTCTATCTCTCATCAAACTGTCCTTATGTGTGTGACCCTGTAGGATTTCGTAACGTTGGTAATTATATTAAATTATATATTTAACATAATAAACAGTGAGCGGTATCTAGCAACACATCACTGCTACCCAAGTCACGAAAATGTCATGTGATCTGACAAAACCTTTTTCGTGATAATATATGTTTGTACAATTACCCTTTTGCCCCTATGTCTATATTGAACACAAGGCATACACTGTGTCATCCTTGTCCAGTTCAATATTGGGCCCTTAGACATTTCTCCTGTTATGCAGGATTGGCAAATTCCATCTAGGACACTCATGTCCCTCAGCATGCTTCGTGGAGTGCCCATCAACTGTCTTTATGATCATCCAGTTATGGATAATGTTTGATCAGCAATAAAGCACCCGACTCTACATCTAGGGTCCATAGTGGTTTCAGGTCGAAGGGTGGTAATACACCATTATCACCATGAGAATAACTTATGACACTTTGCATAACATACTATGTAGTATTCTCATAGCGGGTCAATCCGGTATAAATATTACTCCTAATATTTATACCTATGTCAAGACTTGATAACTCTTTATCCATGATCCATGAGATGTGATCATCAGTCTATCTTCATAATAGTCTCAATGCTTTAATGTTATCCCACTTTGCAATAAAGCTTGACTACGGATATTTTAAGAATAATGTCTTTATGTTTAATGGGATCTCATGATTAAGTCACACTTAACATTTCATTAAATAGACTAACTATTCTAGGGACTTTATTATTCTGAAAGACAAACATAATAAAGAAATGCCTTTTATTATTAAACGAATAATCCGATACAAGTACCAAAAAGTATTGGCCTCTAGGGCTTACACCAACAATCTCCCACTAGCACTAGAGCCAATTAGGCATACCCTTAATACCCATAGATCTAGTATGACCATCATGCTTCTGTTGCGCAAGAGGCTTTGTTAATGGGTCAGCGATATTGTCAAGTGTAGGTACTCTGCATATCTTCACATCTCCCCGATCGATTATCTCTCGAATGAGGTGATAACGCCTAAGTATGTGTTTGGATCGTTGGTGAGATCTAGGCTCCTTAGCTTGTGCGATAGCACCATTGTTATCACAATATAAACCAATGGGATCCACAATGCTAGGGACTATGCCAAGTTCACTAATGAACTTCTTGATCCAAACAGCTTCCTTTGCTGCATTTGAGGCAGCAATATACTCGGCCTCAGTTGTAGAATCAGCAACTGTTTCCTGCTTTGAACTTTTCCAGCTCACAGCGCCACCATTGAGACAGAACACATAACCAGATTGTGATCTAAAATCATCCTTATCTGTCTGGAAGCTAGCATCAGTGTAACCAATTACATCAAGCTCTTCCTGACCTCCATATATCAAGAATGAATCCTTAGTCCTTCTCAAGTACTTAAGGATATTCTTGACAGCTACCCAGTGAGCATCACCGGGATCAGATTGGTACCTACTCGTTGCACTTAATGCATACGAGACATCTGGTCGAGTACATAACATGGCATACATGATAGATCCTATTGCAGATGCATATGGAATCTTATTCATGCGATCCCTTTCTTCCTTAGTTGAAGGGGATTGTGTTTTTGATAAACACAGACCATGTTGCATAGGTATGAATCCTTTCTTGGAATCATGCATATTAAAGCGTCTTAACACTTTATCTATGTATGTACTCTGACTTAGGCCAAGCAGTTTTTGTGATCTATCTCTATAGATCCTAATTCCTAATATATAGGCTGCTTCACCTAGGTCTTTCATAGAAAAACAATTCCCTAACCAAGTCTTCACTTGTTGCAAGGTAGGGACATCGTTTCCAATGAGTAATATGTCATCTACATATAATACCAGAAACACGATCATGCTCCCACTAACCTTCTTGTAGACACAAGGTTCATCTTCATTTTTGATGAATCCATATTGTTTTACGGTTTCATCAAAACGAAGATTCCAGCTTCTGGAAGCTTGCTTCAATCCATAGATTGATCGCTGTAACTTGCATATCTTTTGGGCATCTTGTGGTATGTCAAATCCTTCAGGTTGTGTCATGTACACATCCTCAAGAAGATTCCCATTAAGGAAAGCAGTTTTGACATCCATCTGCCATATTTCATAATCATGATATGCAGCGATGGCAAGTAAAATCCGAACAGATTTAAGCATTGCAACTGGTGAAAAGGTTTCATCATAGTCAACCCCATGAATTTGTTTATAGCCTTTTGCAACCAGTCTTGCTTTATAGGTATGTACCTTACCATCCATGTCAGTCTTCTTCTTGAAGACCCACTTGCATCCTATAGGGTTAACTCCTATAGGAGGTTCTACCAAGGTCCAAACCTGGTTTGTGTACATGGAATCCATTTCAGATTTCATGGCTTCTAGCCACTTCTCAGACTCAGGACCAGTTATGGCCTCTTTGTAGGTCACAGGCTCATCTTGATCCATGAGTAATACATCACCCTGATCACTTATGAGATATCCATATCTCTCAGGTTGGTGACGTGTCCTGCTTGACCTACGCTGGTCTTGTTCTACTTGAGCAGGTTGCTCTTCCACAACTACTTGTGTTTCCTGCTCTAGTTCCTCCATAGGTGTTTCAATGTTTTGTGATTCTTGAATTTCTTCAAGCTCTATTTTCCTCCCACTGTTTCCTTTGGAAATAAAATCCCTTTCCAGAAAGACTCCAGTTCGAGCGACAAACACTTTGCCCTCAGAAGGACTGTAGAAGTAATATCCTCTTGTTTCTTTAGGATATCCCACAAATAAGCATTTGTCAGATTTGGGCTCAAGCTTGGTTGAAATTTGTCGTTTGACGTAAACTTCGCAACCCCAAATCTTCATGTAAGACATATGTGGTTTCTTACCACTCCATATCTCATATGGTGTCTTATCAACCTTTTTGGATGGAACACGGTTAAGTGTGTAAGCTGCTGTTAATAATGCATGTCCCCAAAAGGAGTTTGGAAGATCGGCGTGACTCATCATGGATCGGACCATGTCTAACAAGGTTCGATTTCTTCTCTCAGATACACCATTCCATTGTGGTGTTCCAGGAGGAGTAAGTTGGGATAGAATCCCATACTCTTTTAGATGGTCATCAAATTCTAGGCTTAAATATTCACCGCCTCGATCTGATCGAAGAACTTTAATATTCTTCCCTAGTTGGTTTTGTACTTCATTCTTGAATTCCTTGAACTTTTCAAAGGACTCAGATTTGTGTTTCATTAAATACACATATCCGTATCTACTGAAGTCATCAGTGAAAGTGATGAAGTACTGAAAACCTCCTCTGGCTGGTATGTTCAGTGGTCCACATACATCGGTATGTATGAGTGCCAAAAGATCATTAGCCCTTTCACCTTTTCCTGTGAATGGGGACTTTGTCATCTTTCCAATTAAACAAGATCTGCATGTCTCATATGATTCATAATCAAAAGAGTCCAAGAGTCCATCTTTATGGAGTTTGGAAATGCGTTTCTCATTTATGTGGCCTAATCGACAGTGCCAAAGGTAAGTTGGATTCAACTCATTAGGTTTCAACCTTTTAGTATTAATGTTATAAATTGGCATTTCAAGATCAAGGACATATAGTCCATTATTCATTTTTGCAGTAGCATAGAATATATCATTCAAATAAATGGAGCAACAATTGTTCTTTATTATGAATGAAAAACCAAACTTGTCCAAACAAGAAACGGAAATAATATTCCTGCTAATTGCAGGTACATAATAACAGTTCTCTAACTGAATTATTAAACCACTAGGTAAAGTTAAAACATAAGTTCCTACAGCTAAAGCAGCAACCTTTGCTCCATTGCCAACTCGTAGGTCAACTTCACCTTTTGCCAAATCTCTACTCCTTTTTAGCCCCTGCACATTAGTACAAATGTGAGAACCGCATCCAGTATCTAATACCCATGATGCAGAAGTAGATAAATTAATTTCAATAACAAAAATACCTGAATTTGAAGTCTCTACTCCATTTTTCTTATCTTCCAGGTACTTTGGGCAATTTCTCTTCCAATGTCCGGTCTTACCGCAATGGAAGCAAGTGCCCTCCTTTGCTATTCCTCCACTAGGCTTCAAAACAGGAGGAGTGGGTTTGGGTTTGGCAACTTCCTTGCCTTTCCCTCTACCACCCTGTTTGATGGGCCTCTTGTTCTGTTTCTTTCCATTACTGACCATCATAATGGATTTCCCTTTTGTCTTCATATTCTGCTCAGCAGTTCTCAACATGCCTAGCAGTTCTGGAAGACTTTTGTCCAAGTCATTCATATTGAAATTCAGGACAAACTGACTGAAGCTCTCTGGCAACGATTGCAAGATCAGATCAATCACAAGTTCTTTTCCAAGGGGAAACCCTAATCTGTCAAGGTTCTCCACATACCCAATCATCTTGAGTACATGGGGACTTACAGGGGCTCCCTCAGCTAACTTGCTGTTAAAAAGGGACTTTGAAACCTGAAACCTCTCATTTCTTGCTTGCTCTTGATAAAGCATTTTCAGATGTCCGATCATATCGAACGCAGACATGTTCTCGTGTTGCTTTTGCAACTCAGAGTTCATGGTAGCAAGCATGAGGCAAGCGGTTTCATTGGCATCATCGAAATGCTTCTTATAAGCATCTCTTTCTGCCTTTGGTGCAGAACTAGGAGGTTCCTCCTCAGGAACTGGTGTCTCCAAGACATACAGCTTCTTATCGTGCTTGAGGACAATCCTCAGATTACGGTGCCAATCCAGGAAATTTGTCCCAGACAATTTTTCCTTATCTAGGATGGATCGCAAAATATTGTTCGATGTGTTTGTTGTCATGGTAATCTACAAGAGAAATATGAAAATATAAGTATCATTAAAACAACATATTTAATTAGGCCTTTAATCAAATATGCTCCCACTATTTTATTCAAAACAAATGACCCTCATCATTTGATTCGGAAAATCCCGTTGGAAGACTTTCTAGTGGGTCGAGATCCATGTTTCACTTTGTTTTAAGTCAGCGTTAGGCTGATTACACAAAACTAAGTTATTTAGGTAGGAACTCCTTCCAATTGTATCTCATACAACTCTCGAATATTTTCAATTGGGTGAATAACTCCTTATTCTGATCCATCACATGAATCATTCCCAATTCTTGCTTCTAAACATGTATAATCTTATTATAATTTGTTTAGTTAAGTTTGACCCATTGTTTTAGCAATTGGATATTACAATTATCCCATCACACCTTACTAATATAGAACATGCACCTCGCGTAGGCGAAACCTACAATGCTCGATACTAGTCTTGATGAGTGCTAAAAATTGGAAAGCATAAACTTAATATTTAATTTTGAGGGAATTTGTTATTAGTTTGATCTCACCGGCTTAACATGCAAAACGTCTCTCACATGCATCAACATACAATTACATGCATCAACATACATATAAAAAGATACAATTATGGCCCCTAACGCAATTGTTCTCTCAAGCCAATGAGAGAACCTAAGCTAACCTAATAACGATCTAAGCTTCTCCAAGCATGATCTCCAAGGTTATCCTCCTTTAATATTGAATACTTCCTTTTTCTTCATAACATAATATTACATTACATATAAGAAAACTCGTTTTACATACGAGGGAGTGAGATGAGAAAAGAAGTTACATAAAGAGATTGAGAGAGAGGCACGACTCGCAGGCCGTATTTAAAAATCCCAAAACAATAATAAAGGATAAACTAAGGCCATAACTGATCACCACAAATAAATAATAATAAACACACTTTTATTATTAGTTTAAAATTCCGATAATTAAATAAACTAAATTAAATTTCGGCTGATTGATCACACTTTGCAGACTTAGCCGGGGGTTCCGCTGCCCGGTCAGCGGACGGTGGTTCCTGCACAACTTCATTGTATTTCACGTCGTTTCCTGCACAACTTTTGTGCATTTACAACCCCAACCGGAAAAGTCTGCGGCAATACAACACTTGTACTGCCATTAATCCTAATGCAACAATTTCATGTCGTCAAACACAACTCGATTGATAACTCAATATGATAGATCAACATGTCATTGCTTCACCATACTAACGTCGGATTCCGAAGCGAATGAAAATGATGATCTTTCAAAAGAATTACAATCCTTATGTGATTGAATGGATGAAATCAAAACAGTATATCCCATATACCATCTTTGCATCAGAATTTCTTATATCTTATATAAAAGTGATCGATCTAATTGTGTAACCTATGGATGATCAATGTATCGCACAACTTCACCATACTAATGTCGGTTTCTGAAGCATAATCAACATCAATCATCCAAATCGTACACAACAGATGCCAAATTTAATTAATCGTTTATTGTTAAATTCGTTCTGTGTTTTAATCGAATCAAATACAGAAAAAAAAACGGAAATTTAACAGCTATCAGATCCATGGTTTCGTAAGTGGCTCTGATACCACTGAAGGAAAATTGCGATCTAAACGCAGCGGAAAACAAAAATTTTCCTTTAGTGATCCTTACGAATGAGCATGGTCAGTGATAGAATCGTTACCTCTTTGTGGCGATTCAGATCTTTGATGCAGCGATCACAAGCGTTGATGAAGTGCAACGCCTCTACTCAGTCCACACGAACAGCTTCCGGTCACAGTGCTAGCTGCTTACGAACGGAATTATTTGAGTGAGAATCAAAAACGAAATTGCATCAAGTAAAAGCTTCATCACAAGGGTTCCTTTTATAGACTCTCTTGTGGGCTGCGGGCTAAAAGCCCAATTCACATGATCCATAATAATATTATATATTATTATAATAACTATTATTATAATAAATATATTTATTTTATTATTATTTTATAACCATTATAAAATAACAATAATTATTATTATATTATCCGAATTTCTATTTTTCACTTAAGTGCACTGTACCTTACGGTGTTCCTTTGATTTCTCTATCTCTCATCAAACTGTCCTTATGTGTGTGACCCTGTAGGATTTCGTAACGTTGGTAATTATATTAAATTATATATTTAACATAATAAACAGTGAGCGGTATCTAGCAACACATCACTGCTACCCAAGTCACGAAAATGTCATGTGATCTGACAAAACCTTTTTCGTGATAATATATGTTTGTACAATTACCCTTTTGCCCCTATGTCTATATTGAACACAAGGCATACACTGTGTCATCCTTGTCCAGTTCAATATTGGGCCCTTAGACATTTCTCCTGTTATGCAGGATTGGCAAATTCCATCTAGGACACTCATGTCCCTCAGCATGCTTCGTGGAGTGCCCATCAACTGTCTTTATGATCATCCAGTTATGGATAATGTTTGATCAGCAATAAAGCACCCGACTCTACATCTAGGGTCCATAGTGGTTTCAGGTCGAAGGGTGGTAATACACCATTATCACCATGAGAATAACTTATGACACTTTGCATAACATACTATGTAGTATTCTCATAGCGGGTCAATCCGGTATAAATATTACTCCTAATATTTATATCTATGTCAAGACTTGATAACTCTTTATCCATGATCCATGAGATGTGATCATCAGTCTATCTTCATAATAGTCTCAATGCTTTAATGTTATCCCACTTTGCAATAAAGCTTGACTACGGATATTTTAAGAATAATGTCTTTATGTTTAATGGGATCTCATGATTAAGTCACACTTAACATTTCATTAAATAGACTAACTATTCTAGGGACTTTATTATTCTGAAAGACAAACATAATAAAGAAATGCCTTTTATTATTAAACGAATAATCCGATACAAGTACCAAAAAGTATTGGCCTCTAGGGCTTACACCAACAACACTGCCCTTGATGGCTTTCTGAGAAGTGTATTGGATGTCATATTCTGTAAGGATCATTTGCCATCTTGCAACCCGTCCGGTAAGAGATGGCTTCTCAAATATGTACTTAACTGGGTCCATCTTTGAGATCAACAAAGTAGTGTGGGTCAGCATATACTGTCTCAGTCGGCGAGCAGCCCACGCTAAAGCACAGCAAGTTTTCTCGAGCAGTGAATAACATTGTTCACAGTCGGTAAACTTTTTGCTTAGGTAGTATATTGCATACTCTTTTCGACCAGACTCGTCATGCTGGCCCAACACACACCCCATTGACTCTTCCAATACTGTTAAGTACATGATCAGAGGTTTTCCTTCAACTGGAGGCATAAGGATTGGAGGCTCTTGTAAGTACTCCTTGATCTTATCAAAAGCCTTCTGGCAGTCTTCGTTCCACCTGACCGTTTGTTCTTTTCTCAACAATTTGAACAAGGGTTCGCAGGTTGCTGTAAGATGAGATATGAACCGTGAGATGTAGTTCAATCTACCTAAGAACCCTCGAACTTCCTTTTCTGTCTTCGGTGCAGGCATCTCTTGAATCGCTTTGACTTTATCAGGGTCAACTTCAATCCCTTTCTCACTTACATTAAAACCCAGCAGCTTACCAGATCGCACCCCGAATGTGCATTTGTTGGGGTTCAGCTTCAGTTGGTACTTCCTCAGACGCTTGAACAACTTTAACAGATTTACCAGGTGGTCTTCTTCAGTGAGGGACTTGGCAATCATGTCATCCACATAACACTCGATTTCCTTATGGATCATATCGTGGAATAATGTCACCATAGCCCGTTGATATGTTGCACCGGCATTCTTGAGCCCAAATGGCATTACCTTGTAGCAGAACGTGCCCCAGGGTGTGATGAAGGTTGTCTTCTCCATGTCTTCAGGTGACATCTTGATCTGATTGTATCCTGAAAATCCGTCCATGAAGGAGAATACCGAGAACTGAGCCGTATTATCCACCAATACATCAATGTGAGGCAAATGGAAATCATCTTTCGGGCTGGCTCTGTTCAGATCCCGGTAGTCAACACACATTCTTACTTTGCCGTCTTTCTTAGGCACAAGTACTATGTTAGCAACCCACGGTGGATAGCTAGTTACGGCAAGGAACCCGGTGTCCCATTGCTTTTGTACCTCTTCCTTGATTTTCATTGCCATGTCCGGACGAGTACGGCGCAATTTCTGTTTAACCGGCGGGCATTCTTCTCTCAAAGGCAGCTTGTGCATAACAATGTCGGTGTCCAACCCTGGCATATCTTGATAAGACCAAGCAAACACGTCCACATACTCTTGAAGAAGGTCAATCAATTGTCTCTTCACTGAGTCTTGTAGGCGGGCCCCGATTTTAACTTCTTTCACGTCTTCATCTGTACCAAGATTGATCGTTTCAACCTCCTCCTGGTGAGGGGTAATAACCTTTTCCTCTTGTCTCAACAACCTGGCTAGCTCTTCAGGAAGCTCATATTCTTCTTCAACCCCTTCATCAACTTGATTGATTGGATTGTCAAAGTCATACGGAATCATAGCCGTGCTGTTGTCGGTGCTGTCTGGAAGGCACACTCTGCAAGGGTTCAGTTTGTTCATTTTAGTGATTTGATTTTAATCTTGTTTTAGAAAAGTGAAATAAAGTTGTCATTTTGAAAACACTGCCATTTATTTTTTGTACAAAAAGAAAAATGGAAAAACAGTGAGCGGAAAAGAAAAGGACTCATTTGCAAAAAGATGTCTGATATTTCATTGATTAATCTTGTTGCACAAAAAGTACAGATGGCCCGATTACAAAATGAGTCTTGTCATCTTGGGCAAGATGCAAGACTTTGATGCATGCTATAAAATACAGGAAATAATAATTACTCTGCATGAGTAACTCTTATAATTTCCTGGGAAGACCAGTTTGAGATACTGCTCCCCGGGATCTTTGGACGAATCCAGCTTTCCAGGTTGCGTTCTTCTTCCAGCTCGTCTTCCAGACAGTTGACAGCATCAGGGGTGAGCATCCCCCCACTCACAAAGTTGGGCTCTTTTGCAGCCTCTGCTTGATCTTGTTGAGTTGGTTTGTAACCCAACCCAAATCTATCCTCTTTCTTCTCCACCGGTAATAGTTTGCCCCAGCCTTGGGCGGTTCCTTCCTCAACAACCCTCCGGGCTTGTTGGTATGATGATATTGAAGTACCAGGTACTGCAGATGTTTCATTCACGTTCAAGGCCTCGAACCCCTGACTCATTGTTTCATGGATCTCCCCATCCATCTCAATGTATTTATAGGTAGCCAGGTGGCTGACAAAAATATCCTCCTCTCCACAGATTGTAACGACTTGACCCTCCCACTCGAATTTTAACTTCTGGTGAAGGGTTGAGGTCACGGCGCCAGCGGCGTGAATCCATGGCCTACCCAATAGACAGCTGTAGGCAGGCTGTATATCCATCACGTAGAAGGTCGTTTTGAAAGTTTGCGGGCCAATCGTTATGGGCAACTCAATCTCTCCCAGAACCGATCTCTTAGAACCATCAAAGGCTCTCACCACCAGGTTGCTGGGTCTTAACGCCAATCCGTCATACTCTAGCTTCACAAGGGCTTTTTTAGGTAAGACGTTGAGGGATGACCCCGTGTCTACCAGCACATGGGAAAGGACTGCACCTTTACATTCCATGGTTATGTGAAAAGCCTTGTTATGGTTGCGGCCTTCCGTAGTCAAGTCAGTGTTGGTGAACCCTAGTCCATGACTAGCATTAACATTTCCAACTACAGCTTCCAACTGATTGACGGTGATCTCTTCAGGCACATAAGCTGCGTGCAAGACTTTGAGTAGTGCGTTCCGATGGGCTTCGGAACACATAAGCAACGATAGGATTGAGATCTTGGAAGGCGTCTGGTGAAACTGATCCACTATTTTGTAATCACTCTTCTTGATGATTCTCATGAACTCATCAACCTCTTGATCAAAGGGTGTTTTCAAAGCTTCTTTAATAATCTGTTCTTCCTGCACTAAGCTTTTTCCTTTTGCCTTGGCAGCTTCTGCTTCGGCAGTGGGTCTCTGGATTTGTGGAGCAAAGAGACGTCCGCTTCGAGTGAAGCCTCCGCCTCCTCCCACATTGTCTATTTGTGGTGCAGGGGTTGATGATTCAAAAGTGATTTTTTGTCCTTCACAGTACAGGTCAGAGCCGTAATGCCACGGGATGGCATTACTGCTTTCATAAGGTACTGGTCCAGGCACCGTGATAGTGACTGGACTGATTGCAGCTGCGGAAGGAGTTGCGATAGTCTGTGGATCGTAATATACCGTGACTGGTGCTCTGATGGGAGCAGCACTTTGTGAATTGTAGGCAGAGTTATTTTCTGGATCGTAATAGATTGTAACGGTCGAGACGTCTTCATGATTTGTTGCTGATGTTGTAGGAGACATTATTGGAAGGATGGGTGTTGTTGTTGTAGGAGTTTCGAAATGGAGTGGTGCTGGAGTTGTAGAAGGAACGTTCGTTGATATCTGGTCAGTTGAAATGACAGATGAAGAACTTGTTGATGAAGCCGAAGAAATGTCGGGAACAATGGTTGTTGCAGTTGTAGGAGATACTGGAATTGTTGCTGATGAGATTGCTGGATTAGTAGGAAATGATGTGGTGATTTGAAGCTGGCCACTCTGAATGAGACCATCTATGCCATTCCTCAGGTTATCGCACCCATTTACTGAGATATTTCAGTAAGCACACCCTAACTCACACCCCGGGAACATTTGACATTCGAGGAGCTGAGCCTTAATTTCCACCAACGGTGTCCGGATCTGACCCACACTGGTTATTAAATAAGACGGCTTGTCTTCTTCAATAGCGTTAATTCTGGGACCCCCGTGGTTTGGCATAGGATTTTTGTTGACATTAGGTGGTGGTGCGAAATTCATAGCTTTTGAGTCTACCAGGTCTTGTACCTTCATGTGCAAGGCTCTGCACTTTTCTGTACTGTGGCCAGGTGCATTTGAATGAAAAGCACATCTGGCGTTGGAGTCATAATTCCTGGGTAGACTGTTGGGATCTGGAGGTGCCAACGTCCTTAGCTCAACTAGGTTGAGTTTCAAGAGTTGTGGCAGCAACGTAGCATATGGCATAGGGATCGGATCGATCACCCTATTGGCTTGAGATGGCCTCTGCTGAAATGGCCTTTGCTGGTTGTTGTTGTTGGTGTTGTTATAATTCCTTGGAGGATACTGAGCTTGTTGATGGTACTGAGGTTGTTGCTGATAGTTTTGCTGCGGAGGTTGATAAGCTGGTTGAGGATGAGCTGGAGCGGGAATGGTGACTGCTGCTACAGACCTGTGAACATATTGAGGTCTGCCCCTGTTGGTGTGGATGGCATTGGTCTCGCCAGTTCTTCTTGGGCCTGCAAAAGGCTTCCTCGTATTGCTGGATGAGCTGGCACCATTATCAGAGATCTTGCCCATCTTCAACAGGCTCTCAATTCTCTCCCCAGCTATGACAACATCTGCGAAGCTAGTGGAAGAGAAAGCGGCCAGCCTGTCAATATATGTTCCCTGGAGGGTATTCATAAACATATCTGCCATTTCCCTCTCGGACATAGGTGGCTGAACAGCAGCAGCCAATTGCCTCCATCTCTGGGCATATTCTCGGAAACTTTCCCTTGACGACTGTGACATTCCCATTAGGAGAGTCCTGTTGGGTGCCATATCTAAGTTGTACTGATACTGTCTGATAAAGGCCTCTGCCAGGTCCTTCCAACACCTGATAGTTGCTCTTGTCAGATGAGAGTACCATTCTCTTGAAGCTCCCATCAAGCTATCCTCAAAATAGAACATCCAGAGCTTCTCATCCACAGTATAGGCCTTCAGCCTTCCCAGAAATGATTGTAAATGAGTCCGGGGGCATGAAGTCCCGTTGTATTTTTCAAAACAAGGAGGCTTGAACTTATGGGGAATCCTGACCCCGTCTACCAAGCCCATGTCCATGACATCGAAACCCAAAGAGTTTTGAGACTCTAAGGACCTCAATTTCTCAGCTATCTCATCCAGCCTTCTATCATAAGCTTCCTCCCCAGCACCCATTACTGTAAACTGATCCTCTTGGGGGTCTTCTTGCAGTACCCTGCCTGCAGTGGCAGTCCCTTGAACATTTGCAGGAATATTAACCTCTGGATGAAGGTGGAGGCCAAATACAGGGGGGTTAACATGAGGTTGGACCCTTTCATTGTTGTTGGTGCCGGCAGTCCCTATATGTGGATCTTCTTGATTCTGCCTTTCCACCATGGCTCTCAATCTTTCTTGGCTCTGAGCCATGTTGTTCATCACTTCCATAAACTGGGTCATCTGCATTCTCATTTCCAATCTTTCGTTTGCCATTTGATTTCTGACCTCTGCAAGGTCCTGCTGTACCTGATCCATTTGTATGCCCGGAAGGTTATTACGGGTTGGATAACGGTGCGGACGGTTGAGGGGAAATACCCGGCGTCGAGCAATAATTCCTGAACATCACAACAGAATTAGCAACAATGAAACAAAAACCTACAAAACAAACAAAGGGTTAGCATGCAATGCAGTATGCTTATTTGTTTTCAAGGTATCCGGCTTGGCATTCAGTTTTGACCCTTCCAGACCCTTGAAGATGCTGTTGATGTTGCTTTCGAAGTAAACTCGGATGGAACAAACTAATACATATATTACAAAAGGCAAATGGTACATAGTTTGTTTACAAATACAAGCCCTCTGAGGGGTCAAAATATATTACAAGAAAATAAAAAGTACATGGAATGAAAGCAACAACAAGCAAATGGTCAAACACCAAGACCAAACTCATCTTCCCGAACTTCCTTGAGACGTGCTTCGGTCACAGGATCAGCCGGACGCTCCGTGAGATTCCTGATAAGGAGATTCCGGGTCGTAACAACTGTAGTTAGCTTCTTGTGCTGACTTTGATCCTTTGACCTCTTCACTCCAGCTTTGATCTTTAGCTCTGATATCTCCCTCTGGGCTGCTGCCAGGGCTTCTTGCTGCTCTTTTGCACTGGCTTCCAGTTGCTCCATCTTGTCTTGGACCCTCTTATCTTCCAGAGTACGAGCCTCGGTGATCCTGACCCACCTAGCCTGACTCTCCTTCAGATACAAGTCTGTCCTTGCTCTCTGGAACTGGGCTTCCTTGCAAGCATTCTTCAGAATCTGTTCTCCAGCTTTAGACTTCTTGATATAATCCCCAGACTTCTCAATTTTAGCCAGATGCTCCACTCTCAGCTTCTCTAACCTTTCAATATCCAACCTACCATCACTCCTCTCCCAGAGGGTCTTCTGCAAAGCCTGAGTCAACTTCTCATTTCTTTCTTTCAAGCTCTCAAACTCCTCTAAACTGACAGTGGCAGGGGGTGGTGCTGAGGATGGTCCAGGAATATCCTCCATGGTAAAGGGCATTCCAGAGAATTGAGCCCGGGCATGGGACCACTCATAATATTGTGCTGATGCCACATTGTTGCACTTCCCCAGAATGGTTACTCCCTTGGTTTGAACATTATCCCAGGCCCAGGCTGCCTGCCTAACAATAGCCAGATTAGGCTTGTTCTCACAATAAAGAGTCTCGGCCAAGTCCTGTGCCTTAGGAGTGTGGACCAGTGCATATCCCAGTTGTCTTTTGAACAGCAGAGGGTTGTAATTAATACTACCCTTAACTCCTATTAGGGGCACATTGGGAAAATGCCCACAGCTGGTGATGATATCCCTGCCTTTGGTGCTTTGAGTGCACCACCTGATATCAGCTGAAGTTAGAGCAGTGAGTCTTCTAGCCCAGTTTCTTTGCTGATGAGGGTTCAAAAACGCATCTGTCCTGGGCAAATGCTTGAGAAGCCAAGTATGGAACAAAGGAGCACAACACCTCACTAATCTTCCCCTCTGCTTTTCATTCCTCTGATGCACTGAGTAGTAGAGATCCCCCAATAAAGTGGGCACTGGGTTCTTCAGGATGAAAAGGTGGATTGCATTCTTGCTAATGAATCGAGGCTCATCTGCAAATAATATGATCCCATATATGCTTAGGGCCAATAAAGCACAGACTGCTTTCCAATCTCCTAAAGAAGCTTTCAGGGTAGCTTGAGAGATCAAGAAATCCAGATGCAAGCCAGGGATCCCAGCCTTAGAAGTCATATGCTGCCCTATCAGAACTGATTCTAGATGCAATGCCTTTGCTACCTCTTCATTACCAGGAAAGACCATCTCAGGGTTGAAAGGGACTCCACCCTTGATAGGTATACCAACCAATGATGAGTATTCTTCCAATAAAGGGCCCAGCTGAAAGTCTTGAAAAGTGAAACATCTCAACGGGGGATCATAAAATTGAAGGCAAGTGTGGATCAGGCTTCTCTGTGAAGGGTCCAGATCCATAACCACATCAAGTATATCTCCATAGTGTTCTCTGAACAGTAGTATATGGTCTGGAGTGACCAGGGTCTGAATCCTCCTGATGTCAGATAGCTCTGGCTGGAAGAAGTGGTAGGTGATGTTACTCTTTTTAGGAGCCATGTTGTTGAAGATGAGTGGAGACAGGTGCTGATGATAACACTAAAAAAATGGGCCACTGATTGGCTGGTGCAGGTGACTGAAGCAGGTAGCTGATAACTGAAGCAGATGCTGATGAAGATGGGTCAATACTGAAGATGGGGTCAAAACCAAAACCAAAAATGAAGGTGGATACCCTGAAACACAAATAAGCAAATGTCAATATGATGCAATGATTATGTATGCAAATGATATGCAAGGGTTTGTGACTGAGCCGGATCTGATCAAATGCTCTGATATAGGTCCAAGTAGGTTCAAGAATTCCAGATGGAGGTCTATAAATCCAGTAACCAAGGTGGGGGGCTCAAATAAAGAGCCACATGTCCAGGGTTTAGAATCACAAGAACTGTTCCAACATGGAGTATTCTTAATCAAATCAAAGTAACAGGGTATGCTGAGGTCAAGGGTACCTGCAAACCTGTAAACAGCCCAACCCCCTCACAGGTGGTGTTCTAAAACAAGGATCCTCAGACTTGGATCAGTTATGAGAAGTGTAAACACTTCTAACCCGGAGGTAGAGTGTTTACAATAACCATAAAAGTTCCTCCTCTAATTCACCCCAGTTTCTGAAGGTCAATACTAAAGGTCATCCAGACTTAGCAGGCTTCCCAGATAGCCCTAGCACTGCAGGAAATCTGCAATACAGAGTTCTCAAGAAGAAACCCATATCTGAACCGTGTTTCATATTCCCGCACCAGACCGAGATGGAATGGGAAAGAATATGAACCACTCTAGCCTAGGTGTCACTCAGGTCCCAGGTATAGGACCTTAACTCTCAATAGAACCCCACCCACCAGAGCAAAACCAGATCCAGCCAGACAGCATGACAATATGATATATGTAAAGCAGTAAAGAAAGCAAATAAACAACTGTACATAAAGCAAAAATAAATACAAATATAAACACAAATAAGCACATAACACCCCAGTAAACACAAATCAAACAAGCGCTAGGAGGAACCCACAAAAAGAACCAGAAGCCCTGGTTGCAGTATAAGGTTCCCCAGCAGAGTCGCCAAGCTGTCGCTCCCGATAAATGGGGAATGGCCCAGATAAAGGTACAGACGCGAACGGTCGGCGAGAGGGACAATGAGAACACACAGCCGTGAACTCACTGGAGATGAATAGAGTCGCCAGCTAGGCATTTTTATCCCGGAGGAAAGGCAATGCTGCATAGACCTAGAAAGAAATGGATAAGACGGTTGCGAACCAGAGAGACTGAGAAAGGGGGTTGGTTACAACCTGGGAAGGTATTAGCACCCAGATTGTCCGCCGTACTCGACGGGATCCACGCTTAAAAGACTTGTGTTTTAAAGGGGTAGTGTCAGTGCTATTTGTGTATCAAAGGCTGGAAAGGGATGTACAGGTGTCAGTGTAAGAGAAAAGTGAAGTGTATAAGTGAAGTGTCAGTGTAAGAACAGGAGTGAAATGCTCAAGATCATGAGGCTAAAAGAATAAAGCTGGAAAGAGGGGAATATACAGAGACTTTTGTTCGATAACTGTTAAATTATGCCTACGTATCCTCTCGTGCAATGAGGAAGTCAGAACACCGTAGTTCGACCCAAAGAGACTGAAAGATGAATTGACTTGTGAACTGCTTGCTTGTCAATGCTCAAGTGTATGACCTGTCTGGCTCAGGTGCTAACTGTCTTGCATTAGACGGAAGAAACAAGTTCTCGTTTATGAGATGAGAAAAGAATCCCGAAGGAGACGATTATTGTTTGTTTTTTATGTTTTCAGTCTTTTATTGCTTTTGAAAATTTGTCATAAGTTAATGAGCTTATGCCTAAACCAATGGGTTAGTAAACTCATCACATCTTCCCTCTGATTAGGGGTAATGATAATACCTTAAGTGTGAAGTCAGATTCTCACACCTAAACACCTTTGGTGTAGGATTAAGATCATTAACCTACTTGTGATTATTTAGATGTTTTTGTTGTTTTGTTTAGTGTTGAGTAATGAGATTAAGCCATAATCAGGGATTAAACAGACTCATTACACCATCCATGATTAGGGATTAAACTCATGACAAAACAAAACCTTTATTAAGTGGATTTTAGTTAATGATAAGATAATGAAGTGATTTTTAGGGTTTGTAAGACAACTTAAGGGGGACTTGTCCATTAACACTAGGGTTAGTCCTTCTTAACCAATTAAGGAAGAATTAGAACCCTAATGCAAGGCCCAAGTTACAAGTGTGATGTCTTGATGCTTATTAAGTAAATTGATTAAGAGATTTAAACACATTAAGGGTTTAACACTTAGGATTAAAGTTATACACTCCATCCTAAGAGAAGGATGCAGGCATAAACTTAATCACAAAGCCTTAAAGACTTTAGGGTTTAGTCCCTGATTATGGGATGAGAAGAGAAGACTCAAAAGAGACACAAAGGTAAAACTAAGAGGGGAGACTAATCAAGATCCTAATCATTGTCATGCTTGGTTGTTCCTAAAGTTTGTGAGGTTTACAAGAGAAGATCTTCAATGGAACCACCAGGAAGCAGATGAAAGGATCAAGAGAAGCAAAGCAACTTGCTTCATTCAAGAAGTCAAGTCACTTGAAGAAAGAAAGTGGGAAGAGGAGGAATGAGCAAGCTCAAACTCAAACATATACAAAAATGCAGCATGGATGCAAGAGAGATGAAAAGAAAAGTTATGAGAAGTGAAGGCAAATTCACTTCTCAAAGTTACTTACCACCTGAAAGGTTAGGAAAGAAATGCAATGCAATGCAAAATGGGATGAGATGACATGATGAGAAACAAAACCAGAAGCATATACATGATGCTAATGATGCTATGAGATGCTACAAACATGAGGCAGCACATGGAAATGATCATACAAGCTCATGAATGCAAATGAAACAAGTTAAGAAGCAAGGACATACATGAAAAGTTATGAAGTGCACATGACATACAACATGGCAAATACATGATGCAATGATCAAACATGCTTTCGATATGTCTTATGATGTCAAATGAATCAAATGGATGCTTGAAATGTCATGGCAAGTCATGTGATGCAAGAGAATGCAAGATGGATGCATATGGAAGCCCAAATTAGGGTTTATGATCAATGCAACAAACAAAAATCAAAATCAGAAGCAAACCCTAAGATAAAAAATTGAAAATGCCACTCAAAGGACCCCTAGTCCTATACTAACTCACTGTCCAAAGGAGAAGCTTCAACTCCTAACCAAGTTCAAGTTATGATTTTCTTAAGATTTCTAGGGTTTTAGGGTTCCTAAACAAGAAAATTACCAAACAAAAGGAAAATGAAAGATCAAATCATGGCTATTTAATCTCACAAACTACATGCTAAACACAATGTAATGCAAAAAGAACCAAGGTCCAACTCTTTATGGATAGGCAGAAATGATTTTTGGAACTTTGGATCAAAATAATGCATAAAAATGATTTTAATTCAATGAAAAATTCTCAAAATGCATCAAGATCAAAAAAGAAATTTGGTTTGAAGGTTGGACAATGTTTCTAAATGTCTTAGAACATTTCATGAATTTTTGGGTGATTTTTAAATACCTAAAAGTATTTTTAATAAATTAATTTTCATTAATCAATTAAAAATACTTTTTTAATGCTAAAAATGAAAATAAAAATATTTTTGTGTTTTAAAATTTAATGAAACTCTTGACAAAAAGTTTCATAATTTTTAAAACAATTTTGCTATTTTAAATAAATTATGGAAGTTAAATACAAAGAAAATGAAAATAAAAAGTAAATAAATGGAAGTAAGCTGAAGGAGAGGCTGAGATTGATTCTGGGTTTCAAAAGGTTTGACTGGGCGCGCATCTGGACGGCCCAGGTTCAAACTTCCTAATTTTAATTAATTAAACAAATTAAACCTAATTATGAACTAATGACATGATCCAGACCACACACACGCGCGCGGGAAGCCAGATCCAAGGGTCCACATTTAAAATTTGCCCTAACCCTAATTAAATGACTAATGACTTTCAGGTCACCGGAGACGAGCTCCGGTCGTCTTCTCCGGTGACCTCCCTCCCTGAGAATTTCCAAATCCTTCCCTAGGTCATTTCTGGAGCTCTAAAGCTCTAGATTTGTTCCTTTCACCCTCCTAAACTCAACCCCACCCTCATTTCTCATTTATTTCCAACCATAACCAAGAATCGAAGCTAAGAACAAAAACTGCCAAAATTTCAGACAAGCAATACAACTTCATCTCTCAACCATTTTCAATAATTTTTAGTTCAGTGTGATCAGTGAGGCATGCTTAATCAATTTGTAACATAAAATAGAGGTCCTGGAAAAATTGATTTGGAAGGCTACCTGAGATGGAGCTTTCACCCTTTGAGCTTACTGGCTGCTTCCTTGGTGCAAAAAGCTCCTAATGGCCTTCCTGATGAGTTTGCAATGCTTGGACAACTTGGAATGTGGCTGGTTTGGCAACTTGAACAAGTTCTGTTCAGGATGGTGTAAGAATCGTGTTTCTGATTCCTTGAGCTTTGGGATGTTTTGAAGGGTGCTTAGTGATCAGGGAGGGATGTTGAAGAGGTTTATGAAGTTTGCTTGTGTGTTTGTGAGCTGTGGAGAGAGATTCGAAAGGTTTTGCTTTAGGGAGTGAGTTTGTGAATGTCTTCTTGTGGTGAGCTTCAGCCTTGCTTGTTATGTGAGATGGTTAGCATTTGGCTTGCATAAAATAATCTCATTGGTCAGATGATGTGACCTGGCCTGCTGTGATAGGTAAGTTCACTTTTGCAAAATGTCAACTTTGGTGTAAGAGAAAGCATGGGAAACTTCTAGGCTAGTACATGGGCTGTGTGATGCGCAGCAAGGTGAGGGGAGAGGGCTAGGGTGGTTCAGCATCCAAGGCAGCAAGTGGATGGAAGTGTGATGATGATTTTGCAACTTGATCACTTTTGGTTCTTATGAAACTATCTTGCCCTACAAGCCATAAAACATGAGGAAATCTTGGTCCAATCTGAACTTTAGGACTTACATGATGCTTGTGTAATGGTTTGATGTCAATTAGAAGTCACAAGAATGCTTGGTACATGAAATTGCAAGTTTCTCATTTGAGGCATAACTTGAAAATTAGTGATTTTTGCCAACTTTGACACACCATAACTTTTGATCCAAAATGAATTAGATCATGTTCTTGTACTTTTTGAAAAGGGGAAGTGTAAACACCCCAAATTTGCCCTCACCCATTCACACCATGGCTTGTGATCATTTCATATGCATAAACACACTCATATCATCTCATATCTCATTTTTTGATTCACTGCATAGTTTTTAAGTCATCTGCACCTAGGGTTTGTGATCTGAGCAACCCAAAAGCTTCTTGAGCCACTCCAAAGGCCATCATTCAATTCAAAGGGGTCCATGAGTGTTCTTATATCATATCACATCCTCTCAAAGTCAAAAATGCAAAAGGATCACAAGAACTGGGATTGGTGTGGATGCAGAGCCAAGTTTGACTACACAGTTGACCTAAAATTAGGGTTTTGGTTTCAGAGGCCATAACTCCAATTTTTTTGGTCATTATTGTTTCCATTGGTCTCTATATGGTATAGGGAGTATGCATATCAATTTTCATGAAGAAATTCCATGGGGAAGTCATCTGATCAAGAGTTGACTTTCTGGACAAGTCAGTGCAAAATCAGGGCATCTGAGGCCCCCAGTGACCCAACCAAGGGGTGATCTTCATCATTTTGAGTGTATATGATCTTTATTTGATCATGGAAGAAGGTTGAAGTTCACAAAAATCAAGAATTTGAATTTTTTGCAAAGTTGACCTTTTAGGGCATAGTTGACTTTTAAAGAATGTGTCATTTTAGGTCACTTTTCAAACCTTACTTTTTGATCCAAAAATGCTTCAAATGGAAAAACTTTGGTCATGAAAGTTGTAGAATACATTTTTCCCTTTTCAAAAAGTACAAGAACATGACCTAATTCATTTTGGATCAAAAGTTATGGTGTGACAAAGTTGGCAAAAATCACTAATTTTCAAGATGTGCACCAAATAAGAAACTTGCAAGAACTTTGTACCAAGGCATTTTTGGCTTCTAATTCACATCAAACCAATGCACAAACATTCTATGTGACCATAAAATCAGATTTGAACCAAGAGATCACATGTTTTGTATGGCTTTGGAGCAAAATCTTTCCATATGAACCAAAGTTGAAACAACTTGCAAAATTCATGATCACACTTCCTACCACTTGCTACATTGGATGCTGAACCTGGCTAGCCCTTCCCCTCACCCTTGCTGCGCCAGCCCCATGCTTGTACTAGCCTAGAACCAAGCCCATGCCTCTCTTACAACAAAGTTGACATTTTGCAAAAGTGAACTTACCAATCAATAAAGTCCAGGTCACATCATCTGACCTATGAGATTATTTTATACTATCCATTTGCAAGCTAAACATATCAAGAAGCCAAGCTGAAACACACCACAACACAACATACACAAACTCACCCTAATCTGCATCTTCCTTCGAATCTGCCTCCACACCTCACAAACATTCAAGCAAGTCTCACCATCATCCTCACCTTGTCACACTGAACCTAAACCAACAAAGAAACAAGCCAGAAGCACACTAGAACATAGCATACCACAAAACCTGCAAAAACTCTTCCCTCTTCGAATCTCATTATCCAGCCATCAAACACCCCATTTCTCTTCACCAACAAGTCAAACACATTGAAAAGAACCAGAATCCACCATGAATGCAGCCTGAAACACTACCAATCACAACTGCCAAACCTGCCATATCAGAACTCAAGCTTCCAAAATAGCCACTAGCAAGATGTTGTGAACATTCCATTGGCTTCAGGGGGTCCAGAGAAGGCATTTTGCACCAAAGCAAGGTCAGGAGAGCTCAAATTCACAGTTCATCACTTCAGGTAGCTTCAGGTTTTCAACTTTTCAGAGCTTGATTTTCTTGTTAAAAATTGATTGTGCATGCTTTGCTGGTCATGGGGATGGTTTTAGATTTAAGAATGAGTGAGAAATGAGGATTTACCAGGGCTCTGAAATTTTGCCCGTGAAACTTCATGGCTTCGATTCCCTTAGTTTAAGCATGAGAAATTTATTTTGAGAGTTGATTCGAGTAAGGTTTGAGTAGAAGAACATTTCCCTGGCATTAATTTGAAGAATGGTGGCCTGAATCGCATTCTAGGGTTTTGGGGTCGCCGGGGAAGATGACCGGAGCTCCCCTCCGGTCACCTGAATTTGTTTTGCCCTAATCTCAGGTCATTAATTCCATTTGAATGTGGAGCGTAGGATCCTTTGACTTGTTTGACTTCCCGCTAGCTTGAATGGCCCAGATCCTTTTGTTTTGCCCTAATCACTTTTAATTAGTTTAATTAATCATAATTTAATTAATTAACTCAGAAGCAATCTAGACCCTCCATTCACGCGCGTGGTCAACCATTTCAAATCCAGATTCAATCCCTGCCTTCCATTCTATTGACTTTTCCCTTTTCTTTATTTTTATTCATTTATTTCATATTTATTTTGTATAATTTATTTAAAATAGTAAAAATTGTCTAAAAATTATGAAACTTTTTCTCAAGAGTTTCATTAATTTTTATGACACAAAAATATTTTTATTTTCATTTTTAGCATTAAAAAAGTATTTTTAAATATTTAAAAGTTTATTTTTAATTGATTAATGGAAATTAATTTATTAAAAATACTTTTAGGTATTTAAAAATCACCAAAAAATTCATGAAATGTTCTAAGACATTTAGAAACATTGTCCAACCTTCAAACCAAATTTCTTTTTTGATCTTGATGCATTTTGAGAATTTTTCATTGAATTAAAATCATTTTTGTGCATTATTTTGATCCAAAGTTCAAAAAATCATTTCTGCCTATTCATGAGGAGTTGGACATTGATTCTTTTTGCATTGCATTGTGTTTAGCATGTAGTTTGTGAGATTAAATGGCCATGATTTGATCTTTCATTTTCCATTTGTTTGACAATTTTCTTGTTTAGGAACCCTAAAAACCCTAGAAAACTTGTGAAAATCATAACTTGAGATTGGTTAGGAGTTGAAACCTCTCCTTTGGGCATTGGGTTAGTATAGGATTAGGGGTCCTTTGTGTGGTGTTTTCAATTTTTTGTAATGTTGTTTGCTTCTGATTTTGGTTTTTGTTTGATGCATTGTCCATAAACCCTAATTTGGGCTTCCATATGCATCCATCTTGCATTTGCCTTCATAACATGACTTGCCATGACATTTCAAACATCCATTTGATCCATTTGACATCATAAGACATATTGAAAGCATGTTTGATCATTGCATCATGTATTTGCCATGTTGTATGTCATGTGCACTTCATAACTTTTCATGTATGTTCATGGTTCCTAGCTTGCTTCATTTGCATTCATAAGCTTGTATGATCATCCACATGCTTTGTTTCTGGTTTGTAGCATCTCATAGCATCATTACCATCTCATATTTGCTTCTGGTTTTGGTTTGCATCATGTCATTCCATCCCATTTTGCATTGCATTGCATTTCTTTTCTAACCTTTCAGGTGGTAAGTGATTTTGGGAAGTGAATTTGCCTTCACTTCTCATAACTTCTCTTCATCTCTCTCTTGCATCCATTGCTGCATTTTTATGTGTGTTTGAGATTGAGCTTGCTCATTCTTCTTCTTCCCACTTTCTTTCTTCAAGTGACTTGACTTCTTAAATGAAGCAAGTTGCTTTGCTTCTCTTGATCCTTTCATCTGCTTCCTGGTGGTTCCATTGAAGATTGTTCTTGCAAACCTCACAAACCTTAGGAACAACCAAGCATGACAATGATTAGGGTTTTGATTAGTCTCCCTTCTTAGTTTTACCTTTGTGTCTCTTTTGAGTCTTCTCTTCTCACCTCATAATCAGGGACTAAACCCTAAAGGCTTTAAGGCTTTGTGATTAAGTTTATGCCTGCATCCTTCTCTTAGGATGGAGTGTATAACTTTAATCCTAAGTGTTAAACCCTTAATGTGTTTAACTCCTTTAATCAATTCATCTAATAATCATCAAGACATCAAGCTTGTAACTTGGGCCTTGCATTAGGGTTCTAATTCTTCCTTAATTGGTTAAGAAGGACTAACCCTAGTGTTAATGGACAAGTCCCCCTCAAGTTGTCTTACAAATCATAAAACTCACTTCATCATCTTATCATTAAATAAAATCCACTTAACGAAAGGCTTGTTTTGTCATGAGTTTAATCCCTAATCATGGATTAAGTTGAGGAGCTTTCCTCAGCTTAAACATTCTCATCTATTATCCTTCTATTAGGATGGTGTAATGAGTCTTTTTAATCCTTGATTATGGCTTAACCTCATTACTTAACACTAAACAAAAACCACAAAAACATCTAAATAATCACAAATAGGTTAATGATCTTAACCCTATACCAAAGGTGATTAAGTGTGAGAATCTGACTTCACACTTAAGGTATCCTCATTACCCCTAATCAGAGGGAAGATGTGATGAGTTTACTAAATCCATTGGTTTAGACTTAAGCTCATTAACTTATGACAAACTTTCAAAAGCAATAAAAGACTGAAAACACAAAAACAAACAATAATCGTCTCCTTCGGGATTTTTTTCTCATCATCTTCACTCACAAACGAGAACTTGCTCCTTCCGTCTAATGCAAGACAGTTAGCACCTGAGCCAGGCAGGTCATACACTTGAGCATAGACAAGTAAGCAGTTCACAAGTTAATTCACCTTTCAGTCTCTTTGGGTCAAACTACGGTGTTCTGACTTCCTCATTGCACGAGAGGATACGTAGGCATAACTTAACAGTTATCGAACAAAAGTCTCTGTATATTCCCCCTCTTTCCAGCTTCATTCTTTAGCCTCATGATCTTGAGCATCTTATTCTTGTTCCTACACTGACACTGTACATTTATACACTTCACTTCTCTTACACTGACACCTGTACATCCTTTTCCAGCTCTTTTATACACAGATTGCACTGACAATACCCCTTTAAAACACAAATATTTTAAGCGTGGATCCCGTCGAGTACGACAGACAATCTGGGTGCTAATACCTTCCCAGGTTGTAACCAACCCCCTTTCTCAGTCTCTCTGGTTCGCAACCGTCTTATCCATATCTTTCTAGGTTTATGCAGCATTACCTTTCCTCCGGGATAAAAATGCCTAGCTGGCGACTCTATTCATCTCCAGTGAGTTCACGGCTGTGTGTTCTCATTGTCCCTCTCGCCGACCGTTCGCGTCTGTACCTTTATCTGGGCCTAGTCCCATTTATCGGGAGCGACAGCTTGGCGACTCTGCTGGGGACATGTTATATTGCAACCAGGGCTTTTGGTTCTTTTTGTGGGTTCCTCCTAGCGCTTGTTTGATTTGTGTTTACTGGGGTGTTATGTGCTCATTTGTGTTTGTGTATTTGTATTTATTTTGTACAGTTTTGTTTATTGCTTTCTTTATAGCTTTATGCATATATTATCATATTGTCATACTGTGCTGCTGGCTGGATCTGTTTGTTTGCTTTGGTGGGTGGGTGTTCCATTGAGATTTAAGGTCCTATACCTGGGACCTGAGTGACACCTAGGCTAGAGTGAATCATATTCTTTCCCATTCCATCTCGGTCTGGTGCGGGAGTATGAAACACGGTTCAGATATGGGTTTCTTCTTGGGAACTCTGTGTTGCAGATTTCCTGCAATGCTAGGGCTATCTGGGAAGCCTGCTAAGTCTGGATGACCTTTTAGTACTGACCTTCAGAAACTGAGGTGAATTAGAGGAGGAACTTTTATGGTTATTGTAAACACTGTACCTCCGGGTTAGAAGTGTTTACACTTCTCATAACTGATCCAAGTCTGAGGATCCTTGTTTTAGAACACCACCTGTGAGGGGGTTAGGCTGTTTACAGGTTTGCAGGTACCTTGACCCCAGAACACCCTGTTACTTTGTTTGTGTAAGAATACTCCATTTTGGGACAGTTCTTGTGATTCTAAAACCCTGGACATGTGGCTCTTTATTTGAGCCCCCCCACCTTGGTTACTGGATTTATAGACCTCCATCTGGAATTCTTGAGCATACTTGGACCTATATCAGAGTTCTTGATCAGATCCAGCTCAGTCACAAACCCTTGCATATCATTTGCATACATAAACATTGCATCATATTGACATTTGCTTATTTGTGTTTCAGGGTATCCATCTTCATTTGGTTCTGGTTTTGACCCCATCTTCAGTATTGACCCGTCTTCATCAGCATCTGCTTCAGCTATCACCTGCACCAGCCAATCAGTGGCCCCTTTCTTCAGTGTTATCATCAGCACCTGTCTCTGCTCATCTTCAGCATCATGGCTCCTAAAAAGAGCAACATCACCTATCACTTCTTCCAGCCAGAGCTATCTGACATCAGGAGGATTCAAACCCTGATCACTCCAGATCACATACCATTGTTCAGGGAACATTATGGGGATATACTTGATATGGTTATGGATCTGGACCCTTCACAGAGAAGCCTGATCCACACTTGCATTCAGTTCTATGATCCCCCACTGAGATGTTTCACTTTCCAAGACTTTCAGTTGGGCCCTCTACTTGAAGAATACTCATCATTGGTTGGTATGCCTATCAGGGGTGGAATCCCTTTCAACCTTGAGATGGTCTTTCCTGGTAATGGAGAAGTAGCAAAGGCTTTGCATCTGGAACCTGTCCTAATTGAGCAACATATGACTTCCAAAGCTGGAATCCCTGGTTTTCATCTGGATTTCTTGATCTCTCAAGCTACCCTGAAAGCTTCTCTAGGAGAGTGGAAAGCTGTCTGTGCTCTATTGGCTTTGAGCATATATGGAATTGTGTTGTTTGCGGATGAGCCTCGATTCATTAGCAAGAATGCAATCCATCTTTTCATCTTGAAGAACCCAGTGCCCACTTTATTGGGGGATCTCTACTATTCAGTGCATCAGAGGAATGAAAAGCAGATGGGAAGATTAGTGAGGTGTTGTGCTCCATTGTTCCATACTTGGCTTCTCAGGCATCTACCCAGGACGGATGCATTTTTGAACCCTCATCAGCAGAGAAACTGGGCTAAGAGACTCACCGTTCTAACTTCAGCCGATATCAGATGGTGCACTCAAAGCACCAAGGGCAGGGATATCATCACCAGCTGTGGGCATTTTCCCAATGTGCCCCTAATAGGAGTTAAGGGTAGTATCAATTACAACCCTCTGCTGTTTAGAAGACAACTGGGCTATGCACTGGTCCACACTCCTAAAGCACATGACTTGGTTGAAACTCTTTATTGTGAGAACAAGCCTAATCTGGCTACTGTTAGGCAGGCTGCTTGGGCCTGGGATAATGTTCAAACCAAGGGAATAACCATTTTGGGGAAGTGCAGCAATGTGGCATCATCACAATATTATGAATGGTCCCGTGCCAGGGCTCAATTCTCTGGGATGCCCTTTACCATAGAAGATATGCCTGAATCATCTTCAGCACCACCCCCTGCCACTATCAGTTTGGAGGAGTTTGAGGGCTTGAAGGAAAGAAATGAGAAGTTAACCCAGGCTTTGCAGAAGACCCTCCGGGAGAGGAATGATGGCAGGATGGAGATTGAGAGGCTAGAGAAGTTGAGAATGGAGCATCTGGTTAAGATTGAGAAGTCTGGGGATTATATCAAAAAGTCTAAAGCTGGAGAACAAATTCTGAAGAATGCTTGCAAGGAAGCCCAGTTCCAGAGAGCAAGGACAGACTTGTATCTGAAGGAGAGTCAGGCTAGGTGGGTCAGGATCACCAAAGCCCGTACTCTGGAGGACAAGAGAGTTCAAGACAAGATGGAGCAACTGGAAGCTAATGCAAAAGAGCAGCAAGAAGCCCTGGCAGCAGCCCAGAGGGAGATATAAGAGCTGAAGATCAAAGCTGGAGTGAAGAGGTCAAAGGACCAAAGCCAGTACAGGAAGCTAACAGCAGCTGTTACGACCCGGAATCTCCTCATCAGGAATCTCACGGAGCGTCCGGCTGATCCTGTGACCGAAGCACTTCTCAAGGAAGTTCGTGAGGATGAGTTTGGTCTTGGTGTTTGACCATTTGTTTGTTGTTGCTTTCATTCCATGTACTTTTATTTTCCTGTAATGTATTTTGACCCCTCAAAGGGCTTGTATTTGTAAACAGACTATGTACCATTTTTGCTTTTTGTAATATATGTATTAGTTTGTTCCATCCGAGTTCACTTCGAAAGCAACATCAATAGCATCCTCAAGGGTCTGGAAGGGTCAAAACTGAATGCCAAGCCGGATACCTTGAAAACAAATAAGCATACTGCATTGCATGCTAATCCTTTTGTTTGTTTTGTAGGTTTTTGTTTTATTGCCACTAACTCTGTTGTGATGTTCAGGAATTATTGCTCGGCGCCGGGTATTTCCCCTCAACCGTCCGCACCGTTATCCGACCCGTAAAAACCTTCCGGGCATTCAAATGGATCAGATGCAGCAGGACCTTACTGAGGTCAGAAACCAAATGGCGAATGAAAGGCTAGAAATGAGGAATCAAATGACGCAGTTCATGGAAGTGATGAACAACATGGCTCAGAGCCAGGAAAGATTGAGGGCCATGGTGGAAAGGCAAAATCAAGAAGATCCACATATAGGGACTGCCGGCACCAGCAACAATGAAAGGGTCCAACCTCATGTTAATCCCCCTGTATTTGGACCCCACCTCCATCCTGAGGTCAACATCCCTGCAAATGTTCAAGGGACTGCCACTGCAGCCAGGGTACTTCAAGAAGACCCCCAGGAGGATCAGTTCACAGTAATGGGTGCTGGGGAAGAAGCTTATGATAGAAGGCTGGATGAGATAGATGAGAAACTGAGGTCCTTAGAATCTCAAAACTCTTTGGGTTTCGACGTCATGGACATGGGCTTGGTAGAAGGGGTCAGGATTCCCCATAAGTTTAAGCCTCCTTGTTTTGAAAAGTACAATGGGACTTCTTGTCCCCGGACCCATCTACAATCATTTCTGGGAAGGCTGAAGGCCTATACTATGGATGAGAAGCTCTGGATGTTCTATTTCGAAGACAACTTGACTGGAGCTTCAAGAGAATGGTACTCTCACTTGACAAGGGCAACTATCAGATGCTGGAAGGACCTGGCAGAGGCCTTCATCAGACAGTATCAGTACAACTTAGATATGGCACCCAACAGGACCCTCCTAATGGGAATGTCACAGTCGTCAAGGGAAAGTTTCCGAGAATATGCCCAGAGATGGAGGCAATTGGCTGCCGCTGTTCAGCCACCTATGTCTGAAAGGGAAATGGCAGACATGTTTATGAACACCCTTCAGGGAACATATATTGACAGGCTGGCTGCTTTCTCTTCCACTAGCTTTGCAGATGTTGTCATAGCCGGGGAGAGAATTGAAAGCTTGTTAAAAATGGGCAAGATTTCTGACAACGGTGCAAGCTCGTCCAGTAGTACAAGGAAGCCTTTTGCAGGCCCAAGAAGAACTGGCGAGACCAATGCCATCCACACCAACAGGGGCAGGCCCCAATATGTTCACAGATCAGTGGCAGCAGTCACCATTCCTGCTCCAGCTCATCCTCAACCAGTTTATCAACCTCCGCAACAAAACTATCAACAACCACCTCAGTATCATCAACAGAATCAGTATCCTCCGAGAAATTACAACAACAGCAACACCAACAACAATAACCAGCAAAGGCCATTCCAACAGAGGCCTTCTCAAGCCAACAGGGTAATCGATCCGATCCCTATGCCATATGCTACATTGCTGCCACAACTCCTGAAACTCAGCCTAGTTGAGCTAAGGACGTTGGCACCTCCGGATCCCAACAGTCTACCCAGGAATTACGACTCCAACGCCAGATGTGCTTTTCATTCGAATGCACCTGGCCACAGTACAGAAAAGTGCAGAGCTTTGCACATGAAGGTACAAGACCTGGTAGACTCAAAAGCTCTGAATTTCGCACCACCACCTAATGTCAATAAGAATCCTATGCCGAACCACGGGGGTCCCAGGATTAACGCTATTGAAGAAGACAAGCCGTCTTATTTAATAACCAGTGTGGGTCAGATCCGGACACCGTTGGTAGAAATTAAGGCTCAGCTCCTCGAATGTCAGATGTTCCCGGGGTGTGAATTAGGGTGTGCCTACTGCAATATCTCAGTAAACGGGTGCGATAATCTGAGGAATGGCATAGACGGTCTCATTCAGAGTGGCCAACTTCAGATCACCACATCATTTCCTACAAATCCAGCAATCTCATCAGCAACAACTCCAGAACCTCCTACAACTGCAACAACCATTGTTCCTGACAATTCTTCGGCTTCATCAACAAGTACTTCATCTATTATCTCAACTGATCAGTTATCAACAAATTTTTCTTCTACAACTCCAGCACCACTCCATTTTGAAACTCCTACAACAACAACATCCATCCTTCCGCAGCTGCAGCCAGTCCAGTCACTATTACGGTGCCTGGACCAGTACCTTATGAAAGCAGTAATGCTATCCCCTGGCATTACGGCTCTGACCTGTACTGTGAAGGACAAAGAATCACTTTTGAATCATCAACCCCTGCACCACAAATTGACAATGTGGGAGGAGGCGGAGGCTTCACTCGAAGCGGACGTCTTTTCGCTCCACAAATTCAGAGACCCACTGCCGAAGCAGAAGCTGCTGCTAAAGCAAAAGGAAAAAGCTTGGTGCAGGAAGAGCAGACTGTTAAAGAAACTTTGAAAACACCCTTCGATCAAGAGGTTGATGAGTTCATGCGAATCATCAAGAAGAGTGATTATAAAATAGTGGATCAGCTTCATCAGACGCCTTCCAAGATCTCAATCCTATCATTGCTTATGTGCTCCGAAGCCCATCGGAATGCACTACTCAAAGTCTTGCACGCAGCTTACGTGCCTGAAGAGATCACTGTCAATCAGCTGGAAGCTGTAGTTGGAAATGTCAATGCTAGTCACGGACTAGGGTTCACCAATACTGATTTGACAACGGAAGGCCGCAACCATAACAAAGCCTTGCACATAACCATGGAATGTAAAGGTGCTGTCCTTTCCCATGTGCTGGTAGACACAGGGTCATCCCTCAATGTCTTACCAAAGAAGGCCCTGGTGAAGCTAGAATATGATGGATTGGCGCTAAGACCCAGCAACCTGGTGGTAAGAGCCTTTGATGGTTCAAAGAGATCGGTTCTAGGAGAGATTGAGTTGCCCGTAACGATTGGCCCGCAGACCTTCAAAACGACCTTCTACGTGATGGATATACAGCCTGCCTACAGCTGTCTATTGGGTAGGCCATGGATTCACGCCGCTGGCGCCGTGACCTCTACCCTTCACCAGAAGTTAAAATATGAGTGGGAGGGTCAAATCGTTATAATCTGTGGAGAGGAGGATATTTTTGTCAGCCACCTGGCTACCTATAAATATATTGAGATGGATGGGGAGATCCATGAAACAATGAGTCAGGGGTTCGAAGCTTTGAATGTCAATGAAACATCTGCTGTACCTGGTACTTCAATATCATCATACCAACAAGCCCGGAAGGTTGTTGAGGGAGGAAACGCCCAAGGCTGGGGAAAACTGCTATCGGTGGAGAAGAAAGAGGACAGATTTGGGTTGGGTTACAAACCAACTCAACAAGATCAAGCAGAGGCTGCGAAAGAGCCCAACTTTGTGAGTGGGGGGATGGTCACCCCTGATGCTATCAACTGTCTGGAAGACGAGCTGGAAGAAGAACGCAACCTGGAAAGCTGGATTCGTCCAAAGATCCCGGGGAGCAGTATCTCAAACTGGTCTTCCCAGGAAATTATAAGAGTTACTCATGCAGAGTAATTATTATTTCCTGTATATTTTATAGCATGCATCAAAGTCTTGCATCTTGCCCAAGATGACAAGACTCATTTTGTAATCGGGCCATCTGTACTTTTTGTGCAAACAAGATTAATCAATGAAATATCAGACATCTTTTTGCAAACGAGTCTTTTTTCTTTTCCGCTCACTGTTTTTCCATTTTTCTTTTTATACAAAAAAATAAGTGGCAGTGTTTTCAAAATGACAACTTTATTTCACTTTTCTAAAAACAAGATTAAAATCAAATCACTAAAATGAACAAACTGAACCCTTGCAGAGAGTGCCTTCCTGACAGCACCGACAACAGCACGGCTATGACTTCGTATGACTTTGACAATCCAATCAATCAAGCTGATGAAGGGGTTGAAGAAGAATATGAGCTTCCTGAAGAGCTAGCCAGGTTGTTGAGACAAGAGGAAAAGGTTATTACTCCTCACCAGGAGGAGGTTGAATTGATCAATCTTGGTACAGATGAAGACGTGAAAGAAGTTAAAATCGGGGCCTGCCTGCAAGACTCAGTGAAGAGACAACTGATTGACCTGCTTCAGGAGTATGTGGACGTGTTTGCTTGGTCTTATCAAGATATGCCAGGGTTGGATACCGACATTGTCGTGCACAAGCTGCCTTTGAGAGAAGAATGCCCGCCCGTTAAACAGAAACTGCGCCGAACTCGTCCCGACATGGCAATGAAAATCAAGGAAGAGGTACAAAAGCAATGGGACGCCGGGTTCCTTGCTGTGACTAGCTATCCGCCGTGGGTTGCTAATATTGTACCTGTGCCTAAGAAAGACGGCAAAGTAAGGATGTGCGTTGACTACCGGGATCTGAACAGAGCCAGCCCGAAAGATGATTTCCCATTACCTCACATTGATGTATTGGTCGATAACACGGCTCAGTTCTCGGTATTCTCCTTCATGGATGGATTTTCAGGATACAACCAGATTAAGATGTCACCTGAAGACATGGAGAAGACAACCTTCATCACACCCTGGGGCACGTTCTGCTACAAGGTAATGCCATTTGGGCTGAAGAATGCTGGTGCCACATATCAACGGGCTATGGTAACATTATTCCACGATATGATCCATAAAGAAATAGAATGTTATGTGGATGACATGATTGCCAAGTCCCTTACTGAAGAAGACCACCTGGTGAATCTACTGAAGTTATTCAAGCGTCTGAGGAAGTATCAACTGAAGCTGAACCCCAACAAATGCACATTCGGGGTGCGATCTGGTAAGCTGCTGGGATTTATTGTAAGTGAGAAAGGGATTGAAGTTGACCCTGACAAAGTCAAAGCTATTCAGGAGATGCCTGCACCGAGAACAGAGAAAGAAGTTCGAGGGTTCTTAGGTCGATTGAACTACATTTCAAGGTTCATATCTCACCTTACGGCTACCTGTGAACCCTTGTTCAAGTTGTTAAGAAAAGAACAGACGGTCAGGTGGAACGAAGACTGCCAAAGGGCTTTTGTCAAGATCAAGGAATACTTACAAGAACCTCCAATCCTTATGCCTCCAGTTGAAGGAAGACCTCTGATAATGTACTTGACAGTATTAGAAGAGTCAATGGGGTGTGTGCTGGGCCAGCATGACGAGTCTGGTCGAAAAGAGTATGCAATATACTACCTAAGCAAAAAGTTTACCGACTGTGAACAACGTTATTCACTGCTCGAGAAAACTTGTTGTGCTTTAGCGTGGGCTGCTCGCCGACTGAGGCAGTATATGTTGACCCACACTACTTTGTTGATCTCAAAGATGGACCCAGTTAAGTACATATTTGAGAAGCCAGCACTTACCGGACGGGTTGCAAGATGGCAAATGATCCTCACAGAATATGACATCCAATACACATATCAGAAAGCCATCAAGGGCAGTGTATTGTCTGAATATCTTGCTGAGCAACCTATTGATGATTACCAGCCTATGAGATTTGACTTCCCTGATGAAGACATCATGTTCATAAAAGCAAAAGATCATGAAGAGCCTGTTCACACTGAAGGGCCTGACCCGGAAGAAGAATGGACTATGATGTTTGATGGGGCCGTTAACATGAATGGTCGTGGTGTTGGTGCAGTACTCATTACACCCAAAGGAGTTCACATGCCTTTCTCGGCAAAACTCACTTTCAACTGCACTAACAACGAAGCTGAATACGAAGCTTGCATTATGGGTCTTGAGGAAGCCATTGACCTCAGGATCAAAACATTGACTGTATTCGGAGATTCAGCTCTGGTAATCAATCAAACCAACGACAAATGGTACACTCACCAGGATCATCTGATACCTTACAGGGATTATACAAGGAGGTTATTGACTTTCTTCACAACAGTCAAGCTTGAGTATATCCCTCGGGACGAGAATCAGTTTGCGGATGCTCTGGCTACCATTTCGTCCATGATCAAAGTTCAGACTGCCAACTTCGTACCTCAGATCTCAGTGTCCAGACTTGACAGACCAGCCTATGTGTTCGCAGCAGATGTTGTTAAAGATGATAAGCCTTGGTTCCATGACATTAAGTGCTTCTTGGAGGATCAAACATACCCATCTGGGGCATCTTCCAATGATAAGAAGACTTTAAGAAGGCTTGCTGGTAGTTTCTTTCTGAACACTGATGGTTCCCTGTATAAGAGAAACTTTGATATGGTACTCCTCAGATGTGTTGATAAGACAGAAGCAGACTTGTTGATGCATGAAGTGCACGAAGGATCCTTTGGTACCCATGCGGGAGGGCATGCCATGGCCAAAAAGTTGTTGAGGTCGGGCTATTACTGGATCACAATGGATGCTGACTGTTGTGCCTATGCCAGAAAATGCCATAAATGCCAGATTTATGCGGATAAGGTGCATGTGCCTCCCAATCCTCTAAAAATCATGTCTTCACCCTGGCCCTTTGCTATGTGGGGCATTGACATGATTGGCAAGATTGAGCCAACTGCTTCAAATGGCCACAGATTCATCCTGGTCGCCATTGAATATTTCACCAAGTGGGTTGAAGCAGCCTCATATGCAAACGTCACAAGGCAAGTGGTAGCCAGATTTCTGAAAAGAGATATCATCTGTCGATACGGAGTTCCCGAGCGAATCATTACTGATAATGGTTCCAATCTAAACAACAAAATGATGGCAGAGCTGTGCCGGGGCTTCAAGATCCAACATCACAATTCTTCTCCTTACAGGCCAAAAATGAATGGCGCAGTTGAGGCAGCTAATAAGAATATCAAGAAGATTGTGCAGAAGATGGTAATCACTTACAAAGACTGGCATGAAATGCTACCATTTGCTTTGCATGGGTACCGCACGTCAATCAGGACATCCACTGGGGCAACACCGTATCAGCTTGTGTATGGTATGGAGGCAGTCCTACCAGTTGAAGTTGAATTACCCTCTTTACGAGTATTGATGGATGTTAAACTGAGTGAAGCAGAATGGGTTAGGGCCCGATTCGAACAACTGAGTCTGATTGAAGAGAAAAGATTGGCTGCAATCTGTCATGGGCAGTTGTATCAGAAGAGAATGAAAAGAGCCTTCGATCAGAAAGTCAGGCACCGAGAGTATCAAGTAGGAGATCTTGTGCTGAAAAGAATCCTCCCTCCTCATACAGACCACAGGGGCAAATGGACTCCAAACTATGAAGGACCATTTGTGGTAAAGAAAGTTTTCTCTGGTGGAGCACTGATGCTCAGCACCATGGATGGTGAAGACTTCCCGTCCCCTGTGAATTCAGATGCAGTTAAAAAATACTTCGCATAAGAATGACCCGCTGGACATAAAAACAGAATGTAAGTCCAGGCAAAAATAGGGCATCCCGGCGAGTCAAAAACAGAATAAAAGACTCGGGCAAAAATAAGGGAAAATAAACAAAAATGTACACCCGCTGAGTTGAAAAGCCGCATTGGACAGCTCAGGCAAAAATGGGTATCCCGATGGATTGAAAACCCGAAAGGGCGATCCATGCAAAATAAGGGAATAAGCGAACAACTGCATTCTGAATTCGTCTGTATCATCTACAACTTGGCAAGTTTCGAAAAGATCAAGCTTCAATCAGAATCAACATTCTTCAAAAAGCAAGATGAGAAGAACGTCAAAAGTCATACGAGTCATAGTGAAGAGGAAGCTCCTTAAAGCGTCATCAACACTGCCAGCATTTTGTTTCTCAATTTGTAACAATCTCCTCATTTCAGGGGATATGTTCCTTTGACTGTATCTCGCCGATTCAGGGCATATGAATTAATAAAACCAGATTTTCAGTCATGTCTCGTTTTGTACATTTTACTTGCAAAAAATGTCTGATGTCTTAAAAGAAAAACTGATTGCATAAGAATACAGATGTTTATCTTCAAATAAAAAACATGCTTGCAGGAAATATGCTTACTCTCAGAAGTATCTAAACTCCTATGACGGAATTCAGTAAGGGATACCTCGGGATTACCTTGTGCGTTTCTTTATCTTTTTCAGGATTGCGGGTATCCAGAAAGCAACTTGGGGCATGTAAGCTTCATCCCAGCAAGCTGGCAAATCAACACTCAATTTTAGCACCCGAAGTGCTCTCTCCCCAGCTAAGTTGCCTTTCATGACTCCTCCCAGCTGAGTTGCCACTTATTACTTATCCCCATCAGAATGGGCAGGTATTACAAAAGGCACCTATATCCCCGGCCGAGTCAAGGATCCTCTTCAACAGAATCCCTAAGGAGGTCTCTCAATGATCTCTCTTCCTCCCCAGCCGAGTTGCCATCTCGCCCTCAGCCGAGCACAAAAGTCAGAGAGCCATCCCCCCACAGAGCTCCAGCCTATATCCAAAAAAAAAACAACGCATAAGAACTCACAACAGAGTGAAGAAAGCTTCTACAAACCCCAGCTGGGTCCCTCATTTATAAGGATAGGTCTATCAATGACCTATATCCCCAAGCAAATATCATATCATCAGATCTACCAATGATCTCACCCCCAGCTGGGATGTCCATTTCAAGCGGATCGATCGAAGATTCTCGCGGCAACGGGATCCGAATCCTGGTTTGGTATCTTTGCACAATCATAGCATTTGCATCATATTTACCCGCAAAGCGTAGCATTCCGTTTTAACACGGAGCATTACGGCAAAAATCCAACACATAGCATAATCATAAGCCATGTTTTGAATCAGCACTTGTGAATAATGACAGCTCATCAATGTACAGAAAAATGCCCACCAGGTTCCCCAGCAAAAGCAGCTGCCTCACAAATCACAAGCACCAGTATATACTCATTTTGACACCCGTCCGTGCCATTTTTCCCCAGTAAAGTCACCTGAACACTCTTTACAAACAAGATCACCCGTATTACAGATACGTCCTGACACCCGTCCGTGTCATATCCCCAGCAGAAAACCAAAGACATCCTCTTTGCACTCACATATACTTATAATTTCCTTGGCACTCGTCCGTGTCATATCCCCAGCGCAGTCACCTACACTTTGTATATCAGATATTTGTTCATATTACACTTTTCTCTCTTGACGCTCGTCCGTGTCACTCTCCCCAGCAGATAAACACTCATCTATACGATACTCATACTCATTACTCATGTTACACTCATACAGATACTCGTCCGTATCTTGTATATACCATTCATATCCCCACAGATTCAACACTAGTCCTTGTTCTTTGTTAACCAGTTGGTACTCGTCCGTATCATCATCTCAAAACATGCGTCAAGCGTTTGTTTCTACATGATACTCGTCCGTATCATAGTCTTAAGGATGCTCGTCCGCATCTTTAATCCATACACCGTGTCAAACACTTTTTGTCCTCTTGAATATAGATACTCGCCTGTGTCTACTATTCCCCAGAGGAATCCTCTCAGATTCAGCACTCGTCCGTGTTCTTTGTTAACCCGTTGATACTCGTCCGTATCATCATCTCTGAGCACGTGTCAGTTTGTTTCTACCCGATGCTCGTCCGTATCGTAGTCTTAGGGATGCTCGTCCGCATCTTTAATCTATACACAATACCAAACACTTATACCTTTTGTTTCTTGGATATAAACACTCGTCCGTGTCATCACTCCCCAGTAGATCGCCAACAAAGAAAATTTTCCTTCTTATCTGACACTCGTCCTGTGTCATGATAAACCCTGAGAGCAGCCGTACCCTGCTAGGTGGTCGTCCTCCACCTCTTTATGGTCGTCCTCCATCATGCTCATCCGATGGCCGTCCCCATCGTTGATTTTAGCAGCCGTCCCCTGCTAGGTGGTCGTCCTCCACCTCTTGATGATCGTCCTTCATCATTTTATCCAATGGCCGTCCCCATTGTTGATTTTGGTTATCTGGCATTCTTCCTATGTCATGATAAACCTTGAGAGCAGCCGTCCCCTGCTAGGTGGTCGTCCTCCACCTCTTGATGGTCGTCCTCCATCATGCTCGTCCGATGGCCGTCCCCATCGTTGACTTTTTATTCGGCATTCGTTCTATGTCGCGATACTTTTGGCAGCCGTACCCTGCCAGGTGGTCGTCCTCCACCTCTGATGGCCGTCCCCATCATAATTCCTTTATTCCCCAACAGAGCAGCCGTCCCCTGCTAGGTGATCGTCCTTCACCTTTGATGGCCGTACCCCATCATCTGTTTATTTCATTTATTCTTTAACCCGATGGCCGTCCCCGTCGTGGTCCCTTTTCTTTTAGCCCGATGGCCGTCCCCATCGTTGGTTACTTTGCTTTATGAGCTTGATGGCCGTCCCCGTCATGTTTCATTGATCCCCAGAAAATTTTACAACTTTATCTTGATGGCCGTCCCCATCATATTTTTTTGTTCTTTCCAGCTAGTCGGCCGTCCCCGTCTTGGCTTTACCTTTTATCCCCAGCATGTCGGCCGTCCCCGTCATTGCTTTATCTTCACACACTTTTCTCAGCATGTCGGCCGTCCCCGTCATTGCTCTTTACCCAGCAGTCGTCCTCTGCTCGACGGTCGTCCTCCGTCGCCCACACTTTACAATATACTTTATTTTCCTTTACAATCTATATCCTTTTTCTTCTTCATTCTGTGAGTGCAAATTTTGGACTGTCTTTGGTATTCAACCACAAGTTATCTTGTTTGCCTGTTAAGCCGTTGCTTACAACCTGCACAGTTAACTCATGTTTGAATAGGGGCAGCTGTAAACACCCCAAATTTGCCCTCACCCATTCACACCATGGCTTGTGATCATTTCATATGCATAAACACACTCATATCATCTCATATCTCATTTTTTGATTCACTGCATAGTTTTTAAGTCATCTGCACCTAGGGTTTGTGATCTGAGCAACCCAAAAGCTTCTTGAGCCACTCCAAAGGCCATCATTCACTTCAAAGGGGTCCATGAGTGTTCTTATATCATATCACATCCTCTCAAAGTCAAAAATGCAAAAGGATCACAAGAACTGAGATTGGTGTGGATGCAGAGCCAAGTTTGACTGCACAGTTGACCTAAAATTAGGGTTTTGGTTTCAGAGGCCATAACTCCATATTTTTTGGTCATTCTTGTTTCCATTGGTCTCTATATGGTATAGGGAGTATGCATATCAATTTTCATGAAGAAATTCCATGGGGAAGTCATCTGATCAAGAGTTGACTTTCTGGACAAGTCAGTGCAAAATCAGGGCATCTGAGGCCCCCAGTGACCCAACCAAGGGGTGATCTTCATCATTTTGAGTGTATATGATCTTTATTTGATCATGGAAGAAGGTTGAAGTTCACAAAAATCAAGAATTTGAAGTTTTTGCAAAGTTGACCTTTTAGGGCATAGTTGACTTTTAAAGAATGTGTCATTTTAGGTCACTTTTCAAACCTTACTTTTTGATCCAAAAATGCTTCAAATGGAAAAACTTTGGTCATGAAAGTTGTAGAATACATTTTTCCCTTTTCAAAAAGTACAAGAACATGACCTAATTCATTTTGGATCAAAAGTTATGGTGTGACAAAGTTGGCAAAAATCACTAATTTTCAAGATGTGCACCAAATAAGAAACTTGCAAGAACTTTGTACCAAGGCATTTTTGGCTTCTAATTCACATCAAACCAATGCACAAACATTCTATGTGACCATAAAATCAGATTTGAACCAAAAGATCACATGTTTTGTATGGCTTTGGAGCAAAATCTTTCCATATGAACCAAAGTTGAAACAACTTGCAAAATTCATGATCACACTTCCTACCACTTGCTACATTGGATGCTGAACCTGGCTAGCCCTTCCCCTCACCCTTGCTGCGCCAGCCCCATGCTTGTACTAGCCTAGAACCAAGCCCATGCCTCTCTTACAACAAAGTTGACATTTTGCAAAAGTGAACTTACCAATCAATAAAGTCCAGGTCACATCATCTGACCTATGAGATTATTTTATACTATCCATTTGCAAGCTAAACATATCAAGAAGCCAAGCTGAAACACACCACAACACAACATACACAAACTCACCCTAATCTGCATCTTCCTTCGAATCTGCCTCCACACCTCACAAACATTCAAGCAAGTCTCACCATCATCCTCACCTTGTCACACTGAACCTAAACCAACAAAGAAACAAGCCAGAAGCACACTAGAACATAGCATACCACAAAACCTGCAAAAACTCTTCCCTCTTCGAATCTCATTATCCAGCCATCAAACACCCCATTTCTCTTCACCAACAAGTCAAACACATTGAAAAGAACCAGAATCCACCATGAATGCAGCCTGAAACACTACCAATCACAACTGCCAAACCTGCCATATCAGAACTCAAGCTTCCAAAATAGCCACTAGCAAGAGGTTGTGAACATTCCATTGGCTTCAGGGGGTCCAGAGAAGGCATTTTGCACCAAAGCAAGGTCAGGAGAGCTAAAATTCACAGTTCATCACTTCAGGTAGCTTCAGGTTTTCAACTTTTCAGAGCTTGATTTTCTTGTTAAAAATTGATTGTGCATGCTTTGCTGGTCATGGGGATGGTTTTAGATTTAAGAATGAGTGAGAAATGAGGATTTACCAGGGCTCTGAAATTTTGCCCGTGAAACTTCATGGCTTCGATTCCCTTAGTTTAAGCATGAGAAATTTATTTTGAGAGTTAATTCGAGTAAGGTTTGAGTAGAAGAACATTTCCCTGGCATTAATTTGAAGAATGGTGGCCTGAATCGCATTCTAGGGTTTTGGGGTCGCCGGGGAAGATGACCGGAGCTCCCCTCCGGTCACCTGAATTTGTTTTGCCCTAATCTCAGGTCATTAATTCCATTTGAATGTGGAGCGTAGGATCCTTTGACTTGTTTGACTTCCCGCTAGCTTGAATGGCCCAGATCCTTTTGTTTTGCCCTAATCACTTTTAATTAGTTTAATTAATCATAATTTAATTAATTAACTCAGAAGCAATCTAGACCCTCCATTCACGCGCGTGATCAACCATTTCAAATCCAGATTCAATCCCTGCCTTCCATTATGTTGACTTTTCCCTTTTCTTTATTTTTATTCATTTATTTCATATTTATTTTGTATAATTTATTTAAAATAGTAAAAATTGTCTAAAAATTATGAAACTTTTTCTCAAGAGTTTCATTAATTTTTATGACACAAAAATATTTTTATTTTCATTTTTAGCATTAAAAAAGTATTTTTAAATATTTAAAAGTTTATTTTTAATTGATTAATGGAAATTAATTTATTAAAAATACTTTTAGGTATTTAAAAATCACCAAAAAATTCATGAAATGTTCTAAGACATTTAGAAACATTGTCCAACCTTCAAACCAAATTTCTTTTTTGATCTTGATGCATTTTGAGAATTTTTCATTGAATTAAAATCATTTTTGTGCATTATTTTGATCCAAAGTTCAAAAAATCATTTCTGCCTATTCATGAGGAGTTGGACATTGATTCTTTTTGCATTGCATTGTGTTTAGCATGTAGTTTGTGAGATTAAATGGCCATGATTTGATCTTTCATTTTCCATTTGTTTGACAATTTTCTTGTTTAGGAACCCTAAAAACCCTAGAAAACTTGTGAAAATCATAACTTGAGATTGGTTAGGAGTTGAAACCTCTCCTTTGGGAATTGGGTTAGTATAGGATTAGGGGTCCTTTGTGTGGTGTTTTAAATTTTTTGTAATGTTGTTTGCTTCTGATTTTGGTTTTTGTTTGATGCATTGTCCATAAACCCTAATTTGGGCTTCCATATGCATCCATCTTGCATTTGCCTTCATAACATGACTTGCCATGACATTTCAAACATCCATTTGATCCATTTGACATCATAAGACATATTGAAAGCATGTTTGATCATTGCATCATGTATTTGCCATGTTGTATGTCATGTGCACTTCATAACTTTTCATGTATGTTCATGGTTCCTAGCTTGCTTCATTTGCATTCATAAGCTTGTATGATCATCCACATGCTTTGTTTCTGGTTTGTAGCATCTCATAGCATCATTACCATCTCATATTTGCTTCTGGTTTTGGTTTGCATCATGTCATTCCATCCCATTTTGCATTGCATTGCATTTCTTTTCTAACCTTTCAGGTGGTAAGTGATTTTGGGAAGTGAATTTGCCTTCACTTCTCATAACTTCTCTTCATCTCTCTCTTGCATCCATTGCTGCATTTTTATGTGTGTTTGAGATTGAGCTTGCTCATTCTTCTTCTTCCCACTTTCTTTCTTCAAGTGACTTGACTTCTTAAATGAAGCAAGTTGCTTTGCTTCTCTTGATCCTTTCATCTGCTTCCTGGTGGTTCCATTGAAGATTGTTCTTGCAAACCTCACAAACCTTAGGAACAACCAAGCATGACAATGATTAGGGTTTTGATTAGTCTCCCTTCTTAGTTTTACCTTTGTGTCTCTTTTGAGTCTTCTCTTCTCACCTCATAATCAGGGACTAAACCCTAAAGGCTTTAAGGCTTTGTGATTAAGTTTATGCCTGCATCCTTCTCTTAGGATGGAGTGTATAACTTTAATCCTAAGTGTTAAACCCTTAATGTGTTTAACTCCTTTAATCAATTCATCTAATAATCATCAAGACATCAAGCTTGTAACTTGGGCCTTGCATTAGGGTTCTAATTCTTCCTTAATTGGTTAAGAAGGACTAACCCTAGTGTTAATGGACAAGTCCCCCTCAAGTTGTCTTACAAATCATAAAACTCACTTCATCATCTTATCATTAAATAAAATCCACTTAACCAAAGGCTTGTTTTGTCATGAGTTTAATCCCTAATCATGGATTAAGTTGAGGAGCTTTCCTCAGCTTAAACATTCTCATCTATTATCCTTCTATTAGGATGGTGTAATGAGTCTGTTTAATCCTTGATTATGACTTAACCTCATTACTTAACACTAAACAAAAACCACAAAAACATCTAAATAATCACAAATAGGTTAATGATCTTAACCCTATACCAAAGGTGATTAAGTGTGAGAATCTGACTTCACACTTAAGGTATCCTCATTACCCCTAATCAGAGGGAAGATGTGATGAGTTTACTAAATCCATTGGTTTAGACTTAAGCTCATTAACTTATGACAAACTTTCAAAAGCAATAAAAGACTGAAAACACAAAAACAAACAATAATCGTCTCCTTCGGGATTTTTTTCTCATCATCTTCACTCACAAACGAGAACTTGCTCCTTCCGTCTAATGCAAGACAGTTAGCACCTGAGCCAGACAGGTCATACACTTGAGCATAGACAAGTAAGCAGTTCACAAGTTAATTCACCTTTCAGTCTCTTTGGGTCGAACTACGGTGTTCTGACTTCCTCATTGCACGAGAGGATACGTAGGCATAACTTAACAGTTATCGAACAAAAGTCTCTGTATATTCCCCCTCTTTCCAGCTTCATTCTTTAGCCTCATGATCTTGAGCATCTTATTCTTGTTCCTACACTGACACTGTACATTTATACACTTCACTTCTCTTACACTGACACCTGTACATCCTTTTCCAGCTCTTTTATACACATATTGCACTGACACTACCCCTTTAAAACACAAATCTTTTAAGCGTGGATCCCGTCGAGTACGACGGACAATCTGGGTGCTAATACCTTCCCAGGTTGTAACCAACCCCCTTTCTCAGTCTCTCTGGTTCACAACCGTCTTATCCATATCTTTCTAGGTTTATGCAGCATTACCATTCCTCCGGGATAAAAATGCCTAGCTGGCGACTCTATTCATCTCCAGTGAGTTCACGGCTGTGTGTTCTCATTGTCCCTCTCGCCGACCGTTCGCGTCTGTACCTTTATCTGGGCCTAGTCCCATTTATCGGGAGCGACAGGAAGATCTAATCTACAACTTTCATGACCAAAGTTTTTCCATTTGAAGCATTTTTGGATCAAAAAGCAAGGGTTGAAAAAGTGGCATAAAATGACATTTCATGAAAAGTCAACCATGCCCTAAAAAGTCAACTTTGCAAAAACTTGTAATTCTTGAATTTTGTGAACTTCAACCTTCTTTCATGATCAAATAAAGATCATATACACTCAAAATGATGAAGATCACTCCTTGGTTGGGTCATTGGGGGCCTCAGATGCCCTGATTTTGTACTGACTTGTCTAGAAAGTCAACCTTTGATCAGATGAATTCCCCATGGAATTTCTTCATGAAAATTGATATGCATACCCCCTATACCATATAGAGACCAATAGAAACAAGAATGACCAAAAAATTTGGAGTTATGGCCTCTGAAACCAAAACCCTAATTTTAGGTCAACTGTGTAGTCAAACCTGGCTCTGCCTCCACACCAATCCCAGTTCTTGTGATTCTTTGGCATTCTTGACTTTGAGAGGATGTAATATGATGTAAGAACACACATGGATCCCTTTGAAGTGATTGATGGCCCTTGGAGTGACTCAAGAAGCTCCTGGATTGCTCAGATCACAAACCCTAGATGCAGATGACTTAGAACCAATGCAGTGAACCAAAAATGAGACATGAGATGGTATGATTGAGTTTATGCATATGAAATGATCACAAGCCATGGTGTGAATGGGTGAGGGCAAATTTGGGGTGTTTACACTGGTAAACATCAATCATATTCAAAAGCATACATACATTCAAACACAACCAAATGGACGTTCCGTTTATGTAAAATAGAGTAAAAGTAAATCTGGATTCAAAGATGAAATTTTATTTATATCACAAAGTGACCTATACATAGGCAAGTTTGTACAAGGAGACAGAAATCCTAGTAAGTGGAATTTGTCATAATTTTTTTACAAAACAAAGAAAATAGCTATGTGGGAAATAATCCTATTGAGTTTCAATTCTACTATTGCCATTATCTTCAAGTATCTCATCTTCTGCTGTTGAGACGGAAACGATTGGATTGATCTTTATATGTTCGAACTTGAGTTAGATAGCACCATCAGTTGAAGTTACATGAGTGATCCAAACGAGACATAGTCATACGCTTTAATCCCCAACTTTTGCCTGGATTGCCCTTTTAGGTTTTCAATCCACCGGGATACCCTTTTTTTGCCCAAGCCGCCCTTTCAGGTTTTTGACTTGCCGGGTGTACATTTTTTATATATATCCCTAATATTTGCCCGAACCCTTTTGGTTCGCCGGGATGCCCTTATTTTTGCCTAGGTCAGTCAACCTAGCGGGTCTCTTTTTATGCGTAGTATTTTTTAACTATGTCTGCGTTTACAGGCTGTGGGAAGTCTTCACCATCCATAGTAGTAAGCATCATGGCACCTCCTGAGAATACTGTTTTGACTACAAATGGTCCTTCATATGTAGGAGTCCACTTGCCCCTAGGATCACCCTATGGTAGTATGATACGCTTGATTACCAAGTCACCAGCCTGATATACCTTTGGCTTAACCTTTTTATTGAAAGCTTTGATCATCCATTTCTGGTACATCTGACCATGACATACAGCTGCTAACCTCTTCTCATCAATCAAATTTATCTGGTCAAGTCGAGTCTTAATCCACTCATCTTCATCCAAGCCTGCATCCTTCATGATTCTTAAGGAAGGGATCTGAACTTCAATGGGCAGAACTGCTTCATACCGTAAACTAAGGAGAATGGGGTTGCCCCTGTTGAAGTACGTATTGTAGTGCGATAACCATGAAGAGCAAATGGTAACATCTCATGCCAATCCTTGTAAGTGACAGTCATCTTCTGTAGAATCTTATTAATGTTCTTATTAGCAGCTTCTACTGCCCCATTCATCTTCGGACGATATGGAGAAGAGTTGTGATGCTTAATCTTGAACTGCGTGCAGAGATCAGTAATCATAGTGTTGTTCAGATTAGAGCCATTATCAGTAATAATCCTTTCAGGGATGCCATACCTACATATGAGATTATTCTTAATGAATCGAGCCACCACATTCTTAGTAACAGATGCAAATGAAGCTGCCTCCACCCACTTTGTGAAGTAATCAATAGCAAACAGGATGAAACGATGCCCATTAGAAGCAGTAGGTTTGATCTCACCAATCATATCAATGCCCCACATGGCAAAAGGCCAAGGAGCAGTCAACACATTTAATGTTGATGGAGGTATGTGTACTTTATCAGCATAGATTTGACACTTGTGACATGTTCTGGAATATTGATAGCAGTCAGCTTCCATGGTAGACCAATAGTAACCTGCTCTCAATATCTTCTTTGCCATAATATGACCACTAGAATGAGTGCCAAAGATCCCATCATGCATGTCTTCCATAATCTCTGTTGCTTCCTTCTTATCCACACAAAGAAGCAAAGTTGAATCATGATTGCGCTTGTACAAAATGTCATTACTAAAAAAGAACTTAGCAAAAAACCTCCTTAGAAACTTTTTATCTTTGACAGATGCCCCTTCAGGGAATTCCTGAGCTTCAAGATATCTTTTTACTTCATGGAACCAAGGCCTCCCTTCTACTTCTTCAGTGTCAATCTCATTGCAGTATGCAGGCTTCTCAAATCTATCAATAGTAATCTTGGGAGCTTCATCATCCCAGCTAATCTCAAACATAGATGCCATGGTGGCTAATGCATCTGCCAACTGATTTTCTCTTCGTGGAATATGTCCAAAGGTAATCTCTTCAAAATATGGGATCAAAGACAACACATACTCTCTGTAAGGAATGAGGTTATCATGCTTAGTATCCCAATCTCCTTTGAAATCCACTTACTACCAAGGCTGAATCTCCATATACGTCTAGGAACTGAATATTCATATCAATGGCAGCTTTGATACCCAGGATACATGCCTCATACTCAGCCATGTTATTGGTACAATAGAAACAAAGTCTTGCAGTAATCGGGGTATGACAACCTTCAGGGGAAATGATCACAACACCAACACCATTACCAAGTGCGTTAGAAGCTCCATCAAAAACCATAGTCCATCGGGATCCTTGTTCAGGTCCGTCATATTGTCCAGGTTCTTTGGTAATAATCATAATGTCTTCATCAGGGAACTTAAAACTCATTGACTGGTAATCATCCACTGCTTGATGAGCCAAATGATCAGCTACAACACTTACTTTAATGGCCTTCTGAGTAGTGTACTGTATATCATATTCTGTTAAGATCATTTGCCATCTTGCTATTCGTCCGGAGAGAGCAGGTTTCTCGAATATGTACTTTATTGGATCCATCTTCGAAATCAATAAGGTAGTATGAGTCAACATATACTGTCTTAGTCAGCGAGCAGCCCATGCCAAAGCGCATCAAGTTTTCTCGAGCAGTGAGTATCTTGTTTCACAGTCGGTAAACTTTTTGCTAAGGTAGTATATTGCCTGCTCTTTTCGACCTGACTCGTCATGTTGCCCTAACACACACCCCATTGAGTTGTCTAATACTGTTAAGTACATAATCAAGGGTCTTCCATCAACTGGTGGCATCAAAATTGGAGGTTCTAGAAGATATCTCTTGATTTCATCAAAGGCTGTCTGACACTCATCATTCCATTCCATCACCTGATCTGTCTTCAACAACTTGAAGATTGGCTCACAGGTAGCAGTTAATTGGGAAATAAATCTTGCAATGTAATTCAATCGTCCCAAGAAACCTCTAACTTCCTTCTCAGTACGGGCAGCTGGCATCTCTTGTATAGCTTTCACTTTCGCGGGATCCACTTCAATACCTTTTCCACTGACGATGAAACCCAGGAGTTTACCAGATCTAACTCCAAAAGTACACTTGTTTGGGTTCAATCTCAACTTGTATTTCTTCAACCTTTCAAATAACTTATGCAGATGATCAAGATGTTGCTCTTCATTCTGGGACCTAGCTATCATATCATCCATATATACCTCTATCTCATGATGAATCATATCGTGAAACAAAGCTACCATAGCACGCTGATATGTTGCCCCGACATTCTTCAAACCAAATGGCATCACTTTATAGCAAAAGGTGCCCCACTGTGTAACAATTGTAGTCTTCTCCATATCTTCAGGTGCCATCTTGATTTGATTGTAACCAGAGAAACCATCCATGAAAGATAATACCTTATGCTGAGCAGTGTTGTCTACCAGAACATCAATATGAGGAAGTGGAAAGTCATCTTTAGGGCTGGCCTTATTCAAATCCCTGTAGTCTACACACATACGTACTTTACCATCTTTCTTTGGTACCGGTACCACATTTGCAACTCATTGAGGATAAGAAGTCACAGCTAAGAACCCTGCATCAAATTGTTTCATCACCTCTGCTTTAATCTTTTCTGACATTTCAGGATGCATGCGACGAACCTTCTGCTTCTTTGGACGACAGTCTTCTTTTACTGGTAAACGGTGAACCACAATATCTGTATCCAACCCTGACATATCTTCATAGGACCAAGCAAAGATATCCACATAATCACGTAACATCTGAATCAATTTGCTCTTAACACCATCCTCTAATTCAGCCCCTATCTTGACCTCTTTCCTGTTTTCTTCAGTTCCCAGATTCACAACTTCGATTGGCTCTTCATGTGGCTGTATAGCTTTCTCTTCTTGTTGTAATAACCTAGAAAGCTCTACAGGTACTTCACAATCGTCCTCCTTTCCATCTTCATCTTGATAGATCGGATTCTCGAAATTATAATTGGCAATAGTAGAACTGTTATCAACAGGATCCATAGTGGATGAGGATCTGCATTTTAGTGATGTGGGTGTGTGTAAGAACATATAGCTGATAAAACAAAAATAAAAGAAAAGAAAGACAAGGAACACAATATTTACGAAAACGAAACGTCCACTGATTTTTATTGAATGAAGTATGCAAATGAAATGACATCCCGTAACAAGCATACCATTGTGCCCCGGGTAAGACACAAGGCTTAAAAGTTTAATTGTTCAAAAATTACAAACTTAAAAGTAACAACACAATAATAGTATTTACTCCTGACTAAAGGAGATAGGAATAACGTCTTCAGCTTTCCAATTATTGAGCCCATCACCCACAGTAGGAAAGATCCAGTCATCCAAATTGTAGTCTTCATTATAGTCACCCACAACATTAATTTGATCTTTCATGATCCCTTGATTGGTGATACGAACAACACGAGCACGACGAAAAGCCTTCTGGGACTCTGCAGTGAAACCCAAACCAAACTTGTCAGACTTGTAAGGAATGTCAGGAAGCTGACCCCAAATAGTACAACCACCTTCTTCAACCACAGCCCTAGCATATTTGAGGGAGGCCATTGTAGGAGGTACTCTGGTAACCACATGAACTCTTTTGACAACAGGAGGAGCTTCAGCAGCAGGAACAACCCAAGGAACTACTTCAAACGTCTGGCAAGGAGTTTCAACATATTCACCTTCCACTTCAACGTACTTAAACGTATTCACATGACTGATCATATATTCTTCCTCTCCGTAAACAGTGACAACCTTTCCCTTTACTGGGTATCTAAACTTCTGGTGCAGAGTGGAGGTCACAACACCTGCCCCGTGAATCCAGGGATGCCCAAGCAAACAAGAATAAGTAGGACTAATATCCATTACATAGAAGGTTGAATTGAAAACTTGAGAACCTACTTTGATTGGGAGATCTATATCTCCATGCACCACTCTTCTTGAACCATCAAAGGCCCTCACCACTATATTACTTGGTCTCAACACAGCATCTTCAGGACTGAGCTTGTTTAGAACTTCTTTGGGAAGTACATTCAGTGAAGAACCATTGTTTATCAACACATGAGACAGGGTAGTGCCCCTACATTCAATAGAAATATGTAAAGCTCTGTTATGATTTCTCTTGGCGGGAGTCAAGTCAACATCAGAAAAACCTAACCCATTATCATAAGTCAGGTGTGCAACGCAGTTTTCAAACTGATCCACAGAAATCTCATTTGGTACATGAGCAGTCTTCAAGAATTTAATCAAGGCTTTAGCATGAGCCTCAGAACACAACAACAAAGACAACATGGAAATTTTGGAGGGAGTATGCTCCAATTGATCAACAATATCATAATCACTCTTGTGAATGATCTTCAACACTTCTTCCATCTGCTTAGAAAGATTCTCAGCAGTTGGTGCCTCAGCTTGCACAGGTTCAACCACATGACCTTTGCCCCGAGTATCAACATTTGGCTCAGAAGTGGAGGTAGTAGTATTTTTTGAGGCAACCGGAGGAGAGAAAATTCTTCCACTTCTTGTGATCTTACTAGATCCAGCGATATTATCAACATCAAGGTTTTTAGGCGTAGCAGGGGTATCAGTCAGAGGTTCTTGTTTAATACCATGGATATAAACGTCAGAACCGTAATTCTAGGGTATGGCTTTATCAGAAGTGTACGGAATAGGGCCGGGAGTGGTAATAATCATTGGGGCCACTCTAGCTTCAGCAACAGTCTTCACGGGGCCTTCAGCAGTAATCTTGATAGGACCCTTATGAGTGATCTTGACAGGGCCCTTGGAGGTAATCCTTACTGGCACTTTATCAATCATATCCACATCTTCAACCTTCGCACCTCAAGTCAGATGTTCAACCATACTTTCCACAGAAGGTGTCCTCTCAAACAATATGGTGTAATTGTCCATGAGGCGTTGAATACCATCTTTTAACTTCCAGCAACTGTCAGGTTTATAAGCACAATAGAAACAATCTTCATTACAACCTGGAAAGAATCCAGCATGTACCAACTTCTTCTTGACAACAGATAATGGAGTAGTCACATCTGCGACTGAGGAAATATATGAAACTTCATCAATGGCATTAACAGTCTTCTCATGATTTGGCATGGGAGCAGTAATCACATTTGGAGTCCCAGGAGGATCAAATTCAATCTCTCCAGCATCAATCATATCTTGATTCTTGTTTTTCAATATCCAGCAATTGTTGGTATCATGTCCCGAACAATTAGAATGATAAGCACATCGTGCATTAGGATTGTACCGAGGAGAGGTAACATTAGGATTCTGAGGAGGGTCCTTTAAAGTAATGAGTTCCCCTTTTAACAAGTGTTGCAAGGCTTGGGCCAGTGACATGTTGATCTTGGTGAATTGTCTTCTAGGCTTCTGCTGATTGCTCTGTGGTGGCTCTGGTGCTGCAGGAGTAGGATTGGAGATGTGAACTGCTCCCACAGATTGGTGACTCCTATTACGACCAGGTTGACAATAAACAGCATTTGACTCCTTCTTCCCACTAGGGGGCTTCTTGGTAGTGCTTGATGAAGAGGCACTCACCTGTATCTTGCCACTTCTTATGCCACTTTCCACACGCTCTCCAGTCATTATCAGCTCAGTGAAGCCAGATGATGAGCTTCCAATGAGATGACTATAGAAAGGACCATTCAGAATACTCATAAACATATCCACTAGCTTCCTGTCAGTCAAAGGAGGTTGAACTCTACCAGCCAAGTCTCTCCACTTCTGGGCATACTCCTTGAAATTCTCCTTAGCACCCATTCACATGCTTTGGAGTTGCATGCGAGTAGGTGCTAGATCAGCATTGTATTGGTATTGCCTATAGAAGGCCTCAGCAAGATCATTCCAATCACGGATGTTGACACTCTCCAATTGATATTACCATTCCAATTGAGCTCCAGACAAGCTCTCTTGGAAGAAATGAATCCACAATTTCTTGTCAGCAGTATGTGGTTGGATCCTCCGGACATAGGACCTTAAATGTAGCTTGGGACATGAGACACCATCATACACTACAAAAGCAGGGACCTTGAAACCAATGGGTATAACTACTCCAGATATCAAACTAAGATCTTCAAAATCCAACCCATAAGACTTTTGCAACTCCATAGTGTCATACCCTAATTTTTGGCCCTAAGATTTTTCGCATCTCATCGACATTTCGCATACAAACAAGATCACACACTGGTTCGTTTATCCTTTTCAAGTGCAGGTCTATGTCTCGCAGGGGATCACCGTGATTTATCTTGTTTCTATTTGTTTATATTTACTAACCTCTAACCAAAATACCAAAAATATGTCGCAGTTTATTTCTTCTTCTTCTTCTGTGTTGCAGGATTTCAAAGACAGGGCAATGATTTCAATTCAGATGCGTTTGTTCAGTCACAATTCGATTCAGATGGACGTTCGACCTAATACTGGTCAAACTATCAGAAGATTGTCTCAACTGGAAGTTGTGTGTGCCAGTGGTTTATTCCTCAGACAATGCGTTTTCAAAGTTCAAGTTGTGTTATCAGACAATGTTTTGTGCAAAGTTTGGTTTGAATCTTCAAGTTCATCAGTTCACCAACGATTCATCTGAGGATTTATTTTCCTCAGTATGGATTCAAATAATTCAGGCAATTTTTCAGACGATGGTTGTGGTTTGAGTTGTGGATTGTTCAGTGGTTTCGTGATGGTTGTGTTCGTTTTAATCAGTGGCTTGTGAGGAAAATCAGGATGTGTTGTGGGCTTAAAAAATCAATTTCATATCCATCATCCATTTTTCGATTAAACCATTCCCTTTTCAATGACCATTTTTTATTCTTGATCATTCAGTCGTCCAATTATCCATTATATTCCAATTTTCTATGATTATTTCCATTATTCATCCTTTTCGATTTTTTTTAATCACATTATTTAGATATCACCCACTATTTCTTTTTCTATTCCACTTCAATTCTCCAATTTCCAATTAACTCTCCAAATTCTATTTTTCATCCCCAAATTTCATTTTTGTCCTAATTCACTTTTAATTCCATAAAGCCCTTTCTCTTTTCTTTTTTCTCATAATCCAAGTAAAAAAAAAGACTTAAGTCCATCATCTTTTTAGCCCATTTCATATATCAAAATAAATAAAAAAAAGTTTGAGATAAGTCATGAAAATACCACACGGAATGTTCACATGTGAGTTTTTTTTTAATCAGTTTCAACACAACAATAGCCACCAAGTCGTCTAAACTTCACAACACATTCACAGCCAAAGCAACAGACTTCACGCATTCAATACAGCCACACTCGCACGCGCAACACAAAATCAAAACACACCATACAGCTAGCCAAGCTTCTGCAAACTCAGCCGCACTCAATAACAAAAGCCAACACGCAAGTCAAACATCAGACTTTCAGCTTCACTTCACACACCTTAAACTCACATCATCAAAACGCAGGCCCACAACACGTAAACATCACCAACCCAATATCACGCAGTCACACAAACACCTGCAGTACAAACCAACAACTCAAGCCACACTTGCAAGCCAAACTCCCAGCTTCAATAAACATGGACCGTACAAGCCCAGCTTCACACTTGAAAAACTTCACGCCGTACAACCCAATTCAGCTAGCCAAGCTTCCGCAAACACACCCCGAACGCAAACAGCCATACACACGTGAATCTCACGCATCAACACGCGGAACTCCCGTCCCAAAACGCAGAAAACTCAGCATCTGAACACATTTTCCTCACCTTTCCAAAACGCGAAAAATCTTCACAAAACGGTATCATCAATCTCAGCCTTCCATTCATCTCTCCATCTATAAATAAGAACCTTCTCTTCATTCAAATCTCAAGCTTGAAGAGCCAAAATTTCCCTGCCAAAATCAAACCTCAAACCTTTAATCCACCTTCAATCTTTCAAGAACCATCACAAAACCAACTTCAAGCTTCAAACTCATAACCTTCATTTTCAATTTCCAGATTCAAAGAAAACCAGAACTATTAAACTTTCCACTTTTATTCTTCTTCATCCTTCAAATTTATCGTAACATATTTCAAAATACTTAAACAATAACCATAAATCGGAATCGAGAAAGAGAAGAGGGGTGAACGAAACCGCATCAAACCAAATCGGTGAGACCAAAGAGCGATTAACAGAGGGAGTGTTTCACGGCGATTGTGAGACGAATCGACTCATTCACGGCGAAATATGTTTGTTTAAGCCATTGATTTTCGAAGTTGAGAAGGAAGGGAGGCGGTTATTTGTTTCGTCTGGGGAAAAGAGAGGTACAGTGATACCTCGGTTCTTACGGAACGAAGAAGAAGAGGATTCTGATTTTGTTTCCTTTCGTTTTTCCATTTTTTTTAATGTTGCTGATTTATTTTTTAATAAACTTAATGTGTTTTGGGCCTTTGTTTATGGACACATTTCTATTTCTCACCACCTTTTGCTGCATTCCATCGCCCCTGTTCTAACTTCTTTTCTTTAATTTTTTTTGTTGACATTTTAGTGTCATTTCTTTTTTTTAATAGTCTTATTTCTTTTTTTTAGAAGAAAATAGACATAGATTTTTTTCTATGGATAAAATCTTTTAGAAACATTTCTTTTAAAAAAGGTTTTAATATTTGTTATTTGTATTTTTTTTATGAGTTTTTTATATTGTTTTTTTATTCCTATTTGTTGAGTTTTGGGTGTGGATTCTATTTTAGATCCATATTTCGTATTCCTCTCTTATTTTTATTTTTGGTCGATTAGATCTCCGATTCGCGATTATTGGTTTTTGAAGATGTTTAATCTTCATTATTTCAAATCTATGGATGAATGATCATTTGGATCATTCTCCATACTTTGAAATCGTGATAGGTTGCCTTCGATGATCCAATATTAAATCTCGATTAAGATTAGACCGTTACCTTTTCTTTTCGTGCGACATGTTTTCAGAGAATGGTCCATAATATCATTTCTCTAACATGTATTAGCACAAATATTTTCCACCTTAATTGGTGGTGGCCGGCCTCATTTGTAGGGTAATTACTCCGTAAATTACTCGACAATTGCTTAACATAGACCTAAACTTGTCCCGATTTCGGAATGAGATCTAATTGGATCCGGTTGCCTCGATTTTTGTTATATTTTTGTGGTTGTGTTTGATTAAGTTTATCATACCATTTCTATGTAAATATTATAATAATACTAATATACTAATCATTTTAATTCAATCTCTCGCACCTTATCCTCTTTATTTCAATCTCTCGCTCCCTATCTCTCTTATTATGCTTCTATATCATCCATCATATTGTTTATGTTTATATTGTTATGCTTGTGATTTTTTCTTTTGTCCATTTGGACACAAAAACATTAATAAAGGATAAACATCTAAAAAGGTTTGTGACTTTAATTTCGGATTATGGTTACTATCCTTAGCATTGGACTTGGAGTTGGACTTAGATTTTAGGATCTATCCCTTTTCTTGAGTTGTTATGGATTGAAGACCTTGGCTCCGATTGAGCTCACTTGTTTATGAAGATGGAAATCTCATTGTTTCGAAGAATGTTGACCATATGGTTTGATCGCTCTTCTCTTAACTTTTAAATTCAAGTTTTAGGATAGTCCCTTCATCTCCTCCCACTACTTAAATTTTCAAATCTCCTTCCTATTTTCAAAACCTTCTTTGTTTTCAAATTTCAAACATTTTCGTAATCAAACCTTGACTTAGGTCATGCGGTTTTACCTTTTCATTTCATTTTCTTAATAAATGCTAAACCACATAAGCATATCGAAACTTTTCTTCTCAAAAACTTTAAAACATTCAAAACTCATTCAATTGATTTTGTGCCCTCGTGCACGTTTCTTTTAACCATTTTTTATGTTTAGATATGATTCATTCTTTCTAGCGGAATTATTCGCTAAAGAATGACGACTTATCTTTACATTTTAAAATCAATTCAACTCATTTGTCTTTTCACAATTTGTACCACGGACTACGGGGTTTTGATCTCGCATTGCACTTTGTGGGTACGTAGGCATGAGACATTCGTCTCTTCAAACACAAAAATCTTAAAAAACATTCTTCTTCTCATCTCTTCAATCTTTTTTCAAGCAAACCATTTCAAACCAATAAAGCAATAAACATTTCAAAGGGCTCCCGTGGAGTACCACAGACATGTCGGGTGCGTAAAACCTTCCCGATTTGTAACCTATCCCCTTACCCGTTCTCTGTTTGTTTCTTTTAGCTTTTGCTTTTAGATTCATTAGGTTTTATTCGTTCTTTTTACCTTTTCCATTTTGGAATAAAATAAAAGCGCGGTGGCGACTCTGTGTACCTTGAGTTAAGTTAATCAATATCTTACACTCATGATTTTACCGCTACAGAAAAGTGGCGACTCTGCTGGGGAGTCAATCTCTAAGTGGATTCGGCCTACTTTGATTTATTTACTGCTTTAGTTTGATTTGTTTGTTAGTTGGTTGTTCTGTTTTGGTTTTGGTGATCCTCTATGAGATAGATCCTAACCCGGATCTGAGTGGAACTTATGATAGGACGACGATATTCGAAGCGATATGCGATAGAGTAGTCCAAAGCGATATCAATTTGATAATCTCCACTCGGTTAGGCTCTCTTGGACTATCAATGTCATGATGAGTAATCGTACGTGGCATTATTTTCCGATCTTGAGCTGATCATACTGAGGACCGTAGAACCCTTAACCAATCTAAGCCAATTTAGGAACGTAGTGCGGAAACTATCTGGGTGTAAACCTAAGGTGGTTGTCACGCGATACTACACTCGGACGAGGTCTATTTTAAGAATGTTATCGGTTGGGGAGTAATCCAACGTACCGATGATATTCTAAAGATGGCTGTTAACTCTGGGAACCTCTGCTAGCACCCTTTTGGTTTTTTACAGGTTCATTGAAGACAAACCTTAGTACATGCCTTTGTGGGTTGTTGGTTCTTATCCTTTGACTTCATGCTCGTGATCCGAACCTTTGAACCTGTGTGCTTTGCGTGATCTTGTTTGTGGTTGTTGCATCTACATATTCATCATGATCATCTTCACAACCATTTTTCAAGGAAATTAATTCCGATTATTGCAAATATTGGAAAGAATAAATATTCCTTTTTGTCAAGATTTTTCATGACCGTATTCTCGATGTTGACCATGTTTGCAATAATCGAGTTGTTTTTCTGAAGATGGAAGTGAACATTGCATATCATTGCATCCTCGCATATTCTTGCGTTCATCCGAGTTGTGTGGGAACTCATCCCGGTTGTTTCTTTCCTCAGTTGTCTGTTGATCCGTCAAGCTGAATCCTCACCACAGATACGGTACTAGAGCTGCTAACAGATTGAGAGCTATTAGATTGAGAATGGAACACCAAGAACAGCATAACATGGAAGTCCGGATGGAGATTGATGAGTTGAAGGCCGGTATGACCAGGCTCACTGAAATGATGCAAGTTCTGATTGCTCGAGGTGAACCACCTCAAAGGACTGTTATCTCTGAAGTTTTTACTGCTGTTGTTGATCCTCCTGTTGTTCAGCAACCAGTTTCTACTTGGCCAGAATATGGGTTACCTCCGGATTATGTGCCAGTTTCTACTACTGCTCAAGTGGGTGGTCCATCTGTTGTGCCAGTCTTTTCAGCTCCGACTTTTGTCGAACCTCAACCTGTTGTGCACACTACTGCTCAGACTACGTATCAGAATTCTCGTTTCTTGTACCAAGCTGCTGGTCCACAAGTTGAAAGTCAGGGTGAACCTGGATATATGGATGAAGTTAGAGAGCAATGTTTGACTCTTGAGAAGAGGTTAAGAGGTTTAGAAGGAAAAGATGTCTTTGGGTCTGCTGCGATAGACATGTGTTTGGTTTCTGACTTGGTTCTGCCTGATAAGTTCAAGGTTCCTGTATTTGAGAAATACAATGGTCATACTTGTCCAAAGATTCATCTGCTGATGTATTGTCGCAAAATGGTTGCACATGCCAAGGATGACAAATTGCTTATTCACTGTTTTCAAGATAGTCTGAGTGGTGCTTCTATGAAATGGTATGTAGGACTTGAGAAGAGTCACATTCGAAGCTGGAAAGATTTATCTGATGCTTTTGTAAGGCAGTATAAGTACAATCTGGACATAGCGCCTGATCGTCGTCAACTTCAAAACATGTCGCAGAAAGAGAAAGAATCGTTCAAAGAGTATGCTCAGCGTTGGAGAGAGCTAGCTGCTTAAGTGGAGCCACCTTTTCCCGAAAAGGAATTAACTGGTTTGTTCATGGACACTCTTCAACCGTTCTTTTGGGAGAAAATGGTAGGAAGTGTTTCATCTGGTTTTTCTGATCTAGTCACTATTGGAGAAAGACTAGAGGAAGGTATCAAGAAAGGTAAGATTACCAATTCTGAAGCTCCTAATGCTGCAAGAAAGTCTTTTGGGAATCTTCACAAGAGAAGAGATGGTGATGCTTATGCTGTTTCAACTGAGAGGAGGCCTTATCGCCCGCAACAACGATATGTCCAACCATATGTAGCTGCAATTGCTCCTGTTGTTAAAACTCAACCTGCTCAAACCCAAGCTCAAGGTCAAGTTCAACCAGCTCAAGCTCAAGTTCAAATTCGAGCTTAAGCTCAGGCTCCTCATCCTACTGTTGGACAAAATCAGTATCGCAATCGGCCAAACTTTGACCCTATTCCAATGCCTTACACTGAGTTGATTCCTTCCTTGATTAAGAGTGGTTTAATTACTACTAGGCCTCCACCTCCTGTTCCAAATCCTCTTCCGGTTGGTTATAGATCAGATCTTCGCTGTGAGTTTCATCAAGGTGGAACTGGTCATGACTTGGAACATTGCTTTGCACTGAAGGCTAAAGTGCAAGAACTTATCAGGAATAACATCCTTTACTTTAATGACACTAACCCCAATGTTATCAACAATCCTTTGCCGAAGCTTGGGAAGTGAATCTTCTAGAAGACTTCAACAGTTAAATTTTCTTCAAGGCCAAAATATCAGACGGTACAGCTCATCCTTGTGGCTGATGGATCACTAGGCCATTGTTTATTTATGTTTGCATTTTTTCTTCAATTATATTGACTTGTTTGCTTTTAAAGTTTGTTTGTACTTTCATGTTGGTTTTAATGAAATAAGCATTGCTTTATTTTGATTCAATTTCATTTACTATTTGCATCTTTATGCTTTACATTTCAAGTTCATTTATTTTCTCTCAAAGTTTTACAATGATTGGAGGGAGGATGATGAAAATGAGATACCCATAATTGTTGTTGGTATGCTTTCAATTGAGACTTGGCTGATGATATACAGGCATTGTTTCGAATCCCAAACACTGGAGAAATAAGAAAGTTAATCCTTTGTCAACCCCTTTGAGCCTTGAAGTTGGAGTTTCTTTCTATTCGAAAAAACCCGCAATGTTTTTAACCCGGGGATGGGTAGTTCTCAATTAATTCGAATGTGCATTCAAGTACAAGAGAATCATTCAAGACACCTTTCAATAAAGGTTGCAATCTCAAGCTTCCCTTCATACACATCAAAGAAGTGTTGAAGATGTTTCTCAATTCAAAAGCCAATGATGGTTCGTTGTAATCATTAAGCCATGCAGTCATTATCTTTCAAAAAAAATGGTGATATTAAAAAAAAAATTACGGAAAAAAATCAAAGCCCGCTAAGTCAAAACCTATGAAGGAGACTTAGGCAAAAAAACTGGAGCATCCCGCTGGCTGTAAGTTCAAATGACACAGTTCAGGCAAAAGTTAGGGATATTAAAAAGAAATATTTTGTCAGGAGGTCATTAAATCCTCAGCAAAAATAAGATGAGTGGACCAGAGTCCTCACTGGAAATAACAAAAGGAAGAGATGATTGCTATCTCAAAATCCTTTGGCTTACGAACCATCTTCATCTGTGCAATCCTAAATTTCTTGGAACTTGAAGGCATAGGCTAAATTAATTGAATGTAGGACTGGAGTTCATCACGAAGTTGGGTTGGGTACAAATAAACTTTGAGCCTATATCCTTTGTTTCATAAACCGTGAACCAGACCACGTTACAACCTTCAAAAGTCCTAATTGAATTCAGGTTTCTTTTGAAAAGCATACTACAACGAGGTTGCGTAAACTGACTCCCAAGTTCGTTACCAATCATTTGTTTTCTTACCTTTGCTTTATCTTTAATTTTGTCTCGACCGCCGTGTTTTGACAATGTTTTCATTTACTTTACATCAATAAATTTCATTCCAAAAATAATTCTTGATTTCAAACTTTGCATTGAACTTTGCATTAAAATTACCAGGTTTGTACAAAAAATTTTTATTTGCAAATAAACTTTCCTCATCAAGGAATTTTCAAACAGTTGAGAAACTTGGTCAGTGATCTTATCAAGGGGCAAGTTCTTCCTATGTCCTATGGTTCAAGATGTTGTTGCTCAATGCAAGTTATTCTCAGATTTGGTTGGCCAGAAGATTCTCTGCAAGTTTCACATTGGGTTATTTTCTCAGCATTCATTTCAAGAACTGAAGCCATGATCAGTTTATTCTTCTCAACAGTTATTTCAAAGATGTGATTATTTTCTCCGACAGTAGTCAGGAACTGAATCCATTATCAGTTTACCTTCATCAGTCATTGAACTTGGGGCAACTTTCTTCTAGAATCCCCAAGCAGCTTCTCATTACTTCTCTTAAAAGATTTTCAACTTGATACAGTTTAATAGTGGAACAGAGATTTGTTCAGCAGTAACATATCTAATTTCCGAGCAGAATGGCAGTGATCTCCGTGTTGAGGAATCAGTCTTCTTTCTTTTCACTCCTCTAAGAGTCTAAACTGGTGGTCATCATTTTCTCTCATATTATCTCCTCGGGTGCGTTATTCCCCAGTTTTGTTTGCGTTTGCATATTTGAGTGTTTTAGTCCTCATTATGCATTTTCTTGGGTGTGTTATTCCCCAGTTTTGTTTACCTTTGCATATTTGAGTGTTTTAGTCTTCATTATGCATGTTCTTGGGTGGTTTAGTCCCCATTTTCGTAAAAGTCTGCATACTTAGTGTTTTAGTCCTCATATGCATTTCTCGAAGACTTGTTATTTTCAACTTCTTACTTTGTGATCAAAGTCCAACTTACTTGGAATTTGTCTGTCTCTCCAGAACTTTTTCTTCACCTACTTGTTGTGTCTTCTCAGATATTACACCCTTTTATCCGATTGCCATTCTCGGATGTCCATAGTGAAGTCATCATTGATTTGATGTACTGTCCCGGACCTTTTTCCATCTCATTCAGTTCTGTTCCTGAATGTTGTGATTCACATTTTATCTGATTGCTATTCTCAGATATTGTGATCACTTTCCTTCCGATTGCCATTCTCGGATGTCCATAGTGAAGTCATCATTGATTTTATGTACTTTCCTGACCTTTTTTCCATCTCATTCAGTTCTATTCCTAAATGTTGTGATTCGCATTTTATCCAATTGCTATTCTTGGATGTTGTGATCACTTTCCTTCCGATTGCCATTCTCGGATTTTCATGTTGGAGTCATCATTGAGTTGATGTACTTTCCCGAAATTTCCCATTTCATTCAGTTCTGTTCCTGAATGTTGTGATTCACATTTTTATCTGATTGCTATTCTCAGATGTTGTGATTACCTTTTTCCGATTGCCATTCTCGAGTATCCCTATTAAAGTCAGTAATGTCATCCCTGGATGTTTCTGATGTACTTTTTTTCGGGACTTTTCTCACTTCATTCAGTGCTATTCCTGGATGTTGTGATCCTTTTTGTCTAATTGCCATTCTTGGACATTTTTCATCTCAGCTGAGCCACGATGTGGTCTCCAGCATGTTGTTTTTTCCTGTCGGAGTCTTATGCTCCTTATCCCCAGCGTCTATTCTTTTTTATGTGTTGTCTTATCCCTCACGGATTTCTCTGCATTTCACATATTTTTCCCGCATTTCATATGTTTTCATGTACATTTCATATCATCTCATAGCTTTCTCATAACATTTTCATATGCTTCTCATATCAGTTCCATATCATCTTCATATCGTTTGTTTCATTTCATTTCATTCCAGTTTTTGGCATCTTAGGATCAAAAATTGGGTTTTTTTGATATTTAAGTATCTTCCATCTTGTCGAAACGAAGATTTCAATCTTCATTATCTCTGGATTGAAGAAACTTAAATAGGGGCATCTGTCATACCCTAATTTTTGGCCCTAAGATTTTTCGCATCTCATCGACATTTCGCATACAAACAAGATCATACACTGGTTCGTTTATCCTTTTCAAGTGCAGGTCAATGTCTCGCAGGGGGTCACCGTGATTTTTCTTGTTTCTATTTGTTTATATTTACTAACCTCTAACCAAAATACCAAAAATATGTCGCAGTTTGTTTCTTCTTCTTCTCCTGTGTTGCAGGATTTCAAAGACAGGGCAATGATTTCAATTCAGATGTGTTTGTTCAATCACAATTCGATTCAGATGGACGTTCGACCTAATATTGGTCAAACTATCAGAAGATTGTCTCAACTGGAAGTTGTGTGTGCCAGTGGTTTATTCCTCAGACAATGCGTTTTCAAAGTTCAAGTTGTGTTATCAGACAATGTTTTGTGCAAAGTTTGGTTTGAATCTTCAAGTTCATCAGTTCACCAACGATTCATCTGAGGATTTATTTTCCTCAGTATGGATTCAAATAATTCAGGCAATTTTTCAGACGATGGTTGTGGTTTGAGTTGTGGATTGTTCAGTGGTTTCGTGATGGTTGTGTTCGTTTTAATCAGTGGCTTGTGAGGAAAATCAGGATGTGTTGTGGGCTTAAAAAATCAATTTCATATCCATCATCCATTTTTCGATTAAACCATTCCCTTTTCAATGACCATTTTTTATTCTTGATCATTCAGTCGTCCAATTATCCATTATATTCCAATTTTCTATGATTATTTCCATTATTCATCCTTTTCGATTTTTTTTAATCACATTATTTAGATATCACCCACTATTTCTTTTTCTATTCCACTTCAATTCTCCAATTTCCAATTAACTCTCCAAATTCTATTTTTCATCCCCAAATTTCATTTTTGTCCTAATTCACTTTTAATTCCATAAAGCCCTTTCTCTTTTCTTTTTTCTCATAATCCAAGTAAAAAAAAGACTTAAGTCCATCATCTTTTTAGCCCATTTCATATATCAAAATAAATAAAAAAAAGTTTGAGATAAGTCATGAAAATACCACACGGAATGTTCACATGTGAGTTTTTTTTTAATCAGTTTCAACACAACAATAGCCACCAAGCCGTCTAAACTTCACAACATATTCACAGCCAAAGCAACAGACTTCACGCATTCAATCCAGCCACACTCGCACGCGCAACACAGAAGCAAAACACACCATACAGCTAGCGAAGCTTCTGCAAACTCAGCCGCACTCAATAACAAAAGCCAACACGCAAGTCAAACATCAGACTTTCAGCTTCACTTCACACACCTTAAACTCACATCATCAAAACGCAGGCCCACAACACGTAAACATCACCAAGCCAATATCACGCAGTCACACAAACACCTGTAGTACAAACCAACAACTCAAGCCACACTTGCAAGCCAAACTCCCAGCTTCAATAAACACGGACCGCACAAGCCCAGCTTCACACTTGAAAAAATTCACGCCGTACAACCCAATTCAGCTAGCCAAGCTTCCGCAAACACACCCCGAACGCAAACAGCCATACACACGTGAATCTCACGCATCAACACGCGGAACTCCCGTCCCAAAACACAGAAAACTCAGCATCTGAACACATTTTCCTCACCTTTCCAAAACGCGAAAAATCTTCACAAAACGGTATCATCAATCTCAGCCTTCCATTCATCTCTCCATCTATAAATAAGAACCTTCTCTTCATTCAAATCTCAAGCTTGAAGAGCCAAAATCTCCCTGCCAAAATCAAACCTCAAACCTTTAATCCACCTTCAATCTTTCAAGAACCATCACAAAACCAACTTCAAGCTTCAAACTCATAACCTTCATTTTCAATTTCCAGATTCAAAGAAAACCAGAACTATTAAACTTTCCACTTTTATTCTTCTTCATCCTTCAAATTTATCATAACATATTTCAAAATACTTAAACAATAACCATAAATCGGAATCGAGAAAGAGAAGAGGGGTGAACGAAACCGCATCAAACCAAATCGGTGAGACCAAAAAGCGATTAACAGAGGGAGTGTTTCACGGCGATTGTGAGACGAATCGACTCATTCACGGCGAAATATGTTTGTTTAAGCCATTGATTTTCGAAGTTGAGAAGGAAAGGAGGCGGTTATTTGTTTCGTCTGGGGAAAAGAGAGGTACAGTGATACCTCAGTTCTTACAGAACGAAGAAGAAGAGGATTCTGTTTTTGTTTCCTTTCGTTTTTCCATTTTTTTTAATGTTGCTGATTTATTTTTTAATAAACTTAATGTGTTTTGGGCCTTTGTTTATGGACACATTTCTATTTCTCACCACCTTTTGCTGCATTCCATCCCCCCTGTTCTAACTTCTTTTCTTTAATTTTTTTTTGTTGACATTTTAGTGTCATTTCTTTTTTTTAATAGTCTTATTTCTTTTTTTAGAAGAAAATAGACATAGATTTTTTTCTATGGATAAAATCTTTTAGAAACATTTCTTTTAAAAAAGGTTTTAATATTTGTTATTTGTATTTTTTTATGTGTTTTTTATATTGTTTTTTTATTGCATTTTGTTGAATTTTGGGTGTGGATTCTATTTTAGATCCATATTTCGTATTCCTCTCTTATTTTTATTTTTGGTCGATGAGATCTCCGATTCGCGATTATTGGTTTTCGAAGATGTTTAATCTTCATTATTTCAAATCTATGGATGAATGATCATTTGGATCATTCTCCATACTTTGAAATCGTGATAGGTTGCCTTCGATGATCCAATATTAAATCTCGATTAAGATTAGACCGTTACCTTTTCTTTTCGTGCGACATGTTTTCAGAGAATGGTCCATAATATCATTTCTCTAACATGTATTAGCACAAATATTTTCCACCTTAATTGGTGGTGGCCGGCCTCATTTGTAGGGTAATTACTCCGTAAATTACTCGGGAATTGCTTAACATAGACCTAAACTTGTCCCGATTTCGGAATGAGATCTATTTGGATCTGGTTGCCTCGATTTTTGTTATCTTTTTGTGGTTGTGTTTGATTAAGTTCATCATACCATTTCTATGTAAATATTATAATAATACTAATATACTAATCATTTTAATTCAATCTCTCGCACCTTATCCTCTTTATTTCAATCTCTCGCTCCCTATCTCTCTTATTATGCTTCTATATCATCCATCATATTGTTTATGTTTATATTGTTATGCTTGTGATTTTTCTTTTGTCCATTTGGATACAAAAACATTAATAAAGGATAAACATCTAAAAAGGTTTGTGACTTTAATTTCGGATTATGGTTACTATCCTTAGCATTGGACTTGGAGTTGGACTTAGATTTTAGGATTTATCCCTTTGCTTGAGTTGTTATGGATTGAAGACCTTGGCTCCGATTGAGCTCACTTGTTTATGAAGATGGAAATCTCATTGTTTCGAAGAATGTTGACCATATGGTTTGATCGCTCTTCTCTTAACTTTTAAATTCAAGTTTTAGGATAGTCCCTTCATCTCCTCCCACTTCTTAAAATTTCAAATCTCCTTCCTATTTTCAAAACCTTCTTTGTTTTCAAATTTCAAACATTTTCGTAATCAAACCTTGACTTAGGTCATGCGGTTTTACCTTTTCATTTCATTTTCTTAATAAATGCTAAACCACATAAGCATATCAAAACTTTTCTTCTCAAAAACTTTAAAACATTCAAAACTCATTCAATTGATTTTGTGCCCTCGTGCACGTTTCTTTTAACCATTTTTTATGTTTAGATATGATTCATTCTTTCTAGCGGAATTATTCGCTAAAGAATGTCGACTTATCTTTACATTTTAAAATCAATTCAACTCATTTGTCTTTTCACAATTTGTACCACGAACTACGGGGTTTTGATCTCGCATTGCACTTTGTGGGTACGTAGGCATGAGACATTCGTCTCTTCAAACACAAAAATCTTAAAAACATTATTCTTCTCATCTCTTCAATCTTTTTTCAAGCAAACCATTTCAAACCAAAAAAGCAATAAACATTTCAAAGGGCTCCCGTGGAGTACAACGGACATGTCGGGTGCGTAAAACCTTCCCGATTTGTAACCTATCCCCTTACCCGTTCTCTGTTTTTTCTTTTAGCTTTTGCTTTTAGATTCATTAGGTTTTATTGGTTCTTTTTACCTTTTCCATTTTGGAATAAAATAAAAGCGCGGTGGCGACTCTGTGTACCTTGAGTTAAGTTAATCAATAGCTTACACTCATGATTTTACCGCTACACATAGCATTCATTCTATCCACCAGCATCTTGAACTTATCTTCATTAGGATCATGATAGTAATTTGCTTCAGAATCAGAATCCCCCATAGTATTATGGAGACTGCCTCCCTCTTTCTCAGACTCTTCAGACTCATAATCTTCAACCTGTTCCTTGGTCTTGACAGGACCTTTGAACCTTCTTCCCAGATTAATAAGACCTCCTGATCTTCTAGTCTTCTTAGTCTTTCTTAGCCAGCAGTGTCTTCAATTCATCCTGTCCCTTGGACAAGTTCAGGATCAGCTCTTGGAATTGTGCATTCTGTGCCTAGAGATCTTTGACAGTCTGTTCAAGAGCCATTTCTGCTGAAATAAACAACGAGAAGATAAGATACATGTACATAAGAAACCTGTGATGCAATGATATGGTGTGTAAATGCGTATGCAATGTTTTCGAGGACCGCAGGATTTAAATTTGTTTAAACAACCAAAAAAATAAACTTTTATTAGTAATAAATTTGTTTGCCCCTTGGGCTTACAATAAAAATGAAATGAATACAAAAGATGGGGTTTTAAGTCTCCCATGGACGTTTCCTCTTTGTGTTGAGGTATGAGTTGAGATTCCGCTCCTCATGAAGTTGCTTTGTTAGCTCCAAGATTCTTTCTTGACTTGCTTTGTAATGAGTCTCAAAAGTATCTATTTGCTCCTTCAACTGGATCCATGACCTCTGTAGCTCTTCCATGTCAGTGGGCATGTCTGGATGAAGAATGATATACGAAGTATCTCCTTCAGCAACAGGCTCCATAATAACTAGCAGGATGGCAGGATACGGCATCATAAGAGTCTGAGCACGAGATCGTACCCATCTGAGATAAGCTTCCATAGGAATAGTGTACTTGGGCTCCAGAGTCTTGCTGTCAACCTTGTTCACTTTCCCCCATGCTCGTATAAACCTTTGACGATATCCTTGCAGATCGTTGTCGTAGTCAAACATAATACCTTGAATCAACATGTCATGAGGACCATCACTCTGAGCGTAACCAAACTGACGTAAAGCTAAGGAAGGGTTGTAGGTAATTCCCCCTCTTATGCCCAGGAGTGGCACATTAGGAAACTCCCCACAACGGTCAATGATAATAACATTATCCATAGATCGAGAGCACCAATGAATATCTGAATGAGAGAGTGACATAATCCTCTTGGACCACCTGGACCCTTGTTCATTCTTCATCACTGATCGAGGAAGGTGAGAAATAAACCACCTAGACAATAGAGGTATACAACACATCAAAGTTCCTCGTGCCTTCGTAGTACGGGTATGAAGAGAGTGTAAGATGTCTCCAAGTAATGTAGGCACTGGGTTGCGAGTCAGAAATATGTTGATGGCGTGTACGTCTATGAACTGGTCTGGATTGGGGAACAATACTAAGCCATAAATCAACAAGGCTAAGATCTCCTCAAAGGCATCATAACTCATAGCCTTCAGGAACACTTGAGCTTTCTCCATCAATACCTTAGCAAGAATACCCTTAACTCCACTCCTTGTTTAGGACAATATCTGATTTCTTCAGATGTAGGGCTGCAGCAATGACTTCAGGTTTAGGCTCCTTTTCCAAGCCTGTGAAAGGTTTCTGATCAAGGATAGGTATACCCAGAAGCTTAGAGAACTCTTCCATTGTAGGAACCAGCTGATAGTCGGGGAATGTGAAGCAATGATGTTTAGGATTAAAGAACTGAAACAGGACACTCATCATGTCTTCATTGAACCCTGAAGTGACTAGATCCAGTAGGTGACCATGCCTCTTGATGAACTGGGAGTTTTCAGAAACTTGAGAGACCAATTCTTTAAGCTTAGAAGGTATTCCTACAAAGTTGATCCTGATAGTATTTCTACGAGCAGAAGCCATGACCTACAACAAAGAACAAAGATAAATCCTTTGGTCCTTGAAATGGTTAGTGAAAATACTATGCTTATGATGCATGATGATACTATGATGTTATGCTCAATCACAAACATGTGGCACACACAAACAAGTCACACAATAGCCCTAGGTTTGAAGGCTTGCATGAGGTTTAAAGGTAAATACCCTCCCCTGAAGTTTAGTTGGTTCATCCTATCCTGTAAAGTAACCAGGTTCTAAGGGATCTCAATATCATTGATCCTTCACAAGGGTGGTTGTTCAGTAGGCAACTTACTTGCCAACCAAAACCCTCCAAGTTTAGAATCTCAATGAGCGTAGTATCGAGTATCAACCAACTTCAGTCTTCACCAAAGCCGGTTATCTCACTACTTTTCTAAAGGCCAAGATGGGATGACTAGGGTTCTAAAAGTTAGTTAGTGTATTGACAACATATGGCAGCCTCATATTATCCTCAACTAGACTTAAGGAACATAAGCACCAACCAAGAAGTCACACTAACTATGGCCACCAGATCAACCATATCGGTATACGCCGTACAGTTTCCTTGGTCTATTGCCATTTACCTAAGGTACACTAGATCCGGGTTAGGATCTTTCACACATAAGAGCACCCAACAGATAAATATAAAGCAAACAAAACAAACAATTTAAAGTGATCTAATTCCTAAGGGTACCCCTCTTTAATATAATCCCCAGCAGAGTCGCCAGTTCTGTAACACGGTGGGAGAACTGACTTTAGTTATGTTGCGGATAGCAAGAGTCGCCACCGACTTTTATTTTATCCAAAGGAAAGGGCATAAAAGAACAGGAAAGACCTTAAAAGATTTTTGAGTTCGGGGGGTAGGTTATGTAAAGGGAAGGTGTTAGCACCCTTTACATCCATGGTTATCCATGGGCTCTTAGTTACTTAGCTCACTTTAAACTGTTTTGAGAAGTGTAGTGTGTATTTGAAAAATTCTCTAAGTACTTTATAATGATCCTTGTATGGATATATATAAAGACTTTGTTTTGAAAATTTATTTGAAAATGTGATGTGTAATGAAGTAATTTGATGAAAAGTGAGCAAGTACTTAAGAGGAACCTACCCTAAATTAAATCTTTTCAGTTCTTAAATGTTCTTTCAATGGTAAGACTATCCCTATTATTAAGGAATAGGTAGTCATTACCTTGGATGTTGTAAGGGACATGTGAAGGGTTATCTGTGTTTAGGCAACTGTAAGGCGTCTTAGCAATACGAAGGGACTTATCATCTTTTATTTGAAAGGGACAAGATCATTTACAAAGGCAACAACGAAGGGACTTGATCTTATAATCTTTAAAGGGACTTGATGATATTTTATGAGAAGTGACTTTGCTTTTTATACACCATACTTGACCTTTTTATTTAGGCAACATGAGGGATAACCTTAAGAAGTGAGATGGCGATCAAAGATCGACTTACGTGTGTGCTTGTATAGGTTCAAATATTTATCTTATGATTAGTGATTCTAAATTAATTTTAAAATATAAACATATTATCACACCCTATTTTACTAACCATAGCAATATAAACATTTATAAATAATAAAATAAGGACGGAAAATAAAACCTACAACTATTACAAGGCTTTTGCAGTTACATAAATATAGAAACGAAATAATAATAAGTATACAAATAAATAATAGAATGGTTAGTAATAAAAATAATTATAAGAAAAAGGAGGTTAGCACAAAAATATATACAAGTTAATTAATTATTTTTGAATTAAATAAACATTTTTTTAAAAGGATTTTTTGAAAGAAAATATAATGAGAATAATAATATGAAGTCATGGAATAAATATTTACAAAGAAAATACTATTAATTATTTTAATTAGATATTAAAAAAAAGTTTGATTAATTTTAATATTTAAATAAAATAAGAATTAGGGTTAGAAATTTAAAAAATAAAATTAGGGTTTATGAAATTAGGGTTAGGATTTTTAGAAAATAAAACTAGGGTTTATATATTTAAAATATTAATTTATTTACAAATATTTTAAAAAAAACATAAATTGTGAAATAAAGAAAATTATTGGTTTTTATTTGTTAAAGAAAAAATTTGAATAAGGTTAACAATGTTAATTATATTTAAATAATATTAATAGAATTAGTTATATATATTAAAATATAAAAACAATTAGTGAAATAATAAAATAAAATAAAAAGAACAAAACTTACCTGCTGGAGCCTGGGGTCGAACCCAGGTCTCCCAGCATCCACCACCAGCATTCTACCAACTGGGCTGCATGTGCAGCGTGACTATAGGATGAGCAATGATAGTAATATAATAAACCTGTTAATTAAATGAATTTTCAGCAAAAAAATGAACGACCAAGGGATCGAACCCTGGTCATTGGCCTCAAAAGCATATGTCCAAAACCAGCTGAGCTACGCGCTCGTTTTTGAAATATAACAAGAACAAATTCATAATAAAATAAGTCCAATTTTTTTCAAATTATATTTTTGCGCGCCAGTGACCTTCTTCTACCTCTGAACCTGCACAATTTGCTGCGAATTCTACCACGAACTTTCCTGCGATTTTTTATTCGCATGAAAACCTGCGAATGTCAAACTCTAACCAAACAATACAATTTCGTGAAATTAACAGTGCTATTGAATTCCTGATGTCATATACAACTTATCCATGTCTTTAGAACTCATTTATATGGGCTAAATGATGAAACCCTAAATGAGATCCGAAACCCTAATAATGGTGGAATTCGTCCTAGGCATCAAAACTTCAATCGATTAGCCCAGATATAACCTAAAGCTCATCACAAACCCGAAAATACCATCAAAAATCATTAATAATGCTTAGATATTAGAAATCGAAAACAAAAAAAATCAAGAACAAAGTGGATTCGGTTGATGCATATGAACACGATCATGATGCTTTTGAGGATTGAGATAGGTTCTGTGATGTCCAAGGATCCTCTCCATGTTCTTAAAATACCTTTTATTGCCTTGCAAGAGTGAATCCGAATTTGGATTTTTTGAATGAAATTTCAAAGTTTGAATGTGTACTTGGAGGCTATGAATCCGTGAATAGGGTTGAGCTTCATGTTGTATATATACCACTTAATAAATTTAGGTCAAAAACTTTAACAAATTTGTGGACTTTTGGACTTTGGGAGATTGAAAAAGATATGCTCTTAAAATTTGAATTTCCTTGATCTAGCCTTGCTATTTTGGTATGATCTCCATTATATTTGTATCAATCAAGCTTAAATGTCTTTTAAGACCTTCTAGAAACCAAATCCTTTTCAAACATATGATTTTTATATTTTATTTCAATTTAATTTGTATTTTAATGAATAAAATTCAAATAAATAAAAAATAAAAAATAAAAAATCATAAAATGAGTGGGTTGGGTCGTGCTTGATGAGTTTGTAAAGTTTGAATGGCAATTAGGTGGGCTCATTTAGCAAAAATTGACTTTAAAGCCTTATTTGCTTCATAAAATTCCCAAATATTTCCCAACTTTGCAAGGGCACAAATCCTTCAATTTTAATGCTATGAAGGTGTTCTTGGACATTTTGGAAATCTTAAAGAGTCCTCTAATCAACCTCTTTGGTCTCATGTCCATATCTTTTACCATTCTCAAGTTATGCTCTTTGGAAGTTGTTGACTTTTTGTTGACTTTTAAAAGGACCTATAATGTCTTAGCTCATACCTTCCAAATGAAGCATTTTAGGGCTTGGCTTGTGAGACACAAAGTTGTAGAGAATTCAATTTCCTTCAAAATGAGCTTTGGATGGAAAAAATTTTATGAAGCATGTGAAAGTTATGGCTGGTCAAAGTTCAGTTGACTTTTCCTATGAAAACCCTAATTTAGAAACTCCTGATTCTTGATGATCTGAAATCTCCTTGATGAATCATGATCATCCCTTGATAAAATGATGAGTTTTACTTCATATACTTGATGTTGGCAAAAAATCATGAAGTTTGACTTTGGTTTGACCACAGTTGACCTCAGTTTGACTTTTTAACTACTTTGACTTATTTTAACCTATCTGATCATCTGACTGAGCAAATCTTTTGGGAAAGTCTTGAAACTTGACATGGGGATTATTGAACACATATAGGATTTTATGAAGCTCACTTGAAGTCTTGGAAGTCCATTTTGCCTGATGAAAGTCAAAACCCTAGTTTAAGATGCATTGCTTAGGAGGATGCATTGTCTGAGGGAATTGTCAAATTCTCTGACTAATTGTGAACCCTGTGAACCTTGTGAACCTCATGAGATGTATTGTGAAAATTGTGAACCTTGTGAACCTCTTTAGACACAATTTATTGTCTTGTGGAGGGCAAATTTTGGGGTGCAACAGATCCAAACGAGACATAGTCATACGCTTTAATCCCTAACTTTTGCCTGGATTGCCTTTTCAGGTTTTCAATCCACCGGGATACCCTTTTTTGCCCAAACCACCTTTTCAGGTTTTTGACTTGCCGGGTGTACATTTTTTATATATATCCCTAATTTTTGCCTGAACCCTTTTGGTTCGCCGGGATGCCCTTATTTTTGCCTAGGCCAGTCAATCTAGCGGGTCTCTTTTCATGCGTAGTATTTTTTAACTATGTCTGCATTTACAGGCTGTGGGAAGTCTTCACCATCCATAGTAGTAAGCATCATGGCACCTCTTGAGAATATTGTTTTGACCACAAATGGCCCTTCATATGTAGGAGTCCACTTGCCCCTGGGATCACCCTGTGGTAGTATGATACGCTTGATTACCAAGTCACCTGCCTGATACACCTTTGGCTTTACCTTCTTATTGAAAGACTTGATCATCCGTTTCTGGTACATCTAACCATGACAAACAGCTGCCAACCTTTTCTCATCAATCAAATTTATCTGGTCAAGTCGAGTCTGAATCCACTCATCTTCATCCAAGCCTGCATCCTTCATGATTCTTAAGGAAGGGATCTGAACTTCAATGGGTAGAACTGCTTCCATACCATAGACTAAGGAGAATGGGGTTGCCCCTGTTGAAGTACGTATTGTAGTACGATAACCATGAAGAGCAAATGGTAGCATCTCGTTCCAATCTTTGTAAGTAACAGTCATCTTCTGTAAAATCTTCTTAATGTTCTTATTAGCAGCTTCTACTACCCCATTCATCTTCGGACGATACGGAGAAGAGTTGTGATGCTTAATCTTGAATTGCGTGCAGAGATCAGTAATCATAGTGTTGTTCAGATTAGAGCCATTGTCAGTAATAATCCTTTCAGGGATGCCATACCTACATATGAGATTATTCTTAATGAATCGAGCCACCACATTCTTAGTAATAGATGCAAATGAAGCTTCCTCCACCCACTTAGTAAAGTAATCAATAGCAACCAGGATGAAACGATGCCCATTAGAAGTAGTAGGTTTGATCTCACCAATCATATCAATGCCCCACATGGCAAAAGGCCTAGGAGCGGTCAACACATTCAATGGTGATGGAGGTATATGTACTTTATCAGCATAGATTTGACACTTGTGACATGTTCTGGAATGTTGATAGCAGTCAGCTTCCATGGTAGACCAATAGTAACCTGCTCTCAATATCTTCTTTGCCATGGTATGACCGCTAGAGTGAGTACCAAAGATCCCATCATGCATGTCTTCCATAATCTCAGTTGCTTCCTTCTTATCCACACAACGAAGCAAAGTTGAGTCATGATTGCGCTTGTACAAAATTCCATTACTCAAGAAGAACTTAGCAGAAAACCTCCTCAGAAACTTCTTATCTTTGACAGATGCCCCTTCAGGGAACACTTGAGCTTCGAGATATCTTTTCACTTCATAGAACCAAGGCTTCCCTTATGCTTCTTCAGTGTCAATCTCATTGCAGTATGCAGGCTTCTCAAATCTATCAATAGTAATTTTGGGAGCTTCATCTTCCCAGCTAATCTCAAACATAGATGCCATGGTGGCTAATGCATCTGCCAACTGGTTTTCTCTTCGTGGAATATGTCCAAAGGTAATCTCTTCAAAATATGGGATCAAAGACAACACATGCTCTCTATAAGGAATGAGATTATCATGCTTGGTATCCCAATCTCCTTTAATCTGACTTACTACCAGGGCTGAATCTCCATACACGTCCAGGAACTGAATCTTCATATCAATGGCAGCTTTGATACCTAGGATACATGCTTCATACTCAGCCATGTTATTGGTACAATAGAAACAAAGTCTTGCAGTAATTGGGGTATGACAACCTTCAGGGGAAATGATCACAACACTAACACCATTACCAAGTGCATTAGAAGCTCCATCAAAAACCATAGTCCATCGGGATCCTTGTTCAGGTCCGTCATATTGTCCAGGTTCTTTGGTAATAATCATAATATCTTCATCAGGGAATTCAAAACTCATTGACTGATAATCATCCACTGCTTGATGAGCCAAATGATCAGCTACAACACTTCCTTTAATGGCCTTCTGAGTAGTGTACTGTATATCATATTCTGTTAAGATCATTTTCCATCTTGCTATTCGTCCGGAGAGAGCAGGTTTCTCGAATAGGTACTTGATTGGATCCATCTTCGAAATCAATAAGGTAGTATGAGTCAACATATACTGTCTTAGTCGACGAGCAGCCCATGCCAAAGCGCAACAAGTTTTCTCGAGCAGTGAGTATCTTGTTTCACAGTCGGTAAACTTTTTGCTAAGGTAGTATATTGCCTGCTCTTTTCGACCAGACTCGTCATGTTGCCCCAACACACACCCCATTGAGTTGTCAAATACTGTTAAGTACATAATCAAGGTTCTTCCATCAACTGGTGGCATCAAAATTGGAGGTTCTAGAAGATATCTCTTGATTTCATCAAAGGCTGTCTGGCACTCATCATTCCACTCCATTACCTAATCTTTCTTCAACAACTTGAAGATTGGCTCACAGGTAGCAGTTAATTGGGAAATAAATCTTGCAATGTAATTCAATCGTCCCAAGAAACCTCTAACTTCCTTCTCAGTACGGGGAGCTGGCATTTCTTGTATAGCTTTCACTTTTGCAGGGTCTACTTCAATACCTTTTCCACTGACAATGAAACCCAGGAGTTTACCAGATCTAATTTCAAAAGTACATTTGTTTGGGTTCAATATCAACTTGCACTTCTTCAACCTTTCAAACAGCTTATGCAGATGATCAAGGTGTTGTTCTTAATTCTGGGACCTGGCTATCATATCATCCACATATACCTCTATCTCATGATGAATCATATCGTGAAACAAAGCCACCATAGCACGCTGATATGTTGCCCCGGCGTTCTTCAAACCAAATGGCATTACTTTATAACAAAAAGTTCCCCAGTGTGTAACAAATGTAGTCTTCTCCATATCTTCAGGTGCCATCTTGATTTGATTATAACCAGAGAAACCATCCATAAAAGAGAATACTTTATGCTGAGCAGTGTTGTCTATCAGAACATCAATATGAGGAAGTGGAAAGTCATCTTTGGGGCTGGCTTTATTCAAATCCCTGTAATCCACACACATACGTACCTTACCATCTTTCTTAGGTACCGGTACCACATTTGCAACCCATTGAGGATAAGAAGTCACAGCTAAGAACCCTGCATCAAACTGTTTCATCACCTCTGCTTTAATCTTTTCTGACATTTCAGGACGCATGCGACGAACCTTCTGCTTCTTTGGACGACAATCTTCTTTTACCGGTAAACGGTGAACCACAATGTCTGTATCCAACCCTGGCATATCTTCATAGGACCAAGCAAAGATCTCCACACAATCACGTAACATCTAAATTAATCTGCTCTTAACACCATCCTCTAATTCAGCCCTTATCTTGACCTCTTTCCTGTTTTCTTCAGTTCCCATATTCACAACTTCGATTGGATCTTCATGTGGCTGTATAGCTTTCTCTTCTTGTTGTAACAACCTAGCAAGCTCTACAGGTACTTCAAAATCTTCCTCCTTTCCATCTTCACCTTGATAGATCGGATTCTCGGAATTATAATTGGCAATAGTAGAACTGTTATCAACAGGATCCAGAGTGGATGAGGATCTGCATTTTAGTGATGTGGGTGTGTGTAAGAACACATAGCTGATAAAACAAAAATAAAATAAAAGAAAGACAAGGAGCACAATATTTACGAAAACGAAACGTCCATTGATTTTTATTGAATGAAGTATGCAAATGAAATGACATCCCGTAACAAGCATACCATTGTGCCCCGGGTAAGACACAAGGCTTAAAAGTTTAATTGTTCAAAAATTACAAACTTAAAAATAACAACACAGTAATAGTATTTACTCCTGACTAAAGGAGATAGGAATAACGTCTTCATCCTTCCAATTGTTGAGCCCATCACCCACAGTAGGAAAAATCCAGTCATCCAGGTTGTAGTTTTCATTGTAGTCATCCACATCATTGATCTGATCTCTCATGACCCCTTGACTGGTGATACGAACAGCACGAGCACGACGAACAACCTTCTGGAATTCTGCAGTGAAACCCAAACCAAACTTGTCAGACATGTAAGGAATGTCAGGAAGCTGACCCCAAATAGTACAACCACCTTCTTCGACCACAGCTCTGGCATCTTTGAGGGAGGCCATTGTAGGAGGTACTCTGGTAACCACAGGAACTCTTTTAACAATAGGAGGAGCTTCAGCAGCAGGAACGACCCAAGGAACTACTTCAAATGTCTGGCAAGGAGTTTCAACATATTCACCTTCCACTTCAACATACTTAAATGTATTCACATGACTGATCATATATTCTTCCTCTCCGTAAACAGTGACAACCTTTCCCTTCACTGGATATCTCAACTTCTGATGTAGAGTGGAGGTCACAGCACCTGTCCCATGGATCCAGGGGCGCCCAAGCAAACAGGAATACGCAGGACGAATATCCATTACATAGAAGGTAGAATTGAAGACTTGAGAACCTACTTTGATCGGGAGATCTATTTCTCCATGCACCACTCTTCTTGAACCATCAAAAGCCCTCACCATTATATTACTTGGCCTTAACACAGCATCTTCAGGACTGAGCTTATTCAGAACTTCTTTGGGAAGTACATTCAATGAAGAACCATTGTCTATCAACACATGAGATAGGGTAGTGCCCCTACATTCAATAGAGATATGCAAAGCCCTGTTATGATTTCTCTTGGCAGGAGTCAAGTCAGCATCAGAAAAACCCAACCCATTATCATAAGTCAGATGTGCAACACAATTTTCAAATTGATCCACATAAATCTCATTTGGTACATGAGCAGTCTTCAAGAACTTAATCAAGGCTTTAGCATGAGCCTCATAACACATCAACAAAGACAACATGGAAATTCTGGAGGGAGTATGCCCCAACTGGTCAACAATATCATAATCACTCTTGCGAATGATCTTCAGTACTTCTTCCATCTGTTTAGAAAGATTCTCAGCAGTCGGTGCCTCAGCTTGCATAGGTTGAACCACAGGACCTTTGCCCCGAGCATCAATACTGGGTTCAGAAGTGGAGGTAGTAGTTGGAGTAACTGTATTTTTTGAGGTAGCCGGAGGAGAGAAAATTCTTCCACTTCTGGTGATCTTACTAGATCCAGCAATATTATCAACATCAAGGTTATTATTAGCAACAGGTGTATCAGTCAAATGTTCCTGCTTAACACCATGGATATAAACATCAGAACCATAATTCCAAGGTATAGCTTTATCATAAGTATAAGGAATAGGGCCAGGAGTGGTAATAATCATGGGAGCCACTCTAGCTTCAACAACAGTCTTTACAAGACCTTCAGCAGTGATCTTGATGGGTCCTCTGGAAGTGATCTTGACAGGACCTTTAGAGGTAACCTTCACTGGCACTTTATCAACCATATCCACATCTTCAACCTTCGCACCTTGAGTTAGATGTTCAACCATACTTTCCACAGAAGGTGTCCTCTCAAATGATATGGTGTAATTGTCCATGAGGCGTTGAATACCATCCTTCAACTTCCAGCAACTATCAGGTTTGTAAGCACAATAGAAACAATCTTCATTACAACATGGAAAGAATCCAGCCTGTACCAACTTCTTCTTGATAACGGATAATGGAGTAGTCACATCTGCAACTGAGGAAATATATGAAACTTCATCAATGGCATTAACAGTCTTCTCATGATTTGGCATGGGAGCAGTAATCACATTTGGAGTCCCAGGAGGGTCAAATTCAATCTCTCCAGCATCAATCATATCTTGAATCTTGTTTTTCAATATCCAGCAGTTATTGGTGTCATGTCCCGGGCAATTAGAATGATAGGCACATCGTGCATTAGGATTGTACCGAGGAGAGGAAGTATTAGGATTCTGAGGAGGGTCCTTCAAAGTAATGAGTTCCCCTTTCAACAGGTGTTGCAAGGCTTGGGCCAGTGACATGTTGATCTTGGTGAACTGTCTTCTAGGCTTCTGCTGATTGCTTTGTGATGGCTCTGGTATTGCAGGAGTAGGATTAGAGATGTGAACTGCTCCCACAGATTGATGACTTCTGCTACGGCCAGGTTGACCATACACAGCATTAGAGTCCTTCTTCCCACTAGGGGGCTTCTTTGCAGTGCTTGATGAAGAGGCACCCACCTGTATCTTTCCACTTCTTATACCACTCTCCACACGTTCTCCAGTCATTATCAGCTCAGTGAAGCCAGATGATGAGTTTCCAATGAGATGACTATAGAAAGGACCATTCAGTGTACTCAAAAACATATCCACTAGCTCCCTGTCAGTCAGAGGAGGTTGAACTCTGCCAGCCAGGTCTCTCCATTTATGGGCATACTCCTTGAAATTCTCCTTAGCACCCATTGACATGCTTTGGAGTTGCATGCGAGTAGGTGCTAAATCAGCATTGTATTGGTATTGCTTGTAGAAGGCCTCAGCAAGATCATTCCAATCACGAATATTGGAACTCTCCAATTGATAGTGTTGCACCCCAAAATTTGCCCTCACAATACAAGACTTTGTGTGCTAAAAAGGTTCACAAGGTTCACAAGACCTTTCATGAGGTTCATGAAGTTTGCAAGACACTTTATGAGGTTCACAAGGTTCACAAGCCCTTCCATGAAATTCATGAAGTCTACAAGACACTTTATGAGGTTCACAAGGTTCACAAGACATCTTATGAGGTTCACAAGGTTCACAAGACACCTTATGAGGTTCACAAGGTTCACAAAGTTCATCATGGGTCAGAAGATTTGACAATTCCCTCAGACAATGCATCCTCCTAAGCAGTGCATCCAAAACTAGGGTTTTGACTTTAATCAGGCTAAATGAACTTCCAAGATTTCAAGTAAGCTTCATAACATCTTATATGTGTCTAAGAATCCCCATGACAAATTTCAAGACTTTTCTCAAAAGTTTGCTCAGTCAGATGATCAGATAAGTCAAAATCAGTCAAAGCAGTTAAAAAGTCAAACTGAGGTCAACTGTGGTCAAACCAAAGTCAAACTTCATGATTTTTTGCCAACATCAAGTATATGAAGCAAAATTCATCATTTGATCAAGGGTTGATCATGATTCATCAAGGAGATTTCAGATCATCAAGAATCAAAGGTTTCTAAATTAGGGTTTCTTCAGGAAAAGTCAACTGAACTTTGACCAGCCATAACTTTCACATGCTTCATCACCAATTCTCCATCCAAAGCTCATTTTGAAGGAAATTGAATTCTATACAACTTTGTGTCTCACAAGCCAAGCCCAAAAATGCTTCATTTGGAAGGTATGAGCTAAGACATTATAGGTCCTTTTGAAAGTCAACAAAAAGTCAACAACTTCAAAAGGGCATAACTTGAGAATGGTAAATGACATGGACATGAAACCAGTGGGGTTGGTTAGAGGACTCTTCAAACTTTCCAAAATGTCCATTAACACCCTCATAGCATTAAAATTGAAGGACTTGTGCCCTTGCAAAGTTGGGAATTTTTTGGTTGGTTTATGAAGAAAATGGAGGTTTAAAACCAATTTTTTCTAAATGGGCTTGCCATATGATGATCCAATCCATACCAATACTTCATGCACGACCCAAATCTCTAAAATTCAGATTTTTTATCATTTTATTTTTATTTATTCATTTAAAATCATTTTAAATTAAAATAAAATAGAAAAATCAAATATTTAAATGGGATTTTGTTTCTAGAAAGTCATAAAGGTGATTGGGATCAAATTGGTATGAGAATCATGGTGATTGGCTTGAAATAGAAAGGTCTAATTCTCAAATATTTGAAGTTTAAGACTTAATCTTTTTCAATATTTTTCAATCAAATTCTTCACACAACAATCAATTGTTTTGACCTAGTTCTATTACACTATAAGTATACAACATAACCCTATTCATTGGACACGAAATTCTGGCCTCCAAGAGTAAGTAGCAATTTTCAAAAACCTCACAAAAACTTCAATTCGGTTTCCATATTACAAGGCTTGTCAAGGTATTTTAAGGACATGAGAATGATCCTTGGACTTCACTGATCATGTACCAATGCTCATTTGCATCCAAGACACCCTATAATGCATAAACCGAATCACTTTTGTTCATGTTCTACATTTTTTCGATTCCATACTTTCATATGTTAATAGTTGATTTTGTTTGCTGATTTGTGTTTGTGTTGATGTATAGAAGCTTTTTGGATAAACTAATTGGAGTTTCATGGCTTAAATCGATAGGTGCCATTGTTAGGGTTTGAGATTCAAATTCGGGATCTTAATGTTTAAAGCATCCAAACGAATTTTAAGAATATGGCCATCACATATAAACTTCATATAATAGACCTGGGTTACTAATTTGTGTTGATATTAAGGTTTGCTTGATGTTTCAAAAACCTAGGATTTCTGGTTATGAACACGCAGGAAATTTCGCAGGAAAAACCATACAAATTTTCGCAGGAAATTCAAATGGAGAAGATGAAGTCTGGGCGCGAAATCCAGAATGAAAATGCTTACTTATTTTATATTCTATGTGTTGCGTTTATGTTTCACAATGAGCAGGTAGCTCAGCTGGTTTTGATGCGCGTATATTGCTTGAAGGTCCTGGGATCGAATCCTGGGTTCAGCAAATTTTTCTTATTTTTCTGTTTAATGGTTAGTTTTAATATATAATGAATTATAGTCACTATAATATCAGAAGCGCCCTCCCGGCTGGAATGGAAAGTATGCATGCGTATTGTTTAAGGGTCCTGGGTTCGATCCCCCCAAGCCTTTTGTTTTGTTTCTTTTTTTTCAGGATTTTTCAGGATTAAACAACAAAACCAATTGGAGTGGGTTTGCTACCAGCGCGCGCAGGCTAGCCCAGTGGATGGGGGCTTCTTCAGGTATTGGGAGGTCCTGGGTTCAAAACCAGGCCTCCCCTTTTTCTTTTACTTCATTTTTTTCCCTTGTTTTTATTTATTTGTTTATTATTATTAATTTAAATTAAAACTATAATCCTAATTTAATAAATCCTAATGTATTTTCATAAACCAAGATTAACCCTAAAAATATTTTTCTAAAACCCTAATTGTAAATATTAGTTTATTTATTTATTTTAATTTTATAATTCTTGCTTGCATTTTAATAATAAATAAATATTAATGTTTTTCTTAATAATTAAACCCTAATTTTCTTCTATTTTAAAATTTAATCCTATTTTACTTAACCATGTACATATTTTATAGTTTGATAATTGTTTAAAATAATTAAAATTTTGTAAATATAATTATAATTAATTTTATTTTCATAATATGCCTATATTTTATAATTTATTCATAATTTAATTTTTATATGTAAATAAATTTTTAATATATGTTTAAAAATAGTTAAAAATTGCTAATTTAATTTTGTAATTATAATTTTATTCTCATAATATGTTTATAATTAACTTAATTTTTATAATTTGCATATAACTTAAAATTTCATAATAATTAGTATAATTGTTCATATTTTATTCTTAAAAAATAATTGTTCATTAATCTTTTAATATTTTTTGCTTATATTATTAACTATGTTTATTTTTATATTTATTTCATTATTACTAACCCCATTATGATTTATTATTATTTTTTACTAATCCAATTATTATTATTATTTATTTTTGCTTATTATATTTAATTTTCTTTAATTATTATTATTATTATGTAATTGTTCCTGGATGTAATATTTTAATAATAATGTTTAAATATTTATTTAAATGCTATGGTTAGTAAAATAGGGAGTGAAATATGTTTGTATTTAAAAATTAATTTAGCTCATTAAATTTAAAGATAAATATTTAAATTGGTACACTCACACACGTAAGTCGATCTTTGATCGCCATCTCACTTCTTAAGGGTCACCTCTCAAGTTGCCTAAACAAAAGGTCAAGTAGGGTGTATAAAGCAAAGTCCCTCATTTCATATCATCTAGTCCCTTAAACAGATAAAAAGATCAAGTCCCTTCGAATGTTGCCTTCGTAATGATCTTGTCCCTTTCGAATAAAGATGATAAGTCCCTTCGAATTGCTTATACACCCCACAATTGCCTAAATAACAGATGTCCCTTCATTTGTCCCATACATCCAAGGTAATGACTACCTATTCCTTAATAATAGGGATAGTCTTACCATTTAAAGGATTCAAGAACAGAAAAGACTTAATTTAGGGTAGGTTCCTCTTAGATGCTTGCCCACTTTTCAAAACATTTCAAACACTTCATACTTTTCAAACAATTTTCAAAACAAAGGTTTTATATATATCCGTACATGGATCATTATAAAATACTTAAGAAAATTTCTATTCACACACTTCACATTTCAAAAACATTTTAAAGTGAGCTAAGTAACTAAGAGCCCATGGATAACCATGGATGTAAAGGGTGCTAACACCTTCCCTTTACATAACCTACCCCCCGGAACCAAAAATCTTTTAAACGGTCTTTCCTGTTCTTTTATGCCTTTCCTTTGGATAAAATAAAAGTCGGTGGCGACTCTTGCTATCCGCAACATTTAACTAAAGTCAGTTCTCCCACCGTGTTACAGAACTGGCGACTCTGCTGGGGATTCAATAAAAGAGGGGTACCCTTAGGAATTAGATCACTTTAAATTTTTTGTTTTGTTTGCTTTATATTTACTTGTTGGGGCTCTTATGTGTGAAAGTTCCTAACCCGGATCTAGTGTACCTTAGGTAAATGGCAATAGACCAAGGAAACTGTACGGCGTATACCGATATGATTGATCTGGTGGCCATAGTTAGTGTGACTTCTTGGTTGGTGCTTATGTTCCTTAAGTCAAGTTGAGGATAATATGAGGCTGCCATATGTTGTCAATACACTAACTGACTTTTAGAACCCTAGTCATCCCATCTTGGCCTTTAGAAAAGTAGTGAGATAACCGGCTTTGGTGCATACTGAAGTTGGTTGATACTCGATACTACGCTCATTGAGATTCTAAACTTGGAGGGTTTTGGTTGGCAAGTAAGTTGCCTACTGAACAACCACCCTGGTGAAGGATCAATGATATTGAGATCCCTTAGAACCTGGTTACTTTTGTAGGACAGAATGAACCAACTAACTTCAGGGGAGGGTACTTACCTTTAAACCTCATGCAAGTCTTCAAACCTAAGGGCTATTGTGTGACTTGTTTGTGTGTGCCACATGTTTGTGATTGAGCATAACATCATAACATCATCATGCATCATAAGCATAGCATTTTCACTAACCATTTCAAGGACCAAAGGATTTATCTTTGTTCTTTGTTGTAGGTCATGGCTTCTGCTCGTAGGAATACTATCAGGACCAGCTTTGTAAGAGACTCATTACAAAGTAAGTCAAGAAAGAATTCTGGAGTTAACAAAGCAACTTCACGAGGAGCGGAACCTCAACTCATACCTCAACACAAAGAGGAAACGTCCATGGGAGACTTAAAACCCCATATCTTGTATTTATTTCATTTCATTTTCTGTAAGCCCAAGAGGCAAAACAAATTTATTACTAATAAAAGTTTACCTTCTTGTTTGTTTAAGCAAATTTAAATCATGCGGTCCTTGAAAACATTGCATACGCATTCACATATCATATCATTGCATCACAGGTTTATTGTGCACAGGTTTCTTATCTTCTCACTGTTTATTTCAGCAATGGCTCTTGAGCAAACAGTTAAGGATCTCCAGGCACAAAATGCACAGTTCCAAGAGCTGATCCTGAACTTGTCCAAGGGGCAGGATGAATTGAAGACACTGCTGGCCAAGAAGACTAAGAAGACTAGAAGATCAGGGGGCCTGATCAACATGGGAAGAAGGTTCAGAGGTCCTGTCAAGACCAAAGAACAGGTTGAAGATTATGAGCCTGAAGAGTCTGAGAAAGAGGGAGGCAGTCTCCACAACACTATGGGGGACTCTGATTCTGAAGCTAAGTACTACTATGAGCCTAATGAAGATAAGTTCAAAATGTTGGTGGATAGAATGGATGCTATGGAGTTGCAAAAGTCTTCTGGGCTGGATTTTGAAGACCTGAGTTTGATATCTGGGGTAGTTATACCCATTGGTTTCAAGGTTCCTACTTTCGTTGTTTATGATGGTGTCTCTTGTCCCAAGCTGCATCTGAGGTCTTATGTCCGGAGAATCCAACCCCATACTGCTGATAAGAAGTTGTGGATCCATTTCTTCCAAGAGAGCTTATCTGGAGCTCAATTGGAATGGTACTATCAGTTGGAGAGTGTCAACATCCGTGATTGGAATGATCTTGCTGAAGCCTTCTATAAGCAATATCAATACAATGCTGATTTAGCCCCTACTCGCATGCAGCTACAAAGCATGTCCATGGGTGCTAAAGAAAATTTCAAGGAATATGCCCAGAAGTGGAGAGATTTAGCTGGAAGAGTGCACCCCCCTCTAACTGACAGGGAGTTAGTTGATATGTTCATGTGTACGTTGAATGGTCCTTTTTACAGTCATCTCATTGGAAGCTCATCATCTGGCTTCACTGAGTTGATAATGACAGGAGAGCGCGTAGAAAGTGGTATAAGGAGTGGCAAGATTCAAGTAGGTGCTTCTTCATCAGGTGCTGCAAAGAAGCCCCCCAGTGGGAAGAAAGAGGCAAATGCTGTTTATGGTCAACCTGATCGTAATAGAAGGCATCAGTCTGTGAGTGCAGTTCATATCTCCAATCCAACTCCTACAACACCAGAGCAGCCACAGGGAAATCAGCAGAGGGCTAGAAGGCAGTTCACTAAGATCAATATGTCAATGGCCCAAGCCTTGCAACACTTGTTGAAGGCTGAACTTATCACTTTGAAAGACCTTCCTCAGAATCCCAATGTTACCTCTCCCAGGTACAATCCTAATGCACGATGTGCATATCATTCTAATTGTCAGGGACATGATACTAATAGTTGTTGGGTATTGAAGAACAAAATTCAAGATATGATTGAGGCTGGAGAGATTGAGTTTGACCCTCCGGGTACTCCAAATGTGATTACTGCTCCCATGCCGAACCATGAGAAGACTGTCAATGCCATTGAAGAAGATTCACATATTTCTTCAGTTGCGGAGTTGACTACACCATTGTCTGTTATCAAGAAGAAGTTAGTACAAGCTGGGTTCTTTCCAGGTTGTCGTGAAGATTGTGTTTATTGTGCTTATAGACCAGATAGTTGCTGGAGGTTGAAGGACGGAATTCAACGCCTCATGAATAACTATACCATAGTGTTTGAGAGGATACCACCTTCTGTGGAGAGTATGGTGGATCATATTACTAAAGGTAAGAAGATTGAAGAGGTGGATATGGTTGATAAAGTACCGGTAAGGATTACTTCCAAGGGACCTGTCAAAATCACTCATAAGGGTCCAATTAAGATTACTGATGAAGGCCCTGTGAAGATTGTTGCTGAAGCTAGAGTGGCTCCTATAATCATTACCACTCCTGGTCCTATGCCGTACACTTCTGATAAAGCTGTGCCTTGGCATTATGGGTCTGATGTTTATATCCATGGTGTTAAGCAGGAACCCTTAGCTGACATGCCTGTTGATGTTGATAATATTGCTGGATCTAGTAAGATCACACGAAGCGGAAGAGTCTTCTCTCCTCCAAATACTTCCAAGAATGCAGTTACTCCGGCTGCTACCTCCACCACTGATGCTCGGGGCAAAGGTACTGTTATTGAGCCTATACCTACTGATGTGCCAGCTGCTGATGATCTCTCTAAGCAGATGGAAGAAGTATTGAAAATCATTCGCAAGAGTGATTATGATGTTGTTGATCAATTGGGGCATACTCCCTCCAAGATTTCTATGCTGTCTTTGTTGTTATGTTCTGAGGCTCATGCCAAAGCCTTGATCAAATTTCTGAAGACTGCTCATGTACCAAATGAAATTTTTGTTGACCAGTTTGAAAATTGTGTCGCACACTTGACCTATGATAATGGGTTAGGTTTCTCCGATGCTGATTTGACTCCGGCCAAGAGAGATCATAATAGGGCTCTACATATCTCTATTGAATGCAGGGGCACTACCCTGTCACATGTGTTGATAGACAATGGTTCCTCTCTGAATGTGTTGCCCAAAGAAGTTCTGAATAAGATGAGTCCTGAAGATGCTGTGCTGAAGCCCAGTAATATAGTGGTGAAGGCTTTTGATGGTTCAAGAAGAGTGGTGCATGGAGAAATTGATCTCCCAATCAAAGTTGGTTCTCAGGTCTTCAGTACTACCTTTTATGTAATGGATATTCATCCGTCATATTCTTGTTTTCTTGGGCGTCCCTAGATCCATGGGGCAGGTGCTGTAACTTCCACTTTACATCAGAAGCTGAGATATCCAGTAGAAGGGAAGGTTGTTACTGTCTACGGAGAAGAAGGGTATATGATTAGCCATGTGAACACCTTTAAGTATCTTGAAGTGGAAGGTGAATACGTTGAAACTCCGTGTCAGACATTTGAAGTGGTTCCTTGGATTGTTAATGATTATGAAGCTCCTCCTGTTGTCAAGAAAGTTCCTGTGGTCACTAGAGTACCCCCGACAATGGCCTCCCTTAAAGATGCTAGAGCTGTGGTGGATGAAGGTGGTTGTACTATTTGGGGTCAGCTTCCTGATATTTCGTACAAGTCTGACAAATTTGGTTTGGGTTTCACTGCAGAGTCCCAGAAGGCTATTCGTCGTGCTCGCGCTGTTCGTATCACCAATCAGGGGATTATGAAAGACCAGATTAATGCTGTGGGTGACTATGATGAAGACTATAACTTGGATGCGTGGATTTTTCCTACTGTGGGTGCTGGGCTCAACAACTGGAAGGCTGAAGATGTTATTCCTATCTCCTTTAGTCAGGAGTAAATACTATTACTGTGTTGTTGCTTTTTAAGTTTGTAATTTCTTGAACAATTTAACTCTTAAGCCTTGTGTCTTACCCGGGGCACAATGGTATGCTTGTTACGGGATGTCATTTCATTTGCATACTTCATTCAATAAAAATCAGTGGACGTTTCATTTTCGTAAATATTGTGTTCCTTGTCTTTCTTTTCTTTTATTTTTGTGTTTATCAGCTATGTGTTCTTACACACACCCACATCACTAAAATGCAGATCCTCATCCACTCTGGATCTTGTTGATAACAGTTCTACTATTGCCAATTATAATTTCGAGAATCCGATCTATCAAGCTGAAGACGGAAATGAGGACGATTGTGAAGTACCTGTAGAGCTTGCTAGGTTGTTACAACAAGAAGGGAAAGCTATACAACCACATGAAGAGCCAGTCGAAGTTGTGAATTTGGGAACTGAAGAAAACAGGAAAGAAGTCAAGATAGGGGCTGAATTAGAGGATAGTGTCAAGAGCAGATTGATTCAGATGCTACATGACTATGTGGAGATCTTTGCTTGGTCCTACGAAGATATGCCAGGGTTGGATACAGACATTGTAGTTCACCGATTACCAGTGAAAGAAGATTGTCGTCCAAAGAAGCAGAAGGTTCGTCGAATGCGTCCCGAAATGTCAGAGAAGATTAAAGTAGAGGTAATGAAACAGTTTAATGCAGGGTTCTTAGCTGTGACTTCTTATCCTCAGTGGGTTGCAAATGTGGTACCGGTTCCTAAGAAAGATGGTAAGGTACGTATGTGTGTGGACTACAGGGATTTGAACAAGGCCAACCCCAAAGATGACTTTCCACTTCCTCATAAGGTATTCTCTTTTATGGATGGTTTCTCTGGTTATAATCAAATCAAGATGGCACCTGAAGATATGGAGAAGACAACATTTGTTACACAGTGGGGCACCTTCTGTTATAAGGTGATGCCATTTGGTTTGAAGAATGCAGGGGCAACATATCAGCGTGCTATGGTGGTTTTGGTTCATGATATGATTCATCACGAGATAGAGGTATATGTGGATGATATGATAGCTAGGTCCCAGAATGAAGAGCAACACCTTGATCATCTGCATAAGTTGTTTGAAAGATTGAAGAAGTACAAGTTGAGATTGAACCCAAACAAGTGTACTTTTGGAGTTAGATCTGGTAAGCTCCTGGGTTTCATTGTCAGTGGAAAAGGTATTGAAGTGGATCCTGCAAAAGTGAAAGCTATACAAGAGATGCCAGCTCCCCGTACTGAGAAGGGAGTTAGAGGTTTCTTGGGACGATTGAATTACATTGCAAGATTTATTTCCCAATTAACAGCTACCTGTGAGCCAATCTTCAAATTATTGAAGAAAGATCAGGTGATGGAATGGAATGATGAATGCCAGATAGCCTTTGATGAAATCAAGAAGTATCTACTAGAACCACCAATTTTGATGCCACCAGTTGATGGAAGACCCTTGATTATGTACTTAACAGTGTTAGACAACTCAATGGGGTGTGTGTTGGGGCAACATGACGAGTCTGGTCAAAAAGAGCAGGCAATATACTACCTTAGCAAAAAGTTTACCGACTGTGAAACAAGATACTCACTGCTCGAGAAAACTTGTTGCGCTTTGGCATGGGCTGCTCGCCGACTAAGACAGTATATGTTGACTCATACTACCTTATTGATTTTGAAGATGGATCCAATCAAGTACATATTTGAGAAACCTGCTCTCTCCGGAAGAATTGCAAGATGGCAAATGATCTTGACAGAATATGACATACAGTATACTACTCAGAAGGCCATTAAAGGAAGTGTTGTTGCTGATCATTTGGCTCATCAAGCAGTGGATGATTATCAGTCAATGAGTTTTGAGTTCCCTGATGAAGACATTATGATTATTACCAAAGAACCTGGAAAATATGACGGACCTGAACAAGGATCCCGATGGACTATGGTTTTTGATGGTGCCTCTAATGCACTTGGTAATGGTGTTGGTGTTGTGATTAGTTCCCCTGAAGGTTGTCATACCCCGATTATTGCAAGATTGTGTTTCTATTGTACCAATAACATGGCTGAATATGAGGCATGTATCCTGGGTAGTAAAGCTGCTATTGATATGAAGATTCAGTTCCTTGATGTGTATGGAGATTCAGCTCTGGTAGTAAGTCAGATTAAAGGAGATTGGGATACCAAGCATGATAATCTCATTCCTTACAGAGAGCATGTGTTGTCTTTAATCCCACATTTCAAAGAGATTACCTTTGGACATATTCCACGGAGAGAGAATCAGTTGGCAGATGCATTAGCCACCATGGCATCTATGTTCGAGATCAGCTGGGATGATGAAGCTCCCAAAATTACCATTGATAGATTTGAGAAGCCTGCATACTGCAATGAGATTGACACTGAAGGGACAGAGGAGAAGCCTTGGTTCTATGAAGTAAAAAGATATCTTGAAGCTCAGGAGTTCCCTGAAGGGGCATCTGTCAAAGATAGGAAGTTTCTGAGAAGGTTTTCTGCTAAGTTCTTTTTGAGTAATGGAATTTTGTACAAACGCAATCATGATTCAACTATGCTTCGCTGTGTGGACAAGAAGGAAGCAACTGAGATTATGGAGGATATGCATGATGGGATCTTTGGCACTCATTCTAGTGGTCATACTATGGCAAAAAAGATTTTGAGAGCAGGTTACTATTGGTCTACCATGGAAGCTGATTGCTATCAACACTCCAGAACATGTCACAAGTGTCAAATTTATGCTGATAAAGTCCATATACCTCCATCACCGTTGAATGTGTTGACTGCTCCTTGGCTTTTTTCCATGTGGGGCATTGATATGATTGGGGAGATCAAGCCTACTGCTTCTAATGGACATCGTTTTATCTTGGTTGCTATTGATTACTTCATGAAGTGGGTGGAGGCAGCTTCATTTGCATCTGTTACTAAGAATGTGGTGGCTCGATTCATTAAGAATAATCTCATATGTAGGTATGGCATCCCTGAAAGGATTATTACTGACAATGGCTCTAATCTGAACAACACTATGATTACTGATCTCTGCACGCAATTCAAGATTAAGCACCACAATTCTTCTCCGTATCGTCCAAAGATGAATGGGGCAGTAGAAGCTGCTAACAAGAACATTAAGAAGATTGTACAGAAGATGACTATTACTTACAAGGATTGGCATGAGATGTTACCATTTGCTCTTCATGGTTATCGTACTACAATACGCACTTCAACAGGGGCAACCCCATTCTCCTTAGTCTATGGTATGGAAGCAGTTCTGCCCATTGAAGTTCAGATTCCCTCCTTAAGAATTATGAAGGATGCAGGTTTGGATGAAGATGAGTGGATTCAGACTCGACTTGACCAGATAAATTTGATTGATGAGAAGAGGTTAGCAGCAGTTTGTCATGGCCAGATGTACCAGAAGCGAATGATCAAGGCTTTCAACAAGAAGGTTAAGCCAAAGGTATATCAGGCTGGTGATTTGGTAATCAAGCGTATCATATTACCACAGGGTGATCCTAGGGGCACGTGGACTCCTACATATGAAAGACCATTTGTAGTCAAGACAGTATTCTCAAGAGGTGCCATGATACTTACTACTATGGATGGTGAAGACTTCCCACAGCCTGTAAACGCAGACATAGTTAAAAAATACTATGCATAAAAAGAGACCCGCTGGGTTGACTGGCCTAGGCAAAAATAAAGGCATCCTGGCGAACCAAAAGGGTTCGGGCAAAAATTAGGGATATATACATAAAAAAATGTACACCCGGCAAGTCGAAAACCTGAAAAGGAGGCTTGGGCAAAAAAGGGTATCCTGGTGGATTGAAAACCTGAAAGGGCAATCCAGGCAAAAGTTAGGGATTAAAGCGTATGACTATGTCTCGTTTGGATCACCCATGTAACTACAATCAGTTGTGCTACTTAATCAAGCTCGAACCGATAAAGCTCAATCCAATCGTTTCCGTCTCGACAGTAGAAGATGAGATACTTGAAGATAATGGCAATAGTAGAATTAAAACTCAATAGGACTGTTTCCCACATAGCTGATTTCCCTTGTTTTGTAAATTTTTACGACAAATTCCTCTTACTAGGATTTCTGTCTCCTTGTACAAATTTACCCATGTACGGGTCACTTTTTGATATAAATAAAAATTCTATCTTTGAATCCAGATTTACTTTTACCCTATTTACATAAGCGAAACGTCCATTGGTTATGTTTGAATGTGTGTATGCCTTTGAATATGATTGATGTTTACCAGAAATACATGTATGCTTAATATGACTGATGTTTACCAGAAATGCATGAAAATGCAGTAATAGTATTTACTAAGGACGAACGAGGGAAAGATATCAACGAAGCTTCGCCGGTTCATCCCCACGAGACAGCTACAAGCCCCCAGTAGGGCAAATCCATCTTCATAAGTACTTCAAGTCACATCTCCCCTGGAATTTATATCCATCTCTTTTATCCTCATACGGATAGTCGGGAATTTATTTTTCCAATAAGAGTACGACGAACAAAGACGGGAGGTTATGTATACCCTACTATCAAACGAAGACGGGAGGTTATATATACTATAGTATCAGACAAGATGGAAACGAGTTTCTCATATTCTTCAGCAACAAATCGGGATTTATTTTCCCTGGCCAACCGTTGTTATATGAAGATATCCAGACGCTTCAGGATGCATGATGCATACATACATCATTTACATCATATCATACATATACATAAATACATAATACGTTACTTAAGTACATCATATTATACATTCGTACATAATGCATAAACTAATATTATCATACATAATGTTATAATCTTGTTTTTCAGGTTAATTCTCCAACAGACAAACTTCATCAACAACTTGTGACCTTGGGCCATTATTTATCTTCCCAAAGGTTACACCATTCCCTCAGGGCGTTGTTTATCTTCCTAAAAGCTATTATCATTACCTCAGGACGTTGTTTATCCTCCTGAAAGCTATCATTATATCTTCATATTTTTGACTGCTTTATCCTCCAAGAAATTGTATCTGAAGAATGTTTCTCCAAGTGGCATCTTTAAGCCCACTCAAGCATATACAACCAGTCGTCAGTACCACTCTACGCACAGGTGAGTGCAAATTTTTGGGCTTTTGTGTTCAATCCCCTTCAACCTTCCAGGTCACGACTGACAAATATACCAATCTAACCCCTCAGGTTTCAGAAAATTGAACAGGGGCAGCTGTTGCACCCCAAAATTTTCCCTCACAATACAAGACTTTGTGTGCTAAAAAGGTTCACAAGGTTCACAAGACCATTCATGAGGTTCATGAAGTTTGTAAGACACTTTATGAGGTTCACAAGGTTCACAAGCCCTTCCATGAAATTCATGAAGTCTACAAGACACTTTATGAGGTTCACAAGGTTCACAAGACATCTTATGAGGTTCACAAGGTTCACAAGACACCTTATGAGGTTCACAAAGTTCATCATGGGTCAGAAGATTTGACAATTCCCTCAGACAATGCATCCTCCTAAGCAGTGCATCCAAAACCAGGGTTTTGACTTTAATCAGGCTAAATGAACTTCCAAGACTTCAAGTAAGCTTCATAACATCTTATATGTGTCTAAGAATCCCCATGACAAATTTCAAGACTTTTCTCAAAAGTTTGCTCAGTCAGATGATCAGATAAGTCAAAATCAGTCAAAGCAGTTAAAAAGTCAAACTGAGGTCAACTGTGGTCAAACCAAAGTCAAACTTCATGATTTTTTGCCAACATCAAGTATATGAAGCAAAATTCATCATTTTATCAAGGGTTGATCATGATTCATCAAGGAGATTTCAGATCATCAAGAATCAAAGGTTTCTAAATTAGGGTTTCTTCAGGAAAAGTCAACTGAACTTTGACCAGCCATAACTTTCACATGCTTCATCACCAATTCTCCATCCAAAGCTAATTTTGAAGGAAATTGAATTCTCTACAACTTTGTGTCTCACAAGCCAAGCCCAAAAATGCTTCATTTGGAAGGTATGAGCTAAGACATTATAGGTCCTTTTGAAAGTCAACAAAAAGTCAACAACTTCAAAAGGGCATAACTTGAGAATGGTAAATGATATGGACATGAAACCAGTGGGGTTGGTTAGAGGACTCTTCAAACTTTCTAAAATGTCCATGAACACCCTCATAGCATTAAAATTGAAGGACTTGTGCCCTTGCAAAGTTGGGAATTTTTTGGTTGGTTTATGAAGAAAATGGAGGTTTAAAACCAATTTTTTCTAAATGGGCTTGCCATATGATGATCCAATCCATACCAATACTTCATGCACGACCCAAATCTCTAAAATTCAGATTTTTTATCATTTTATTTTTATTTATTCATTTAAAATCATTTTAAATTAAAATAAAATAGAAAAATCAAATATTTAAATGGGATTTTGTTTCTAGAAAGTCATAAAGGTGATTGGGATCAAATTGGTATGAGAATCATGGTGATTGGCTTGAAATAGAAAGGTCTAATTCTCAAATATTTGAAGTTTAAGACTTAATCTTTTTCAATCTTTTTCAATCAAATTCTTCACACAACAATCAATTGTTTTGACCTAGTTCTATTACACTATAAGTATACAACATAACCCTATTCATTGGACACGAAATTCTGGCCTCCAAGAGTAAGTAGCAATTTTCAAAAACCTCACAAAAACTTCAATTCGGTTTCCATATTACAAGGCTTGTCAAGGTATTTTAAGGACATGAGAATGATCCTTGGACTTCACTGATCATGTACCAATGCTCATTTGCATCCAAGACACCCTATAATGCATAAACCGAATCACTTTTGTTCATGTTCTACATTTTTTCGATTCCATACTTTCATGTGTTAATAGTTGATTTTGTTTGCTGATTTGTGTTTGTGTTGATGTATAAAAGCTTTTTGGATAAACTAATTGGAGTTTCATGGCTTAAATCGATAGGTGCCATTGTTAGGGTTTGAGATTCAAATTCGGGATCTTAATGTTTAAAGCATCCAAACGAATTTTAAGAATATGGCCATCACATATAAACTTCATATAATAGACCTGGGTTACTAATTTGTGTTGATATTAAGGTTTGCTTGATGTTTCAAAAACCTAGGATTTCTGGTTATGAACACGCAGGAAATTTCGCAGGAAAAACCATACAAATTTTCGCAGGAAATTCAAATGGAGAAGATGAAGTCTGGGCGCGAAATCCAGAATGAAAATGCTTACTTATTTTATATTCTATGTGTTGCGTTTATGTTTCACAATGAGCAGGTAGCTCAGCTGGTTTTGATGCGCGTATATTGCTTGAAGGTCCTGGGATCGAATCCTGGGTTCAGCAAATTTTTCTTATTTTTCTGTTTAATGGTTAGTTTTAATATATAATGAATTATAGTCACTATAATATCAGAAGCGCCCTCCCGGCTGGAATGGAAAGTATGCATGCGTATTGTTTAAGGGTCCTGGGTTCGATCCCCCCAAGCCTTTTGTTTTGTTTCTTTTTTTTCAGGATTTTTCAGGATTAAACAACAAAACCAATTGGAGTGGGTTTGCTACCAGCGCGCGCAGGCTAGCCCAGTGGATGGGGGCTTTGTAACACGGTGGGAGAACTGACTTGAAGTTATGTTGCGGATAGCAAGAGTCGCCACCGACTTTTATTTTATCCATAAGGAAAGGTTATAAAAGAACAGGAAAGACCTTAAGAGAATATTTTGGGTCTGGGGGGTAGGTTATGTAAAGGGAAGGTGTTAGCACCCTTTACATCCATGGTTATCCATGAGCTCTTAGTTACTTAGCTCACTTTAAATTGTTTTTTCGAAAGTGTAGTGTGTGAATAGAAAAATTTTCAGAATAGTTAATAATAATCCATGTACGGATGTGTAAAAACTTGTTTGAAAATTTGTTTGAAATTTGTTTAAATGTTTGAAAAGTTTGAAGTGAGCAAGTACATAAGAGGAATCTACCCTAATGTTTAAAGTCTTTCTGGTTCTTTTTCCTTTCCTTGGTAAGACTATCCCTACTATTTAGGAGTAGGTAGTCATTACCTTGGATGTTAAGGGACATGTGAGGGACATTCTGATTATGAAGGCAACTGTGGGGTGTAATAAGCATACTGGAGGGACTATCATCATTTTTCGAAGGGACTCGATTCGTAAAGGCAACCACGAGGGACTTGATGATTTTTATTTTTAGGGACTTGCTTTATACACCCCACTTGACCTTATTCGTAGGCAACTTGAGGGATAACCTTAGAAATGTGAGACGGCGATTAAAATCGACTTACGTGTGTGTGAGTGTTTATTTTAATTATCTTATATTAAAAGTGGTCTAATTTATTTTAAATAAAATACATATTTTTCACTCCCTAATTACTAACCATAGCAAAAATAATTAAAATATCACAAAATTTACATCCAAGAAGCAATTACAAAATAATTATAATAATAAGCAAAAATAAATAGCAAGATAAATAATAAGCAATAAATAATAAAAAATAATAAGGGGTTAGTAATAATAAAATAATAATAATAATAATTTAGAAATAATAAACAAGGTTAGAAACATAATAATAAAAATATAATAATAAATAATAATATGGTTAGTAAATAATAAAGATTAGTGAAATAATAAAATTAGTAAAGCAAAATAAATAATATGGTTAGTAATAACAATAATAAATAAAATTAACCAAAATTATAATAATAATAAATCAACAATTTTTAATATAAACAATTATATTTAGAAAAAAATATGAGCAAACAATTGTTTTAATTTTACAAGTTATTAAGTTATTTTTAAATATATTATAATTACAAAAACTTAATTATTCAATTATTTTTAAATAAACAAAAATTATAAGAGTATTCACATATTATATAAAGAGAAGAATAAATTATAAGCATATTTACAAGATTTAATTTTTATTGATTATTATCAAAAATTATATTAGAAACTATATTCAATAAACATATACATATTAATTTATATTAAGAATTAATAAATAAATGACTAGGGTTTTCTAAGTTAAAATAAATTAGGATTTGTTTTTTTAGAAAATATTTTAGGGTTTTAAAAAATTAGGGTTTTGTTAGAAAAATATTTTTAGGATTTAGAATATACAAAATTATTTTAACTAATGTATATATATTATAATTTATTTACAAAATTTTGAATTAAGAAAATAAATTTTCAGAACTTAGAAAGTATAATATATATATTTTGTAATTTAGAAACCACCTTTATATAATATATAAAATAATAAGAAAACATAATAAGAAAAAGAAATAAGAAGCTAAAAAAAAACAGGACCTGGGATTTGAACCCAGGTCCTTTACCTGGATAATGAGGAAGGCTACCAACTGGGCTGCGTGCAAATAGTGCAAGAAGGATGAGTATCCATTAGTTTTGTTCTTTAAACCTGGAAATTCATAAAAAAAATGATAAAACAACAAAAGGCCTGGGTATAGAATCGAACCCAGGACCTATTAAGCAAAGAGACACGCATATGACCAATCCTGCTGGGTGAGCTATCCTGATAATACATGTGCTACTAATCATTATATTTTAAATCCATTGCATAAATGAATTTAAGCCAAAAAATTGCTGGAGCCTGGTTTCAATCCCATGACCTTTTGCTCCACACGCGCATGTGCACACCAACTGAGCTGTATAGCCTTTGTGAAATAAATAACAAACAAAATCATAAAATATTAAGACGAATATTCAAATTCTTCCCGCGCGCCAAAACTCCTTCTTCCTCCTCTGGACCTACGAAAATACCTGCGAAAATATTTACAAATTTTCCTGCGAAATAATATTTGCAGGTAAACCTAGGTTTTCATATACAGCATGTATGAGTACGGTTTTTTCAAATTGATCGCATCAACATCTTGCCCATAACCTGGAACATTCAAATCCAGCAACCAATGCAATTTATTTAACCTGAATCGAAGGATCCTAATTTCAAGGTTCTAACCCTAGCTATGGCGGATCTTAATACCTGTAAGAAAAATGCAATTGAACAGCCCAGAAACAATCCAAACAACATTGTAAATCATGTTATGTAATCAAATTAAACAAAGAATCATCATATAGTCGAAATCAAATTTCAAAAAAATGAGAACAAAGTCAGAATCGGGTTGCATGATTTATGGCATGAACGAATGCTTTTATGATTCAGAAACATTCTATGATCCTTCATGAACATATTTGAACCTTCAAATGTCTTTGAGAGAGCTTGAATAAGGGAATCCGAATTGAGCTTTTTTTGGTCACTTTTGAAAAGTTGAGACTTACTTTAGAGGCTGCAAAAATCGTCCCAATGTATTGCTTCATGTTGTGTACTTATAGTAGGCTCAATTAGGTCAAGAAATTTGATTGATTATGTGCAAGATTGGATTCAAAAAGATTCATCATGATAAGCTTTAAAATCTCAATATTTTTGTACCAATGCTTTCTATTTCAAGCCATTCAATATCTTTCTTGCACCAATTTGTTCCATGCTGACTTTATGATATTCTAGAATCAATAAATAAATTAAATCTCCATATTTAATATTTTATTCAAATTTAAAATGATTTTAAGTATAAAAAATCATAATAAATTAATTAAATAAAATAAAAAATATGAAAATAACATGGAAATTTCGTGCATGATATTATTGTATGGGTTGGGTCATAATTTGGCCAGCCCATTTGGAGAAAATTGCTTCTAGGCCCCCATTTTCAATATAAACCATCACAAAATTGCCCAACTTTGCAAGGGCACATCTCCCTCAATTTTAAAGGTATGAGGGTGTTCTTGGACATTTTGGAAATATTGAAGAGTCCTCTAAACAACCCCATTGGTTTCAGGTCCATATCATTTACCAATCTCAAGTTATGCCCTTTTGAAGTTGTTGACTTTTTGTTGACTTTTGAAGTGACCTATAATGTCTTAGATCATATCTTTCAAATGAAGCATTTTTGGGCTTAACTTTAAACATCAAAGTTGTAGAGAATTAAATTTTCTTCAAAATGAGCTTTGGATGGAGATTTGGTGATGAAGTATGTGAAAGTTATGGCTGGTCAAAGTTCAGTTGACTTTTACTGAGGAAACCCTAATTTAGAAACTCCTGATTATTGATGATCTGGAATCTCCTTGATGAATCATGATCAACCCTTGATCAAATGATGAATTTTACTTCATATACTTGATGTTGGCAAAAAAATCATGAAGTTTGACTTTGGTTTGACCACAGTTGACCTCAGTTTGACTTTTTAACTGCATTGACTGATTTTGACTTATCTGATCATCTGACTGAGCAAACTTTTGAGAAAAGTTTTGAAACTTGTCATGGGGGTTCTTACACACATATAAGATGTTATGAAGCTCACTTGAAGTCTTGGAAGTCCATTTAGCCTGATTAAAGTCAAAACCCTAGTTTTGGATGCACTGCTTAGGAGGTGCATTGTCTGAGGGAATTGTCAACCCCTTTGACCAATTGTGAACTTTGTGAACCTTGTGAATCTTCATAAAATGTCTTGTGATACTCATGGGAGGTATTGTGAAGCTTGTGAACCTTGTGAACCTCATGAAGTGGCTTTGTAGACCTCATAAACCTCAGGAAAGCTTTGTAATCATTGTGAAACTTGTGAACCTTCATAAAGTAACTTGTAGACTTCATGAACTTCAAGAAAGGCATTGTATATGTTGAGAAACTTGTGAACCTTGTGAACCTTCATAAAGTAACTTGTATACTTCATGAACTTCAAGAAAGGCATTGAAAGCATTAGTGAACCTTGTGAACCTTCAAGAAGTAACTTGTGGACTTCATGAACCTCATGAAAGGTTATGTAAATGTTGAGAGGCTTGTGAACCTTGTGAACCTTCATAAAGTAACTTGTAAACTTCATGAACCTCATGAAAGGTGTTGAAAGCATTAAGAACTTGTGAACCTTGTGAACCTTCTTAGCACACAAAGTCTTGTATTGTGAGGGCAAATTTTGGGGTGCAACAGCTGCCCCTGTTCAATTTTCTGAAACCTGAGGGGTTAGATTGGTATATTTGCCAGTCATAACCTGGAAGGTTGAAGGGGATTGAACACAAAAGCCCAAAAATTTGCACTCACCAGTGCATAGAGTGATGTTGATGGTTGGTTGAGTGAGTGGGCTTAAAGATGCCACTAGTAGAGAGTTCTTGGAAGATAAAGCAGTCCAAAATATGGAGATATAATGAAAGCTGTCAGGAATTTGGAGAGTCCTGAGGTATTGATGATATGTTTTCAGGATACTGGAGTAATAATGATGTAACAGCATGTCTTCATGAGGATAGAGCAATCAATAATGATAACCCTAAAGCAGTCTTGAAGTAATGATATGATTTCAGGAGGATAGAGCAATGAATAGCTCTAAAGCAGTCTTGAAGTAGTAATATGATTTCAGGAGGATAGAGCAATCAATAGCTCTAAAGCAGTCTTGAAATAATAATATGATTTCAGGAGGATAGAGCAATCAATAGCTCTAAAGCAGTCTTGAAATAATAAGATGGTTTCAGGAGGATAGAGCAATCAATAGCTCTAAAGCAGTCTTGAAGTGATGATTTCAGGAGGATAGAGCAATCAATAGCTCTAAAGCAGTCTTGAAATAATAAGATGGCTTCAGGAGGATAGAGCAATCAATAGCTCTAAAGCAGTCTTGAAGTAATAAGATGGCTTCAGGAGGATAGAGCAATCAATAGCTCTAAAGCAGTCTTGAAGTAATGATTTCAGGAGGATAGAGCAATCAATAGCTCTAAAGCAGTCTTGAAATAATAAGATGGCTTCAGGAGGATAGAGCAATCAATAGCTCTAAAGCAGTCTTGAAGTAATGAGAAGTTGTCAGGAGGATAAAGCAACCCTGAGGTAATAGTATGATATGCTTTCAGGAGACTGGAGTAATCCTGATGTAACAGCATGTCTTCAGGAGGATAGAGCAATCCTGATGATCATTTGTTGGATAATTAACCTGAAAACAAGGTAGCATTCTGTATGATAGTGTTAGTTTATGCATTATGTATGTATGTATAATATGATGCACTTAGGTAATGTACTATGTGTCTATGGATATGTATGTTATGGTATGATGTAAATGATGTATGTATGATATGATACTGCCGGAAGAGTCTGGATATCTTCGTATAACAACTGCTGGCCAGGGAAAATAAATCCCGATTCGTTGCTGAAGAATATATAACCCTCTGTCTGCTGGGGATAACAGGGTATAGATAACCTCCCGTCTGCTGGGGATAGTAAGGTATAGATATAACCTCCCGTCTGCTGGGGATAGTAAGGTATAGATAACCTTCGTCTTCGTTTGATAGTAGGATAAGTATAACATCCTGTCTTCGTTCGTCGTACTCTTATTGGAAAGTGATTTCCCGTATATCCGTATGAGGATAAAAGAGATGGATATAAATTCCAGGGGAGATGAGACTTTATGAAGATGGACTTGTAAAGGTGAACCGGCGAAGCTTCATTGAAATCCTTCCCTCGTTCGTCCTTAGTAAATACTATTACTGCATTTTCATGCATTTCTGGTAAACATCAATCATATTAAAAGCATACATGCATTTCTGGTAAACATCAATCATATTCAAAAGCATACATACATTCAAACACAACCAATGGACGTTTCGCTTATGTAAATAGGGTAAAAGTAAATCTGGATTCAAAAGATGGAATTTATTTATATCAAAAAGTGACCCATACACGGGTAAGTTTGTACAAGGAGACATAAACCCTAGTAAGAGGATTTTGTCATAAAGTTTTACAAAAGAGTCAGCTATGTGGGAAACAATCCTATTGAGTTTCAATTCTACTATTGCCACTCAAGTATCTCATCTTCTTGCTGTTGAGACGGAAATGATTGAATTGAGCTTTATCTGTTCGAGCTTGAGTAAGTAGTACAACTGGTTGCAGTTTCATGAGTGATCCAAACGAGACATAGTCATACGCTTTAATCCCTAACTTTTGCCTGGATTGCCCTTTCAGGTTTTCAATCCACCGGGATACCCTTTTTTGCCCAAGCCGCCTTTTCAGGTTTTCGACTTGCCGGGTGTACATCTTTTTATATATATCCCTAATTTTTGCCCAAACCCTTTTGGTTTGCCGGGATGCCCTTATTTTTGCCTAGGCCTGTCAACCTAGCGGGTCTCTTTTTATGCGTAGTATTTTTTAACTATGTCTGCGTTTACAGGCTGTGGGAAGTCTTCACCATCCATTGTAGTCAATATCATGGCACCTCCTGAGAACACTGTCTTGACTACAAATGGTCCTTCATATGTTGGAGTCCACTTGCCCCTAGGATCACCCTGTGGTAATATGATACGCTTGATTACCAAGTCACCAGCCTGATATACCTTTGGCTTAACCTTCTTGTTAAAAGCTTTGATCATCCGTTTCTGGTACATCTGGCCATGACAAACTGCTGCTAACCTCTTCTCATCAATCAAATTTATCTGGTCCAGTCGAGTCTGAATCCACTCATCTTCATCCAAACCTGCATCCTTCATAATTCTCAAGGAAGGAATCTGAACTTCAATGGGCAGAACTGCTTCCATACCATAAACTAAAGAGAATGGGGTTGCCCCTGTTGAAGTACGTATCGTAGTACGATAACCATGAAGAGCAAATGGTAACATCTCATGCCAATCCTTGTAAGTAACAGTCATCTTCTGTACGATCTTCTTAATGTTCTTATTAGCAGCTTCAACTGCCCCATTCATCTTCGGACGATACGGGGAAGAGTTGTGATGCTTAATCTTGAACTGCGTGCAGAGATCAGTAATCATAGTGTTGTTCAGATTAGAGCCATTGTCAGTGATAATCCTTTCAGGGATGCCATACCTACATATGAGGTTATTCTTAATGAACCGAGCCACAACATTCTTAGTCACAGATGCAAATGAAGCTGCCTCTACCCACTTCGTGAAGTAATCAATAGCAACCAGGATGAAACGATGCCCATTAGAAGCAGTAGGTTTGATCTCACCAATCATATCAATGCCCCACATGGCAAAGGGCCAAGGAGCAGTCAACACATTCAATGGTGATGGAGGTACATGGACTTTATCAGCATAAATTTGACATTTGTGACATGTTCTGGAGTGTTGATAGCAATCAGCTTCCATGGTAGACCAGTAGTAACCTGCACTCAATATCTTCTTTGCCATAGTATGACCACTAGAATGAGTGCCAAAGGTCCCATCATGCATCTCTTCCATAATCTCAGTTGCTTCCTTCTTATCCACACAACGAAGCATAGTTGAATCATGATTGCGCTTATACAGGATGCCATTACTCAGAAAGAACTTAGCAGAAAACCTTCTCAGAAACTTCCTATCTTTGACAGATGCCCCTTCAGGGAACTCCTGAGCTTCGAGATATCTTCTCACTTCATAGAACCAAGGCTTATCCTCTGCCCCTTCTGTGTCAATCTCATTGCAGTATGCAGGCTTCTCAAATCTATCAATGGTAATCTTAGGAGCTTCATCATCCCAGCTGATCTCAAACATAGATGCCATGGTGGCCAAAGCATCTGCCAATTGATTTTCTCTCCGTGGAATGTGTCCAAAGGTAATCTCTTTGAAATGTGGGATCAAAGACAACACATGCTCTCTGTAAGGAATGAGGTTATCATGCTTGGTATCCCAATCTCCTTTAATCTGACTTACTACCAGGGCTGAATCTCCATACACATCAATGAACTGAATCTTCATATCAATAGCAGCTTTAATACCCAGGATACATGCTTCATACTCAGCCATGTTATTAGTACAATGGAAACAAAGTCTGGCAGTAATCGGGGTATGACAACCTTCAGGAGAACTAATCACAACACCAACACCATTACCAAGTGCGTTAGAGGCACCATCAAAGACCATAGTCCATCGGGATCCTTGTTCAGGTCCGTCATATTGTCCAGGTTCTTTGGTAATAATCATAATGTCTTCATCAGGGAACTCAAAATTCATTGACTGATAATCATCCACTGCTTGATGAGCCAAATGATCAGCAACAACACTTCCTTTAATAGCCTTCTGAGTAGTATACTGTATATCATATTCCGTCAAGATCATTTGCCATCTTGCGATTCTTCCGGAGAGAGCGGGTTTCTCAAATATGTACTTGATTGGATCCATCTTTGAAATCAATAAGGTAGTATGGGTCAACATATACTGTCTTAGTCGGCGAGCAGCCCATGCCAAAGCACAGCAAGTTTTATCGAGCAGTGAGTATCTTGTTTCACAGTCGGTAAACTTTTTGCTAAGGTAGTATATTGCCTGCTCTTTTCGACCAGACTCGTCATGTTGCCCCAAGACACACCCCATTGAGTTGTCTAACACTGTTAAGTACATGATCAAGGGTCTTCCATCAACTGGTGGCATCAAAATTGGAGGTTCTAGCAGATATCTCTTGATTTCATCAAAGGCAGTCTGGCACTCGTCATTCCATTCCATCACCTGATCTTTTTTCAACAACTTGAAGATTGGCTCACAGATGGTAGTTAACTGGGAAATAAATCTTGCAATGTAATTCAATCGTCCCAAGAAACCTCTAACCTCCTTCTCAGTACGGGGAGCTGGCATCTCTCGTATAGCTTTCACTTTCGCAGGATCCACTTCAATACCTTTGCCACTGACAATGAAACCCAGGAGTTTACCAGATCTAACTCCAAAAGTACACTTGTTTGGGTTCAATCTCAACTTGTATTTCTTCAACCTCTCAAACAACTTGTGCAGATGATCAAGATGTTGCTCTTCATTCTGAGATCTGGCTATCATATCATCTACATATACCTCTATCTCATGATGAATCATATCATGAAACAAAGCCACCATAGCACGCTGATATGTTGCCTCTGCATTCTTCAAACCAAATGGCATCACCTTATAGCAAAAAGTGCCCCACTGTGTCACAAATGTTGTCTTCTCCATATCTTCAGGTGCCATCTTGATTTGATTATAACCAGAGAAACCATCCATAAAAGAGAATACTTTATGCTGAGCAGTGTTGTCTACTAGAATATCAATATGAGGGAGTGGAAAGTCATCTTTAGGGCTGGCCTTGTTCAAATCTCTGTAGTCTACACACATACGTACCTTACCATCTTTCTTAGGAACTGGTACCACATTTGCAACCCACTGAGGATAAGAAGTCACTGCTAAGAACCCTGCATTGAACTGTTTCATTACCTCTGCCTTGATCTTTTCTGACATTTCAGGACGCATACGACGAACCTTCTGCTTCTTTGGATGACAATCTTCTTTCACTGGCAAACGGTGAACCACAATGTCTGTATCCAACCCTGGCATATCTTCATAAGACCAAGCAAAGATCTCCACATAGTCACGTAGCATCTGAACCAACCTGTTCTTGACACTGTCCTCTAAATCAGCCCCTATCTTAACCTCTTTTCTGTTTTCTTCAGTTCCCAGATTCACAACTTCGACTGGCTCTTCATGTGGCTGTATAGCTTTCTCTTCTTGTTGTAACAACCTAGCAAGCTCTACAGGTATTTCACAATCGTCCTCATTTCCGTCTTCAGTTTGATAGATCGGATTCTCGAAATTATAATTGGCAATAGTAGAACTGTTATCAACAGGATCCAGAGTGGATGAGGATCTGCATTTTAGTGATGTGGGTGTGTGTAAGAACACATAGCTGATAAAACAAAAATAAAAGAAAAGAAAGACAAGGAACACAATATTTACGAAAACGAAACGTCCACTGATTTTATTGAATGAAGTATGCAAATGAAATGACAGCCCGTAACAAGCACACCATTGTGCCCCGGGTAAGGCACATGGCTTGAAAGTTTTATTGTTCAGAAATTACAAATTTAAAATATAACAACACAGTAATAGTATTTACTCCTGACTAAAGGAGATAGGGATAACATCTTCAGCTTTCCAATTATTGAGTCCAGCACCCACAGTAGGAAAAATCCATGCATCCAAGTTGTAGTCTTCATCATAGTCTCCCACAGCATTGATAACCCCTTGATTGGTGATACGAGCAGCACGAGCACGACGAACAGCCTTCTGGGACTCTGCAGTGAAACCCAAACCAAACTTGTCAGACTTGTATGGAATATCAGGAAGCTGACCCCAAATAGTACAACCACCTTCATCCACCACAGCTCTAGCATCATTGAGGGAGGCCATTGCCATTGTTGGAGGTTTTCTGGTGACAACAGGACCTTTCTTCACAGCAGGAGGAGCTACACAATCATTAACAACCCAGGGAATCACTTCAAATGACTGACACGGAGTCTCAATGTATTCACCTTCTACTTCCAGATACTTGAAAGTGTTTACATGGCTGACAAAGTATTCTTCTTCTCCATAGACAGTAACAACTTTCCCATTCACCGGATATCTCAATTTTTGGTGCAATGTAGAGGTCACAGCACCTGCCCCATGGATCCAGGGACGACCAAGCAGACAAGAGTATGAAGGACGAATATCCATCACATAAAATGTAGCAGTAAACACCTGGGAACCAACTTGGATTGGAAGATCAATTTCCCCATGCACTACTCTTCTAGAACCATCAAAAGCCTTTACCACAATATTACTGGGCTTCAGTACAGTATCTTCAGGACTCAGCTTGTTCAGGACTTCTTTAGGCAACACATTCAGAGAGGAACCATTGTCTATCAGCACATGAGACAGGGTAGTGCCCCTGCATTCAATTGAAATATGCAAGGCCCTGTTATGATCCCTCTTGGCAGGGGTCAAGTCAGCATCAGAAAATCCTAACCCATTGTCATAGGTCAGGTGGGCAACACAGTTTTCAAATTGGTCCACAGAAATTGCACTGGGTACATGAGCCATCTTCAGAAACTTGATCAATGACTTGGCATGAGCTTCAGAACATAATAATAGGGAGAGCATGGAAATCTTTGAGGGAGTATGCCCCAACTGATCAACAATGTCATAATCACTCTTGCGAATGATTTTCAATACTTCTTCCATCTGCTTAGAGAGGTCATCAGCAGCTGGCACATCAGTAGATATAGGCTCAATAACAGGACCCTTGCCCCGAGCATCAGTGGTGGAGGTAGCAGCAGGAGTAACTGCACTCTTAGAAGCAACTGGAGTAGAGAAGATTCTTCCACTACGAGTGATCTTACTAGATCCAACAATATTATCAATGTCAACAGGCACATCAGCTACAGGCTCTTGCTTAACACCATGGATGTAAACATCAGACCCATAGTGCCAAGGCACAGCTTTGTCAGACGTATATGGGATAGGACCTGGAGTAGTAATGACCACAGGAGCTACTCTGGCTTCAGCAACAACTTTCACAGGACCTTCAGCAGTGATCTTGATTGGGCCCTGATGAGTGATTTTAATGGGACCCTTTGAAGTGATTCTTACCGGTACTTTGTCAACCATATCAACCTCTTCAATCTTCTTACCCCGAGTCAGATGATCCACCATACTTTCTACAGATGCTGGTCTTCTTTCAAACACTATAGTATACTTATCCATAAGACGTTGAATTCCATCTCTCAGAATGAAGCAACTATCTGGCTTATAGGTACAATACAGACAATCTTCACGACAACCTGGAAAGATCCCAGCTTGTACTAACCTCTTTTTGATAACAGACAGTGGTGTACTCAACTCCATTACTGAATAAACATGTAGGTCTTCATCAATGGCATTGACAGTCTTCTCGTGATTCGGCATTGGAGCAGTAATCACATTGGGAGTACCCGGAGGATCAAACTCAATTTCTCCAGCATCAATCATATCCTGAATTTTATTCTTCAAGACCCAGCAGTTATTAGTATCATGTCCTGGACAGTTTGAATGATATGCACATCGTGCATTGGGATTGTACTTGGGAGAGGTAACATTGGGATTCTGAGGAGCCTCCCTCAGGGTAATAAGTTCAGCCTTCAACAAATGTTGCAATGCCTGAGCCATTGACATGTTGATTTTCGTGAACTGTCTTCTAGCCCTCTGTTGGTTGCTCTGAGGCTGCTCTGTTGTTGCAGGAGTTGGATTTGAAATATGAACTGCACTAACAGACTGATGCCTTCTGTTACGATCGGGTTGACCATAAACAGCATTGGATTCCTTCTTCCCAGTGGGAGGCTTCTTTGCAGCACCTGATGAGGAAGTGCCCACTTGGATCTTTCCACTCTTGATACCATTTTCTACCCGCTCTCCTGTCATGATCAACTCAGTGAAGCCAGATGATGAGCTTCCAATGAGATGACTGTAAAACGGACCATTCAGCGTACACATGAACATATCAACCAATTCCCTGTCAGTTAAAGGGGGTTGAACTCTTCCAGCTAAATCTCTCCATTTCTGGGCATACTCCTTAAAACTTTCTTTGGCACCCATAGACATGCTCTGAAGCTGCATGCGAGTGGGGGCTAAGTCAGCATTATATTGATACTGCTTGTAGAAAGCTTCAGCAAGATCATTCCAGTCTCTGATGTTGGCACTCTCCAACTGATAATACCACTCCAACTGAGCTCCAGATAAGCTCTCTTGAAAGAAATGGATCCACAACTTCTTATCAGCAGTGTGGGGTTGAATTCTTCTGACATAAGACCTCAAATGCAGCTTGGGACAAGAGACCCCATCATAAACAACAAAGGTAGGAACCTTGAAACCAATGGGTATCACAACCCCAGATATCAAACTCAAATCCTCAAAATCCAGCCCAGATGATTTCTGTAATTCCATAGCATCCATTCTATCCACCAGCATCTTGAATTTGTCTTCATTAGGCTCATGGTAGTAATTAGCCTCAGAATCAGAGTCCCCTATAGTGTTGTGGAGACTGCCTTTCTCTTGCTCAGATTCTTCAGATTCATAGTCTTCAACTGGTTCTTTGGTCTTGGCAAGACCTTTGAACCTTCTTCCCATGTTGATCAACCCAGCAGATCTTCTAGTCTTCTTAGTCTTCTTGGCCAGCAGCGCCTTCAAATCATCTTGCCCCTTGGACAGGTTCAAGATTAGCTCTTGGAACTGTGCATTCTGTGCCTGAAGATCCTTAACTGATTGTTCAAGAGCCATTGCTGAAATAAACAGCGAGAAGATGAGAAACCTGTGCACAATTATAAACCTGTGATGCAATGAAATGATATGGGAATGCATATGCAATGTTTTCAAGGACCGCAGGATTTAAATTTGCTTAAACAAACAAGAAAGTAACTTTTTATTAGTAATAACTTGTTTTGCCTTTTAGGCTTACAAAAATGGAAATGAAATAAGTACAAAAGATGGGGTTTTAAGTCTCCCATGGACGTTTCCTCTTTGTATTGAGGTATGAGTTGAGGTTTCGTTCCTCGTGAAGCTGTTTTGTTAGCTCTAGGATTCTTATTTGGCTTGCTTTGTAATGAGCCTCGAAAGTATCCCTTTGCTCCTTCAGTTGGATCCAAGATCTCTGCAAATCTTCCATATCAGTAGGCATGTCTGGGTGAAGGATGGTATAAGCAGTGTCTCCTTCAGCAACAGGTTCCATGGTAACTGGTAGGACGGCAGGATATGGCATCATGAGTGTCTGAGCACGAGATCGTACCCATCTGAGATAAGCCTCCATAGGAATAGTGTACTTAGGCTCCAGTGTCTTGCTGTCAACCCTGTTTACCTTTCCCCAAGCTCGTATGAATCTCTGACGGTAACCCTGAAGATCGTTGTCATAATCAAACACAATGCCTTGAATCAACATGTCATGTGGACCATCACTCCGAGCGTAACCAAACTGTCGTAAAGCTAGAGAGGGGTTGTAGGTGATGCCTCCTCTTATGCCTAGAAGTGGCACATTAGGAAACTCCCCACAACGGTCAATGATGGTGACATTCTCCATAGATCTGGAGCACCAATGGATATCTGAGTGAGATAGTGACATGATCCTCTTGGACCATCTGAACCCTTGCTCATTCTTCATTACTGAGCAAGGAAGGTGAGAAATAAACCACCTAGAGAGTAAAGGTATGCAACACATCAAAGTTCCTCTTGCCCTTGTAGTACGGGTGTGAAGAGAATGCAGGATGTCTCCAAGCAATGTAGGTACTGGATTGTGACTCAGGAAAATGTTGATGGCATGAACATCTATGAACTGATCTGGATTGGGGAACAATACTAAGCCATATATCAGCAAGGCTAAGATCTCCTCAAAAGCATCATAGCTCATGGCCTTCAAGAACATTTGAGCTTTATCCATTAATACCTTGGCAAGAATACCCTTGACTCCACTTCTCGTCTCTAGAACAATGTCAGACTTCTTCAGATGTAGAGCTGCAGCAATAACCTCAGGTTTAAGTTCCTTCTCCAAACCTGTGAATGGTTTCTGATCAAGAACAGGGATACCCAGAAGTTTAGAGAACTCCTCTATGGTTGGAACCAGCTGGTAGTCGGGAAATGTAAAGCAATGGTGTTTAGGGTCAAAGAACTGAAACAGGACACTCATCATGTCTTCATTGAACCCTGAAGTGACTAGATCCAATAGGTGACCATGTCTCTTGTTGAACCGGGAGTGATCAGACACTTGAGAAACCAACTCTTTAAGCTTGGGAGGTATTCCCACAAAGTTGATCCTGATGGTGTTTCTACGAGCAGAAGCCATGACCTGCAACAAAGAACAAAGATAAATCCCTTGGTCCTTGAAATGGTTAGCGAAAATGCTATGCTTATGATGCATGATGATGTCATGATGTTATGCTCAATCACAAACATGTGGCACACACAAACAAGTCACACAATTGCCCTAGGTTTAAAGGCTTGCATGAGGTTCAAAGGTAAGTACCCTCCCCTGAAGTTAGATGGTTCATCCTGTCCTATAAAGTAACCAGGTTCTAAGGGATCTCAATATCATTGATCCTTCACAAGGGTGGTCGATCAGAAGGCAACTTACTTGCCAACCAAAACCCTCCAAGTTTAAGATCTCAATGAGCGTAGTATCGAGTGTCAACCAACTTCAGTCTGCACCAAAGCCGGTTACCTCACTACTTTCTAAAGGCCAAGGTGAGTTAACTAGGGTTCTAAAAGTTAGTTAGTGCATTGACAACATATGGCAGCCTCAATATTATCCTCAACTTGACTTAAGGAATATAAGCACCAACCAAGAAGTCGCACTAACTATGGCCACCAGATCAACCGTATCGATATACGTCGTACAGTTTCCTTGGTCTATTGCCATTTACCTAAGGTACACTAGATCCGGGTTAGGACCTTTCACACATAAGAGCACCCCAACAAGTAATATAAAGCAAACAAATCAAACAATATTAAAGTGATCTTAATTCCTAAGGGTACCCCTCTTTTATTAATTCCCCAGCAGAGTCGCCAGTTCTGTAACACGGTGGGAGAACTGACTTGAAGTTATGTTGCGGATAGCAAGAGTCGCCACCGACTTTTATTTTATCCATAAGGAAAGGTTATAAAAGAACAGGAAAGACCTTAAGAGAATATTTTGGGTCCGGGGGGTAGGTTATGTAAAGGGAAGGTGTTAGCACCCTTTACATCCATGGTTATCCATGAGCTCTTAGTTACTTAGCTCACTTTAAATTGTTTTTTCGAAAGTGTAGTGTGTGAATAGAAAAATTTTCAGAATAGTTAATAATAATCCATGTACGGATGTGTAAAAACTTGTTTGAAAATTTGTTTGAAATTTGTTTAAATGTTTGAAAAGTTTGAAGTGAGCAAGTACATAAGAGGAATCTACCCTAATGTTTAAAGTCTTTCTGGTTCTTTTTCCTTTCCTTGGTAAGACTATCCCTACTATTAAGGAGTAGGTAGTCATTACCTTGGATGTTAAGGGACATGTGAGGGACATTCTGATTATGAAGGCAACTGTGGGGTGTAATAAGCATACTGGAGGGACTATCATCATTTTTCGAAGGGACTCGATTCGTAAAGGCAACCACGAGGGACTTGATGATTTTTATTTTTAGGGACTTGCTTTATACACCCCACTTGACCTTATTCGTAGGCAACTTGAGGGATAACCTTAGAAATGTGAGACGGCGATTAAAATCGACTTACGTGTGTGTGAGTGTTTATTTTAATTATCTTATATTAAAAGTGGTCTAATTTATTTTAAATAAAATACATATTTTTCACTCCCTAATTACTAACCATAGCAAAAATAATTAAAATATCACAAAATTTACATCCAAGAAGCAATTACAAAATAATTATAATAATAAGCAAAAATAAATAGCAAGATAAATAATAAGCAATAAATAATAAAAAATAATAAGGGGTTAGTAATAATAAAATAATAATAATAATAATTTAGAAATAATAAACAAGGTTAGAAACATAATAATAAAAATATAATAATAAATAATAATATGGTTAGTAAATAATAAAGATTAGTGAAATAATAAAATTAGTAAAGCAAAATAAATAATATGGTTAGTAGTAACAATAATAAATAAAATTAACCAAAATTATAATAATAATAAATCAACAATTTTTAATATAAACAATTATATTTAGAAAAAAATATGAGCAAACAATTGTTTTAATTTTACAAGTTATTAAGTTATTTTTAAATATATTATAATTACAAAAACTTAATTATTCAATTATTTTTAAATAAACAAAAATTATAAGAGTATTCACATATTATATAAAGAGAAGAATAAATTATAAGCATATTTACAAGATTTAATTTTTATTGATTATTATCAAAAATTATATTAGAAACTATATTCAATAAACATATACATATTAATTTATATTAAGAATTAATAAATAAATGACTAGGGTTTTCTAAGTTAAAATAAATTAGGATTTGTTTTTTTAGAAAATATTTTAGGGTTTTAAAAAATTAGGGTTTTGTTAGAAAAATATTTTTAGGATTTAGAATATACAAAATTATTTTAACTAATGTATATATATTATAATTTATTTACAAAATTTTGAATTAAGAAAATAAATTTTCAGAACTTAGAAAGTATAATATATATATTTTGTAATTTAGAAACCACCTTTATATAATATATAAAATAATAAGAAAACATAATAAGAAAAAGAAATAAGAAGCTAAAAAAAAACAGGACCTGGGATTTGAACCCAGGTCCTTTACCTGGATAATGAGGAAGGCTACCAACTGGGCTGCGTGCAAATAGTGCAAGAAGGATGAGTATCCATTAGTTTTGTTCTTTAAACCTGGAAATTCATAAAAAAAAAATGATAAAACAACAAAAGGCCTGGGTATAGAATCGAACCCAGGACCTATTAAGCAAAGAGACACGCATATGACCAATCCTGCTGGGTGAGCTATCCTGATAATACATGCGCTACTAATCATTATATTTTAAATCCATTGCATAAATGAATTTAAGCCAAAAAATTGCTGGAGCCTGGTTTCAATCCCATGACCTTTTGCTCCACACGCGCATGTGCACACCAACTGAGCTGTATAGCCTTTGTGAAATAAATAACAAACAAAATCATAAAATATTAAGACGAATATTCAAATTCTTCCCGCGCGCCAAAACTCCTTCTTCCTCCTCTGGACCTACGAAAATACCTGCGAAAATATTTACAAATTTTCCTGCGAAATAATATTTGCAGGTAAACCTAGGTTTTCATATACAGCATGTATGAGTACGGTTTTTTCAAATTGATCGCATCAACATCTTGCCCATAACCTGGAACATTCAAATCCAGCAACCAATGCAATTTATTTAACCTGAATCGAAGGATCCTAATTTCAAGGTTCTAACCCTAGCTATGGCGGATCTTAATACCTGTAAGAAAAATGCAATTGAACAGCCCAGAAACAATCCAAACAACATTGTAAATCATGTTATGTAATCAAATTAAACAAAGAATCATCATATAGTCGAAATCAAATTTCAAAAAAATGAGAACAAAGTCAGAATCGGGTTGCATGATTTATGGCATGAACGAATGCTTTTATGATTCAGAAACATTCTATGATCCTTCATGAACATATTTGAACCTTCAAATGTCTTTGAGAGAGCTTGAATAAGGGAATCCGAATTGAGCTTTTTTTGGTCACTTTTGAAAAGTTGAGACTTACTTTAGAGGCTGCAAAAATCGTCCCAATGTATTGCTTCATGTTGTGTACTTATAGTAGGCTCAATTAGGTCAAGAAATTTGATTGATTATGTGCAAGATTGGATTCAAAAAGATTCATCATGATAAGCTTTAAAATCTCAATATTTTTGTACCAATGCTTTCTATTTCAAGCCATTCAATATCTTTCTTGCACCAATTTGTTCCATGCTGACTTTATGATATTCTAGAATCAATAAATAAATTAAATCTCCATATTTAATATTTTATTCAAATTTAAAATGATTTTAAGTATAAAAAATCATAATAAATTAATTAAATAAAATAAAAAATATGAAAATAACATGGAAATTTCGTGCATGATATTATTGTATGGGTTGGGTCATAATTTGGCCAGCCCATTTGGAGAAAATTGCTTCTAGGCCCCCATTTTCAATATAAACCATCACAAAATTGCCCAACTTTGCAAGGGCACATCTCCCTCAATTTTAAAGGTATGAGGGTGTTCTTGGACATTTTGGAAAGCTTGAAGAGTCCTCTAAACAACCCCATTGGTTTCAGGTCCATATCATTTACCAATCTCAAGTTATGCCCTTTTGAAGTTGTTGACGTTTTGTTGACTTTTGAAGTGACCTATAATGTCTTAGATCATATCTTTCAAATGAAGCATTTTTGGGCTTAACTTTCAACATAAAAGTTGTAGAGAATTAAATTTTATTCAAAATGAGCTTTGGATGGAGATTTGGTGATGAAGTATGTGAAAGTTATGGCTGGTCAAAGTTCAGTTGACTTTTACTGAGGAAACCCTAATTTAGAAACTCCTGATTATTGATGATCTGGAATCTCCTTGATGAATCATGATCAACCCTTGATCAAATGATGAATTTTACTTCATATACTTGATGTTGGCAAAAAATCATGAAATTTGACTTTGGTTTGACCACAGTTGACCTCAGTTTGACTTTTTAACTGCATTGATTGATTTTGACTTATCTGATCATCTGACTGAGCAAACTTTTGAGAAAAGTTTTGAAACTTGTCATGGGGGTTCTTACACACATATAAGATGTTATGAAGCTCACTTGAAGTCTTGGAAGTCCATTTAGCCTGATTAAAGTCAAAACCCTAGTTTTGGATGCACTGCTTAGGAGGTGCATTGTCTGAGGGAATTGTCAACCCCTTTGACCAATTGTGAACTTTGTGAACCTTGTGAATCTTCATAAAATGTCTTGTGATACTCATGGGAGGTATTGTGAAGCTTGTGAACCTTGTGAACCTCATGAAGTGGCTTTGTAGACCTCATAAACCTCAGGAAAGCTTTGTAATCATTGTGAAACTTGTGAACCTTCATAAAGTAACTTGTAGACTTCATGAACTTCAAGAAAGGCATTGTATATGTTGAGAAACTTGTGAACCTTGTGAACCTTCATAAAGTAACTTGTAGACTTCATGAACTTCAAGAAAGGCATTGAAAGCATTAGTGAACCTTGTGAACCTTCAAGAAGTAACTTGTGGATTTCATGAACCTCATGAAAGGTTATGTAAATGTTGAGAGGCTTGTGAACCTTGTGAACCTTCATAAAGTAACTTGTAAACTTCATGAACCTCATGAAAGGTGTTGAAAGCATTAAGAACTTGTGAACCTTGTGAACCTTCTTAGCACACAAAGTCTTGTATTGTGAGGGCAAATTTTGGGGTGCAACAGGCTTCTTCAGGTATTGGGAGGTTCTGGGTTCAAAACCACGCCTCCCCTTTTTCTTTTACTTCATTTTTTTCCCTTGTTTTTATTTATTTGTTTATTATTATTAATTTAAATTAAAACTATAATCCTAATTTAATAAATCCTAATGTATTTTCATAAACCAAGATTAACCCTAAAAATATTTTTCTAAAACCCTAATTGTAAATATTAGTTTATTTATTTATTTTAATTTTATAATTCTTGCTTTCATTTTAATAATAAATAAATATTAATGTTTTTCTTAATAATTAAACCCTAATTTTCTTCTATTTTAAAATTTAATCCTATTTTACTTAACCATGTACATATTTTATAGTTTGATAATTGTTTAAAATAATTAAAATTTTGTAAATATAATTATAATTAATTTTATTTTCATAATATGCCTATATTTTATAATTTATTCATAATTTAATTTTTATATGTAAATAAATTTTTAATATATGTTTAAAAATAGTTAAAAATTGCTAATTTAATTTTGTAATTATAATTTTATTCTCATAATATGTTTATAATTAACTTAATTTTTATAATTTGCATATAACTTAAAATTTCATAATAATTAGTATAATTGTTCATATTTTATTCTTAAAAAATAATTGTTCATTAATCTTTTAATATTTTTTGCTTATATTATTAACTATGTTTATTTTTATATTTATTTCATTATTACTAACCCCATTATGATTTATTATTATTTTTTACTAATCCAATTATTATTATTATTTATTTTTGCTTATTATATTTAATTTTCTTTAATTATTATTATTATTATTATGTAATTGTTCCTGGATGTAATATTTTAATAATAATGTTTAAATATTTATTTAAATGCTATGGTTAGTAAAATAGGGAGTGAAATATGTTTGTATTTAAAAATTAATTTAGCTCATTAAATTTAAAGATAAATATTTAAATTGGTACACTCACACACGTAAGTCGATCTTTGATCGCCATCTCACTTCTTAAGGGTCACCTCTCAAGTTGCCTAAACAAAAGGTCAAGTAGGGTGTATAAAGCAAAGTCCCTCATTTCATATCATCTAGTCCCTTAAACAGATAAAAAGATCAAGTCCCTTCGAATGTTGCCTTCGTAATGATCTTGTCCCTTTCGAATAAAGATGATAAGTCCCTTCGAATTGCTTATACACCCCACAATTGCCTAAATAACAGATGTCCCTTCATTTGTCCCATACATCCAAGGTAATGACTACCTATTCCTTAATAATAGGGATAGTCTTACCATTTAAAGGATTCAAGAACAGAAAAGACTTAATTTAGGGTAGGTTCCTCTTAGATGCTTGCCCACTTTTCAAAACATTTCAAACACTTCATACTTTTCAAACAATTTTCAAAACAAAGGTTTTATATATATCCGTACATGGATCATTATAAAATACTTAAGAAAATTTCTATTCACACACTTCACATTTCAAAAACATTTTAAAGTGAGCTAAGTAACTAAGAGCCCATGGATAACCATGGATGTAAAGGGTGCTAACACCTTCCCTTTACATAACCTACCCCCCGGACCCAAAAATCTTTTAAAAGGTCTTTCCTGTTCTTTTATGTCTTTCCTTTGGATAAAATAAAAGTCGGTGGCGACTCTTGCTATCCGCAACATTTAACTAAAGTCAGTTCTCCCACCGTGTTACAGATAGTACCATTCCAATTGAGCTCCAGACAAGCTTTCTTGGAAGAAATGAATCCATAATTTCTTATCAGCAGTATGTGGTTGAATCCGCCGGACATAGGACCTTAGATGCAGCTTGGGACATGAAACACCATCATACACCACAAAAGCAGGAACCTTGAAACCAATATGTATAACCACTCCAGATATTAAACTCAGATCTTCAAAATCCAGCCCAGAAGATTTTTGTAACTCCATAGCATTCATTCTATCCACCAGCATCTTGAATTTATCTTCATTAGGATCATGATAATAATTTGCTTCAGAATCAGAATCTCCCACAGTATTATGGAGACTGCCTCCCTCTTTCTCAGAATCCTTAGACTCATAATCTTCAACCTGTTCCTTTATCTTGACAGGACCTCTGAACCTTTTTCCCAGATTAATAAGGCCTCCTGATCTTCTAGCTTTCTTAGTCTTCTTAGCCAGCAGTGTCTTCAACTCATCTTGTCCCTTGGACAAGTTCAGAATCAACTCTTGGAATTGTGCATTCTGAGCCTGGAGATCTTTGACATTCTGTTCAAGAGCCATTTCTGGTGAAATAAACAGCGAGAAGATAAGATACATGTACATAAGAAACATGTGATGCAATGATATGGTGTATAAATGCGTATGAAATGTTTTCAAGGACCGCATGATTTAAATTTGATTAAACAACCAAAAAGTAATCTTTTATTAGTAATAAATTTGTTTGCCCCTTGGGCTTACAATAAAAATGAAATGAATACAAAAGATGGGGTTTTAAGTCTCCCATGGACGTTTCCTCTTTGTGTTGAGGTATGAGTTGAGATTCCGCTCCTTGTGAAGTTGTTTTGTTAGCTCCAGGATTCTTTCTTGACTTGCTTTGTAATGAGTCTCAAAAGTATCTATTTGCTCCTTCAACTGGATTCAGGACCTTTGTAATTCCTCCATGTCAGTGGGCATATCTGGATGAAGAATGGTATAAGAGGTATCTCCTTCAGCAAGAGGCTCCATAGTAATTGGCAGGATAACAGGATATGGCATCATAAGAGTCTGAGCACGTGCTCGTACCCATCTGAGATAAGCTTCCATAGGAATAATGTACTTTGGTTCCAGAGTCTTGCTATCAACCTTGTTCACTTTACCCCATGCTCGTATGAACCTTTGACGATAACCTTGCAGATCATTGTCGTAGTCGAACACAATACCCTGAATAAGCATGTCATGAGGACCATTACTCAGAGCGTAACCAAACTGACGTAGAGCTAAAGAAGGATTGTAGGTAATGCCCCCTCTTATGCCAAGGAGTGGCACATTAGGGAACTCCCCACAACGGTCAATGATAGTAACATTCTCCATAGATATAGAACACCAATGAATGTCTGAATGAGAAAGTGACATAATCCTTTTAGACCACCTGAACCCTTGTTCATTCTTCATTACTGATCGAGGAAGGTGAGAAATAAACCACCTAGCTAGCAAAGGTATGCAGCACATCAGAGTTCCTCGTGCCTTCGTAGTACGGGTATGAAGAGAATGTAAGATGTCTCCAAGTAATGTAGGCACTGGATTGCGAGTCAGAAATATGTTGATGGCGTGTACGCCTATGAACTGGTTTGGATTGGGGAACAACACTAAGCTATAAATTAATAGGGCTAAGATCTCCTCAAAAGCATCATAACTCATAGCCTTTAGGAACACTTGAGCTTTCTCCATCAATACCTTAGCAAGAATACCCTTAACTCCACTCCTTGTTTCTAGGACAATGTCTGATTTCTTCAGATGTAGGGCTACAACAATGACTTCAGGTTTAGGCTCTTTTTCCAAGCCTGTGAAAGGTTTCTGATCAAGGATAGGTATACCCAGAAGCTTGGAGAACTCTTCCATTGTAGGAACCAGCTGATAGTCGGGGAATGTGAAGCAGTGATGTTTAGGATCAAAGAACTGAAGCAGAACACTCATCATGTCTTCATTGAACCCTGAAGTGAATAAATCCAGTAGGTGACCATGCTTTTTGATGAACTGGGAGTTTTCATAAACTTGAGAGACCAATTCCTTAAGCTTAAGAGGTATCCCTACAAAGTTGATCCGGATAGTATTCCTACGAGCAGAAGCCATAACCTGCAACAAAGAACAAAGATAAATCCTTTGGTCCTTGAAATGGTTAGTGAAAATGTTATTCTTATGATGCATGATGATGCTATGATGTTATGCTCAATCACAAACATGTGGCACACACAAACAAGTCACACAATAGCCCTAGGTTTGAAGGCTTGCATGAGGTTTAAAGGTAAGTACCCTCCCCTGAAGTTTAGTTGGTTCATCCTGTCCTATGAAAGTAACCAGGTTCTAAGGGATCTCAATATCATTGATCCTTCACAAGGGTGGTTGTTCAGTAGGCAACTTACTTTCCAACCAAAACCCTCCAAGTTTAGAATCTCAATGAGTGTAGCATCGAGTATCAACCAACTTCAGTCTTCACCGAAGCCAATTATCTCACTACTTTCTAAAGGCCAAGATGGGATGACTAGGGTTCTAAAAGTTAGTTAGTGTATTGACAACATATGGCAGCCTCATATTATCCTCAACTTGCTTAAGGAACATAAGCACCAACCAAGAAGTCACACTAACTATGGCCACCAGATCAACCATATCGGTATACGCCGTACAGTTTCCTTGGTCTATTGCCATTTACCTAAGGTACACTAGATCCGGGTTAGGATCTTTCACACATAAGAGCACCCAACAAGTAAAGTAAAACAATCAAAGGAAACAAGTTTAAAGTGATCTAATTCCTAAGGGTACCCCTCTTTTATTAAATCCCCAGCAGAGTCGCCAGTTCTGTAACACGGTGGGAGAACTGACTTTACAAATGTTGCGGATAGCAAGAGTCGCCACCGACTTTTATTTTATCCAAAAGGAAAGGGCATAAAAGAACAGGAAAAACCTTAAAAGATTTTTGAGTTTGTGGGGTAGGTTATGTAAAGGGAAGGTGTTAGCACCCTTTACATCCATGGTTATCCATGGGCTCTTAGTTACTTAGCTCACTTTAAACTGTTTTGAGAAGTGTAGTGTGTATTTAAAAAATTTCTTAAGTACTTTATAATGATCCTTGTATGGATATATATAAAGACTTTGTTTTTGAAAATTTGTTTGAAATGTGAAGTGTAATGAAGTGTTTTTGAAGAAAAGTGAGCAAGTACTTAAGAGGAACCTACCCTAAATTAAATCTTTACTGTTCTTAAATGTTCTTTCAATGGTAAGACTATCCCTATTATTAAGGAATAGGTAGTCATTACCTTGGATGTTATAAGGGATATGTGAAGGGTCATCTGTGTTTAGGCAACTGTAAGGTGTCTTGGCAATACGAAGGGACTTATCATGTTGACTGTTAACAATGGACCTATAATTTAACATAACAATGACAATTGATAGAAATGTAAGTGAATAAGAATTGATAACAATTAACTTTTGTTGGTCTGATATAAATGAATAAGACCTCTGATTGTAATCTTCCAAATCATGCAGAAGAAGGTCTAAAAATCATTGCCATTATTCTTTTGTTTTAGCTTCTAATACAACATGTGCTATTGGAAAAACCTGGTTATTTACATCCCTCCTTATTGCTGACATTAACTATCCACCATAATCTCCTTTAAGAAACATGCATCTAACCCAATTAGTGGCCTACATGTCTTTTCAAAACCTGCCTTACAATGATACTATTAGGGTTTGATTTTAATATCTCTTGTCCATAAGATATTAAATGAGAGAATTTCTCAATACTAACCCCTTGAACCAACTCCATTACTTTCCTGTTGGCCCTATATGCCTGGTCATGAGATAGTTTCACTCCCAATTTGTTAACTACTTCAGCTATGAGGCCTGCTAGTTTCATATGGGGATTATGTCTAAGAGTGCTGGTAAACCTTTTGGCAAGCCACTTGGTCTTTGCACTTCTATTTGTAGCAATCGTGTGACATGTATGTACTTCAATCAAAATCATAACTTGCCAAAATTGGTTACCAATTCTTTTACTAAATATCATATAGAACTTACACCCATCAATGCATTTCATCATAACCCTTTTGGAGTATAATGAATACATTCTTTTGATTTTCCATCCGATAGTCCTTAAATTGCATACCTAATGACTTATTTGCTTGTAAACATCATGCCAAGTTGAAATTCCATCCCCTCACCAGATTTATATGTAGGAAACTTCATTCCCTCCTCATCATCACTTCCAAAGGGTATATAAATGGCTTGAGTCCTCACTTTCATCATGGACCATCTCAGCCTGATCTACATTCTTTTGGCAGCTAACAACCTCACCTAATGTCTCTTGAGGAATAAACTTAGTTCAATTCATCTTACTCACATTTGAGTCTTCACTAAAATGGAACTCACTATCCTCACAACTACTCTCACTTGCAACATTATCATCATCAATGCCATATGCTCCAACAATATCTCCTACAACTTCATCAGTCTTGTCTTCATCAACATTATTATCTCTTACATTAACATCTTCATCAGTCTTGTCATGTACAACATTTTCACCAATCTTGACATGCACAACATCTTCACAATCAACCTCATTAATATATGCACTCTTAAACCATGTACATTGTACATCATCTTCCCCATCATTTTCAATGTTAGCATTGACTTCACTATCATCAATAATATCAAGTATTCACATATTATGCTCCACAAACACATCTATTACATCATATCCTTCTACATATTTTGAAAACTTCAGTACATCCTTATCGATGTTCAAGGGTCTAAGATCATGGGAGAAGCTAAATTCAGGGTTCCAATACCACACACACTTAATATTTACGTAACCATCACTTTTAATCATATCCTCTAAAAGGATTGTTCCATCTTTCTGACTAACAGCTTTATAGAACTTTTGATTAAAAATTATATCATAACTGTTATCACTTAATTGACTTATTAATAACAAGTTATGCACCAATCCTTCAACTAACAGAACATTAGATATAGAGGGAAGAGTATTGTTACCAATGGTTCCATAGCCAATTATTTTTCCTTTTTGATTTCCTCCAAAACCGACGTAGCCTCTAGCTTTACACTCAAGACTTTGGAACATATATGCTTTCTTCTCGTCATGTGTCGCGAGCATCCAAAGTCCGGGTAGCAGGATTGGTGTTTCAATCTTGCTGTAAAATACATCTGCAACATAGAGAATTTTATCCTCGGGTACCCATATCTTTAGGGGTCCTTGTTTGTTAGAGTTTACATAATTATGATTGAGTTTAGATTTCTCAATAGAATTTGTAGAACAATATGACTCACTAGTATATTTTAAATCATGCGTATGTCCATATGTAAAGTGAGAATTTAAAGGTGTGTTGTATTTTATGACCATGTCATCAACTTGTTTAAATTTATGTGGTGCTTCTCCTTTAGGTTTAACATATCTATGCCTTTTCTACCATTTCTACTAACTCCATAGATCATTGAGGTAATTTTACTTCTATCTATGTTTTTAGATAGAAATATTTGAAAACTATGATCATACTACTTTATGATGTTATCAGAACTAGATGGAACTTCTGAGTCAGATTCTTTCTGAGCTTTATGTTTTTCAAAAGAGTTTTCAAGTTTTGAAATGTTTTCTTTAAGCTCAGAGTTTTATGCTTTTAGTTTCCTAGTTTCTTCAGATTCAAATTCTAGACCATGTTTCAGGTTTTTGTATTTGAATTGAAGTTTCTGATATTTTACAACAATTTCTTAGACTATCTTCTAATTGAGATCTAGATAGCTTAGAAAATACCTATTTTGTTTCTGCTCTGATCCAGATTATAATGAGTTGGTATCATCTGATATATTTGTCATTAAAACGATGTTTGCATGTTCATCTTCTGATTCTGATTCAGCTTCAGAAGATTATGAGTCACCCCAAGTAACCATAAGACTTTTCTTCTTATCTCTGTTGAATATTTTCTTAGGTTTTTCTTTCTATAGTTTAGGACAACCACTTTTGTAATGTCTAGGTTCCTTGCATTCATGGCACACTACTTCTTTGCTTCTGAAGTTCTTATAGCCAGAAGATGATTTAGAGTGATTGCTTGATCTTCTGGGATTCCTGAACTTCTTTTGTCTGTGCTTCTAGAGTTGTTGAACCCTTCTAGAAAGGAGTGATAATTCGTCTTCTTCTGATGAGCCGCCAGAGCTTTCTTCTTCTGCCTGAAAAGCTTTAGATTCATATTTGTTAGATTTAAGAGCAACAAACTTACCTTTCTTCTGAGGTTCATCTTCTTCAAGTTCTATCTCGTGAATTCTCAAAGAGTTGATCAATTCTTCAAGAGATATTTCATTCAAATTCTTTGACAGCTTTAGAGTAGTTGTTGCACCCCAAAATTTTCCCTCATAATACAAGACTTTGTGTGCTAAGAAGGTTCACAAGGTTCACAAGACCTTTCATGAGGTTCATGAAGTTTACAAGACACTTTATGAGGTTCACAAGGTTCACAAGACCTTTCATGAGGTTCATGAAGTTTACAAGACATCTTATGAGGTTCACAAGGCTCACAAAGTTCATCATGGGTCAGAAGATTTGTCAAATCCCTCAGACAAGGCATTCTCCTAAGCAGTGCATCCAAAACTAGGGTTTTGACTTTAATCAGGCTAAATGGATTTCCAAGACTTCAAATGAGCTTCATAACATCTTATATGTGTTTAAGAACCCCCATGACAAGTTTCAAGACTTTTCTCAAAGGTTTGCTCAGTCAGATGATCAGATAAGTCAAAATCAGTCAAAGCAGTTAAAAAGTCAAACTGAGGTCAACTGTGGTCAAACCAAAGTCAAACTTCATAATTTTTTGCCAACATCAAGTATATGAAGTAAAATTCATCATTTTATCAAGGTTTGATCATGATTCATCAAGGAGATTTCAGATCATCAAGAATCAGAAGTTTCTAAATTAGGGTTTCCTTAGGAAAAGTCAACTGAACTTTGACCAGCCATAACTTTCACATGCTTCATCACATTTTGCCCATCCAAATCTAATTTTTAAGGAAATTGAATTCTCTACAACTTTGTGTCTCACAAGCCAAGCCCAAAAATGCTTCATTTGGAAGGTATGAGCTAAGACATTATAGGTCCTTTTGAAAGTCAACAAAAAGTCAACAACTTCAAAAGGGCATAACTTGAGAATGGTAAATGATATGGACATAAAACTAATGGGGTTGGTTAGAGGACTCTTCAAGCTTTCCAAAATATCCAAGAACATCCTCATAGCATTAAAATTGAAGGATGTGTGCCCTTGCAAATTTGGGAAATTTTTGGGTGGTTTATGAAGCAAATAGGGCTTTAAAATCAATTTCTTCCAAATGGGCTTGCCATGTGATGATCCAATCCATACAAGTACCTCAAGCACGACCCAAAGCAACAAAGTTCTGATTTTTTATTATTTATTTATTATTTATTTTGATTTTATCCATTAAAAATCAAATTAAATCTAAATAAAATATGAAAACTCAATATTTGAATGTGATTCTTCTTCTAGAAAGTTTTAATAATCATTCAAAGCTGATTGATACAATCCAATTTCGTGCTAGCTTGTTTTGGCAATGTTAGATAAGATATTTTTCAATATTTGGAAGGAGATTTCTTCATCATCAAGGTACTCAAAAAGCCCATAGAACCCACAAGTATTTTGACCTAATTTGATTCATTATATATATACAAACATAACACAATGCAGAGGGACGATTTTCCTGCCTCAAAGTGTAAGTTTCAAACTTCAAAAATCCTTCAAAAAGTGAATTTTCGGTTTCCACCTTAGAGGAGGTTTCAAGGTATTTGGAGAACATCACAAGCTTCCCTGGACATCCTTGAATCGAAACCATTCACTACATTGCATTATAACATGATATATTGAGAAATCCGAACCGTTTCTTTTCCACTTTTGATTTTTTCTGTTCTTGCATTTTTACATGATATTAATCAAGTTTGACTATTGATTTGTGTTTAGATGAATGCAGTGATGGATTTTGGGCAATTGGATTGATGTTTTAATGGCCAATTCGTGAAACACCATTTTAGGGTTCATACCTCTTGAATTAGGGTTTCATAATCTAATAACTATAAATGAATTTTGAGACCATAAATCAATTCAATAAACTGTTTGGATCATGTTGGTGTAATTAATTTGATGAAATCGTACTTGTTTGGTGAAGTATGGAATTCACAGGTTCAAGAGTGCAGGAAAAATCGCAGGAAATTTCCTAGCAAATTTCGGAGGAAAACCTGCGAAATTCCAAGGTTGAAGATGAAGTCAGCGCGCCAAAAATTGTTTTTAAAATTTGTTATAATATTTTATGTTTTAGTATTAATATTATTTCAACTAAAACACTTGGCTCAGTTGGTTGATGCGCGCATGTGTGAAATTCAAGGTCCTGGGTTCGATCCTTCCAGGCCCTTTTTTGCTTTGTTATTTTATTTTGTTTTCCAGGATATGTACAAAAACATTGGACGATGGTTTGTTAGCACCAGACGCGCGCTGGCCCAGTGGAAGGATGACTGGTCTTGGAGTGTGTATTGTTCAGGGGCTGGGTTCAAATCCCCACCCAGGTAAGTTTTTTTCATTCTTTTTATTCTTGTTCTTTTTTTCAATTAGTTTATATTATTAGAATTAGAATAAATTTAAAAATAATAAAGATAAAACATTTGTATTATTTCTATAATTAAAGTTTTTTTTTTAGTAAAGGTTATTTAAATTTATATTGTTAATAATTTTATGAAATTAATTTATATTATATAGTTAATTCTAATTTATTATTCTAAAAAATATATAAACTCTATTTTTTTTTAAAACCCTAAAATATTTTGTAAAAAAACCTAATTAATTTTTATAAATCCTAATAATTTTTACAAACCCTAATTTTCTTTTTTTTTATTTATTTATAAACTTTAATTATGTATATATTTTATAATTTGCTTGTAATTATTATTTAATTCTTGTATGTAAAATAATCTTTTTAGTATATGCTTAAAAATAATTAAAATTTGCTAAATATAATTTATTTTCATAATATGTTTATAATTAACCTAATTTTTATAATTTGTATATAATTTAAAACTTTATGATAATTAATTGTTTATACTTTCTTCTTAATCTTAAAAATAATTGTTTATATAAAAATTGAACTTTTTATGCTAATATCCTTATTTATTTTATTATTAATGTTATTTATTTTCATATGATATTTATTTTATTATTACTAACCCCATTTATATTTTATGATTTATTATTTTTATTATTTTTATTATTACTAACCTAATTATATTATTATTATTTTGCTTATTTATTTAATTTGTTAATTATTATTATTTTGTAATTGCCTCCTTTATGTAATATTGTAATAATAATATTGAATATTTATTTTAAATGCTATGGTTAGTAAAATAGGGAGTGTAAACATGTTTGTATCTTAAAATTGAATTTAGATCACTAATTTAAAAGATAAATATTAAAATTGTACACTCACACACGTAAGTCGATCTTTGATCGCCATCTCACTTCCTTAAGGATACCTCTCATGTTGCCTAATCAAAAGGTCAAGTAGGGTGTATAAAGCAAAGTCCCTAATTCCACATCATCTAGTCCCTAAACAGATAAAAAGATCAAGTCCCTTCGAATGTTTCCTTCGTAAAGATCTTGTCCCTCTCGAATAAAGATGATAGTCCCTTCGAATTGCTTATACACCCCACAGTTGCCTAAATAACAGATGACCCTTCCCTTGTCCCTCACATCCAAGGTAATGACTACCTATTCCTTAATAATAGGGATAGTCTTACCATTTAAAGGATTCAAGAACAGAAAAAACTTAAACTTAGGGTAGGTTCCTCTTAGATACTTGCTCACTCTTCAAAAACACTTCAAACACTTTTCAAACAAATTTTCAAAACAAAGGTTTTATACGCATCCGTACATGGATCATTATAAAACACTTAAGAAAATTTCTATTCACACACTTCACATTTCAAAAACAGTTTAAAGTGAGCTAAGTAACTAAGAGCCCATGGATAACCATGGATGTAAAGGGTGCTAACACCTTCCCTTTACATAACCTACCCCCCGGACCCAAAAATCTTTTAAAAAGGTCTTTCCTGTTCTTTTATGCCTTTCCCTTGGATAAAATAAAAGTCGGTGGCGACTCTTGCTATCCGCAACATAACTAAAGTCAGTTCTCCCACCGTGTTACAGAACTGGCGACTCTGCTGGGGATTTAATATTAAAGAGGGGTACCCTTAGGAATTAGATCACTTTAAAATTGTTTGCCTTGTTTGCTTTATACTTATCTGTTGGGCTCTTATGTGGGAAAGATCCTAACCCGGATCTAGTGTACCTTAGGTAAATGGCAATAGACCAAGGAAACTGTACGGCGTATACCGATATGGTTGATCTGGTGGCCATAGTTAGTGTGACTTCTTGGTTGGTGCTTATGTTCCTTAAGTCAAGTTGAGGATAATATGAGGCTGCCATATGTTGTCAATGCACTAACTAACTTTTAGAACCCTAGTTATCCCATCTTGGCCTTTAGAAAGTAGTGAGATAACCGGCTTTGGTGAAGACTGAAGTTGGTTGATACTCGATATTACGCTCATTGAGATCCTAAACTTGGAAGGTTTTGGTTGGCAAGTAAGTTGCCTACTGAACAACCACCCTTGTGAAGGATCAATGATATTGAGATCCCTTAGAACCTGGTTACTTTTGTAGGACAGGATGAACCAACTAACTTCAGGGGAGGGTACTTACCTTAAACCTCATACAAGCCTTCAAACCTAGGGCTATTGTGTGACTTGTTTGTGTGTGCCACATGTTTGTGATTGAACATAAGCATAGAATTTTCATAAGCATAGCATTTTCACTAAGCATAGCATTTTCACTAACCATTTCAAGGACCAAAGGATTTATCTTTGTTCTTTGTTGCAGGTCATGGCTTCTGCTCATAGAAACACCATCAGGATCAACTTTGTAGGGATACCTGCTAAGCTTAAAGAGTTGGTTTCTCAAGTGTCTGATCATTCCCAGTTTATCAAGAGACATGGTCACCTATTGGATCTAGTCACATCAGGGTTCAATGAAGACATGATGAGTGTCCTATTTCAGTTCTTTGATCCTAAGCAACATTGCTTCACATTCCCTGACTATCAGCTGGTACCTACAATGGAAGAGTTCTCTAAACTTATGGGTATACCTGTTCTTGATCAAAGACCCTTCACAGGCTTGGAGAAGGAGCTTAAACCAGAGGTTATTGCTATAGCTCTACATCTGAAGAAGTCTGACATTATTCTAGAAACGAGAAGCGGAGTTAAGGGTATTCTTGCCAAGGTATTAATGGATAAAGCTCAAGTGTTCCTGAAGGCTATGAGCTATGATGCTTTTGAGGAGATCTTAGCCTTGCTGATTTATGGCTTAGTGTTGTTCCCCAATCCTGATCAGTTCATAGACGTTCATGCCATCAACATCTTCCTGAGTCACAATCCAGTGCCTACATTGCTTGGAGACATCCTACATTCTCTTCATACTCGTACTACAAAGGCGCGAGGAACTTTGATGTGTTGCATACCTTTGCTATCTAGGTGGTTTACTTCTCACCTTCCTCGTTCAGTAATGAAGAATGAACAAGGGTTCAGGTGGTCTAAGAGGATCATGTCACTCTCGCATTCAGATATTCATTGGTGCTCCAGATCTATGGAGAATGTCACTATCATTGACCGTTGCGGAGAGTTTCCTAATGTGCCACTTCTAGGCATAAGAGGAGGCATTACCTACAACCCTTCCTTAGCTTTACGACAGTTTGGTTACGCTCGGAGTGATGGTCCACATGACATGTTGATTCAGGGTATTGTGTTTGACTACGACAACGATCTTCAAGGTTACCGTCAGAGATTCATACGAGCATGGGGAAAAGTGAACAAAGTTGACAGCAAGACTCTGGAGCCTAAGTACACTATTCCTATGGAAGCTTATCTCAGATGGGTGCGATCTCGTGCTCAGACCCTCATGATGCCATATCCTGCTATCCTGCCAGTTACCATGGAACCTGTTGCTGAAGGAGATACTGCTTATACCATCCTTCACCCAGACAGGCCTACTGACATGGAAGATTTACAGAGATCCTGGATCCAGTTGAAGGAGCAAAGGGACACTTTCGAGGCTCATTACAAAGCAAGCCAAGAAAGAATCCTGGAACTAACAAAGAAACTTCACGAGGAATGGAATCTCAACTCATACCTCAACACAAAGAGGAAACGTCCATGGGAGACTTAAAACCCCATCTCTTGTATTTATTTCATTTCATTTTCTGTAAGCCCAAGAGGCAAAACAAATTTATTACTAATAAAAGTTTACCTTCTTGTTTGTTTAAGCAAATTTAAATCTTGCGGTCCTTGAAAACATTGCATACACATTAACATATCATATCATTACATCACAGGTTTATTGTGCACAGGTTTCTCATCTTCTCGCTGTTTATTTCAGCAATGGCTCTTGAACAAACAGTTAAGGATCTCCAGGCACAAAATGCACAGTTCCAAGAGCTAATCCTGAACTTGTCCAAGGGGCAAGATGAATTGAAGACACTGCTGGCCAAGAAGACTAAGAAGACTAGAAGGTCAGGTGGCCTGATCAACATGGGAAGAAGGTTCAGAGGTCCTGTCAAGACCAAAGAACCGTTTGAAGATTATGAGTCTGAAGAGTCTGAGAAAGAGGGAGGCAGTCTCCACAACACAATGGGGGACTCTGATTCTGAAGCTAACTACTATCATGAGCCTAATGAGGATAAGTTCAAGATGCTGGTGGATAGAATGGATGCTATGGAATTGCAAAAATCTTCTGGGCTGGATTTTGAAGACCTAAGTCTGATATCTGGAGTAGTCATACCCATTGGTTTCAAGGTTCCTACTTTTGTTGTTTATGATGGGGTCTCTTGTCCCAAGCTACATCTGAGGTCTTATGTCAGGAGAATCCAACCTCATACTGCTAATAAGAAGTTGTGGATCCATTTCTTCCAAGAGAGCTTATCTGGAGCTCAATTGGAATGGTACTATCAATTGGAGAGTGTCAACATCCGCGATTGGAATGATCTTGCTGAAGCCTTCTATAAGAAATATCAATACAATGCTGATTTAGCCCCTACTCGCATGTGTAAACACCCCAAATTTTCCCTCACCCATTCACACCATGGCTTGTGATCATTTCATATGCATAAACACAATCATAACATCTCATATCTCAATTTTGAGTCTTTGCATTAGTTCTAAGTCATCTGCACCTAGGGTTTGTGATCTGAGCAATCCAAGAGCTTCTTGAGCCACTCCAAAGGTCATCAATCACTTCAAAGGGGTCTATGTGTGGTCAAGTATCATATTACATCCTCTCAAAGTCAAGAATGCCAAAGAATCACAAGAACTGGGATTGTTGTGGAAGCAGAGCCAGGCTTGACTGCACAGTTGACTTAAAATTAGGGTTTTGGTTTCAGAGGCCATAACTCCAAATTTTTTGGTCATTCTTGTTTCTATTGGTCTCTATATGGTATAGGGAGTGTGCATATCAATTTTCATGAAGAAATTCCATGGGGAAGTCATCTGATCAAGAGTTGACTTTTCAGACAAGTCAGTGCAAAATCAGGGCATCTGAGGCCCCCAATGACCCAACCAAAGGGTGTTCTTCATCATTTTGAGTGTATTTGATCTTTATTTGATCATGGAAGAAGGTTAAAGTTCACAAAACTCAAGAATTTGAAGTTTTTGCAAAGTTGACTTTTTTGGGCATGGTTGACTTTTAATGAAATGTCATTTTATGCAACTTTTTTCAACCCTTGCTTTTTGATCCAAAAATGTTTCAAATGGAAAAACTTTGGTCATGAAAGTTGTAGATTAGATCTTTCCCTTTTCAAAAAGTACAAGAACATGACCTAATTCATTTTGGATCAAAAGTTATGGTGTGTCAAAGTTGGCAAAAATCACTAATTTTCAAAATATGCACCAAATGAGAAACTTGCAAAAACTTTGTACCAAGGCATTTGTGACCTCTAATTCATGTCTAACCATCACACAAGCATCATGTAAGTCCTAAAGTTCAGATTGAACCAAGAGTTTCTCATGTTTCATGGTTTGTGAAGCAAGGCATTTCCATGTGAACCAAAAGTGATCAAGTTGCAAAATCATCATCACACTTCCAACCACTTGTTGCCTTGGCTGCTGGACCAACCCTAGCCTTTCCCCTCACCATGCTGCGCCAGCCCACACACTTGTACTAGCCTAGAACACCACCCATGCCTCTCTTACACAAAGGTTGACAATTTGCAAAAGTGGCCATACCAATCAATAAAGGGCAGGTCACATCATCTGACCAATGAGATTTGTTTATGTGGATCAAATGCTAGCTAAACATAACAAGAAGCAAGGCTGAAGCTCACCACAACTCACCATTCACAAACTCTCTCCAACTTGCATTTTCTTTCGAATCTGATTCCACAAGCCACAAACATTCAAACAAGTTTCACCAGCCTTCTCACCATGCTTCACTGAACCCAAACCAACAAGACATAAGCCTGAAACCAGCAAGAACTCAACTTCCCCATTTTTCACTCTCAAAGCCAAAGCTTTCGAAACTCATTCCACAGGCTACAAACACTTGAACAAACTTCACAAAACTTCTCAAATCATCATCCTGATCACAAAGAACCCCTCACCTTTGCCTGAAACAGCCTGAATCACAAACACCATCCTCACCTGAGGTTGAACAGAACTTGTTCAATCTCTCTAACCAGCCAGCATAAACTTCTTCTAAGCATCCAGACATCATCAAGGGGTCATAAGGAGTGGATTTCACAAGGAAGGGAGATCAGAAAGTTGCAACTTTGAAAGCTTCGAAACTCAGGTAGCTCAAGAACATTTTTTCCAGAATTCATTTTTTAAGTTCTTAAGTTGTTATTCATGCTTCCCTGATCATAAATATGTCTTTAGTTTTGAAAATGGTGGAGAGATGAGAGTTTAATCAGTCTCTGAAACTTTTTGCCCTAGATTTTGTTTGCTTCGATTCAGCCATTTCTGGAATGATAAATAGGTTTTGATTGGGGGTTTTGATTCGTGAGTGAGTGGGGATCATTTCTGTTTAATTAGATTTCATTTCAGATGCGTATGGAGTGAGATTGGGTTTTGAGGTGAACGGAGAAGATGACCGGAACACTGTTCTGGTCACCTGAAAGTGATTAACGGCAGGATTAGGGCATAATCATTAATTAGCTGAGTTTGAATGCTGGCCGTGGGATCTGGCGCCAAGTCAATGCGCGCGCGTTTCAGTTTGAATGAGGACCATTGGATTGGCTGACTTTTCCTTTTTCAGTTTAAATATCATTTTAATTTCATATTAATTCATTTGTTTTATACAATTTATTTAAAATAGCAAAAATGCTTTAAAAATTATGAAATTTTTTACCAAGAGTTTCATTAATTTTTAAGACACAAAAATATTTTTATTTTCATTTTTAGCATTAAAAAAGTATTTTTAAATATTTAAAAGTTTATTTTTAATTGATTAATGAAAATTAATTCATTAAAAATACTTTTAGGTATTTAAAAATCATCAAAAAAATTCATGAAATGTTTTAAGACATTTAGAAACATTTTCCAACCCTCAAACCAAATTTATTTTTTGACCTTGATGCATTTTGAGAATTTTTCATTGAATTAAAATCATTTTGATGCATTATTTTGATCCAAACTTCCAAAAATCATTTCTGCCTAACCCTAAAGAGTTGGACCTTGATTCTTTTTGCATTGCATTGTGTTTAGCATGTAGTTTGTGAGATTAAATGGCCATGTTTTGATCTTTCATTTTCAATTTGTTTGGTAATTTTCTTGTTTAGGAACCCTAAAACCCTAGAAATCTTAAGAAAATCATAACTTGAATTTGGTTAGGAGTTGAGACCTCTCCTTTGGGCAGTGAGTTAGTATAGGTTTAGGGATCCTTTGAGTGCATTTTCAATTTTTTATAATGTTGTTTGCTTCTGATTTTGGTTTTTGTTTGTTGCATTATTCATAAACCCTAATTTGGGCTTCCATATGCATCCATCTTGCATTCTCTTGCATAACATGACTTGCCATGACATTCCATGCCTCCATTTGATTCATTGAACATCATAAGACATATTGAAAGCATGCTTGAGCATTGCATCTCTCATTTGTCATGTTGTATGCCATATGCATCTCATAACTTTTCATGTATGTTCATGTGTCTTAGCTTGCTCCATCTGCATCCATGAACTTGTATGATCATCCACATGTGTTGTTTCTGGTTTGTAGCATCTTATAGCATCATTAACATCATGTATGTGCTTCTGGTTTGGTTGTTCATCATACCATCTCATCTCATTTTTGCATTGCATTGCATTTTCTTTTTTCTAACTTTGCAGGTGGTAAGTGACTTTGAGAAGTGAATTTGCCTTCACTTCTCATAACTTCTCTTCATCTCTTTTATGCATCCATGCTGCATTTTTATACGTGTTTGAGTTTGGGCTTGCTCATTCTTCTTCTTCCCACTTTCTTTCTTCAAGTGACTTGACTTCTTGAATGAAGCAAGTTACTTTGCTTCTCTTGATCCTTTCATCTGCTTCCTGGTGGTTCCATTGAAAACTTCTCTTGAAAACCTCACAAACCTTAGGAACAACCAAGCATGACAATGATTAGGGTTTTGACTAGTCTCCCCTCTTAGTTTTTACCTTTGTGTCTCTTTTGAGTCATCTCTTCTCACCTCATAATCAGGGACTAAACCTTAAAGGCTTTAAGGCTTTGTGATTAAGCTTATGCCTGCATCCTTATCTTAGGATGGAGTGTATAACTTTAATCCTAAGTGTTGAACCCTTAATGTGTTTAAATCCTTTAATCAATCCATCTAATAATCATTAAGACATCACACTTGTAACTTGGGCCTTGCATTAGGGTTCTAATTCTTCCTTAATTGGTTAAGAAGGACTAACCCTAGTGTTAATGGACAAGTCCCCCTCAAGTTGTCTTACAAATCATAAAATTCATTTCATCATCATACCATTAAATAAAATCCACCTAATCAAAGGCTTGTTTTGTCATGAGTTTAATCCCTAATCATGGATTAAGTTGAGGAGCTTTCATCAGCTTAAACATTCTCATCTATTATCCTTCTATTAGGATGGTGTAATGAGTCTGTTTAATCCTTGACTATGGCTTAACCTCATTACTTAACACTAAACAAAAACCACAAAAACATCTAAATAATCACAAGTAGGTTAATGATTTTAATCCTACATCAAAGGTGATTAAGTGTGAGAATCTGACTTCACACTTAAGGTATTCTCATTACCCCTAATCAGAGGGAAGATGTGATGAGTTTACTAAATCCATTGGTTTAGGCTTAAGCTCATTAACTTATGACAAATTTTCAAAAGCAATAAAAGACTGAAAACATAAAAAACAAACAATAATCGTCTCCTCCGGGATTCTTTTCTCATCTCATTCACTCACAACCGAGAACTTGCTTCTTCCGTCTAATGCAAGACAGTTTGCACCTGAGCCAGACAGGTCTTACACTTGAGCATTGACAAGTAAGCAGTTCACAAGTCAATCTATCTTTCAGTCTCTTTGGGTCGAACTACGGTGTTCTGACTTCCTCATTGCACAAGAGGATACGTAGGCATAACTTAACAGTTATCGAACAAAAGTCTCTGTATATTCCCCTCCTTCCAGCATCATTCTTTTAGCCTCATGATCTTGAGCATCTTACTCCTGTTCTTACACTGACACTGTATATATCTCACTTTGCACTTCTTACACTGACACCTGTACATCATTTTCCAGCTCTCTTTAAACACAAATTGCACTGACACTACCCCTTCATAACACAAATCTTTTAAGCGTGGATCCCGTCGAGTACGGCGGACAATCTGGGTGCTAATACCTTCCCAGGTTGTAATCAACCCCCTTTCTCAGTCTCTCTGGTTCGCAACCGTCTTATTCATGTCTTTCCAGGTCTATGCAGCATTGCCTTTCCTCCGGGATAAAAATGCCTAGCTGGCGACTCTATTCTTCTCCAGTGAGTTCACGGCTGTGTGTTCTCATTGTCCCTTTCGCCGACCGTTCGCGTCTGTACCTTTATTTGGGCCATTCCCATCTATCGGGAGCGACAGCTTGGCGACTCTGTTGGGGACCCTTATACTGCAACCAGGGCTTCTGGTTCTTTTTGTGGGTTCCTCCTAGAGCTTGATTGATTTGTGTTTACTGGGGTGTTAGGTGCTATTTGTGATTTGTATTTGTATTTATTTTTTTGCTTTATGTACAGTTGTTTTATTGCTTTACATATATCATACTGTCATGCTGTCTGGCTGGATCTATTTGTTTGCTTTGGTGGGTGGGTGTTCTATTGAGAGTTGAGGTCCTATACCTGGGACCTGAGTGACACCTAGGCTAGAGTGGTTCATATTCTTTCCCATTCCCTCTCGGTCTGGTGCGGGAATATGAAACACGGTTCAGATATGGGTTTCTTCTTGAGAACTCTGTGTTGCAGATTTCCTGCAATGCTAGGGCTATCTGGGAAGCCTGCTAAGTCTGGATGACCTTTAGTACTGACCTTCAGAAACTGAGGTGAATTAGAGGAGGAACTTTTATGGTTATTGTAAACACTGTACCTCCGGGTTAGAAGTGTTTACACTTCTCATAACTGATCCAAGTCTGAGGATCCTTGTTTTAGAACACCACCTGTGAGGGGGTTGGGATGTTTACAGGTTTGCAGGTACCCTTGACCTCAGCATACCCTGTTACTTTGATTTGATTAAGAATACTCCATGTTGGAACAGTTCTTGTGATTTTAAACCTGGACATGTGACTCTTTATTTGAATCCCCCACCTTGGTTACTGGACTTTTGAACCTCCATCTGGATTTCTTGAACATACCTGAACTTATATCAGAACGCTTGATCAGATCCAGCTCAGTCACAAACCCTTGCATATCATTTGCATACATCATCACTGCATCATTTTGACATTTGCTTATTTGTTTTTCAGGGTATCCATTTTCATTTGGCTTGGTTTTGACCTCATCTTCAGTACTGACCTATCTTCATCAGCATCTGCTTCAGCTATAAGTCACCTACCTGCACCAGCCAATCAGTGGCCCATTCTTCAGTGTTATCATCAACACCTGTCTCAACTCTTCTTCAGCATCATGGCACCTAAAAAGAGTAACATTTCCTACCACTTCTTCCAGCCTGAGCTAACTGACATCAGGAGGATTCAGACCCTGATTACTCCAGACCATATACCACTTTTCAGAGAACACTATGGAGATATACTTGATGTGGTTATGGATTTGGACCCTTCACAGAGGAGCCTGATTCACACCTGCCTTCAATTTTATGATCCCCCACTGAGGTGTTTCACTTTTCAGGACTTTCAGCTGGGCCCTTTATTGGAAGAATACTCATCATTGGTTGGTATACCTATTAGGGGTGGAGTCCCTTTCAACCCTGAGATGGTTTTTCCTGGTAATGAAGAGGTAGCAAAGGCTTTACATCTGGAACCAGTTCTGATTGGGCAGCATATGACTTCTAAGGCTGGAATCCCTGGCTTGCATCTAGATTTCTTGATCTCTCAAGCTACCCTGAAAGCTTCTTTGGGAGAGTGGAAGGCAGTTTGTGCTTTATTGGCCTTGAGCATATATGGGATCATATTGTTTGCAGATGAGCCTCGATTCATTAGCAAGAATGCAATCCATCTTTTCATTCTAAGGAACCCAGTGCCCACTTTATTGGGGGATTTTTACTACTCAGTGCACCAGAGGAATGAAAAGCAGAGGGGAAGATTAGTGAGGTGTTGTGCTCCTTTGTTCCATACTTGGCTTCTCAGGCATCTACCCAAGACAGATGCATTTTTGAACCCTCATCAGCAGAGAAACTGGGCTAGAAGACTCACTGCTTTAACTTCAGCTGATATCAGGTGGTGCACTCAAAGCACAAAAGGCAGGGACATCATTACCAGTTGTGGGCAGTTTCCCAATGTACCCCTGATAGGAGTAAAGGGTTGCATCAACTACAACCCTCTGCTATTCAAAAGACAACTGGGCTATGCACTGGTCCACACTCCTAAGGCACAAGACTTGGCTGAGACTCTTTATTGTGAGAACAAGCCTAATCTGGCTATTGTTAGGCAGGCAGCCTGGGCCTGGGATAATGTTCAAACTAGAGGAGTAACCATTCTGGGGAAGTGCAACAACGTGGCATCAGCACAGTACTATGAATGGTCTCATGCCAGAGCTCAGCTTTCTGGGATGCCTTTCACCATCGAGGACACACCCGGACCCTCTACCATACAAACTCCAGCAGCAACTGTCAGCCTGGAAGAAATTGAGAAACTGAAGAAAAGAAATGAGAAGCTGACTCAGGCTCTACAGAAGACCCTCTGGGAGAGGAGTGATGGTAGGCTGGATATTGAGAGGTTAGAGAAGCTGAAAGTAGAGCATTTAGCCAGAATTGAGAAGTCTGAGGATTACATCAAGAAGTCTAGGGCTGGAGAACAAATTCTGAAGAATGCTTGCAAGGAAGCCCAGTTCCAGAAAGCCAGGACTGACTTGTATCTGAAAGAGAGTCAAGCTAGGTGGGTCAGGATCACCGAAGCTCGTACTCTGGAAGATAAGAGGGTCCAAGACAAGATAGAGCAGCTGGAAGCTAGTGCAAAAGGGCAACAGGAAGCCCTGGCAGCAGCCCAGGGAGAGATATCAGAGCTGAAGATCAAAGCTGGAGTAAAGAGGTCAAAGGATCAAGGTCAACACAAGAAGCTAACTGCAGCTGTTACTACCCGGAACCTCCTTATCAGGAATCTCACGGAGCGTCCAGCTGATCCTGTGACCGAAGCACTTCTCAAGGAAGTTCGGGAGGATGAGTTTGGTCTTGGTGTTTGACCATTTGCTTGTTGTTACTTTCATTCCATGTACTTTTATTTTCTTGTAATGTATTTTGACCCCTCAGAGGGCTTGCATTTGTAAACAGACTGTGTACCATTTGCCTTTTGTAATATATGTATCAGTTTGTTCCATCCAAGTTTACTTCAAAAGCCACATCAACAGCATCTTCAAGGGTCTGGAAGGGTCAAAACTGAATACCAAGCCGGATACCTTGAGAACAAATAAGCATACTGCATTGCATGCTAACCCTTTGTTTGTTTTGTAGGTTTTTGTTTTATTGTTGCTGACTCTGTTGTGATGTTCAGGAACTATTGCTCGACGCCGGGTATTTCCCCTCAACCGTCCGCACCGATACCCAACCCGTAACAACCTTCCGGGCATACAAATGGATCAGGTACAACAGGACCTTGCAGAGGTTAGAAACCAAATGGCAAACTAAAGATTGGAAATGAGAACCCAGATGACGCAATTTATGGAAGTGATGAACAATATGGCTCAGAGCCAAGAAAGATTGAGAGCAATGGTGGAAAGGCAGAATCAAGAAGATCCCCATATAGGGACTGCTGGCACAAGCAACAATGAGAGGGTCCAACCTCATGTCAATCCCCCTGTATTTGGACCCCACCTTCATCCAGAGATTAACATCCCTGCCAATGTTCAAGGGACTGCCACTGCAGGTAGGGTGTTGCAAGAAGACCCCCAGGAGGATCAGTTCACAGTAATGGGTGCTGGGGAGGAAGCTTATGACAGAAGGCTGGATGAGATAGCTGAGAAATTAAGATCCTTAGAGTCTCAAAACTCTTTGGGCTTTGATGTTATGGACATGGGCTTGGTAGACGGGGTCAGGATTCCCCATAAGTTCAAGCCTCCTTGTTTTGAAAAGTACAACGGGACTTCATGCCCTCGGACCCACTTACAATCATTTCTGGGGAGGCTAAAGGCCTATACCATGGACGAAAAGCTCTGGATGTTTTATTTTGAGGACAGCTTGACGGGAGCTTCAAGAGAATGGTACTCTCATCTGACAAGAGCAACTATCAGGTGTTGGAAAGACCTGGCAGAGGCCTTTATCAGACAGTATCAGTACAACTTAGATATGGCACCCAACAGGACCCTCCTAATGGGAATGTCACAGTCGTCTAGAGAAAGTTTCCGAGAGTATGCCCAAAGATGGAGGCAATTGGCTGCTGCTGTCCAGCCACCTATGTCAGAGAGGGAAATGGCAGATATGTTTATGAACACCCTCCAAGGAACGTACATTGACAGGTTGGCTGCTTTCTCTTCTACTAGCTTTGCAGATGTTGTCATAGCTGGGGAAAGAATTGAGAGCCTGTTAAAGATGGGCAAAATTTCTGACAATGGTGCCAGCTCGTCCAGCAATACAAGGAAGCCTTTTGCAGGCCCAAGAAGAACTGGTGAAACCAATGCTATCCATGCCAACAGGGGCAGACCCCAATATGTTCATAGGTCTGTGGCAGCAGTCACCATTCCCGCTCCAGCTCATCCACAGCCAGCTTATCAACCTCCGCAACAGAATTATCAGCAACAACCTCAGTACCATCAACAAGCTCAGTATCCTCCGAGAAACTACAACAACACCAACAACAACAATCAGCAAAGACCATTCCAACAGAGACCTTCTCAAGCCAATAGGGTAATCGATCCGATCCCTATGCCATATGCCACACTACTGCCACAACTCCTGAAACTCAACCTGGTGGAGCTAAGGACGTTGGCACCTCCGGATCCTAACAGTCTGCCCAGAAATTATGACTCCAACGCCAGATGTGCTTTTCATTCAAATGCACCTGGTCATAGTACAGAAAAGTGCAGAGCTTTGCACATGAAGGTATAGGACCTGGTAGACTCTAAAGCTCTAAACTTTGCACCACCACCAAATGTTAATAAGAACCCTATGCCAAACCACAGAGGTCCTAGAATCAATGCTATTGAAGAAGACAAGCCGTCTTACTTGATAACCAGTGTGGGGCAGATTCGGACACCGTTGGTAGAGATTAAGGCTCAACTCCTCGAATGTCAAATGTTCCAGGGGTGTGAGTTAGGGTGTGCTTACTGCAACATTTCAGTGAATGGTTGTGATAATTTGAGGGATGGCATAGATGGTCTCATCCAGAGTGGCCTGCTTCAAATTACAACGTCAATTCCAACAAATCCAGCAACCCCATCAGCAACAATTCCAGTATCTCCTACAACAGCAACAACCATTGTTCCCGACAACTCTTCGGCTTCATCAACAAATGTTCCATCTGTCATTTCAACTGACCAAATATCAGCAAACACTCCTTCTACAACTTCAGCACCACTTCATTTTGAATCTCCTACAACAACAACACCCATCCTTCCAACAATGTCTCCTACAACATCAGCAACAAACCACGAAGATGTCTCAACAGTTACGATTTATTACGATCCAGAAAGTGATTCTGCCTACAACTCACAAAGTGCTACTCCCATCAGAGCACCAGTCACAATATACTACGATCCACAGACTATCACAGTCCCTTCCGCAGCTGCAATCAGTCCAGTCACTATCACAGTGCCTGGGCCAGTACCTTATGAAAGCAGTAATGCCATCCCCTGGCATTACGGCTCTGATCTATACTGCGAAGGACAAAAAATCAATTTTGAATCATCAACCCCTGTACCACAAATAGACAATGTGGGAGGAGGCGGAGGCTTCACTCGAAGCGGACGTCTCTTTGCTCCACAACTTCAAAGACCCACTGCCGAAGCAGAAGCTGCTGCCAAGGCAAAAGGGAAAAGCTTGGTGCAGGAAGAGCAGGTTGTTAAAGAGGCTTTGAAAGCACCCTTTGATCAAGAAGTTGATGAGTTCATGAGAATCATCAAGAAAAGTGATTACAAAATAGTGGATCAGCTTCACCAGACGCCTTCCAAGATCTCTATTCTATCATTGCTTATGTGCTCCGAAGCTCATCGGAACGCACTACTAAAAGTCTTGCACGCAGCTTATGTGCCTGAAGAGATCACAGTCAATCAGTTGGAAGCTGTGGTTGGAAATGTTAATGCTAGTCATGGACTAGGATTCACCAATACTGATTTGACTTCGGAAGGCCACAATCACAACAAGGCCTTGCACATTACCATGGAATGTAAAGGTGCAGTCCTTTTCCATGTGCTGGTAGACACAGGGTCATCCCTCAATGTCTTACCTAAAAAAGCCCTTGTAAAGCTAGAGTATGACGGATTGGCATTGCATCCCAGCAACCTGGTAGTAAGAGCCTTTGATGGTTCTAAGAGATCGGTTCTGGGAGAGATTGAGTTGCCTATAACGATTGGCCCACAAACTTTCAAAACGACCTTTTACGTGATGGATATACAGCCTGCCTACAGCTGTCTATTGGGTAGGCCATGGATTCACGCCGCTGGCGCCGTGACCTCAACCCTTCACCAGAAGTTAAAATTCGAGTGGGAGGGTCAAGTCGTTACTATCTGTGGAGAGGAGGATATATTTGTTAGCCATCTGGCTACTTACAAATACATTGAGATGGATGGGGAGATCCATGAAACAATGAGTCAAGGGTTTGAAGCCTTGAACATAAATGAAGCATCTGCTGTGCCTGGAACCTCAATGACATCTTATCAACAAGCCCGAAAGGTTGTTGAAGAAGGAATTGCCCAAGGCTGGGGCAAATTGTTACCTGTGGAGAAGAAAGAAGATAGATTTGGGTTGGGTTACAAACCAACTCAACAAGATCAAGCAGAGGCTGCAAAGGAGCCCAACTTTGTTAGTGGGGGGATGCTCACCCCCGATGCTGTCAACAACTTGGAAGATGAGTCGGAAGAGGAGCGCAACCTGGAAAGCTGGATTCGTCCAAAGGTCCCGGGGAGCAGTATCTCAAACTGGTCTTCCCAGGAAATTATAAGAGTTACTCATGCAGAGTAATTATTATTTCCTGTATATTTTAAGCATGCATCAAGTCTTACATCTTGCCCAAGATGACAAGACTCATTTTGTAATCGGGCCATCTGAAATTTTTGTGCAACAAGATTAATCAATGAAATATCAGACATCTTTTTGCAAATGAGTCTTTTCCTTTTCCGCTCACTGTTTTTTCCATTTTTCTTTTTGTACAAAAAAATAAATGGCAATATTTTCAAAATGACAACTTTATTTCACTTTTCTAAACAAGATTAAAATCGATCACTAAAATGAACAAACTGAACCCTTGCAGAGAGTGCCTTCCAGACTGCACCGACAACAACACGGCTATGACTCCGTATGACTTTGACAATCCAATCAATCAAGCTGATGAAGAGGTTGAAGAAGATTACGAGCTTCCTGAAGAGCTAGCCAGATTGTTGAGACAAGAGGAGAAGGTTATCACTCCTCACCAGGAGGAGGTGGAAACGATCAATCTTGGTACAAATGAAGACGTGAAAGAAGTTAAAATTGGGGCCTGCTTGCAAGACTCAGTGAAGAGACAACTGATTGACCTGCTTCAAGAGTATGTGGACGTGTTTGCTTGGTCTTATCAAGATATGCCAGGGTTGGACACCGATATTGTTGTGCACAAGCTGCCTTTGAGAGAAGAATGCCCACCGGTCAAACAGAAACTGCGCCGTACTCGCCCGGACATGGCAATGAAAATCAAGGAAGAGGTACAAAAGCAGTGGGACGCCGGGTTCCTTGTTGTGACTAGCTATCCACCGTGGGTTGCTAATATAGTACCTGTGCCTAAGAAAGACGACAAAGTAAGGATGTGTGTTGACTACCGGGATCTGAACAGAGCTAGCCCGAAAGATGATTTCCCATTACCTCACATTGATGTATTGGTTGATAATACGGCTCAGTTCTCGGTATTCTCTTTCATGGACGGATTTTCAGGATACAATCAGATTAAAATGTCACCTGAAGACATGGAGAAGACAACCTTCATCACACCCTGGGGCACATTCTGTTACAAGGTAATGCCATTTGGGCTGAAGAATGCTGGTGCAACATATCAACGGGCTATGGTGACATTATTCCACGATATGATCCATAAGGAAATCGAATGCTATGTGGATGACATGATTGCCAAGTCCCTCACTGAAGAAGACCACCTGGTAAATCTGCTAAAGCTATTCAAGCGTCTGAGGAAGTACCAACTGAAGTTGAACCCCAACAAATGCACATTCGGGGTGCGATCCGGTAAGCTGCTGGGATTTATTGTGAGTGAGAAAGGGATTGAAGTTGACCCTGATAAAGTCAAAGCTATTCAAGAGATGCCTGCACCAAAGACAGAGAAAGAAGTTCGAGGGTTCTTAGGTCGATTGAACTACATTTCACGGTTCATATCTCACCTTACAGCAACCTGTGAACCTTTGTTCAAACTACTGAGGAAAGAGCAAACGGTCAGGTGGAACGAAGACTGCCAGAAGGCTTTTGACAAGATAAAAGAATATTTGCAAGAACCTCCAATCCTCATGCCTCCAGTTGAAGGAAGACCTCTAATCATGTATTTGACAGTTTTAGAAGAGTCAATGGGGTGTGTGTTGGGCCAGCATGACGAGTCTGGTCGAAAAGAGTATGCAATATACTACCTAAGCAAAAAGTTTACCGACTGTGAACAACGTTATTCACTGCTCGAGAAAACTTGTTGTGCTTTAGCGTGGGTTGCTCGCCGACTGAGGCAGTATATGCTGACCCACACTACCTTGCTGATCTCAAAGATGGACCCTGTTAAGTACATATTCGAGAAGCCAGCGCTTACCGGACGGGTTGCAAGATGGCAAATGATCCTTACAGAATATGACATTCAGTACACTTCTCAGAAGGCCATCAAGGGCAGTGTATTGTCTGAATATCTTGCTGAGCAACCCATTGATGATTACCAGCCTATGAGATTTGACTTCCCTGATGAAGACATCATGTTCATAAAAGCAAAAGATCATGAAGAGCCTGTTCACACTGAAGGGCCTGACCCGGAAGAAGAATGGACTATGATGTTTGATGGGGCTGTTAATATGAATGGTCGTGGTGTTGGTGCAGTACTCATTACACCTAAAGGAGTTCACATGCCTTTCTCGGCAAAACTCACTTTCAACTGCACTAACAACGAAGCTGAATACGAAGCTTGCATTATGGGTCTTGAGGAAGCCATTGACCTTAGGATCAAGACATTGACCGTGTTCAGAGATTCAGCTCTGGTAGTTAATCAAACCAACGACAAATGGTACACCCACCAGGATCATCTGATACCTTACAGGGATTATACAAGGAGGTTATTGACTTTCTTTACAACAGTCAAGCTTGAGTATGTCCCTCGAGACGAGAATCAGTTTGCAGATGCTCTGGCTACCATTTCATCCATGATCAAAGTTCAAGCTACCAACTTTGTGCCTCAGATTTCAGTGTCCAGACTTGACAGACCAGCGTATGTGTTTGCAGCAGATGTTGTTAAAGATGATAAGCCTTGGTTCCACGACATTAAGCGCTTCTTGGAGGATCAAACATACCCACCTGGGGCATCTTCCAATGATAAGAAGACTTTGAGAAGGCTTGCTGGTAGTTTCTTCCTGAACACTGATGGGTCTTTGTACAAAAGGAACTTTGATATGGTACTCCTCAGATGCGTTGATAAGACAGAAGCAGACTTGTTAATGCATGAAATGCACGAAGGATCCTTTGGTACCCATGCTGGAGGGCATGCCATGGCTAAGAAGTTGTTAAGATCAGGCTATTACTGGATCCCAATGGATGCAGACTGTTGTGCCTACGCCAGAAAATGCCATAAATGCCAGATTTATGCGGATAAGGTGCATGTGCCTCCCAATCCTTTGAATGTGATGTCTTCACCCTGGCCCTTTGCTATGTGGGGCATTGACATGATTGGTAAAATTGAGCCAACTGCGTCGAACGGCCACAGATTCATCCTGGTTGCCATTGACTATTTCACCAAGTGGGTCGAAGCAGCTTCCTATGCCAATGTTACAAGACAAGTGGTAGCCAGATTTCTAAGGAGAGATATCATCTGTCGATACGGAGTTCCCGAGCGAATCATTACTGATAATGGTTCCAATTTAAACAACAAAATGATGGCAGAGCTGTGCCGGGACTTCAAGATCCAACATCACAATTCTTCTCCTTACAGGCCAAAGATGAATGGCGTTGTTGAGGCAGCAAATAAAAATATCAAGAAGATTGTGCAGAAGATGGTAGTCACATACAAAGACTGGCATGAAATGCTACCGTTTGCCTTGCATGGGTACCGCACGTCAATCAGAACATCCACTGGGGCAACACCGTATCAACTTGTGTATGGTATGGAAGCAGTCTTACCTGTTGAGGTTGAATTACCCTCCCTACGGGTACTAATGGATGTTAAACTGAGTGAAGCAGAGTGGGTTCGGGCCCGATACGAACAACTGAGTCTGATCGAAGAGAAAAGATTGGCTGCAATCTGTCATGGACAGTTGTATCAGAAAAGAATGAAGAAGGCCTTCGATCAGAAAGTCAGGCACCGAGAGTACCAAGTAGGAGATATTGTGCTGAAAAGAATCCTCCCTCCTCATACAGACCACAAGGGCAAGTGGACTCCGAACTATGAAGGACCATTTGTAGTAAAGAAAGTTTTCTCTGGTGGAGCACTGATGCTCAGCACTATGGATGGTGAAGACTTCCCGTCCCCTGTGAATTCAGATGCAGTTAAAAAATACTTCGCATGAAAAATGACCCGCTGGACACAAAAACAGAATGTAAGTCCAGGCAAAAATAGGGCATCCCGGCGAGTCAAAAACAGAATAGAAGACTCGGGCAAAAATAAGGGAAAATAAACAAAAATGTACACCCGCTGAGTTGAAAAGCCGCATTGGACAGCTCAGGCAAAAATGGGTATCCCGATGGATTGAAAACCCGAAAGGGCGATCCATGCAAAATAAGGGAATAAGCAAACAACTGCATTCTGAATTCGTCTGTATCGTTTACAACTTGGTAAGCTTCGAAAGGATCAAGCTTCAATCAGAATCAGCCTTCCTCAGAAAGCAAGATGAGGAGAACGTCAAAAGTCATACGAGTCATAGCAAGGGGAAGCTCCTTAACGCGTCGTCAACATTGCCAACATTTTGTTTCTCAATTTGTAACAATCTCCTCATTTCAGGGGATTTGTTTCTTTGACTGTATCTCGCCAATTCAGGGCATACGAATCAATAAAATCAGATTTTCAGTCATGTCTCGTCTTGTACATTTTATTTGCAAAAAATGTCTGATGTCTAAAAGAAAAACTGATTGCATAGAATACGGATGTTTATCTTCAAATAAAAAACGTGCTTGCAGGAAATATACTTACTCTCGGGAGTGCCTAAAACTCCTATGACGGAATCCAGTAAGGGATACCTTGGGATTATTTTGTGCGTTTCTATATCTTTGCAGGATTGTAGGTGTCTGGAATGCAACATGGGGTATGCAGGCTTCATCTCGGCGAGATGACAAATCAACACTCAACCTCAGCACTCAAGGTGTTTTCTCCCCAGTTGAGTTGCCACTTATTACTTATCCCCACCAGAAGGCGCCCTCATCCCCGGCTGAGTCAAGAATCATCCTCAACGGAATTTCTAGGGGGATCTTTCAGTGATTGCTTTTTCTCCCCAGCCGAGTTGCCGTCTCATCCTCAGCCGAGTACGAGAGTCAGGGAACTATCTCCCCACAGAGCTTCAGCCTCTATCCGGAAGAGCAGCGCATGAAGGATCACAACAGAGTAGAGAAAGCTGCTACAAACCCCAGCTGGGTCCCCAGCACAAGGATGGGTCTATCAGTGACCTACATCCCCAAGCAAATATCATTTCAATGATCTCAAACCCCAGCTGGGATGGCCCCTTCAAACAAATCGACCGGAGATCTTCACAGCAATGGGATCCGAATCCCGGATCGGTATCTTTGCATAATCATAGCATTCGCATCATATTCACCCACAAAGCGTAGCATTCCGTCTAGCACGGAGCATTACGGCAAAAATCAAACACATAGCATAATCATAAGCCATGTTTTGAATCAACACTTGTGAATGATGACAATCCGTCAACATACAGAATACTTCCTCCAAAATCCCCAGCGGAGATTCCCCAGCAAAAACAGTTGCCTCACATTCCCGAGCACCAGTACATACCCTCTTTGGCACCCGTCCGTGTCAGTACTCCCCAGTAAAGTCGCTTGAACACTCTGAATTACAGATACTTTTGACACCCGTCCGTGTCATATCCCCAGCAGAAAGCCAGAGACATCCTCTTTGCACTCACAGATACTTGTATATATATTTTTCTTGACACCCGTCCGTGTCATATCCCCAGCAGAAAGCCAAAGACATCCTCTTTGCACTCACAGATACTTGTATATATAATTTTCTTGACACCCGTCCGTGTCATATCCCCAGCGCAGTCGCCTACACTTTGTACATCATATACTTGTTTATACTTCTCCTGTTGGCACTCGTCCGTGTCACTCTCCTCAGCAGTTAAACACTCATCTATACACCACTCATACTTATACAGATACTCGTTCGTATCTTATATACCACTCAAATCCCCTCAGAGTCAACACTAGTCCGTGTTCTTTGTTAACCAGATGTTACTCGTCCGTACCATCATCTCAGAACATGCGTCAAGGGTTTGTTTCTACATGATACTCGTCCGTATCATAATCTTAAGGATGCTCGTCCGCATCTTTAATCCATACACTATGTCAAACACTTATGTCTTCTTGAATATAGATACTCGTCTGTGTCTACCATTCCCCAGAAGAGCCCCTTCAGATTCAACACTTGTCCGTGTTCCTTGTTAACCAGTTGATACTCGTCCGTATCATCATCTCTGAACACGTGTCAGTATTTGTTTCTACCCGATACTCGTCCGTATCGTAGTATTAGGGATGCTCGTCCGCATCTTTAATCTATACACAATACCAAACACTTACACCTTTTGTTTCTTGGATATAAACACTCGTCCGTGTTTACTACTCCCCAATAGATCGCTACCAAAGCAATTTTTCCTTCTTATCTGACATTCGTCCTGTGTCATGATAAACCTTGAGAGCAGCCGTACCCTGCTAGGTGGTCGTCCTCCACCTCTTGATGGTCGTCCTCCATCATGCTCATCCGATGGCCGTCCCCATCGTTGATTTTCTATCCGACATTCGTCCTATGTCGTGATATTTAGCAGCCGTCCCCTGCTAGGTGGTCGTCCTCCACCTTTTGATGATCGATCTTCATCATTTTATCCAATGGTCGTCCCCATTGTTGATTTTGGTTATCTGACATTCGTCCTATGTCATGACAAACCTTGAGAGCAGCCGTCCCCTGCTAGGTGGTCGTCCTCCACCTCTTGATGGTCGTCCTCCATCATGCTCGTCCGATGGCCGTCCCCATCGTTGACCTTTTATCCGGCATTCGTCCTATGTCGCGATATTTAGCAGCCGTCCCCTGCTAGGTGGTCGTCCTCCACCTTTGATGACCGTCCCTCATCTCAGCCCAACAGAGCAGCCGTCCCCTGCTAGGCGATCGTCCTTCACCTTTGATGACCGTACCTCATCATCTGTTTATTTCATTTATTCTTTAACCCGATGGCTGTCCCCGTCGTGGTCCCTTTTCCTTTCAGTTTAGCCCGATGGCCGTCCCCATCGTTTGTTACTTTACTTTATTGAACTTGATGGCCGTCCCCGTCATGCTTCATCAATCCCCAGAGAATTTTATAGCTTTATCTTGATGGTCGTCCCCATCATAATTCTTTTTTATCCCCAGCTAGTCGGCCATCCCCGTCTTGGCTTTATCTCTCGCATCTTCCCCAGCTAGTCGGCCGTCCCCGTAATTCTTTTATCCCCAGCATGTCGGCCGTCCCCGTCATTGCTTCATTTCCCGCACTTTTCCCAGCATGTCGGCTGTCCCCATCATTGCTCTTTACCCAGCAGTCGTCCTCGGCTCGACGGTCGTCCTCCATCGCCCGTACTTTACAATATGCTTTGTTGTCTTTTACAATCTATATCCCTTTTCTTCTTCATTCTGTGAGTACAAATTTTGGACTGTCTTTGGTATTCAACCACAAGTTATCTTGTTTGCCTGTTAAGCCGTTGCTTACAACCTGCACAGCTAACTCATGTTTGAATAGGGGCAGCTGTAAACACCCCAAATTTGCCCTCACCCATTCACACCATGGCTTGTGATCATTTCATATGCATAAACACAATCATAACATCTCATATCTCAATTTTGAGTCTTTGCATTAGTTCTAAGTCATCTGCACCTAGGGTTTGTGATCTGAGCAATCCAAGAGCTTCTTGAGCCACTCCAAAGGTCATCAATCACTTCAAAGGGGTCTATGTGTGGTCAAGTATCATATTACATCCTCTCAAAGTCAAGAATGCCAAAGAATCACAAGAACTGGGATTGTTGTGGAAGCAGAGCCAGGCTTGACTGCACAGTTGACTTAAAATTAGGGTTTTGGTTTCAGAGGCCATAACTCCAAATTTTTTGGTCATTCTTGTTTCTATTGGTCTCTATATGGTATAGGGAGTGTGCATATCAATTTTCATGAAGAAATTCCATGGGGAAGTCATCTGATCAAGAGTTGACTTTTCAGACAAGTCAGTGCAAAATCAGGGCATCTGAGGCCCCCAATGACCCAACCAAAGGGTGTTCTTCATCATTTTGAGTGTATTTGATCTTTATTTGATCATGGAAGAAGGTTAAAGTTCACAAAATTCAAGAATTTGAAGTTTTTGCAAAGTTGACTTTTTTGGGCATGGTTGACTTTTAATGAAATGTCATTTTATGCAACTTTTTTCAACCCTTGCTTTTTGATCCAAAAATGTTTCAAATGGAAAAACTTTGGTCATGAAAGTTGTAGATTAGATCTTTCCCTTTTCAAAAAGTACAAGAACATGACCTAATTCATTTTGGATCAAAAGTTATGGTGTGTCAAAGTTGGCAAAAATCACTAATTTTCAAAATATGCACCAAATGAGAAACTTGCAAAAACTTTGTACCAAGGCATTTGTGACCTCTAATTCATGTCTAACCATCACACAAGCATCATGTAAGTCCTAAAGTTCAGATTGAACCAAGAGTTTCTCATGTTTCATGGTTTGTGAAGCAAGGCATTTCCATGTGAACCAAAAGTGATCAAGTTGCAAAATCATCATCACACTTCCAACCACTTGTTGCCTTGGCTGCTGGACCAACCCTAGCCTTTCCCCTCACCATGCTGCGCCAGCCCACACACTTGTACTAGCCTAGAACACCACCCATGCCTCTCTTACACAAAGGTTGACAATTTGCAAAAGTGGCCATACCAATCAATAAAGGGCAGGTCACATCATCTGACCAATGAGATTTGTTTATGTGGATCAAATGCTAGCTAAACATAACAAGAAGCAAGGCTGAAGCTCACCACAACTCACCATTCACAAACTCTCTCCAACTTGCATTTTCTTTCGAATCTGATTCCACAAGCCACAAACATTCAAACAAGTTTCACCAGCCTTCTCACCATGCTTCACTGAACCCAAACCAACAAGACATAAGCCTGAAACCAGCAAGAACTCAACTTCCCCATTTTTCACTCTCAAAGCCAAAGCTTTCGAAACTCATTCCACAGGCTACAAACACTTGAACAAACTTCACAAAACTTCTCAAATCATCATCCTGATCACAAAGAACCCCTCACCTTTGCCTGAAACAGCCTGAATCACAAACACCATCCTCACCTGAGGTTGAACAGAACTTGTTCAATCTCTCTAACCAGCCAGCATAAACTTCTTCTAAGCATCCAGACATCATCAAGGGGTCATAAGGAGTGGATTTCACAAGGAAGGGAGATCAGAAAGTTGCAACTTTGAAAGCTTCGAAACTCAGGTAGCTCAAGAACATTTTTTCCAGAATTCATTTTTTAAGTTCTTAAGTTGTTATTCATGCTTCCCTGATCATAAATATGTCTTTAGTTTTGAAAATGGTGGAGAGATGAGAGTTTAATCAGTCTCTGAAACTTTTTGCCCTAGATTTTGTTTGCTTCGATTCAGCCATTTCTGGAATGATAAATAGGTTTTGATTGGGGGTTTTGATTCGTGAGTGAGTGGGGATCATTTCTGTTTAATTAGATTTCATTTCAGATGCGTATGGAGTGAGATTGGGTTTTGAGGTGAACGGAGAAGATGACCGGAACACTGTTCTGGTCACCTGAAAGTGATTAACGGCAGGATTAGGGCATAATCATTAATTAGCTGAGTTTGAATGCTGGCCGTGGGATCTGGCGCCAAGTCAATGCGCGCGCGTTTCAGTTTGAATGAGGACCATTGGATTGGCTGACTTTTCCTTTTTCAGTTTAAATATCATTTTAATTTCATATTAATTCATTTGTTTTATACAATTTATTTAAAATAGCAAAAATGCTTTAAAAATTATGAAATTTTTTACCAAGAGTTTCATTAATTTTTAAGACACAAAAATATTTTTATTTTCATTTTTAGCATTAAAAAAGTATTTTTAAATATTTAAAAGTTTATTTTTAATTGATTAATGAAAATTAATTCATTAAAAATACTTTTAGGTATTTAAAAATCATCAAAAAAATTCATGAAATGTTTTAAGACATTTAGAAACATTGTCCAACCCTCAAACAAAATTTATTTTTTGACCTTGATGCATTTTGAGAATTTTTCATTGAATTAAAATCATTTTGATGCATTATTTTGATCCAAACTTCCAAAAATCATTTCTGCCTAACCCTAAAGAGTTGGACCTTGATTCTTTTTGCATTGCATTGTGTTTAGCATGTAGTTTGTGAGATTAAATGGCCATGTTTTGATCTTTCATTTTCAATTTGTTTGGTAATTTTCTTGTTTAGGAACCCTAAAACCCTAGAAATCTTAAGAAAATCATAACTTGAATTTGGTTAGGAGTTGAGACCTCTCCTTTGGGCAGTGAGTTAGTATAGGTTTAGGGATCCTTTGAGTGCGTTTTCAATTTTTTATAATGTTGTTTGCTTCTGATTTTGGTTTTTGTTTGTTGCATTATTCATAAACCCTAATTTGGGCTTCCATATGCATCCATCTTGCATTCTCTTGCATAACATGACTTGCCATGACATTCCATGCCTCCATTTGATTCATTGAACATCATAAGACATATTGAAAGCATGCTTGAGCATTGCATCTCTCATTTGTCATGTTGTATGCCATATGCATCTCATAACTTTTCATGTATGTTCATGTGTCTTAGCTTGCTCCATCTGCATCCATGAACTTGTATGATCATCCACATGTGTTGTTTCTGGTTTGTAGCATCTTATAGCATCATTAACATCATGTATGTGCTTCTGGTTTGGTTGTTCATCATACCATCTCATCTCATTTTTGCATTGCATTGCATTTTCTTTTTTCTAACTTTGCAGGTGGTAAGTGACTTTGAGAAGTGAATTTGCCTTCACTTCTCATAACTTCTCTTCATCTCTTTTATGCATCCATGCTGCATTTTTATACGTGTTTGAGTTTGGGCTTGCTCATTCTTCTTCTTCCCACTTTCTTTCTTCAAGTGACTTGACTTCTTGAATGAAGCAAGTTACTTTGCTTCTCTTGATCCTTTCATCTGCTTCCTGGTGGTTCCATTGAAAACTTCTCTTGAAAACCTCACAAACCTTAGGAACAACCAAGCATGACAATGATTAGGGTTTTGACTAGTCTCCCCTCTTAGTTTTTACCTTTGTGTCTCTTTTGAGTCATCTCTTCTCACCTCATAATCAGGGACTAAACCTTAAAGGCTTTAAGGCTTTGTGATTAAGCTTATGCCTGCATCCTTATCTTAGGATGGAGTGTATAACTTTAATCCTAAGTGTTGAACCCTTAATGTGTTTAAATCCTTTAATCAATCCATCTAATAATCATTAAGACATCACACTTGTAACTTGGGCCTTGCATTAGGGTTCTAATTCTTCCTTAATTGGTTAAGAAGGACTAACCCTAGTGTTAATGGACAAGTCCCCCTCAAGTTGTCTTACAAATCATAAAATTCATTTCATCATCATACCATTAAATAAAATCTACCTAATCAAAGGCTTGTTTTGTCATGAGTTTAATCCCTAATCATGGATTAAGTTGAGGAGCTTTCATCAGCTTAAACATTCTCATCTATTATCCTTCTATTAGGATGGTGTAATGAGTCTGTTTAATCCTTGACTATGGCTTAACCTCATTACTTAACACTAAACAAAAACCACAAAAACATCTAAATAATCACAAGTAGGTTAATGATTTTAATCCTACATCAAAGGTGATTAAGTGTGAGAATCTGACTTCACACTTAAGGTATTCTCATTACCCCTAATCAGAGGGAAGATGTGATGAGTTTACTAAATCCATTGGTTTAGGCTTAAGCTCATTAACTTATGACAAATTTTCAAAAGCAATAAAAGACTGAAAACATAAAAAACAAACAATAATCGTCTCCTCCGGGATTCTTTTCTCATCTCATTCACTCACAACCGAGAACTTTCTTCTTCCGTCTAATGCAAGACAGTTTGCACCTGAGCCAGACAGGTCTTACACTTGAGAATTGACAAGTAAGCAGTTCACAAGTCAATCTATCTTTCAGTCTCTTTGGGTCGAACTACGGTGTTCTGACTTCCTCATTGCACGAGAGGATACGTAGGCATAACTTAACAGTTATCGAACAAAAGTCTCTGTATATTCCCCTCCTTCCAGCATCATTCTTTTAGCCTCATGATCTTGAGCATCTTACTCCTGTTCTTACACTGACACTGTATATATCTCACTTTGCACTTCTTACACTGACACCTGTACATCATTTTCCAGCTCTCTTTAAACACAAATTGCACTGACACTACCCCTTCATAACACAAATATTTTAAGCGTGGATCCCGTCGAGTACGGCGGACAATCTGGGTGCTAATACCTTCCCAGGTTGTAATCAACCCCCTTTCTCAGTCTCTCTGGTTCGCAACCGTCTTATTCATGTCTTTCCAGGTCTATGCAGCATTGCCTTTCCTCCGGGATAAAAATGCCTAGCTGGCGACTCTATTCTTCTCCAGTGAGTTCACGGCTGTGTGTTCTCATTGTCCCTTTCGCCGACCGTTCGCGTCTGTACCTTTATTTGGGCCATTCCCATCTATCGGGAGCGACAGCTTGGCGACTCTGTTGGGGACCCTTATACTGCAACCAGGGCTTCTGGTTCTTTTTGTGGGTTCCTCCTAGAGCTTGATTGATTTGTGTTTACTGGGGTGTTAGGTGCTATTTGTGCTTTGTATTTGTATTTATTTTTTTGCTTTATGTACAGTTGTTTTATTGCTTTACATATATCATACTGTCATGCTGTCTGGCTGGATCTATTTGTTTGCTTTGGTGGGTGGGTGTTCTATTGAGAGTTGAGGTCCTATACCTGGGACCTGAGTGACACCTAGGCTAGAGTGGTTCATATTCTTTCCCATTCCCTCTCGGTCTGGTGCGGGAATATGAAACACGGTTCAGATATGGGTTTCTTCTTGAGAACTCTGTGTTGCAGATTTCCTGCAATGCTAGGGCTATCTGGGAAGCCTGCTAAGTCTGGATGACCTTTAGTACTGACCTTCAGAAACTGAGGTGAATTAGAGGAGGAACTTTTATGGTTATTGTAAACACTGTACCTCCGGGTTAGAAGTGTTTACACTTCTCATAACTGATCCAAGTCTGAGGATCCTTGTTTTAGAACACCACCTGTGAGGGGGTTGGGATGTTTACAAGTTTGCAGGTACCCTTGACCTCAGCATACCCTGTTACTTTGATTTGATTAAGAATACTCCATGTTGGAACAGTTCTTGTGATTTTAAACCTGGACATGTGACTCTTTATTTGAATCCCCCACCTTGGTTACTGGACTTTTGAACCTCCATCTGGATTTCTTGAACATACCTGAACTTATATCAGAACGCTTGATCAGATCCAGCTCAGTCACAAACCCTTGCATATCATTTGCATACATCATCACTGCATCATTTTGACATTTGCTTATTTGTTTTTCAGGGTATCCATTTTCATTTGGCTTGGTTTTGACCTCATCTTCAGTACTGACCTATCTTCATCAGCATCTGCTTCAGCTATAAGTCACCTACCTGCACCAGCCAATCAGTGGCCCATTCTTCAGTGTTATCATCAACACCTGTCTCAACTCTTCTTCAGCATCATGGCACCTAAAAAGAGTAACATTTCCTACCACTTCTTCCAGCCTGAGCTAACTGACATCAGGAGGATTCAGACCCTGATTACTCCAGACCATATACCACTTTTCAGAGAACACTATGGAGATATACTTGATGTGGTTATGGATTTGGACCCTTCACAGAGGAGCCTGATTCACACCTGCCTTCAATTTTATGATCCCCCACTGAGGTGTTTCACTTTTCAGGACTTTCAGCTGGGCCCTTTATTGGAAGAATACTCATCATTGGTTGGTATACCTATTAGGGGTGGAGTCCCTTTCAACCCTGAGATGGTTTTTCCTGGTAATGAAGAGGTAGCAAAGGCTTTACATCTGGAACCAGTTCTGATTGGGCAGCATATGACTTCTAAGGCTGGAATCCCTGGCTTGCATCTAGATTTCTTGATCTCTCAAGCTACCCTGAAAGCTTCTTTGGGAGAGTGGAAGGCAGTTTGTGCTTTATTGGCCTTGAGCATATATGGGATCATATTGTTTGCAGATGAGCCTCGATTCATTAGCAAGAATGCAATCCATCTTTTCATTCTAAGGAACCCAGTGCCCACTTTATTGGGGGATTTTTACTACTCAGTGCACCAGAGGAATGAAAAGCAGAGGGGAAGATTAGTGAGGTGTTGTGCTCCTTTGTTCCATACTTGGCTTCTCAGGCATCTACCCAAGACAGATGCATTTTTGAACCCTCATCAGCAGAGAAACTGGGCTAGAAGACTCACTGCTTTAACTTCAGCTGATATCAGGTGGTGCACTCAAAGCACAAAAGGCAGGGACATCATTACCAGTTGTGGGCAGTTTCCCAATGTACCCCTGATAGGAGTAAAGGGTTGCATCAACTACAACCCTCTGCTATTCAAAAGACAACTGGGCTATGCACTGGTCCACACTCCTAAGGCACAAGACTTGGCTGAGACTCTTTATTGTGAGAACAAGCCTAATCTGGCTATTGTTAGGCAGGCAGCCTGGGCCTGGGATAATGTTCAAACTAGAGGAGTAACCATTCTGGGGAAGTGCAACAACGTGGCATCAGCACAGTACTATGAATGGTCTCATGCCAGAGCTCAGCTTTCTGGGATGCCTTTCACCATCGAGGACACACCCGGACCCTCTACCATACAAACTCCAGCAGCAACTGTCAGCCTGGAAGAAATTGAGAAACTGAAGAAAAGAAATGAGAAGCTGACTCAGGCTCTACAGAAGACCCTCTGGGAGAGGAGTGATGGTAGGCTGGATATTGAGAGGTTAGAGAAGCTGAAAGTAGAGCATTTAGCCAGAATTGAGAAGTCTGAGGATTACATCAAGAAGTCTAGGGCTGGAGAACAAATTCTGAAGAATGCTTGCAAGGAAGCCCAGTTCCAGAAAGCCAGGACTGACTTGTATCTGAAAGAGAGTCAAGCTAGGTGGGTCAGGATCACCGAAGCTCGTACTCTGGAAGATAAGAGGGTCCAAGACAAGATAGAGCAGCTGGAAGCTAGTGCAAAAGGGCAACAGGAAGCCCTGGCAGCAGCCCAGGGAGAGATATCAGAGCTGAAGATCAAAGCTGGAGTAAAGAGGTCAAAGGATCAAGGTCAACACAAGAAGCTAACTGCAGCTGTTACTACCCGGAACCTCCTTATCAGGAATCTCACGGAGCGTCCAGCTGATCCTGTGACCGAAGCACTTCTCAAGGAAGTTCGGGAGGATGAGTTTGGTCTTGGTGTTTGACCATTTGCTTGTTGTTACTTTCATTCCATGTACTTTTATTTTCTTGTAATGTATTTTGACCCCTCAGAGGGCTTGCATTTGTAAACAGACTGTGTACCATTTGCCTTTTGTAATATATGTATCAGTTTGTTCCATCCAAGTTTACTTCAAAAGCCACATCAACAGCATCTTCAAGGGTCTGGAAGGGTCAAAACTGATAATGGGTTAGGTTTCTCCGATGCTGATTTGACTCCTGCCAAGAGGGATCATAACAGGGCTCTACATATCTCAATTGAATGCAAGGGCACTACCCTGTCACATGTATTGATAGACAATGGTTCCTCTCTGAATGTGTTGCCCAAAGAAGTCCTGAATAAGCTTAGTCCTGAAGATGCTGTGTTGAAACCCAGTAATATAGTGGTGAAAGCTTTTGATGGCTCGAGAAGAGTGGTGCATGGAGAAATTGATCTCCCAATCAAAGTCGGTTCTCAGGTCTTCAATGCTACCTTTTATGTCATGGATATTCGTCCTTCTTATTCTTGTTTGCTTGGGCGTCCCTGGATCCATGGGGCAGGTGCTGTAACCTCCACTTTACATCAGAAGCTGAGATATCCAGTAGAAGGGAAGGTTGTTACTGTCTACGGAGAAGAAGGGTATATGATTAGCCATGTGAACACCTTTAAATATCTTGAAGTGGAAGGTGAATACGTTGAAACTCCGTGTCAGACATTTGAAGTGGTTCCTTGGATTGTTAATGATTATGAAGCTCCTCCTGTTGTCAAGAAAGTTCATGTGGTCACCAGAGTACCTCCTACAATGGCCTCCCTTAAAGATACTAGAGCTGTGGTGGATGAAGGTGGTTGTACTATTTGGGGTCAGCTTCCTGATATTCCATACAAGTCTGACAAATTTGGTTTGGGTTTCACTGCAGAGTCCCAGAAGGCTATTCGTCGTGCTCATGCTGTTCGTATCACCAATCAGGGGATTATGAAGAATCAGATCAATGCTGTAGGTGACTATGATGAAGACTACAACTTGGATGCTTGGATTTTTCCTACTGTGGATGTTGGGCTCAATAACTGGAAAGCTGAAGATGTTATTCCTATCTCCTTTAGTCAGGAGTAAATACTATTACCGTGTTGTTACTTTTTAAGTTTGTAATTTCTTGAACAATTGAACTCTTAAGCCTTGTGCCTTACCCGGGGCACAATGGTGTGCTTGTTACGGGATGTCATTTCATTTTCATACTTCATTCAATAAAAATCAGTGGACGTTTCGTTTTCGTAAATATTGTGTTCCTTGTCTTTCTTTTCTTTTTATTTTTGTTTATCAGCTATGTGTTCTTACACACACCCACATCACTAAAATGCAGATCCTCATCCACTCTAGATCCTGTTGATAACAGTTCTACTATTGCCAATTATAATTTCGAGAATCCGATCTATCAAACTGAAGACGGAAATGAGGACGATTGTGAAGTACCTGTAGAGCTTGCTAGGTTGTTACAACAAGAAGAGAAAGCTATACAGCCACATGAAGAGCCAGTCAAAGTTGTGAATCTGGGAACTGATAAAAGCAGGAAAGAAGTTAAGATAGGGGTTGAATTGGAGGATAGTGTCAAGAGCAGATTGATTCAGATGTTACGTGACTATGTGGAGATCTTTGCTTGGTCCTACGAAGATATGCCAGGGTTGGATACAGACATTGTGGTTCACCGTTTACCAGTGAAAGAAGATTGTCGTCCAAAGAAGCAGAAGGTTCGTCGCATGCTTCCTGAAATGTCAGAGAAGATTAAGGCAGAGGTAATGAAACAGTTTGATGCAGGGTTCTTAGCTGTGACTTCTTATCCTCAGTGGGTTGCAAATGTGGTACCGGTACCCAAGAAAGATGGTAAGGTACGTATGTGTGTGGACTACAGATATTTGAACAAGGCCAGCCCCAAAGATGACTTTCCACTTCCTCATATTGACGTTCTAGTAGACAACACTGCTCAGCATAAGGTATTCTCTTTTATGGATGGTTTCTCTGGTTACAATCAAATCAAGATGGCACCTAAAGATATGGAGAAGACAACATTTGTTACACAGTGGGGCACCTTTTGCTATAAGGTGATGCCATTTGGTTTGAAGAATGCAGGGGCAACATATCAGCGTGCTATGGTGGCTTTGTTTCATGATATGATTCATCATGAAATAGAGGTATATGTGGATGATATGATAGCCAGGTCCCAGAATGAAGAGCAACATCTTGATCATTTGCATAAATTGTTTGAGAGGTTGAAGAAATACAAGTTGAGATTGAACCCAAACAAGTGTACTTTTGGAGTTAGATCTGGTAAACTCCTGGGTTTCATTGTCAGTGGAAAAGGTATTGAAGTGGATCCTGCAAAAGTAAAAGCTATACGAGTGATGCCAGCTCCCCGTACTGAGAAGGAGGTTAGAGGTTTCTTGGGATGATTGAATTACATTGCAAGATTTATTTCCCAATTAACAGCTACCTGTGAGCCAATCTTCAAGTTGTTGAAGAAAGATCAGGTGATGGAATGGAATGATGAGTGCCAGACTGCCTTTGATGAAATCAAGAAATATCTGCTGGAACCGCCAATTTTGATGCCACCAGTTGATGGAAGACCCTTGATTATGTACTTAACAGTGTTAGACAACTCAATGGGGTGTGTATTAGGGCAACATGACGAGTCTGGTCGAAAAGAGCAGGCAATATACTACCTTAGCAAAAAGTTTACCGACTGTGAAACAAGATACTCACTGCTCGAGAAAACTTGCTGCGCTTTGGCATGGGCTGCTCGCCGACTAAGACAGTATATGTTGACTCATACTACCTTATTGATTTCGAAGATGGATCCAATCAAGTACATATTCGAGAAACCTGCTCTCTCCGGAAGAATTGCAAGATGGCAAATGATTTTGACAGAATATGATATACAATATACTACTCAGAAGGCCATTAAAGGAAGTGTTGTAGCTGGTCATTTGGCTCATCAAGCAGTGGATGATTACCAGTCAATGAGTTTTGAGTTCCCTGATGAAGACATTATGATTATTACCAAAGAACCTGGACAGTATGACGAACCTGAACAAGGATCCCGATGGACCATGGTTTTTGATGGAGCTTCTAATGCACTTGGTAATGGTGTTGGTGTTGTGATTAGTTCCCCTGAAGGTTGTCATACCCCGATTACTGCCAGACTTTGTTTCTATTGTACTAATAATATGGCTGAGTATGAGGCATGTATCTTGGGTATTAAAGCTGCTATTGATATGAAAATTCAGTTCCTGGATGTGTATGGAGATTCAGCCCTGGTAGTTAGTCAGATCAAAGGAGATTGGGATACCAAGCATGATAATCTCATTCCTTACAGAGAACATGTGTTGTCTTTGATCCCACATTTTAAAGAGATTACCTTTGGACATATTCCACGCAGAGAAAATCAGTTGGCAGATGCATTAGCCACCATGGCATCTATGTTTGAGATCAGTTGGGATGATGAAGCTCCCAAGATTACTATTGATAGATTTGAGAAGCCTGCATACTGCAATGAGATTGACACTGAAGAAGCAGAAGAGAAGCCTTGGTTCTATGAAGTGAAAAGATATCTTGAAGCTCAGGAGTTCCCTGAAGGGGCATCTGTCAAAGATAGGAAGTTTCTGAGGAGGTTTTCTGCTAAGTTCTTTTTGAGTAATGGGATTTTGTACATGCGCAATCATGATTCAACTATGCTTCGTTGTGTGGATAAGAAGAAAGCAACAGAGATTATGGAAGACATGCATGATGGGATCTTTGGCACTCATTCTAGTGGTCATACCATGGCAAAGAAGATTTTGAGAGCAGGTTATTATTGGTCTACCATGGAAGCTGATTGCTATCAACACTCCAGAACATGTCACAAGTGTCAAATTTATGCTGATAAAGTACATATACCTCCATCACCACTGAATGTGTTGACTGCTCCTTGGCCTTTTGCCATGTGAGGCATTGATATGATTGGTGAGATCAAACCTACTGCTTCTAATGGGCATCGTTTCATCCTGGTTGCTATTGATTACTTCACAAAGTGGGTGGAGGCAGCTTCATTTGCATCTGTTACCAAGAATGTTGTGGCTCGATTCATTAAGAATAATCTCATATGTAGGTATGGCATCCCCGAAAGGATTATTACTGACAATGGCTCTAATCTGAACAACACTATGATTACTGATCTCTGCACACAGTTCAAGATTAAGCATCACAACTCTTCTCCGTATCGTCCAAAGATGAATGGGGCAGTTGAAGCTGCTAATAAGAACATTAAGAAGATTATACAGAAGATGACTGTTACTTACAAGGATTGGCATGAGATGTTACCATTTGCTCTTCATGGTTATTGTACTACAATACGTACTTCAATAGGGGCAACCCCATTCTCCTTAGTCTATGGTATGGAAGCAGTTCTGCCCATTGAAGTTCAGATTCCCTCCTTAAGAATTATGAAGGATGCAGGTTTGGATGAAGATGAGTGGATTCAGACTCGACTTGACCAGATAAATTTGATTGATGAGAAGAGGTTAGCAGCAGTTTGTCATGGCCAGATGTACCGGAAACGAATGATCAAAGCTTTTAACAAGAAGGTTAAGCCAAAGGTATATCAGGCTGGTGACTTGGTAATCAAGCGTATCATATTACCACAGGGTGATCCTAGGGGCAAGTGGACTCCTACATATGAAGGACCATTTGTAGTCAAGACAGTATTCTCAGGAGGTGCCATGATACTTACTACTATGGATGGTGAAGACTTCCCACAGCCTGTAAACGCAGACATAGTTAAAAAATACTACGCATAAAAAGAGACCCGCTAGGTTGACTGGCCTAGGCAAAAATAAGGGCATCCCGACGAACCAAAAGGGTTCGGGCAAAAATTAGGGATATATATAAAAAATGTACACCCGGCAAGTCGAAAACCTGAAAAGGCGGCTTGGGCAAAAAAGGGTATCCCGTTGGATTGAAAACCTGAAAGGGCAATCCAGGCAAAAGTTAGGGATTAAAGTGTATGACTATGTCTCGTTTGGATCACCCATGAAACTGCAACCAGTTGTGCTACTTACTCAAGCTCGAATAGATACAGATCAATCCAATCGTTTCCGTCTCAACAGCAAGAAGATGAGATACTTGAAGATAATGGCAATAGTAGAATTGAAACTCAATAGGATTATTTCCCACATAGTTGATTTTCCTTGTTTTGTAAAAAATGTTATGACAAAATCCTCTTACTAGGGTTTCTGTCTCCTTGTACAAACTTGCCTATGTATAGGTCATTTTGTGATATAAATAAAATTCCATCTTTGAATCCAGATTTACTTTTACCCTATTTACATAAGCGAAACGTCCATTGGTTGTGTTTGAATGTATGTATGCTTTTGAATATGATTGATGTTTACCAGAAATGCATAGATGCTTAATATGATTGATGTTTACCAGAAATGCATAAAAATGCAGTAATAGTATTTACTAAGGACGAACGAGGGAAGCTACAAATCCCCCAGTAGGGCAAATCCATCTTCATAAGTACTTCGAGTCACATCTCCCCTGGAATTTATATCCATCTCTTTTATCCTCATACGGATAGTCGGGAATTTATTTTTCCAATGGGAGTACGACGAACGAAGACGGGAGGTTATGTATACCTTACTATCGGACAAGGACGGGAGGTTATGAATACTTTACTATTGAGCAAACGAGACGAGGACGAGTTCCTCATATTCTTCACGATATTATCAAACAAGACGGGAACGAGTTCCTCATATTCAGCTACAAATCGGGATTTATTTTCCCTGGCCAGCAGTTGTTATATAAAGATATCCAGGCGCTTCAAGCTGCATGATGCATACATACATCATTTACATCATAACATACATATACCTAGATACATAATACATTACCTAAGTGCATCATATTATACACGCATACATAATACATAAACTAATATTATCTTGCAGAATGTTATAATCTTGTTTTTCAGATTAATTCTCCAGCAGACAAACTTCATCAACCACTTGTGACTTTGGGCCGTTGTTTATCTTCCCAAAAGTTACCATCTCCTCAGAACGTTGTTTATCTTTCTGAAAGCATATTATACCTCAGGACGTTGTTTATCCTCCTGAAAGCATATTATTACCTTGGGCCATTGTTTATCTTCCCAAAGGTTACACCACTTCCTCGGGACGTTGTTATCCTCCTGAAAGCATATCAAGACATTGGGCCGTTGTTTATCCTCCCAAAAGTTATACCTCAGGACGTTGTTTATCTTCCTGAAAGTATATCATGACTATTGGGCCGTTGTTTATCCTCCCAAAAGTTATACCTCAGGATGTTGTTTATCTTCCTGAAAGCATATCATGACTATTGGGCTGTTGTTTATCCTCCCAAAAGTTATACCTCAGGACGTTGTTTATCTTCCTGAAAGCTATCATTATTACCTCAGGACGTTGTTTATCCTCCTGAAAGCATATCATTACCTCAGGACGTTGTTTATCCTCCTGAAAGCTATCATTATATCTTCATATTTTGGACTGCTTTATCCTCCAAGAAATGTATCTAAAGAACTTTTCTCCAAGTGGCATCTTTAAGCCCACTCAAGCGTATACAACTAGTCATCAGTACCACTCTACGCACCGGTGAGTGCAAATTTTTGGGCTTTTGTGTTCAATCCCCTTCAACCTTCCAGGTCACGACTGGAACATATACCAATCTAACCCCTCAGGTTTCAGAAAATTGAACAGGGGCAGCTGTTGCACCCCAAAATTTGCCCTCATAATACAAGACTTTGTGTGCTAAGAAGGTTCACAAGGTTCACAAGACCTTTCATGAGGTTCATGAAGTTTACAAGACACTTTATGAGGTTCACAAGTTTCACAAGACCTTTCATGAGGTTCATGAAGTTTAAAAGACATCTTATGAGGTTCACAAGGCTCACAAAGTTCATCATGGGTCAGAAGATTTGGCAAATCCCTCAGACAAGGCATTCTCCTAAGCAGTGCATCCAAAACTAGGGTTTTGACTTTAATCAGGCTAAATGGATTTCCAAGACTTCGAATGAGCTTAATAACATCTTATATGTGTTTAAGAACCCCCATGACAAGTTTCAAGACTTTTCTCAAAGGTTTGCTCAGTCAGATGATCAGATAAGTCAAAATCAGTCAAAGCAGTTAAAAAGTCAAACTGAGGTCAACTGTGGTCAAACCAAAGTCAAACATCATATTTTTTGCCAACATCAAGTATATTAAGTAAAATTCATCATTTTATCAAGGGTTGATCATGATTCATCAAGGAGATTTCAGATCATCAAGAATCAGAAGTTTCTAAATTAGGGTTTCCTTAGGAAAAGTCAACTGAACTTTGACCAGCCATAACTTTCACATGCTTCATCAAATTTTGCCCATCCAAAGCTCATTTTGAAGTAAATTGAATTCTATACAACTTTGTGTCTCACAAGCCAAGCCCAAAAATGCTTCATTTGGAAGGTATGAGCTAAGACATTATAGGTCCTTTTGAAATTCAACAAAAAGTCAACAACTTCAAAAGGGCATAACTTGAGAATGGTAAATGATATGGACATGAAACCAATGGGGTTGGTTAGAGGACCCTTCAAGATTTCCAAAATGTCCAAGAAAATCCTCATATCATTAAAATTGAAGGATGTGTGCCCTTGCAAAGTTGGGAAATTTTTGGGTGGTTTATGAAGCAAATAGGGCTTTAAAATCAATTTCTTCCAAATGGGCTTGCCATGTGATGATCCAATCCATACAAGTACCTCAAGCACGACCCAAAGCAACAAAGTTCTGATTTTTTATTATTTATTTTGATTTTATCCATTAAAAATCAAATTAAATCTAAATAAAATATGAAAACTCAATATTTGAATGTGATTCTTCTTCTAGAAAGTTTTAATAATCATTCAAAGCTGATTGATACAATCCAATTTCGTGCTAGCTTGTTTTGGAAATGTTAGATAAGATATTTTTCAATATTTGGAAGGATATTTCTTCATCATCAAGGTACTCAAAAAGCCCATAGAACCCACAAGTATTTTGACCTAATTTTATTCATTATATATACACAAACATAACACAATGCAGAGGGACGATTTTCCTGCCTCAAAGTGTAAGTTTCAAACTTCAAAAATCCTTCAAAAAGTGAATTTTCGGTTTCCACCTTAGAGGAGGTTTCAAGGTATTTGGAGAACATCACAAGCTTCCCTGGACATCCTTGAATCGAAACCATTCACTACATTGCATTATAACATGATATATTGAGAAATCCGAACCGTTTCTTTTCCACTTTCGATTTTTTCTGTTCTTGCATTTTTACATGATATTAATCAACTTTGACTATTGATTTGTGTTTAGATGAATGCAGTGATGGATTCTGGGCAATTGGATTGATGTTTTAATGGCCAATTCGTGAAACACCATTTAGGGTTCATACCTCTTGAATTAGGGTTTCATAATCTAATAACTATAAATGAATTTTGAGACCATAAATCAATTCAATGAACTGTTTGGATCATGTTGGTGTAATTAATTTGATGAAATCGTACTTGTTTGGTGAAGTATGGAATTCGCAGGTTCAAGAGTGCAGGAAAAATCGCAGGAAATTTCCTAGCAAATTTCGCAGGAAAACCTGCGAAATTCCAAGGTTGAAGATGAAGTCAGCGCGCCAAAAATTGTTTTTAAAATTTGTTATAATATTTTATGTTTTAGTATTAATATTATTTCAACTAAAACACTTGGCTCAGTTGGTTGATGCGCGCATGTGTGAAATTCAAGGTCCTGGGTTCGATCCTTTCAGGCCCTTTTTTGCTTTGTTATTTTATTTTGTTTTCCAGGATATGTACAAAAACGTTGGACGATGGTTTGTTAGCACCAGACGCGCGCTGGCCCAGTGGAAGGATGGCTGGTCTTGGAGTGTGTATTGTTCAGGGGCTGGGTTCGAATCTCCACCCAGGTAAGTTTTTTTCATTCTTTTTATTCTTGTTCTTTTTTTCAATTAGTTTATATTATTATAATTAGAATAAATTTAAAAATAATAAAGATAAAACATTTGTATTATTTCTATAATTAAAGTTTTTTTTAGTAAAGGTTATTTAAATTTATATTGTTAATAATTTTATGAAATTAATTTATATTATATAGTTAATTCTAATTTATTATTCTAAAAAATATATAAACTCTATTTATTTTTTTTAAACCCTAAAATATTTTGTAAAAAAACCTAATTAATTTTTATAAATCCTAATAATTTTTACAAACCCTAATTTTCTTTTTTTTTATTTATTTATAAACTTTAATTATGTATATATTTTATAATTTGCTTGTAATTATTATTTAATTCTTGTATGTAAAATAATCTTTTTAGTATATGCTTAAAAATAATTAAAATTTGCTAAATATAATTTATTTTCATAATATGTTTATAATTAACCTAATTTTTATAATTTGTATATAATTTAAAACTTTATGATAATTAATTGTTTATACTTTCTTCTTAATCTTAAAAATAATTGTTTATATAAAAATTGAACTTTTTATGCTAATATCCTTATTTATTTTATTATTAATGTTATTTATTTTCATATGATATTTATTTTATTATTACTAACCCCATTTATATTTTATGATTTATTATTTTTATTATTACTAACCTAATTATATTATTATTATTTTGCTTATTTATTTAATTTGTTAATTATTATTATTTTGTAATTGCCTCCTTTATGTAATATTGTAATAATAATATTGAATATTTATTTTAAATGCTATGGTTAGTAAAATAGAGAGTGTAAACATGTTTGTATCTTAAAATTGAATTTAGATCACTAATTTAAAAGATAAATATTAAAATTGTACACTCACACACGTAAGTCGATCTTTGATCGCCATCTCACTTCCTTAAGGATACCTCTCATGTTGCCTAATCAAAAGGTCAAGTAGGGTGTATAAAGCAAAGTCCCTAATTCCACATCATCTAGTCCCTAAACAGATAAAACGATCAAGTCCCTTCGAATGTTGCCTTCGTAAAGATCTTGTCCCTCTCGAATAAAGATGATAGTCCCTTCGAACTGCTTATACACCCCACAGTTGCCTAAATAACAGATGACCCTTCACTTGTCCCTCACATCCAAGGTAATGACTACCTATTCCTTAATAATAGGGATAGTCTTACCATTTAAAGGATTCAAGAACAGGAAAGACTTAAACTTAGGGTAGGTTCCTCTTAGATACTTGCTCACTCTTCAAAAACACTTCAAACACTTTTCAAACAAATTTTCAAAAGAAAGGTTTTATACGTATCCGTACATGGATCATTATAAAACACTTAAGAAAATTTCTATTCACACACTTCACATTTCAAAAACAGTTTAAAGTGAGCTAAGTAACTAAGAGCCCATGGATAACCATGGATGTAAAGGGTGCTAACACCTTCCCTTTACATAACCTACCCCCCGGACCCAAAAATCTTTTAAAAAGGTCTTTCATGTTCTTTTATGCCTTTCCTTTGGATAAAATAAAAGTCGGTGGCGACTCTTGCTATCCGCAACATAACTAAAGTCAGTTCTCCCACCGTGTTACAGTAGTGACCATGGGCCTTCATGCCTTTGGCAAGCTTCTGATGATCTTTTTCACATGATTTGTTGTTAAGTATCCTTTGTCCAAAACTTTTAATCCAGCAACCAGAATTTGAAACCTTGAGAACATTTTCTCAATTGTTTCATATTCTTCCATTTTGAACGTCTCATACTTCTGAATGAGTGCTAGAGCTTTGGTCTCCTTAACTTGAGTTTTTCCTGTAACACCCCAAAATCGATTTAAATTTAATTGATGTGTTTTCTTGTAAATTTTGATGTTTATGATGATATTTGATGTTTTGTGGAGTTTTGGGGATGACTTAATATATTATTAATATTAGAAATATTAAGTTTAGTGAGTTTAGTTTATTATTTGAGATTAAATTAAATAATATAAGAGGAATTGAAGGATAAGGTGTCGCACCTCGAAAAATACGACCTCGCAATAAAAGATTACCGCGAATGAAAATTAAAACAACAGAGTCGCCACCGAACTTATTTTATTCCAATTAAGGAAAGGGAAAATATCGAGAAACCCTTTTTAGAAAAAAAAGATAGAACAAGGTCTTTGAAACCAGATTCTAGGTTCGGGAATCGATTCCGTAAGGGGAAGGTATTAGCACCCCTTACGTCCGTTGTACTCAACGGGAACCTCTTAGTTTAACTTGCGATCTAATGTTGACTTATGCTTTCTGTTTTCTTCGAATAATAAAATAAATGCGAACGATTCTAATATAAGGTTAATATGAGAAATGGGTTATTTTGTTCCTAGGGTGCTCGGCAAGGAGTAAGATCCGTGTGCCTACGTATTCCCTTGTGCAATGGGAAAGTCAGAGCTTCGTAGTTCGTGGTACTAAGGTTGGATCGGTTTGATTTAATGAACGAGTATTTAAATCGCATTCTAACTGCTAAGCGTTGGCTTGTCTGCTCACGATAGGAGGCTGAAGCGCTAGCTTGTTTGAGATAGAAAGGATTAAATAATGTTCGATTAAAAAGAAGTTTGATTTGATTAGGGTTTTTTAAGAATGAAAGGATAAATAAACTGCGTCCTAAGGGGCGGGCCTCAGGAAAATTTATTCGAGAATTCGAGGAATGCGAGACTCCAGAATCCAATTCTTTCATTATTTAATATGTCAATTAAATGTTTTAATTACGGAAAGTCGAATGAAAGACGTCCCGCGGGGCGAGCCTCGGGAGTGTTCATTCAAGAATTCGAGGAATGTGAGACTCCAGAATTCAGTTTATCCGTTATTTTGATTATGAAAAATAATCGGATTGATTTGCGTTCTGAAAAAAATTGATGGCGAGGCACGATGCTCGGCTTACATTAATTCGTGATTCGATTTAAGCGATGAAAAGAAAAAAAAGAATTTAAATTATATTGCGACAATTTAGAATAAATATATGTGAATAGTCAAATTAAATTAAATTTAATATGATATTAAATAAACGAAATAATATAATAAAAGTTAGATTAATTTTTTGCAATTTGAATTATATATATATATATATATATATATATATATATATATATATATATATATATATATATATATATATATATATATATATATATATATATATATATATATATATATATATATATATATATATAAAGAAAGACCTCATATTAATAAAACTCCCTAACTAAAAATATTAGAAGAAAATTTATTTGTTATAATATCATTGGCCCTATAAAAATAAAAGAGTAACAATTACCAACAAATTAATTGTCGAAATCAAATGCCATAAAATAAAAAAATAAAAAAGATCAAAGTATGTATATATATATATATAAAGGTCTAAAGGATTCTTTGTAAAATCATAAAGAAAATGCAAAAGATCTTTTCATATAGAAAAAGAAGGATTAAAAAAAAATCTAAACAAAAGGAGTATGAGCGCAGGGGGATAGGTGGTGGGTCTAGCAGGTTTGGATTCCACATCATGGATGGTCTGAGCCCATTAATCCAATATCAACTCAATCAATAAAATAAATTAATAAAACAAATAAAAAAAGAAGTAAAAATACTAATGTGGTGCAACATTGAATATGTAATATGAGTATACCTTATAGAAAGGTATGGCTGGGCCCACTTAAAAAAAACACAAATAAAAAAAACAATCAAATTAAAAAGTTCATCACTCTAAACAAGAACACAGAAAGCGAAAACGGCAAAGTTCAGAACCCACCCAACGGCAGCTTACGATTCCACGGCGAATACCTCTGTCTCTCTCTCAATGCTCGATTTCATCTTCTCAATGATTCAGCCTCATCACTCTTGTTCGTACTCACGCGGATCTCAAGCTTTTTGCTATGCTTCAGTTCTCTCTCTCCGCGGAAGATCACGGTGGCTTTGAGGGGGGCGAGCGGTGGTAGTGGTTTCGAGCGGCGGGTTTCCGACGGACACGATTTTCTGTTCTGTTCAGATTGCTCTCACGGAATCGTTCGGTTCGTTTTTGGTTTGGGGACTCGGATTTGGATTTTCACAGGGAGTTTTCTATTTCGGATTCGATTTGGTTTTTTCCGATCTGCTTCGCTGTGTTTAAGTTTTCTGGTTTTTGGAGCTGTTTCTCGACGGTGTTGGATTTACGAGTGGGTTTAGATTCAGTTTCAAACGTGATTTGGATGGATCGAGGTAAGTTGTTGCATTGTTTTGGTGTGATTACGGGTTTGCTCTGTGGTTGAGTGTTTGATTGTGGTGGCTGGATGTGAAGGTTTGCGTGTCCTGTGATGAGGTTAAATCAGTTGTATTTCTGAGTTTGGCACGATTTACAGGTTTCTCATCTCAGTTATTTTTTGATTTTTTTTTCTGGATTTTGCAAGGTTCAATTTCCGCGTCAGTTTTTTGGTTTTCTCTTTTTTCTTCTGGATGTTGAATGGTGGAAGATATCGGTCAGTAGTGAAGGGTGGTGGTGAATAGATAATTTTATGAATAATGAAAATTTTTTGGTTTTATTTGTGGTTGACTCTGAGAGGTATTTTTTTTGAAAAGAAATTTTAAGTGGAGGCTATTGATGAGATGGTGAGTTTATGCAGTTTTTTGTGTGTGTTTTGAAGCTTGGTTTATTGATGTTTTTGCAGGAATTCTTTGTGCTGTCCAAGCTCCTCTTTTATGAGAGGAATGGGGTTATTTTATAGGGTGGATTTGAGAATAAATTGAGAGGATAAGGACGAATTATGAGCTGTATTTTTGAGTGGAATTGGTGGAATTGTGGGAGTCCTACTGACTGTTTTGTGAGTGGCATAAAATGAAAAAAGTTGTTATTGTGTTTAGCTTTGTACCGTGAATGATTGGGAAATGGTGGGCCAGGCAATTGCATTGTTATGGCAAACTAGAATACTGATACTAATAATACTATTAATAATAATAATAATAATAATAATAATGTACCATAATAATAATAGTAATAGTAATAATAATTACAAACAAAAATAACCAACAAAATAAAAATAGAGAATAAAAGGTGAATCATATAAATGAGAAAATAGTAATAATAATAAAGAGAATAATAATAGATATATAAAAAAATGGAAATAAATAAATAATACTGATAATAATAAAAATAATAAAAAATGATTTTTTCTGTGACTTTTGTGGGCTTTGTAATGGATTTAATACAAATGGACTATTAAAAATTAGTAATAAAAATAAGTGAAAAATGGTTTAGAAGTTTGGAAGTGAAAATGGATAATAAAATTTGGAATGTTTTTTTTGTAGTATATTTTTTTTTTTGTGTAGAAAAACAATGAATGGGCTAATAACGAAATATTGGACTAAAAAAAATGATTTTAAAATGTTAATGTAAAAGAAATAAATAATAAAAAAATAAAATAAAAGTGGATATGGATAGAAATCAAAAATGGACACAGCCCCCGCATAACATCGCATGTTTTGGATTTTTCGAATATCAGACAGAAAAAATAAAGTAGTACATACTTTTGAATTTCTTGAAATAATGATTGGACAGTAAAATGTTGCGGGTAGGACAAATTTGGGGTATGACAGTTGCCCCTATCGAATTGGCTTAGACCGAGTAAGATGAATTGATCTACATTCAAACTTTCAAGGTATAAGACAATTAGATACTAACAGACATCGAATTTGTCCGAAAAGAATGAAATTGTGAAAATAGCAGATGATTAAAATTGAAAATGATGGGTGACTGTAACACGGTGGGAGAACTGACTTTAGTTAAATGTTGCGGATAGCAAGACGCGCCACCGACTTTTATTTTATCCAAAAGGAAAGGACATAAAAGAACAGGAAAGACCTTAAAAAGATTTTGAGTTCGGGGGTAGGTTATACAAAGGGAAGGTGTTAGCACCCTTTATATCCATGGTTATCCATGGGCTCTTAGTTACTTAGCTCACTTTAAATTGTTTTGAGAAAGGTGTAGTGTGTGATTAGAAAAATTCTAAGTACTTTGTAATGATCCTCGTATGGATGTATACAAAGCCTTGTTTTTGAAAATTGTTTGAAAAGTGTGGTGTAAAGAGTATTTTGAAATGTGAGCAAGTAATTAAGAGAAACCTACCCTATATTAAGTCTTTATTGTTCTTACGTTCTTTCATTGGTAAGACTATCCCTATTATTAAGGAATAGGTAGACATTACCTTGGATGTGATTAAGGGACATTTGTAGGGTCATCTGGATATAGGCAACTGTAGGGTGTCTTTAGCAATTCGTAGGGACTTATCATCTTTTATTCGAAGGGACAAGATCATTTATCGTAGGCAACCTCGAAGGGACTTGATCTTTAAAACTATAGGGACTTGATGATATTTATGAAGGGACTTTGCTTAAAACACCCCACTTGACCTTTTGTATAAGCAACTGAGAGGCAACCCTAGGAAGTGCAAGATGGCGATCAAAGATCGACTTACGTGTGTGCGTGTTCATATTCAAATATTTATCTTATTAAATTAATTTTTCTAAATTGATTTTAATCACATATAGGTTATACACACCCTAAATTACTAACCATACAATAAATATTTTTGAAAATAAAATAAGACGGAAAATAAATCTACAAATATTACATGGCTTTAGCAGATACATAATAATCAAATAAAATGAATTACAATAATAATAGATATAATAAAATAATAAATAAACAATAATACTAAAATAATAGCAATAATAATAATGATAATAATAATAAATAAATAAATCAAGATTAAAATTTAAAAGAGAAGTTATTTTAGGTTAGACAACAATTATAAATTTTTTAGAAGTTAATTAAGATAGTATAAGAATTTAAACAATTTAATAAATTAAATTATAATAATAAAAGAAATAAGGGTTAATATATTAATTAGGGTTTAGAAAAAATAAATTAGATTTTTTATGATTAATAGGAAAATTAGGTTTTTTTAGAAGATAGTTGGAGTTTTTAAGTAATTAAGGTTTTAAATATTTATTTATAAATTATATAACAAAAATTAATACTATAATAAAAATTATTAGAAAGAATAATTAATATTTATTTACAAAAATATTTTATGATATAATATACTTAAGTTAAAATTAGAGTTATTTAATTGGTTAATTAGTTAATAAGATAATTAAATAATATAATATAATAATATAATAATTAAATTATGAAAATATAAAGAAAAAGAAAATAAAACAGGTTCTAAAAAAATGGGGGAGGCCTGGATTTGAACCCAGGACCTCCCCATTACCAAGCTGCAGCAAAGACCATTGGGCTATACGCTTGTGGTATGATGTAGGATGATCACACGTACATATATGTTAAACCTGCTAAAATCAAGAAAAACCAAAAAATATTTGTCAAAACCTTGAATCGAACCCTGGTCTCAAACATCCCAACATACGCTTATTGCCACTACGCCACATGGGCAATCTGATATATATATATATATATATAACCAACATCAAAATATATAAAAATAAAGACTTTTTCAAATTATGGATTTGGCGCCATTCAAGTTATCTTCTTCCTTGTGACCTGCGAAGTTTCCTGTGGTTTTAGCTTCAACATTACCTGCGAAATTAGTTTTGTAGGATTTCCTACGTTTTCTTCAATGATCACCATACCTGTAAAATTTCTTCAAATTAAAAGTACCATTGTACTCAACACAACCAGACCATATCATTTACGCAATTAGAAGTCATTTATATTGATTAAAACGCAAAGCCCTAAATTGAAGCCAAGAACCCTAACAATGGCTTCTCCTCATATAAGCACCTAAAGTTCAATTGATGCATCCAGAAATACTCTATACCACAAAACAAACATCATTAGATGGTCATAATTAATTGAAAGTGAACGAAATAGTGAAAACGAAAAAAAAATATTCAAGCATGAAGATGCATTCGGGTTAGTCAATTCATGAAGCATTTGATGAATGTAATGATCTGAGCATGTTCGAAATTCATCAAGGAAGCTATCCCAACTGTTAATCCTATTATTTTATGATTGGCATTATGTTTGGTAAAACTAATATGGCTGAAAAATGTTGAATAAGAAGTTCCATATGTTAAATTAACATGGTATAGATTCTGGAAGAACATGTCAAACATGATGTCCTGACATGGTGGCACAGATAAATGTGGTTATAATAATTGGCAGATACTGAAGAAGATGTTGAAACATCTGCAAATGTCATGACAAAATTACTGTCATATGTTACAGACAGATGTCAAAGAAGATGTTGAAACATCTGCAAATGTCATGACAGAATTACTGTCATATGTTACAGACAGATGTCAAAGAAGATGTTGAAACATCTGCAAATGTCATGACAGAATTACTGTCATATGTTACAAACAGATGTCAAAGAAAATTTTGAAACATCTGCAACTGTCATGACAACATTACTGTCACAGACAGATGTCAAAGAAAATGTTGAAACATCTGCAACTGTCATGACAACATTACTGTCATGTGTTACAGATAGATATCAAACAAGAAGTGTTGAACTTAGTTCAGGATGTCACACCAGATGTTGTGACATTAACATTTAATGAACTTAAGTCAAGATATCAGGATGAACACCAGATGTTGTGACATTGTCAAACAGAGTAACACTTAAGTCAAGACATCAGGATGTCACACCAGATGTTGGGACATCGTAAACCTGCTACCAGACTTAAATGATGCGCAACAGAACTGAGTAAATTCAGGGGAATTTATCTGTAATTAATTGGAAAGAGATAAGCAATACAAGGCGCATCTTTAGGGAGATTAGTTATCTGAATTCAGTATAACAGAATAACTAACTCACCTTGAATCAAGGAGGTAACAAACTAACTAACCCTAATTCAAGGTGATGACAGTGGGATTTATCAGATCTGGATTATGCAGAATATTCTACAAAATATTCTGATATCACAGGTGGAATTACTTTTTAAAGATGCAGAATATTCTGGAGATATTATGCAATCATATGTGGCGCTGATTTAAAGGGTGCTGATTTAGAAGATCTTAAAGACTCAATTTAAATTGAAGACAAATATTGAAAAATATAGAGTTTCTATATTTAGAGATATTTTAGGAGTTTTTAGATTTGAAGATCTTTTGGTATATTTGTAGCAGATTTTTTCTGCATATTTGTAGCAGCTATTGTTGTGATTGTTTAGGCCCAAATCTAGTTGGGAATAGGTTATAAAAGAAACCCTGTAACCTAGTTTAGAATTAACCCAATCAACCGAAAATGTAAACATTATTAGGGTTGTGTTCTTGTGGCAGCCGTGCGTAACAAGGAAACCTATTGTGGCTGTTTCACCTGTGATTCTCGAAGCTTGTAAGCAAGAGAAGTATTGTACTTAATTGAAGCTGCTAAGCAAGATTAAGTTGTTTTCATGGAAGTATGGATTCTATTTATGAATTGTTGTATAGGTATGAAGTCGTCAATATCAGCAACTGAGAGTTGAGAACTGTGAGACATCACTGAGGTGATTGGAAGTGAGGATGAGTTTCTCATATTTAGGAGTTCCTAAGTAGAAGTTGCATTGGTAGTGATTAAGTGAGAAGACTGTAAAGTATAGGTGTTTGCTGAGAAGTCTTTGAATTGATACTACATAGTGGATTTCCTTCCTGGCTTGGTAGCCCCCAGAGTAGATTGATTTGATCGAACTGGGTTAACAATTCTGCTGTGTTCTTTATATCTTTTCTGTTTTATGTTTTATGCAGTACCTGAACTGAATGTCCTATCAGATGTCACAACATCCTGAAGTATGTCTGACTTTGATATATCAGAATTATTTAAGTACTGATATGTATGCATTACCATGTTTATAAGTAACAGATAAGATGTCTCAACATCATATTCGACATCTGAGTCTGTCATACCAGAATTTCAATTGGTATCAGAGCAGGCATCCTGGTCTGTTTCTGGATGAGATCTAAGGGGGATACTTTCTGGTTCATGGTAAAGGAAGAAGGATGATATAATGAAAAGCTGTTGGAACTTGAGAGGTTCATATTGGCGTTTGAATGGTCCCTAGAAGTGGAGGATGGACTATTCATCATATGGTATAATGGTGTTTTATTCACATAGGTTTGCTGATGTCAGATAAGATGTCTTGACATCGTGTTTCAATATCTTTTGGCGGATCTTACTATGGAGGAGTTTATTTATCTCCAAGGAATTGCTCTATTATTTATGATGTGTTATGTCTGATTGTTGTTGTGTTTGATAGTGGTTCCCCAGTACTTCATACAAAGGCTGTTGCAAAGTTGCAGTTCATAATGTCAAGTTTGATGTTATATCATGTGATTACAGAACTGGAGAACACTTAGTTCAGAATGTTGTGAGAGATTCCTGGTGAAAGAAGAGGTTGGAGCCAAAGCAAAAGAGTATAATTATCAAATCTTTCATGCGGGAGTGAAGATCTTGATAAGTTATCTCTTAACCTTATTTATGGTGACCTAATTAGGATATTCTTCCTGGTTATGGTGTCCAATGTAGTTTAGGTATAGCTGAAGATAATTTCTCTTGTGAAGATACATGTTTCTGATTGTCTAAATCATGAACTGAAGGAAGTTTCATCAAGAAAGAAGCTGAGTTGATATGTCAATCCTAATGGCTTGACACCACACTACACATCAACAGTTTATGGTAAATGTTGAGTCAAAGACCTAAAAGATTGTGGTTTTTTTTAAAGGATCTTTGAAGCTATGAAGTTGAATACTCTTTGAGATGCTACTGACTATTGTATTTGTGCAAAGTATCTTTCATAATGTTATAGCACTTCAGTTGGAGCTGATTGAAGAAAAGATAGTAATCTTGAAAGCAGTAATATTTCAGAACCAAGCTTAGTTTTGTGTTCCAGAAGAAGGAAACTGGTGTGATATCCTGCTAACATGATGGATGCTTTGGGTGCTAGACAAATGTGTGATGATCACATATGTTTGGAACCTACTCCTAACCTGGAAGAGGAGGCATCTATGCTATGTGTTGAAGGTCTTAAGTTTAAGAAAGAGGGAGATGTGTTGAATTCTCTCCTAGGGTGATAAATCATTACCTAGGGAGAGAATCTGATGGGCCTAATGAGCTGGGGGAAACTGACAACCAAGTTTGCAAGATCATCACTGCCAACCAGGTCAAAACTTGGCCAGTCAAAGGCAAACTTTCAGTTAGCTTTCTTACAAGGAAGTATGTTATGCTGCATAGAATTGGTACTGTCAACTGGGTACCTACAAACCATAACTCTTCAATATCTACTGGATTGGGAAGATTCATTTATGCAGTAGGCACCCAAACAAAGTTGGACTTTGGGGCTTACATCTTTGATCAAACCCTAAAGCATGCAGGAACATCAGCAACAAAGCTTCCCATTGCTTTTCCCTCTCTGCTCTGTGGAATCATCCTCAACCAGTATCCAGGCATCCTCACTGAGAAGGATTCAGTCTGCAAAAGAGAAAGTCCACTGGCCTTCCACTACAAACTGTTCTTGAGCCATCATGCTGCTGATGTTGAAGCTCCCAGTGCGACATCTGCTGGACCATCAAATGCAAAGACTCCTATATCCAAAGCAGCCTTGATTGCAGAACTGAAGAACACTTGCAAAGAGCTGGATGTCAGGAAGAAAAAGCTTGAGGAAGTAATTCAAAGGCTGGAGCTGGAAGAGGTTGCTCAGAATGCTGATGAATCTGATGATGAATCTGAAGATGAAGAAGCTTCTAAATGTATCTACAAATGTGTGTGATAAATGTATGACTTTGGTCATGATTAAAGCTAGCAATGTGACCAACAATTGCTAGAAGCAAGGGAAGAATGTCAGATTGGGAAGTCTGATCAGAATGGTTGTTGAACTGGTAGTTTCTTCTACTACTAGTCATGGATAGTGGCAATATGAACCCTTTGTAGCAAGCAAACTAAGAGCATCTGTTTTGGAATATAAAATCAAGTGTGGATATTTATCAGTTGTGCTCTTTGTGGTATTCTCAGAGAACTAGTGTATATGAATTTGTAAAACTCATGATTATTTTTCGGTTTGAGAGTATGTTCATCAGGGGTGTGAATTTGAGAATTAGTGGAGTTTATGCTCAGCTGGAGTATTGTTTATCCATTACATGAGGAGATCTTGCTAATCTTATCTGGAGCTAACCTTAAAATCCTTCAAAATTAAAAGATTAGATTGTGTAGAACTATCTGATAGGGTATTATACAAGGATTTAAGATCAATTGTTGTTTGTGGAGTTCACAAATATTTGATTGATTATCCTTGTGATTCAAGATTGGTGATGTTCAAAAAGATGTTGGAACATCTTATCATCAGAGTTTGTGCAGAATCATGGGAGAGGTATTGCATAAGCTATAGCATTGGCTTCAGTCTTGTGTGACAGGAGTTGTGTATTTCTGGAAAGTTTCTTGGCAAGAACTGGTCTGGATATTGTTGATTCTGAAGATGGAGATGAAAGACCATGAACACATCATAATATTGATGACTACTTGGATTGGTCTATTTCTGATCTAGGTGCAGTCCAGAATGCTCATCATGGAGTTAAGATAGGTGGCGATATCATAAATTTGTTAAGACTGCCTTACTCAAGGAAAGGTGGCATCCTTGGTATAGTTATGAGGTGTAGTTCTTAACTATTCCTTCTGAATGATCAGACAGTGGCAGGTTTGAAGACTTTGGAGAAACATTGGAAGTTTCTCATCAAAATGTGTTATCGGTAGGAATTTCTGCAGAACCAATAGAATGGAGGTTGTTTACTCAAACTTGATGGATGAGTCAAGTCTATGAGAGCATGGAACTCTTGTTCTATAAAGGAAGGAGGTTCTTTCAAGTGGCAGAAGGACCTGAATTCAACAGATGGATGTGGGCTAATAATGTTCAAACATCTAGTTCAACATCTGAGTCTAATTGGTGAAGTGACACATAAATTAAGATAGAATGATCTATAGGGATTGAATGCTTCATAAGGCCTATTATCTTGACAGCTTGGTGAAGATCAACTTTATTGATCAGGATATCTTTGGAAGATTTATTATAAACGTGAAGAAGACAAATGTGGCAATTGGCTTTTTCATATGAGGATTCATAAAGGAGGTGATCAAAATGTGGTAATTGGTTGATCTTTAAAGTGGATTCGAAGAATCAAGATAATCAGAGTGTGGCACCTGGTTGTTCTTGAGGATTGTCTTGGAACAAATTGCTCTTGGGCAGAGGAGTGATGAGTTGAAGACTCAAGGGGATTTATTCTTCTTGAAGGTAGATGAGAGTTTATCACTTTTTCTGGATTTCTGATTCTAACTGGTGGTACAGTGTAGTTGAAGATTTTCAGTTCTTGGATTACTATGCTATAGTAAGTCTAGTTGGTGGAGCACATCTAGGATCATGGTGATAAGGTCTTGATGTATGAAAAATGTTCTAACTAAGTGTTAGTACATTATCTGGGGTGTTTATCTACATGGTTTCTATTATTAGACTACCTAATCATATGGGAGAATGATGAAGTAGATGATCTATATTGGAAGAAACATGTAGAAGAGACTGAAGTATATCAGGTATTGATTGCTTGGAAGTTTGTTTGTGGACATTCATTCTGATGTCATAATTAGTTTGGATGTGTTTTATCTGAATTCTATGGCCTTTGGTGTGTAAAGGCTTAGTGTCAAGAACCTGTGTGCTAGAAGATGTTCATCTTGTGTAGTCTATGGTAACTACAAACCAAGAAAGGAATCAGGTATGCTTTGGTACAAGAAGTGAATGTGTTCAATTGGGAATTGAACAGAGGGTGAGCTCTTGAAGACATGAAGATGCGTCTTATGTTTTCCTTTCATCAATGTACAGAGAAGCATGGAGTATCCTAGACAGGGGGAGTGTGTTACAAGTATGTGCACCTGATTTTATGGAGTTAAGGGGGAGTAATACCTTAACCAGATAAGGAGTATCCTAGGAGTCTAGAAGGCTATATTGTATAAAGTTGCTCTCTGTAGTTTATGTTTGATTCTTGAGGAATTGTGAACCATACCGTTGCACTTCTAGCAGATAGTCTATGGTTATTATCGTGCCTTTATCTTTTTATGGCTAAAAAGAGGGAGAATTAATAGTGTGTACTATTGAGGTCTGATATGAAGATGTGATGTTAAGGAACTTCTACATGTAAATTAGTTTTAGCCAAAATAAGACAAATGGGGGAGATTGTTAATCCTATTATTTTATGATTGGCATTATGTTTGGTAAAACTAATATGGCTGGAAAATGTTGAATAAGAAGTTCCATATGTTAAATTAACATGGTATAGATTCTGGAAGAACATGTCAAACATGATGTCCTGACATGGTGGCACAGATAAATGTGGTTATAATAATTGGCAGATACTGAAGAAGATGTTGAAACATCTGCAAATGTCATGACAGAATTAATGTCATATGTTACAGACAGATGTCAAAGAAGATGTTGAAACATCTGCAAATGTCATGACAGAATTACTGTCATATGTTACAGACAGATGTCAAAGAAGATGTTGAAACATCTGCAAATGTCATGACAGAATTACTGTCATATGTTACAAACAGATGTCAAAGAAAATGTTGAAACATCTGCAACTGTCATGACAACATTACTGTCACAGACAGATGTCAAAGAAAATGTTGAAACATCTGCAACTGTCATGACAACATTACTGTCATGTGTTACAAATAGATATCAAACAAGAAGTGTTGAACTTAGTTCAGGATGTCACACCAGATGTTGTGACATTAACATTTAATGAACTTAAGTCAAGATATCAGGATGAACACCAGATGTTGTGACATTGTCAAACAGAGTAACACTTAAGTCAAGACATCAGGATGTCACACCAGATGTTGGGACATCGTAAACCTGCTACCAGACTTAAATGATGCGCAACAGAACTGAGTAAATTCAGGGGAATTTATCTGGAATTAATTGGAAAGAGATAAGCAATACAAGGCGCATCTTTAGGGAGATTAGTTATCTGAATTCAGTATAACAGAATAACTAACTCACCTTGAATCAAGGAGGTAACAAACTAACTAACCCTAATTCAAGGTGATGACAGTGGGATTTATCAGATCTGGATTATGCAAAATATTCTACAAAATATTCTGATATCACAGGTGGAATTACTTTTTAAAGATGCAGAATATTCTGGAGATATTATGCAATCATATGTGGCGCTGATTTAAAGGGTGCTGATTTAGAAGATCTTAAAGACTCAATTTAAATTGAAGACAAATATTGAAAAATATAGAGTTTCTATATTTAGAGATATTTTAGGAGTTTTTAGATTTGAAGATCTTTTGGTATATTTATAGCAGATTTTTTCTGCATATTTGTAGCAGCTATTGTTGTGATTGTTTAGGCCCAAATCTAGTTGGGAATAGGTTATAAAAGAAACCTTGTAACCTAGTTTAGAATTAACCCAATCAACCGAAAATGTAAACATTATTAGGGTTGTGTTCTTGTGGCAGCCGTGCGTAACAAGGAAACCTATTGCGGTTGTTTCACCTGTGATTCTCGAAGCTTGTAAGCAAGAGAAGTATTGTACTTAATTGAAGCTGCTAAGCAAGATTAAGTTGTTGTCATGGAAGTATGGATTCTATTTATGAATTGTTGTATAGGTATGAAGTCGTCAATATCAGCAACTGAGAGTTGAGAACTGTGAGACATCACTGAGGTGATTGGAAGTGAGGATGAGTTTCTCATATTTAGGAGTTCCTAAGTAGAAGTTGCATTGGTAGTGATTAAGTGAGAAGACTGTAAACTATAGGTGTTTGCTGAGAAGTCTTTGAATTGATACTACATAGTGGATTTCCTTCCTGGCTTGGTAGCCCCCAGAGTAGATTGATTTGATCGAACTAGGTTAACAATTCTGCTGTGTTCTTTATATCTTTTCTGTTTTATGTTTTATGCAATACCTGAACTGAATGTCCTATCAGATGTCACAACATCCTGAAGTATGCTTGACTTTGATATATCAGAATTATTTAAGTACTGATATGTATGCCTTACCATGTTTATAAGTAATAGATAAGATGTCTCAACATCATATTCGACATCTGAGTCTGTCATACCAGAATTTCACCAACCTTCCAAATTGTTTGAAATAAGCTGCAACAATGAAACCGAATTCAACTTTTTGGAAGATTTTTTGTGTTCTTCAAGTGCCTCTTTTTTCCAGATTTTTTCGTCCCATGTGTTTGTGTTATGTTCCTCTTCATATAGTGAACCAAATTAGGTCAAAAAAACATGTGACTTTGTGGGCTTTTGGATGTCTTGAATGTGAAGAAATCTTCTGGCCAAATTAGTCAAAAAATCAAATATTTTCATGCCATAATGCCTTAGCACGAATTTGGATGGTTTTGAATCAACTTAAATGTTATTTAAAAGCTTCTAGAAGAAGAATCCAATCAAATATTCATATTTTCATATTTTATTTTGATTTAAAATGAATTTTAATGAATAAAATCCAAATAAATTATAAATAAATTATAAAAATCAGAAAATACTTGGATTGGGTCGTGCTTGAGGATATCATGAAGATTGGGTGGCAATTTGGTAGGCCCATTTGGCAAAATTTGGTTTTAAGGCTTCATTTGCTTCATATACCTCCCAAACATTTCCCAACTTTGCAAAGGCACAAATCCCTCAATTTTAAGTCTATGAAGGTGTTCTTGGACATTTTGGAAAGCTTAGATAGTCCTCTAACCAACCTCTTTGGTCTCATGTCCATATCTTTTACCATTCTCAAGTTATGCTCTTTGGAAGTTGTTGACTTTTTGTTGACTTTTAAAATGACCTATAATGTCTTAGCTTATATCTTCCAAATGAAGCATTTTTGGGCTTGGCTTGTGAGACACAAAGTTGTAGAGAATTAAATTTCCTTCAAAATGAGATTTGGATGGGAAATTTTTGATGAAGCATGTGAAATTTATGGCCTGTCAAAGTTCAGTTGACTTTTCCTATGAAAACCCTAATTTAGAAACTCCTGATTCTTGATGATCTGAAATCTCCTTGATGAATCATGATCAACCCTTGATCGAATGATGAATTTTACTTCATATACTTGATGTTGGAAAAAAATCATGAAGTTTGACTTTGGTTTGACCACAGTTGACCTCAGTTTGACTTTTTAACTCCTTTGACTGATTTTAGCCTATCTGGTCATTTGACTGAGCAAACCTTTTGGGAAGGCCTTGAAACTTGACATAGGGATTCTTGAAGACATATAGGATGTTATAAAGCTCACTTGAATTCTTAGAAGTCCATTTAGCCTGATGAAGTCCAAAACCCTAGTTTATGATGCATTGCTTAGGAGGATGCATTGTCTGAGGGAATTGTCAAACTTTCTGACTAATTGTGAACCTTGTGAACCTCTTGGGACACCTTAGTACATAATGTCTTGTCTTGGTGAGGGCAAATTTTGGGGTGAAACAACTGCCCCTGTTCAATTTTCTGAAACCTGAGGGGTTAGATTGGTATATGTGTCATTCGTGACCTGGAAGGTTGAAGGGGATTGAACACAAAAGCCCAAAAATTTGCACTCGCTGGTGCGTAAAGTAACACTGATGATTAGTTGTATATGCTTAAGTGGGCTTGAAGATGCCACTTGGAAGAACTGGAGATGGGCTTATAGATGTCATCCACAATATCAGGAGGTGATAGTATCTTGATGTTGATACTGGATATCAGTACTAGGTCTTCGTATAGGCCGTCTCTGAATCGTTTATGCAACATGGTTTGAGTTGAATGCTAGTACTAGATCTTCGTATAAATCATCTCTGCATTATCTTTGGGGAAAAAGAATATCCTTCATTAAGTGTCAGGGTTTAGATCTTCGTATAGATCGTCTTTGAACAATATCTGAGAACATACTTTAATTTAAGTGTCAGAACCAAATCTTCGTGGCGATTTTTTTCTGAATTAAGTATCAGCACTAGACCTTCGTATAGATCGTCTCTGAACTGTTTTGAGTTATTGAATAAACCAATAGAAATAAATCTTCGTGACGATTATCTCTTCTGGAAATACCCTGGATTAGAGAATAGATCTTCGTATAGACCGTTTGCCTACTATCCAAGGTTTAAAGAATATCAGGATTAAATCTTCGTGATGATTATATCCCTTGAAAATATCCTGGATTAGGGAATAGATCTTCGTATAGACCATTTGCCTACTATCCAAGGATAAAAGAATATCAGGATTAAATCTTTGTAATGATTATATCCCTTGAAAATATCCTGGATTAGGGAATAGATCTTCATATAGACTGTTTGCCTACTATCCAAGGATAAAAAAATATCAGGATTAAATCTTCGTGACGATTATATCCCTTGAAAATATCCTGGATTAGGGAATAGATCTTCGTATAGACCGTTTGCCTACTATCCAAGGATAAAAGGATATCAGGATTAAATCTTCGTGCCGATTATATCCCTTGAAAATATCCTGGATTAGGGAATAGATCTTCGTATAGACCATTTTCCTACTATCCAAGGATAAAAGAATATCAGGATTAAATCTTCGTGACGATTATATCCCTTGAAAATATCCTGGATAAGGGAATAGATCTTCGTATAGACCATTTGCCTACTATCCAAGGATAAAAGAATATCAGGATTAAATCTTCGTGCCGATTATATCCCTTGAAAATATCCTGGATTAGGGAATAGATCTTCGTATAAACCGTTTGCCTAATATCCAAGGACAACTTGAGTAATGATTATCAGCAATGAATCTTCGTGGCGATCATCCTTGAATAAAGTATCAGCACTAGACCTTCGTATAGACCGTCTCTGACCTGTTTTGAATTGTTGATAGTATTTTTATCTGTATATAACCATCCTACAAGGAAAAGGTTAGTTTATGCAATATGTATGCATGCATGGCATGATGCATCTAAGTAAATGTATTATGCATTTATGAATATGCTATGATATGATGTAAATGATGTATGTATGAATTATGCAGCCTGAAGCGTCTGGATATCTTTGTATAACAACTGCTGGCTAGGGAAAATAAATCCTGATTCGTTGCTGAAGAATATGAGAACCTCGTTCCCATATTGTTTGATAGTATAGTATGTATAACCTCCCGTCTTCGTTCGTCGTACTTTTATTGAAGGAATAAGTTCCTGAGTATCCCGAATGAGGATAAAAGAGATGGACATAAATTCAAGGGGAGATGTAACTCGAAGTATCTATAAAGATAGATTTGCTCTGCTGGGATTTGTAGTTGTCTTGTGGGGATGAACCGGCGATGCTTCGTTGAACTACTACCCTCGTTCGTCCTTAGTAAATACTATTACTGCATTTCATGCATTTCTGGTAAGCATCAATCATATTCAAAGCATATATACATTCAAACATAACCAACAAACGTTTTTTTGCTTTAGTAAAAGAGGAAAAGTAATCCTGAATACAGAGGGAAAAGTAAAGTTGAACCCGAAAATAGAATTGTTTCAACTTTGAGAGTGTATAACCGATTGGATTTAGAGCTCCTGAGATTCTTAACTTTCCTAAATACCTTCCTAGAAATCCTCATAGCTGGATCTGGAGACATGATACTGACACCATCTGATACTACTGGCATAGACAATTAATTTCCACAATGGCTTCTACTGAGAATCCAATATCAAGGTAATACAATGAGAGGAACGTGTCTTCAAATTGTGATGGACCATATTGTAACACGGTGGGAGAACTGACTTTAGTTATGTGTTGCGGATAGCAAGAGTCGCCACCGACTTTTATTTTATCCAAAAGGAAAGGGCATAAAAGAACAGGAAAGACCTTAAAAGATTTTTGGGTCCGGGGGGTAGGTTATGTAAAGGGAAGGTGTTAGCACCCTTTACATCCATGGTTATCCATGGGCTCTTAGTTACTTAGCTCACTTTGAATTGCTTTTGAAAAGGTGAAGTGTGTGAATAAAATTTTCATAAGAGTTTAATAATGATCCATGTACGGATGCGTAAAAAACTTGTGTTTGAAAATTGTTTGAAATTTGTGATGTGTTTGAAAAGTTTTGAATGAAGTGAGCAAGCAACTATGAGGAACCTACCCTAAAGTTTTAAGTCTTCCTGTTCTTGAATCCTTTGAATGGTAAGACTATCCCTATTATTAAGGAATAGGTAGTCATTACCTTGGATGTGAGGGACATATGAGGGACATCTGTTTAATGAAGGCAACTGTGGGGTGTATTAAGCATTTTTTTGGAGGGACTGTCATCATTATTCGAAAGGGACAAGATCTTTATGAAAGGCAACCATTAAGGGACTTGATGGCTTTTCTTTTAAAGAGACTTTGCTTTATACACCCCACTTGACCTTATGATTAGGCAACATTGAGAGGTAACCCTAGAAAGTGATATGGCGATTAAAAATCGACTTACGTGTGTGAGTGTTTAATTTAATTTATCTTTTAATTTAAATGATCTAAATTAAATTTTAAATAGCATACATGTTTACACTCCCTATTTTACTAACCATAGCAAGCAAATTAAATAATTTACATATTTACAAAAATTACATCCAGGAGCATTTACATAATAATAATAAATAATTAATAATAAATAGCAAAATAAATAAATAAGCAAAAAATAATAAATAAATAAGCAAGAATAATTATAATAGGGGTTAGTGATAATAATAATTAAAATAAATAAGGTTAGTGAAATAATAATAATAATAAGCATAATTAAAAAATGAATAGATTAGTAATAAACATGATTAATAATAATAACAATAATTAAAATAAATGGAGTTAGCAAAAATATTATAAGAACATAATAATAAACAAAAGATTAGATTTTTAATATAGACAATTATTTAGAAATAAGAGGAAATATGAATAATTAAATAATTATTATAACATTTTAATTCATATACAAATTACTAAATTATTTTTAAACATATTATAATTACAAAATTAAATTATCATAGGTTCAATTATTTCTAAACACATATTTAAAAATTATTTATATATATAATTTAGATTACAAACAAATTATAAAAATATTTACATTTTATATAAAGAAAATAGGTTGTAATTATATTTACAAAAAATTAGAAATTAAAATTGTTTAGAGAAAAATAAATTAGGGTTTGTAAAATTAGGGTTGATTTTATAATTATAATTTGTTTAACTAAATAATACATATATACATTTTATAATTTAAATAAATATATAATAATAAAAATTAATTTTTGGAATTTAGAAAATATATATATTTATAGAATTTAGAAAATATAATATATGCATTTTATAATTTAGAAACTATTTTAATATAATATAGAAAATAATAGGAAATATAATAAAAGAAAATAAGAAATCAAAAAAACAGGACCTGGGATTTGAACCCAGGTCCCTAACCTGAATATTGAAGAGGCTTGCCAACTGGGCTGCGCGCTGATGATGCAAGAAGAAGGAACTCCAAGTTGTTTTGTTCTTTAAACTTGAAAAATCAGAAAAATAGTGAAAACAGCAAAAAGGCCTGGGGGTAGGATTGAACCCAGGACCTCTTAAACGCGCAACGTACACATGACCAATCCTGCTGGGTGAGCGAGCCTGTCATTATGTTGGCCATAATACATAATATATTATGTATGTTTAACCTGAAAAAATAAGGGGAAAAAATGCACCAAGCCAAGAATCGAACCAGTGCCATCACGCAATACGCATACCAGCCTTACCACTGAGACAAGTTGCACGCTTGTGATAATAAACCAACACTAAAACATAAAATATTTTAAACAAGATTTGAATTTCCCAGGACGCGCCAAACAGCTTCGTCTTCTTCATTGAATTCGCAGGTTTTCCTGCGAATTTACCTAAGGAAATACCTGCGAATTTTCCTGTGGACACAAACCTGCGAATTTCAAATAATGGCAAGACAGTACAATTTCTACAAATTGATCAATGAAACATGATCCTCACAGTCCATACAATCATATTATGTCATTCAAATTCATTTAAATTCAGTAAATCGTAAAACCCTAAATTCAAAGGTGAAACCCTAACAATGGCCGAATCCATTCTAGGCAGTGAAGCTTCAATCAATTGGTCCAGAAAGCATCCCTAGGTCCTAACTAACACGAATCACACAACAAAATCAATTAATAGTGGTTAAATAATGGAAATCGAAAAAAATATTTTCAAGAACAATGTGGATTCGGTTTGAACAATATGGCATAGTTTTGATGCATGTGAATGATGATTCATGATCAATGAGGTCCAAGGAGTCTTCTTTTGTCCTTGAAATACCTTAAAGGGTTGTGTATTGAGGAATCCGAATTTGAGTTTGTGAAGGATTTTTTGATTTGTGAACTTACTCTTGAAGCTGTGGAATCCGTGAATTCATGTTAGGGTTGTGTTTAGTACTTATAGGTGATTGAATTAGGTCAGAAAAATTGAATGGTTGTGTATAAGATTTGATTCAAAAAGATTCACAATGATAAGCTTTGAAATTTCAATATTTTTGCATCAACACTTTCTATTTCAAGTCAATCAATGTTATTCTTGTATCAATTTGTTCCATGCTGAATTCATGACTTTCTAGAACCAAAAATAAAATTTAATCTTCATATTTAATATTTTATTTAAATTTAAAATGATTTTAAGTATAAAAAATCATAATAAATTAATTAAATAAAATAAAAATTATGAAAATATCATAGAATTTTCGTGCATGATGTCATGGATTGCTTTGGGTCATTAAAAGTTCAGCCCACTTGACAAAATTTGGTTTTAAACCTCCATTTGCTTCATAAACTTCCCTAAAATTCCCCAACTTTGCAAAGGCACGTATCCTTCAATTTTAATGGTATGAGGGTGTTCTTGGACATTTTGGAAAGCTTGAAGAGTCCTCTAAACAACCCCACTGGTTTCATGTCCATATCATTTACCAATCTCAAGTTATGCCCTTTTGAAGTTGTTGACTTTTTGTTGACTTTCAAAAGGACCTATAATGTCTTAGCTCATACCTTCCAAATGAAGCATTTTTGGGATTGGCTTGTGATACACAAAGTTGTAGAGAATTCAATTTCCTTCAAAATGAGCTTTGAGTGGAGACTTGGTGATGAAGCATGTGAAAGTTATGGCTGGTCAAAGTTCAGTTGACTTTTACTGAGGAAACCCTAATTTAGAAACTTCTGATTCTTGATGATCTGGAATCTCCTTGATGAATCATGATCAACCCTTGATCAAATGATGAATTTTACTTCATATACTTGATGTTGGCAAAAAATCATGAAGTTTGACTTTGGTTTGACCACAGTTGACCTCAGTTTGACTTTTTAACTGCATTGACTGATTTTGACTTATCTGATCATCTGACTGAGCAAACTTCTGAGAAAAGTCTTGAAACTTGTCATGGGGGTTCTTACACACATATAAGATGTTATGAATCTCACTTGAAGTCTTGGAAGTTCATTTATCCTGATTAAAGTCAAAACCCTAGTTTTGGATGCACTGCTTAGGAGGTGCATTGTCTGAGGGAATTGTCAACTCTTCTGACCAATTGTGAACTTTGTGAACCTTGTGAATCATCATAAAATGTATTGTGAACCTCATGGGAAGCATTTTGAACCTTGTTAACCTTGTGAACCTTCATAAAGTGACTTGTAGACTTCATGAACCTCATGGAAGGTCTTGAAAGCATTGTGAATCTTGTGAACCTTGTGAACCTTCATGAAGTGACTTGTAGACTTCATGAACCTCATGAAAGGTCTTGTAAGTGTTGTGAATCTTGTGAACCTTGTGAACCTTCATGAAGTGACTTGTAGACTTCATGAACCTCATGGAAGGTCTTGAAAGCATTGTGAATCTTGTGAACCTTGTGAACCTTCTTAGAACACAAAGTCTTGTATTGTGAGGGCAAATTTTGGGGTGCAACAGCTGCCCCTGTTCAATTTTCTGAAACCTGAGGGGTTAGATTGGTATATTTTCCAGTCGTGACCTGGAAGGTTGAAGGGGATTGAACACAAAAGCCCAAAAATTTGCACTCACAAGTGCATAAAGTGATACAGATGGCTAGTTGAATATGATTGAGTGGGCTTAAAGATGCCACTTGGAGAAAAGTTCTTAGATACATTTCTTGGAGGATAAATCAGTCCAAAGTATGAAGGTATAATGATAGCCTTCAAGAGGATAAATCAATCCTGAAGTAATGATGATAGCTGTCAGGAGGATGGAGCAGTCCTGAGGTATTGATAAGCAGTCAGGAGGATGGAGCAATCCTGAGGTAATAATAAGCAGTCAGGAGGATGGAGCAGTCCTGAGGTAATGATGATAGCTGTCAGGAGGATAAAGCAATCCTGAGGCATGAGAAGCTGTTAGGAGGATGAAGCAGTCCTGAGAGATAATAAGTTTTCAGGAGGATAAAGCAGTCCTGATGTATGAGAAGCTGTCAGGAGGATGAAGCAATCCTGAGGTAATAATAAGCAGTCAGGAGGATGGAGCAATCCTGAGGTAGCAATATGTTTTCAAGAGGATGAAGCAGTCTTGAAAGGCAATAAGTTTTCAGGAGGATGAAGCAGTCCTGATGGAAGATATGCCTTCAGGAGGATAGAGCAATCCTGAGGGATGATAACTTTCAGGAGGATAAAGCGATCCTGATAATCATAAGTCTGTTTGCTGGATAATTAACCTGAAAACAAGGTAGCATTCCGTATAATATTAGTTTATGCATTATGTTTGCATGTATGATATGATGCACCTAAGAAATGTATTATGTATCTATGTATATGTATGGTATGATGTAAATGATGTATGTATGATATGATGCTTCCTGAAGCGTCTGGATATCTTCGTATAACAACTGCTGGCCAGGGAAAATAAATCCCGATTCGTTGTTGAAGAATATGAGGAACTCGTTCCCGTTTCGTTTGATAGTATATAACCTTTCGTATGCTGGGGATAACAAGGTATATATAACCTCCCGTATGCTGGGGATAACAAGGTATACATAACCTCCCGTCTTCGTTTGATAGTAGGGTAGATATAACATCCCGTCTTCGTTCGTCGTACCCTTACTGGAAAGTAAATTCCCGAATATCCGTATGAGGATAAAAGAGATGGATATAAATTCCAGGGGAGATAAGACTTTATGAAGATGGATTCGTCCTACTGAGGGTTTGTAGCTGTTTTGTAGAGATGAACCGGCGAAGTTTCGTTGAAATCCTTCCCTCGTTCGTCCTTAGTAAATACTATTACTGCATTTTCATGCATTTCTGGTAAACATCAATCATATTAAACATACATGCATTTCTGGTAAACATCAATCATATTCAAAAGCATACATGCATTCAAACACAACCAACGGACGTTTCGCTTATGTAAATAGGGTAAAAGTAAATCTGGATTCAAAAGATGGAATTTATTCATATCAAAAGTGACCTATACATGGGTAAGTTTGTACAAGGAGACATAAGCCCTAGTAAGAGGATTTTGTCATAAGTTTTTACAAAACAAAGAAAATCAGCTATGTGGGAAATAATCCTATTGAGTTTCAATTCTACTATTGCCATTATCTTCAAGTATCTCATCTTCTGCTGTCGAGACGAAAACGATTGGATTGAGCTTTATCTGTTCGAGCTTGAGTAAGTAGTACAACTGGTTGCAGTTTCATGGGTGATCCAAACGAGACATAGTCATACGCTTTAATCCCTAACTTTTGCCTGGATTGCCCTTTCAGGTTTTCAATCCACCGGGATACCCTTTTTTGCCCAAGCCGCCTTTTCAAGTTTTCGACTTGCCGGGTGTACATCTTTTTATATATATCCCTAATTTTTGCCAAAACCTTTTTGCTTTGCCGGGATGCCCTTATTTTTGCCTAGGCCTGTCAACCTAGCGGGTCTCTTTTCATGCGTAGTATTTTTTAACTATGTCTGCGTTTACTGGCTGTGGGAAGTCTTCACCATCCATTGTAGTGAGTCTCATAGCACCTCCTGAGAATACTGTCTTGACTACAAATGGTCCTTCATATGTTGGAGTCCACTTGCCCCTAGGATCACCCTGTGGTAATATGATACGCTTGATTACCAAGTCACCAGCCTGATATACTTTTGGCTTAACCTTCTTGTTAAAAGGTTTGATCATTCATTTCTGGTACATCTGGCCATGACAAACTGCTGCTAACCTCTTCTCATCAATCAGATTTATCTGGTCAAGTCGGGTCTGAATCCACTCATCTTCATCCAAGCCTGCATCCTTCATAATTCTTAAGGAGGGAATCTGAACTTCAATGGGCAGAACTGCTTCCATACCATAGACCAAGGAGAATGGGGTTGCCCCTGTTGAAGTACGTATTGTAGTACGATAACCATGGAGAGCAAATGGTAACATCTCATGCCAATCCTTGTAAGTAACAGTCATCTTCTGTACAATCTTCTTAATGTTCTTATTAGCAGCTTCAACTGCCCCATTCATCTTCGGACGATACGGAGAAGAGTTGTGATGCTTAATCTTGAACTGCGTGCAGAGATCAGTAATCATAGTGTTGTTCAGATTAGAGCCATTGTCAGTAATAATCCTTTCAGGGATGCCATACCTACATATGAGATTATTCTTAATGAACCGAGCCACAACATTCTTGGTAACAGATGCAAATGAAGCTGCCTCCACCCACTTCGTGAAGTAATCAATAGCAACCAGGATGAAACGATGCCCATTAGAAGCAGTAGGCTTGATTTCACCAATCATATCAATGCCCCACATGGCAAAGGGCCAAGGAGCAGTCAACACATTCAATGGTGATGGAGGTATATGTACTTTATCAGCATAAATTTGACACTTGTGACATGTTCTAGAGTGTTGATAACAATCAGCTTCCATGGTAGACCAATAGTAACCTGCTCTCAATATCTTCTTTGCCATAGTATGACCACTAGAATGAGTGCCAAAGATCCCATCATGCATATCTTCCATAATCTCAGTTGCTTCTTTCTTATCCACACAACGAAGCAAAGTTGAATCATGATTGCGCTTGTACAAAATGCCATTACTCAAAAAGAACTTAGCAGAAAACCTTCTCAGAAACTTCCTATCTTTGACAGATGCCCCTTCAGGAAACTCCTGAGCTTCAAGATATCTTTTCACTTCATAGAACCAAGGCTTCTCCTCTGCCCCTTCTGTATCAATCTCATTGCAGTATGCAGGCTTTTCAAATCTATCAATAGTAATCTTGGGAGCTTCATCATCCCAGCTGATCTCAAACATGGATGCCATGGTGGCTAAAGCATTTGCCAACTGATTCTCTCTCCGTGGGATATGTCCAAAGGTAATTTCTTTAAAATGTGGGATCAAAGACAACACATGCTCTCTGTAAGGAATGAGGTTATCATGCTTGGTATCCCAATCTCCTTTGATCTGACTAATTACCAGGGCTGAATCTCCATACACATCAAGGAACTGAATCTTCATATCAATAGCAGCTTTAATACCCAGGATACATGCCTCATACTCAGCCATGTTATTGTTACAATAGAAACAAAGTCTGGCAGTAATCGGGGTATGACAACCTTCAGAGGAACTAATCACAACACCAACACCATTACTAAGTGCATTGGAAGCACCATCAAAAACCATGGTCCATCGGGATCCTTGTTCAGGTCCGTCATATTGTCCAGGTTCTTTGGTAATGATCATAATGTCTTCATCAGGGAACTCAAAACTCATTGACTGGTAATCATCCACTGCTTGATGAGCCAAATGATCAGCAACAACACTTCCCTTGATGGCCTTCTGAGTAGTATACTGTATGTCATATTCTGTCAAGATCATTTGCCATCTTGCAATTCTTCCGGAGAGAGCAGGTTTCTCAAATATGTACTTAATTGGATCCATATTCGAAATCAACAAGGTAGTATGAGTCAACATATACTGTCTTAGTCGGCGAGCAGCCCATGCCAAAGCGCATCAAGTTTTCTCGAGCAATGAGTATCTTGTTTCACAGTCGGTAAACTTTTTGCTAAGGTAGTATGTTGCCTGCTCTTTTCGACCAGACTCGTCATGTTGCCCCAACAACACCCCATTGAATTGTATAACACTGTTAAGTACATAATCAAGGGTCTTCCATCAACTGGTGGCATCAAAATTGGTGGTTCTAGCAGATATCTCTTGATTTCATCAAAGGCAGTCTGGCACTCATCATTCCATTCCATCACCTGATCTTTCTTCAACAATTTGAAGATTGGCTCACAGATGGCAGTTAATTGGGAAATAAATCTTGCAATGTAATTCAATCGTCCCAAGAAACCTCTAACCTCCTTCTCAGTACGGGGAGCCGGCATCTCTCGTATAGCTTTCACTTTTGCAGGATCCACTTCAATACCTTTTCCACTGACAATAAAACCCAGGAGCTTTCCAGATCTAACTCCGAAAGTACACTTGTTTGGATTCAATCTCAACTTGTATTTCTTCAACCTCTCAAACAATTTATGCAAATGATCAAGATGTTGTTCTTCATTCTGAGACCTGGCTATCATATCATCCACATACACCTCTATCTCATGATGAATCATATCATGAAACAAAGCCACCATAGCACGCTGATATGTTGCCCCTGCATTTTTCAAACCAAATGGCATCACCTTATAGCAAAAGGTGCCCCACTGTGTAACAAATGTTGTCTTCTCCATATCTTCAGGAGCCATCTTGATTTGATTGTAACCAGAGAAACCATCCATAAAGGAGAATACCTTATGCTGAGCAGTGTTGTCTACCAGAACATCAATATGAGGAAGTGGAAAGTCATCTTTGGGGCTAGCCTTGTTCAAATCTCTGTAGTCTACGCACATACGTACCTTACCATCTTTCTTAGGAACTGGCACCACATTTGCAACCCACTGAGGATAAGAAGTCACAGCTAAGAACCCTGCATCAAACTGTTTCATTACCTCTGCCTTGATCTTTTCTGACATCTCAGGACGCATACGACGAACCTTCTGTTTCTTTGGACGACAGTCTTCTTTTACTGGTAGACGATGAACCACAATGTCTGTATCCAACCCTGGCATATCTTCATAAGACCAAGCAAAGATCTCCACATAGTCACGTAACATCTGAACCAATCTGCTCTTGACACTATCTTCTAAATCAGCCCCTATCTTGACTTCTTTCCTGTTTTCTTCAGTTCCCAAATTCACAACTTCGACTGGCTCTTCATGTGGCTGTATAGCTTTCTCTTCTTGTTGTAACAACCTACCAAGATCTACAGGTACTTTACAATCGTCCTCATTTCCGTCTTCAGTTTGATAGATCGGATTCTCGAAATTATAATTGGCAATAGTATAACTGTTATCAACAGGATCCAGAGTGGATAAGGATCTGCATTTTAGTGATGTGGGTGTGTGTAAGAACACATAGCTGATAAAGAAAAAATAAAAGAAAAGAAAGACAAGGAACACAATATTTACGAAAACGAAACGTCCACTGATTTTTATTGAATGAAGTATGCAAATGAAATGACATCCCGTATCAAGCACACCATTGTGCCCCGGGTAAGGCACAAGGCTTAAAAGTTCAAATTGTTCAAGAAATTACAGACTTAAAAGCAACAACACAGTAATAGTATTTACTCCTGACTAAAGGAGATAGGGATAACATCTTCAGCTTTCTAGTTATTGAGTCCAGCACCCACAGTAGGAAAAATCCAAGCATCCAGATTGTAGTCTTCATCATAGTCTCCCACAGCATTGATCTGGTTCTTCATAACCCCTTGATTGGTGATGCGAACAGCACAAGCACGACGAACAGCCTTCTGGGACTCTGCAGTGAAACCCAAACCAAACTTGTCAGACTTGTATGGAATATCAGGAAGCTGACCCCAAATAGTACAACCACCTTCATCCACCACAGCTCTAGCATCATTGAGGGAGGCCATTGCCATTGTTGGAGGTTTTCTGGTAACCACAGGAACCTTCTTTGCAACAGGAGGAGCTACATAATCATTAACAACCCAGGGAACCACTTCAAATGACTGACACGGAGTCTCAATGTATTCACCTTCCATTTCCAGATACTTGAAGGTATTCACATGGCTGACAAAGTATTCTTCTTCTCCATAGACAGTAACAACCTTTCCTTCCACCGGATATCTCAACTTCTGATGTAATGTAGAGGTTACAGCCCCTGCCCCATGGATCCAGGGACGACCAAGCAAACAAGAGTATGAAGGACGAATATCCATCACATAAAATGTAGCAGTAAACACCTGAGAGCCAACTTTGATTGGAAGATCAATTTCCCCATGCACTACTCTTCTAGAACCATCAAAAGCCTTCACCACAATATTGCTGGGCTTCAGCACAGCATCTTCAGGACTCAGCTTATTCAGGACTTCCTTGGGCAACACATTCAAAGAGGAACCATTGTCTATCAGTACATGTGACAGGGTAGTGCCCCTGCATTCAATTGAGATATACAAGGCCCTGTTATGATCCCTCTTGGCAGGGGTCAAATCAGCATCAGAAAATCCTAACCCATTGTCATAGGTCAGGTGGGCAACACAGTTCTCAAACTGATCAAGAGAAATTGCATTGGGTACATGAGCAGTCTTCAGAAACTTTATCAAAGCTTTTGCATGAGCTTCAGAACATAACAACAGGGACAGCATAGAAATCTTTGAGGGAGTATGCCCCAACTGATCAACAATGTCATAGTCACTCTTGCGAATGATTTTCAATACTTCTTCCATCTGCTTAGAGAGATCATCAGCAGCTGGCACATCAGTAGGTATAGGCTCGATAACAGGACCTTTGCCCCGAGCATCAGTGGTGGAAGTAGCAGCAGGAGTAACTGCATTCTTGGAAGTAACTGGAGGTGAGAAGACTCTTCCACTACGTGTGATCTTACTAGATCCAGCAATATTGTCAACATCAACAGGCACATCAGCTAAGGGTTCTTGCTTAACACCATGGATATAAACATCAGATCCATAATGCCAAGGCACAGCTTTGTCAGATGTATACGGAATAGGACCAGGAGTAGTAATGACCATAGGAGCCACTCTGGCTTCAGCAACAACTTTCACAGGACCTTCAGCAGTAATTTTGATTGGACCCTGATGAGTGATTTTAATAGGACCTTTGGAAGTGATTCTTACTGGTACTCTGTCAACCATGTCAACCTCTTCAACCTTCCTACCTTGAGTAATATGATCCACCATACTTTCTACAGACGATGGAGTCCTCTAAAACACTATAGTATACTTATCCATGAGACGCTGAATTCCATCTCTCAATTTCCAGCAACTATCCGGCTTATAGGTACAATACAAACAATCTTCACGACAACCTGGAAAGAGCCCAGCCTGTACTAACTTTTTCTTGATAACAGACAATGGCGTGGTCAACTCCGCAACTGAATGGATATGCAGATCTTCCTCAATGGCATTGACAGTCTTCTCGTGGTTTGGCATTGGAGCAGTAATCACATTTGGAGTACCCGGAGGATCAAACTCAATTTCTCCAGCATCAATCATATCTTGAATTTTGTTCTTCAAGACCCAGCAGTTATTAGTATCATGTCCCTGACAGTTTGAATGGTATGCACACCGTGCATTGGGGTTGTACCTGGGAGAGGTAACATTAGGATTCTGAGGAGCCTCTTTCAAAGTAATAAGTTCAGCCTTCAACAAGTGTTGCAATGCCTGAGCCATTGACATGTTGATCTTAGTGAACTGCCTTCTAGCCCTCTGTTGGTTGCCCTATGGCTGCTCTGTTGTTGCAGGAGTTGGATTTGAAATATGAACTGCACTAACAGACTGATGCCTTCTGTTACGATCAGGTTGACCATAAACAGCATTGGATTCTTTCTTCCCAGTGGGAGGCTTCTTTGCAGCACCTGATGAGGAAGTACCCACTTGGATCTTACCATTCTTTATACCATTTTCTACTCGCTCTCCTGTCATTATCAACTCAGTGAAGCCAGATGATGAGCTCCCAATGAGATGACTGTAAAACGGACCATTCAGCGTGCACATGAACATATCAACCAATTCCCTATCAGTTAAAGGGGGTTGAACTCTTCCAGCTAAGTCTCTCCACTTCTGAGCATACTCCTTAAAACTTTCTTTGGCACCCATTGACATGCTCTGAAGCTGCATGCGAGTGGGGGCTAAGTCAGTATTGTATTGATACTGCTTATAGAAAGCTTCAGCAAGATCATTTCAGTCCCTGATGTTGACACTCTCCAATTGATAATACCACTCCAGCTGAGCTCCAGATAAGCTCTCTTGAAAGAAATGGATCCACAACTTTTTATCAGCAGTGTGAGGTTGAATTCTTCTGACATAAGACCTCAGATGCAGCTTGGGACAAGAGACCCCATCATAAACAACAAAGGTAGGAACCTTGAAACCAATGGGTATGACTACCCCAGATATCAGACTCAAATCTTCAAAATCCAGCCCAGATGACTTCTGCAACTCCATGGCATCCATCCTATCCACCAGCATCTTGAATTTGTCTTCATTAGGCTCATGGTAGTAATTAGCCTCAGAATCAGAGTCCCCCATAGTGTTGTGAAGACTGCCTCCCTCTTTTTCAGATTCCTCAGATTCATAGTCTTCAACTGGTTCTTTGGTCTTGGCAAGACCTTTGAACCTCCTTCCCATGTTGATCAAACCAGCTGACCTTCTAGTCTTCTTGGTCTTCTTGGCCAGCAGTGCCTTCAATTCATCCTGCCCCTTGGACAGGTTCAAGATCAGCTCTTGGAACTGTGCATTTTGTGCCTGGAGATCCTTAACTGATTGTTCAAGAGCCATTGCTGAAATAAACAGCGAGAAGATGAGAAACCTGTGCACAATTAAACCTGTGATGTAATGAAATGATATGGGAATGCATATGTAATGTTTTCAAGGACCGCAGGATTTAAATTTGCTTAAACAAACAAGAAGGTAAACTTTTATTAGTAATAACTTTGTTTTGCCTTTTAGGCTTACAAAAAATGAAATGAAATAAGTACAAAAGATGGGGTTTTAAGTCTCCCATGGACGTTTCCTCTTTGTGTTGAGGTATGAGTTGAGATTCCGTTCCTCGTGAAGTTGCTTTGTTAGCTCCAGGATTCTTTCTTGGCTTGCTTTGTAATGAGCCTCGAAAGTATCCCTTTGCTCCTTCAGTTGGATCCATGATCTCTGCAAGTCTTCCATATCAGTAGGCATGTCTGGGTGAAGGATGGTATAAGCTGTGTCTCCTTCAGCAACAGGTTCCATGGTAACTGGTAGGACGGTAGGATATGGCATCATGAGAGTCTGAGCACGAGATCCCACCCATCTGAGATAAGCTTCCATAGGAATAGTGTACTTAGGCTCCAGTGTCTTGATGTCAACCCTGTTTACTTTTCCCCAGGCACGTATGAATCTCTGACGGTAACCCTGAAGATCGTTGTCGTAATCAAACACAATGCCCTGAATCAACATGTCATGTGGACCATCACTCTGAGCGTAACCAAACTGTCGTAAAGCTAGAGAGGGGTTGTAGGTGATGCCTCCTCTTATGCCTAGAAGTGGCACATTAGGAAACTCTCCACAACGGTCAATGATGGTGACATTCTCCATAGATCTGGAGCACCAATGGATATCTGAGTGAGAAAGTGACATGATCCTCTTGGACCATCTGAACCCTTGCTCATTCTTCATTACTGAGCGAGGAAGGTGAGAAATAAACCACCTAGAAAGCAAAGGTATGCAACACATCAAAGTTCCTCTTGCCCTTGTAGTACGGGTGTGAAGAGAATGCAGGATGTCTCCAAGCAATGTAGGCACTGGATTGTGACTCAGGAAAATGTTGATGGCATGGACATCTATGAACTGATCTGGATTGGGGAATAATACTAAGCCATAAATCAGCAAGGCTAAGATCTCCTCAAAAGCATCATAGCTCATGGCCTTCAAGAACATTTGAGCTTTATCCATTAATACTTTAGCAAGAATACCCTTGACTCCGCTTCTCGTTTCTAGAACAATGTCAGACTTCTTCAGATGTAGAGCTGCAGCAATAACCTCTGGTTTGAGCTCCTTCTCCAAGCCTGTGAAGGGTCTTTGATCAAGAACAGGTATGCCTAGAAGTTTAGAGAACTCCTCCATGGTTGGAACCAGCTGATAGTCAGGGAATGTAAAGCAATGGTGCTTAGGGTCAAAGAACTGAAACAGGACACTCATCATGTCTTCATTGAACCCTGAAGTGACTAGATCTAATAGGTGACCATGTCTCTTGATGAACTGGGAATGATCAGACACTTGAGAAACCAACTCTTTAAGCTTAGAAGGTATGCCCACAAAGTTGATCCTGATAGTGTTTCTACGAGCAGAAGCCATGACCTGCAACCAAAGAACAAAGATAAATCCTTTGGTCCTTGAAATGGTTAGTGAAAATGCTATGCTTATGATGCATGATGATGTCATGATGTTATGTTCAATCACAAACATGTGGCACACACAAACAAGTCACACCATAGCCCTAGGTTTAAAGGCTTGCATGAGGTTCAAAGGTAAGTACCCTCCCCTGAAGTTAGATGGTTCATCCTGTCCTACAAAAGTAACCAGGTTCTAAGGGATCTCAATATCATTGATCCTTCACAAGGGTGGTTGTTTAGAAGGCAACTTACTTGCCAACCAAAACCCTCCAAGTTTAAGATCTCAATGAGCGTAGTATCGAGTGTCAACCAACTTCAGTCTGCACCAAAGCCGGTTACCTCACTACTTTCTAAAGGCCAAGATGGGATAACTAGGGTTCTAAAAGTTAGTTAGTGCATTGACAACATATGGCAGCCTCATATTATCCTCAACTTGACTTAAGGAACATAAGCACCAACCAAGAAGTCACACTAACTATGGCCACCAGATCAACCATATCGATATACGTCGTACAGTTTCCTAGGTCTATTGCCATTTACCTATGGTACACTAGATCCGGGATAGGACCTTTCACACATAAGAGCACCCCAACAAGTAATATAAAGCAAACAAGGCAAACAATTTAAAGTGATCTTAATTCCTAAGGGTACCCCTCTTAAATTTAAATCCCCAGCAGAGTCGCCAGTTCTGTAACACGGTGGGAGAACTGACTTTAGTTATGTGTTGCGGATAGCAAGAGTCGCCACCGACTTTTATTTTATCCAAAAGGAAAGGGCATAAAAGAACAGGAAAGACCTTAAAAGATTTTTGGGTCCGGGGGGTAGGTTATGTAAAGGGAAGGTGTTAACACCCTTTACATCCATGGTTATCCATGGGCTCTTAGTTACTTAGCTCACTTTGAATTGCTTTTGAAAAGGTGAAGTGTGTGAATAAAATTTTCATAAGAGTTTAATAATGATCCATGTACGGATGCGTAAAAAACTTGTGTTTGAAAATTGTTTGAAATTTGTGATGTGTTTGAAAAGTTTTTAATGAAGTGAGCAAGCAACTATGAGGAACCTACCCTAAAGTTTTAAGTCTTCCTGTTCTTGAATCCTTTGAATGGTAAGACTATCCCTATTATTAAGGAATAGGTAGTCATTACCTTGGATGTGAGGGACATATGAGGGACATCTGTTTAATGAAGGCAACTGTGGGGTGTATTAAGCATTTTTATGGAGGGACTGTCATCATTATTCGAAAGGGACAAGATCTTTATGAAAGGCAACCATTAAGGGACTTGATGACTTTTCTTTTAAAGAGACTTTGCTTTATACACCCCACTTGACCTTATGATTAGGCAACATTGAGAGGTAACCCTAGAAAGTGAGATGGCGATTAAAAATCGACTTACGTGTGTGAGTGTTTAATTTAATTTATCTTTTAATTTAAATGATCTAAATTAAATTTTAAATAGCATACATGTTTACACTCCCTATTTTACTAACCATAGCAAGCAAATTAAATAATTTACATATTTACAAAAATTACATCCAGGAGCATTTACATAATAATAATAAATAATTAATAATAAATAGCAAAATAAATAAATAAGCAAAAAATAATAAATAAATAAGCAAGAATAATTATAATAGGGGTTAGTGATAATAATAATTAAAATAAATAAGGTTAGTGAAATAATAATAATAAGCATAATTAAAAAATGAATAGATTAGTAATAAACATGATTAATAATAATAACAATAATTAAAATAAATGGAGTTAGCAAAAATATTATAAGAACATAATAATAAACAAAAGATTAGATTTTTAATATAGACAATTATTTAGAAATAAGAGGAAATATGAATAATTAAATAATTATTATAACATTTTAATTCATATACAAATTACTAAATTATTTTTAAACATATTATAATTACAAAATTAAATTATCATAGGTTCAATTATTTCTAAACACATATTTAAAAATTATTTATATATATAATTTAGATTACAAACAAATTATAAAAATATTTACATTTTATATAAAGAAAATAGGTTGTAATTATATTTACAAAAAATTAGAAATTAAAATTGTTTAGAGAAAAAAAAATTAGGGTTTGTAAAATTAGGGTTGATTTTATAATTATAATTTGTTTAACTAAATAATACATATATACATTTTATAATTTAAATAAATATATAATAATAAAAATTAATTTTTGGAATTTAGAAAATATATATATATTTTAGAATTTAGAAAATATAATATATGCATTTTATAATTTAGAAACTATTTTAATATAATATAGAAAATAATAGGAAATATAATAAAAGAAAATAAGAAATCAAAAAAACTGGACCTGGGATTTGAACCCAGGTCCCTAACCTGAATATTGAAGAGGCTTGCCAACTGGGCTGCGCGCTGATGATGCAAGAAGAAGGAACTCCAAGTTGTTTTGTTCTTTAAACTTGAAAAATCAGAAAAATAGTGAAAACAGCAAAAAGGCCTGGGGGGAGGATTGAACCCAGGACCTCTTAAACGCGCAACGTACACATGACCAATCCTGCTGGGTGAGCGAGCCTGTCATTATGTTGGCCATAATACATAATATATTATGTATGTTTAACCTGAAAATATAAGGGGGAAAAAATGCACCAAGCCAAGAATCGAACCAGTGCCATCACGCAATACGCATACCAGCCTTACCACTGAGACAAGCTGCACGCTTGTGATAATAAACCAACACTAAAACATAAAATATTTTAAACAAGATTTGAATTTCCCAGGACGCGCCAAACAGCTTCGTCTTCTTCATTGAATTCGCAGGTTTTCCTGCGAATTTACCTAAGGAAATACCTGCGAATTTTCCTGTGGACACAAACCTGCGAATTTCAAATAATGGCAAGACAGTACAATTTCTACAAATTGATCAATGAAACATGATCCTCACAGTCCATACAATCATATTATGTCATTCAAATTCATTTAAATTCAGTAAATCGTAAAACCCTAAATTCAAAGGTGAAACCCTAACAATGGCCGAATCCATTCTAGGCAGTGAAGCTTCAATCAATTGGTCCAGAAAGCATCCCTAGGTCCTAACTAACACGAATCACACAACAAAATCAATTAATAGTGGTTAAATAATGGAAATCGAAAAAAATATTTTCAAGAACAATGTGGATTCGGTTTGAACAATATGGCATAGTTTTGATGCATGTGAATGATGATTCATGATCAATGAGGTCCAAGGAGTCTTCTTGTGTCCTTGAAATACCTTAAAGGGCTGTGTATTGAGGAATCCGAATTTGAGTTTGTGAAGGATTTTTTGATTTGTGAACTTACTCTTGAAGCTGTGGAATCCGTGAATTCATGTTAGGGTTGTGTTTAGTACTTATAGGTGATTGAATTAGGTCAGAAAAATTGAATGGTTGTGTATAAGATTTGATTCAAAAAGATTCACAATGATAAGCTTTGAAATTTCAATATTTTTGCATCAACACTTTCTATTTCAAGCCAATCAATGTTATTCTTGTATCAATTTGTTCCATGCTGAATTCATGACTTTCTAGAACCAAAAATAAAATTTAATCTTCATATTTAATATTTTATTTAAATTTAAAATGATTTTAAGTATAAAAAATCATAATAAATTAATTAAATAAAATAAAAATTATGAAAATATCATAGAATTTTCGTGCATGATGTCATGGATTGCTTTGGGTCATTAAAAGTTCAGCCCACTTGACAAAATTTGGTTTTAAACCTCCATTTGCTTCATAAACTTCCCTAAAATTCCCCAACTTTGCAAAGGCACATATCCTTCAATTTTAATGGTATGAGGATGTTCTTGGACATTTTGGAAAGCTTGAAGAGTCCTCTAAACAACCCCACTGGTTTCATGTCCATATCATTTACCAATCTCAAGTTATGCCCTTTTGAAGTTGTTGACTTTTAGTTGACTTTCAAAAGGACCTATAATGTCTTAGCTCATACCTTCCAAATGAAGCATTTTTGGGATTGGCTTGTGATACACAAAGTTGTAGAGAATTCAATTTCCTTCAAAATGAGCTTTGAGTGGAGACTTGGTGATGAAGCATGTGAAAGTTATGGCTGGTCAAAGTTCAGTTGACTTTTACTGAGGAAACCCTAATTTAGAAACTTCTGATTCTTGATGATCTGGAATCTCCTTGATGAATCATGATCAACCCTTGATCAAATGATGAATTTTACTTCATATACTTGATGTTGGCAAAAAATCATGAAGTTTGACTTTGGTTTGACCACAGTTGACCTCAGTTTGACTTTTTAACTGCATTGACTGATTTTGACTTATCTGATCATCTGACTGAGCAAACTTCTGAGAAAAGTCTTGAAACTTGTCATGGGGGTTCTTACACACATATAAGATGTTATGAAGCTCACTTGAAGTCTTGGAAGTTCATTTAGCCTGATTAAAGTCAAAACCCTAGTTTTGGATGCACTGCTTAGGAGGTGCATTGTCTGAGGGAATTGTCAACTCTTCTGACCAATTGTGAACTTTGTGAACCTTGTGAATAATCATAAAATGTCTTGTGAACCTCATGGGAAGCATTGTGAACCTTGTGAACCTTGTGAACCTTCATAAAGTGACTTGTAGACTTCATGAACCTCATGGAAGGTCTTGAAAGCATTGTGAATCTTGTGAACCTTGTGAACCTTCATGAAGTGACTTGTAGACTTCATGAACCTCATGAAAGGTCTTGTAAGTGTTGTGAATCTTGTGAACCTTGTGAACCTTCATGAAGTGACTTGTAGACTTCATGAACCTCATGGAAGGTCTTGAAAGCATTGTGAATCTTGTGAACCTTGTGAACCTTATTAGAACACAAAGTCTTGTATTGTGAGGGCAAATTTTGGGGTGCAACACATATACGCTCCGGGTATTAGATTTGAAAAGAAAGCATTGCCCCTTGGTTAAGGATGAATTGTCCCATAATGGAAGTATCTGAAGGTAGTTACCTCAAGAGAAATAAGCAGAATGCCCCACAATAATATGCCCCTGACATCATGAACTTTATAATGTTACCCTTGGTAATTCAAATATATGAGGAGAGTTGCCCCTGGCTATTAAGCATTGTTGAATCTGGATCTGATTTCCCCGAATGAATTGAACAGTAAGTTGGTATGCCCCTTGATTGGGAAACAGTGACTATGCCCCTGGCATTATGAACTCTGTAATGTTACCCTTGGTAATTTAGATAGATGAGGAGATCTTGCCCTGGATACTTAAACATAATTGAATCCTGTCCTGATTACCCCAAATGAGTTAGGAAGTATCATGGCATGCCCCCTTGATTGGGAGATAATGACTATGCCCCTTTGTATACATGGACTTTGATCCAGGAAGCAACTTTATTTATCGGAAGGACTTTGGTTTATTGAACATTCATCCTGTAAGTTTCTCTGTTTATCAAACACTCAGGTATATGCAAACAAATATATTCAAAAATGCAATGCTTATGTTTGTCTGGAAGTTTTGAAAAAGAGTTATTTTAGAAAAACAGTTTTTGTGAAAATTATGATATTAACTCAAGTTTTATAATAAGCCCTAAAGGAGTCAGGATACCTTTTTGTAGCAGTACGCTTTCGAACTAACCATGCTTCAGTTAGGACTTTTAAAGGGTTTTAACGTGGCTTGGTTCACGGTTTAAGAAACAAAGGATAAAGGCTCAAATTTTATTTGTACCCAACCCAATCTCCATGATGTTCTTCAGTCCTATGTTCGGTTAACTTATGCATTGAAGCTCCAAAGAATTTTGGTATTGTAACACTGACATTTGTGATGGTTCAGAAACCAAAAATTTATTTGAACATTCAGTCATCTTTCTTTGTTGAGGATTCATAGTGACCTCCTTTTTTCTTCTGACTTTGTTATCCCTTCTTTTTGCCTGAACTGTTTATTTCAAGGTTACAGTCAGCGGGATGTCTTAATGTTTTACTAAGTCTCCTTCATAGGTTTTGACTTAGTGAGCTTTTCTTTTGCTGGATATTGACTTTCAGGTTTAATGATTACAGAGAACCATCATTAGTTGTGTACAACACAAATAATTGGCATATTTGAGTTAACCGAGTAACTACCCTGCCCCAGGTTATGAATATGGGTTTTAATTTGTGCGAGAATGAAAACTCCTACTTCATAGGCTCAAAAGGGTTGACTAGGGATTAACTTCCTTATATCTCCACTGTTTAGGAATTGAAACAATGCATGTACATCGTCAGCATAGTCTGTTCAAAATCATATTGCATATGATTATGGTATTTTTTTTGTCATCCTCCCTCTACAGGCTCATAGCTTTATCAGGAGTTAAATATCACAAAATAGAAATATGAAGCATAGTTCAAAATATAGTGAAACAAATGGATTAATTCAAGACAAACATATGCAATGCATTAATGAAAACAAAAGTTTAAGATAATAGTAAGTGTTTAAACAAACAAAAGAAATTACAAATGAAAATTCAAATGTTCTCAAAGCCTCTTCCTCTAAACCCGTCACTCCAGTTATCTGGAAACTTTGATGCTTGATGGACGATAGAAGAACTCAACCTAGCCTTCTGGAGTAACCTCGAGTATTCCTTCGTCAATTAGGCCTTGAATCTTATTCTTCAATGCCCAACAGTTATTAGTGTCATGTCCAGGACAGTCGAAGTGATACATACACCTTGCCTTGGGATTATAGCAAGGAGAAGAGGTGTTAGGATTTTTAGGAGAATTTTCCAAGGAAATCAACTTCATCTCCAACAGGCATTGAAAACTTGTGACATTGGTGTGCTGAACCGGATGAACTGTCTTCTACATTCCTTGTATAGAAGTGGATTAACCTTACAAGGCCTTCTTTCTTCCATTGAAGGATGGTCATTAGTAGCTTGTATCTTTCCTTCTCTTATCCTTACTTTCCTTTCAGCCAAGTCAGCTTGTTTCAACGGAGGTTGACTGATGATTAGATTCCCAACTCTGTTATGCCGAAGCTTATTGACAAAGCTTCTCAGCTCTTCTTGCCCCTGGGCCAAACTCTGGATAAGAGCTATTTGGCCATTCATCTGAATCCTCATCTCTGCTATCTCAGCTTGCAGTTGTTTCAGCTGATCATCTTTGTTGTCCTCGGGATTCTTCTTCTTCATGTCCTTAGATAGGAGTGCTTTCAACTCTTCTTGCCCCTTGGACAAATTCAGAATCACTTCTTGAAACTGAGAATTCTGAGCTTGAAGATCTTTGACAGATTGTTCGAGAGCCATTTCTGCTGAAATAAACAGCAAGAAGATAAGATACCTGTTCATAAGAAACCTGTGATGCAATGACATGGTATGTAAATGCATATGCAATGTTTTCAAGGACCGTGTTGCACCCCAAAATTTGCCCTCACAAGACAAGACTTTGTGTACTAAGAGGTTCACAAGGTTCACAAGGTTCACAAGACATCTTATGAGGTTCATAAGGTTCACAAGACATCTTATGAGGTTCACAATACATCTTATGAGGTTCATAAGGTTCACAAGACATCTTATGAGGTTCACAAGGTTCACAAGACATCTTATGAGGTTCATAAGGTTCACAAGACATCTTATGAGGTTCACAAGGTTTACAAGACATCTTAAAAGGTTCACAAGGTTCACAAGACATCTTATAAGGTTCACAAGGTTCACAAGACATCTTATGAGGTTCACAAATTTCACAAATAGTCAGAAAGTTTGACAATTCTCTCAGACAATGCATCCTCCTAAGTAGGACATCCAAAACTAGGGTTTTGACTTTAATCAGGCTAAATGGACTTCCAAGACTTCAAGTGAGCTTCATAACATCTCATATGTGTTTAAGAACCCCCATGACAAGTTTCAAGACTTTTCCCAAAGGTTTGCTCAGTCAGATGATCAGATAGATCAAAATCAGTCAAAGCGGTTAAAAAGTCAAACTGAGGTCAACTGTGGTCAAACCAAAGTCAAACTTCATGACTTTTTGCCCACATCAAGTATATAAAGTAAAATTCATCATTTGATCAAGGGTTGATCATGATTCATCAAGGAGATTTCAGATCATCAAGAATCAGGAGTTTCTAAATTAGGGTTTTCATAGGAAAAGTCAACTGAACTTTGACCAGCCATAACTTTCACATGCTTCATCAAATTTTTCCCATCCAAATCTAATTTTGAAGGAAATTGAATTCTCTACAACTTTGTGTCTCACAAGACAAGCCCAAAAATGCTTCATTTGGAAGGTATGAGCTAAGACATTATAGGTCCTTTTGAAAGTCAACAAAAAGTCAACAACTTCAAAAGAGCATAACTTGAGAATGGTAAACGGTATGGACATGAAACCAATGGGGTTGGTTAAAGGACTCTTTAAGATTTCCAAAATGTCCAAGAACACCCTCATAGCATTAAAATTGAAGGATTTGTACCCTTGCAAAGTTGGGAAATTTTTGGGAGATTTATGAAGCAAATAGGGCCTTAAAACCAATTTCTTCCAAATGGGCTTGCAATTTTGTGATCCAAACTTTAACATGACATCATGCACGACCCAATCCTCATTTATTCAGATTTTTTATTATTTTTATTTTATTTATTTTGATTTTATTCATTTAAAACCATTTTAAATCAAAATAAAATAGATAAATCAAATATTTGAATGAGATATTGCTTCTAGAAAATCATAACATGGCTTGGATCAAATTGATATGCAAATTATGGTGATTGTCTTAAGATAGAAAGATTGTATCAAGGAATATTTGAAATTTAAGGCATGATCTTTTTCAATCTTCCATGATCAAAATATCCAAAGGACAGCCCAATATTTTAACCTAATCTCATCCACTATATGTAGACAAACTGATCCAAACACAAGCACACGATTTTTGCAGCCACTAACCTCACTTTCAAACTTTCAAATTCATCAAATTTTTTCAAATTCGGATTCTAATATTTTGTAACTTTTCAGGTGAATTAAGGACAACAATCTTCTCCCTGAACATCATTGATCATGTCTCAATTATCATATGCATCAAAAACAACATGAATGCCCTTAACTGAATCGAATTTTATGTGTGTTTGAAGTTTTTTCGAATTCATGGTTATACTTGATATAAACTGTTATTGATGCTTTAAGATTGTTCATAATGTATCATAGAACGATTCTGGATGTTTGGTTTTGAGCTTTCGTACAGGAATCGCATTCGGCCATGGCTAGGGTTTCGAACCCTCATTTGGGATTTTCTTATTTAATAAGTTTAAAGACTTATGGATGATGCCATTAGAATGTACAGGTCATAAGGAATCGAATGGTGTAACTAATTTTGATTATTGGTACAGCTTTCATGATGTTCTAACAACCTAGGGTTAGCTGCAAAAATATTTTTCGCAGGAAAATTGGTAAAAGAATTCGCAGGAAATTCCGCAGCGTTAGAGGAAGAAGATGACCCTGCGCGCGAATTTCAGTTTTTAAATTTAGAATTATTATTTAATTAATGTTTTGTGTCTTATATCAGTTGGAAGCAAGTGGCGTAGTGGCAAGCGTATACGCATATGAGACAAACGACCTGGGTTTGATCCCCAGGTTAATCTTTTTGTTCAAAATCCCTTTTATTTTGCAGGTTTTTTATATAATAATCAGGACCTATCCTATAAACACGTTGCAGGCGTAACTCAGTTGGTTGGTGGGCATATGATGGAGGCCAGGAGTCCTGGGTTCGACCCCAGGCTCCAGCAGGTGAGTGATTTTGTTCTTTTTTTTATTTTTTACTTTTTAATATATTTTAATATAATTAATATTATTAATATTAACTCAAATCTTTTTTTGTAAAAACTCAAATATTTTCCCTATGAAAATTATAATCCAAATTTTTATTCTCTAAAAACATTTTTGTAAATAAATATTAATTATTCTTTCTAAATAACTTTATTAATCTTTATTATATATAAGTTGTAAATATTTTATTTAAATCTTATTTAAATTCTAAACCTAAATAAAACTCTAATATTTTTCTAAAACCCTAATTCACTCCATAAACCCTAATTATTTTATAAATATTAATATTTGTATATAAATTCTAATTATGTATATTTATTCTTATAATTTGTTTATATTATTTAAGTAATTTAATTAAGTAGTAAATCCACACTTATTTTTCTAAATAATCAAAAAAAAACTTAATTATAATTATGAATATTAAGTTATGTGTTTGTAAATTTTAAATTGTATATATTTATTTATAATTTGTTTATATTATTATTATGTATAGTTTTTTATATAAATAATGTAATTAAGATTGGATTAAATAATTAACTTTAATTTATTATTTTCTAAACAATTAAAAAACCTTAACTTTATTTTATTAAATTAATTTATTTTTATATATGTACATAAAATTAAAATATTAGAACTATTAATCATGTTTATAGTATATAATACTTATTATTTATTTCTTTTAGTAAATTCTCTTTAAAAAAAATAATAGTTATTTATTTAATTTTTGAATTTTTTGAATTTATTTCTATATAATATTGATTTACTAACCTTCTTATATTTATTTTGTTTATTATTACTAACTTCTTTATTTATTTATCTATTATGTGATTATTTATTTTATTATTATTATTATTATTACTAACCCATTTAATTATTTATTTATTTACTTATTTATTTTAATTATTTTAATTATAATGTAATTGTATCCAATATGTAATAGTTGTAGAATAACTTTTATTATTTATTTTTAATTGCTATGGTTAGTAAAATAGGGAGTGTAAAACATGTTTGTATATAAAATTGAATTTAGATCATTAACTTAAAGATAAATATCTGAATTTGTACACGCACACACGTAAGTCGATCTTTGATCGCCATCTCACTTCTTAAGGGTTACCTCTCATGTTGCCTAAAGAAAAAGGTCAAGTAAGGTGTAAAGCAAAGTCCCTTCATTATTTATATCATCTAGTCCCTTAACAGATAAAAAGATCAAGTCCCTTCATGGTTGCCTTCGTAATGATCTTGTCCCTTTCGAATAAAGATGATAAGTCCCTTCGAATTGCTAATACACCTTACAGTTTCCTAAATAACAGTTGTCCCTTCACTTGTCCCTCATACATCCAAGGTAATGACTACCTATTCCTTAATAATAGGGATAGTCTTACCACTTAAAGGATATTTAAGAACAGAAAAGACTTAACTTAGGGTAGGTTCCTCTTATGTACTTGCTCACTTTTCAAAAACATTTCAAACACTTCACATTTTTCAAGCAGTTTTCAAAACAAAGGCTTCATATATATCCGTACATGGATCATTATAAAGCACTTAAGAAAATTTCTAAACACACACTACACTTTTCAAAAACATTTTAAAGTGAGCTAAGTAACTAAGAGCCCATGGATAACCATGGATGTAAAGGGTGCTAACACCTTCCCTTTACATAACCTACCCCCCGAACCCAAAAATCTTTTAAGGTCTTTCCTGTTCTTTTATGCCCTTTCCTTTGGATAAAATAAAAGTCGGTGGCGACTCTTGTTATCCGCAACATAACTAAAGTCAGTTCTCCCACCGTGTTACAGACCGCAGGATTTAAATTTGTTTAAACAACTAGAAAGTAAACTTTTATTAGTAATCAATAAACTTGTTTGCCTCTTAGGCTTACAAAAAAAAATGAAATGAATACAAAGATGGGGTTTTAAGTCTCCCATGGACGTTTCCTCTTTGTGTTGAGGTATGAGTTGAGATTTCGCTCCTCGTGAAGTTGTTTTGTTAGCTCCAGGATTCTTTCTTGACTTGCTTTGTAATGAGTCTCAAAAGTATCTCTTTTCTCCTTCAACTGGATCCAGGACCTTTGTAACTCCTCCATGTCAGTGGGCATATCTGGATGAAGAATGATATAAGAAGTATCTCCTTCAGCCACAGGCTCCATGGTAACTGACAGGATAGCAGGATATGGCATCATAAGAGTTTGAGCACGGGATCGCACCCATCTGAGATAAGGTTCCATAGGAATAGTGTACTTTGGCTCCATAGTCTTGCTGTCAACCTTGTTCACTTTACCCCATGCTCGTATAAACCTTTGACGGTAACTTTGCAGATCGTTGTCGTAGTCGAACACAATACCTTGAATAAGCATGTCATGAGGACCATCACTCCGAGCATAACCAAACTGACGTAGAGCTAAAGAAGGGTTGTAGGTAATGCCCCATCTTATGCCAAGGAGTGGCACATTGGGGAATTCCCCACAACGGTCAATGATAGTAACATTCTCCATAGATCTAGAACACCAATGAATGTCTGAATGAGAAAGTGACATGATCCTTTTAGACCACCTTAACCATTGTTCATTCTTCATCACTGATCGAGGAAGGTGAGAAATAAACCACCTAGACAATAGAGGTATACAACACATAAGAGTTCCTCGTGCCTTCGTAGTACGGGTATGAAGAGAGTGTAAGATGTCTCCAAGTAATGTAGGCATTGGATTATGAGTCAGAAATATGTTGATGGCGTGTACGTCTATTAACTGGTCTGGATTGGGGAACATCACTAAGCCATAGATCAATAGGGCTAAGATCTCCTCAAAAGCATCATAACTCATAGCCTTCAGGAACACTTGAGCTTTCTCCATCAATACCTTGGCAAGAATACCCTTAACTCCACTTCTTGTTTCTAGGACAATGTCTGATTTCTTTAAATGTAGGGCTGCAACAATGACTTCAGGTTTAGGCTCTTTTTCCAAGCCTGTGAAGGGTTTCTGATCAAGGGTAGGTATACCCAGAAGTTTGGAGAACTCTTCCATTGTGGGAACCAACTGATAGTCGGGGAACGTGAAGCAATGATGTTTATGATCAAAGAACTGAAATAGGACACTCATCATGTCTTCATTGAACCCTGAAGTGACTAGATCCAATAGGTGACCATGCCTCTTGATGAATTGGGAGTTTTCAGAAACTTGAGAGACCAATTCTTTAAGCAAAGAAGGTATTCTTACAAAGTTAATCCGGATAGTATTCCTACGAGCAGAAGCCATGACCTGCAACAAAGAACAAAGGTAAATCCTTTGGTCCTTGAAATGGTTAGTGAAAATACTATGCTTATGATGCATGATGATGCTATGATGTTATGCTCAATCGCAAACATGTGGCACACACAAACAAGTCACACAATAGCCATAGGTTTAGAGGCTTGCATGAGGTTTAAGGGTAAGTACCCTCCCCTGAAGTTAGTTGGTTCATCCTGTCCTACAAAAGTAACCGGGTTCTAAGGGATCTCAAAATCATTGATCCTTCCCAAGGGTGGTTGTTCAGTAGGCAACTTACTTGCCAACCAAAACCCTCCAAGTTTAGGATCTCAATGAGCGTAGTATCGAGTATCAACAAACTTCAGTCTTCACCAAAGCCGGTTATCTCACTACTTTTCTAAAGGCCAAGATGGGATGACTAGGGTTCTAAAAGTTAGTTAGTGTATTGACAACATATGGCAGCCTCATATTATCCTCAACTTTCTTAAGGAACATAAGCACCAACAAAGAAGTCACACTAACTATGGCCACCAGATCAACCATATTGGTATACGCCGTACAGTTTCCTTGGTCTATTGTCATTTACCTAAGGTAAACTAGATCCGGGTTAGGATCTTTCACACATAAGAGCACCCAACAAGTAAAGTAAAGCAAAGCAAACAAGTTTAAAGTGATCTAATTCCTAAGGGTACCACTCTTTTATTAATTCCCCAGCAGAGTCGCCAGTTCTGTAACACGGTGGGAGAACTGACTTTAGTTAAATGTTGCGGATAGCAAGAGTCTCCACCGACTTTTATTTTATCCAAAAGGAAAGGACATAAAAGAACAGGAAAGACCTTAAAAAGATTTTGAGTTCGGGGGGTAGGTTATACAAAGGGAAGGTGTTAACACCCTTTATATCCATGGTTATCCATGGGCTCTTAGTTACTTAGCTCACTTTAAATTGTTTTGAGAAAGGTGTAGTGTGTGATTAGAAAAATTCTAAGTACTTTGTAATGATCCTCGTATGGATGTATACAAAGCCTTGTTTTTGAAAATTGTTTGAAAAGTGTGGTGTAAAGAGTATTTTGAAATGTGAGCAAGTAATTAAGAGAAACCTACCCTATATTAAGTCTTTACTGTTCTTACGTTCTTTCAATGGTAAGACTATCCCTATTATTAAGGAATAGGTAGTCATTACCTTGGATGTGATTAAGGGACATTTATAGGGTCATCTGGATATAGGCAACTGTAGGGTGTCTTTAGCAATTCGTAGGGACTTATCATCTTTTATTCGAAGGGACAAGATCATTTATCGTAGGCAACCTCGAAGGGACTTGATCTTTAAAACTATAGGGACTTGATGATATTTATGAAGGGACTTTGCTTAAAACACCCCACTTGACCTTTTGTATAAGCAACTGAGAGGCAACCCTAGGAAGTGCAAGATGGCGATCAAAGATCGACTTACGTGTGTGCGTGTTCATATTCAAATATTTATCTTATTAAATTAATTTTTCTAAATTGATTTTAATCACATATAAGTTATACACACCCTAAATTACTAACCATACAATAAATATTTTCGAAAATAAAATAAGACGGAAAATAAATCTACAAATATTACATGGCTTTAGCAGATACATAATAATCAAATAAAATGAATTATAATAATAATAGATATAATAAAATAATAAATAAACAATAATACTAAAATAATAGCAATAATAATAATGATAATAATAATAAATAAATAAATCAAGATTAAAATTTAAAAGAGAAGTTATTTTAGGTTAGACAACAATTATAAATTTTTTAGAAGTTAATTAAGATAGTATAAGAATTTAAACAATTTAATAAATTAAATTATAATAATAAAAGAAATAAGGGTTAATATATTAATTAGGGTTTAGAAAAAATAAATTAGATTTTTTATGATTAATAGGAAAATTAGGTTTTTTTAGAAGATAGTTGGAGTTTTTAAGTAATTAAGGTTTTAAATATTTATTTATAAATTATATAACAAAAATTAATACTATAATAAAAATTATTAGAAAGAATAATTAATATTTATTTACAAAAATATTTTATGATATAATATACTTAAGTTAAAATTAGAGTTATTTAATTGGTTAATTAGTTAATAAGATAATTAAATAATATAATATAATAATATAATAATTAAATTATGAAAATATAAAGAAAAAGAAAATAAAACAGGTTCTAAAAAAATGGGGGAGGCCTGGATTTGAACCCAGGACCTCCCCATTACCAAGCTGCAGCAAAGACCACTGGGCTATACGCTTGTGGTATGATGAAGGATGATCACGCGTACATATATGTTAAACCTGCTAAAATCAAGAAAAACCAAAAAATATTTGTCAAAACCTGGGATCGAACCCTGGTCTCAAACATCCCAACATACGCTCATTGCCACTACGCCACATGGGCCATCTGATATATATAACCAACATCAAAATATATAAAAATAAAGACTTTTTCAAATTATGGATTTGGCGCCATTCAGGTTATCTTTTTCCTTGTGACCTGCGAAGTTTCCTGCGGTTTTAGCTTCAACATTACCCGCGAAATTAGTTTTGTAGGATTTCCTACGTTTTCTTCAATGATCACCATACCTGTAAAATTTCTTCAAATTAAAAGTACCATTGTACTCAACATAACCAGACCAATTCATTTACGCAATTAGAAGTCATTTATATTGATTAAAACGCGAAGCCCTAAATTGAAGCCAAGAACCCTAACAATGGCTTCTCCTCATATAAGCACCTAAAGTTCAATTGATGCATCCAGAAATACTCTATACCACAAAATAAACATCATTAGATGGTCATAATTAATTGAAAGTGCACAAAATAGTGAAAACGAAAAAAAAATATTCAAGCATGAAGATGCATTCGGGTTAGTCAATTCATGAAGCATTTGATGAATGTAATGATCTGAGCATGTTCGAAATTCATCAAGGAAGTTAACCCTACCTTCCAAATTGTTTGAAATAAGCTGCAACTATGAAACCGAATTCAACTTTTTGAAGATTTTTTGTGTTCTTCAAGTGCCTCTTTTTTCCAGATTTTTTCGTCCCCTGTGTTTGTGTTATGTTCCTCTTCATATAGTGAACCAAATTAGGTCAAAAAAACATGTGACTTTGTGGGCTTTTGGATGTCTTGAATGTGAAGAAATCTTCTTGCCAAATTAGTCAAAAAATCAAATATTTTCATGCCATAATGCCTTAGCACGAATTTGGATGGTTTTGAATCAACTTAAATGTTATTTAAAAGCTTCTAGAAGAAGAATCCAATCAAATATTCATATTTTCATATTTTATTTTGATTTAAAATGAATTTTAATGAATAAAATCCAAATAAATTATAAATAAATTATAAAAATCAGAAATACTTGGATTGGGTCGTGCTTGAGGATATCATAAAGATTGGGTGGCAATTTGGTAGGCCCATTTGGCAAAATTTGGTTTTAAGGCTTCATTTGCTTCATATACCTCCCAAAAATTTCCCAACTTTGCAAAGGCACAAATCCCTCAATTTTAAGGCTATGAATGTGTTCTTGGACATTTTGGAAATCTTAGAGAGTCCTCTAACCAACCTCTTTGGTCTCATGTCCATATCTTTTACCATTCTCAAGTTATGCTCTTTGGAAGTTGTTGACTTTTAAAATGACCTATAATGTCTTAGCTTATATCTTCCAAATGAAGCGTTTTTGGGTTTGGCTTGTGAGACACAAAGTTGTAGAGAATTAAATTTCCTTCATAATTAGCTTTGGATGGGAAATTTTTGATGAAGCATGTGAAAGTTATGACTGGTCAAAGTTCAGTTGACTTTTCCTGTGAAAACCCTAATTTAGAAACTCCTGATTCTTGATGATCTGAAATCTCCTTGATGAATCATGATCAACCCTTGATAAAATGATGAATTTTACTTCATATACTTGATGTTGGCAAAAAAATCATGAAGTTTGACTTTGATTTGACCTCAGTTTGACTTTTTAACTACTTTGACTAATTTTAGCCTATCTGATCATTTGACTGAGCAAACCTTTTAGGAAGGCCTTGAAACTTGACATAGGGATTCTTGAAGACATATAGGATGTTATGAAGCTCACTTGAAGTCTTAGAAGTCCATTTATCCTGATGAAGTCCAAAACCCTAGTTTAGGATGCATTGCTTAGGAGGATGCATTGTCTGAGGAATTGTCAAACTTTCTGACTAATTTTGAACCTTGTGAACCTCTTGGGACACCTTAGTACACAATGTCTTGTCTTGGTGAGGGCAAATTTTGGGGTGCAACAGTGACACAACAAGAAACAAGCTGACAAAATAAATTATTTATCACCGACGGATGATAAAGCGGGTGACTGAAAATAAAATCACTTATCACCAAAGGATGATGAGGCGAGTGACTGAAAATAAATCACTTATCACCGAAGAATGATAAGGCAAATGAATGAAAAATAAAATCACTATCAACAGAGGATGATAGGCGAAAGACAGAAAAATAAAATCACTATCAACAGAGGATGATAGGCGAAAGACAGAAAAATAAAGGATCACTATCAACAGAGGATGATAGGCGAAAGACAGAAAAATAAAGGATCACTATCAACAGAGGATGATAGGCGAATAACTGAAAATAAACTCACTTATCAACAGAGGATGATAAGGCGAATAACTGAAAATAAAATCACTTATCAACAGAGGATGATAAGGCGAATAACTGAAAAATAAAGGATCACTATCAACCTAGGATGATAGGCGAAAGACGGAAAAATAAAGGATCACTATCAACAGAGGATGATAGGAGAAAGACAGAAAAATAAAAGATCACTATCAACCGAGGATGATAGGCGAAAGACAGAAAAATAAAGAATCACTTATCACCAGAGGGTGATAAGGCGAATAACTGAAAAATAAACTCACTTATCAACAGAGGATGATAAGGCAGCCGACTGAAAATAAAATCACTTATCAACAAAGGATGATAAGGCGAATAACTGAAAATAAAATCACTTATCAACAGAGGATGATAAGGCAACTGACTGGAAATAAAATCATTTATCACCAGAGGATGATAAGGCAACAAACTGAAAATAAAATCACTTATCACCAGAGGATGATAAGGCAACAGACTGAAAATAAAATCACTTATCACCAGAGGATGATAAGGCAAATGAAATTTAAATATGGTCGTTGAATTCGCCGAGGAGATGCCTGGAATCTTCGATTGATATAATCCCGACTTCCGTTGGGGAAAGGACTTGGAAACTTGTGTTGATCCTAAATCCTGAATTATGCAACTATGCTTGATTTTTTGAAATGGTATTCCATAATGAGGGAGATACGATGCAAGTGTTTATGCACTTGAGATATAAGTTAAAACTGCTGGGGAAAATAGAAGGTCTGATTTATTTATGTATGCAAATGATGCATATGCTGATGTAAATGGTGCTTATGACGTTGATGATGCATATGAGTGATTGAAAGGTGTCAGCTTGGTGGACTTTTTGTCTGGTAGTTGCCAATAATGATTGGACTTTGGGTAGGCGAAGGGTTTGATTCCCCGACACTCGATCTTCGACGACGTATGGTCAGAAGATGGATCTGACAGCTCCAAGTTTGGTTATTTGCTGATGAGCGAAGCGACTTAATTGACACATGAAGACTGATTTGCTTTGAAGGGTTGACAACATCTAGCAAGGACTGTCTGATTAGCTGGGGAGTAGAGATAAGAAGATTTTCTCCTTGTTTGCTTGCCCCTGCCTGTAGGGTATCTGAAATAAATTTGATGGGGAAGCTTTGACAATGGCCATGACATGACCTGCCCCTGATTGAGCCTTTGAAGGTGATTTGCCCCTGATTGGGCTGTCAAGAATAATTTTGCCCTTGATTGATGGACTTTGAGATAAATTGCCCCTGATTGGGCTGTTGAAGGTGCTTTGTCCCTGATTATACTGTCGAGGTAGTCTTGATTCATACTGGCATCAATGAAGTTCAACTTTCTCTTTTGATTGCCCCTTGTCGGGATTGCACTGATGTCAAGCACTAAATTGCAATTAAATTATTCATACAAATGGTGATGTTAATGTAAAGTTCATGTAAGTTTTGAAAAAGTCTATTTATTTGAATGATTGTAATAGTGTGACGAATGGACCGCTAGTCCAAACGAGGTGTTGTCTTAGAAAGTGCGTGAAAGATGCAGCAAGAATAATGAGCAATTGAGTTTGAAGATTAACAAATATATGGGAGTCATTTTACGCAACCTTGTTGGTAGCATGCTTTCAGAATAAACTGTGCCTCAATTAGGTCTTTTGAGGGTTGTAACATGGTCTGGTTAATGGTTAGAGAAACAAAAGATATAAGGCTCAAAGTTTGATTTGTACCCATACCTTCTTCGTAATGTTCTCCAGTCTTATGTTCAGTTAACTCTAAATATGCATTTGTTTTGACGTTGCAAGAGTAAAGATGAAGCTTTAAAGTTCGCTTGGAAGTGGCAGTCATCTTATTTTGCTGGTGACCCTTTTGATTTTTGATTTGGTAGTCACTGATATTTGTTTTGCTTTTGCTGAGAATTTGAGTTCCTCTTTTGATTTCTTCTCTTTTTTGTTGACTAAGTTTCCCTTTGGGTGCTCAACTTAGCAGTTTTCTTTTCTATTTTTTTGTATTTTGTTGAATGTTGTGACTGCCAAATCATTTGTTGATGGTCCTCCGACGGGATGTTTTGTCTTGAGATTTGAAAGTGTAGTCATGTTAACTGAACAACTACCCTGCCTCGGGTTAGGTGTAAGGGTTGTATCCGAAAGAAACTCCTACTTTTATGCTCGAAGGGGTTGACTAGGGATTAACTCCTTATATCTCCAGTGTTTGGGGATTTGAAAGAATGCATGTACATCATTGACGAGGTTTTATCCGAAAGCATACTGCAACATTTGTGGGTATTTCGTTTTCATCATCCTCCCTCAAATATTTGCTAAAGTGGAGTGAGAGAAAATGTTGTGATTTTGTGATAAATGATAAATACTGAGCAAATGCGAATAAATTGATTCAAAACATGCATAAACATAACATTAACACAACCAAGTACATATAACAATGTTCAGAGCAAATAGTATTTAAACAAACATTACAAAATAACAGAAATGCGGAAATAATAAATGGCACTGGCTGCCTTGATTTGAGGAATGAACTTCTCTTGATTGAATGCTTCAAAGTTGGAGACTACTCAGCTTGGTCTTCAACAACCCCTTCAAATGTCTTCACTTGTTGGCATCGTGCGGCGGCAATGGATTGTTCTGGACATTTGCATTTCTCAGAGTGAGGGTGAGATCCTTAGAGTTGATCATATCCTGAACCATGTGTTTGAAGGAATGGCAATTCTCAATTGTGTGACCTGGAGCGCCTTTGTGATACTCACAGCGAGCATTAGCATCATAGCCTCGGGCATTACCAGTCTGGGGTGGAATATCTTTCAAAGCAAGAGTTCCCTTTGCCATCAGCCCGTTAAAGATTTCCCCATATGACAAAGGCAGTGGATCAAAGTTTCTTTCAGGCCTTTTTTGCTGATATGGCGGGCGCTATTGAGGAGCGCGTTGTTGTTGTTGACCAGACCGTTGTGGGTAAGCCGGTTGCTGGTATGGATTGGGCGCATACTGTGCAGCAGCGACCATAGGATATGGACGTAGTTGATAAGCCATCTGAGGTGGAAATAGAGCTTGAATGGCCTGCTGATAAGGTATTGGAGGAGCTGGCTGATATGGCATAGGAGCATATTGTGCAGCAGCAACATAGGGGTACTGGTAGTAGGGAATTGGAGTAGGTGCACTCTGTTGAGGATTCCCACTTGCAGTAGAAATGGAATTTGTTTCGCCCTTTTTGTACCCGTTGAAAGGTTTCTTGGTTCCAGATTGGCTGCTAGAACCTCCTTGAATCTTTCCACTTTTCAAACCTTCTTCAATTCTTTCTCTGACCATCACCATTTCCGAAAATCTAGAAGATACACTGCTGATCAGCTTTTCGTAGTATTGCCCCTGTAGGGTACCCATGAAGATATCAATCAATTCACGGTCAACCAATGGCGGATGCACTCTGGCAGCTAACTCCCTCCAGCGTTGGGCGTACTCCTTAAAGGATTCGCTCTCCTTTTGAGACATACTCTGAATTTGTGTACGGTTAGGAGCTAAGTCAGTGTTGTACTTGTATTGCTTTTTGAATGCATCAGATAGATCAAGCCAAGTACGAACATTGTTGCGCTCAAGTTGCATGTACCATTCTAGAGATGCTCCAGACAGGCTGTCTTGGAAGCAATGGATCATGAGCTTGTCATCTTTGGCATGAGCGGCCATTTTTCTGCAGTACATCCTCAAATGAAGCTCAGGACAGCTAAGGCCTTTGTATTTTTTGAACTCCGGAAGTTTGAACTTAGCAGGGATCACAACATCTGGAACTAAGCACATGTCTGAGGCACTCAGAGAGGTTGAGTTGTGTCCTTCCAGGATTCGGAGTTTTTCACCTAACTCGCGACACATCTTCATAGCTTCGGATTCTTGGACAGCGTGAGGATTGATGATTGGAACAGCAGTATGCATCTCATACTCAACTTGATGATCCTCTTCAGCATGAGGAAACTGAACTTGAGTTGGAATGGGTTGAGCTTGCGAAATAGCACCAACAGTAACACCAGAAGTAGGTATTGGTTGAGAAGTGACTTCCTCAACAGCAGGAGTGAATCCTAGAGGTAAACCATAGACCAAAGGATTTTGAACTGGAACTGAAGGCCTTGCTCGCGAGGCAGATCCTTGCACTAGAGCATTGTTCATTGCGGCAGCAGCTTCGCGACATTCTTCCATCCTGGCCAAAGCTTGTATAGTCTCATAAATCTGGTCAATCTTGTTCTTGACCGAGTCAATCTCTTCCCTCATAGCAGCTTGTTCTTCTTGAATCACGTCCATCAGTCTTCTAGTGTTGGCTCTAGTTAGATACGGGCGTCTATCACGATACGGGCATCGGGAAACCAGCTTGATTTACTGAAGACGAAGGAACATGCAATGAGTTTACGGCTTTGGAATGAAATGCAATATGAATAATTATGCAAATGAAATTAATATGCATATGGATGCAATGCAAGATCCAGGATCACGAGTATAATATGCTCTGAGGTGAACCATAGTAACGAGTAAATAATCGGTATCTCTTGATAAAAGTAACCTTAGCAGGTAGACTCTTATAGTATTGTTCTAAGTTCTTTACCCGTAAAACCACTCACAGGATAGTTTCTACGGTTATGGATAAGATACTCAAGGTCACGGACGCTGATCGTACTAACGTCCTGCCACATGCTAGCTGTATTATGACGATAATAACGATAGGGTATACCTTGAGTGGAGTTCTCATGTTAGCCGTATGAGGAGCGGGTCCTCGGAGACTAACACTACACAACTGCCAACATTGAAACTGGTTCTAAAAGTGGGTCCCAGAGTCACAGCCCTTTCATGAATCAAGTCAAGCGACAGGCTAGTTGCATTATGACGACATCTATGAATAGGTATACTTTCTGGGAGGAGCTTTCATGCTAGGCTTACAAGGAGCGAGTCCTTGGAGACTAACACTAATAACTTCCAATTCTAAACTAGGTGTTCCCTCTTCTTTTTCGCAAACTCAGATGTCGATCCCAGGATCCAACAAGCAGGTATGATAATAATCGTAATAAAGAGAGAGAGAGAGAAAAAAAACAAGCATAAAAAAGCATGAAGAAAACAGATAAACAATGTAAACATTGATCGCAAAGTAAACTAAGTTAGGCTTGACTCTCTGACTTTCCCCAGCAGAGTCGCCAGCTGTCGCACCTCGAAAAATACGACCTCGCGATAAAAGATTACCGCGGATGAAAATTAAAACAACAGAGTCGCCACCGAACTTATTTTATTCCAATTAAGGAAAGGGAAAATATTGAGAAACCCTTTTTAGAAAAAAAAAGATAGAACAAGGTCTTTGAAACCAGATTCTAGGTTCAGGAGTCGATTCCGTAAGGGGAAGGTATTAGCACCCCTTACGCCCGTTGTACTCAACGGGAACCTCTTAAAAAAAATCTAAACAGAAGGAGTATGAGCGCAGGGGGATAGGTGGTGGTCTAGCAGGTTTGGATTCCACATCATGGATGGTCTGAGCCCATTAGTCCAATATCAACTCAATCAATAAAATAAATTAATAAAACAAATAAAAAAAGAAGTAAAAATACTAATGTGGTGCAACATTGAATATGTAATATAAGTATACCTTATAGAAAGGTATGGCTGGGCCCACTTAAAAAAAACACAAATAAAAAAAACAATCAAATTAAAAAGTTCATCACTCTAAACAAGAACACAGAAAGCGAAAACGGCAAAGTTCAGAATCCACCCAACGGCAGCTTGCAATTCCACGGCGAATACCTCTGTCTCTCTCTCAGTGCTCAATTTCGTCTTCTCAATGATTCAGCCTCATCACTCTTGTTCGTACTCACGCGGATCTCAAGCTTTTTGCTCTGATTCAGTTCTCTCTCTCCGTGGAAGATCACGGTGGCTTTGAGGGGGGCGAGTGGTGGTAGTGGTTTCGAGCGGCGGGTTTCCGACGGACATGATTTTTCGTTCTGTTCAGATTGCTATCACGGAATCGTTCGGTTCGTTTTTGGTTTGGGGACTCGGATTTGGATTTTCACGGGGAGTTTTCTATTTCGGATTCGATTTGCTTTTTTTCGATCTGCTTCGCTGTGTTTAAGTTTTCTGGTTTTTGGAGCGGTTTCTCGACGGTGTTGGATTTACGAGTGGGTTTAGATTCAGTTTCAAACGCGATTTGGATGGATCGAGGTAAGTTGTTACATTGTTTTGGTGTGATTACGGGTTTGCTCTGTGGTTGAGTGTTTGATTGTGGTGGCTGGATGTGAAGGTTTATGTGTCCTGCGATGAGGTTAAATCAGTTGTATTTCTGAGTTTGGCACGATTTACAGGTTTCTCATCTCAGTTATTTTTTGATTTTTTTTTCTGGATTTTGCAAGGTTCAATTTCCGCGTCAGTTTTTTGGTTTTCTCTTTTTTCTTCTGGATGTTGAATGGTGGAAGATATTGGTCAGTAGTGAAGGTTGGTGGTGAATAGATAATTTTATGGATAATGAAAAAATTTTGGTTTTATTTGTGGTTGACTCTGAGAGGTTTTTTTTTTTTGAAAAGAAATTTTAAGTGGAGGCTATTGATGAGATGGTGAGTTTATGCAGTTTTTTGTGTGTGTTTTGAAGCTTGGTTTATTGATGTTTTTGCAGGAATTCTTTGTGCTGTCCAAGCTCCTCTTTTATGAGAGGAATGGGGTTATTTTATAGGGTGGATTTGAGAATAAATTGAGAGGATAAGGACGAATTATGAGCTGTATTTTTTAGTGGAATTGGTGGAATTGTGGGAGTCCTACTGACTGTTTTGTGAGTGGCATAAAATGAAAAAAGTTGTTATTGTGTTTAGCTTTGTACCGTGAATGATTGGGAAATGGTGGGTCACGCAATTGCATTGTTATGGCAAACTAGAATACTGATACTAATAATACTATTAATAATAATAATAATAATAGTAATAGTAATAATAATTACAAACAAAAATAACCAACAAAATAAAAATAGAGAATAAAAGGTGAATCATATAAATGAGAAAATAGTAAAAATAATAAAGAGAATAATAATAGATATATAAAAAAATGGAAATAAATAAATAATACTGATAATAATAAAAATAATAAAAAATGATTTTTTCTGTGACTTTTGTGGGCTTTGTAATGAATTTAATACAAATGGACTATTAAAAATTAGTAATAAAAATAAGTGAAAAATGGTTTAGAAGTTTGGAAGTGAAAATGGATGATAAAATTTGGAATGTTTTTTTTGTAGTATATTTTTTTTGTGTGTAGAAAAACAATGAATGGGCTAATAACGAAATATTGGACTAAAAAAATGATTTTAAAATGTTAATGTAAAAGAAATAAATAATAAAAAAATAAAATAAAAGTGGATATGGATAGAAATCAAAAATGGACACAGCCCCCGCATAACATCGCATGTTTTGGATTTTTCGAATATCAGACAGAAAAAATAAAGTAGTACATACTTTTGAATTTCTTGAAATAATGATTGGACAGTAAAATGTTGCGGGTAGGACAAATTTGGGGTATGACATAAGGGTATTGTGGTCTTTTGTCTGAGAATGAGTGATGGTTTTATGGGGAAAGACTAAAGAGGTCTGAGGGGCAAGAGTGACAAAAGAAGGAAAGTTGGAGAGTACAATCATTTTTAGAATGATCACACTTTTGGGAGAAGAGCTCTGAAAAAGAGGAAAAGCTAGGGATTGGAGGTTGGAGAGGTTTTCGAGGAAATCATTAGAAAGATTATGGAACTTAAGGTATAGGGAGTATTTTCCATTCGGTATTATAATGTGAGAATAGAATTGGGGTTTTTGAGGTGTAGTTTAGGGTATGGGGTTTGATTGAATGATTTTGGGTTTTGATGCATGATTTCATGATGATTTGATGAATATAATGATGTATTTGATGTTATTGTGAGGAATGTTGATGTTAATGATGTTTTTCTGATATATTGCTGTCAAACTCTGTATTTTGAGGGGTTTTATCGCAGGGGTAAGAATCTGGAAATCGTAGAAAATATGCAGAATTCGTGAAGCTCGCTTAGCGAGCTACAACTCGCTTAGCGAACACAAACAGGGAGTTGGGCGCTTAGCGAGCAAGATTCCTCGCTTAGCGAGCCCTATAAAGTTTGAAAAATGATTTCTGTGTATTCCAAAGACTGTTTTCTGGAGGTGGTTTAGGTCTTAGATTGTTATTGATGTTATAGAGTTTTTGTAAGATGTGTTTGGCGGATATATGAGTAAAATAGTGGTTACATGATGTATGGTAATTATTTGATTTTCTTTGAGTTATGAAGTATGAGTATAGGATGTAGAAGTATGATGTTAAATGAGTAAGTGGTGTGATATTCTATGAGTATGTAATATGATGGCATGAGTGAGTATGAGGAATGATGGTTAATACTGAATGCGGATGCAATGTTATGATATTTTGAGGATGATGTATGTATAATTGCATCTTGCATTCATATTATGAGGGGACTTTGGTCCATTGGTAGCTTCAATCTCATTGTGCAGATTGAAGTGATATGATGTTATAATGTGCTCTCTTAGGGGAGGGTTGATGGCCTAGTGTCCATCCATGAGGATGTTTCGGTACCACATGCATTATTAAGAGGTTATATATCATTCTAAATGACATAACATGAGTTGCATTTGATTTTGTGTAATGACGAGATGTACTTGATGTTGTGTATAAATGAGTTATGATGAATGTTATTAAGATGTGATGATAATGATGTTATGTATAATTGAGCTAGTGACGATAGATTGATATTGTGGTTATGTTTTTAAATTCTCATTTTCTATATTATTTTATTGAATGTGAGTGTGTTGATTGTAACGCCCCTGAAAGCGTGAGTATATTGCTCTGCTATCCTTAATTAGAGAAAATTGGTTTGATCTTAGGCATAGGTTAAGCTTAATTTGCTTCTGGGTTATGCAAGCATAGGTTTAAGGCAATGAAGAAGATGAAGTACAGTTAGCAAGTCCAGTCAGTATTAAGATAATAGGGGGCTATAAATTCTTGTTTTGGGTTTTATAAGGGGGTCTCTATTAATAAATATTTTAAAGGAGGGAAAACTAAATCATGCCCTAATGAAAGGGAATTTGTATATTTATCCCTAATAATAATAATAATAATATTAAAAATAAAAATGATAGTAAATATAAAAAGTTTTTCAATAATTGAAAATATAAAAATAGTAAACACTCTAATTGATTGACAAATGATAAAATTGAAAGAAGAAAAAAAACTCATTTTGCTTTATTAAATATGATAAGAACGAGTTTAAGTATAAACTATAATATTAAAATGTTCAAATATAAAAATAGAAAATAATATTAATAAAAAACGTTAATAATAATTTAATGAAAAAAAAAATAAAGTAAAGATATTCACTAAAATATTTTCAATTAAAGCATATATATTTGATGAATAGTTATGAAACATAAATGTAATAATCAAGTAACAAGACATGTTGAAACCGTAACGATGTATTTTCCTATAAATAAAACACACATGTGATTTTAGACAGGTTTTGTGTTTTTGCAACTCTCACTTCCCATGGCGGAACCAAAAGACTCATCCAGAAAACGTGAAAAGACTATGCTCGATCAAGAACCTTCCTGTTCCAACCTAATTTCACTGTTTGATGAATTCGTCCTCGATGACTCCAAAAAGGTACTCACTCAATTTTCTAGTTTCCACTGGATTCATCCTATTTTAAAACCTAAATTTGATTCATAGGTTGGACAAAAGCGCGGTAGAGTTAAAGCTGATGCAAATGTACCAGAAGAGAATGTTCGTTCAGAGATTCATCCTCCTTCTCAATGGTTTTCAGTTTACAATGTGAGAAAACCTATGAAACAAAGGTAAAAAAAAACTTGGATCATGAACATGTTGATGATGAGTAGGGTTTTATCTTTCTGATTTTTGAATTGGTTTTGTATTGTAGATATCATTACAAATTGAATGATGGAAAATTATTACAATATATTGAGAAAGGGATTTCAGATAAGTTTCGTATCAGTTGTGTATCATGTTGTTCTAATCTATGGGCTATTATCATGGATGCTGAAGCTGTTTATACTGATCAAGTTTACAACTTATCACCTTTGTTTTTACCCAAGGTGCAATTTGATGTGTATCTATTGCTTTTCTTTTATAAGTTATGTAGCACCGCGTGTCTTTGTCCGTGTCAGTCTCGGGTGTCCGTGCTTCATAGGCATAACTTAATGTGATTAATCTTATGTATTTGACTTTGTTATTTTACAGAAATGGATCATGGAACAATGGAGTAAGAACTTCTACATTACTTCTTTTGCGGGGTCCGAGAAAAGAAACTCTCTTGCGGTGATGTCAAAAGGTGAATCGAATTTGTAATCTGAGTTTCTGAAAGCCTGTTTATGTCAAAGTTGTTTGAGCTGATTATGATCTAATTTCTGCAGGTACAAGGTATACTCAACAATCTTACAAAGTAAGCCGATCTTTCCCCATGGAATGGATAAACAAGAAACGGGAACAAAGTTTTTTCGTCACCTCGATGGGTACTGCTGGAAACCGCTGGTGTATTGTTATGTCTCGCAATGCTGGATTCCGTGATCAGGTTTTGTGTTGATTTGTATTCTATTCTCTGCTACTGTAACTTGTCTTTCTGTCATGGCTAACCTTTTTAATGCAGGTGGTGGAACTTGATTTCCTCTATCGGAGTGAAGTAATCGAAAACCGTTTGGATGAGGGTTATATGATTACAGCAACTGCAGCTTCTTTGTCTCAATCTGCAGTTATATTAAGTATCCCGTTTGACAAGCCTGGTGATGAAACTCAGGAAACTCTAGTTACACCTAAGTTTCCCAGTGCTCATCTTAAGGTAGATCAAGTTGAATGACTCTTTAACTTGTTATAGTTAATATCAAGAATGGTCCTCTCATTCTATGTTGCTCTTGATTTCAGGAAAAATGGCCGAAAAACCTTTATCTTTCGCATTTGTGCAACGGGCCAACAGTATGCTGATCTGCTGCCCTATCCCATGACATTATTTTGAAAAGACTAATTGTGCCATCAGACGGTTGTATAGTTTATTTTTACTATGTTCTCTGCCGTACGCTTTACTTTGGTTGTGGAACAAGTTCATCTATATGAAGCAAAACACATAAAATTTGTCATCATCTACATTAAAAGAAGGAACAATTCTACCTATTAAGATTGTTAATTCGAACTTATCTTTCATCATTTTTTTCTGACAAGAGTTTTAATAATGTTTTGGATGATGGATTTTTATTTCTCACTTAAAAGATGAAAACTTGTTTCTTTTTACGATTCAAATTTATCATTTCTACATGTTTTCACTTACGGTCTCCTTTCAATTATTTTTACTTTATAATATTTTGTTTTTCCTTTATAGTTGATTTTAACAAGAAACTAATATAAAGTATCATATATGCAATCACATCTTACCTCATAACAATATGCAATCACATCTTACCTCATAACAGTTAATTTGACGTGTTGGTATCTCATTTCCAACCATTGTAATATGTATTTTTCGTAGCAATGATTTCAATACACTATGCTAGTACACGATGCTTAAATAAACTGAAAATAGTTAAATTAAATTAAACTGAAAATAGTTAAATTAAATTATATTTAAGGAAGTATAGAAGTAAACAATAGAATAGAAGATAATGTCCGTTGAAATTATCTAAAGCATTAAACATACCCATTTGTTAATAATGGTTTTTTCTTGTTCTTTTCTCTTCCAATTTTATCATGTTAGTCTTTATGTCGAGTAAAAACCATAACTCCCTATTGACGGAAACTCTCACTCAATTATTTGTATTTTCGTATATCAAACACTAGTCTTGACTAAACCCATCAAACAGAGTATCACGGTGACATTGATCATTCTTAGCCACATTCGTAACAAAAAGCTCTAATTTACTTATGGATTTTGGAAATACATTTTTGGAAATATTTTGAAAATATATTTCCAAATTAAATTTAGTCATAAATTTGGGGTGTGGTTCAAAAACAAATAAGTTGTATGTATGAGATATGTCTAAAGAGGCATCTCTGAATTTAGAAGAAATAAGTTGTATGTATGAGATATCTCTAAAGAGGAATCTCTGAATTTAGAAGGACGTTTTCGAATTTTTATAAAATGTTATTTCACCGTATAGATTGTGATAAGAAATTCTTCAATTTATATAATCCAACTCTATCCTTTTTTATAATTCAATAGTTGATAAATATAGTTCAACCCTCTCTCCTTTGTATAATTCAATAGTTGATAAATACACTTAAAAAAGTAGTAGTTTATAAGAGACAAATAAATAAAGTAAATAAATGGTTAGGATTTGAACTATAGTTTTATGAATTGATTGGATTACAGTGTTACAAGAAATTGTAATCATTACTTCAATTCTTTTTTCTCCCTCATAAGTTGAGAGTAATTGTCATTTTAATATAATTTAGAGACTAAATTGATGATTTATTCATAAATATGAAAGGTCAGAACAAAGGTGAGCAATATTATTGATGATTTACTCAAATATTAAATTAAGGTAAACCATATCTTTTTGTTTGTTAAAAAGCAATCTGAAACAGCTCAAGACACAGATTCACTTATAGGTGTTCAAATACATTAAATATTCTGAGAAACATTTCTTCTAAGTGTACTTGGCAAAAATGGACTCAACAACACCTTGAGCAATAGGATGGTAACACTCCCGAGCCTCCGAAAAAAGTCTTTTGGCAAACACTTTGTCTTCTTCATTGCCACTGTCTTTCACAAGTGCAGTGTAAAGTGGTCGAAGATACTTCATCCTTCCAACTTCTTTTAAGGTTTTCTCCACTTCACTATAGTAAGCTTTGCATCCACATGAAATAGCCCTTTGGAAAAATGACACTTTTACCTCATAATCTTTTGATTCAGATAGCTTATAGCGTGAATCCAAGGCTAAGATCTGCACAAAACAATGCAAAGAGCACCAAAACAATAACTAGGATCATAATATGCAAGAGTTTAGAGAAACGCTAGTTACCCTAATCAAATCCATCAGAAATGTGTGAAACTAGCTGATTTATAGAACTGAAGGCTAAGGTTGTCTACAAAACTCCATATATGTTTTCCTGGTCATAAATGTGTGAAACTAGCTGATTTATAGAACTGAAGGCTAAGGTTGTCTACAAAACTTTGTATATGTTTTCCTGGTCACAAACCACTTCAATGTGTGTGCGCATAGTATATACTTATTTAAGAGTGTATAGTATACCTGAGAAACTTCAATGGATTTCGGCAAGTTATCCAAGTAGAGCTCCCACTCCTGACCTTGCCACTCAGCTATTTCATCCTCTGTTGGCATCCTCCCATTTACAGACTCATTTGCCAGCGCAACAATCGTTTTATATACACTTGAGTCAGGCTCAAAAGCATCAGATGGGATGCCAGTACCTTCTGTCCACAGTACAAGGTCAATCTTATTCTCTATGCCAGGGATGTTTGCTTTAAGGAAGTCAAGGAATGTTTCAGTATCAATCGATTTGAACTTGAAGGTGGCTATATATTTCTTCAGAAACTCATCAAATGCAGATCTCCCGACCTGTAAAATTCCGCAAGAAAATCCACTAACTAATATAGTACAAGTTTAACTCCAAAATAAAATAAAAATATATGCATGTCCTTCAACCCAAAATAATAACAGAAAATAAAACAAGGATGCGAAATATGAGCATAATTTAACAATTGCAGCTTTTAACAAATGACAGATAGCCTTAGAACACAGAAAATAACCAGGAATGTGATATAAATGAGATTTAACATATAGAAACAAGTAAACAACTTCAAATACCTCACGTTCAATGCGCAACAAGAACTGGAAACCTTTCTCATATGGAACCTGAGAATACGCATCATCGGGATCAATTCCTTCTTGATTATTTTTTAGCTTAGTCAACTCCAAATTGTCCTTAAACCTCTCTACATCCTCATTTAAACCTCTCCAACCAATTCCAATATTCAGTGTGGCTCTTTTCTCTCCTTGAACAGCCTCCACAATCCTCCGCTCTGCATACGTAGTGAAGCCCTAAATCCACAATAAACAATAACGACTTAATGGTCAGATGTTTAACTTTGGTAGGAAAAATCACAGTCAAAATTAGTTAACAAAGCCAAAACATATGACCAATTGTTCAACCAATCAAAGATTTCTTGCATTGCCAAAAGAAAACCAATCAAAGGAATCATGCAAATGAACGTTTCTGGCATTGCCAAAAGAAAACCAATCAAAGGAATCATGCAAATGAAGGTTTCTGGCATTGCCAAAAGAAAACCAATTAAACCAATTATAGAAATAATGGACAAGTCATTCTGTTTCCATAAACTTTCCATGGATGTCTCACATGTGATTATGCCAGTAGACAAACTAAAATGAATCAATCCAAAGAGATCCTAATCTACGATGAAAAGCAATATTATAGTGATACCTCATTGAGCCAGAAATGCTCATTGGTCTTGTTAGTGATCAAATTCCCAGTCCAACTATGAGCAAGCTCATGAGCCACAACCTGTGCACCAGTTGCATCTCCTTTAATAACAGTAGGTGTCAAAAACACCATCCTTGGATTCTCCATACCTCCATAAGGAAAACTCGGCGGCAAAACCAACAAATCAAATCTCTCCCATTCATACCCTCCAAACAATCTCTCCCCTTCCCTAATCATATCCTCAGTCCCCTCAAACTCTTTACCAGCCGAATCCAACAATTGTGGAACCGCTTCAGCATAAACCCTAGTCCTAGGCCCAACCTCCCTATTATCAAGTTCACCAACAGCAAATGCAAATAGGTACGGCGGCACCGGAAGCTCCATCTCAAACTCTTCCACCACTCTCCCTTTCGATGAATTCCCAAAACAATCATCCGTATCCAACAACGAACGCCGCGCCAAGTGTTTCGCAGCCATCACCGCGGTTAATTCGACCGGAATATTCATCTTCGCCGAATAACAAACCCTAATCGCAGGTGTATCTTGGCAGGGGAAAACCGAACGAGCATGAATAGCTTGACACTGAGTGTATACAAAGGGATGCTTCTTGTTGAATGTTTGCGGTGGGAGAAGCCATTGAAGAGCAGAGGAAGAAGGTGAGGTGGTGTAATTGATAAAAAAGGAGGTGTGGTTAGTAAGAGTGAGGGTGAGTTTAGAACCTTTGATTGGATCAACAGTTTGAGAGAGAGAAAACGGGATTGGATTGGATTGAGAATCGGTGACGGAGTTGATGGAAAGGGAGCGAGTGTCGAGGAAGAAAGGACCGGAGTGAGGGTTTTGGAGAGTGAAAAGTGCAGAAGCGTGAATGGTTGAAGATGGGAAATCAAGGTAGAGGGATAGGGAAATGTGAGAGGTTGGCGAGTGAGTTGAGTCCGTGTAGGAGTGAGGATCAATGGGAGCCATTGTTGAGTTTGAATGAGAATGGAGAAGAAGAAGATGAAAATGTGAGTGTGTGTTATTTATTGTTAAACTTGATTAGGTTGAAGATAACGATGGTTTGATTCTTTTCTTAATGGAAGAGAAAGGGACAAGGGATGGTTTATATTCTACTTTATTTGATAATATTTTAATTAAACTATTGGATTAACATCAACTAACTAGCAAAGATGCTTCCTTTCTATTTAAAACGTCTTTTCATTTTCTAACTACTTCCTCCATTTCAAATTATAACTTATTTTTATTTTGACAAAAAAGAAAATATCCCAAGTTATTTTACATTTCTAATATAATATTAATGACATTTTTTCAAATATACTCTTAAATTTTTATTTTTTTAATTTTTAAAAGTTTTCTCCCTTATATAATTATAAGAGATATTATTATAAAATCATATCTAATTTATTTTCTTTATAAAATAATAATTAAGTTTTTTAATCCTGAAATATTTAAAACTTTTTATAATTTAGGACAATGGGATTGTGTACCATTTGATTTATCTTTTTTAATTAGCATAACATTTTTTAGTTGGGCATGAACATCATTTATTAGGGTGAGATTTGAATTTTCGTCATTTTATTTTTATCTTTAACAAGTGAAACCTCTAACCATTAAACGAATTAGCATAATATTTCATCTTCTCATGACTAAATATCTCAGTTGATTAATGAGGTGGCACATTTATAATGAAAGTGACAAATATTCTTTTATTGAAGAAGGTTTAACTATGCATCTTTTCTTCCTCCTCCAACCCATTCAATAGAGACAAAAAGAAAATCTCCAACCTTCAAACCAAACACAAAATACATAGACAACCCCCCCCCCCCCCCCCCCCTTCATCTTCTCATGACTAAATATCTCAATTGATTAATGAGGTGGCACATTTATAATGAAAGTGACAAATATTCTTTTATTGAAGAAGGTTTAACTATGCATCTTTTCTTCCTCCTCCGACCCATTCAATAGATACAAAAAGAAAATCTCCAACCTTCAAACCAAACACAAAATACATAGACAACCCCCCCCCCCCCCCCCCCCCCTTAATCTAGTAGAGTTGAAACATATGAAAAAGGTTACATTCTTCCTCCTCCGACCTATTCAATAGATACAAAAAGAAAATCTCCAACCTTCAAACCAAACACAAAATACATAGACAACCCCCCCCCCCCCCCTTTAATCTAGTAGAGTTGAAACATATGAAAAAGGTTACACCAAAGTAATATATCAAAAATATAGAATAAGCCAAAATCAAAATTCGTTACATATAATCACCCAATTTGCATCTGCCACGCAGTGACACCCTCCACTGAAACCAATTGAATCAAAAGAAAGGTTAACATATATTGTAACTCAATAGAACATTAACAATTAGAACCACTCAAAGTGTTGTGATTAATCTTAGAAACTTTAAGCACGATAAATTTCATGAATCAACCTTGATATTAATGCACTCGAGTAGCACGCTAATAAGAATGTCTGTCCGTCGAAACCCTCATACCCAAGATAAGCAACAAACCAAATAACATTTGCAAGGCATAAATTAGTATTCATGTATCATTGTAATTCACTTTGATTTAAACTTTTGTGATTATAGATTCCACCAATTATACAAGATCCTACTTTTTTCCTTCTAGCAATCAATTCGAGACACTATACAAAAACCAAACATAATGCCAAGTATTAGACATTGTTGCTTTAACATTAAACAAATTGTCTCTAGTCTATACTGAAACCATATTTGCCACAACCATGCACCCATTTTATCTCCTCTAATTATCTACTTATTGTTGCAACGAATCATGAAATTACATGTGTATTGTATGCCATTAAACGATTTGCCAACTTATGTGGCTATTCAACAAATCGAATAGAGACACGGGACTTTCTACTACGAAATTAGTCCATAATATACCTTTCTGACACTGCCACAAACAAAATCTAGATCTGCATTTGTACTCTACTACATGATTTCCAAATTACATGATGCATTGTCACATTGCCATTGTTCAGATAGGAAATCTAGACCACTATAGCCATTTATTTTCTATTGAAAACTAAGAACCCGGCATCCATGGGATAAGTGTAAACTCCTAAAACTCCATTTCTAAAATTGTACATTGGTTTCTCATATACAGTAAATTTAATTATTCATAATTCCAAAGCAATCTTTAGGATTCGTACACCACGGTGATACATTATCACGGATATTATTTGATTTATTCTGCAACCAATTTCAAGACAATAATTTAGCCTTTTCTCTCATCTTTTAAACATAAATTTCTTTGTCTAATACAATTTTATCATTTATCGATTTCCATAAACTCCACACGCAAGCAAACTACACCACTACAATCTTTTTTTACATCAATTTGTCACAACCCAAAAAACCTTCAAATTGCTCCAAGTGTTGCAAGCTTTCTCTTTGTAACAGAGTAGCTATTTCAAGCTTATGACAAATGCAATACTAAATTCCTGTAAAAGTTGGCCACTAAAAAAAGAGAAATTGACTTCTCACTCTCGCACTCTCTTATGCATCACACTAAACTTATGTCTAAAACTCCTCTTTTAACTATGTTATATTTTATTGGAATCTTATTTTGAAATATCCTCAACACCAAGCATCATTTTTTGATGGAATTGTCTTATTCCACACTCTTGACCATAACACATTGGTATGACAGGGAAGTTCCAAGCTTAACTCCTTATAAGTATTTGTTACTGAGTAATCATTTGGGATATCCATAAACCCTAAGCCTATTTTACAAAGGTCATTTGACCAATACGATTGATCTCTACCCCATAACAACAGATTTTTATTAATCATCCCATACTTATTCACTAGTGCCTTATACCACAACCCACTCCTCTCGATTTTAAGTTTCCACACCCATTTTCCTAGTAGTGTATCGTCAAAAAATTTCAAATTTATAACCATATATCCCCCTTCCTCTATCGGCTTACATATCTCCCAATTTACCCAATTTATCTTTCTTTCTTCCTCTCTGCCTCCCATAAGAATTATTTAAAAATAGTTTAGATATGATACTTGTTAGAGCCTTGAAGAACTAGAGAAAATAAATCAGAAGCATGGACAATACTAATTTTAACATGACTATCTTACCACCAATGGACAAATGTTTGTTCTTCTAACATGATAATTTAGATTTCACTGTCTATACCCCTATTTCCAATTATCTTTTGACTTTGTATTTGCGCTGATTAGAAGACTGAGATAATTAACTATAAAATATCATATTTTACAATTTAGTATGTTTGATGCCTCTTCCATTCAGCTTTGGAGACGTTGATTCTTATAAATGAAATTTTGTGATAATTTAATATTAGCATTGACATTACTTCAAACAACAAATTCACCTTTATGATTTGAATATTTGACCATATTTTCTCACTTATAACCAAAGTATCATCAACATATTATAGGTGTGAAAATCCATCATCACCCGATTCAAATTTGTAACCCAGGAACTTCCTTGCCTCGATTGCTCTATTCGTCAAAATATTAAATTTCACCAAAAGAAAAATGAATGGAGATAGTGGGTCTCCTTGTCTGAGTCAGTGGCCCATCTAAAACTCTTTGGTGGAGCTTTTATTCACTAACACCGACATTGAGGATGATTTTAAACACTATGAAATCCACCTCTTCTATTTCTCATGAATGCCCATTTTAAAATCTAAAAAATTCCAATTAATTTATTTGTATATGCTTTTTTGAAATCCACTTTGAATAATATCACCAATTTCTTTTTTCAATTACCTTCATTTACTATTTCATTTGTAATAAGAATTCCCTATAAGACTTTCATGTCTGTAATGAAAGTTGATTGTCATTGAAATTACACTCCCAATCGCCTTTTTTTAGCTTGTTTTCCAAAACATTTGATAGGATTTTATAAACACATCTTATCAATGATATTAACATATATTCTAATATCTTGTTCGAATTATTTATATTTAGAATAAACACTAAAAATGAGCAATTTTCCCTTTTTATTATTCAACTATTAGCATGAAATTATGTCATTATCCTTATAAATTTAAATTTGATGTCCTCCCAAAACTCTTTTATAAACTTGAAATTTCCTTTGCCATATGAATCTGATACGACATTTCTACCAACTCCTCTCGATGAAAAACATCGACCTTGCTGGAGAAATAAGCATAGTTTTCTTCAAAAGTAAAATATCGAAGCTCCCTAGTCATCTGATTACTAGGGCGGGTCAGAAGTAAAAGTGAAAATGTGCATGAGTCGATGTAGAACATCCCCCAGGACTAGATCTTCCCAAATCTTGCTCGATTATTTGAGTTCTTTTGTCAAAAAGCCTTTTTACTAGAGGAAACATAAGTGGAAAAGCCCTTGGAAGGATTCCATTTAGTCATATATGACGATGAGCGTAATCCATCCTTCCTCGTATGTCGATTGGGAGAACCCCACACTGCCGTCTGAGCTGAGATAAGGAGGTTAAAAAGGGCCAGACCAACAAGAGACCTCGTAGGTGGAACTCCTTTAGTGGCTGACATATTAATGTCTTCTGCAAACAAGACCCTCAATGTTTTCTTCATTTGAAGCACCATCTTTTGTCATTTCATCTAATTTACAAATAAGAAATCAGGCGAGTCAAAAACATAATCATCATGATATTGTTAAAGAAAGTATTAAATTCAGTGTACAACACACCAAATATGAAATGCCTTTCCTCTGTTGTGGATGCTTCCACCAATAAACAAGACTTTATAATTATTTTTTCCATTTCTTTGACAGAAGGCACGACGTCGTAGACAAAATCAAAATTTCACATAAGGTCATCGGTTTCCTCTTAAGATAGGTCATCCAAAATTTATATGTAAGCCTCAACCTCATATAAAAAAATGGCTCATAGACATAGTTTTGGAAACATGTTCGAACATTTTAACGTCACATATACTCATATGAGCCACCTCAGCCATGGGAGTAACCAAGTTATATTGGTATTTGAAATTCTTCACAATATCATAATATACCTACAACATCGTATCTCCCTACCTAAGGGAAAGCAAGCCTTGACCCTTTGTTGAATCCACAAATTGCTTTGAACTTTAAAAAGGTGAAAAAATTGTACAAATTTTGTCACACTTTTTTTTTGGTATTCACACCAATCTTGGAAGACTTTGGCATAAATCAAACTCACTGATATTGGAAGGCTTTAACTTAAACCTAAATCGCTAGTTGTAGTCGCGATTGGGAAATTCCCATTTGATTTTGAACACACATCATTAAGTCATTGAAAGTAAGGCGAAAATATATCAGGGAAAACAAACATTCGTGAAGATGGATGATGCACCCAACATACTTGAGGCATTCTCTATTGTTTTCTTTAGGGGGGACACTCCCTAACTCGATAGAGTACATACCTCAGTGAATAAAGCATGATCTATATTGGCCTTTTTCAGCGAAGACGAAGGTGTCATTCAATGTTTCTTGATATGCATTATTACTTAGAAACATGATATCTTAAAAAAATTGAAATCCTGAAGTAAAAGGCTTATCCTTTTTGAATGATACTAAAATATCTTCAGGTTATAACATTGGATTGATTACAATAGTTTGATTAAAATGAGTCATGTCCATACGATACTTTGATTTCTTATTTGGTTTTCTAAATAGGTTTTACAGTTTACTGGATACTGACCATGGTTTAGACTTTAGACTTTAGTATTGAGTTTGTATAAGACAGTAAGGTAAAAATATAGGTTATTCATGTGACTTATTGTTCATGTATAAGGAACATTGTTGAAGCTAAGACTATTTAAGAGGAGGGCATCAAAATGGTGAAAAGGTGGCAGTTGAAACAGGGGTCACAAATAAGGGGAGGGTAGAAATGAGGGAAGTAGGGTTTCGCATATAAAATTTGTAGAAGGGTTCTTATTAGAGGCGGGACAGGCCTCAATTGCCTTCCCTGAACCCCTTGCCTCTGTGCTGGCTACTGTCTGTTGTTGATAGAACCAACTGGTAATTATAACTGAAAATGGGGGAAGAATCCCCTTTGATTACAAACAATGGCAGCACTTTGAGGTTCTGCCTACCTCCCGATGCCAAAAGGCCCTATTAGTCTTGAATTACCAGAGATGATCCCCTTTCTAATCCACCTATCTATTTATAGGCAGCGTGCCTTATTTGACCTAACTAACTCTCAACAAAATCACTCCCTTCGTTTCAAAATGAGTGTCGTTTTGACAAATAAAATTTGTTTCAAAATGACTGTCATTCTCACTTTACAATGTAGAAATGATTTTTACTTTTCCAATTATGTCCTTTAATTATTACTCTTTACACTTCTTCCAACGCATCAATAGGGCTAATTTAGTAAAAGTGTAACATCTTAGGACAATATCATTGCATTTTTTAATTTGTGTGCAAAAACCTTAAACGACAGTCATTTTGAAATGGTGGAGTACTTAGTAACCATTAACTAATTAACAAACTAACTAACTACTTAACTGGCATAACTTACAATTGTAGACCTATCAGTTGTCTTGGTGAGTTGTGATTGTTTCTCAGTGTAAAACAATTTACCAGGAGATCTGCTTATTGAATATTTTAGAGCATGTTATGCATGTACATTATCTACCCTTGTTAAGATTAGCCCAATTTGTAAATGCATTTCGTGCAACATCAAAAGTGATCTTTCCCTTGCATGTTTAACAAATTTCTGTGTGATTGCATATTAATTTCCTAGTGGAAGATGTTTTTTCTGAATCAAGGATGTTATTTACGCCTCAAATGGTTGAGTAGCTCAAGCAGTTATGAATGCCAGCATCTGTTAAGAGACCAGGACTTTCTTCTGATTGCATATGATTTCCTGTGATTGTTCTTAATTTCAAATGAGTTGATAAACCGAAATACTAATCTAGTTATATATCACGTCTCTTCCATATTCACAAATCTCAGCTGGATGCCTGTCTTCTTTCATAAGATGTTTCTAACGTTTGTTGCGCTATGTCTTCTTTATCAGATCTATCCCACGTTTTCTCCTCCGTAAGTAGAGACCTCAATTTCATTGATGACACCAGTGACCTGGGATGGAAAGAGTATGAAAACCATTGCTAAATCTAACTTCTACTTTGCGGCACTTATTCCTCATTTCCTAGGTTATTTATCTATTCAATTGTGCAGGAGTGACAGATTTCAACCTATTGTAGTTGACCCGGGGACATATTTAGCTAGGAGAAGTCAAATATTTCAAGCTACGGAGAAGAGGACAACACCCGATGCATTCAAACTCTTCACTGGTAAATCTGCTTTCCCACACTGTCTGTGCAACACATATATGCATATGATTTTTTTTAATATTGAATGTTTTTCATGCCATGCAGGTTCACCGTGGGTCACCTTGAGCCGACCTTTTCTAGAGTTCTGCATTCTTGGTTGGGATAATTTACCACGAACGCTACTGATGTATTTTACAAATGTCAAGTTATCTCAAGAAGGCTACTTTCACTCGGTCGTTTGCAACGCACCGGAATTTAAGAATACGACAGTAAACGGCCCGAAGATGGAACCTCTCTTCCTTAATACATCGGTCTATGATATGATGGCAGAAAGCGGGGCAGCTTTTGCAAGACAGTTCGAGGCCAATAACCCCGTGCTGGATTTGATAGACAAAAAAATTCTCGGACGCGGTCGGAATCGTGCCGCCCCAGGGGCATGGTGCTCAGGCCGGAGAAGCTGGTGGGTGGATCCATGTTCCCAGTGAAGCCCGGTCCCCAGGCTAAAAAGCTAGAGACGTCTGTTTCTAGTCTTCTTGACGACTGGACGGCACAGACGAATCAATGCCAGTAATCATATAATAGACACTAAGAATAGAAACCATTGTAGGAAGGTGTGCAAGTATATCTTATTGCACTGACCAGTAGAAGTTGCCATTTTATTTTTGAAGGAAGAGAAAGATAACACATTGTTGGTCGCGAAAGTGTAATATCAATCTTGAAAAAGGATGGAGGAGTTGAGAGATGGAAAGAGGAAATGTGTTTTGGGTGGGATTTTTTGGAGGCTTTGATATTTATGGTGGATCCTCCGATGATGGCCGTGAATCAGTGGGAGGATAGGATATTCTTCTTGCTTTCTATTCATAATGTTGTATGTTCTATAATATCTTGTCATCTCGACGATTCGAGCAGGATAGCTAGCTTATTCTTTTTGGATTATGAATACGATTGTCATTTTCCACTATAGAATCCATATTTTCTACTAGATGTTTGCATGCACACATGCATGTGAGTTTTGATATGGGTGGATATTGGCAAGTGGAACCATCACTGTCACCTATTGTGTTGTCAAATAACTAACGGGAAACACGAGGGAGTAATGTCTAAGTTTTCATAAGAGAAAATCATACATGTGAGGATTCATTTCTGAAAACTATAACCAATTAAATCTAGGTTTTTGCTCAACTACTTTTTTCATTGAAAACGACAAACTTGCAAACTTGTTTAAGGTTTTATACTATAGACTATATTTTGTAAGTTGTAGGACGGATCGGAGTGGAGGAATCTTCCTGCCACCCGTCTAAAAGATTGTGATTACCCCCTTTGCACTGGTTATAAATTACTGGTTTTTTAAAAAGTGTTGGTAAATTTGGAAATTTGAATCCAGTTATCGGGTATTTTGTAAGAAAAATTGTTTGAATATAGAATTATGTGATTTATTGTAAAAGAATGTAGAAATGTCCGACATTTATAATTGTTTTATCCACTAAAAAATTGTAATAATTTTAACTTCAAATCTTAATGTGTGACTGGTAATGTAGATAACGATTTGCTTCTCCAATCAATCAGCTTTTTAAAGATTCTATAACGATTTGCTTCTCCAACCAACCAGCTTTTTAAAGAATCTATCAACTAAAAAATTCCAGGAGTTGATCCTATGCAGATTACAATCAATTTGAATGCCCAAGAAATAGAAAGAAGGATTATCAATTTTACAAGTTAGGAAGTTTGAAATCACCGTCAAGAAATAAGGACTAACGTTCAACCCCATAATCATACTTTTGAGAAAATTCACTTTCAGTCCCGAAACAATTTCGAAACTCCACAAAACAGTCTTAATATACCAAAGATTCTGCCACCTTCCTTCTCCTATAATGAGCGCGTCGTCAGCGAATTTGATAAGATCAACGGTTGTACTTGTATCCACTACGAAGCTCTTGAAAGCTCCATTTCATGTAGTGTTATGCATTAACTGGGTTAACCCCTTAACAATCAAAACAAAAAGAAAAGGAGAAAGCGGATCTCCCTGTCTAAGACCGTGTTCCACACTAAAATCTAAAGTAGGACTATCGTTAACAAAGATTGAAAGATGACAATGAATATACATGTTGCCATTCACTTTCTCCGTCTCATTTCAAATCCCGTGATCTTCAATAAATAACAGAGAAAATTCTAATTTACGCAATCATACGCCTTCTCAAAGTCTACCTTGAATAAGATACACTTTTTGTTTTCTCTAGTTGTCATATCTACTATGTCAATGACTATAACCACTCCTTCCAACATTTGCCTTCCGGGGACAAACGCCGGTTGACAATGCAAAATAAGGCCTCATATAATCCTTTTTAACGTTTTTGCCAAAATCTTGTACATACTTATTTTATACCAAGCAAATCGATATATATATATATATATATATATATATATATATATATATATATATATATATATATATATATATATATATTCCCCAAAGTTAATCGAGTTATCAACCTTGAGAATAAGAATAAGGAAAGAGATAATCGCTTTTAGGAGAAAAATATGATCATGAAAATCTTTCCGAAAACGAGATATATCCTCCTTCAAAAACGACCAACAATTTTCGATGAACACAAAATTTCATTTTATTCTATCAATCTAAACACAATTTTATGTGAACTTGAATGGAATAATTAAATTTTTGTAAGCAATATAAATTTTTAAATAATTCAAATGAGTTAATTAAAATCCATTTATTTTAAAATTTTCTAAGTATTAAAATGATTCAATGATATAGTTTTTGAGTTAATTTTATATACTTTAAAAGTTTAGTTAAATTTAAATTTTTAAAAGATGGATTAATTTACAATTTTTTAAAATTTCAAAGGATTTCTTTGTAAATTTAAAAAAAAATTATGTGCGATTAATTTGAATTTTTTTAAAAAATCGAGGTCAATTTTTAAAAATGAGAACTAACTTGTAAGAATTTAAAAGATTAATAATAATCGATTTACAATTTTAATATAAAGAGCGAAAGAAATTTTTATTCATTTTTTTTTATTTTAATACTCGGAATTTCCAATTTTAAAAACGAGTAATTGAAAAACGGTGAGCTTCAATCCCTTCTTGTAGTTGTTCTCTTGCACAATTATCAATTAAATTATTTTAACTAAATAAATTCTTTATAAAAATACTATAGATATTAATTGTTATGCACTTGTGTAAAAAAAATTACACTGTCAATTTATTGTCATCATCCGTTTGCATTATTTTATTTATTTTTAAAATAAAAGTCAAAGTTATTACTACATCAAACGGCTATGACTCACTGACAGAATAAAACTAATGTTAATGCATTTCAATTAAATTCAATACTTTCTAAATTTGTATCATTTTAATAAATTTTTATATTTTTTATTCAAATGAATTTTGATTCAATCATTTAATTTTTTGTTCTCAAAAAAATAATTTTCTTTCTATAAAATAATTTCTTTATAAAGTTAACCTTAATCCCTGTTGAGATTTTTCCCTTTGCTAAAGAACTTGGTCTATCTATAACAATTTGAAAGTAATACAAACAATTATTTGCTTTTAAGTATGACTCTCTCACGGTTATTTAGGAAATTCCCCAATTTTGTTCAACTCTCAAAATCTTCTTACCCAATTTCTCTAACACCATCACCAAGTTCAAATTTTGATCACCATTCCTCAAAACCCACCAATCAATTCATCCAAAACTCATCTGGGTCTCTCAAATTCTTCATTTTTTCATTTCACACTTCACGTGTTAATGTTAACAAACCTAAAACCACCAACCCAGACGCCGAAACAATCTGCAAAATCTTATCCACCGCACCGGATTCTCCTGTCGATGTCTCCCTCCGCAACTTTCCGGCGGAGGTATCGCCGGAGTTGGTTCTGGATGTCTTGAAGAAGCTCAGCAATGCTGGTATTCTCGCACTTTCGTTCTTCCGTTAGGCGGAGAAACAACCAGGGTTCAAACACAGTACAGAGAGTTTCCATGCTTTGATTGAAGCATTGGGTAAGATCAGACAGTTTAAGATGATTTGGAATCTGGTAGATGAAATGAAACAACGAAAGTTGATAAATGGTGACACTTTTGCTCTCATTGCTCGGAGATACGTCAGGGCTAGGATCGTTAACGAAGCATTGAAGACGTTTGAGAGAATGAAAAGATATGAATTGAAGCCTCAGATATCGGATTTCAATAAGTTAATTGATGTTTTGTGTAAGTCAAAGTTTCATGTTGAGAAAGCACAGGAACTGTTTGATAAAATGAGGCAATGGGAGTTGGAGCCTGATTTGAAGTCTTATACTATTTTGTTAGAAGGTTGGAGTCAACAACAGAATTTGTTGAAGGTTAATGAGGTTTGTAGAGAGATGAAGGATGAGGGTTTTGAGCCTGATGTTGTTACCTATGGTATAATCATTAATGCTTATTGTAAGGCTAAGAAATATGATGAGGCTATTGGTTTTTATCATGAGATGCAATTGAAGAATGTGAGTCCTAGTCCTCATATATATTGTACTTTGATTATAGGTCTTGGAAATGGTAATAGATTAGATGAAGCTCTTGAGTTCTTTGAGAAATCTAAGGCTAGTGGGTTTCCACCGGAGGCACCGACTTATAATGCCGTTGTTGGGGCTTACTGCTGGGCAATGCGGATGGATGACGCATATAGGACTGTTGGTGAGATGAAAGAACTTGGGATCGGTCCGAATTCTAGAACGTATGATATAATACTTGTTCATTTGATAAAGGGTGGAAGAACAAAAGAAGCTTACGAGGTTTTCATGAGAATGAGTAGTGAGATGGGGTGTGAGCCGAGTGCAAACACGTACGCGATTGTGGTGAGGATGTTTTGTAATGAAAACCAATTGGATATGGCAATGGTAGTTTGGGATGAGATGAAAGACAAGGGAATCCTTCCTGGAATTCACATGTTCTCGACGTTGATCATTTCCTTGTGTCGGGAAAATAAGTTGGATGAAGCTTGTAAGTACTTTCAACAAATGTTGGATGTTGGGATTCGGCCTACTGCTAATATGTTCAGTGCCTTCAAGAGTGCTCTAATGGACGCAGGAATGGAGAATACTGTGAAACATTTTGCTCTGAAAGTTGATAAACTGAGGAATACTCCATTAATTGCTTAACTTAACCTTACACACAAAGGAATTCCAGGATGTTGGGAGGTTAATAGACCCATCTAAATCACACTGATATCTTAATGATTGATTGACTACCTTAAGCTTCTAGTCTTTGACTTCATTGGCTCCCCCACTTGAGATTCTCTATGCTATATTTCCTAAGATCTTATAGAGTGATGTGTTTAGACATCAACTCTGAAATAATCAGATTTGCTGCAAGTGAAGTACCAGGGAGGATTGATTTTGTAAAATTGATTCTAGTTAAAAGTGAATTAGATGGAAAGTGTAGATGTTTAGAATTGGCAGAATTTTTGACCAACAAGAAATATTGAATTCAGTTCAGAATGTCCTATCAAATGTTGGGACATTATTAAACAGAGTATAAGAACTTATTTCAGGATGTCTCACCAGATGTTGGGACATTGTGTAAATGACTTAAGTTCAGTTTTTCAGGATGTCCCAACAGATGTTGAGACATCTCAAACCTGCTACCAGAATTAATTAATGACTAAATATTTAAGGAGAGTTATCTGGAATTAATTATGGATGGATAAAAACAGAACAAGGCGCATCTGTAGGGAGTTTTATTATGAGGATTCAGATTAATCAGAAGAACTAAATCACCTAGAATATAGGAAGTAACAAACCCTAAATTCAAGGTGGAAGCTGCATGCTTTTAGGACTGGATTAACCTACAGAAAGCCCAAATTACAAACACCTATTTAATCAACAAAAACTCACAGAATTGAGTACGAATTTAAGAAGACCAAATAGGGTGTCTAGTGTTTTTAATAGCAGGTGTTTTCATTGTACCACTTTATGAGCTTTTAAGCAAAAGTGCATTTGTGACTTGATTGAAACTGTGAAGTAAGATCAAGCTGTTTTGTTTGAAGTATGACTTCAATTTTATTAAACTTGTAAACAAAATCACTGTGTGATTGAGGGGGAGTGAGTAGGGTACTCATATCTAAGTTGTGTCTTAGGTAGAAATTGCATTGGGTAGTTATTAAGTGATAGATTAAACAGGGTGGTTTAAGTCTAGAATTAATATTACTTATAGTGGATTTCCTCCTGGCTTGGTAGCCTCCTGATGTAAGTGTGGTTATACACTGAACTGGGTTAACAAACTTCTGTGTTGTTTACTTTTCTTGCTATTTAAGTTTTGGTTAAATCTGTCAAGTGTTGGAACATCTCTTAGGACATCTCATACCTGATCACAGAATTTCAATTGGCATCAGAGCAGGCACCCTGCCTGTTTATACTGGGTGAGATCTAGGGAATACAAATTCTGGAAACATGGACAGAGATATAGGATCAGTAAATAGACCACCTATACTAGATGGATCTAATTATGACTACTGGAAGCCAAGAATGATTGCATTCTTAAGATCACTTGACAACAGGGCATGGAGAGCAGTCAACATTGGATGGGATCATCCTGTCCAAGACACCAAAGATGGATCAAAAGTGCTGAAACCTGAAGAAGAATGGAGTAAGGAGGAAGAAGATTCAGCACTAGGCAACTCAAAGGCCTTAAATGCTTTATTCAATGGCATTGATAGGAACATCTTTAGACTTGTGCATCACTGTGAGCTGGCCAAAGATGTTTGGGACACTCTCAAAAAAACTCATGAAGGAACATCAAAGGTAAAAATGTCAAGACTTCAACTTCTCACCACCAAGTTTGAAAACTTGAGAATGAAGGAAGATGAGACAATTCATGAATTCTACATGAACATCTTAGATATAGCCAATACTTCTGGAGCCTTGGGAGAAAAGATGACTGATGAAAAGCTTGTAAGAAAGATTCTCAGATCTTTGCCAAAAAGATTTGACATGAAAGTCACAGCAATAGAAGAAGCTCAAGACATATGCACAATGAAAGTTGAAGAGCTCATTGGTTCCCTTCAAACATTTAAGATGGGAATGAATGACACAAATGTAAAGAAGAACAAAAGCATAGCCTTGGTGACAAATACTGATGAAGAAGAAGATGATAAATCAGAAACTGGTGAAAGCTTATCAGACAACCTTGCTATGCTTGGAAGACAATTCAAAAAGATTCTCAGAGGGATGGAAGGCAAATCCAAGTCCAGTGGAAGATACACAAACTCCTCTGAGAACAAAAGACCTTATGATGCTAACAGAAGGTCAAATTATGATGAAAAGACAAGTCAAGAAAAAGGAATTAAATGCCATGGATGTGAAGGATATGGACACATCAAGAATGAATGTCCTACCTTCTTAAAAAGGCAAAAGAAAAGACTCTCTGTAACCTGGTCTGATGAAGACTCAAGAGGTGATTCAGAAGAAGAATCAGCTAAGCATATCACTGCTCTAGCTGGATTATGTGATTCTGAAAGTGAATCCAGTGATGGGGAGCTTACTGTTGAAGAACTTGAGCAAGCATACAAAGATCTATACAAAAGAAGCATTGAAATATGCAGTGAGGTTATAAAGCTAAAGAAGCAGAATGAAGCACTAGAAGATGAAAAAGCAAGTGATCAAGAAATCATTAACACCTTGAAAAGTGAAGTAAGTCTTCTCAACTCTAAATTGGAACACATGTCCAAATCTGTTAGAATGTTGAACAGCAGCTCAAATACACTGGATGTTATTCTCAACAACAATAAGCATTCAGGGGATAAAAGTGGACTGGGATTTAACAGAGTACATAAAGATGAAGCTAGCTCTAGCAAAACTACTTCAAAATCCATACAGTCAAACAAGATGTCCCAACCGATGCTTCAACATCAGGAAAAGAACACAAAGTCAAACATAATGTTCCAACAGATGTCTCAACATTCTGAAAAGAATAAAATGAAGAATAAGTATCAAAGATGGAGATGTCATCATTGTGGAAGGTTTGGACATATCAAACCTCATTGTTATAAGCTGCATGGATATCCAAATCAGATGTATCAGCAACCTTCTAAGCAGAAAGTAGAAGTTAACAAGAAAGTGTTGCATAGACATCAAAGAAATCAGCAACCTCTTAAGCAGAAGACAGAGGTCATCAAGAAGGTATGGAGACTAAAAGCTAGCATTCAGGCTGATCAAAGCTACATACCTAAGAACAAGATCAACAATCAATCTTGGAGATCCACTGATGAACAACACACAGGGCAGAGGCATCAAAAGAAATCTCAACTCAAATGGTCAAAGAAAAGTGTTGCATATATAGCACATACATCACTAAGAGTATCAGCTAAAGAAGACTGGTACTTTGACAGTGGATGTTCAAGACACATGACTGGATTGAAGAATCTGCTAGTAAACTTAAAGTCACATTCATCCAGGTATGTAACCTTTGGAGATGGAGCTAAAGGAGAAATCAAGGGAGTTGGGACCTTGGACTGTCAAGATGTTCCAAGACTAGATGATGTTCTGCTAGTTAAAGGTTTAACTGCTAACCTGATCAGCATAAGTCAATTATGTGATCAAGGGTACAGTGTAAACTTTACCAAAACTGAATGCATAGTGTCTAACAAAGAACAGGAGGTTGTCATGAGAGGAGCCAGATCTAAAGACAACTGTTACATGTGGGAACCTCAAGACTTCAGTCTCACTTCAACTTGCTCTTTAGCTAAAGAAGAAGAAGTGAAACTATGGCACCAAAGACTAGGTCATCTTCATTTCAGAGGCATAAAGAAGATCATATCTATGGAAGCTGTAAGAGGTATTCCTAAACTGAAGATTGATGATGGAAAAATATGTGCTGAATGTCAAATAGGCAAGCAAACCAGGATGTCCCATCCAAAGCTCCAACATCTGACAACTTCCAAAGTTTTGGAACTTTTGCATATGGATCTTATGGGACCTATGCAGGTTGAGAGCCTTGGTGGCAAGAGGTATGCCTATGTGGTGGTTGATGACTTTTCAAGGTATACATGGATAAATTTCATCAAAGAAAAGTCTGATGTATTTGATGTATTCAAAGACTTATGCCAAAGAATACAAAGGGAAAAAGCCAGCTGTGTAATCAGAATAAGAAGTGATCATGGAAAAGAATTTGAGAATAAAAAATTCTTAGATTTCTGTTCTTCAGAAGGAATCAATCATGAATATTCTTCACCAATCACTCCTCAACAGAATGGGATTGTTGAGAGGAAGAATAGAACTATTCAAGAATCAGCAAGAGCTATGATTCATGCTAAAAAGTTACCTTTGTACTTCTGGGCTGAAGCTATGAACACAACTTGTTACATCCATAACAGAGTTACTCTAAGGAAAGGAACTTTGTCCACAATCTATGAAGTCTGGAAGGGCAGAAAACCCACAGTTAAGTACTTCCATGTGTTTGGAAGTAACTGTTATATTCTGGCAGATAGGGAGCAAAGAAGAAAAATGGATCCTAAAAGTGATGAAGGGATTTTTCTTGGATACTCTATAAACAGCAGAGCATATAGAGTATTTAATTCCAGAACCAAGGTCATCATGGAGTCCATAAATGTGATAATTGATGATGCTCCTACAGATGTCCCAGAAGATGTTGGAACATCTGTTGATATCAAGACTGAAGTTGAAGAAAAGAGTGATCATTCTGACTTCACTCAAACTGATGCAAGGACAGAACAATCCAGCAAACCTCCCTCCATCAGAATCCAGAAGGATCATCCCAAAGATTTGATAATTGGTGATCCCAACAGAGGTGTGAGCACTAGATCAAGAGAAGTGATTTCAGGTTCTTGTTTTGTTTCTAAAATAGAACCTAAAAACATCAAGGAAGCTCTTACTGATGAATACTGGATTTGTGCTATGCAAGAGGAATTAGGTCAATTCACAAGGAATGAAGTGTGGAATCTTGTTCCTAGACCTGATGACATAAATGTGATTGGAACAAAATGGGTGTATAAGAACAAGTCAAATGAACAAGGAGTTGTTACAAAGAACAAAGCTAGACTTGTAGCTCAAGGATACACACAAATTGAAGGAGTAGACTTTGATGAAACCTTTGCACCAGTAGCAAGGCTTGAATCAATCAGACTACTTTTGGGAATTGCTTGTATCTTAAAGTTCAAGCTATTTCAAATGGATGTGAAAAGTGCTTTTTTAAATGGTTATCTTAATGAAGAGGTATATGTAGAACAGCCTAAAGGATTTGTTGATCCAAGCTGTCCAAATCATGTATACAAACTAAAGAAAGCTCTTTATGGTCTGAAGCAAGCTCCAAGGGCATGGTATGAAAGACTGACTACTTTTCTTATCAAGCAAGGGTACAGGAAAAGTGGAATTGACAAAACCTTGTTTGTTAAAGATGAAGAAGGAAATGTCATGATTGCACAAATATATGTAGATGACATTGTCTTTGGTGGGATGTCTGATAGGATGGTCAAACATTTTGTCAATCAGATGGAATCTGAATTTGAAATGAGCCTAGTAGGAGAGTTAACCTACTTTCTAGGTCTGCAAATAAAGCAAATGGAAGACTCCATGTTCATTTCCCAAAGCAAGTATACCAAGAACATAGTCAAGAAATTTGGAATGGAAAATGCTACTCATAAGAGAACTCCTGCCCCCACACATTTAAAGCTGACTAAAGATGAAAAGGGTGAGAATGTAGATCAAAGCTTATACAGAAGCATGATTGGAAGCTTGTTATACTTGACTGCTAGCAGACCAGACATAGCATTTGCAGTAGGTGTATGTGCAAGATATCAAGCTGATCCAAAAGTCAGTCATCTCAATCAAGTCAAGAGAATTCTTAAATATGTTAATGGTACTTGTGACTATGGCATAATGTACTTTCATGGATGCAAACCAATTCTCACTGACTTCTGTGATGCTGATTGGGCTGGAAGTGCTAATGACAGAAAAAGCACTTCAGGAGGATGCTTCTTTCTAGGAAACAATCTGATTTCTTGGTTCAGTAAGAAGCAAAATTGTGTATCTCTATCTACAGCTGAAGCTGAATATATAGCAGCTGGAAGCAGTTGTTCTCAATTGGTTTGGATGAAGCAAATGCTCACTGAGTACAATGTCCCACAAGATGTCATGACATTGTACTGTGACAACTTAAGTGCAATTAACATATCAAAGAATCCTATCCAACATAGCAGGACCAAGCATATTGATATCAGACATCATTTCATCAGAGATCTTGTAGAAGAAAAAGTGATTTCATTGGAACATGTAGCTACAAATCTGCAGTTGGCTGATATCTTTACCAAAGCATTGGATGCTACATAATTTGAGAACTTAAGGGGCAAATTGGGAATCTGTTTATGTGAGATTTAGCAGTTAATGAGATGTGCCAACATGTCATATGACATTATGTGGCATAAGTACCAGATGGCAACACCAGTCTGGTCAAGAACCTTGGGTATTCCATTCCTAATCATTTTCAATGTAACGGCTACTTATATAATAACAGCTCCCATTCAGCTATCCATATTCTCATCATACTATCAAAAGCGAATTGCATCATCTAGCTGTTCTTCAGAAATCATCAACCCTAAATCTCTTCATCCATCTTCTTTGAAAATGTCTCAAAACCCTAACACTCCTGAAGAAGTTCTCAACAAAGAAGATGTGGTTCATGCAACCCCCATCTCTGTAGTACCCATAAAGTCTACTCCATTGGACGAAATCAGAGGAAGTGCTCCTCATGCTAAAAAGCCAAGAACTCCAAAAAGAGCAAAAGATCAAGTCTGCAGCAAATCCAAAGGCATTCCTTCACCAGCAAACATGCCTCCAAAATCTTCTGCATATGTGGATGCTTCCATAAAAGAGATAGTTAACAAGATTCTTTTTGAACAAAGAGTGGTTAGTGGCATATCTATCCCTCTGAACACCATGTCAGCTCCACAAGATGATCAACAAACTCAAGCTGCAAAGGACACTCCTGATCAACAGGATGTCCCAATAGATGTTGAAACATCTGAGGATGAACAAAAGGCTTCATCTGATGCTGCTGTAGAAGAATCTGAGGACCAGAAAAAGGCCTCAAATGAAAGTGATGAAGAAGAATCTGAGGATCAGACCAAAGCCTCAACTGAAGAGCATATCTCTGCTGATCAACCAGCTGAAGAAGAGACTGCTCAATCTCCTCCTGTGGTGAATCTTGAGCAGGATTCTGATACAGAGATCATTGCCTCTGTAAGACGTAGCATAGCCAAAAGGCTCAGGTCTAGGAAAGGAAAGATGCAAGCAGAACATGCAGTTCCTGAGAAGAAGCAAGCTACCCCAAAGAAAGACAAAGCCAAAACTGTCTTTGGTCCTACAAAACAATGGAGTAAAGTCCAAACTCAAAAGAGGAAAGCTGTCACTCCCTCAGACTCAGATGTTGAAGCAGATGTCCCAACATCTCCTCCAAAGAAGAAAACAACACCCTCTAGGGCTTCAACTGCTGTTCCAGAAGCCCCTTTGGACAACATCTCATTTCATCATGTCTCAAGTGTTAACAGATGGAAGTTTGTGTACCAAAGAAGGGTTGCACTTGAAAGAGAGCTGAGCAGTAATGCACTTGAGTGCACTGAATTAATTGACCTCATCTCTGCTGCTGGCCTCTTCAAAACAGTCTTCAATCTTTCTCCCTGCTATGAGCTTCTTGTCAAAGAATTCATAGTCAATCTTCAGGAAGATTGTGCCAATGGTAAATCTTCTGAATTTAGAAAAGTTTTTGTTAGAGGCAGGTGTGTACAGTTCTCTCCTCAGATCATCAACCAATACCTTGGAAGAGAGTCTGATGGACCAAATGAGCTAGGGAAGACTGATAACCAGGTCTGCAAGGTTATCACTGCAAATCAGGTCAAGGCTTGGCCAGTGAAAGGAAAGCTCTCAGTGAGCATGCTGACAAGAAAATATGCCATGCTGAACAGGATTGGTACAGCAAACTGGGTGCCTACCAATCACACATCTTCAATATCCACTGGTTTGGGCAGGTTTATTTATGCTGTGGGCACTCAGACTAAGCTGGATTATGGTGCCTACATCTTTGATCAGACCTTGAAGCATGCTAGCTCATCTGCAACAAAGCTGCCAATAGCTTTTCTTTCATTGTTGTGTGGTATAGTGCTAAGTCAATACCCTGGAATCCTCACTGAGAAGGACACAGTCTGCAAGAGAGAAAGCCCTCTGGCCTTTCACTACAAACTGTTCCTAAGTCATCATGCAGCAGATGTTGAAGCACCCTCTGGGACATCTGCAGGTCCTTCAACTGCCAAGACTCCAATCTCCAAGGCTGCATTGATTGCTGAACTGAAGACCACTTGCAAAGAACTTGAAGCAAGAAAGCAGAAGCTTGAGGAAATCATCCAAAGGCTGGAGAGTGAAGGTGATCAGAAAGCTGCTTCTGATGAAGAAACTGAGGATGATGAAGAAACTGAAAGTGAGGAGTCTGAGTGATTAACTGTATGTGAGGACAAATGTAATGACAACTGCATTGTAATTTAGATTTAGTCTCTTTGGCCCCAAAATTTGTGTCTAACAAGGAGGAGAACAACACCAACAACAACAATGTGTAATGCTGTTTGATTATGAATGAAAATCTGTTTGCTTCTGAACTGAATAAGTGTGTTTTTCTGTTGCAACAAGACTGGATACATATATGTTTGAGGGGGAGTAATCTCAAATTTGATTCAACAGAAAAGTAATGTTATACTCTGATAAAAGATCTTCTGCTGTACTCTGATAACCAGAAAAGATGTTAGCCAAAAATTAGCCAAATGGGGAGTTTGTAGATGTTTAGAATTGGCAGAATTTTTGACCAACAAGAAATATTGAATTCAGTTCAGAATGTCCTATCAGATGTTGGGACATTATTAAACAGAGTATAAGAACTTATTTCAGGATGTCTCACCAGATGTTGGGACATTGTTTAAATGACTTAAGTTCAGTTTTTCATTTTATTCTATCAATCTAAACACAATTTTATGTGAACTTGAATGGAATAATTAAATTTTTGTAAGCAATATAAATTTTTAAATAATTCAAATGAGTTAATTAAAATCCATTTATTTTAAAATTTTCTAAGTATTAAAATGATTCAATGATATAGTTTTTGAGTTAATTTTATATACTTTAAAAGTTTAGTTAAATTTAAATTTTTAAAAGATGGATTAATTTACAATTTTTTAAAATTTCAAAGGATTTCTTTGTAAATTTAAAAAAAAATTATGTGCGATTAATTTGAATTTTTTTAAAAAATCGAGGTCAATTTTTAAAAATGAGAACTAACTTGTAAGAATTTAAAAGATTAATAATAATCGATTTACAATTTTAATATAAAGAGCGAAAGAAATTTTTATTCATTTTTTTTTATTTTAATACTCGGAATTTCCAATTTTAAAAACGAGTAATTGAAAAACGGTGAGCTTCAATCCCTTCTTGTAGTTGTTCTCTTGCACAATTATCAATTAAATTATTTTAACTAAATAAATTCTTTATAAAAATACTATAGATATTAATTGTTATGCACTTGTGTAAAAAAAATTACACTGTCAATTTATTGTCATCATCCGTTTGCATTATTTTATTTATTTTTAAAATAAAAGTCAAAGTTATTACTACATCAAACGGCTATGACTCACTGACAGAATAAAACTAATGTTAATGCATTTCAATTAAATTCAATACTTTCTAAATTTGTATCATTTTAATAAATTTTTATATTTTTTATTCAAATGAATTTTGATTCAATCATTTAATTTTTTGTTCTCAAAAAAATAATTTTCTTTCTATAAAATAATTTCTTTATAAAGTTAACCTTAATCCCTGTTGAGATTTTTCCCTTTGCTAAAGAACTTGGTCTATCTATAACAATTTGAAAGTAATACAAACAATTATTTGCTTTTAAGTATGACTCTCTCACGGTTATTTAGGAAATTCCCCAATTTTGTTCAACTCTCAAAATCTTCTTACCCAATTTCTCTAACACCATCACCAAGTTCAAATTTTGATCACCATTCCTCAAAACCCACCAATCAATTCATCCAAAACTCATCTGGGTCTCTCAAATTCTTCATTTTTTCATTTCACACTTCACGTGTTAATGTTAACAAACCTAAAACCACCAACCCAGACGCCGAAACAATCTGCAAAATCTTATCCACCGCACCGGATTCTCCTGTCGATGTCTCCCTCCGCAACTTTCCGGCGGAGGTATCGCCGGAGTTGGTTCTGGATGTCTTGAAGAAGCTCAGCAATGCTGGTATTCTCGCACTTTCGTTCTTCCGTTAGGCGGAGAAACAACCAGGGTTCAAACACAGTACAGAGAGTTTCCATGCTTTGATTGAAGCATTGGGTAAGATCAGACAGTTTAAGATGATTTGGAATCTGGTAGATGAAATGAAACAACGAAAGTTGATAAATGGTGACACTTTTGCTCTCATTGCTCGGAGATACGTCAGGGCTAGGATCGTTAACGAAGCATTGAAGACGTTTGAGAGAATGAAAAGATATGAATTGAAGCCTCAGATATCGGATTTCAATAAGTTAATTGATGTTTTGTGTAAGTCAAAGTTTCATGTTGAGAAAGCACAGGAACTGTTTGATAAAATGAGGCAATGGGAGTTGGAGCCTGATTTGAAGTCTTATACTATTTTGTTAGAAGGTTGGAGTCAACAACAGAATTTGTTGAAGGTTAATGAGGTTTGTAGAGAGATGAAGGATGAGGGTTTTGAGCCTGATGTTGTTACCTATGGTATAATCATTAATGCTTATTGTAAGGCTAAGAAATATGATGAGGCTATTGGTTTTTATCATGAGATGCAATTGAAGAATGTGAGTCCTAGTCCTCATATATATTGTACTTTGATTATAGGTCTTGGAAATGGTAATAGATTAGATGAAGCTCTTGAGTTCTTTGAGAAATCTAAGGCTAGTGGGTTTCCACCGGAGGCACCGACTTATAATGCCGTTGTTGGGGCTTACTGCTGGGCAATGCGGATGGATGACGCATATAGGACTGTTGGTGAGATGAAAGAACTTGGGATCGGTCCGAATTCTAGAACGTATGATATAATACTTGTTCATTTGATAAAGGGTGGAAGAACAAAAGAAGCTTACGAGGTTTTCATGAGAATGAGTAGTGAGATGGGGTGTGAGCCGAGTGCAAACACGTACGCGATTGTGGTGAGGATGTTTTGTAATGAAAACCAATTGGATATGGCAATGGTAGTTTGGGATGAGATGAAAGACAAGGGAATCCTTCCTGGAATTCACATGTTCTCGACGTTGATCATTTCCTTGTGTCGGGAAAATAAGTTGGATGAAGCTTGTAAGTACTTTCAACAAATGTTGGATGTTGGGATTCGGCCTACTGCTAATATGTTCAGTGCCTTCAAGAGTGCTCTAATGGACGCAGGAATGGAGAATACTGTGAAACATTTTGCTCTGAAAGTTGATAAACTGAGGAATACTCCATTAATTGCTTAACTTAACCTTACACACAAAGGAATTCCAGGATGTTGGGAGGTTAATAGACCCATCTAAATCACACTGATATCTTAATGATTGATTGACTACCTTAAGCTTCTAGTCTTTGACTTCATTGGCTCCCCCACTTGAGATTCTCTATGCTATATTTCCTAAGATCTTATAGAGTGATGTGTTTAGACATCAACTCTGAAATAATCAGATTTGCTGCAAGTGAAGTACCAGGGAGGATTGATTTTGTAAAATTGATTCTAGTTAAAAGTGAATTAGATGGAAAGTGTAGATGTTTAGAATTGGCAGAATTTTTGACCAACAAGAAATATTGAATTCAGTTCAGAATGTCCTATCAAATGTTGGGACATTATTAAACAGAGTATAAGAACTTATTTCAGGATGTCTCACCAGATGTTGGGACATTGTGTAAATGACTTAAGTTCAGTTTTTCAGGATGTCCCAACAGATGTTGAGACATCTCAAACCTGCTACCAGAATTAATTAATGACTAACTGTTATGAGATATTTAAGGAGAGTTATCTGGAATTAATTATGGATGGATAAAAACAGAACAAGGCGCATCTGTAGGGAGTTTTATTATGAGGATTCAGATTAATCAGAAGAACTAAATCACCTAGAATATAGGAAGTAACAAACCCTATATTCAAGGTGGAAGCTGCATGCTTTTAGGACTGGATTAACCTACAGAAAGCCCAAATTACAAACACCTATTTAATCAACAAAAACTCACAGAATTGAGTACGAATTTAAGAAGACCAAATAGGGTGTCTAGTGTTTTTAATAGCAGGTGTTTTCATTGTACCACTTTATGAGATTTTAAGCAAAAGTGCATTTGTGACTTGATTGAAACTGTGAAGTAAGATCAAGCTGTTTTGTTTGAAGTATGACTTCAATTTTATTAAACTTGTAAACAAAATCACTGTGTGATTGAGGGGGAGTGAGTAGGGTACTCATATCTAAGTTGTGTCTTAGGTAGAAATTGCATTGGGTAGTTATTAAGTGATAGATTAAACAGGGTGGTTTAAGTCTAGAATTAATATTACTTATAGTGGATTTTCTCCTGACTTGGTAGCCTCCAGATGTAAGTGTGGTTATACACTGAACTGGGTTAACAAACTTCTGTGTTGTTTACTTTTCTTGCTATTTAAGTTTTGGTTAAATCTGTCAAGTGTTGGGACATCTCTTAGGACATCTCATACCTGATCACAGAATTTCAGAAAGCCATGAATACATTTATATAAAAAGTGAGTTGAATAATAAATTTCATTATAAAATTCACATTTAAATTCAAAAGCTACTATTCAGCTATAATTAATTCTTGAGGCAGAATTAATTCTACTTTAGAAAAATCAAACACCTCGATATCATTTCAGAATCAATTCTTGAATGCCATAATTGTTTTTCTCTTCCAAAAACCAAACTAAACATTTACCATGTCATTTTTTTAAGTTATAGTAAAATGAAAAACAGTTTGTAACTTAAGAGGATTACAGAACTACAAGTACGAAAATAAATCGGGTGTTGGAGTTGTTGCAAGCATTAGATAACTGTTTGAACTTGAAGAACCTTAGTTGTAACTTTGTGAAATTGGCTATTTAGTAATTTCTTGACAAAAAATCGCATATTGTATTTCCAATGATATTGTTTGACCGAGGATTCAAAACGGTAATTTCCAATTTATCTGCACTATGTATAAAAGTTCCGCCGTTAAACTATTTTCCAAAATATAGATTAGTCGATTAAAACATAGATTATAATATATTCATTAAAAAAATGCATAATGGAATATGATGTTTCAAATAAGTAGTAATCGTCTATAAAGAATTTCATTCACCCTCACTGGTGGACTGAAACTAATTACCCCCCTCTGTCCTACTATAACTGTGAAGTTATGTTTCTATATGTGTAATCAACATTACCATAGTTGCTATTAGAATGAAATAATTAATACTTGATTAAAAATAGTGACTCATTTAATACTTTACTCCATACATTCCTTTTGTTACAAATTACAATGCATTATTTGTTTTTACCAGACTACAAATACTCTACAAAAAAAAATGTCAATGAAGTTCTGTTGTCCAGTCAAACTGTTTCCACTCTTTGGAAAAGTTAGCCACTGCTTGCTTCTGTATGTCCAATGCTGCATATCTTTGTCGTCTGTACATATCTTCCTCGGGTAAATGCAGCATGCCTCTAAGAACATTCAATCCGAGACTACTTTTGAAATCCTTTTCATCGTCAATGACATGAACAAATCCCTTGTTTAAGCCAAATTCAACATGAAAATATGGAAAATCCTTGGGAATTGAGTTGCGCAGACCCTTTTGACTAGTATCAATCAGTTTTTTTGCATTGTGCTGGCTCCACTCGTCTTCTGCTTCATCAATTGCCTGTGATTTAGGCCATTTTACAAACAGACAGTGAGTTACAGTGAGTTTGTGGTTTGAAACAATAGAAACAAAAACAGAAATGAAATCATGAATAGAAAGGAAATATGCAGTCAACAACAAAGCATTAGTGCATTACAAAGGATCTTTTTCACTAATAGCCTTGGAATAGTAATCTCAAGTGAAAACTAGGTAAATGTGATAGCAGAAACTTCGTTTTAACAAACCCGTTCCATTTCTACAGGTTTGCACTCAACAAAGTTTTAACCACATGTGGTACACTCATCAGAAGAACATGTAATGTATGACAAAGGTTGTGCAAACAAGCTTATAAACTGAACAGAACTGCACTCAAAAATAAAATAAAGCAATTTTTTAGCTGATATAGAGACTAATCCAGTTTTATAAACAGTGTGTCAATTGTTTTCTATATGGGTTGGGGGTTGGGATGGATGTGTCTGGTTTTAGGTTCAACTATCCATATATATTTGACATTTCATCCATGAAGGACATCCTATGAAACTGAGTAGATAATTTTAATCATACTAGAATCGTTTTAACAAGTTACTCTCCAAAAGTTGGTAATTATAGTGTCAAAGAAAAGCTAATAATACTTTCATGTTGGCTTTTAGAACACGACATGGTAATACATTTATGTGCAGCCTATTAATAGTTCATTTTAAGGATGCATAAATGAAAAGCATGAATTACGGAGAGAAAAATATGAGCAATGCGGAACTACAAAATATAACAAAGTTTAATATCTGACCTTCTTAAAGTATAAAGGAGCATCTTTAGCGATATCTTTGGGTAAAGGAATGCACTCAATCATACAATGGCACCGTTGTTGTGCCAATCCCATCACAGTTTCAAGAAACACTACTTCCTTATCTTGCTTTGCAAACATCATAATAAGGCATTTCTTGAAGTTTCGGATTTCTACCCACACATTATCATCAACAGTTCTTGTAGCTGATTCATGCTGTCATATTGATGATAAGAAAAAAATGCAAATTATGAGTCTATGAAATAAAAATAATGAAGCTCTCTATGACATAAAAAAGAGACTAAAAGTCAGTTCATCAACTTTAAACAGTAGAAGAAATTATACTCACGTGAATGGGTAGAATACAACAATGACCGGGCACCAAGGGCTGCAACTGTGGCAACATAAGATAGGTGAAATTTGCAATGGACACAACAAGATGCATAGGCCGTTTTGGATTCTCTAGACAAAAGAGGCAGCGTTCTTTCTGGGTCATGAATCGATTTGCATTCATTTTATTTTGGTTATTCTTGGGGTCTTCACCTCCTTGCTTCTTTCTACTCTTTCTACTTGGACCATCTTCAAAATCATATTCATCATCTGCTTGAGTGTGAACCTTAAACTGTTTATTCTGCATTATATTACGAGCAAGATTCATATCGGCATCATCCTCGCCTTTCTTCTGTTCAGAAGATATCCTCTGCATAGCATACCTAGAATAAAGAAAAAATATACATATAAGGTTGTAGAAACCAATACTATCTATGCAAGACATCCTGTTTCCAAACTTATAAGTATATATTTAGAAAGAAAAAATCAAAGACAATATAAGTCACACTATGTTTTGCTGCAATACAAGAAATTCATCTTAGCCACAATGTTTCACATCCAGAATACATGAAAATACTTGTGTGGGGGGACTAAGGACTTCAAAAAACATACACAGAGTTCAAGATAGAAAAATACCTTCTTGAACTTCCCTCAGCTCTTGATCTATTTACACGATTTTCATTTGTCTGTGTTGTGCTCAAAACCTTCGCTTCTTCCTGCCCACCAAAACAATAATGGAAAGTGAACAACTTAAAAATAATCATAAAAATAATCATGAAAGTAGAAGGATGTGCTTTAGTAGATAAGATATTAAGAGGAAAACAAAGTCTAGAAAATAAGGCACACTCTCCCATCTTATGGTCTTACCATTAATTTGTCGGCTTCGTCATTCTTTCCTTTCAAACGAAGTTGCAAAGCCTTGGCTGCCAACTGGTTTGCACTCATATTATTTTGTACTGCTACTGCATTTCCTTCACTGGGTGTATTTACATCTGAGTTATCACTCACCTTACTGACTAACTCCTGCATAAAGCTTCCATCATTAGCAAATTTATTTAAACTAGATGCTGCAGCAGCAACGATCTCAGCACCCTCAGCTACCACAAACTGGCTTTTGCGCTTTCTCCAAGATAATGAATCTTGCACTTTAGGCGCTTTCATTTCATGGTGCCAATCCTGTTGACATTTGCAAAGTTCAGTTAAGTACAAAGGAATATATTTCATAAATGAGATTCATACCCAGAATAATTTATTGAAAATAGAACACGTCTAAAAAATTTAAAAAAAAAAAATGCTATAGTTTTCTCTCAAGGTTACCCTTTTAGAATCTCTTTGGACAGGCTTTTCAGATTCTGGTGAATTATCTTCAGCTACCCTTCTTTGTCTACTTTTAATAGCACCTAGATGAGCTCGGGCTGGGGCAGCAGATCCTGATGCAACAGATGCAGTCAACTCACCAAGGGAACCCCACCTTTCTCCCACAACCTGTACATATCCACATAGTGAATGCGTTAATAACTATTGAAGTGTATTTAAAAACAAAATTGTAAATGGAAAGTACGGGAATGAATCTGCGTTGGAGAGCGAAATAGTATGAACAAGAGGAGACAATTCTCCTTACAAAGGTTTTTTCCATTCTACAAACAAAGCAAATGTTCAAATCCTAAATGCTAACGATTCAGGGTGATCCTTCCTCTACCCTCCTAACAGAATAAATAGAGGAATACTACTACACAAATAGAAATAAAAAATATTTGAAAAGCAAGTGCATATAACCTCTTGAAAGCTTCGTCCTTCTCGAGCTGCTTGCTCTTGTGCACGCTTTAATGCTTTAAGTCTCCAACTTGCTCCTCCATCCCCAACAAGGGAAGATGATAGAAGTTTGCTTGCAGCAACGTTAACTCCATCACTTTCTTCTGGGTAACCACTTCCATCATCCTTAAGATATGGATTCAATTCCCTAGGATTTGCCTTCTTTGACTAAAAAATGAAAACAAAATATTTAGTTATTTTAACATGGCCATGGGAATAAAAGATCAAAACAAGCTGCCAAAAAATTGAAAGCATTTAAGATAGACCATAAATGAACATACACACTAAACTTGTTAGAGTGTGGGAATGTTGCTATTAATTAGTCACTCAAACATAAACATACAAAGATACATGAAAATATTAAAAAAAAACCTCACATAAATAATATTAAACAAATGAATATAAACTAACTCTCATGCAGAAGAAAGCCAAAGACTCAAATCATACTTCAAAAGGCTAATGCTCCCTAAAAGCCAACATCGATACCTTTTTCTCAGTTTTTGTATAACATATTGTTAGGCCACTTATTAAAAGAATATTTAATTTAACTATCAATACCGTGTGTATATGTATGCTGCCAACTCTGATTGAGAACCTTTCTCCTGAGTCTATTCTGAAATAAATACTTATTATTCATTAATTTATCCCATTGATACCAGTTTCTATCACATTTCAACTTTTTTTTTCTTCCATTTTGTAAGAGTTAAATGTAGAATGCTTTATTCTTCATTATAGTTTCTTTCTGTTATTCAGTGTTGTGTCGGCTAGCACCTATGTTACAGCTTTCTAGAGCTAGTTAATTTCAGTTAGAAGGGGTGTATGTTAGCCCTTGGTGAGTGTAGCTTAAGATCCCTATATAACTATTTGAGTCACATTTTGTTATAATTAATCAAAGCAGAATTTCACAAATTACTCTAGAAATGCATTTCTTCATCTTATTTGCTATTTCTAAAACATTTACTTACCAGGTATTCTTTCTATTTAATCACTTAGTTTTCATCATTTTCAAAAAATATTAGTGTGAGTGATGACAATACAACAACATGAAAGGGGGCCTTGGCATAAGATTTGAAGATATTATCATGTCATGTGTGACTAGGAAGTTAAAATTATTGCATCTCTGTTTCTTTCTGCACACATGTCCACAAACCATCTATGGCGGGACATTACAATCTTTTCTACAAAAAGTGCTACCCAAACTTCATCTATAGTGATTTTAATCCCAACCCTACATTGTCTTGTATAACTAGTCATTCGTTAGAACACTCAAACAATTGCAACAATGACCTTAGTTTCTTGATGAATCTTTATTACCGCCCAACAATAAGCTCGGTGTTGACAATGGCAGATGGTGGTCCATGGCAGGGAGCCAGAGAGCCAACCCCCTGCAATATCACCAGACATATGGCGGCACCATATCGGCATATGGCGCTGCGGCGCTGCCATCCTTCACAAATTTTGGCCATAGTGGATAGCCTAAAACCCACCATTGATATCCGCCATGGCCGATACTTGACAACAATGGCTCTATATAGTGTTGCAGGTTAAACTACAATACAATTGTCCTTTAATATTAAATGGTATTTTCTATCACAAATCACGCCTAAAGCATTTCTTTAAACTTTAGTTCATCCATACTACTTGGATCCTATGGTTTACATCTTTCATCTCAAAGTCAATTTGTATGATGTATCCATATCCACATTTCTTAAACTCTAATAGACGCTATGGTATATTTTCCACTTTTAACCTATAAGATAGTATATGTGTGCATTGCACTCCATATACACTATTTTAATGATGAGCGATGACCATACTAGTAAAAAATTAAAGTTTGTCAATGCTTATTTTCCCTGATTTTTTTATCTTTCCCTTTACATTTTTTTCATTTATCCTAAGAAATTACTTGAAAATGACACCAACGTGTTTTAATAATATAAATAGAGAGCTCACTAAAAAATCGAGAAAGAAAAAACAAATAACAATGAGGCTTCCTTTGAGGACACAAACATATATCAAATTTAGACAAGTGAACAGTTGAGGGGAAACAGAATTTTATACTAAGACGTACCTCCTCAACTGGAGCATCCTCTGGTAATATCTCATTTGTTTCTGAAACAGCAGGCCTCTTACTTTCAGACCTAAGCATCCAATCCAACCCCATTTCTTTTCTAGCAATATCCTTCTTACTTGTAGAATTGGCTGCAATGTCGGTAGCTTCTCCTTTGATCTTCTTCTCTCTACTCTTACCTTTTTTCTTCTTTCCTTTCCTTCTCCTTTTCTTATCATCCCAGTCGCTTTCACTTTCGCTTGTATAAAATGAAGAATTCTCATCAGATGAGTACCGCTTCTTCTTTCGAGATCCCTTTTTTATCTCATCAAGCTCATCCTCATCAGAAAAGATATTCCTAGAAATCTTGTCCTTTTTCTTCTTTCCTTTCCTTCTCCTCTTCTTATCATCCCGTCTTCTTATCATCCCGGTCACTTTCACTTTCAGTTGTATAAGATGAAGAACTTTCATCCTACGAATACCACTTCTTCTTTCTAGAACATTTTATTCTATCAAGCTCACACTCATCAGAAGAGCTATTCCTAGGGCTCTTATCCACTTTCCTCCTACTGTCTGATTTCTTTCTTTCCTTGGATGAAAGGAACACTAATCCAAATCTTTCTCACGTTTTAAAACAAGTTTACTGTGAAAATAAATAAGCTCCTTCAAGCTCAACGCGCGTTTACTTCAAATTCAACGTTATAACAAATTAGGGTTCTCTGTTTCCCCCAATCCAGATTAGGGTTTTCTTTTCTGTAATTTTGCTTCATTCTCCCACCGTTTTCCAGATTTCGGAGCTGCATCTCTCCCAATTCACTTCCCTGTTTATTCTGCCGCTCCGCCTCATTCATCCAAACATTCAGGTAACGTTTCTCTCTAATTATATTCTATCTGTTATTTTGATTATGATTGTATTCAAATTCAATTTGTTGTCATCAATTGTATTCTGATTCTTATTGATATGATATCTATTGTTTTTATTGTTATGCAGGCATTGGTAAGACCTAGCAATCTACAAAAATGCTTTCTGGGGGTGAAATTCATTCCCCGTGACCAGGTTTGTAGAGTAACAATACTTCGATCATATAGTCAATTTTGTTGTTATTCACTCCTAATTTTAGGTCTGACTTTGTTTTCGTTTTCTATCCACTGCATTTTGGTAGGTAGAAGATCAGGACTTAGATAAGTATATACTTATTTAAGAGTGTATAGTATACCTGAGAAACTTCAATGGATTTCGGCAAGTTATCCAAGTAGAGCTCCCACTCCTGACCTTGCCACTCAGCTATTTCATCCTCTGTTGGCATCCTCCCATTTACAGACTCATTTGCCAGTGCAACAATCGTTTTATATACACTTGAGTCAGGCTCAAAAGCATCAGATGGGATGCCAGTACCTTCTGTCCACAGTACAAGGTCAATCTTATTCTCTATGCCAGGGATGTTTGCTTTAAGGAAGTCAAGGAATGTTTCAGTATCAACCGATTTGAACTTGAAGGTGGCTATATATTTCTTCAGAAACTCATCAAATGCAGATCTCCCGACCTGTAAAATTCCGCAAGAAAATCCACTAACTAATAAAGTACAAGTTTAACTCCAAAATAAAATAAAAATATATGCATGTCCTTCAACCCAAAATAATAACAGAAAATAAAACAAGGATGCGAAATATGAGCATAATTTAACAATTGCAGCTTTTAACAAATGACAGATAGCCTTAGAACACAGAAAATAACCAGGAATGTGATATAAATGAGATTTAAACATATAGAAACAAGTAAACAACTTCAAATACCTCACGTTCAAGGCGCAACAAGAACTGGAAACCTTTCTCATATGGAACCTGAGAATACGCATCATCGGGATCAATTCCTTCTTGATTATTTTTTAGCTTAGTCAACTCCAAATTGTCCTTAAACCTCTCTACATCCTCATTTAAACCTCTCCAACCAATTCCAATATTCAGTGTGGCTCTTTTCTCTCCTTGAACAGCCTCCACGATCCTCCGCTCTGCATACGTAGTGAAGCCCTAAATCCACAATAAACAATAACGACTTAATGGTCAGATGTTTAACTTTGCTAGGAAAAATCACAGTCAAAATTAGTTAACAAAGCCAAAACATATGACCAATTGTTCAACCAATCAAAGATTTCTTGCATTGCCAAAAGAAAACCAATCAAAGGAATCATGCAAATGAAGGTTTCTGGCATTGCCAAAAGAAAACCAATCAAAGGAATCATGCAAATGAAGGTTTCTGGCATTGCCAAAAGAAAACCAATTAAACCAATTATAGAAATAATGGACAAGTCATTCTGTTTCCATAAACTTTCCATGGATGTCTCACATGTGATTATGCCAGTAGACAAACTAAAATGAATCAATCCAAAGAGATACTAATCTACGATGAAAAGCAATATTATAGTGATACCTCATTAAGCCAGAAATACTCATTGGTCTTGTTAGTGATCAAATTCCCAGTCCAACTATGAGCAAGCTCATGAGCCACAACCTGTGCACCAGTTGCATCTCCTTTAATAACAGTAGGTGTCAAAAACACCATCCTTGGATTCTCCATACCTCCATAAGGAAAACTCGACGGCAAAACCAACAAATCAAATCTCTCCCATTCATACCCTCCAAACAATCTCTCCCCTTCCCTAATCATATCCTCAGTCCCCTCAAACTCTTTACCAGCTGAATCCAACAATTGTGGAACCGCTTCAGCATAAACCCTAGTCCTAGGCCCAACCTCCCTATTATCAAGTTCACCAACAGCAAATGCAAATAGGTACGGCGGCACCGGAAGCTCCATCTCAAACTCTTCCACCACTCTCCCTTTCGATGAATTCCCAAAACAATCATCCGTATCCAACAACGAACGCCGCGCCAAGTGTTTCGCAGCCATCACCGCGGTTAATTCGACCGGAATATTCATCTTCGCCGAATAACAAACCCTAATCGCAGGTGTATCTTGGCAGGGGAAAACCGAACGAGCATGAATAGCTTGACACTGAGTGTATACAAAGGGATGCTTCTTGTTGAATGTTTGCGGTGGGAGAAGCCATTGAAGAGCAGAGGAAGAAGGTGAGGTGGTGTAATTGATAAAAAAGGAGGTGTGGTTAGTAAGAGTGAGGGTGAGTTTAGAACCTTTGATTGGATCAACGGTTTGAGAGAGAGAAAACGGGATTGGATTGGATTGAGAATCGGTGACGGAGTTGATGGAAAGGGAGCGAGTGTCGAGGAAGAAAGGACCGGAGTGAGGGTTTTGGAGAGTGAAAAGTGCAGAAGCGTGAATGGTTGAAGATGGGAAATCAAGGTAGAGGGATAGGGAAATGTGAGAGGTTGGCGAGTGAGTTGAGTCTGTGTAGGAGTGAGGATCAATGGGAGCCATTGTTGAGTTTGAATGAGAATGGAGAAGAAGAAGATGAAAATGCGAGTGTGTTATATTTATTGTTAAACTTGATTAGGTTGAAGATAACGATGGTTTGATTCTTTTCTTAATGGAAGAGAAAGGGACAAGGGATGGTTTATATTCTACTTTGTTGGATAATATTATTAATTAAACTATTGGATTAACATCAACTATCTAGCAAAGATGCTTCCTTTCTATTTAAAACGTCTTTTCATTTTCTAACTACTTCCTCCATTTCGAATTATAACTTATTTTTATTTTGACAAAAAAGAAAATATCCCAAGTTATTTTACATTTCTAATATAATATTAATGACATTTTTTTAAATATACTCTTAAATATTTATTTTAATTTTTTTTTAATTTTTAAAAGTTTTCTCCCTTATATAATTATAAGAGATATTATTATAAAATTATATCTAATTTATTTTCTTTATAAAATAATAATTAAGTTTTTTAATCATGAAATATTTAAAACTTTTTATAATTTAGGACGATGGGAGTGTGTACCGTTTGATTTATCTTTTTTAATTAGCATAACATTTTTTAGTTGGGCATGAACATCACTTATTAGGGTGAGATTTGAATTTTCGTCATTTTATTTTTATCTTTAATAAGTGAAACCTCTAACCATTAAACGAATTAGCATAATATTTCATCTTCTCATGACTAAATATCTCAATTGACTAATGAGGTGGCACATTTATAATGAAAGTGACAAATATTCTTTTATTGAAGAAGGTTTAACTATGCATCTTTTCTTCCTCCTCCAACCCATTCAACAGAGACAAAAAGAAAATCTCCAACCTTCAAACCAAAGACAAAATACATAGACAACCCCCCCCCCCCCCTTCATTTTCTCATGACTAAATATCTCAATTGATTAATGAGGTGGCACATTTATAATGAAAGTGACAAATATTCTTTTATTGAAGAAGGTTTAACTATGCATCTTTCAATAAAGACAAAAAGAAAATCTCCAACCCATTCAATAAAGACAAAAAGAAAATCTCCAACCTTCAAACCAAACACAAAATACATAGACACCCCACCCCCCCTTTAATCTAGTAGAGTTGAAACATATGAAAAAAATGTTACACCAAAGTAATATACCAAAAATATAGAATAAGCCAAAATCAAAATTCGTTACATATAATCACCCAATTTGCATCTGCCACGGAGAGACACCCTCCACTGAAACCAAGTGAATCAAAAGAAAGGTTAACATATGTTGTAACTCAATAGAACATTAACAACTAGAACCACTCAAAGTGTTGTGATTAATCTTAGAAACTTTAAGCACGATAAATTTCATGAATCAACCTTGATATTAATGCACTCGAGTAGCACGCTAATAAGAATGCATGTCCGTCGAAACCCTCATACCCAAGATAAGCAACAAACCAAATAACATTTGCAAGGCATAAATTGGTATTCATGTATCATTGTAATTCACTTTGATTTAAACTTTTGTGATTATAGATTCCACCAATTATGCAAGATCCTACTTTTTTCCTTCTAGCAATCGATTCGAGACACTATACAAAAACCAAACATAATGCCAAGTATTAGACATTGTTGCTTTAACATTAAACAATTGTCTCTAGTCTATACTGAAACCATATTTGGCACAACCATGCACCCATTTTATCTCCTCTAATTATCTACTTATTGTTGCAACGAATCATGATATTACATGTGTATTGTATGCCATTAAACGATTTGCCAACTTAGGTGGCTATTCAACAAATCGAATAGAGACACGAGACTTTCTACTATGAAATTAGTCCATAATATACCTTTCTGACTGTCGCTCCCGGGATTTTCATCCTAGTACAAACGCGAAAGTGGCGCGGAAAAGTTGGAGTCGCCAGTCAGACATTTTTATCCCGAATGAATGGGAAAGGTAATGTTGCACAAACCTGAGGAAGAAGGAAAGGACAAGGTCCTGCGAACCAAAGATCTGAGTTCGGGAGTCGGTTACGAACTGGGAAGGTATTAGCACCCCAGATCGTCCGTCGTACCCGACGGGATCCACGCTTGCTTGCTTTATTTCAAAGGGTGAGAAGAATAACTGCTGCTGAATAAAACCGCTAATTGGAAATTGGAATAAGAAAGGAGAAAGGAACTGAAATAAGAAAATGGAAAGAAAGGGGAAATGTAGGGAAAATAAAGAATGTGCTCGAACGGGCCCTACCCCGCTGCCTACGTACCTCATCGGGATAATGAGGATCAGAGTCGACGTAGTTCGCCTAACTAAGGCGGGAACTATTTGTTTGTGTTTTTTTACAGCTGGAACTGCGTATGTCTATGCTCAGGTGTTGCAGGCTCGTCTGGTACGAGTGCGTTTACCGTCTTGCATGAAAGACAAGTCGCCGCGAGTTCGCGTTGTGAGTGAATGAGATGAGAAAAGAAGTTCCCGCAGGATAGTCGCTTGTTATTTGTTTTTTGTCTTTTAAAAGTTTTTATATGAATTTGGCACAAGGAAGTGAATTCAAACTTTTTTCCATGGAATGTACACTTGCCACTACATTCCAAGATGGAATAATAGAACAAGCATACCCAACAAGGAGAATTTATCCAAGACTGGTTTCCTAGGATTAGGGCTTAAGTTCACTAGCTTGTTGAACTTTATTAAATGTTTTTGTTTCTTTAGTGAAGAAGTGTCTTTTAAGTTTTTCTTTGTGAAACAACCCCTTGATGAGACTTGTGCATCATGATAGACAAGCTTACATCACTCCAAGATGGAATGAATGCAAGTGCTTCATGGAATAAGGCTATACACAAGGAATCCTTTCATTTATTTGTTAAGTGTTTTTGGATTTTGTTTGAAGATAAGAAGAGAATGACTCAAATTGCAAAAAGGGCAAGATCTAAGGGGGACTAAGACACAACCCTAATTTCGTTTATTTACAAAGGAGAGCCTATGGTTAATGAGGTTTCTAAGCCTAATGAGAAAAACTAGAAACTACTAGAATTCAACTTACTTCCTAAGGAAGTTAAGTTGATTCTAAGAACAATGGGGAAGCCTATGCAAGTTATAAAATCAAATGATAAGGCAAAACAATGAAATTGAATTAAGAAATAAAATTCTAAACAAAACAATTAAAGGCATTAAAAATATTCCTATTTATTTATTTAAATCCTACTTAAAAGGGAACTTTAACCTACATTTTAAATCAAAGTCAAGCCTAATGTCCATTCTAACAATCCAACTTAAACTAACCTAAGTCTATATTAAATTCTAAGGATCAATTTAAACTAAACCATATTTTTGTGTGACTTTATTTTCATGGCCTAAACTAATGGAAATTATATGTAACAAAACCTAAAAGTTAATATCCTAAAAAAAATATTAAAAGTTCTGGAAAAAATATGAAATTTATTCTATAGGGTCCTAAAACTACCTATAATAATGTGTCAAAAAGGAATCCTAAAAATTCAGCATTTAACTAGGCCTAAAAATTGATTATTTTCAGCTACAAATTAATCCCTAATTTCTAAGAAATTAACCTCTAAAACCTAAGATAAAATGTTCTAAAAAATCTACAAAAATTATCCTAAGTATTATTATTAGTCATCTAACTACAGTAAAATGAATGGGCTAAAAAAATTACTGGAAGTTATCAAAATAAAATGAACAAACTCAAGTACCATTAAAGAAATTCAATAAAAGCTAATTACAAGAAAAAACAGAATTTAATCGAAAAATAACCAAAATTCAGAAAATAAAATTGCCAAAAATTTCTAAAATGGATTATTAAGCTACTTAAAATTTTTTAGAATTTTCCTATAATTTTTACTATTTTTATTTATTTATTTCTGAAACCATATTAAACCAAATTAAATTCTAAAAGAAAATAACAAAGGGGGTGCTTTTAATATATTTTCCTAGTTGCTTTTTGCTACTGGGCTTAAAAGGGGAGTGCAGATAGCAGAGGGGCTAAGCCCATGCGCAGGTTAGCCTAAGGGGAGTATGAATAGCATTATTTTTAGTTTGTTTTTTATATGGGCTTGGAAACAGGGGTGTTAATAGCAAGGCTTTGGGCCCATTTTCGCTGAAATAAAGAGGAGGTGTAGAGAGTTAAATTTTCTTGTTGTTTTTTTTTGATGGGTCTAAGGAGGGGTGTGTATAGCGAAATACCAGGCCCAAATTGGATAAAGAGGAGTTTAAAGATGCTATTATGAGGATAATTAGAGGAAATCAAACACCTTGATTAGAATTAATTTCAGATTAATTATACATAAAACCTTTGATAATTCTTCTATGATTTATTAATAATAATTATCACTAATAACAAAATTATAAAAAAAAAGAATAAATAAGGGTGAAGAACCCTAATTCCCCTTCCCCTTTTCTTCTTGCCGTCACCGCCCTAACCCTTCCGCCTCCTTCCTCTCCGTCTCCTTCACGCTGCCGCCGCCGCTAACGCGGCTTCTCCATCCCTCATGAGCTTTCGCCGCCACCAATCCTCAATCCCTTCTTCATCACCTCGGCCTCGCCTCCGTCTTCTCTGCTCCCCCTCTCACAAATTCAACAAAACACAAACCTAAATATCGCGACAACAACGCCGGGAAATCATGGACTTCGCCGCCATAGCTTCGACTTCACAAACATCTCCTTCACTCCGAACTCACAACATCATCATCCACGCTCTCAAATCACTCGAACCGGCCACACACTCATTCTCTTAATCGAAAGAAAACTGACGTCGAGAGCAAAACAATAATGCAGCAACTATCTCATACAATGGGAGGATGAACTCGTACCTTGAATCGTAACGGATGTGCAAGTGTGACTTCGACGAAAACCAGAGAAAAATCCCGTCAGGTAATATTCAATAACTTGTCTGTCTCGATGATTCCATGAATTTTCCTCCTATTTCGCGATCTCAAACTTGTTTCGGAATCGTATATTCGCGGACTAATCTTCTATTGAATCGAATTCCTTCTGAAATGTGCTTTGTGATAACCAATGCAGGTTCTTGCTGTTATTTGCAGATTTGATGTCGAACCGGTGCAATACTGGTTATGAAGGTGAGTTGCAGCGATTGCAACGTTGTAGTTGTGGCTGAGTTATTGAATTCAGAACTGATGCATTTCCATTTTTGTATCGATTTTCTTGCAGGTTATTTAGATAAAATGATGAAGTTGATACAATGGCATTGGGAAGCTGGTGATTGAGGGAGGTCGAAGCAAAGTGATGGATATGATGAAGAGTTACAAAGATATGGTAATGGATCCGCAGATTGATGTTGAAGGAAGAGTTGAGAAACTATATGGAGGAATATCAATGACAGCTTGGAGAATTATGGAAGAATGAAGAGGGATTGAAGAAGGATTGGTTAGAATGGTGAAAATGATTGAAAGTTGTGGAAGAGAGGTTGAGTAGGAGGGTTCAGGTTGAAAAATGTGGTGGGAAAAAACTGATTGAATCAGAAGCTCTTGCTTTATAGGAGATGCTTGAAGACGATTCTAGAAGCTTCAGGTAAACAATTCAGTTATGGTTCTGTTATTTTCTGCTAGCTTTCCCTTCTGGTTTTTTCTATTATCACAAATCAGTTAGGGTAGTTAGGAGTTTGTTGGGATTCATTTTTTGTGATTCTGTTAGGAAGTTAGGGTTGTTGTGAATGTGACTGATTTTTCTTTTTTGAAGTTAGTTTTGATTTTTGTTGAATGTATTCATATGATGCAGGTTATCTCAGCTGAAAAGGCTTAACATGAGCAGCTTTCAGTTGCTGAAATTACCAACACTGCTTTTGAACCATCCTCTATGATGTAGACTTCTTGAGCAAACTCTTTCTGCATTTCTGTACTTACATGCTCAATCTTGAGAACTTTGATGGCAAGAGCCAGTGCTTCAAGATTAGGTGAAGAGCCAAAAGCAGGAGGTGGGAGTACACTCTGCCCGCTTGAATACTCAGGAGAGCTTTGATCAGAATCTACCCCGGGAGCATATGATTGGAAAGAGTCAGCTGAGTATCCATCACATGAGGGATGAAGCTGAACTAAGTGAACTTCAATTGAAGGCCTATTAGTTGGATCATGTGCTAAATGAAGTAATCTCTTGTGCATAAGAGCATCTTCTGCCCTTTCAACATTCACATCTAACGCATACCGTGAAATAACTAAAATTTCGCTTTTATTGTGGTGAGGAAGGAAACAGTGGTTTTTTGTTATCCATTGGAATTTTCGTTATGTAACTTTTAAACATTTCCCCTTTTGTTTGCTTAGTTTTTTTTCTTGTATTCTGGCTAATACATTATGTTCAAGAAACTAATGGCACAAATTTACTTAACTAATTTTTGCGTTAATGGTCCTATTAATGCTGACATTGATGGTATTAATGCTGACAAAATGGTAAGGTATTGATTATATTAATTGCTAAAAAATCAAGAAGCTAATGGCACAAGCTTTGAAATCTCATTAAGTCCTATGATAGAGCACATAATGAATATAAGGATACAAAGAGATTTTGAATTGAACATAAGGATTTTGACCAATGGAATATATGGATTGACAAAATAAAATTGGGCTTCCTCTTTTGAATTAGATATGGGCTTGAAACAGATATGGTTTGAGAAAGATAATGACAAATGGACTTAAGAAATTCCCTTCAAGACTTTGCAATAGACTCATAGTTGTAAAAATGAGCAAATAGATGGGTTTAAAAACAAATGGAATGGATTTGTGGCAAATATGAAAATCATGAATATTGACAAAAAATGGAATTTATACAAGAGAGTTATACGAGTAACTGGATATGGACAAGAATAAATGGAACGATGAATAAAAGAGAAATTTAAAAAAATGGATTAGTGAAAACATAGAAAAAAAAGAAAGTGGAATGGGATAATCGGGAATGGTTTATAACAAGGAGAACAAAACAATGAATGGATATAGAGTCTCAATTTTAGCCCAAAGCCTATTTTGAATTCTCTCCACAAGCCCATGAACACGACCCTTCCTGAACCACAGCATAATTTTCCAGATAAATCACACCACTTTCGAATCGTCTGAAACATGCTATGACCATTCAACCAGATGAATCACTGATAAACAGAAGAATCCAACCAAACTTCACACAACACTACTCGATAAACTGATGAATCCCAACACACGGCAACCTGAACTTTGAATACGCATTGTCTAAGAAATAGTCCAGTGGCCCAAATAATCTTGCAGTTGCAGTGATCCTTTGATAATTCTACCAAAATTAAATCAAACTCCCATCTGAATTGTGTAATACCTCAAAATTTGCCCTCATATTTATTCCCTCTTTTGGCTCATCATTTTGCATTCATTGGCATTTCTCATCAATTCATTAATATCATAATAGTGCATTTCATGGATTTCTGAGGCATGTGATTCAGACTCTTTGAATCTAGGGTTTCGCTCCTTATCCGTATCTATCAGGGATTGAACTTGTGGAGAACATCCACTGATGCATCCGACCCATTACTGAGGTGCTCAATCGGATTCGCTTAAGAGGAGAGCATTGGCTCTTCACAACGTCTCAGGTTGCGTTCTTCATCATTTAATACCTCAAGGAATTTGGAGTTCTTGTTCGTGATCTTGATTTGGAGAGAACTCCGCCAAGGGAGGTCTAGCGTATTAAGGAGTGGTTTGGGTCTATTTGTTTATGGAGCAATAATGCGAAGTGGGCTATGTTGAAGGATTAGATTTAGGTTAAAGGGGAATGCACAATTATCGGTTTGTTTGGAAGGCATCTTTCAAGTTCGAACTTAAATACGCAATGTCCATTTGAGATACAAGTCATTTGCCATTTTCCATTCTTTCAATTTGGTTGAAACCATTCCTTTAAGTCCATGTTGGATTGTCAATATTCTTTTTGTAACCCATATCCTTTTCTATATTTCCCTACGCTATTCAACTTCCACACATTTTAATCCAAGCCCAGAGATCCTTTTGGAAATCTTTTCCTCCTAGGCCCATTTTCTTTTCTAAAACCAACCCATTATTCACTTTTAATTCTATTCCCATATTGACCATTTTAATTCATTTTTTGATCTTAAATCCATTTTGTTTGACAAGGTTACTAAATCATGTTTATTTAACCAACAATTCAATAAACCGATACTATCTTCAAATCATTTTTATAATCCATTTATTATCATTTTCAAGACGTTACCATTTTTACACCCAATGATCCAAGCCGGATTCAAAATTCGATTTTTCTTTCTTATCTAATAAATAAAAATTATTCTCTTTCCTTTCTAAAACTCAATGCCATTACATTTTTTAATGCCCATGTACAATAACCAAATTCAACAAGTAAAAGGAGGAATAATTCAAAGATGCAGCAAAAGAAATAAATAAATATGGACAACATATTTTCATTGAAAAAATGCAACAAAAATTGCAGAGTCCAGAGTCAGTTACAAAGTTCCCATGATTCAAAGAGTTTTGTCACAATTACATTTGAGAATCGACATGCCTCCACTTTTGCAGTTTGAACATTTGTGCAAGCCTACTTGACTGTGAGTGCATACAATTTTGGCCTTCTGTTGTGGCTGCCTCTGTTATATTTCTTGCCGACTTTATCCGCAGGCCCAAGCTGCATCACTGAGCTCCGCAAGCACAGGCAGAACAAGCTCAGACGGGTAGCAAACTTGCCTTCCATTTCAGAGTGGCGAGAGCGTTGCTTTGAAGAAACTCATGGCTGACGATTATAAAGAACTTTTCAAGGGCTTTTGAACATCAGTCAACTACTGATAGCAATATCTGTCGGAGCTTATAATTCCAATTATCTGTTACTCCAACTGATGGTCATCTCGATTCTTCATCTGCATTGTGTAACGATAAAACAAGGCAAAGGTTTAATGAATATTCAGAGAAAGGAAATAAAGGATCACAACTCAGGTTCACAGTGAAAAGAAATCGAATCAAAAGAGAACACAAGAAGAAAATAACCAACTTTATCAGCTCACAACAGGATAACCAACTCTCAACTGATTTCCAGATCAGAAACTAACAAACTAATTCATAACCAAAAGCCTAACAGAATTACAACTGATTTTTCTAACCGAATTCGTAACTTGTTCATAACTGATAACAGCATCCTAACTAGATCATAACAAACTTATACCTGAAAAGCTTCCAGAATCTTCTGGGAATTCTTCTATAAATCAAAAGCTTCTTCTTCAATTTTGGGGTTCCCATCTTTCTTTGTTTTCTCCTCCAATCTTCTTCTCCTTCTCCAATTCTCGGCCACCATTTCTTCCACCTTCCTGGAATCACCATCAACCTTCAAAATCAATCTGAATCAAGCTAAGCACCGTCCATCAACCTCTTCAGTTTAATCTAGCAGTGAAGAAAGAGAGGAAGAAAGAGATCAAGCAGAAGAGGAAGAGAATCGAGTTGTAAAAGCATTCTATACCTGAACGAGTCATGTGCAACATATCGCGAGTTCGTCGTCATCGTGTCACATCAAGAGTGCATCTTCACCGCGCCGTCTTCGTTTGCCTTCAGCGCGTCACTTCCGCTCGTCTTCATTGCGCAAGTTCATCGCGTCATCTCTGATCATCCTCGTCACCGTCGTCGCCATAGAAACTTCAAAAGACTTCAAAGTTGTACACCGGTCCAATTCAAGGTGTGTGAATGTCGATTTGTACATTACCGTTTGTTTCGTTGAGTTTTGCGGTTTCTATTTGGGGATTAGGTCAGCACTATTTACGAATTTGGATGGGGAAAGAGAAACAGTAGGATGTTTATGTTGTGAGGGTGAGATCCGAGTTAGGTTGAGGGCGTTGGTGGACCGCCGGCGTCGGTTAGGTTTTAAGGTGATGATGGAACGAAGAGGAGGCTGAGGGAATGAGCCGCGGCGGAGAGTGGGAGCAAGAAGAAGATTAGGGTTTACTTCATATTTCTGTTTATTATCATTTCAGATCTTTATTTTATTTCTTTTTTTTTTAAAGGTTTAATTAGTAGTTAGGAAAATTATTATGAGTTGTTATGAGTTAAGAGATTTTAATGATAATGAAGAGGAATTTAATCCAGTTTAATTTCATTAACCATAATCTCCATTTAATTAATAGGATTTACTGGTTAATTGTTAAGATAATCATGTAATTTAATTAGACATTATTAAAATATTTTAAGTTTTTAGTAAGAATTATTATGATGTTTAAGAACAATAAGTGTAGATTAATCTCAATTTTAATCATTTAAATGTAATTAGATGCTATTGTTGTTATTGGCACCTCCTTTAGGCCCAAGTAGAAAACAAACTAAAAATTCTTCTTTTAGCACCTCCCAAGCAAGCCTGCGAAATGGGCCTGATTATCATTTCTGTTCTCACCCCCTTTCCTGAGCCTATAGAAAAATGAACTAGAAAAAACTGTTTTCCGCACTCCCCCTAAATCCAGTGAATTGGGCCTTATTCTTACTGCTATCTACACTCCCTCTGTTAGGTCCATGGAAAATAATAGCCAGAAAAATAACTAAAAATACCCCCTGCATAATTTCCTTAGATTTTTATTTTGTTTTAATTATAGTTTCAAATTAAATGCATAAAAAATAATAAAAAGCATTATAAAATTCCCCAAAAAATCAAGTGGCTTAATAAATCAATTTAGAAATTTGTGATATTTTTATTTTCTGAAATTTGATTATTTTTGAATTAATTCTGAATTTTTCTTTTAATTAGCTTTATTGTATTTCTTTTAATTATGCTGGATTTTGTTCATTTTATTTAAGTAACTTCCAGCAACTTTTTTGAGTCATTCTTTTTTCTGTAATTAGAGGACTCATAATAGTTCTTAGGATATTTTTAATGGAATTTTTAAGACCTTTTATCTTAGGTTTTAGTGATATAATCCTTAGGATTTAGTAGTTAATTCTTAGCTGAAATTAAATAATTATTAGGCATAGAAAAATAAGATTTTTTAGAATCCTTCTTAATACAATATTTTAGATAGTGTTAGGACCCTATAGTTTAAGTTTCATAATTTTTTTTAGAGAATTTAATATTTTTTAGAATATTGGTTTTAGGCCTAATTATGCACACTTCCCATTATTTTAAGCCATGTAAATAATGTTCAAAAAAAAATGATAGTCTAGATTAGATTTGGCATTTAAATTTAATATTAGACTTAGGTTTAGTTTAATTTGTTTTTTTTTTAGAATGAATATTAGGTTTAGCTTAGATTTAGAACTTAGGCTTAAAATTCTTTTTCACTTAGAAGTAGAATAAATAAATAGACTTTTTATTTTATTCATGCATCTAATGCATTTGTAGAATTTTATTTCTTATGTTTAGTTTCATTGTTTTTGCTTTATCTTGATCTTATAACTCTAATAGGATTTCCCATTTATTCTTAGAATCAACTTAACTTCATTAAGAAGTAAGTTGAATTCTAGTAGTTTCAAATTTCCATTAGGAATAGAAAACTTCACTAACCATTAGGACCACTTTGTAAATACATAACAAAATTAGGATTGAGTCTTAGTCCCTTAGATTTTTCCTTTTATCAACTTGAGTCTTTCTTTCTCCCTTCAAAATAAAAGCAATAAAACACTTAATAAAAACCGAACAATCTTGTACGACACGAGACTTTGTCGCGGAGTGTTTATACGCGTCCTGTTTCGGGGCGAGGTGTAAATACTTCCCGCGATGGATAGGTCTTAGTACAAGACAGTTCACAAACAAATTCAAAAAACACTTCTCATAAAAGACAAAAACAAATAACAAGCGACTATCCTGCGGGAACTTCTTTTCTCATCTCATTCATTCACAACGCGAACTCGCGACGACTTGTCTTTCATGCAAGACGGTAAACGCACTCGTACCAGACGAGCCTGCAACACCTGAGCATAGACATACGCAGTTCCAGCTGTAAAAAACACAAACAAATAGTTCCCGCCTTAGTTAGGCGAACTACGTCGACTCTGATCCTCATTATCCCGATGAGGTACGTAGGCAGCGGGGTAGGGCCCGTTCGAGCACATTCTTTATTTTCCCTACATTTCCCCCTTTCTTTTCATTTTCTTATTTCAGTTCCTTTCTCATTCCAATTTCCAGTTAGCGGTTTTATTCAGCAGCATTCTTATCTCTCACCCTTTGAAACAAACAAACAAGCGTGGATCCTGTCGGGTATGACGGACGATCTGGGGTGCTAATACCTTCCCAGGTCGTAACCGACTCCCGAACTCAGATCTTTGGTTCGCAGGACCTTGTCCTTTCCTTCTTCCTCAGGTTTGTGCAACATTACCTTTCCCATTCTTTCAGGATAAAAATGTCTGGCTGGCGACTCTAACCTTTCCGCGCCACTTTCGCGTTTGTACTAGGATGAAAATCCCGGGAGCGACAACACAACTGAGCAACCGCATTTGGAGTGGAATCATAGTCCAGTGAATATTCTCTGTTATTTCAATCATTGCCAGATACGGATAAGGAGCGAAACCCTAGATTCGAAGAGCCTGAATCACATGCCTCAGAAATCCATGAAATGCACTATTACGATATTAATGAAATGATGCGAAATGCAGACGAATGCGAAATGATACGCCAATAGAGGGATGAATATGAGGGCAAATTTTGAGGTATTACAGCTGCCCCTATTCAATCATTTGCAGATCTGAACGAATAATTGCAACAGCTTTTAGACGTTCAAGGTATGGAGTGATTGAATACTCGAATAAAACCGGAAAATTTGCACATCGAGGATAACGCAAATGCCATCTGCCCGTTTATTTATTTATGTATTTTTTGATTTTGATCTCTGAATAGGTAACGGGAAAAGACTAGGTGGAATAGAATCAACGCAATCATTACGACTGCTGAACGAATCAAAGCCACACCGAGGGAGCCTGTTGGCGAAACAGGACTTAACGCAACATAAACCGATTTGCGACTTAAGATCAACCGATCTAACACGGAGAGGGTATCAACCGATCCATTATCATCGCACTGAGACGAGATCAGAAGGAACAAGATCATTGTACTTAAATGATAACCTAAGACGCGATCGTTGTACTTAAACGGAGACGTGAAAAATGAGACTGTTGTACTAAAACAAGGCTCAAAGACGAGGCCATTGTACTTAAATGGAGACTCGAAAGGAATGGGATCGTTGTACTTAAATGATAACCCGAGACGTGACCGTTGTACTGAAACAGAAACGCGAAAAAATGAGACTGTTGTACTGAAACAATACTCAAAGACGAGACCATTGTACTTAAATGGAGACTCGAAAGGAACGGGATCGTTGTACTTAAACGAGAGCCCAAGACGCGACCGTTGTACTGAAACGGAGACGCGAAAAAATGAGACTGTTGTACTGAAACAAGACTCAAAGACGAGGCCATTGTACTTAAATGGAGACTCGAAAGGAACGGGATCGTTGTACTTAAACGAGAGCCCAAGACGCGACCGTTGTACTGAAACGGAGACGCGAAAAAATGAGACTGTTGTACTGAAACAAGACTCAAAGACGAGGCCATTGTACTTAAATGGAGACTCAAAAGGAACGGGATCGTTGTACTTAAACGAGAGTCCAAGACGCGACCGTTGTACTGAAACGGAGACAAGAAAAAATGAGACTATTGTACTGAAACAAGACTCAAAGACGAGGCCATTGTACTTAAATGGAGACTCGAAAGGAACGGGATCGTTGTACTTAAATGATAATCCGAGACGCGACCGTTGTACTGAAACGGAGACGCGAAAAAATGAGACTGTTGTACTGAAACAAGACTCAATTGGGGATAGCAACAGGACTTGGTAGAAGCATCCACCCTGGGAAATGAAGTTGTATTCTTGTGGGGAACACTTCAATCTGATTGGAGATGTAACGGGTCTTATGTAATACCTCAAAACTGGCCCATGCTGGTATGCATATGTTTGAATTTATGGCGTAATGCTCCATGACGATGGAAATGCTACGCTTTGGAGGATGCAGACGCAATGATGATTATGCGAATGACAATGCAAAGGAGATCTCCTGATAAGGAGACTGCAGGTATCCCAGATAACTTGGCTGGGGAGAAACGATGATCACTGCATTGATCTGGTTCGTCCTGATGAGGAGGAAACAGCTCTGCGGGGAAAGCTGTTAATAATTCACTGGCTCTGAATAGCCGCCACTGCCAAAAATAAATTGGACTTTGAGATTGGAGTACCAAGACCCTGCTGGAGATGGACCCTTCTTGAACTCTGGTGGGGAAGTGAGGACCCCCTGGCCTGGTTGGGAACCAAAGGCATGATACTGCTGAGGAAGCAACTGCTGGGGAGGCAAAACACTCCTTATACTACTGGGAATTGCCCCTGTCTGAAGGGAAACTTCTGCTCGGGGATGACACCCACTCTCTACTACCTTGCTGGGTGAAATTTCAACTTCCACATGGCTGGGAATGATTGGAAGCACCTATGAGACACTTGTTTCTGTTCAAACAACAGGGAATGCCCATCCTGGATAATAATGTTTAGCTTTGTTAGCAACGTCAGTACCTGTACTTGCACGAACACAATCGATAGTACCTGCAACATAGAGAATTAGTTTGAGACCTGCTTGCCCCAGGCTCATAGCATGAATCATTGTCTGGGCGTCTCGATACCCTTTCAGAGTTGTATTAAATGTTTCTATTCTCCTGCATGAGTTAGAAAGCATTCAAATGTTCATAACACAACGCAAGTTACCATTTGCTAGACGTTTTCACAATCAATCAATGCTAGATGAAAAAAGCAAAAACAAAGAAGCAAAATAGTCAATTGACTGAAGTTGAATTCTTATTGATTTGGAAAGGTGGCCCTGAATAGGCAATACAAAGGAAGCAGTTCCCTGGAATGAGGGAACAACTAAAAATAAAAACAAACTATCCTATTGGCAATGTGAGAAGTGAATCTCATCAAGTCTCAACCCAGTTATGACTCGTATGTCTTCAAGACGCTCCGCTCGCTCTGCCTCTTGAGAAAAAGTAAGTGAACTGATCTTCAACCCTTAGGATAGCCTCAACTGTAGGTAGGTCATGGATCTCACAGATCGCAGTCGTTCGTGTTAATCCCTCTTTTGCGTGGATCGCCCTTTCAGGTTTTCAATCCACCGAGATACCCTTTTTTGCCTGAGTTGTCCGATGTGGCTTTTCAACTCAGCGGGTGTACATTTTTTTTCAAGATTTCCCTAACTTTTGCCCGAGCCTTTTATTCTGTTTTTGGCTCGCCGGGATGCCCATTTTTGCCTGGATTATTATTCTGTTTTTATCCAGCGGGTCCTTTTTACACGAAGTATTTTCTTACTGCGTCTGCGTTGACAGGGGATTGGAAGTCTTCTCCGTCCATGGTTGTCAACATTAAGGCTCCGCCTGAGAAAACCTTTTTAACCACGAACGGTCCTTCATAGTTGGGTGTCCACTTGCCCCTGTGATCGTTGAGAGGAGGAAGAATCCTTTTCAGCACCAAATCTCCTGGCGTGTACCTCTGTGGTCGCACTTTCTTGTCAAAAGCCTGCTTCATTCGTCGCTGATACAAATGTCCATGGCATACAGCTGCTAGACGTTTCTCTTCGATGAGGCTCAATTGATTATATCTGGACCGGAGCCACTCAGCTTCATCTAGCTTGATGTCCATCATTAACCTCAACGAGGGGATTTCCACTTCGATTGGTAGGACTGCCTCCATACCATACACCAATGAGAATGGAGTTTCCCCAGTTGAAGTGTGTACTGATGTCTTGTACCCATGCAACGCGAATGGTAACATCTCGTGCCAGTCTTTGTACGTCACAACCATCTTCTGCACAATCTTTTTGATGTTTTTATTAGCCGCCTTGACGACGCCATTCATCTTCGGACGATATGGAGAAGAGTTGTGGTGTTCTATTTTGAAGTCTTGACACAAGTCAGCCATCATTTTGTTGTTGAGATTAGAACCATTATCAGTAATGATCCTTTCAGGGACTCCGTATCGGCAGATGATGTCCCGCTTAATAAATCGAGCGACCACTTGTTTAGTGACATTGGTGTAGGATGCCGCTTCAACCCACTTCGTGAAATAATCAATGGCGACTAGGATGAAGCGATGCCCATTAGAAGTTGTTGGCTCAATCTTTCCAATCATATCGATGCCCCACATAGCGAACGGCCATGGTGAAGACATGACACTCAACGGATTCGGAGGCACATGGACCTTGTCGGCATAAATTTGACACTTATGGCATTTACGGGAGTGTTTACAACAATCAGATTCCATGGTAATCCAATAGTATCCCGATCTCAATAATTTCTTGGCCATGGCATGTCCTCCAGCATGGATACCAAAGGAGCCTTCGTGAACCTCCTGCATTAACAGGTCTGCTTCGTGTCTATCCACGCATCTGAGCAGCACCATGTCAAAGTTTTGTTTGTACAGCACACCGTCTTGATTCAAGAAGAAGCCTCCTGCCAGCATTCTAAGGGTCTTCTTATCCTTACTAGATGCCCCAGCCGGGTATTCTTGAGCCTTCAGGAATTGTTTGATGTCATGGTACCAAGGCTTGTTATATTCACCATCACCAACTGCAAAGACATAAGCAGGTCTTTCAAGCCGGGAAATCGAAATTCGAGGCACGAAATTCTCTCGACAAACTTTAATCATGGACGACAAAGTTGCGAGAGCATCGGCGAACTGGTTTTCGTCTCTAGGAACATAACTCAGCTTGACCTTGGTAAAGAAAGTTAACAGCCTCCTGACATAATCTTTGTAAGGAATCAAACGAGCTTGATGAACCAGCCATTTGCCATTGACTTGATTTACCACCAAAGCAGAATCTCCGAAGATCTCAAGGTTCTTGACTCGCAAGTCTATTGCCTCTTCGATCCCCATGATACAAGCTTCATACTCTGCCTCATTGTTGGTACACTCGAAGGTCAATCGAGCGGCTAAAGGTGTGTGAACCCCTTCAGGCGAGATAATAACAACACCTACTCCACTCCCATTTGTAACACGGTGGGAGAACTGACTTTAGTTATGTTGCGGATAGCAAGAGTCGCCACCGACTTTTATTTTATCCAAAGGAAAGGCATAAAAGAACAGGAAAGACCTTTTAAAAGATTTTTGGGTCCGGGGGGTAGGTTATGTAAAGGGAAGGTGTTAGCACCCTTTACATCCATGGTTATCCATGGGCTCTTAGTTACTTAGCTCACTTTAAAATGTTTTTGAAATGTGAAGTGTGTGAATAGAAATTTTCTTAAGAGTTTCATAATGATCCATGTACGGATGCGTAAAAAACCTTTGTTTTGAAAATTGTTTAAAATGTGTGAAGTGTTTGAAATGTTTTGAAGAGTGAGCAAGTATCTAAGAGGAACCTACCCTAAGTTTAAGTCTTTTTTGTTCTTGAATCCTTTAAATGGTAAGACTATCCCTATTATTAAGGAATAAGTAGTCATTACCTTGGATGTAAGGGACAAGTGAAGGGACATCTGTTTATTTAGGAAACTGTGGGGTGTATAAGCAATTTTGAAGGGACTATCATCTTTATTCGAAAGGGAAAAGATCATTACGAAGGCAACATTCGAAAGGGACTTGATCTTTTATCTGTTAAGGGACTAGATGATGTGAATTTGAGGGACTTTTGTTTTATACACCCTACTTGACCTTTTGTTTTAGGCAACATGAGAGGTATCCCTAAGGAAGTGAGATGGCGATCAAAGATCGACTTACGTGTGTGAGTGTACAATTTCAATATTTATCTTTAAATTAGTGAGCTAAATTAATTTTATATTACAAGTATGTTTACACTCCCTATTTACTAACCATAGCATAAAATATAAATAATAAACATTATTAATAAATATTACACCAAGGAACAATTACATAATAATAATAAAAGCAAATTAAATAAATAAGCAAAATATTAAATAATAATAATAATTGGGTTAGTAGAGAATAATAACAAAAATAATACAAAATTAAATGAGGTTAGTAATAATAAAATATTATATAAACATAATTAATAATAATAATGAAATAAGCAAGAACATTATAATAATTAAAAGATCAAATTTTTATATAAACAATTATTTAAGATTAATAAGAAAATATGAGCAATTATACTAATGATTATAAAATTTTAAGTTATATGTAAATTATAAAATTAAATTAATTAGGAACATATTATGAAAATAGAATTATAATTATAAAATTAATCTAGCAATTTTCAACTATTTCTAAACATATATTAACAATTATTTATATACAAAATAAAAAATATAAACAATTTAAAGAATATTTACATATTATAAAAATAGGATTAATTATAATTATATTTACAAAATTAAGAATTGTAATAAAAGTACATTTAAGATTTATTAAAAAATAAGCAAGAATTCAAATAAATAAATAAATAAAGAAAACAAGCAAAATAAGGAAATAAAAGAAAAAAGGGAGGCCTGGTTTTGAACCCAGGACCTCCCAATACCTGGAAAAGCTTCCATCCACTGGGCTAGCCTGCGCGCAGGTGACAAGGGAGAGGATCCAATTGCTTTTGTTGTTTGTTCCTGAAAAATCATGAAAAATAAACAAAACAAAAGGCCTGGGGGGATCGAACCCAGGACCTTCAAACATCACACAAACGCATTAACCATTCCAGCCGGGAGGGCGCATCTGTCCATATGGTGACTATAGTTCATAATATATTAAGACTAATCATTAAACAAGAAAATAAGAAAAAATTGGTTGAATCCAGGATTCAATCCCTGGACCTTAGCATCATACGCGCACCCATTCACCACCAGACCAACTGCACGTTGGTGATATAAAACTGAAACAAAAACAAAAAATATAATATCCAAATTTTGAATTTTCAAACGCGCGCGCTGGACTTCGTCTTCTTCCCCTGATCCTTCGAATTTACCTGCGAAAATTGCTACCATATTTCCTGCGAATTTCAAATGGCAGCAAATCCTATGAAATTCAAACATCATTATTCAAGCAAAATTTTATCAAATTAAGTTCATAAACACAATCCAGAGGTCAATTAGAGTTGATCCATGGTCTTAGAATCTATTTATATCCATTAAATCATGAAACCCTAAATTGGCCGAAAAACCCTAGTAATGGTGAAATCCATATTAGGTGATGGTTCTTCATGAAACCTGTCCAGAATCAATCAATAACTCCATACAAACACAAAACAATGATCAAAAGTTATTAAAATCCAGCCAATATGCAAAATCGAAAATCAAAATATGATGAACATTATGAATTCGGGTTGTGCAATATAAGGTGTTTCAGATGCAAATGATCATTGGGAATGATTAAGTGATGTCTCAGAAACATGTCTCAACCTTCAAATTGGTTCAAAAAGGCTTGAATTGAGAAATCCGATTTTGAGTTTTGTGATGAATTTTGAAAACTTGAACTTACTCTTGGAGGCTGAATTTCGTGTCCTTGTGCATTAGGTTATGATGTATACTTGTAATGGAATGGATTTAGGTCAGAAAAGTGGATCATTGTGTGAAAGATTTGATTTAAAAAAGATTGAAAAAGATCAAGCTTTAAAATTCAAATATCCTTGCATAAAACCTTTCTATTTCAAGCCAATCACCATTATTTTTGTATCAATTTGATCCAAGTTGCATTCATGATTTTCTAGAAGCTCAATCTCTTTTAAATATTTGACTTTTCTATTTTATTTTAATTTAAAATGATTTTAAATGAATTAAATCAAAATAAATAAAATAAAATGATAAAAAATCTGATTTTTAGAGACTTGGGTCGTGCATGAAGTATTGGTATGGATTGGGTCATCATATGGCAAGCCCATTTAGAAAAAATTGGTTTTAAACCTCCATTTTCTTCATAAACCAACCAAAAATTTCCCAACTTTGCAAGGGCACACAACCTTCAATTTTAATGCTATGAGGGTGTTCTTGGACATTTTGGAAAGCTTGAAGAGTCCTCTAACCAACCCCACTGGTTTCATGTCCATATCATTTACCATTCTCAAGTTATGCCCTTTTGAAGTTGTTGACTTTTTGTTGACTTTTTGTTGACTTTCAAAAGGACCTATAATGTCTTAGCTCATACCTTCCAAATGAAGCATTTTTGGGCTTGGCTTGTGAGACACAAAGTTGTAGAGAATTCAATTTCCTTCAAAATGAAGTTTGGATGGAGAATTGGTGATGAAGCATGTGAAAGTTATGGCTGGTCAAAGTTCAGTTGACTTTTCCTGAGGAAACCCTAATTTAGAAACTCCTGATTCTTGATGATCTGAAACCTCCTTGATGATATGCTTTCAGGAGGATAAACAACATCCTGTGGTGATGATATGCTTTCAGAAGGATGAACAACGTTCTGAGGAGATAATATGCTTTCAGGAGGATAAACAACGTCCTGAGGTAGTAATATGCTTTCAGGAAGATAAACAACGTCCTGAGGTAGTGGTGTAACCTTTGGGAAGATAAACAACGGCCCAAGGTAATGATATGCTTTCAGGAGGATAAACAACATCCTGAGGTGATGATATGCTTTCAGAAGGATGAACAACGTTCTGAGGAGATAATATGCTTTCAGGAGGATAAACAACGTCCTGAGGTAGTAATATGCTTTCAGGAAGATAAACAACGTCCTGAGGGAATAATATGCTTTCAGGAAGATAAACAACGTCCCGAGGAGATAATATGCTTTCAGAAGGATAAACAACGTTCTGAGGAAATGATAACTTTTGGGAAGATAAACAACGGCCCAATAGTCACAAGTTGTTAATGAAGTCTGTCTGCTGGAGAATTAATCTGAAAAACAAGATTATAACATTCTGCAAGATAATATTAGCTTATGCATTATGTATGTATGTATAATATGATGCACTTAAATAATGTATTATGTATCTATGTATATGTATGTTATGATGTAAATGATGTATGTATGCATCATGTAGCCTGGAGCGTCTGGATATCTTCGTATAACAACTGCTGGCCAGGGAAAATAAATCCTGATTCGTTGCTGAAGAATATGAGGAACCCGTTCCTGTCTTGTTTGATGATATATTATACATAACCTCCCGTCTTCGTTTGATAGTAGGGTATACATAACCTTCCGTCTGCTGGGGATAGTAAGGTATACATAACCTCCCGTCTTCGTTTGATAGTAGGGTATACATAACCTTCCGTCTGCTGGGGATAGCAAGGTATACATAACCTCCCGTCTTCGTTCGATAGTAGGGTATACATAACCTCCCGTCTTCGTTCATCGTACTCCTATTGGAAAGTAAATTCCCGAATATCTGTATGAGGATAAAAGAGATGGATATAAATTCCAGGGGAGATGTGACTTGAAGTACTTCATGAAGATGGATTTGCCCTACTGGGGATTTGTAACTGTCTTGTAGGGATAAACCGATGAAGCTTCGTTGGAATCCTTCCCTCGTTCGTCCTTAGTAAATACTATTATTGCATTTTCATGCATTTCTGGTAAACATCAATCATATTCAAAAGCATATATACATTCAAACACAACCAATTGACGTTTCGCTTATGTAAATAGGGTAAAAGTAAATCTGGATTCAAAAATGGAGTTTTATTCATATCAAAAAGTGACCCATACATGGGTAAGTTTGTACAAGGAGACATAAACCCTAGTAAGAGGATTTTGTCATAAAATTTTACAAAACAAGGAGAATCAGCTATGTGGGAAATAATCCTATTGAGTTTCAATTCTACTATTGCCATTATCTTCAAGTATCTCATCTTCTGCTGTTGAGACGGAAACAATTGGATTGAGCTTTATCTGTTCAAACTTGAGTAAGTAACACAACTGGTTGCAGTTTCATGGGTGATCCAAACGAGACATAGTCATACGCTTTAATCCCTAACTTTAGCCTGGATTGCCCTTTCAGGTTTTCAATCCACCGGGATACCCTTTTTTGCCCAAGCCGCCTTTTCAGGTTTTCGACTTGCCGGGTGTACATTTTTTATATATATCCCTAATTTTTGCCCAAACCCTTTTGGTTTGCCGGGATGCCCTTATTTTTGCCTAGGCCAGTCAACCTAGCGGGTCTCTTTTTATGCGTAGTATTTTTTAACTATGTCTGTGTTCACAGGCTGTGGGAAATCTTCACCATCCATGGTAGTAAGTATCATGGCACCTCCTGAGAATACTGTCTTGACTACAAATGGTCCTTCATATGTAGGAGTCCACTTGCCCCTAGGATCACCCTGTGGTAATATGATACGCTTGATTACCAAATCACCAGCCTGATATACCTTTGGCTTAACTTTCTTGTTAAAAGCTTTGATCATTCGTTTCTGGTACATCTGGCCATGACAAACTGCTGCTAACCTCTTCTCATCAATCAAATTTATCTGGTCAAGTCGAGTCTGAATCCACTCCTTTTCATTCAAGCCTGCATCCTTCATAATTCTTAAGGAGGGAATCTGAACTTCAATGGGCAGAACTGCTTCCATACCATAGACTAAGGAGAATGGGGTTGCCCCTGTTGAAGTACGTATTGTGGTACGATAACCATGAAGAGCAAATGGTAACATCTCATGCCAATCCTTGTAAGTAACAGTCATCTTTTGTATAATCTTCTTAATGTTCTTATTAGCAGCTTCAACTGCCCCATTCATCTTTGGACGATACGGAGAAGAGTTGTGATGCTTAATCTTGAATTGCGTGCAGAGATCAGTAATCATAGTGTTGTTCAGATTAGAGCCATTGTCAGTGATAATCCTTTCAGGGATGTCATACCTACATATGAGATTATTCTTAACGAACCGAGCCACCACATTCTTAGTAACAGATGCAAATGAAGCTGCCTCTACCCACTTCGTGAAGTAATCAATAGCAACCAGGATGAAACGATGTCCATTAGAAGCAGTAGGCTTGATCTCACCAATCATATCAATGCCCCACATGGAAAAAGGCCAAGGAGCAGTCAACACATTCAATGGTGATGGAGGCATATGTACTTTATCAGCATAGATTTGACACTTGTGACATGTTCTGGAGTGTTGATAGCAATCAGCTTCCATGGTAGACCAATAGTAACCTGCTCTCAATATCTTCTTTGCCATAGTATGACCACTAGAATGAGTGCCAAAGGTCCCATCATGCATATCTTCCATAATCTCAGTTGCTTCCTTCTTATCCACACAACGAAGCATAGTTGAATCATGATTGCGCTTGTACAAAATCCCATTACTCAAAAAGAACTTAGCAGAAAACCTTCTCAGAAACTTCCTATCTTTGACAGATGCCCCTTCAGGGAACTCCTGAGCTTCAAGATATCTTTTTACTTCATAGAACCAAGGCTTCTCCTCTGCCCCTTCAGTGTCAATCTCATTGCAATATGCAGGCTTTTCAAATCTATCAATAGTAATCTTAGGAGCTTCATCATCCCAGCTAATCTCAAACATGGATGCCATGGTGGCTAATGCATCTGCCAACTGTTTCTCTCTTCGTGGAATATGTCCAAAGGTAATCTCCTTAAAATGTGGGATCAAAGATAACACATGCTCTCTGTAAGGAATGAGGTTATCATGCTTGGTATCCCAATCTCCTTTAATCTGACTAACTACCAAGGCTGAATCTCCATACACATCAAGGAACTGAATCTTCATAGCAATAGCAGCTTTAATACCCAGGATACATGCTTCATACTCAGCCATGTTATTGGTACAATAGAAACAAAGTCTGGCAGTAATCGGGGTATGACAACCTTCAGGGGAACTAATCACAACACCAACATCATTACCAAGTGCATTAGAGGCACCATCAAAAACCATAGTCCATCGGGATCCTTGTTCAGGTCCGTCATATTGTCCAGGTTCTTTGGTAATAATCATAATGTCTTCATCAGGGAACTCAAAACTCATTGACTGATAATCATCCACTGCTTGATGAGCCAAATGATCAGCCACAACACTTCCTTTAATGGCCTTCTGAGTAGTATACTGTATATCATATTTTGTCAAGATCATTTGCCATCTTGCAATTCTTCCAGAGAGAGCAGGTTTCTCAAATATGTACTTGATTGGATCCATCTTCGAAATCAACAAGGTAGTATGGGTCAACATATACTGTCTTAGTCGGCGAGCAGCCCATGCCAAAGCGCAGCAAGTTTTCTCGAGCATTGAGTATCTTGTTTCACAGTCGGTAAACTTTTTGCTAAGGTAGTATATTGCCTGCTCTTTTCGACCAGACTCGTCATGTTGCCCCAACACACACCCCATTGAGTTGTCTAACACTGTTAAGTACATAATCAAGGGTCTTTCATCAACTGGTGGCATCAAAATTGGTGGTTCCAGCAGATATCTCTTGATTTCATCAAAGGCAGTTTGGCACTCATCATTCCATTCCATCACCTGGTCTTTCTTTAACAACTTGAAGATTGGCTCACAGATGGCAGTTAATTGGGAAATAAATCTTGCAATGTAATTCAGTCGTCCCAAGAAACCCCTAACCTCCTTCTCAATACGGGGAGCTGGCATCTCTCGTATAGCTTTCACTTTTGCAGGATCCACTTCAATACCCTTTCCACTGACAATAAAACCCAAAAGTTTACCAGATCTAACTCCAAAAGTACACTTGTTAGGGTTCAATCTCAACTTGTATTTCTTCAACCTCTCAAACAACTTATGCAGATGATCAAGATGTTGCTCTTCATTCTGGGACCTGACTATCATATCATCCACATATACCTCTATCTCATGATGTATCATATCATGAAACAAAGCCACCATAGCACGCTGATATGTTGCCCCTGCATTCTTCAAACCAAATGGCATCACCTTATAGCAAAAAGTGCCCCACTGTGTAACAAATGTTGTCTTCTCCATATCTTCAGGAGCCATCTTGATTTGATTGTAACCGGAGAAACCATCCATAAAAGAGAATACCTTATGCTGAGCAGTGTTGTTAACCAGAACATCAATATGAGGAAGTGGGAAGTCATCTTTAGGGCTAGCCTTGTTCAAATCCCTGTAGTCTACACACATACGTACCTTACCATCTTTCTTAGGTACCGGCACCACATTTGCAACCCACTGAGGATAAGAAGTCACAGCTAAGAACCCTGCATCAAATTGTTTCATTACCTCTGCTTTGATCTTTTCTGACATTTCAGGACGCATGCGACGAACCTTATGCTTCTTTGGACGACAATCTTCTTTTATTGGTAAACGGTGAACCACAATGTATGTATCCAACCCTGGCATATCTTCATAAGACCAAGCAAAGATCTCCACATAGTCACGTAGCATCTGAATCAATCTGCTCTTGACACTATCCTCTAATTCAGCCTCTATCTTGACTTCTTTCCTGTTTTCTTCAGTTCCCAAATTCACAACTTCGATTGGCTCTTCATGTGGCTGTATAGCTTTCTCTTCTTGTTGTAACAACCTAGCAAGCTCTACAGGTACTTCACAATCGTCCTCATTTCCGTCTTCAGTTTGATATATCAGATTCTCGAAATTATAATTGGCAATAGTAGAACTGTTATCAACAGGATCCAGAGTGGATGAGGATCTGCATTTTAGTGATGTGGGTGTGTGTAAGAACACATAGCTGATAAAACAAAATAAAAGAAAGACAAGGAACACAATATTTACGAAAACGAAACGTCCACTGATTTTTATTGAATGAAGTATGCAAATGAAATGACAGCCCGTAACAAGCACACCATTGTGCCCCGGGTAAGGCACAAGGCTTGAAAGTTTAATTGTTCAAAAATTACAAACTTAAAAAGCAACAACACAGTAATAGTATTTACTCCTGAGTAAAGGAGATAGGAATAACATCTTCAGCTTTCCAATTATTGAGTCCAGCACCCACAGTAGGAAAAATCCAAGCATCCAGGTTGTAGTCTTCATCATAGTCACCCACAGCATTTATCTGGTTCTTCATAATCCCCTGATTGGTGATACGAACAGCACGAGCACGACGAACAGCCTTCTGGGACTCTGCAGTGAAACCCAAACCAAATTTGTCAGACTTGTACAAAATATCAGGAAGCTGACCCCAAATAGTACAACCACCTTCATCCACCACAGCTCTAGCATCTTTGAGGGAGGCCATTGTAGGAGGTACTCTGGTGACCACAGGAACTTTCTTGACAACAGGAGGAGCTTCATAATCATTAACAATCCAAGGAACCACTTCAAATGTCTGACACGGAGTTTCAACATATTCACCTTCCACTTCCAGATACTTGAAGGTGTTCACATGGCTAACAAAATATTCTTCCTCTCCATAGACAGTAACAACCTTTCCTTCTACCGGATATTTCAGCTTCTGATGTAATGTAGAGGTTACAGCACCTGCCCCATGGATCCAGGGACGACCAAGCAAACAAGAGTACGAAGGACGAATATCCATCACATAAAATGTAGCATTAAAAACCTGAGAACCAACTTTGATTGGGAGATCAATTTCTCCATACACCACTCTTCTCGAACCATCAAAAGCCTTCACCACTATATTACTGGGCTTCAGCACAGCATCTTCAGGACTCAGTTTATTCAGGACTTCTTTGGGCAACACATTCAGAGAGGAACCATTGTCTATCAATACATGTGACAGGGTAGTGCCCCTGCATTCAATTGAGATATGCAGAGCCATTTTATGATCCCTCTTGGCAGGAGTCAAATCAGCATCAGAGAAACCTAACCCATTATCATAGGTCAGGTGGGCAACACAATTCTCAAACTGGTCAACAGAAATCTCATTGGATACATGAGCAGTTTTCAGAAACTTGATCAAAGCTTTGGCATGAGCCTCAGAACATAACAACAAGGACAGCATAGAAATCTTGGAGGGAGTATGCCCCAACTGATAAAAAATGTCATAATCACTCTTGCGAATGATTTTCAATACTTCTTCCATCTGCTTAGCAAGATCATCAGCAGCTGGCATATCAGTAGGTATAGGTTCAATAACAGGACCTTTGCCCCGAGCATTAGTGGTGGAGGTAGCAGCTGGAGTAACTGCATTCTTAGAGGTAACTGGAGGAGAGAAAACTCTTCCGCTTCGTGTGATCTTACTAGATCCAGCAATATTATTAACACCAACAGGCATATCAGCTAAAGGTTCCTGCTTAACACCATGGATATAAACATCAGACCCATAATGCCAAGGCATAGCTTTGTCAGAAGTATACGGAATTGGACCAGGAGTGGTGATGACTATAGGAGCCACTCTGGCTTCAGCAACAATCTTCACAGGGCCTTCAGCAGTAATCTTAATTGGACCCTTGTGAGTGATTTTAACAGGACCTTTGGAAGTGATCCTCACCGGCATTTTATCAACCATATCCACCTCTTCAATCCTCCTACCTTTAGTAATATGATCCACCATACTCTCTACAGAAGATGGAGTCCTCTCAAACACTATGATGTATTTATCCATGAGACGTTGAATTCCATCTCTCAATCTCCAGCAACTATCCGGCTTATAGGTACAATACAAACAATCTTCACGACAACCTGGAAAGAACCCAACATGCACTAGCTTCTTCTTAATGACAGACAATGGTGTGGTCAACTCTGCAACTGAATAGATATGTAAATCTTCATCAATTGCATTGACAGTCTTCTCATGATTTGGCATGGGAGCAGTAATCACATTTGGAGTACCCGGAGGGTCAAACTCAATTTCTCCAGCCTCAATCATATCTTGAATTTTGTTCTTCAAGACCCAGCAACTATTAGTATCATGTCCCTGACAGTTCGAATGATATGCACATCGTGCATTAGGATTGTACCTGGGAGAGGTAACATTAGGATTCTGAGGAGCCTCTTTCAGAGTGATAAGTTCAGTAACAAGTGTTGCAATGCCTGAGCCATTGACATGTTGATCTTAGTGAACTGCCTTCTAGACCTCTGTTGGTTGCCCTGTGGCTGCTCTGGTGTTGTAGGAGTTGGATTGGAGATATGGACTGCACTCACAGACTGATGCCTTCTGTTACGATCAGGTTGACCATAAACAGCATTGGACTCTTTCTTCCCACTGGGAGGCTTCTTTGCAGCACCTGATGAAGAAGTACCCACTTGAATCTTGCCACTCTTTATACCATTTTCCACGCGCTCTCCTGTCATTATCAACTTAGTGAAGCCAGATGATGAGCTTCCAATGAGATGACTGTAAAAAGGACCATTCAATGTACACATGAACATATCAACCAACTCCCTGTCAGTTAAAGGGGGTTGTACTCTTCCAGCTAAGTCTCTCCACTTCTGAGCATACTCCTTGAAGCTTTCTTTAGCACCCATAGACATGCTCTGAAGTTGCATGCGAGTGGGAGCTAAATTAGCATTGTATTGATACTGCTTATAGAAGGCTTCAGCAAGATCATTCCAATCTCGGATGTTGACACTCTCCAACTGATAGTACCATTCCAATTGAGCTCCAGATAAGCTCTCTTGGAAGAAATGGATCCACAACTTCTTATCAGCAGTATGAGGTTGGATTCTCCTGACATAAGACCTCAGATGCAACTTGGGACAAGAGACCCCATCATAAACAACAAAAGTAGGAACCTTGAAACCAATGGGTATGACTACCCCAGATATCAGACTCAAATCTTCAAAATCCAGCCCAGAAGACTTCTGCAACTCCATAGCATCCATTCTATCCACCAGCATCTTGAATTTGTCTTCATTAGGCTCATGGTAGTAATTAGCCTCAGAATCAGAGTCCCCCATAGTGTTGTGGAGACTGCCTCCCTCTTTTTCAGACTCTTCAAACTCATAATCTTCAACTGGTTCTTTGGTCTTGGCAAGACCTTTGAACCTTCTTCCCATGTTGATCAGGCCACCTGACCTTCTAGTCTTCTTAGTCTTCTTGGCCAGCAGTGTCTTCAATTCATCCTGCCCATTGGACAGGTTCAGGATCAGCTCTTGGAACTGTGCATTTTGTGCCTGGAGATCCTTAACTGTTTGTTCAAGAGCCATTGCTGAAATAAACAGCGAGAAGATAAGAAACCTGTGCACAATTATAAACCTGTGATGCAATGAGATGATATGTGAATGCATATGCAATGTTTTCAAGGACCACAGGATTTAAATTTGCTTAAACAAACAAGAAGGTAAACTTTTATTAGTAGTAAATTTTTTTTGCCTCTTGGGCTTACAGAAAATGAAATGCAATAAATACAAGAGATGGGGTTTTAAGTCTCCCATGGACGTTTCCTCTTTGTGTTGAGGTATGAATTGAGATTCCGTTCCTCGTGAAGTTGCTTTGTTAGTTCCAGGATTCTTTCTTGGCTTGCTTTGTAATGAGCCTCGAAAGTATCCCTTTGCTCCTTCAACTGGATCCAGGATCTCTGTAAGTCATCCATGTCAGTAGGCATGTCTGGGTGAAGGATGGTATAAGCAGTATCTCCTTCAGCAACAGGTTCCATGGTAACTGACAGGATAACAGGATATGGCATCATGAGAGTCTGAGCACGAGATCGCACCCATCTGAGATAAGCTTCCATAGGGATAGTGTACTTAGGCTCCAGAGTCTTGCTGTCAACCTTGTTCACTTTTCCCCATGCTCGTATGAATCTCTGACGGTAACCTTGAAGATCGTTGTCGTAGTCAAACACAATACCTTGAATCAACATGTCATGTGGTCCATCACTCCGAGCGTAACCAAACTGTCGTAAAGCTAGAGAGGGGTTGTAGGTGATGCCTCCTCTTATGCCTAGAAGTGGCACATTAGGAAACTCCCTACAACGGTCAATGATAGTGACATTCTCCATAGATCTGGAGCACCAATGGATATCTGAATGCGAGAGTGACATGATCCTTTTGGACCACCTGAACCCTTGCTCATTCTTCATTACTGAGCGAGGAAGGTGAGAAATAAACCACCTAGAAAGCAAAGGTATGCAGCACATCAAAGTTCCTCTTGCCCTTGTAGTACGAGTATGAAGAGAATGTAGTATGTCTCCAAGCAATGTAGGCACTGGATTGTGACTCAGGAATATGTTGATGGCATGAAAGTCTATGAACTGATCTGGATTGGGGAACAATACTAAGCCATAAATCAGCAAGGCTAAGATCTCCTCAAAAGCATCATAGCTCATGGCTTTCAAGAACACTTGAGCCTTATCCATTAATACCGTAGCAAGAATACCTTTAACTCCGCTTCACGTTTCTAGAACAATGTCTGACTTCTTCAGATGTAAAGCTGCAGCAATAGCCTCAGGTTTAGGCTCTCTTTCCAAGCCTGTGAAGGGTTTCTGATCAAGTACAGGTATACCCAGAAGTTTAGAGAACTCTTCCATTGTAGGGACCAGCTGATAGTCAGGGAATGTGAAGCAATGGTGCTTAGGATCAAAGAACTGAAACAGAACACTCATCATGTCTTCATTGAACCCTGAGGTGACTAGATCCAATAGGTAACCATGTCTCTTGATGAACTGGGAATGATCAGACACTTGAGAAACCAACTCTTTAAGTTTAGCAGGTATGCCCACAAAGTTGATCCTGATGGTGTTTCTACGAGCAGAAGCCATGACCCGCAACAAAGAACAAAGATAAATCCTTTGGTCCTTGAAATGGTTAGTGAAAATGCTATGCTTATGATGCATGATGATGTCATGATGTTATGCTCAATCACAAACATGTGGCACACACAAACAAGTCACACAATAGCCCTAGGTTTGAAGGCCTGCATGAGGTTTAAAGGTAAGTACCCTCCCCTGAAGTTAGTTGGTTCATCCTGTCCTATAAAGTAACCAGGTTCTAAGGGATCTCAATATCATTGATCCTTCACAAGGGTGGTTGTTCAGAAGGCAACTTACTTGCCAACCAAAACCCTCCAAGTTTAAGATCTCAATGAGTGTAGCATCGAGTATCAACCAACTTTAGTCTTCACCAAAGCCGGTTATCTCACTACTTTTTCTAAAGGCCAAGATGAGATAACTAGGGTTCTAAAAGTTAGTTAGTGCATTGACAACATATGGCAGCCTCATATTATCCTCAACTTGACTTAAGGAACATAAGCACCAACCAAGAAGTCACACTAACTATGGCCACCAGATCAACCATATCGGTATACGCCGTACAGTTTCCTTGGTCTATTGCCATTTACCTAAGGTACACTAGATCCGGGTTAGGATCTTTCACACATAAGAGCACCCAACAGATAAGTATAAAGCAAACAAGGCAAACAATTTTAAATTGATCTAATTCCTAAGGGTACCCCTCTTTAATATTAAATCCCCAGCAGAGTCGTCAGTTCTGTAACACGGTGGGAGAACTGACTTTAGTTATGTTGCGGATAGCAAGAGTCGCCACCGACTTTTATTTTATCCAAAGGAAAGGCATAAAAGAACAGGAAAGACCTTTTAAAAGATTTTTGGGTCCGGGGGGTAGGTTATGTAAAGGGAAGGTGTTAGCACCCTTTACATCCATGGTTATCCATGGGCTCTTAGTTACTTAGCTCACTTTAAAATGTTTTTGAAATGTGAAGTGTGTGAATAGAAATTTTCTTAAGAGTTTCATAATGATCCATGTACGGATGCGTAAAAAACCTTTGTTTTGAAAATTGTTTAAAATGTGTGAAGTGTTTGAAATGTTTTGAAGAGTGAACAAGTATCTAAGAGGAACCTACCCTAAGTTTAAGTCTTTTCTGTTCTTGAATCCTTTAAATGGTAAGACTATCCCTATTATTAAGGAATAGATAGTCATTACCTTGGATGTAAGGGACAAGTGAAGGGACATCTGTTTATTTAGGCAACTGTGGGGTGTATAAGCAATTTTGAAGGGACTATCATCTTTATTCGAAAGGGACAAGATCATTACGAAGGCAACATTCGAAAGGGACTTGATCTTTTATCTGTTAAGGGACTAGATGATGTGAATTTGAGGGACTTTTGCTTTATACACCCTACTTGACCTTTTGTTTTAGGCAACATGAGAGGTATCCCTAAGGAAGTGAGATGGCGATCAAAGATCGACTTACGTGTGTGAGTGTACAATTTCAATATTTATCTTTAAATTAGTGAGCTAAATTAATTTTATATTACAAGTATGTTTACACTCCCTATTTACTAACCATAGCATAAAATATAAATAATAAACATTATTAATAAATATTACACCAAGGAACAATTACATAATAATAATAAAAGCAAATTAAATAAATAAGCAAAATATTAAATAATAATAATAATTGGGTTAGTAGAGAATAATAACAAAAATAATACAAAATTAAATGAGGTTAGTAATAATAAAATATTATATAAACATAATTAATAATAATAATGAAATAAGCGAGAACATTATAATAATTAAAAGATCAAATTTTTATATAAACAATTATTTAAGATTAATAAGAAAATATGAGCAATTATACTAATGATTATAAAATTTTAAGTTATATGTAAATTATAAAATTAAATTAATTAGGAACATATTATGAAAATAGAATTATAATTATAAAATTAATCTAGCAATTTTCAACTATTTCTAAACATATATTAACAATTATTTATATACAAAATAAAAAATATAAACAATTTAAAGAATATTTACATATTATAAAAATAGGATTAATTATAATTATATTTACAAAATTAAGAATTATAATAAAAGTACATTTAAGATTTATTAAAAAATAAGCAAGAATTAAAATAAACAAATAAATAATATTTACAATTAGGTTTTAGAAAAATATTTTAGGATTTATATTGATTTATGAAATATATTAGGATTTATTGAATTAAGATTATAGTTTTAATTTAAATTAATAATAATAAACAAATAAATAAAGAAAACAAGCAAAATAAGGAAATAAAAGAAAAAGGGGAGGCCTGGTTTTGAACCCAGGACCTCCCAATACCTGGAAAAGCTTCCATCCACTGGGCTAGCCTGCGCGCAGGTGACAAGGGAGAGGATCCAATTGCTTTTGTTGTTTGTTCCTGAAAAATCATGAAAAATAAACAAAACAAAAGGCCTGGAGGGATCGAACTCAGGACCTTCAAACATCACACAAACGCATTAACCATTCCAGCCGGGAGGGCGCATCTGTCCATATGGTGACTATAGTTCATAATATATTAAGACTAATCATTAAACAAGAAAATAAGAAAAAATTGGCTGAATCCAGGATTCAATCCCTGGACCTTAGCATCATACGCGCACCCATTCACCACCAGACCAACTGCACGTTGGTGATATAAAACTGAAACAAACACAAAAAATATAATATCCAAATTTTGAATTTTCAAACGCGCACGCTGGACTTCGTCTTCTTCCCCTGATCCTTCGAATTTACCTGCGAAAATTGCTACCATATTTCCTGCGAATTTCAAATGGCAGCAAATCTTATGAAATTCAAACATCATTATTCAAGCAAAATTTTATCAAATTAAGTTCATAAACACAATCCAGAGGTCAATTAGAGTTGATCCATGGTCTTAGAATCTATTTATATCCATTAAATCATGAAACCCTAAATTGGCCGAAAAACCCTAGTAATGGTGAAATCCATATTAGGTGATGGTTCTTCATGAAACCTGTCCAGAATCAATCAATAACTCCATACAAACACAAAACAATGATCAAAAGTTATTAAAATCCAGCCAATATGCAAAATCGAAAATCAAAATATGATGAACATTATGAATTCGGGTTGTGCAATATAAGGTGTTTCAGATGCAAATGATCATTGGGAATGATTCAGTGATGTCTCAGAAACATGTCTCAACCTTCAAATTGGTTCAAAAAGGCTTGAATTGAGAAATCCGATTTTGAGTTTTGTGATGAATTTTGAAAACTTGAACTTACTCTTGGAGGCTGAATTTCGTGTCCTTGTGCATTAGGTTATGATGTATACTTATAATGGAATGGATTTAGGTCAGAAAAGTGGATCATTGTGTGAAAGATTTGATTTAAAAAAGATTGAAAAAGATCAAGCTTTAAAATTCAAATATCCTTGCATAAACCCTTTCTATTTCAAGCCAATCACCATTATTTTTGTATCAATTTGATCCAAGTTGCATTCATGATTTTCTAGAAGCTCAATCTCTTTTAAATATTTGACTTTTCTATTTTATTTTAATTTAAAATGATTTTAAATGAATTAAATCAAAATAAATAAAATAAAATGATAAAAAATCTGATTTTTAGAGACTTGGGTCGTGCATGAAGTATTGGTATGGATTGGGTCATCATATGGCAAGCCCATTTAGAAAAAAATGGTTTTAAACCTCCATTTTCTTCATAAACCAACCAAAAATTTCCCAACTTTGCAAGGGCACACAACCTTCAATTTTAATGCTATGAGGGTGTTCTTGGACATTTTGGAAAGCTTGAAGAGTCCTCTAACCAACCCCACTGGTTTCATGTCCATATCATTTATCATTCTCAAGTTATGCCCTTTTGAAGTTGTTGACTTTTTGTTGAAGCATGTGAAAGTTATGGCTGGTCAAAGTTCAGTTGACTTTTCCTGAGGAAACCCTAATTTAGAAACTCCTGATTCTTGATGATCTGAAACCTCCTTGATGAATCATGATCAAACCTTGATCAAATGATTAATTTTACTTCATATACTTGATGTTGGCAAAAAATCATGAAGTTTGACTTTGGTTTGACCACAGTTGACCTCAGTTTGACTTTTTAACTGCTTTGACTTATCTGATCATCTGACTGAGCAAACCTTTGAGAAAAGTCTTGAAAATTGTCATGGGGGTTCTTAAACACATATAAAATGTTATGAAGCTCACTTGAAGTCTTGGAAGTCCATTTAGCCTGATTAAAGTTAAGACCCTAGTTTTGGATGCACTGCTTAGGAGGATGCATTGTCTGAGGGAATTGTCAAACTTTCTGACTATTTGTGAACTTTGTGAACCTTGTGAACCTCATAAGATGTCTTGTGAACCTCATGGGAGGTCTTGTGAGCCTTGTGAACCTTGTGAACCTCATAAAGTGTCTTGTAAACTTCATGAACCTCATGAAAGGTCTTGTAAGTATTGTGAACCTTGTGAACCTTGTGAACCTCATAAAGTGTCTTGTAAACTTCATGAACCTCATGAAAGGTCTTGTAAGTATTGTGAACCTTGTGAACCTTGTGAACCTTGTGAACCTCATAAAGTGTCTTGTAAACTTCACGAACCTCATGAAAGGTCTTGTAAGTATTGTGAACCTTGTGAACCTCATAAAGTGTCTTGTAAACTTCATGAACCTCATGAAAGGTCTTGTGAACCTTGTGAACCTCATAAAGTGTCTTGTAAACTTCATGAACCTCGTGAAAGGTCTTGTGAACCTTGTGAACCTTCTTAGCACACAAAGTATTGTATTGTGAGGGCAAATTTTGGGGTGCAACAGCTGCCCCTGTTCAATTTTCTGAAACCTGAGGGGTTAGATTGGTATATGTGCCAGTCGTAACTTGGAAGGTTGAATGGGATTGAACACAAAAGCTCAAAAATTTACACTCACCGGTGCGTTGAGTGATACTGATGACTAGTTGAGTATGCTTGAGTGGGCTTAAAGATGCCACTTGGAGAAAAGTTCTTCAGGTACATTTCTTGGAGGATAAAGCAGTCCAAAATATGAAGATATAATGATAGCTTTCAGGAAGATAAACAACGTCCGAGGTAATAATATGCTTTCAGGAAGATAAACAACATCCTGAGGTAGTGGTGTAACCTTTGGGAAGATAAACAACGGCCCAAGGTAATGATATGCTTTCAGGAGGATAAACAACATCCTGAGGTGATGATATGCTTTCAGAAGGATGAACAACGTTCTGAGGAGATAATATGCTTTCAGGAGGATAAACAACGTCCTGAGGTAGTAATATGCTTTCAGGAAGATAAACAACGTCCTGAGGTAGTGGTGTAACCTTTGGGAAGATAAACAACGACCCAAGGTAATGATATGCTTTCAGGAGGATAAACAACATCCTGAGGTGATGATATGCTTTCAGAAGGATGAACAACGTTCTGAGGAGATAATATGCTTTCAGGAGGATAAACAACGTCCTGAGGTAGTAATATGCTTTCAGGAAGATAAACAACGTCCTGAGGGAATAATATGCTTTCAGGAAGATAAACAACGTCCCGAGGAGATAATATGCTTTCAGAAGGATAAACAACGTTCTGAGGAAATGATAACTTTTGGGAAGATAAACAACGGCCCAATAGTCACAAGTTGTTAATGAAGTCTGTCTGCTGGAGAATTAATCTGAAAAACAAGATTATAACATTCTGCAAGATAATATTAGCTTATGCATTATGTATGTATGTATAATATGATGCACTTAAATAATGTATTATATATCTATGTATATGTATGTTATGATGTAAATGATGTATGTATGCATCATGTAGCCTGGAGCGTCTGGATATCTTCGTATAACAACTGCTGGCCAGGGAAAATAAATCCCGATTCGTTGCTGAAGAATATGAGGAACCCGTTCCCGTCTTGTTTGATGATATATTATACATAACCTCCCGTCTTCGTTTGATAGTAGGGTATACATAACCTTCCGTCTGCTGGGGATAGTAAGGTATACATAACCTCCCATCTTCGTTTGATAGTAGGGTATACATAACCTTCCGTCTGCTGGGGATAGCAAGGTATACATAACCTCCCGTCTTCGTTCGATAGTAGGGTATACATAACCTCCTGTCTTCGTTCGTCGTACTCCTATTGGAAAGTAAATTCCCGAATATCCGTATGAGGATAAAAGAGATGGATATAAATTCCAGGGGAGATGTGACTTGAAGTACTTCATGAAGATGGATTTGCCCTACTGGGGATTTGTAACTGTCTTGTAGGGATGAACCGATGAAGCTTCGTTGGAATCCTTCCCTCGTTCGTCCTTAGTAAATACTATTACTGCATTTTCATGCATTTCTGGTAAACATCAATCATATTCAAAAGCATACATACATTCAAACACAACCAATGGACGTTTCGCTTATGTAAATAGGGTAAAAGTAAATCTGGATTCAAAAATGGAGTTTTATTCATATCAAAAAGTGAATGTTTGAGGGGGAGTAATCTCACACATGATTCAACAGAAAAGAAATGTTGCACTCTGATAAAAGAACTTCTGCTGCACTCTGAAAATCAGAAAAGGATGTTAGCCAAAAATTAGCCAAAGGGGGAGTTTGTAGATGTTTAGAATTGGCAGAATTTTTGACCAACAAGAAATATTGAATTCAGTTCAGAATGTCCTATCAGATGTTGGGACATTATCAAACAGAGTATAAGAACTTAATTCAGGATGTCACACCAGATGTTGGGACATTGTGTAAATGATTTAAGTTCAGTTTTTCAGGATGTCCCAACAGATGTTGAGACATCTCAAACCTGCTACCAGAATTAATTAATGACTAACTGATCTGAGATATTTTAGGAAAGTTATCTAGAATTAATTATGGATGGACGAAAACAGAATAAGGCGCATATGTAGGGAGTATTGTTATGAGGCTTCATCATAATCAGAAGAACTAAATCACCTAGAATCTAGGAAGTAACAAACCCTAATTCAAGGTGGAAGCTGCATGTGTTTTTAGGACTGGATTAACCTACAGAAAGCCCAAAATAAAAACACCTATTTAATCAACAGAAACTCACAAAATTGAGTACGAATTTCAGAAGAAAAAATAGGGTGTTGTGTTTTAATAGCAGGTTGTTTTTAATTGTACCACTTTATGAGCTTTTAAGCAAAAGTGCATTTGTGACTTGATTGAAACTGTGAAGTAAGATCAAGCTGTTTTGTTTGAAGTATGACTTCAATTTTATTAAACTTGTAAACTAGATCACTGTGTGATTGAGGGGGAGTGAGTTGGTACTCATATCTAAGTTGTGTCTTAGGTAGAAATTGCATTGGGTAGATATTAAGTGAAAGATTAAACTGGGTGGTTTAAGTCTAGAATTAATATTACTTATAGTGGATTTCCTCCTGGCTTGGTAGCCTCCAGATGTAAGTGTGGTTATACACTGAACTGGGTTAACAAACTACTGTGTTGTTTAATTTTCTTGCACTTTAAGTATTGGTTAAATCTGTCAAGTGTTGGAACATCTCATAGGACATCTCATACCTGATCACAGAATTTCAATTGGCATCAGAGCAGGCACCCTGCCTGTTTATACTGGGTGAGATCTAGGGAATACAAATTCTGGAAACATGGACAGAGATATAGGATCAGTAAATAGACCACCTATACTGGATGGATCTAATTATGACTACTGGAAGCCAAGAATGATTGCATTCTTAAGATCACTTGACAACAGGGCCTGGAGAGCAGTCAACACTAGATGGGAACATCCTGTCCAAGACACCAAAGATGGATCAAAAGTGTTGAAACCTGAAGAAGAATGGAGTAAGGAGGAAGAAGATTCAGCACTAGGCAACTCCAGGGCCTTAAATGCTTTATTCAATGGCATTGATAGGAACATCTTTAGACTTGTGCATCACTGTGAGCTGGCCAAAGATGTTTGGGACACTCTCAAAACAACTCATGAAGGAACATCAAAGGTAAAAATGTCAAGACTTCAAATTCTCACCACCAAGTTTGAAAACTTGAGAATGAAGGAAGATGAGACAATTCATGAATTCTACATGAACATCTTAGATATAGCCAATACTTCTGGAGCCTTGGGAGAAAATATGACTGATGAAAAGCTTGTAAGAAAGATTCTCAAATCTTTGCCAAAAAGATTTGACATGAAAGTCACAGCAATAGAAGAAGCTCAAGACATATGCACAATGAAAGTTGAAGAGCTCATTGGTTCCCTTCAAACATTTGAGATGGGAATGAATGACACAAATGTAAAGAAGAACAAAAGCATAGCCTTGGTGACAAATACTGATGAAGAAGAAGATGATAAATCAGAAACTGGTGAAAGCTTATCAGACAACATTGCTATGCTTGGAAGACAATTCAAAAAGATTCTCAGAGGGATAGAAGGCAAATCCAAACCCAGTGGAAGATACACAAACTCTTCTGAGAACAAAAGACCTTATGATGCTAACAGAAGGTCAAATTATGATGAAAAGACCAGTCAAGAAAAAGGAATTAAATGCCATGGATGTGAAGGATATGGACACATCAGGAATGAATGTCCTACCTACTTAAAAAGGCAAAAGAAAGGACTCTCTGTAACCTGGTCTGATGAAGACTTAGGAGGTGATTCAGAAGAAGAATCAGCTAAGCATATCACTGCTCTAGCTGGATTATGTGAATCTGAAAGTGAATCCAGTGATGGGGAGCTTACTTTTGAAGAACTTGAGCAAGCATACAAAGATCTATACAAAAGAAGCACTGAAATATGCAGTGAGGTTATAAAGCTAAAGAAGCAGAATGAGGCACTAAAAGATGAAAAAGCAAGTGATCTAGAGATCATTGACACCTTGAAAAGTGAAGTAAGTCTTCTCAACTCCAAGTTGGAACACATGTCCAAATCTGTTAGAATGCTGAACAGTAGCTCAAGTACACTGGATGTTATTCTCAACAACAATAAGCATTCAGGGGATAAAAGTGGACTGGGATTTAACAGAGTTCATAAGGATGAAGCTAGCTCTAGAAAAACTACTTCAAAGTCCATACAGTCAAACAAGATGTCCCAACAGATGCTTCAACATCATGAAAAGAACACAAAGTCAAACATAATGTTCCAACAGATGTCTCAACATTCTGAAAAGAACAAAATGAAGAAGAAATATCAAAGATGGAGATGTCATCATTGTGGAAGATTTGGACATATCAAACCTCATTGCTATAAGTTGCATGGGTATCCAAATCAGATGTATCAGCAACCCCCTAAGCAGAAGATAAAAGTTACCAAGAAAGTACTGCATAGACATCCAAGAGATCAGCAACCTTCTAAGCAGAAGACAGAAGTCATCAAGAAGGTATGGAGACCAAAAGCTAGTCTTCATGCTGATCAAAGCTACATACCCAAGAACAAGATCAACAAACAACCTTGGAGCTCTACTGATGAACAATACACAGGGCAGAGGTATCAAAAGAAATCTCAACTCAAATGGTCAAAGAAAGGTGTTGCATTTATAGCACATACATCACTAAGAGTATCAGCAAAAGAAGACTGGTACTTTGACAGTGGATGTTCAAGACACATGACTGGATTGAAGAATCTGCTAGTAGACTTAAAGTCACATTCATCCAGATATGTTACCTTTGGAGATGGAGCTAAAGGAGAAATCAAGGGAGTTGGAACCTTGGATTGTCAAGATGTACCAAGACTAAATGATGTGCTACTGGTTAAAGGTTTAACTGCTAACCTGATCAGCATAAGTCAATTATGTGATCAAGGGTACAATGTAAACTTTACCAAAACTGAATGCATAGTGACTAACAAAGAACAAGAGGTTGTCATGAGAGGAGCCAGATCTAAAGAAAACTGTTACATGTGGGAATCTCAAGACTTCAGTCTCACTTCAACTTGCTCTTTAGCTAAAGAAGAAGAAGTGAAACTATGGCACCAAAGACTAGGTCATCTTCATTTCAGAGGCATAAAGAAGATAATATCTATGGATGCTGTAAGAGGTATTCCTAAACTGAAGATTGATGATGGCAAAATATGTGGTGAATGTCAAATAGGCAAGCAAACCAAGATGTCCCATCCAAAGCTCCAACATCTGACAACTTCCAAAGTTTTGGAACTATTGCATATGGATCTTATGGGACCTATGCAGGTTGAGAGCCTTGGTGGTAAGAGGTATGCCTATGTGGTGGTTGATGACTTTTCAAGGTATACATGGATAAATTTCATCAAAGAAAAGTCTGATGTATTTGATGTATTTAAAGACTTATGCCAAATAATACAAAGGGAAAAAGCCAGCTGTGTGATCAAAATAAGAAGTGATCATGGAAAAGAATTTGAGAACCAAAAATTCTTAGATTTCTGTTCTTCAGAAGGAATCAATCATGAATATTCTTCACCAATCACTCCTCAACAGAATGGGATTGTTGAGAGGAAGAATAGAACTATTCAAGAATCAGCAAGAGCTATGATCCATGCTAAAAAGTTACCTTTGTACTTCTGGGCTGAAGCTATGAACACAGCTTGTTACATCCATAACAGAGTTACTCTAAGGAAAGGAACTTTGTCCACAATCTATGAAGTCTGGAAGGGCAGAAAACCCACAGTTAAGTACTTCCATGTGTTTGGAAGTAACTGTTATATTCTGGCAGATAGGGAGCAAAGAAGAAAAATGGATCCTAAAAGTGATGAAGGGATTTTTCTTGGATACTCTATAAATAACAGGGCATATAGAGTATTTAATTCTAGAACCAAGGTTATCATGGAGTCCATAAATGTGATAATTGATGATGCTCCTACAGATGTCCCAGAAGATGTTGGAACATCTGTTGATATCAAGACTGAAGCTGAAGAAAAGAGTGATCATTCTGAATTCACTCAAACTGATGCAAGGACAAAACAATCCAGCAAACCTCCCTCCATCAGAATCCAGAAGGATCATCCCAAAGATTTGATAATTGGTGATCCCAACAGAGGTGTAAGCACTAGATCAAGAGAAGTGATTTCAGGTTCCTGTTTTGTTTCTAAAATAGAACCTAAAAACATCAAGGAAGCTCTTACTGATGAATACTGGATTTGTGCTATGCAAGAGGAATTAGGTCAATTCACAAGGAATGAAGTGTGGAACCTTGTTCCTAGACCTGATGACATAAATGTGATTGGATCTAAATGGGTGTATAAGAACAAGTCAAATGAGCAAGGAGTTGTTACAAAGAACAAAGTTAGACTTGTAGCTCAAGGATACACACAAATTGAAGGAGTTGACTTTGATGAAACCTTTGCACCAGTAGCAAGGCTTGAATCAATCAGACTACTGTTGGGAATTGCTTGTATCTTAAAGTTCAAGTTATTTCAAATGGATGTGAAAAGTGCCTTTTTAAATGGTTATCTTAATGAAGAGGTATATGTAGAACAACCTAAAGGATTTGTTGATCCAAGTTGTCCAAATCATGTATACAAACTAAATAAGGCTCTTTATGGTCTGAAGCAAGCTCCAAGAGCATGGTATGAAAGGCTGACTACTTTTCTTATCAAGCAAGGGTACAGGAAATGTGGAATTGACAAAACCTTGTTTGTTAAAGATGAAGAAGGAAATGTCATGATTGCTCAAATATATGTAGATGACATTGTCTTTGGTGGGATGTCAGACAGGATGGTCAAACATTTTGTCAACCAAATGGAATCTGAATTTGAAATGAGCCTAGTAGGAGAATTAACCTACTTTCTTGGACTGCAAATAAAGCAAATGGAGGAATCCATGTTCATTTCCCAAAGCAAGTATGCTAAGAATATAGTCAAGAAATTTGGGATAGACAGTGCTACTCATAAGAGAACTCCTGCCCCCACACATTTAAAGCTGACTAAAGATGACAAGGGTGAGAATGTAGATCAAAGCCTATACAGAAGTATGATTGGAAGCTTGTTATATCTAACTGCTAGCAGACCAGACATAGCATTTGCAGTAGGTGTATGTGCAAGATATCAAGTTGATCCAAAAGTTAGTCATCTTAATCAAGTCAAGAGAATTCTAAAATATGTTAATGGTACTTGTGACTATGGCATAATGTACTTTCATGGATGCAAACCAATTCTCACTAGCTTCTGTGATGCTGATTGGGCTGGAAGTGCTGATGACAGAAAAAGCACTTCAGGAGGATGCTTCTTTCTAGGAAACAATTTGATTTCTTGGTTCAGTAAGAAACAAAATTGTGTATCCTTATCTACAGCTGAAGCTGAATATATAGCAGCTGGAAGCAGTTGTTCACAGTTGGTTTGGATGAAGCAAATGCTCACTGAATACAATGTCCCACAGGATGTCATGACATTGTAATGTGACAACTTAAGTGCAATTAACATATCAAAGAATCCTATCCAACATAGCAGGACCAAGCATATTGATATAAGACATCATTTCATCAGAGATCTTGTAGAAGAGAAAGTGATTTCACTGGAACATGTAGCTACAGATTTGCAGTTGGCTGATATATTTACCAAAGCCTTGGATGCTACTCAATTTGAAAATCTAAGGGGCAAATTGGGAACCTGCTTATGTGAAATCTAGCAGTTATGGAGATGTGCCAACATGTCATATGACATTGTGTGGCATAAGCACCAGATGGCAACTGTAACACGGTGGGAGAACTGACTTTAAGTAATGTTGCGGATAGCAAGAGTCGCCACCGACTTTTATTTTATCCATAAGGAAAGGTTATAAAAGAACAGGAAAGACCTTAAGAGAATATTTTGGGTCCGGGGGGTAGGTTATGTAAAGGGAAGGTGTTAGCACCCTTTACATCCATGGTTATCCATGGGCTCTTAGGTACTTAGCTCACTTTTGAATTGTTTTTGAAAGTGTAGTGTGTGAATAGAAAAATTTTCAGAATAGTTAATAATAATCCATGTACGGATGTGTAAAAACTTGTTTGAAAACTTGTTTGAAAATGTTAAGTGTTTGAATAGTTTTTTTTTTGAAGTGAGCAAGTACATAAGAGGAACCTACCCTAAAGTTTAAAGTCTTTCTTGTTCTTTATCCTTTCCTTGGTAAGACTATCCCTACTATTAAGGAGTAGGTAGTCATTACCTTGGATGTAAGGGACATGTGAGGGACAATCTGGTTATGAAGGCAACTGTGGGGTGTAATAAGCATAAAGGAGGGACTATCATCATTTTTTTTTGAAAGGGACTCGATTCGTAAAGGCAACCATGAGGGACTTGATGATTTTTCTTTTAAGGGACTTGCTTTATACACCCCACTTGACCTTATTCGTAGGCAACTTGAGGGATAACCTTAGAAATGTGAGACGGCGATTAAAAATCGACTTACGTGTGTGTGAGTGTTTATTTTAATTATCTTATATTAAAATGATCTAAGTTAATTTTTAAATAAAATACATATTAACACTCCCTAATTACTAACCATAGCAAAAATAATTAAATAATTATAAAATTTACATCCAAGAAGCAATTACAAAATTATAATAATAAGCAAAATATTAAGCAAAATAAATAGTAAATAAATAAGCAATAAATAATAAAAAATAAATAATAAGGGTTAGTGATAATGATAATAATAATTAGAAATAATAAACAAGGTTAGAAATATAATAATAAATAATAGTATGGTTAGTAAATAATAAAGATTAATGAAATAATAATAATTAACAAAGCAAAATAAATAAGATGGTTAGTAGTAATAATAATAAATAACATTAATCGAAATATTATAAGAATAAGAAATTAACAACTTTTAATATAAACAATTATATTTAGAAACAAATATGAACGAACAATTATTTTAATTTACAAATTATTAAGTTATTTTTTTTAATGTATTATAATTATAAAATTAAAATATTATAGGCTCAATTTAGAATTATTTACATATAATTTAGATTATGAACAAAAAATATTTACATATTACTAATAATAGATCATATTTACAAAATTATCATTAAATAAATATATACATAATATCTATACTAAGAATTAGAAAATAAAATAAAATTAGATTTTTACAAAATTAAAGTTCATTTAGAAAATATTTTTTAGGGTTTTGAAAATTAGGGTTAACTTATATACAAAATTTATTTTTAACTAATTATATAAAATTATCTTAACTAATATAAATTATACAAATAAAATTTAAATTGAAAAATCAAGAGTTTTATATTTTTTAGAAAATAATATTAGTAATTGGAATACACAATATATACATACTTTATAATATAGAAAATAATAATAAAATTTTAATTATTTAAATTAATTAAAAAAAAGAAGGAAAAGAAAATAAAAAGAAAGAAAGAAAAAAAGGAACCTGGTGGGATTTGATCCCAAGACCTCACACTTGCAAGCAGCAGCAACAACCACCAGGCCAGCCAGGCGCAGGTGACACTAAAGGAGACCCATTTTGTTTTATGCCTTGCCTCAAAAATCCAGGAAAATAGAGAAATAAAAAGGCCTGGGGTGGGATTTGATCCCAGGACCTTCTAATTACAAGCATGCGCACGTATCCACCTGGCTGGGAGAGCCTGACTGATAATGTGACGGCCAGAAATAATAATATATTAAGTATGCGTTTGACCTGAAAAATAACAAAAAACATGCACTAGCCAAGTATCGAACCAGGGACCTCACAATATACGCATATCAGGCTTACCACCAGGGCACACACGCGCGTGTGATAGCAAACAACAAAACAACAATAAAATATATTAACATAATTTGAATTTTTAAATGCGCGCCAGAGCTCCTTCTTCAACCTCCTGCCCTGCGTTTTTTCCTACGAATTCAGCTACGGTTTTACCTGCGAGTTCTTCAAGCTTCTTGACCTGCGAAAAACCAAACTCATACCAAACAACACTGATTCATGAAATTAATTATAGTTTTGTAATCCTTAGGTCTCATAGAACACTCCCATGTTCTTAGAATTTATTTAAACTCATTGAATCACCAAATCCTAATTTCAAGAGCTTAACCCTAACAATGGCCGAATCTGTTCTAGGCAAGGAAAATCCAATTAATTTGTCCAGAATCATTCCTTGGATCATCACAAACACAAAAGCACAAACAAAATTCATTAATAATGCACAAATAATTGAAATCGAAAAAATGAAATTTAAGATGAAACTTGATTCGGGTTTAGCAATATGTGATGATATAAGGCAATGTGATGATCAGTTTATGTTCCATGATGATCAAGGAAGCCAGCCATGTCCTTAAAATACCTTGTAGTGCCTTGAATCTCCAAATCCGAATCTCACTTTTTGCTTGAAATTTTGAACAATGGAACTTACCTTTGGCTGCTGGATTTCGTCCCCTCTTGTTAGGGTTATGTTTTGTATATATATGAGATTGAATTAGGTCAGAAATATGGATTGGTTGTATGAAAATTTGATCCAAAAAATATTGAAAAAGATCATGTTGTAAAATTCAAATATTTGATCATGAAGACTTTCTATCTTTGGATTAGTCATATGATTTCCTTCTCTTTAAGCTTCAATCACTAATTAAGAATTTCTAGAACCTCAATCTTCACCCAAAAATAGATTTTCACATTTTATATTTATTTAAAATGATTTTTATGAATTAAATCAATAATAAATAAAAATAAAATAATAAAAATGCTGAATTTTGGTCAATTGGGTCGTGCATAATGAGATGAGATGGATTGGATCACAACTTAGCAAGCCCATTTGGAAAGAATTACTTTTAGGCCTCCATTTTCAACATAAACCATCACAAAATTTCCCAACTTTGCAAGGGCACATCTCCCTCAATTTTAAAGGTATGAGGGTGTTCTTGGACTTTTTAGAAATCTTGAAGAGTCCTCTAAACAACCCCATTGGTTTCAGGTCCATATCATTTACCAATCTCAAGTTGTGCCCTTTTGAAGTTGTTGACTTTTTGTTGACTTTTGAAATGACCTATAATGTCTTAGATCATATCTTTCAAATGAAGCATTTTTGGGCTTAACCTTCAACATCAAAGTTGTAGAGAATTCAATTTCCTTCAAAATGAGTTTTGGGTGGAGACTTGGTGATGAAGTATGTGAAAGTTATGGCTGGTCAAAGTTCAGTTGACTTTTACTGAGGAAGCCCTAATTTAGAAACTCCTGATTATTGATGATCTGGAATCTCCTTGATGAATCATGATCAACCCTTGATCAAATGATGAATTTTACTTCATATACTTGATGTTGGCAAAAAATCATGAAGTTTGACTTTGGTTTGACCACAGTTGACCTCAGTTTGACTTTTTAAACTGCACTGACTGATTTTGACTTATCTGATCATCTGACTGAGCAAACTTTTGAGAAAAGTCTTGAAACTTGTCATGGGGGTTCTTACACACATATAAGATGTTATGAAGCTCACTTGAAGTATTGGAAGTCCATTTAGCCTGATTAAAGTCAAAACCCTAGTTTTGGATGCACTGCTTAGGAGGTGCATTGTCTGAGGGAATTGTCAACTCTTTTGACCAATTGTGAACTTTGTGAACCTTGTGAATCTTCATAAAGTGTCTTGTGATACTCATGGGAGGTATTGTGAAGCTTGTGAACCTTGTGAACCCTCATAAAGTAACTTGTAGACTTCATGAACTTCATGAAAGGTCTTGTAAATGTTGAGAAGCTTGTGAACCTTGTGAACCTTCAAGAAGTGACTTGTAGACTTCATGAATCTCATGAAAGGTTATGGAAGTGTTGGAGAACTTGTGAACCTTGTGAACCTTCAAGAAGTGATTTGTAGACTTCATGAATCTCATGAAAGGTTATATAAGCATTGAGAAACTTGTGAACCTTGTGAACCTTCTTAGCACACAAAGTCTTGTATTGTGAGGGCAAATTTTGGGGTGCAACAGCTGCCCCTGTTCAATTTTCTGAAACCTGAGGGGTTAGATTGGTATATTTGCCAGTCGTAACCTGGAAGGTTGAAGGGGATTGAACACAAAAGCCCAAAAATTTGCACTCACCAGTGCATAGAGTGATATTGATGGTTGGTTGAATATGATTGAGTGGGCTTAAAGATGCCACTAGGGGAAAGTTCTTCAGATATATTTCTTGGAAGATAAAACAGTCCAAAATATGGAGGTATAATGAAAGCTGTCAGGAGTCTGGAGAGTCCTAAGGTATTGGTGATATGTTTTCAGGATACTGGAGTAATCCTGATGTAACAGCATGTCTTCATGAGGATAGAGCAATCAATAATGATAACCCTAAAGCAGTCTTGAAGCAATAATAGGATTTCAGGAGGATAGAGCCATCAATAATGATAACTCTAAAGCAGTCTTGAAGTAATGATTTCAGGAGGATAGAACAATGATAACTCTAAAGCAGTCTTGAAATAATAATATGACCTCAGGAGGATAGAGCAATCAATAGCTCTAAAGCAGTCTTGAAGTAATGATTTCAGGAGGATAGAGCAATGATAACTCTAAAGCAGTCTTGAAATAATAATATGACCTCAGGAGGATAGAGCAATCAATAGTTCTAAAGCAGTCTTGAAGTAATGATTTCAGGAGGATAGAGCAATGATAACTCTAAAGCAGTCTTGAAATAATAATATGACCTCAGGAGGATAGAGCAATCAATAGCTCTAAAGCAGTCTTGAATTAGTGATATGACCTCAGGAGGATAGAGCAATCAATAGCTCTAAAGCAGTCTTGAAGTCATGAGAATTTATCAGGAGGATAAAGTGACCCTGAGGTAACAATAAAGCAGTCCCAAAGTAATAAGAAGCTTATCAGGAGGATAAAGTAACCCTGAGGTGACAATGAAGCAGTCCCGAAGATCATAAGTTTGTTTGTTGGATAATTAACCTGAAAAAAGGTAGCTTTTGTATAATAACATTAGTTTATGCTTTATGTATGCATGTATGATATGATGCACTTAGGTAATGCACTATATGTCTATGGATATATATGCTATGGTATGATGTAAATGATGTATGTATGATATGATACTGCCGGAAGCGTCTGGATATCTTTGTATAACAACTGCTGGCCAGGGAAAATAAATCCCGATTCATTGTTGAATAATATATTATACATAACTCTCCGTCTGCTGGGGATAATGAGGTATAGATATAACCTCCCGTTGTTGGGGATAGTAGGGTATATATAACCTCCCGTTGTTGGGGATAGTAGGGTATATATAACCTTCGTCTTCGTTTGATAGTAGGATAAGTATAACATCCCGTCTTCGTTTGTCGTACCCTTATTGGAAAGTAATTTCCCGTACATCCGTATGAGGATAAAAGAGATGGATATAAATTCCAGGGGAGATGAGACTTTTTGAAGATGGATTCGTCCTACCGAGGGTTTTGTAACTGTTTTGTTAGAGGTGAACCGGCGAAGCTTCGTTGAAATCCTTCCCTCGTTCGTCCTTAGTAAATACTATTACTGCATTTTTATGCATTTCTGGTAAACATCAATCATATTAAGCATACATGCATTTCTGGTAAACATCAATCATATTCAAAGGCATACATACATTCAAATACAACCAATGGACGTTTCGCTTATGTAAATAGGGTAAAAGTAAATCTGGATTCAAAAGATGGAATTTATTTATATCAAAAAGTGACCCATACACGGGTAAGTTTGTACAAGGAGACATAAACCCTAGTAAGAGGATTTTGCCATAAATTTTTACAAAAGAGAATCAGCTATGTGGGAAATAATCCTATTGAGTTTCAATTCTACTATTGCCCTTCAAGTATCTCATCTTCTTGCTGTTGAGACGGAAACGATTGAATTGAGCTTTATCTGTTCGAGCTTGAATAAGTAGTACAACTGGTTGCAGTTTCATGAGTGATCCAAACGAGACATAGTCATACGCTTTAATCCCTAACTTTTGCCTGGATTGCCCTTTCAGGTTTTCAATCCACCGGGATACCCTTTTTTGCCCAAGCCGCCTTTTCAGGTTTTCGACTTGCCGGGTGTACATCTTTTTATATATATCCCTAATTTTTGCCCAAACCCTTTTGGTTTGCCGGGACGCCCTTTATTTTTGCCTAGGCCTGTCAACCTAGCGGGTCTCTTTTTATGCGTAGTATTTTTTAACTATGTCTGCGTTTACAGGCTGTGGGAAGTCTTCACCATCCATTGTAGTCAGTATCATGGCACCTCCTGAGAACACTGTCTTGACTACGAATGGTCCTTCATATGTTGGAGTCCATTTGCCCCTAGGATCACCCTGTGGTAATATGATACGCTTGATTACCAAATCACCAGCCTGATATACCTTTGGCTTAACCTTCTTGTTAAAAGCTTTGATCATTCGTTTTTGGTACATCTGGCCATGACAAACTGCTGCTAACCTCTTCTCATCAATCAAATTTATCTGGTCCAGTCGAGTCTGAATCCACTCATCTTCATCCAAGCCTGCATCCTTCATAATTCTCAAGGAGGGGATCTGAACTTCAATGGGCAGAACTGCTTCCATACCATAGACTAAAGAGAATGGGGTTGCCCCTGTTGAAGTACGTATTGTAGTACGATAACCATGAAGAGCAAATGGTAACATCTCATGCCAATCCTTGTAAGTAACAGTCATCTTCTGTACAATCTTCTTAATGTTCTTATTAGCAGCCTCAACTGCTCCATTCATCTTTGGACGATACGGAGAAGAGTTGTGATGCTTAATCTTGAACTGCATGCAGAGATCAGTAATCATGGTGTTGTTCAGATTAGAGCCATTGTCAGTGATAATCCTTGCAGGGATGCCATACCTACATATGAGATTATTCTTAATGAACCGAGCCACAACATTCTTAGTAACAGATGCAAATGAAGCTGCCTCTACCCACTTTGTGAAGTAATCAATAGCAACCAGGATGAAACGATGCCCATTAGAAGCAGTAGGCTTGATCTCACCAATCATATCAATGCCCCACATGGCAAAGGGCCAAGGAGCAGTCAACACATTCAATTGTGATGGAGGTACATGAACTTTATCAGCATAGATTTGACATTTGTGACAAGTTCTGGAGTGTTGATAACAATCAGCTTCCATGGTGGACCAATAGTAACCTGCTCTCAAAATCTTCTTTGCCATGGTATGACCACTAGAATGAGTGCCAAAGGTCCCATCATGCATCTCTTCCATAATTTCTGTAGCTTCCTTCTTATCCACACAACGAAGCATAGTTGAATCATGATTACGCTTGTACAGAATCCCATTACTCAAAAAGAACTTAGCAGAAAACCTTCTCAGGAACTTCCTATCTTTGACAGATGCCCCTTCAGTGAATTCCTGAGCTTCAAGATATCTTTTCACTTCATAGAACCAAGGCTTCTCCTTTGCCCCTTCAGTGTCAATCTCATTGAAGTATGCAGGCTTCTCAAATCTATCAATAGTAATCTTGGGAGCTTCATCATCCCAATTGATCTCAAACATAGATGCCATGGTGGCTAATGCATCTGCCAACTGATTCTCTCTTCGGGGAATATGTCCAAAGGTAATCTCTTTGAAATGTGGGATCAAGGACAACACATGCTCTCTGTAAGGAATGAGGTTATCATGCTTGGTATCCCAATCTCCTTTAATCTGACTTACTACCAGGGCTGAATCTCCATACACATCAAGGAACTGAATCTTCATATCAATAGCAACTTTAATACCCAGGATACATGCCTCATACTCAGCCATGTTATTGGTACAATAGAAACAAAGTCTGGCAGTAATCGGGGTATGACAACCTTCAGGGGAACTAATCACAACACCGACACCATTACCAAGTGCATTAGAGGCACCATCAAAAACCATAGTCCATCGGGATCCTTGTTCAGGTCCGTCATATTGTCCAGGTTCTTTGGTAATAATCATAATGTCTTCATCAGGAAACTCAAAACTCATTGACTGATAATCATCCACTGCTTGATGAGCCAAATGATCAGCAACAACACTTCCTTTAATGGCCTTCTGAGTAGTATACTGTATGTCATATTCCGTCAAGATCATTTGCCATCTTGCAATTCTTCCGGAGAGAGCAGGTGTCTCAAATATGTACTTGATTGGATCCATTTTTGAAATCAACAAGGTAGTATGGGTCAACATATACTGTCTTAGTCGGCGAGCAGCCCATGCCAAAGCGCAGCAAGTTTTCTCGAGCAGTGAGTATCTTGTTTCACAGTCGGTAAACTTTTTGCTAAGGTAGTATATTGCCTGCTCTTTTCGACCAGACTCGTCATGTTGCCCCAACACACACCCCATTGAATTGTCTAACACTGTTAAGTACATGATCAAGGGTCTTCCATCAACTGGTGGCATCAAAATTGGTGGTTCTAGCAGGTATCTCTTGATTTCATCAAAAGCTGTCTGGCACTCATCATTCCATTCCATCACCTGATCTTTCTTCAACAACTTGAAGATTGGCTCACAGATGGCAGTTAATTGGGAAATAAATCTTGCAATGTAGTTCAATCGTCCCAAGAAACCTCTAACCTCCTTCTCAGTACGGGGAGCTGGCATCTCTCGTATAGCTTTCACTTTTGCAGGATCCACTTCAATACCTTTTCCACTGACAATGAAACCCAGGAGCTTTCCAGATCTAACTCCAAAAGTACACTTGTTTGGATTTAATCTCAACTTGTATTTCTTCAACCTCTCAAACAACTTGTGCAGATGATCAAGGTGTTGCTCTTCATTCTGAGATCTGGCTATCATATCATCTACATATACCTCTATCTTATGATGAATCATATCATGAAACAAAGCCACCATAGCACGCTGATATGTTGCCCCTGCATTCTTCAAACCAAATGGCATCACTTTATAGCAAAAGGTGCCCCACTGTGTCACAAATGTTGTCTTCTCCATATCTTCAGGTGCCATCTTGATTTGATTGTAACCAGAGAAACCATCCATAAAAGAGAATACCTTATGCTGAGCAGTGTTGTCTACCAGAATATCAATGTGAGGAAGTGGAAAGTCATCTTTAGGGCTAGCCTTGTTCAAATCTCTGTAGTCTACACACATACGTACCTTACCATCTTTCTTAGGAACTGGTACCACATTTTCAACCCACTGAGGATAAGAAGTCACTGCTAAGAACCCTGCATTGAACTGTTTCATTACCTCTGCCTTGATCTTTTCTGACATTTCAGGACGCATACGACGAACCTTCTGTTTCTTTGGACGACAATCTTCTTTCACTGGTAAACGGTGAACCACAGTGTCTGTATCCAACCCTGGCATATCTTCATAAGACCAAGCAAAGATCTCCACATAGTCACGTAACATCTGAATCAACCTGCTCTTGACACTGTCCTCTAAATCAGCCCCTATCTTGACCTCTTTTCTGTTTTCTTCAGTTCCCAGATTCACAACTTCGACTGGCTCTTCATGTGGCTGTATAGCTTTCTCTTCCTGTTGTAACAACCTAGCAAGCTCTACAGGTATTTCACAATCGTCCTCATTTCCGTCTTCAGTTTGATAGATCGGATTCTCGAAATTATAATTGGCAATAGTAGAACTGTTATCAACAGGATCCAGAGTGGATGAGGATCTGCATTTAGTGATGCGGGTGTGTGTAAGAACACATAGCTGATAAAGCAAAAATAAAAAGAAAATAAAGACAAGGAACACAATATTTACGAAAACGAAACGTCCACTGATTTTATTGAATGAAGTATGCAAATGAAATGACAGCCCGTAATAAGCACACCATTGTGCCCCGGGTAAGGCACATGGTTTAAAAGTTTTTATTGTTCAGAAATTACAAATTTAAAAAACATAACACAGTAATAGTATTTACTCCTGACTAAAGGAGATAGGGATAACATCTTCAGCTTTCCAATTATTGAGTCCAGCACCCACGGTAGGAAAAATCCATGCATCCAAGTTGTAATCTTCATCTTGATCTCCCACAACATTAATCTGGTCCTTCACAACCCCTTGATTAGTGATACGAGCAGCACGAGCACGACGAACAGCCTTCTGGGACTCTGCAGTGAAACCCAAACCAAACTTGTCAGACTTGTATGGAATATCAGGAAGCTGACCCCAAATAGTACAACCACCTTCATCCACCACAGCTCTAGCATCATTGAAGGAGGCCATTGCCATTGTTGGAGGTTTTCTGGTGACCACAGGAACTTTCTTCATAGCAGGAGGAGCTACATAATCATTAACAACCCAGGGAACCACTTCAAATGACTGACACGGAGTTTCAATGTATTCACCTTCCACTTCCAGATACTTGAAAGTGTTCACATGGCTGACAAAGTATTCTTCTTCCCCATAGACAGTAACAACCTTTCCATTCACCGGATATCTCAACTTTTGGTGCAATGTAGAGGTCACAGCACCTGCCCCATGGATCCAGGTGTAATACCTCAAAATTTGCCCTCATTCTTTTTACCTTAACTGGCTTACCGCTTTGCATTTGCATATTCCACTAGGCCATTAACATTCATAATCAGGCATTTCATTGGTTCCTATGGCATGTGATCGACGCATTCCTTTGTGATTTGAATTTTCTATTCATAAGTGATTTATCCGGCTATTGCACTCAATTTAAGCGGTTCAAGGGTTCCCATGTCTGGTATGGCTTTGTCGATGGTGTCGATCAATTGGGAATGGTGTTCAAGGTTTCGTATCAAGGGTATCGTGATATTCAGGTCATTATGGTACAAGTTTGTGAGGTTTTAGACTGAAGTTGATTGAAGCTTGTGGATTTGTTGAAAATACAAGTTTGATATGGATTGGGCATTTGAGCTGATATAAGCAGGTTAAGTCATACCCTATCCAAAAGATTATGTCATGCCTATATTGAAGTCAAAGCTAATATTCGAGAATCGTACCCATTTACTTTCATAATTCATTTTTTAGCCCATATACATGTTCTTGCTTTTAATCGGTTATTATCCTTGGCTATATTTCATGGAGCTAATTTTATGACAATTCTTGCGAGGCTCATTTTTCATACCACCACAACCACTTTTTATTCAATTTAAACCATGGTTATAATCTTTGTCCACCATGAGTTTCCTTCAAAGTTTATAAGCTATATTCTAGTTATACTCATAGTTTTATCCAACAAAAGTATTACAAAATTTCTTTTGTTCACAAGAGATCCACTAGGAAGCCAACAAATGATATGATATGTCAGTAAGAAAAATCAGTACCAAAAAAAAGAGTTGCACAAAAGAGAGAAAATTCAATTAAAAAAAATGGCAGAACACAAGGGAGAGATATTCAGTTCGGGTGGTTTTCAGAAATTTTGTTACACAAAGAAGGAAAAAGAAATTAGTTACAGGAGATTACAGTTAGAAAGTGAAAGGAAAATAATTTTTACTCCTAACAGCAAAAGAATCTGAAATTCTGTGATCAGGTATGAGATGTCCTAAGAGATGTCCCAACACTTAATAGGACATTTGACAAATTTAACCAAAACTTAAACAGCAAGAAAAGTAAACAACACAGAAGTTTGTTAACCCAGTTCAGTGTATAACCACACCTACATCTGGAGGCTACCAAGCCAGGAGGAAATCCACTATTAGTAATATTAATTCTAGACTTAAACCACCCTGTTTAATCTATCACTTAATACTTACACAATGCAATTTCTACCTAAGACTCACTTAGATAAGAGTACCCTACTCACTCCCCCTCAATCACACAATGATCAAGTTTACAAGTTTACAGAAATTGAAGACATCCTTCAAACAATACAGCTTGATCTTACTTAACAGTTTCAATCAAGTCACAAATGCACTTTTGCTTAAAAGCTCATAAAGTGGTACATAAAACAACCTGCTATTAAAAACACTAGACACCCTATTTGGTCTTCTAAAATTCGTGCTCAATTCTATGAGTTTCTGTTGCTTAAATAGGTATCTGAATTTTGGGCTTTCTGTAGAATGATCCAGCCCTAATGTGCAGCAGCTGTCACCTTGAATTTAGGGTTTGTTACCTCCTATATTCTAGGTGCATTAGGTCTTCTGTTTTAATCTGAATCTTCAATATAAAACTCCCTACAGATGCGCCTTGTTCTGTTTATATCCATCATTAATTTATTCCAGATAACTCTCCTTAAATATCTCTGATCTGTTAATCAATAATTAATTCTGGAAGCAGGTCTGAGATGTCTCAACATCTGTTGGGACATCCTGGAAAACTGAACTTAAGTTATTTACATAATGTCCCAACATCTGGTAGGACATCCTGAAATAAGTTCACATACTCTGTTTGCTAATGTCCCAACATCTGATAGGACATTCTGAACTGAATTTAACATTTCTTGTTTGGTCAAAAATTCTGTCAATTCTTAAACATCTACAAACTCCCCCTTTGGCTAATTTTTGGCTAACATCTTTTCTGGTTATCAGAGTGCAGCAGAAGATCTTTTTATCAGAGTATATCATTATTTTTCTGTTGATTCTTATTTGAGATTACTCCCCCTCAAACAAATATGTATCCAGTCTTGTTGCAACAGAAAAAAACATATTCAGTTCAGAAGCAAACAAACAGAATTCATTCATACTTAAAACAGCAATTACATTTGATGTTGTTCTCCCCCTTGGTAGACACAAAATTAGGGACCAAAGACACTACTACTGCCATTACATTGCTGTCAATACATTTGCCTCACATACATTGATCACTCAGATTCATCACTCTCAGTTGCTTCCTCCACTTCAGTGTCTTCATCTTTATCAGCTTCACTTTCTTCATCAGCCTCACTGTCTTCACCAGATGCAGCATTCTGAGCTTCTTCACTTTCCAACCTTTTGATGATTTCCTCAAGCTTCTGCTTTCTAGCTTCAAGCTCTTTGCAGGTGATTTTGAGTTCAGCAATTAAAGTCTTCCTGGAGATTGGATTCTTAGCAGTGGAGGGATCAGCAGATGTCCCAGAAGGTGCTTCAACATCTGCAGCATGGTGACTTAGGAATAGTTTGTAATGAAAAGCCAGGGGGCTCTCTCTCTTGCAGACAGTGTCCTTCTCATTTAAAATCCCAGGGTATTGACTTAGAACAATACCACACAGCAATGATGGAAAAGCTATTGGCAGCTTTGTTGCAGTAGAGATGGCATGCTTCATAGTCTGATCAAAAATATATGCTCCATAATCCATCTTGGTTTGAGTTCCCACAGCATAGATGAATCTGGCCAGACCAGTTGAGATTGATGAAGTGTGGTTGGTAGGCACCCAGTTAGCAGTTCCAATCCTGTTAAGCATGGCATACTTTCTGGTAAGCATGCTCACAGAGAGCTTTCCCTTCACAGGCCAAGCTTTGACCTGGTTTGCAGTGATCACCTTACAGATTTGATTATCTGTCTTGCCTAGCTCATTGGGTCCATCTGTGTCCCTTCCTAGATACTGATTAATGATTTGGGGAGAGAACTCAACACACTTACCTCTCACAAATACCTTTCTGAACTCTGAGGACTTACCATTTGAGCAATCCTCCTGAAGATTCACAATGAACTCTTTGACAAGAAGTTCATAGCAGGGAGAGAACTCTGAGACTGTCTTGAATAGTCCTGCAGCAGAGATTAGGTCAATGAGTTCTGTGCACTCAAGTGCATTGCTGCTCAGTTCTCTTTCCAGGGCAACCCTTCTTTGGTACACATACTTCCATCTGTTGACACTAGAGACAAGATGAAATGATATGTTGTCCAAGGGAGCTTCTGGTACAGCAGTTGAAGCTCTGGATGTTGCTGGTCTCTTCTTGGGAGGAGATGTTGGGACATCTGATCCAACATCTGAATCTGATGATGTGGCAGCTTTCCTTTTCTGAGTTTGGACTTTACTCCATTGTTTTGATGGCCCAAAAGTGACTTTAGCTTTGGCTTTCTTTGGGCTAGCCTTCTTCTTCTCAGGGATGACAGGTTCAGCTTGCATCTGTCCTTTCCTGGACCTTAGTCTTTTAGCAATGCTGGGTTTCACAGATGATATGATCTCTGCATCAGAGTCCTGCTCTAGATTGACCACTGGAGGAGATTGAGCAGCCTCCTCTTCAGCTGGTTGATCAGCAGGGATTTGATCTTCATTTGAGCATTTAGCCTGTTCTTCAGAGACCTCTTCATCATTTTCTTTTGAGACTTTGTCCTCAGTTTGTTCCAGATCAACATCAGATGAGTTCTTTTTCTTACCTTCAGATGTTCCAACATCTGTTGGGACATCTTGTTCTGCAGCAGTGTCCTCTGTATCTTGAGCTGGTACTTCTTGAGGTGCAGGAATGGTGTTTAAAGGAACAGAGATCCCTCTCACCACTCTTTGTTCAGAGAAAACTTGGTTGACAATCTCCTTGATGGAATCATCAACATATTTGGAGTATCTTGAGGACATGTTAGCAGGAGAGGGAATGCCTTTAGCTTTGCTTCTGATTTGATCTTTACATCTCTTTGGTGTTCTTGCCTTTTTAGAGTGAGAGGCGCTTCCCCTGAGCTCGTCCAATGGTGTTGATGACCCTGGCACAACAGAGATTGGAGTGGCATGAACCACGTCTTCCTTGTTGAGAATTTCCTCAGCTGTTTTAGGGTTTTGAGACATTGTTGAAGAAGATGAAAGAAAAACTTTAGGGTTTATAATCTCAGGAGAATAACTGGTGAATGTGATTCGATTATGATGGTATGATGAGAATCTTGATAGCTTCTTATAAGTAGTTACTAAATATGTAGCCGTTACAGTCCAAATGATCATGGATGGAATTCCCAAGGATCTAGACCAGACTAGCTTTGCCATCTGGAACTTATGCCATGCAATGTCATATGACATGTTGGCACATCTCATTAACTGCTAAATATCACATAAACAGATTCCAAGTTTACCCCTTAAATTCTCAAATTGAGTAGCATCCAATGCTTTGGTAAAGATATCAGCTAATTGCAAATCTGTAGCTACATGCTCCAATGAAATCACCTTTTCTTCTACAAGATCTCTGATGAAGTGATGTCTGATATCAATATGCTTAGTTCTGCTGTGTTGGATAGGATTCTTAGATATGTTGATTGCACTTAAGTTGTCACAGTACAATGTCATGACATCCTGTGGGACATTGTACTCAGTGAGCATCTGCTTCATCCAAACCAACTGAGAACAACTGCTACCTGCTGCTATGTACTCAGCTTCAGCTGTAGATAAGGATACACAATTCTGTTTCTTACTGAACCAAGAAATCAGATTGTTTCCTAGAAAGAAGCATCCTCCTGAAGTGCTTTTTCTGTCATCAGCACTTCCTGCCCAATCAGCATCACAGAAGCCAGTGAGAATTGGTTTGCACCCATGAAAGTACATTATGCCATAGTCACAGGTACCATGAACATATTTAAGGATTCTCTTGACTTGATTGAGATGACTGACTTTTGGATCAGCTTGATATCTTGCACAAACTCCTACTGCAAATGCAATGTCTGGTCTGCTAGCAGTCAAGTATAACAAGCTTCCAATCATGCTTCTATATAAACTTTGATCTACATTCTCACCCTTTTCATCTTTAGTCAGCTTTAAATGTGTAGGAGCAGTAGTTCTTTTATGAGAAGCATTTTCCATTCCAAATTTCTTCACTATGTTCTTGGAGTACTTACTTTGGGAAATAAACATTGAGTCTTCCATTTGCTTTACTTGCAGACCAAGAAAGTAGGTTAATTCACCTACTAGACTCATCTCAAATTCAGATTCCATCTGCTTGACAAAATGTTTGACCATCTTATCAGACATCCCACCAAACACAATGTCATCAACATATATTTGTGCAATCATGACATTTCCTTCTTCATCTTTAACAAACAGGGTTTTATCAATCCCACCTTTTCTGTATCCTTGCTTGATAAGAAATGTGGTCAGTCTTTCATACCATGCCCTTGGAGCTTGCTTCAGACCATAAAGAGCTTTCTTTAATTTGTATACATGATTTGGACAACTTGGATCAACAAATCCTTTAGGCTGTTCTACATATACCTCTTCATTAAGAAAACCATTAAGAAAGGCACTTTTTACATCCATTTGAAATAGCTTGAACTTTAAGATACAAGCAATTCCCAACAGTAGTCTTATTGATTCAAGCCTTGCTACTGGTGCAAAGGTTTCATCAAAGTCTACCCCTTCAATTTGAGTGTATCCTTGAGCCACAAGTCTAGCTTTGTTCTTTGTAACAACTCCTTGTTCATTTGACTTGTTCTTATACACCCATTTTGTACCAATCACATTTATGTCATCAGGTCTAGGAACAAGAATCCACACTTCATTCCTTGTGAATTGACCTAATTCCTCTTGCATAGCACAAATCCAGTATTCATCAGTGAGAGCTTCCTTGACATTTTTAGGTTCTATTTTGGAAACAAAACAAGAACCTGAAATCACTTCTCTTGATCTAGTGCTTACACCTCTGTTGGGATCACCAATTATTAAGTCTTTGGGATGATCCTTCTGTATTCTGATGGAGGGAGGTTTGCTTGAATCTTCTGACCTTGTATCATTTTGAGTGAAGTTATATTGATCATTCTTTTCTTCAGCTTCAATCTTGATATCAGCAGATGTTCCAACATCTTCTGGGACATCTGTAGAAGCATCATCAATTATCACATTTATGGACTCCATGATAACCTTTGTTCTGTAATTAAATACTCTATATGCTCTGCTGTTTATAGAGTATCCAAGGAAAATCCCTTCATCACTTTTAGGATCCATTTTTCTCCTTTGCTCCCTATCTGCCAGAATATAGCATTTACTTCCAAACACATGAAAGTACTTCACAGTGGGTTTTCTGCCCTTCCAGACTTCATATATTGTGGACAAAGTTCCTTTCCTTAAAGTAACTCTGTTATGGATGTAACAGGCAGTGTTCATAGCTTCAGCCCAAAAGTATAGAGGCAACTTTTTAGCATGGATCATAGCTCTTGCTGATTCTTGAATGGTTATATTCTTCCTTTCAACAATCCCATTCTGTTGAGGAGTGATAGGAGAAGAATACTCATGATTAATTCCTTCTGAAGAACAGAAATCTAAGAACTTTTGATTCTCAAATTCTTTTCCATGATCACTCCTAATTCTGATCACACAGCTGGATTTTTCCCTTTGCAATCTTTGACATAATTCTTTGAATACATCAAATACATCTGACTTTTCTTTGATAAAGTTTATCCATGTATATCTTGAAAAGTCATCAACCACAACATAGACATACCTCTTACCACCAAGACTTTCAACCTGCATAGGTCCCATAAGATCCATATGTAGAAGTTCCAAAACTTTGGAAGTTGTCAGATGTTGGAGCTTTGGATGGGACATCTTGGTTTGCTTGCCTATTTGACATTCACCATATATTTTGCTATCATCAATCTTCAGATTAGGAATACCTCTTACAGCATCCATAGATATGATCTTCTTTATGCCTCTGAAATGAAGATGACCTAGTCTTTGATGCCACAGTTTCACTTCTTCTTCTTTAGCTAGAGAGCAGGTTGAAGTGAGACTGAGATTTGGGGATTCCCACATGTAACAGTTGTCTTTAGATCTGGCTCCTTTCATGACAACCTCTTGTTCTTTGTTAATCACTATACATTCAGATTTTGTAAAGTTTACACTGTATCCTTGATCACATAGTTGACTTATGCTGATCAGGTTAGTAGTTAAACCTTTAACTAGCAGCACATCATCTAGTCTTGGAACATCTTGACAATCCAATGTTCCAACTCCCTTGATTTCTCCTTTAGCTCCATCTCCAAAGGTAGCATACCTGGATGAATGTGATTTTAAGTTTACTAGCAAATTCTTCAATCCAGTCATGTGTCTTGAGCATCCACTGTCAAAGTACCAGTCTTCTTTAGCTGATACTCTCAGAGATGTATGTGCTATGTATGCAGTACTTTTCTTTGACCAGATGAGTTGAGATTTCTTTTGATGTCTCTGCCCTGTGTGTTGTTCAGTTGATCTCCAAGCTTGATTGTTGATATGGTTCTTGGGTATGTGGCTTTGATAAGTCTGAATGTCAGCTTTTGGTCTCCAAACCTTTTTGATGACCTCTGTCTTCTGCTTAGGAGGTTGCTGATTTCTTTGATGTCTATGCAGCACTTTCTTGGTACCTTCTACTTTCTGATTAGAAGGTTGCTGATACATCTGATTTGGATATCCATGTAGCTTATAACAGTGAGGTTTGATATGCCCAAATATTCCACAGTGATGGCATCTCCATCTTTGATACTTCTTCTTCATTTTGTTCTTTCCAGAATGTTGAGACATCTGTTGGAACATTATGTTTGTCTTTGTGTTCTGATGTTGGAGCATCTGTTGGGACATCTTGTTTGACTGTGTAGTTTTTGAAGTAGTTTTGCTAGAGCTTGCTTCATCTCTGTTATATCCTAGTCCATTTTTGTCCCCTGAATGTTTATTATTGCTGAGAATAACATCCAGTGTGTTTGAGCTGTTGTTCAACATTCTAACAGATTTGGACATATGTTCCAACTTAGAGTTGAGAAGGCTTACTTCACTTTTTAAGGTTTCAATGATCTCCTGATCATTTGCTTTGTCATCTTCTAAAGTCTTATTCTGCTTCTTTAGCTTTATAACTTCACTGCATATTTCAGAGCTTCTTTTGTATAGATCTTTGAATGCTTGCTCAAGTTCTTCATAAGTAAGTTCTCCACAACTGGAATCACTATCATATTCACACAGTCCAGCTAAAGCAGTAATATGCTTAGCTGATTCTTCTTCTGACTCTCCTGAGTCTTCATCAGACCAGGTCACAGAGAGTCCTTTCTTTTGCCTCTTTAAGTAGGTAGGACATTCAAACTTGATGTGTCAATATCCTTCACATTCATGACATTTGACTCCTTTATCTTGACTGGTCTTTTCAGCATACTTTAATCTTTTGTTAGCATCATAAGGTCTTCTGTTCTCAGAGTTTGTGTTTCTTCCACTAGGTTTGGATTTGCCTTCCATTCCTCTGAGAATTTGTTTGAACTGTTTTCCAAGCAAGGCAAGGTTTTCTGATAAGCTTTTATCATTTGCTGATTCATCATCCTCTTCTTCATCTGTATTTGACACCAAGGCTATGCTTTTGTTCTTTTTGGCATTTGTGTCATTCATTCCCATCTCAAAAGTTTGAAGGGAACCAATGAGTTCTTCAACTTTCATGGAGCATATGTCTTGAGCTTCTTCTATTGCAGTGACTTTCATATCAAATCTTTTTGGCAAAGATCTGAGAATCTTTCTTACAAGCTTTTCATCAGTCATCTTTTCTCCCAAGGCTCCAGAAGTATTGGCTATATCCAAGATGTTCATATAGAACTCATGAATTGATTCATCTTCCTTCATTCTCAAGTTTTCAAACTTGGTGGTGAGAAGTTGAAGTCTTGACATTTTTACTTTTGATGTTCCTTCATGAGTTGTTTTGAGAGTATCCCAAACATCTTTGGCCAGCTCACAATGATGTATAAGTCTGAAAATATTCCTATCAATGCCATTGAATAAAGCATTTAAGGCTTTTGAGTTGCCTAGTGCTGAGTCTTCTTCCTCCTTACTCCATTCTTCTTCAGGTTTCAGCACTTTAGATCCATCTTTGGTGTCTTGGATAGGATGATCCCATCCAACATTGACTGCTCTCCATGCCCTGTTGTCAAGTGACCTTAAGAATGCAATCATTCTTGGCTTCCAGTAGTCATAATTAGATCCATCCAGAATAGGTGGTCTATTTACTGACCCTAAATCTCTGTCCATGTTACAGAATTTGTATTCCCTAGATCTCACCCAGTATAAACAGGCAGGGTGCCTGCTCTGATGCCAATTGAAATTCTGTGATCAGGTATGAGATGTCCTAAGAGATGTCCCAACACTTAATAGGACATTTGACAAATTTAACCAAAACTTAAACAGCAAGAAAAGTAAACAACACAGAAGTTTGTTAACCCAGTTCAGTGTATAACCACACCTACATCTGGAGGCTACCAAGCCAGGAGGAAATCCACTATTAGTAATATTAATTCTAGACTTAAACCACCCTGTTTAATCTATCACTTAATACTTACACAATGCAATTTCTACCTAAGACTCACTTAGATAAGAGTACCCTACTCACTCCCCCTCAATCACACAATGATCAAGTTTACAAGTTTACAGAAATTGAAGACATCCTTCAAACAATACAGCTTGATCTTACTTAACAGTTTCAATCAAGTCACAAATGCACTTTTGCTTAAAAGCTCATAAAGTGGTACATAAAACAACCTGCTATTAAAAACACTAGACACCCTATTTGGTCTTCTAAAATTCGTGCTCAATTCTATGAGTTTCTGTTGCTTAAATAGGTATCTGAATTTTGGGCTTTCTGTAGAATGATCCAGCCCTAATGTGCAGCAGCTGTCACCTTGAATTTAGGGTTTGTTACCTCCTATATTCTAGGTGCATTAGGTCTTCTGTTTTAATCTGAATCTTCAATATAAAACTCCCTACAGATGCGCCTTGTTCTGTTTATATCCATCATTAATTTATTCCAGATAACTCTCCTTAAATATCTCTGATCTGTTAATCAATAATTAATTCTGGAAGCAGGTCTGAGATGTCTCAACATCTGTTGGGACATCCTGGAAAACTGAACTTAAGTTATTTACATAATGTCCCAACATCTGGTAGGACATCCTGAAATAAGTTCACATACTCTGTTTGCTAATGTCCCAACATCTGATAGGACATTCTGAACTGAATTTAACATTTCTTGTTTGGTCAAGACTGATGAAGACTGATGAAGGGAGAAGATAGTTCACGGCGAGAGTGAAGGGAGACAAGGCGGCGGGGAAAGACACCGTTCGGAAGAGATGCGCCGCGAGGTTGACGATGAAGAAGGAGAGGATGGTTGGATGTTTTTTCTATGCTGAGTTTGAGTTTAGGGTTTCACACACAAATCCAATTTGGGCCTATGTCATCCAAGGATCCACTTCTCACACCCATCCATATTCCTCTCACACCCCTCTGCAGCTTTGTTATCATAAATGGGCTCAGGCCCATGGGAATGGTTATCAGCACCATGTTTTTACTCATATCACCCCTGCGAATTTGACTTAGAGATGGGGGGTTTGGGCCATTTTTATTATTCACAAGCCCTGGATTCCTGTTGTATCCCCTGTCCTTATTATTTTTGTTTTTATTATTATTAGATAATTAGTGATAATTATATGTTAATTGTTGTTAAGAATTTCATTGTTAAATAATTTTTCTTGTCATATAACCTTTTTGTGGATTTATATTTGAGTCCATTTCTTGTTTTTTTTTAATTAATTAGAATTTTTGTCATGATTTTAGTTAATGTTTATGACTAATTTTTGGTAAGTATTCATGGGTTTTTTTCTCTTTATCGATTTGAATCGATTTCAATTATGGCCAAGCTTCACAAAGCTAATATGGAAGATGAGCATTTATTTTGCTCATAGAAGACTACAAGACCTTGCTTGGGGATTTTTTTTTCCGGATTTCTTTTATGTGAAGAATCGTCATTTCATTCAAGTAAGTGATTTCGAGCTTTTTTTCGGCTTTACGCATCATTTTAGTCGTATGCGGCTTAGGATCATGTAACTTAAGGTGCATACTGAGCCCTCCCACCTGAGGCATTGGTTATATTTGTGATTTTTGATTATATGTATCGATTTTGGAACTTAGGGATTAGGTTGAGAACCATTAGGATCGCTTCCTTTTACTTCTCCTTAAGATTCACTTTTTTGTCCGTTTCGTAACATTTATTAAAAATAGTTTTAGGTGAGATAAAATTCTGGAAAAATTCATGAGTGATCCTCATCCTCTTAATTAATTTGTCATATTTTTTATTTCCATATTTGGGTGGTTTTAATAATTAATTTGGATTTTAGATTACAAGCTGTCCCAAAAAGGAAGGTTTTGGCATAAGGGACCGAAATCGATTTTTCCCCATAGGTGTGAAACCTATTTTTTGTGTGTGATTAATCACTGTAATTTGTGACATTTTGATGCCCCTTAGACATTTTTTTTCATAATTTTTAGGGCCCTTTTTGATCCACTTTGTGGAGTTGTTTTTGGGTGATCATGTTTTGTTACCTTGCTAGTCAAGGAATTGTTTTGGCACTTTGGTGCATAATTTTATGAAATCCTTTTGGACAATGTGAGATAATGACGTTATTATTACATGGATTTAATTTCATAATTTTTAAAGGCTTTTTTCTATTTTTCCATGTCACCTAGATCCTAGGTTGATTCATGTGTGTATTTGCTCCATATCCTAAATGTTAAGAAGGCATTCATGCCATTTGCTTGGAATACTTTTTGGTAACTTCTAAGAGTTAATTATAGGTCACTTTTAGGTCTTTAATTCCATTTATAGACCACTTTTTGAACCATACTCATTTGGTTTGTTTTAATGTTTCAAAGTGCATACTTATGTGAACTAGTTTAACTTAAACGGATTGCTAATCTCTTCTCATGTTTAACTTGAATTATGTGAAAATCATTAATGCCTATTCATGCATTCTAATTGCATCTCATACCTTGTATTCTACTGATCCATAATCATTTCATTCATATTCACATGCCATTCTTCCTTAACTTTCATCATGTGCGATCTTATGCGATTTTTGTTCGTTTCTTCTCATATCTTTTTCTCATTGCTCCATATGCCTAATCCATTGCATCCATGATTGTATATTCATTCATCCATCTTCATAAGCATTCACTACTGACTTTGATGTTCATTTTATGCATTAATTCATGTTTGTAAGCCATATGCATTCATACTTCATCCATGAGCCTTAACTTGCATTTAGGTGAATTTATGTGAACTTCTTGTACATAGTTTGACATAGTTTGATCTTGTGAGATATCCTAGCATACTTAGGGACCTATAGCATGTAGCTACTGACTATAGAAGTCATGTGACCTTTAGGTACCTTCACCTTTAGACTTAGGTCTTATTTTTAACCCTAGTTCCATTCTAGGACGTTTATGGTACTTAATCGCTTTCATGCTTTAATTTTACTTTCAATATGCATTGTCATGCTAACTTTTGTTTTGTAGGGGGGAAGATTGAGGTAAGTCTCACTTCATTCCTATCTCTTATGCATTTTAATGGTGTTTGCCTTAGCACCTTGTGCTTTGCTTTTAGGCTTTCTCTTTTCTTAGAACAACTTAACTTCCTTAGGAAGTAAGTTAGTTTCTAATTCTCTTTTTCTTCTTTTCTCTTTTCTCATTAGGATTAGAAAACCTCATTAACCATAGGACCTCTCTTGTAAATAGATCAACAAAATTAGGATTGAGTCTTAGTCCCTTTAGATTTTGCCTTTTTTGCAATTTGAGTCATTCTCTTCTTATCTTCAAACAAAATCCAAAAACATTTAATAAATAAATGAAATGATTCCTTGTGTATAGCCTTATTCCATGAAACACTTGCATTCATTCCATCTTGGAGTGGTGTAAGCTTGTTTATCATGATGCACAAGTCTCATCAAGGAATTGTTCACAAAGAAAAACTTAAAAGACATTTCTTCACAAAAGCAACAAAAACACTTAATAAAGTTCAACAAGCCAGTGAACTTAAACCCTAATCCTAGGAAACCAGTCTTGGATAAATTCTCCTTACTGGGTATGCTTGTTCTATTATTCCATCTTGGAATGTAGAGTCAAGTGTACATTCCATGGAAAAGAGTTTGAATTCATTTCCTTGTGCCAAATTCATACAAAACTCTTAAAAGCCAAAAAACAAACAATAAACGACTATCCTGCGGGAACTTCTTTTCTCATCTCATTCACTCACAACGCGAACTTGCGACGACTTGTCTCGCATGCAAGACGGTAAACGCACTCGTACCAGACGAGCCTGCAACACCTGAGCATAGACATACGCAGTTCCAGCTGTAAAAAACACAAACAAATAGTTCCCGCCTAGGTTAGGCGAACTACGTCGACTCTGATCCTCATTATCTCGATGAGGTACGTAGGCAGCGGGGTAGGGCCCGTTCGAGCATATTCTTTATTTTCCCTACATTTCCCCTTTTATTCTCTTTTTCTTATTTCAGTTCATTTCTCATTTTCCATTCCCTTTATTCCAGTAGCGGTTTTATTCAGCAGCATTCGTATTTTCTCACCCTTTGAAACAAAACAAGCAAGCGTGGATCCCGTCGGGTACGACGGACGATCTGGGGTGCTAATACCTTCCCAGGTTGTAACCGACTCCCGAACTCAGATCTTTGGTTCGCAGGGCCTTGTCCTTTCCTTCTTCCTCAGGTTTGTGCAACATTACCTTTCCCATTCTTCGGGATAAAAATGTCTGGCTGGCGACTCTACCTTTCCGCGCCACTTTCGCGTTTGTACTAGGATGAAAATCCCGGGAGCGACAGCTGGCGACTCTGCTGGGGACTAACCTGATTCTTCCGGTTTCCCTTGTAGAGTCAATCCTAGCGCCTGTTTGGTTTTGTTTCTTTGGGTGTTTGTTTGCTGTTGTGTGCTTTAGTTTAGCTTTACTGTTTTTATTTACGGTTCTTTACAGCTTTACTTTATCTCATTTATTTACCGCTTTCAGTATTTTATTTTCCATGCATCATATTATACTGGACTGCCTGGCTGTGCTGGTTTTCATTTTTTCTGTGGGTTGGGAGTTACTGTGAGATAAGCCAAATACCCGGCTTGAGTGCACCATAGGATTAGCGTGGGCAGACATTGTACTCTTATGGTATCTCACCATGATGGGTGGCAATGTGTTCCACACCCAGATTGCGACCGTCTTGGAACTATTCTGTGTGGGGATTACCTCACTTCAGGGTACGACCTTGATAGTTATGTGCATCTGGTGACCGATCTTCGAGGACCTTAATGGGAACACCCCTCTCCAGTGATGACAGTGGCAGACCACATTTGTTGGCAAACCCACTCGCATCCGAGGGTCCATTGGGAACTCGCATAGGATGACCTGGTTCTCTCATAGGAATTCAGTTAAAGCAAACTGTTCGTATGACGATAGTATTGTACCCTTCGGGATGAATGTACTATTGTTTCTCGATTCAGTGCTTGAAGCTGGAGACTTGTGAGGGATGCTTGTTTTTCCGGACTCAACTGAGACCTCCCTGCGTAGTACATAATACCAAACCGATTCCCTGATTTGGTCATGAGCCATTTCTCGGAAATGGTGAACGTATTATTGCTATTCGGCTTTGAGAGTCCGTGATGTTGACCCGAGTAGCACACCCGTGAGATTGGGAGGGGTTTACAGGTTTGCAGGAACCCTAAACTTCAACATACCCACTTTTCCAGTATTGTTCAGTGTTCTATGGTTCTTTGATTCTGAGATCCGGGATTTCTATTCAGAGAGATTGTTACTGTGATTACCATTGCGACCTTGATATTGTGACTATTATTATGACTCTCCACAGACACTTGACTTATTGTTCAGCTTCAACACCATCAGTGACTGTTCAATTATGTGATCCAGTTCTACAGTTATTGGGTTCTCAGTTATGGGGTTCTATACAGAGATGGTGCTGCTATTATGGTTCTATTCAGACAGTTGGTTCACTGCTCAACACCAACATCAGACCATTGATCACACGCCTGTTGCATACATGACATCATAGCATTTCTACACACATGTTCAGTTATTTCCGAGGATCACATATCTGAATCATATTGTTGGATTTTTCTGTATCAAAACTTGAATCAAAGCAGATAGATTCCTCAAAAATAATTGAACATGGCATTTGCATACATCCTTGCATTCTTGACAGGTGTTCAGAGACAGATAATTCTTTTCCTGACTTGATTTCTCATCAGAATGGACAACTTGAATCACATTTGAAATTCTGGTATGACAGACTCAGATGTCGAATATGATGTTGAGACATCTTATCTGTTACTTATAAACATGGTAAGGCATACATATCAGTACTTAAATAATTCTGATATATCAGATGTCAAACATGCTTCAGGATGTTGGGACATCTGATAGGACATTCAGTTCAGGTACTGCATAAACATAAAAGATATAAAGAACACAACAGAATTTGTTAACCCAGTTCAGTGTATAACCACACCTACATCTGGAGGCTACCAAGCCAGGAGGAAATCCACTATTAGTAATATTAATTCTAGACTTAAACCACCCTGTTTAATCTATCACTTAATACTTACCCAATGCAATTTCTACCTAAGACTCACTTAGATAAGAGTACCCTACTCACTCCCCCTCAATCACCCAGTGATCAAGTTTACAAGTTTAATAAAGTTGAAGACATTCTTCAAACAATACAGCTTGATCTTACTTCACAGTTTCAATCAAGTCACAAAACTTCTCTTGCTTACAAGCTTCGAGAATCACAAGTGAAACAGCCACAATAGAGTTCCTTGTTATGCAAGGCTGCCACAAGAACACAACCCTAATAATGTTTACATTTTCGGTTGATTGGGTTACCTCTAAACTAGGTTACACGGTTTCTTTTATAACCTATTCCCAACTGGATTTGGGCCTAAACAATCACAACAATAGTTGCTACAAATATGCAGAAAAAATCTGCTACAAATATTCCAAAAGATCTTCAACTCCTAAAATATCTCTAAATATAGAAACCTATATTTTTCAATATTTGTCTTCAATTTAAATTGAGTCTTTAAGATCTTCTAAATCAGCACCACATATGATTGCATAATATCTCCAGAATATTCTGCATAATTCAGATCTGATAAATCCAATGTTATCACCTTGAATTTAGGGTTTGTTACTTCCTAGATTCTAGGTGATTTTGTTCTTCTGATTAATCTGAATCTTCATAACAAAACTCCCTACAGATGCGCCTTGTTCTGTTTTTATCCATCCATAATTAATTCCAAATAACTCTCCTTAAATATCTCAAATCAGTTAGTTATTAATTAATTCTGGTAACAGGTCTGAGATGTCTCAACATCTGTTGGGACATCCTGAAAAACTGAACTTACTTCATTTACTAATACAATGTCCTAACATCTGATGTGACATCCTGTAAACTGAACTCATTCCATTAACTGATACAATGTCCTAACATCTGGTGTGACATCCTGAACTAAGTTCCACATTTCTTGTTTGATATCTATATGTAACATATGACAGTAATGTTGTCATGACAGTTGCAGATGTTTCAACATTCTCCTTGACATCTGTCATGACATTTGCAGATGTTTCAACATCTTCTTTGACATCTGTCTGTAGCATATGACAGTAATTCTGTCATGACATTTGCAAATGTTTCAACATCTTCTTTGACATCTGTCTGTAACATATGACACTAATTTCTGTCATGACATTTGCAGATGTTTCAACATCTTCTTTGACATCTGACTGTAACATATGACAACATCTGTTGGGACATCCTGAATTAGTTCTTCTACTCTGTTTGATAATGTCCCAACATCTGATAGGACATTCTGAACTGAATTCAACATCTTCTTTGACAACTTCCACATTTATCTGTGTCACCATGTCAGGACATCATGTTTGACATGTTCTTCCAGAGTCTATACCATGTTAATATGGAACTTCTTATTCAACATTTTCCAGCCATATTAGTTTTACCAAACATAATGCCAATCATAAAATAATAGCATTAACAATCTCCCCCTTTGGCTTATTTTGGCTAAAACTAATTTACATACAGGTGTAGTAGTACCTTATGTAGAAGTTCCTTAACATCACATCTTCATATCAGACCTCACACTATTACTTCTCCCCCTTTTTAGCCATAAAAAGACAAAGGTATATAATCTCCATAAGCTTGAAACACACCCAAGCTTCATAATTCCTCAAGAATCAAACATAAACTGCAGAGAGCAGCTTTATATAATATAGCCTTCTAGACTCTTAGGATTCTCCTTATCTGGTTAAGGTATTACTCCCCCTTAACACCACAAAATCAAGTGCACATACTTGTAACACACTCCCCCTGTCTAGGAAACTCCATGCTTCTCTGTACATTGATGAAAGGAAAACATAAGACGCATCTTCATGTCTTCAAGAGCTCACTCTCTGTTCAATTCCCAATTGAACACATTCTCTTCTTGTACCAAAGCATACTTGATTCCTTTCTGGGTTTGTAGTTACCACAGACTACACAAGATGAACATCTTCTAGCACACAGGTTCTTGACACTAAGCCTTTACACACCAAAGGCCATTCAATCCAGATAAAACACATCCAAACTAATTATGAAATTATAATGAATGTCCACAAACAAACTTCCAAGCAATCAATACCTGATATACTTCAGGTGGATCAACAGAGATGTGCTCTTCAGTTGAGGCCTTGTGCTGGTCCTCAGATGCTTCTTCATCACAATTATTGAAGGTCTTTTTCTGATTTTTTTCAGAGTGCAGCAGAAGATCTTTTATCAGAGTATAGCATTACTTTTCTGTTGATTCATATTTGAGATTACTCCCCCTCAAACATATATGTATCCAGTCTTGTTGCAACAGAAATATTTATCCAAACACACTGATTCAGTTCAGAAACAAACAAACAGATTTTTCATTCATAATTAAACAACAATACATTTTGTTGTTGTTGTTCTCCCCCTTGTTAGACACAAATTATGGGGCCAAAGACTAATCCAGAAATACAATGCAGTGCTGTCATTACATTTGCCTCAGATGTTTCAACATCTATTGGGACATCCTGTTGAGCAGGAGTGTCCTTTGCAGCCTGAGTTTGTTGATCTTCTTGTGGGGCTGGCATAGTGTTCAGAGAGATAGATATGCCACTTACCACTCTTTGCTCAGATAGGATTTTGGTTACCAACTCCTTTATGGAATCATCCATATATTCAGAAGCTTTTAAAGTGTTGTACAATGGTGAAGGTATGCCTTTGGTCTTGCTGAAAACTTGATCTTTTTGGAGTTCTTGGTTTTTTTTAGCATGAGGAACACTTCCAGTCTCTTCTACATGTTTCTTTCAATATAGATCATCTACTTCATCATTCTCCCATATGATTAGGTAGTCTAATAATAGAAACCATGTAGATAAACACCCCATATAATGTACTAACACTTAGTTAGAACATTTTTCATACACCAAGACCTTATCACCATGATCCTAGATGTGCTCCACCAACTGGACTTACTATAGCATAGTAATCCATGAACTGAAAATCTTCAATCACACTGTGCCACCAGTTAGAATCAGAAATCCAGAAAGAGTGATAAACTCTCATCCACCTTCAAGAAGAATAAATCCTCTTGAGTCTTCAACTCATCACTCCTCTGCCCAAGAGCAATTTGTTCCAAGACAATCCTCAAGAACAACCAGCTGCCACACTCTGATTATCTTGATTCTTCGAATCCACTTTAAAGATCAACCAATTACCACATATTGATAACCTCCTTTATGAATCCTCATATGAAAAAGCCAATTGCCACTTTTGTCTTCTTCACGTTTATAGAACAAGAGTTCCATGCTCTCATAGACTTGATTTATCCACCAAGTTTGAGTAAACAACCTCCATTCTATTGGTTTTGCAGAAGTTCTTACCAATAACACATATTGATGAGAAACTTCCAATGTTTCTCCAAAGTCTTCAAACCTGCCACTGTCTGATTATTCAGAAGGAATAGTTAAGAACTGCACCTCATAACTATACCAAGGATGCCACCTTTCCTTGAGTAAGGCAGTCTTAACAAATTTATGATATCCCCACCTATCTTAACTCCATGATGAGCATTCTGGACTACACCTAGATCAGAAATAAACCAATCCAAGTGGTCATCAAGATTATGATATGTTCATGGTTTTTCATCTCCATCTTCAATAATATCCAGACCAGTTCTTGCCAAGAAACTTTCCAGAAATACATAACTCCTGTCACACAAGACTGAAGCCAATACTACAGCTTATGCAATACCTCACCCATGATTCTGCACAAACTCTGATGATAAGATGTTCCAACATCTGTTTGAACATCACCAATCTTGAATCACAAGGATAATCAATCAAATATTTGTGAACTCCACAAACAACAATTGATCTTAAATCCTTGTATAATACCTTATCAGATAGTTCTACATAATCTGATCTTTTAATTTTGAAGGATTTTAAGGTTAGCTCCAGATAAGATTAGCAAGATCTCCTCATGTCATGGATAACCAATACTCCAGCTGAGCATAAACTCCATTAATTCTAAATTTCACACCCCTGATGAACATACAAAGAGCACAACTGATAAATATCCACACTTGATTTTATATTCCAAAACAAATGCTCTTAGTTTGCTTGCTACAAAGGGTTCATACTGCCACTATCCATGACTAGTAGTGGAAGAGACTACCAGTTCAACAACCATTCTGATCAGACTTCTCAATCTGATATTCTTCCCTTGCTTCTAGCAATTATTGGTCACATTGCTAGCTTTAATCATGACCAAAGTCATGCATTTATCACCCACATTTGTAAATACATTTAGAAGCTTTTTCATCTTTAGATTCATCATCAGATTCATCAGTATTCTGAGCAACCTCTTCCAGCTCTAGCCTTTGAATTACTTCCTCAAGCTTTTTCTTCCTAGCATCCAGCTTTTTGAAAGTGCTTTTTCAGATCTGCAATCAAGGCAGCTTTGGATATGGGAGTCTTTGCTTTTGAAGGTCCAGCAGATGTCCTAGTGGAAGCTCCAACATCAGCAGCATGATGGCTCAAGAAAAGTTTGTAATGGAAGGCCAGAGGACTTTTTCTTTTGCATACTGAATCCTTCTCAGTGAGGATACCTGGATACTGGCTTAGATAAACCAGCAGAAGAAATTAGGTCAATTACCTCAGTGCACTCAAGTGCATTTCTGCCCAGCTCTCTTTCAAGTGCTACCCTTCTTTGGTATACAAATTTCCATCTGCTCACACTTGACACATGATGGAATGAAACATTGTCCAGAGGAGCTTCTGGAACAGCAGAGGTGGACCTTGAGGGTGCTGGTTTCTTCTTTGGTTGGGATGTTGGGACATCCTCTTCAACAACTGAATCTGGTGGAGTTACAGCTTTCCTCTTTTGGGTATTCACCTTGCTCCATTGTTTAGTAGGACCAAGTATCACTTTGACCTTGTCTTTCTTTGGAGTAGGCTGCTTCTTTTCAGGAGTTGAATGTCCTGCAGTCTTCTTTTCCTTTCTAGCCCTAAGCCTTTTGGCTATGCTAGGGTCCACAGAAGCAATGATCTCTGTGACAGAGTCATTATCTAAGTCTTCAACATGTAGCATAGATGCCTCCTCTTCCAAGATAGGAGTAGGTTCCAAACATATGTGATCATCACACATTTGTCTAGCACCCAAAGTATCCATCATGTTAGCAGGATATCACACCAGTTTCCTTCTTCTGGAACACAAAACTAAGCTTGGTTCTGAAACATTATTGCTTTCAAGATTACTATCTTTTCTTCAATCAGCTCCAACTGAAGTGCTATAACATTATGAAAGATACTTTGCACACATACAATAGACAGTAGCATCTCAAGGAGTATTCAGCTTCATAGCTTCAGAGAAAAAAACAATCTTTTAGGTCTTTGATTCAGCATTTACCATATACTGTTGATGTGTAGTGTGGTGTCAAGCCATTAGGATTGACATATCAATTCAGCTTCTTTCTTGATGAAACTTCCTTCAGTTCATGATTTAGACAATCATAAACATGTATCTTCACAAGAGAGATTTTCTCCAGCTATACCTAAACAACATAGGACACCATAACCAGGAAGAATATCCTCATTAGGTTACCATAAATAAGCTTAAGAGATAACTTATCAAGATTTTCACTCCCGCATGAAAGATTTGATAATTATACTCTTTTGTTTTGGCTCCAACCTCTTCTTTCATTAAGAACCACACTATTCTGAACTAAGTTTCTTCCAGTTCTGTAATCACATGATAGAACATCAAACTTGACATTATGAACTGAAGCTTTGCAACAACCTTTGTATGAAGTATTGGGGAACCACTATCAGACATAGCACATCATAAATAATAGAGCAATTCCTTGGAGATAAATAAACTTTTCCACAGTAAGATCCTCCAAAAGATATTGAAACACAATGTCAAGACATCTTATCTGACATCAGCAACCCTATGTGAATACAACACCATTATATCATATGATGAATAGTCCATCCTCCACTTCTAGGGACCATTAAAACACCAATATGAATCTCTCAAGTTCCAACAGCTCTTCATTATATCATCCTTCTTCCTTTACCATGAACCAGAAAGTATCTCCCTTAGATCTCATCCAGAAACAGACCAGGATGCCTGCTCTGATACCAATTGAAATTCTGGTATGACAGACTCAGATGTCGAATATGATGTTGAGACATCTTATCTGTTACTTATAAACATGGTAAGGCATACATATCAGTACTTAAATAATTCTGATATATCAGATGTCAAACATGCTTCAGGATGTTGGGACATCTGATAGGACATTCAGTTCAGGTACTGCATAAACATAAAAGATATAAAGAACACAGCAGAATTTGTTAACCCAGTTCAGTGTATAACCACACCTACATCTGGAGGCTACCAAGCCAGGAGGAAATCCACTATTAGTAATATTAATTCTAGACTTAAACCACCCTGTTTAATCTATCACTTAATACTTACCCAATGCAATTTCTACCTAAGACTCACTTAGATAAGAGTACCCTACTCACTCCCCCTCAATCACCCAGTGATCAAGTTTACAAGTTTAATAAAGTTGAAGACATTCTTCAAACAATACAGCTTGATCTTACTTCACAGTTTCAATCAAGTCACAAAACTTCTCTTGCTTACAAGCTTCGAGAATCACAAGTGAAACAGCCACAATAGAGTTCCTTGTTATGCAAGGCTGCCACAAGAACACAACCCTAATAATGTTTACATTTTCGGTTGATTGGGTTACCTCTAAACTAGGTTACACGGTTTCTTTTATAACCTATTCCCAACTGGATTTGGGCCTAAACAATCACAACAATAGTTGCTACAAATATGCAGAAAAAATCTGCTACAAATATTCCAAAAGATCTTCAACTCCTAAAATATCTCTAAATATAGAAACCTATATTTTTCAATATTTGTCTTCAATTTAAATTGAGTCTTTAAGATCTTCTAAATCAGCACCACATATGATTGCATAATATCTCCAGAATATTCTGCATAATTCAGATCTGATAAATCCAATGTTATCACCTTGAATTTAGGGTTTGTTACTTCCTAGATTCTAGGTGATTTTGTTCTTCTGATTAATCTGAATCTTCATAACAAAACTCCCTACAGATGCGCCTTGTTCTGTTTTTATCCATCCATAATTAATTCCAAATAACTCTCCTTAAATATCTCAAATCAGTTAGTTATTAATTAATTCTGGTAACAGGTCTGAGATGTCTCAACATCTGTTGGGACATCCTGAAAAACTGAACTTACTTCATTTACTAATACAATGTCCTAACATCTGATGTGACATCCTGTAAACTGAACTCATTCCATTAACTGATACAATGTCCTAACATCTGGTGTGACATCCTGAACTAAGTTCCACATTTCTTGTTTGATATCTATATGTAACATATGACAGTAATGTTGTCATGACAGTTGCAGATGTTTCAACATTCTCCTTGACATCTGTCATGACATTTGCAGATGTTTCAACATCTTCTTTGACATCTGTCTGTAGCATATGACAGTAATTCTGTCATGACATTTGCAAATGTTTCAACATCTTCTTTGACATCTGTCTGTAACATATGACACTAATTTCTGTCATGACATTTGCAGATGTTTCAACATCTTCTTTGACATCTGACTGTAACATATGACAACATCTGTTGGGACATCCTGAATTAGTTCTTCTACTCTGTTTGATAATGTCCCAACATCTGATAGGACATTCTGAACTGAATTCAACATCTTCTTTGACAACTTCCACATTTATCTGTGTCACCATGTCAGGACATCATGTTTGACATGTTCTTCCAGAGTCTATACCATGTTAATATGGAACTTCTTATTCAACATTTTCCAGCCATATTAGTTTTACCAAACATAATGCCAATCATAAAATAATAGCATTAACAACATTCATCAAGGTATATATTTGAAGCAACTCCGGGCGGAGGTAATCGAAGGAAGACCCAGCTGAGGCCATTCAGGGCAGAGGTATAAGCTTTATTTCAAAACCAGAAACTGCTGAAACAGGAAGTCAACCAGATGAAGGCTCAGATCGGTTTGGTTATGAAATTCTGAACAAAGCTATTTTCAACCCTATTGAGGGGAACTACGCTGCTCTGATTCTCCATTGGTCAATGGAGATACGTAGGCAGGAGATCATGCAAGATCTTTCCGAGCAACCTTATCTATTAACTTTATCAACCTCTTCCCTCCAGATATCATTTGTCAGCATCCAACCTGAGCTTCCCAAGAGATTCCTAGGGCCAGAGCATATGGGTAAAGTCTAGAATAACTTGAGAAGAAGTTTGATCATACTTTGAGGCCGTACGTGCAACGAGTTTCCTCATTTACTCAAGTTCAAACCAGTTGGGCTAATCACATCAGGATCATCTCCGATAAAGCTTCCTTTAAGGTTTCAATTCCAAGTATGATTACCGTTCTGGGGCACCTGGCCTTTTAATTGAAGATTGTAAATCTTTCAGAGACAAGGGTAAAAACAAGGTCGAGAATGTGATTGACTTCAAGACTATTGTGTTCGCACCAGGTAAAGGTGGGAATATGGCACCGAATCAGTAATAGAATGAACATCCAGACTGCTGACTGCTGAAAGTCTCCAAGAGCAACAAATCCAGACGGAGTCGGACCTCCTCGATAATGGCAACCACGACGTAAAGGCTAGATGTAAGTACCACTCAGGGGCATTTAGACATACCATTTGACAATTGTGATGCGTTCAGGCACAAGATGCAAAATTTGGCCGACTCAAAGGTCATCATGCCAGAAGGTCTGCTCACATATTGAAATCTCCTTATCAAATTGGCATCCTAGTTTGCAAGGGCATCTTCAGAAGCAATAAGTCCAGACGGAGTCAAGTCTCCTCAATGATGGCAATGTTCAGCTTCTTTACTGCATTTTCATTTGTAGTTTATATTGTTTGTTTAAACATTTGTATGCATGCATGAAACTCATTTATTTTTTAATGTTAACCATAATAAAATGCACATGTTTTTCTTGAAGTAATCCATTCGTATTCACTCGTGATTTTGTGTATGTGCATTGCAATACCAACTGTTGCTTAAACTCTATCAAGGAGGATGACGAAATGAAAACGCAAAAAACTCTAACTGTGTGCTTTTGAGAAAGACCTTGTTGACGATGTACAGGCATTGTTTCAAATCCTAAACACCGGAGATATAAGGGAGATAGACCCTCGCCAACCCATTTGAGCCTTGAAGTAGGAGTTTCTTTTTGCATGAAAAAACCCTCGCACTTAACCCAGGGGCAGGGTAGGCGTTAGTTAGTTTGACCGAGCATTCAAACTTCAAAAAGGAGTGCAAATCATGAGGATCCATTACCTTTCGTTGTACCAAATCAAGAGGTCCAATGACCAGAAACCACAATGGTTATCCCAAGCAAGAGGTCCAGAGACCGGAAACCACAATGGTTATCCCTCAGCAACCAAGAAGTGAGACAGTCACGACCCTTTCAAAGCAATCAAGACAACCAGTGTCACACGATTTGTTCAAAAAAGAAAAAAAAAGAAATGAAAAAGCCCGCTAAGTCGAAACTTGAAAACAAGCGACTTAGGCAAAAATTAGGGCATCCTGCTGGACTTCACAATCAAAGATTCACAAGAATCAGTCCAGGCAAAAGTTAGGGATAATCAAAATAATGCAAAAGCGAAAGACGAAAAGGATTTCACAAGAAAGATCCTTAAAACAAGAACAAAGTCGTGTGGCGCAGACACCAAAGATAAGAGGGGTGACTGACTCCAAATGACAACCTAATTGGTGCTTAAACTGTTAGCGTAATTGGTTCCTCAACCATCACAAAACCCTTTTTGAGAGGTGAGCGCTTGTGCCAAGCTAGCTGAACATAGGAATGGAGAACATCACGAAGATGGGTGGGCACAAATAAATTTCGAGCCTATATCCTTTGTTTCTATAACCGTGAACTAGGCCACAATACAACCCTCAAAAGTCCTAACTGAAACAAGGTTATTTTTGAGAGCGTACTACCACGAGACCGCGTTCCTGACTCCTATGAGTGATGTTGAAAGATCTTTGTTGATGTTGCATGTGCATGCTTTCTATTATTCAAAAATTAATGTCGTATCTTAACCAATGATTCGCTCACAAAGGTTTGCGACATCTTTTTCAATAAAACTTCAAGATTGACATGTGTGTTGCATTAGAATTTTCATTCTTAGAATAAACATTTTCTGCTTGCATATATTTGTTGGGCATCATAAAAATTCACACATGAAACTTCAGTCCAAGAGCTTAATCTTGCCAAGTTGAGAAGTCTGAAACTTCCGAAAGACAATCTATGAAGATGTAATTTTCCAAGAAACTCCATTGAGTAGGGACTTTCCCAACAGTCGTAGTAAGAGCCAATTAATCTGGGGCAATCATGTCGAGCAATCTCTCCAAAGTTCAGCTAAGTTGGGGCAATCACTTCGAGATACAAATCTCTCAAAGAGCCATCAGGCGGAGGCATTATTCAAATTTCAACCAAACTGGGGCAATTACTTCGAGATCAAATCTCTCATGAGTCTGATGCATGCATTCAAATTTTAGCCAAACTGGGGCAATTACTTCGAGATCCAATCTCTCAAAGAACAGTCGGTCTGGGTGTTTTCTTCAAAGCATGGACAGTCAGAGGTGATCACTTCAAGGCTCGTCCTGGGGCAGGCCACCCCAAGAGCATGGGAAGTTACTTTCTCCTGAAGACAGTTTATCAGAAGCACCTACCCAAGGTTCAAAATATTAGGACACACTAGCTCACAGTGATATGAAGTTCTTCCTGGATCCTTGCGAGACAATTTCTTTCACAGACCATGCAATCTGGGGCAGTTATTTCGAGATCCGATGAATCTCTCCAAGAGTTTGAGGACACTGAGGCATTTCATATGCCCTGTTTTCTGTAAAATCCTCTTGAGACATTTACTTCTGATGGACCTTAGTCGGAGGCGAGTTGAAGATTTCAGAGAACCATTATTCAATCATAGTCAGTTGGCGATCTATCAACCCAGAGGCTGGAAGCAAAGCCATTGTCAGCACAGTACTTCAACAGTTATTTCATCAGCAAGCTTCATTGATCAAAATGTCTTAGCTAGTCTCATTAGACTATCCCTTCTCCAGCTGTGTGGCAAAGCGAAAGTTACTTCTTGATCAGAAAGATATCATCGTCTCTCATCCCCAGCATGAGACGCCTTACATCTCTCATTCCCAACATGAGAGGATTTATCTCTTATCCCCAGCAAGTGGCAGCTTGAGCTTTTATCTTCAGCAGGAAGTTGTATCATTGATATCACCCGTCATCCCCAGTAATGTGGAAGTCGAAATTTCTCCCAGCAAGGTAGCAGAAGGTGGGTGTTATCCCCAAGCAGGAGTTTCCCTTCAAACAGGGGCAATTTTCGGCAGTATAAGGAGTGTCTTGCCTCCCCAGCAATTGCTTCCTCAGCAGTATCATACCTTGGGTTCTCAGCCAGGTCAAGAAGGTCCTCACTTCCCCGTCAGAGTTCAAGAAGAGTCCATCTCCAGCAGGGTCTTGGCTCTCCAATCTCAAAGTCCAATTTATTTTTGGCAGTGGCGGCTGTTCAAAGCCGGTGAATTATTAACGGTTTTCCCCGCAGAGTTGTTTCCTCCTCATCAGGATGAACCAGATCAATGCAGTGATCATCAGTTCCTCCCCAGTCAAGCCATCTGGGATACCTGTCGTCTCCTCATCGGGAGACCCCTTTGCATTTGCATTTGCATCCAGTAATCATCATTACATTTGCATCCTCCAAAGCGTAGCATTTCCGTCATCATGGAGCATTACGCCATAAATCCAAACATATGCATACCGGCATGGGTCAGTTTTGAGGTATATTACATAAAACCCGTTACATCTCCAATCAGATTGAAGTGTTCCCCACAGAATGCAACTTCATTTCCCAGGGTGGATGCTTCCACCAAGTCTTGTTGCCATCCCCAATTGAGTCTTGTTTCAGTACAACAATCTCATGTTCTCATGCCTCCGTTTCAGTACAACGGTCGTATCTCGGGCTCTCGTTTAAGTACAACGATCCCATTTCATTCGAGTTTCCATTTAAGTACAATGGTCTCGTCTTTGAGTCTTGTTTCAGTACAACAGTCTCATTTTTTCGCGTCTCTGTTTCAGTACAACGGTCGCGTCTTGGGCTCTCGTTTAAGTACAACGATCCCGTTCCTTTCGAGTCTCCATTTAAGTACAATGGTCTCGTCTTTGAGTCTTGTTTCAGTACAACAGTCTCATTTTTTCGCGTCTCCGTTTCAGTACAACGGTCGCGTCTTGGGCTCTCGTTTAAGTACAACGATCTCGTTCCTTTCGAGTCTTCATTTAAGTACAATGGTCTCGTATTTGAGTCTTGTTTCAGTACAACAGTATCATTCTTTCACGTCTCCGTTTCAGTACAACGATCGCGTTTCAGGTTATCATTTAAGTACAATGGTCCTGTTTGCTTGGGCTCTCGTTTATGTACAACGATCCCGTTCCATGTTGTCCTATTTTCTTTGTGTTTCTGGTTACCGCCTGCGGCCGGTATACCTTTGCGTCTCCATTCGAGGATGGTTTCGTGTTAGATCCGAGGATCTTTTGATGTGTCATTCGAGGATGGCATTTCTTTTCTTCAAGTCCTTCCGAGGTTGGTCTTGTTGTTGTGGCTATTATTCGAGAATAGTAGTTCACTTTTTTGAGCTTATTGATCGAGGTCAGTTTGTCTCTTTCGCAAAGTCTGTCTGAGGTCAGCTTTGTGTTTGGTTATCAGTCGAGGCTGGTATACCTTTGCGTCTCCATTCGAGGATGGTTTCGTGTTAGATCCGAGGATCTTTTGGATTGTCATTCGAGGATGGCATTCTTTTCCTTCAAGACCTTCCGAGGTTGGTCTTGTTGTTTTGTGTGGCTATTATTCAAGGATAATAGTTCACTTTTCGAGCTTATTGATCGAGGTCAGTTTGTCTCTTTTGCAAAGTCTGTCTGAGGTCAGCTTTGTGTTTGGTTATCAGTCGAGGCTGGTATACCTTTGCGTCTCCATTCGAGGATGGTTTCGTGTTAGATCCGAGGATCTTTTGATTTGTCATTCGAGGATGGCATTTCTTTTCTTCAAGTCCTTCCGAGGTTGGTCTTGTTGTTGTGGCTATTATTCGAGAATAGTAGTTCACTTTTTGAGCTTATTGATCGAGGTCAGTTTGTCTCTTTCGCAAAGTCTGTCTGAGGTCAGCTTTGTGTTTGGTTATCAGTCGAGGCTGGTATACCTTTGCGTCTCCATTCGAGGATGGTTTCGTGTTAGATCCGAGGATCTTTTGAATTGTCATTCGAGGATGGCATTTCTTTTCTTCAAGTCCTTCTGCGGTTGGTCATGTTTTTTGTTTTGTGTGGCTATTATTCGAGGATAGTAGTTCACTTTGTGAGCTTTTTGATCGAGGTCAGTTGGTCTCTTTTGCAAAGTCTGTCCGAGGTCAATCTTTGTTGTTGATGGTTATCGCCTGCGGCCGGTATACCATCGTGTTTCTATTCAAGGATGGTTTTAGTACTGGATCCGAGGATCCCGTGTGAGTGGTCATTCGAGGATGGCATTCTTCCCAGCGTATCTCCACCTGGTTCTTTCCCCGTTACCTATTCAGAGGTCAAGTCAGGAAATATATAAATAAATAAGTGGGCAGATGGCATTCCCATTACCCCCAATGTGCAAATTTTCAGGTTTTATTCGAGTATTCAATCACTCCATACCTTGAACGTCTAAAAGTTGTTGCAATTATTCGTTCAGGTCTGCAGATGATTGAATAGGGGCAGCTGTAATACCTCAAAATTTGCCCTCATTCTTTTTACCTTAACTGGCTTACCGCTTTGCATTTGCATATTCCACTAGGCCATTAACATTCATAATCAGGCATTTCATTGGTTCCTATGGCATGTGATCGACGCATTCCTTTGTGATTTGAATTTTCTATTCATAAGTGATTTATCCGGCTATTGCACTCAATTTAAGCGGTTCAAGGGTTCCCATGTCTGGTATGGCTTTGTCGATGGTGTCGATCAATTGGGAATGGTGTTCAAGGTTTCGTATCAAGGGTATCGTGATATTCAGGTCATTATGGTACAAGTTCGTGAGGTTTTAGACTGAAGTTGATTGAAGCTTGTGGATTTGTTGAAAATACAAGTTTGATATGGATTGGGCATTTGAGCTGATATAAGCAGGTTAAGTCATACCCTATCCAAAAGATTATGTCATGCCTATATTGAAGTCAAAGCTAATATTCGAGAATCGTACCCATTTACTTTCATAATTCATTTTTTAGCCCATATACATGTTCTTGCTTTTAATCGGTTATTATCCTTGGCTATATTTCATGGAGCTAATTTTATGACAATTCTTGCGAGGCTCATTTTTCATACCACCACAACCACTTTTTATTCAATTTAAACCAAGGTTATAATCTTTGTCCACCATGAGTTTCCTTCAAAGTTTATAAGCTATATTCTAGTTATACTCATAGTTTTATCCAACAAAAGTATTACAAAATTTCTTTTGTTCACAAGAGATCCACTAGGAAGCCAACAAATGATATGATATGTCAGTAAGAAAAATCAGTACCAAAAAAAAGAGTTGCACAAAAGAGAGAAAATTCAATTAAAAAAATGGCAGAACACAAGGGAGAGATATTCAGTTCGGGTGGTTTTCAGAAATTTTGTTACACAAAGAAGGAAAAAGAAATTAGTTACAGGAGATTACAGTTAGAAAGTGAAAGGAAAATAATTTTTACTCCTAACAGCAAAAGAATCTTTTGATTTTCACTTCATGAATCCTCATCAATAGCAACATTCTAAAATCCCATATATTCGGCAATCTCTATTGACTCAAAAGGGGGGGGGGGGGGAATGATCACGAAGATCTTCCATCATCAATCTCATAATTTACCTCCTGCAAAATATACAAGAGAAGGGATCAAAGAAAAAAGAAACTCAACATCACAGGGCATTTTTTATGATTACAGAGAACACAAAGAAAAATCTCATGATATCTCAACAATTTCATCACCTTCTACATGACTATTCTTTACCATCCACCAAAAACCTTCTTCACCATTCTCTTCTTCCTTTTTTTTTTTACCTTCAAAAACTCATGCTAATTTTTCATCATCACTCCCTTCAGATCACTCTTCATCAATCTCACAGCCTTTTCAATATCAAAAAAAGAAGCCTATATCTTAAAACCTTCAATCAATGGTAACAGGAGAACTCATGGCATCAATCGTTATCTTCTCCCAAGTTCAGTCAAAAAAAAGAAACCAATCTTCAGTAACGAGCTTCATCTTCGAACAGTTTCCAATCCTGCAAGAATTCAGAATAATCAAAGTGCCACAATCTTCGCCAATTCTCGAACCTGCAAGTCATCAACGACAACGATCGCAAGATTTGTCAATAACAATATTACCAGCAGAAGAAAAAGAACGTTCGCCCATTCACATCAAGAATTCAGCGCAGATGAAATGAGGTCGAGAAAGAAGCGGAGGTACCGGAATATTGAGACGCCATTTCCTCCACCACACAAGCCGCACAGCTACAATACTTTTTGATCAGCATCGAAACTGTACCGACGCCACACCATTATCCTTTCAACAAAGAAAGTTTCCCTATCAACCTTGGCTTTGTCTGTCATCGATCTTGCTCCCTTTCTCATCAAAGATTCGCGAGTCCTAATCTTCACCATCCTTGTGCGCATCACGTCATTATCAACATCGTCGCACCATCCCTAATTTTGCTCCTTCAATTCATCAACAACAACCTGTAAAACGTTAAGAGTCGAAAATTAAGTTCGTTGATCGACGACAACTCAATAACGAACTCAGAATGCAAATTTTCAGAAGGAGGAATCGAATAACTCATACCTGGAAATCGTGTTTCCGTTTTCGTTCGGTGATTGGGAATAGCATAAGCAGGGCGATACATCGTGGAAGGAGACTGATTGAATCTGAAACGAACAAGAGCAAAGAAGATTCAGTGGATGAGAGTCCGTCACAACCATTACCGCGTCGCCGTCTCCAAAGTCATCTTCAAAAGGGGATTTTCGAGTTCATCCGGGTTCTCGCCAAAGTATGATGTGTTGTCGTGTGAACTCCGATTGCGATTCGGAGACGTACGAGATGAGTTGACCAATGAGGTCGCGTTGAAGAAGAAAACTGGGCCACCGGAGAACGTCGTCGGCGGATGATTTGGAGCCAAAAAACGATGACGGTAGGAAGTGATGAGAAGTGATCGGAGAAGCCGGAATAAGACTGATGAAGGGAGAAGATAGTTCACGGCGAGAGTGAAGGGAGACAAGGCGGCGGGGAAAGACACCGTTCGGAAGAGATGCGCCGCGAGGTTGACGATGAAGAAGGAGAGGATGGTTGGATGTTTTTTCTATGCTGAGTTTGAGTTTAGGGTTTCACACACAAATCCAATTTGGGCCTATGTCATCCAAGGATCCACTTCTCACACCCATCCATATTCCTCTCACACCCCTCTGCAGCTTTGTTATCATAAATGGGCTCAGGCCCATGGGAATGGTTATCAGTGTCGCTCCCGGGATTTTCATCCTAGTACAAACGCGAAAGTGGCGCGGAAAGGTTAGAGTCGCCAGCCAGACATTTTTATCCCAAAGGAATGGGAAAGGTAATGTTGCACAAACCTGAGGAAGAAGGAAAGGACGAGGCCTTGCGAACCAAAGATCTGAGTTCGGGAGCCGGTTACGACCTGGGAAGGTATTAGCACCCCAGATCGTCCGTCGTACCCGACGGGATCCACGCTTGCTTATTTTGTTCAAAGGGTGAGAAAATACGAATGCTGCTGAATAAAACCGCTACTGGAATAAAGGGAATGGAAAATGAGAAATGAACTGAAATAAGAAAAAGAGAATAAAAGGAGAAATGTAGGGAAAATAAAGAATGTGCTCGAACGGGCCCTACCCCGCTGCCTACGTACCTCATCGGGATAATGAGGATCAGAGTCGACGTAGTTCGCCTAACTAAGGCTTACACTCGTTTGTGGTTTTTAGGATGACGTTGCCATAGTTCTAGCTCAGGTGTTACCGGCTCTGACACGAGGGTGTTTACCGTATCGCTGTTTGAACTGTCGAGACAAGTCATGAAGAGTATGAGATGAGAAAGAAGACGTGACTTCTTGGTTTGTTGTCTTTTAGAAGAAATGTTTTGAATTTGTTTGTGAACTATCTCGTACTAAGACCTATCCATCGCGGGAAGTATTTACACCTCGCCCCGAAACAGGACGCGTATAAACACTCCGCAACAAAGTCTCGTGTCGTACCAGATTGTTCGGTTTTTATTAAGTGTTTTATTGCTTTTCTTTTGAGATGAGAAAGAGAATGACTCAAGTTGGAAAAGGGAAAATCTAATGGGAACTAAGACACACCCTAATTTTATTGATTTATTTACAAGGTGATCCTAGTGGTTAGTGAGGTTTTCTATTCCTAATGGGAAAAGGAAAAGAAAAAAGGAAAAAGGATGCAACTTACTTCCTAAGGAAGATAAGTTGGTCCTAACAATGGGGAATCCTACCAATCACAAATATGGAAGGAAAAATGAATTAAAAAGCCTAAAAGAAATGCATAAAAAATAAAGGATAAAGTGGAGTAAACTTACCTCAATCTTCCCCACTACAAAACAAATGTTAATGCACATTTTTATTAAAAAAAAAAATAAGGCAAACACACATTAATTAAATCCTAATTAAATTCTAAGGCACCTTGGACCTAAACTAGACCCTATTTTAATCCTAAAGGACCTAAAACTAATGCAATGCAAAATTCAGCAACCTATTTACAACACTTAATGCACAAACAGCTATGAAATGCACTATGCAATGCAACAGCCTTTTACAGCACCTATATGTATGCAAAAACAGGTGTTAAAAGTCACGAACAACATGAATTTACAACAAACAGCATGTATTTTACAGCACTTATGCAAAAAGCAGCTATGTAATGCAAAATCCAGAATTGATTATTTTCATATTTTAATGCACAAACTCAATGAATAATGCACTAAATCCATCATGAACATACATTTGAACATGGATCAACATATACCAATGCAAGAACATGAACATTATTGAATGATTATACAAGCATGCCTCACATGGATTATGCAACAAGTAAATACACAAAGTAGCACCTAAACATGCACATAAACATGGCATTTGAACATGGTGATTATTGATTATGAACCTACAATATGATGATTCAACAAACACACTAAACTCAATGCAAAATTCAGAATTAAATTGATATGAATGCTATGATCAAGTATGCAACAAAATGCAACCAAATGCACATACATACATGATTATGTGACATGCAACATATATCAATCATGAAATGCAAAAATGATTTAGTGCAATGCAAACATATAAAAACCAGAATGCAAAGTGATTATTATGTGTCAAATAATGCACAAACATGGTAACAACATGCAAGGACTTAAACTATGCACAAAGAAGCACACAAATGCATAACACGTAACACGAACGGAATCGTGTCGAAACGACTCGAAATGGGGGAACTAGCTACTGGAAATGGACTCAAAAATTCCCTAAAATCACTACCTAAACATACATGAACATTAGAGGCACTAGGAAGCAAGATTGAGCAAGAAAATAGGCTAAAAATCCAAAAATGGACAGCGTTAACCGGTTAACCATATAGGTTAACCCGTTAACGGGCAAAAAATACAGCATTCTGGCCAAAAACGCATGTGTTAACCGGTTAACCATATGCGTTAACCGGTTAACACTGAACGAAAAGTGAAAAATGCTTTTGAAAAAAGTGCTTTTGGCCACAATCTTCCTTCTAAACAATCCTAACCCCCACTTAATCATGCTAACACAAATTTCTACTCAATTGGAGCTTATTTACACATGCTAGCACCTATATCTATTAACACCTTAAACTTCTAAGACAACAAAAATCACAAATCACAAGTAAACATAATTGAAACGGAATTGATTTTAAACAAAGCGAAAAAACACTTGAAGAATGCCAAAAGTGGCGAGATGAAGAGAATAACTTAAAGAAGAAGTGATTAAGATCACCAACCTACGAAGCGGAGGAGTGCTTCGGTAATTGTTGCAATAATCGGAGCTTGATCGAAGAGAAAACCGTGAAAACCGAGAAACCGCAAAATAAATGCGTTCTTGATGCTTGAATCTTTGCACACTTCCGATAAGCCGAAATCTTCAACAAAATCACTAGCTTCTTCTTCTACGATCCACCATTAATGGAGATTGGAGGCTTAAGCTTCAAGACCTTCAAGTTTCAATGTGAAACTTGAAGAGCTTATTTGAAAAAGCTTTGGTGAGAGGGAGAGGAAAAGTGAAAGAGAAAAAGTGCTTATCAAAGAGTGAGATTGGAAAATGGTGTTCAACCCTTTTTTTGTTTGGATGAAAATGGCTTAAATAGAGACTAGGCTAGGAGCTAGGTTTGGGTTTGGGGCCCAAAAATTAGGTTTGGGATCCAAAATTAGGTTTGGAAGTTAGTTAGGGTTAGGGTTGGAAAAGGGAATATTCCTTGGAATATTCCTTGGAATATTCCTTGGAACACTCTAGAAGATGGTGGAAGGTGGTGGAAGTTTCCAAGGGAAATGGAGTGGAATTGAAGTGGAAAAATGAGACGGAAAGAATGAAAGGAAGTGTGGAAAGAAAGTGGAAGGAAAAGTGGAGGGAAATGGTGAAACTAACTACCTTTCAAATGATTTTTCTTTGGTTTTTCTATGATTCCTCCATCATTTCTTGATCAAGTTTGAACCATAGGATCATTGTAACCCTAATTTCACGATCTCGATCTTAAAAGTCCGGAGTCGACCCTAGCCCGATTGCCTTTTCTCCAATTCCTCGATTTTCCGTCGTCCGGCCAGTCGAACCCCTTCCAAAATGAATTTGTGGACGAGATTTGAACCCTAGGCACTTGACATCGTATATAAGTCAAAGAAATCCACTTCGACTCAGAAATTTATGTAGAAGCCCTGTAGAAATGAAACCCTAATTCGGCTCTTTTCCCTCAAGAAGTATTGCACTGCTTGCCTCCTTCAATCAAACCAAAACTTTCCATGACTTGTGGCTTCAAGTGAGGACTTGTGGGATATTGTGAACCCTTTGCACAAGGTTGAGAAGCTTTGTGGCCCTTCGGTAGCCTCTTCATAACTTTCGGTTGCTCCGATCATTGATCACATACCCACGTCTCGGCTATGCTATATATGATGCAATGTTTTTGGTTATTTTTATGAATCCATATATGCAAAATGCTATGCAAAAATGTTGAGGAAATGAGAGGGCAAATTTTGGGGTGTTACAGCTGCCCTTATTCAATCACTGTAGACTTGAATGGATGATAGCAGTTGCTTTCAGACGTTTGAAGTATGCAGGGATTGAATACTAGAAACAACCAGAAAATTTGCACTCTGCGGCAGAAGAACAGGGAAATAAACTCAACCTAATGGACTCTGCTTGGATATAATTATGATGTGACGAAAAGTAAGCGGGGGATGCCTTTTGAATAATGCCAGAAGGCTACTGGCCTGCCACCCTGTGTGTGGACTTGTGGTATGATGCCACCCTGAGGATGGACTTTCGCCAATCTGCGGTTGGACTTCAAAATACTTTGCCACACTGCGGGTGGACTTTGGAAATTGCCACGCTGCGGGTGGATTTGGGATACATTGCCACACTGCGGGTGGACTTTGGAAATGATGCCACCCTGAGGATGGACTTTCGCCAATCTGCGGTTGGACTTCAAAATACGTTGCCACACTGCGGGTGGACTTTGGAAATTGCCACACTGCGGGTGGACTTTGAGATATGATGCCACCCTAAGATGGACTTTGGCCAGTCTGCGGCTGGACTTTTGAAATGATGCCACCCTGAGGATGGACTTTCGCCAATCTGCGGTTGGACTTCAAAATACATTGCCACACTGCGGGTGGACTTTTGCTCACTACGGGAGACTTTAGAGATTTGCCACACTGCGGGTGGACTTTTGCTCACTACGGGAGACTTTTGCTCACTACGGGAGACTTTTGCTCACTACGGGAGACTTTTGCTCACTACGGGAGACTTTTGAAACTTGCCACCCGAAGATGGACTTTGGCCAGTCTGCGGCTGGACTTTTGCTCACTACGGGAGACTTCCGCTCACTACGGGAGACTTTTGCTCACTACGGGAGACTTTTGAAACTTGCCACCCGAAGATGGACTTTGGCCAGTCTGCGGCTGGACTTTGAAATCTGTTGAATTGCACGGCATGTTGCCCCATGACACTGGGGATATTATGTCTTGAGTATTGTTAATGAACTGATGTGAATGTAAAAGAATTCCTGACGCGGAAGTGATAAGTCTCTGCTGACTCTGTGGGGAAACACAATGATCGCGAATTCGATATCAAGTAGTCCCGTGGGGATAACATATCTGTCTGAGAGGAGCGTGAATAATTCATCTGTCCGAATCATCACCTTTGCCAAAAATAAATTGGACTTTTAGATTTGAGGGTCGTGCCCCAGGATACCTTGATTATTGAGGAATATCCACTCTTACGGACCTGCTGGGGATGACTAGAAACCGAGACACATCCTGCTGAGGAAGAAAGATTTCAAGTTGTCTCGTGCTGGGGATTAGTTGCTTCGGTAGGGATTTTACCTCAAGAGGATTTTACAAAAGAATTGGCGTCTTTAAACTCTTAGGTATCATGACGACTACATGATTCAGTGTAACAACCTTTCTGAGGAGGTAACCATTGCCAATGCGGATGAGTTTGTATCTGTCAGCAGTGCTGAACGAGATAGTTGACTTGACAAGTAACCACGACATTCTAAACTCCGGGTAAATGCTTCTGATCGCCTGTCTTCGGGAAAGAATGAATTCTCGTACTATTAGGGTGGCCTGCCCCAGTATGAGTACTTGAATAGTTTTGCTCTTGACTGACTAATCTTCGCTCTTGGAGAGATTTGAATCTCGAGGTGATTGCCCCAGTTCGACTGAAATTTGAAGAGATTACTCGACATAACTGCCCCGGATTGGCTCAGTACTATAATTTTGAAGAGATTGCTCGACGTGACTGCCCCGGATTGGCTGGCTCTTACCGTGACTAATTGGGGAAGTCTCTGCTCAATGAAGCTTTATTCGGATAAGTGCACCTTGACGTGACAGTCTTTCAGAAGTTTTAGACTCCTCAACCTGGCAAGCTTGAGCTTCTGGATTGAATTTCCGTATGTGAACCATTTATGATGCTCAACAAATGTATGCAAGTGAGAAAATGTTTATTCTTAGAATGAAAATCCTAATTCAACAAACATGTTAATCTTGAAATTTTGAAAATGGGTCGTTAACCTTCGTGAGCGAATCACTGGTTAAGATACGACCTTTATTTGAATGAAAGTATGTGCATGCAATACCCACAAACGTCTTTTAGCATAACTCATAGGAGTCAGGAACGCGGTCTCGTGGTAGTGTGCACTCAAATTAACCCTGTTTCAGTTAGGACTTTTAAGGGTTATATCGTGGCCTGGTTCACGGTTATAGAAACAAAGGATATAGGCTCGAAATTTATTTGTGCCCACCCACTCTTCGTGATGTTCTCCATTCCTACATTCAACTAGTTTTCACAAGCATTCACCTTTCATAAGGGTTTTGTGTTGATTGAGGAACCATTGCTGCTATCAGTTCAAGCGCCAATCAAGTTATTGTTGAGAGTCAGTCACTCCTCTATTTTTTCGTGTCTGTGTCACACGACTTTGTTCTCATTTGAGGATCTTTCTTGTGTAATCCTTTTCCGTCTTTCGCTTTTGCATTATTTTGCTTATCCCTAACTTTTGCCTGGACTGATTCTTGTGAATCTTTGATTGTGTAGTCCAGCGGGATGCCCTAACTTTTGCCTAAGTCGCTTATTTTCAAGTTTCGACTTAGCGGGCCTTTTCTTTTCTTTTTCTCTCTTTTTTTTTTGCATTTTGAACAAGTCGCGTGACATTGTTTGTCTTGATTGCTTCGTGAGGGTTGTGACTGCCTCATTCTTTGGTCGACGAAGGATAACCATTGTGGTTTTCAATCCTTGGACCTTTTGACTTGGATAACCATTGTGGTTTCGGGTCTTTGGACCTCTTGATTAGCATAGTAGGATGCAACGGATCTTCAAATACACTTCTTTATGAAAGTTTGAACGCTTGGTCTGACTAGCTGACGTCTACCCTGCCCCTGGGTTACATGTGAGGGTTTTTTCATTTGAAAAGAAACTCCTACTTCAAGGCTCGAAGGGTTAGCAAGGGTTTATCTTCCTTATATCTCCTGTGTTTAGGATTTGAAACAATGCCTGTACATCGTCAACAGGGTCTTACTTGAGAGCACATAATTAGAGATTTTGCGTTTTTTGTTTCGTCATTCTCCCTCATAGAATTTAAGCATGACAATTGGTATTGCGATATACATATGAAAAATTGTAAGGGAATGCAAATGAATTTACTTCAAGAAAAACATGTGAGTTTTATTATTTCTAACAACTTTCATACATGTAGACAAATGTTTAGCATATAAAAGAAACTACAAATGGAAATGCAGTAAAGAAACTGAATATTGCCGTAGTTGAGGAGACTTGGCTCCGTCTGGACCTGTCAGTCTTGGATACTTTCAACGATCAATAGCTCTTTTTACAGACTTGTAATCTTCAATTTGCAGTTGCATGCCCAACCATGGCAGTAATACTTCCTCTTCTAGCTATTCTGACTCTGACGCGAGACATCTGAAGGAAAGAGTGAAGCTGGGGAGTAAAGTTGCCCCAGAAGTTTGCTCGGAAAGACCTGACGATCTTCTGCCTACGTATCTCCATTGACCAGATGACCAATGAAGAATCAGAGCGACGTAGTTCCCCTCAATAGGGATGAAAAACGAACAATGAAAAAAGGCAATCACATAAATGCCATCACTGAGAGTATTTGAATACTGCTGGCTTTATTCGCTTCATGAATACCCTGGCGTCCTGGGTGATCAGCTTGAAGACTTCAGCTTAACGTGAACCATCTGGTAGAACGACCGCGACACCGGTTCCATTATGACTAGGCATCGGATTATGAAGTACATTTGGGAGAGGAGCGAAATTGATCGCCTTGGAGTCAACTAGGTCCTGTACCTTGTTCTGAAAGGCCCAACATTTCTCAATACTGTGCCCCTGGGCACCTGAATGGAATTCGCACCTGGCGTTAACATCAAAATTCGGAGGTAGATTGTCAGGAGCGGGAGGTCTCATGGTGCGAAGCTCAACCAAGTTCAACTTTAGTAGCTCTGGAAGCAATACAGCATATGGGCATGGGACGGGGTCGAGTCTGCGGTTTCTCGCTCTTGTTCTTTCTTGGAACGGCCTCTGTACCTGTTGTTGCTGACCCTGTGGTCGTTGTTGTTGAAACTGTAGTTGTTGTTGTTGAACCTGTGGAGTAATAGTCACTGCAGCCGTTTGGTAGTAACCTTGAGAATAACTTCTGTCTCGGCCCCTATACACAGCATTCGTCTCGCCTTCTCTTCTTCTTTGACCATTGCCAAAAGGTTTTCTCACACCAGAAGAACTAGCACTGCTTGCATCCTGGATCTTTCCCATTTTCAGAAAATTCTCTATCCTTTCTCCAGCAATGACGATATTAGAAAAACCAATGGACGGGCAGGCGGCCAGACGATCCAAGTAAACACCTTGCAAGGTGCCCATAAACATGTCTGCCATCTCCCGATCCAGCAAGGGAGGTTGAACCTGTGCGGCCAGCTCACGCCACCTCTGGGCATACTGCTTAAAACTCTCTTTAGGTCCTTGAGACAAGTTCTGCAACTGAGTGCGATTCGGAGCCATATCAATATTGTACTGATACTGCTTGAGAAATGCCTCAGCTAGATCTTTCCAACTTCGAATAGAGACCCGACTCAGCTTCATGTACCAGCTCAACGAAGCTCCAGATAAACTATCTTGGAAGAAATGCATCCAAAGTTTCTCGTCATCAGTATGAGCCGAGATTTTTCCGAAGTACGCATGAATGTGAGTCCTAGGACACGTGCTGCCGTTGTACTTGTCAAACAATGGTGCTTTGAACTTTGGAGGGATTCTGACTCCTGGTACTAACCCGAGACTGGTTACATCGATACCCAAGGAATTCTGACATTCCATGGCCTTGATCTTCTCTGACAGCTCTTCATACCTGCGATTGTTGATCTCATTCATGTTACCCATATCAGCATCCAGTAGAGTGAACTGGTCCTCTTGATTGTCTTCTAAACCTGCATTACGTGTTGCGGTCCTATTTGGATGAGGCTCTCCGTTACGGGCAGCGTTAGAATCCACGTTCTCAGCTGGTGTTCCCGTATTAACATTCCCATGAGGTTGCTCAACCATCAACCGGAGACGCTCCTGGTTCTGGGCCATGCCAGTCATCATTTCCATGAACTGATCCATCCTCTGTCGGAACTCATTGAGATCAGTCTGCACTCGATCCGCCATCCTTACTCGGTTTCTTTTGGTCGGATATCGGTGAATGCGTTGACCAGCTATATTGCCTACGATCAAATAAGTTAGAAACCCTGGGTAACCTGCAAAAATACAAGAATATGGTATGCAGGAAATGAATGCTATGGCATGTTGATTCATTTTTAGGGCATCCCATCCCCTGATTCCAGTTTTGTGAGTTTGATGAAGACAGGAGCTCTTTTGTTGTAAATAAGATAATACACTTGGTCGGCTTCTTGGGTTCCATGCTCATAGATCAATACCCACAACCGGAATCAAGGATGTAATATGCAGCCCTGTAAATGAATAAACATGCGTTAGGAATGCAAGTATGCGGATGATGTGATGCAATGCAATGGTATGTGATCAATGATCTGATGTTGGTGTCGGTGCATGGTCTCAAAATCCAGATATCACAATAATCATCCCTCTGATCCGGGGTCCATAACTTAAGAACAGAAATCCAGATCACAAAACTGAATCAAAGGCAAAATGGGTATGCTGAAGGTACCAGGGTTCCTGCAAACCTGTAAACCCCTCCCAATCTCACGGGTGTGCTACTCGGGTCAACATCACGGACTCTCAAAGCCGAATAGCAATAATACGTTCACCATTTCCGAGAAATGGCTCATGACCAAATCAGGGAATCGGTTTGGCATTATGTACTACTCAGGGAGGTCTCAGTTGAGTCCGGAAAAACAAGCATCCCTCACAAGTTTCCAGCTTCAAGCACTGAGTCGAGAAACAATAGTACATTCATCCCGGAGGGTACAATACTATCATCATACGATCAGTTTGCTTTAACTGAATTCCTATGAGAGAACCAGGCCATCCTATGCGAGTTCCCAGTGGGCCCTCGGATGCGAGTGGGTTTGCCAACAAATGTGGTCTGCCACTGTCATCACTGGAGAGGGATGTTTCCACAAAGGTTCTCAATGATCGGTCCCCTGACTGCACATAACTATCAAGGTAGCGCATCAACCCAGAAAGATTCTGGTATCAATACATTCCCGAGAAGGTCGCAAGTCAAGGTGTGGAACTCACTACTACCAACATAGCAAGATGCCATGAAGCCAAAGTGGAACCACTCTAAGTCCTAGGGTGCACTCAAGCCGGGTAGTTGGCTTATCTCACAGTAACTCCCACCCACAGAAAAAATGCAAACCAGCACAGCCAGACAGTCCAGTATAATATGATGCATGGAAAATAAAATACTGAAGGCGATAAATAAATGCTGTAAAGTAAAGCTGTAAAGTAAAAACTGTAAATAAACATTAAAGCTAAACTAAATCACACAGCAACAAACATATGAACACCCAAAGAAACAAAACCAAACAAGCGCTAGGATTGACTCTACAAGGGAAACCGGAAGAATCAGGTTCGATCCCCAGCAGAGTCGCCAGCTGTCGCTCCCGGGATTTTCATCCTAGTACAAACGCGAAAGTGGCGCGGAAAGGTTAGAGTCGCCAGCCAGACATTTTTATCCCAAAGGAATGAGAAAGGTAATGTTGCACAAACCTGAGGAAGAAGGAAAGGACGAGGCCTTGCGAACCAAAGATCTGAGTTCGGGAGCCGGTTACGACCTGGGAAGGTATTAGCACCCCAGATCGTCCGTCGTACCCGACGGGATCCACGCTTGCTTATTTTGTTCAAAGGGTGAGAAAATACGAATGCTGCTGAATAAAACCGCTACTGGAATAAAGGGAATGGAAAATGAGAAATGAACTGAAATAAGAAAAAGAGAATAAAAGGAGAAATGTAGGGAAAATAAAGAATGTGCTCGAACGGGCCCTACCCCGCTGCCTACGTACCTCATCGGGATAATGAGGATCAGAGTCGACGTAGTTCGCCTAACTAAGGCTTACACTCGTTTGTGGTTTTTAGGATGACGTTGCCATAGTTCTAGCTCAGGTGTTACCGGCTCTGACACGAGGGTGTTTACCGTATCGCTGTTTGAACTGTCGAGACAAGTCATGAAGAGTATGAGATGAGAAAGAAGACGTGACTTCTTGGTTTGTTGTCTTTTAGAAGAAATGTTTTGAATTTGTTTGTGAACTATCTCGTACTAAGACCTATCCATCGCGGGAAGTATTTACACCTCGCCCCGAAACAGGACGCGTATAAACACTCCGCAACAAAGTCTCGTGTCGTACCAGATTGTTCGGTTTTTATTAAGTGTTTTATTGCTTTTCTTTTGAGATGAGAAAGAGAATGACTCAAGTTGGAAAAGGGAAAATCTAATGGGAACTAAGACACACCCTAATTTTATTGATTTATTTACAAGGTGATCCTAGTGGTTAGTGAGGTTTTCTATTCCTAATGGGAAAAGGAAAAGAAAAAAGGAAAAAGGATGCAACTTACTTCCTAAGGAAGATAAGTTGGTCCTAACAATGGGGAATCCTACCAATCACAAATATGGAAGGAAAAATGAATTAAAAAGCCTAAAAGAAATGCATAAAAAATAAAGGATAAAGTGGAGTAAACTTACCTCAATCTTCCCCACTACAAAACAAATGTTAATGCACATTTTTATTAAAAAAAAAAATAAGGCAAACACACATTAATTAAATCCTAATTAAATTCTAAGGCACCTTGGACCTAAACTAGACCCTATTTTAATCCTAAAGGACCTAAAACTAATGCAATGCAAAATTCAGCAACCTATTTACAACACTTAATGCACAAACAGCTATGAAATGCACTATGCAATGCAACAGCCTTTTACAGCACCTATATGTATGCAAAAACAGGTGTTAAAAGTCACGAACAACATGAATTTACAACAAACAGCATGTATTTTACAGCACTTATGCAAAAAGCAGCTATGTAATGCAAAATCCAGAATTGATTATTTTCATATTTTAATGCACAAACTCAATGAATAATGCACTAAATCCATCATGAACATACATTTGAACATGGATCAACATATACCAATGCAAGAACATGAACATTATTGAATGATTATACAAGCATGCCTCACATGGATTATGCAACAAGTAAATACACAAAGTAGCACCTAAACATGCACATAAACATGGCATTTGAACATGGTGATTATTGATTATGAACCTACAATATGATGATTCAACAAACACACTAAACTCAATGCAAAATTCAGAATTAAATTGATATGAATGCTATGATCAAGTATGCAACAAAATGCAACCAAATGCACATACATACATGATTATGTGACATGCAACATATATCAATCATGAAATGCAAAAATGATTTAGTGCAATGCAAACATATAAAAACCAGAATGCAAAGTGATTATTATGTGTCAAATAATGCACAAACATGGTAACAACATGCAAGGACTTAAACTATGCACAAAGAAGCACACAAATGCATAACACGTAACACGAACGGAATCGTGTCGAAACGACTCGAAATGGGGGAACTAGCTACTGGAAATGGACTCAAAAATTCCCTAAAATCACTACCTAAACATACATGAACATTAGAGGCACTAGGAAGCAAGATTGAGCAAGAAAATAGGCTAAAAATCCAAAAATGGACAGCGTTAACCGGTTAACCATATAGGTTAACCCGTTAACGGGCAAAAAATACAGCATTCTGGCAAAAAACGCATGTGTTAACCGGTTAACCATATGCGTTAACCGGTTAACACTGAACGAAAAGTGAAAAATGCTTTTGAAAAAAGTGCTTTTGGCCACAATCTTCCTTCTAAACAATCCTAACCCCCACTTAATCATGCTAACACAAATTTCTACTCAATTGGAGCTTATTTACACATGCTAGCACCTATATCTATTAACACCTTAAACTTCTAAGACAACAAAAATCACAAATCACAAGTAAACATAATTGAAACGGAATTGATTTTAAACAAAGCGAAAAAACACTTGAAGAATGCCAAAAGTGGCGAGATGAAGAGAATAACTTAAAGAAGAAGTGATTAAGATCACCAACCTACGAAGCGGAGGAGTGCTTCGGTAATTGTTGCAATAATCGGAGCTTGATCGAAGAGAAAACCGTGAAAACCGAGAAACCGCAAAATAAATGCGTTCTTGATGCTTGAATCTTTGCACACTTCCGATAAGCCGAAATCTTCAACAAAATCACTAGCTTCTTCTTCTACGATCCACCATTAATGGAGATTGGAGGCTTAAGCTTCAAGACCTTCAAGTTTCAATGTGAAACTTGAAGAGCTTATTTGAAAAAGCTTTGGTGAGAGGGAGAGGAAAAGTGAAAGAGAAAAAGTGCTTATCAAAGAGTGAGATTGGAAAATGGTGTTCAACCCTTTTTTTGTTTGGATGAAAATGGCTTAAATAGAGACTAGGCTAGGAGCTAGGTTTGGGTTTGGGGCCCAAAAATTAGGTTTGGGATCCAAAATTAGGTTTGGAAGTTAGTTAGGGTTAGGGTTGGAAAAGGGAATATTCCTTGGAATATTCCTTGGAATATTCCTTGGAACACTCTAGAAGATGGTGGAAGGTGGTGGAAGTTTCCAAGGGAAATGGAGTGGAATTGAAGTGGAAAAATGAGACGGAAAGAATGAAAGGAAGTGTGGAAAGAAAGTGGAAGGAAAAGTGGAGGGAAATGGTGAAACTAACTACCTTTCAAATGATTTTTCTTTGGTTTTTCTATGATTCCTCCATCATTTCTTGATCAAGTTTGAACCATAGGATCATTGTAACCCTAATTTCACGATCTCGATCTTAAAAGTCCGGAGTCGACCCTAGCCCGATTGCCTTTTCTCCAATTCCTCGATTTTCCGTCGTCCGGCCAGTCGAACCCCTTCCAAAATGAATTTGTGGACGAGATTTGAACCCTAGGCACTTGACATCGTATATAAGTCAAAGAAATCCACTTCGACTCAGAAATTTATGTAGAAGCCCTGTAGAAATGAAACCCTAATTCGGCTCTTTTCCCTCAAGAAGTATTGCACTGCTTGCCTCCTTCAATCAAACCAAAACTTTCCATGACTTGTGGCTTCAAGTGAGGACTTGTGGGATATTGTGAACCCTTTGCACAAGGTTGAGAAGCTTTGTGGCCCTTCGGTAGCCTCTTCATAACTTTCGGTTGCTCCGATCATTGATCACATACCCACGTCTCGGCTATGCTATATATGATGCAATGTTTTTGGTTATTTTTATGAATCCATATATGCAAAATGCTATGCAAAAATGTTGAGGAAATGAGAGGGCAAATTTTGGGGTGTTACAATCAGCACCATGTTTTTACTCATATCACCCCTGCGAATTTGACTTAGAGATGGGGGGTTTGGGCCATTTTTATTATTCACAAGCCCTGGATTCCTGTTGTATCCCCTGTCCTTATTATTTTTGTTTTTATTATTATTAGATAATTAGTGATAATTATATGTTAATTGTTGTTAAGAATTTCATTGTTAAATAATTTTTCTTGTCATATAACCTTTTTGTGGATTTATATTTGAGTCCATTTCTTGTTTTTTTTTTAATTAATTAGAATTTTTGTCATGATTTTAGTTAATGTTTATGACTAATTTTTGGTAAGTATTCATGGGTTTTTTTCTCTTTATCGATTTGAATCGATTTCAATTATGGCCAAGCTTCACAAAGCTAATATGGAAGATGAGCATTTATTTTGCTCATATAAGACTACAAGACCTTGCTTGGGGATTTTTTTTTCCGGATTTCTTTTATGTGAAGAATCGTCATTTCATTCAAGTAAGTGATTTCGAGCTTTTTTTCGGCTTTACGCATCATTTTAGTCGTATGCGGCTTAGGATCATGTAACTTAAGGTGCATACTGAGCCCTCCCACCTGAGGCATTGGTTATATTTGTGATTTTTGATGATATGTATCGATTTTGGAACTTAGGGATTAGGTTGAGAACCATTAGGATCGCTTCCTTTTACTTCTCCTTAAGATTCACTTTTTTGTCCGTTTCGTAACATTTATTAAAAATAGTTTTAGGTGAGATAAAATTCTGGAAAAATTCATGAGTGATTCTCATCCTCTTAATTAATTTGTCATATTTTTTATTTCCAGATTTGGGTGGTATTAATAATTAATTTGGATTTTAGATTACAAGCTGTCCCAAAAAGGAAGGTTTTGGCATAAGGGACCGAAATCGATTTTTCCCCATAGGTGTGAAACCTATTTTTTGTGTGTGATTAATCACTGTAATTTGTGACATTTTGATGCCCCTTAGGCATTTTTTTTCATAATTTTTAGGGCCCTTTTTGATCCACTTTGTGGAGTTGTTTTTGGGTGATCATGTTTTGTTACCTTGCTAGTCAAGGAATTGTTTTGGCACTTTGGTGCATAATTTTATGAAATCCTTTTGGACAATGTGAGATAATGACGTTATTATTACATGGATTTAATTTCATAATTTTTAAAGGCTTTTTGCTATTTTTCCATGTCACCTAGATCCTAGGTTGATTCATGTGTGTATTTGCTCCATATCCTAAATGTTAAGAAGGCATTCATGCCATTTGCTTGGAATACTTTTTGGTAACTTCTAAGAGTTAATTATAGGTCACTTTTAGGTCTTTAATTCCATTTATAGACCACTTTTTGAACCATACTCATTTGGTTTGTTTTAATGTTTCAAAGTGCATACTTATGTGAACTAGTTTAACTTAAACGGATTGCTAATCTCTTCTCATGTTTAACTTGAATTATGTGAAAATCATTAATGCCTATTCATGCATTCTAATTGCATCTCATACCTTGTATTCTACTGATCCATAATCATTTCATTCATATTCACATGCCATTCTTCCTTAACTTTCATCATGTGCGATCTTATGCGATTTTTGTTCGTTTCTTCTCATATCTTTTTCTCATTGCTCCATATGCCTAATCCATTGCATCCATGATTGTATATTCATTCATCCATCTTCATAAGCATTCACTACTGACTTTGATGTTCATTTTATGCATTAATTCATGTTTGTAAGCCATATGCATTCATACTTCATCCATGAGCCTTAACTTGCATTTAGGTGAATTTATGTGAACTTCTTGTACATAGTTTGACATAGTTTGATCTTGTGAGATATCCTAGCATACTTAGGGACCTATAGCATGTAGCTACTGACTATAGAAGTCATGTGACCTTTAGGTACCTTCACCTTTAGACTTAGGTCTTATTTTTAACCCTAGTTCCATTCTAGGACGTTTATGGTACTTAATCGCTTTCATGCTTTAATTTTACTTTCAATATGCATTGTCATGCTAACTTTTGTTTTGTAGGGGGGAAGATTGAGGTAAGTCTCACTTCATTCCTATCTCTTATGCATTTTAATGGTGTTTGCCTTAGCACCTTGTGCTTTGCTTTTAGGCTTTCTCTTTTCTTAGAACAACTTAACTTCCTTAGGAAGTAAGTTAGTTTCTAATTCTCTTTTTCTTCTTTTCTCTTTTCTCATTAGGATTAGAAAACCTCATTAACCATAGGACCTCTCTTGTAAATAGATCAACAAAATTAGGATTGAGTCTTAGTCCCTTTAGATTTTGCCTTTTTTGCAATTTGAGTCATTCTCTTCTTATCTTCAAACAAAATCCAAAAACATTTAATAAATAAATGAAATGATTCCTTGTGTATAGCCTTATTCCATGAAACACTTGCATTCATTCCATCTTGGAGTGGTGTAAGCTTGTTTATCATGATGCACAAGTCTCATCAAGGAATTGTTCACAAAGAAAAACTTAAAAGACATTTCTTCACAAAAGCAACAAAAACACTTAATAAAGTTCAACAAGCCAGTGAACTTAAACCCTAATCCTAGGAAACCAGTCTTGGATAAATTCTCCTTACTGGGTATGCTTGTTCTATTATTCCATCTTGGAATGTAGAGTCAAGTGTACATTCCATGGAAAAGAGTTTGAATTCATTTCCTTGTGCCAAATTCATACAAAACTCTTAAAAGCCAAAAAACAAACAATAAACGACTATCCTGCGGGAACTTCTTTTCTCATCTCATTCACTCACAACGCGAACTTGCGACGACTTGTCTCGCATGCAAGACGGTAAACGCACTCGTACCAGACGAGCCTGCAACACCTGAGCATAGACATACGCAGTTCCAGCTGTAAAAAACACAAACAAATAGTTCCCGCCTAGGTTAGGCGAACTACGTCGACTCTGATCCTCATTATCCCGATGAGGTACGTAGGCAGCGGGGTAGGGCCCGTTCGAGCATATTCTTTATTTTCCCTACATTTCCCCTTTTATTCTCTTTTTCTTATTTCAGTTCATTTCTCATTTTCCATTCCCTTTATTCCAGTAGCGGTTTTATTCAGCAGCATTCGTATTTTCTCACCCTTTGAAACAAAACAAGCAAGCGTGGATCCCGTCGGGTACGACGGACGATCTGGGGTGCTAATACCTTCCCAGGTTGTAACCGACTCCCGAACTCAGATCTTTGGTTCGCAGGGCCTTGTCCTTTCCTTCTTCCTCAGGTTTGTGCAACATTACCTTTCCCATTCTTCGGGATAAAAATGTCTGGCTGGCGACTCTACCTTTCCGCGCCACTTTCGCGTTTGTACTAGGATGAAAATCCCGGGAGCGACACCAGGGACGACCAAGCAGACACGAATATGAAGGACGAATATCCATCACATAAAACGTAGCAGTAAACATCTGGGAACCAACTTGGATTGGAAGATCAATTTCCCCATGTACCACTCTTCTAGAACCATCAAAAGCCTTCACCACAATATTACTGGGCTTTAGCACAGCATCTTCAGGACTCAGCTTGTTCAGGACTTCCTTAGGCAACACATTCAAAGAGGAACCATTGTCTATCAGTACATGAGACAGGGTAGTGCCCCTGCATTCAATTGAAATATGCAAGGCCCTGTTATGATCCCTCTTGGCAGGGGTCAAATCAGCATCAGAAAATCCTAACCCATTGTCATAGGTCAGGTGGGCAACACAGTTCTCAAATTGGTCAACAGAAATTGCACTGGGTACATGAGCCATCTTCAGAAACTTGATCAATGACTTGGCATGAGCCTCAGAACATAATAACAGGGAGAGCATAGAAATCTTCGAGGGAGTATGCCCCAACTGATCAACAATGTCATAATCACTCTTGCGAATGATTTTCAATACTTCTTCCATCTGCTTAGAGAGATCATCAGCAGCTGGCACATCAGTAGATACAGGCTCAATAACAGGACCCTTGCCCCGAGCATCAGTGGTGGAAGTAGCAGCAGGAGTAACTGCATTCTTGGAAGTATCTGGAGGAGAGAAAACTCTTCCACTACGAGTGATCTTACTAGATCCGGCAATATTGTCAACATCAACAGGCACATCAGCTACAGGCTCTTGCTTAACACCATGGATGTAAACATCAGACCCATAGTGCCAAGGCACAGCTTTGTCAGATATATAAGGAATAGGACCAGGAGTGGTAATGATCAGAGGAGCCACTCTGGCTTTAGCAACAACTTTCACAGGACCTTCATCAGTAATCTTGATTGGGCCCTGATGAGTGATTTTAATGGGACCCTTTGAAGTGATTCTTACCGGTACTTTGTCAACCATATCAACCTCTTCAATCTTCTTACCCTGAGTCAGATGATCCACCATACTTTCCACAGATGCTGGTCTTCTTTCAAACACTATAGTATACTTATCCATGAGACGTTGAATTCCATCTCTCAAAATGAAGCAGCTATCCGGCTTATAGGTACAATACAGACAATCTTCACGACAACCTGGAAAGATCCCAGCTTGCACTAACCTCTTTTTGATAACAGACAATGGTGTGCTCAACTCCATAACTGAATAGACATGTAGGTCTTCTTCATCAATGGCATTGACAGTTTTCTCGTGATTTGGCAGTGGTGCTGTAATCACATTTGGTGGATCAAACTCAATTTCTCCAGCATCAATCATATCTTGAATTTTGTTCTTCAAGACCCAGCAGTTATTAGTATCATGTCCTGGACAGTTTGAATAATATGCACATCGTGCATTAGGATTGTACTTGGGAGAGGTAACATTGGGATTCTGAGGAGCTTCCCTCAGGGTAATAAGTTCAGCCTTCAACAAGTGTTGCAATGCCTGAGCCATTGACATGTTGATCTTCGTGAACTGTCTTCTAGCCCTCTGTTGGTTGCCCTGTGGCTGCTCTGTTGTTGTAGGAGTTGGATTTGAAATATGAACTGCACTAACAGACTGATGCCTTCTGTTACGATCAGGTTGACCATAAACAGCATTGGATTCTTTCTTCCCAGTGGGAGGCTTCTTTGCAGCACCTGATGAAGAAGTACCCACTTGGATCTTACCACTCTTGATACCATTCTCCACCCGCTCTCCTGTCATAATCAACTCAGTGAATCCAGATGATGAGCTTCCAATGAGATGACTGTAAAACGGACCATTCAGCGTACACATGAACATATCAACCAATTCCCTGTCAGTCAAAGGGGGTTGAACTCTTCCAGCTAAATCTCTCCATTTCTGAGCATACTCCTTAAAACTTTCTTTGGCACCCATAGACATGCTCTGAAGTTGCATGCGAGTGGGGGCTAAGTCAGCATTGTATTGATACTGCTTGTAGAAAGCTTCAGCAAGATCATTCCAGTCTCTGATGTTGACACTCTCCAACTGATAATACCATTCCAGCTGAGCTCCAGATAAGCTCTCTTGAAAAAAGTGGATCCACAACTTCTTGTCAGCAGTGTGAGGTTGAATTCTTCTGACATAAGATCTCAAGTGCAGCTTGGGACAAGAGACCCCATCATAAACCACAGAGGTAGGAACTTTGAAACCAATGGGTATCACAACCCCAGATATCAGACTCAAATCCTCAAAATCCAGCCCAGAAGACTTCTGCAACTCCATAGCATCCATTCTATCCACCAGCATCTTGAATTTGTCTTCATTAGGCTCATGGTAGTAATTAGCCTCAGAATCAGAGTCCCCCATAGTGTTGTGGAGACTGCCTCCCTCTTTCTCAGATTCCTCAGATTCATAGTCTTCAACCTGTTCCTTGGTCTTGACAGGACCCTTGAACCTTCTTCCCATGTTGAGCAACCCAGCAGACCTTCTAGTCTTCTTAGTCTTCTTGGCCAGCAGTGCCTTCAAATCATCTTGCCCCTTGGACAGATTCAAGATCAGCTCTTGGAACTGTGCATTTTGTGCCTGGAGATCCTTAACTGATTGTTCAAGAGCCATTGCTGAAATAAACAGCGAGAAGATGAGAAACCTGTGCACAATTATAAACCTGTGATGCAATGAAATGATATGGTAATGCATATGCAATGTTTTCAAGGACCGCAGGATTTAAATTTGCTTAGACAAACAAGAAAGTAACTTTTCATTAGTAATAACTTGTTTTGCCTTTTAGGCTTACATCAATGAAATGAAATAAAATAAGTACAAAAGATGGGGTTTTAAGTCTCCCATGGACGTTTCCTCTTTATGTTGAGGTATGAATTGAGGTTTCGTTCCTCATGAAGTTGCTTTGTTAACTCTAGGATTCTTGCTTGGCTTGCTTTGTAATGAGCCTCGAAAGTATCCCTTTGCTCCTTCAGTTGGATCCATGATCTCTGCAAGTCTTCCATATCAGTAGGCATGTCTGGGTGAAGGATGGTATAAGCTGTGTCTCCTTCAGCAACAGGTTCCATGGTAACTGGTAGGACAGCAGGATATGGCATCATGAGTGTCTGAGCACGAGATCGTACCCATATGAGATAAGCCTCCATAGGAATAGTGTACTTAGGCTCCAGTGTCTTGCTGTCAATCCTGTTTACCTTTCCCCAAGCTCGTATGAATCTCTGACGGTAACCCTGAAGATCGTTGTCGTAATCAAACACAATGCCCTGAATCAACATGTCATGTGGACCATCGCTCCGGGCGTAACCAAACTGTCGTAAAGCTAGAGAGGGGTTGTAGGTGATGCCTCCTCTTATGCCTAGTAGTGGCACATTAGGAAACTCCCCACAACGGTCAATGATGGTGACATTCTCCATAGATCTGGAGCACCAATGGATATCCGAGTGAGAAAGTGACATGATCCTCTTGGACCATCTGAACCCTTGCTCATTCTTCATTACTGAGCGAGGAAGGTGAGAAATAAACCACCTGGAAAGCAAAGGTATGCAGCACATCAAAGTTCCTCTTGCCCTTGTAGTACGGGTGTGAAGAGAATGTAGGATGTCTCCAAGCAATGTAGGCACTGGATTGTGACTCAGGAAAATGTTGATGGCATGAACATCTATGAACTGATCTGGATTGGGGAACAATACTAAGCCATATATCAGCAAGGCTAAGATCTCCTCAAAAGCATCATAGCTCATGGCCTTCAAGAACATTTGAGCTTTATCCATTAATACTTTGGCAAGAATACCCTTGACTCCGCTTCTCGTTTCTAGAACAATGTCAGACTTCTTCAGATGTAGAGCTGCAGCAATAACCTCTGGTTTAAGCTCCTTCTCCAAACCTGTGAAGAGTCTTTGATCAAGAACAGGTATGCCCAGAAGTTTAGAGAACTCCTCCATGGTTGGAACCAGCTGATAGTCAGGGAATGTAAAGCAGTGGTGCTTAGGGTCAAAGAACTGAAACAGGACACTCATCATGTCTTCACTGAACCCTGAAGTAACTAGATCCAATAGGTGACCATGTCTCTTGTTGAACCGGGAATGATCAGACACTTGAGAAACCAACTCTTTAAGCTTGGGAGGTATCTCCACAAAGTTGATCCTGATGGTGTTTCTACGAACTGAAGCCATGACCTGCAACAAAGAACAAAGATAAATCCCTTGGTCCTTGAAATGGTTAGTGAAAATGCTATGCTTATGATGCATGATGATGTCATGATGTTATGTTCAATCACAAACATGTGGCACACACAATCAAGTCACACCATAGCCCTAGGTTTAAAGGCTTGCATGAGGTTCAAAGGTAAGTACCCTCCCCTGAAGTTAGATGGTTCATCCTGTCCTACAAAAGTAACCGGGTTCTAAGGGATCTCAATATCATTGATCCTTCACAAGGGTGGTTGATCAGAAGGCAACTTACTTGCCAACCAAAACCCTCCAAGTTTAGAATCTCAATGAGCGTAGTATCGAGTGTCAACCAACTTCAGTCTGCACCAAAGCCGGTTACCTCACTACTTTCTAAAGGCCAAGATGAGTTAACTAGGGTTCTAAAAGTTAGTTAGTGCATTGACAACATATGGCAGCCTCATATTATCCTCAACTTGACTTAAGGAACATAAGCACCAACCAAGAAGTCGCACTAACTATGGCCACCAGATCAACCGTATCGATATACGTCGTACAGTTTCCTTGGTCTATTGCCATTTACCTAAGGTACACTAGATCCGGGTTAGGACCTTTCACACATAAGAGCACCCCAACAAGATAACATAAATCAAACAAGGCAAGCAATTCAAAGTGATCTTAATTCCTAAGGGTACCCCTCTTAAAATAGATCCCCAACAGAGTCGCCAGTTCTGTAACACGGTGGGAGAACTGACTTTAAGTAATGTTGCGGATAGCAAGAGTCGCCACCGACTTTTATTTTATCCATAAGGAAAGGTTATAAAAGAACAGGAAAGACCTTAAGAGAATATTTTGGGTCCGGGGGGTAGGTTATGTAAAGGGAAGGTGTTAGCACCCTTTACATCCATGGTTATCCATGGGCTCTTAGGTACTTAGCTCACTTTTGAATTGTTTTTGAAAGTGTAGTGTGTGAATAGAAAAATTTTCAGAATAGTTAATAATAATCCATGTACGGATGTGTAAAAACTTGTTTGAAAACTTGTTTGAAAATGTTAAGTGTTTGAAAAGTTTTTTTTTTTGAAGTGAGCAAGTACATAAGAGGAACCTACCCTAAAGTTTAAAGTCTTTCTTGTTCTTTATCCTTTCCTTGGTAAGACTATCCCTACTATTAAGGAGTAGGTAGTCATTACCTTGGATGTAAGGGACATGTGAGGGACAATCTGGTTATGAAGGCAACTGTGGGGTGTAATAAGCATAAAGGAGGGACTATCATCATTTTTTTTTGAAAGGGACTCGATTCGTAAAGGCAACCATGAGGGACTTGATGATTTTTCTTTTAAGGGACTTGCTTTATACACCCCACTTGACCTTATTCGTAGGCAACTTGAGGGATAACCTTAGAAATGTGAGACGGCGATTAAAAATCGACTTACGTGTGTGTGAGTGTTTATTTTAATTATCTTATATTAAAATGATCTAAGTTAATTTTTAAATAAAATACATATTAACACTCCCTAATTACTATCCATAGCAAAAATAATTAAATAATTATAAAATTTACATCCAAGAAGCAATTACAAAATTATAATAATAAGCAAAATATTAAGCAAAATAAATAGTAAATAAATAAGCAATAAATAATAAAAAATAAATAATAAGGGTTAGTGATAATGATAATAATAATTAGAAATAATAAACAAGGTTAGAAATATAATAATAAATAATAGTATGGTTAGTAAATAATAAAGATTAATGAAATAATAATAATTAACAAAGCAAAATAAATAAGATGGTTAGTAGTAATAATAATAAATAACATTAATCGAAATATTATAAGAATAAGAAATTAACAACTTTTAATATAAACAATTATATTTAGAAACAAATATGAACGAACAATTATTTTAATTTACAAATTATTAAGTTATTTTTTTTAATGTATTATAATTATAAAATTAAAATATTATAGGCTCAATTTAGAATTATTTACATATAATTTAGATTATGAACAAAAAATATTTACATATTACTAATAATAGATCATATTTACAAAATTATCATTAAATAAATATATACATAATATCTATACTAAGAATTAGAAAATAAAATAAAATTAGATTTTTACAAAATTAAAGTTCATTTAGAAAATATTTTTTAGGGTTTTGAAAATTAGGGTTAACTTATATACAAAATTTATTTTTAACTAATTATATAAAATTATCTTAACTAATATAAATTATACAAATAAAATTTAAATTGAAAAATCAAGAGTTTTATATTTTTTAGAAAATAATATTAGTAATTGGAATACACAATATATACATACTTTATAATATAGAAAATAATAATAAAATTTTAATTATTTAAATTAATTAAAAAAAAGAAGGAAAAGAAAATAAAAAGAAAGAAAGAAAAAAAGGAACCTGGTGGGATTTGATCCCAAGACCTCACACTTGCAAGCAGCAGCAACAACCACCAGGCCAGCCAGGCGCAGGTGACACTAAAGGAGACCCATTTTGTTTTATGCCTTGCCTCAAAAATCCAGGAAAATAGAGAAATAAAAAGGCCTGGGGTGGGATTTGATCCCAGGACCTTCTAATTACAAGCATGCGCACGTATCCACCTGGCTGGGAGAGCCTGACTGATAATGTGACGGCCAGAAATAATAATATATTAAGTATGCGTTTGACCTGAAAAATAACAAAAAACATGCACTAGCCAAGTATCGAACCAGGGACCTCACAATATACGCATATCAGGCTTACCACCAGGGCACACACGCGCGTGTGATAGCAAACAACAAAACAACAATAAAATATATTAACATAATTTGAATTTTTAAATGCGCGCCAGAGCTCCTTCTTCAACCTCCTGCCCTGCGTTTTTTCCTACGAATTCAGCTACGGTTTTACCTGCGAGTTCTTCAAGCTTCTTGACCTGCGAAAAACCAAACTCATACCAAACAACACTGATTCATGAAATTAATTATAGTTTTGTAATCCTTAGGTCTCATAGAACACTCCCATGTTCTTAGAATTTATTTAAACTCATTGAATCACCAAATCCTAATTTCAAGAGCTTAACCCTAACAATGGCCGAATCTGTTCTAGGCAAGAAAAATCCAATTAATTTGTCCAGAATCATTCCTTGGATCATCACAAACACAAAAGCACAAACAAAATTCATTAATAATGCACAAATAATTGAAATCGAAAAAATGAAATTTAAGATGAAACTTGATTCGGGTTTAGCAATATGTGATGATATAAGGCAATGTGATGATCAGTTTATGTTCCATGATGATCAAGGAAGCCAGCCATGTCCTTAAAATACCTTGTAGTGCCTTGAATCTCCAAATCCGAATCTCACTTTTTGCTTGAAATTTTGAACAATGGAACTTACCTTTGGCTGCTGGATTTCGTCCCCTCTTGTTAGGGTTATGTTTTGTATATATATGAGATTGAATTAGGTCAGAAATATGGATTGGTTGTATGAAAATTTGATCCAAAAAATATTGAAAAAGATCATGTTGTAAAATTCAAATATTTGATCATGAAGACTTGCTATCTTTGGATTAGTCATATGATTTCCTTCTCTTTAAGCTTCAATCACTAATTAAGAATTTCTAGAACCTCAATCTTCACCCAAAAATAGATTTTCACATTTTATATTTATTTAAAATGATTTTTATGAATTAAATCAATAATAAATAAAAATAAAATAATAAAAATGCTGAATTTTGGTCAATTGGGTCGTGCATAATGAGATGAGATGGATTGGATCACAACTTAGCAAGCCCATTTGGAAAGAATTACTTTTAGGCCTCCATTTTCAACATAAACCATCACAAAATTTCCCAACTTTGCAAGGGCACATCTCCCTCAATTTTAAAGGTATGAGGGTGTTCTTGGACTTTTTAGAAAGCTTGAAGAGTCCTCTAAACAACCCCATTGGTTTCAGGTCCATATCATTTACCAATCTCAAGTTGTGCCCTTTTGAAGTTGTTGACTTTTTGTTGACTTTTGAAATGACCTATAATGTCTTAGATCATATCTTTCAAATGAAGCATTTTTGGGATTAACCTTCAACATCAAAGTTGTAGAGAATTCAATTTCCTTCAAAATGAGTTTTGGGTGGAGACTTGGTGATGAAGTATGTGAAAGTTATGGCTGGTCAAAGTTCAGTTGACTTTTACTGAGGAAGCCCTAATTTAGAAACTCCTGATTATTGATGATCTGGAATCTCCTTGATGAATCATGATCAACCCTTGATCAAATGATGAATTTTACTTCATATACTTGATGTTGGCAAAAAATCATGAAGTTTGACTTTGGTTTGACCACAGTTGACCTCAGTTTGACTTTTTAAACTGCACTGACTGATTTTGACTTATCTGATCATCTGACTGAGCAAACTTTTGAGAAAAGTCTTGAAACTTGTCATGGGGGTTCTTACACACATATAAGATGTTATGAAGCTCACTTGAAGTATTGGAAGTCCATTTAGCCTGATTAAAGTCAAAACCCTAGTTTTGGATGCACTGCTTAGGAGGTGCATTGTCTGAGGGAATTGTCAACTCTTTTGACCAATTGTGAACTTTGTGAACCTTGTGAATCTTCATAAAGTGTCTTGTGATACTCATGGGAGGTATTGTGAACCTTGTGAACCTTGTGAACCCTCATAAAGTAACTTGTAGACTTCATGAACTTCATGAAAGGTCTTGTAAATGTTGAGAAGCTTGTGAACCTTGTGAACCTTCAAGAAGTGACTTGTAGACTTCATGAATCTCATGAAAGGTTATGGAAGTGTTGGAGAACTTGTGAACCTTCAAGAAGTGATTTGTAGACTTCATGAATCTCATGAAAGGTTATATAAGCATTGAGAAACTTGTGAACCTTGTGAACCTTCTTAGCACACAAAGTCTTGTATTGTGAGGGCAAATTTTGGGGTGCAACAGCAACACCAGTCTGGTCAAGCACCTTGAGTATTCCTCTCCTAAAAAGTCTCAAAGTAACGGCTACTTATATAATATCAGCTTGCTTTCAGCTATCCATCTTCTCATCATACTATCAAAAACGAATTGCATTCTCTAACTGTTTTTCAGAACTCATCAACCCTAAAACTCTTCATCCACCTTCTTCGAAAATGTCTCAAAACCCTAACATTCCTGAAGAAATCCTCAACAAGGAAGATGTGGTTCATGCAACCCCCATTTCTGTGGTACCCATGGATTCAACTCCAATGGACGAAATCAGAGGAAGTGTTCCTCTGTTGCACCCCAAAATTTGCTCTCACAATACAAGACTTTGTGTTCTAAGAAGGTTCACAAGGTTCACAAGTTTCTCAACACTTTCAAGACCTTCCCTGAGGTTCATGAAGTCTACAAGCTACTTTATGAAGGTTCACAAGGTTCACAAGTTTCTCAACACTTTCAAAACCTTTCATGAGGTTCATGAAGTCCACAAGTCACTTCATGAAGGTTCACAAGGTTCACAAGATTCACAATGCTTTCAAGACCTTCCATGAGGTTCATGAAGTCTACAAGTCACTTCATGAAGGTTCACAAGGTTCACAAGTTTCTCAATGCTTTCAAGACCTTCCATGAGGTTCATGAAGTCCACAAGTCACTTTATGAGGTTCACAAGGTTCACAAGGTCCACAATACCTCCCATGATATTCACAAGACATTTTATGATGGTTCATCAGGTTCACAAAGTTCACAATTAGTCAAAAGAGTTGACAATTCCCTCAGACAGTGCACCTCCTAAGCAGTGCATCCAAAACTAGGGTTTTGACTTTAATCAGGCTAAATGGACTTCCAAGACTTCAAGTGAGCTTCATAACATCTTATATGTGTATAAGAACCCCCATGACAAGTTTCAAGACTTTTCTCAAAAGTTTGCTCAGTCAAATGATCAGATAAGTCAAAATCAGTCAAAGCGGTTAAAAAGTCAAACTGAGGTCAACTGTGGTCAAACCAAAGTCAAACTTCATGATTTTTTGTCAACATCAAGTATATGAAGTAAAATTCATCATTTGATCAAGGGTTGATCATGATTCATCAAGGAGATTCCATATCATCAAGAATCAGGAGTTTCTAAATTAGGGTTTCCTTAGTAAAAGTCAACTGAACTTTGACCAGCCATAACTTTCACATACTTCATCACCAAGTCTCCATCCAAAGCTCATTTTTAAGGAAATTGAATTATCTACAACTTTGTGTCTCACAAGCCAAGCCCAAAAATGCTTCATTTGGAAGGTATGAGCTAAGACATTATAGGTCATTTCAAAAGTCAACAAAAAGTCAACAACTTCAAAAGGGCATAACTTGAGATTGGTGAATGATATGGATATGAAACCAGTGGGGTTGGTTAGAGGACTCTTCAAGCTTTCCAAAATGTCCAATAACACCCTCATAACATTAAAATTGAAGGATATATGCCCTTGCAAAGTTGAGAAATTTTGGATTGGTTTATGATGAAAATGGAGGTCTAAAACCAATTTCTTCCAAATGGGCTTGCCAAATGATGACCCAACCCATACAATGACTTCATGCACGACCCAAACCATTAAAAATCAGAATTTTTATTATTTTATTTTTATTTATTTTGATTTAATTCATTAAAAATCATTTTAAATAAAAATAAAATATGAAAGTGTAAGATTTGGTTGAGATTAAGTTTCTAGAAAGTCTTAAATATTGATTTGAATTGAAGAGGAAAGAAATCATGAGATTTGGCCAAAAATAGCAAGCATTCACACATGAATATTTGATTTTTAAGGCATGATCAATTTGGATCTTTTCATATCAAATTCTTCATACAACCAATCAATTTTTTGACCTAGAATCAATCACCTATAAGTACTAAACACAACCCTATTGCAAGACACAAATTTGATCAGCCTCAAAGGTAAGTTCATACTTCAAAAATTCAAGCCAAAAGTCAAATTCGGTTTTCAATCTCCAGGACATTTGAAGGTAATTTGAGATCACAGTCATGATCCTTGGCCCTCTTTGAGTGGAAACCAACCTTTATTTGCAGCCAAAACATCTCATAATGCATAAACTGCATCATTCATATGCTTCATAAATTTTTTTTCCGAATCACTATATTTGCTAATTGATAATGAATTTTGATGACATATTGATGTTTGTTGATAGCTATAGATGGATTCTGGATCGTTTGGTGAAGTTCCATAGCCTGAATCGTGATTCACCATGTTTAGGGTTTGCGGCTTCAATTAGGGTTTTATTATCCAGCCAAGATAAATGGATTACAAGGACATAGAATGATTGGAAATCTTATTAGGAACTCAATGGCGTAACCAATTTCATAAAATCTTGTTGTTTTGTCCATGTTTGTATTTTGTAGGAATTGCTGCAATTTGAAAATCGCAGGTAAATTCGCATGTGAAATCGCAGGAAATTTGGCAAGTCTCAAGGAAGAAGAAGACTGTTTTCGCGCGTTTCAGAAATTCAAATTGTGATTTAAATATTTTATGTTTTCATATTGAGTTATTATCACAAGTGCATGGCTTGTCCCAGTGGTTGGTTGCTTGGTCTTGGATATCCAAAGCAAAGGGCAGGGGTTCGAACCCTGGCTTTGGTTCCTTTTTATTGTTTTTTCCATGAATTAAACTGTTATAATATATTATGTGCTATTCTCATTCCAACATCAGATTGGCTCACCCAGCCGGATGGTCATGCGTGCGTTTGTGTGTTAAGAGGTCCTGGGTTCAATCCTCCCCCAGGCCTTTTGCTTCCATTTATTTTCTGATTTTTCCAGGCATTGCATAAAACTGATTCAACTCATTCCATCATCACCAATACGTGGCTGGCCTGGTGGTACGTTTTGTTGCTTGCAGGCAAGGTGTCCTGGGTTCAAACCCAGCCAAGGTAAGTTTCTTTTTACCACCTTTTTTTTCTGTTTTGATTTATTTAATTAATTAGTTTAATTATTTTCTTATTATTAATTAAAAAAATAAATTATGCATGCATATATATATATTTAAATAACATATAAAACAACATTTATATTTTCTAAAATTCTAAACTTTTAATTTTTCTCCATTTAATTTTTTTTTATTATGTAATTAAATTATAATGTACGTATATTTATTAAAATAAGTTTGTATAATTAAATTGAAAACCCTTACATATTTTTCTAAACAAAACCCTAATTTTAGAAAACCTAGTTTATCTTTTCTAAAAAAATTATTAAAAACCTAAATTTTTTTGTTTTTTTTCTAATTTTTTAATATAATTATTATATATATATATTATATACATATTTATTTAATATAATTTTTGTAAATATAATGGTTAATATAAAATTTTGTAAATATAATTATTATGCATAATTAATTTTTGTAAATATAATATTTAATATAATTGAATCTTGTAAATATGCTTATAATCAAATTGTTTATAATTATTTCTATAATTTTGTTCAGAATCCAAATTTTATTCTTTTATTATATATCTATGTTTAAAAATAATTAAATTTATGCTAATATTATAATTATAATTTTTTATGTCTAGAATTAATAAGTTGCATATAGTTTTAAATTTTATAATTAAATTGTTCATATTTTCTTAATAATTTCTAATTCTTACTTATTATTTTATTTTATTTATTATTATTACTAACCATATTATTACTAATCCATTTATTTTATTATTATGCTTATTATTATTATTTCACTAACCTTATTTTATTTTTTTATTATTAACCTCTATTATATTTATTTATTGCTTATTTATTTATTTTGCTTATTATTTATATTTTGCTTCTATATTTATTTTTGCTATTTATTTTTAATTGCTTATTAATTATTATTGTAATTGCTCCTTGGTGTAAATTTTTGTGAATATTTAATTTATTTAATTTTTATGCTACGGTTAGTAATTTAGGGAGTGTAAACATGTATTCTATTTAAAAATTGAACTTAGACCATTTTAATTATAAGATAAATTAAATTAAACACTCACACACGTAAGTCGATTTTTAATCGCCATCTCACTTTCTAGGGTTATCCCTCAATGTTGCCTAATCATAAGGTCAAGTGGGGGGTATAAAGCAAGTCTCTTAAAAGAAAAGTCATCAAGTACCTAATGGTTGCCTTTCATAAAGATCAAGTCCCTTTCGAATAATGATGACAGTCCCTCCTAAAATGCTTAATACACCCCACAGTTGCCTACATAAATAGATGTCCCTCATATGTCCCTCACGTTCAAGGTAATGACTACCTATTCCTTAATAATAGGGATAGTCTTACCATTTAAAGGATAAAGAACAGAAAGACTTAAACTTTAGGGTAGGTTCCTCATAGTTGCTTACTCACTTCATTGAAAAACTTTTCAAATACTTCACCAAATTTCAAACAATTTTCAAAAACAAGTTTTTACGCATCCGCACATGGATCATTATTAACTCTTATGAAAATTTTCTATTCACACACTTCACCTTTTCAAAAACAATTCAAAGTGAGTTAAGTAACTAAGAGCCCATGGATAACTATGGATGTAAAGGGTGCTAACACCTTCCCTTTACATAACCTACCCCCCGGACCCAAAAATCTTTTAAAAGGTCTTTCCTGTTCTTTTATGCCTTTCCTTTGGATAAAATAAAAGTCGGTGGCGACTCTTGCTATCCGCAACATAACTAAAGTCAGTTCTCCCACCGTGTTACAGAACTGGCGACTCTGCTGGGGAGTTAATAAAAGAGGGGTACCCTTAGGAATTAGATCACTTTAAAATTGTTTTCCTTGTTTGCTTTATACTTAGTTGTTGGGGTGATCTTATGTGTGAAAGATCCTAACCCGGATCTAGTGTACCTTAGGTAAATGGCAATAGACCAAGGAAACTGTACGGCGTATACCGATATGGTTTATCTGGTGGCCATAGTTAGTGTGACTTCTTGGTTGGTGCTTATGTTCCTTAAGTCAAGTTGAGGATAATATGAGGCTGCCATATGTTGTCAATGCACTAACTAACTTTTAGAACCCTAGTTATCCCATCTTGGCCTTTAGAAAGTAGTGAGTAACCGGCTTTGGTGAAGACTGAAGTTGGTTGATACTCGATACTACGCTCATTGAGATTCTAAACTTGGAGGGTTTGGGTTGGCAAGTAAGTTGCCTACTGAACAACCACCCTTGTGAAGGATCAATGATATTGAGATCCCTTAGAACCTGGTTACTTTTGTAGGATAGGATGAACCAACTAACTTCAGGGGAGGGTACTTACCTTTGAACCTCATGCAAGCCTTTAAACCTATGGCTATTGTGTGACTTGTTTGTGTGTGTCACATGTTTGTGATTGAACATGACATCATCATGCATCATAAGCATAGCATTTTCACTAACCATTTCAAGGACCAAAGGATTTATCTTTTGTTCTTTGTTGCAGGTCATGGCTTCTGCTCGTAGAAACACCATCAGGATCAACTTTGTGGGCATACCTGCTAAGCTTAAAGAGTTGGTTTCTCAAGTGTCTGACCACTCCCAGTTCATCAAGAGACATGGTCATCTATTGGATCTAGTCACTTCAGGGTTCAATGAAGACATGATGAGTGTCCTATTTCAGTTCTTTGACCCTAAACACCATTGCTTTACATTCCCTGACTATCAGCTGGTTCCTACAATGGAAGAGTTCTCTAAGCTTCTGGGTATACCTGTTTTTGATCAAAGACCCTTCACAGGCTTGGAGAAGGAACTTAAACCAGAGGTTATTGCTGCAGCTCTACATCTGAAGAAGTCTGACATTGTTCTAGAGACGAGAAATGGAGTCAAAGGTATTCTTGCCAAGGTGTTGATAGAGAAAGCTCAGTTGTTCTTGAAGGCCATGAGCCACGATGCTTTTGAGGAGATCTTAGCCTTGCTGATATATGGCTTAGTATTGTTCCCCAATCCAGATCAGTTCATAGACGTTCATGCCATCAATATATTCCTGAGTCACAATCCAGTGCCTACATTGCTTGGAGACATCCTGCATTCTCTTCATACCCGTACTACAAGGGCAAGAGGAACTTTGATATGCTGCATACCTTTGCTTTCTAGGTGGTTTATTTCTCACCTTCCTCGCTCAGTAATGAAGAATGATCAAGGGTTCAGATGGTCCAAGAGGATCATGTCACTTTCTCACTCAGATATCCATTGGTGCTCCAGATCTATGGAGAATGTCACCATCATCGACCGTTGTGGGGAGTTCCCTAATGTGCCACTTCTAGGCATAAGAGGAGGCATCACCTACAACCCCTCTCTAGCTTTACGATAGTTTGGTTACGCTCGGAGTGATGGTCCACATGACATGTTGATTCAGGGCATTGTGTTTGATTACGACAACGATCTTCAGGGTTACCGTCAGAGATTCATACGAGCATGGGGAAAAGTAAACAGGGTTGACAGCAAGACACTGGAGCCTAAGTACACTATTCCTATGGAAGCTTATCTCAGATGGGTACGATCTCGTGCTCAGACTCTCATGATGCCATATCCTGTCGTCCTACCAGTTACCATGGAACCTGTTGCTGAAGGAGACACAGTTTATACCATCCTTCACCCAGACATGCCTACTGATATGGAAGACTTGCAGAGATCATGGATCCAACTGAAGGAGCAAAGGGATACTTTCGAAGCTCATTACAAAGCAAGCCAAGAAAGAATCCTGGAACTAACAAAGCAACTTCATGAGGAACGGAACCTCAACTCATACCTCAACACAAAGAGGAAACGTCCATGGGAGACTTAAAACCCCATCTTTTGTACTTATTTCATTTCATTTTTTGTAAGCCTAAAAGGCAAAACAAAGTTATTACTAATAAAAGTTTACCTTCTTGTTTGTTTAAGCAAATTTAAATCCTGCGGTCCTTGAAAACATTGCATATGCATTCACATATCATTTCATTGCATCACAGGTTTATAATTGTGCACAGGTTTCTCATCTTCTCGCTGTTTATTTTAGCAATGGCTCTTGAACAATCAATTAAGGATCTCCAGGCACAAAATGCACAGTTCCAAGAGCTGATCTTGAACCTGTCCAAGGGGCAGGATGAATTGAAGGCACTGCTGGCCAAGAAGACTAAGAAGACTAGAAGGTCAGCCAGTTTGATCAACATGGGAAGAAGGTTCAAAGGTCTTGCCAAGACCAAAGAACCAACTGAAGACTATGAATCTGAGGAATCTGAAAAAGAGGGAGGCAGTCTCCACAACACTATGGGGGACTCTAATTCTGAGGCTAATTACTACCATGAGCCTAACGAAGACAAATTCAAAATGCTGGTGGATAGGATGGATGCCATGGAATTGCAGAAATCATCTGGGCTGGATTTTGAAGATTTGAGTCTGATATCTGGGGTAGTCATACCCATTGGTTTCAAGGTTCCTACCTTTGTTGTCTATGATGGGGTCTCTTGTCCCAAGCTGCATCTGAGGTCATATGTCAGAAGAATTCAACCTCACACTACTGATAAAAAGTTGTGGATCCATTTCTTTCAAGAGAGCTTATCTGGAGCTCAGCTGGAGTGGTATTATCAGTTGGAGAGTGCCAACATCAGAGACTGGAATGATCTTGCTGAAGCTTTTTATAAGCAGTACCAATACAATGCTGACTTAGCCCCCACTCGCATGCAGCTTCAGAGCATGTCCATGGGTGCCAAAGAAAGTTTTAAAGAGTATGCTCAGAAGTGGAGAGATTTAGCTGGAAGAGTTCAACCCCCTTTAACTGACAGGGAGCTGGTTGATATGTTCATGTGCACGCTGAATGGTCCGTTTTACAGTCATCTCATTGGAAGCTCATCATCTGGCTTCACTGAGTTGATAATGACAGGAGAGCGAGTAGAAAATGGTATAAAGAATGGTAAGATCCAAGTGGGTGCTTCTTCATCAGGTGCTGCAAAGAAGCCTCCCACTGGGAAGAAAGAATCCAATGCTGTTTATGGTCAACCTGATCGTAACAGAAGGCATCAGTCTGTTAGTGCAGTTCATATTTCAAATCCAACTTCTGCAACAACAAAGCAGCCACAGGGCAACCAACAGAGGGCTAGAAGACAGTTCACGAAGATCAACATGTCAATGGCACAAGCATTGCAACATTTGTTGAAGGCTGAACTTATTACTCTGAAAGAGGCTCCTCAGAATCCTAATGTTACCTCTCCCAGGTACAACCCCAATGCACGGTGTGCATACCATTCAAACTGTCAAGGACATGATACTAATAACTGCTGGGTCTTGAAGAATAAAATTCAAGATATGATTGATGCTGGAGAAATTGAGTTTGATCCTCCAGGTACTCCAAACGTGATCACTGCTCCAATGCCAAATCACGAGAAGACTGTCAATGCCATTGAGGAAGATTTACACATCCATTCAGTTGATGAGTTGACCACACCATTGTCTGTTATCAAGAAGAAGTTAGTACAAGCTGGGTTCTTCCCAGGTTGTCGTGAAGATTGTTTGTACTGTACCTATAAGCCGGATAGTTGCTTCAGATTGAGAGATGGAATTCAACGTCTCATGGATAAGTATACTATAGTGTTTGAAAGGAGACTGTCTTCTGTGGAGAGTATGGTGGAACATATTACTAGAGGTAAGAAGATTGAAGAGGTTGACATGGTTGACAGAGTACCAGTAAGAATCACTTCAAAGGGACCTATTAAAATCACCCATCAGGGTCCAATCAAAATTACTGCTGAAGGTCCCGTGAAAGTTGTTGCTGAAGCCAGAGTGGCTCCTGTGGTTATTACTACTCTTGGTCCTATCCCGTATACGTCTGATAAAGTTGTGCCTTGGCATTATGGATCTGATGTTTACATCCATGGTGTTAAGCAAGAGCCTTTAGCTGATGTGCCTGTTGATGTTGACAATATTGCTGGATCTAGTAAGATCACGCGTAGTGGAAGAGTCTTCTCTCCTCCAGTTGCTTCCAAGAATGCAACTACTCCTGCTGCTACCTCCACCACTGATGCTCGGTGCAAAGGTCCTGTTATTGAACCTGTACCTACTGATGTGCCAGCTGCTGATGATCTTGCCAAACAGATGGAAGAAGTATTGAAAATCATTCGCAAGAGTGATTATGACATTGTTGATCAGTTGGGGCATACTCCCTCAAAGATTTCTATGTTGTCCTTGTTGTTATGTTCTGAAGCTCATGCCAAGGCTTTGATCAAGTTTCTGAAGACTGCTCATGTACCCAATGCCATTACTGTTGACCAGTTTGAGAATTGTGTTGCCCACCTGACCTATGACAATGGGTTAGGATTTTCCGATGCTGATTTGACCCCTGCCAAGAGGGATCATAACAGGGCATTGCATATCTCAATTGAATGCAGGGGCACTACCCTGTCACATGTATTGATAGACAATGGTTCCTCTCTGAATGTGTTGCCCAAGGAAGTCCTGAATAAGCTGAGTCCTGAAGATGCCGTGCTGAAGCCCAGTAACATTGTGGTGAAGGCTTTTGATGGTTCTAGAAGAGTAGTGCATGGGGAAATTGATCTTCCAATCAAAGTTGGCTCCCAGGTTTTTACTGCTACATTTTATGTGATGGATATTCGTCCTTCATACTCTTGTCTACTTGGTCGTCCCTGGATCCATGGGGCAGGTGCTGTAACCTCCACATTACATCAGAAGTTGAGATATCCGGTAGAAGGAAGGGTTGTCACTGTCTATGGAGAAGAAGAATACTTTGTCAGCCATGTGAATACTTTCAAGTATCTGGAAATGGAAGGTGAATACATTGAGACTCCGTGTCAGACGTTTGAAGTAGTTCCTTGGGTTGTTAACGATTATGTAGCTCCTCCTGTTGCGAAGAAAGTTCCTGTGGTCACCAGAAAACCTCCAACAATGGCAATGGCCTCCCTCAATGATGCTAGAGCTGTGGTGGATGAAGGTGGTTGTACTATTTGGGGTCAGCTTCCTGATATTCCATACAAGTCTGACAAGTTTGGTTTGGGTTTCACTGCAGAGTCCTAGAAGGATGTTCGTCGTGCTCGTGCTGTTCGTATCACCAATCAAGGGGTTTTGAAAGATCAGATCAATGCTGTGGGAGACTATGATGAAGACTACAACTTGGATGCTTGGATTTTTCCTACTGTGGGTGCTGGACTCAATAATTGGAAAGCTGAAGATGTTATCCCTATCTCCTTTAGTCAGGAGTAAATATTATTACTGTGTTGTTGCTTTTAAGTTTGTAATTTCATGAACAATTGAACTCTTAAGCCTTGTGCCTTACCCGGGGCACAATGGTGTGCTTGTTACGGGCTGTCATTTCATTTGCATACTTCATTCAATAAAATCAGTGGACGTTTCGTTTTCGTAAATATTGTGTTCCTTGTCTTTCTTTTCTTTTATTTTTGTTTTATCAGCTATGTGTTCTTACACACACCCACATCACTAAAATGCAGATCCTCATCCACTCTGGATCCTGTTGATAACAGTTCTACTATTGCCAATTATAATTTCGAGAATCCGATCTATCAAACTGAAGACGGAAATGAGGACGATTGTGAAGTACCTGTAGAGCTTGCTAGGTTGTTACAACGAGAAGAGAAAGCTATACAGCCACATGAAGAGCCAGTCGAAGTTGTGAATCTGGGAACTGAAGAAAACAGGAAAGAGGTCAAGATAGGGGCTGATTTAGAGGACAGTGTCAAGAGCAGGTTGATTCAGATGTTACATGACTATGTGGAGATCTTTGCTTGGTCTTATGAAGATATGCCAGGGTTAGATACAAACATTGTGGTTCATCGTTTACCAGTAAAAGAAGATTGTCGTCCAAAGAAGCAGAAGGTTCGTCGTATGCGTCCTGAGATGTCAGAAAAGATCAAAGCAGAGGTAATGAAACAGTTTGATGCAGGGTTCTTAGCAGTAACTTCTTATCCTCAGTGGGTTGCAAATGTGGTACCAGTTCCTAAGAAAGATGGTAAGGTACGTATGTGTGTGGACTACAGAGATCTGAACAAGGCTAGCCCCAAAGATGATTTCCCACTTCCTCATATTGATGTTCTGGTAGACAACACTGCTCAGCACAAGGTATTCTCTTTTATGGATGGTTTCTCTGGTTACAATCAAATTAAGATGGCACCCGAAGATATGGAGAAGACAACCTTTGTGACACAGTGGGGCACCTTTTGTTATAAGGTGATGCCGTTTGGTTTGAAGAATGCAGGGGCAACATATCAGCGTGCTATGGTGGCTTTGTTTCATGATATGATTCATCACGAGATAGAGGTATATGTGGATGATATGATAGCCAGGTCTCAGAATGAAGAACAACATCTTGATCATTTGCATAAATTGTTTGAGAGGTTAAAGAAATACAAGTTGAGATTGAATCCAAACAAGTGTACTTTTGGAGTTAGATCTGGAAAGCTCTTGGGTTTTATTGTCAGTGGAAAAGGTATTGAAGTGGATCCTGCAAAAGTGAAAGCTATACGAGAGATGCCAGCTCCCCGTACTGAGAAAGAGGTTAGAGGTTTCTTGGGACGATTGAACTATATTGCAAGATTTATTTCCCAGTTAACTGCCATCTGTGAGCCAATCTTCAAGTTGTTGAAGAAAGATCAGGTGATGGAATGGAATGATGAATGCCAGACTGCCTTTGACGAAATCAAGAGATATCTGCTAGAACCACCAATTTTGATGCCACCAGTTGATGGAAGACCCTTGATTATGTACCTAACAGTGTTAGACAACTCAATGGGGTGTGTGTTGGGGCAACATGACGAGTCTGGTCGAAAAGAGCAGGCAATATACTACCTTAGCAAAAAGTTTACCGACTGTGAAACAAGATACTCACTGCTCGAGAAAACTTGCTGCGCTTTGGCATGGGCTGCTCGCCGACTAAGACAGTATATGTTGACTCATACTACCTTGTTGATCTCAAAGATGGATCCAATCAAGTACATATTTGAGAAACCTGCTCTCTCCGGAAGAATTGCAAGATGGCAAATGATCTTGACAGAATATTACATACAGTATACTACTCAGAAGGCCATCAAGGGAAGTGTTGTTGCTGATCATTTGGCTCATCAAGCAGTGGATGATTACCAATCAATGAGTTTTGAGTTCCCTGATGAAGACATTATGATTATTACCAAAGAACCTGGACAATATGACGGACCTGAACAAGGATCCCGATGGACTATGGTTTTTGATGGTGCCTCTAATGCACTTGGTAATGGTGTTGGTGTTGTGATTAGTTCCCCTGAAGGTTGTCATACCCCGATTACTGCCAGACTTTGTTTCTATTGTACCAATAATATGGCTGAGTATGAGGCATGTATCCTGGGTATTAAAGCTGCTATTGATATGAAGATTCAGTTCCTTGACGTGTATGGAGATTCAGCCCTGGTAGTTAGTCAGATCAAAGGAGATTGGGATACTAAGCATGATAACCTCATTCCTTACAGAGAGCATATGTTGTCTTTGATCCCACATTTCAAAGAGATTACCTTTGGACATATTCCACGGAGAGAGAATCAGTTGGCAGATGCTTTGGCCACCATGGCGTCCATGTTTGAGATCAGTTGGGATGATGAAGCTCCCAAGATTACTATTGATAGATTTGAGAAGCCTGCGCACTGCAATGAGATTGACATAGAAGGGGCAGAGGAGAAGCCCTGGTTCTATGAAGTGAAAAGATATCTTGAAGCTCAGGAGTTCCTTGAAGGGGCATCTGTAAGAGATAGGAAGTTCCTGAGAAGGTTCTCTGCTAAGTTCTTTTTGAGTAATGGCATTTTGTACAAGCGCAATTATGATTCAACTTTGCTTCGTTGTGTGGATAAGAAGGAAGCAACTGAGATTATGGAAGATATGCATGATGGGATCTTTGGCACTCATTCTAGTGGTCATACTATGGCAAAGAAGATATTGAGAGCAGGTTACTATTGGTCTACCATGGAAGCTAATTGTTATCAACACTCCAGAACATGTCACAAATGTCAAATCTATGCTGATAAAGTCCATGTACCTCCATCACCATTGAATGTGTTGATTGCTCCTTGGCCCTTTGCCATGTGGGGCATTGATATGATTGGTGAGATCAAGCCTACTGCTTCTAATGGGCATCGTTTCATACTGGTTGCTATTGATTACTTCACGAAGTGGGTGGAGGCAGCTTCATTTGCATCTGTTACTAAGAATGTTGTGGCTCGGTTCATTAAGAATAATCTCATATGTAGGTATGGCATCCCTGAAAGGATTATCACTGACAATGGCTCTAATCTGAACAACACTATGATTACTGATCTCTGCATGCAGTTCAAGATTAAGCATCATAACTCTTCTCCATATCGTCCAAAGATGAATGGGGCAGTTGAAGCTGCTAATAAGAACATTAAGAAGATTGTACAGAAGATGACTGTTACTTACAAGGATTGGCATGAGATGTTACCATTTGCTCTTCATGGTTATCGTACCACAATACATACTTCAACAGGGGCAACCCCATTCTCCTTGGTCTATGGTATGGAAGCAGTTCTACCCATTAAAGTTCAGATTCCCTCCTTAAGAATTATGAGGGATGCAGGCTTGGATGAAGATGAGTGGATTCAGACTCGACTTGACCAGATAAATTTAATTGACGAGAAGAGGCTAGCAGCAGTTTGTCATGGCCAGATGTACCAGAAACGAATGATCAAAGCTTTTAACAAGAAGGTTAAGCCAAAGGTATATCGGGCTGGTGACTTGGTAATCAAGCGTATCATATTACCACAGGGTGATCCTAGGGGCAAGTGGACTCCAACATATGAAGGACCATTTGTAGTCAAGACAGTGTTCTCAGGAGGTGCCATGATACTCACTACTATGGATGGTGAAGACTTCCCACAGCCTGTAAACGCAGACATAGTTAAAAAATACTACGCATAAAAAGAGACCCGCTAGGTTGACTGGCCTAGGCAAAAATAAGGGCATCCCGGCAAACCAAAAGGGTTTGGGCAAAAATTAGGGATATATATGAAAAGATGTACACCCGGCAAGTCGAAAACCTGAAAAGGTGGCTTGGGCAAAAAAGGGTATCCCGGTGGATTGAAAACCTGAAAGGGCAATTCAGGCAAAAGTTAGGGATTAAAGCGTATGACTATGTCTCGTTTGGATCACCCATGAAACTGCAACCAGCTGTACTACTTACTCAAGCTCGAACAGATAAAGCTCAATCCAATCGTTTTCGTCTCAACAGCAGAAGATGAAATACTTGAAGATAATGGCAATAGTAGAATTGAAACTCAATAGGATTATTTCTCACATAGCTGATACTCTTTGTTTTGTAAAAACTTTATGACAAAATCCTCTTACTAGGGTTTATGTCTCCTTGTACAAATTTACCCGTGTATGGGTCACTTTTTGACATAAATAAATTCCATATTTTGAATCCAGATTTACTTTTACCCTATTTACATAAGCGAAACGTCCATTGGTTATGTTTGAATGTATGTATGCTTTTGAATATGATTGATGTTTACCAGAAATGCATGAAAATGCAGTAATAGTATTTACTAAGAACGAACGAGGGAAGGATTTCAACGAAGCTTCGCCGATTCATCTTTACAAGACAACTACAAACCCTCAGTAGGACGAATCCATCTTCACAAAGTCTCATCTCCCCTGGAATTTATATCCATCTCTTTTATCCTCATACGGATGTACGGGATTTTACTTTCCAATAAGGGTACAACGAACGAAGACAGAGGTTATATCTACCCTACTATCAAACGAAGACGGAGGTTATATCTACCCTACTAACAAACGAAGACGGGAGGTTATATATACCTTGCTATCCCCAGCAGACGGGAGGTTATATATACCTTGCTATCCCCAGCATACGGAAGGTTATGTATAATATATTATCAAACAAGACGGGAACAAGTTCCTCATATTCTTCAGCAACGAATCGGGATTTATTTTCCCTGGCCAGCAGTTGTTATACGAAGATATCCAGACGCTTCCGGCAGTGTCATATCATACATACATCATTCACATCATACCATAACATACATATCCATAGATACATAGTACATTACCTAAGTGCATCATATCATACATGCATACATAATGCATAAACTAATATTATTATACAAAATGCTACCTTGTTTTCAGGTTAATTATCCAGCAAACAAACTTATGATTATCAGGACTGCTTTATCCTCCTGAAGACTTATCATCTCTCAAGACTGCTTCATCCTCTTGGGAACATATTACTACACCAGGACTGCTTCATCCTCCTGACAACTATCATCATTACTTCAGGATTGCTCTATCCTCCTGAAAATTCCTATTACATCAGGATGGCTTTATCCTCCTGAAATCACATTGCTACCTCAGGATTGCTTTATCCCCCTGACAGCTTCTTTACCTCAGGATTGCTTTATCCTCCTGACAGCTTTTATTACATCAGGACTGCTTCATCCTCCTGAAAGCTTTTAATACATCAGGATTGCTTCATCCTCCTGAAAGCATATTATCAATACCTCAGGATTGCTTTATCCTCATGACAGCTTCTTTACTTCAGGATTGCTTCATCCTCCTGAAATCATATCATTGCCTCAGGATTGCTCCATCCTCCTGACAACTTCTTTACTTCAGGATTGCTTCATCCTCCTGAAATCATATCATTGCCTCAGGATTGCTCCATCCTCCTGACAACTATCATTATACCTCCATATTCTGGACTGCTTCATCCTCCAAGACATGTATCTGAAGAATTTTCCTTTAAGTGGCATCTTTAAGCCCACTCAATCATATTCAACTAGCCATATGTACCACTTTATGCACTGGTGAGTGCAAATTTTTGGGCTTTTGTGTTCAATCTCCTTCAACCTTCCAGGTCACGACTGGCAAACATACCAATCTAACCCCTCAGGTTTCAGAAAATTGAACAGGGGCAGCTGTTGCACCCCAAAATTTGCTCTCACAATACAAGACTTTGTGTTCTAAGAAGGTTCACAAGGTTCACAAGTTTCTCAACACTTTCAAGACCTTCCCTGAGGTTCATGAAGTCTACAAGCTACTTTATGAAGGTTCACAAGGTTCACAAGTTTCTCAACACTTTCAAAACCTTTCATGAGGTTCATGAAGTCCACAAGTCACTTCATGAAGGTTCACAAGGTTCACAAGATTCACAATGCTTTCAAGACCTTCCATGAGGTTCATGAAGTCTACAAGTCACTTCATGAAGGTTCACAAGGTTCACAAGTTTCTCAATGCTTTCAAGACCTTCCATGAGGTTCATGAAGTCCACAAGTCACTTTATGAGGTTCACAAGGTTCACAAGGTCCACAATACCTCCCATGATATTCACAAGACATTTTATGATGGTTCATCAGGTTCACAAAGTTCACAATTAGTCAAAAGAGTTGACAATTCCCTCAGACAGTGCACCTCCTAAGCAGTGCATCCAAAACTAGGGTTTTGACTTTAATCAGGCTAAATGGACTTCCAAGACTTCAAGTGAGCTTCATAACATCTTATATGTGTATAAGAACCCCCATGACAAGTTTCAAGACTTTTCTCAAAAGTTTGCTCAGTCAAATGATCAGATAAGTCAAAATCAGTCAAAGCGGTTAAAAAGTCAAACTGAGGTCAACTGTGGTCAAACCAAAGTCAAACTTCATGATTTTTTGTCAACATCAAGTATATGAAGTAAAATTCATCATTTGATCAAGGGTTGATCATGATTCATCAAGGAGATTCCATATCATCAAGAATCAGGAGTTTCTAAATTAGGGTTTCCTTAGTAAAAGTCAACTGAACTTTGACCAGCCATAACTTTCACATACTTCATCACCAAGTCTCCATCCAAAGCTCATTTTTAAGGAAATTGAATTATCTACAACTTTGTGTCTCACAAGCCAAGCCCAAAAATGCTTCATTTGGAAGGTATGAGCTAAGACATTATAGGTCATTTCAAAAGTCAACAAAAAGTCAACAACTTCAAAAGGGCATAACTTGAGATTGGTAAATGATATGGATATGAAACCAGTGGGGTTGGTTAGAGGACTCTTCAAGCTTTCCAAAATGTCCAATAACACCCTCATAACATTAAAATTGAAGGATATATGCCCTTGCAAAGTTGAGAAATTTTGGATTGGTTTATGATGAAAATGGAGGTCTAAAACCAATTTCTTCCAAATGGGCTTGCCAAATGATGACCCAACCCATACAATGACTTCATGCACGACCCAAACCATTAAAAATCAGAATTTTTATTATTTTATTTTTATTTATTTTGATTTAATTCATTAAAAATCATTTTAAATAAAAATAAAATATGAAAGTGTAAGATTTGGTTGAGATTAAGTTTCTAGAAAGTCTTAAATATTGATTTGAATTGAAGAGGAAAGAAATCATGAGATTTGGCCAAAAATAGCAAGCATTCACACATGAATATTTGATTTTTAAGGCATGATCAATTTGGATCTTTTCATATCAAATTCTTCATACAACCAATCAATTTTTTGACCTAGAATCAATCACCTATAAGTACTAAACACAACCCTATTGCAAGACACAAATTTGATCAGCCTCAAAGGTAAGTTCATACTTCAAAAATTCAAGCCAAAAGTCAAATTCGGTTTTCAATCTCCAGGACATTTGAAGGTAATTTGAGATCACAGTCATGATCCTTGGCCCTCTTTGAGTGGAAACCAACCTTTATTTGCAGCCAAAACATCTCATAATGCATAAACTGCATCATTCATATGCTTCATAAATTTTTTTTCCGAATCACTATATTTGCTAATTGATAATGAATTTTGATGACATATTGATGTTTGTTGATAGCTATAGATGGATTCTGGATCGTTTGGTGAAGTTCCATAGCCTGAATCGTGATTCACCATGTTTAGGGTTTGCGGCTTCAATTAGGGTTTTATTATCCAGCCAAGATAAATGGATTACAAGGACATAGAATGATTGGAAATCTTATTAGGAACTCAATGGCGTAACCAATTTCATAAAATCTTGTTGTTTTGTCCATGTTTGTATTTTGTAGGAATTGCTGCAATTTGAAAATCGCAGGTAAATTCGCATGTGAAATCGCAGGAAATTTGGCAAGTCTCAAGGAAGAAGAAGACTGTTTTCGCGCGTTTCAGAAATTCAAATTGTGATTTAAATATTTTATGTTTTCATGTTGAGTTATTATCACAAGCGCATGGCTTGTCCCAGTGGTTGGTTGCTTGGTCTTGGATATCCAAAGCAAAGGGCAGGGGTTCGAACCCTGGCTTTGGTTCCTATTTATTGTTTTTTCCATGAATTAAACTGTTATAATATATGATGTGCTATTCTCATTCCAACATCAGATTGGCTCACCCAGCCGGATGGTCATGCGTGCGTTTGTGTGTTAAGAGGTCCTGGGTTCAATCCTCCCCCAGGCCTTTTGCTTCCATTTATTTTTCTGATTTTTCCAGGCATTGCATAAAACTGATTCAACTCATTCCATCATCACCAATACGTGGCTGGCCTGGTGGTACGTTTTGTTGCTTGCAGGCAAGGTGTCCTGGGTTCAAACCCAGCCAAGGTAAGTTTCTTTTTACCACCTTTTTTTTCTGTTTTGATTTATTTAATTAATTAGTTTAATTATTTTCTTATTATTAATTAAAAAAATAAATTATGCATGCATATATATATATATTTAAATAACATATAAAACAACATTTATATTTTCTAAAATTCTAAACTTTTAATTTTTCTCCATTTAATTTTTTTTTTATTATGTAATTAAATTATAATGTACGTATATTTATTAAAATAAGTTTGTATAATTAAATTGAAAACCCTTACATATTTTTCTAAACAAAACCCTAATTTTAGAAAACCTAGTTTATCTTTTCTAAAAAAATTATTAAAAACCTAAATTTTTTTGTTTTTTTTCTAATTTTTTAATATAATTATTATATATATTATATACATATTTATTTAATATAATTTTTGTAAATATAATGGTTAATATAAAATTTTGTAAATATAATTATTATGCATAATTAATTTTTGTAAATATAATATTTAATATAATTGAATCTTGTAAATATGCTTATAATCAAATTGTTTATAATTATTTCTATAATTTTGTTCATAATCCAAATTTTATTCTTTTATTATATATCTATGTTTAAAAATAATTAAATTTATGCTAATATTATAATTATAATTTTTTATGTCTAGAATTAATAAGTTGCATATAGTTTTAAATTTTATAATTAAATTGTTCATATTTTCTTAATAATTTCTAATTCTTACTTATTATTTTATTTTGTTTATTATTATTACTAACCATATTATTACTAATCCATTTATTTTATTATTATGCTTATTATTATTATTTCACTAACCTTATTTTATTTTATTATTATTAACCTCTATTATATTTATTTATTGCTTATTTATTTATTTTGCTTATTATTTATATTTTGCTTCTATATTTATTTTTGCTATTTATTTTTAATTGCTTATTAATTATTATTGTAATTGCTCCTTGGTGTAAATTTTTGTGAATATTTAATTTATTTAATTTTTATGCTACGGTTAGTAATTTAGGGAGTGTAAACATGTATTCTATTTAAAAATTGAACTTAGACCATTTTAATTATAAGATAAATTAAATTAAACACTCACACACGTAAGTCGATTTTTAATCGTCATCTCACTTTCTAGGGTTATCCCTCAATGTTGCCTAATCATAAGGTCAAGTGGGGGGTATAAAGCAAGTCTCTTAAAAGAAAAGTCATCAAGTCCCTAATGGTTGTCTTTCATAAAGATCAAGTCCCTTTCGAATAATGATGACAGTCCCTCCTAAAATGCTTAATACACCCCACAGTTGCCTACATAAATAGATGTCCCTCATATGTCCCTCACATCCAAGGTAATGACTACCTATTCCTTAATAATAGGGATAGTCTTACCATTTAAAGGATAAAGAACAAAAAGACTTAAACTTTAGGGTAGGTTCCTCATAGTTGCTTACTCACTTCATTGAAAATTTTTTCAAATACTTCACCAAATTTCAAACAATTTTCAAAAACAAGTTTTTACGCATCCGCACATGGATCATTATTAACTCTTATGAAAATTTTCTATTCACACACTTCACCTTTTCAAAAACAATTCAAAGTGAGTTAAGTAACTAAGAGCCCATGGATAACCATGGATGTAAAGGGTGCTAACACCTTCCCTTTACATAACCTACCCCCCGGACCCAAAAATCTTTTAAAAGGTCTTTCCTGTTCTTTTATGCCTTTCCTTTGGATAAAATAAAAGTCGGTGGCGACTCTTGCTATCCGCAACATAACTAAAGTCAGTTCTCCCACCGTGTTACATCCTCATGCTAAAAAGCCAAGAACTCCAAAAAGAACAAAAGATCAAGTTTGCAGCAAATCCAAAGGCATTCCTTCACCAGCAAACATACCTCCAAAATCTTCTGAATATGTGGATGATTCCATAAAGGAGTTGGTAAACAGGATTCTTTCTGAACAAAGAGTGGTTAGTGGCATTTCTATCCCTCTGAGCACCATGCCAGCTCCACAAGAAGATCAACAACCTCAGGCTGCAAAGGACACTCCTGCTCAACAGGATGTCCCAATAGATGTTGAAACATCTGAGGATCAGCAAAAAGCTTCATCTGATGCTGCTGTTGAAACATCTGAGGATCAGAAAAAGGCCTCAAATGATAGTGATTAAGAAGTATCTGAGGACCAGACCAAGGCCTCAACCGAAGAGCACATCTCTGTTGATCCACCAGCTGAAGAGGAGACTGCTCAATCCCCTCCTGTTGTGAACCTAGAGCATGATTCTGATACAGAAAGCATTGCCTCTGTAAAACCTAGCATAGCCAAAAGGCTCAGAACTAGGAAAGAAAAGATGCATGCAGGACATGCAATTCCTGAGAAGAAGCAAGCTACCCCAAAGAAGGACAAAGCTAAAGCTGTATTTGGTCCTACAAAACAATGGAGCAAGGTGCAAACACAAAAGAGGAAAGCTGTCACTCCTCCAGATTCAGATGTTGAAACAGATGTCCCAACATCTCCTCCAAAGAAGAGATCAACACCCTCAAGGTCATCAACTGCTGTTCCAGAAGCTCCCTTGGACAACATTTCCTTCCATCATGTTTCAAGTGTGAATAGATGGAAGTTTGTTTATCAAAGAAGGGTAGCACTTGAAAGAGAGCTGAGCAGTAATGCACTTGAGTGCACAGAGTTAATTGATCTCATCTCTTCTGCTGGCCTCTTCAAAATTGTCTCCAACTTTTCTCCCTGCTATGAGTTGCTTGTCAAGGAATTCATAGTCAACCTTCAAGAAGATTGTGCCAATGGTAAGTCTGCTGAATTTAGAAAAGTATTTGTTAGAGGCAGGTGTGTAAAATTCTCTCCTCAGGTCATCAACCAATACCTTGGAAGAGAATCTGATGGTCCAAATGAGTTAGGGAAGACAGATAACCAGGTCTGCAAGGTTATCACTGCTAACCAGGTCAAGACTTTGCCAGTTAAAGGAAAGCTCTCAGTGAGCATGCTGACAAGGAAATATGCCATGCTGAACAGGATTGGTACAGCAAATTGAGTTCCTACCAATCATACATCCTCAATATCCACTGGCCTGGGCAGGTTTATTTATGTTGTGGGCACTCAAACTAAGCTGGATTATGGAGCCTACATCTTTGATCAGACATTGAAGCATGCTAGCTCATCTGCAACAAAGCTGCCAATTGCCTTCCCTTCCTCACTGTAGAATAGCGCTGAGTCAGTACCCTGGGATCCTCACTGAAAAGGACACAATTTGCAAAAGAGAAAGCCCTCTGGCCTTCCACTACAAGCTGTTCCTGAGTCATCATGCAGCTGATGTTGAAGCACCCTCTGGGACATCTGCTGGTCCTTCAAAGGCAAAGTCTTCAATCTCCAAAGCTGCATTGATTGCTGAACTGAAGAGCACTTGCAAAGAACTGGATGCAAGGAAGCAGAAGCTTGAGGAGCTTATCCAAAGGCTGGAGATTGAAGAAAGTGCTCAGAAAGCTGCCACTTCTAATGAGGAGACTGAGGAAGATGAAGAAACTGAATATGAGGAGTCTGAGTGAATAATTGTATGTGAGGACAAATGTAATGACAGCTGCATTGTAATTTTGAATTAGTGACTTTGGCCCCAAATTTATGTCTAACAAGGGGGAGAACATCAACAACAACAATGTATAATGCTGTTTGATTATGAATGAAAAATATTTGTTTGCTTCTGAACTAAATCTGTAAAATATTTCTATTGCAACAAGACTGAACACATGAATGTTTGAGGGGAAGTAATCTCACACATGATTCAACAGAAAAGAAATGCTGCACGCTGATAAAAGAACTTCTGCTGCAATCTGAAAATCAGAAAAGGATGTTAGCCAAAAATTAGCCAAAGGGGGAGTTTGTAGATGTTTAGAATTGGCAGAATTTTTGACCAACAAGAAATATTGAATTCAGTTCAGAATGTCCTATCAGATGTTGGGACATTATCAAACAGAGTATAAGAACTTAATTCAGGATGTCACACCAGATGTTGGGACATTGTGTAAATGATTTAAGTTCAGTTTTTCAGGATGTCCCAACAGATGTTGAGACATATCAAACCTGCTACCAGAATTAATTAATGACTAACTGATCTGAGATATTTAAGGAAAGTTATCTGGAATTAATTATAGATGGACAAAAACAGAATAAGGTGCATATGTAGGGAGTATTGTTATGAGGCTTCAGCATAATCAGAAGAACTAAATCACCTAGAATCTAGGAAGTAACAAACCCTAATTCAAGGTGGAAGCTGCATGCGTTTTTAGGACTGGATTAACCTACAGAAAGCCCAAAATACAAACTCCTATTTAATCAACAGAAACTCACAGAATTGAGTACGAATTTCAGAAGACAAAATAGGGTGTTGTGTTTTAATAGCAGGTTGTTTTTAATTGTACCACTTTATGAGCTTTTAAGCAAAAGTGCATTTGTGACTTGATTGAAACTGTGAAGTAAGATCAAGCTGTTTTGTTTGAAGTATGACTTCAATTTTATTAAACTTGTAAACTAGATCACTGTGTGATTGAGGGGGAGTGAGTTGGTACTCATATCTAAGTTGTGTCTTAGGTAGAAATTGCATTGGGTAGATATTAAGTGAAAGATTAAACTGGGTGGTTTAAGTCTAGAATTAATATTACTTATAGTGGATTTCCTCCTGGCTTGGTAGCCTCCAGATGTAAGTGTGGTTATACACTGAACTGGGTTAACAAACTACTGTGTTGTTTAATTTTCTTGCACTTTAAGTTTTGGTTAAATCTGTCAAGTGTTGGAACATCTCATAGGACATCTCATACATGATCACAAAATTTCAGGCAGTATCTCTGGGTGGTATCACATTGTTTCTCAGTGTTTCAGGCGCAAACAACCTTCCACTTCGAGTAAAACCCCCCTACTCCAACATTTTCTACTTGAGCTGGGGTTATACTAGTCGTGGCCAACTCTTGCCTCTGGCCGTTGCAGTACACTTCACCACTATAATTCCAAGGAACAACTCTGTCGCTTTGGTACATTATTGGTCCAGCAGTGGTAATGGTTATTGGTGCCGCTCTGGCCCGTGAAGGAACTTGAGATGGATCATAAAAGATAGTTACTGTGGAGACTTCACTTTCTTTCATAATCTTGTCAAACTGCAGCACTCCTTCGTCAATCATGCCTTGGATTCCGGCCTTCAACCGTTTACAACCGTTGGTAGCTTCAGCACATTCCGAACAATCTTCCTCGCATCCAGGGAAGATACCTTTCTTCAACAAGCAAACCTTGATAGCAATCAATGAAGTTTGCAAGTCATCAACATCATCCACCAAATTCAAGCTCTCCCCTTCATCAATTACCCCAACTGTACCCCTGTGAGGAGGCATGGGGTTCTGAAGCACATTACTCATTAGGAGAAGGAGCAAAATTGATCGCTTTAGAATCCAACAAGTCCTGAACAACATGCTTCAATGCTTTACAATTCTCAGTACTATGGCCGGGAGCTCCGGAATGAAATTCGCATCTAGCATTTAAGTCATAACCCTCAGGAATTTGGCCTGGCTTCGGAGGTTGCAAGGTTCGGAGCTGAATCATTTGAAGCTGTAGGATATTCCTCAAAAGTTGGGAGTAAGACATTGGTGGAGCTTCAATATGTATATCCTTCGGCCTCTGAGAGTAGTATGGACGAGGGGCTCTTGGCTGATACCCTTGTGAGCGCTGCGGCTGTGGAGGCTGGACCTGTTGTTGAACGGGCGGAGTTGAAATAGTGACAGGGGCCACTTGCTGATAATATCCTAGGTTAATCATTCCCCTCTGTGCGTATACTGCACCTGTTTCTCCTTCCCTCCTTTTCACAAAGGGTTTCTTGATACCAGACACCGAAGCGCCTCCATTCTGAATTTTCCCCTGTCTGAGCCAGCTTTCAATTCTTTCTCTAGTCAAGATAATGTCCGAGAAACCACTTGAGGAACAACCAACCAACCTTTCCATGAAATGCCCTGGGAGGGTATTCAGGAAAAGGTCGACCATCTCTCTCTCCAATAAAGGTGGTTGCACTCGGGCGGCTACCTCACGCCACCTCTGTGCATAATCTTTGAAGCTCTCCGAGCTCCTCTGTGTCAAGCTCTGAAGTTGAGTGCGACTGGGTTCCATGTCAATATTGTACTGATATTGTCTGAGGAAGGCTTCTCCCAAATCCTTCCAGCTTCTAATAGAGCTCCTCTCCAGCTTCATGTACCACTCCAAGGACCCTCCTGAGAGATTATCCTGGAAGTAATACATCCAGAGTTTTTCATCTCGCGTGTGGGCCGCGATCTTCCTGTAGAAGGCCTGTAGCTGAGTTTTCGGGCAAGAGCTGCCGTTGTATTTATCAAATGCTGGTGGTCTGAACTTGTGTGGAATGACCACCCCAGGTACTAAACCCATGTCTGACACGTCAATCCCCAAAGTGTCTTTGCACTCGAGGGCCTTGACCTTCTCCGCAAGCACCAAGAAGTCATTAAGATTTCCATCACCGCCGAAACCCATATAAATATTGAAATACTGGAATTGGTCCTCCTGCCTGTCGTGCACAGGAACGAACGTTGCCATAGCTGAATCTGGAACATGAGGTCCACCTGGGCCGTTGTTAGTGTTGGGAGGAGCCCCTAGCCCGCCGGAAGTGGTTGCCTGAGCATTAGTATTAGGAGGAGTTAACCCTTGAATTGCATTTCTCAGCTCCTGCTGCCCCTGGGCCATCCCTTGCATCAGGGTCATAAATTATGCCATCTTGGTACGGACTTCATTGAGTTCTGTCTGCAAGGCGTCCATTGCTGTTCTTTGATTGCTGCGGGTCGCGTACCGATGAGGGATATCTTGTCGAAGGTAACGGGTCTTGGTGGCCCTCGCAATCTTTTCCTGTTGAACACAGATAAATTAAACATCCCGTAGAAAAACCTGCAAAGACAAAGACAAAATGCAAATGATGCGTATGCAATGCAATGTGTTCCTTTTATTCCCGAGACTTTTCCCGTGTCCGGTCCTGGCATTAAGAAGATAAGAATTGGGAAGAAGACCCAAGTAATATTCAAATATAATGACGGCTGTGGAGAATTGGTGCTCATTACCCCGTGTCGGTGCAAATAACGAACAAAAAATCCAGAACAAATCAATCATATAAACTGGAGTTTGAAAATACAAAGTCCCCGAAGGGTGCCAATCACAATAACAAAAGTACATCAAATATAGGGAATCCCACAACAAGCCTGTGGGTAATCCAAGTACAATAACATGAAATTAAACCCTAGGGAACTCTATATCTTTCAATCTCCAGCTAAGGCGTTTGACGTTCTGGAACAGCTGAACTACATCTGGATGACCGGGCTCCTGGACGAGTTTCTGGATGAGGAGGTCCCTTGTATCAAAAGAAGCGTGTAACTCCTCAATCTGCTGTAGGAATGCTGCCTCATTCTCCTTGCTTTGACTCGACTCGGCCTTCGACCTCTTCACATCAGCTTTCAACTTCAAGTCTTCAATTTCCTTTTGAGCTTCCTTCAATGCTTGTTGACTTTCTGCTAAGCGCTGGAGACGGTCCTTCTCTTGATGATAAGCCTTCCTGAGGAGTTCTTTTTGCCCATCCAAAGAATCCTGAAGACTTTTGATTTCCTGCTTGTGCTTGGCGTCTAACTCCTTTTGCTTCTTCAAATGGTCGTCCCATTTCTCCTGCCATAACGTAACAGCTTCATTGGCTTCACTAAGATCTTTCTTCTCTCTTCGGCGCTGGGCAGTCTTGTGAGTCTCAGCTAACCCTTTCTTTCGGAAGTAGAGCTCTCTATCTTCAAAGTCCTTCTGCTTGAGACGGACTATTTCCTCGGCTTGTACAGCTCTATCTTCTAATCGACAGTTCTGGATCATCAGTTTTTGACAAGAGTTAAGAGCCTCTTGATTTTCAACCCTAAGTTGCTTAACCAAAGCTTCTAACTTCTGATATTCCTCCAAAGGTACCGAAGTCCTTGGTGCTACCTCTTTAGGGTAGAGAGGTGTCTCTCTAGAAAATGGTAGAAGATGAGTCTTCACACGATCCTCCAACCAGCTGGCAAAAGGATCATAGGTATTAGGATCCACTCTTCCGAAATCTTTCTTTCCTTTCATCACCCTAACTTCCCAAGCTTGGGATGCTAGCATACTCATCTTGGGGTTTCCCTCTGCTGGAAAATATAAGGACTCATTTGCACCGTCGATCAAAGGTACGTCTCTTAAAGGATAGCCGAACTGTTTCCGGGACAAGATAGGATTGTAGCTAATCCCACCTTTCCTTCCCATCAAAGGCACATTTGGAAAGCTACCACAACTAACCAACATTTCTTTGCCCACCAAATCTCTGTTGCATCCCCAAGCAATGTCAGCTGAGGTTAAGCCCATTAATCTTTTGGACCACTTCTAAGATTGTTTCAAATCCTGAAAGGGTCCTGATTTAGGGAGTTGCCTTACAAACCAATCAGCAAATATGGGAGCACAACAGTTTACATGTCCCTTCCTCTTTTCATTTCTGTGGTGAACTCCATAATAAAAGTCAGCTAGCAATGTAGGAACAGGATTTCTCTTGACGAAGATGGTGATGGCCTCCATGCTAATTAGCCCTTTCTCTCCAGGAAACAAACTGGTTCCATATACTATCATGGCTAACAGTGCTTTGAAGTCTGCCCACTTCTTTCCCGATGCCATGACATGTGCCTCTGCAATAAGAAAGTCCAAAGGGATCCCTTTACTTTGGCCAGCCTCTAATCCCATCTCGAGTCTGAGCATACTCAAATGACAGGCAATAGTGATATCCTCATGAGAAGGGATCCTCTCTGAAACATAATAAGGTATACCCTCCTTAATAGGAATATTCAGCATGCTAGAAACCTCCTCTAATGTAGGTGCCAGGATGTAATCAGGAAAAACAAAGACCCTCAGCTGTGGATCATAGAACTGCAACAAAGAATGCAAGCTATCTTTCTGGTCGACTGTGGGCTTGATCACATAATTCAGTATCTTGCCATACTCTTTCCTGAAATCATCAAGGACTCGGTCACCCATCAAGCTTATCAAACCCTGAACACTCTCTGTCTCTGGTTGCGGGAAAGTATAATGAACATTTCTCTTCCTCGGAATCTCCATGCTGAAGTAGCAAATATGACCAGGACCTAGGAGGTAATGAACCATGAGAATAAAAAGAACACAAAATGATTAATGATGATATGATGCTTATGCAAGACAAGGCATGTGATCGGTGAAGTGTCTGTGATGTGCCAATCAAGTAATCAGGTGTCGGTGCAAGGTCTCAAAATCCATATATCACAATAATCATCCCTCTGATCCGGGATCCATATCTTAAGAACAGAAATCCAGATCATAAAACTGAACCAAAGGCAAAGTGGGTATGCTGAAGGTATCAGGGTTCCTGCAAACCTGTAAACCCCTCCTAATCTCACGGGTGTGCTACTCGGGTCAACATCACGGACTCTCAAAGCCAAATAGCAATAATACGTTCACCATCTCCGAGAAATGGCTCATGACCAAATCAGGGAATCGGTTTGGTATTATGTACTACTCAGGGAGGTCTTAGTTGAGTCCGGAAAGAACAAGCATCCCTCACAAGTCTCCAGCTTCAAGCACTGAGTCGAGAAATAATAGTACATTCATCCCGAAGGGTACAATACTATCGTCATACGATCAGTTTGCTTTAACTGAATTCCTATGAGAGAACCAAGCCATCCTATGCGAGTTCCCAGTGGGCCCTCGGATGCGAGTGGGTTTGCCAACAAATGTGGTCTGCCACTGTCATCACTGGAGAGGGATGTTTCCACAAAGGTTCTCAATGATCGGTCCCCTGACTGCACATAACTATCAAGGTAGCGCATCAACCCATAAAGATTCTGGTATCAATACATTCCCGAGAAGGTCGCAAGTCAAGGTGTGGAACTCACTACTACCAACATAGCAAGATGCCATGAAGCCAAAGTGGAACCACTCTAAGTCCTAGGGTGCACTCGAGCCCCGGTTACGAGCTCATCTCACAGTAACCCCATCCCACAGAAAAAATGAAAACCAGCACAGTCAGACAGTCCAGTATAATATGATGCATGGAAAATAAAATACTGAAAGCTGTAAATAAATGCGATAAAGTAAAGCTGTAAATAAAACAGTAAAGCTAAACTAAAGCACACAACAACAAACAAATAAACACCCAAAGAAACAAAACCAAACAGGCGCTAGGATTGACTCAACAAGGGAAACCGGAAGAATCAGGTTCGATCCCCAACAGAGTCGCCAGCTGTCGCTCCCGGGATTTTCATCCTAGTACAAACGCGAAAGTGGCGCGGAAAAGTTAGAGTCGCCAGCCAGACATTTTTATCCCCAATGAATGGGAAAGGTAATGTTGCACAAACCTGAGGAAGAAGGAAAGGACAAGGTCCTGCGAACCAAAGATCTGAGTTCGGGAGTCGGTTACGAACTGGGAAGGTATTAGCACCCCAGATCGTCTGTCGTACCCGATGGGATCCACGTTTGCTTGCTTTATTTCAAAGGGTGAGAAGAATAACTGCTGCTGAATAAAACCGCTAACTGGAAATTGGAATAAGAAAGGAGAAAGGAACTGAAATAAGAAAATGGAAAGAAAGGGGGAATGTAGGGAAAATAAAGAATGTGCTCGAACGGGCCCTACCCCGCTGCCTACATACCTCATCGGGATAATGAGGATCAGAGTCGACGTAGTTCGCCTAACTAAGGCAAAAACTATTTGTTTGTGTTTTTTTACAGCTGGAACTGCGTATGTCTATGCTCAGGTGTTGTAGGCTCGTCTGGTACGAGTGCGTTTACCGTCTTGCATGAAAGACAAGTCGCCGCGAGTTCGCGTTGTGAGTGAATGAGATGAGAAAAGAAGTTCCCGCAGGATAGTCGCTTGTTATTTGTTTTTTGTCTTTTAAAAGTTTTTATATGAATTTGGCACAAGGAAGTGAATTCAAACTCTTTTCCATGGAATGTACACTTGCCACTACATTCCAAGATGGAATAATAGAACAAGCATACCCAGCAAGGAGAATTTATCCAAGACTGGTTTCCTAGGATTAGGGCTTAAGTTCACTAGCTTGTTGAACTTTATTAAATGTTTTTGTTTCTTTAGTGAAGAAGTGTCTTTTAAGTTTTTCTTTGTGAAACAACCCCTTGATGAGACTTGTGCATCATGATAGACAAGCTTACACCACTCTAAGATGGAATGAATGCAAGTGCTTCATGGAATAAGGCTATACACAAGGAATCCTTTCATTTATTTGTTAAGTGTTTTTGGATTTTGTTTGAAGATAAGAAGAGAATGACTCAAATTGCAAAAAGGGCAAGATCTAAGGGGGACTAAGACACAACCCTAATTTCGTTTATTTACAAAGGAGAGCCTATGGTTAATGAGGTTTCTAAGCCTAATGAGAAAAACTAGAAACTACTAGAATTCAACTTACTTCCTAAGGAAGTTAAGTTGATTCTAAGAACAATGGGGAAGCCTATGCAAGTTATAAAATCAAATGATAAGGCAAAACAATGAAATTGAATTAAGAAATAAAATTCTAAACAAAACAATTAAAGGCAATAAAAATATTCCTATTTATTTATTTAAATCCTACTTAAAAGGGAACTTTAACCTACATTTTAAATCAAAGTCAAGCCTAATGTCCATTCTAACAATCCAACTTAAACTAACCTAAGTCTATATTAAATTCTAAGGATCAATTTAAACTAAACCATATTTTTGTGTGACTTTATTTTCATGGCCTAAACTAATGGAAATTATATGTAACAAAACCTAAAAGTTAATATCCTAAAAAAAATATTAAAAGTTCTGGAAAAAATATGAAATTTATTCTATAGGGTCCTAAAACTACCTATAATAATGTGTCAAAAAGGAATCCTAAAAATTCAGCATTTAACTAGGCCTAAAAATTGATTATTTTCAGCTACAAATTAATCCCTAATTTCTAAGAAATTAACCTCTAAAACCTAAGATAAAATGTTCTAAAAAATCTACAAAAATTATCCTAAGTACTATTATTAGTCATCTAACTACAGTAAAATGAATGGGCTAAAAAAATTACTGGAAGTTATCAAAATAAAATGAACAAACTCAAGTACCATTAAAGAAATTCAATAAAAACTAATTACAAGAAAAAACAGAATTTAATCGAAAAATAACCAAAATTCAGAAAATAAAATTGCCAAAAATTTCTAAAATGGATTATTAAGCTACTTAAAATTTTTTAGAATTTTCCTATAATTTTTACTATTTTTATTTATTTATTTCTGAAACCATATTAAACCAAATTAAATTCTAAAAGAAAATAACAAAGGGGGTGCTTTTAATATATTTTCCTAGTTGCTTTTTGCTACTGGGCTTAAAAGGGGAGTGCAGATAGCAGAGGGGCTAAGCCCATGTGCAGGTTAGCCTAAGGGGAGTATGAATAGCATTATTTTTAGTTTGTTTTTTATATGGGCTTGGAAACAGGGGTGTTAATAGCAAGGCTTTGGGCCCATTTTCGCTGAAATAAAGAGGAGGTGTAGAGAGTTAAATTTTCTTGTTTTTTTTTTTGATGGGTCTAAGGAGGGGTGTGTATAGCGAAATACCAGGCCCAAATTGGATAAAGAGGAGTTTAAAGATGCTATTATGAGGATAATTAGAGGAAATCAAACACCTTGATTAGAATTAATTTCAGATTAATTATACATAAAACCTTTGATAATTCTTCTATGATTTATTAATAATAATTATCACTAATAACAAAAATATAAAAAAAAAAGAATAAATAAGGGTGAAGAACCCTAATTCCCCTTCCCCTTTTCTTCTTGCCGTCACCGCCCTAACCCTTCCGCCTCCTTCCTCTCCGTCTCCTTCACGCTGCCGCCGCCGCTAACGCGGCTTCTCCATCCCTCATGAGCTTCCGCCGCCACCAATCCTCAATCCCTTCTTCATCACCTCGGCCTCGCCTCCGTCTTCTCTGCTCCCTCTCTCACAAATTCAACAAAACACAAACCTAAATATCGCGACAACAACGCCGGGAAATCATGGCCTTCGCCGCCATAGCTTCGACTTCACAAACATCTCCTTCACTCCGAACTCACAACATCATCATCCACGCTCTCAAATCACTCGAACCGGCCACACACTCATTCTCTTAATCGAAAGAAAACTGACGTCGAGAGCAAAACAACAATGCAGCAACTATCTCATACAATGGGAGGATGAACTCGTACCTTGAACTGTAACGGATGTGCAAGTGTGACTTCGACGAAAACCAGAGAAAAATCCCGTCAGGTAATATTCAATAGCTTGTCTGTCTCGATGATTCCATGAATTTTCCTCCTATTTCGCGATTTCAAACTTGTTTCGGAATCGTATATTCGCGGACTAGTCTTCTATTGAATCGAATTCCTTCTGAAATGTGCTTTGTGATAACCAATGCAGGTTCTTGCTGTTATTTGCAGATTTGATGTCGAACCGGTGCAATACTGGTTATGAAGGTGAGTTGCAGCGATTGCAACGTTGTAGTTGTGGCTGAGTTATTGAATTCAGAACTGATGCATTTCCATTCTTGTATCTATTTTCTTGCAGGTTATTTATATAAAATGATGAAGTTGATACAATGGCATTGGGAAGCTGGTGATTGAGGGAGGTCGAAGCAAAGTGATGGATATGATGAAGAGTTACAGAGATATGGTAATGGATCCGCAGATTGATGTTGAAGGAAGAGTTGAGAAACTATATGGAGGAATATCAATGACAGCTTGGAGAATTATGGAAGAATGAAGAGGGATTGAAGAAGGATTGGTTAGAATGGTGAAAAGGATTGAAAGTTGTGGAAGAGAGGTTGAGTAGGAGGGTTCAGGTTGAAAAATGTGGTGGGAAAAAACTGATTGAATCAGAAGCTCTTGCTTTATAGGAGATGCTTGAAGACGATTCTAGAAGCTTCAGGTAAACAATTCAGTTATGGTTCTGTTATTTTCTGCTAGCTTTCCCTTCCGGTTTTTTCTATTATCACAAATCAGTTAGGGTAGTTAGGAGTTTGTTGGGATTCATTTTTTGTGATTCTGTTAGGAAGTTAGGGTTGTTGTGAATGTGACTGATTTTTCTTTTTTGAAGTTAGTTTTGATTTTTGTTGAATGTATTCATATGATGCAGGTTATCTCAGCTGAAAAGGCTTAACATGAGCAGCTTTTAGTTGCTGAAATTACCAACACTGCTTTTGAACCATCCTCCATGATGTAGACTTCTTGAGCAAACTCTTTCTGCATTTCTGTACTTACATGCTCAGTCTTGAGAACTTTGATGGCAAGAGCCAGTGCTTCAAGATTAGGTGAAGAGCCAAAAGCAGGAGGTGGGAGTACACTCTGCCCGCTTGAATACTCAGGAGAGCTTTGATCAGAATCTACCCCGGGAGCATATGATTGGAAAGAGTCAGCTGAGTATCCATCACATGAGGGATGAAGCTGAACTAAGTGAACTTCAATTGAAGGCCTATTAGCTGGATCATGTGCTAAATGAAGTAATCTCTTGTGCATAAGAGCATCTTCTGCCCTTTCAACATTCACATCTAACGCATACCGTGAAATAACTAAAATTTCGCTTTTATTGTGGTGAGGAAGGAAACAGTGGTTTTTTGTTATCCATTGGAATTTTCGTTATGTAACTTTTAAACATTTCCCCTTTTGTTTGCTTAGTTTTTTTTTTCTTGTATTATGGCTAATACATTATGTTCAAGAAACTAATGGCACAAATTTACTTAACTAATTTTTGCGTTAATGGTCCTATTAATGCTGACATTAATGGTATTAATGCTGACAAAATGGTAAGGTATTGATTATATTAATTGCTAAAAAATCCAGAAGCTAATGGCACAAACTTTGAAATCTCATTAAGTCCTATGATAGAGCACATATTGAATATAAGGATACAAAGAGATTTTGAATTGAACATAAGGATTTTGACCAATGGATATATGGATTGACAAAATAAAATTGGGCTTCCTCTTTTGAATTAGATATGGGCTTGAAACAGATATGGTTTGAGAAAGATAATGACAAATGGACTTAAGAAATTCCCTTCAAGACTTTGCAATAGACTCATAGTTGTAAAAATGAGCAAATAGATGGGTTTAAAAACAAATGGAATGGATTTGTGGCAAATATGACAATCATGAATATTGACAAAAAATGGAATTTTTACAAGAGAGTTATATGAGTAACTGGATATGGACAAGAATAAATGGAACGATGAATAAAAGAGAAATTAAAAAAAAATGGATTAGTGAAAACATAGAAAAAAAAGAAAGTGGAATGGGATAATCGGGAATGGTTTATAACAAGGAGAAAATAACAATGAATGGATATAGAGTCTCAATTTTAGCCCAAAGCCTATTTTGAATTCTCTCCACAAGCCCATGAACACGACCCTTCCTGAACCACTGCATAATTTTCCAGATAAATCACACCACTTTCGAATCGTCTGAAACATGCTATGACCATTCAACCAGATGAATCACTGATAAACAGAAGAATCCAACCAAACTTCACACAACACTACTCGATAAACTGATGAATCCCAACACACGGCAACCTGAACTTTGAATACGCATTGTCTAAGAAATAGTCCAGTGGCCCAAATAATCTTGCAGCTGCAGTGATCCTTTGATAATTCGACCAAAATTAAATCAAACTCCCATCTGAATTGAGACACAACTGAGCAACCGCATTTGGAGTGGAATCATAGTCCAGTGAATATTCTATGTTATTTCAATCCTTGCCAGATACGGATAAGCAGCGAAACCCTAGATTCGAAGAGCCTGAATCACATGCCTCAGAAATCCATGAAATGCACTATTACGATATTAATGAACTGATGCGAAATGCAGACGAATGCGAAATGATACGCCAATAGAGGGATGAATATGAGGGCAAATTTTGAGGTATTACACTGACACTGCCACAAACAAAATCTAGATATGCATTTGTACTCTACTACATGATTTCCAAATTACATGATGCATTGTCACATTGCCATTGTTCAAATAGGAAATCTAGACCACTATAGTCATTTATTTTCTATTGAAAACTAAGAACCTGACATCCCTGGGATAAGTGTAAACTCCTAGAACTCCATTTCTAAAATTGTACATTGGTTGCTCATATACAATAAATTTAATCATTCATAATTCCAAAGCAATCTTTAGGATTCGTACACCACGGTGATACATTATCACGAATATTATTTGATTTGATCTGCAACTAATTTTAAGACAATAATTTAGCCTTTTCTCTCATCTTTTAAACATAAATTTCTTTGTCTAATACAATTTTATCATTTCTCGATTTCCATAAACTCCACACGCAAGCAAACTACATCACTGCAATCTTTTTTTACATCAATTTGTCACAACCCAAAAAACCTTCAAATTGCTCAAAGGGTGTTGCAAGCTTTCTCTTTGTAATAGAGTAGCTATTTCAAGCTTATGACAAATGCAATACTAAATTCCTGTAAAAGTTGGCCACTAAAAAAAGAGAAATTGACTTCTCACTTTCGCACTCTCTTATGCATCAAACTAAACTTATGCCTAAAACTCCTCTTTTAACTATGTTATATTTTATTGGAATCTTATTTTGAAATATTCTCAACACGAAGCATCATTTTTTTGATGGAATTGTCTTATTCCACACTCTTGACCATAACACATTGGAATGACAGGGAAGTTCCAAGCTTAACTCCTTATAGGTATTTGTTACTGAGTAATCATTTGGGATATCCATAAACCCTAAGCCTATTTTACAAAGGTCATTTGACCAATACGATTGATCTTTACCCCATAACAACAGATTTTTATTAATCATTTCATACTTATTCACTAGTGCCTTATACCACAGCCCACTCCTCTCGATTTTAAGTTTCCACACCCATTTTCCTAGCAGTGTATCGTCAAAAGATTTCAAATTTATAACCATATATCCCCCTTCCTCTATTGGCCTACATATCTCCCAATTTACCCAATTTATCTTTCTTTCTTCCTCTCTGCCTCCCCATAAGAATTGTTTAAAAATAGTTTAGATATGATACTTGTCAGAGCCTTGAAGAACTAGAGAAAATAAATCAGAAGCATGGACAATACTAATTTTAACATGACTATCTGTCGATTCTGAGAAGAAAACCACAAAATACGAAATTGATCATCTTAAGGCCACTGTGGCTCCCTCCGTGGACAAAACCAAGGATCAGAAGATGCTAGTAACTCGAGTTGAGTTGATCGCAAGGATTGACCAGGGGGACAAGAACCTCGAAGAAATGGCAGCGGTGGCCTTTAAGAATGTGGTGGCTCAGTTGAAGACTATTAATCCTGGGGTGGAACTTAACGAGGAATGGATTGATTGTCTTTACAAAGTTGTGGACGAGGAGATTTTTGTGCCCGAATTTCTTAGGCGGGCAGAACAGGATGACTTGGTCATGGCTGAAAGAAATCCTGCACAAGGGGTCCCTGCCGAGGGTCATCATGTTGGGGATGCAAATATGCAGGAGAATGCCTGATGACCTTGTTTTTGTTTTTTATTTTGATCTTGATGGCCGACCTGCGTGCCATGGCCTTTTGTTTTGCTCAGGGTAATACTTCCCCATTTTATGTAATATCTGAACAAATCGGTACTTATGGTCGCATTTTTTAATGTTTTTCCGACCTTGGTGTTCGTCCTTTATTTTGCCTTTTACTTATCTTGCATGCCTGCATGTGTGTCTGTCAGAGGGCGCACTTTAATTTCTTAATTTTCACTAAGTGTTTGTACGATGCTTGACCGTTTTCATGTTAACTTGACTATACTTGTGACATTTTTATACGTGCCCGCAGAAGGACTTGGGGGTATGTTTGTATATTTTGTGAAAATTATGCTCGATTTATATGTGTCTGGCGGTTTGGGGAACCATGTAGAATTCTAGAGTAGCTATGGTCGAGAAACGGTGCTCGAGTCATGATAATGGCCCGTGCTCCGCAGCGTGAGCGTCCCATTGCGAGCTGGGTGTCCTGTTTATTCGTGGTACGAGGACGATGACAGACTCGATCGAAGATCTATTCGTGTAACAGTAGTCCTCCTTATTCTTAAGGGTGACCCTGTTGGTTAGAAATGTTGGTATGCAATGCTTATACCTTGGCATGCATGTTGGGTCGGTGTTTATGCTCTATCATTACGATCCGAGCAAGCCGACAGACACCCATAACTGTAGTATTGCTTCAGTTTCTCAGCGTTACAAGGACGAGCAAGTTCTTCCTCATTTAAGCTTTCTAAGTTATAGGCTCCATTCTCCGTCTTCGCTCGGACACGGTAGGGAGCTTCCCAAATTGTGGGAAGTTTACCTTCTCTGGAGTCCTTGTGATTTATCCTTAGGACGAGACTTCCGACTTTGAATGCTTGCTTTATGACCATACAATCATGTCTGATAGTGATTTTTTGTTTAAGCGATGCCTCGCGTAAGGTTGCTCATAGCCGAACGTTTTCGACTAGATCGAGCTCCTCGCGTAATGCCTCTGAATTGGTATCTTCCTCCATTGGGGCTTCGGTGAGTCTGAAAGGTATGTGCATTTCGATGGGGATGACAGCCTCTGTTTCGTATGCTAGTCGGAAAGAAGTTTCCCCGGTTGTGGAATGATGTGTTGTATGGTATGCCCACAGGACGATGTGTAGTTTCTCGACCCAATGTTTCTTAATCTCGTCTAGTCTTTGCTTGAGTCCTCGTAGGATTACCCTGTTTACTGCTTCTGCTTGCTCGTTAGCTTGTGGATGCTCGACTGAAGAGAAATGTTGCTTGGTACCTACATTGGCAACAAATTCCTAGAAGTTCTTCTCCGTGAATTATGTCCCGTTGTCGGTGACTATGGCTTGGGGTACCCCGAAACGAACGAGGATATTACGTTTGAAGAAACACAATATGTTGAGTGTCGTTATTTTATCTAAGACTTCAGCCTCTATCCATTTTGTGAAATAGTCTATGCAGACGATCAAATACTTATTCTGGTTTGACCCGACGACGAAGGGACCAAGGATATTCAGGCCCCACCATGCGAATGGCCACAGGGAAGACATTATCTTGAGATTGTTCGGAGGTGTCAAATGCATGTCTCTGTGCCGTTCACATCTGTCGCATTTTTTCACATGCTTTTTAGCGTCGTTTTGCATTGTCGGACAATAGTACCCAACTCATAAGGCGTTCCTTCATAGTGATTTTCCCCCTAGGTGTTGGGTGTTGATGCCTTTGTGTATCTCCTACAGGATGTGTGAGATCAATTCCTCCTCGACGAACTTGAGGAGAAGAATGGGGAATCCTCATCGATAGAGTTTTCCCTCGAATAAGACATACGAGCAGGCCCTTCGTCAGACTACATTGGCCTCCTTAGGATCTAGAGGTAGTTCGTCATTCGTCAAGTAGTTGTAGATCGAGGTCATCTAACAGTCGACGTCGCCAATGACATTCACGTCAATCGTCGAGGACACCTTTTCGATGCTCGATCGAGGGAGTGTCTCTTGTATGACATATTCGTTTCCACCTTTTCTTTTCGTGCTCGCAGGTTTTTATAGTACGTTTGCTCGTACGTCGTGTTCACGAGGAACATGTTTTACTTCTACGGATGCGAACTTCATCATTTTTTCTTTGGCGAGGGTCAGGTATTATGACAACATGTCGCTCTTGACCTGGTATTCTCCCTTGACATGCAAGGCCACAAGTTAAGAGTCTGTATAAATGATTATTTCCTCGGCTCCTAGATCGTTGGCTAGCCTCAGACCAGCGAGGAAAGCTTCGTATTTTGTCTGGTTGTTGGAGGAGGGGAATGAAAGTGCGAGGGGCACCTCTATTAGAATGCCTTCTTTATTTTCTAATAATCCATGCTCCTCTGCCCGTTGAGCTCGATGCTCCGTCCACGAAAATAGTCCATTTCCTAAACGCGCAACCTTCATTCTCTGGGGTGGTCATTTCGGCCATAAAATCGGCCAAGACTTGTGCTTTGAGGCCTAGCCTGCTTTCATACCTAATGTCAAACTCAGACAGTTCAAAAGACCACTTGAGCATCCTTCCGACCATATCTGGTCGACCAAGAAGTTGCTTGATGGCCCGGTCCAGAACATCAATCATTCTAACGATTAAAGTTTCCAGTTTTCTACCTATTTTCATCAAACTCATTACATTATAATGATATTCATCATCGATTCAAAAACCTGCCAATATTTAATGCCTAAATCAATTATAATAACAACACTCCTTACCTGATATTATTGCCTGCCATTGAGTCCTTTTCACGTTCTTCTAATCCTCCTCTAATTTCCTCATAATGCCCCAACCTTGCTTTCTTTCTCTTTGTCTCCTCTCCAATGTATGTACCAAAAAAAGAACAAGAATATGAAAACTCCCTACTTAAGTAACCCTTGTAACTCAATTATGGTATTTCAATAATGCCCTCACTTATTTTTCACAATTTACCACCATGCTTTTATGTTATCTAATTCATATTTATCTCATTTTCTTCAATTACCATAATTCTAAACAATTTCTTAAATACTCTAAAATACTCGATAATTCCTCAAAACCATCATTCATCACATATTTGACCTTAACGCATCACCAAACTCAAATGTTTCGCATAAATTCGTATAATTCATATATTGTAGCTAAATTAATTTAATAAATAATTAATCTAGAATTCAGGGTTTTACAATTCCTACCATGTACTTTCATTAATCACCACTCTTTTGTTAATTTCCTTCCAAATTTGAATTTCAATCTTAATTTTGATCTCCTAAACCAAATTTCATTCCACTTAATTCTCATACCAAAACTCTATAAGTAGAACCATTATTTCATTCAATTATCGAGCTTTTGAGAGCCAAAAAAAATCTTGCAGATTATATCCCCGACCACAAAATTCACCAAAGCTTAATTTCTTCTTTTGAAAGTTATCAAGAATTCACATTGAAATCTTATTTAACTTTGAGCTAAATCTTCATCCATTTCATTTTTCTTCATCAATTTCAATAGATCAAGCTTGTTTTTGGAGATCTTAAAATAATTTGGAGTTGTTCTCATTCTTGAAAGTGGTAATTCATCTCACACCATTGTTGGACCTTCATCTTCATCGTCCATAATATAGATCTTTGGTGATTCTTGTGTTTGATCTATTTGGATCTTATTTTATATTTTGATTGCTTTTTTTAATGTGGTTTTACTCTAAAATTCATGCAAATTCAGATTTATAATCATAAGGTGTTTGAAAAATGTTTTGAAAGAGGATCATACTGAATTTCGCACATTTTTCTACTACTGCGCGCTATGTAATCGGTTAGCACTCAGGCTGTAACCAATTACACGATGTTATTTTTTTAGTAATGTCTGCATTTTTTAACTATGTAACCGGTTACGACCCATACTGTAACCGGTTACATCTGAGGCAAAATGGTATACTTTTTGTGTTTTGGGGATGTTTTGGTGTTTTCTTAATTTCTTCTTCCACTATTTTCCTATTTTAACATTGTAATGCATTATTGAGATTAATTCCTATTTAATTTCAATGGACTTCGGATATCGATTAGAGTAGATTAACATTCATTAATTTAAATCTATCTTCAAGTGAATTGTTAAATTCAAGATGTGTTTTTGGTTAGTGATATGTTTTCCACACTTTAATCTATCAATTAGAGGTGATTGAGCTTAAAGATGGAAGAACTTTAAAAGTGTAGTTCAATTTGATTCTTTTCCATCCCCTCCCTCTAATTCTCCTTTTTATTTTTGATCGATGAAAGTATTATGGATCTTGTAATTTCCTTGTTGAATTCATAATCAAGACTGGATCGTTACCTACTTTCTTTTCACGCGACATTGTTTTCGAATGACAACCTATATGTTGTTCATCTAACATGCATTAGCACTAATAATAGTTATCTTAATTGGTATTGACCAACCTCTGTAACACCTCAAATTTGTCCTCTTCATTTTAAGCATCATATCACATCATATGCATCATACTCATATCATTTCCTCAACATCATATCATAGAAAGATGAAGCATAACATCCCTCATGTCCTAGCATCAAGCATATGGTCATCTGTGGAGTTCCCAGAAGCATTTCAAGCCATGACAAGGGTCCCTATGAGTTTGTACAAGTTCTATGGTGAGTCTACACTCCATTTACAAGATCAAGTCCATTGGCAAAAGCTCAGAAGATTGCATGATCATCAGAGATCTTAGGACAAGGCAAAGCTCCTATGCAATGCACCCAAATTAGGGTTTGGGATTCAGTACCAAGATCTCACAACTTTGGACATTTCTTGTGAGCCAAGTCTTCTACATGTTGAGACGATCCTATGTGTCAAATTTCATGAGAAAATTCCATGTGGAAGTCAGTCAAGGCCTCAGTTGCTTGCAGATGAAGGAAAAAGTCAACAGAGCCCATAAAAAGTCAGTTGTGCAATTTCAAGGAGTCCAACCCAATTTTTTTGGCCAAGAGGGGTCCTTACAATGTTATAATAGGTTTGGAATACCTAAATTTCAAGAATCATGGAGATTTGAGGGGGTTTTGCAAAAATGGTACAAAGTTTGTTTTTGAAATTTTGCAAATTCGGCAACTTTGGCCCTAATCTTCAAGTGGCCTTAACATGATCAAAAATTCTCCGAATGGACCAAAGTCAAACATGAAAGTTGGAGAGTAAGGGCTGCCATTTTCAAAAAGTATAAGTGCGTTTTCACCGGATTTACCAATCTCCCTCTAAGGCATTCGAAAATTTCATCATCTAGGGCAAAAATTCAACTTTCCAAAAGTGCATCATGTGCAAGAAGGCTCCAATCTTGATTTTTGTGAATTGGTTCAGGCCCAAACTTATTTCTAACTTAAAATTCATTGCCTTAAGACCAATTTTCTCCAAAAAAATGATCATTTTCATACACTTTTGAAAACTCCCTCCAAAACATGCCAATTTGCAAAATTCATGAATTAAGTGTGAGGGTTTGATCTAAGGGCCAGGAGTGAATGGATCTGGACCAAGGGTGGAGATTGAAACTTGCATATGCTGAGAGGCCCAAGGAAGCATGAGGGAAACATGCATATCTCACTTTGTGCACAATTTGCATATTCACACTTTTCTCATTCAATTTTCGTGCACTCTTTCTCACACTTTCAGCACTCACTCTAAACATCACAACAAAGAGAATAACCAAAAAACCATATTTGAATCTCTCTCATTCTCTCATTCTCAACCTTCTTGCATTTTTGCATTTTGCTTCATACCTCTTGATTCCTTCACATTTGTCGCTCCCGGGATTTTCATCCTAGTACAAACGCGAAAGTGGCGCGGAAAGGTTAGAGTCGCCAGCCAGACATTTTCATCCCAAAGGAGTGGGAAAGGTAATGTTGCACAAACCTAAGGAAGAAGGAAAAGGACGAGGCCTTGCGAACCAAAGATCTGAGTTCGGGAGTCGGTTACGACCTGGGAAGGTATTAGCACCCAGATCGTCCGCCGTACCCGACGGGATCCACACTTGCTTGTTTTGTTTCAAAGGGTGAGAAAATACGAATGCTGCTGAATAAAACCGCTACTGGAATAAAGGGAATGGAAAGTGAGAAATGAACTGAAATAAGAAAAAGAGAATAAAAGGGGAAATGTAGGGAAAATAAAGAATGTGCTCGAACGGGCCCTACCCCGCTGCCTACGTACCTCATCGGGATAATGAGGATCAGAGTCGACGTAGTTCGCCTAACCTAGGCGGGAACTATTTGTTTGTGTTTTTTACAGCTGGAACTGCGTGTGTCTATGCTCAGGTGTTGCAGGCTCGTCTGGTACGAGTGCGTTTACCGTCTTGCATGCGAGACAAGTAGTCGCGAGTTCGCGATGTGAGTGAATGAGATGAGAGAAGAAGTTCCCGCAGGATAGTCGGTTATTGTTTGTTTTTGGCTTTTAAAAGAAGTGTTTTGAATTTGTTTGTGAACTGTCTTGTACTAAGACCTATCCATCGCGGGAAGTATTTACACCTCGCCCCGAAACAGGACGCGTATAAACACTCCGCAACAAAGTCTCGTGTCGTACAAGATTGTTCGGTTTTTATTAAGTGTTTTATTGCTTTTCTTTTGAGATGAGAAAGAGAATGACTCAAGTTGATAAAAGGAAAAATCTAAGGGACTAAGACACACCCTAATTTTTATTGATTTATTTACAAGGGAGATCCTATGGTTAATGAGGTATTCTAATCCTAAGAAAGAAAAGGAAAGGAAAAAAAGGAAAAAGGATGCAACTTACTTCCTAAGGAAGATAAGTTGGTCCTAACAATGGGGAATCCTACCAATCACAAATATGGAAGGAAAAATGAATTAAAAAGCCTAAAAGAAATGCATAAAAAATAAAGGATAAAGTGGAGTAAACTTACCTCAATCTTCCCCACTACAAAACAAGTGTTAATGCACATTTTTATTAAAAAGAATAAGGCAAACACACATTAATTAAATCCTAATTAAATTCTAAGGCACCTTAGACCTAAACTAGACTCTATTTTAATCCTAAAGGAACTAGAAAAATGCTAAAACCAAAATACAACACCTATTACAGCCCCTTAATACACAAACAGCTATGAAACTAAGCCTAACACCCACCAGCTTTTTACAGCCAGCATGCAACATGAAAAAGTAGGTGTAGAAAGTCACACACATCATACTAATATAACAAACAACATGTATTTTACAGCAGCTATATACAAAAACAGCTATGAAATGCAAAATCCAAATTTGATTATTTTTATTTATGTGCACAAAGTGAATGATAAACAACACATTAATGTCACTTGACATGAATCTACATGCATCACAAAATGAACTCAAACATGTGAATTTATTTACATCATTTATTTGATTAAAAATGACAATGATCAATCAAGAACAAACATACTTTTTTCATGTTGCACACATGAGCATTTTATCATGAGATTGAACAAGTATCACTACAAGCATCAATTGTTACACATGCATGGCATAAAATCAGAATTGAACTCATGTTAAGATATGGTCAATTAAGCACAAGAAACTTGCATGAACATGTGAAGCATTTAATCACTTTTGGCAAAAAATCAACATGGTATTTAATCACTTTATCAATCAAACAAGCAATGACAATAATCATGAAGCATATGTTGGATTTAAGCAAGCAATTAACATGTGAAACAAATGATTAAAGTGTAGCAAACAACATCAAGAATCACTTATATCACATTTGCACCTTTAACACAAAACATAGAAAAGTAAATGGAATCATGTCGAAACGACTCGAAAAAAATAAATTGGCTACTGGAAATGGACCCAAAAATTCCCTAAAATCACTACCTAAACATACGTGAACATTAGAGGCACTAGGAAGCAAGATTGAGCAAGAAAATAGGCTAAAAATCCAAAAATGAACAGCGTTAACCGGTTAACCATATAGGTTAACCCGTTAACGGGCAGAAAAATACAGCATTCTGGCCAAAAACGCATGCGTTAACCGGTTAACCAAATGCGTTAACCGGTTAACACTGAACAAAAAGTGAAAAATGCTTTTGAAAAAAGTGCTTTTGGCCACAATCTTCCTTCTAAACAATCCTAACCCCCACTTAATCATGCTAACACAAATTTCTACTCAATTGGAGCTTATTTACACATGGTAGAACCTATATCTATTAACACCTTAAATCCAAATTCAACCAAAATCACAAATCACAAGCAAACATAATCGAAACGGAATTGATTTTAAACAAAGCGAAAAGCACTTAAAGAATGCCAAAAATGGCGAGATGGAGAGAATAACTTAAAGAAGAAATGATTAAGATCACCAACCTACGAAGCGGAGGAGTGCTTCGGTGATTGTTGCAAGAATCGGAGCTTGAATCGAAGAGAAAACCGAAAACCAAGAAATCGCAAAATAAATGCGTTCTTGAGCTTGAATCTTCGTGTGCTTCTGATAAGTCGATAATCCTCACAAAATTCAGTAGCTTATCCTTCTTCAATCCACAAAATATGAAGGTTGGAGGCTTAAGCTTCAAGATCTTCAAGTTTCAATGTGAAACTTGAAGAGCTTATTTGAAAAAAGCTTTGGTGAGAGGGAGAGGAAAAGTGAGAGAGAAAAAGTGCTTATCAAAGAGTGAGATTGGAAAATGGTGTTCAACCCTTTTTGTTTGGATGAAAATGGCTTAAATAGAGACTAGGCTAGGAGCTAGGTTTGGGTTTGGGGCCCAAATATTAGGTTTGGGATCCAAAATTAGGTTTGGAAGTTAGTTAGGGTTAGGGTTGGAAAAGGGAATATTCCTTGGAACACTCTAGAAAATGGTGGAAGGTGGTGGAAGTTTCCAAGGGAAATGGAGTGGAATTGAAGTGGAAAAATGAGACGGAAAGAATGAAAGGAAGTGTGGAAAGAAAGTGGAAGGAAAGGTGGAGGGAAATGGTGAAACTAACTACCTTTCAAATGATTTTTCTTTGGTTTTTCTATGATTCCTCCATCATTTCTTGATCAAGTTTGAACCATAGGATCATTGTAACCCTAATTTCACGATCTCGATCTTAAAAGTCCGGAGTCGACCCTTTTTACCTAGCCCGATTGCCTTTTCTCCAATTCCTCGATTTTCGTCGTCCGGCCAGTCGAACCCCTTCCAAAATGAATTTGTGGACGGGATTTGAACCCTAGGCACTTGACATCATATATAAGTCAAAGAAATCCACTTCGACTCAAAAATTTATGTAGAAGCCCTGTAGAAATGAAACCCTAATTCGGCTCTTTTCCCTCAAGAAGTATTGCACTGCTTGCCTCCTTCAATCAAACCAAAACTTTCCATGACTTGTGGCTTCAAGTGAAGACTTGTGGGATATTGTGAACCCTTTGCACAAGGTTGAGAAGCTTTGTGGCCCTTCGGTAGCCTCTTCATAACTTTCGGTTGCTCCGATCATTGATCACATACCCACGCCTCAGCTATGCTATATATGATGCAATGTTTTTGGTTATTTTATGAATCCATATATGCAAAATGCTATGCAAAATGTTGAGGAAATGAGAGGGCAAATTTTGAGGTATTACAGCTGCCCCTATTCAATCAACTACAGACCTGAACGGATGATTGCAACAACTTTTAGGCGTTCAAGGTATGGAGTGATTGAATACTCGAATAAAACCTGAAAATTTGCACACCGAGGGTAATGGAAATGCCATCTGCCCATTTATTTATTTATGTATTTTCTGATTTTGACCTCCGAATAGGTAACGGAAAATAGAAACAGGTGGAATAGAATCAATGCAATCACTGCGACTGCTGAACGAACCGAAACCATAAGGAGGGTGCCTGTTGGCGAAACAGGACTTAACGCAATATCAACCAATTTGCGACTCAAATAAGATCAACCAATCTAACACGGAGATGGTATCAACCGATCCATAACCAAGAAAAACGAGAATGTAATATCATCTGATTTACAACTCGAAGAGAAATGATATCAACCGATTCATGACTCAAATAAGATCAACCGATCTAACATGGAGATGGTATCAACCGATCCATAACCAAGAAAAACGAGAATGTAATATCATCCGATTTACAACTCGAAGAGAAATGATATCAACCGATTCATGACTCAAATAAGATCAACCGATCTAACATGGAGATGGTATCAACCGATCCATAACCAAGAAAAACGAGAATGTAATATCATCCGATTTACAACTCGAAGAGACATGATATCAACCGATTCATGACTCAAATAAGATCAACCGATCTAACACGAAAATGGTATCAACCGATCCATTACCAAGAAAAACGAGAATGTAATATCATCCGATTTACAACTCGAAGAGACATGATATCAACCGATTCATGACTCAAATAAGATCAACCGATCTAACACGAAAATGGTATCAACCGATCCATTATCTTCGCACTGAGACGAGACCATTGTACTTAAATGGAGACTCGAATGAAATGGGGTCGTTGTACTTAAACGAGAGCCCGAGCAAACAGGATCATTGTACTTAAATGATAACCTGAGACGCGACCGTTGTACTGAAACGGAGACGCGAAGAGAAATGAGACTGTTGTACTGAAACAAGACTCAAATACGAGACCATTGTACTTAAATGGAGACTCGAATGAAATGGGGTCGTTGTACTTAAACGAGAGCCCAAGCAAACAGGATCATTGTACTTAAATGATAACCTGAGACGCGACCGTTGTACTGAAACGGAGACGCGAAAGGAAATGAGACTGTTGTACTGAAACAAGACTCAAATACGAGACCATTGTACTTAAATGGAGACTCGAATGAAATGGGGTCGTTGTACTTAAACGAGAGCCCAAGACGCGACCGTTGTACTGAAACGGAGACGCGAAAGGAAATGAGACTGTTGTACTGAAACAAGACTCAAATACGAGACCATTGTACTTAAATGGAGACTCGAATGAAATGGGGTCGTTGTACTTAAACGAGAGCCCGAGCAAACAGGATCATTGTACTTAAATGATAACCTGAGACGCGACCGTTGTACTGAAACGGAGACGCGAAAGGAAATGAGACTGTTGTACTGAAACAAGACTCAAATACGAGACCATTGTACTTAAATGGAGACTCGAAAAGAATGGGATCGTTGTACTTAAACGAGAGCCCGAGCAAACAGGATCATTGTACTTAAATGATAACCTGAGACGCGACCGTTGTACTGAAACGGAGACGCGAAAGGAAATGAGACTGTTGTACTGAAACAAGACTCAAATACGAGACCATTGTACTTAAATGGAGACTCGAAAAGAATGGGATCGTTGTACTTAAACGAGAGCCCGAGCAAACAGGATCATTGTACTTAAATGATAACCTGAGACGCGACCGTTGTACTGAAACGGAGACGCGAAAGGAAATGAGACTGTTGTACTGAAACAAGACTCAACTGGGGATAACAACAAGACTTGGTAGAAATAACCACCTTGGGAAACGGAATTGCATTCTGTGGGGAATACTTCAATCTGATTGGAGATGTAACGGGTCTTATGTAATATACCTCAAAACTGGCCCATGCTGGTATGCATATGTTTGGATTTATGGCGTAATGCTCCATGATGATGGAGATGCTACGCTTTGGAGGATGCAAATGTGATGATGATTATTGGATGCAAATGCGAATGAAAAGGGGTCTCCTGATGAGGAGACTGCAGGCATCCCAGATAGCTTGATTGGGGAGGAACAGATGATCACTGCATTGATCTGGTTGATCCTTGTGAGGAGTAGACAACTCTGCGGGGAATGCTGTCAATGATGCACCGGCTCTGAACAACCGCCATTGCCAAAAATAAATTGGACTTTGAGATTGGAGTGCCAGGACCCTGCTGGAGATGGACTCTTCTTGAACTCTGGTGGGGAACCAAAGGCATGATAATGCTGAGGAAGCAACTGCTGGGGAGGCAAAACACTCCTTATACTACTGAGAATTGCCCCTGTCTGAAGGGAAACTTCTGCTTGGGGACGACACCCACTCTCTGCTACCTTGCTGGGTGAAATTTCACTTTCCACATGGCTGGGGATGACGGGTGATATCAATGATAAAGTTTCCTGCTGGAGATAAAAGCTCAAGCTGCCACTTGCTGGGGATGAGATAAATCCTCTCATGTTGGGAATGAGAGATGTAAGGCGTTTCATGCTGGGGATGAGAGACGATGATACTTTTCTGATCAAGAAATAACCTCCCATGAGACTTGCTAAGGAACCTTGATCGATGAAGTCCGCAGATGAAACAACTCTTGCAGTACTGTGCCGACGCTGGCCTTGCCCCTAGCCCTGGGTTGATAGGTTGTCAACTAATCATGAGTGAACAATGGTTCTTTGCAATTTTCGACTCGCCTCAGATTAAAGTCCGTCAGAAGTAAATGTCTCAAGAGGATTTTACAGAAAACATGGCATATGAAATGCCTCAGTGTCTTCAAACTCTTGGAGAGATTCATCGGATCTCGAAATAACTGCCCCAGACTGCACGGTCTGTGCAAGAATTTGCCTCGCAAGGATTCATGAAAAGCCTCATATCACTGTGAGATATTTTACCCCAGTATTTTGAACTCCGGATAGGTGCTTTTGATAAACCGTCTTCGGGAGAGAGTAACTTCTAGTGCTCTTGGGGTGGCCTGCCCCAGTACGAGCCTTGAAGTGATCACCTCTGAATGACTGTGCTTTGAAGAGAACACCCAGATCAATTGTTATTTGAGAGATTGGATCTCGAAGTAATTGCCCCAGTTTGGCTCAAATTTGAATGCATGCATCAGACTAATGGCTCTTTGAGATATTTGAATCTCGAAGTGATTGCCCCGGCTTGGCTGAACTTTGAAGAGATTGCTCGACATGACTTCCCCAGATTAGTTGGCTCTTACCACAACTGTTGGGAAAGTCCCTACTCAATGGAGTTTTCTTGAAAAGTACACCTCGACAGATTGTCCTTCGGAAGTTTCAGACTTCTCAACTTGGCAAGATTAAGCTTTTGAACTGAGATTCCATATGTGGACTTTTTATGATGCCAAACAGATGTATGCAAGCAGAAAATGTTTATTCTAAGAATGAAAATTCTAGTGCAACACACATGTTAATTTTGAAGTTTTACTGAAAAAGATGTCGTAAACCTTTGTGAGCGAATCACTGGTTAAGATACGACATTAATTTTTATTTTTGAATAATAGAAAGCATGCACATGCAACACCAACAAATACCTTTCAACACCACTCATAGGAGTCAGGAACGCGGTCTCGTGGTAGTACGCTCTCAAAAATAACCCTGTTTCAGTTAGGACTTTTGAGGGTTGTATCGTGGCCTGGTTCACGGTTATAGAAACAAAAGATATAGGCTCGAAATTTATTTGTGCCCACCCATCTTCGTGATGTTCTCCATTCCTATATTCAGCTAGCTTTCACAAGCGCTCACTTTTCAAAAAGGATTTTGTGATGGTTGAGGAACCAATGACACTAACGGTTTTAAACACCAATTAGGTTGTCGTTTGGAGTCAGTCACCCCTTCACCTTTTGTGTCTGTATCACACGACTTTGTTCTTGTTCAAGGATCTTTCTTGTATAATCCTTTTTGTCTTTTGCTTTTGCATTATTTTTCTTATCCCTAACTTTTGCCTGGACTGATTCTTGTGAATCTTTGATTGCGAAGTCCAGCGGGATGCCCTATTTTTTTGCCTAAGTCGCTTGTTTTCAAGTTTCGACTTAGCGGGCCCTTTCATCATTTTTTTAATTATTTTTTGAACAAATCGTGTGACACTGTCTGTCTTAATTGCTTTGAAAGGGTTGTGACTGCCTCATTTTCTGGTCAATGATTAATAACCAATGTGGTTTCCGGTCTTTGGACTCTTGATTGGGATAACCATTGTGGTTTCGGGTCACTGGACCTCTTGATTTGGTAAAACGAAAGATAATGGATCCTCATATGTACACTCTTTTTTTGAAATTTGAACGCTAGGTCAAACTAACTGACGCCTACCCTGCCCCTGGGTTTAGTGCAAGGTCTTTTCATGCAAAAAGAAACTCCTACTTCAAGGCTCAAATGGGTTGGCGAGGGTCTATCTCCCTTATATCTCCGGTGTTTAGGATTTGGAACAATGCCTGTACATCGTCAACAAGGTCTTTCTCAAAAGCACACAATTAGAGATTTTTGCGTTGTCACTTCATCATCCTCCCTCATAGAGTTTAAGCACGACAGTTGGTATTGCAATGCACATACACAAAATCATGAGTGAATACGAATGGATTACTTCAAGAAAAACATGTGCATTTTATTATGGTTAACATTCAAAAACAAATAAATTTCATACAAGTAAACAAATGTTTAGCATATAAGAGAAACTACAAATGGAAATGCAGTAAAGAAACTGAATATAGCCGTAGTTGAGGAGGCTTGGCTCCGTCTGGACCCGTCAGTCTTGGGTACTTTCAGCGATCAACAACTCTTTCACGGACTTGTAGTCTTCAATTCGCAGTGGTATAATTACCCACGACAATCATACCTCTTCTTCTAGTTGGTCTGACTCCGACACGAGACATCCGAAGAGAGAAGTGAAGCTGAGGAGTAAAAGTTTCCCCATAAGGTTGCTCGGAAAGACCTGACGATCTTCTGCCTACGTATCTCCATTGACCAATGGAGAATCAGAGCAGCGTAGTTCCCCTCAATAGGGATGAAAATAGCTTCATTTCCTTGACACCACATTCAGGATTTCCATAATCGGCTTATCTGAGTCTTTATCTGGTTGACTTCCTCTTTCAACAACTTCTGATTCTGAAGTAAGGTTTACACCTCTGTCCTGAATGGCCTCAGCTGGGTCTTCCTTCGATTACCTCCGCCCGGAGTTGCTTCAAATGTATACCTTGATGATTGTGATTCAAGTTGTCCATTCTGATGAGAAATCAAGTCAGGAAAAGAATTTGTCTCTGAACACCTGTCAAGAATGCAAGGATGTATGCAAATGCCATGTTCAATTATTTCTGAGGAATCTATCTGCTTTAATTCAAGTTTTGATACAGAAAAATCCAACAGCATGATTCAGATATGTGATCCTTGAAAATAACTGAACATGTGTGCAGAAATGCTATGATGTCATGTATGCAACAGGCATGTGATCAGTGAAGTGTCTGTGATGTGCCAATCATATAATCAGGTGTTGGTGCACGGTCTCAAAATCCAAATGTCACAATAATCATCCCTCTGATTCGGGGTCCATAACTTAAGACCAGAAATCCAGATCACAAAACTGAACCAAAGGCAAAGTGGGTATGCTGAAGGTACCAGGGTTCCTGCAAACCTGTAAACCCCTCCCAATCTCACGGGTGTGCTACTCGGGTCAACATCACGGACTCTCGAGGCCGAATAGCAATAATACGTTCACCATTTCCGAGAAATGGCTCATGACCAAATCAGGGAATCGGTTTGGCATTATGTACTACTCAGGGAGGTCTCAGTTGAGTCCGGAAAAAACAAGCATCCCTCACAAGTCTCCAGCTTCAAGCACTGAATCGAGAAACAATAGTACATTCATCCCGAAGGGTACAATACTATCGTCATACGAACAGTTTGCTTTAACCGAATTCCTATGAGAGAACCAGGCCATCCTATGCGAGTTCCCAATGGACCCTCGGATGCGAGTGGGTTTGCCAACAAATGTGGTCTGCCACTGTCATCACTGGAGAGGGGTGTTTCCATTAAGGTCCTCGAAGATCGGTCACCAGATGCACATAACTATCAAGGTCGTACCCTGAAGTGAGGTAATCCCCACACAGAATAGTTCCAAGACGGTCGCAATCTGGGTGTGGAACACATCGCCACCCATCATGGTGAGATACCATAAGAGTACAATGTCTGTCCACGCTAATCCTATGGTGCACTCAAGCCGGGTAGTTGGCTTATCTCACAGTAACTCCCATCCCACAGAAAAAATGAAAACCAGCACAGCCAGACAGTCCAGTATAATATGATGCATGGAAAATAAAATACTGAAAGCGGTAAATAAATGCGATAAAGTAAAGCTGTAAATAAAACTGTAAATAAAACAGTAAAGCTAAACTAAAGCACTCAGCAACAAACACATATACACCCAAAGAACAAAACCAAACAGGCGCTAGGATTGACTCTACAAGGGAAACCGGAAGAATCAGGTTCGCTCCCCAGCAGAGTCGCCAGCTGTCGCTCCCGGGATTTTCATCCTAGTACAAACGCGAAAGTGGCGCGGAAAGGTTAGAGTCGCCAGCCAGACATTTTCATCCCAAAGGAGTGGGAAAGGTAATGTTGCACAAACCTAAGGAAGAAGGAAAAGGACGAGGCCTTGCGAACCAAAGATCTGAGTTCGGGAGTCGGTTACGACCTGGGAAGGTATTAGCACCCAGATCGTCCGCCGTACCCGACGGGATCCACACTTGCTTGTTTTGTTTCAAAGGGTGAGAAAATACGAATGCTGCTGAATAAAACCGCTACTAGAATAAAGGGAATGGAAAGTGAGAAATGAACTGAAATAAGAAAAAGAGAATAAAAGGGGAAATGTAGGGAAAATAAAGAATGTGCTCGAACGGGCCCTACCCCGCTGCCTACGTACCTCATCGGGATAATGAGGATCAGAGTCGACGTAGTTCGCCTAACCTAGGCGGGAACTATTTGTTTGTGTTTTTTACAGCTGGAACTGCGTGTGTCTATGCTCAGGTGTTGCAGGCTCGTCTGGTACGAGTGCGTTTACCGTCTTGCATGCGAGACAAGTAGTCGCGAGTTCGCGATGTGAGTGAATGAGATGAGAGAAGAAGTTCCCGCAGGATAGTCGATTATTGTTTGTTTTTGGCTTTTAAAAGAAGTGTTTTGAATTTGTTTGTGAACTGTCTTGTACTAAGACCTATCCATCGCGGGAAGTATTTACACCTCGCCCCGAAACAGGACGCGTATAAACACTCCGCAACAAAGTCTCGTGTCGTACAAGATTGTTCGGTTTTTATTAAGTGTTTTATTGCTTTTCTTTTGAGATAAGAAAGAGAATGACTCAAGTTGATAAAAGGAAAAATCTAAGGGACTAAGACACACCCTAATTTTTATTGATTTATTTACAAGGGAGATCCTATGGTTAATGAGGTATTCTAATCCTAAGAAAGAAAAGGAAAGGAAAAAAAGGAAAAAGGATGCAACTTACTTCCTAAGGAAGATAAGTTGGTCCTAACAATGGGGAATCCTACCAATCACAAATATGGAAGGAAAAATGAATTAAAAAGCCTAAAAGAAATGCATAAAAAATAAAGGATAAAGTGGAGTAAACTTACCTCAATCTTCCCCACTACAAAACAAGTGTTAATGCACATTTTTATTAAAAAGAATAAGGCAAACACACATTAATTAAATCCTAATTAAATTCTAAGGCACCTTAGACCTAAACTAGACTCTATTTTAATCCTAAAGGAACTAGAAAAATGCTAAAACCAAAATACAACACCTATTACAGCCCCTTAATACACAAACAGCTATGAAACTAAGCCTAACACCCACCAGCTTTTTACAGCCAGCATGCAACATGAAAAAGTAGGTGTAGAAAGTCACACACATCATACTAATATAACAAACAACATGTATTTTACAGCAGCTATATACAAAAACAGCTATGAAATACAAAATCCAAATTTGATTATTTTTATTTATGTGCACAAAGTGAATGATAAACAACACATTAATGTCACTTGACATGAATCTACATGCATCACAAAATGAACTCAAACATGTGAATTTATTTACATCATTTATTTGATTAAAAATGACAATGATCAATCAAGAACAAACATACTTTTTTCATGTTGCACACATGAGCATTTTATCATGAGATTGAACAAGTATCACTACAAGCATCAATTGTTACACATGCATGGCATAAAATCAGAATTGAACTCATGTTAAGATATGGTCAATTAAGCACAAGAAACTTGCATGAACATGTGAAGCATTTAATCACTTTTGGCAAAAAATCAACATGGTATTTAATCACTTTATCAATCAAACAAGCAATGACAATAATCATGAAGCATATGTTGGATTTAAGCAAGCAATTAACATGTGAAACAAATGATTAAAGTGTAGCAAACAACATCAAGAATCACTTATATCACATTTGCACCTTTAACACAAAACATAGAGAAAAGTAAATGGAATCATGTCGAAACGACTCGAAAAAAATAAATTGGCTACTGGAAATGGACCCAAAAATTCCCTAAAATCACTACCTAAACATACGTGAACATTAGAGGCACTAGGAAGCAAGATTGAGCAAGAAAATAGGCTAAAAATCCAAAAATGAACAGCGTTAACCGGTTAACCATATAGGTTAACCCGTTAACGGGCAGAAAAATACAGCATTCTGGCCAAAAACGCATGCGTTAACCGGTTAACCAAATGCGTTAACCGGTTAACACTGAACAAAAAGTGAAAAATGCTTTTGAAAAAAGTGCTTTTGGCCACAATCTTCCTTCTAAACAATCCTAACCCCCACTTAATCATGCTAACACAAATTTCTACTCAATTGGAGCTTATTTACACATGGTAGAACCTATATCTATTAACACCTTAAATCCAAATTCAACCAAAATCACAAATCACAAGCAAACATAATCGAAACGGAATTGATTTTAAACAAAGCGAAAAGCACTTAAAGAATGCCAAAAATGGCGAGATGGAGAGAATAACTTAAAGAAGAAATGATTAAGATCACCAACCTACGAAGCGGAGGAGTGCTTCGGTGATTGTTGCAAGAATCGGAGCTTGAATCGAAGAGAAAACCGAAAACCAAGAAATCGCAAAATAAATGCGTTCTTGAGCTTGAATCTTCGTGTGCTTCTGATAAGTCGATAATCCTCACAAAATTCAGTAGCTTATCCTTCTTCAATCCACAAAATATGAAGGTTGGAGGCTTAAGCTTCAAGATCTTCAAGTTTCAATGTGAAACTTGAAGAGCTTATTTGAAAAAAGCTTTGGTGAGAGGGAGAGGAAAAGTGAGAGAGAAAAAGTGCTTATCAAAGAGTGAGATTGGAAAATGGTGTTCAACCCTTTTTGTTTGGATGAAAATGGCTTAAATAGAGACTAGGCTAGGAGCTAGGTTTGGGTTTGGGGCCCAAATATTAGGTTTGGGATCCAAAATTAGGTTTGGAAGTTAGTTAGGGTTAGGGTTGGAAAAGGGAATATTCCTTGGAACACTCTAGAAAATGGTGGAAGGTGGTGGAAGTTTCCAAGGGAAATGGAGTGGAATTGAAGTGGAAAAATGAGACGGAAAGAATGAAAGGAAGTGTGGAAAGAAAGTGGAAGGAAAGGTGGAGGGAAATGGTGAAACTAACTACCTTTCAAATGATTTTTCTTTGGTTTTTCTATGATTCCTCCATCATTTCTTGATCAAGTTTGAACCATAGGATCATTGTAACCCTAATTTCACGATCTCGATCTTAAAAGTCCGGAGTCGACCCTTTTTACCTAGCCCGATTGCCTTTTCTCCAATTCCTCGATTTTCGTCGTCCGGCCAGTCGAACCCCTTCCAAAATGAATTTGTGGACGGGATTTGAACCCTAGGCACTTGACATCATATATAAGTCAAAGAAATCCACTTCGACTCAAAAATTTATGTAGAAGCCCTGTAGAAATGAAACCCTAATTCGGCTCTTTTCCCTCAAGAAGTATTGCACTGCTTGCCTCCTTCAATCAAACCAAAACTTTCCATGACTTGTGGCTTCAAGTGAAGACTTGTGGGATATTGTGAACCCTTTGCACAAGGTTGAGAAGCTTTGTGGCCCTTCAGTAGCCTCTTCATAACTTTCGGTTGCTCCGATCATTGATCACATACCCACGCCTCAGCTATGCTATATATGATGCAATGTTTTTGGTTATTTTATGAATCCATATATGCAAAATGCTATGCAAAATGTTGAGGAAATGAGAGGGCAAATTTTGAGGTATTACAACATTCTCCACAAATCTCTTCCATATTCTTGATCAGTGAATCATCTAGATCAGGAATCATCCACTCATTCAAGCTTAAATCACAGAATTGGAGGTTCACCATTTCAAAGCCTCTTGTGTTGAAACTTCAGATCTACACTATTTCAAGACCTTAGATGCATTTATTTTGCATCTAAGGAGTAAGAGGAGTGATTTGCACGGATTATCTGGTTTTCTATCTCAACATTTCAAGATCTCCATCTCAGGTATGGCTTGAAACTTTTTGTTCTGGAAATGGAATTTAATTGTTGATTTGTGTTCCTTGTTCTTCCCTGATCATGTTGCACTTCGTAGATTTGATTTTCGTGCATTATATCATAAGTTATGAGCATTTAAAGTTTGATGATCAATGTTGTTTTGCTTCGATCCGGCCGATCCTTTGAGTTTTAGCTATTTTTGATGTCATATTTGGATTCAGTGATGTTGAGTTAGTCAATTTGGACTATTGGTTTGCATTATTTGGTGAATTTTTGCCTCTGGTTTGGTCTCCGGTGCCGGAGTTCTAGCTCCGGTCACCGGAATTTGTCTTGTGAGTTTCTATGGAGAAGATGCTGTTTCAGCCGTTAGATCTAGCATCCTAAGGCTCCAGCAGCGCCACGTGTCCTCTCATTGCTGCCTTTCTCTTCATAATTCTGTTTTTCTATTTGTAATGCAGTGTGTGTTGCGTCCCATGATACTTATGGTGCGTCCACCATTCACATGACAACATGGTGCCACCTCAATTAATGAGGTTGGCAACCACGTCCGCAGGATAGATCTGGCCGCTCTAATTTTTCCCCAGCTTTTATTACTTTAATTTCCATTAATCCTCACCATAAGACACAAGCTGGCAGCGCATCCTGGGCTTAACATAAGTGATTTTCGCACCCCAGCATTCTTTGCCCCATCATTTTCCAACGCACAGCCTTACTAGTCACACCTCCTTCAATTCTTTATTTTCTTTTTCTCCATTTTAATTTCTTTTTTATTCAGTTTGGTTTTAATTCATATAAAATAGTTTTAATCACCTAAAAATTCCCAAAAAAATCATGAACATTCTTTTGTGTCTCTAGTGTTTTATCATATTTTTATTTTATTTTTTTCATTGATCCACGTGCCAGAATTAATTCACCGTTGTTCATAGCTTCTTTTTAAGCCTTTCTTGACCAGTCTGCCTTGTCCATTTTCTATAGCCTTCAATATTTTGAGTTTTGATCCCATTCTTTTTGCTTTGTGTTCCTAATTAATTTTTCTTTTCATGTGATTTTTTCTCTGAATTTTTAAAAACTTATTTCTTGAGTTTTGTTCTGGTAACTTGTAATGTAAACTTTCTGTCCTAACTTGTGTTCTTGCCTCCATTTAGCCTAGTTCCTTTCTGAATCTTTGCAAATCCTTTTGGCTAGTTGATATAACATGTTTGAGGATCATTTTTTTTCAATTGTGGAATATTTAGATGGCTTTTTGATTTATTGTGGATTTTATCTTGAACCTTGTCCCGTTTTGCTTCCTTTGAACCTTTAAGCCTCTCATAAGCCTAGAAAAGCACTTGTGCCCTCTTTTTCTTCTCATTTGGGGTTCCTTTGGGGTGTGAGTACCTTACTGGTCCTAGGATAGGTCTTGTGTCTTCCGAATTTTTGAGTTTGCTTCTTCTTTAAGTCATTTGGTTCTTTAAGTGTTTTAACTTCATCTTTTGGTTTCTCTTGCTCCCATCTGGCATTGTTTGGTCTTGTATCTTGTTTCTCTTCATCTTTCTGGCTTCCTAAGCCATTCTTCATCTCATTTTGGTTCTGGTTGTGAACTTTGTGTTCATGTTTTGTGCATTTGGCTTTGCATATTTCATAAGTGTGCATTTGTTTTCATATGTATTCATGTTGCATCCTTTTGAGTCATAAGTCTCTTCTCCTCATTTATTTGAGTTGCATTTGCATTATGCATTTTTTCATAGCATGTCACTTCTTATTGTTTGATGTTAGCATGTTATCTTACTCATTTTGTTTCATGTATGTGCATACTAACCTTGCATGGGCCATAGTACGGGTGAGATGTGGGAATTAAGTTCCACATCTCCAATTCTCATTTCTTCCTCTTATGTTTATATAAACTAACCATTTGTTGTTGGGCTTAGGCCTTTCTCATACCTTCTTCTATCTTCTTCTCTTCTTCATTAGGGTAGAAACCTCGCTAACCCTTAGGACATCCATGCATGTTAACACTTAGGATTATTTTAGTCCCCCTTTAGAATTTTTCCTTTGAGATCCTTTTTGGTTCTTCTTCTCTTCTCATCTCATAACTCTAAAAAACACTTTAATAAATGTGAAGTGATGCATTTATCCATAGCCTTATCCCATGAGGTATGCTTGTATTGTTTCCATCTTGGGATAGTACAAGTTTACCTTGTGATGCACAAGTCTGATCAAGGTATCTTCTTCATAAAAGAAAAGCATAAAAAACACTTCTTCATCTGTAAATAATCAAAAAACTTAATAAGTAAACAAGTTAATGAGCCTAAGCCCTAATCTTTGGGTTCAAGTTTTGGGTATCTTCTCCTTACTTGAGTGTGCTTGTTCTATTATTCCATCTTGGAATGTAGTGACAAGTGCACATTCCATTGAAGAGAGCTTGAGTTCACTTCCTTGTGACACACTCATAAAAGCTTCATAAAAAAACACAAACAAACAATAAGCGTCTTTCCTTCGGGAATTCTTTTCTCACCTCATTCGCTCCGTACGCGAACTTGCTCCTACTTGTCACTTTGCAAGACGATTACGCACTCGTCGTCCGAGTCTGCAACACCTGAGCAATGGCATAGGCAGTTCAAGCCTTAATTCACAAGTAATTTCCTTTTAGTACCCTTAGTTAGGGGAACTACGGCGTCTCTGATCCTCATTATCCTGATGAGGTACGTAGGCAGCGGGGTAGGGCCCGTTCGAGCACAATCTTTATTTTCCCTACATTTTTCCTTTTGCTTTCTTTATCTCATTTCTTTTCCAGTTCCATTTTCTTTTCATTTTCTTTTCTTTGCTGCAATTTTCATACCCTCACCCTTCGAATTAGTTTCTTTTGCAAGCGTGGATCCCGTCGGGTACGGCGGACGATCTGGGTGCTAATACCTTCCCAGGTCGTAACCGACTCCCGAGCTCAGTCTCTTGGGTTCGCAGGACCTGTGTCCTTCCTCTTCTTTCTTCTGGTTTGTGCAGCATTACCATTCCCTTTCTTCGGGATAAAAATGTCTGGCTGGCGACTCTATTCTTTTTCCGTGCCACTTTCGCGTTCGTACCAAGATGGAAATCCGGGGAGCGACAACCTCGTTGTAGGGTGACTTCTATATAAGTTACTTGGCGATTTCTTAACACAGCGTTACATTTGTCCCTCAATATCCTTATCAAAACTTATACTTTCGTGGCCTGAACCTTGATTGGTTGCGCAAGCCCAAGCATGATTGATCTTTGCACTAAGTTCATAATTCTCAAACTTGTTGTTTTAGAGGCTTTGATTCTATCAATCTTATGACAAGTTTTATTAACCAATGACTTAAGTACATCAGTCAACCATATAGTTCAAGATGCGAGACAAAATCCGGTTGTCGCTTTGAGCCTTTTGGCATTATTACTTTTGTAGATGATTAAGTTCACCACATTATTGTATATATTATATTACTTTTATTTTCTTCTTGCTCCCTATCCTTTTTTATTTTACTTCTTATTCTATTCTCTTTATTTTATTATGTTTTATATTATTCATGATCATGTTTATGTTTATGTCATTATTTCTTGTGCTTTTCTTTTCTTCTTGTCCATTTGGACACTAAAAACATTAATAAAGACCTAAACACTTTAAAAGGCATGTTCTTAATTGTGGACTAAGGTTACTATCTCATGCTTTGAAGGATTTACACATTTATACCTATGAACTTAGTACTAGGATTTTATCTCCTTGCTTGATTATTATGGAGTGGTAATGCTAGCCTTTATTTGACTCATCATTTGCTCACGAGGATGAAATTCTAAGTTACTTATGCTTTGAAGTATCTCCAAGTGGTTAGATCTTTCCTACCTTAGCTCTTTTATTTTATTTCTAGGGTAGTCTCTTCATCTCCTCCTATTCTTTAATTTGTTAGATTAATTATTTAATTAATCAATTATACATAATTAATTATTAATTAGTTATATTATAGTCTATTGTTATTAAACACTAAAGAGATGAATTGTTTGATTGAGTTTTATGCCTGAATTGACCGTGAAGGGTTGGACCATTCATTTAAGCCCAATGAGATGTCTAGGCTCTCAGCCGTTTAGCTATTTAAGTGTCGCCCCATTAGACAATTAACATATTCTGGAAATCTTAAACGGTAATGAGGGTAGTAATCCTCTCATATCCACTATCTCCGACGATAATCTCTTCGGTCTAACAAGGTACACCGTTCTTATTATTAGCGATCATCTTTTTATATATAATATGCTATAATTTATATCTAACGGTTATTTTAAATTCATCATAATTTTCAAAATCTTCTCCCTTTTTCAAAGGATTCTTCTTTCTAAAACTTTCACCACTTTCATAATTTTCAAAATCAATATTTTTTAATAATTAATTATTGTAATCCAAGTGGGAGATTGTTAGATTAATTATTTACTTAATCAATTATGGATTGACATAATTAATTATTAATTTGTTATATTATAGTCTATTGATATTAAATACTAAAGAGATGAATTGTTTGATTGAGTTTTATGCCTGAATGGACCGTGATGAGTTGGACCGTTCAGTTAAGCTCAATGAGAGGTCCATGCCCTCAGCCGTTTAGCTATTTAAGTGTCGCCCCACTATCTCCGACGATAATCTCTCTGGTCTAACCAGGTACATCGTTCTTATTATTAATGATCATCTTTTTTATATATAATATGCTATAATTTATATCTAACGGTTATTTTAAATTCATCATAATTTTCAAATCTTCTCCCTTTTTCAAAGGATTATTCTTTCTAAAACTTTCACCACTTTCATAATTCAAACTTTGACATTGGTCAAGTGAATTTTTCCGTTTTTTTTTCATTTTTTAATAAATGCTAATTAACTTAAGCATATTGACCATTTTCAAAAGACCATAAAAAATACAAAAATACATTCACTCTTTTTTGTGTTTTGTGCACTTTTTCTTTTAACCGATGTTTTAAAAACCAAATCGGAGGTCAATCCGAGAAGATTTTCGGTTCAAGGTTCATTAGGTTTAATCAGTTAAACCTACGGTCGAACCGTTTATTAAATAAATTAATAATATAAAGCTAAATTTTATGGATAAGTCATATAATCATATGTTCACAAATTAATAAAATAAATATTTTAGAAATCATTTACAAACTTAATATCATGAGATCAATGATAGACATGATTACAGAATATAATGATACACATAAAAAACAAAACTATCACATAGTGTTATAAATTAAAAATTAGTGTAGTTCTTTATGTTAAAGAATAATTTCTTTTTCTGTGAAGGAAAAATGTTTTGAGTATTGATGCTAACTTAATAATTATATTTAATTTTTTTTATAAAAAATACTAAAATTGGTCAATGACAAGTATTTCTTTGAACCAGACGATTTTATAAAACCGGCTTCGGTTCCTTGGTTCGAACAATTTTGAGCGGTTCAATTTGATTTTTTCGGTTCAACCCTGGTTTTGACCCAACCGCGGTTTTATAAGCCTGGCCAGACCAATGTCAACTCCAGTTTTCGATCTAACCGGTTGAACCGGACGGCTCAGTCCAGTTTTTCAAACATTGTTTTTAACTCTTTTCAGGTGTTTAGACATGATTCATCTTTTCTAGCGAAATTATTCTCTAAAGGATGACGCCTTGTCTTTACATTCTTAAAATCATTCAAAATCAACAAAAAACTTTGTTCTTTTTACCACAAACTACAAAGTTTTGATCTTACATTGCACTTTATGGATACGTAGGCATAATGTGGTAAACCTCTCTAAACACAAAAATATTAAAATCAATTATTTTTTGCATCCCCTCACTCTCTTTTAATAAACCATTTTCAAACCAAAAAGCGTAAATATTTCAAATGGCTCCCGTGGAGTACCACAAACGTTTTGGGTGCTAACACCTTCCCATCTCATAACCAACCCCTTACCCATTATCTGTTTGTTTCTTTTAGCTTTTTGCTTTTAGATTCGTTTTAAGATTTATTCACTCTTTTTTCCTTTTCCTTTTGGAATAAATAAAAATGCGGTGACAACTCTGTTTTCCTTGAGTTAAGTTAATAAATAGTTTGCACTCACGATTTTTACCGCTACAGAAAAACCTATGGCGACCTCCTTGAGATTGATACTACCAACCGTTTTCCACTCTCAATTGTATATTTTCCTTCAAATCCTTCATAATTATGTTTTCCAAAAGCACTAGTGAAAGTAAAACAAATATAAAGTAGAGAAAGACTCTAAGTCGTTACCTTGAAAGAGATGAACTTCACGTTTCACACGAAGTAAGATTCGTTAGAAGAAATGGAGCGGGCACGTTGAAATAATACCTAATAGGAAACTAATAGAGGGATGTGACATTAATCTCTCCGAGATTAAGCCTTTCAAGATGTATTATATGTTGTTTTTCTGCTTCAGGTTTTTCAAGATTCATTTTGTCTTATTTTCTACTTTAAATAATGAATCATAACAATAAATTAAGGATATGTTTGGATATTATAAAATAATGTAGCAGAGTGAAGAGGATCGAAATGAAATAAATATGTCATTTCATTATTTGAGTATCCATATTATTTAAAGTGTCATAAAGATAAATTCTGCTTCATTTTATCCTTGTTTAATTAATCTAAACAATGGAACATAAATTTATACCATTATATTCTCCTCATGTCATGTCATTCCATTCTATTTTATTCCACCAAGGCAAACATACCATAAAGTCTTCGTTCATATGAGGGAAAAAACTCATTATTAGGCTTAAATCCAAACAATGGAACTGTTTCCCAAATCTTCGAGAATCGAACTTGCTACCCCCAAAATTAAATATGGCGCCCCCATATATTTTGGTATTTCCTAAACAATCCATGAATGAATTTGAGCCAATAATGCGAACAAATTTTTTGGTAGTTTATTCAAAAAATTTGATAACAAACCAAATTTCCAATAGTTCATTTTCAAATTACCCGTATTAGTTTTCGAACGGAGATAATTAAATTTTCCGATACCGAATATTTCAAGAAAATTAAATTTTACGGTAGTTTAATAACCTTTTCTCCTAAGTTATCGGGCTATTAGTGCTTGGGCAAATATAGTAGTTCAGACAATTGGGAAATTTTCAGTAGTGCAATAACCCTTCCTTTGTTGAAAATTCAAACTATCGGAAATTTCAATCTTCTTGAAATTTTCGATACAACATAGATTCTTTTTCAAAATACCGATATTAATTTAAATGTACCAGACTTTTTAAATCTCAATATAGTTAATACCGGCAATTTAAAAATGAACTATTGACAATTTAAAAAGAATTTAACTTTCCACTTCCAAAATTAAACATGACATTCCCACATATTTTAGTAATTCTCAAACTATCAATGGATAAATTTGAGTAAAAAATGTGAACAAAATTTTTAATAGTTCATTCAATTTTTTTGATAATAGATCAAATTTCTGATAGTTCATTTTTAAATTATAGTATTAACTTATAATATATATATTTTTTAAATTCGATATCTTTAAACTAATATCGATAATTTGAAATAATACATGTAGCACTGAAAATTTCAGGAAAAATAAAATTTATGGTTAGGGGTGTAAATGGATCATAAAAATCCAATTAAACCGATAATTCAAACCAAACCAAACAAAAAAAAACGAGATGATTTGGTCTGGTTCTCGGTTTTAATTTTTAGGAACCGCCAAACCGATGAACTGAATCGATGACTTTAAATACATACTTAATCTTTTATTTAAGCAATTAATAAGCCTAAATTTTGTATATGTCTAATATTTCTCCATCTTTGTTTATACTTCATTTCTTTGAACCAAATATGTAGCCAAAACGAAACTCCAAACATAATAAATAGAAACCATAAACCATAAAAATTTGTTCTCACCAAACTGTTTCTCTGGCTCTCTGTCGCTATTGTTTCTCTCGCCATCGTCATTCTTATATGTTACAATTTCCTTATTTATTTTCAAGTTCTCTACGTTACTTTTTTATTTATCTTTTATGTTTCTTCTTCAACGAATTTCCTTCTACTCTTGTTACAAAATAGTTTTGATGTGTGTTTGAGGTGTGAAACATGTTGTTATGGACTGGTCCAATGACTAAGTATGACCCAACCCTTTTCGGCCCAAAAACGGCCCAATAACTCATCATCCAGGAGACCCACCTCCAGGGTGCCCGGTCTCTCCTCCTCGTTTATGGTTCATGCCCGGCTAGGGCAGTGACCACCCAAGATCGATCAGGGAAGACCTCGCTTGGGGCTTTGTGCTCGACACAAATGCCTCCCAAGCAGGATGTCCGTCCTTGCTCCCTTCCTGGCAGTTACCTAATTTTGGGGAACCGCGATTCAGGCCCAAAAATAGGGACTGTTAGCCACGCGCTGGGGGCTCTCTGTATAAACCCTCTCATTTGAGAGGGTCAAGTATAAAAAATTCTCTTCTCAAACACTTTATTCGTACTTGCTAACTCTTGTGCCCGTTCTTACTTTGACATCGGAGTACCTTGCAGGTATAACCCCCCGGGTTCTCTTTATCACACGGGCAGACCTGAAGATCCACGTCAGCAACCGTTGAAGTTCTGATCATTAGGTAAAATCACATGTTAATTTATGTATATTGAAACTTTTTGTCTTTATTGTTGTGTATTATTTGTTAAACTTTAAAATTCCTTTCCAACCTTCTCATGTCAAGTGTCAACTTTTGTATTCAATATTGAACTTATTTCATAATGCAATAAAAATTATGTAAATGTTTCGTATTGATTAAGAACAACTTGTAAGTTGTTTGAAAAGTAGAGTGTGAAATATATCACATGAAATGTATTATTTTAAAAAATAATAGCATAAAATAAATCGAGCAATATTAGAGAAAATGATACAAAAATTAATATAATGTTTAGAAAAAAAAGTGTTATAAACCAATAAACCAAACCAAACCGGACCGAACCAAACCAGTTAGTTTGATTTTGTTCCATTTTTAATAAACACTAAAAACTAAACCAAACCAAACCAAACCGATGGAGATATCATCGGTTTGGACATTTTTTGAGTAAAAACCGATCCAAACCGAACCGATTACACCCCTATTCATGGTGGTTTAAATTTTGATATCAGTTAGCATATGAATGTACTACAACGGAAATTCAACTTGTTTGATGTTTGGATTTTCAACACCACCAACATGAACACACACAATGCTTAATCTTTGAACCTACAATTACTTTAGAATAAGAATCGTGTTTTTTTATTGCTAATATGCGAAAAATTTAAACCCTAAATTTGTTATCTTTGCCTAGAGAGTTTTGAAGACAAGTTAAACTAAGAGAGATAATAAAAATAAAGATTTTCCTTGATTTTCTTCATTGATTTCCGTTGTCTCTATTAGACTACACTATATAATACTCTTGATATATAATTGATCTTACCTGATCAGGAAGACCTTCCAGTGACTTGATGTAACAACCAAAGAACGGGAGAAAAAGGGGGGGTGTACCTGCAAGGCACTCCAATGCTTAAGTGAGTAGAGGTACAATAAAATATGTAAGTTATAGAGTGAATCAGAATACCTGACCCTTTAGTGAAAAAAAGGTATTTATAGTGAGCCCCCAGCGCTGAGCCAAGGTCCTTCTTTGGGCTGGATCAGCTAGGCCCAAGGAAGAACTGCCAAGGAATGCGTGAGAAGCGTGAAGACCTAGCTAAGAGGTCTGGTCCTTGGTCCAACTGCCCCTATCTTCCAGGAGATAATAAGGGACAGTTGAGTGACGTGGCGAGTGACCTGGTAGACCTGCTCTTCGCCCGTCCTGAATGTATGCCCGACCGTTAGATGTTTCTGCCCGTCTGCTAGGCGTCCCTGCTCGAGTATATGGGCCTCTGCTCGACAAATTGGGCCATAGTCCAATTTAGTCTCGAGGCCCAATCCGGACCAATAATAAACTTAAAAGCCCAAATACTACTTAGAACACACTAGGAGTGTTCAAAACCAAACTAACCCAATAGAAAACCACAAACCAAACCAAACCCAACCGAAACTGCAAAAAAATCGCAATTGGTTCAGATGCATTTGAGCCATTTTTTAACAAAACTGTGTGATTCGGTTTGCGGTTTGTATTTTGCAAACCGAACTAAACCAAACCAAACCGCATTATGTTACAACTCAAACTTCACTTATCCCACATCCAACCCAAAACTTAAACCTATTATGCCTTAACCATACATATATTCTCTTAGTCATGCTTAGGGTTTTAGTTTCAACATTCTTAAATCTCTTCGAGTAGTATCGCACATTCTTCTCATCATATTTGCTATGTACATCTCATTTCTTCTATTCTAATCTCTCTTATCTTATGTTTCTTCTTTTCATATTCATCTTCTTCTTTTTTATATTATTGTTTTCTCTTCCAATTACGTTTTTATCGCACATTTATTCTATAATATTGTATATCTTATGATCTTTCTTTTTCATCTTCTCTAATCTTTCCTCTCATCCGTTTTTTCTTTTTATTGTAATATTTTTGATATTGTTTTATACTACTATTTTATGTTTTTTATTCCACTTTGGTCTAATCTTATTTTTGTATATTGAATGAGAATTTATTGTCTAAATATGGTGAGTTTTGTTGCTATTTGATAATATATGAATGACTAAATACAAAATTATTTTGTTCTATATAAGTGTATGTACGACTCAATAAAAATATTGTAAAAAACCAAACCAATCGAACCAATTCAAACCACATTAGTTTGATTTAGTTTTATTTCTTAAAGTCAACCGAACCAAACCAAACTGCATACTTTTTTCTCTTGCGGTTTGAATGATTTTTTGTGTGAAAACCGGTCAAACCACACTGCGAACACCCCCTAAAACTTTGCTAAATTATTATTCTAACTTAATTTTTATGATTTAACTCTCTATCAAAAAGTGGTCATTAGAGATAATTAAGAGTAAATGTGCCACAAATATTACAAGTGTTTGCACGACTCTTCTTCTTCTCTATACTCTCCTATACTTATGCAATATGCAGTTTACACTACTGGAAATTTCATTGAAATTTCTAGTACAACTTGTATTATTTTAAAATACCGTTATTATTAGTTTAATGATATCAGATTTTTTAATGATATCAGATTTTTTAATATCAACAATTTAAAAATGTCCTACCGGTAAAATAATACAATTAAATAATAAAATATTATTATAAAACTACTTTTAATAATTTATTTATTCTTTCTATATTATTTTAACCACATAAAAATAAAGTAAAAAATATTACTATTAAGTAAAAGATAGAGTCAAATAAATTACAAATTTGTCTCACCTAACCTAACTTTATACATTATTAAAAATAATAGTAATAATAATAAATAAAAACATAAAAATGGAATAAATAAAAATTGGGGATTTGGCGCACAGAATAGAAGAGAGAAGAAGAAGAGAGTTTGGAAAGTGAAAATCGAAAGCAATGGATGATTACACGAGAGAGATGATGGACCTCAAAACCCTCGTCACTCGCACTCTCGAGAAGAAAGGCGTTCTCGCCAGGATCCGAGTATTTTCCTTCTTCACCCTTTTCTTTTTTAGGGTTTTCTTCTTTAGATCCATTTTTCAATTTAGGGTTCTTCTTTTCTTCTTCTTTCAGGCTGAATTAAGAGCTAGTGTCTTTGAAGCTATTGAAGAAGAAGATCGTGTCATCGAAAAGGATCAAGCTTTGCCTCCTGCATTGTTAGGTAGCTGTAACGATCGTGCTAAACAGCTTCACGCTTCTCCTTCTGGTAACCTCTTTTTTATGCTCTATCATTATGTTATTTTGCTTTTGATTATTGTTATTTTTGCCTAATTAGAATGTAAATTGAGCTTGAATTCAGTTTTTTATTACTATATATTCCTATACATTTCGTGTATCCAATCCGACCTATGCATTTTGATTTGCGTATTCTATTCTGCCGGATTTATGTCTGGAAATGCTCATGTTTTTGTAATGCTCAATTTTGATCTAGTATGAAATGTGCTTCATTACTTACTATTATTGTTTCTTTTTTTGGTAATAATGGTGCAGGTAGACTACTTACTGCACTGGTATGTGAATACCTTGACTGGGCACAGCTCACTCACTCACTAAAAGTTTATCTTCCAGAATGTAATTTGGTAATTAATCGATTTGTATTTTATTCTTGTGTTTATTATCTTGTTGCTTTTTGTTTATTTTTTTCTGTTATTATGTTGCTTTTGACTTGACATACTTTCTTTCTTGCAGGAGAAAGATTTTTGGAAGTCTGAGTTGAAAGAATTTAGTAGCAAAAATGGATATGATCTTAATAGAAATGGAGACAGCCCCGTGCTCTTGGATGTGCTTGAAGGATTCTTGAAATTTGAGGTTTTTCATTTAGTTGCACTCATCACGCCACTCTTTAACAACTCTTCGTTACCGTGCTGGTTCTTATCTGAGCTTTCTAGGTTGTACTGCATTGTGCTTATGATGGGTTTTGGATCCTTTAGTAATGGAATCAATGTTGCACATTTTGTTGGGGGTAGCACGTGTAGTAGAAAAGATGGTGGAAAATAGACTTAGTCTATGTTTGGAATTCTGAAAAATCATGGCACCACCGCACGGTTTTTAAAACCTAACAATTGTAGCTTTAGAAAAATCACGGTGGGAATCTCTTAAACGTGAGGTGGTGGTCGATGACTTTGCTTTCAAACACACACTTAGGTGGTTTGGGCATGTAGAGAGAAGACTTGAAGATTATGTGGTAAGGAAAGTAGATCAGATGGAGAAGAGTTAAACAACTAGAGGTAGAGGAAGACCTAGAAAAACTATAAGAGAAGTAATTAAGAAAAATCTCCTGATTAACTATTTGGATAGAAGCATGGTCCTGGATAGAGCATTATGATGGAAGTTGATACATGTCGCAAACCCCACTTAGTGGGATAAGGCTTATTTGTTGTTGTTGTTGTTGTTGGTATGATTGAACTTAAGCAAAACATTTTTGTTGCCATTCCAAGCTAGAAAGTATTTGCCTTGTTTAATGATATAGTTTTGAACGGTTTTCCTTGCACCTTTGTCTTGTGATGGATGTAGTAAAGATAACTCAAGTTTTGCTAGCTTGAAATCCTATTACAGTCGAAATTATGTCAAAATGCAGTAGGGTCCATAGGTTGGGTTAATTATGACTTTTAGAAATGCAGAGGTGAAGTGTTGTAATTTGAGACTATGAAACTTTAGATAGGAGATATAGGAAGGAAAATTATTAACTATGGTTAAGATTGAGGACGCAGCGATATAAAGAACAGGATGAAGTGATATATTTTGTAAATCTGAAAAATGTTGTAATTTTGAAGTATAGATGACATGTATAAGGCTTTCTTGATTGAATGACCCATACACTACAACCTAATTTTCTGCTGATTTAGGGATTCTTGACTGAGTTGTACTTAATGTTTATACACACCACATGTGACATAAAACTATATAAAAAGACAAATAAGAATTCAGTTGTTTGGTTAGAACTATACATGAGTTGCTACTTTCTGTTGATGGTAGTACTTTCTGATAAATAAATGATTTGAAACCACAATTATTAGAATTGTTGCAAATGTATACCGACTATTGATTCATTGCATGGTGAATATGATTTGATAGAACTTATCCCAAGCAAGGGCCAGTGGTAGGAGGTTCACTACTTCAGAAACTGAGCCTCTGCCAAACTCAGAATCACGGAACACACGAAGGCATTCTTCATCATCTGTGGCTGGTGGTTTACCTCCACTAGGAAGGTACATAACTGTACTTAGTATCATTTGTTTAAGCTTAAAAAATGTTTTTAAAGTTGTATAAAATAATATCTATTATTTAGATACATTGCATAAAACAGAAGCAATTTTTTGTTTTATTTTTATTGTCGAAGATACTTCGTGTAGTTTAAGTAGTTTATAGTTTTTATTTTTTTCGATGCTACTCTGTAGCTTTTCAAAATAACCAGAAATCCTATTGTTTCTTATGCTATGATTTTTTTTTTAGAAACTTAAAAGCACTTTTTTCTTTCATGATAATTATTGTTACAAGAGTGTTCTTATTTCTCTGCAAGTTGGTCGTATATTACTTGTTATTTAAATTTTTTATTGTGCTATTACAATTCTATATCTTTCTCAGTAGAAAATTTTCAAGTAACCGATTTGTTTTGTTGCAGGGCTGTTCCCTCATCTCAAGCATCTGGTGGGTATTTTTTGTGATTAGCTTTATAGTAATTTACTCGTATGCTTGGAGATTTCCTTTAATTTACACTCTAAGCATTCAGATAGAAGAGGAGGATCCTCCGGGTCTGCATACAGGAAGGATGAGTACAATTGGCGATATGACAATGAAGAACTTCCCGAAGATGTAATTCAAGCATCAAATGCTTTGGAAAATCTTCAATTGGACAGAAAAGCCAGGAATCTAACATCATCTTGGCGGTTCGTTTTGATTCATTTCTGATGTCATTCTTTAGCTTCTACTCATAAAGCATTCCTATTTTTATCACCATCTCAGTAGTTGGAATTCAAATCCTTAAAAATAATCTTTTTCTGATTGTCGTTGATGTTTCAGACACGCTGCTGATGAAACCAGCGAGGATGATGGCAGGTCTGACCATGCTTAGGGACAAATATTGCGTGTATTGTAACCATATTCTGTCCCTGTATTTTATTGTGTATTCTGAATTTTCTTCCTTTGGTGATGATTTAATGAGGCCAATTTTATGTAATATTATATCATGATATGATTTAGCGTTTAAGTGAGCTTTTTCCTCTAAAAAATCCCTTTTGGTTCTATCTGCTGATTTATCTTAGTGTTTGCCGAAGAAATAAGCACCCAATTGAGTGTCATATATGATATATTGTTGAGCATCTAGTAAAAAATGTTACGCAAGTGGCTTGAACAAAAAGCAACCATGCTTTCCAGTATTGCTTTGAGTGACATGTGGGCTCTGAGTCCTTCCATTGTATGTAGAGTTTGGTGGCAGCAGGCTCATGAATGCTGCTGTCATTGCTTTATTGTTTTTAATCTTTCATGGTGAACTTTGGCTAGTTTTTTTAACTGAAATTTTGTATAGATTTCCTTAGAAATTATTGATGTTTTTTTTTATATAAGTAAAGCTCCCTAATAGAATCAAGAGATTTTCAACAGGTCTTGGATTTGGTCTTGAAAACTAGCCTAACCTAACTATTAATTCTTAACACGATAGCTAAATTTTTAAGGAATTTCATTATTAAATTAATTTTCAAGAAGGAGTTGATATTATTAAACTGAAATTATATTATTTAGATAATGCGTATATTAGTGATATGATATAGTAAGTTTCAGATCTTCAACTCGCTCCATTGCAATTCATATACTCCTTAACCTCTGATAAGAGAGGATGGTGGAGAGAGCTACTTTCTCTGGTCCATCACACTGAACATAAATAACCACTATAAAAAGCCAATTTCGAGATTGTTAGGTTCGACAACACGTTTTTCATGCATTTGTTTCTAGTCATGAAGACATAGGAGTGCATGTCTCTATGCCTAATTAATTTACTTTTGTGCTGCTGCCGACAATAAGTTGTAGATGGCTAGGCTCAGTGTCAATGCCTAAGGCTTTGGCTATTGGAGACAATCAAGCCGTCAATAATAATATCTCCTTTCTTCCCTCTGGCCATTTTCCCACGTGTCCAAGCATAAAGGCCGCACTATGGAGCACAATAATAAGGTAAAGTTCTTTCATGTTAACATTACCTGCGTTATCACCCCAATCAAATAGTACGTACAGTGTCTTTTTAAAAATATCTTATAGTCGGGTTCTGAATGTAGGAAGATTTCTTCCCTTCCATGTTATGGGCGATTTGTATGGTTAACCATTGTCAAAATGTGTCAAACTCAAATGTCCAGGGCACATATGTGGGGACCCATTCGATGGATCCACCTCCTATAGTAAAATGCAGAAAATCACCTATTTCATTAGTATCTATCCCAAGCATATTAGATGAGGCCTCAACGAAGAAGTCGACATTTTTAATGGGTTGGTCGACTAGTTCGTGTTATTCTTCCTTGATAAGTGAAATACTTATCTGTCACCTGATGGACCAAAGGATCTATTTGAACCTCTTTCAAGTGCTTCGGGGGCGTGGACCTTCCAACTACGCGCTTAATCCGGGATCCCAACAATCATTGTCTGCATTTGGAACTTTAAAAAAGGGAGGTGCCAACAAGGGTGAGCTTTTCCCTCTCTGTCGCTAGGTTATTCAGATAACATTCTTTAGCGATCTATTTGTCTCCTCAAACTGTACCAACTCGTCCTCTAGGCAGTTGATACTCCAGGGCTAAGTATAGGGTGGAAATAACTTCCTCTAACATAACACATTGATGATTGGTCAATCCATGATGATGTTATATGGTGGTTGGGCGTCCATGATGAGGTAGATGACATCAATCGACTTAGCATCTGCGTCCTCGCCACATGTAATCTCTAGGGTCACATGGCCCCATACTTGTACATGTTTGCATGATAATTCTATTAATTGGCTACAGAACACTTTGAAGTCATTAGGAATGGGTTGCATTTTTTAGAAAGTGTCTTATAATAGGACGTCAACAAAGCTACTAGGATCTATCAAGACTTGCTTGATATCCTAATTTTTATATTGCACAGTGATGACTAAGGGATCAATGTCGTGAGGGTTTACTTCGATGTCATCCCTGTCGAAAGTGATTTTAATCCTTGTTTCCCTCGCGCACCACTAGGAAAATCAGAAGTACATTTGTAGCAAGCACCTGTCATATGTATTTCCTTCGGGAGGAGCTAGAGCTACCCCTTCCATAGAAACCCTCCGCTTATAGTGTTAGTATCAGATAATAGAGTTTTGTCGGCCATCTTTGGAGGAAGATGGAAGGAATGAGAATGAGAGAGATGTGGCTCAAGTTAGTTTTATCGGAAGGCCTCGATAGACACCAATATATTGGTAAAAAATTACAAGTGTGCATGTTACCACCGCAAATACAGAGGTACTTAAGGTCTTAGTAGGTCTATAACAATTTATGGTGGTTAGGGCTTTCTCACAACAGTAGAAAGTCTGGTATGGTATTTTTAAAGAACATGTTCATGTGAGGTGAGATGATATGTATGTCAGTTTGGTGCTTAGGTATAAGCGTATGAATTAGGATTTGTCATTCTCTCATAAGGGGAGGTATTTATATAGGTCTTGGGTTTAAGGTTTTCTTGGAAAGGTTCTTTGTCCACTCAGTCAATGGTTGACCATTGAAGCCATATTTCCTAAGAGACATGGATTGATTACTGACCATGACTTCTCTTTGCCCATGAAATATCTTATCTCATGTTCCTTGTGACAGGGTGAGAGGAAAACACTGGAGTGAAGCAATACCTCCCTGAGAGCAATTTAAGAGAATAAAATTTTAGAATGAAAATTTATTTTAGCCTTCAAAAAATTGTGAAATTCAATTTAGTTCAAGATAAAAATAAAAACAATTTTTTTTTTTGTTGAGAAATATAAATTGAGACAACTCACTCCATACTCAATAAAATTATTTTAGAGACGAAAAAAGAGAGCGTAATTTTTTAAATATTTTCTTTACTCTTAACAAATATTTTACAATGAAAAAACAGAGCATTAATTATCTGGTCATAGTGAGTAAATGCCTATAAATACTTTAAATTTTTATTTTTTACTTATTAATTTATTAATTAAAACAATTATTTACAACCATTTTTAATTTATTAAATGAAAAAATGTTTGATTGTTGCATAATTTATTTTATGCTTTAGTATTTTTATTTTATAACTTTACTTTGATTGTAATAAATAAAAACTTTCATCATGCCTAATTTTTATATAAGTTTTTTTTTAATAAATTGATTATTTATAAATATCCATGACTTAATTACATTAATACATAAATATAAATAATATTGTCATCAAAGATTAAATCTAGACCATTAATATACAGTCATTTACCTCAAGTAAACGTATATCATTAATTAGCTACCTCACCTACCAAAGATACATGCATTTCTTTTTTATCATCATTTTCTTTTATTTCTCTCATGTTGAACTACCCTCTCTTTTCTAAATTATAATGTTTTGACCAATTCATATTATTTAAAGAACTAAATTAATTATATATAAATATAGAGAAAATATATATAACTTTATGAAATTTTCTTTCATTAATGACACATAAAAATAATTAAAAGTAATGCGTAAAATAAATATTAAATAATAAAATAAGAAAAAAAATCATTAATGACATATTCATAATAAATATAAAGCAATTTATAATTTAAGATTTTTTTTTGTATACAACAGTGTAACTTATAATTTAAAAAGAAAAAGAGTATTAAATGACCACTTTATTTATATTTTTTCTTTTCTCCATCTTCCATCATGAATCAAATAAAGTATAAAAAAGACAAACATTAATATTACCCTAATAAATCCTTAGGTCAATTTGCAGCCAAAAAAACAAAGTCATGAGTCAATTTACATACACACAAGAAGATTATGACTCAAGAAACACAATCTCATGAAGTGATATATGGTCCAACCTATATTCCAAAATAGAAACTCAAAATAAAAGTGTCTTTTAAAGAAAAAAAGAATAAGAAGAAGATGAGGTTAGTTATATTGTGAATAATAATAGAAAATTTCAATATTACTAATTCAAGAAAAGAATAAAAAGAGGAGAAAAAATAGCCTTAAAAATTGGTTGGTTAGAGGTCAAAGTCAAAACCCCACCAATGGATTAAAAAATAGAAGAAAAAAACAAATCAACCTCAAAAAACCAAAAGCCCTTGGAAAATTCCCCTACCACCAAACCAAACCGAGTCAATTTTTTTTGTTTTTCTTCTGTTTAATTCCTTTTTATGACAAACAATTAGGAAAGAGAAAGAAAGAAAAAAACCATATACCACATAACATACCCTTTCAAATCTACAAATCAAGTTTTCATTTTTCTCAACTCCTTTTCATGTCCAAACCTTAAATCATTTTCCTATCATATCTTCTATCTAAGGTACTATGGAAAAAAATCAATCTTTTTCAATCTATAATACATGGGTTGTTTTCATTTTTACATGTTTGTTACATGTTTGAAGAATTTGAATATGATTGTTTTTGTTGATAAATGTTGATGCATGCCAGCTGTTTGTTGATTTGTGAAAGTGAATGAAACCCTCATTCTTGAATTGATTTGATTCATAGTTAATGATGGGGTGTATTTGTATTGATTTTGATCTGAAACCTTGTGCAGGTTTTGGACATTGTTGGAAATAACAACAAGGTGTTTGATGGTTTCCACTTTTACATGTTATTATGGTGTCAGTATTGATTAGTAGGCATTTGATTTCTGGAGCTTTTGATAGTGACTTGGGATCAGTAACGTAGATGGTGTAGATAAGATAGAAAAAAAAAAACTAGGTAATTTTTTTTGTGTTGTAATATTGTAATTGACTTTTATTTGGTGATATATTTGTTGCTCAGTTGTGGTGTGGGTGAGGTTATGTAAGGCATGGTATCGGCTACAATTAGGCGTATCGTGTCACCCTGTTGGAGGCCGTCTAGTGAGGGCGATTCTAGTAGGTATGGCGATGCAAGTGGACGTTCCGATGGTTTGTTGTGGTATAAAGATTCGGGGAGACATGCAAATGGTGAATTCTCAATGGCTGTTGTTCAAGCAAACAATTTGTTGGAGGATCATAGCCAGGTTGAATCAGGACCCATGAGCTTGATTGAAGGAACTCCTCATGGTACTTTTGTTGGTGTTTATGATGGCCATGGAGGCCCAGAAGCTGCTCGGTTTGTCAATGATCGCCTATTTAAACATATCAAGAGTACGTTTTCTTCTATCTTCGTGATGGTCTTAATTGGAAAAACTTTATATCTCATCCTTGCCATTTTTTCCTTTGCATTCTTGTTATTTTGCGGTATGACCTATGTAGCACCGTCACCACTAAAAAATGGTGTGTCCATGTTGTGACCGACACCTACACCGGAACTTGTAATTACCTTTAATTTATTCATTTTTCAAATTATTACCGGAGTTCCATATCGGTGTTGGCGGGTGTCCGTGCTTCATAGGGTATGACTGTGATATTTAGCTATAGAGGGGTTTTGTTCTTCTTTGTCCTAATGTTTCTAAAAGCACAATTTGTTTCAATGTATGATTGTTTTTGGCATCAATTGTAAGATGGATGGTAACTGATTTCAACGGCGATAAATTGATATTTTGATCAAATAATTTGATCATTGTTTATAACATTTCTTTCATTGTTATCAATCGTCGATGACAGAGAGTCAAAAATCCTCCATTTTAAGCCACCGTATAACTCCATGGTGCCGCCACTTTTTAAAATTTCAGCAATGCCGGTTGTCGAAAAATCACCATAATGTTGCCATGGCCGATATTTGAAAACACTGACTTGCTTTCAAACTGTCACTGGATAGCACTTGCTTCCTTATCGAAACCAATAGACCAAGACTTTACAAAACTTTTTTTATCTATTAAACTTGCTCAAAATGAAGTGCGAGTAAAGTGGCGTAAAGGATTGACAAATTTCAGATTACTCTTTATTCGATTGATATGATTTCTGAATCCTTGGTGATCTAAATGCAGAGTTCACTGCAGAAAACCAGGGAATGTCGGCTGATGTTATCACGAAAGCATTTTTGGCAACAGAAGAAGAATTTCTTGCTCTGGTGAAGAAGCAGTGGCAACACAAGCCACAGATAGCGTCAGTTGGAGCTTGCTGTTTGGTAGGTGTAATATATGACGGAGAGCTCTATACTGCAAATGCAGGAGATTCTCGAGCAGTGTTAGGTAGAATGGACGAGGCTACAAAAGAGGTTAAAGCGGTTCAATTATCTTATGAGCACAATGCTAGCCTGGAATCTGTCAGAGAAGAGCTACGCTCATTGCATCCCAATGATCCACAGATCGTAATGATGAAGCACACGGTCTGGCGCGTGAAGGGTCTCATTCAGGTAACGTTTTTAAATGCTTTATCTCAAGTTTTATTTTCTCTTTTCATGTAACGATACACACACACACATTCAATGCCTGTGTTAGTGTATTCGGAAAATTATGATTCGTAATTCTAAGTTGATACACATGTTTGAGTTCCGCGTTCATGGATGTGTTCTGAAAATCAGAGTTGTGTCGACCAAAGTTTTTATTGATATTGTAGATTTCAAGATCCATTGGCGACGCCTATCTAAAGAAGAAAGAGTTTAACCAAGCTCCACTGTTGCCGAAATTCCGGCTCTCAGAACCCTTTGAAACGCCAATACTTAAAGCTGAACCAACAATACAAGTACAGAAACTAGAACCTAGTGATCAATTTATTATATTCGCATCAGATGGATTATGGGAGCACATGAACAATCAAGAAGCAGTTGACATTGTCCAAAGCTGTTCACGCAATGTACGATTCTAACTTAGTTAATTTATTGTTTCAAGTTCTCAGAAAAGTATCTTCTGATCTGCTATATTCAATGTTGTGTATTTATACAGGGAGTAGCGAAGAAACTTATCAAATCGGCGCTTTGTGAAGCTGCAAAGAAAAGAGAAATGAGATACTCGGACTTGAAAAAGATAGATCGTGGTGTACGGAGACATTTCCATGACGACATCACAGTCATAGTTGTGTATCTTAATTCGCATAATTCGCGAGCTCCTACCGTATCAATAAAAGCAGTTGGTGATTTCGGTACTGGTATTGTAAATGGTTAGATTGAGAGTTTTTCTACATAATATATATCAATTGAAGTTCCTCACCATCTCTTCAATTTGTATTCCAAATGTAAATTTTTCAAGAACAAATTCCCTCTCCCTTTGGTTTATTTTCTTTATTTTCCTTTTCCACCAAGTTTGAATTCTTTTTTCCATTCATTATTAATTCCATAGAAAATATTATTATTACTCTTGATACTGGTCCTCACATGAGTTCAAAAAACTATTGCAAAGAATGACATCTTTTGCACTATTTTCATTTATTTATATTTGCAGTAAGAATTTATGTTATAAAATTGTTTTCTGTGAAATTTTGATAGATAATATTGTTTAGAAAATGGTAGGAAATTATTTATATTTTGTAATCCTATGAAACAATATTGGTAGTTGTGCTAACCTGAACTTGTTGAAATGATGATATGGAGCTAAGTGTGTAACTTTGTATGAATACATGAAGATGTTTTCTTGTTCATTTTTAGCGTAATTGTGTAACCGTTTTATGCTGCCTTTTTTTTTTCTAAATGATTATAATTGTGTAAAAAAGAAAAAAACTTTCAATAAAAATTTCAAATAAAAATTTGGTTTGAATAATTATTCTTAAAATATTATTTTAAATATTTCATCATTTTATTGGAATTTTTTTACATACCAAAATTTTAAAAAATCACTTAATTTTAAAGTTATTTTAAATAGTTTTTCATAAAAATTATTTTTGAGATATATTTTTTAAAAATTATGATTTTGACTATCTTTTGATCTTCGATAATGTATATTTATATTATAGAATGTCAAAATTAGTCTTTCATTTGTAAAATCTATTTTTAAAAATACAAAAAAAAATCTTTATTTTATTTTATTTTATTTTTAAATTTGAAACAAACGTCGAATTACATATTTAGTTTTTAATAATAATTAACCGCCAAAGTAATTTCAGTTTAGTTTATATAAGCTTTTATTTATAAATTGATTATAATCATTTTTTTAAGAATAATTATAAGCAAAATATCATTTTTGGTCTCTAAAATATACTCTTGAACTCAGATTGGTGTCTTAATTTTTTTTCCGTGTCAAATTGGTCTTTTAACTCTTAAAATGAACCCAAGAATATAGTTAAGGGACCAAAAATAGTATTTTGTCAATGAAAATTTCAAAAAAGGGTCACGGTTTAACACATCAGGTTCCTAGCGACTGCAACTAGCAGAGAGGGATGATATTTTTCGTGTCAAATTGGTCCATTAACTCTTAAAAACTCTGTCACTTGAATTTCAATGACATTAGTATCCTGAAGAGGAAAAACATGGTTTCAGGCCTACTAAAAATCAATATTCCATAAGAAATATGTGAAGTGTTTAAGTAAAGCAACACAGGAATAACTTTAGCAAGGATGCAAGAACGAAGTCGAAAATCACTCTCGAAATTCACTAGGAGGTAACAAGTACTTTGTTACATTTATTGATGATTACAACAGAAACTTGTGGAACTACTTAATCAAGAAGAAAAGATATGTGATCGGTATTTTCACCTAGTTCAAAGCAATGGTGGAAAAATATAGTGGTCATAAGATTAAGGTTCTTAGGACAAATGGAGGTGGAGAGTGTAACACCCTTCTAACCCCACAGATATACATGATAATTATCTATAATTATATCAGAGTAAAATCACAAAGAGTGTCACATTTCTTCATTTAACATCAATTAAAACATCTTGCTGCGTAACACAAGTTCTTTTATCAACATTGTTACTCATTTACTACGCATCGGAAAAAAAGAATCATTTTATTAATAAATTTTTTGAAACATCTCACTACAATCAACTTATAACAACATCATCTTAAAGGAAAATAAAACACAAAAGAACAACACAATATCCCCAATCCAATGTTACATGTCAGAGCAAGACACCATCTAAATCAACGGAAAACTAGATAAGGACTCAAAGGGCTAAACTTCAAGCACCACGAGATAATCTTGGTTATCTGCACGTTATCGATGTAGAGGCAACATTTAAACAGACAGGGTGAGTAATCACAGTTCATTATAATGATACAACAAAAAGAAAATAAATAGGACAACCCTCATTATCATCATAAAATCATAGAAATCACAACGTCATCAACAACAATTATACACAATTATACAATGCCACTTAGTATGAAATACAACATCATAGAATCATGCATGCGATACCGATCAACATAGATGGACAATGGGTCATCAACCCTCCACAAATAGGAGCACAACACAATGAACATAGTCACTCCAATCCATACAATGGGATTGAAGTCAACACTGGACCGAAGTCCCATCATAGTATGCTATGAATGCATGATGCAACAACATCAACATAATCAACATAAGTCATCAAGGGTTGCATCATCATTCATATAATCGTCAACATCATATTACAACATCATCAAAACTCATCAATACTTCACATAGTATGTATAACATCACATGCACATCATCAATTTAATTCACAAAAACATCACAGGGTAACATCACTAACACGCGTCGCAATCATCATAATAACATTAACACATAATCATCATCACTTAAGCATCAATACATAATTATCATATATTCCTCAACACATAGTTATCACCGCAAAATCATCAACATCTAATTATCGTCACTTAATCATTAATATCTAACCATTATCATGTAGTTCGCCAACACGCAATCATCATCGTCTAATCATTGGACGCTACTATAGCCACATTATCAAATTACCTACACATCTACGTCAACATAACTAATCCCTCAAAATCATTATTACTATCACTGGACATAAGACCTCACTATTCTCCCATAACACCAAGTCTCTACATGAATTTCACCAAAACAACATAACTTGACTTGTGCGAATATACCGTCTGCATGTCGACAGTTGTAATTATGGTACTTAAATTATTTTTATAAGAAAGGATATTATACCCGCATTCTAATGATCCAAACCCCACGTCAATCGGACACTCACAATTCGAGTTATGAACTTTCAAAGTTTATGAAACAAAATAGCCACATAATAATCAAATTGCATCACCATTTCATTTCGCCAAAATAAAAAATGTAAATTTATGTATCATCCTCATAATCCACCAAAATATAGCATCAAAGGAACTCATCAACACAACAACAGAAAACAACACGAAAAACAACAAAGAAAACAATGATTTTTCACATTCAGCAGTGTTGTGCCTCCTACACCGCCCGGCGGCGCACAGGCGTAAGATCTCCCTCAATTCCAACAAAATTCAGTAGCGTGACATGTTGTGCCTCCTGATCACCGTCCGACACCGCACCTCCCGATGCTACCATTCCACCGCCCAACGCTACGATTGCGACAGTAGAACTGTTACCTGCATTTTTATACCACACCAGACCTAAAATCTCCCCAAAATAGTCCTCATAGTGCATAAAATTCTCATCAATTCACAACAAACATTAGCAATAATAGCATACATCATATTATAGACAACGCCATAAATATATTTGATCATCCTAACTCATTAGAATCTCCCTCTTTCTCATCAAATCCCATCAAAATCCCAAAACTCCAACTACCCATCATGACCGATTCAATATACCAAAGTAATAAACAATGATTCTCCCTATACCTTATTGTTAAACATGATTTTCTCTTCTTCGACAAAGAGGTTTGAAGGTGTCACACCAGAAGAATTTTGGTCTGGTGTTAAACCTAGTTTAAGCCACTTGAAGGTGTTTGGATCCATATCATATAGGAATGTGTCAAATCAGCTAAGATGAAATTCAGATGATAAGTCGAGTCAGATGATCCTAGTGGGATATCATTTGACTGGTGGATACAAAATTTTCTACCTAGTGAACAAGCAAGTTGTAATCAACCGGGATATGATCGTATATGAGCTCAATGAGTCAGATTAGATTAAGAACATCAAAGAAGGATTCAATGATAATCATGTGTGATGAACCAGATAGTAAACTTGTTAGAGATGTTCGACAAGCTGTTAGAGAAGTTCGACAAGAAGCTGTCGAAGGTCAAACTAGTAGAAAAACCTCAAAGAACCAGGAACATGCCTGCAAAATTGCAGGAATGTGTAATCACATTTGATAATGTGGTCGATGATGAAGGTGAGATATTACACTATGCTTTATATATAAATATAACTCCAGACGAATTGAAAGACTAAAGGTGGATGAAAGTTATGGTGGATGAGATAAAATCCATAAAAGATAATGATACATGTTCATTAATCGAATTTCCAAAAGGGAAGAATGCAATTGATATGAAGTGGGTATACAAAGTCAAGCTAAATCTAAAAGGTGAAGCAATTCGACATAAGGCAAAACTTGTAGCAAATGAGTTTCTTTAGAATAGAAGGGATCGACTACTATGGAGTCTTTGAACCACTAGCTAGAATCGAAATAATCGGGTTGGTAGTTGGTCTAGCCAATATAGATAACTAATCAATAGTTAGATTGATGTAAATTGTACATTCCTGAATGGTCCTATAGACGAAGATATGTATGTGACACAACCAGTTGGATTTGTGAAACAAGTTCAATAAAGGAAAGTATATAAGCTTCATGAAGCCATGTATGGACTGAAACAAGCTCCAAGAACTTGAAACAAGAAAATAGACGACTTTCTAAGAGAGAACGAGTTTAAGAAGTGCACGAAAGAACATGGTGTGTAAGTCAGAAGAATTAGGAGTGAGCTACTTATACTATGTCTATGTGTCGACGACCTGTTGATAAAAGGCAGTTGCAAGAAAGAGATAAGAGATTTCAAACATGACTTAAGTAAGGAGTTCGAAATGTCAGACTTGGGAAATCTCGCATACTTCCTTGGTATCGAATTATACAAGAGTAGTAGAGGTTTGATGATGCACCCAAGAAGATATGTCGGTGAAATACTCAAGAGATTTTAAATGCAAGATTGCAACCCAACTTCGACTCTATCCGAGCCCTGATTGCAATTGATAAAAGATTCAACTGAAAATAATGTTGCCACAACGCGGTGCAAAAAACTCATTGGATCACTTCGATACCTCACACAGGGCCAAATTTAGCCTATTGTGTAGGCATGGTCAGCAAATTCATGTAGAAGCCGAAAGGAATCTCATCTTGTAGCCACCAAGAGGATACTAAGGTATATCAAAGGAACACACGATTATGGTATTTTTTTTCTTCAGTCGATGAAGGAAAAGAATGCAAGCTTGTAGGTTACACTGACTCTAATTGGTTTGGTGATGCAAAAGATAAAAAATCGACAGCAGGATATGTGTTCATGTTAAATGGTGCACCCGTCGCATGAAGTTTGAGAAAGGAAAGTGGTATCTTTATCATCTTGTGAGTCTAAATACATAGTGGTTTCGGTATGTGCATGCCAAACAACATGGATAACGTATCTAGTCGAAGAAATTATATGGAAGAATCATGGAGTAATGACCATGAAGATCTACAACATGTCGACTATTAACCTGGAAAAGAATCTGATAACACGCTGAAGAAGCAAACACATCAAAATGAGGTTCCATTACCTGAGGGAACAAGTAGAAAATGGAAAATTAAGCCTAAAGCATTACATATTAGAGAATCAAATTGCAGGTATAATGACAAAGGTTGTGCATGTCAAAATTGTTCAAGAGATTAAGAACAATTATTAATTTAGAAAAGTTAGACACAATGAATTAGGTGGTGTGTTAAATATGTAATTATTTGTGTCGACGTCAAAATAGTCTGTTTGTATTCGACGAATGACGAAAGATATTTTAGTGTGTGTTAAAATAGCACGCGTCAATCAGAGTCTGTATTTTAAGAATATTTATAATGCTCGATAATATTTATTTAAATTATATTTTCAAAAAATAAATAATAATTTTAATAAACATGATACTGTAATATTAAAAAGTGTAAATGAGTAATACAATTATTAAAAATAAATTAAATAAATTAAATAAATTAAATTTAGTTGGCGGGTGCGGGGCGGGGGTGGGTGCGGGGTGGATAATAGCATCCCCCGCCCGCGTAAATAAAAATCGGATTTTTCCAGCACTCGCACATGTCCCTGTTCAAATCGGATTTTCCCCATTAATTTCGGGGCGGGGGGACTTGGTGTATTTGTCATGCCTATTGTCGAAGGAGTTGACAGAGTCGAAGAAGATTGCCTTAGCTTAATTTTAATTGAATTAGTTATTTTGTTATTTGGAGTGCAAGTAATTTCATATATAAACAAAGAGGAGTTTTATTTCATTTATACGAGGGAATGATAAGTTTTGTTATAGCTTAGTTTCAGAAATCACAAGTTTTGTTATAGCTTAGTTTCAGAAATTACGTGGTTAACACACATTGTAACAAACACTTATAGTGTATTTTGCACAACAATACATTTTTCTTTCAGGAGAATTTCTCTTTTCTCTTACTTTCAATTATATTGTTTTCTTCTTTCAATTTTATGTGTAACGTAGAATTATCTTACAACCAATGAATGATTGTTTCACTTGAGTAAAGTATGAAGAACAAAAGATGTGATCAATCATAAAGATTGATTTTTGTTCATCAAGATTGATTCGGTTAAATTTTAATATTAGAATTTTCTATAAGTGGGTCTAAATAAATAGTTGATGTTTATAAATCTAACCATTTAAAAAAAAAATACTCATGTTATGAAATGAAATATCCCACCACAATGCAAAATCACCTGAGTAAAAAAAATAAAATCTAGAGACAGTGCCATGGCCACACGTTCCTAAAAAAGAGATGATGCGAACAGAACTGAAATAGAGTAAGAAAGAGCTTGGCTAAAGAGTGAGAGTAATCAACAATCATATAAGAATGGCGACTATATCATCATCTTTGCCAACAAATAATAAAACCATTTTCTCAGTTTCAGCAAGACCACACTTTCTTGTTCCTTTCATTTCCACAGCAACTGTCATCCATTTCCATAACCATTCACGTATCAATAAGCTTCACCTTCGCCAACGGTTTAACTCTGTTACAAAATCTTGTGTGGTTCCATTGCCAACAACAACTGATCAGTGGTATGTTTCTTTATATACATGTTTTGTTCTTGTTATTTTTATCTTTGTTGTAAATATTTATTATGGTTTAGGGTTCAACAAGATCTTCCACCACCCCTTACTTCAACTTCACCTTCACCTTCTTTATTTGATGGAACTACCAGGTTTCTTTCTTATCTTCTTTTTCACCTAACTAACGAAACTCATGTTTTGAACCAATTCCTTATTCATTCTTGTGGCTGCGTAGATTGTATATCTCCTACAAATGTCCCTATGCACAGCGTGTATGGATCACCTGTAACACTAAGGTTCGTTCATCTTTGTAGCACTGATTCCAAGTGATACTTAAGAGTAACAAGATCTCTATATTTTGGAAGCAGGGATTACAGGACAAGATAGAGTTAGTTCCCATTGATTTACAAGACAGACCTTCCTGGTATAAGGACAAACTCTACCCACAAAACAAGGTCCATACAATATTTATCCTTTTTTTTTCTTATAATCCTACCACATTCTAAAGAGTGTTTTTTCTTTTTTTATGTATCTCCAAGTTTAGGTTCCATCTCTTGAACACAACAATGAAGTTAGAGGAGAGAGTCTTGATCTGATCAAATATATTGACACTCACTTTGAAGGACCTTCTCTTTTTCCTAATGTAAGATACATCATTTTCATCTTCACCTTTGATGTTTATTTTCAGGTTTAAAGTGTAAACTAAATAGGTTTATTGTGTCTCTGATAAATAGGATTCTCCTGATAAGGAATTTGCTGAAGAAATTCTATCTTACACAGATACTTTTTACAAGACAGTTGTTTCTTCTTTTAAAGGAGATGTAGCTGAGGCCGGTAAAATGACACTTTCTTTCTTTTTGTTACATATAAAGAAAGAAATAATAAAATGAATGTGGAAATTTGATGTTGCTTCTTTCATTAGGCACTGCTTTTGATTACCTTGAGAATGTTCTATCCAAGTATGATAATGGACCTTTCTTCCTTGGCCAATTCAGTTTGGTGAGTATACTTATCTTGATTTGTAGCAATGGCAATGCATAGTGTACATTGCTAGTGAATTTTTATACATAATTGAAATTGACAGAGTTTCTATTGTTTCAGGTGGATATAGCATATGCTCCTTTTATCGAAAGATTTCAACCTTTTCTATTGGATGTGAAAAATTATGACATTACATTGGGCAGGCCTAAACTGGCAGCATGGATTGAGGTAGAGCTTTGAGTAAAATCTTATTCATTTATGTGCATGTAAAATACTTCATCTCCCACGTGTTGTGATTACAAGAATGTTCATGCTGCATAAACTTGTATCCTGAACTAGACTCAAGAATTCAAATTGTGTTCTCACTACAGGGAATAAACAACATTGAAGGCTACAAAATAACCCGTTCTGATCCCAAAGAGCTTGTAGAAAGCTATAAGAAGCGCTTCCAGGTATATCATATAAGGCTGAACTTTACTTATTTTAATTAACTAAATGGAGTACGTGGTTTGAATTCACAATGCCACGCAATTGTTGTGATCCTTCTTATCTGCAGGCCAATACATGAATACAATGTTTGACATCATAGTACGGGTCAAGAGTATCAAGATTGATCAGAAAATCAGTGTCAAATGCAAGATATCCATGAATCATAGTCCAAGCGCCCATCACTAAATAGACCGATTATGTCACCCAGAAAATGCCACATAATGAACCAATTATTATGGTATATGAAGACGACCATGAGACTAGCATGCATATATTTGGCATCTTGAAACCAAATTTATATTATCAAGTTACTATAGAAGTAGTGGCTGAGTAAATTTCTTAGGACATTTGTACTAGTAAATTTCACTGAATAATGAAAGTGTGTCTGAATTATTTATTTGTGTTGATCTACTGGCATACACACTTGTGAGAAATAGTTTATACACGACCATTTAAATGACAAGTGTTTTAGTGTTTACATTGTACAAATACTTAAATCAAACCGATTATCCAAACATAGTCTAACTGAATAGAAACAAGCTCAACTTCCTGATGTCCATACTATTATTTAGTATATACTTGATATCAGAAAGTTTTCGAGTTATAGTTGGTTCAAATAAATCTCATCTACTCATTTGATCGACACTTTTCTATGCACATTATCTGCACGAATGCATGTAAAACAGTCATACATATTAACCATAAGTATACATTGAAATTTATGACTGATTATGTAGTTTGAAAAGGGTCGTACAATAAGCCTTGAATTTTCTCAGGTGGCAAGTTTCAGAGACACCAAAATCTAGTCGCCTTCTTTCTTTCTTTCATTTTATGACCTAGAATGACATGACAAAAAATGTGTGCGGATGATTTTAGTAATAGGAGAGAAATGGTGCTTTCTAGTTAGACGTTGTGCAGAACAAATATTACATTTACATGCCACCAAAAATGGAGCTCCCATTCGTGACGTCGGTAGTATGGTAACCTACAGGAGAATCGGAGCAGCAAAAAATTGGATATATATGTGAAATACATGGAGCATGAAGCATGCTACCTCAATAAAACCTTCCAAATCTTCCTCATATATACAACCAATGACCATAAAGCAAGCCCTGCTGAAGTATAAAGCAAAGCAACACCAGACCCCACTACAAAAGCAGTTCCTCCATGACTGAAGAAAAATGAGAAAAGACAGAAAATACCATCAGTCAATGACGGTTCTTAAAACACAATTTTGAAGGGAGCAAAATGAATACCTCGAGTCCCGGGTCGCAAGGAGGATGGCTAACGCAGTCATCTGTGTGGCTGTTTTCCACTTCCCCAAGTTATTTACAGCAACAGCCTATTATACCAAGTTTCATGATATAAGCTCATATTGTGCTAATACCAGCTAGTTAATTCAATTTGAAGTGAACAGAAGATGGAACAAACCTCTAAAAGCTTACTATCCTGGGAAGCGGCCCATTCCCTGACAGCTGACATGGTAATCTATTTGGCAAGTCACATGAAAAAAATTATAAGGTATCTGATTTGGTCACTAATGCAAAACCAGTAAGTCAGAACAAAGTATGATGTCTCAGAAGCATAAGGAAAATACACGAGTATGGCTAATTTACCATATAAATATGGATCTCAGTGAGTCGGAAAATTATAAGTCATTGATTTGTACACATAAACATGTTACGAACAAAACATCAAAGAACAAAATATGAAAAATGGGAGAGATAAAGAAATATAATAATACAAAACAATTAAGAAGCGTGAATTTAGTGATACATGAAGAAGGACCCTCACACGGTTCCAGTGATGTAAAGAAGAGCTTATTAGTAAAGCATACATTAGAAATCATATAAGTATGCATTACCTCTCTACCAATGATGGCAATGGCAGGTATAGGGAGTAACCAGGGTGCTTGTGCAAACAGACCAACATCCAAAGGTCTAGTACATAATAAAACCAATGTGGCAGCAACCATAAGCTGCATTGATTAGAACACATGCATGTTTAAACATTATTAGTTTCAATACAAATTTTCTATTTTTAGATTCCTTAACATGTGCCTTTAGGCATATGCAATTGCAATGCATCAAAAGTTAAGAATTGGAGGAAATACCTTATCAGCTACAGGATCTAAGAATGCACCAAATGAAGATTTTAAATTCATCTGCATTGCAAAAAAAACAAATGTAGCAAAAGAAAAAAGTGAAGAAAAAAAAAATAGGGCCAGTTAGTGGTGTTTGAAATGAATTGAAAAACCTTGCGAGCAATGTAACCATCAAGCCAATCTGTAACAGAAGCAGCAATGAAGATTGTAGTAGTAGCTACTGTTCCTCGCCAACCATCCATATAGAAAGCTACACACAACACAATTATACATAAAAATTTGAATGAAAATGTTGCAGAGGGCGGAATAAGGGAAACACTTACTGGCAACAAGTAGTGGCACGGCGGCGACACGGCCAAGAGTCAGAATGGTGGGTAGAGTGAGCAACTTGGAAGATTGTGGTTGTTCTTGTTCTGGTTCTGGCTGTGGTGGAACGGTTGAAACTAGGGCTTTTCCAGAAAGCCCCAAATTGGCGGAGAAAGAGGGGGTTTTATTGGAAATTGGGAATTTAGTTGCGGAGGGAGTGTATCTGATGCGTTGGTGTTGGTGGAATTTTCTGGAAGTGATGGAGTTTGAGAAAGGGATGAAGAGGGGTTTGGCGGCGGCGGTGACGGCGGGTGTGGGTGAACGGACATAGATAGAAGCGGTTGCGCTCAGTTTAAGAGCCGACATCATCGATCACTGATGTTTATTCCAAATTCTCTGCAATTTTTTATCACGGAAACTACACGAAAATGAAAATTTTGCACCCACTTTTTTTCAATGGTATGTTTGGTTCAACAAAAGTGAGGGGAAGGGGAAGGGAAAAGAAGGAAATAGAGAGGTAATTAATTTAAATGTGTTTGGTTTCAAAAAGAAAGAGGAAATATATGTGAAATTTTTATCCATGTACCCCGCTTTTTGGAAAAAAAATCCCCAAATATCCTAGTTTTTAAACTATTTTTCAAACTATCCCAGTTTTTGAAAATTTGAGTGGAGTCGCCAATCCAATTGGCGACCATGTAGTATTTTGTTGTACTTTGTCGTCAATTCAAATGGCGAGGCTTCCCAAATTTTAAGGCATAGTCGTCAATTGAATTGGCGACTCCTCTCAAATTTTCAAAAACTGAGGTACTTTGGGAAATAGTTTAAAAACTAGGGTATTTGGGTTTTTTTTTTTCAAAACGTGGGGTATATGGGTAAAAATTTCAATATATGTTTTTTTGGTACAAGAGAAAAATATATCTGATTTTAAAATTAATTTATCTTTTTATCAAAGTAGTTTTATCTAATAATAATATTTTGGATTGGGTTTGTGGTTGATTCACCGTTGATCATAGTCCAATTCAATTTTACACTAAGGACGATCTAAAATGTTGGTCCAATCTGTTGGGGCCAGTGTTATAACACGTTCTCCATGTGTCATTCATTCAAAGACACGTCACCAGTTGAACCTGCACATCTCGCAAAACCGTTTTGTCATTCGTAATGGCAAATTCCTTCACTATTCGGGGAGTGTGAAGCGGTTGACACAAGACGATGAGCACGAGTTGTTCATCCTTACTTTCACACGGGAATCCTGACAGACATATGTTGTGGGCTTGAACATTCAGCCCATAACGAGACCATTTGTCAAGTGTTACAGGCTCACTATAAAAACCCTCTTCTACATGAGGGTCAGGTATTCCATTATATTATATTCTTTAATCTTTTCTTACTTACCTCATCATCCGAGTTGACTTAAGCATAAAAGTGCCTGCAGGTACAACCCCTATTTTATTGATCGTTTGAGACTACAGACGTGTTGCTGGTCACTCACCTATTTTGATCAATTGGTCGAATTAGTGGCACATTAGGTGGGAAACTTATGTTCCCCATCTTTTCTTTCCCTGAAACCCAAGAGAGACAGGCGCACCACTTACCCTTCCTCCGACGATGCGACCGACAATGGCGTACAATACATTGAAACCTACAAAATCTAGAAAGCTTCAGAAAATACACTAGAGAGATTTCAACTGATTCCAATGCCACCAAACGCCGACCAGACCATGGCGTCCCAATTCGCGATAGTTTCATTTCCAAAAACTTATCCTCTAGTTATTTCCATGTCCGAATGGTTCAATTTGGAATACATATTAATCAGTCTTTAGTTCTTCCAATGAATGAGAAACCAAACAACTGTAACTTCACTTGGTCGTCCATGACATTATCTAGCTTGCACATCGAAACTGTTTTGTAGAAGCGTGCAAGATGAGCCCTCAAATCCCTGATAGCGTTCTCGTCGAACGAATGGTTCACTTATACCTGAAAGCACATGATTCTTAATATCAGAGTTAGTAGGGTCTACCGATACAAATTGTAACACCCAAATATTTCCCCGTAGAATTTTAATTTATAATCAAAATATCCAAAATATAAAGCGAAATTCAAGTGTTACAATTACTTCCTAAGATAGCTCAAAAGATATGAAACATAAAAATTATTCATGCAACGGAATTTTCAAGAAAAATAAACATAATATTTCAACAATAACTTAGTCTTTTGTTTTAAAACTTAAAATCCAAACATCGTTTCCAACACACATGCGCCATTTTCCATTATTTTTCTTAACGAGCACTACATTAGAGAGCCAGGTTGTGTACTGGGCTTCAGAAATAAAATTTGCCTCTAAAAGGTCTTTTACAACTCGCTCGGCAGCCTCCGCTTTCTCGGGGGACTGCTTGCGCCTACGTTGTGCTACGGGCTTGATTGCCCGGTCTAAAGCTAATTGGTGACATGCGACCTCAGGGTCTATGTCGGGCATCTCTGCGGCGTTCCATGCGAAGAGGTCAGCATTCTCCCTGAGGCATATCGCGAGCTGCTTCCTTGTTTCCTCGGGCAGACTCGTGCTTATCTTCACTGTCCTGTCGAGGTCATCGCCCAACGGGACGAGTTCGAACTCTCCGTCTGGGACTGGGCGGAATGGGTGAGTGGGAGCTTGCTCCTCGGCGGGTCTCTGTTCTTCAGCTTCGTCCTCGCCGATGCGGCAATCGAGGTCGATGGCGTTGATTCCCTAGGAGGACTCTTCGACCTTGGGCTTCTTGTTATTTTTTGTGTTGATCGTGGCATGTCCTTTTACTGCGGCATCGTAACACCTTCGGGCGGCCTCGATGTCGCCATGGATTGTGACCACGCGACCCAGTTTGGTGTAGTACTTCATCTTCAGGTGAACGGTGGATGGGACCGCTGTCAGCTCAGCTAGAGTTGGGCGACCGAGGATGCAGTTGTACAGGGAGGGGCATTCTATGACCAGGAATTGGATCTTGATTTATCTGGTCGTCTCTTGTTTTCCGAAGGTGACAAGGAGCTCGATATAACCCCACGACTTTGTCGTGGCCCCATTGAACCCTTAGAGGTCGGATCCGACGTAGGGAGATAGGTTGGTCTTGTCCAACTTTAGGGTTTCGAATAGGTGGACGTACATGATGTCCACTGAACTGCCTTGGTTGACCAGGATGTGTCAGACGTCGAAGTGGGCCATCTTGGCTCTGATCAGCAGCGGGATGCTCGAGTTGGGGGAACCGCCCGGAAGCTCCTATAGGAAAAAGGATATCGGATTGGACTTGCCTCAATATTTTGTCAATGATGCCTTTTGCTCGGGCGCAGTCAGCAGGAGTTCGTCGAACTTGCGTTTTACAGAAAGGGCAGTGCTTTCGCCGTTCGTACCTCCCCCCGATATGACAAGGGCGGTTGGGAAGTCTTCCCAGTGGCTAAGAGCAGTGATCCGCCCTTCTGGTGCGAATCGGGGAAGATGAAGTCCTGGTCGTGATACGCATAGGGCCACTTGATAATAAGAGTCGTCGGGGGGAGTGTCCTCGCGGGGTCTCTTCTTTTCTTGCTCTTCGTGTTTGAAAGCTTCGTTCTTCCTGGTGTATTGTTTGAGATGACCCTCTTGGATCAAAATTTCTATTGCGTCCTTCAAGTGGACACAGTCTTCAGTCACGTGCCCATGGCTTCTGTGGAACCTGCAATACTTGGATTTGTCAGTGTGGGACTTGGATGCAGAAAGTTTGGGGAACCTCACCCTGCCCTGCTTGAAATCGGAGTTGATGCATTCGGCGAGGATGCGCTCGCGGGGAGCTGTCAGCAGTGTGTACTCGATGTATCGGCCCGCGGGTCCTCTGCCTTCACGAGGCTCGCGAGGCTTCTCCTCCCTTCGCCTGTCCCTGTTGCGACGGGGAATGTTCGAGTCCTCGCGCCTGGGATGGTCGGTTTCCCCGGCGTTACGACTGCTGCGAGAGTTGTGGGAGACCTGTTTTTCTTCATATCTAATGTACGCATGGGCTTTATGCAAGAGGTCATTCAGGGTGCGGGGAGGCTCTATCCCAACTGCCATTCTAAGTTCACTTCCAGGAAAAAGTCCCCTCTCGAGGAGGTATTTCTTCATATGTTCTGTGGTGTTCACCTTGACAGCCTCTTGGTTGAATCGCTCGATATATGGGCGCAGTGTTTCATTCTTCCTTTGCACTATGGCTTCGAGGGTCGCCTCGGTCTTGGGATGGCGTCGGGAGGATGTAAAATGCCTCGTGAACATGGATCTTATGACTCTCCAGGATGTGATGGATTCTGGGGCTAACCTTTTGTACCAGACCATGACTCCTTTTCTGAGAGTTGTCGAGAACAACCTGCATTTAAGGTGCCCGGTGATGTTGTTGCGGTAGTCGAACATCGCATTAACGTTGTCGACGTGATCGTCGGGGTCGGTGGTCCCATCGTAGATGGCCAAATTTGGGGGTTTCTCCATGCCCTATGGTAGTGGGGCTTCCATTATCGCCCGCGAGAGGGGGCAATGCGGATCTTCCTCGTCGCTCCTTGGTGGGGAGAGTTCATTATTACCAGGGCTCCGGTCGCGCCTTGTCGAGGTCCCTGATCGGCCGGAATCCCGGCGCACTCGTGACCTACTCTTGTTGGGTTCCGGGGAGCGTCGTCCCCGTTTCTTCGCTGCTTCTAGACGTTGTTGCGTCCTTCTTTCCTGCTTAGGTCGGCTCTCTTGTCGGTCAACCTCTAGGGTCATGATTCTTTTGTGCTGCTGGTAGACCATGGAGTTGGCATGATTAAGGGCGTTCACCATAGCAATCATGGTGGTATTCCCCTCGACGGGCACGAGGATGGGTTGGAACATACTGATCGCCTGATCTTGAATCTGAGGTTGGTTCCCATTGTCCTCGGGTTCAGGGGACGGAGTGGAAGGGCGCCCATCTCGGGCGTCAGATTCATGGTAGTTCAAATTGTCCTCCATTGTGTAGTCGACGAGGGGATGGTTGCGATCGTTGAGCTGTTCTCCGGACATGCTGAAAGGATGGAGTGTTTGAGCTTTGATCTTCTGCTGTGGAAGAAGGGGAAACTAGTTTCCCACAGACGGCGCCACTGATCTTACCTGATCAGAAGGGCCTTCCAGCAATTGGGCGCAACAACAATTGGATGGAGATAATTTGGGGTGTACCTGCAAGGCGCTCCGATGCCAAAGTTAATAGATGTACAGTAAATAGGTGAGTTAGTAGAGTGAATCAGAATACATGACCCTTTAATGAAAAAGGGTATTTATAGAGAGCCCCCAGCGCTAGGCCAAGGTCCTTTCTTGGGCTGGATCAGCTAGGCCCAAGGAAGAACTGCCAAGGAACGCGTGAGAAGCGTGAAGACCTAGCTGAGTGGTCTGGTCCTTGGTTCAACTGCCCCTATCTTTCAGGAGATAATGGGGGACAGTTGGGTGACGTGGCAAGTGAACTGACAGACGTGTTCCTGCCCGTTCTGAGTGTATGCCCGACGTATAGGATGCTTGTCCGACCGTTAAGCGCCTCTATCCGTATGTCAGACGTGTCTGCCCGAACATATGTGTCTTTGCTCGACATATTGGTCCGTAGCCAATACAGCCCGGAGGCCCAGTCCGGAACAAAAATCTTATAGTTTCTCATTGAAATTTGTTAAGCGCAAAGTAAAATTGATTGCCCTAGTATTCAATTTTTGGAACAAATATAATATTTTCCATTTTTTTATTTATAAAAGTTGTTAATTTATAAACCATTTTTCATTTTTTTTGTTAATTCTTTGTAAATATTTTCCATTTGATTTCATCTTGTATTGAATATTTTTTATTGATGAATTGAATTTATTTGTGGCAAAAAAACAACTTATTAATAATTTATCCGCTATGTACTTAATTATAAACTAATTTATTTGTCATAAATATAATTAATAAATAATTAATTATAAACTAATTTAACAACTCCTCTCAATTACTTTTATCCAACAAAATCAAAGTCTATTTTAAAAAAGGGAAATGTTAATGAAGTATTCCATAAATATTAATTAAAAGATTAAAATAATAAGTTAAACATTATTTAAGAGATTAAACCATTTCAACTTATTTTATGATCGTAGCCTTTAAATTAGATTCAATTGAATTGTTATAAATATAAATATTAATTTAAGATGATTGAATCTAATTTAAAGATTACAATTATGAAATAAGTTAAGAAGATTTATTCTTGAAATAAATTGATTCATATATATATTCAATCACGACCCATTAAAAAATTGATATACTACAAAATAATTTTACATTAAATTCACCAACTTAAATAAAGCGATGGAAGAAGTATTATGGAGTAGCAAAAATTTCCAAACCGACAGACAGTAAGACTCAAATTCAAGTCCACTTGCAACCTTCCATCAATAAATTTCATGAACAGAAACGAATATATCACAAATAACTTAGTGTCGGTGTTGTAACAACGTAATTGGCTGGCCCACATGAATCTGAATCAACCACACTTTTGGGTTACTAAAAGGCACAAACAAAGTCTACTACAAGCATTTATTTTGTCTTAAAATATTAGATACTTAAATTCCGAAGTTAATTTTGAATTCTTATATTAAATAAATAATATTAATTTATTTACTCTTCAAACTGAATTATATTATAATCAACAATAAAAAATTACAAAATTGTAATTGTTAAATTTATTGCTAATTAAAATTAATAATAAATAAAAAAACTACTCCTATTAATACTGAAAAAACAATTTCTAAATACACTATTTAGAAGATATTTCCGATTTCATTAAATGTTATTCTTATCACACTAAATAAAGAAAAATATAATTAAACAAATAATTAAGGAAAATACTAACAAGTGTTCTCAAGTATTTATTAAAACAATTAAAATAATAAATTGAGTATTATTTAATTAATTAAAAAATATATTTTTTAAAATTTATGTGTATTTATTGTATTGAGAAGAAAAATAATCAATTTTAAAAAAAATATTATATACATTAAACTAAGTGAACATAATATATTTTTATTATTTGAATTTCTCAGACCCATGGCTAAATTAAGAGTGAAGACAAATCACAGAAAAAAAGGAAAATAAAAATGATGGCATGTTGACGGTTGCTGAAGTGGTAAAGAAAAGGGGAAAAAAAAATAGTGGAAATTGAGAAAACGAAACCAACTTTTGGATTTCCGTGAAGCTATTATCACGCAGCACATGTTTTTAATAACGTGACGCCATTTTCGCTCTCTCTAACACCGCTTACTCTGCATGTGCTCTCTCTTTCTCTCTCTAACTTTCTCACTCTTCTTCTTACTAGCTGCTTACAAAATACAGTTGCAGAAAATCAAGTAAAACGAGATCTTCGTTTTTCAACGTTATTTCTTTTATTCTCATCCAAATCAAATCTACCAAATGAAAACTCACAAAACTTCAAATCCTGTTATTACTTTCGATCACAAGAGGTATATTCACTTCATTCTCTTCTAGATCCGTTCAATTCTACTTCAATTTCACCATTGTTTTTTTTTTGTTTCCGTTTTTTAGGGTTGATGATTTAGTTTATTTGTGTTATTGAATCGATGTGATATTGAACTTTCTGTTTTTGGTTTTGTGTTATAGTCAAATTATTGAGAATGAGTCAATGCTGAGTGAACGAGTGAGTGTGTGTTTTTAATTTTTGTTTTGGTGGATTTTATTGATTCAGTTATGGTTTTTCATGTGTTAATTTGCATTTGTTAATTGTTTGTTGTGAGGTTTAACGGTTTATAATTTGAATTTTGGAAATTAATTTGTATTTTGGTGTGAACAGGGATGCCTATGGGTTTACGGTGAGACCTCAGCATCTGCAAAGATACCGCGAATATGCGAATATATACAAGGTTTTGTAGTGCTTTCGGTTTATTTTTCTTTTGTTTTAGAGGAAAGAATAGGAGAATAATGTGGTGAAGGAAATTTCACACAATGTTGGTTGGTTTTTTCTAATCTGGCTGTTGTTTTTAGTTTAAAATTTACTCAATTTTGATTTCAGGAGGAAGAGGAGGAAAGGTCAGAGAGGTGGAAGTCATTTTTAGATAGGCAGGCAGAGACGGAGTCTTCTGAATTGGCCTCAAACAGATCAGTTGTGGGAGAAGATGAGAAAGTTTCCGGTGGCGAGGTTGTTGGGGAAGGAGTTGATGCGAGTTTAGAGAAGGGTGTTGATGGACATCAAACAAGCGGACACGTCCCTGGCAGTGAAGATAGTACAATTGAAATTGGAAGTCAAAAGGAGGGGTTACCGGCATCTGAGGAGACTAGGATTCATAGAGTCCAGTTATGGTCAACCATAAGGTCATCTCTTCATATTATTGAGGATATGATGAGTGCACGTGTAAAGAAGAAAATTGCGTCAGTAAAAGATGAAAGTAACAAGAATGGCGTGTCAAAAGACGAGCAGATTGCTGAAACTGAGAAAACACTATCTCATACCGATGATGCTAAATCATCAAAAGGAGCAATTGAGGAAGACTCTGAGGACGAGTTCTACGATGTTGAAAGGTCCGATCCCAGTCCAGATTCTCCCCGTGTTGATGGCTTGACTACCTCTACAAATGGTATTGCTGCTGATGCTGTACCACAAGAGGTTCCGTGTCCTTGGATAGAAGAGTTGGAAGTTCTTGTTCGTGGGGGAGTTCCAATGGCACTTAGGGGAGAGGTAACATATATATATATATATATATATATATATATATATATATATATATATATATATATATATATATATATATATATATATATATATATATATATATACACGAGACATCCCATCCATTTTCTTGTGAAGTGTTTTTATTTTTGGTGAGCTACCCTTGTTTGTTCTTGTGCTTCAGCTCTGGCAAGCTTTTGTGGGTGTCAAAGCAAGACGAGTAGACAAGTATTATCAGAATCTACTAGCCTCCAATGGTGATTCTGAAACTAAAAGTAATCATCAAAACTTGCAATTAGATGACAATGATGGTAAAATAAATGCAGAACTCATACATGTACCAGAAAAATGGAAAGGACAGATTGAGAAGGTCCTTACCTTTGACACTTCACCTCTTTACTTATGATGCTGTGATATTATCTTTACGATACTATAGAATAAAATCTTGTCTAATGTGCCAAATTGTTGCTTGTTTGTGCAGGATCTGCCGCGGACATTTCCTGGTCATCCTGCTTTGGATGAGGATGGTAGAAATGCTTTGAGACGATTACTTACTGCATATGCTCGACACAATCCCTCTGTTGGTTACTGCCAGGTCATTGATTCTGAAAATAATTTCATATTTTCGTTAAAGTTTTCCTCGTATTTTTCAATATGGTTTGGATGTATTTTGCTTGAAAGATCTTTCTGTCAAACAATTTAATAAGGTGTCTAGATAAAAAAAATGTACATATAAGTGAGCTGATCACTCATAAAATTTGTTCACTTATAACTCTCTTTTAGTATTTTTTTTCTTTAAAAAAGCCAAGGAATCCAAAAACCATTGATAAGAAGAGTTTAAAAGCCATTGTGACTTGAATTTTCTATTTTTGAAGTAAACATTAACCATTTATCATTTCAATTGCACAAAATAAATTATCGATCTTTGTTGAGGTAGTTTAGACTTTGAACTTACCATGTTTTCCAAGTTGATATTATAATTAGTTGAAGACAATCTGTACTACTGTGGGTGATACAGAAATTGTTTTTAGTTTTTAAAATCTATATCAACCTTCTCATGTGAGAGACCCCTGAGCTTGAAATGTGTACAAAGCATGATAGGAATGATTCATATATTTAAGATACAGTCTTACTCATGCATCTTCTTAAAATGCTGTGTTATTGCTACATCGTCTTAAGATGCTGTCTTTCTCCTGCATGTCTGACTGAAGGTGCAAAGGGCCATAATTAACGCCTCACGACACCTTTCATATCTATGATTCATGAATATTAATGATCTGTACCACAACATGGATAATGAAATAGTTTAAGCCAGAATTTATTGTATACCTTATCACATGGACAGTCATATATGTTCACGACTTCTATAATCCGCTGATTTAACATGTTGGGATAATTCAAATTGCAGGCAATGAATTTTTTTGCTGGCTTATTGCTGCTTTTGATGCCTGAAGAAAATGCCTTTTGGTAGGTCTTGATAAAGCTTTCTTAGATTTCTAGAGTATATATACTCAGTATTTGCACTTCAATGTAGTTTCATATTTCAAATGTTCCTGTATTTGTTGAGCTTTGCTGTCATGAAGGAATGTGATAGAAACCTGGTATTTGTAGGGAGTAAATTAAAGATAAGAAAATAGAAATGATAGAACAATTCTCGGCAGAATTTGTCTTAAACAGTAGTTTATTTATTAATATAGAATTAACACACTAATACATCATGGATAATTTAAAGAGACAATGATCGAATAAATATAGAGCAATTCCTATCCAAGAAATTCGAGAGCTTGGTCTCTCCCTCCCAAAATTATTCTTTAACAGAAACACACATAACCCATAACTGCCCATAATAAGTATATTAGAATGGCACCGAACTTACACATCATCTTTTCATATTGCAAATTTGAACTAATTTTATGTTTTATCGCTAACTATAATTTTTTGTCAGGACCTTAATGGGCATTTTAGATGATTATTTTGATGGCTATTTTTCAGAGGATATGATAGAGTCTCAGGTATTTATTCTTATAAAGATATTTGAGTAAATTAAATAATGCTCAAATAACTACTGTTTGAAATTTTGACATATATTCAAATACATATTCATTTTATCAGGTGGATCAACTTGTTTTTGAAGAGTTGGTGCGGGAGAGGTTTCCCAAATTGGGTTTGTATAACGTTCTAAATCATTTTCATGTCTTTGAACTCACCAATTGAAGTTTGTTTCTAGAGTACCATCCTTAATTGTTAATTTCTCGCACATGCTTCCTTTGCAGCCAATCATCTGGATTATCTAGGAGTGCAGGTTGCATGGGTTACTGGACCATGGTTTCTTTCCATTTTTGTGAACATGCTTCCTTGGGAAAGTGGTCAGGTTTTATGTTTTATCTATTGAATATTGTAGCTTAGACTTATTTCATATGAGCCATATGTATTCTAAAGCCTAAGCTTCCTCCTGATTTATTTTAAACTATTTGTGCTTCAGTTCTTCGAGTGTGGGATGTGCTTCTTTTTGAAGGAAACCGAGTCATGCTATTTAGAACCGCAGTTGCTTTAATGGAGCTATATGGTACTGATTGAAAATGTTTGCTGTTTATCGGAAAAAGTAAACTAGAGGCTTAAGTTATCCATATCTTCACGAGACTTAATTGCAATTTGTCTTGTAGGTCCAGCATTGGTAACGACAAAGGATGCTGGAGATGCAGTAACTTTACTTCAGTCATTAGCAGGCTCCACGTTTGATAGCAGTCAGCTTGTATTGACAGCTTGCATGGGTTACCAAAATATAAATGAAGTTCGTTTGCAGCAGCTGAGGAATAAACATAGGCCAGCTGTAATAGCTGCAATTGAAGAAAGATCAAAAGGGCTTAAAGCTTTGAGGGATGCTAAGGGTCTGACATCAAAGCTATTTGAGCAATCGAAGACTGTGCAAGTACTTGGGAATTTATCCCGTTCAGAATCTGGTTCTACTAATGCAGATGAAATTTTGATCAGTCTGACTGGAGAGGGTGAGATAGATTCAGCTCCAGATCTTCCAGAGCAGGTTACTTCTGTCTTTTCTTCTCTCCCATCCTCCTCCTGTTGTTAATTAATGACATTCTCAAATTACCAAGACAGAAAAGTACCAATGATTGCTTTCATCTTAAAAATGTTAACCTCTGTTAAGAGAACATATGTATATAAGTGGAGACAAATTACACTGAATGCATTAGTCACTGAATGCAATTATACTTCCAAAAATCCATAAACGACTCTCTACCTTGTTTTGTTTGTATCTTTGGTAAAAATGATCATGGTGTCAAAGCTATGCCCATTTGATTAAATTTTTCTTATTGCCTTGACCAGAAATCCAACCTTCTCATTCATCATCTAAAGAAAAGAAAGCAACTAACCACGCAATAGTATTGATCTTATGTTTCTCACTATGCAGATTGCATGGCTGAAAGTTGAACTTTGCAGATTATTAGAGGAGAAAAGATCAGCTATTCTCAGGTATTTAAAGATGATATTGGCTCTTCGGTAAAAATTGATTTTTTTAAATGACTATTAAGAGGGGAACAACTAGTAGCAAGCTCCAAATACAGTGCATCGATGGAAACTGTTACCAAAATACAATCTAATTGTAGAAACTGACTTTTCTTGATAGTAGAATATGTTTCCAACGGAAACAAAATTATACACTATAGAATGCAGAATTCACACGTAAACTAAGGAAAGAGATAGTTTATCATTACTTTATCATTACAAGGTAATACCTATTCAAGAAATTGGAGAGTCTTGGTCTCTTCCATGTATTCGAGATCTTGGTCTCTTCCTCCTCCAACCACTCAATAACTGTCCCATTATCACCTTATTCTTTCCTTTTTATTCCAAAAAATAAACAACATAACTGATGTCCCAGACTAAAGAATGGTGAATGGACAAATCTGACTCTTTTGCTCTTATCCGATGGAACACAAATTTTGATCTAATGGTCAGGGGAGAAGTTAAAATCTGTAATTTTAGTAATACAAATTATTGTGTTTTTTACATTCGAAGAGCTTGGGCATGGCTAATATTGGTGTAGGTGTCTTGTTTCTTTAATGAATTTGTATTTGAAAGTCCAGTGGATGGTCACACTTCTTAACCAATGATGCTGTATCCATGATAAGATTAATGTGGTTGATGTATTCTCCTTTATAATCTAGAGTGTCTGTTGGTCTTTGATACTTAATTGTCCTTTTTTACTTAAATTGCCATGGATTCGCCCCCCCCCCCCCCCCCCCCCCCCACACACACACACACACACAACTTTTTGCATGTAGCATTTACGCCTTTAAATTTCTTCCTCTTTATCAGAGCAGATGAGCTTGAAACAGCATTAATGGAAATGGTTAAGCAGGATAATAGGCGGGAACTGAGCGCCAAGGTAAAGCACAAGTTCACAATGGATTTTACTTCTTACATCAACATCTATTCTTTGCAATGCATGTCTTTTGCATTTGCTGTTTTCATATTGTACTGCAAATAGGGGGGAAATTCCGAAGTAAGCAGTTGAGTTGTCAACTTACTTTCTAAGATAGATTGTGGTGAACCTTTACTTTGTTTCTTTCCCACTTCATTATTTTTTAGTTTCTGATGGGATTTTCAAACTCAACCGATAGACCATTGTAGGAAGACTTCATCTCATTTGCCCAAACTGCATCTCAACCATGGTTTATTTTATTGTCATATACTCCATAATGAATAGGTAGATATTATAATTTGTCAATTTGCCCGATTCTCGCTAGGTGATTATTCATAGACACGTGGTTGTGGCAATTATGATCATTAATTTTTGTCTTGTATGATGCATAAATATGCCAAAATTGGTGTTTTCTTATTATATTTGTATGCTGCGTTGATACTCATAATATTGCTTTATCCATTTTTGGCATATTCTTTTTTTTCTCTGTATACCTACCTAGCACTTTCTGAGCACCGTCCGGTACTATCCAGGATACATATTAGTTTAAGTGCGCTGTAGTGCCTATATAGTTAGTAATTCTTTATGAACCAAATTAGTTACATTAGCTGTCTTGCAGTCCGAGTTCTAATATTGTTGCTTACATAATTTATGTAAATTCTTATATTCTCCAGGTAGAGCGATTAGAAGAAGAGGTTGCTGAGCTTGGACAAGCACTTTCTGATAAACAAGAACAGGAAGCTGCAATGCTTCAGGTTTCATTTTTACTCATAATTTTATACTTTCTTTGGGTAAATAGGTTTTGTCAATGTAAGATTTTATTTCTGATAGGTCTTGATGCGGGTGGAGCAAGAACAAAAGGTAACAGAGGATGCTCGCAGGTTTGCTGAGCAAGATGCAGCTGCACAAAGATATGCTTCCCAAGTGCTTCAGGTTACCTTTTCCTATTCCATCAGTATCTACCTCAATAACAAGCTTATCTATTCAATACTTTTCTTGATAAGATGGGGTGCTTTCAGGTTATAGCAAAACAGTTTTGAACCGTAGTTGGGAGGGATAATTGCTTTGGATTTTTTGTAGTGGCCGAGTTTTACTTTTTCCTACAATCCTTATCGAACTGATTTTTTCCAGGCTTCAAAAGGTTGTGAGATGATATGTCTCGTAGCATCATTATATATCAAAAAGAGATTCCTTTCTCGGGCTTCAAACTGATTTTTTCCAGGTTTCAGAAAGTTATTAGAGATGATATGTCTCGAAGCATCATTATATGTCAAAAATATCCCTTTCTTTGGGCTTCATTGTATTGCAGTGGTATGGCACTGACATCAATTTCACAGTTATTCAGCCATAGTATGTTCTAAGGGTGAAATTTGTCAAATTTAGGTCACTTTTGTAACAATAATTTGAATGCTGGATAATACTAATAGATTATACTCTCACATTTTCTTTGGCCTGTTGGTGGACACACATATTTTACATATCTAATTAGCATCCACCTGTGTTGCCTTGTTCCGTGCTTCTTTTGAATACACTAGTAGTTACAAGTATATATGCTTATCCTCGTCACGTCATATCCCAGTTAACGCTTCCTTGTATTGCTTAATTATATATTTCAACCATCATAGTGGCGAATTTCAAGACTGTGACATCTTACCATCATATACTATTGTTTTGCAGGAAAAATATGAAGAAGCAACTGTTGCACTTGCAGAAATGGAGAAGAGAGCAGTTATGGCAGAATCTATGCTGGAAGCTACATTGCAGTATCAGACGGGCCAAAATAAACTGCTACCATCTCCGCGGTATGCTCTAAGTGTTTGAAGTATTTAATTCTTTAATGCATATGATGTGACCCACAACTATTTCTTTTGGGTATAGCTTGAGATTTATTCTCTCTCTTCCAAGTTATAATCACTACTAACATTTAACATCTAGTAAGCACCATAATAGTGGTTAAACTGTCCCCTAAACCTTAAGTCCCCAAAACAATCAACATGTTTCTATTTCAGAAAATGCATAAAGTTACTGGATAATTATCAATGAAAGGAAAAGAAAAATAACTGCTCTACATTGTTTATGATCGGAGCCCTCTTTGGGTGAGCTTGACTTTATGCCTTCTTGCTTTATAGATCTTCACAGCCAGATTCTCCCGGATCTAGAAACAATCAAGAGCCTACGACGGATATCCCTACCAGGAGGATTAGTTTACTTTCACGTCCATTTGGACTTGGATGGGGTAACAAGGTTAGTTTCAAGTTCAACAGCCATTGGGGTAGATTCAATGTTTTATCAATATAATTGTGGCTGAAAACCTGTATTTTTATTCACTTGAATAGGGTAAACCTACTAATGTGGAAGAACCACCTGTGGGAGACACTCTCATCAGTCAACATGAGGGAAATGGCCTTAAAGTACCGCACGAGGGCATCAATGGTCTTAAAATACAGGATGAGGTGGAAACAAGATAGTATCTTCCCGGACGGTTTGAGGAGCAAGAAACAAGTTCCTTGTCTGTAATTTTTGTTCTGGGTGAACATATATTTTCATATTTCATTGATTGTTTGTTCTTTATAATGTCATAGAATTATAGTAATGGAAAGTAATTGTACGGTTGAGATGAAATGTGATGCATCTCACCTTTACTGTTATATACAGGTCATACTCAAAGTGTTTTCAACAGGTTATTGTATGTAAAAATGAGAAGAAAATGAAATTGCTAAAATATATTAGGAAAATTATAGAGTAGACAAAAAATTATAAGAAAATGAGAGTAAAAAGTAAACCAAAATGACTTGGAAAGAAAGTGATAGGAGATAAAGTGGTTTAATACGATAAAAGAAAACTTATTGTATGCTCCATTGTCAACAAAAGTTAATGAGAAAAAAGTACATATGGGGGTGGAAAATATTTACATTTTATTTTTGTATGTAGACTTGATAAGAATAAATATATACACAGGCAAACTTGAAATATGGCACTCCTTCGACATTATTACTTTACACTTTTTTAAACTTGAAATATGGCATTCCTTCGACATAATTACTATACACTTTTTTAAGGATGATAGTTGAATTTTTTTTATTTCATGTAAAAGATTAACACATTTATATATGATAAGAATATATAAACAGTGATTATTTGCATAATAATAAAACAAGACTTATTACATGATATAATTTATCCTAAAGATTATTACATGATATAATTTATCCTAAAGATTCTTTTGCGTTGCAATTTCAACTTTAAAATATACAAAATTATATTCTAGGTTGAGGCACAATTAACTATTTTGGAGTTGGGATATATTTTGAAGTTTTTATATTTAAGGAAGTTTTTAATACACACCTTATATGTTATTTAGGCATTACGTAAAAAATATTTAAATGTTTCTTGATTTTAAAGATATATCTTCGGACACATTCAAATATTAGTTAACGTTAAAATATTTTGGAGATATATCTTTGAAACTATTTTGAAGATGCATCTCCGGAAAGTTTTGGAGTTTAAATCTCGTAAGAACTCTTCTTTTTCCTATTTATCATATTTTTCAAAACCTCTTCAAACTCTCAAATTTTTCTATCGCCAAATCCAAAATCAAGCAACTAAGGTCAAAGGAACTTCAGTCGACATTAGAAACATTATCCAACACTCAAGCAAAATGAAAAATTGTAAGTTTTTTTTTATATGTTTTGAATAGTTTGAATTTTTATTTTGTAAATAAGTAGAAATTGATGATTAAGGTAAGAAATAAGTAGAAATTGGATGATTGATAGTTTTGACATAGTGAAAACATGATAATTGGCTGAAAATGATGATCAATAAACATTTTTTTGTTTCCATGTATGCATTGTCGTTATTGACGCACCTGTTGAGTTGTAGAAAATTCTGGAGATGTATCTCTAAAAAAATTGTAGTAATGTTTTCTCTCTTGCTTATATTGTTGTTTGCTTGCACTAATTGTCTGATTTACATTAACTTACATGCATAATGGCTAATAGACGCGATAGATTGAGACACATGAGGGGTGCACAACACACATCAGTGCGGCGGGAGAAGAGAGTCAACAAATTTCGAAGGCTCCGGATCCCTTTGGCCATGTGAGTCCATCTACTTTCGGGGTTCGTGCTTCTCCCCATGCTTCTCAATTTTCTTCTCGTAGGAGACAGGTTTCACGACCGACGCATCCCTCCCTCCATCCTCCTGCAGGCGTCGAGTTTCATCTATTCAAGCGTTTGAGGAACCCGAGTCACCAGTGGTACCGGAGACACCCCTGCCACCTCCTATTATTAATGCTTTTGATCCGTGTCACCTCCGGAGGATGAGGCTATTGTGGATGTTGAGTCAGAGACATTTGGAGGAGACCTTGTAGATTTGTTACAACTGTCTTTATACCCAGACCATAATGTCATGCATATTTGGGACGAAGAGGTAGTATTAGTTGGATTCATTCTTTTTAATTTACATTTACTTTAATTGACAAGTTTATGACATTGATTTTTTTTCCAGGACAGTGATCCACTAAAGTTTATTAACCACATGCAGAAGATTACTAGCTTCCCTTAGCCGAATGAGGATTGGTTTCAAGCAGCTTTGTCTTTATCTGGGATGAAGGACTCGTGCATGACCGGTTATACTATTGTCAACCACATGATTCTTAATGCATTCATGGAGAGATGGAAGTTGGAGACCTCATCATTTCATCTCCCTCTTAATCAAATATCTATCACACTCGACGATGTCTCGTGTTTGCTACATCATCCGATTAGGGGGAGACTTCTAAGATCATGGGATGATTACCAAAGATGAGGCACTCGAGATTATGGCATACTATGATGGCTGACCCAACGGAGGCGAAGGAAGGGTTGGATATAACCAAGGGGCTCATGCTAGGTTTGAATACCTGAAAAAGGTATATACATATGAGATCCAGAAAGCACAACAAGCTACAAGAGATGGTGAGTAGGTCGTGTTCCACAGAGCGTATGCTCTGAGAGCATGCCTGCTATATTTGGTTGATATTGCGATTTTTGTGGACAAGAGTGTCACTTAAACAAATATTGTCAACCTACGGTAGTTAGAGGATTTCGAGCGGACCCATGAGTACAACTAGAGGGTCGCTTGTTTGGTCTACATGTACTCGAAGTTATCAGAGGGCTGTAGGTGGAAGACGGAGTAAGTCATAGGCAACTTCACACTACTGACGATAATATTTAGTAGTGTTTTAATTTTTCTCTATCATTTTCATTTCATCTTTACAAGGCCATTACTGATCATTCGTGTTTTCCAAACGTTTTAGGGTTGGATCCTCCAGCACTTCCCGCGCATCTCCGGTTGAGCGAGTGTACTGACATACTTTAAGGATATGTTGTGTGCTACTGTTTTTTCCGTGATCAAATGGAACCAGGAGACTGAGTCGTTCAGAGTGTATCTTGATTGTTTGGTTGCCGAAGACATGCACTTCAACAACTATATCGATCATCGTAAGATGCATCCATTTGACGAGATAGTGATATACTATAGAAGATTGGCTTGCAAATCACGTCTGACTGCTCCTCATCCGTGCGAGCGCGTCATGCAGAAGTTTGACTACACTCAAATAATTCCCAGATACCCTATTATCTCAATTCCTTCTGTTTTGAGACATAGACTGATGAATGGCATGTTTGATGATTATGAGAGTCATTTGGGACCGGAGAAGGCACAAAGTACCATAGTTGTGAGCGACTGGAGCTATGTTGACGAATATATCAGATGGTTCTTCAGGGTGTCACATTAGTACATGGTACATGTTGTTCCAGGAGATCCGTCAAGGTCAGCTCATCAGGAGATACTAGAGGAGGAGCAAACATGGTTATATCATGTTGAAGATTTCTTTCCTAAATGTCGTTGCATAATGGAGATTGCGTAGACAAGCATTGACAGAGATATCTTTCTTGATGGGTCTGACGTGAGGCAGGTCCTATATGCCATCATGATGGAGGCACAATGGGCATTTATGTATCAAAGATAAAGCCAGAGGACGAGGGGATTAATAGTCGAGGAGCCAGATGAGGCAGATTAGATGTAGTCTGACATACATAATAATATATTAATATATAGTAGAAGTAATATGGATTGTATTTTATTTTTACATCATGTTACTTTATCGTTTTCTCGAATTTTCTTGACATTCATTTGTTTTTTAGTTATATATGACATTTTTAAATCATCTAGATTTATGTACATCATTTTTTGCATATTGATTCTATGATTTAAATCTCATCATATAACATGGTGCATAACGCTTATAAATCTTCCTCTGAATACAGATAAACAAAATATAACACGAAACATTTTGTTCTGATAGGTTACAAAGATGTATTTTTGTAAAATAAATGAAGATGCATCTCGGGTACAATAAAATTGTAAAATGAGGACTGAGTGTGATGCGCGATATACATTTTAAATTGTTATGGAGATGCATCTTCAGAATATTCTAACGTTTCAATTAGAATTTGGTACGTCTGAAGATGCATCTCCAAAATTTGGGGGCATTTTAGTATTTTTGCGTGGTGTGTAAGTAACCTATATGGTGCAATAAGAAATTTCCATATTTAAAGGTAGAGGTGGCACAATGGATCTGGTCTGTTAGATATACCCATTTTGTCCGTGCTTTTTTTGCGGGACGAACAAAGTTTTAGGTCCACATTCTCTAATATGTCTGTCCTACTTCATTTTTTTAATGTTTTTTGCGGATTCAGACATTAACATAACATGAAGATTTATAATTTTTAGACTTTAAAGATGCAATATCCGCGGGACACCCCGCTCCACACTCAATTTTCTTCTTCTGAGTTTTTACGATACGGGTCTAAACGAGACAAATATAGTTGTTTACGACCCATATTGATCAATAAGCCTAAAAGTCATTTATATTCAAAGTATTTTATTTTGGTAAGGCTAAAAGTCATCATCTTCCGGCCCATAGCAGATAAAATATTAGTCAAGTTAACTTTTATAAGAGCCACCTTCTTTTTTATAATGGGTAGAGTTCAATTTGTTCGGGTAGCCATTAAAGATATGCATATGTATAATTATAACTTTATAAATAAGCAATCAATCTTCTTGCAAACTACGGAGTATATTCTTGCATATATTTTATGTGGACAAATAGCATAGATGATAAAAAAATTAATTACTACTTCTTTGAAAGATTATTTGTTCACCTTTATTTAAAGAAGATCTTGATTTAATTTAAGAGATATTAAGACAATAAATAAAGGTTTATCGCATTGTTGAAAATTATTTACTATCAATGATTCTACTTATTAATAAATACTCCAAACACACAAAATAATCATGCATCATATTTCTTTATTCTGATGTTTTAATCGGTGTTTTAAAAATTGGACCGGTCATCAAATCGGTAAAAATACTGAGTCACTGATTTATTGGTTGAATCACTGGGTCACTGGTCGAACCGCATGACCAAACCGGATTAAATCGGATAACTCAGTTGAATAGATCGGTTTTTATAAGAAAACTATATAGATATAAAATTGGTCGAACTAGATGATTCAGACTTTATAAAATATAAATAACACTTAAATTTTTTAAAAATATCATATCATAATTCATAAATTTATAATCGAAATTCAAATTTTAAACAAAGGTATCATATATAATAAAATAATATAAAATTAAAAAATCTAATTACAAACAAAGTCTAATTGCAATATAATTTAATTAAATAGTTTATAACAAAATAATTCAAATGTGTATCAAATTTAGTTTAAAGGAGAAAAAATTGTTTCAATATTGAGATATTCTCCTGAATTATTAAAATAATTTGCAGTAAAATCAATAGCATCCGCAACCATTTCCTCGTCAATGATATCATTACTATATATATATATATATATATATATATATATATATATATATATATATATATATATATATATATATATATATATATATATATATATATATATATATATATATATATATATATTAACTTTTAAATAAAATTATAATTAAACCGCTGGTTTATGAAAAATCGTCAGATTTTTTGGGTTTTTACCGGTTCGCACTAATTCAATGATACAAACGATCAAATATTCGAATCAAACCAATTACCTGGTCAGTTCTCAATTCGACTGGTCCGATCTGAATTTTAAAACACTGATTTCAATACAACTATGTCATTTATACCGGTCAAAGTGCGGTATTTATGATTTCTATTGTTTTTGTTTAAATAGTAATTTGGTCAAATTGTCTAAAGTATAAAATGAGAAGTGAATTAAAAATAAAAGTGAGAATAGTGAATTAAAGATGATTTTGGAGCCAATCCTGTCAACACCACATTGCAACTAAAAAGATGGCTGAGAAATAATTTCAAGTAGAATATGATTATGATGCGAGCGGGTTTTATTCATTTATTTTGGGTTTTATTCATTTATTTTGTTATCGTAAGTTCAACAACAACTACTACTACGCCTTATCCATTAGGTGGTCGACTACATGAATCAACTTATCTCATAATATTTTATCAAAATCATTAAATTCAAGATCCTTCTTAATAACTTTTTTAATAGTCTTTTTGGGTCTTCCTCTTTCTCAAATTGTATTACTCCTCTCCATCTGGTCTACTCTCTAGAGTCTCCGGTCTACTCTCCTTTGTTATTGTAGGTTCAACTTATTAAAAATAGATAAGCCTATTTCCAGTGAAATCACCTGGTTAGGAGTTGAATCTACGACCTTGAGAAACACGGTTCAAAACTTGGCATTCCGAAAGATAGATAAATGAAATATTGGAGGTTCAAATTCGTGTTTTAGTTATTAAATCTACAAGCATTCATGGGTTTTTATGAAGCAACGAGATTTCAAAGACTTCAATTTCCCTATAGTCGTTACCGTTGATGTCATTTGCATATATATAAATATTTAGATAACAGTGACATGTGGTTAACAGGAATGGTTAAATACACTTGATGTCAAACTTTCACCCACGAAAAGATGTCCAATCTTCTTTGAGGACTCCCATGATAAATCATTACTAATTCGATCACTGCGATGCATTGCGAACATGTACAAAAATAATTTCATTGTCTCCACGGCTAATTCTGACCTTCTCATCACTGAATCTGCAAAGAAATGATAGAACAGAGAAGATCTTGAGCTAGTATACAAAATCTGTTATATAGTTGATGAATTAAGAAGAGAACATGATTTCTTGGAAGATGTCATCTTACAAAATCTCCAAGAGGAACTTCTTGCCAAATTCTAGGGGATATCCAAATGGGCCACCAATTATAGCTGCATCATCCATTGTAACCTCATACACTTTCGGGCCGCTTTTTCTGTGGGCAAAACAAGATGTACGAAACATTCAATCCCATCGATATTATTTCAAATGAAGATTGTAGGAACATATATTCATTGTGTATGTAAAAATCCTCCCCTGAAAATCAGTGAACTTACACAAATTTTCCAGTCATGGAGAACTTCAGCCCAAGCAAGATATCAACCACATACTTTATTCGTCCATTTTTTCCAACAATCTGTAAAAATCATTGCAATGCACAAACTCATGAAGTGGCATTTATGGAAAATTGGCAATTAAAGTAAAAAAATACAAGATGAACATGATACCTGCTTTCCCATCAGACCATTGGCAGCATTCTCTAACCAACTATCTGTCACAGTCTGTAGAAAATGAGGTGTGTAAATAAGAATAAAAAACCTTGCAACACAGTTGCTTACATTTAAACCATCTACAAACAGTATTTCCCGGAGAAAAAAAAAACTCAGCGAGTAAAAAAATTATCTGTTGGAACTCTGTTTGTATTTGAAAATCTACCTGTGAATTCCATATCATCTGCCACTCACCCTCTTCTAGTTGTGGTTCTTTATCCTCAGATTTCTTATTTAAGGAAATGAGTTCATCTATTGCCTGTTGAAATTAAGGATATGAAAAACAGTGACAGTGAAAATATTCCAGTTAGGTTTATATTGGAATGAGAAGAAAAAACAACACTCTTACCTCTCTAACACGCACCCCCGACGAAATTGCAGTTAATAACTTTTGTCTAGGTTGAGTTTGCTTCTGCAGCACAAATGTGGTTCCCTGCACTATATATATGCTGCTGATAAGTCTTGGAAATATAAAGTTTCTATAAAAATACTTTGATGTGCTAGACGATCTAGAATTTCACTCGAGGAAAGGAAAGAAAGACTATTAGGATGATGTTTATACTGGAAATGCCTAATCACCTTATTTCCTCTTGAGATGCGAAGGTTTCCGGAATGCGACAAGTATGTGGTGTCTAACCAACCCTTTGCTTCATCTCCAAGTAGCTTAAATGGAACTGGATATGGAACTTTAAATGGAAGAAATTTAAAAGAAAAGGCAGCTCTGTCAAACCTAAACAGGATTCTTTTTCCATCTTTGATGGACGCTGCTGCCTGTTCAGATTGAAAGACATGAATATAAGAACGAGAATGAGAACAACACCCAAGTCTTTGTCCTACTAGATTCGGTCATACATATGATTAAACTTCACTTCATTCTTTCAAAAACCAAACTTTCAATAGATACAACTATTGTATATGTGAAAAAATAAAAGAAATCCGGCCTTATAAATTATAATCTATGTGGCATAATTCAATTCACAATATTGACTTTTGACAAATCCTCTTAAACTAAAAAGTTTCAAAAGAGTTACAGTCTCTTTCGCCTAAAAGTATAACAAAAGAAGTTAGTTGAATGCAGAAATGCGTATCAAAATTTATGATAACTTCAGTTGAACTTATTTAGTAATAGTATTACCTCCACTTTGAGCTCACCAATGGCATCAGAAAATGATACAATATTGCATACGCGTGGATCATTCGTTCGAAGATAAACCTCTTGAAATACACTAAAAAAATCAACCCCGACAAACGTTCTCTGAAAGAGCAATATAGAGTACCATATTGAGTCATATCAGTAAGCAATTTCTGGGGTGTGTTGAACAGTTTGACGACACTTGTTTTGGTAGGTAGATATTATCAGATGGAAATTTCAGTTCAACATGCCTAAATTTACAGAATGGATTGCATTAAGGAACATAATATATGCAGCTTGCCATTAAAGATTTAAGAAATGCTTATATTACTATCATGAAGACTGTCGAACTATCCCGTGTTATTCAAGAGATGACATTATGGTCATCATAATTGTTGTATGAACTAGTCATTCCAAGAATAAACGATAATATTAGGAAAACCCAAGTTTTGCATTGAAAAGTTATAAGACCTAAGAAGAGTTTATGTAGAAGGGCAATCAAGTTGAACAACATTATCCAGACGCAAGTCTAATAGTATCATTTGAGCTTGAGAGGTGTATTGTGAGGTCGAAGCTTTTCATAAGGCAATTCATGCACAAACATTGAAATTTTACTTTGAACTGCTGAAAAATACACAAATTTTTTAGAAAAGGTACTAAAAGTTGTTTTTCAAATTAGTCATTCAATTCAAGAACTTTTATTTTCAGAATGGGTCGACATAATAATCAACTATCGAGAAACTCAAGGCAAAGGGTAAATGTGTTTGGTTTTGCAGAAACAAAATGATTTTGTCTATAACTCAGATGGAGATAAAATGATTTGTTTATATTCATTCATGTAAAATTGAATGAAACTATAAATTTGAGTGTAAAAATCAAAAGTTCCAGTTTCTAATATATCAATTTTGAAGAGAAAAACAGTTGTACTTGAATGTAATGTAACCAAACAGATCAAAATCAATTATACTCGAAAGTACCAAACAAGTAAAAATTAATTATACTTGAAAGCAACCAAACAGGTCAAAATAAATTCTACACTTAAGTCAATTTTGTCTCCTTTAAAAATAGAGCCAAACATATACCAAGTAAGCCAAATACCAAACATACACTAAACAGACCAACAATTTGAAGACATGATGGCGTGGCAATTGGAACTTCCCCTACTTAGAATAATCTTTTGGAAGTAAATTTCCAAATTAGTGTATTTTTCAAAGATCCGCTATATAAATTAGGCAATGACTAGAATATAAATGAAAATGAATAATCAGTTTGAGTAAATATAATAAGAACCTGAATGGGGGATGCTGTTCCAGGTCTTGTAGTAAAAATGAGCTGCCAGCGACCCTCAATCAAACTTGAATTTGTCTGCAGAACATAATAGAATTTCATCACATGAAAAGGATGATAACAAGTAAAACAGTTATGTAACACGAGACTTCTGAAAAAGATAGTGTCTGTGTAAGTGTCCGAAAACAACACCAACACTGGATACGTTTAATCTATTCATTGTTTTCAAATTAATACCGGTGTGGACGTCTCAGTGTCGTGTTTCTTGTGGTTAATAGTTAAAGAGAGATAAACGAAATGGAGAACCTACAGGATCAGTGACACCCCCTAAAGTTTCCAGAACTTGAATAGCACGCTCAATAGCCTGAAAGGGAAATGAAACAGTGATAAATTGAGGAACAAATTGAGATGAGATGATGAGAGATTGAGAGAGAGAAAGAGACATTGAGTTGATTGGGAGAAGAAGAACGTCCTCGTCCTTGGATTCCAACAAGGGCTTCGATGAGTGAGTTCTCAGATTCTTCCGTAATCGACAATTGGTGAACTTGAGAGCACCGAAAGACGAAGCTGCGAGATTTAGAGGAATTGAGAGAAACGAAAGGTGAACGGGAACATGAGTCAAACCCTAGGTTTACATTCGCAACTCTGAGAGTGAGAGCCATTGGAGAGAGAGAGAGTTCTGTTTTCTGTTAGGAGACTTGTTTGTGGCTGGCGCCAAGATGAAATTCAATACGTGGCAAACCACAAACAAAGATCATCCACAGATCACCAATTATTCATGCCAAAATATCCATATTCAAATTTTTATGTTTATTCAGATTATGTTAAACCTTAACTTCATTCAACTAGATTATAATGTCATTAATACTTAAACATATCAAAATCCTTCTATATTTATATTTGTGGAAACAATATTTATTCACTGTCAATATCTCTACTCTAGATTACTAGAATCTCCTCAAAATCAGAGGAAAAAAATCCTTCTAATTTTTTAATTATAATTAAAATACAATCAAGTATTAATTATTTTATGCCTCAATAATATATATTTATGTATTTTTATTATTATGTTCATAAATTAATTTATCAATTTTATTAAATAAATCACTATTAAATTTGTATGAATTTTTATATAAATATTTATTTGTTTTTTAATTCAACAATAATATCCTTAAATTTTTTATAATGTCATTTTATAAGCAAGATGTATTAATATAGAGATATAAGGATTCTTCAAACCGGTTTACAAAAAATGGAGTAAAACTCGACAAAGGAAAATTACAAACCAATTAACCTAAGATAAATAATTCAATGGAAGTTTGCAAAATTCATAAAAAATGCAATTGGTATATGTGTAATCTTCCTGATGAATGACCATTTTCAAACCAAAGCTTTTATACTCCATATACTCCAAACCGCATCAAAAACATTCCAAGAATCGTTCCTAGAAATGATTTCATTCCTCAATAACCACAAATACCAACAAATGGTCAACCAAACACTGTCTTCTTTACCTTTTCGTAATTTATTTTGCTTTACAAACTTGTACCAAATCAAAAAACTCTTTCAAATTCGGCGAATCAAAATCAACAATACCAATCCAATCTGCCACCTCCTTCCAAACCAACTCGGTCACAACACGAGATAATAATAAATGATATACCGTTTCGGTATGAACACCACAAAAAACGCACTTGAGATTATCATTAGGAAGAGAACACCTTATAATGGACAAAGCAAACTTCGTAGAAATTCTATTTAGAAAACACCTCCAACCAAAAAATCTAGTTTTTAAAGGAACCTCCATTTTTCAAATTAAATTAAAAGCCTCAAAGAAATTAGGAGAAGGACCATACGGAATACGAAAATTACCCAAAATTACCTGGAAGTTGTTCACCGAAAAGATGCCCTCCAGACCCGATGACCAAATCACAACCATTTGGAGTCAGCTTTACCGCTTCCAATAGCAGGTACATCCTTGCCTGATGTTCCAAAACAACCCCGACTCGATTTCCTCCCACCCCTAAATTCCCCCAAGTCCACACGTCGTCTTGCAAACCACCCATATTCGCTACCGAAATATTTCAAAGTCTAGATACACCATAAACCAACGGAAATAAATCTTTAAGACAACCATCTAGAAGCTAACAAGAATGCCAAAAAAGAAGAATTAAAACCATTTCCTAGCAAGAATTTACAATTTGACACAAAAACATCTTCCGGAAAAAAAAAATTCCAAGATTCAAAATATCCTTCCACCAAGAAGAACTACAAGTACCCAACATAGAATATCCCTTCGTATTAATCACCTTCAAATGAATGTCTCCATAACGAGACCTCAACACCTCTTTCCAAAGCGCTTTAGATTCCGACAAAATCTTCCACCTCCATTTATGAAGAAGCGTTATATTGAAATCATCAATCTTTCTCAAACCATGGCCTCCTTTTTCCAACGAAAGACAAACATCATTCCAACTAACCCAGTGAATTATCCTCTAATCCTCTGATCCTCCCCAAAGAAAATTACTTTGTAAAAAAGTGATCACTTTGACCACTTCAATCGGAGTTTTGTAGAAAGATAACAAGAAAATTGATAAAGTAGATAAAACTGATTTCAAAAGAGTCAATCTCTCCCCCAAAAGAAAGGAACCGATTTTTCCAACTACACAACCTCCCCTTCAACTTCGAAATCACCCCCGACCAAACAGAAGCTTTGTTACAGTAATTTTCGATAGGAATACCCAAAAAAGTGAACTTATTATCCTCCTTCCTACACGAAAGAAACCAATAAGTCACATCCAAAAAATTCGGGCTAATATTCACACCAATAATCTTGCTTTTGTGGAAATTTATTCTCAATCCCGACACTAATTCGAAACCCCTCAAGACCGCCTTAATTTCCCAAATGTGCTTCCAACTACCGTCGCCTATCAATAAAGTATCATCCGATAATTGGAGAATATCCACAAAATAATTTCTATCAAAAGAAAACCCTATAAAATTGCCAATCTCAATCGACATTTTCACCAACCCTCTCAAACCTTCTACTACCATAACAAAAAGAAAATGTGATCCCGAATCACCTTGTCTTAAACCCCTCTCAACCTTATATTCCTTAGTTGGGCTACCATGAACCAAAACCGACATCTTACTAGAAAAAATCAAAACCTCTATCCATCTCATCCAAATCTCACCAAAACTCATCTTCCTCATCATGAATTTAAGAAAATCCCAAGAAACTTTATCATAAGTCTTCTTGAAGTTTACCTTAAAAAGCAAGCATTCATTCTTCTCCGTAATAATTTAATCCACCAATTCATTTGCAACAAGCACTCCATCTAGAAAATGTCTTCCCAGAATAAAAGCACTTTGACTCTTAAATATTATAGAATAAAGAACCAACTTTAGCCTTGCCTCTAAAATTTTAGAGAGAGCATTATAAACACATCCAACGAAACAAATTGGCCTATAATCATCTAAAGACAAAGGATTAGAAGATTTAAGCACCAAAGTGAGGAAAGAAGAGGTGAAAACTTTAGAGAAATTAGTATCGGATTGAAAGGCCTTGAAACACTTAATGAAATCCTCCTTCATAAAATATCAACACCTTTTGATGAAAAGAAAATAATAATCATTCGTACCCGGACTTTTAGAACCCTCACAAGCTCAAACTGTAACACCCCGTTTCTACCCGGCGATTATATAGAAAATCAGAGTATTAAAGTTCAACCAAATAGTACACAAACAGGATGCTACATTTTCAACTTATAAAAACTTTAGTTAATTTCATGAAAATTGATACATAACACTCCCGGTTCGTAATAAACTAAAAACATCAACTTTATTTCATTTATGAAACCAAATTCAACTTTTACAACTACGCAGCGAATTTTCAAATTGATCAACTAAACATAGTATAACATGTTATTCAACTTAAAATAGCCTAGTAACAACATATTTATACTAAAACAACACAAAACAACTAAGCGTTCATTTCCCGAGTGTTACGTATCAGAGCACTGACACCGACTCGAACAAATGAAGATAACCATTTTCCTGCAAGCGACATGTATGTTACCAACAAAGTGGTAACATTCAAATAGAAGGGGTGAGATATCGATAATTATAAACGATATATGATAAACAATACTTAGATAAGGATCATAAACAATTCACCACTTCATAACATCAACCTTAACAACAACTTAACAATCATCCACCTTTTATCAACTTATTTTACTACTTATTATATCCATCAATATTTTCTACATAAATCACATTATCATATATTCAATACGAACTACTTATTCAACATAATCAACATAATTCACTTAATTAACTCGAAAACAACATAAATAACTTATCAACTTGAACGACATACACAACTTATCAACTTGAACAACATAAACAACATAAACGAGATAAATAGCACAACTCAGATACAACTCGACTATGCAAATTCATGTGGTACCATTCGGAGTAAAATTCCCAACTTAAAATTATTTCGAGGTTATCGAGGCAATCAAGGCATAAGCCTTTAACTTTTAACTTGGTGTCAATCCAGGCCAACGTGGTGAGAGCGACGACTCCGACATAAAAATGTAAATGATCTACATAACATGCACGACTTTACAACATAACAACATACTACCTCAAACAACACAACCATCTTATACAACTTGAGCAACTTAAATCAACATTGGCTATTAAGCCTCCAACTTGAACAACGTAACAACTTCAACAACCAGAACAACATATACGACATAAGCAACTTAAAAATCAACTTTGGCTTCTAAGACCTTCAACGTAACAACTTAGAGATTTTCTGTAAACTATAATCATTTACCAACTCAATTGTACCTGCAACTCGACTTTACAACATCTTTTCAACCAAACAACGCAACAAAAATCAACTATTAAACTACCCAACTTACCCCGACGATTTTCGTTAAATTTCGGGCAACTAAGTTTTTCGCCTAATTCGGGTAAACCGACAATATTCCAGCTCCTACTATTAATACTGATTTATCATAATATTGTAAACCCATAATTTCGACAAGACTGAAATTAAGGGCTTAAGGTCATCTTTGTCGAAGGATAATAAAAGGAAGAGAATTCAAGAATTGCTGACAAGGGTTTAAAACTCCATTACTCCGACAGAAAGGCAAATAGTGTTCTGGAAGAATAAAGTTGGAAAGTTATTTGTAGCTAAGTGTTTGACAGAAGAAGATGGTCTTTTGATGATTTCGACAGAAGAATATTTTTGACAAAAGACAGTTTCTTGTTAGGTGTTGAAAGAGTTTGTTTCTTCTTTAAAGGGCTTCGACAGTTTGAAGAGGTGCAAGGTTTCGTCGCCAAAGAAAAGAATTCAAATTCAAAAGGTTGTAACCTTTGGCAGTTGGACACATGGAAGTTTCAGAGAAGAAAATTACATGCAGGCTGACACTTGTCATTTAGTTATAGTTTTTCCGTTCTAAGCAGTTATTTTGTTTGTATATAAATAGGATAGTTTGTGTTTAGAATAGGTGTGTGAAAATTGATACAAAATTCCTGTAAAATACTCTAAGTACCCAGTGTGAGAGAAAATGAGTCTGATATTTGGAACCATGTACGTTTGAACACCATTTATATTTCAAAGTTATTTAAATTACTTGTTCATTCTTCAAGTTTATGTCATTTTAAACTTTATTTACTTTTCTGCAAGTGTTTAGCCTTCGACATTTCTTCTTATGCTTGTTTAAAACCTTTACTTTATTTTCATTTTTAACTTAAAGTTTTACTTTACTTGTAAAAATCAAAGTTTTTAACACTTTGACAATATTGATGAAACAAACCACAAATTTATCACAAACTCTAAGAACAGTTCGACAAAACCAATGCACATGTGTCCCAGGACTTGTTTGGTTGGTCCTGCAAGTAACCCAGTTTTCTGAAGAAATTGGTTAACCAGAGGTTGTTCGCCAGAAATCACAGCGAACAAATTGGCACGCTCAGTGGGACTAGTGCATTAGAAATTATCTAATAGAGAACTTCTTAGACAAATTGTTCCTTGCTACGTCGTATGATTCTTAGAAGCGGTAAACTAGCCGTAACCGACGTAGAGAGACCAAAGAGAACAAGAAGAAGAAACATGGCTAACTTGCCAAATACTTCAAACATTCCTGACGAAACAATACCAGTTTCCAATCCTGTCCCTTCGTCAGGAACAATACCAGCGTCTGGCCCTGTTTTAGAACAAATTAGGCCTCCTTTGGGGGATTCCATACCAACGGGTTCAGGATCCCAGAATGCGCCTAGTTCTTCCACCATGGGACAAGCCAGACCCTTTGGAACCCCTCCCCCTGGAGGAAATACATTCAGGCCATATCTGAATTATTCTCAGCCTTTGACTGGGAGGGAACAACCATATGGAATGCCAACTTCAATGATGGAAAGCCTACATAATTCGTCACCATTATTCTCTGATGCTATGGTTCAAGTGTCATCACCATTGCAGGGATCAGGATATGGTGGAAATGGAAATAGAATGAATCAGATTCCATCAGGTTTCCATATGCCCGCTATGACAAACCATTCTGCACAAGTAATTCGTCAACAGATGGATGAAAGCAATCATGATATGGTGCAGGCTTTGACACAACAAATGGGAGAAGTGTTCAATCCCTTAATACAAAACACTACCCAAACAAACCAAATATTGGCAGAACAGATGGCACGCATTGCTGACTTTTTTGGAGTCCCTCAAGCGCAGCAAAGAATGCAGTTAAATCAGAATCCTGCCAATAGGGCTGTCGAAGAGGAACTTACTATAAACCAAAGGCCATTAGGAAACCCTCATGAAAATCCCAGGGGCCAAGAGGTGGTAGTTGAACAGCCTAATGTAGAAGAGCCTATTCGACAGGAACCAAGAAGGATAATAGTCCAGAGAAACCAAAATGCTGACGAAGTATTACAGCAGAGAATGCGTTACAATAACATGCCTGTCGAAAATAATATTGCCACCATGGTTGAGAGAATAATGGCACAAAATGGAGTAAACGTAGGATTACAAAGGCCTAGTTATACTTCCCCCTTGTCTGAATTTGTCTTACAACAAGAGTTACCACCAAGGTGGAAAGTCCCCAAATTTACAAAATTCTCAGGGGATACCAGTGAGTCCACCATAGAACACGTGGCACGCTATTTGATAAAGGCAGGAGAAATTGCTAATAATGAGAACTTAAGGATGAAATATTTCCCAAGTTCTTTGACAAAAAATGCTTTCACTTGGTTTACATCACTTCCTGCAACTTCAATTTTTACTTGGACCCAATTAGAGAGATTGTTCCATGAACAATTTTATATGGGACAAACCAAGATAAGTTTGAAAGAGTTGGCAAGTGTCAAAAGAAAATTTTCTGAACCTATAGATGACTATTTGAATAGGTTTAGATTATTAAAAGCCATATGCTTTACGCAAGTGCCGGAACAAGAACTAGTCGAAATGGCTGCAGGGGGTCTAGATTATTCCATAAGGAAAAAACTGGATACCCAGTACTTGAGAGACATGGCACAACTGGCAGACAGAGTGAGGCAAATAGAAAGACTAAAAAATGAAAAATTTAGATCAAACAAAAACAAGAAGGAAAGTGGCCTATGTAGGAATAGTTCAAGAAGATGATTATGACGAAAACGAACCAGTCATTTTCGACCAGCAAGAAATTGATCTTGCAGAATTAAAACAAGGCCCTCCATATTCTTGTAAAGTTTTAGCCCCGTCGAATGGAAAAAATCCAGTCGAAGTGGAAAAGAATGACAGGTTCCCTAAAAGAACCTATACATTCGACATCACCAAGTGTGATGAGATATTTGATTTATTAGTCAAAGATGGTCAGTTAATAAAACCAGCAGGCACTAAAGAGCCTCCTGTAGACCAACAGAAAAAGAGAGGTTTTTGAAAATACCATAATTTCTTGGGTCATAAAACTTCTCAATGTTACCTTTTCAGGGATCTTGTCCAGAATGCAATCCAAAATGGAAGGCTGAAGTTTGGAGACAAAGGAAAGCAGCAGATGAAGATTGACTCCAATCCCATGCAGGTTGTGGAGGCCAATTATGCTGAACCAGAAATGGTAAACGTGGTCGAAATGGAGATCATGGCAGAAGAAAATTTTGAAATGGTAGAAGTTACTGAAACCTTCGACACCAACTTCACCATGATAGAAGCTGCTGAAGGTTTCGACACCCATGTCAATGTGGTGGAAGAAGGTGATAATTCTACTGACCAAGCTGAGGAAAAAGAAGTCAAAGTTTCTGAAGACTTCGACAATGAGAATGCCATTGAAACTACTGAAGGTTTCGACGGAAGAAATACAGTCAAAGTGGGAAGAAGCTTCGACAAGAAAAACTATGAAAGAGATGCTGAGCAAGGGGTGATCTGGGACACTTTGGGAGAGTCAAATGGGAAGTTCGACTTCATGGTGAAATATTCAGCACCACCAAGCTCCAAAACAGATATTAACAAAATCAAACCCACAGGATGGGGAGATTCCTTCAAAAGGGATGACAAAGAAGAGGATAACAAAACCCTCATTGTCCAGAAAGAGGCCACTGAGGGCCTTGACCAAGAGGGGATCAAAACAGCAGGGACTGATTACAATTCCCTCACTGTCGAACCAATAAACATTGGTACCACCAGAACTGAAGAACATCCTGTCGAAAGGGTTGCACACTGCTGCAAATACATCTATAAGGGTTTACACCCAAAAGGCAATGTGAGTCAGTCAAAGGAGAATATCCCAGAGGAAATGATGCTAGTCGAAAAAATGAACAAATTGAAAATTACAACTGAACAGAATGCTGGGATTCATATGGTGGAAATCACTCAAAAGGGAGGACCAGACACCAACAAGGGAAAGAAACGTCAAGAGAAGCATCAGAAGCTGGTTTACCCAGAAGAGAACGAGAGTCTTGTCGAATTCATCCGAGGTGTCAAAGGAAGAATGCAGAAGTTATGCTTTGCCCAAGATGCAGTGTTGTGTTCGACAGGAAAGCAGCTGATGACTTAGAAGCAGCAGAAAAGACCCAGAGGAAAAGAAATTGGGGGACAATCCCACCAACTAGAAACGAAAGATTCGACCCAAGAAGAGGGAAACATCACACCCAAGGAGTGGGAGAAAGACGTTTCAACACCTACAAACCATCCAACAGGCCAAATGATGAAAAATGGGTTCAGCCTATAAGGGATGCCCAAGGTCAGAAGAGATGGAAGAGTTTTGAAGTGAAAAGGGGTCCTTCAATGGAAGTTAAAAAGGAGGCAAGGCCAAAATATGTCTCTGAAAACTACAAAGGGAAGAATCCTATGTCCAGATCCCAATGGAGAAGATTCCAAAGGCAGAAGAAAATTGAAAAGGAAACTGTAGAACACCAAAGGGTTGGGCAGAAGGAAGCTGAGTCAAGCAAATGTGTGCAAATTACAAACAAGGGGATACCCCTGGCAGAAAAAGAAACCCTTCAGGAGAATAGATCTAGTGACACCACAGAAATGCAGAAAACAAACAACAGAATGCCAGTGGACGAAGAAGTCACAGATGAATTTAGTTCAGAATCAGATGCCTCTTTCGACGTAACTTGCAATGTGGTTTCTGTGCTGCCCAGAGATTATGACAGGATAATGGAAGTCGAAGATGAAGAGGATGACATGGCAGATGACAGCATAGGCTTGAAGCCTGTATGCTACTACATAATGAACAATGGCTGTGTCGAAGAGCAAAATGCTTTCTTCGAAAAGCCAGATGATGCTATGAAGGCTCACTTAAAGCCTCTCTTCATAAAAGGAAAAGTAGAAAACGTGGGTGTCAACAAAATTCTGATAGATGGTGGAGCAGCTGTAAATTTAATTCCTCACTACATGATAAAGAGAATTGGAAAAGATGACTCTGACACTAAACCTCACAATATGGTGTTGTCTAACTATGAAGGTAAAGTAGGGACAACACTAGGAGTAATACAACTAAACTTGACTGTAGGATCCATCACCAGGCCTACAATGTTTGTGGTGATAGCATCAAAGGCAAATTACAACTTGCTGTTGGGAAGAGAATGGATCCATGGGATTGGGGTTGTACCATCCTCCATGCATCAAAGGATAGCAATCTGGAGGCCAGATGGGATTGTCGAAAACATAGAAGCAGATCAGAGTTACTTCACAGCTGATGTGAACAATGTCACTGGTCGTAACTTCGACAAAAACCTAGCCCATATAGCACCATGCAATCCTGCTGCTTTCGACCTAACAACTTCCGACAATGCTTACTGTTCCATGTACCTCCATCCTACGCATGGTTTCCAGTGGGATAAAGAAATAATTGGGGAGACAAATTACACTTGGGGAACTGCTCATGTCAACCCAACTGGATGGGGGAGTGAATTCAGTGAAAATGACTGAAGTTTCAGCATTGGAAAGGATTTCGGCTTATATAGCCGAAAAACAACTCAAAACGGCCCTTGAGGCTGAAGTTAGGAATATGGTTGTCGAAGCCAGCACTCAAGTTGTCGAAGAACAACATCCTCAAGAAAATATTGAGGAACAGTATGCAAATCAGAGTTTTGAAGAAGACTCAAATGACGAATGGCAGAGTCAAAGACTTGATGCCATTTATGATGACGAACCTTTGGGGTTCGAACAGGATCCAACCTCAACCAATATGAAAATGGTGGCACAGGACCCTTTAGAGGAGATTGATCTGGGACTGGGGGCAGAGAAAAGGCCTACTTACATCAGTGCCAAGTTGAATCCTCAACTCAGAGTCGAAATAATTCAACTGCTGAATGAGTTTAAAGACTGCTTCGCCTGGGATTATGACGAAATGCCTGGTTTAGACAGAAGTTTGGTTGAATTGAAGTTGCCAATACTGGAAGGGAAGAAGCCAATAAAGCAGACTCCCAGACGCTTTGCACCTGAAATTCTGTCGAAAATCAAAGAAGAAGTCGAAAGGCTTCTAAAATGCAAATTCATCCGTACAACAAGGTATGTCGAATGGATTGCTAATATTGTTCCTGTGATTAAGAAAAATGGCAAACTAAGGGTGTGTATTGATTTTAGAGATCTAAACTCAGCCACCCCTAAGGATGAGTATCCTATGCCAGTAGCAGAAATGCTAGTAGATTCTGCAGCAGGCCATGAGTATTTAAGTATGCTTGATGGCTATTCTGGTTACAACCAGATTTTCATTGCTGAAGAAGACGTTCCAAAAACGGCTTTTCGTTGTCCAGGAGCAATAGGAACATATGAGTGGGTAGTCATGCCCTTTGGTTTGAAAAATGCTGGAGCTACTTACCAAAGGGCTATGAATTCTATTTTTCATGATTTCATCGAAACATTTATGCAAATTTATATAGATGACATTGTGATTAAATCTGCTTCAGGCTTGGACCATATTAACCATCTTCGACAGTCCTTTGAAAGGATGAGGAAGTTTGGTTTGAAAATGAATCCTCTTAAATGTGCTTTTGGTGTGCAGGCAGGGGACTTCTTAGGCTTTGTGGTCCACAAGAAAGGGATTGAGATTAATGAAAACAAAGCTAAAGCAATAATGGAAGCAAAAGCGCCATCGACAAAGAAGGAATTGCAGTCTCTACTAGGGAAAATCAACTTTCTCAGAAGGTTCATCTCTAACCTTAGTGGAAAGACTCAGGCCTTCTCACCTCTGCTTCGACTAAAGAAGGAGGGTTTCACTTGGGGGCAAGAACAGCAAGATGCCTTCGACAAGATCAAGGAGTATCTGGCAAATCCTCCAGTTTTAATATCTCCTTGTCGAAAAAGAAGCATGAGGCTCTACATATCAGCATCTGACAAAACACTAGGAAGTATGCTTTGTCAAGAAGATGAACATGGCGTCGAAAGAGCCATTTATTATCTCAGCAGAGTCTTAAATGATGCTGAAACTAGATATAGTATGATAGAGAAGTTATGTTTATGTGTATATTTATCTTGTATAAAATTGAAGCATTATATAAAACCCGTTGATGTACATATATCTTCTCATTTCGACGTAATAAAGCATATGTTGTCTAAGTCTATTTTACATAGTCGAATTGGAAAATGGGCTTTAGCCTTGACTGAATATTCTTTAAGGTACATGCCTCTAAAAGCTGTTAAAGGGCAAGTAGTTGCTGACTTTATAGCTGACCACTCCGTACTTGGAGATGAAACAAATTATGTCGAAAAAGAGCCTTGGAGGTTATATTTCGATGGTTCCAGTCATAAAAATGGAACAGGTGTTGGGGTGTTAATTATTTCTCCCAATAAAATTCCAACAAAGTTCAAGTACAAAATAGAAGGATTCTGTTCAAATAATGAGGCAGAATATGAAGCTTTAATTGCTGGACTTGAAATTTTGTTGGAACTGGGGGCAACAGAGGTCGAAATAATGGGTGACTCTGAGTTGGTGATAAAACAATTGACGAAAGAGTACAAATGTGTCAAAGAAAATTTGATCATGTACTTTGTGATAGCCAACAGACTCCTCAAGAGATTCGACAGTGTAGTCTTTAGACACATTCCCAGATTAGAAAATCAGGAAGCAAATGACTTGGCTCAATTGGCTTCAGGATATAAAGTGTCGAAGGAAAATCTGATGAAAGTTGTCGAAGTGAGAGGGAAAGTTTTATCCACCAGGCTGTCCCCATCTGATTTGGAGACAATAAGATTGGGATATGGTGATGAAGAAAACTTTGAGATTTTCAATATAGATAATCTAGAGGTTGGAGATTGGAGAAAACCTATCAAAGATTATTTACAAAATCCAAACCAGACAGTCGAAAGAAAGATAAAGTACAGAGCTATAAGTTATGTGCTCTTTGGAAATGAATTGTTTAAAAAGACTGCAGAAGGAGTCCTACTAAAGTGCCTAGGAGAAACTGAAGCTTATATAGCTTTGTCGAATGTACACAGTGGTGCATGTGGTGCCCACCAAGCAGGACATAAGATGAAATGGCTATTATTTCGACAAGGGATGTATTGGCCAACCATGTTGAAAGATTGTGTCGAATTTGCAAAGGGTTGTCAGGAATGTCAAATTCATGCAGGCATACCTCATGTGCCAGCAAGTGAGTTACATTCTATTATAAAGCCTTGGCCATTTAGAGGTTGGGCTTTAGATTTGATTGGTGAAATTAGACCAGCCTCTTCAAAAGGGCAGAAGTACATTTTAGTGGGGGTAGACTACTTCACTAAGTGGATTGAAGCCATACCATTGACGAATGTAGATCAGGAAGCAGTCATAGACTTCATCCAGAAACACATAATGTATAGATTTGGAATACCATAGACTATAACCACTGACCAAGGATCTGCGTTTACTGGAAGAAATATGCAGGCATTTGCAAAAGAGACAGGTTTTAAGTTGTTGACTTCGACACCCTATTATGCCCAAGCAAATGGTCAGGTCGAAGCAGCCAACAAAGTAGTAATAAACTTGATAAAGAAGCATGTGGGTAAAAAACCCAGAAATTGGCACAAGACTCTGGATCAAATCCTTTGGGCTTGTCGAACATCTCCTAAGGAGGCAACTAATTCTACCCCATTTAAATTAACCTATGGACATGATGCAGTATTGCCAGTCGAAATCTGTTTACAGTCAATACGAATTCAAAGACATCATGAGATTCCATCTGAAATCTATTGGAGTATGATGATGGATGAGTTGGTTGATTTAGACGAAGAAAGGTTGCGTGCTTTAGAATTAATAAGAAGGCAGAAAGAGAGAGTCGAAAAGTTTTATAACAAAAAAGTAAAATTCAAAGCCTTTTTAGTAAATGATTTAGTTTGGAAAGTGATCTTGCCCATGGAGAAGAAAGACAGAGTGATGGGAAAATGGTCCCCTAAATGGGAAGGACCTTTCAAAATTCTAAGAGTTTTTTCAAACGGTGCATACGAAGTCGAAGAAATAGAAAAAGACAGAAGAGTGCTGAAAATAAATGGAAAGTACTTGAAGAAGTATAAACCAACATTGCAGGAAATAAAAATAGGAACAAATTAAAATTGCAAATGAAACTTGTCTTCGCCAAACAGATGGCGTGAAATAGCATTACATATGAAATTGCTAAAATAAAGTATCCTTAAACAAATAAAATTCCTAAGTCCTATTACAAAACTACTGTCGAAGGAAGGTAGCTTTGAGTTCGTCGAATTTTTTCTTTTGAAGCTGAATTCGACGCTCGCAGAGACTCTTGCTGACAGTCATTTCATCAATCTCCCTGTGAAGTTGCTGGGCTGTTTCTGCATGTTGTAGCCCTTTCTGGAGTTCACTGTCTATTGCTTCTTGATTTGGTTGTTGGAGAGAGGCCTGGCGTTCCTTTTCTTGGAGGATTTTCCTTTGAAGATCAGCAATCTGGGCCTGGTAAGCTTGAATATTGCTTTCACACTCAGCAGCAGCTTTGGTGTATTCGTCAGAAAGCTTATTCAGTTCTGAAATCTTCTCTGTCGAAGAAGACACTATGTTCCATTCTGAAACTTGCTCTTCAGACTTGGCTGTGATTTTTTGGGAAAACTCCTTTTGTCGAACCAGATCAGCACTGACAGAATCAATTAAGGACATCAAATCCATCACCAAACGACTTTCTTCAGTCGAAGCCTCCAACAAATTGGCACTTTTCAGGAGTTTCTTCAGATCATGTTGGGCAGAAGCATTCTCAGCCAAGACTTCAAACAGGTCAACCCCAAGGATTTTTGTTTTGATCTCATCCATAATGACACTGATTGGTTGAAGGTCAGAAGTGGCCCCTGAAGCTGTCGAACCACTGGGAGAAGAGTCTTGGAAGTTATACCTGGTGTTGAGTAAGGCTTTTAAATATTCCAAGGGTTTTCTAACTTTCAAGCTCTCAATCTCTTCGTGTGACAAGCTTGTCGAATCAGTACCCAAAGAGGTTTCGGCAGGAACTTTTGTTGAAGAAGGAACGTTTTGAGAAGTTCCTCCAAAGCTCAAGTTGACTCCTGGTTGATTCGACAGAGTGACCTCTTCTTCGACATTCTCTTTGTCAGCTGGTGTGGTGTCAGTTGGATCTGGAGCTTGTGCATCCTGAGCAAGGGCATCTTCGTCAGTGTCTGGTATAGCAGCTGGTGTTGGAAGTGGTGCATCTTGATCTGGAATTATTTTTTCTGCAGTGAAGTCTGGTCGAAAAGGAGAATTGTTGCCAGAAGATTCAGAATCACTGATGTCGAATTCATCCAAAGTTTGAGGTCCATGGACACCTGCATCTGGAGTGGCATCATCTTGAAGTCTTTCAGCCAGAGTCCTCTCAGAATTAGAAGGGACATTTTCTTCTTGGATTGTAGAAGTCTCTTCGACATCAATGACAACCTACAGAAAACATAAAAGAGAGCTATAAGATAAAGATACATGCAGTCAAGACTGGGGATGTTGTTTGTCGAAGTGATTACCTGAGGAATTTCAGTATGGGCACTTGAGTCCCCACTTCTTTCACTCCTTGAGGGAATTTTGTTGACTGGACTGCCAGGGGGAGTTCGTCTTTGGACTATAGATCTTTGGGATGCTACTGTTTTTATTTTTAGACCTTTGTTTCTTTTCAAAGGTTGGGGTTCAGGAGATTCATCCTCAGACTCTTCGACGCTCTCCTCCTTCTCTTCTGGTTTTCTTTTCTTGGCTGGGGTACGAGTTACCTGCAATAGAAAAAGAAGTGTTCAGCATAAGGAAATGTTGAAGTACATAAATAAGGAGGGATGCTCTATTTTGTCGAAACCTTCTTGGCAGTTGTGGGAGATTTTTCGACTGTTTTTGAAGAGGTTCCTTCGCCAGCAGTCTTCCTGACAATTCTAACAGCTGAAAAAGAAAAGTTGCATGAACATTGATATAGAAATAAAAGGAGTTAGAAACAAAAAAGAGGAATGCAATTTCTTCGACACCTTCAAGAATGGGTTCGTCCACAGTAACATGTTCTATCCCAATGTGAAGGTGCCCAGTGAAGTTGTCCAAGTGATACTTCGTCGCAACCACGCGTTCGGCAGGTTTTTTGTTTCTTTCACGAAGTAATTTTAAATCAAATCCACACACAAACCAATCTGGAAATGGAGGACACAAGGCCACTCCAAATTCTGCAGAAGGGAGTGGAGGGAATTTTGGAGGAAAAGTGGTGAATGCAAATTCATAGTGTGCATGTGGTGGAAGAGATGAAGGAAAAAATAACTTATTCAATTTTTCTGTGAATTTGTGTTTTAAAGATACTGCTGCCTCGCTTATGGTTCGACGAAGATCATCAGGCCTGTAAATAGTTTCAAAATACTTTTGAAACTTTTGAATTTCTTTGATATGTTGATCTGTACCTTTTTTCTTCTTGTCCTGCACAATGGTAAAAGCATTCGTCAGAAGAGTAGTGAAGGTTGCTACGTCGAAAAATCTGTTGATATAATATTCCTTCCACCAGACGTCGAATTCTTCAGTACAGAGGAAGTTTGGTAGAAAGATGGTGGGATAAACCTCCAAAGATGGGTCGAAAAACTTGTTGTATAGCTCCAAACTTTTGTCGAAGTGGTGAAATGAGTTATAGAAGATGATGGCACCTTTCTTGTGGTAGATAGGCTTCGTCTTTGTCTGAATTAATCCAAGCTGCCTAGCTACCAGATTGGGTTGGTAGACAATGAGGGATACCTTTGTGTTGTTAAGACTATGATGGGAGAAAAAGTGCCTGGGCATGAGAAAAGCTTCCCAAATGGAGATATAGGAGTCTTCGTCTTTCTGGTTCTCCACTGGGAGTCGTCTGGTAAACCATCTTGGACCTACTTGTCTGTTGGCGAATGGTGCCATCGAAGGAGAAAATTTGTAGCGTTTGGCGAACATCATGATGTAGCCAGTGAATGCTTGTTGAAGGCTTGTATTATCATCTGTAGGGGTCAGTTGAACCAGCCTAGGCCATTCGACGCGCCTTTCTTTTACTGCTTCTTCGACAACTGGCATTTTGATGGGGATGAAATTTTCAAAAGTGGCATTCAGCCATAGTTGTAGGAGCCAAAAAGGGCCTGTAAGACTAATGTTACCTTTGTCCTTAAGGGTTTTGAGGTTGCTTACACTCTCACTTAAGGATTCATAGAGGTTTTCCAAAAGTAGCTCACTCAGGCAGAATGCAACTCCATTATGAAGTTGATTAGCCATAATGATATAACTTCTGGCCACCTGAAGGGACCTAGTACAGAATACAAATTTGGATAACCACAGGATGAGGAAAGCAATATGCTCTCTGTCAGAGACTTCTTCATTGCCTTCACCTTGGTGGTGAGTGATGAAAACAGAATACCCAGCATGCTTTGTGTCGAAGCCTATGGGATCCTTGTTTAAGTGTTCAGGGTTAAAGATTTCTCCTAAAGGACTAAGGCCAGTTATGGCTGCTATGTCGAATAGGGTAGGAGTCATCATTCCACAGGGTAAGTGGAAAGTATTGTAAGTACTATCCCAAAAATACAAGGAGGCTAACAGCATGTTTTGGCAATAACGGGGGCCCTCCTTCGACAATTGGATTAAGTCATAAATACCAGTTTTCTTCCAAAACTTTTCTTTGGCTTTTTCGACCCTAGTAAGCCACGCTAGGTAGTCAGAGGGATCTTTCGTCAAAGGGGGACTCCTAAAAATCCTAGTTTGGTTTAGGTAAGACAGATCTATCTCTGTCGAAGCCATGAGGACTTCAGGTTCTTTTGATGAGGTTTCGACAGGCTTAGGGTTTTTGTTAGCAGCTATGGGTTTAGAAGCAGAATAACAGGGATAAAATTCTTTCAGACGGTTAGGGTCAACAGTGGGATCAAAAATAGGACCTAACATAGCATGATGAACTCCAGAAACAGAAATGGGAATCATTACCTGTGACCTGTAAATGCTTGCCTTCTCCCTTTCATTTGGGGGTTCTGGAAAATATTGTTGGTGCTGCGTTTGTGTGGGCCCAGATAATATGTGAGCAGGAGGAAGATCCATGGTCTTCTTTGTCTTCTTTGCACTGCGGCCAGTAGTAGTCTTTGGAGGAGCCATTGATTTGATGAAGAGGTTGAAGAAACAGGAGCTTTGAAAGGTTTTGAAATGGAGTTTTACGTTTGGGTAAGAGAAGAATTGAGAAGGTGAAAAGTATGAAATGTTGTTGAAAGTGGTATTTATAGAAGACGAAATAAATGACTAATATTAAATAAAGGGAAAATAAAAAGATTTTCAGTTGGGAGTGGAGACGTGCGTTTCTGATCCATTGGTGGAAGTTAGAAAGTGGCAGTTGGTAGGAGGCCATGATTTACCTACAATATAGGGTTATGGGAGATTGTGTAAAAACGTGGGCTAGACATGACGTTTTCATAAAGTGGAAATCATGATGTTTTCTTGGGACTCAACAAAATTACTTTACAATAAATGCGACTGACAGGAAGTCAAAGGTCATTTCGACAGCAAAAGATATTTCTCCAAGTATAGTCGAAAACATCTTTGCTGGGGGGCAATTTGTAAACCCATAATTTCGACAAGACTGAAATTAAGGGCTTAAGGTCATATTTGTCGAAGGATAATAAAAGGAAGAGAATTCAAGAATTGCTGACAAGGGTTTAAAACTCCATTACTCCGACAGAAAGGCAAATAGTGTTCTGGCAGAATAAAGTTGGAAAGTTATTTGTAGCTAAGTGTTTGACAGAAGAAGATGGTCTTTTGATGATTTCGACAGGAGAAAATTTTTGACAAAAGACAGTTTCTTGTTAGGTGTTGAAAGAGTTTGTTTCTTCTTTAAAGGGCTTCGACAGTTTGAAGAGGTGCAAGGTTTCGTCGCCAAAGAAAAGAATTCAAATTCAAAAGGTTGTAACCTTTGGCAGTTGGACACATGGAAGTTTCAGAGAAGAAAATTACATGCAGGCTGACACTTGTCATTTAGTTATAGTTTTTCCGTTCTAAGCAGTTATTTTGTTTGTATATAAATAGGATAATTTGTGTTTAGAATAGGTGTGTGAAAATTGATACAAAATTCCTGTAAAATACTCTAAGTACCCAGTGTGAGAGAAAATGAGTCTGATATTTGGAACCATGTACGTTTGAACACCATTTATATTTCAAAGTTATTTAAATTACTTGTTCATTCTTCAAGTTTATGTCATTTTAAACTTTATTTACTTTTCTGCAAGTGTTTAGCCTTCGACATTTCTTCTTATGCTTGTTTAAAACCTTTACTTTATTTTCATTTTTAACTTAAAGTTTTACTTTACTTGTAAAAATCAAAGTTTTTAACACTTTGACAATATTGATGAAACAAACCACAAATTTATCACAAACTCTAAGAACAGTTCGACAAAACCAATGCACATGTGTCCCAGGACTTGTTTGGTTGGTCCTGCAAGTAACCCAGTTTTCTGAAGAAATTGGTTAACCAGAGGTTGTTCGCCAGAAATCACAGCGAACAAATATCCTGTAACTTTTATGATTACTAAATTAAAGCATCTACTATAATTTTAGTTCTCTGCCATAAGTTTCTCAAAGTTCTGTTTTTGTCAAAAACATTTTCCTTCTTCTACTAAAACCTGTTATATTATTATAACACTCTGTATTACCGAATTATCATAGTTTTATATACCCCTAAATTTCTATACATAAGGTATAATATGGTAATATTGGATTAATAGTACTTTATATAAAAGAAAACTTAGATTAACTTATTCTGTAAGAATACCAACTAAGAACTACAAGATTAATATTTAATTAACAAAATTTAGGTCGACTCCTCCCTAACAGGGTGGCTTGCGCCACCCTTCCCTTGCTCTCACCATGGCTTGCGCCATTTGGATATATGGGGGAGGTGGCTCCCGCTACTAACATAATGTGGCTCCTACCACTTTAATTGTTTCTCCATTTGGGTGGCCTGCGCCACCCCTATTTGAATGGTGGGTGGCATGCGCCACCCTTGTACTTCTACACAATGTTCATCGTCCCAATTTAGTTTTTTTCTCTTCAGAATTCCACAAAATCACAGCAATACATCAATAATCAAGATTCGACAAAATCAAGACAACAATTCAACTTAACCACAACCTATTTATCATCAACCAGTCAACAATTATACGGAATTGATCAACAAAATTAACAACACAATATATGAATCAACATAAAATAACATCGACATCAAACGAAATACATCACATATAATCACCCAACCCTATTACCGATTATCATAACCAGTTATAAGGATCGAACCACATCCTTACCTTGGATTAACGGTTGCTCTAATAATTTTTCGGTTAGTCTCCAAAGTTCTCCGATCAAATTTCCAAACCTTTGCCTCTATGACTCTTTTCCTCTCCTCTTTCATCCATGGAGATTAGATATACAAATATGCTGCCATTGAGTTCTTATCTTGACCAAAATTCAGCCTCCATCATCATCAATCTCGTAACTACTATTTGACCAATTTCCAGAATGAACTTCCAAACTTCAAATGCATTTTTCTCCTTCAATACCGAACTTATTAACATGAAATCATATATCAAATTGAAGGAAATTTCATAAGCTTTCATGAAATTCAAGAATCGATTTAATCGGAATTACGAGTAAAAAGTTATCACCTGTTTAATGGAGGTTGTACCGTAAGTGCAAAAATGGAGATATTATCAAGAGTTTTTCTCTTTCCTTCTTTGCTCCCAAGCTATTTTCTCTCCTCTAAAACCCTTATTTTTCTCTAAGACTTTTTCCTCTGTAACTTCCATGTCCTATTTTCTTGCTATCAATTAACCTAATTTTCTTATCATATAATTCTATTATATTGGGCCTAAGTCATACACCCTCTTAATTGCTAATTCCGACGCAATCCAAGCTCATTAACCAACATGCTCCAATAATTGATAATATCACTTCTAATAATATTTCCTCGACTTTCCGACTAATAATCTGACTTAACGGCTTAATTCTTTGCAACATAAAACCAACCGAATAATAATTCGCGACTAACTACTTACTCCCGACTTAATAGATTAACTTCTGATTATCACCCAAATGGTCCAAACAATCCTAACAACATATCCAACAATACCCGGAGAATATTCCATATCGTCTTCCACAACTTATATCAACTTAATTAATTAAACTCGACTTAAACCAACTTATAACCATCAACATAATATTCCGATAAATTCGGCCATCAACACAAATCGACACAATTACACACAAAGTAACGCAAATCGAACAAGATACTCAAATCAACGCCAATTACCACAACATACCACAATTATATTTAATTAAATAAACGGGTGTTACACAAACTGCCTCCCTAATCTCATTGTTCGAGAATGGATCTTCATGAATCTTCCGATCCCGATCACCGAGACACTTAAAAGGTAACCCCTCAAGAACCGGTCTATCAAAATCCGATTCCACAATCTTTGAAGCAAAATGATCTCGAACCTCCTCCTTCACTTCCTCCACCAAAAGAACCCTTCCATTATCGGGATTGAAACTACCAATAAAATTAATCATTATTCTTTCCTTCATGACCCGATGAAAGAATCTACTATTAGAGTCGCCCTCATTGAGCCACTTTAATCTAGATTTTTGAATAAGCGTGTTCTCATTAATCTTCAAATTCAACCAAAACTTACCATTAGCCTTCCTACTCTTCTTCAAAACATCTTCAAGCAAAATATCATTATGCTTCCCCCATAATTCTTCTCCTTCATTCATAATGACAACATCTTCTTCAATCTCCAAATCAATTTTACCAAAAATATTATAAATCCACCATTTAAGCCTTCCCTTAAAAAGATGTAATTTCTCCTTAAGAACAACATCACCCCTCCCATTTATCTCCAACTTACTCCACTTAGATTCAACAAAAGGAATAAAGTCTTTATGACCAAACCATTCATTATTCACTCTAAAAGGTTTCGGACCCAATTAAAATTGTCGGCAACTAGCCAAATCGGATAATGATCTGATATGTCTCTCTTACCAATAAATTGGTCGACCACCCCCATTTAGAAATAATATCATTATCCACAAGAAATCGATTGATTCAACTATACGCCTTACCATCACCCCCAAACCAAGAAAATCTTTTTCCCTTGCATTGAACATCCATCATGCCGGTGTCGAAAATAAAATCCGCAAATTCCCCACACTTCGATCTCCTACCCCAAATCGAGCAACCACAATGTTTTCTAATGCATTTTACCGAATTAAAATCCCCTCCAAAAATCCACTCTCCATCCAAACCTTTTGCATTTAAATCCAACAAGCTCCTCCAAAGAATACGTTTCAAAGCCAAATAACACGAAGAATAGACATTAACTATATAAAAGATCTCATTGTTCCTTCTAATTTTTATTCCAAAAAAAATCACTCCTTTGAAACTACAAATAACCTCGAAAATTCCTACCTTCCAAAGAATAAACATCCTGCCAGAGAATCCTTCTGAATTCACAAAAGAGTAATCAAATAAGCCCTTCTTCCAAAAACTCCTCGCTAAAGAATCTGGCATATCTTGGATTTTAGTTTTCTGCATCATAAAGACATCAAAATTTCCTCTAGAAATAAACTCTGAAAATTTGCTCCTCTTTTCTCTATTACCACCCCCTATAATATTCAAAGATCCCAAAATTATTAAAACACACTTGATTTCGCCTTCCCTCCCACCATTCTACATTTGTCTTCCTTTTCCAACATATCAAATCTAAGAATATAATCCCTCTTCATTTCCCCATCCACCACCCTTAAATCTGAGATAACTTTCCACAATTTATCCCCCAAATTAGATTCAATATTACCCAAAGCCCTCATATTACATCTGATAATATCAGATTCACCCGATTGATCGCCATATAAAATACCATCTGAATTTCCCATCTCCTCCAAAATTCCTTTCACTACTGACTTCTTTATAGGTCCAAGGTTAAAATCATTAGAAATATTTCCTTTAAGCCTTTTCATAATTTTAAACTTAGACTTTTTGCTCCTACTCTTTAATTTTGGAACCCCTCCCAATTCACTAAATCTTCTAAATTTCAAACATTTATGATCTTTTCCTGGAGACCTGATTACCACCAATAAAATCACAAAAGTGGTCCATAATGGAAATACCTCGCCTAGAAAGCAATGAATTATAGAGACCCACAACACCTTTCAATCCGCGTGTGGGTACCACAGTAGAACAAGAAATGTCACCTTTATATAAAGCAACATCGTTTCTGCGCGTGGAAAAGGAGAAAAATTACAAGCAACTTTTGACCCTGTAGAGTCCGCCTCCATAAAGGAATCATTTGAATTATTGACATCCTCAAAAGCAGTAAAGGACTCTTTTTTGAAGCCAAAACAACTTTATCGAAAACCCCATGTACTGCTAACTTTCCATCAACTTTCCCAGGATTACTTTTACCTTTCCTCCTACCTTGGTCTTTAACCATCGGATAAGAGTATCTAGTGTAAAACGCCTCCTCTTCCACAACCATTTTTCCGCCATAGCCTTCTCACCAGAAAACTTGCTTCCGACGAAGTCATCATCCTCTTCCTCATTTGCTGAATCACGATGCTCTTCAGAAGCTTCCTCTAGATGATCATCAACGCTATCAGATTCAAAGGAAGTCGTCACTGAGATTTTATTTGAAACTGAATGATTAATTCTCAGAGGTTCATAGATATTTTCCCATAAAATAATGATGAATGAACACCCATCAATTAACACCTCCATATTTTCCTGCAAAGAAAAGGAAAACGAGACTTTGATCATAATCCGAGCAACATCCTTAACTGACTCGTTCGATGTATTATCGTCAACACAAATAAACAGCTTCTAATCATTATCCTTCCAGCTTCTGATTTCCTTAAACCATTGTTTCCACCAACTTTCTCCATCTTTGATTAAATCCAGAATGTAACCATCTTCAACTTCTTATAGCATACATAAATTAGCTCCAAGATGTGTGATTTTGATCGAGAAATAGCCTTCGGTTTCAAAACAAGTTTGAACATTATAGGAGGTTCTAGGTGTTTTAACGACTCCGATAAACGCCTTCTTCAATTTTTCTTTCACTAAAGCTTTAGAGGAAAAACTTAGTTTCTTAACTCTTTCTTCAATAACCCCCGGGAGTTTATTTCCCACAACCTCCACAGAGGATCTCTTATAACTGGTGCCTGGTAACATGACCGAACTAGAAGCGCGATTATAGAATGTCTGATTATGAGTCTTATGTGTAACACCTCTTGTACCTCCATTCACTTTATTAACAATTGTTTCAGACTGGGCCTCCAGACTGTATTGGGCTACGGCAGATGCCCATACGATCGGGCAAGTACACTTGTAGACGGGCGGAGTTGCTTAACGTTCGGGCATACGTTCCATGTGTCGGGCACACACTCAGAAAGGGCAAAGAACAGGTATGCCAATTCACTTGCCACGTCACCCAACTGTCCCTCATTATCTCCTGAAAGATCGTGGCAGTTGGACCAAGGACCAGACCATTTAACTAGGTCTTCACGCTTCTCACGCATTCCATGGCAGTTCTTCCTTGGGCCTAGCTGATCCATCCCAAAGAAGGACATTGGCCCAGCACTGAGGGCTCACTATAAATACCCTTTTTCACTAAAGGATCAGGTATTCTGATTTAACTCTTCTAACTTACCACTTTCGGTACCTCTATTGACTTTGACATTGGAGCGCCTTACAGGTACACCCCCCTCGTTCCATCAACTTTGTTGTTCACCTTCAACCATCGGAAGGTCCTCCTGATCAGGTAAGATCAACAACCTACCTTTCAAACCTAGGAGGATTCACATGAATCGTCCTACATTCGATCATTATATTATCCAGTTTAACTACTAAAGATCTTACATCTTCCACCTTCTTGAACCTAGCAAAATCATATCTTTTGCCTATTTTGTTTCTCCTTTGAGGGATAACTACCTCAACAATATCACCGCACAACCAAACAATTCATAGATATCAGCTGCCTTAATTCTTTCTGGAATTTCAGAAAAGAAAATAGTAGAAATAACATCCACTCCTTCGCCACAAGAATCTTTCTTCCCTGAGTACACATCCCATTTTGTAACAATGTTCCGAAAAACTCTTCTCTTCGATTACTCCCAATCCATGATGGAAAGCTCAACAAAGAAAAAGAAACAATGTAAGAGAAAAACGATGAAACTAAGAGAGAGAACAGAGAAACCTCCCCACTTTCTCTCTCATCTTTCCATTTTGTGTATCATTCTTTTTATAATGTTAAAACTTAAAAATTATACGAAAAATTATAAATGATCAATTTTTTTTTAGGGATCAATTATTTATATTAAAAATAGAAATGAATGAATTTGATGAGTAAAAATACTTAAATACCCATAAGAAAAACACATGCAGATATAGATCCGGATACGAAAATCTTTTTAAACTTTTAAACTGTAAATATGAAACAGATATTATAGTATCCTCCCATACCCTACCCATTATTATCCCTAATTATAATTAATAAAATAATTAAATATGTTTTTGATCTAGTCCATATAAATAATCGTCGAATTTTAGTTCATATAAAATTAATTTTGCATTCAGTTTTAATCCTTCTACATAAACTAAATATATGTGCAAAAATAATTTTATTTTTTTAGGAATTGAAAATTTAAGATATTTATAAGGACTAAATACATAAATTGGTATAAGTTTTAAATTTTAATCATTTTATTATTAAAATCATGATGACTACAAATCATTTTTTATAGTACACCTAACATACATTTTTATAGTACACCCAACAATGAATGAGTCTCGCAAGGATCTCCGACGCATGGCACGATGACGTCAAGTTACATTGGAGTCAGAAAGAAAAAATGAAACCTTATGGATCCCACATTCTGCAATCAGTTCGCCCTATCTTTCGGATAAACACTACAAACTCTAATACCATGGTAATTATTACATTTGCAAACATAGAAAACAACGGTATAGGACTGCAACAGAATTGAGACAAAATGATTAAATGAATGAATCCTACCGAAATGATAAACAACGCATGCTTTCTCTTCAAATACACAAGCACAGTGCATTGTAATACCGTTTGGAATCCAATTAATAAAGAAGAAAAAAAATGACAAAAGAGAAAACCAGTTAACAACATAATCACATCCATTTTCTCCTATCAAGAAGTTTCCTAGTGTCCTCTTCCATACAAATCCAAACCCCTATATCATTCACCTAACTCCAAGGAACTGCCACATCAAACTGTGAAATTGAATACACCTTCATAACACATACTGCATATTTGAAAATCTACTGGATAAAAAAAATATAATTAATCTAAGGTAGCTTTCCTCATTAGGAAGTACTTTATTCTGCAGCCGGGCATCAAATCGACAAAACACAGTTATTCATAATTGCATTTTTAACAAGAAAATTTCATAGAGAGGGCGCCACTGTGTACAATATTATGACATACATTATAATTCCTACACAAAGGAGCCAGCAAACTTAGAATCTCTCCTCTACTATTTTCTACATAGACCTACCCAACCAAACTTCGCCCTCGGGAATTATGTAAAGAAAGACAAAAAGAACCAAACTCAGCAACAGTCACATCACTCAAACCAAACCAAGAGATGTCACTATGAAGAATTCCCTTTCCCCTAATCTCTCTTTTTACCAGACCATACAATTAAGAAACAAAATAGGCACAATAAAAGTAAACTACTAATCTACGGGTCTGTAAATACCAACAATGTATGTATTAAAAACCAGTAGGATTAGGTCACTAGCCTTCCCCTCAAAACCCTACTTGAGGAACGGCTTCAGCTACTCAGCAACAGATAAATCATCATCTCTGGCAGTCCCTGAACTTGTCCCAACTATCTGATCTTTGCATTCACTCTTCTCACTCACTAAGCAATTAGCACTTTCATTTGTTGCTTCTTGGGTATTCGATTCATCACTTATAGCAATCATTTCATTCTCACCGCTCTCCTTTTGATCCTCATCATCGTTTTCTTTGGCAAAAGATTCATCTGGTACACAGTGTTGCGTGGCTAATTCATCCTTCGCTTCCTTCACTACATCAAACACAAAACCACCTCCCATTTCGTTACCTTTGATCTCATCCTGATTTGAAACCACCTCGCTTGGAACAGACTCTCCCATAAAAACATCATCTACACCTTCAGCTTCTGATACTCCATCATTGTCTAACTTAACAGCAACATTGACCTCAATGTTTTCATTTCTCTCACTTTCCACCATTGAATCAACCATCTCAACATTGTTCTCAATTCCCATTACAGGTACATCAGATCCCCCATCACTTTCGTTATCAGACACATTTTCCACTACTTCCTCATTGACATCTTCAACTATCTGGTTCTGGCTCTGCCTCTCCAGAAACAGCATCCTCCTTCGCAGATCACCCAACTCCCTCTCCATTAGGAAAAGGCGCTCCCTCAATGTCAAATTCTCTTCCTCCAACTGTGCAATATGAGAATCTTGATCGTCAACCCTATTCTCTAAGACATTATTATAATCCCCACCTCCATAATTCGGGTATATCATCTCAAACCGGCTCAAATCATGGTCCAGCCTCCTCTCAACCTCCACATGTTCCTCCACATCACTCTCACTCGACCCATCACCACCATCTTCATCTTCGTCATCATGAACATCACGAAGCCTAATCAAACCCTTCATCGACCCATATCCATCAACACCCCACTCTTCCTTCGCCATATCTCCCAACATCTCCCTCGACGGAGACAATATAGGCGTAGGAAGCACGGCCGGGGTTACAGGACAAGGCGACACAAGCGATGCAATACCACCAGATTTCTTAGCCCGGATAATAAATGAAGTGGTATTCCTGGGCGCAAAAGGAGCAAATCTAGCATTAAACTTCTTCTTAGGATAGAACTTACGAGCTTTCAAACGATTCTGAGATTGCAACTCCTGAAGAGTAGGTGGTTGGTAACCAACACTGCTCGAATTACTCTGATTGGGTTTTTCCATTCTCCTGATATCTTTCCTCTTGTCACCACCAACCTTCTTCCCCTTCCAGTTGTTATTATTATTATTACTTCGCCCCGGCTTAGCAAAATTAGGTTTCAAATTAGGGTTCTGAAATTTCATGTTAGGATCCAAAGGAAGCTGCTGAGACCAAACCTTGTATCCTCCACGATTCATCATCGGAGGCAGATTCTGGTTCATCATTTGCTGATTCATTCCTTGAAACTGAGACTGAGACTGATTAACAATCTGAGGCGGATTCATCTTCATCATCTGAGACTGAGACTGCGACTGGTTAATTATCTGAGGCGGATTCATCTTCATCATCTGAGACTGGTTCATCTGGTTCAAATTCATCATCATCTTCGATTGATCGTTCATCGTAACCAAACAAACAAACCCTAACTACAAACAAACTATCAATTTCTTGAAAATTCAACGAATAATCACGAAAATGAAACAAAAAAAAAGTTATCTCCGATCAGAAATTCTTGATCGGCGGCGGCGATTATTCCGATTCAAAACCCTAAATCGATGTTTAGTGAAATTAAGAATCGATTAAAAATTTTCAAGAAATTAAGCGAAGGTGAAATCGTGTCGAGGAATCGAGATTTCACAAAGGGGAGATTGAGAAACCCTTTGATTTTGATTATTATTTTTGTGATTTACTATTCTGAAAAGAGTGGTTAGCGTTTGAAGATCTGTTTCGTGATGTGCTCATGCGAACCGAAGAGAGTTATATAACGGGTTGAGAATAAAATGGGCGGCCCGATTTTCATCTAACCAATTGACGGCTTAGATTTCAGATGCGTTATCGACACACGTCACTCGTACCTAAAAGGTCGATTCGTGATTTCTCATTTCTCATTTTATTTTTATATTCATTAATTAGACCTTCACATTTTCCATCTTCCAACATTAATATTTTTTATTCGGTAATAAAATACCTTCACATATTAATAATATTTTTTATTCTTTTTTTTTTTAATTATTTCAACATCCAAATTATATTTTATCTGATTTAGATTTCATTGAAAAAATAAATATTAAGTAAATGATATTCTTATTGACTATTATTGAAGGGATAAAAAGAATATTATTATTTAGTTATTTATATTTTAGTAGAGTTTAATGAGGAACATTTTATTTATATTTTACAGTAAAGTGGATAAATATGTGGATAAATATGGTTCAATGGGGTGAGCAAAGAATGATGAATATAGATTTATTAGATTTGACAATTAGTTTTTCTCGTGATTTGACATCTCTGAATTCGACTTTCCATTTTGAGGTCGTTTGAACACGTGTTCACAAATCGAATAATGCATCCCTTATACTTGTTGTATAATCTATTGTCTTCTTATGAGAAAATAGTCATCAGCCAGAGGAGAAGTTCACCTTAGTGAAAGTACGATTCAAACTCCTTTAGTAGCGAAAGCATAAATGATATATAATGTCTCTTGATCCATCAATGATAGTTGGTTTTCATTTTTCAGATATTGGGTCGGCCTGATGGCCGCTTCAATTCATTTATGTTTCATTGCCAACATACAAGAGATTACAATCTCATTATGAACACAAAATTAAAACTCTAACCACCACATTATTTCATTGTCAGTGGGGTAATAATTGAAAGTTGGACCATGCACTCTAATGTAAGCTTGGGTTTTTTGTTCTTGTTTGAAATCAATTGCATGCTCTGGCTTTGCTAAGGGCAACGATGGAAAAGTAAAACTCCTAGAAATTTCTTTGAGATCAAGCCCGAGATTAACCTTTCCATCTTTGACAACATCACCATCTTTCAAGTTTCCCATGACCATCACCCCCAAGAATCCTAATGAAGGAGAACTAAATATTGTAAATGAGGAATTAAGATTGTTACCTTCAATAATCACAAATGTTGGTGCCTGAATAGTTGAGTCGTCTCAAGAACCAAAGAGTCATCAGATTATAGAAAGGAAAACTTAAGCGAATAATCATAAAAACGTGAGATGAGACGCAATTGATAAAACATGGAAATCCTTAAAACAACATGAGTAAGAAAAGCAAAAATGGGATCAAATTCATGTGTAGCCATTATATACTAGTAATGGGCGGCCCTATAATTAGTGACTGGAAATCAAGGAAGATGCAAATATCACCACCGATAATTTTGGTTTGGCCTCGATTATCGTACCACTTAAATGTTTAAAAAAAAGCATACATGCCTTGAAATTTAAGGCCACGAAAAGAGCTTAAACTGCAAAATGTTTCGACTATGAGTCATCCATTTAATGTGTGTGTCATGAGGTCAACTATCCATATTTTCCATATCTCCAACCACAGAGTGAATATTTGTTCAAAAACATCGAACGATCAACGAGATAAGTTAAAAGGGTTGGCCAAAATACGCTTCATAATCATAGGTTCATGAATAAAAGCAAGGACTTGGAGGACAACATTTTTAGTTAGCCCAATAAGGTCGACCCAATTTGAATAGCACAATTAAAGAACTTTTTAGACATAATACGAAAAAGAGGACCATCATTAAAATATTGAACACCAGATTTTGAGTGGGAGAAATCTTAAATGATCATTATATATAAGTCTTGTCATTCGCCATAAACAAATATGCATTCATTCATTTTAGCAAAGTTACGTCTCTCTAACCTCTGTGACTTATGCATTGGAGTAATAAACTTGTAGTTACACCATCGCACCATCGCATTGGAGGCTCGCACCTTTGTGCTGAAAGAAATTCTTTTTATATAACCAATCTTATGCTCCATATTAGAATAACTATTCAGAAAAGGTCCAACAGCTCAATAAATCTGACATGATTTCAGCGGCCCAATTAAGGAACTCTCCAGTTGAAATACAAACAGGTGGATCATCGTCAAAAGATTTCTAATCAGATTCGACCTACTTGTTCGACTACAGTCGTCATATCTAATTAGACGGTCACCCGTTCCTTACGTAGGGCCGAGCGGGAGTAGTTTTAATGCATTATTATATATTAGCCCGATCACACACAATAAATAAGTATTCATTAATTCACATTATCAAAGTTACATCTATATAACCTTGTTGACTTAGGCGTTGAGTGATAACATTGTAGGTACACCCCTGTTCCAGCACAACGAAGGCTCAAACCAATGCGTCGAAAGAAATATTTCTACTTATATCACTGATATTTTGTTCTATACTGGAATAAAGACGCAATTTATGGGAATCGACTTGTGATTCTCACGAATTTCATTTGGGGAACCCACTGAATTCTACATGTTACACCACTGCAATTGTTCCACCAGTTCCTGACTTAATATTTGATTAAAATTTCATTGGGAATTGGAGTGTCCAAGTTGTTGTACCTCGAAAAATATAATCCTCGCGAACGCGGTCGCAGAACAATCAACAAAGTTGCCACCTAATTTTAATCTATTCTAATAAAAGAAAATGGAAATATAGATAAAACCTATATGAGAATAACTTGGTCGTTGGAAGCAAATTCTAGGTTCGGGAGTCGGTTACGCAAGAGGAAGGTATTAACATCACTTACGGCTATTTTACTCAACGAGAACCTCTTAGTCTAATTTACGATCGAATGCTAACTTATATTGTCATTGTCTTCTTCTAAAGGGTAAAAAATATTGAAATTGGGTGGTTTTATTCCTATGGTGCTCGGCAAGAATTATGATTCTTGTGCCTACGTATTCCCTCATGCAATGGGGAAGTCAGAGCTTTATAGTTTGTGGTACTGCGGTTTGTTGGTGTTTCTTAATGAATGAGTGTTTAAACTTCTCTTTAACTGCTAAGCATTGAATTGTCTGCTCGATATAGGAGGCTGAAGCACTAGCTTGTATGTGCGATATAATGGTTTTAAACAATGTTCATTTAAAGGAAAGATGTTTGATCCTGATTAGTGTTTTGGGAATGAAAGGTCGAATGAATTACAACCCAAGATGTTTGTCCTAAGAGCATTCAATTCAAGAATTCAAGGAATGCAAGACTCCAAGAACTTAGTTCTTCCGTTATTTGATATGCAAGAGTCAGGTGCTTTAAGGATAAAATGTTGAATGAAAGGCAACCCAAGGAGCAAGCCTCAAGAGCATTCATTTGAGAATTCAAGGAACATGAGACTCCAAGAACTCAATTCTTTCGCGATTTGATTACGAAAATAGTTTGAGTATTCATGTTGAATTTTGAGTTGAATGAGTTATTCGTGTTGTTTTAAAGTCGATGATTGAGGGTGTGTTTACCCTGAAAATTAATAAACAACTATTGGTCCTCTAAAAATCATAAAATGTTCTCAGTTACTAACAGGATCGACTGAATCGACCCTGGAACATGTGTTGTAATAATTTTTAATTGGTTTTTCCAGCGATAATGTCATAAAATCTTCGACATATTTTATGAAGTGTTTTGGTAAAAAAAAGAAAATAAAACAAACAAGACTCAAAACAATTTAAAGTCGAAAGTAAAGTGCAATAAAAATGTAAATTGCAAGGGAATGTAAAAGAAAGCAAGTAAAGAACAATAAATTGCTAAAGGATAAACTTTCTTGAAAGTAAAGAAATTCAAAATGGATGACTTCCAAGTAAAAACTTGAATATAAATTGCATTGATATGAAATAAGGTGGTAATCTCATCACGTACATTCTCGCCTTCACTCGTTTCTCTACACACGGGTACTTTGAGTGTTTATGGAGTAACTTGTATAATATGATTCACACGCAATTCTAACACTAGAACTACATTATTTATACTAGTCGAAAATAACTACCACTGGCAGTTTACTCCCAGAAATATGCCACTTGGCGCTTTGCATGTCTTGAACTTCCAATATGCGCCACTTGTTCTTTTTTCAAATTGAAAGAACCATGAGTTTCCCTCCAATATTGAATCTCAACTGCTACATATCGACCACTTCTTACGAGCATCCAGTCGAAGTATAATTCCTATAATTAGGAAATATTCTAAGTCCAAATTCTTGCGCTCCCTTCGTCTTCGACTCAGGCTTCTTCAACTTGATTTTGTAGAAGCCCTTTAATTCTTCCAAAACACATGATACTAAAATAAATGCTTCCTGAAGTCAACTAGGTGTCGAAATTAGGAGCTAAAAAATTGCCCCCCAAAAATGTCCTTTCGACCTAGCTGATAGAAATGTAATTTTTTTATTATAGGTTTCGACACCCATCGTTCGATGGCACAAAAGTATGGTCATAACAGACCAACCCGCGATCAAGAAACTATTCAATTTCTAACAACCACGCTTATGACATCATATCATAATGGTTTTTATAAAACGTCTCTTCAGCAGCCACCTTATCACTAGCCATCATTGCCCTTTTCTTGAAACCACGCCTTTGCAGTCCCATCATAACTGCCACCACCCAAAGTAACATCTTAGAAGGATACACATCCCACTAAAAAATTGTCTTAATGGTGATTTGAGAACCCATTAGTCTTCTGAAAGTCTATAAATAGTCCATTTTCCACATTTGGACACTTTTACGCCATCAGAACTCTTGCAACCTTATTTCTCTTCTCTCAAACCTCCAAAAAACCCAGAACTTTCTTTATCTTCCAAACTTTCTTCAATGGCTTCCACTCAAGAAGTTTCTCAAAACAAGAAGAGCCATAAGAGCAAGGGCTCTCATATATATGCTCTTCTTCCTCCATTCTCCTAGATTCTTGGACCTAAGGTGGTGAAGAACCAACAGTTCACGCCTAAATTTCTTCAAGTGGAAAAAGGCATATCTACAAATCTTAGGTAATAATTCATCTTATCATCTTTGGTAAAAAAAGTGCCATTTTGGACCTTTGTCGAATGTTGCTGATGATGACATTAAGTTGGGTGAGTTCTTTGCCACTTATCATAGGACTAAGCCTTTAGAGTAAAAAAGTAAAACCACCATAGGTGAAACCTCGACTGAGCAATTTTCCCTATATTCGACATATATGAAGGGAAGCTTTCGATTGGTGAGATCAGTCCCTTCATTCCAAGGTTTCAACCTCTGGATAGCCAACCTGTAAAAGGTCAAAGCTCAAGCCTAAAAATACATAGGCATCTATGACCTTCTAATGCTATCGAAGACTAGTTTTCCCTTTTGTTCGAACATGTTGACGACTTCTTTATACTTTTGGGATAACACCCATTACACTTTCCATTTACCTTGTGGGATGGTAACCCTCACACTTTTTGACATATATGTTATCATAGGGCTTAAACCTAGTGGTCATACCTATGACCCAGAGGTTCATAACGAAGACACAATAGGCTTTGCCTCATGCAAACATACTTACGGCAACTTAATGAAATATCACTTTGATACTTCAACTGAAATTGTTTATGACGAAGAGCACATTGCATTGTTTAACTATTTGGATCTGTAGACACATCTTTTGCTCCAAATGACTACAGGTGGCTAAGAAATATTTACCTTTGGCCAACCAATTGCACCTCAATGCAGGAGTATTCCTTAGTGAATTAATCTTGGCATCTCTTTATAAATCAATAAGTGAAAGTGTTGCTAGCCTGAAAATGTGAGTTCAACTAGAACTTTCCAATTGGCTGGACCCATTTGGCTACTTCAATCGTGGCTTAATGCTACTTTCGAAGAAAACATGTCCATAAAAAGAGTCATTGATGAAAACTCAATTTAAATTAAAGAAAGAAGAGTCTAATGGACTCGCCTAGTCAAGCTATACCCCATTGATGAAGGCAAAACCTTTCATGAGGTTTTTTCTGGTTACATTATGATGTTTGCCAAGAGGCATGACTTCAGCCGAACCATGTCTCCTTTTGTTGAGAGAAAATATAGATCAAAATGGTTCACCAGAGCATTTCCCCCAACATTCAAAAGTCAACAAGTAGAATCATTGGCAATCTGGGAAGCCTTTATGGTTCCTAGAATACTAGTCCACAAATTGAACTATTTAAAAGATAACAAATTTGATTGCCTATCTACCAAACCTAGTCTCTCGACAGTTTGAATTGGCTCAAAGTTATCCTAAGTTTCTATATGACAAGAAAAGGCATGTAATTATTTACGATGCTAACTTCGACGAAGAAATCATTTCACTTCAACTTGCTCAACATGCCAGTTGTGCTCAGCTTTCCTTGGTGCAATTTGAACCTAACTTTCTCTTCACTCGAGAATTTTATAACTGGTGGTCGAAGTATTACCAAGAACAATTCCTTGATGCTTCGTCCTTTTCTCAGTTAATTAACCAATTATGTGTTAATGTGCAGGAAAGGGTCAAGAAAGGTATGTCTACTCAAATCAAATAGATTCACGCCTTCCATAAGTACTTTGAAATTGTCTATCGACCAAATGATGTTATTCAAATCGTTAGTGAGGCTTTTGTCACTTTGAAGAAAAAGTTTTTACAAAAAATGGAGAAGTTAAAACCTTCAAATATTGCTCCCGAGAGACGTTATGAAATTACTTTCAAACTCTTTCCTCCAAAGATTCTTTAACTGCCTACTATTGAGTTTGGAGTGGCTCTTGCCCCTCAATTTCCAAATTGGTTTGTCTGTGGGGAGTCCATAAAGATCCTTTGATAGCAGTCTCAACCTAAAGCCCAAAGGGTGGCTGTGACTAAACAGACACTTAATAGTTTCAAAGGACACCTTTGTATAGGGATCAAAGATATTCACATTGAATTCGAAATATATGAAGGTTTAGGGGCTTCAGTTTAGTGATATTTATAGCACCACTTCCTTACTAATTTTGTAATTATGCTTGACTTTCAGTAGTGCCCAAGAAGACTGGCTCGTAGAAGGGCACAACTACGAAAACCAACCCAGAGGTTGAAGGAACAAAGGTATGTTCACACATTCCCTTAGTTTTCTTTGGATGATTTTCTTTCTAACCTTTGTATAAAATTTTCAAACAACTCGAAAGTTTCCTCCAACTCCAACAAGAAAAATAAGGAAATATGCTCAGCTAGCCATCCATGTGGATGATGATGAGGACCTGTCTCTCCCTGAAGAGGGTAAACTTGTGAAAAAGAAAAGGAAACTTGTCAAAGTTTTTGATACTGCTGACCAATCTTCCCCGATGGTGGCCAAAGTTTTACAAAAGACACCATTTCCTAGTGGTGTCAAAAAGCAAACTCCTGCAGCTACGTCGAAGGCGACCGCTGGCCCAAATGAAAGTAATAACTCAAGTCCCGGTGCTAACGACACTCAGGTAAGTTCATTCGTGAATTATCTTCCACTCGAACTCTTTGGATGATTGATTATTGGCCTAATAATTTGATTTTTTGTTTTAGGCCAATGTTGGTGTCTCCACTCCACCACAACTAAAAACTGTTACTCCAATCATTCTTCTGAACAACATAGGTGAACCTAGACATGGCAACGGGGCGGGTCGGGGACAGTTTTTATCTCCCCCAAACCCAAACCCATATTTCCAGACAGCCCCCGTTCCCCGCCCCAAACCCAAACGGGGATGGGGAATTAAAACCCAAACCCGTCCAAAATAGGATAGGGTTAGGTTCGGGTATCCACGCCCTGCCACTATCTATTTAGTAAAGTTATTTTTTTAATAGAAATATTTAATTTTTCCAAAATAAAATTACATTACAAATAAAAAAATAAAAAAATCTCAAAAAATTACATACATACTGTTCTGGACTGGGCCATGACGATATGCACGGCATGGCCCAATGCTCGTCGGGTACAAGCCCAAACGTCTGGGCACATGAATGCGTCGGGCAAAGGTCCTTCCACCCACGTCGAAGGGACATCTCCTCGACAACTCTACTGTGTGTCGGGCAGAGAGCGCGTCCCCCCGCTCATTGATCTTCATCCACATATCACCTACCTATATCACGAACACATGAGCCAAGTCGGGCAGAACCACGTCTGCCACCTCATCTGGCACGTCACCCAACTCCCCTATACTATCTCCGTAGGGATAGGGGCAGTTGGACCAGGGGATAGACCTTTGGTCTAGGTCTTCACGCTTCTTACGCGTCCCCTGACAGCTCCTCCTTGGGCTTAGCTAAAGCCAGCCCATTTGGAGCCTTGGCCCAACGCTGGGGGCTCAATATAAATACCCTTTCATAGCAAAGGGTCAGGTATTCTAACTTACTCTAAAATAACCTTACTCTGTACCTCTTCTGACTTAAGCATTGGAGCACCTTGCAGGTACACCCCCTCATTCACCTTACTCTCTGGCCCAGTCTTCAAATCCTTGGAAGGCCCTCCTGATCAGGTAAGATCAGTGGCGCCGTCTGTGGGAACTAGCTATCCCCGTCTTCATCAACAGAGGATCAAAGCTCATCCATCCCTGTCCTTCCAACATGGCCGGAGAACAACCTAGCGAGCGCAGCCGTCCCCTTGTCGACTACACTATGGACGATGGCCCGCAGCCCCATGAAGCAGACGCTCGAGACGGTCGTCCATCTACCCCGTCTCCAGAACCTCAAAACAACGGGGATGTCTCTCACACCCAAAACCAAGGGGCAGAGACATTTCATCCCATCCCCGTTCCCGTTGAAGGAGACGCCACAATGATTGCCATGGTGAATGCCCTCAACCAGGCCGGTTCTATGCTCTACCAGCAGCACGAAAGAATCATGGCCCTCGAAGCCGAGCGACAAGAGGCCTGACCCCAGCAGGAGAGGAGGACACAGCAACGTCCAGAGCCAACAAAGAAGCGCGGGCGTCGCTCTCCCGAACCTCACGTCAGCAGGGCACGCGCCCGTCGTGACAGCGATCGAGCAGGAACATCACCAAGGCGCGGGCGCAGCCCCGACAATAATGAATTATCTCCATTAAGGAGCGACGAGGAAGACTTGCACTGCCCCCTGTCTCGGGCAATAATGGAAGCCCCGCTCCCCAAAGGCATGGAGAAACCGCCCAATCTAGCTGTGTACGACGGGACTACAGATCCCGACGACCACGTCGACAACGTCAACGCAATGCTCGACTACCGCAATGATATCACCGGTCACCTCAAATGCCGACTGTTTTCAACAACCCTCGGGAAAGGGGCCATGGCTTGGTACAAAAGCTTGGCTCCCGAATCCATCACGTCTTGGAGAGTCATGAGGTCCATGTTCACCAGGCACTTCACGGCTTCCCGTCGTCATCCCAAGACTGAGGCGACCCTTGAAGCCATAGTACAAAAGAAGAATGAAACACTGCGCTCGTACATCGAGCGATTCAACCAAGAAGCTGTCGAGGTGGATACCACCGAACACATGAAGAAGTATCTCCTCGAAGAGGACTCTTGCCCGGCAGTGAACTTAGCAGAGCCGTCGGGATCGAGCCTCCCCGCACCTTGAAAGAACTTCTGCACAAGGCCCAGGCCTACATCAGATATGAGGAAAAACAGGTAGCACACAACACCCGCAGCGGCCGTAATGCTGGGGATACCGAGCATTCCAAACGCGAGGATCCAAACATACCCCGTCGCAATGGGGACAAACGAAGGGAAGAAAGACCTCGCGAGCTTCGAGAAGGAAGAGGCCCCGTGGGCCGATACAGCGAGTACACATTACTGACAGCTCCTCGAGAGCGCATCCTCGCGGAATGCATCAACTCTGAATTTAAACAGGGCAGAGTCAGGTTCCAAAAACCATCTGCGCCAAAACCTCACACCGACAGTCCAAGTATTGCCAGTTCCACAGGAGCCACGGGCACGTGACCGAGGACTGCGTCCACCTGAAAGATGCAATAGAGATTTTAATCCAAGAGGGGCACCTAAAACAGTATACGAGGAAGAACGAAACCCCCAGACATGACGAGGCAGAGAAGAAGAGACCCCGGGAAGAAACACCCCCCGACAACTCTCCTTATCAAGTGGCCCTCTGCATGTCACGCCCGGAAGATTTCGTCCTCCCCGAGCCATTGCCCGAAGGTAGAATCACTGCACTCAGCCCCTGGGAAGATTTCCCAACCGCACTGGTTATATCAGGTGGAGGAATTAACGGTGAAGCCGCTGCCCTCTCGGTCAAACGCAAGTTCGACGAGCTCCTACTAACTGCCCCCGAGCAAAAGGCGACACTGACAAAATACCGGGGTAAATCCAACCCAATATCCTTCTTTCTGAAGGAACTTCCAGGCGGATCCCCGAATTCGGGCATCCCACTGTTGATCAGGGCAAAGATGGCCCAGTTCGACGTCAGACGCATCCTGGTCGATCAGGGCAGCTCGGTGGATATCATGTATGTCCACTTCTTCAAGACTCTGAAATTAGACAAGACCAACCTGGCCCCCTACGTCGGATCCGACCTCCAGGGATTCAACGGAGCAACAACAAGGTTGTGGGGATATGTCGAGCTCCTCGTCACCTTCGGGAGCAGGAAACGGCCAGGGAAATCAAGATCCACTTCCTAGTCGCGGACTGTCCATCCCTTTACAATTGCATCTTTGGACGCCCGACACTGGCCGAACTCACCGCGGTCCCATCCACCGTCCACCTGAAGATGAAATACTACACCAAATTGGGTCGCGTGGTCACCATCCACGGTGACATCGAAGCTGCCCGACGGTGCTACGACGCTGCGGTAAAAGGACAGGCCATGGTCAACACAAAGAGTAGCTGCAACAACAAAAAACTCAGGGCCGAGGATCCTCCCCCCCAGGGAGTTAACGCCATCGACCTCGACTGTCGCATTGGGCTAGACGAAACCGAAGAGGGTAAGCCCACCGAGGAACGATCTCTCGAATACCCGGTCCGACCAATACCCGACGGAGAGTTCGAACTCATTCCTCTCGGGGACGATCCAGACAGGACAGTGAAGATAGGCAAGGGACTGCCCGAGGAAACAAGGGAGAAGCTCGTGGCATGCCTCAAAGAGAATTCTGACCTCTTCGCCTGGAATGCCGCAGAAATGCCCGGGCTAGATCCTGAGATCGCGTGTACCAGTTAGCTTTAGATCGGGCAGTCAAGCCCGTAGCACAGCGTAGGCGCAAACAGTCCCCCGAGAAGGCAGAGGCTGCCGAACGAGCTGTAAAAGACCTCTTAGAGGCAAATTTTATTTCTGAAGCCCAGTACACAACCTGGCTCTCTAATGTAGTCCTCGTTAAGAAAAATAATGGAAAATGGCGTATGTGTCTTGATTATACTGATCTTAATAGGGCTTGCCTGAAAGATGCTTTCCCCCTCCCTAATATAGATATGCTCGTAGACAATTCTGCAGGTTTTAAACTCTTGTCCTTCATGGACGCATATAGTGGATACAACCAAATCCCTATGTCGCCCACAGACAAGAGACACACGGCATTCATGACCCCAACGGGCAATTACTATTACAACGCAATGTCGTTCGGGCTCAAGAACGCCGGTGCCACATACCAACGCATGATGAACAAAGTCTTCAAGGAAGAAATAGGGGACATGCTCGAAGTATACATGGACGACATGATCGTCAAGTCACACGAGGAGGTTACCCATGCTCGACACCTAACCAAAGTTTTCGAGCAGGCGAGGCAGTGCAAAATGAGGTTCAATCCTGAAAAATGCACGTTCGGGGTACGGGCAGGAAAATTCCTGGGGTTCTACCTCACCGAAAGGGGGATCGAAGCCAACCCCGACAAATGCCGGGCATTCTCAGAATTTCCGACCCCGAGGACCAAGAAATCAATCCAATCCCTCAACGGAGTGCTCGCCTCACTCTCCCGTTTCATCGCCAAGTCCGCCCAGCATGCACTGCCATTCTTCAGACTCCTTCGCAAAGAGGCCAGCTTCGACTGGACCGACGAGTGCGAGCAAGCATTACTCCATTTGAAAAAGGTTCTCTCCGAACCCCCGGTCTTATCACGACCATTGGAAAAGGAAACTCTATACTTATATTTATCCGTGGCGACCGAGGCCGTCAGCGCCGTCCTAATAAGGGAGACCGACGAGGGACAAAATCCCATCTATTTTACGAGCAAAGCACTCCAAGGCCCTGAGCTCCGATATCAGCAAATCGAAAAGGTCGCCCTGGCCCTCATAAATGCGGCGAGGAGGCTACGTTATTACTTCCTCGCACATACGATAAAAGTAAGGACCGACCAGCCGATCAAACAGCTACTCGGGCGACCAGATATGGCCGGCAGAATGCTCAAGTGGTCACTAGAACTCTCCGAATTCGACATACAATACGACAATAGAAAGGCCTTGAAAGCCCAAGCACTGGCCGACTTCGTCGCGGAAATGACCCACTGCCTAAAACCGGCGGACGGCGCCCACAAGTGGACGAACTTCATCGACGGCGCCTCCAGCACATCAGGCAGTGGAGCCGGGATCATCCTCGAAAATGAGGATGGGATCCTGATTGAGGTCTCATTAGCACTCGCTTTCCCGACGTCGAACAACCAGGCCGAATCCGAAGCTTTTATCGCCGGTCTGAGATTAGCCGAGGACCTAGGAGCAAAAGAAGTGAAAATATCCACAGACTCCCAACTCGTGGCATCACAAGTACGAGGAGAATACCAAACCAAGAACGACAACCTCGTCGAATACTTGTCCCTTGTCAAAGAAAAACTTGAGAAATTCGAGAAGTGGGAAGTTTGACACGTACCTCGCGAGCACAACACACAGGCATATATCCTCTCAAAACTAGCCAGCACGGGGAAAAAGGGCGGAAAAAAATCTGTAATTCAAGAAATCCTTCCTCGACCTAGCATCGACAAACTACCTCCTCCATTCGAGGTCAACACGATCGGGGATGCTCACTGTTGGATGACGCCCATCTACAATTACCTAACAAGAGACGAACTCCCAGTTGACCCAAAGGAGGCGGCCACTACCAAACGACGGGCATGCTCGTACGTACTCCTCGAAGGTAAACTCTACCGTAGAGGGTTCTCCATCCCGTTACTTAAGTGTGTAGAGGAAGAGAAAGTTCCCGACATACTTGGAGAAATACACCGGGGAATTAACGCTCAACACCTCGGCGGGCGATCGCTCGCACGAAAAGCCCTTCGAGCAGGCTACTACTGGCCGACCATGCAAAACGACTCAAAGGAGCACGTAAAAAAATGCGACAAATGCCAATGACACGCCGACATGCACCTCGCACCCCCGCATAACCTAAAATCACTGTCTTCCCCATGGCCCTTCGCATGGTGGGGCATGGACATCCTCAGACCTTTCGTCACCGGATCGTACCAGAATAAATACCTCATCGTCGGGGTGGATTATTTTACAAAATGGATTGAAGCAGAAGCATTAGCTAAAATAACCGCACAGAACATTCTCCGGTTCTTTAAACGCAACATCCTCGCTCGGTTCGGCGTACCCCAGGCCCTCGTCACGGACAACGGGACACAATTCACGGACGAAGGATTCCAGGACTTCGTCGCCAGCCTAGGTACTAAACAGCATTTCACGTCTGTCGAACATCCACAGACGAACGGGCAAGCGGAGGCGGCCAACAGGGTAATCTTACGTGGCCTTAAACGAAGACTCGGCGAGGCGAAAAGGGCATGGGTCGAGGAACTACATAGCGTCCTATGGGCTTACCGCACGACACCACACTCCACCACCGGGGAGACCCCATTCCGACTGACTTACGGCACCGAAGCAGTCATCCCGGTGGAAATACGGGAACCAACGAGGAGGATAGAAGAGCCCCTAGACGAGGAAATGAACGACGAGACCCTTAGAGCCGAGCTCGACCTAGTCGAAGAGATCCGTTCCAAAGCAGCCTTAAGGGAAATGTCCCTCAAACAAAAAATAGCACTACGCCACGACGCGAAGGTCATAAGAAGAGAGTTCCAGGCCAGCACCCTGGTCCTCAGAAGAAACCAGAAAAACCCAAAAGAGGGTAAACTGGTCGCCAACTGGGAAGGCCCCTACCGCGTCCGCGACAAGACGAGCAACGGAGCATATTACCTAGAAAACCTACAAGGGGAAGAACTCGCTCGACCATGGAATGCAGAAAAACTTAGACAATATTACAGCTAAATGTATCACGGGGAGACGTGGGGGGTACGACCACGCTCTTCGTCTCCAAAACCCCAAAGAGGAACCGCAAGACCCGGGGACGAACCGAGCCACACAGCGAACACAACCCTCCCCGACGATTGAGATCTCAATCGAGACTTAACGTCGAAGTACCACGGCATGCAGGGCACCCAGCTCGCGATGGGAAAGCCCAAGCCTCGAGGCCAGAGTCCGAACAACGAACCCGGGCTTCGATCCCAACGGGCACAAAGTCCGACACTTCGTCGGTTCCCTAAACCGAGGAGACTAACAAGGTCGAGCAGAGTATAAACTCATAAAAAAGCAAATATAACGCATACACGAACACAATGAATAACAACAGAAAACATTCATATATTTAAAAATAATAACATAACAACGGTCGAGGCCAAGTACGCCCGAAGGCCATATTACATATGCCCGAAGGCCAAAATACATGACGGGCACGCAGGCCATAACAAAAACAGCAAATCAAAAGAAAATAATCAAGTCTCCGCCCGGAGCTCTTCCTCAACATCCTCCACCTCCTCCTCGTCATCCCCCAGCTCCTCTTCAACTTCAAACGGGCATACGATCTCTCCCTCCCTGACGCAATAATTATGGGCCGACCCCTCCGTCACCAACTCAGGATTCAGAAGCCTCAGTTGTTCGACGACGTTGTCGAAACCCTCCTTGAAAACGGCCACGAGATCCCGATTGAGAGAGCGTATGTGCCCCAACAGCTCGCCGCGAGAACCAAGGGCAAGCTCCTCCTCGGTCTCGTCAGCCAAAGGACGAACCTTTTCTTCAAGAGATTCAAGCTGAGCCCGCAGGCCAGCATTGTCCTCGATCAGCTTTTGGTGCCCGACTACCTGTTCCTCCAAGCTCACCTTGGCTGCCTTCAGCTGGTCCCGCTCTTGTTCTACCTCTTCCAATTTCTTTTTCAGCCCCTCCTACAGCTGATGCTCTTCTTTGTAGTCCGACAGGTCTTTGGACAGCTTGTCCTTCTCCGACCGGACCTGCACGAGAGCGTCCTCCAGGGAGGCAGTAGAGACCGAAGTATCAGTCAAGACCATGGCCGTCTCCATCACCCGGATAACATCTGCCAGGTCCCTAGCCAGCTCTTTACGTCGAGCACCAGCATCTTGGTCCAGGATGGCCTTTGCCTCAGGCGCCGGCACAACGATCGCATCCTCGGCTTTGAAGAACGACCGCTCCACATAGCAGGGAGGTAACAAATAGCTGCCCGGTCCACCCGGACTTCCCAAGGACGACCTCGAAAGAGTCCCCGCCGGACGTTTCCGTTTATGAAGGGGAGAGGCCGATGGCGACGGACTATCAAGTATGTCTATCGGAGACACCCGAGGAGGAGAGGAAGGTGTCGAGCTTGCCGTGTTCGAAGTCCCGATCCCAGCATCAGCAACAGTCACCAGAACACGAGCCACAGTTTTCTTTTTCTTCTTCGGCACCCGGTCAGCCGCACCGGCCTGATTGGCCAGCTTCAGGACTCGATCACGCGTACTGGGCATGGCACCTGCGAAACATTACACACAAACATTAGCGAGCGAAAACATAGACAAAAATAAAAGAGTAAGAAAAATCTGCCTACTCAATAATGCTAGAGCCTCCTCCTCGGTCCCACACTCGAGCAAGGCCTTTGTATTAATATAGCACGTCTCAGTAATTGGCGCTCCGGCCTCGTCAAGATAGGGCACGCCCTGTCGATTCGCCCAGACCCCCAAACTGAAACTCTGCACGTAATCAACCAGCTTCTTGTACGCGAGCCTATCCTCAACACCGAGCATCGCATATTTGATCCTATAATGGGCGGTGGAGAGGTCGAAATGATCGCGCTGCCACCTCAGCGGTATCTTCGACATCAATTTCTCCTCCCCGTTTGATGCTCGTTGATAATAGTACATGGAGTGAAGGGCGGCACGGGTGATCGGTCTCACCACATACCAACGACCCTTGAAGTGACGGGCAGAGTCCACGTACGTCTTGAACAGGCGCACAGGCTGTTTAAAAGAAACCCAACTATGGCGCCCGCGGAGGCCGGACCGCTGGAGGTGGAAGTCGTGGAAGAAGAGGGCTCGAGTACACCCGATGCCGAGGAAGCGGCAGACCAACTCGAATGCCCGCATAAAGGCGAGAGCGTTGGGATGCAGTTGGGACGGCGCCAGCCGAAGCCATTTGAAAATCGACATTTGGAAGGAATTGAAGGGCAGTCTGATCCCCGCCTCCCGGAAAGCGAACTCATACATAGTGAACTGCTTCCTCGGGAAATGATGGCATATACGATCCTCCTCCTTGGGGGCACAACAATACCAATTCGGCGGATCTTCCCGGCTTATGTTTTCGACCATGGCGTAAGCAGGGATAGCCTCGTCACAGAAATATGATTCCTCCTCGAAAGGTTCATCCGCAACCCAGGAGAGATCGACCTGCCCGGAAGATGAGGCGTGCTCGGTACCGTCCCTGACACTCTCATCCCCTACAGGTAGACGAGCGATGGCCGCATCTTCAGCCGAGGACCCAGAATCTCCCCCCTCGGTCGTAAACGCCCGGTAGCACCTGAAACGTAGACAGAAAGAGTGAATTAGACGTCATATCAAATTCACCCTTCCACCGCAAGTCAAGTGAAAGGGCGTAGTAGCAACAGACACTAACTGCGCTCGACGCGAAGATACGCACGTTCTTAAGAGACCGGGCAGAAAGTTCATACAGCTTATGCAAATATTGCCCGACATATGTAATTTCTGCCCGGGACAGTATAACCCTAATCCTATTTTCTACCATCTATAGTCCATCTACAATCCAGTTTACTATTCCTAAGTCAAATCTAACCACATACTACGAATATGACATACATTTGTAGACATTTGACATAAAACAGAAAGGAAAATGATGGATTACGGAAGCAAAATGGTACCTGACATATAGAAGTTGAAAAAGAGACGGTGGCGCACGGGTAGAGACGGTGGTTCAGGCAACAAGACGGGCGGAGGCGGCGGTGCAGACGGCAAGGCGGGCAGATACAGGAGAAATCTTCAGAACTTCCGGTGAACGTAGGAGCGAAAAAGTGAAAATGAAGTCACTCAACTTCCTTTTATAATCCCTGGCGCGTGGGCCAACGCGCTAGGTCATCATTGCCTACTGCCTACGCCGTCTTTGCACACGAAACGAAGCGACGCCATTAAGTCTGAGACACGTCTACCCAAAAAAGAAACTGAAATGACACCGGGCATCTATCCATCTCCCCGACTCATCAAGACGCCATATCCCCGCGTCGAGCCCTCGGTCGTTACGAGAAAGATGCATACCCACCGATCACTTTCCATCCCCGACACTACCGTGGAAAGAGGAGCTCGCGAGCAAATCTATTATAACCTCCCATGCCGAACGACCGCATCTCTCCCTCAACACGAGGAACCCCAGTTGCAAAATAAGTCATCACTCTGACTCAGAGACTCGACTTGGGGGGCTCCTGTTCTGGACTGGGCCATGACGATATGCACGGCATGGCCCAATGCTCGTCGGGTACAAGCCCAAACGTCTGGGCACATGAATGCGTCGGGCAAAGGTCCTTCCACCCACGTCGAATGGACATCTCCTCGACAACTCTACTGTGTGTCGGGCAGAGAGCGCGTCCCCCGCTCATTGATCTTCATCCACATATCACCTACCTATATCACGAACACATGAGCCAAGTCGGGCAGAACCACGTCTGCCACCTCATCTGGCACGTCACCCAACTCCCCTATACTATCTCCGTAGGGATAGGGGCAGTTGGACCAGGGGATAGACCTTTGGTCCAGGTCTTCACGCTTCTTACGTGTCCCCTGACAGCTCCTCCTTGGGCTTAGCTAAAGCCAGCCCATTTGGAGCCTTGGCCCAGCGCTGGGGGCTCATTATAAATACCCTTTCATAGCAAAAGGTCAGGTATTCTAACTTACTCTAAAATAACCTTACTCTGTACCTCTTTTGACTTAAACATTGGAGCACCTTGCAGGTACACCCCCTCATTCACCTTACTCTCTGGCCCAGTCTTCAAATCCTTGGAAGGCCCTCCTGATCAGGTAAGATCACATACATTTCAAATATTTTAGATAATTAATAAAAATCAAAATATCAAAACACTAACCACATATTCAATATTACAAATTAACAAAACTAAATAATAATGTACATAATAAAATAAACAGGGCGGGTTCGGGGGTGGCTTCGGGGTGGGTACTAGTGTCCCTATTACCCGACCCGTCCCCATATTTTTTAATCGGGGAAAACCCAAACCCAAACCCAAACAGAGTCAAAGCGGGTTTTCCCCGTCAACTTCGGGGCGGGTTCGGGTGGGTACCCGCGGGTATGAGTTTTGTTGCCATCTCTAGGTGAACCCACTTATCACCTTACATCTGATCCAGGTTCTGGGAGAATTTATCAGAGTGAGATTAACAAACCTGATTTTGTAATAGTTCTTTCTCCTCGAGCGGTGAATCAAAGCTCTCCTGCTAAGACTGACATTGAACAGTCCCACACATCTGGGTCTGATCACGAGGAGCACACTCACCAAAACAAGCAAGACTCCATAATCTTGGAACCTACCCCCACGGAGCAAGAACAAACTTTGGCTGAGAAGTAAACTATCCCCATGTTAATCCATGCACCCATATTGTTAATTAACCTCTGGTAGATTTCATGGATGATGTAAATGGCCCTCAGATTTAGTCTGAACTTGCATGTGATCAAAGGGTGGTGTTGAATATGAAGAGCAAGAGGAAGAAGAAGAGGAAAATGAAGCTGAAAAGGACCAATAAAATCCTCCTGAGAATGTTGAAGTTGAACATGCTAAGGACCCCACTCCCCCCAATAATGATATGATTCCAACTTTTGCAGCAACAAATGACTGAGGATCAACTGGATGAACTTATAGCCTCTAACCCCAATGAATACATCAGACTGGTGTTAGAGAATAGATGATGCTCTTCAGAGAAATATGTGAGTGCTTCGACTGATTCCGAGGCTCCACTTTCAGATGATTTTGTTAGCCCCATCCTCCAAAACATCAAGAATAAATTCTTTAAGGGCGACATCCTCAAAATCTTGGATTCACATCAAACTGCTCACCTTTATCCGAAGGATACCCTTGAGAAGTTAGACCTCTCAACCCTTGAACCAATAATCTCTAACTTCCTCATAGAGCTAGCCTTAGTGGTGAACCATATGACTGATGACCTTAAGAAGATTCCCAAAATTCAAAAGACCATTGAGAAAACTTGTGGGCTTAAGGGTTTATCTTGGTCGAAGGTAGTTGAGTTTAGGGTTATTTTGTAGAAGTTAGAGAAGGTTAAGGTTGATGGGAACATAGAGATGAAATCTCTCAAAAAGGAAATTAATATTTTGAAACAAAAAATCGAAGAGCTGTAGACCAAGATTTACAATGCTGAGAAGATAATCAATGCTCTGAAGGAGTCGACTGATACTGAACTGGACCTAGAGCTGGGGTGAACCCTGTGGCATGTTGATGACGCTCGACGCTTAGAGAAAGAGCTTGCAGTAGCCAGGCTATAAAAAAAGTTGATCAAAAGGCGTATCCGGACTCAGAAGGCCACTTTCCTCACTCTGAAGGCGAACCTTCATTTCTAGTTACTTATCTTTTATTTCTTGCACCTTTTAAGTACAATTTCTCATGGCCCTTATATGTCCATTATGTAATAATGACAATGCTGGTGCTTTCTGCACCCTTTTTCCTGATTATTATTATATTTATGTTTTCACCCTTCGATCTGTATTTTTTTACATTTTGCAAGGCTCTAATATTCCTCTCGTAGCCAAATTTATGGCTAAGCACTTCGACGACTGTCCCAAAGATGTTATCTCTGAACTAGAGAGATTTTGCATCATTCAGCCAATCCCTATATTGTGAAACACATTTTGCCTTAATATTAATGTGTTCCAACGACACACATCCCCATGTTATGGAAAATATCAATACTAGGGTCATGGAACATGTTTCAAGGAAAATTCCATGTGTTTCCAATATTTCATTTGACTAATCTACTACAACCAACAAGAAACCCGGTACAAGGGTGGAAACCTCTAAGATTTGTGTCAAAAGAGAGGACTCAGATGATCACGTTGATGAAGATTGGATGAGTTATCTTCGTTCAGGATATTGGAAGAAGTATGAATAATTTTACCTTCCATGTGTATCCTATGTAACTTTATTTTTGAAGCTTGTGTACGCCATTTGGCCACCTAACCTATTTTGGCTTCTTTCAGTAATAAAGTCATGCTTTAATTTGAATCTCTTGCAAGATAGACCTATATTTCTTCAAATATTTGCCATTTACTCTTAAGATTCGTTGATCAACATCAATTTCTTAAATTTCATATGCATTGTTGCTAAAGGTGTTAATAATCTCAAAAGGACCTTCCCATTTTGGGGACATTTCCCTAAAGATCCGGTCTTCCGATCCATAGGTAGAATAACTTTCCATACTAACTCCCTACTCGAAAAGGTTTTAACCTTAACCTTTTATTGTAAGACTTTTCTACTCTTTTCTTTTGCCTTTTTAGCAAGTCTAGAGCATGGAGCCTTTATTCATCTAAATCTACCAATTCATCCAACATCATATTCCAATAGGTTTCATATGGAATTTCATGATGCCTTTGAACCCTTGTAGACTGAAGATAAATTTCCACATGCAGAACTGCATCATGACTAAATGTGAGTCAAAATGGGGTAGTGTTGGTTGTCTCTTTAGGGGATGTTCGACATGGCCAAAGAATTTGGTCCAATGTCTTATGCTGATTCTTTGGATTTTTCCCTACATGTTTTTTTATCAACCCAATCACCACTTTATTTGTTGCTTCGACTTGACCATTGACCATTGGCCTGAGCATAGTAAGGTGTAGAAGTTAAAAGTTTGAAACCCAATTCTTTAGCAAACTCTTGCATCTTTTGACCAGTAAAGACTGGCCCATGATATGTTGTAATAGTTTCGGGATTCCAACACACAAGCTATCAACAAAATCTTCAATACTAGATACTTCTCTACTTCTGACCATCCGTCCGCGGATGATAAACATAATTCATCATCAGCTTAGCACCCGAATCATCTTATAAATTATTCCAAAACCTCTACATAAATCGCGGATCTCTATCTGACGCAATCATCGACGATATCCCATGCAACTTCACAATTTCCTCAATGTACATCTCCGTTAACTCATTCCTAGGATGACTAATCTTCATCGGCAGGAAATGAGCTGACTTAGCCCATCCATCTATGATCACCCCAATCAAATCATTCCCTTTTACCGTCTTCGACAATCCTGACCCAAAATCCACCGGAATATTATCATTTTCCCATCAGGGAATATTTAACAGTCACATTAGACTCAAAGGCCTCTGATGTTCCATCTCCAATCTTTGACAAATCAAACACGCACTCACAAACCCAGCAATATTCCCCATCATAATCGACTATCGAAACAACTTCTACAAATCTTAATATATCTTCGTAGCACCAGGATGAATGTTCAACCTACTTCGACGTCCTCTCTCTGAAATACTCTTCTCAATCTTCGATATGTCTGGAATACACACCCTAACGCGGAACCTCATCATATCATTCTCATCAATTCATAATTCACATCCGTCCCCCTGGTTAATCAAAATCAATTGATCATCCAACTTCAAATCAGATTGTTGTCCTACTCAGGTCCTCTCCACAATATCACTGGTCAATTTCAACATTCTTAACTTCACTCTATTAGTATTAGTCTCACACAACAAACTCATGTCTCTGAAAAGTTCAATTATCTCAAGTTTTCTCACTAAGTGTAACACGGTGAGAAAACTGACTTTTTTAGTTTTGTTTTCGCAAAACATGTTGCGGTTAGCAAGAGTCACCACCGACTTTTATTTTATCCAATTTTATTAGGAAAGGCACAAAAGAACATGAAATACCTTTTTTTAAAGATTTTTGGGTCCAGGGGGTAATTATACAAAGGGAAGGTGTTAACACCCCTTTGTATCCTTGGGCTCTTAATTGCTTGCTCACTTTAATTTTCTCTTTGAAATGTGTTGTGTGTTTAGAAAATATTTCGTAAAAAAAGTTTAACTTTGTAATGATTCTCGTATGAATGTACAAAGTGTTTATTTATTTTTGAAAATATTTGAAAGTGTGAGGTGCGAAAAATATTTGTTTTTGAATTGTGAGCAAACATTTAAAAGTTACTTACCCTTAATTTGTAAGGTATTTCTCGTACTTATCATTTTTCTTGAGAGATAGTATTATCCATACCATTAGTGGGTAGGTAGTCCTATCTATTGGATGTGAAGGGACATCGAAGGGTCATCAAATGGTCATAGAAGACAACATGTAAGGATAGCTTAGCAATTCGAATGGACTATCATCATTTTTCCGTAGGGTTATCGAGGGACAAAATCATCTTTTCGTAGGCAACTCGAAAGTTCATCGAGGGACAATGGCGTCCCTTTACCCATTGGAATGACATTTTTGAAGTCCTGATCGTCCATTTCAGCCAACAAATAATACATACATTGACTCTAAACTATGTTTCTGCTAATATCTAAATATTTCTACTCCTAACAATGCATTCTAACTCGTTTACGGGAAATACTCGAATATTTATCAGAAACTGGGAAGCTTACCTGTATAATATGATTTGAAAGATGTTAATTGTTGAACTGAATGTTGTTTGATGATATAGTTAACCTCAGACGAAAGAAATCAACTTTTGGGATATTTGTGAATTTTGGGAGGAATGAGAGAAATGAAAAGATTTTGAATTTTTGTGAGAAATGAATTAGCGAGGAGAAAAAGAGCCTGACACGATATTATGTTACAAATTATTTTCAGAGATATGTCTTTAAAAAAATTTAACGTTTACCAATTTTATGGTACTTCCGGAGATATATCTCCGGAATATTTTAACATTCAGTTAAAATATGATGTGTTCAAAGATATATATCTCTAAAACTTAAAAACATTATTAAAAATGCACATAATATCTAAATACGTTATGAGGTGCATTAAGAAACTCTCATTCATTATCATATTCCTCTCCATCAATTCTTTACAATTTTAAATAATATAATCAAATTATTTACTACTTTATTTAATTACCTTTTATTCCATACAATACTTACTTCCCATTCAAACATAACGAATATTTCATTTCCACTTATAATTATTTCATTCCAGTAAAAAAAAATCCCAAACAGAGTTTAAATTTCAATAAAACCGTGAATTATAGAAATAGAGTTTAAATTTCAATAAAACCGTGAATTATAGAAGGATAAAAACACGAATTTTTTTTTAATATAACATAGTTTCATAATTTAATTTCCAATATAACATTGTTTTCAAAAAAAATACCAAACTAACATAGTTTCACCACACATTCGCCACATCAAATGATGAAGATGTGTAATTTTATTGTGATTCGCCAAATGGTTTGGCTAAGAATGAAAAAGTTGCATGCATTCGCCATTCCATTTGGCGAATGTGTTGTAAATCCAACATGCATTCGCCAAATGGATTGTTGCACTTTGTTAATTCATTATTTAATTCAAATATTCATCTTATTCTTCACTTATTTATATATATATATATATATATATATATATATATATATATATATATATATATATATATATATATATATATATATATATATATATATATATATATATATATATATATATATACATATATATATATATATATATACATATATACACATATATATATATATATATATAAGTCTATATATATATATATATATATATATATATATATATATATATATATATATATATATATATATATATATATATATATATATACACGTATACATATATATATGTATATTTATATATATACTTATACATGTATATATACCTAGGGTTTGCAACTTTTTTTACTATATATATGCCTCACTCATAAACATAAGATTCATCTCACTCCATCCTTACAAACCCTCTCTCATTCAGTCCTTTCATTCTCCCTCTCTCAGTCAGTCCTTTCAGTCTCCCTCTCTCACAATATGGCTTCTCCCCGTCCATCTAATTATGCATCGGCACCGTCTTCCTCATCATCAGAAGAACCGCTTCCAAAATTTGATATCTTGAAGAAAAATGCTTTAGTGTTTTTCTCGGCAACAAAGCCTCCTCTGAAGATGCTGTTATGGAACCCCCAAACTTTGGAACACTTGCACAGAGAATTAACCCGCTGGTTAGAAGGAGAGATCGGCCACAAAGAAAAGATAATTAAAATTGAGAAGAGGGTTGTGGAGTTTGGTGTGACGAAATGGAGAAAAATTGTCAATGATGCAGGTGTTTTGTCGATGATGCTAGGTGGATGTGAAGTTGTCCTGATGGTTCTGATAGGCTAGATCTGATGAATCTTGCAGTTGTTCTATTTATGTATGGTCATTTACTGAATCATGTATTTCCTGGTTTTATTTATGTATGTTCGTGTTTGTGGTTGTGGTTTTATTTATGTATTTTTCCGTTTTATTTATGTACGGTCATTTCCTGAATCATGTATTTCCTTGTGGTTGTATGATTTTACTGATATGAATCAAAGGAACTAGGCTTCCATATAAAATAAATACGGTTACAATGACCTAATTTACGATGTTGAGCTTGGTCCAACGTTGGGACATTTTTTTCGATTGTGCCCGGGCTGACGACATGAACTACACAGTCTCACCATCTTGTTCGCCGTATCCATTTCGGTGCGAATACGCGTGCTGTTAGGACGGCCTTTTTTCTTTCTTCTCATGTTCTCGTTGTGCCAGACTATTTCCCCGTTGTAGGAGGGCCAGTAGTCCTCATTTGCAACAACCGGAAAGCTTTTGTTGTAGACGTTGCAAAGGTTGTGCACTTGGTAAACAGGGGATAGTAACCCTGAAGGGTCCAGCCGAACCTTCGAACATGCCGCTATGACATGGGAGCAAGGCATGCGGAAGGCTTGAAATTTACCACAGTCGCACCAATTGTTATCAAGTTCCACCCGATAGGATCCCCTCGGTCTCCCTTCGTTGTGATCCATGATCTCATCAACATTGAAATGTCCCTTATTGCGGTTAAACACGGTGACCACATGTGTGTTAGACTTGGATGCTTCGTCTTTGATGAATGTCATAGAACTATCGCTGAACACTTGACCAGACTGTAGGATTGAACTCCACTTTGAACGCCTGATGTCAAAAAGTGCTCCGAGCCTAAAGTAGGTTGACCTCACCAAAGCGGTTATCGGTAGGTTGCGGATTCCTTTGAAAACAGAGTTCATGGATTCAACGAGGTTTGTTGTCATATGACCCCAGCGTTGTCCTTTGTCGTAGGCCCTGGTCCACTTATCTAAAGGAATCTGGTTTATCCATCTGAATGCATCTTCATTCGCCATTCTGATTTCGTCACGATAATGTTTGAATGACGGTTCGGTTAATGAGTACCCTGCATTCACGACCTTCTTCCGCAGTGTCTTATCTTTGATCTCTCTCATGAAGTTTTGCGCTATGTGTCTAATACAATAGACATGTGTTGAAGGCGGTTCCTGCCAGCCGTTATCAACATTCTTCCATGCACTCTCAATTGATGCATGTCTGTCCGAAATCAAACATAAGTGAGACTGGGGAGCCACATGGTTGCGAAGATTTTTTAGGAAAAAACTCCAGCCCTCGGCAGTCTCTCCCTCGACGATAGCGAATGAAATTGGAAAGATATTGCTGTTGCCGTCCTGTGCCACTGCCATCAATAGAGTTCCTTTGTATTTCCCGTAGAGCCATGTTCCATCAATTTGGATTATAGGCTTGCAGAAGGAAAAACCCTTTATACATGGGTCAAAAGCCCAAAAGAGCCGGTGGAATATGCCATTTCCACTGACACATTGACTTTCCGAAGTATACGCCGGCAAGGTCTCTAGGATGACAACGGTCCCAGGTGCATAGTGCTTCAGTGCCAGCAAAAACTTTGGGAGTTCTTTGTACGAGTCCTCCCAATTTCCGAACACAACGGCAACAGCCTTAGTTCTAGCAAACCAGGCTTTCCTGTATGATGGAGTATAGTTGTGCTTCTGAACTATGTGCTTAATTATCGTGCTGACCTTGACCGAAGGATCGTCAGCAACGATTGATAGGATATCGTTGCATATTAGCTGAGAGCTCAGTTGCCGATGATCCTGCAATGTGTTGGTTATGACACATGTATGCTCCGGTCCCATTGAAGCAACCTTCCAATCTTCACTTCTTTTTCTGTATGATGCTGTCAATCGAAACGGGCATGCCACGTTACGAAAACGTATCATATATAGTGTAGGATTCGTTCGGTCGACCCTATAATCAGCCGATAAATCCATGTGGTAATATTTTATAGCTCGAACGCATTCTTCTTTTGTTCGAAAATGGTCGCCCTCCTTTAATGAACCCTGCCTTTGTGGATACGGAACATAAAATATGTCTGAAGATGGGTCTTCACTTCCCAAGTTCAAGTTTGTCATGTGTGGAGGAGGATGATATACATGACTGGCCGGAACCTCGTCTTCATTGACCAGTTCATCAACTACTGCCTCCTCTTGTTCCTCGTCCTCATCAACAACATCCACTTCAGCCAAATCATTGTCAGATTCGATAAATACTTGCGAATGATCAATGGGCTGAGACACTTGTTGTTGGTGAAACGTAACATACAACTCGATATCATTGAAACCAGAATACTCATGGCTTAGAAACATAGTACGAACACTTTCGTCGTCAGAGATAGTTAATTGGAAATACATGACCTGGTTATCCTCATAGAATACTGGATTTTTGTAAATAATGACGTCAACTGGACCACGCTGCATTTTGTTTTCCAATCTCTTTTTTAGATGAGCGAAATTGGATTGTCGGACGATTGAGAACCGCGTAACCTCAGTGTTTCGAAAGTTGAAACCAGAATGGTTACATTCAAATATTTCGCCATTTGTATGGGCGTTGATCATATACTGGGGTATTTGAGACATAGTTCGTATTCAAAGACTGTTTTAGATATATGAAAATGTTTTGCAGTTTATGGTACAATGAAGATATGAAACCAATCTTAAATAGTAAAGGCAAAAATATATTTTATGGTTATATTTAGGGTTCTGAATTAATGTGAATTAATGTCTCATAGGCTTATCTCCTGCACCATATAGGCTTATCTCCTGCACCATATAGGCTTATCTCCTGCACCATATAGGCTTAGCTCCTGCACCATATAGGCTTATCTCCTGCACCATATAGGCTTAGGCTTATCTCCTGCACCATATATATAAAATTAGGGTTTCATTAATATATATATATATATATATATATATATATATATATATATATAAATATATATATATATATATTAATATAAAATTAGGGTTTCATTAATATATATATATATATATATATATATAATTAGGGTTTCATAACTTAATCGTAAACCCTAATTAAGCTAACTTAGCTAACCTAATCGTAAACCCTAATTAAGCTAACTTAGCTAACCTAATCGTAAACCCTAATTAAGCTAACTTAGCTAACCTACTCATAAACTAACTAATATAACTTAACTAACTAACTAAACCTAATTAAACTAATTAAGTTAAACCCTAACTAAACCTAATTAAACTAATTAAGTTAAACCCTAACTAACTAATATAACCTAACTAACTAACTAAACCTAATTAAACTAATTAAGTTAAACCCTAACTAAACCTAATTAAACTAATTAAGTTAAACCCTAACTAACTAATATAACATAACTAACTAACTTAACTAGTAATTAACCAAACTAGGATAACTATTAACTAACCTAACTAAACTAACACCATGTAACTAAACTAACTAAGTGAGGCATGCTGTACACGTTCGCCAGATGAATTGGCGAACTAAGGTAAATTCAATAGCAATTCGCCAAATGGATTGGCGAATCCACTATCCATTTATGTCACCTGCAAAGCTGTGAAACGCAGCAGAGATGCTTGATCATTTCCAATGCCTGCAAGCCTGCTCCCATGCAGAGATTCCTTTGGACTTTTGTGTAGTGTGCTGGTGATCCTCTAACTTGCACTTTCGCCAATCAGATTGAAGAAGAGGAATCCACAAACACATACACGAACCAATCACAGCACATGCAAGAACACCTTGTTCTTATTCGCCACTTGGTTTGGCGAATTAGTTCAATGGTTTTGTGTAATTCGCCACATGGATTGGCGAATATGCATGTTTGTTCTTCTTCCAATCCGCATCATGTAAATGCAAAAAGTTATAAATACCATACATAGTGACCCTAAAATATCACACAATCATATTTCAAACAACTTAAACATCTTATATCAAATAGTGAATCTCAAGTATCAGTGCGAAAAAGAAAATGACATTACTAACGATGGGAAATCAACACCGAGGCACACAAGAAAATATCGCCGCATTCGTAAGTTTCATTTTCGTACATTCTATTACGCATATTTTTTAGGGTTCCATTTATATATATATTTCATTCTATTACGCATATAATTAGGGTTCCATTTATATATATATTTACACATATATATATATATATATATATATATATATATATATATATATATATATTTACATATATATATATATATATATATATATATATATATATATATTTACATATATATATATATATATATATATATATATATATATATATACATACATATATATATATACATATATATATATATATATTTTTACATATATATATATATATATATATATATATATATATATTTATTTCTTTTTATTTTTACACATAAATATATATATTATTGCGTACTTATTTCGATGAATTTTTTTACAGAATGTAAGAAGATTTCGCTGTCGGGTGCACGACTACATTGAGTTCGATCCGATCATTGAACCATGTCTACAGTTGTGCGGGTTTGGGGATGTTATTAAGGTTCACAACAACTCAATAGACTCAAAATTCATCTTGGCACTCCAAGAGAGGTGGAGGCCAGAGACACACACATTTCACCTGCCCTTCGGTGAATGCACTGTCACCTTGGAAGACGTATACATGCTCTTGGGGTTACGTGTATCCGGCAGAGCCGTCTTCGGTAAGGTCAACCAGGATGTTTCTATAGTTGCGGATTTGCTGGGTGCCCCTCTAATTGACGAGGAGCAGCCATCAAATACTCGTAGCCGGGGTTCAGGTATAAATCTAGGACTCCTTAGAGAGCACTATTCTAGTTTTATTTTAACTGAAGATTCTACCGAGTTAGAAATAATGCAAAAAACTCGGTGTTATATTATGCTTTTATTTGGTCATTTTTTATTTCCCGACGGTACCGGGAACACAATAAACATGATGTATTTACCATTGTTGCGAAACATCAACAATGTAAATACATACAGTTGGGGTTCAGCTGTTTTGGCACACTTGTACAGTAGCCTTTGTAAAAATGCCGCAAAGGATACTTGTACGTTTTATGGGTGTGCATTTTTGTTACAAGCTTGGGGCTATTCCAGACTGCCGATGCTTGCCCCACGCAACATGAATCCATGCCCGTTCCCCTACGCAAACCAGTGAGTCCACTTTTAATTTTTATTTCCAAACAAATTATATTTTAAGTATTTAAATTGTTATTGTATCTAAATGTGTTTAAATTTGTTGTGCTTAGCTGGTCCGATCTTGGGATGGATTATAGTAGAAACCCAAGAAGTTCTATAGTTCTATATTGCCAGTTGTTAGACCACGTGGGGATCGATCAGGTATTGTCACATATAAAAAATATTTTTCCGTTTTATTGCATTTTATTAACTAAAATAATTTTATACTAACAATTTTTTTTTTCCGTAGTTCATCTGGCGCCCATATTTAGCACTCGACCATGAGCCTAACCCGGAAGATGCTGAAATTTGGACGGCAAAAACTCCAATCATCCGCTTCACTACAATTGAAATGCACCAAACAGATCGGGTGAAAATGCAGTTCGGAATGCAACAGGATATTCCGGGCCCTCCGACATGTTTGGGAAATTGGCATTTGAAAAGAGTGAGTGACATGTGGAACATGGAAGATTGGAGAGACTTTGCAAGGGAGTTACGTCAACAATGGAGGGATCGACGCCAGCATGTCCTAACTGACCAAGTGCTGCAAAACGTCAGACCAACTAGAGAATATTTAGTTTGGTTTAGGTCAGTTACTATGCAACAATGGGTGTCTGATAACCCATACTTGATCGACCCCCGCGCCCAGGCCGCAGCATACGCCCAACCACCAACTCCACAACATGACTGCCCCACCCAATTCCAGCCATCGACTTCACACACCCATAGGCCATTCATCCAAACACATAACCCCTTCATGCCACAAACCCAATCACAACATCAAGAGCCTTACCAACACCACTATACCCCCGACAACCCCTTCATGTCCACACCAACCTATAGCCCCCCACCTTTGTTTCGTTCTCAAAACGAGGCAATATCCTCGTTTGGTCAAGCCTATCGTCCTCACCCAACCCAATCCAACCCAGCCCAACCTATCCGACCCAGCTTTGAAAACATGGGCACACAACTCAGTTACGGCAGCGCCTTTGGCAGCAACCTTCCACGTAATTGGGGACAGGCTGAATCATGGACTCAACAACAACCGCCTCCACCAAACACACAAATACAAGCGGAACCTCGACAACCTGGTGGTAGGGTTCGAAGACGGGGTCATCCCCGTGGATGTGGTACTGGGGGGCAGTTAGATCGGGCGGGAAATTAATTTTTGTAATGTCGTTCTTGAATTATTAATAATAATTTTTCTTTTAATATATATTTCTCTTTCTCATATTCTTTAATTTTCTTTATCTATAATTTTCTTTAATTTACTTTTATATATATATATATATATATATATATATATATATATATATATATATATATATATATATATATATATATATTACATATATAATATATATATATATATATATATATATATATATATATATATATCTATATATATATATATATATATATATATATATATATATATATATATATATATATAAACTTATACATATATATATATATAAACTTATATATATATATATATATATATATATATATATATATATATATATATATATATATATATATATATATATAACAAAAAAAATATGAAAGAACACAACACATGCACAACATTCCAATTGGCGAATTGGTTTTTGTGTTGCATGCATTCGCCAAATGGTTTGGCGAATTGGTTGTATGCATGCATGCATTCGCCATTCCATTTGGTGAACAAGTGAACAATCTCACATGTTCAACAAACCATTTGGCGAAAATATTATAAAACTGTGTTACTTTGGTAAATTTTTCCAAATATATGTTATTTTGGAATTTTATTTTATAAACTCTGTTATTTTAAAAAAAAATTCTAAAAACACAGTAGATATATCAATTTTAGGGTTAATGAAGTTTTTGGTTCTCATAAATAACAATATTTCACTTTTAGTTTTTTCAAAATTTTTCTTCAAAAAATATCCTCATAACATTTTAAATTTTACTTTCCTTTTGGTTCCTATGGTTAAAACTGTGGTTAATTTCATCGCTAAAAATATGAGTATTTCTATTCTAAATTATAAAAATCCTCACTGATTAACAGAAATGACCAAAAATTAAAACTAAAAGTTTTATAAGAACCCTTCTTTAAAGAGATTTTAGGAAGACAGAAAATTAATTTCATTAATCCTTAGTTGTTTCCGGCGGAGTGTCGAAAGAAAGCAGACGGCGAGATGTTGTTTCAGGTAGGCGGACAAGGCAGTCGTCCGACGTTCTTCGAGATGGCGGCCGCCGATCAGCTTCCACGAAGTCTCCGCGCCGCTCTGACATACTCAATCGGTGTCTTAGCATTACGAACACATTTCCTTCATAAATTACTAGACTACGAAGACGAATCTTTCTCCTTACTCATGCTCGTTCTCGAAGCTCACAGTTTACGAACAGCAGGTACTCGTTTCTCTCTCTCACTCATTCGTCACAATTAAGCGTAACTAACCATAAACAACTCTAATTCATTGCTTTTGATTTTGTTGTTAGATGCTTCTTTTTCTGAATCTCTCTACGGTCTACGAAGAAGACCGGTAAATATTAAACTCAATAACGATACTGATGCTGCTGCTACTACTTCACAGTTGAGGAGACGCCAAAAGCTTGTTTCTCTTGTATTTTTGGTACCAACCCTAACCCTATTCGGCACTGTTGTAGTGTCTTTTGATTATTAGAATAGTTCCCAAACTCCTCCTCCTTCAATTTTTGGGTATGTTCAAACTCCTCCTCCTTCAATTTTTGGGTATGTTTGGATAGATGGTGCATATTTTTGCTTAGAAACACACAAACAAACACACTAAGTGTGTTTGGTTCTGTTGTGACGAAAATTGAGCGACAAAAATTTATTATGTAGAATTGATTTTGAATAAAAGTGAGTTGGAGATTAAGTGATTTATGTTTGTATACAATCATGTAAAAGTGAGTTGAACAGTAAGTTTCACTGTAAAAATCACGTTTAGACGCAAAAACTACAAAGCTTAACTTCAAGTAAAATCAATCCTGGAGGAAAAATAAATTCTACTTTAGAGAAACCAAACATGTCAAAACTCAAAAGCAATTTTACGCCTTTGAATCACTGGCCTCTCGCAAAAGTAGAACCAAACATACACTAAAATTGATAGTTTATTCTCGATTTTATATACCGGTATAAGCACTTTTAAGACTCTTCGAGAGAGATTATACAAGTAGCTCATGACATATCTATAAATTGTTTTCAGCCTATTTTCATAAGCTCTACAAGATAGCTTACGGAAACAACTTATAGCTTCTTTAAAAGCAATTTGACTTATAGATAACTTATACATAAGCACTTGTATGGTATGATAAACGATTATGTTATAAGCGTTTAAGTAGGTTGTGTATCCAAACAACACCTTTATCTCTCTCAATATCGTTTCATGTCACACAAAACCACTTCTAGTGAACATTTATGATATATGCTTTCAGGTTGTGTTGCCGTATTTGAAATCGAAGCTGCATTCAATCTACAATAAAGAAAGGGAAGCAAGGATTCAGGCCAGTCTCTGGGGAGATGAAAATGAGTCATATGATTTTGAACAGAATTCTCTGGTGTCCACATCAACCTTGGATGCCCGTGCCTCCATTACAACACGTATCACAAAGAGATTTCAGAAAATTGTTGGAATTTGTTACCCCTTGTTACATGCTGGTACTGAGGGTATGTGTGTGCAATACAGGTTTCTGAGACTTCAGTTTATTTGTATACTGATTATTTTTTACATATATCTTTATTTTGATTGCAAGTTATTTTCAGATAAATGCAAATCCACTTAATGTTTAAGAGCTCATTGTTTTCTTTATGTTTGTCAGTTTATCTGATTCTGTCTCAATTAATACTCTGAAGTCTGAATATATCACTCTATATTTACATGCAGGCTTCCAGTTTGCATACCAAATGTTATACCTATTGGATGCTACTGGGTACTACTCACTAGCGCTGCACGCACTTGGGATTCATGTGTGTCGAGCCAGTGGACAAGAACTGGTAAACATTTAGTGTATGGAATTTGGAGAAGTCTTCATTATTTTACCTATCATTTACAAAAATTATTGCCGAAGCTATGATAATAATTTACCATTTTTTTTCATATGATTAACTTTTCCTTTCATGTCAAGATAGATGGACGCGTCTTCTAGAATTTCTAAGATACGTAGCCGTGAACGTGAGAGACTCCGTGGTCCTCAATGGATAAAGGTTTGTACTTCTTTTTTTCACCATGACAATTTTATCCTTCCTTTACTTTCCTTGAGTTAAGAAGAAACTAGTTTCACATTCTATTGATGTTAATGTTTTCCATTTATTCTGCCATTTGGGGTAGGGAGTGAGGCTTACATCAACACACTTCAAATTATAGACCATTGCACCTGCGTTGTTAGAACATAACTTCTGTGTGATTCAAACCTTTTTTTGTCAGGCTATATAGGTTAAAATGTTGAAACTTTCTTTTTGTATATATAGCATTCGCAATATGTTATCATGCATCGCAATGTGAACTGTATGAATCAATGTTTGTTTATGCTTCACTTAATCTCCATGAATCACTTGTGATTATATAATGTTTTTCATAATGCAGACATTGCAAGGAGCATTGCTCAGCTGTACATACACTGTACTTGACTATGCCCAAACCGGTTTGATTGCAGCAGTTTTCTTCTTTAAAGTAAGATGGCTATCCCTTTTTTTTTTCTTCCCTCATTGAATACTCACAAATTATATGCCAAAAATGATACAAAAAATTTACGAAACCCTAGCTTATTCTAATTTGCTTGATATTGTTGGCTCAATTAGACTTTATATTGCTTATGACTATTATAGTTTGTTTTTGATTTAGGATCGAGTAATTTGTAGTCTTTGGTATCGAGTTAGTATTATGCTGTTATAAAAATCATTTGAAGTTCTTATTATTTTCTCTCCCCCTTTTTTGTAAAATCCTACAACTTCAACATTTATATGTGATCCTATATAGATGATGGAATGGTGGTATCAATCTGCTGAGGAAAGAATGTCGGCTCCAACTGTATATCCTCCTCCCCCTCCTCCTCCACCACCAAAGGTAAGGAGTCAAATTTCAAGCATTTATCCATCCCTCTCTTCAGTACTCACTTCACCGTTTTGGTCATGATTAAAGAATTAAGAATTTCAATGTTCATTATAAAAGCTTACTTTTCACTACACAGTATACATCGCTAGAATTGCATCTGTTCTATAATCTAAATCATTAAGTAATTAGAACTTCCATTATATTCAAAAAGTTGTACCTGTTCAGTGCCTAAAGGATCTGTATGTGGATCTCAGGTAGCCAAAGAAGGGGTACAGTTACCACCGGACAGAACAGTTTGCCCCCTGTGCTTGCAGAAGCGTGTAAATCCATCTGTAGTTACAGTTTCAGGTTTCGTCTTCTGCTATGCTTGTGTATTCAAGTTTGTTAATCAGGTGAGAGCTCTAGACATCTAAACCGTGACTTTGAAAGGAATTAAATAACTTAAATATCATTTGGTTTACTGTGTATTTTTTCTCATGACAGTATAAGCGATGCCCAGCAACAATGATGCCTGCAACAGTTGACCAGATAAGGAGACTCTTTCATGATGTATAGTCCCAGTTGGAGCTGCTATAAGCCTATAATCATACTATCATAGTTGTCACAAGTAGATGCATAAAATTTTCGCAATGGTTGTTGCACTGATCTATGTTTATTCTAGTGTTAGGAGAGGCAAGTACGAAGCATAATTTTTTGTTATTATATTCTCTCAATTCATTTGTACAAAGTTCTAGCAATAAGATTATGGCTTCAATGATCATTTTGGGTATTATCCTTTGACGACTCTTGCTACAACAATAATAAGAATCTTTGTCTGCAATGCAAGAGAGTTTGTTGCATTTCTTATAGAGAAATGATACTATGACACCAAATGATACACTTTACACCATACTTTCTACCATGAATATATACCATCATTTTTTTAATAATTTTTTATTTCATTTTGGTATTCGTGCAAGACTGAAACAATTGTATACATACTATTGAAATTGCATAAGGTGAAAAGGGTGGGTGTCATCATAGCATAGCTCTTATAGAAGTCTCTATAAACATGGATGATAATGAAATCAAAGTGGAATTTTTTTTAATTAAAAACTAGTAAGATACCATGCTGTTATTTGATATGTGTATTTATAAGATATTAAATACATTTATAAGATATGAAATGATAAATTTAATTATGTAATGATCGGTCATTATATAAATCAAATTGTATTAGAAATCATAAAAAAAACTAATTTAGGTTAATTAATATAAATTCTTTACTTGTCAAAAAAACGTGGAAAACTTCAAAATAATAGTAACATGTTGCCTTATATTCTACCAAATAATCTTTAAATGAGTAAAACAATATACAATCAAATATCAAATCTTTTGTAAGAATATGAAGAATTTTCATGAGATTATAATTCAATATAGGATTATTTTCAAAGTATACTTATCAAATGTTGAGCAAATACTTTAAAAAAAAAAATAAGTTATTGGATTCAAAGACTTTGATAACACAATTTAGATTTACGTAATTTGAGTCTAAGATTAAATAATTACTATATCTTACTATTAAATGAGCAAACATGTTTCTTTTAGATCATGTTTGGTAATTTTATGTTCTTTATATGTTTTTAGTTTAGTAATGGGTGAGAAAAACAATGACACTTTTATTTCAGGATCTTGTTCTTATCCTTTGTGTTACAGTACTATACAATATGTCTTCCATTCCTGTCATGAGTTACAAATACCTGTCATGAGTTACAAATACAAAACATAACTGTATACATTCTTTTATTTCAGGTTCTTGTTCTCATCCCTTGTGTTACAGATATGTCTTCCACTTCTGTCATGATAAATAAATTTTAGTCACACAGTTCATAAGCAACAATTATATGCTTTCAAGAGAAAAGTGAAAACAGGACCAATGTTTTTCATTGCTTGCCAGCTAATTGTTTTCGGCCGAGAAGAGAATTTTGAGGCATAATGGTCCCCTGGAAATTGAAAATAAAAGTTTGTCATATTTGGGCTATCTTCTGCTATCACGTGAGAAACATTTATATATCTATCTTCTGCTATCACGTGAGAAACATTTATATATCTATCTTTGTGTTGTGTTGGTGATATGCAGGTATATCGAAATCAAAATCTGAAATTGCTAGATCTGAAGGTAGCAGCGCCTCTTATTTTATGGCTATCGTTTGGATGCAAAGCCGCTGAGGCATAATCAAATAGAAGAGGCTGAAGCAGAATCAATAAATGTGCAGATAATAAACTACTCTGACGCAGTAATTTATATTGTTATAATGATTTACTAACTGAATTGTGTTTTAGGAGCGTTGTTTTCATTGTTGCGGGTTCATGTCATTATTTTGTTGTGGATGCAATGTCAGGGACTTAAGCGTGTCACCAACATTGTTATGTTTTCCAAGCATCTGAGCATGTTAACCTTATGTTACATATGATTGAGGCCTTCCAAATTGTTGTTGCTGTGCGGGTAAGATTCAATGTTGAGTCATTAGTGTTTGTTGTTGTTGAGAAATGAAATTATGTTGCTGTTGTTTCCTAATGATTTGGGATTGTTGTTGTTGCTGAAGGCTAGATGATAAAGACGATTGCATCGTTGAAGGCTGCAATTTTTACAACCCGGGTTTTGTTCTCAAGGTATTTGTTGTTATCTTTGTTTGTTATTTTTCAAATCTTTACTGACTGCTTTATGATAAACTTTAGTAAACCAAGACAATGTGATTCTAATGGTTAAACTTTTTGGTAAGTATAATACCTCTTCCTTTTCATATGATAGGATTCATGAATCTTGATGTGTCAATATTCAAAGGAGATATGAACAATTCAAAGGAGAAAAGTGATATACGAGTTATGTCGATGTTCGACACCGATTCCCATGCAGGTTAGTTCAGGTTTTTATGTATACATTTTAGCATCTTATTGTTTACATGTTCAAGGTAAATATGTTTCTATCTGTAAGAGTAGATATATTCCTGTATGCATAACAGTGTGTGGGTTAACCAAGCCCTCATAATCAAAGTTCATGTTAAACTTTTAAATTTTAGGTGAAAAGTTAGCAAAAATGCTTTAGCATATGTTTTCCAAATAGGGTACTACTATTTGGAAAACTAATAAAATCTTATGATTCAGAGATGAAACAATAAAAGTAGAATTTAAAGTTCAACTATAACATGTCCAAAGATCATTCCACAATAAGATTTTATTGGTTGCACCAGAATAAATTATTCATGTGCCAATGTTTGTTCACATGCTTCATCTTGTCTTTGTTTCCACAACGGCAATTGTGGGGTCCTTATTAGAATTCCTCTTTAGTGTGTATTAGCTGTTGTCCCAATTTCTCTGTATTTTCTATTTAAAACAGCAAAAAGAATTATATTGAAATGCCTCAAGCCAGTACATAAAATTGTTGCAATTTGTCATAAACAATAACATAAGGCACCGCCACAGAAATGATACTCCTACCAGTCTTTACAGACCCATAGTAGTTACGGGAGCTTGGTATATCTTACAATGTTGGATGGTAACTAGATCTGTCAATCAAGTGCCCAAATTTATCTGTGTCTGATATGTGGTTTTAGGTGAATGTAGCTTGGAGAACATGTTTAATAATTGGACCTTGGGAAGCTATTTGGCTCAGGTATCCTATTTATTCCCTGACTATCTTTGACGGAAATCTGAAATGTGATACCAGTTCAAAATGCCATTGCTCAAAGAAGAGGTTATTAATCGTGGATTTCATCTACTTTATAGTTTTAACAAGCTCTTTTAGTATGACATTAATAACTTTGAGTGTTGTTATTCACAGGAAGCATAGAGTGAAGAGATCAATTAACATGCCTGCTATCACCAACAAATTTGCTGATGATTACTCGTGGATGAAGTACGGGCAGAAGCCGATCAAAGGCTCTCCTCACCCTAGGTATATTCAAGTTCAACCTTTGATTTTATGATGTTATCTTCTTCTGTGGAAATTAGTGGTTGATTTTACGATGTCATTGGCTGTGTCAATGCTTCATAGTTACTTAATCTTATTAATGAGTGTTTTTCTTAATTAAACCTGAATTTACGATGTCATTGGTCGAGGACTTGAAGTTCTCCATCGCACACCACTCTTTATTGTGCCCGAATGGCATTGAGCTGTGGGTATAGGCCTAATAGAATTTGGTACTTTTCTGGTATGATCTCATAGTATAGAGATTTATAGTCAAGACATCTGCCATGAGTTGTCCTTTTCCCATAAGAACTGGTATTATGTTTCATCATTCCTTATGACAACATTTCTCCTACCCAACTCACCGTTTTGTGTCTCTGCATAATGATAAGGGAAGACACTTACCGGCTTATCTCCCAATTTTCACATGATGACATGATTATGTAAGATTGTTAAAAAAATCCAATGAAAGCTCTCAAGTTTATGTTTTGAAGATGTGAAACATTACCTCTCAAGTGTTTTAGCACTATCTTGCAAATCGTGTTTTAGTTTTCCTCTGACTTTACCGGAGAACATTTTGCATGTCTTATAACCTGTTTTGTTTTGTTTTTAGGTACTGGGAAAAGAGGAGCAAATGTGTGTACTTGGAAACTGAGTCCAATAGCCCCATATAATTGAAGTATGAATCAGGTTAATATTCACAATGTATGTTGGCTTGATAATTGAAGCTAATGAAACTAACCATCAGCATGAGAGGAATGGGAGCGTAGAGGCAATTTTCTTAATAAAGATTATGATACCTCATTTTACTTTATAATCATATTATTTGTTTTTATTATGATACCTCATTTTGTATTAAATATAATTTAATGTTTTCTCTAAATTTCTAATTACCTATAAGTTTAAAAATGCAAATCTTGGATACTATCATAAAATGAAATTAACACTGTTTAATTCAATTGATTATTTTAAAGAGAATTTAAAATTGGAAAATATATTTTTTTTTCTTCTAATATTTACGTGTAAGAATTGCTAGCAAATTGATCAAATTATGAAATGTATATAAAGTTAATAAATTTGACCATGGGTCTCAAAATTAATTTTCAATTAAAAATATTTATTTTATGTTTAATTGATAATATAGTTTTAATAATTCTTTCCCTATTATGGATATTATATGAAACTATCCAAATTTTAAGAAAGACAATTTATCAATAATTTTTTAAAATATGCGAACAAATGTGTTTGGCAAATCATTATTTGTACGTAGGCATTGATGTAACTAGGGGAAAAATATAATATTGAAACAAATACCATAAAAATATGAGTCACTTAATGAAATTAATACAATAAAAGAATGATTGAATAAATGTTTCTAATTGGCTATATTATTTCAACTTGGTTGTAATTGGAAAAAAAATCACAAATATATAAATAGTATTAAAACAAAATTAATATTTATAAAGGGGGAATAAATATATTATTGATTAAAATATTTTTATATAGGAGAGAAAATATTATTGTTACAAACAAGAATAAATATACTATTGATTCTATTATTTTTATATATATTGTCAAAACAAAACTAACATTTTAATTTAAATAATTTTATAAACGGGACAAATTTACTATTGATTCAATTTTTTTGGTATAAATATTATAAAAAAAATATTTTTATTTAAATACTTTTATAAACGGGAGTAACTTTACTTTTAATTTAAATATATTCATAAATAATATCAAAACAAAAATGATATTTGATATAAATACTTTTATATACGGGATCAACTGATTAAAATACGTTATTAATTAAAATATTATTTTACAGAGGAGAAAATATTGTTGTTAAAAACAGAAACAACTTTACGATTGATTCTATTTATTTTATAAATATTGTTAAAACAAAAATAATATGTATATACGGGAAAAAAGATATTGTTGATTAAATTATTTTTTATATGCATTACTATTTAAACTTATATTTACTATAACTCTAATATTTTAAGTTTTACAATTTGTTTTCATACCTTAACTGATGACATATCCACAGTCCACGTCAGTATCCGTACGAACGCACAGGTAACACATGAGTACCGTGTGAATGCACGGATAATCATACCAAAATTTGTTCGAACGCAAAGGTTTTTACTTTTTTTTTTTTGCATTTAAAGAAAATATATGTAAAACTTATGTCGTTGTACTACAAACTTTTCGTTTTTTAAAATATTTTAAACTATGCTTTTCAATTAATTTTCAAGTAATTTTAATTTTGGATATTTGTTTGTCTCTTTTATTAAATTTTATAAACTTTTTTATTATAACTCCATACATTCTTGATTAATTTATTTATATATACAGGAAAAAATATTATTCTTATAAATGAAATCAACTTTAATTGTTTCAAATATTAAATAATATTAATTTATCAATTATATCATTGTTTCAAATATATAATTATTAATTTATCAATCATATAATTGTTCCAATTATTGAATAATATTAATATAGATAAAATTTGATGTAATATAATTAGTGTATTTACTTACGGACAAAAATACATTGTTGATTCAAATATTTTTACACGTGAACAAATAAATTGTTGATTAATTTATTTATATATACGGGAAAAAATATTTTTCTTATAAACGGTTACAACTTTAATTGTTTCAAATATTTAATAATATCAATTTATCAATCATGTTATTGTTCCTAATATTTATTGATATTAATTTATCAATCATATTATTGTTTCGAATCTTGAATAATGTTAATATAGATAAAATTTGATGTAATATAATTGTATATTTACTCACGAACATAAATACATTGTTGATTAAAATATTTATATACGGTAAAATATACCATGTTGATTAATATTTTTTGTTATGTTTTTTCTTCTTTTCAAATATCATTCTTTATATTTACTTTATCAATTCTTAATTTTCAACAATCAAGTTATTGAATTATAATTTTCTAATGCTATTAATTTTTCTGAAATGTTTTATAATATTTAACTAAATAAATATCTAAAAGAAATTCTTTTCCACATAATTTTTTTTAATAATTAACTATTTACTATTCAATTTTATATTTTTTCTTTTATTTATTTATTTTATGACAGTTTTTTTTTAATTTATTGTTTTAAATAAATTAAATCTATATTTAAATCAATACGCGTAACCGACGGGGACCCGTGCGAAAGCACGGGTATCCCACTAGTTGAAAATAAAAGTTTGTCATATTTGGGCTATCTTCTGCTATCACGTGAGAAACATTTATATATTTATCTTCGGCTATCACAGTGAGAAACATTTATATATCTTCATATAAGCAACATATTACTGTAACAAAGTTAACTTGAAGAGGAAAATGAATAGATGATTGTATTGACAATCTTTTTGTATAACTGAGCAATAACATTAACAGATTGAGGCTTAACTATAAAAAAAACTTGATAATAAAATAAAACATTAGTATATTCACCAAAATTATATTTGATAACAACAAAATAAAACATTCATATATTCAACAAAAGTTGTGAGGTGATAAGTGAACTACATGAAAATTCAAATAATTACATGTATCAAGATTTCAAAAGGACCCACTCATGACATAATAAAATATAAATATAATTGCTTATAATTTATGGCAGTATACCTCTGGTGCTTTCAATCGGTAAGTTTCGGTTTTTGCAATCATCATTTCGGTCACCGAATCTGCAAGTTTTACATCTGATTTGTTGTAAGCAACAAATTATCTGCATTATCACAGTTTCAAAAAAACATAACACTTATTAAGTTTAGAACTCATCTATATATACATCGATCAAAGCATTCAACCGTTGATGCCAAATCGAAACCTCTACATACAATTTATCTAGTGTACCGGATAATTAATATCTATTACATTCCCCAGAAGCAAAACACCACATTCAAGAGAAACCAACATAATTAAAAAACATAGTAAACGACAAATAAGAATGGTTTGATGGATTCCCAAAATAGAACAAATCGATTTTGTCAACTCACCTTAGTTACAAGAAGTTGCTACTACTATCACTCATTACCATCACCTTAGTTTCAACTTCAAGTTACTCTGTTGTTGTGAAACTCCACTCAACCTTTGAAGATACAAAGGGCACTTTTGTAAAAAAAAAACAAATGAAAAGAATTAGTTTCTACAATAAATATCATTGATGACCATAATTAATTACTTCAAAGGTAGAGACTTAACTAATTGCAAAAAATAATTTCATTCACATATCAACATGAAACAATGAATACAAATCACATGTCATTCAAATGTACAAAGTTAATGTACGACTTGATTCCAATCAAATCATACAAAAACTAAAAGATGAAGAAAAGACACACTCATTAAACTTTTATTCACCCAAGTGCTTATGTCAAATATGAGCAGTGGGTATTTATTCATTCATTTTCATCTACTATTTTAGTGTTATTATAAACAGATTGAACAATCACACACATTTAATAAATGGTTACTACTAAGCATTTTTCAATAAAAATGAAGAGAAAAGGGAAATAGCTGATAATTATTTTAGAAAATGTTGAATATACATATAGTCGGATGACAATTATTAAATTCCAAAAGTACAGTACAATTTATAGCAATGGTATGAACATCTAGCAAGAAAAAAACAACCTGAAAATCTTAGTCCATTTGAAATCAAAAGAAAAGAACCACAACAAAACATGACAAGCTTATCCCACTTATAAACTACACACTCAACTCTAGAAAAAGATACCCAAAGGAAATAAACTTGCATTTCAAAAATATATCTCTAGAAAAAGTATAGTTTAACGGGGATGTGTTTGGTTATGTAAACTAATTTAGCACATGTTTCAAATAAGAATCTACTATTTCTACGTTAAATTCACGGGGGAATATTACTTCTCCTCCAAAGTGGTGGAAAAACATTGTTCAGGCTTACTGATTTTGAATAAAGAGAAAAAATATATTAATTCAAAAATGTCACGATAAAGTTGATCCAACCAACAAAAAGACCTATAGCAAAAAGGAGACAAGATGACTTCTTAGCTTTTTACTAAGTCATCCTATATTAACCATATTTTCCATAATAACGAATCCTATTTTTGTATTATCCACAAAACTATCAAAAGTGATGTTGTTCCTATAGTGCCATATATTGTAGACTGTTTCAGCCACTAGCATCTTCAGAATCGCAGGTTTCCAGCCCTTACCCTTCGTTTCGCTCAGGATCCAGTTAAGTCCCTCCTCCCAATGTTTAGGTTCATGCCAATCATCAATCGGTTGCAAAATTTCTTGCCAAATAAGACCTGTTTTTGTGCAACTAAAAAAGAGGTGATTCAGAGTTTCCTCTTCGATTTTGCAGAGACTACAAATGTTACCTTGGATCAGTCCAAATCTTTTGAGTTTGTCCTTGGTTGCTAATTTGCCATGGCAAGCTAGCCACAAGTAGTGCACAACTTTTGGGCGAGCTCGATTGCATTGAATAAGAGCTTTCCAACTAAATTTTTGCTCCTCATCCATAATGACAGTGTAGAAATGTTTGGCTATGAAATTTTGTAATGGGAAAGACTCAGTCCATTTCTCCTGGAATTTACTAGCAAGATCTCTCTGATTAAGGATTCCTTTCATAATCCATGAGTCTTGGGGACGAATATTATACTCCATGACATTTGCCGCTTTGAAATAATGGTGATGAATCCATTGCACCCATAAATTATCTACTTTTCTACAGAGATTCCAGAGGAATTTGAGTAACATAATGTCATTCCAAACATTGAGATTGAGTAATTATAATCCACAATGGGCAATAAGTTTACACACCTTGGTCCAAGCCACTAGACTTTTCCTACTAATTTTCTCATTGCCAGTCCAGATGAAGCTGCGACAAAGTGAATCAATTTTCTTGATGATAGTTTTTGGGAACGGGAAGCATTACATCCAGTATTGCGCCATATCACGGAAAATACTTCTAACCAACTGAGCTCTACCTGCATAACTGAGCAATCTTTCTGACCAATGATGTAATATTGCCACAATTTTGTCAACAAGAGGCATGAAATGGTTGATTGTCAGATTCTTAGTGGTCAGGGGAACCCCTAAATATTTGAATGGGAGAGAACCTTGATGAAAACCTGAATGATTTTATAAAATAAATTTGGGGTTTAGGGTTTAGGAAAGAAGTGAGTGAAGTCAAAACCATCAACTCATGAATAATGAGAAGGTGGATGTAAAAATAGAGGGTGGGCGACTCGCCAGAAGTATCCATGCTAGCACTCTCTTCGTTGGAACAAGGTTTCATGATTACATCTCTCTCGACTTATATTGGAAAATCTAATGCCATGATTCACAAGAAGCGGGAAAGTCTATACACCTTAATGACGCATGCAAGAAATAAATAACAAATTGATTTTCCAAAAAATCACCATCGTGAGGTGCATTAAATGCCATCCATGCTCTTTTTCCCACTAAAACACCCAAGCTTTCAATAGTGGTTGATGTTTTGACATCTCAGAGTTTAACCTAAAGAAATGATATGTATCCATTTATAGTACAATCTTTTAAGGATAGTCACATTCAGCTGAGGGACTTGCGTCAATATGAGGGACTCACTCTTTAATAATATTGGCCTTCAGCTAAGGGACTCATCCTTTTTTAGTATAAGGACTCACTGGTAGCATTTCCAACCAAAAAAGTCTTAAAAACACTTCATCCTTAGCCATTATCTTGTGCTTGAGAGGCTATGTAGTGTTATATTTGCGAGGGTCTTAAATTAGGGCGCTCTCGCGAGCTATATCGCCCAAGCGAAAACTTAAGGACTCACCTTGGGCATTGATGACGTGTAATGTTATTAGTCTAAGGAGAATGAGTCTTCTATTATTCCTTGAAAGATGGGTGGTTGATAACTTCTCTTGGTCAAAAGGGAGCGGTAGTTGTCACTCAAGGTTACCCAAGCCATAAACCCAAAGGGTCTTTATAAACATTTATCCCTTCAAGGAGGAATGGAGTATCACTTACACCTTAAAGCATAACACCTATCCATATCATAAATTATATTGATCATACCTCTTATCAGCTTATACCTAAGCATATCTTCTATCCGCAGAGCCTCTCACCTCATGTGAGCATGATTCTTAAAACTATCATAAAATATTGTCATATAAGACTTCTCGCTGCCGTACGTAAGCATTTACCACCATACAACGTAATATATCTACTAAGACCTCTAAGTACCTTATGCCTTTGTAAGAGGAACACATACATCTTTACTTTTTGATAAGTACACTCCTTATTGAGGCGATTGTACGTGAATGACATCCCGTCAAAGCTCTTCTCCTAAAAGTGGGACTCTTATTTTCCAGAAGAGATGAAAGATCCACGTTTTGAATGGCCATTGCTAACACCTTTCATGAAGCTCCCCACTTATAAGTATATAATAATAACAACATCCAAATCATAGACACTTTTCCAGGATCCACCTTGTTTCTCTTGGTAGGGAGAAACTTCACACTTTTAAAGGAAAAAGCTTGACTTAATAGTAGCCAATGGGACAACCCTGATAATTTCCCCTTTATGACATCCTTTCTCTTATTTATAGCCCGATCTCGGAAGACTAAAGGATCACTTTGGTGATCTGGTTTCACCTCGCCATTGTGGACTTTATCCTTCCCTATCATCATTTTCCTTTCAACTAATGGAAAGGGAGCCACCCTATCTACAAAATCAAAAAACAACAACTAGTTAAATTTAACTAAAAACTATTGAGGAGAGTGAAAAATTAGTAAATCGTCTTACCAAAAAAATCCATCAATGCCGGAAGGTCCCCCTCAAGTCTAAGCAGGTCCCTAGCCCCTATAATAAATAATCTATCCAAGAGATCAACCACTTTTTCTTTGTCTCACTAAGTTTATATATGTCCTAGCCCATTATAGCATGAGGATCGCCCGTATAGTTAGGAGGAAACATATGTGTCACATCCTGTTCATACATAAACTTGGGATAATGAGCATTGAACTTAACCCAAACAAGTTTTTCCTTTACAGTATAAGGGGAAATAAAAGCTAGCCTAGAGATGCCGCTCACAAAGACCCATCCACCCTTGTTCAACTTTTTTTGTCTCATAAAAAGAGAATAATAGAGAATCTCGAAACCTTTGACAAATTCCTAGTTGTTCTAGTGTAATTTGGAAGGGGTGACATTAACGATCTTTAAGATGTCGAACTGTAGGTGGGGTAAAAGGAAAACTGATCCTAAAGTCCTCCAAAACTCCAATATAGAAGTAGAAATATTCTTCCTCACCCCAAGGCCGGTGCATGTAAATATTTTCGCCTGACATGCACGACTCAAATATCATGTCGACCTCGTTCCTAGTATTAGACAAATCATGATCTAACCAGAAATATTGTGCCTAGTCATCTTCAAGACAAATTGAATCAATATTCATAGGCTATTTATAAAAGGAACTATGATTAGATGTTGAAAGTGTCATGGTGGATCTAGTCGGACTTGAGGAATAAGACATAAAGTAAATGTCACTATCATTAGGCGATCCACACCTATAACTATCATTAGTCAAACTATCATAACTATCAAAAATCTCTATTTCTACAAACTTCTAATCTACTTTTCGAGTACCTTGTTTCGAGCTCTTCAAACATTGAGTCCACAACTCATGCCCCTCGACATTGTTTCGAGGTTTTATGACCCTTCTAAATGAGTCACACTCTCAAATAAATAACATAAAAGAAAAAAATGAAAACATAAGGAAAATAAAGTGTTACGTGGTGTTATGAGTGGTTGTTGGGGGATGAAAGATTATGAAGGGAGAAAAATGTAGGAGATATTTGTTGTAACTTTACGAGAATAAGTGAAGAGAATAAGGAAGTGAAAAATCCTGAAGCCTATTTATAATGTTGAGTGGTAGACAAAATAATTGTTTCATTTAAAGTTATCTTCCTATGGTTGTATGAAGTAGGGATATGTAATCTATCAGTGTTACTCACAAAGAATTTGTCAATCATCACAACATGTGTAAGTGGTACAATCAGGCAACCAACATACATTAGTTAGTCACAGTCAAAGTCCGCTACACAAAAAAAATAGAACAAGTTCGCCCAAAAAGGATCTTTCGTTAAGGCGCACCAAACAATTGTTAATCGGACTCAGAGAAGCATTTTCGCATCTATGCAACTCATGTTTAAGAGATTTTGTACATGTCTAGTCTCTCACTATTCCTCAAAAAAGTATTCTACCCGGTTCATGCTTGAGGGATCGTGTATACGTCCAGTCTCTCGATATACCTAAGAAAATATGCGGCTTAAGCTCGAGGTTTGAGGGGTTATGTACATGTCTAATGTATTGGGTCAAGTTGTAGCCTGGATGCAATAGAACTCGCCCCAAATTATAGCTCATCCAATAGAACTAGGTCAAATTGAGGCATATGATATATCAAGTTGATTATACCAATCTAAAATTAATACATAGGATCCAAAATTAATACATAGGGTGATTCGTTTTTGAATACGAGCAATAACACATTTATGACTAATTGAGGTCATTTTGGTCTAAGAATTAGCAATAAAATATACAATCACCTTAAAGGATTTCTAACGAGCCTTGAGTGAGTTGGACTTGGAACTACTCTATAAAAAAATGATCATAGAAAAAAAATACACAATTTATATAATTGTTGACTCAGACTTTACATTTGTAGTCGTTTGTAGCTGGTAAAATTATCACCGTGTGCTATACATTTAGGAGTATAGCCTAAAATTCCACGGATGATTGAGATTAAAAATAATCCATTTTAAAATGATGAATATTTTCTTGAAGTACTAAAGTACAACTAATTTAACTATCACCATTTTTTTTAATTAAAAGTAATTATTATTGCTATGCATAAAGAAAATACAAAATAGCAAACATGACTTTTACTTCGTTATTAAGTTTATGCATAGTTTAAAAAAAATTATAAAGTGAAAGTAAACCTAGTACAAGTAATGACTTTACTTCCTTGATAAAATCAATTAAAAGCTCCAAACAATCAATCCACTTTCTTTTTGATGTCAACAATCCACTTATTTGAAGTGTGTACAAAAGTGTTAAGTATATTTTAGATATAAAACAACATTGGTTCATGGATGGTGCCTTGCAAAACTCTCTTTTATGCGCATGATTTTGGATACTTATCCTGCTCTACCAAGACCCACTAACAAGGTGCAATTTTAACATATATTTCATTCATGTAAGCTAATGGCTATTTTCATTGTTCTTATTGTCTTGCAATAACGTTAACTTAATTTGTTTTCATTGCATGCTAGAACATGTCTGGAGTTGAAGAATTTTGGGAACAGTTGGTTCATGCTGTCTTAAGGAAGGAAAGAACTAAGAGTATAGAAATTGATGAAATTTTAAGAGCTGCAGACGAAGTTCAAGACGAAGATCCCACGATTTCTCGAATATGTATGTTCATCTTCACGCGATAATAATAAATTAATACATATTTTCTTAATTCTGTATATATATCTTTTGTTCTTACTAATAGTAGTAATTCTTACTTTTTTTTTTTAGTATGTGAGCATGCATGTTCATTATCTCATAAATTGGATTCCAAAAACGCCGATGTCTTACGATTCAAGGCTGCGGTAATGACTGTGATGAAGGTATAAACAAATTTGTAGATTTTTTGACAATAAGAAGAAAATTATTTATTTATTTTTAAATTATTTTTAGCAAAGGGTGGCTAAAAGGGAAGTTGGGAGTGTAGATAGAAAGCAAGATTTTGGTATATTACATGAGTTCTACGGGAGGTACAGAAAGAAGAATAACGTGGATGAATTATGTGAAGAAAAAATGCAGAATCTTGAGTATGTTTCTAATATACTATAAGGAAACTTTATTTATTTATGAGTTCTAAGTAATGAGTATATGTATTTTAATTTTGTTTTGATTATTTTTATTCATTTTCACAAAAGTTTTTTCCATACTGAAAATAGGTTGGAGAGTAAGGCTGTTAAGAAGGAAACGGTTTTTGGTATCTTAAAGGTTTTAGAAACTGTACTTGAGCAATTGAGTCAAGAAATTTCTGAAAAGGTAGGATTCTTCATTCATTGAATTCAATCATTGCTCGAGCAATTGATTGAAGAAACTCATGATTTCATCAACATTTATATCAATGTTATTATTTCTTTTTTTACTATTTTTATTTTGATTGTATTGCATTTGTTTGGGTTTTTAATTAACATTATTAGGATGCAGTAAAAAAAATGTAGATACGTGAGCTTGAATTTTGAGCTATTTTTTTAACATAATTTATTTATTTATGAACGTCAACATCTCTTAAATTATTTTATATTTGTTAAAGCTTACATAAACCATGATATTAGATTCTGCATTGAAAGATTATCTCATTGGTAAAGCATCATCCTTATAAATAAAAACTACTCGTACTTCTTCAACGGATGATGAATGATCTTTATTTAAGATTCTATTTGAAATAAGTTTTTTAAGCGAGTTTTTATACGTGAGTCAAAATTATAATTTTTTAAAAAATTTATATCTCAAAAATAATTTTTATAAAAAATAATTTGAAATAACTTTAAATTTAAGTGAGTTTTTAAATTTTAATATCCATTTTTTTTAAACCAAAGATAAAATAATTAAAATAAAATTTTAAAAATAAATATTTAAATCAATTTTTTTTTAATTATAATAAATTTTTGGCTAAATTAAAGTTTTGTTCCTCTATCTTGGTCTATTCATTATTTTAGTTTCGTTTTTAAATAATTTTGGTCTTCCATCCCAATTTTGATTCAATTGTATTCATATTGTTTTTATTCTAAATTGGGATAAAGAATCAAAACTATTTAAAAGATAAATAAGAAGACTAAAACCATAAACTAAAACAGATGATCAAAACTTTAATTTAGCTTAAATTTTTTAACAAAAGTATTTAATACTATAATTATTTTATTTTTAAACAAGCATACCCATAATTTTCGTAACCATCTTTTATTTCTTTTATAATGAATGTCAATATGTTATATATTAATTTTTTTAATCTAGGATTATAAACTTACCGTTGTCAATTGGGGTTTAATTGTGATAAGTTTGTTCATATGTGAAAATATTTTTATAGATAAATGACAAATTTGATACAAAATATAAGTTGAATTGTTTGTAATTTAAATCGAGTCAAATTACTTCGTGTTACACTTTGTCTTATAATTTTTTCATCCATGAAGTCTCTAGTTCGAGATTTGATATTAATTTTTGATCTGACAGTATTTTTCAATAATAACAGTTACGATGATAAACTGGGATGTATCTGCAAGGTATTCCTATGTCAAAGTAAGAAAACAATTATGGAATGTAAGTACAGAAAGTAATAAATAATTAGAATATCCGACTCTCTAATTAAAGAAAATATTTATAATGTGTCCCAAACGCTGAGCCAATATTCTTCTCATGGACTGGATCAACTAGGTCAAGAAAGAACTACCAAGGATTCCGTAGAAGCGGATAAGACCGAGCACATGAGTTTGTTCTTGATACAACTGCCCCTTGATATCAGAAGATAATAAAGGGTAGTTGGGAATGTGGACCACGTGGGGGAGACACTCTCCCCACGTCCCCATGTATTGGGCCATGGAGTCGTGTTCAATGGACTGGACCTCTGCCCGATACATAGAGGAATCTACTTGCCACCCCACACTCATACCTGACACCCCCACATTTATAGCGAAATAACATTTTTATCTTTTTCAAAATTTTCGAAAATTCTAAAATTTGGGAGGAATACCAGAGATTTTGAAAAATACCGGGGATTTCGAAATTTCATGTAAAAAATATTGGGGATTTCGAAATTACCGGTAAAAAATATCGGGAATTTTAAAATTACCGATAAAAAAATACCAAAATTTTTTAAATTACCGTAAAAAATGACAATTTAAATTTATTTTTTTTCATTACCGAAGATTTCAAATTCGCAGAATTTTTGACATGATACCTGAAATTTGAAATCTTTGGTAGTGTAAAAATATTCATTTTATTTTTTTTTGAATTTTTTTCACTACCGGGAATTTAAAATACCCCGAAATTTACAGAAATTTTTCGGGAATTTGAAATCTTCGCTAGTGTAAAAATTTTCATTTTTAATTTTTTTTTTCATTATCGAAAATTTCAAATTTCCAAAAAATTTAACTAAATACCGGATTTTTGATATTCCCGGTAATGATTTTTTTTTTTTCATTTTCTTCAAAAAATTTTAAAGACGGTCTTAAAATTATGAAAGTTTGAAGGAAATACCAGATATGAATGTGGGGATAACAAATAGATTTCTCTCATATATACTTCCCCAGAACAATTTTTAAATTTGAATTTATATTAATCTCTCAAATTAAGTAGAATTATAGTAAACATAAAAATTCTTGTATTTGTTTTTTAACTAAACATTCTCTTACACAAACATTAAAAAAACATATCATATAATTCATATCACATTATTTTTGGTCTATATCAGTACCTAATGTTGTTTTTGAATATTAGAAAATGTAAACAGAAGAATAAAAAAATTGGTCAAAAAATTTATTGATTAAGATACTTCTCTCATTTGAAATATTAATCTATTTAAAAAAGCATTGTGAGTTACAATTTTATAATTCTCCTATTGTGAGAAAAAAACTTACACAATACATTTTATATATTTATATTTTTAACATCAACTAAAAGACAATATTAACATCATTATAAGAAAAAGTATATATAATTAAAAAAATAAGAAAACAAGTATATACTAGTATTTATTTTCCTTCTTATTCTCCACTTAATCAAATAAAAAGTAGAGAAAAGTTAACCTTTATTTCGTTTCACTTTCTCTCCTACCAAACAAGAAAAAAAGAAATAGCATCTTCCTCTCGATTCACTTTTATTTCTTGCATTGTTTCCTTTCACTTTCTTCTACCTCATCTCAGACGAAACCGTTTTCAAAACCCTAAACACAAGAAAACTCTATACAAAAACCGCGTTTCGCATTGTATCTGAAACGAGTTGGAGTAGCACTGAACTCATCTGGCCGGAAAACGCACCGGAGTTGGTCTTCGACCGCCACATCCAGTACCTGAGTCCAGGTTTCATTTTTTTTTTCATTTCAAAGATTTTTCTTCTCCTCTTCTGTAACGCGCGTTAGGACGCGATTCAAACGCGATCTGTGGTGGCTGAACCGCAATTCCGCGTTGAAGCTGCGCAATTGACTGCATAGTTCTAATTCACTGATTTGAATTGTACAAGTGTTATTTACGTATAGAACAATACTGGTTGATGGATGGTGAAACGATGTTTAGTCACTGGATTAATTGTTTAATCTGTTAGATTCATTGGATACTCTTTCTTGCTCACTCGTAGGTTTTTTGAAGTTCTGTTTTAGTTTATGGTTACTTTTTCTGCTAGAGAAGTACCTTAGAAAAGTTAATTTCCGGTTAGAAATTCAATTCATGTATATTTTTGTCAAATATTTCATTTCTCAATGTTGCTGGCTGTTTTGATTTGTACTTCATGTGCTCTTGGTGAATGAGTGGATTTTGTTTCTCATTTTGTGTTCTAAAATATTAATTTGTGTTGTATTCAATGCATGCTAGTAGATGTCTCGAGCTGAAGAACTTTGGGAGCGGTTAGTTCGGGCTGCTTTGAGAAGGGAAAGAACTGGTGATGATGCATTTGGGCAACCTGCTGGTGGAATTGCTGGAAATGTGCCATCTGCGCTAGCTAAAAATAGAGATATTGATGAAATTTTAAGAGTTGCGGATGAAATTCAAGACGATGCTCCCACTGTTTCTCGAATATGTATGTTGGCGTTCATGCTGTTTTTATCCCGTGTTCTATCTGTGCCCGTTCTATATGAAAAGTCTTCCATTACATTGTATTTACTATTTTCCTTACTGCATCACAGCTTTAGAAGCTACCTGAAGTATTTTGATTGTATATTATCTCTTAGCTTTCTCCTATGGTAGTGGTGGATTATTGGAAAATGTTTATTGATGAAAAATGTAGAAGTCTTTTTAATGAAAACCCCTTTGTTTGAGAATGTTTTTATTTGACCACTAAGATCCTCTAGAGTCTACATCCATTATTCTTTTTTAATAATTCTTACTTTTTGCAGTATGTGAGCATGCATATTCTTTATCTCAAAATTTGGACCCCAATAGTGAAGGCCGAGGTGTTTTACAATTCAAGACCGGTTTGATGTCTGTCATTAAGGTAATGATGAATTCCTAGCTTTATGTGCTCATTGGATCACTTGAACTCTGAGTAATAGTATGTTTTATTTGTTCGTGACTCTGTATTACAGCTCAGGCTTGGTTGGTATGTTAGAATTTTGCTGCACGATCTGTGAAAGCTCTACTATGAAATGTTCACACCCTTTAGCTTCGTGTCTTAAATTCTTATTGCAGGATTTATCTTTTTCATATAGTTCTCGAGAGTTTCACCTTTTAGTCATTTTGATAACTAGTTCATACTGGCCTCTGTATAATGCAATGTTATCAGGATCTTTAGATGAAACTATGTTTTTAAATATTTGCAAATAGGACCTCACCACTTCATATTTTGGGGCACATGCTCTACAATAGTTATTAAGACCTCACCATTTTATTGAGAGATAGCTATATCCTGTAGCTGTTTTACAAAATATCTAAGCTGTAAATCATGTGTTTTTTTTACAATTTTAAAGGATTCAGCGTCCACATTTTATCTTTGTTTTTTGTTTATATTTTCAGCAAAAGCTGGCTAAAAGGGAAGTTGGAACCATAGATAGAAGTCAGGACATTGCCCGATTACAGGAGTTCTACAAGAGTTACAGAAAGAAAAATAATGTGGATAAATTACTTGAGGAGGAAATGCAATTGAGGGAATCTGGTGCTTTCAGCCGTAATCTTGGCGAGTATGTTTCTGATTGATATGTGTATTGCCTATTTAGATGTATATTGTTCTTCCTCCTTGCTAGTGTTATTGAATATCTGCCATGGCGGAATATAAACAGTGGTTTATGGGCTGTCCGTAATGGTAATATCGGCCAATATTGCTGGTTTTTCCGCCATAATCCACAACCACGACACCAGAAAGCAGCCAATGTGGCGGGACTTTAGCTCTCCGCCATGGACTGCCATCTGTCATGGATAACACTGCTCTTTGCCACCCCCTTCTTACATTAAGTCTTTCATCCTGAATACAGGTTGGAGCGTAAGACTGTGAAGAGGAAAAGGGTTTTTGCTACCTTAAAGGTTTTAGGAACAGTACTTGAGCAGTTGAGTGAAGAAATTCCTGATGAGGTTCGGTTCTTCCTTCTCTGAACTAATGTGATCTATTAATATGGTTATGGAATAAGGTATTCCAAGTAGTATAAAAAGTGAAAAATCAGGATTTGAGAGAAAACCATATGCAATGATTTCTGAAATGTGTAGTGTAGTTCATTGAGTTATGAGTTCAATTAAATCCCTATTGTGGAGTTCACAAATCTGTAGGGACTCTAATCTTAGATATATCACAGTGCTGCCAGTTTCACATAGGCCCTATTAGTAATAATGAAGTACAACATAAACTACTAACAGAAACTGTGCAAGCACTTGTACCCTATAATTATATACTCTAAAACACCAATATATGATTTTGAGGGGACACTAATTTTGCAATATTCTCTTGCTTCTTTTAATTTTTTAAATTGTTAAAAAATAACTGAAGTGGATGGGATAAATTTTTGCATGGGAACTGCTGATAAATAATAACTTTGTAAAAGCGGCTGTGACTTATTACTTCACACTCCTTCTGTCCCACAATGAATGACCCATTTTTCTGGGTGTAATATCATTACGAGGAGTGAGGTAAGATGTTTTTTATGTTAAAAAATGGTGTGCATGTAAGTTGGAATCTTGAAACAATTTTTTTAAATATCATTTTTATTTCTGAACTTGGAACAACTCAAACTGTTTCATCTTTGTTGCAGCTTAAGCGGGTCATGGAATCAGATTCTGCATCAACCGAGGATCTGATTGCTTACAACATCATCCCTATAGATGCTGCTTCTTCAACAAATGCAATTGCTTTTTTTCCCGAGGTTCTTGAGCTTCTTTATTTAAGATCCCATTTATTTTTGATGGCTTCTTACCTGGAGTTTTCCATTGTTAGGTGCAAGCAGCAGTTTCGGCTCTGAATTATTTCAATGTCTTGCCTGAACTGCCCAGGGCCTATTTCATCCCTCCTACAAGGAATGCCAACATGTTAGATTTTCTGCAGTATACTTTTGGATTTCAGGTCTGTATAAGTGGGGTTTTAATTTAGTGTCAGTTGTCAAGTCAAGATTGATCTTGTTCTTTCAAGTTTCATTTATTCTTATTGTTTTTGGGTTTGAATTAGCCTTTCTTTATCTCTAATATGTGAAACCAAATTGTCGTATCTATTAAAATATATTAGTCTTGGTATGCTAATACTAGTATTGGCTGGGCATCAACACTTATACACACTTTTAGAGTCCCTTTGCATGCATATATGTTTTGGGAGGCCAACTAGAGTTATTGGCTTCATGTGTACCATTTTGTCTCAAAACAAGGGGTGAAAAGTTGCAACTTGCACCACGAGTTTCTTTTCATTCCAAAATGATTGCTCCCGAAGTTGAAATTGCCACTTTAAAGTTTAAAATGAAAAAGTATGTGACTGCTGTTTGTGAACTAAATATCAATACCAACATCCTATTAGAGGAATAGCTGTGAGCTCTACAGAGCTGCAACTAGTCTGTAGTTGTCCATTCATGTACTCCTATGTATGCAAATGATCTGACATTAAAAAAGCTGTGGACTTAGCAATGGCATTGTCAAGAAAGAGCCTTTGATGGTTGAGAGTTGAAAGTTCAATGACTTCTGTTGAGATTTTAAGGTTCAAATCTGATTAAATTGACTGTAAATGATGTGGAGATTGTATTGAGATTTTAAGGTTCAAATCTGGTTGAGTTGGCAGTAAATGACAAAGAGACTGTATTTCTCTGGATCACCCAGGTCTCTGATAACTTTTGTCTAAATTTTAAAACTTACGCCGGATGAAAGGATTCTAGAAAGTAGAAGAGGAATTTCCGACGTAAAAGTCATGATGCATGTATATGAACGAAATAATTTTTGTTTTGCTGGATTGCGTTTTCCTCCACTGATATTATTTGGTGGCACTGCATAATTGGATTCTAAAGCAATGGCTTCATTCAATCTGAAAATTAAAAGTAAATTGATTGGAACTCTTTACCATTGTGATTATCGGTGTTCTTTCTGATTTTATTTCCTATTACTTGTTGGTGATTTTTATTATTGGACTTATTTTTTCTTTTATAATTATAAATCTTTTTCACATTGGCATTTCTTGTGAACTCATTTCTCACACTTATGGTGATGTGTTTGATGCCAGAAAGATAATGTAGCTAATCAGCGTGAACACATAGTTCATCTACTTGCAAATGAGCAATCTCGGCTTAGAGTTCCAGATAAAACCGATCCCGTAAGTATTTGATTCTTTTCACTTTGAGGATCATTTGCCTTATTGGATTTCTTTTAGTTTTTTTTGCTAATAACCCGCAAGTTTTTGATTCTTTTCACTTTGAGGATCATTTGCCGGATTGGATTTCCTTTGTTTTTTTTTTTTTTTGCTAATTGTTTTATTTGCATGAAACGAGTTATTGGACATTCAAAACTTCAAAACATGTGTGATTTATTCTTTGTTGATGTGACCAAGGGCTACATACAAACCTAGGTGGGTTTAAGATGATTAAGCTCATAGCCACACTATCAAGCCATGGGAGAGGACAGTCGATCAAAAGAAGAGACATGCAACATAGAAAATAAATTTGGATTACTGCTACAAATTGTGTCAAATTCCGCCATTAAGTGGGGTCGGCTACATGGATCAAATTCCGCCGTAAACTTTTATCTAAGACCATGTTTCTATCCAATTCGTTAATCTCAAGATTTTTCTTAATAGTTGCTCTTATAATTTTTTTTATGTCTTCTTCTATCTCTAATTGTTTGACTCCTCTCCATCTTATCTACTCTCCGTACAACAAAATCTACAAATCTTCTCTCTACATGTCCAAACTATTTAAACATATTTTCCACCATCTTTTCTATTGAAGGTGCTATCCCAATGTTCTCTCTAATATTGTTATTTCTAATCTTATTCCATCTAGTCTTACAATACATCCAATGCAACATCCCCATCTCTGCAACACTTTATTCTCATGTTGATTTTTAACCGTCCAACATTTTGTCTTGTATAATAGCACATGTCTTTTATCGTTCGATAAAATTTTCCCTTGAGCTTGAGCAGTACTTGTGTTACATCCATGAGGCCCTCCTCCATTTTAGCCACCTAGATTGAATTCAATGGTATTCATCCCCTTCTATTTTTTCATTGTTTTGTAATACGGACCCAAGATATTTAAAGCGCATGACTTGTGAGATGATATGGTCTTCAACTTTAAAGAGTTACTCTAGATTTTTATTAATATATAAAATAGGGCAAATGATAGGGTGCCTTACTAGGAAATGCGGAAAGTTTTAGAGAAAAAAGTGTGTTGCCTGTATCAGAATGTAGTTTTATACTAATGCCTAGGCATTTACAAGAGTGTCCGGAAATGGTGTTTCTGGAGGCTGTGCTGGTGGCAGATGAAGAGGACTTTCTCAAGCCATCAGGATCAGAGGGTTCTTGATGCTATACAGAGGGTTCTTGATGCTATACGATGGTTTGTGAATTCTGAGAGAGTAGAGGGTACAAAAATTGTTTGTGAAACTGAAAATCTATTGAACGACTAACGTCTTTACATTTAATCTAGGAATAGTTAGCTAGCTAAACCAAGGTAGTCAAAGTAACCACCATAAGGAGTAGTTCCACTAGTCCTGCATGATAATTTCATATTTTATCATTTTGTTCCCCCACCTTTGGCAATTTTTTGTGCTATTTCATTCTTATTCTCATCATTTATATCTTGTTTCTAGAAATTGGATGAAGCAGCCTTGCACGAAGTATTTCTCAAATCCCTCGATAATTACACTAATTGGTGCAGCTACCTATGCATTCAGCCTGTTTGGAGCAGGTACTGCTACTATTTATATTATGTATGAAAACCAATTGTATTTTTGTGATGTATGTACATGATTACTGATATTGAAGGTGCTATTGTGGTTTTAGTTTGGAAGCTGTTAGTAAAGAGAAGAAATTGTTGTATGTTTCTTTATACCTCCTAATTTGGGGAGAAGCTTCAAATGTCAGGTTTCTACCTGAATGCCTGTGCTACATATTCCATCATGTAAGTTGATTTGATCATTGTCTGCGTCATATTTATATTTTATTGTTCTGTAAAATTTTTTAGTATTCAATTGACTGGCATTTGTTGCCGTGATATTGCCATCTAAAGCTTGGTAGTCAATTCCAGATAGCGCGGGCGACTGACTTTAAAAGTGGGGCAGTGGGATGAGCGCTAAATTACATGAATAATACTATAAATATTCTATTTCATGTAAAGTATTATATAAAAACAGAAATAAATAAAAAGGTAAAAAAGATAAATAAGATAAACAAATAACAAGATTCAAAATAGAGTTAGAAAAAAACAGAGTAAAAAAGAAGGTACGGAAATGAGATTAAACAGAGGGAGAGGAAAGAAGAAAAAAATAAAGGAAAAGAAACGAGGGAAAAGACACAAATCAAAAGCTTGAAGGAGGGAAAGATCAAGAATGAAGTGAAGCTTGTGTTTTGAAGGAAAAAAATGAAGAGGAAATTGCTAGGGCTAAACAAATAGCACTCAAATTCAGAGAAAAATACCAAATTACCCTTAATATGCTTAAATTATTAGGTGTAATTTTGGTTGTTCTAACAAAAAACAAAAGTGGACCAAACACTGCTCCAAAATGTGACCCTTGACCACCCTTCGACCCACAAAAACCCTCTTGGAGTGTGTGACCTGTTGTGTTCCGCTACCACAATCGCCACTGCTGACAGGCTCCACGCCTCCTTGCTATTGACCACACAGTTCTAAAGTATTTGTAGCTGTTACAGTTTAATTGCATTAATTTGATTGCTTCACTATTTGAATGCAAGACTACCTAGTTCTGAAGTTCTAAAGTATTCGTTGTTACAGTTTAGTTGCATTAATTTGATTGTCTCACCATTTGAATGCCATATTAGTCTCAGTTTGTTGGTGATATGTTGATATTTGTAAATATATTCTTAGACTATAATATTCCGTAGCATATATATATATATATATATATATATATATATATATATATATTTTCAGTTAATACTCTTAACCGTGTAATTCCCTATATTAGAATTTCCGTCCTATTTAGACAGTTTCAATAAATGTCTTTCATTTCCTTTTATTTCAATGTACTTATGCAAACAATGATGCAACTTTTTTTAAATATATATGAATTCCTATTGGACTTTGTTGAAATTACAGGGTTAGGTAAGGAAAGACAATAAGGATTTAGTTGCATGTTTGATTGTAACCACTTGGTTATAAATAACAAGGCTTAGAGTAATTTCTCTCGAACAATTCATATAATCTCAGTCAACACAATTTTCACCTTACAAGTCGATTTTATAGGGGATGTGTTTAACCCATCCTATATTCTAATATAGTATTAGAGTCTATACAAAATTCGTTAGACCACCATTAGGTTTTCACTATCAGGTCATGCTCCAGATGTTCAGTTGTGGGCGTGAGGGTTTGTTTAAAGTCTCACATTGAACGAGAGATGGTCCGAATATATACTCCCTCCGTCTCACAATAGGTGTCCTCTTTCCTATTTTTATTTGTCTCAAGTTATTTGTCCATTTAGATTATCAATGTGATATTTATTATTTCTTTCCACTAACTTACCCTTATTTATTGTATTTTAATTCATATAACTACTCTACTATCTATTATTAATAAAGCTATTTTAGTAAATGATACTCATTTTATTATTGAAATCAACACAATTAATCATTATCTTAAAAAATGTGAAAGTCTCAAAGAAGACATCTATTGTGAGACAGAGGGAGTATTTAGTTTTGTAAGGCTTGAGTTAGGTCTTTCCTCAATTCTAATAAAAGTTACCAACACAACTGTACTATACATATTGATATCAAGGTTGTTATAATGGCTTGATATCAAGGTTGTTATAATGACATAACGGGTAGCGGGATTACCAACACAATTGTACTATACATATTGATATCAAGGTTGTTATAATGGCATTACGGGTAGCGGGATGATCGCTAGTGCGAACTTTAAAAATCAAGGTAAATATTTAACATGAATATATAAATACTTATAATAGATTCCAACTAAATACATAATGCCTTAAAAACAAAAGTCACTACAACATACATAAATTCCAACAACACTACAATATAAGTTCCCATCAAAATCAAATTAAAAATGTGTTCAAAATGACTAAACCAAATTCTAAACGTAAACAAAATGAATGAATCACATCTGCCTCATCTTCACTTCTAAATTTCACCCTATGAAGCACGGACTCCGACACGGACACCGGGACACGACACAGACACTCCGACACCGATAATATTAAAACATAGGACACCGACACTGCTATATATAAGAGGGTATTTGAGGTTTATTTATTCATCTATGATTACAAAAGTTGAAAATACTCTAATCAAAATTAATGTTTTTAATTGTTTATTGATAACATAGATTAAAAATACCTTTAACAATTTTAAATTTACGTGAGATTTGTCCAAAATATGTATGAAGGTGTGTTGAAGCAGAGAAAAACATATTTTTATTTGAAATACCTGTCTAAATTGTCTGACATATGTGTTATGAGTGTCATACGTATGTCAATAATTGATTCAAAGAGTGTCAAAACATTTGTTAGTGGACACTTGTCTGACTTTTTCGACACTACTTTGACTTTTCTGATACGTGTCGTACGGGTGTCATACAAGTGTCGGACACCGCGACACGCTTATTCCTAGAGGTGCCCGTGCTTCATAGGTTCCACCACATTAATATCGTCTTACTCATCACTTGATTTAATTTCAAACTCTTCTTCTTCCACCTCCAACTCCTAAAGCATCACTAGCAGCTTTTATATTAGTCAAATAAAAGGGAAAAATACCAATTTGCCCTTAGAATTTTTTCAAACTACACACTATTGCCCTCATCATCACAATAGCGGTCTCTAAACTGCTACAAAACTACATCCCAAAAAATAATGTGAGGTTTCTAATTAAGGCAACTGATTTTTCTCTAAAATGATATGAAGTATCCTAATTTAGTATTATGGTCCCTCCCGTATCAAATATTTTATAAATTTTCTAATCACAAAATAAAGTCCGATGATTTTGTTGCTCACTAGTTTTTGTTTTAATTATTTCGTTAACTTTTTATTCCCTGTTCTGTTTTAAAAAAAAAAAAAAATCCTAGTTTCTGTTTTGCTTCTGTATATTCTCTCCTTGGATATCATTTATGATTAAATCTTGTAAACATATGCAGATGGCTCGGGAGATGGATGAGATCTTAAGGCGAGAAGTTGCACAAACAGCTAATAGTTGCACTTCTGAGAATGGTGTCTCATTTCTTGATCAAGTTATCCTTCCTCTCTATGACGTTATTTCTGCAGTAAGTCTCTGTTCCATTAAAATTAATATTTTACGAAATGTAAATAAAATGACTTAATCACATCCACCTCATTACACTTATAAGTTCCACCACATTAATATCGTCTTACTAATCCCTGTGGTACAGTAGGAATTTATCATTTACTTATATGGACTTTCAGGAAGCTGCAAACAATGATAATGGGAAGGCATCTCATTCATCCTGGAGAAATTATGATGATTTTAATGAGTATTTCTGGTAAATATTCTTCAGCAACCATCACTGTTATTTGAATCATTTCTTATCTGTAGATAACTAAGCTTGTTACCTATAAGTAGGAATGCAGGGTTGAGACTTGAAAGGGAGTCATTTGATGCAAATTAGAATTGGGACTAGGGGGATAGTTGGCTAATAATTACAGATACTTTATACCATTATATAAAGCGAGTTTTATAGTTAATTACCACTTAACTAACTACTAATTTTGGTGGGACATTTTTCTGGACATATTTACCCTTAACAACCTGGTCATTTTTTTTTTTAAATTGAAATAAATACAATATAATTAAAGGTAAAAAATAACCTACCAAATTTAGTTGATTTTTTTTTGTTGATAAATTTACCCTTAACGGCACACATATTTCCCAAATTGAAATTAAATTTGAAAACATACGACATGAATATTGAAACTGATTTTTCATTTAGATGATATAAAATTGAAACAATTAAATTAAAACAAATACTCTCTCCATCCCAAATTATAAGCCACTTTGCAGATTTTTTTTGTCTCAATTTGTTAGTCATTTTACAATTTCAATGCAACATTAATGATTTTTTTCCTAATATACCCTCTTCTATTCGATGTTCTCTCTTCTTTCAATTCTTTTAATTTGTCTTTCATATGTAATTAATGAATGGCAATATTGTAAAGTCAACATAGTTTCTCTTTTTGATACACAATTAATTACACTTCTTAATTTGTGTGAAATGGGTAAAAAGATTTATAATTTGGGTCGGAGGGAGTTATATACAATAAAATATATGTACAACGAAGCACAACTACATGCTTGTCTTATAAATGTTCTCATAAACAAATGCCAATTTACATATTCTATTAGTTATTTGATGTTGAAAAATGACCTTCGAGACTTAAACTGTTGGTTTTCTCTTTTTCGTTTCCTAATTCTACCCCTGTAAAGAGACATAACTCTAGTAGTACTTTGCAAATTCATTTTATGGGTAACAAGGATTCAGTCAGCATTGAGAAAAAGAGATCAAATGACACGAGTTAGATCGGAACTGGGAAAAGATAGTTGTAGCCAATGTAAACAATGTTGTTTTTTGTTTTGCTAATCCTGGTGGAATTATGTATGATTGATTTTGCCACTGCCGTGATATTGTTTTCGGACAAACTTGATGGAATTTGAAGATTGACTACATAACTTTGTAGTGTTTGGTCTCCGATATCAGACCCTGAATTGGTAAGAAAAATAGATCGGAACTGGGAGATGATAGTTGTAGCCAATGTAAAGAATGCTGTTTTTTTTTTGCTAGTCCTGGTGGAATTATATATGATTGATTTTGCCACTGCCATGATATTGTTCTGGGACAAACGGGATGGAATTTGAAGATTGACTACACAACTTTGTAGTGTTTGGTCTCCGATCTCAGACCCTGAATTGGTAGGACTAAAGTTACATGAGCTTAAGTAAGAATTTTGCCAGCTAGAGAAGTCAAATCATCTAATAGACATCATGATCTTGATGCCATGTATGAAAAATATCATAGGAGTGGCATTGAACTCATCCGAGTAACTGCCTATGATGGTGGAGGAGGAGCAGTGTGTTGTGAATGCAAACCATTTGAATGTGCTATTGGTGCATTTTATAAAATTGAATTTGAGAGTTTGATTGTGTGTTGTGAATGCAAACCATTTGAATGTGCTATTGGTGCATTTTATAAAATTGAATTTCAGAGTTTGATTTTTTTTTGGGTGTAAAATGATTTTGATTCAAATATGAATTCACAATACATCCAGCTTTTTAAACACCGAGACTGAAGGCTGTCACAACTTTGTTACCTTGTTTAGTTCTGCTACGACAGATTTAACTAACTTTGCTACTTTCTTTAGAACATTGTGAACCACTAACTGACTGCACAGCAGTGCTAAACTTGCTAATTCGTTACACTATTATCGGAAACTGGGCCTAACTCGTTACATGATAAGTACTCCCGTTTTTTATTATAAGTCATTTTGGACTTCACACATATTAAGAAATGTAATAATTATGGGTTGGAAAAGATAAATTATGAATGATTTTACAAAATTATCCTTCATTACTGATATTGGAAAAACAAATTTATATAATCGAAAGGAGAGAGAATAATTAATATTTAAGGGTATAATAGGAAAAATAACGTTAATGATTCATTGGTATTGCAAAACGACTTATATTGTGGTACAAAATATTTTCCCAAAACGACTTATAATAAAAAACTGAGATAGTCTTTAATAGCTTGACCTCTGAATTTTTTCAGGTCATTACATTGCTTTGAGCTTAGCTGGCCGTGGCGCAAAAGTTCTTCATTTTTCCAAAACCCAGAACATAGATCAAAGGTTTGTCTTTTCTTAATTATATGGCAGGAACCTTTCTTATTACACCATAGTTTACTTTATTGCAATTCTATGTTGGATTCTGTTAAAGGACAGTGATACTGATTCTAATTTTTGAGAATGCTGCCTAATAGGAATGTTTTGTTGATTTAGAGTTTTGGAATAACAAATGTATAATGATGTGTGTGGATGAGTAAACATGTATCATAAAAGCTTTCAAAGCAGATTATAGTAGATTAGCCCCAAAGGTAGCTTAACCTATTGCAGAATCCATAGAAGATGAATCTTAATATCCTATTGGATCTTGACGAACTGTGGACATCTAACTTCAATACATTTTTTTTGATGCTGTGGTTATTTATTTATCTCGTGTACAATGCAGAAAATGTCATCTCATAGAAGTCAACGTCAGGGGAAAACATCTTTTGTGGAGCATCGGACTTTTTTTCATCTTTATCATAGTTTCCACCGGTTATGGATATTTCTTTTCATGATGTTCCAGGTTTGTACAGACGTAGATTCTTTTTTTTTTTTTTTGAAACAGATAATAGATTCTTAAATGCTTCTGTTCTCATCCGCTGTTTTTGACATTAAATTGTTTTCTCCATTATGCTTTTGTTTATCTCTTTAATCGGTATTTGGTTTCATGGTGGTTACAGTATTTGATTTTTGCATCATTATGTTTTTCACGCCATTCCATCTTTTCAGGGTCTAGCAATTATTGCTTTCAATGATGGAAGATTTGATGCCAAGACCTGGCGAGAGGTTCTTAGTCTTGGACCCACGTTTGTTGTGATGAAATTTTTTGAGAGTATGTATATTTCTGTTTTGAAGTTTTAGATCTCTCATCTTAGTTTCAAACTCAGTTTTGTTTGTTTTGATTGTCTTCTAAGGATGCAATAGTTTTTGCGGTTGTTAGTGTTATATTTCTTGTCCTCATCAAGTATAAATTTTCATCTTTTTTGTTTCTTTTTTCAGGTGTCCTGGACATTTTCATGATGTACGGTGCATATAGAACGACGAGGCGCTCAGCTCTATCACGAATATTTCTACGATTTATTTGGTTTAGCGTTGCTTCAGTTTTTGTAACTTTCCTTTATGTGTATGTATACCTACAATAATGATTTTTTATGTTATATCTTCAGCTTTTTATTATTTTTCTGTTCAATTTTTTATTGCTGTGTTAATGATTTTACATTTACAAGTCTTTGTATGACTGCAGAAAAGCACTCCAAGAAGAGAGTAAAGGAGATTCAAATTCAGTTATTTTCAAATTATATGTGCTTGTCATTGGGATTTATGCCGGTGTCCAGTTTTTCATTAGTTTCCTCATGCGAATTCCTGCATGTCATCTTCTGACGAACCGGTGTGATAGTTGGCCTCTCATTCGCTTTGTGAAATGGCTGCGTCAGGTATTTGTGTCTTCATTTGCATTTGATTTTGTAATTGTATTATTAATTCCTCTTTTTTTGTTTGTTCATATCATGTGTGGTTATGCTGAATGCTGACATCGGTTCTTTTATATTGACAAATGAAGGAACGGTATTATGTTGGACGGGGGATGTACGAAAGAAGTTTGGATTTTATAAAGTATGCATTCGATATCTTCTCAATCTTTTGCTTTTTTTTTTTAATTTTTTTTTTTATATTTTTGAAAACTTATAACTCATGTAGTTTCTTGCTTCCACTTCCAATACATTTTTCTGAGAAGTTTAGGGGCATTATGTGTTTTAATTAGAAGTGAGTAATAAGAAAGGTTTCTGTCTCCTAGGGGCTTTGTCCTCTGATCTTCCCTGTTTATTATAGAAATATATGATTAAAACTACCTTGTTCACATCAAATTTTTGAGTCTAACATATACCCCGTTAATATTCTTAGGTATATGCTGTTTTGGCTCGTCATTTTGAGTGCAAAATTTTCGTTTGCTTACTTTCTTCAGGTTTGTATTATATCCATAGCTGCCTCCAAATTGGAACTATGCATCTGTTTGTTCATGTGTGTGTGTGGGTGGATAATGTTGCTTGTACCTAATGTATATATGCTTGCATGCTTGGGCACTTGAATGTTTTATTTTGAGGTTTGCAGATCAAGCCACTTGTGGTCCCGACAAGAGATATAATAAAAGAGAATAACATAGTGTACTCTTGGCATGATTTTGTCTCTAAAAGTAAGCAATGGTCGTTTTAAATTTGTGGTTATATCTTTTTGTTTCATGTCAATACTATTGGCTACTAAAGTGTCATCTTTCTTGCAGATAATCACAATGCTCTGACAGTTATTAGCGTATGGGCTCCAGTGGTTTGCGTAAGTGCATCGCTGTTGTTTTACTACCTTTTTACCCCCTTTTTGCTTAAGTGTTATTTACAATTTACAACAATCAAGTCTTTACTAAGTGGAGTGGGCTAAATGGATAAACTGATACTACAAATCCTTTAATTTGCGTAAGTTGATTTAATTTTATAAATTGTTCTATGGACTGCCTTTCCTCAAATAGTATCAACTGAGAAGAGGATATCTTATCCCCTGTTTAGCTGATTATAATTTTTCATGAATAAAAGGTTTCATTGTATGAATATTAATGTGAAATTTCTGTACGCTATTGCTTATATGATATAGCTGGAACTTGGTTTCTGCTATGACTTATGAAGCCTGATAGCGTGATATGTGTAGGTTATTTGCACTCAAAACAAGCTTTTATGCCACAGGCTTGAAAAACATGCTTAGCTTTTGTAACTCAAATCAATATATCATCTTAAGAGGTTTTAAACTGATATTGAGTTGGGATTTTTTCAGTATCGAAGGTTATATTTTTCTGGTTTAATAGTTAGTGAATAGTATAGAAGCATGTGATTAAGAAAACCTATAAAAGTTCGTATTTCTGGTTACACACAGATTTCTAATTGTTTTTCCATCATCCATAATTTTATTACTATTACCTTTAACTGTCGCAATGTTATATATTTTTCGCTTTTGTTTTTTTGGTGGGTTTTGGTTGCTGTTTTGAATTTACTAGTTCTGTTTATTTCAGATTTATCTATTGGACATATATGTGTTTTATACACTTGTATCGGCTGTCTGGGGATTCTTGTTGGGGGCGAGAGCTCGTCTGGGTGAGGTGTGTAATGATTGATCAACCTGTAAATCCTTTTAATAGTATATATGCTTTGTTATTAACCTGCTGATGTTCCTGTCCTTTTCTTCATGTTAATATGAAATTTTTTAGCATTTTTAAATTCTTGGTTGCATATGGTCATCAGATAAGGTCATTGGAAGCGCTACAAAAGCTTTTTGAGCAGTTTCCTGGAGCTTTCATGGACACTCTTCATGTTGCTCTACCCAACAGGTGTTGCTTGTGATATGTGACTTTTTCTTGTTTTAATTGGTGGCTATACCGCGTTATAACGCTGTTGTGTAGCAGCATTTGAACAAACTGCTTTTCCGTGTTCCACAATTGCCTTTTTTAAATAAATAATCTTACATGTTTTTTCTCTATTTCTTTTTTCAGGAATGCCCAACTGTCATCAGTTCAGGTTTGTCTTTAGCTACGGAGACTGGAAAAATTAGAGTAGTTTAATTTGATATAATTGTTCCAGGATAATTGTTCACTAACTTCCAAATGATATATTTATTCATATTGATTACAAGGTTATGTTACTTATCCTTTTACCGTTCCTTTGAAGGTTGTTGAAAAGAACAAGGTTGATGCTGCTCGCTTCTCCCCGTTTTGGAATGAGATTATAAGAAATCTAAGGGAGGAAGATTATATAGCCAACTTGTTAGTCATGGACCTGCTATATCTTTTCTGTATCTTCATTTACTTCCACTTATCTGATACCGACATACTTTTGAGATATTGTCTTATTTGTTTGAATTCTATTCCATTTTTAATTGATTCCATTCCATAGTCTTATGATTGAGTAGGTTATGCCTTATGTGTATTAATTATATACTCCTTTCTCTTTTATACAAATATATTATTTTTAAACTTTATATTTATGTTAGAGCCTGGTTCGACCTAAGGACCTGTGGATTACTGTTGCCCTTTTTTCCTTGCTTGTAGTGAAATGGAGTTGCTTTTAATGCCAAGAAATTCTGGAGATATTCCCTTGGTTCAGTGGCCACTCTTTCTACTTGCTAGCAAGGTATTTAAGATATTTCAACTTTGGTTGTATTGCAAGCTGATTTTCAGAGTCTTGAGTTTAATCATTAATTTTCTTTTGAAATTTTGTATGATTTGCTAGAATGTTATATCTAGAGTATTGAGTATGTTTCTCATAATATCCTCATTATTTCTTTTGCTAATCAGAATTGTTACAACCACAACAAGAGACGATTTAGAACAAATGGGTTTCCACAAATGTTAAAATATTGTTTCTTTTATGCTCTTGAGGCTTTATTTGAAAGTTTAGGGAAGGGAGGGGAGTGCTCTGAACAAAGGGAAGAATTGATTGAAATGAATGGATTTAGGTGAGAGAGTTTTGGAGGGTTTATTTTTATTCATTATACAAAATCTATCTCCTAGTTTGGGGAAACTAAAAAATTGTATTGAAGGAGGGGTTTGGAGGGTCTAGATAATTGTTCAAATATATATTATAATATTGGAGGGTCTAGATAATTGTTCAAATATATATTATAATATGTTAAAAATTAATTTTTTTTTAATGATTTACATTAATTTGTCATTCTAAATAAAATAAAATCATTCTTTAAAAAAAATGCCTTATGAGTGTAAAATCATTCTTTAACAATCACATTAATTTGTCACTCTAAATAAAACAAAATCAATTTTTTTAAAAATTATTTTCTTCTATTTTTATTTTTCTGAAGTCCTTCTTTCCCTTACCCTCCTTACTCGCAAATAGAGCCTAAGTGATACTTCACTCTTTACAAACACAAGGATTCCTCACCTCAAGATTCTCAAACCTGTTCAAAACTAAGGGATACCCGATCCTTTTAAAGGAATACAATAACAGATAAAACCAATAATTCTCACTAGATTGGGTAATACTAGTTGAAGCCTTATTACCTCAAGAATTATATATGGAGACCCAGTAGACGATTTAAAACAAATGGGTTTCCACAAATGTTAAACTGTTGTTTTTTTGCTTTGAAACCCTAAAACAAGTTGGCACTCATACAATTTAGGAAACAGACTATATAGTTTAAAGTCCGTTTAAAAAGATTTAGAATGTAAAAAATAGTTAGATGAGTAGAGATAGTCAAGCTCAACAAAAGATAACTATGTTGCTTGGGTTCGAGTTCGATTCGAGTATGGTATCAGATATGAGTATTGGTATCGGCTACATGATTTTTAGATAAATTAAGGTATTAGTACGTTAAATATACAAGAAAAGTTCTTTCATAATTTAGTACATCATAAATCGAAACAGAATTAAATTAAGAAATAATTATACCAAATCAAAAGTTTAGGATAGAAAAAGGATTTGTAGATGAGATGAGTTGGGTAAATGTTATTTACTCTCTCGATTCCTTTCTACTTGTCGCTTTTATAGATTTTTTTTCTTTTCATATTTTCTTGTTGTTTTTAAAGTTCAATGTAGCCTTAATTATTGTTTTGTCAATAGTACCCTGAAGTATTTGTGGCTAAAGAAATAAGAGGAATGAGATGATAAATTATTATCATAAGAGAAGACATAATTTCATTGAAATACCAAAATTTATTAGTTTGCTTAGTAAATGTAAATAACTTTAGTATGACAACAAAAAAAGAACAAATGAATTATATAGGAAAAAATATACTTAATAATTAGGAAAGTATTAACATCATTAACAAACCTAATTTTATAAATATTTTTAGTAAAGAACAAATATACATTTATTTATTTATCTTATCACAGGTACTTCCTCAAAAAGTACCCACATATACCCAAGTGGAGTACCTTTTTTTTTTTAATTATAAAAATTAATTTTGGTACTTACTCCCTAGTGTTAGACTATCGGTTCAAAAAGGTAGTTAGTTGCCCATGAGTACTGGGTATGACATTAAGTTTGGAATTCCCATGCTTCAGAGCAAGATAATCGATTACGGCTTGTTTGTGACGTCAATCACCAATTACACATAGGTGGAAATCAATTATTTTGATGTTGCAAAGCTTGGAAATTAGTTTGGATCATGATAATCAATTATAGAAGATGATAGTTGATTATTGCAACATTAAAACCACATTTTCAATTTTCACAAGTTTTCTCAACAAAACAAGTATACCACTTGATTTCAAAACAACTTTGGAGCACTCAATGATTTTATCATGGATATACCATGTTGAAATATGAGAGACATTTAGGTAAACCGCGTGTCTGAGTAACACTACGGACGTTCTATTATATAAGGAACTATACAGTTAATTGTATTAATTTCACAAGGAATATACTACACAATGTTGGTTTTGGTTGTTTTCAAATGCTCCCTCTCACCAAACTCTATTTCGTTTGGTGTGTGAACGGCACATTTGGCTTATTAATAAGTCTCGGATAGATGCGACAGGCTGGTAATGTTTGAAAACCAAATACATTATAAAGTTTCGTTATGAAATGCAAGTCGAATATTATAAATTTGCAACTTGGTATTGGTGTCTATCTTAGATATGTTAATGGACCGGACCACTCACATTAGTCACTTTCCAAATTTGCAATCATGGGGGTGAGAGTGTGCGTTGTGATCTCTATTATTGGGTCACCTGCATTTGTCCATGCTAGATTATGAGTTGTCTGGTCGTGGGCTTGAGGTGGTGCATTGAAATCCCACGTTGACTAAAGATATGGTCAAATTAGTACATACAAGGTTTGGGCAATCTTAACCTCTTGAGCTATAGTTTGAGGTTGAACTACTAAGCCTAACTCAAATTCTATGAATAATCATGCATGTTATTACAAATTGTTCTCTTATAATTTTAGGTGGCCTTTGCTTGTTATTTGTGCTATTCTAAACTCAGTTTAGAGAGAACAGAGACAGAATCTGAATGTTAGGATTTTTTTATTTGAGAGAATTATTTACTTTATAACAGAATGAGTACATAATGATAGGCTTATTCATCAGCTAGATGAGCTCGACGAAGTAACTATGTTACTAACTATTATAGCAGAAAGTGATAACACAGCACTTTTTGTTGTGTACACAAGTTTCCATTTACTTCTATCTAAGGATTAAGCTACAATGCTCAAATATGCTCGTTGTTTTATGATTTTGTTATGATTCACTGATTAGTTATTGTGCACAATTTTGTAGATATTTTTGGCCAGGGATATTGCTGTTGAGAGTAAAGATACTCAAGCCGAGCTTTTGGATAGGATTTCACGCGATGAGTATATGATGTATGCAGTTCAGGAGTGTTACTATGCTATTAAACTCATTTTAACAGAAGTATTAGATGATGCTGGAAGGATGTGGTATGTAACTGCTGTAATGTTGAAATGCATGATACCATATATTCATTATATGATGAGTTCTATATTTGATATTTTCACTTCCGTGCTGTTATTCATTTGCAATTGTTGCTGTTGTACTAGGGTTGAAAGGATATATGATGATATTAATGCCAGTATCACAAAAGGGAGTATTCCTATGGACTTTCGACTCAGTAAGTTGGCTGTTGTGATATCAAGACTAACTGCACTGATGGGAATTCTGGTTTGTATTTAATCTTTCAAGTTCTTCTCTTATTTTGATTATCAATGCACTTCTTACAAAAGAAATTACTAAACTTGGATAACATTTTCTCCAACTCAACTTCACCCATTGGAGAGGTTTTTCTTGTTTATATGTATTTCTTTTTAATTTGGCTCTTTTTACTTGGAAGTTAACAGTTGAGTTTGAACTCATCTTTGTATTGACATCTTATAGAAAGAGACCGAAACACCTGATCTTGAAAGAGGTGCAGTTAGGGCTGTTCAGGATCTCTATGATGTTGTACGACATGATGTCCTTTCTTTAAATATGAGGTTTGTTACAGTTTTTCTTGTACGATTATATATAGCTTTTTTAGAAATAGATTTCCCCCTTGGGCATGTCAGAATTTCCATCTTTCTCTCTATTTCACTAGTTATCAGATTAATGCTGATTTTCTATTTTATCTAGGGATAATTATGACACATGGAGTTTAATTGCCAAAGCTAGAGAGGAAGGGCATTTGTTTCAAAAGTTAAAATGGCCAAATGCAGACTTAGTATGCTCTTATTATATTTTTCTTTATGCACTTGCCTTAAACCTTAGTATGAGTTTACCAACTTCGAGTATATGCAGAGAGTGCAAGTCAAAAGATTATATTCATTGCTGACTATCAAAGACTCTGCGTCAAGCGTTCCTAGAAATCTTGAGGCTAGGCGAAGGTTGGAGTTTTTTGCAAATTCACTCTTTATGAAGATGCCTCGTGCAAAGCCAGTTCAACAAATGTTATCTTTTAGGTAAATATTTTTTTAAAAAGAAATTATGCTATTTGTTGTTTCTATGTGCTCATCTTATCATCTGATTGTGCAGTGTTTTCACCCCTTACTACTCTGAGATTGTGCTTTATAGCATGGCTGAACTTCAAAAGAAAAATGAAGATGGCATTTCAATTTTGTTCTACCTTCAGAAGATATTTCCAGGTAATTTTACTTAATTTGGATTCAATCTCAACAATATCAGATCCTATTGGATGGCATACCTGATTTAATGTGGATCAATTGAAATTTATCTGGTTGGCTTTATTTTGGCTTTATCTACGTAGGTTTTTTTTGGTTGAAAATCAAGCCTGACCACTATTATTTAGTGATCGATAGGCCGGTTGAAATACATTCATGGAGACTGGGTCTAATTATCTTATTTTCTCTTTCTCATTTAATTGATGGACCTGCTCAAGTGCGCTTACTCTAAATGCACAGCACATCAACTACTGAATGGGTACGATTCTGTTGGTTATCAGCACTAAGCTGTGCTAGAGGATCATGGTTTGGTGGTTCTTGCAAAACTCATTCTTGGTGAAGGTCAAAGAGCTTTAAGCTGTGATCTAAGTGCTTGAGCAGAGATTTGTCCCATAGTCAACCCAAAGAACATAAGCTTTTGGGGATAGTCTCTGGAGCCATCGGGATGCCAAAGACCCTAATTACTTAGTTTCTTACTTAAAAAAATGCATAGCAATCCAGTCATTTACTTTAACGTCTATCTGATGTGATGTTTACTTTTTGGCAATGGGGCCAAATTAATTACTTTCAGTCTTGCTGACTATGATTAAATCTTTTCCTCTCACCGGACAGATAAGGGTTGACCTGATTTCCCTAAATCCAGTTTATCCGTTTTCTTTATCGCTGATATAGGGAAACTCTATTATGTTCTAGCTTGTGGGGTAAAACAAAATATTTGTCATTCCTGAATCCCTGATTTCTTCTCGACATTGGCACAAATTACATTTGGGTCGGCATGTTTTTGGTTGTTAATTTTAATTGCCTTTGTTTCCCAAAGAAGGGCTGACCGGATTTCTCCTGAAATTAAATTGGTTTAGTTGATCTTTTGATTTGGGTACCTTTTGTGTTTTTGAAATGTGTCCATATGCTAAAAAGTTAAGATTGAGCTGTATAATATTGCCTTTGGCTTGCAGCAATTAATGCAAATCTCTTTTGTTGCTTCCTACTCAAGTCTGAGCTATTGTGTACTCATGCTTTTTGCGCTTCTTTGTTTTGTTACTGTGCTTTATTGGTTTGTGATTAATTTAATTCACTGCAGATGAATGGAAAAACTTTCTTGCTAGAATTGGCCGTGATGAAAATTCAAGTGACACTGATCTTTTCGATAGTCCTAGTGATATTCTTGAACTGCGCTTTTGGGCTTCTTATCGAGGGCAAACATTGGCTAGAACTGGTAATGTTTTAATATATTTGCTTCAATACTTGATTTGCTTCTTTTTCTTTTCAATGTTTTATTTGTCAATATTTTAGTCTTTCCAGTTGTATCAATTGTTTGAGATCAACTTGTTGCTATCAAATTTGTCTTCACTCTACATTTTATTCCAGTTCATATTGTTTTCCTGTCCTATTTCATAGTTTCAAGAATCCCTTTATATCATTGTTTTTAAATCTGAAATGGTCATTAAGCTGTGAAAGCATTGATTGACACAATCAATTTGCTTGTCAATTATCAAACAATGATTAAATTGGAAATCATGTATGCTCCAGCTTGAGGAGAAATGTAGAATTAAGTAAATCTGTGTACATTCCTTTAGTTGTACAGCTTCCTAGATTGATTGTTAATATTCTTAGAATATACAACTTCCCGGGTTAGTTCTTATTCATTAAGTATTCAATGTATTTTTCTAACACCATTAAAAATACAATGTGTGTGATCCGAGTATAAACACATAAATTATAAACATAATGAGATGTCTCAGCTCATTAACCATCTATAATCACGATAAGCCATAATCTTGAACGTCATTAAAATGACTTTTCAAGTGTATAGTTTGACACAAATTATTATTTATGAACACCTACGGGTCATGTATATTTGAGCACCTTTAAATGTATTTGGACAAAATCTGGATTGATTAATGGATATGATGTATATATGAACACTTGAAAATCGTGGTTAATAACAAATTGTGATTAATTGGGTTTAGTGGATGTTAAATGAGTTGTGAGTTGTGACACATTATTATATACATTAATCTAAACATAATTAACCACATATTTGAACTGTGTTTACCGTCTAATTTGTTTTAGAAATTTGATGTCAAAATAACACAAATCTACACTTTATAACATAATAATAATAATAATAATAATAATAATAATAATAATAATAATTCTTTTAAAAATTCTTAGAGTTTATCATGAAAAATTGAAGTAGCTTATTTTCTATTCTTTGCACTTTGAAATGCAGTTCGGGGGATGATGTATTACAGGAAGGCTCTTATGCTTCAAACCTATTTGGAGAGGACCACAGGTGGAGGTAAGGGGAAATATAAACCCATATATTTTCCTTCTGTTATCTGCTTGTAATCTTTTTCTTTTATTATGGCTTAGATTTGGAGGCTGGAGTTGGTTTTGATGAAGTATCTGATACACGTGGCTTTGATTTATCCCCTGAAGCACGTGCTCAGGCGGATCTGAAGTTCACTTATGTTGTGACATGTCAAATTTATGGTAAGCAGAAAGAGGAGCAAAAACCTGAAGCTGTTGATATTGCTTTACTTATGCAAAGGTACATTCTGCAATGTTATTGTGAAACTATTTTGCCATAGTTATATTCTACTCGATTTTCTTCATTATTCAAATGCTAAAGCCTATAGCTTTATCTAATTTTTCAATTAATTGGGCTTTTAGAAATGAAGCTCTTCGCGTGGCTTTCATTGATGTTGTTGAAACTTTAAGAGATGGACAAGTTTACACGGAATACTACTCAAAGCTTGTCAAAGCTGATATTAATGGGAAAGACAAGGTGCCATTCTTCTGTGCTTTTTTAAACACTTCCGTTCCACATTCTGTTCTATGGCTAGGGTTTTCATCTTTCACTTTCGAGCCGCATTTTGATATCTACCTCTTAATCTAGTTTCTTATCTTTTTTGAAAATGGGGTTTATGGTCAAGCAATTTGTTTCAAATTCTTATAGTTTTCTCAGCATATTTGTCCAACTTTTTCATTCATAATTAATTTGGTATCACAGTCTATTTGGTTTGAAAGATCACAGTGAAACTTGGGTGTAATTGAGAAGTGGTTATTAGTGGAGACTAGAGTTTGTGAATATGTGAGCAGGTAGTTTCAAATTGCCAAACTTTTCAGTGTTTTTCCTGCCCTACATACATGTAAATGTAATAGCTTCCTTGGCGTATATGGTAAGGAACCAGAACTTTTGTTATGTTAGGTGTGTTTCTTGCCATTCAAAAACACCTAGAGTTATGAGAATATTTTTTTTCCTTTGATAGGTTTTGGATAGGTTTTGAAAGCAAGTCCTTGCAGTGATTAGTTTTAAGAAAAGAAAATGTGCCACAAAAGAAACTGTGAAGGACTTTTTGTAATAAGCACCTAATGCATGTACTTCTAATGTTCATGTCACTGGTTAATTTGAAAAGAATGCAATGTAAACTTTAGGTTTGGTCGTCAAATCAAGTCCCAAGAATGCAATGTTAGAACTTTATGTTTGGTCATCAAATCAAGTCCCCAAATCATCTTTGTTGTGTGTGTGTGTGTGGGTTGGTATCCCTTGTTTGCTATATTTTCTTAGGTTGCTCTTACATTTGTGTTCGATTGCATTTTTCACTCCTTTAATTAAACCCTTTTGATGTCATAGGAAATATACTCTGTGAAATTACCTGGAAATCCCAAACTTGGTGAAGGGAAGCCTGAGAATCAAAATCATGCAATTGTATTTACCCGTGGGAATGCTGTTCAAACTATTGACATGAATCAGGTAGCTAATTTAACAGTTTACATGAATAAGTATTCTATTGTATTCCCTAATATGCATGTCACTCTTAGTTGTATTGATTTTATACACCTTTAGTTTGAAGACTTTAGTTGTATTGATTTTATACACCTTTAGTTTGAAGACTTTTCTAATTTGTGTTACATTTTACTATCAATTTTTCTATTTCATTTAGTGTGCAATTAAACTTTATCAATGGTAGGTGAAGTACACATCATGTGCTTCGCTAATATTATTTTATATCATGAGTTGCAAAGTTTAACAACACTCTTGTACACTCCACCAAGTTAGCTAATCATTTGACATTTGTCTGTTTGTGGCGGTTATCTTGTCAGAGAGTTGTTTGGTTTGATTTTGACTTGTAATATTAAGAACTACTATTCGCTTGCTCAAGACTTTTTTCTAATAAAGAACAAGTCCATTTCCACGTGCTTTGTGCGAGTAACTCAGATTGCATAGTTTGAATCCTTTGTAAATCTGGAGTAACTTGTTCTAGAGTTGGGTACTCACACTTCATGCTAGATCTAGCAACGTGGTTTGCTTGTAGGACCACCAAGAGACTGGAAGCTGATTTTTTTTCCAAATAAGGTAGACTTCCTGTCATCAGGGTCTGCATCACAACGGGCATCCTTACTGTGCTTTGGTCTAATCTACATTTCTGCTTACTTAGAGACAACCACCATGAGTTTGAGGGGGGACGATAGAAGGACATGTCATGCACTTGTCTTATATTATTGTGTATCATAAGTGACAGGGTTCTTGAACACTTCACTTAGTTCGTTTAGCTGTGGGTGTAAGTCTGTTAGTGGTGGGCATGGTTATTTTGTTAAGAGTTAAGTAAGTCTGAACTAACTATTGTATTGTGATTCAGAACATTAGCAATAACAAATACAATTTCGGTTAAACCATTGTATTGTGATCAGAACATTATAAATAACTATTATATTGTGATTCAGAACATTTCGGTTGACAATTACAATTTTATACAAATCTCTCTATTTTATGCTGTAGGATAACTATTTTGAGGAGGCTTTGAAGATGAGAAATCTTCTTGAGGAATTTCATTCTGACCATGGTCTACGTCCTCCCACCATACTTGGTGTTAGAGAGCACGTCTTTACTGGAAGGTATGTGTAGCTTAAGTTCCGTGACTCTGTTTTTCTTTTTGACTAAATTTTGCTTTGTATATTGTTGAGCAAATTTTCATGTCACTGTACAGTGTGTCATCTTTGGCTTCATTCATGTCCAATCAAGAAACTAGTTTTGTGACTTTGGGTCAGCGGGTTTTAGCAAATCCTTTGAAGTAAGCCCATTTTATGTTAAATAATCATTTCATCTGCTCATATCCAAATCTGTAATATGGTAATTATGATTTGTTCAGGGTTCGGATGCATTATGGTCATCCTGATGTTTTTGATAGAGTATTTCACATAACCCGCGGTGGTATCAGCAAGGCTTCTCGTGTTATCAATATTAGTGAAGATATCTTCTCAGGTATAGCAGTCTATTTTGCTTCATAGAATTTTGGTTTTCTGGTGATGCTGCAAAATGTTGCAATGTTCCTGCTTTAGCCACACTCTACACTTAAAACATGTTGAACTTTTTTGGAAATCTAATGGCTACAAAATAATTGTGGAACAATTCATGGAATGATAATTCTAATTCTCTAGGTGCACCCATCTTAACAGATAACCTTACTGTGACTAAAGGTATATTACCATTTAAGAAAATATATCTGCTTTATTTCAAAAGTTATAAACAATGTACATGCACTAATCTGTTTAAATAGATGTAGACTATTCAAAGAATCCGTTTGTTTTGACTTTTTAAAAAAATGATTTAGTGTAATATAATTGTGTAAAAAAAATTTACAAAAAAACTTTCAATAAAAGCTTCTGTTGAAATAAGCGATAATAAGAGACATTTAGATTAAACCGTGTGTGTTGAAAAGCACTACAGAGACATTATTATATATATAGAGATTACAACTAATTACATGATATAGTCGATGTGGGACTATTCTATATATAAATATTCTTAACACTATATATATTTACAAATATCAACACTCCCCCTCAAGCTTGAGCATATAAGTCAAATGCACCAAGCTTGTTACATATATAATTAATTCTGGGGCTTCGTAGGGATTTTGTAAACACGTCTGCCAATTGATCGTTAGTGTTGACAAAGCTTGTAACGATGTCACCTGACTCGATCTTCTCTCTGACAAAGTGACAATCAATCTCAATATGTTTTGTCCTCTCATGGAAACTGGATTTGAAGCAATGTGCAATGCAGCTTGATTATCACAAATAAGTGTCATTGGTCTTGCTTCTTCAATTTGAAGTTCCTTGAACAATTGTTTTAACCAAACAAGTTCACATGTTGCCATTGCCATGGACCTATATTCTGCCTCGGCGCTTGATCTTGCAACAACGTTTTGTTTCTTACTTTTTCAGGATATAAGATTTCCTCCAACTAGTACACAATACCCAGAAGTGGATCGTCTATCAATGGGTGACCCTGCCCAATCAGCATCAGAGTATCCAACTATCCGAGTATGTCCTTTATCTTCATATACTAGACCTTTTCCTGGAGCACATTTGATGTATCTCAGAATCCGGATAAATCCATGTGTTCCTGACAAGGGGAATTTAAGAACTGACTTACCACACTGACTGCAAAAGAAATGTCTGGACGAGTGACTGTGAGATAATTCAACTTTCCAACCAATCTCCTATATCTTCCGGAGTCAGATAGAGGCTCCCCCTGATTGGGTAGTAATTTGACACTTGGATCCATAGGAGTATCAGCTGGTTTAGCATTCAACAAACATGTTTCTTCCAAAATATCCATAGCATATTTCCGCTGAGAAATCACCAAACCATCTTTAAATTGGGCTACCTCAATACCCAAGAAATAACGGAGTTTACCAAGATCTTTTGTCTGAAATTGATTCGAGAGATGTTGTTTTAACTGGAGTATTCCCTGTTGATCACTACCAGTTATGACAATATCATCTACATACACAATAAGATAAATACACCCTTGGACTAAGTGACGATAAAAAACCGAATGGTCAGCTTCACTACGGACCATACCAAACTGTTGGACTACAGCGCTGAATCTGCCGAACCAAGCTCTCGGAGATTGTTTAAGACCATAAAGAGACCTGTGTAGCCTACACACCATATTCGATGACTCCCCCTGAGCAACAAACCCAGGTGGTTGCTCCATATATACTTCCTCTTCAAGATCACCATGTAAAAAAGCATTTTTAATGTCAAGTTGATGAAGAAACCAATGTCGAATGGCTGCAATAGCTAGAAGAAGTCTAACAGATGCCATCTTGGTTACAGGTGAGAAGGTATCACTATAATCCAACCCAAAAATCTGAGTGTATCCTTTGGCTACCAAGCGGGCTTTAAATCGATCAATCTTACCATCTGGACCAACCTTCACTGTATAAAGCCAACGACAACCTACTAAAGATTTCCCAGGGAGTAAAGGAACCAGTTCCCAGGTACCACTGCTTTCAAGAGCACACATTTCATCAATCATTGCTTGCCTCCATTCAGGACGAGAGAATGCTTCACCTGGAGTATTAGGAATAGAAACAGAAGACAAAGAAGACAAACAAGTATACTGCAAAGGGGAAAGACGATGATAACATAAATCAATATAATGTGGAGAAGGATTTCGTGTTTGACGTATACCTTTTCGAAGGGCAATCGGAAGATCGGACTCAGGTTGCAGGATCGGATCCGGTGATGACGAGAGCGTCAGAGGAGAGTCTACAATGACCTCAGGGATAGGTGCGACCTCAAAAACAGGTACGACCTCAGGAACAGGTGCGGCTTCAGGGACAGGTACGACAGACGTTGGTTGACGACGCTGATATGTTTGAAGTGGGCGAGAAGTATGGGGTCAACTGTAGGGGTATTTGTGACCTGGTTCCCTAGAATGATCGGGGACAATGACATATGGGACTTCCGGAAGAGGTGTGGGAATACGTTCCTGAAGGGGTTCCGAAGTTGCTTGGCTGGACTCGAAATATGGAACAGACTCGAAGAAGGTAACATCGGCTGATATGAGATATCGTTGTAGAGTGTGTGAATAACAACGATAACCTTTTTGTGATCGATGATAACCAAGAAAGACACACTTTAGTGATCGAGCTGATAGTTTATCAAGACCAGGAGAGAGATTGTGTACAAAACATGTGGTCCCGAAGACTCGGGGAGGAATTGGGTGAAGTGGGGAATTGGGAAAAAGGATTGAATGAGGGGTTTTATTGTTAAGGACAGATGAGGGCATGCGATTTATAAGGTAACATGCCGTTAACACAACATCCCCCCAAAACCGAAGTGGAACATTACCATGGAGAAGTAAGGTCCGAGTGGTTTCTACGAGATGTCGATTTTTGCGTTCGGCTACCCCATTTTGTTGAGGTGTGTGAGGACAAGATGTTTGATGGAGAATACCATTGCGTGACATAAAATTTTGAAATTGTTGGGATAAATATTCACGGGCATTGTCACTTCTTAAGGTACGGATAGACACACCGAATTGAGTTCTTATTTCTCGATAAAATTGTTCAAAAATAGAAAATAATTCAGATCTATTCTTCATTAAAAATAACCATGTGCAACGTGAAAAATCATCAATAAAGGTGACAAAATACCTAGACTCAAGAGTAGAGACAGTACGCGAGGGACTCCAAACATCGGTATGAACTAAAGCGAAAGGGGATGAAGCTCGTTTATTGACTCGATTGGGAAATTGACTACGAGTGTGTTTCCCTAACTGACACGACTCACATTGTAAATTAGATACCTTCGATAAACTTGGCACCAACTTATGTAATTTTGAAAGACTGGGATGACCTAACTGGGCATGGATAGTAAGTGGAGAATCTTTGGCTGAGCATGTCTGAGATGACACTGAGAGGTAATAAAGGCCTTGAGACCCGACGCCAATCGTCCGTCCCGAACTCCGATCCTGCAGGATAACATTATTGTTAGTGAAAGTGACATTACAATCAAGAGAACGAGTTAAACGACTGACTGAAAGTAAATTAAATGGACAATTTGGAACATAGCGAACAGAAGTAACAGAGAGAGAAGGTAGAATTTGAACAGTACCAATCCCTTCGGATTGGGTTTGAGAACCATTGGCAGAAGTTATAGTAGGTAAGAAACCAGAGATAGAGAGGGAAGAAAATTTTTTTTTATTACCGGTAACATGATCAGACGCACCAGAATCAAGGACCCATGGTCTAAGAGAAGATGAGAGGCAAACAGATGAATTACCAGTGTGTGCTACCGTAGCAGTAGAATAATCTGAGTTTTGATAATCCTGATACCACCTGAGAAAATCATCGTAGTTGGCATAAATTTCTGAGGAGTAGCCATGAGTATCGGCGGAAAAAAAAAACAGTCGGAATCAGCTGTCAGACGCGCTGGCACGGGCGGGGCAGCGGAGGCGCGGGTGGACGTGTGCGTGAGTTTCTGACGGCTGGAAAAAGTGCGACGGCTGGATCGGAGGGCAGCGAGTCGGATGGTGAGGTCAATTTTTCCGGAACGTCGCCGGAAGTTTGTCGGAACAGTAATGGCGACAGTTGCGGCAGGGAGGTTACCGAAGAATTTTGAAAAGTGAGGCAAACCGGAATGATAACACGGTTTGCAAAAAAAAATTCTCACCGGAAGACAGTGGGTCAACCGGGTAAAACACGGCGAAGAAAGAATTGTCTCTTAACAGGCTCTAGATACCATGTTGAAATAAGCGATAATAAGAGACATTTAGATTAAACCGTGTGTGTTGAAAAGCACTACGGAGACATTATTATATATAGAGAGATTACAACTAATTACATGATATAGTCGATGTGGGACTATTCTATATATAAATATTCTTAACACTATATATATTTACAAATATCAACAACTTCAAATGAAAATTTGGTTTGAATAGTTATTCTTAAAATGCTATTTTAGATATTTCATCGTTTTATTGAAATTTTTTTGAATATCAAAATTTAAAAAAATCACTTAATTTTGAAGCTATTTCAAATAGATTTTCACAAAAATCATTATTGAGATACAACTTTTTGAAAAAATTACGATTTCGACTATTTTTTGATCTTCAATAATATATGTTTATGTTATAAAATATCAAAATTAGTCTTTCATTTTAGAAAAAACAAATATAAAAAAACTTGTAATATTTTGATAAACAGTTTTGTAAAATCTATTTTTGAAAATACAAAGAAAAAATTCATTTTTTTTTAAAGTTGAAACAAACAGACCCTAAATCTAATGAACCTGATTAATGGGCTGAATAAAATTAAAGCTAATAATTATAAATACACATTATTTATCACACTCTCAAACTGGTGATTGACTATCCATCATTCCCTGCCTGAAAAGATCCTTTCAAAGTTGTTGCAGACTAACCGGTGAATGGCTATCTATTATTTCCTTTGTTTGAAGATCTGCTAGGTTGTCTTGGGAAGAGACATATAGAAAGCAAATTAGGCCACTATCCAAAGTTTCTTTGATGATGTGTTTGACAACTTTAATATGTTTGGTTTTGTCATATTATAAACTATGCCAATAGCAGTTTTATCATTACAATAGAGCCTTGTTGGTTCATTTCACTTTATCTTCAAAAACGTTTTTGAAGATGATCTTCAACCATAGTAGTTCTCATATCCCTTGTATCACTGCCCATAACTCTATTTTGGCATTGGATCTATATAAGTTTCAAGATTTCTACCTAGAAAATTGCAATATCATCTAGTCGATCCTTGATCCAAAATTGATCTTGCGTAGTCAATATCAGTATATGCTTCAAGACTCTCATATTCATTTTGTTTGAACAAAATTCCTCTACTTGAGATTCCTTCAAAAATTGCATAATTCAAAGTGCAACTTGTAAATGAATCTCTTTTGGGAAGTGCATGAATTAGCTTACTAAGCTCACAACAAATGCAACATTCGGTCTAGTATGTGATAAGTATATAAGTCCGTCAATTAGGCTTTGATGCATCCCCTTGTCAACGCATAATCTTATGTGTTCCCTAACTTTAAATTTGGATCGATTGGTGTACTTGCATGTTATCTTGCCGGACTTTTTAAGTAGATTTGTAATATACTTTTGTCGGAATATGAACATCCATTTCTTAGAGTGAGCCATCTCTTCTACCAAAAATGCTTTAGTTTTCCAGAGACTTAATCTCAATTTTCTTGGCTAGGTGCTTGCCTAACAATATTTTCTCCTCTTCATCATCACTTGTCACTATAATGTTATCAGAATACACTTATAGCATTGTTATATGTACTCGGACTGTTTGATAAACACAAAATGGTATCCTTGGTTTTGCTTGAAGCCTAAACCTACCATTACTTTAGTTTACCTCCCAAACCACACTCGTGGTGACTGTTTTAGCCCATGTAACATCGTTTTTAGCTCACAAACGGTTTTGTTCACCATATCCAAAGGACAATTCCATGTAAATCTCTTTTTCAAGCTCTCCATGTAGGAATGAGTTCTTTACATCAAATTGTTTCAAGTTTCAACCACAATTAGTTGCTAGGGATGATCTCACCATGATTGTATTCGTTTTCACAACTGGAGCAAATGTTTCCAAATAATCCACTCCATAGATTTGAGTGGATCTTTTGGCTACCAACTTTGCTTTTTAGCTCTCAATAGATGCCTTAGCTATGTATTTTTATTTTTACAGTATATACCCTTTTGCATCCAACTCGTTTATTTACATTTGGCAGGGAAACCATTTCCAAAGTAACTTTCTTTTCTACTCCTTTCATTTCCAAGTCCATGGCTTTTTTTCTCTTTCCTTTTTATGTCTGAGAATGCTTTGGAAAGAGAGGTAGGTGATGTTGAGTGTTTAGGTTTGCGAGGAAGGCTTTATGCGTGGGTGAGAGATGTTCGAAGCATATGTGTTTGGATAGAGGGTAGAGTGAGTCATCAATACACGTTCTAGTATCTTTCGTAATGGCAATTGGAAGATGTAGGTCCTCACAAAGAGTTGTTGCCGTAAGGATACCATCTGCTGTGGACATTTTCTTGTTGCTAGGGCAATGCGAATAAGTGGAGAAGAATGTGGGTAAGGATGTCATTTGGTCGGTGGCTCCAAAATGCAACATCCAATATTGGTTATGAGGTGTACTTGAAGCCTTTAAGTTCTAGAGAAAATTGAGACTTACCAAGAGGAAATGGAAATAGCTTAATATGCTAGAAAATAATTACCTGTCAGGTTATCCAATTTATTAGGGAAGGGTGAAATTATGTCACGCAAATATCAGATATCGAGACAGATGTTAAAACACTGGGATCAAAAACAGTATGAACACACAAAAATCAAAACGCACTAAATATCATAAGATAAATAACATCAGAAATTGTTCATCAAGTTCGGTGCAACTCACCTACGTTTGGGGACTACCAAGTTAGGAAGGAAATCCACTAATACTAATAGTTCAAAGTTAAACTCCCCCATTTACAAATTATCACCTAATCACTACCTGTGCAAACATCTACCTAGGAACTCCTTGATATGAGAATCCTCTCTCACTTCCTAATCATCTCAGTGATATCAAACAATCTCATTCCCAGTGACTGTATAAACAACAACCCAAAAAAAAGATCACTCTTCCAAGACAATACTTGGTTATGTTTAGAGGCTTCAACCAAGAACAATACACTCTTAGCTTAAAACCTTAGAGTGAACAATGAACAATTAGTCAATTTAATGCATCAAACCTGATACAAGAGTGACATACAAACAAAAACACTAAACCCTAAAGAAACAACCAAGACATGATAATCCTAGTTTTTCCAAAATTCTTCAATGTGTGATGTGTGTTCTTTAGGTTTAGCTCAATTCTTTAAATAGCCTTCAGACCTTGTGGGCTTGGGCTTCCTAAAGCGCATAAACATTTGGAATCAACCTCCAATAATTAGAATGATTATCTGCACAAAAATAGGAACAAATACAAACTTTTCTTAAAAGGCTCAACGATCTCTTTTAAGAAAATCAACATAATCTATAAAAACAGAAGTTCTCAACATATCTCTCCTTGGATAATGAAAACGTGTGAATTAAATCACACTCACAATACACACTAAAACATCAAAACAGTCCAGTCCTAGGGTTTTAGTTATGTCCCGCCACATGTCAAGACATCCTGCTGAACATAATGATCTGACTGACATGACAAAACATCTGTATGTTTTATCAAAATGACTGCCAATCCAAAAGCCACAGAACTTACAAAGGGTCTCGCCCATTTTATTTCATCTTGGTTGAGTTGAACCAATCCTCGTTCTCCTTCTGATATATTGATTAATGTCGCGCTACTTTGTATTACTCTGGAGAAAAAAAAATAGCTAGCAAATTCTAATAAGGAGCCTCCTGAACACAATTGAAATATGAGACCAGCAGCTGTAATGTAGAAACACTGAAAGTCTGAAAAAATTAGAAGGACGCCCAAGCTTCAAGTGACTCACAGACCAAGGTGCTCGGATCAGAAAGTGAACACCCATAACAGAAAGAGGATTAGCTGGTCTACAAACTGGTGAAAACATTTCTAAAGAACAAAGGAAACCCACAATGATGGTGGCTAGTGAATAGTCGCAGAAAAATTGCAATGAAGGAGGAAAATCGCAATAAAAGAACAAAGGAAACCACAATGACGGTGGCTAGGGTATATGCGGAAGCAATGCCTCCATAATCGGGAGCTCTAGTGCCATGTAGAAAATGCATCTGATATATTTCAAAAGTTTTCAATAATGTACATGCACTAATATGTTTAAATAGGCATAGACTATTTAAAACAACAAAGATTGCTGGTGGTGACAATATTTATACTTTAGCTCAGTTATAAGTATTAGGATGTTAGTCCTTCGTTGCCATTTTGGAAGAGGGAAATGCGTTTGAATCCTCTTTGTGATTCCCCTCACCTTCCCACTTTGTTGTTTGAATATCTATAGCATGTTGTATTTCAACTCGTGGGAATATTAGAGGTTTTCATTTCTTGTATGAGAATCCCATATTTGATGTAATGTGACGCAAAAAAGTGCATATTGATCCGATTGGATATCAACGAGATCCTATTTATACTATTAAATTTAGTGACCAAAGATTTTTTATTTAAATCCCGAAGTATTTATCGCATTTATAGCTACTGCACTCTTTCTAGTTCCTACTACCTTTTTACTTATAATTTATGTAAAGATTGTAAGTCAAAGTGACTAATTTTACTGAAACATGACTTTTTATTTCTTAGCAATCATGGAAGAAAAAATGAAAAAAGGATTTGTATTTCTTTTAATCTTTGTTTTAAATAAAATGATCCGATTACAACCAGCAGAATTCTCTATGAAGCACGGACTCCAACACGGACACCGGAACACGACACAACACAGAAACTCCGACACAGATAATGTTAAAACATAGGACACCGACACCGCTATGTATAAGAGAGTATTTGAGATTTATTTATCCATCTATGATTAAAAAAGTTGAAAATATTCTAATCAAAATTAATGTCTTTAATTATTTATTGATAACATAACTTAAAAACATGTTGAACAATTTTAAATTTGTGTGAAATTTGTCCAAAATATATATAAAGGTGTGCTGAAGCATAGGAAAAAGTAAATTTTTGTTTGAAACACTTCTGAATTGTCTTACATATGTGTTATGAGTGTCATACAAGTGTCAACAATTGATTCAAAGAGTGTCAAAACAAAGGAAAAAAATATTTTTTAGCGGACACTTGTCTGACTTTTCCGACACTTCTTTGACTTTTTCGATACATGTCGTACGGGTGTCATACAAGTGTCGGACACTGACGCGTGTCGGACACCGCGACACACCTACTCTTAGTGGTGTCCGTGCTTCATAGAGAATTCTATTAAATCCATATAGTAGAAAGAAATCAAATCTATTTCTTTCTACTATATTCTCTAGTATGCTAGGATAATAATAGAATGTTTTACTAAAAAAAAGTGTTCATTTAGAGGAACCAATCAATCATTTTCTTTTCTTATAGATATATGGATATCGATCTATCAATATCCATATTTGATGTAATGTGACGCAAAAAAGTGTATATTAGTGGGAAGTATCCTTCACCTTAAAAGTTGGTTTTGAAAGTTGAGTTAGACCTAACCCAAATAAAAAAAAATGAAGCTAATTCGTCATGAGAAAATCGAGTCCTATTTTATTGCCATTCAGGATGTAAGGATAAAGTGACCCAAAAAGTCAAAAGGGACGGCTTTAAAGTGAGAGCATAACCAACTTGTAACTTCACTGGAGAAGTCATTACTGTTGCTCTTAATACTAATTTGAACAGCATCTCACATAGTGCCTAAGGGTCACTACATCATGATACGGGTGATAACGGCTATAGTGGCCTCTATCTATGGCCGATATTGCAATATATATTATAATTACGATTCTTACCTCATTTCTGTATGATTCAACAAATTTCAAATAACCTAAACTGAATGTCCTTGTGTTTTTTATTGCCACTGTTACCATTTTCCCGTGTTTTCTTCCTTTGATTTTTGTTTATTTGCAGGATTCAATTCAACCTTGCGACAAGGAAATGTTACTCATCATGAATATATTCAGGTGAGGCTTGTTATTTAAAGATGCATCTTCTACAGATCCAGCTCTAATGATAAACTGAACAGGTTGGTAAGGGAAGAGATGTTGGCCTTAATCAAATTGCACTATTTGAGGGGAAGGTTTCAAGTGGTAATGGTGAACAAGTTCTCAGTCGGGATATATACAGACTCGGGCAACTTTTTGATTTCTTCCGGATGATGTCTTTTTACTTCACAACAGTTGGATACTACTTTTGTACCATGGTATGTCATTCATGCATCACATTTTAATTTTTTATATCTTTAAATGAAAAGGGTTTTGTTAAGAAATGTGGTTGGGCCTAACTCAACCCTACAAAACCGGTTGGTAGAGTGAGGATTGCCCCCACTTATATACACATGTTCAGACCATATATTGTCCGATGTGGGACTCTTAACACACCCCCTCACGCTCAGGACTAGACAACTTGAGCGTGTAAATAAATGATGGGTGGCCCGATAGCGGAAACCATAGAAGGTGGCCCACTGGATCTCAAACGAGGCTCTGATACCATGTTAAAAAATGTGGTTTGGTCTAACTCAACCCTATAAAACCGGTTGGTAGAGGGAGGATTGCCCCCACTTATATACACATGTTCAGACCATATATTTTCCGATGCGGGACTCTTAACAGGTTCAAATTGAAATAACGTTTGATATAAAAATAAAGAAACAAGACATTTGTAAAAATAGTTTAGACTTAGTCACATATAATACCATCAAGTACAAGAGTCAATCAAATATAGGTCTTGAGACTTAATCATGGTGCTTGAGTGAGGCCAAATCTAAGTTATGGACAAAGTGGTTAATTTGAACTGAATTTTGGTTCATCTACTGAATTTAGTCCCACATTGCTTTGAGATATGACCCGTGTTGTGTTTATAAGAGGGGGCAATCCTCACCTTACAAGCCGGTTTGTAGGGATGAGTTAGACCCAATCCATACATTTTGAGAGCTCTCAATGGTCATGATCCTCGTCACTTAACAGAACTACATTTCCTTCAACAGTCTTAGATTTTATATTGGGCCTAACTGATCCTTAGCGGTTTGTAAGGTGAAAACATATTTGGTATGAGAGTGTCTTGCATGATCTCATATCTAATTTCTGTGGACCTTAACAAATCACTAAGGTCATAGCTATGGTGTAACAATACTCAAGTATTATACTAGTGTAATTTGATTATTTTCCCCTTTATCATTTTGCAGTTAACAGTGCTGACAGTTTATGCCTTTCTATATGGAAAAACATATTTGGTAAGTTGGATTTCTTCATGCTTTGATGTTTCACTTTTTTGCTTTCTGTTACTTAATTATCATCATAGTGTTAAAGTGTCTTTTTCATGCATTCAAAATTTATTCATTGTACTAGTGTTTTATTGTGGCAATTTTTTGTGGTTAAAACAGATTTAGGCCTTTTGGTAGTCTTAAGTCTAAGATGCTTATCACATTTTCTTACATAATTATCATTACCTATACTGTCATTTGTGTAATCCATACTTGTATCTTTAGGCTTTGATACCATGTTCCATTTCAAGGTTGAAGAAAATATGAGAGCATAAACTGCGGAAAGAAAATATAGATCCGAAAAGAGAGAGAATGATTGCTTGAAAGTGTTGTGAGTACCCATATATTTAGGTGGATAGATCACATCAAGGAATCAATTACACAGCTTGTAAATTACCAGCTCTAACAGAAATCGATTTTAACACAAGCTGTATTTTAATTCTATAGAAGTCTAATTCTAAAGCAAAATTTAAGGAAGAGTCGAATTGGTTAGAATGAATAATTTGTTATTGGTCATCTTATTTTTATCATTCTCCTAGTGTTGCTTTTTTTTTTATAGAAATTTAAGTTAGGGTGCGATTCTCATCAATCAATCAAAGGGGTTGCCTACACATGTCATACAAGTTAATGGTACAAGAACACAGCTCATATACCTATGCACTGAATACTAACAATTAACAAAGACCTACACATATTTCTATACTGGTGTATAAAGGAACATTTTTGTTTTAGGCACTCTCTGGTGTTGGAGAAACAATTGAAGGAAGGGCCAAGATAACCAAGAACACGGCTCTGAGTGCTGCTTTGAATACACAGTTTCTCTTCCAAATTGGTATCTTCACTGCTGTGCCAATGGTCTTGGGCTTTATTCTTGAACAAGGCTTCTTGAGGGTAAGTGTACATGTTTGTATGTTTTTATCTTAATCTCTGAAGCGTGTGTACTTTTAAAATGGTGAAATACCCGTACCCGGGACACGTGTGTGTATATTAATGATGTTTTATAAAAAACGATCCCTTGTGAAAAGTCCAACTTTTTCTTATTATTTTTTATTGTTCTGCAGGCTGTTGTCAATTTTATCACAATGCAGTTTCAGCTCTGCACTGTTTTTTTCACTTTTTCTTTGGGTACAAGAACCCATTATTTTGGAAGGACAATACTTCATGGCGGTGCAAGGGTTTGTGCACCAACTTCATGCTCCCTTTTACTCCATTTCTCTTATAATTGTTAATATATTTATTTGTCAACAGTATCAAGCGACTGGCCGAGGGTTTGTCGTCCGCCATATCAAATTTTCCGAAAACTACAGACTCTACTCTCGTAGCCATTTTGTTAAAGGGTGAGGCTTATCGTTTCTCTAAGTTGTCTCTACATATATGCAATATGTTTTGTCCTTATTGGACTGCAATAAGGAAACCTCTCCTGGGACAATACCTAGTTCTCAGACAGACTAGTCTTGGTTACTTATTATTCTCCATCCTTGTTTTTCAAGAATTGCTATAGTTAAATGCTTGGAATCTTCAGAATCCCTTGTCTCCTATTCTTGCTTGATTCAGTGATATATCTCTCACATCTTATTCTATTACATATTTATAAAATTATTCTTGTGTAGACTGCATTTGCTTCAAAGATTGCATTTCCTTATCAACCTTTACCTTGAAGGGAATAATCATTACCTATATCGACTTGTCTTCAGGTTGGAAGTTGTGCTTCTGTTGATAGTATATCTTGCTTATGGCTACAGCGACGGTGCACTATCATACATTCTTTTGAGTATAAGCAGTTGGTTTATGGCTCTATCCTGGTTGTTTGCTCCATATTTATTCAACCCGTCTGGATTTGAGTGGCAAAAGTAAGTATTATCTAAGCTGCCTGTTATGCCTCAGTTGTAATAGTTGTTTATGTTATATTTTCTCTTCGCGATTTTCTCGTGTTGTTAGATTTCTTTTGTATAGTCAGTTAGAGATTTATACATTTGTGGCGCTGTTAGGCCTTGTTTGGCTTGCTTAATTCTACTCTATAATTATGACCTCAAAGCTTTCTGAAGCTACTAAACAAGAATATCATATTTTTTTCATTTTAAGGACTCAATCTCTCACACTTTCTCAACTTTCTTATCCTTTCAGGTATACCTCTTATATCTTCTGAATTTCTCTCTTATTGTGTATTTTAGGGTAGTCACAGACTTCCGAGACTGGACAAATTGGCTACTCTACAGAGGTGGAATTGGTGTTAAGGGAGAAGAAAGTTGGGAAGCTTGGTGGGAAGAAGAACTGGTATTCAATTTTTTTCGTACATTATTTGAAGTGTTTTTCTTGCTTTTGTATATTTTATCAAGGTCATTGATAATTCTCGCATAAAATATTGGTAACTTTTCATACATTGCATCATCTGCTCTACTTAATGTGCAGTTCAAGTTCTCAAAAATTGGCCAAATTTATTTACTTTGTTGGGATGCTACTTTCTTTTGGAATAATGATTGATGTGCTAAGTGAACGTGTGTGTTATATATGTAGTTCTAGTTCTAAAGTGGCAACTTTATGTTTATATTGTTGGTCCGCAACTTTTACAATATACCAGTAGGCATCCAACCTTTGCCTCGATTCCTTCAATGTGGGAGTTTTATTCACCAGGTTTCTCCGTTTTTGATCTTATAAATTGCTAGGACAACCAACAACAACCAAACCTTATTCCACACCTCAATTCCTTCAATGTGGGAGTTTTATTTCACCAGGTTTCTGTGTTTGATCTCATAAATTACTTGGACAACCAATAACAACCAAGTCTTATTCCACTAAGTGGGGTTGACTACATGGATCAAATTCCGCCATAATGTTTTACCCAAGACCATGTTTCTATCCAAATCGTTAATCTCGTGATCTTTTTTAAAATCTTCTCTTATAGTTTTTTTTTGGTCTTCCTCTACCTCTAATTGTTTGACACCTCTCTATCTGATCTATTCTCCTTACAACATGATTTATTGCTCTTCTCTCTACTTACTCAACCACTTAAGCCTATTTCCACCATCTTTTCTACTATAGGTATTAGGTACTACCCCATCACTCTAATATTTTCATTTTTAATGTTATTCCATCTATTCTTACCACACATCCGCCGGTTTTATGCTCTTCTGTTAACTGAAGTTGAGTCAGAACCTACTGGATACATAAGCTGTTGATTGAATTTGATTAAGGAATCAATTAATGGATGGCTTTAATATAATATGCTGAGAGATTAAATTACAAAATATACTCCTCTGGTCATTATTAGAGAGAATTCACTTTTTAGATTCAAGATGATAGGTTGGGTAGTGAGCAAGTGAAGGGAGCTCTAGCTTATCTTTTCTCATGTGCATGGACAATGACTGTTATTATGCATTATGTGGTTAATCTAAGGATTCTGGTGGACATTTTTGAAAAAATATTGACAGGAACGAAGCTGTTGTTGTGTTAACCAACTCATCATAATTCACTAAGTAATTTAGAAAGATAAACTTATTTTAAAATTATTCCATCTGCAGGCTCATATCAGGAGCTTCGGTTCAAGGATAGCAGAGACCATCCTGAGTCTTAGATTTTTCATTTTTCAATATGGTATTGTCTACAAGCTTAATGTGAAAGGATTGGATACTTCATTGACGGTATGTTTATATTTCATTTGTTTGTCCTTTGGAATTCCTACTAATTTTAAAATATTGTTCTTTTCTTGTTTCCAACTGTTAAATGTTTCAGATAATTTATATTACAATAATAATATGCATTACATATAGACTAATGCATATTCTAATGAGTGCCTGCCAGCCATAAGATCTGAAATCTATCCCAGTAACAAAAATCAAGGAAAACTAAAGCTGTAAAATAGAAAAACAGGAAACATAGAAACTAATTAAAAGTTTATTGCGCAGTTTTATATTCAACCGCTAATGCAGATTCTCTGCAGGGAAGTCAACTGATTGCTTATATTTTCTATCTTGCACAGGTTTATGGATTCTCATGGGTTGTGCTGGCAGTGCTAATACTTCTTTTTAAGGTACAACATTGAATTATGTGGTCTGAGGTTACTTTTGTATGTTGCTAATTTTGACTCAAGGCTATCTTGTATTCTTGCTCAATAGGTATTCACCTTTAGCCAGAAGGTATCGGTCAACTTCCAGCTTGTGCTGCGATTTGTACAAGGTCTATCTCTCTTGTTAGCACTGGCCGGTTTGATTGTAGCAGTTGTGTTGACGGACCTATCGGTACCTGACATATTTGCTTCTATTTTAGCATTCCTTCCTACTGGATGGGGAATTTTATCGGTGTGTTCTCTTTTCCTTTGATGCTATGAGTTTAATGCTAGTTTTTTTTAATCTTTCTGCTATCACATGCTTGAAATATCAGTGTTCTCTTTTCCTCTGACACAATGTATTTATTAGTTATTTGATCTTTCCGCTTTTGGATAATATGGTTGAAAATATCCTTCATTGTAGTTTAGTTCTTTGTGCATCAATTTTATAGTATTTATTACAAGGTAGTTTGCAAACTGAGGTCACTTTTATTATTGTTTTTTTTTTTGTTACAACTTTTATTATTGTTTTTCTTTTAAGATGATGTATTGGGTTTTGGTAGAAGAATAAAAGTAAAAGTAATAGTCAAAATTGGACTAGACTAGCCGATCCAACCAATCGAACAGAGAACCGACCAGTCTGCCATTTGATTCAACCAGAGTAGTCAATAGCGGCGCTATCCTGCTATAGCGGAACGGATGCCGGCCGTTATGGAAGAGCCTTAAGTGGTGGAAAACACTAGTAGCCGCTATAGGGTAAATAGCGGGTAGCGGAGGGAGAGTGTTTCCCGACCCGGAGCGGTTTTGTCCTGCTATTCTTATCCCCTCGGAAAAATCAAAGTTACCCCTTGAATTTAGAACATTTTAAGGGTAGTTTTCGGTTTTTCAACCAAGTTTGAGTTGAGACTCAACCCTCACCTTTCTCACTTCATGTTTACACATTATGTAAATTGTAATTTATTCAAAAAAATGATTAAATAGCTGCCATCCCACTATATGCTATCCTGGTATCCCATTTTTAAGGTCAGCTGCTCCGCGTCATTATCCGGGATTAACTACTCAGGTTCAACCACATTTCATAGTGCATTAGAATCATATTGAACCATAGTTGGTTTAATTATATTAAAAATAACTTAATTTATTTATTTGTTAACTATCATATTCCTCTGGTTAAACCATAGTTGCTTTATCTGTTCGATCTCTGATTCACTGGCAACTGATAAACAATCTCTTCCACGTCCATTTTCAGTTTCTATCTTATCTTAACCATCAAATAGATCCTAAAGGTATTTAGACTATTTTATTATTTGACATCTAGAAATTCCTAAACACTTGTCCAGATAGTTTTTGGTTTGAAGTGGAACACCATTCAATGTGCTGAAATGGAGCTGATTTTGCATCAATAGTTTTAATATCTCAATTGTATGTATCATCACCCTGATTTTTATATATTGTTGTCCCTTGTATAGATTGCTGCTGCTTGGAAGCCTGTCATGAAGAAGCTAGGGCTATGGAAGTTTGTTCGATCGATTGCTCGTCTATATGATGCTGCCATGGGCATGCTCATCTTTGTGCCCATCGCATTCTTTTCATGGTTTCCATTTGTATCAACATTCCAAACTCGCCTCATGTTTAACCAGGCTTTTAGCCGAGGGTTAGAAATTTCTTTAATCCTTGCGGGGAACAATCCCAATTCTGGGATATAGTTGTACTTATTCTGAAACAATATGATTAGTGACATCCTTTTCATTTAGAAGAGAGTAGGTAAATCTTGTAAGTAGATTGTTTTGTAACTCTCCTAATTATTGTGAATATGTGTAATCATTCTTCAAAATGGTTTGTGCACTATTTGCAATTTCACTTTTGAATTCCCTTTGCATTCTGCCAAGCCAGTTACTTTATTTCTTCTACAAATGTTACGTGCATATTATAAAAAGGGCATTGTTCTTCCCATCCTATGTATTAATTACTCACCACGGTGAAAATTCTATAGTGTCTCTAAATTCTGGATATACATATTTGGATGTAAAGACAAATAAAATAAAATAAAATAAATTGAAATCCAGACTCTTTCCGTAGATGAAAAAAAAAAAGATTGATCACACCTAAATATCAGAGTCATATCATAACACACAAATGGGTTAATAGCCATTTATCCTTTTCATATAGGTTCTATTTTAAAAAAAAAAGTTGTATGTGGAGAATCAGAATGCGCCTAAGAGGGGGGGTGAATTAGGTGTTATCAAAATTTTCTTGATTCTTTTTCTTAGATGGATGGATTTTGCTTTTACGGTTAAAGAACAAAAATTGTTAAGCAGAAAAGTAAAGAACACACGGAGGTTTATCCTGGTTCCCTTTACAATCTGAAGGTACATCCAGTCCCCTTTCCAAACCGAAAGAGATTTCCACTAGTTTTCTTTAGAACAGTATAACCTATCACACCTTCAATGGTGAAGTGAGAAAGGTTCTATTTTAAAAAAAGAAAGTTTTCATCACTATTTAAAAAAAAAAAAGTTGTATGAAATGTCTCAATTTTATAAAAATATTTCACTTTTAACCTTTATTGGGTCACATCATTAAAAATGTTGATGTGGTACTATTTTTTATTAAAATGAAATGTCATGTGTTAATAACTTTTGGACCGATCAAAAAACCCTTCAGTGTTAAACAAAATACTTTAAAGAATTTGCAACATTTCATCGTTCTCATTTCAAATTCTAATTGTTAGGTTTCCTTCTCTGCGTTTGAAAATCAACTAAATCTTCATCACTATTCACACTAGTTTTGTCTTGAAATGGTGTGAGAAATAACTAGCATTTCTTAAAAAAAATGTATGATTTTTATGGTTATTTACAATTTTGCTAAGTTTCTTCTTGAACTATTCAATGTACTTGCGTAGTTAGATATGTCTTTCTTCTCAACGAGTATTCATTGTTGTGTTAATGTGTATTCGTAGAAATGGGGTATTTTTGTGTCATATTTCACCATAAAGGAAACTGTGCATGAAAATCACACTTTTACAGGGGAGAGAGTGGAATTATTGTAGAAGGGAAAGACTCTGATAAGTGGAGTCTTTTTTGAAGTTGTCAGTTAGGTTAAAGATCAAGGTTAAGATGGGTTTAAGCTTTGGAGGAACATTCCACAATTGGATGAAGGGTTTACTCATGTTATGATGTATAAACTATAAACATTGCTAATCACAACATGTCTTGTAAAGTGGATGGTCATATTTGGGTAAAACATGAGGTTTAAGACATGATGACTAAGGTGTTGAACCCTAATGTTGATAGGTTTAATGACTGTAGTGAAGATGATAGTACAAATGATGATGGAGGCATAAGATTTAATGACAGTGAAGACGAAAGAGAATGTGAAGTAGAAGATGAACAAGTTGAGGAAATGCAAGTTGAGGAAGTGCATGTAGAAATCACCGAAGTTCAAGGTTATGACATCCAAGGATCTTAAGAAGATGACACCCCTAAAGAAGGGGTCCAAAGTGAATGTTTTTGGTTCTTAAAAGTGTGTTGGGATCTTCTTCACTGAGGAATTCTAATAAATTTGGAAATAGATAGGTGGAATATGATAGTGAAAAACTGGATAGCTCAGACCCTGATGAAAGTGATAAGGATGAGAAATAACCCAAGCCAAAGTATGAGAAGGTCAGAGGTGAGCTGCTCAACAAGGACTTGCAATTCAAATTAGGTATGAAATTCAATTCTCTGTATGAATTTAAAGATGTAATTAGGGAGTGATCAATGTTAAATGGAAAAGAGATAAAATTTGTTAAATGAGAGCTATAGGGTCAGGGTGGAATGTAGGGATAAATGTGGTTTTTTAGCCTTGTGTAGTAAAGTGGGTGACAGACACACCAAATAAAAACTTGAACGGGGACACACATATGTGCAAGTGCAAGGGTATTAATGTTACAGAGTAAAGTTAAAGTTTTAGAAATAATGTCTGAACTAAGGCAAAAATACTCAGTTGGCATATCCAAAGGTAAGGCTTAGAGAGCTAGATCCATGGCAGAGGAAATTATTGAAGGAGATGCAAAGGAACAACATAACATGCTATGAAGTTATGCAGCTGAGTTACAGGCTAGGGATAAACCAATCCTTATAATGGTATAGTTGATTAGGAACTATTTTATGAATATGATTTCCAATAGTCTAGTTAAGCTTGACATATGGAAACACAGTGTTATGTCTAATCCTAGGAAAAAATTAGTTAATGAAACTATGATGAGTGGAGAATGGCGACCAACATGGAGTATGAGACAATTGTGGCAAGTACATCATTTATATAATGGGTTGCAATTTGTTGTTGATCTTGGAAAGAAAAACTGTTCATGTGGTTTTTGGGAGCTTGTGGGAATACCATGTAGGCATGTTGTGTCTGCAATGCAATATCATAATTTAAACCCTGAGACATTTGTTGACCTTTGTTACATGAAATAGGCTTACAAAACATGATATGATAACAATGTCAGTCCAATAAATGGTATGGACATGTGGCCTACAGTAGATGTTGAAGACATGTTGCCACCTCAATATAAGAAGGGTCCAGGCATGCCTAAGAAGTTAAGGTTTAGAGAACAATATGAAAGTGGTTCAAGGATGAGAATACTTGGTGTAGCCTATAGATGCACAAAGTGTGAAAAGTTTGGTCACAACTCAAGGAAGTGTCAGAGCAAGGAGCAAGATCCTAATGCATTGAAGAGAAAGGTATTAATTCATGCTTAACAATGCTTTGATTTTTGTGCTTAAAATAGTCTTATCATTTATGCTTATTATTTGTGCAGAGAAAACACCAAGGACCAAGCCCTATACACCTGCTGCACCAAATACATTTGTGCACCAAATATATCTGCTGCAACAACTGAGCCAGAACATGAGACAAATACTGGTGGAATGACCCATACTTAGATGCTTTACTGGATGACATGATGAATGCATTTGAAGATCAACAATCACATGTTTTAAATCCAACACCTCAGGCTGCTACACAAACTGAGCCTGGGACTAATACACAAACTGAGCCTAATCCTGCTAAACAAACTAAGCCTCAGTCTACTACATAGTCTGCACCAAGGCCTGCTACACAATTTGCACCAAGGTCTGCTACACAGAAGAGTGCTACTCAAATAGTGATAAAAAGATGTGCAATAAGAGGTTGAAAGGTGTGAGGAATGAAAAAATAATTGGTGGGCTTGGTTCAACATCAAATGCATCCTTGGTGTTTGATAATGAGCCTATTGTGAAGACATCAAACAAGAAAAAAAAACATTTTGGAGGATATTGCAAGGAGAATGACTCAATATTTAGGTCACGTTAGGTGTCATTTTGGATATCACAAACAATTTTGTTAAATGTCTTTTGTTAGGCACATAATATGATATTTTGAATTGTAATTTGTTTTTTAAGACTATCACAACTGGTAGCTTATTAGTTTGGTTGTAATGTTATTTTGAATTCTAAGTTTGGTTGTAATTGGTGGGCTTGTTATGCACATTATGCACTAATTTATAAACTAGTTTACAATTAGCATTGCTTTCATTACACAACTTATATACCAAAACTTATATATAAACCAAAACTTATATATAACAAACACAAAAAGCTTCATTAAAACGACAACAAAATAACTTCATTACAACTTATATAACAAGCACAATAACTTCATTAATTCAACAACAAATTGACTTCATTACAACCATGTAAAACCAAAACACATTATCTGTTACATGAACATATGACCCAATCTATTACGACCTATTTGTTACATGAACTAAGAAGAAAAGAAAAACATGTAACAAGTATAACTATCATAAAATTCATATTCTTTCTTAAGTCGTCAACCTTTTTCTTCATTCCTTCCATCTTGTTGGTAAAATCTTTCTCCATTTTGCTCATCAGATCTACGACTTCTTCATCCGAGTATGTTGTTTCTCTTTCACCAAAAAACTTATCATCGCAATGGAATAAGTTATAATCATCCTATTTTCCCCCAAAATAAAACAAACTGGGTTAGTCATTTTTCTAGAATAGAAGGAGAAACAAGAACAATTTAGCAACGCAAGAAAACAATTTGAAGAGAAATTGGATTAGGGCATAATGAACAAAATGATTTGAAGGAGGAGAAATGAAGAAGACAATGTTTATGTTATAACACTGAAGGGTATTTTGGTAAGTTAAAAAATTATTAAAACATGTGATTTCATTTTCAAAAATTATCAAATAGCGCCTATATGACAGGGGGTAAATGTCTATTATTTCTAACACTAATGAAATAATATGAGCTTTCATTTTCATCGTTCTCAAACTTTCTCACAACTTAGTGCGTTGTATTCAAGCTTATGGTGTCCAACTTCTATGAGGATTATACTTGCCACCCCCACTTATACCTGTTTCCCGCCAATTTTCCAATATTCCAAAAATAACCCTGATATTATTTACTTAAAAAATTACCCTTTTTTACAAAAAGTTTCACTTTTTCCACCAAGAAAATCAAAAGTTTCGGTAGTTTCTTCAAAATTTCTGGTACGTTCTCTTACGCAATACTTTTGCCATGAATATTCTTACTCTATATTGATTGGTAGAATAGAAGAGATCATGCTTTTCTTTAGTGTTTACAATAATCTTTTTTCATATAAACTATCTCTAAAACTTAATTTAGGTACATTATCTTTTTATAACATTTTTTTAAATAAAAGATTAAATTGTTTTGTTTCTGTAAATTGTTATGGTATGTATATTCAATCTTACAAAAAATTATGATGTATTTTGTTTTATTTTCTTATGTAGCAAGGTATCAATGAAGATGTTGAAAAGGACGATATAAATGATGAAATTCAAGAGGACGACATAGATGATGGATTTCAAGAGGACGTTATAGGTGACGAATTTCAAGAGGATGACATAGATGTAGATAATGGATTTCAAGAGGACGATATAAATGGTGAATTTCAAGAGGACGAAGTAGATGAAGAATTTCTAGAGGACGACATATGTGATGAATTTCAAAAGGACGATATGGATGATGAATTCCAAAAAGACAAACTTGAATGAGTTGGATGATTTCTTTTTTTGGCTTGTAGTTGAAAGCATTGAACTTGCACTATGTTTTTTGTTATTTTGCTAGGGTCATCATACTTCAAAGTATTAAACTTTTTACTATAAGTAATGTTACGTTAGACATTTTGTTTAATTTGTACAATCTTGAATTAATGTTTGAACTCGATTTTTTTATAATATAATTTTCGTGGATGTACGGTTAAATTTGATCTTGTTTTGCTTAAGCTATAATCGGCATTTTTTTGAAGTTAATCATCATCGTCTATATCATTTAAAAAAGGGTGAATAGACATTTACACCCCTGTAATGTTAGCGAATTTTGTTTTTCCCCCTCGCTTCCTTTTTGCAACAGTTTTTTCAAAAAAATCGTTGCCAAAACCTGCATTTGACAATGGTAGGAGGGTAAACCGAAACACACTCATATTGCAGGGGGGTGAATGTCTATTAACCCTTTAAAAAATGATTACAAACTTGTATATTTTATGGGGACAATGTAAAAACAATCCTCCCGATTCAAAAGGTGGGAACACTGTAAAAACATTCCTCCTTATTTTATGGGGACATTTTAAAAATAATCCTCCTCATTCAGATTTAAGGCAACACTTACTAATTGTAGCCGCATTTGGCAACACTTAAAAAGCGTCTCCTTAGAGGCCACGGATAATCGTCTCCTATTCATTTTGTGGCAACACTTACAAAGCGTTGCCTCAGAGGCCACAAATAATCGTCCCCCATTCCTTTTGTGGAAACACTTAAAAAGCGTTGCCTTAGAGGCTACAAATAATCGTCCCCTATTTCTTTTGTCTAGGCGACATTTTTAGAAATTATACCCAAAGATCATGAAAAAACGTCGCCTTAGATAATGGGCAACACTCGCACAAGAGACACATAGAAAACTTCCCATATTCTCTTATGCAACGTTTTTAGGAGTTTTGGCAACAATTTTCAATTGTTGCTGGAGAGTCTAAATATTGTAGTGACATGATTAGATTTCAGAAGCCATGAATTATCAACAATACCAACGAGCTCTCCATCAATGCTTGGATACTTGAAACCACTCAAAATAGTAACATCAAAATCAATTTTAGTATCATACAATGAAGATTAAGAGGGTGTACTAACATCAGAAAATTACTTGAACCTTTATTTTCATATTTGTATTCAACACAAATGGTCTTCCAAAAATAGCATCACCACTCACAAGATAACAAGAATTGTACTTGTCAAAAATAACCTCGGTTTCCGAATTAGAATCAGGAAACAAAGCCATCCCGATTCTTCTAAACCTCTTCAAAACAAGGGAATCAGATTGTGGCAATCCTATGGGATGATGTTGTTTGTAATCATTGTCGACTAGAGGCTCTGAATCAGTGTCATATGTGGTTAAGATCGGAATGAGAGTTTGAGTTTCAATTGATTCTGAAATTAGTAGTGGTTGCAATTCATTTTGAATAAAATTAACTTTTCTTGAGTGAAATAGAAAAGGGACAGTGGAAACCCTTACCGATGGTGAATCCAGTGATTTTGGAGGAATGGTGAAATTGACATCATTGTTGAAACTCAAATTTGTAATTTCGGAGCAAGGTAATTCACGCGAAGTTACGACAACGGAACTGGTGGTTCCCAAATTGATACCGACGACTTCCGCACTGAAAATTTCTTGAGTAAATTCTTAAATATTTTTGTTGTGTCGTGGGATTTCAATGTTAGTTGTGAGAAACTTGGATCTGGAGGTTTTGGTGGAAATGAAAAGTTGACACCATCATGAACCCACATATTTGGTGGAGCCTTCCCTTCGTTGGGTTTTTCCGGCGGTGGGAGAGAAATGAAATCAACATGAGAACATTACTATAAAACACGTTAACAAAGACGCCATAGTCACCACAGATCATGCCTACACCGTTGTGAAATCTCTAAAGTAAGGCGTTATTCTATTATTTTTGTTTAATTTACTATTTGTATATAACAACGACTGTTTATTTCAACCGCCGTGACATGTTTTTTTTTTTAATTTTAATTCTAAATTAAACTCTGGCGCTTCATTATGAAATTTAATTACAAAAGTAATATATCGTGATGGTTGTGGTATATCCACGGTTGTGATATGAATCAAACTTTGATTCCCAGTAACTACATCTTTTTTCCATTTTAAACATATATTTTTGAATTTGTAGTGTCAAACTGATGTGGAAATAGATTCAATTCCCAACAACTATATTTTTTAAAATTTACTTTCCATTTTAAACATGTATTTTATTTTATTTTATAACATTTTTATGTTAATGAGAAGAATTTGATCAAATTAAAAAATGAAAGACAAGAGTATATATAATAGATAAGTTCATTAATATTTAAAAAAAAGGGAGTACATATATTTTTCAAGGATCATAACCCATAGCTATAAAGGCATCTTCATAGTCTAGGGGAGTATCCTCACTCCCTTCATCAAAGTTATAATAATATGTCTTTCTTTCCTTCTTTTTCTTTTTCTTTGGCTTCTTCTTCTTCTTCCTCACCCTTAACACATTCGGCCTGACATTGACATCTTGTTGGACCTCCTCATTTGGTTACTGATGTTGCTCATTTGTAGTGACCTATGTGATCTCTGTGATGTTTCTGTTGGCATTCCGATCATTTGTAGAACTCATTTTTACTAGATATTATGAAGAAATGTATAACTGTGTATTTATAGACGAGGATGAAGATGAAAAATCTGATACTTTAATGCTTGCAATGATGATAACGTGTAATGTTTGATATTTCCGAATGATAGTTTTTAAATCACTACTTGGGATGAGTATTTTCCCTCTTCCGGGAAGAGCAAAAGTTGTAGTATTACAACGATTGTGTTTTATAACCGTAATTAAATAATTATATAAAATGGAAAAAATGTTGTAGCAAGGATTCAAACCTTGTACCAATTAAAGGGGTAACACTACGATTAATATGATTAACCGTTGTGATATAATTATAATAAATATATACCTATCATGACTGTTATATTCGTTAACTGTTGTGAAATATTTAGCATATAAGCGAATTAAGTTTCCCTTATTTACATGTAGCGTTGTTTCCTTCACATTGAAACCATAACACCCATTTTTCTCTACATTTTTGGCAGCAAGACTTCATCTTTTTTTAGAAACTGCAAAAAAGAATACAAGAAGTATGAAGCTTTTTATTTAGGCATCTTCATCCCCGTATTTCTTCTTGCAGTGTCTAAAACTAAATGAACATGTTGAGTATCCCTGTATTCCTTCACAGCGAAACCTAACACTCATTTTTTCTCTACATTTTTGGCAACATATACTTCATATGGGTTTAGAATCTGCAAAAGGAAATATAAGAAGTCTGAAGAACCTTTTGATTTAAGCTTCTTCCTCCTTTTATTTCTTTCTGTAGAGTCTAAAACTAGATGAACACGGTGATGACGCTATGGAAAATAAATTATTTTTCTTCTTCAACCTTCTTGTTAGATAATTCCCATTATCTTGTTTGTTTCATGTTGGTTGTGTTGACTGTGTTGATTGTTCTCATTTTTTTCCAGATTCGTCTTCAATGGATAATACTTTGGCTATGAGACATATTGTTTATTACATATGCTAACAATGTATCTTATTTTGTTAAAGTCCCACTTAGGGTTTTGTTTTAACTTTTGCTAATTTGGTTTTGAATACTAACTAAGTTTCCTTTATTTGAAATAGCTGAAGTTGTACAGTAAAGATGATACATGGTGATGATAATGGTGGTAGCAAGCGTATAATATGAGTTTATAAGGATTTAAGGATTTTCCTGTTTTTCTGACTGCAAAAACGTTCTTGGGAGTCCATGGCTTCGTTGGTAATATCTATAGAAAATTGAAATAAGTAAGTCAATTTTGGATAATTTTTTATTATAAGAAGGTTTTTTTTTTGTTTTGTTGAAAATGAGTTGTAACTTTAATTTCGTTATTCATTCACCATGTAACTTTTGAATTACTCGCCCTCATAAATTTGAATTTATCCTTTGAATAACTTTCTTCGCAACTCAATAAAAATATGTTATATGCACAAGTTTTAATTCATTTAAATTTTGACTAAGCCACCGATTTTAATTAAAATACATCTTTCTGATCAAATTATACAAACAAATACACCTAAGTTATTCATAAAATACTTGCTGATTGGAGAGTGTATGTAATACAAATATCTTTTAATGGGTTTAAAATTGAGTAAATCACCAACTTTAATTTTAACACATGTTTCCAATGTGACTTTCACCTTTCAAATAAAATTGTTTCATTGCACACATTATATCTTAAACAATATTGTTTAATTGATTTGAAGAGTATTATGGACAATATTTTTGTACTTACAACCTAAATTTTAATGATTTTGTTTAATGATTTTCAAATATATTTTCACTTACTCATAAATATATCATTGTTGTCATATATTTTAATGCAATAAATATTAAAAAAAGTTCAAGGTTTTAATTCATTGTATATTCCCTATACAAAATGCATGTTTCACAAAACACATGAAATGTGCATTATCTTTTCATTTTTATATGCAACTTTTGAATTTTCAAGATTAATCACTTTGAATATATTCTCAAGATAACTTTCTTCACGCATCTACTAAATTGTTTAATATACATATCTTTTAATATATTGTTGTAGTCACGTATTTTAATGCAATCAACATTCAACAAAGTTCAAGGTTTTAATCCATTGTATATTCCCAATACAAAATGAATGTTTCACAACACATGAAATGTGCATTATCTTTTCATTTTCCTATGCAACTTTTGAATTTTCAAGATTGATCACTTTGGATATATTCTCAAGATAACTTTCTTCACGCATCCACTAAAATGTTTAATCTACATATCTTTTAATATATCGTTGTTCTCACGTATTTTAATGCAATCAATATTCAACAAAGTTCAAGGTGTTAATCCATTGTATATTCCCAATACAAAATGCATGTTTCACAACACATGAAATGTGCATTATCTTTTCATTTTCCTATGCAACTTTTGAATTTCAAGATTGATCACTTTGGCTATATTCTCAAGATAATTTTCTTCACACATCCACTAAAATGTTTAATATACACACCTTTTAATGCAGACGCTACTACATAAAACTCTTTTAACATCTAATGGATATGAGGTCTTACCTTGGTTTCATACGCGAGCTAACGAAAGATGCCCTTAAAAGTGCATCACTTTACCTCTTGGTTGAAAATTCGCTGGCCGAAAAGATATAATGGTCATGGGTTCGATCATCAAGGCTCAATTTACTTTATGTAATATCGATTGTTTATTTCATCAAACCCTAACTTTTAAAATTAATTATACTAGTTAATGATTTTTGAGCATCTTGTAACTCATTATTCACCTCTCGTTCTTTAATGGAATTTCATTCAATGTTTCAAATTTTTCATTCAACACTTCCTTTTCACCAACTCACAAATGTATCGTTATTCTCATGTACTTTAATGTAATTAATACTAACAAAGCGCAAAATTTAAATCCATTGCACATTTCCAACACAACATGAATGTTTTACAACACATGAAATATGTTTTATTTTGTTCATTTTCAACACAAATTTTCAATTTCAAAGACTCATCACTTTGGATATATTCTCAAAATAATTTTCTTTACCCATCCACCAAAATGTTACATATACACGTCTTTTAATGCAAAGTAAGTCAACATTTTAACTATAACACATGTTTCTAATTTTACTTACACATTTTAAGCAAAATTATATCTTTAAATTTTAATTAGAGTTTTAGTCATAACTTAATTTACGATTTTACTTTGGTCCCTTAGTTAATAAACAATATTTTATAGTCTTGAAGTATAATTTCCTGAGTCCATTTTGTTAACTTTTAACTGTAAATGTCTAAGATGGAGTAATATTATTGAGTGTCAATCACGAACTCTATTATTCTTTTTAAAATTTAACCATTTGATCTGATTAAAAATATTAAAGGGTTGAAAATTAAAAGTCCATTGAATCTAAAAATGCATCACCAACACAAAATGTTTTTGACATTTTTTCATCTTCTTACCTCTTCTCCTTTACCGTCTTTATCATAATCTTGAACAAATTAATATCAAAACTCATAAAATTTTAAAATAAATCCAAAAAAACTTTAACTCATACTCCATCTATCAATTAAATTCAAAAATTTAAAAACACAAATCCAATAAATAAACCAGTTTTTAGATAATTTTTGTTAGGTTTTATTAATGTTAAATGAGTAAATGAATTGATGCAATTTGGTGTTTCCATTTGAGATCCATTTTTTTCTTCTATGGTACTTTAGAATAAACTCTTAGGTCAACAATAGTAGCTTCTTGGCTCAACAGAAGCTATGCATGTTGTAGTCGAAGTTTGTTCACATGTATGTTGTATTCGAAGTCTGTTCACATTCATGTTGTGGTTGAAGTATGTTCATGCATGCAGTAGTCAAAATGATATGATTGTTAGGATGTCAAATTGGGTCTTGTTTTTAAGTTAACTTGTAGCCTAAGTTAGCTTAGTAGTCTATAAATAGACTAGTTCTCTCATGTTGTTGAGAGAGGTTAATTGTTGCTATTCACTTATAATCTCTGAACCCTTATTGAGTAAGTGGATAATAAATCAATTTTAACTAATCCATATTTTTCTTCTTCCTTCTTCTCTCTCTTTTGTAAAACCTAATAGGGTTTCTTGTGTTTTTTGAAGAAACTCTCTCTATCTCATATTTTGATTTGTTCTTGACGACTTCGATTCATAACAAACTGGTCGGATGAGCATGAAGGAGAAGATGTCGGCAACAAAGTTTGAGATTGAGAAATTTACTAGTATGAATGATTTTAATCTGTAGCGTTTGAAGATGCAAGCCCTACTGGTTCAACGAGGTTTGTTAGAAGTGTTTAAAGGATCGAAGAATATGGATGTTTCCCTAATGTAGAAGGATAAGAGATTGATGATCGAGAAAGTCCATAATTTCATCATATTGAGATTTGGTGATAAGGTTCTCTAACATGTCTCAAAGGAGAAGACAACAACGGGTGTGTCGATGGAACTCGAAGGTTTGTACATGACTAAATTGTTGGTCAATCGTCTCTACCTGAAGAAAGTTTTGTATTCATTCAAGATGAGTGAAGACAAAGTCTTGGTTGAGAAGCTGGATATGTTCAATAGGTTAATTCTTAATCTTAAAAATATCAAGGTCAAGATTAATGATGAAGATCAAACATTGCTGATGTTGTATGATTTACCTAAGTTTCATGCTCACTCCAAAGAAACTATCATGTATGGAAGAGATTCATTGAACTTTGAAGAAGTTCAATCAACCATGTACTTTAAGGATTTAGACGAATAAAAGGAGCATAAGCCATCTTATATTGGTGAAGGTTTGTCCATTAAGGGGAAATTCTTGAAGAAAGATGGTAGGTTTGAGAAGAAGAAGGGTAAAGTTCAATAGAATTCTTATGGTGGTAATATTCCTACAATTAGGTTTTATCATTGTAAGAAGGAAGGTCATACATGAAAGGTGTGCCATGATCGACCGGATGAGCATGAAGGAAAGGATAATGGTAATACAACCATCGTGGAAGATGGTTATGAATCATCTGATTTCCTAGTGGTTTCAAGCAACGACTCTAACAAGGAGTGGATTATGGATTCAGGTTATACTTGGCACATGACTCCAAAAAAAGACGTGTTTGAGGAATTATGTGGTTACGATAGTGTATGAATATTGTTGGGAAACAATAAAGCCTGCAAGACTGCAGGATTTGGATCTGTTAGATTCAAGCTCCATGATGAGTCAGTTAGGCTATTGAATGATGTTAGGTATGTACATGATCTTAAGAGGATTATTATTTCTCTTGGTGAATTTGACAAGAAAGAATATGCTTTCAAAAGAGAGAAAAGTATCATAAGAGGAAGGTTCGAAGGAAGTCTTGAGAGGCGTGAAGAAACAAGGCTTGTATACCCCTGAGGTTGTGGTTGTAAGTGGTTCACCAGATGTGTCTTCCACAAAAGATGTGTCAAAGACTGAGCTATGGCACAAGAGACTTGTCCATGTCAGTGAAAGAGGCATGGTCGAATTATTAAAAAAATATGATGTGTGGTGACAAGGTCAAAAAATTGGAATTTTGTGAACCATGTGTATTTGGTAAATCTTGTAGGGTGAAGTTTAACAAAGGTAAACAAAGAACATATGGATCCCTTGATTACATTCTTGTTGATCTTTGGGGTACTACAAGGAATCCTTCACACTAAGGTGCAAAGTATTTCCTCTCAATAGTTGGTGATTATTCCAGAAAGTTATAGGTACTCATCCCAAAAACTAAGGATGAAACTTTTAAAAATTTCAAAAGTTGGAAGAGTATGGTCGAAAACCAAACAAGGATGAACATCAAGAGGTTGAGGATCGATAATGGTCTAGAATTTTACAATGAGGCTTTCAACAACTATTGTGTTGCGTCTGGTATTACAAGTCACAAAACTATTGCATGTACTCCCCAACAAAATGGTTTGTATGAAAGGTTTAATCAAACCATTTTGGAAAGGGTGAGGTTCATGTTGGTAAGTGTAGGATTAAAAAAGGTGTTTTAGGTAGAAGCTGTTGTGATAACAACATAACTGATAAATAGGTGTCCTTCGATTGCCTTAAGAATGAAGACACCAGATGAAGTCTAGCCGGGAAATCCACATAATCTTGACAGACTTAGAGTATTTTTTTGTTTAGCCTATGCTCACATAAGGCAAGACAAGGTCAAACCAAGAGCAATGAGATATATGTTCCTTGGATACCCTAAATGAGTCAAAGCTTATACATTGTGGTTCCTAGAGCCAGTCACATGAGTTGTATCACAAGTCGAGATATAGTTTATCCAGATGTTGAAATGGCTTTCAAGAAAAATAATGACGTTGGTCAAAGTACCAAGATCTATGGAGAAGAGCTGGAACACGAAGAAATTCCTTTTTGAGGTGGATCATAGTGATGTTGAATTGCATAACCTAGATGAATTCAAAGAGAAAGCTCAAGTTGATGATGAAGATGAGGATACTGATAATGACTACTTTCTGGAAAGAGATAGGTCTAGAAGAGTCATCATGTCGTCTCAGAGGCTTGGTTATGCATATCTCAAAACTTATGCCTTAATCTCTGCAAGTGAGGTTTTGGTTGAAGAACCTAGAAAATATAAGGATGTTTTGAGGAGTCGAGACAAGATTGAATGGCTGAAAGCCATAATTGAGGAGATGAAATATCTTCATGATAATAACACTTAAGAAATGATTGAGAAACTCATAAGGGTCAGGTTAGTCAACTATAAGTAAATTTCAAGGTTAATGAATGAATCAAATGACTGATATCGAAGAGATTTAAGGAAATGTTGGTTGCTAGGGGGTTCACTCATAAATAAAGTGTCGACTTTATTGACGTGTTCTCACCTGTTGTAAAGTGCAGATCCATTAGAATGTTGTTGGCCATGGTGGAAAAGTTTGACCTATAACTTAAACAGATGGATGTGAACACAACCTCTATGTATGGTGATTTAGATGAAAAATCCTGATGAGGCAAACGAAAGCGTATGCGGAAAAGGGAAAGGAAGATTATGTGTGCAAATTGAATAGATCTTTGTATGGCCTGAAAAAATATCCTCGACAATGGAATCATAGATTTGAAAATTTCATGGTACACATAAGTTTCTTCAAGAGCCAGTTCGACCACTGTGTTTATTCCAGATTTCGACCTGGAAACTCGCCTGTTATTTTGTTGCTTTATGTGGATGACATCCTCATAGCAAGCATCAAAATTGAAGATATTATGAAGGTGACAACTGAACTTAATAAGAAGTTCGACATGAAGGATTTAGGAGTTGTCTCTAAAATTCTTGGGATAGACATCTAAAGAGATATAAAGCAATCAAGATTATGCTTATCTTAAAAGACATACCTAAACAAGATTCTCGATAAGTTTGGTATATCGAATTAAAATCTCGTTATAATACCAACTAATCCTCAATATAAGTCGAGTAAGACTCATAGTCCTAGTACTGAAGTCCAAAGAGCCTATATGAATAACATCTCATATTCTAGTATAATAAATTCTTTAATGTATGTTATGGTCTATATGAGACCAAACATAGTGCATAAAGTGAGCCTTATAAGCAGTTATATGGCCAATCCTGGGAAGACATATTGGATAACATTGAAGTGGATTCTAAGGGATATAAATGGATCTCTGAGCAGAGTCCTGATTTATGGTGGAGGTTGTGGTGAGGATAGCAAAATCGAAATCGAAGAATATTTTGACTCTAATTATGCCGGTTGTATTGATTTCAGAAAATTTATTACTGGATATATGTTCACTATGTTTGGCACAACAATCAATTGGAAAACAACACTACAAAATGTTGTTGCCTTATCAACCATTAAAGTGAAATATATTTCCCTAACTAAAGTTGTGAAAGAAGCATTGTGGCTTGAAAGTTTTTCTAAGGAGATGAAACTTCAAGGTCGAGTTATCATTATTAAATGTGATAGTCAAATCGAAATACATCTGTCGAAGAATTCAACCTATCGTGAGGGAGTTGTTTTCTCTACAAATGACCAAATTAACAAAAATAATTAAAAGTGATAATTATTTTGTAGTTTTTTATTTTATTTTTTTGAAATTTCGAGATTTTGATGAAAATAGTGATAAAGATGAAGAAAAAGGAAAAAATAAGATGAAGATATCTAAAAGGAATTTTGTGTTGATAGTGTATTATTATAATTAATATACCATCAAGATCTAAATGTGTGAAATGTATTTAAATGAAAAAACTATTAATATTATAAAATTATAATAATATGTGATTATCATTGTTATAATTTGATTTTTATTAGGGGTGACAAAACGAGCAGATCCACCTCCCCCTTTAGACTTGTCCCGCTTAAACCCACCAAAAAAGCGGGATGAGACAAGAAATTTGTGGAATATTAGAACAAACCCTATTACGAATAACATGTCATCGAAGTCTGCTCACATGTTATTGTTTAATTGGGCCTTGTGTTATGGATCCAATTGGTTAAGTTAACTTGTACCCTAAGTTAACTTGTAATGAGTAATTGATAAAAAGTCCATTAGGTTAGTATGTTAGTTTTATTATAAATAGAATACTAGTCTCTCATATTTTGTATAAGGGAAAATAGGAAGATAAAACCTTAATTCAAAAGAAGAGAAATGTTATTTGTTATTCTTGTATACTTGTAATCTTATTGGAAGAGAAAGGAAAGAATATCAGTTTATAACCAATCCTTATTGTTATCTTTGGTAACCTTAAACCCCAACCCTTGTGGATTTCTTGATCATAAAAAAGCCTATTATACTTTGTTTATAAGGTATCTAATTCACAACAAATTGGTGCGGTGAGCGTGGAGAAGATGCCTTCAACAAAGTATGATATTGAAAAGTTCACTGGAATAAACGATTTCGATCTGTGGCGCTTGAAGATGAAAGTTCTACTTGTTCAGCAGGGTTGTTTGGAAGCGTTGAAGGGAGAGACGACCATGAACGTTGCGTTGACAACAGCTGAAAAGACGACTATGATTGAGAAAACACACATCGCAATATTGTTGAGCCTTGGTGATAAGGTTCTTCGACAGGTATCAAAGGAGACGACGACATCAGGGTTATGGTTGAAACTTGAAGGTTTGTATATGACAAAATCGTTGGTGAATCGACTCTACCTGAAGCAAGTCTTGTATTCATTCAAGATGAGTGAAGACAAAGTGTTGGCTGAGCAATTAGATATGTTCAACAAGCTGATTATTGATCTTGAAAATATTGATATAAAGATCGATGATGAAGATCAAGTATTGTTGTTGTTATGCGTTTTTCCCAGAGCACATGCTCACTTCAAAGAAACCCTCTTGTATGGAAGAGAGTCCCTGACCTTTGAAGATGTTCAGCCTTGTACTTTAAGGACTTGAACAAATAGAAGGAGCATAAACCTTTGACGGTTGGTGAAGGTTTGGCTGTTAAGGCGAAATTCTTGCGAAAGGATGGTAAGTTCGACAAGAAGAAGGGAAAAAGTCAGCAGAAATCTTAGAAATCTTATAGTGGTGAAACATTTGGTGTTCGATGTTATCATTGTAAGAAGGAGGGTCACATTCAAAAGGTGTGCCCTGAACGTCTGAAAGACCATGGAGGTAATCATAATGGCAATGTTGCCATTGTTCAAGATGATTTCGACTCATATGATGTTCTTGTGGTTTCGAGCGGCGACTCAAGAAAGGAGTGAATTATGGATTCCGATTGCACTTGGCACATGACTCCAAATAAAGATTTGTTCGAGGAATTATGTGATCAAGATGGTAGATCAGTGCTGCTAGGAAACAACAAAGCTTGCAAAATTGCAGGTATTGGATCTGTGAGATTCAAGCTCCATGATGAGTCAATAAGACTATTGGCTGAAGTTAGGTATGTACCTGACTTGAAGAGAAATTTGATTTCTCTTGGTGAATTCGACAAGAAGGGATTTGTTTTTCAAGGAGAAAAAAGTATCCTAAGAGTCATGAAGGGGTCAAATGAAGTCTTAATAGGCATGAAGAAACAAGGCTTGTATACCCTTGAGGCTCAAGTTGTAAGTGGTTCGACAAACATTTCATCTACGAAACTGTTGTCAAAGACAAAATTATGGCACATGAGATTGGGCCATGTCAGCGAGAGAGGCCTAGTAGAACTGGGGAAACAAAACCTGTTAGGTGGTGACAAAGTCGAGAAGTTGGAGTTTTGTGAACCTTGTATATTTGGTAAATCCTGTAGGGTGAAGTTTAATATAGGTAAACAAAGAACACATGGATCCCTTGATTACATCCATGCTGATCTTTGGTGGTCTGCAAGGAATCCTTCACATTCAGGTGCGAGATATTTTCTATCCATAGTTGATGATTATTCCATAAAGTTATGGGTATTCATTCAGAAGACGTAGGATGAAACTTTTGAGAAATTCAAGAGTTAGAGGGTTCTGGTCGAAACTCAAACTGACAGAAAGGTCAAGAGGTTGAGAATTGTTATGGCCTTGAATTTTGCCATGAAGCTTTCGACAATTATTGTGTCGAGTCTGGGATTGCAAGGCATAAGACTGTAGCAGGTACTCCTCAGCAAAATGGTCTAGCTGAAAGATTCAATCGAACAGTCCTCGAAAGGGTTCAATGCATGTTGGTTAGTGTTGGATTGAAGAAGGTGTTTTGGGGTGAGGTTGTTTCGACAGCAACATATCTGATAAATAAATGTCTTTTGATTGTGTTAGATATGAAGACACCTGAAGAAGTTTGGTCGGGACATCCACCAGATCTCGACAAATTGAGAGTATTTGGTTGTGTAACTTATGCTCACATTAGGCAAAACAAGGTCGAACCTAGAGCTCTAAAATGCATGTTCATGGGATATTCTGAAGGAGTCAAAGCTTATAGGCTATGGTTCCTAGAGCCAGGTCATAGGAGGTGTATCACCAGTCGAGATGTAGTTTACAATGAAGCTGAAATGACTTTCAAGAAAACTGACGATGTTGTCAAAGAGCTGGAATAGGGAGAAATTCTTGTTGAAGTGGAGCATAGTGATGCGGAATTGCATGACCCAGATGAAATCAAAGAATAAGCAAAAACTATTATTGAAAATGAGGAGGCTGATAATGACTACCTGCTGGCAAGAGACAGGTCGAGAAGAGCCATCAAGCCACCTTAGAGACTTGGGTATGCAGATCTTATAACTTATGCCTTAATCTCTGCAAGTGAGGTTCTAGACGAAGAACCTAGAGACCATAAGGAAGTTATGAGGAGTCGAAATAAGACTGAATGGCTGAAGGCCATGGATGATGAAATGAAATCTATTCATGATAACAATACTTGGGAACTGATCAAGAAACCTGTTGGAGCCAGGTTAGTCAGTTGTAAATAGATTTTCAAAGTTAAGGAAGGAATCGACTGAGTAGCGTCGAAGAGATACAAGGAAAGGTTGGTTTCAAGGGGATTCACTCAGAAAGAAGGTGTCGACTTCAATGATGTGTTCTCTCCTGTTGTGAAGCACAAGTCCATTCGAATGTTTCTTGCCATGGTGGCACAGTTCGACCTTGAACTGGAACAGATGGATGTGAAGACAACGTTCTTGTATGGTGATCTTGATGAAACAATCCTGATGAGGCAACCTGAAGGGTATGACGAAGAGGGAAAAGAAGAGTATGTGTTCAAACTGAAGAGATCTTTATATGGGCTGAAACAATCTCCTCGACAAATCATAATGTTGTTGATATGATCACCAAGACGTTGCCCAGTTGCATGTTTTTCCACTGTATGCAGTTGATAAAGTTGTATGAAGAAAGCTAGTTTGTTTCTTGTTGGTATATGGTGCGTTCCAAGGTGGAGATTTGTGGAATATTGGAACAAACCCTAGTACGAATAACATGTCTTCGAAGTCTGCTCACATGTTATTGTTTAATTGGGCCCTATGTTATGGATCCAATTGGTTAAGTTAGCTTATAATGGATAATTGTTAAAACGCCCATTAGGTTAGTATGTTAGTTTTATTATAAATAGCATACTAGTCTCTCATATTTTGTATAAGGGAAAATAAGAAGATAAAACTCTAATTCAAAAGAAGAGAGAAGTTATTTGTTATTCTTGTATACTTGTAATCTTATTGGAAAAGAAAGGGAAGAATAACAGTTTATACCCAATCCTTGTTGTTATCTTTGATAATCCTAAACCCTAATCCTTGTGGGTTTCTTGATCATAAAGAAACATATTATACTTTGTTTATAAGATATCTAATTCACAACACGATTCAACTTAGGTTTCTGAGTCTAAAATCATACCCATCACATTAATTGATAAATTAGCGAGTTCGAGGGTTGGCCTATCAAACAAAACATATTTTCAAGAAATTTTAAAAATAGAAATCAAATGTAAACACTTAGAATTATGATAAAAAAATAAACATTTATTATAAAAAATAATTAATATGATTTTTTTGTTGGTAGCTTTAACTCACAATTTAGACATGTTTTTCTTTAATTGAAATCATGGGGAGCATATATAGGAATAATCATCATGATTGATGAAAATATCAATAGAGTAAAACAAACAATTATCTAAAAGTTCTTATGAATTTAGAAACCTCTTTACCCCTTATAAAAATTAAATCTAGAAAATGAACTAGGTTTAACTCAGCACTGTATTAATAAAAATACTATTCAAAGATACATGTTAATTTAATGTAGTATATGTGATATCACTTTAATCATATAGTATATATTTATGCAGCCACCGTTTTCGAACAATAGTTGCATTAACTTAACAATCAGGTAAATATGTAATATTCTTTGTGAAATCTATACAATATAAATGATTGATATAATAAACGTGTAACTTGGATATCCACATTTTTTTTAGTTACCATAAATGATATATCCAGTCTGTTTCTCAAATAAACGAAGTATAAGATATATAATATTGTTGTTTTGTGACTGTCACAGTGTTAGAAATTACTTCAAAGATTGTTCAGGATATTTTATAATAAACTAAAATTCCTTTTAAAGCCCGGGGATATTCAGTTGGAGGCTGATGTTGGATAAGCTTCCTACTAGAGTTAATTTGGTAGCCATGGGAATAATTTCCGATCCCCATGACATCGTACGTGTATTTTGTTTCAATATTTTAGAGGATATAAATCATATTTTCTGTTCTTCCCTATGCATTGCCCTTGTTTGGTTTAGGATAGCGGAGTGGTTTGATATTTCTTACTTGGATGGAGACATTGTTTGTGACCATTTTCTTGAATGGTGCTTAAAGATTAGTGAAGAAATCCTCCAAATCTACCACCGCTTTTATTTAGATTACGACTTATTGGTCGATTTGGTGGACGCGGAACCAAATCATCTTTAACGACGCTATTCGAAGTTGGAAGACATCTCAATAGAGTTATGCTAATCTCTTGTCATTGGTTGAGTTTTGACCTCAAGTTTAAACAAAAATGTAGCTTTTACAATTGGATGAAGTATTCTCTTGATTTTTTGAGTTAAGATTAACTCTTTAATTTTTCTTTAAGGGGTGGTAGGTTTTTGGTTTTATCTTGTATTTGCTTTGGTGTACACCTAATATACCTTATATTGAATTTGTTGTTTATAAAAAAAAAAGATATATAACATTTTACAATAAAAGTACTCATTAGATATATTTTATTCGAATCTTAACTTATATATAGCCGCTCCAAATTCGTTAGAAGTAGAAATCATATTTTTTTTTTTGGAATCCATCTCATAAAATGTTGTTGTTGTTGTATTTAGAAGCTTGTAAAATTTCTCTGATGGATTGTAAGTACATTAAAAATATTTTACAAGTTGGACGCATTCAATGTTAGGCAGATAACTCTTTTAAAAATTGGATACGTGCAATATTTAGATCAGATAACTTCTTACATCAAAATTTTGATTTTGCTGTATTTTTTTTTTCTTTTCAATATACTGTGTAAACAATGTAATTTTAAAAAAAATATATGTTCACCTTGGTTTTTATAGAAACCGAGGGATTAACTTAATGTTCTTAAACAAATCTTTGTCGTTCATTTCAAAATTATTAATACTCAAGAAACTATCATTAGTGATCTGCATGATTCCTAAAACAATTTCATTATAAAGGTTTTCTGATATCTAAAATTGATAAAGAAACATCATGAATCGATTAAAATTATCTACATCATCAACTTTAACTTTTGCCATTAGCGATGAATTACAAGTACATAAAATTATTTGGGTTTAAGATTTGTGCTCTTAAATAATCATATAATTGAATATTTATTTTGTTTAGCTAATTTTTTTTTTATATCAGAAACAAATGAATGCAAAAATCATAAAGAATATATTGCATTCAACATTTGATCTTCCTCAAAATCAATGAAACTAGGATCCCTAACATTTTCTCTTCTCCAAGATATTCATCGTTTGTTCTTCATCGACAGCGATGACGATAAATAACAATATTTTTAATTTAATATTCTGTGTAAACAACATAAGTGCAAACAATATAGTTTATAAATAAATAAATTTATTAATATTCTATGTAAATAATATAATAAAATTATTTTATAAAAAAAATTTAACCCCTCAATTTTTTAAGAAACTTATTAAGTTCATATAATATTTATTTTATTTTTTTAATTGGTAATAAAGTCAGTCAAAACATATTGAAGTTTTAAGATAAATATTTTTTATATACCATAATAGTATTTTTTTAAAAACTTACTTTTTATTATGTTTTTAAATATTTTTTAGAATATAAAATAATCTATTAAATTTATGTAATAAATTTTATTTAATATTTTTTAATTGGTAATAACGTTAGTCAAAACATATTGAAGTTTTAAGATAAATATTTTAAATATACCATAATAGTATTTTTAGATTAAATAATTTTTTATTCTCATAAATATAGTTTTTTTTAGTTACTCTAAAAAGTGTATTCAAGTAATAGTCACTGATGTTAAATGACGTCAATAAATGTTGACGTGACATGTAATATGAAACTTGTTTTATGAATGTGCATACATGTGACAATTCTAATATGGAAAAAGTACTGACGCGGATGTCATAGTACAATTTCATCTAATTTTTATATTAATTAAAATTGTAGTGACATAAAAATCGTTGCTAATATGAATATTATGCATAAGTCTATAATTTGTGGCTAATCCGTAGTTAATTTAACTAATCTTTAGTTAATTTCTAATTAATTTAAACACATCATTCTTATGACCTAAAATTCGTTTTATTTCATGATTTTTTGCATTAAAGATTATTATGATCTCTCCCATAAAAATTGATTTTTACTAGATATTATTTAAATATAAAATTTTTAACGCCGATTTTCCATGAAACATAAACAATGCAAACGTCGGAATATGATTGAATTTTGAGTTAACTTTTTTTTCCAAAAACCTATATTATATCACATAAAATGGATCTGCAAAATTTTATAGAATTTCAAATATAGTATCAATTTATTTTGATTTTTCGATAGAAAGACATAATTTTAATGAATTAAAAATGGAAGAAATAACCATGTGGTATACACGTCAATATTTTTTTTTCACGTAGAATGACACGCCAACATTTATCAGTGACTAATTATATGGATAAAAAAATTTGGAGGGTTATTATTTAAAGGAAAATTTTTGAGAAACTATAAAAGGACCAAAAATTTATTTAACTCTATTTTTAATAAATTCATTTTTTTATTAAATATAAAGTTATTTTAAAATATAAATGTAATAAATTTTATTTAATATTTTTTAATTGGTAATAAAGTCAGTCAAATTACTTTTTGTTAAAATGACATTTATTTTATATTAAAGTTATAAATTTTAATTAAAAATATTAGAATATGACTCAATTTCATTAAATAAATTATATATTTTTAAAAGAATAACACGATTGGCTTAACATTACCCTTAGGCTAATCAAAATTGAAGGTTGTAACTCAACCAAACAAGCTACGAGACGATCCAATGCAAGTCACATGTTGTGAGGTGAATATAAACTTTGAAAACTCACTTATAAAATTTAAATGAGTGGACTATATTTTCAAATTAACTTATGGCAGAAAAAGAATGAAAGGATTGATGAATAATGTAAATTATATTGGTACACAAAAATATAAATAATAAGAGAGTGCACAATTGAGATTAATTAATTAAACATGAAATTAAAACTATATTGAAGGTCACAATTAAAATATGTTTAAAGACTGAGTACTAAGCAGCAAACAAATACAGATTTATTATTTAGGCGATAAAAAAAAAAAAGTAAACAATGCAAATTATATATTAATTATCTTTTGGCTCTAATTTGACTTTCACTTGAGGAGGAAGGGGAATAACCAGACTCTTATCGTCATCATTGAACCGACTTGAAGAAGTAGCAACATTGAACCGATCAGAAGAAGTAGCAACGTTAAACCGATTTGAAGAAGCAGTAACATTGAACCGATCAGAAGAAGTTGCAACATTGAACCGATTAGAAGGAGTAGCAACATTGAACCGATCAGAAGAAGCAACAACATTGAACCGATCAGAAGAAGCAACAACATTGAACCGATCAGAAGATGCAGCAACATTGAACCGATTTGAAGAAGTAGCAACATTGAACCGATTTGAAGAAGTAGCAACATTCAACCGATCAGAAGAAGTTGCAGCATTGAACCGATTTGAAGAAGTTGCAGCATTGAACCGATCTGAAGAAGCAGCAGCATTGAACCGATCTGAAGAAGCAGCAGCATTGAACCGATTAGAAGAAGTTGCAACATTGAACTGATTTGAAGAAGTTGCAGCATTGAACCGATTTGAAGAAGCAGCAGCATTGAACCGATTTGAAGAAGTAGCAACATTGAACCGATTTGAAGAAGTAGCAGCATTGAACCGATCTGAAGAAGCAGCAGCATTGAACCGATTAGAAGAAGTTGCAACATTGAACTGATTTGAAGAAGTTGCAGCATTGAACCGATTTGAAGAAGCAGCAGCATTGAACCGATTTGAAGAAGTAGCAACATTGAACCGATTTGAAGAAGTAGCAGCATTGAACCGATCTGAAGAAGCAGCAGCATTGAACCGATTTGAAGAAGTTGCAACATTGAACCGATTGAAAGAAGAGGCATGGAACCGATTAAAAGAAGTAGCAACAGGAACAAAAGTAGTAGTTCCATCGTTGAGCTTTTGAATCTTAAGATTTGATCTCTTACGGATTCTGGACATGTATCTCTTTTTTCTCTCTTGTTCGCTTTCAAACTTATAGTGAGCGGATGCGACATGATTAGCAAATTTTTGGGATGTATCAAAGACTTGATAACACTTAGGACATGTGTACGGTCCATGTTTCTTGGATGGTAAGCTGTGGATTCTACCATCGTCGATATTCTCCTTCTTCTTCTTCTTCATGCTGTTCTCGTTACCAACCTCAACATTATCAACATTAATCTGTTGAGATTGTGATGATGAACCTGCATGAAAATGGTTAAGATGATTAGGATGAATGGAGGATGAATTAGATCCTCCAAATTGAGCTTGAAGCATCTGCATGGCTTTTATGATTCCAGGAGCATGACTGCCAAAATGGTTGGTTGAAGAGGAATTGGAATTCATGTTGGTGAGGAGGAAAAGATTATATGTTTTTGAAATCACATGTCACCCCTCACTCAATTTATACACTTCTTCCTATTCTGCATCTTTAATGCATTCTTTCAATAAAATACTTTACTTTAATAATATTATATAATTCAATCAAACAATTTATTACTCCTTCCATACTAAAATATTACCAGTAAAGTTTCAAAAACCCAAATGTTTTGTTGCGTCATAATTCGACCAAATACATTTTAATTATTCAATGTTTTTTTATTTAATATCGTCATTTTAAATATTAAAATAGGGTCTTTTTAAATTAGTAAATATGGATTTTATTTTTAATTCTTTGACCAACCACAGAAAAGTTTAAAAATTTAAATGTGTTGATTATATTTTCAAAGTAAAAGTACAATTATTTAGAAAAAAAAAACTATAAATATATTTCAACTTCATTTTATTTATTTAAGTTAATTTAACTTTTGAAGGGAAATAGTTTTTGTTAGGAATGTATATGAGTTGGATTGGGTCATATTTGACCTAACCCGTTATGTTTAAATTTTAATAGATTGGATTCTTCTTTCAACCTACAATTTTTTTTTTATCAAAATCGATTCATTCATTTATGAGTTGGGTTCGCGGGTTGTATTTCAAATTAAAAGTATTTTTTTATGATACTTTTTTTTAACTTAAAGAAATGTATAACAACTCAATGCAATCATACTCATTTATAACAATCAAATTCGATAAAACACATCATATAACGTCTAATAAAATTCATCAACACGACATAGCACTTGATAATAGTATAAAATTTAAAAGACACATCATTTCCATAAAATACATAAATTGGAAATGATCAAAACTATACAGATTATTATGGACTGTATTGGGTATACACATAAGTGGATGGGTTCAGATAATTTATGAGTTTGTTCGAATTGGGTAAGTGGATTCGTGGGTCGATCCACACCTATTAATACCCTTAATTTTTGTACTACTTAAAATTTAGCATATATTTTTGCATTATTTAAAAATAAAGGGTTAGTTTTAGATCCCTATAAAATTATCAAATTTTATTTTTGGTCCCTATAAAAAAATCGCGTGTTTTGACCCCTATAAAAAAAATCGCGTGTTTTGATCCCTATTGTTAAACCAATGTGTATTTTGAATAATTCTTTTGGAGATATGTTTAAAACATTATAAAAAGTTCCTCGAACAAAAAAAAGAATTCAAAATTTGATTTCTAAGTCGAGATTTTCATTACTTTCATTATCTTTTGAAATTTAAAAAATTCATATTTAATTATTCTCATTTTTAAAAATTATATAATTTAGTAAATAAACATTTTATAGTAAATTGAACACGTATAAAAAAAATTATTAAAAGATTAAAAAATTTAAGGGTAATTAAATAATTTTTAAAATTTTAGAAAATAACACGGACTAAAACTGCATGTATATAATTTTTTTAGGGATTAATAAATATTTTTTATAAATAGGGACTAAAAATGAAAGGTGAAATATTTATAGGGACCAAAAAAATATTTAACCCAAAAAAAAATATGTTTCTGTCAAAAAAAATCTATAATATAACTTTTTTATTCAATTTAGACTTTAATATTGTATTTGATAAATAAAATATAATTTAATAGTGAAGCTTTCAATGTAAAGCAATATTTACATAAATAAAAAGTAAATTAATAGTATGTGGCAAAAGTAAATTAGGAATACTTGTATCAAAATTTATACTTTTCTTTTGACTAAAATACAAAACTTTTTATAAATATACATTACACAAAATAAATAAATTATAGTAGACAAACTCTTAAAATGGATCAATTTAATTTGAAACTTTAAAACGAAAAATCCTTTAAAACACAACAAGAAACATTATCTCCTGCCACGTGAATTAGTGAAGCGATAAATCTGTGGAAAAAATGGACGGTTGCGACGTGTTTATCACGTCACTAATATTTTTAATATTAAAATAATAAATATAACGTTAGTACATGAGGTGTTAGTTTTTTCTTTTAAAAAAAAAGTTGTGGCATGAAAATCACGTTGCAACATTTAAATAAGAATAACAAAAAAAAAAGGGTCATTGGTACCGAGAAGGAAATTTTAAAATTTTGATTGTGTCATGAATATCACATCGTAACCGTGTAAGAAGGAAAAATAATTTGACGATGAAGTGATGGCGTACTGGGGTGCAGGTTAATTGACATAAAATTATGACCATTGAAATTTTTGTGACGTGATTATTACTTCGCTACATTATTATCATTGATTTTTAAATTTTAAATGTTAGATGTTGTGACGTGAATATCACATGACAAGGTTGCAACGTGAAATTCACGTCATTGACTGGATAATATAGAAACTGTTTTTCATGTGACTGTTTTTATATAATTAATTTTTTTAGAAGTTTCATGTGACCTGATAATTTATTTTTTTTATAGAATTATTCTATTTAGTTTTATTTGTAAATTAAATTTTTATAAATTCATTTAATTTAAATTTATAGATTAATTTATATTAATTAAGTTTTTATGTTTAAATAAACTTAAAATAATTGAAATGAAAAAATTACCTTGCGGAATTAATCGCGTCACTTTTAAAATAAAATTATAAAAAAAAAGTCATACATCATCCTCTTTGGCGATTTTCGGTCAGCTAATTGTTTTTCCTGCGAGCATTTTGACCAAGTGAACAAGAAGTGGTTATCGGTGCTGAATAGATCCGGGATGGTTTTAACTAGTTCTTGGAGTAGGGTCCCTTCTGTTGAAGTTTACTATTGGGTATTTGGAGAGTATGGGTCGAGGGAGAGGGGGACCGAAGAAAAATAAGGCACTATCCTCGTCAATTCTGACCACCCTTTTGCAACAAAGTATTATAAAGGAAGAATCAGAATGAAGATCAAATGTGGGTACTGAATTCAACTCAGTGAAAAATTGTGATGTGAGAACAGAAACCCCAGAAGTCAAATCCCTTGAAACCCCATTCGTGGTTATTAAAGAATTTGAATCGAAAGAAAACAATGAGGAACCAACCCCTAAGCTTTGGGTAGATATAATAAGTGGTAACATAAGTCCTTCAAATGTGTTGAAATTAACCCAAAACTTATGGGAATTCTGTAACTATCACGCAGTAAAGCAAAAGAAATAAGAATAAAATAAAGGGGAAGAAGAAAATAAGTTAGGGTTCTTGGGAAAGATGAATGTTGTTACTGACCACAAACTGTGGGACTTTCTTTCTTTATTCTTCACTCTGCAACTGTAGAATTCTGTGAGAAAAAATACAATGTGTTGAATTATTTGATACAATGAGGGAAACTCCCTATTTATTGAGTTAGGTTTGCTTGCATCTCAAGACAAAGCCCAAAAACTATAAAAGCACAAAATTACCTATTTTGAACTATATCAAATCAAATCAAATCTAATCTAGATTTAAAACAAATCTAAATAGAATCAAAATCAAATCTATGTGAAACACCTATTTCGACACACACACACACCCTTTTTCGACACTTCGACTCAAGGAATTACAATTTAACACACCACCTAATTCATTATGTCTAAGTTATCTATATTCATCATAGACATTAACTTCTTGAATACTTCGACCTGCACTCCCTTTGTCATGATGTATGTGATCTGATTCTCAGTTCTGCAGTGTTCCATATTCATTTTCCCATCTACTACCTGCTCTCGAAGATAATGGAACCTCATTTTAATATGCTTGCTTCGACCATGTGCTATCGGATTCTTCGCCAAATTGATAGCCGACATACTGTCGATCTTCATGGTAATCACTTCATGACTCTTTGTAATAATCTCTTCGACCAAATTCACCATCTATGTTGATTGACATACACAGAGAGAAGCATCTTTATACTCTGCTTCACACGATGATAATGCCACTACTGGCTCCTTTCTCGAACTCCAAGCAACTGGTGCACCACCTAACATAAACATATATCCAGTTTTGGATTTTCGATCCTCATCATCACTACACCAACTAGAATTTGTGTATCCCACTAACTTGCATTTTTTCCTTCATCATTTGCTGGAAACAAAATATCATAGTAGAGAGTTCCTTTCAAATACCTTAGTATCCTCTTCGTCGCTGCTAGGTGTGATACATTTGGCTTCTGCATGAATCTACTACCATACCAACACTGTATGCTAAGTCAGGCCTTGTGTGACAAAGGTATCAAAGTGATCCAATAAGTCTTCTATATTGGGTTGGGTTGACATCATCTTCTTCTAAATCCTCCGACAGTTGCAATCTGGGCCCAGCTGGAGTCAAAGTTGGGTTGCAATCTTGTATCTCAAATATCTTGAGTATTTTGTCTGCATATCTTCTTTGATGCATCATCAAACCTCTACTACTCTTGTAGAATTCGATGCCAAGGAAATATGAGAGATTTCCCAAGTCTGACATTTCAAACTCCTCACTTAGGTCATGTTTGAAATCTTTGATCTCCTTTTTGAAACTTCATGTTATCAATAGGTCATCGACATAGAGACATAGTATAAGAAATTCGCCATTGCTTCTTGTAACGCCCCAAATTCTATTTATTTATTTTAATTGGATTATAATGTTTGGTGTGTGAAAGAATATTATATTATTGAATATAATGTTATTTTACAGAATTATATTATGATGGGTAATATTATTATTGGATAAATAAAATATTTGGAAAATAAAGAGGAAATGGTAGAATGGTAAAGTAGAGAAGATTGGTAAGGGTAAATGAGGAAGACCATAGATTGGGTCTAAGGGATAAGGTTGGAATAAGGAAAAGAGAAGTCCAGTCGTGTTTTTGTGTTTGCGAAGAAAGATCGTGAAAAGGGAGAAGAAGGAAGAGAAAGGTCAATGCTAGAAGGAAGAATCCGCGAAGAGGGAAGAATTGCTCATCAAACTAAGGTAAAGGTGGGATTCTTCCATCTTTAAGGGTTTTATAATAGGGGTTTGGGTAGGATGATGATTAGAAGTTGAAGATTTTGATATTGATGATATAAAGTGAGTTTGGGTAGATAGAATGATGAATTAGAGTGACTCTAATGGTTATGTGTTGATGTATGGATGTTATTTGATCATTATGATGCAATTTTTCCTTTAGAATGACTGATTTTTGGGTTTTTGAGCACAAAATCGCAGCAGGAAATTATTTGGAAAGAATTGGGTTTTGTCGTAGGCTGACACGGGCCATGTCAGGTGACATGGGGGGTCGTGTCAGCTCTCTGGTTTTAGTAAAACAAAATTTTTGCTATGGTGGACCTGACACAGGGGGCGTGTCAGACCACTGTGTTTGACTATTTAGTGTGTTTTGGAAGGAATGGGCGTGGGTCTCTTACACGGGCCGTGTCAGGTGACACGGGGGGCCGTGTCAACCCTCTGTTTTGGTGAATTTTAATGATTTCGATGTTCGTATTGATTTTATAGTTGGAAGTAGTAACAGAGAAGTTATATACATAACTGTAGGGATCAATAGTATAACTTGAATCTAAACATGGTTGATATATTTGTTGGTTTTGTTGTTGTTGTGATGAGTTATATATAATTGTTGTTGACTTATGTATGTGTAATAAGTTGTTGTATATGTTGTTGTTCGTTGTGATGGCTAAAGTGGATTGATGTTGTTATATGCTAAAATATGCATGATGTTAATGAAAATTATTATTGTTATGTGTTCTTGTTGTTATTATTATATGTTTTTATAGTTGAAGAAGCATGTTGTAGGTGTTGATAGATGTTGTTGTCATTATCATATATTGTTATAGATGAATATGTATGTTGTAGGTGTTGGTACTTGGTGTTGTACATGTTGTTGTTGTTATGTGTTCTCATTGATATTGATATATATTGTTGTAGTTGAAGATGCATGTTGTAGGTGTTGATAGGTGTTATTGATGTTGCTATATGTTGTCGTAGTTGATGATGCATGAAGTAGATGTTAATTGAAGTTATATGATGTTGTTATGTGTTGTTGACGTTGTTGTAGTTATATGCTGTAATAGTTGTTTGGTATTATCATATGTTGATGATATATGTTTTGATGTCTGTAATACCTCAAAATTTGCCCTCATATTTACCCTAGTCGGTTTATCGCTTTGCATTCATATGCATTCCCATCAAGTTATAACATTCAATTATGCATTGCACAGGCTCCTAAGGCATGTGATTCAGGCCCTTTGAATTTAGGGTTTCGTACCTTATCTGTATCTACCGGGGATTGAAATGGTGGAGAATATTCACTGGACAACGATTCCACTTCAAATGTGGTTGTTCAGTTGTGTTTTGGTTCAGATGGGAGTTTGACCTAGTTTTTGGTTAAACTGTCAAAAGATCACTGAAATTGCAAGATTATTTTGGACTACTGGACTATTTCTTAGACATTGCATATTCAAAGATCATGTTGTCGTGTGCTGAGATTCATCCGTTTATCAAACAGTGTTTTGTGTGAAGCTTGGTTCGAATCTTCCGTTTATCAGTGATTCATCTGGATTCGAATGGTCATGGCACGTTTTAGACGATTCAAGGAGTTGTGACTAATCTGAAAAATATTCATTGGCTCAGAAGTGGTCGTGTTTATAGATTTGTGGAAAGATTTCAAAATAAGTTTTGGGCTAAAATCGAGATTTCGTATCCATTCATTCTCATTGTTGTAAAATATCCCCAATTATTCCATTCCATTTCCATTCTTTTCCAATTTCCATTTCTTTTCAGTTTTTAGTATTTTATATGTTTTCATCACACCACTTTCAGTTCCTTTCATTCATCTACCCATTTATGTTTGTACATAATCCTTGGTGAATCATCCTTTTTAAAGTCCAGTTATTCAAAGCTATAGTCAATCATCAACCCCATCATATCCATCATCAAGGAATCATGCATCAAGGCTAAAATATGGGTTTCACTCCTCAAATTAATCATCAAATGGCCCATCAGTTAGGCAACATTGTTATGGGCATTAACCAACAATATTCTCCTCAGCAAGGAGGAAATCATGGTGCTCCTCGTAAAACTACACCTGTGAAAATAACTCACCCTGATACACACGAAGAGCTTAGGCTTGATAAAAGGGCAGCTGGTGGTGGGTCATCTGGTAGTAGGTCTCATTCTGGCATGCTTTCTCAATCTCAATCTGTCTAGAGCCAGATAACAACCAATGCTCAGCCACCGAGAGTTTCCCGGGACGTGCCTAATGCAATCCCGTCAACTCTCTTAGGAGTATCTTCTGTATCTATAAAGCCAAGTGGTGGGTCTGGTATTGTAAACTCATCATTTACCAATTCCAATATTTCCGGTGCTCAAGAGTGTGGATCTCCTAGTTCCTCAGTAACATCTAATGATGTTTACTCTTTGGTGCCACCAAAAGGGCCTGAAATTTGTTCTGAAATCTCTTCCCAACAATCTACTGCTGCATCTGCTTCTACTGAGAAGCTTACATCTGCTTCTGCTGAGAAGCTTACATCAGCTTCCTTGTTGCCTGCTTCAACTGCTATTAGTGAGAATTATGTTTCAGTTGTATCCAATAATGAAGGCAGAAACAAGGAATCTCTTAGTAGGTCAAATTCTTTGAAGGATAATCAGAAGAAACTACAAAAGAAAGGCCAATTGCAGCATCAGGAGGCTGTACAATCTTCTGCAGTGGCCAATGAACCTTCTCTAGCTGTTGATGGTGCTACCTCTGATTGTGTAGCTTCTGAAATTGTAGGAACTAAAATAATACATTCTGCAGCAATTGCCTATGAAGATTTACCAGCAGCAGCTTCAAGCATGTTATCAGCTGCCAGTGAGAGCCTGCTTTCTGTGACACTTGAGGAAAAGACCATTTGTTCTAGACAGGTCTCTGCTTGTGTTTCAGCTGAAGGACCTGTTACTCAAGCCGCTGTTAGTTTGAACAATCATAACAGTGCTAAGGTAGATGAATTATCCCAAGAGGATAAACTATTAATGCATACCGTTTCAACTCTTCAGGGATGTAAAAATGTAAGTGATGGCAGGACATAATTTAATCAACTTAAACATGGTGTTATAGAGTTAAACACCCAGGATGTAACTTTAGAGACTGAACAGCAAGGGCAGGGTGGATCTGCAAGTTACATCACGGAATGTGACAGGATAGTTGATAATTTAAATGTGTCTACCTCTACTGCATTGGATTCTAAAGTTAACTCTTTAAACAAAAAATTCCATTACAACAGAAACAGAGGGAAAGAAATTCCATTACAACAGAAACAGAAGGAAAGAAATTCAATTACAACAGAAACAAAAGGAAAGAAATTCAATTACAACAGAAACAGAAGGAAAGAAAATTCCATTACATCAGAAAAGAAGGAAAGTACAAGCAGAGAAAGCAATTCCTCATTTTTTCCACTGAACTTCAAATGGTCTTCACTCCTCACCCTTGAATATTCACCTCTCATTCTTCAATATTTCTTCTTCTTGAATCGAAAACCTTCATACACAATCACTCTTCATCAAGCTGTATCTTCATGATCCTCAGCATCAATCCAATTTCTCCATCATCTCTATTCAATTTACCTTTGGCCTTCATCAACCATCTTCATAAAAATAGGCCAAGTGACCCTGCAAAGAAGGAAGAAAACCATAACAGAACAAAGTTAGGAAAAAAAACGATAACTGACTTTCAATTTCTAACAGATTCATAACCACTCAAAACAAAATTCTAATAGAAAATAACAGCTTGCCTAACTAACTTTTCTTCTGGAAGCTTCATTGAAAGCCTGCTATAAATCAACCATCCCTCACAAATTTACTCTCTTCGATTTCTCTTCACCATTTCTCATTTTTCTCATCACTATTTTACAATTCTTCTTCTCCTTCAACCTCTTCTTCACAGTTCTTCCTTCCCCTCTCATAACTACTCCTCTTCTCTTCTTCTTTTTCTGCACAAGACTCCTCCAATCTCAACCTGCAACCCCTCCTAAAGAATGACATCCATCAATAAAACAGTAATGATGAGAGAGTGATATGGATCCATGAATCAGAAGGAAACAAAGAGGGAGAGGATGGAATCAACCCTTACCTGAGGCCTTCGATTCACCAAAATCATCCCTGTCTTTGTACGACGAGCTTCAAAATTCGGTTTCTCCGCAAATCTCCAACATCTCCACCATCGTTCTGCAACTGTCGTCAACCTGCACACACGGGTGCATATCAAGATCGTACGCACGAAAAGAAGAGTGAACCAAAAAGGAAGGAGCAAGAGACGATACCTGTGAAGCTGCGATTTCGGAAAGCCCTTAACTCTTGCATCATCTTCATCGGCTTATTTTCCATTCATCAATCATGACTTCGATACGTCTTCACCTTCACGGATTTGAACGCGGCACCTCATCGTCTTTTTCGCTCATAATCCCTGACAAAAGCCTCTTCACTTCCAGGTACGACATCTTCCTTCTGTTTGTAGGCTTCGTTTCGTTACGGTCAACTTATTAAGATAGAGCTGTGAGGGATTCGCTTCCAAATTGGGGATTAGGTTAATAATTAGGGTTTTCGTTCGGTTGAATCGAGAGGTACTAGGGTTAGCTTGGGTTGGAGAAGGAAATCGAAGGGAGAGATAAAGGGGATGGTGGTTGTTCGGACGAAGGGGAGGAGAGGGTTAGGTTTATACGATCAAGATAGCGGAGAAGGTGAGAGATTAAGGTGATGATGGGGCGGGATAGAAAGAAGAAGAAAGGAGGTTTAGGCTCGGTGATGAACTCGAAGAAGAAGAAAGGATTTGAGGTGATGATGGTTTCGGAAAGAGAAAAGGAGAGGAAGAAGATTGAGGGATAACACTGCGGGAAGAGGAAGAGAGACTTAGGGTTTCTTTCTCTTGTTCTTGTTTCTTCTTTTTTTTATATGTTAAGATGATTTTGTGAAAAAGTATTAACATAATCAATGGCTTTAATTCTGGTTTAATTGCAATAAATCTCAATTAAAATCCATAACCATCCATTAAAACCATTGTCAATTATGGATAAGAGATAAGATTGTGTTTCGGTGGCCCACTTCGACGGTGACACTTGTCACCGTCCGGTAGGACCACCAGATATCCTTCACCCGCGTGACTCCCCACCATAACTGTTATGCGTTTTAGCTTCCTAACCATCAGACTCATTTACCATTAGGAGGACCTAGATCCCATGGCCCAGATTAAGTCAACTCAATTGACTGAATTCCATGCTATGCTCCTTCTATTTCCTGCGTTAATGGGCCCTTAGTTTATTACTTTCTGCACCACCTTTTTTGAGCCCAGTCAATAAAACACTAAATAACATTACTAAATTCACCCCCTGTTATTTTCTTTAGAATTAATTCTTTAGTTTAGCATAGTTAGGAAATAATTCATAAAAAAAAAAATAGGAAAAAGCTTAGGAAAATTCTATAAAAATTTAAGTAGATTCTTATTTCACTTTAGAAATAGTTGGCATTTTATTTTTCTGATTTTGCTTTATTTTTTATTTTATGTTGAATTTTTCATGAAAATAGTTCTTAATGAATTTCATTTAATTGTACATAATTTTGTAGAGTTTATTTTTTAATCTTCCAGTAACTTTTTTTGCCCATTCTTTTTACCATAGTTAAAGGACTCATAGTAGTACTTAGTATAATTTTAGTGGATTTTTTCAGGCATTTTATCTTAGGTTTTAGTGGCTTATGTTAGATATTGGGTTTGATAATCTAGGATATCTTCGAAGAATCGTGTTCGTACACTTTCCGAACAAAGTATTTCGACCCTATTCTTGCCCGGGTTCACGAAATCTTTGTGGGGATAATTCTTGAAGAACGAATAATTTCTAGCAAAAGAAAATTATTCAGAATGTAGAAGGTTTTTAGTTTTGTTATGTGTTCGTAAATAGAGGCCAAACGACTCCTTATATAGGAGTTCAATAACTCAAACGGAAAGACACACCAGTTCGGAAATTGGTTATGTCTGCTTGGAACCCCACGGGGCGCTGCCCCGCACCCCGCCAGGGGCTTCGCCCCTTGGAACCCGTTTGAATTATTCGCATTCAATTATATGTTGGCTTGACGAGCGTGCACTCCGCACTACCCTAACTCGTTTCCAAGCTTTAACGCATAATTGCATTGGCCTGTAGTAAATCCCATTACTACTAAAATACATTGATGATACTAAAATCACCAACAGCTTAATCCTTAGAAAATAATGACTAATCCTTAGGTAGAAATAAACAATTTTTAGGCATATCAAAATTCTGATTTTTTAGGATTCCTTTTAACACAATATTATAGGTAGTTTTAGGACCCCATAGAATAAATTTCATAATTTTTCCAGAAGTTTTACTATTTTTTAGGATATTAATTCTTAGGCCTTTATGCATGTAAATTCTACTAGTTTAGGCTAGTATATTAAATTTCAATAAAAAGTAGTTTAGTCAGATTTAATCCTAGGACTTATTATGGATTTAGATTAGTTTAGATTCTGATTTTTTAGAATGAAAATATTAGGTAATGAGCTTAGTTTAGAACTTAGGCTTAAGATTCATTTTAATTAGACTTAGAATAAAATTAGGACTATTTTAGGTTTATGCCTTTAGTTGAATTGTTTTTTTTTTAATTTTATTCTTGCATTCAATTTTTATTGTTTTGTAGATGGATTTTTCACTTGAATAGGTTCCCCCTTGGCTTTAGAATCAACTTAACTTCCTTAGGAAGTAAGTTGCATTCTATTAGTTCTAAGTGCCTTTTTCCATTAGGTTTAGAAACCTCATTAACCATAGGATCTCCCTTGTAAATAAAATAAACAAAAATTAGGGTTGTGTCTTAGTCCCCCATTAGATTTTCCCTTTTACAACTTGAGTCATTCTTTCTCACCTCATGAAGAAAAGCAATAAAACATTTAATGAAAACCGAACAGTCTTGTACGACACGAGACTTTGTTGCGGAGTGTTTATACGCGTCCTGTTTCGGGGCGAGGTGTAAGTATTTCCCGCGATGGATAGGTCTTAGTACGAGAATGCTCACAAACAAATTCAAAACACTTCTCTTAAAAGACAAAACAAACAATAAGTGACTATCCTGCGGGAACTTCTCTTTCTCATCTCATTCACTCACAACGCGAACTCGCGACGACTTGTCTCGCATGCAAGACGGTAAACGCACTCGTACCAGACGAGCCTGCAACACCTGAACATAGACCTACGCAGTTCCAGCTGTAAAAAACACAAACAAATAGTTCCCGCCTTAGTTAGGCGAACTACGTCGACTCTGATCCTCATTATCCTAATGAGGTACGTAGGCAGCGGGGTAGGGCCCGTCCGAGCACATTCTTTATTTTCCCTACATTTTCCCCTTCCTTTCTTTCTCTTTTCTAGTTCCTTTCTCATTTTCATTCTCATTCTAGTTAACAGTTCATTTGTTCAGCAGCACTTTATTTTTCTCACCCTTTGAAACAAACAAACAAGCGTGGATCCCGTCGAGTACGGCGGACGGTCTGGGGTGCTAATACCTTCCCAGGTCGTAACCGACTCCTGAACCCAGATCTTTGGTTCGCATGACCTTGTCGTTTCCTTCTTCCTCAGGTTTGTGCACCATTACCTTTCCCATTCTTTCGGGATAAAAATGTCTGGCTGGCGACTCTAACTTTTCCGCGCCACTTTCGTGTTTGTACTAGGATGAAAATCCCGGGAGCGACAATGTCGCTATGTGTTGTTATTGTAGTTGTGGTGATATGATGTGGTTGTTGGTAGGTGTTGTTGTATATTGTTGATGCGGTTATGTATTGTTGATGACTCTGATGTATGAAAATATTGTAGTTGTATGTTGTTGATGATGCTAATGCATGAGATTGTTGTAGTTGTATGTTTTTGATAATGCTAATGGATGAGATTGTTGTTATTGTATGTTGTTGATGATGCTGATGCATGAGCTAATTGTTGTTGTATGTCGTTGATGTTGTTGTTGCGTGAGGTTGATGTTGTGGTCATTGCATATGTCATTGGTGTTGTGTAACATGTTGCATAGTTGAATAACATACTAAGGTGGAGTATGTCGTTGTTGTGATATTGATGCAGTCATGAAATAGGGATCGTACATGGCCATGAAATAGGGGTCGAGGGTGTGATCATGAAATAAGGGTCATATTGGACCATGAAAGAGTGGTCGAGAGTTTCAACGGGAACTGGATCTTGAAATAGAGATCGTAATCGGTATCGCATGTATATAGTCAAGTAGAGTCTTGTTGCATAATGATTGTTGTTGTTGTTGTTATGTATGATGTTGATGATGTGTATGATGTTGTTGTGTATATGATGTGGTTGTAATGATTGTTGTTTAGGAGTGGTGCTTTAATTCTGATACTTGCTAATCCTTATTATATTACTCTTTGTGATATAAGTATCTCACCCTTTCTGTTTGAATGTTACCCTTATGTTGGTAACATGCAGGTGATCTGGATTAGTAGACTGGAGGTCGGTGAAGTTGGTGTACTTCACACTTAGATGAGTCGGCTCTGATATGTGCTTTGGGTGTCAATATGGCGTTTATTCTTGTTTACTTAGTTTTAATAAAACATTTTGTAAATGAATTATTATTTTATATTTCTTTCGAGTTTTCCGCTGCAAGTTGAACTATTTTTGTAAAACGTATCACCGAGCCATGTATGTTTTGTTGATTATGACACTCAGAATAAAATAATGATTTTTATTTACTCTGATTTTATTTATAAATTCGTGGGGAGTATTTTGGGTGTTACACTTCTTCTTACATATACTCCATTCTCAGTTTTTCACTTCACTAATTCCTTCTCCCTTAGAAAGTTGTCTATCTTATTATTCCAAGCTCTTGGAGCTTGCTTCAGTCCATACAGGGATTTATGCATCCTGTACACCTTCCTCTCTTTGCCTTATTTCTCAAACCCAGCTAGTTGTGAAACATAAACTTCTTCGTCTAAGGGGCCATTTATAAATGCACACTTCCCATCCATCTGACACATATGCCAGTTGTTCATGTTTGTTAGACTAACAACCAACCTGATTATTTAGATCCTAGAAACAGGAGCAAATACTCCGTCGAAGTCGATTCCTTCCTTCTGAAGAAAATATTTCGCCATAAGTCTCGCCTTGTGTCGAGTCACTTCCCCTATAGGATTCAGCATCATCTTGTATACCCACTTCACATCAATTTCCTTCTTACCTTGAGGCAATTTGACAAGTGACCAAGTGTTGTTGACTTCAATGGACTTTATCTCCTCATTCATTGCTTTCACCCACTTCGAATCTTTCAATGCCTCAATTGCATTGACAGGTTCGACATCTGCATAGAAAGCATAATCTATCATATTCTCCACCGCCATCATTCCTTAAAATTTCGAGCTTTCGACCATTTTGTCTTTCGACCATAGATTTAAACTTGGTAAATACATCAATCACTTCACTTTTCTTCTTGATCAGGTAACTCCATATTTTTCTACTGAAATCATATATGAAACTGACAAAGTATATATTACCTCCAATCAAATCCACATGGATAGGACCACATACATCAGAGTATATGACTTCAAGAATTTCCTTTGACCCGCTTCCTACATCCTTGCTGAAGTTATTCTTGTGTTGTTTCAACTGAACACATTCTTCACACACTTCGTTTGAGATTGTAACACGGTGGGAGAACTGACTTTAGTTATGTTGCGGATAGCAAGAGTCGCCACCGACTTTTATTTTATCCAAAGGAAAGGCATAAAAGAACAAGAAAGACCTTTTAAAAGATTTTTGGGTCCAGGGGGTAGGTTATGTAAAGGGAAGGTGTTAGCACCCTTTACATCCATGGTTATCCATGGGCTCTTAGTTACTTAGCTCACTTTAAAATGTCTTTGAAATGTGAAGTGTGTGAATAGAAATTTTCTTAAGTATTTTATAATGATCCATGTACGGATGTATATAAAACCTTTGTTTTGAAAATTTTTTGAAATGTATGAAGTGTTTGAAATGTTTTTGAAAAGTGAGCAAGTATCTAAGAGGAACATACCCTAAGTTTAAGTCTTTTCTGTTCTTGAATCCTTTAAGTGGTAAGACTATCCCTATTATTAGGGAATAGGTAGTCATTACCTTGGATGTAAGGGACAAGTGAAGGGACATCTGTTTATTTAGGCAACTGTGGGGTGTATAAGCAATTCGAAGGGACTTATCATCTTTATTCGAAAGGGACAAGATCATTACGAAGGCAACATTCGAAGGGACTTGATCTTTTTATCTGTTAAGGGACTAGATGATGTGAAATGAGGGACTTTGCTTTATACACCCTACTTGACCTTTGTTTAGGCAACATGAGAGGTAACCCTAGAAAGTGAGATGGCGATCAAAGATCGACTTACGTGTGTGAGTGTACAATTTTAAATATTTATCTTTTAAATTAGTGATCTAAATTAATTTTAAAATACAAACATGTTTCACTCCCTATTTTACTAACCATAGCATAAATAAATATTAAATATTACTACTAAAATATTACATAAAGGAAACAATTACATAATAAGCAAAATAAATAATAATAATATAATTGGGTTAGTAAAAATAATAATAATAAATCACAATATATAAATGGGGTTAGTAATAATAAAATAAATATGAAAATAAATCGCATTAATAATATAAACAAAAATATTAGCATAATAATTAAAAGATCAATTTTTTATATGAACAATTATTTTTTTAAGATTTAAGAAGAAAATGTAAACAATTATATACTAATTATCATAAAGTTTTAAATTGTATGCAAATTATAAAAATTAGGTTAATTATAAACATTTTATGAAAATAAACTATATTTACAAAATTAAATTAGCAAGTTATTTTTAAACATATATTAAAAAATTTTTACATTCAAGAATTATAAATAAATTATAAAATATATGCATATTAAATAATCTTATTATTATATTTACAGAATTAAATTAAGAATTTTAATTATTTTAAGCATATTTATATACAAGAATTAAATTATAAACAAGTTATAGAATATATACATATTATGAAAATAAGATTAATTATAATTATATTTACAAAATTAAATTAAAATTTTTAATTATTTTAAACATATTTATATACAAGAATTAAATTATAAATAAATTATAGAAATATGTACATGATTAAAGTTTATAAATAATAAATTAAAAGTTATAATAGAATTAAATTTTAGATAAAAGAAAATTAGGGTTTGATTATAAAAAAACATTAAGATTTATTTATTAATTAAAATATAAACAAGAATTAAAATAAACAAATAAACTAATATTTACAATTAGGGTTTATAGAAAATTAGGTTTTATGAAAATATTTTAGGTTTTTTACAAAAATAAATAATTTTCTAATAAGATTAAAAAAAAAGAATTCTAAGATAATATAAACATCCTATTTATTTTATTATTTGAATTTGTTTAAATAGAAAATTAATTAAATAACAAAAATCAAAGAAAAGAATGAAAAAAATAAAACCTGCTTGGGCTGGGATTTGAACCCAGTCCCTAAGCTTTCATCCTCCAGGACCAGCAATCCAACCACTGGGCCATGCACGCGCTGGTGTTAGAAACATGGGCCTAATTCCTTTTGTTGATAACCTGGGAAAAATCATGAAAAAGAAAGCAAAACAAATAACATAAAAGGCCTGGGGGGATTCGAACCCAGGACCTTTACGCAATACACAAACACACTTACCATTCCAGCCGGGAGGGCGCAACTGATAACATATGCATCACAATAATTAATATATTAAGTTTAACAATTCAAATGAAAAAACAAGAAAATTGTTGAGGCCAGGATTCGATCCCTGGACCTTGGTCTCACACGCGCATCCCTTAACCAACTGAGCTAACACTGCAACTGTGACACAAAACCACAAACAATTCTAAAAATATTATGAATAATATTTGAATTCTAAAACGCGCGCGCTGGCTTCTTCTTCTTCCTCCAGACCTGCGTTTCTTGCTGCGATTTTACCTATGAGATTTCCTGCGAATATTTCAAAACAGAAACCTACGAAAATTGGATTACCATCAAAACAGTGAAATTTCTTAAAATTAATTGGTGCATTATGATCCCCATAGTTCACATGATTGTTCTATGTTCTTAGAATTCATTTATTTTAGGTTTAAAGTAAAACCCTAATTGCTTGGCCGAAACCCTAGCCATGGCAACTTCTCAAACCTGTAATGAAACTCCAATCAAACCATCCAGAATCATTCAACAACTTAATACAAACACGAAACAATGATCAAAACTCATTAAAAACCAGTCAATATCCAGAATCGAAAATCAAAAAAATAATGAACATGATGAATCGGTTTATGCATATGGAGATGTTTTAGATGTTGTTTATGATCCAAAATCACTCTATGAACATCCAGGAACAAATTGCAACCTTCAAATTGTCTTGAAAAGGCTTGAATGAGGGAATCCGAATTTGAGTTTTTGTGAGATTTTTGAATGTATGAACTTACTCTTTGAGGCAGGGAATCCGTCTCTTTGTGATTGGGTTATGTTGTATACTTATAGTAGACTGAATTAAGTCAAGAATAATGAATCATTGTGTGGATCTTTTGACTTTTTGAGATTGAAAAAGATTAAGTCTTAAATTTCAAATATTTGTGAATTCAACCTTTCTATTTCAAGCCAATCACCATAATTCTTATATCAATTTGATCCAAGCCATATTTATGATTTTCTAGAAGCAATATCCCATTTAAATATTTGATTTATCTATTTTATTTTGATTTAAAATGATTTTAAATGAATAAAATCAAAATAAATAAAATAAAAATAATAAAAAATATGAATAAATGAGGGTTGGGTCGTGCATGAGGTATTTGTATGGATTGGATCATCACATGGCAAGCCCATTTAGAAAAATTTGGTTTTAAACCTCCATTTTCTTCATAAATCAACCAAATATTTCCCAACTTTGCAAGGGCACACATCCTTCAATTTTAATGCTATGAGGGTGTTCTTGGACATTTTGGAAAGCTTGAAGAGTCCTCTAACCAACCCCATTGGTTTCATGTCCATATCATTTACCATTCTCAAGTTATGCCCTTTTGAAGTTGTTGACTTTTTGTTGACTTTCAAAAGGACCTATAATGTCTTAGCTCATACCTTCCAAATGAAGCATTTTTGGGCTTGGCTTGTGAGACACAAAGTTGTAGAGAATTAAATTTCCTTCAAAATGAGCTTTGGATGGAAAAAATTTGATGAAGCATGTGAAAGTTATGGCTGGTCAAAGTTCAGTTGACTTTTCCTAAGGAAACCCTAATTTAGAAACCTCTGATTCTTGATGATCTGAAATATCCTTGATGAATTATGATCAACCCTTGATCCAATGATGAATTTTACTTCATATACTTGATGTTGGCAAAAAATCATGAAGTTTGACTTTGATTTGACCACAGTTGACCTCAGTTTGACTTTTTAACTACTTTGACTGATTTTGACTTATCTGATCATCTGACTGAGCAAACTTTTGAGAAAAGTCTTGAAACTTGTCATGGGGATTCTTAGACACATATAAGATGTTATGAAGCTCACTTGAAGTCTTGGAAATCCATTTAGCCTGATTAAAGTCAAAACCCTAATTTTGGATGCACTACTTAGGAGAATGCCTTGCGTGAGGGATTTGTCAAATCTTCTGACCCATGATGAACTTTGTGAACCTTGTGAACCTCATAAGATGTCTTGTGAATCTTGTGAATCTTATGAAAGGTCTTGTGAACCTTGTGAACCTCATAAAGTGTCTTGTAAACTTCATGAACCTCATGAAAGGTCTTGTGAACCTTGTGAACCTCATAAAGTGTCTTGTAAACTTCATGTACCTCATGAAAGGTCTCGTGAACCTTGTGAACCTTCTTAGCACACAAAGTCTTGTATTGTGAGGGCAAATTTTGGGGTGCAACAGGGATGTCTATTTCTAGCAATCCTGAAACCATATTTCTTCTCTTCAAATCTCTGATGTCTTTGAAATTAAGATGACCAAGTCTATAGTGCCATAACCATTCATCTTTGCTAGCTGCACTTGCAAGGCACTTATGCTCCATCACATTTAGTTCGATCTTGAAGGTTCTATTCTGAGACATTGGAGCCTTCAAGATCAACCTACCATCTGCGTCAACGAATCTCATCATCCTATCTTTGACTGAAACCTTGTAGTTCTTTTCGACCAATTGCCTTATACTGAGCAAATTTCTCTTCATGCCTGGTATATACAAAACGTTGGAAATTACTGACCTCTTGCCATCTTTCCTCTTAATCAAAACATCACCAATACCTTCAGCTGCTAGAGTATTGTCATTTGAAAATTTCATTGTTTCTTCATTGAGGGTTTCATGTTGACAAACCAATCTTTCCTACCAGTCATGTGTGATGAGCATCCTGAGTCCAAGTACCATTGTTCCTGGAATCTCTCTCTTCATCTCTTGTTGTGACCATCAACAACATATTTTCTTCCTCATGCTTCACCAACATAGCATCAGAATCTTGATTATTTTGCTTTTTTGGACAACCACTAGATTAGTGACCATACTTCTGATAGTTAAAACATTGAATGTGACTTTTGTCTGGCTTTCGACCACCACTTTTTCCTTTACCTGCAGCACCATCTCTTTGGTTGCCTTGGTTCCAGGGTTTTCTCTGATTCGACCAGTTTGCTTCTTATTGATTTTGACTAGTCAAATTTTTGTAGCCACCTCTGCCTTTGTTGTCGAACACCTTTCCTATCTCTTGCTGATTGCGCCAGCAAAGCCACATCACTCTTTGGATCAACGCTGATGGATTATAAAGAGAGCTTTATAATCTTCCTTCTTCAATTTTTTGTGCGCAGACTTTTTCGCTTTCGTCACGTTTTCTGCAAGCGTTACTACTCCTTCTTTCACAAGATTCCAAAGATCTTGATAACAGAATACAACCTTCATCTGCTTGCACCAATTCTCATAGTTATCTTTCTTGAGAATCAGAAGATTCGCCGAAAAATGCCAATTCAGATAATTCATCGCCATCGTGTTCTTGCCCTTGAATCTCTCAACCGGAGCTCTGGATACCAGATGTTGGAATTTACCCAAAACATATGGAAATTCTGTAGCTATCACGCAGTAAAGAAAAAGAAAGAAGAAGAAAATAGAGGAGGAGGAGAAGAAAATAAGTTAGGGTTCTTGGGAAACATGAATGTTGTTGCTGCCCACAAACTGTGAGACTTTCTTTCTTTATTCTTCACTCTGCAACTGCAGAATTTTGTGAGAAAAGATACAATGTGTTGAATTATTTGATACAATGAGGGAAACTCTCTATTTATAGAGTTAGATTTGCTTGTATCTCAAGACAAAACCTAAAAACTACAAAAGCCTAAAATTACCTATTTTGAACTAAATCAAATCAAATCAAATCAAGATCTAAAACAAATCTAAATAGAATCAAAATCAAATTTGTGTGAAACACCTGTTTCGACACACACCCTTGTTTGACACTTCGACACAAGGAATTACAATTTAATAAAATGAAGCCCCAATTGAATTTATTGGTCCAAATACTCTTGAAGGTGAAATAGAAGTCGACATTGAAGAAGCAGATATCAAATATGAGGTAAAATATTGGGACTCATTTCTTATAAGGTAGTTATAAGGAAAAATCTTAGTATTAACCAGGCGTTAGACAATATATGATTAAGTTTTGGAACTTTGTGAAATTGCCTGATCTTTTTTACTATGAGAAGGGTTATTTTATACTGAAATTTAAGTCTCACCAAGAAGTTAAAAGATTTGATTGTGATGAGGGGTCCTTATACCATCCAGAATATATGCCTATGGTCCTAAAAGATTGATCACCTAATTTTGATTTCAAAAGAATAATATTTCTATTTATATAAATAAATATTGACAAATTCTTAGCTACCCATGATAATAAATTGGATATCGTACCTTTATTACAAATTATGGTAAAATTTTAATTTATTTTAAAATAAAATAAAATAATAAAATGATGTGGCATTGAATAATAGAGTTCGATTGATTGAATGTACCAGTATCCAACTAAATTCAAGGGTATCAGAGTGTTCATCATAAATATTTTAATTGAAATATATGAGAAAAGTGGATTTGATAATAAAAGTAGTTAATTAAAAAATTTATTTTAATTAATAATAGAAAAAAAAACTGTATATATTCTTTTTTTTTACTAAAAATGAGAGGAGCCTATCTTTATACCAATTTGTATAAATTAATAATAGAGACAGTATATAGTAGTTCATTTTAAAATTTTAAGAACATAATTGTAATATATGTATCGATTTCATCATATTAGAAGCACTCTTAAAATTTTGTCTAAATGAGTCTCTTACTATTTTTAACAAATAATAACATTTATATTAAATAAAATGGACAACAAATATATATATATATATATATATATATATATATATATATATATATATATATATATATATATATATATATATATATATATATATATATATATATATATATATATATATATATATATATATATATATATATAATTGCAACAATGAATAAAATACATATTTAATGTCTCTGAAGTTCTTAATTATATATTATATTAAAAATATATTAATGAATTAATTTTAATAAAGAGCATTTTTTTAATAAAATAAACACCTGGACTTATTCCGATGTTCTCTTATATATTCTTAACTTAATAAGCTTAAAAAGAGAGGCTCATCATCTCTATTTTATTTACATCATATGCATATTTATTTTTACTTAAATATTTCACATTTAGTTATTTATTCGTAAATAAGAATATTTAATTATAGGGTATAGTAATATTAGAAGAAATGTGATTGGTAAAAAAATTTAAAACACAGACTCCTAAACTGCGAAAACACATTGAAAAAAATTATTATTAAAAAATGTCAAATGAGTAGTAATAATTTTGGTTCACTAAAAGATACTTAATTATATAATATTTTTAAATAGAAATTAAAGTATGAATAAAAACAATAATAACTATTAAGTTTAATTTTTACGACCATAGAATATATATAAATATCTGGTCGTTTAATCCCTTATTTGGTACACATAATGTATTAAGGATATCATGCAGACAAGAATAATTAATAATGAAATTTAAAAAAAATATATCAAAATTTAAATCGACATAAATATTAAAAACATAAAATCAAAACAAATATAGAGTAAAATTTAGAGTATTAAATAAGAAGTAAATATTGTAAAGTAAACATGCAAATTAGTTATTAAATATATTTTGCCTTCAATTTTATGTTTGCTTGACAACTATTTCTAGATTTAGGGTTTAACCAAAAAATAACACAAGACTAAAAAAAAAGGGAATGAAAGAAATAAACTTTTGTCAATAATTTTCTAATCCTCTCATAAACTTTGAGGGTGATTAAATACATAAGAGTTTAAGGCCTAATGGGCCGGCCCAAAAGTTACACTAAATAGAGATATAAACAAATTAATTATAAAAAACTAATTATTTTAGAATGAAGTCTTCCATCCATTTGGGCTGGACCTTGGTTCTAGAGGACTTGCTATCATTACTCTGCGGCCCAAAAACTTCTTTGTCCTTAAGGACGGGTTTGAAAAACGGTTTAGTGGGATGGAAGGAAGGGGCCCATGTGGATGGTTCATGGAGCAAAGGGTTAAGAGGACGTTGGGCAATGTGTGAAGGATGTGTGTCAACGGTAAGAGGAAGGCTTGCATGTGGGACATGTGGTGCCAGCGTGTGGTCTTGTCTAGCCAAGTAATCGGGTTGTGTGTCTAGAGAAGGAAATAATGGGGAAACAGTTGTCGTGTTGGGAGAAGTAGCTATGTTGGGTGAAGCTACCGAGTTTGAAGGGAAAAGCAAGTGGGGGACAACTGGATGTGTAGAAGAATCCGGAAAAAAAAGGTGAATCCAACGATTGGAATTTTGATGAGTTCCCAATGCAATTTTGCTTTTTAAGAAAATAGGGTAAAGTGACATTGGGAGTATGTGGAGCACGTGAAAAGTCAGGTTTTGGGACAAAAGGAGTTTGCAAAGTAACATCAAGTAGTTTGATAGATTTTGGTTTCAACTCACTTAATACCTGTTGAGTTTCATTGTGTTCATTCTCACTCCACACACTTCAGTGCTCTCTCTGAGTTTTCTCTAAATTTTGTTCTTCACCTAACATTGTTTTCTCTAACTCCTTATGTATTTCATCTTCTGTAGCCTTGTTCCCTCTCTCTGTGTGCATCCTTTTTATTCTACTTGAACCACCCCTGTACAATCTGAGTGGTGTTTCTTGAGCGTCGTCTAGATCAACGGTTTTCAAACTCAAAGGTGTTGCACGAGTTTTGGTGTCCTTGTTTGCGTGTTCAAACTCGTTTGGAATGGGGATGAAGATATTGAATCGTTTCCGTGGAATGGTCGCAACTGAGACACATGGAAGACCGGATGGATGCGTGAAGATGAGGGAATCTCCAGTTGGTACGCAACATGTCCAATCCTACGTTGAATCTTGAAGGGTCCGAAAAACCTATTAGCAAGTTTTTGAGACATGCATTGGTGAACAAAAGATTGTCGGTAAGGTTAAAGTTTGAGCAACACAAAATCACCTTCGGTAAAGGTAACATCTGTCGCTCCCGGGATTTTCATCCTAGTACAAACGCGAAAGTGGCGCGGAAAAGGTAGAGTCGCCAGCCAGACATTTTTATCCCGAAGAAAGGGAATGGTAATGCTGCACAAACCAGAAGAAAAGAAAAGGAAGGACACAAGTCCTACGAACCAAAGAGACTGAGTTCGGGAGTCGGTTACGACCTGGGAAGGTATTAGCACCCAGATCGTCCGCCGTACCCGACGGGATCCACGCTTGCAAAAGAAATTGTTTCAAAGGGTGAGGGGATGAAAACTGCAGCAAAGAAATGAAAATGAACTGGAAAAGAAACTGAGAAAAGAACTGAATAAGAAACAAATAGAAAAAAATGTAGGGAGAATAAAGATTGTGCTCGAACGGGCCCTACCCCGCTGCCTACGTACCTCATCAGGATAATGAGGATCAGAGACGCCGTAGTTCCCCTAACTAGGGGTAACAAGGAAATCGCTTGTGAATTAAAGCTTGAACTGCCTATGCCCTTGCTCAGGTGTTGCAGACTCGGACGACGAGTGTGTAACCGTCTTGCAAAGTGACAAGTAGGAGCAAGTTCGCGTACGGAGCGAATGAGGTGAGAAAAGAATTCCCGAAGGAAAGACGCTTATTGTTTGTTTGGTGTTTTTTAGAAGCTTTTATGAGTGAAGGTTTGCATAGGTAAGTGTACCTAAGTCTTACTCAATGGGATGTGTACATCTCACATCATCCCGAAATGGAATGCGCAAGAGGCACACATATCTATGGAGGAAATCCCCAAAGCTAGTCCCACAAGTGAAGGCTTAAGCACACTAACCTATTACCATTATTAAGTGTTTTTGTGGTTTTTTGGTTAAGAAGTGTTTTTTAGCTTTTTCTTTGTGAGGTACTCATGTTAAGACCTATCCACCACGAGTGATGACTCACACCTCGCCCCGAAACGGAACGCGTGCAAGCATCTCATAGCAAAGTCTCATGTCACATGAAAGTACTCAACCTTTATTAAATGAATTAGAATTAATTTTGAAGATGAGAAGAGAGAGAGCGCCAAAGGATCTCAAAGGAAAAATTCTAAAGGGGACTAAAAATAATCCTAAGTGTTAACATGCGTGGATATCCTAAGGGTTAGTGAGGTTTCTATCCTAATGAAGAAGGAAAGAAGAACAAGATAGAAGAAGGGATGAGAAAGGCCTAAGCCCAACAAAAGAGGGTTAGTTCACATGAACATAAGAGGAAGAGATAAGAATCGGAGATGTGGAACTCAATTCCCACATCTCACACTTACCATAGCCCCTGCAAGGTTAGTATGCACAAGTGGAACAAAAATTAGCAAATTAACATGACATCATCCAACAAGGAGTGAAGTGAAGTAAACAAATGCCTAATGCCAATTCAACTCAAAGAAATGAAAATGAGAAACTTATGACTTAAAATGAGGCAACATGAATACATATGGAAACAAGTGCGCACCTATGAAAGATGTGATACAAAACACACAAAATACAAGCACAAAGTTCAAAACCAGAATCAAAATGAGATGAAGAATGGCTTAGGAGGCCAGCAAGATGAAGAGAGAGGTCACACAAAACCAAACAATATCAAAATAGAAGTAACGGAATCAAAAGATGGAGTTTAAACACTTAAAAAAAACAAATGACTTGAATAAGAAGCAAACTCAAAAATTCAGAAGAAACAAGACCTATCCTAGGACCAGGAAGGTATCCACACCCCAAAGGAACCCCAAATGAGAAGAATAAGTTGGCACAAGTGCCCTTCTAAGCCTATAAGAGATCTTATGAACCAAAAGAAGCAAAATGGGACAAGGTGAGAACAAAAATCCACAAATAATCAACCAGCCATCTAAAAAATCTACAACTGAAACCAAAGGGCCTTAAAACATATTATATCAACTTGTCAAAAGTATTTGCAAAAATTCAGAAAGGAACTAGGTCAAATGGAGGCCAGAACACAAGTTAGGACAGAAAACTTACATTGCAAGATATCAGATCAAAACTCAAGAAATAATTTCCTAAAAATTCAGACAAAAATTACATGAAAACTAAAAGATCTCATGAATACAATGCAAAAATAATGGGATTAAAACTCCAAATATTGAAGTCTATAGAAAATAAACAAGGCAGACTAGTCAAGAAATGAAACAAATGAAGCTATGAGCAATGATGAATTATTTCTGGCACGCGGACCAATGTGAAAAATAAACTAAAAATATGATAAAAAACTAGAGACATAAGGGAAGGTCTATGATTTATTTGAGAATTTTTGGATGAATGAAACTATTTTACACGAATTAAAATGGAACTAAAATGAAAAAAGAAATTAAAGAAATAAGGAACTAAAATAAACTGGTGAAAGGTGTATGAAGCAGGCTTTGTGAGCATTGGAACGAATGGGCCAAGGGATAGGAGGTGCGAAAATCAATTGAAAGGCCCAAGCCGTGCGCAAGACCATACTGTTATGGTGGAGGTGTCCACGCGCGATTGGAGGAGAAGGCCTACCGGACGGTGACAAGTGTCACCGCCGGTATGGACCAAAACAACAAAAATCCTCCACCCCTATCCTCTTATCGTCTCGGTTTTCCCAATTCTTTTATCAGTTTTCTTTATTAATTCTTTTAAAACAAACTATACTAAGTTAAGAACAAATACCTAAAATTAAAAAGATAAAAACGCCAAACAAAACACAAGAACTCTCTCTCTCTGCTCGACTTATCTCCTCTTCTATACCTAGCCGCCGCCGTCACCTTCTAACCTTACATCATCGTCACTCTCTCATCACCTACTTCTCCACACCACTCAGCCTTCTTAAACCTAAACTCGCCGCCGCACACTCATCGCCACGGTTCACTTTCTTCACAAAAACCACTGCCAAACAACGAAGCTAACAACACAAGCCCTTGCTCACAGTGCTCCTTCGTCACAAATCCGAAAGGTATTTCTCAAACAAAACCAACGAACTAGAAAATTGCAAGCCATGGCAGTCAAGTTTCAAGATCCAAATCAAAAGCACCAACCGAACAAAATTCACAATGATGTATAACAAACGTCGACACGAGAAGGTTCATGAAATACATACCTACCGGAGAGAAGTCCGGTGCTCCTTCAAAAAAACACGTAACAAAATCCAATGCCGCGAGAGTCTTCCGCGTTCGGTTCTTGATGATGAATCTGAGCAATGATGATGATGACTTCGAATATGAAGCAATGAGGAGGCTGCGGACGAAGCAATGACGAAGCCTCGGATGAAGCAGTGACGAAGCCTCGGATGAAGCCGTTATGAAGCCTCGGATTGAGTACGAGTGTCTCGCTCAATTAACGAAATCGGCGGTGATGGCACTGACTTCGATTACAGCAGAAGGATGATGAAGAGCTCATGAGCTACTGAGATGTTGATGATGATGTCAAAAGGGCACTGGATGCTGCGATTTCTGTTGAAGAGTGATTCCATCTCAAATTTTGTTCTGTTTTTGTTTGTTGATGAAATGGTATTATCGACACTGCTGTTTGTTGATGACAATGACGCTGCTACGGGATGCTGATGAAGCTGCCGCCGATATCGATCCGACGAACGACACAGTGATGGCGATGAGCGTCGAAGAATAGTGAGCTGCTTGTTGATAGTGTGATGCGTGACGCGGCTTTTGTTATTGCGATGATAAGGAAATGATGAACTCAATTCTTGATGATAAAGAGAAACTGGCTTTCGTTGAATTCATGTGATGAAGAAGATTGATACACAGAAGCCGATTATGATGAGTACGCTTCGTGGCGAAATCAACGAATGAGTTCAGCTTTGTTCTTGATGATAATTGATGAGAAAAACGAGTTGGTGGTAGGCGATGAAAAAGAGTAGGTTCTGCTTCTTCTTTTTTTTCCTTGATGATGAAGTGTGTGATGAATTTATATTATTGGTTTTGCTGTTGATGAAGATTTTCCATGAAGAGTTTTGCTGGTTTTTGAGGGAGCTCGTTGTGTGTGGCAGATGAAGCTATTGGTGATGATTGAATGATAAAATGATTCTCTCATCTTCTGTAACCGAATTGCTTTTCTCAACTTTTTTCAATGCTGTTATCATCTGAATGAGTCACGAGAGTTTTTTTCGAATCATTTCCTTATTCTATTAATGACACTCTCCTTTTTCAAATTCTGTTACTTCTTTCTTTTGTTAGTTTTCTGTGCGTGGATTGGTTCTACCCTCCATTCACATGTTCATTGAGTTTTTGGCTTCACGAAAATATCGTGCTCTTGTGCATACGTGGAGCTGAATTTGGTTGTTAGGAATGGTCCGCGTGAATTGTTAGTTAGAAGTTATTTGCTGCAAGTGTCATGTGATCCGTGTAGGCCCCTCCCTTTATGACTAATGAAAAAGCTTGTATAAGTAATAAAAAAAATTGGTTTTCACTTGTGACCACTTTGTATTTATGTAGTAATAAAAATAAAAACTGAAATTGGGAAATTTGTGGTAATGGGCCTAATGACCATGGTCTTGTAATGAGAATGAAAACAAATTATTTACATTGACTTGAGACAAAAATGGAATTCGAAATAATTTGGTAAAAATGGACAACAGGAATGAAATTGGTGATATGGGCATTGGATAAATTTGATTAAAAAAATGGATGTGAAAAAGGTATAAAACGGATAGAAAATAATGGTTTAATTGGATAATGGGAAGTATGGACTAAGTAAAATGGATATGACATCATGATATTAGCCCGAAATAAATCTTAAACTTTTCCACAGCCTCTGATGAGAAAAACACGACCACCACTGGACAAATTGCAACTGGAGCAACATCTATCCACTTGGACCTTCTTAATCTCTTATAAAAAAAAACCTTGAATCGTTTTAAAATCCATCCGAATCAATCTAAGGGAAAATAACCTCACATATGAACCACTGATGAATTATCAAACACTCAATCAAAGCCAATATGCATCAAACTTCCACACGAACCACTGTTCGATAAACTAAAGAACTTCCGCACATCCCACAACCTAACACTGAATACACACTGCCTGAAACATGAAGAATTTTGAAGCTGAAATAATCTCCTGATAATTTGACCAAGATTAGGTCAAACTTCCTTCTGAATCGAATCGTGAACTGAACAACCACACTTGAAGTGAAATCACTGCCAGCTCTATGTTATGTTTCAACAAAGAATGCCATGCTTCATTTTTCTATGCTAATGATGCAGTGCAAAAATACGAAAATGATATGCTAGATGCTATGAAAATGAGAGGGCAAATTTAGGGTGTTACAACATCCTCTCTTTTTTAGTTTTGTTTCTATTCCACGAGTTGCTGGCTTCGCTCTATGTTAGTTTTTAGAATCTGAATGATCTCGTTTCTAAGTTATAGTGAAGTGTCGACAGAAGAAGATCTAGAAACATACTGAGGAAAAGCAGGAGGTGGACGTCTGTATAAAGCTTTAAAGGGAGACATCTTTATGGAACTGTGAAACGCTGTATTGTGCCAAAACTCAGCCATATGTAAGTATTTCACCCATTGTTTTGGTTGTTCACTTGTGAAGCACCGTAAGTAGGTCTCTAAGCAACGATTAACAACCTCTATCTGACCATCTGTTTTAGGGTGATATGTTGTGCTATACTTCAAGGTCGTGCCTTGTGCGTGAAATAATATCTTCCAGAAGGTACTAAGGAAAAATGGGTCGCGGTAAGAAACTATAGACTTTGGGATGCCATGCAAATGACAAATTTCAACAGATAAGTGCAACGCTATATCCTTAGTTGAGAACTTGGTGGGAGACCAATGAAATGAAAAAAAATTGTGAGCTTGTCACATAAAACCCAGATAACTGTGTGTCTGAAGGAAATAGGTAAGTGAGTTATGAAATCCATAGATAAATCTTCCCTGACCTGGTTGGGATTGGGGAGGGGTTGAAGAAGTCATTGTTTCTTCTTTGTTGAATATTTAATTATTGAAAGCTTGTACATGTTTGAACAAACTATTTTGTATATATGTAAATTCCAGGCCAGAGAAAAGAAGCTGACAGGCGAGCCAACATAGGATGGAAGCTAGAGTGACCCGCCATGGGAATTGAATGGAATTCCCAGAGGAGATTCTGGTGTAACTCCTGAACGAAAGGTATGTATATTTTGTCCTTGTAATACAAAAGGTCGTCTCGGATTTGGAATAATGGTTTCCCTACTGGATTTGTCAAGAACTCTTCATGATTGTTTGGCCTTCCTGATCTGTTTTGTAGTACTGTTTGAGCTGGGAGAGCAAACGCGGAACTAGTGAACTGATGGAGATAAAATATGCTTCATCTTCTATGTGAATTCGACTTAGGGCATCAGTAACTTGGTTCGTCTTGCTAGGTTTGTAAAAAAAATTGAAGTTAAACCCTTGAAGTTTCACTGCCCATTTTTTGTTGTTCAGGAGTTTGTATCGTTTGGACCAACAAATTCTTTAAACTCTTTTGATCTGTGTATATATGAAAATGCCTTCCAATCAAATATTGATGCCACTTTTTCATAGCTTTCGTAATGGTGTACATATCCCGGACATATACAAATACTTCTTGAAGACGGTTGCATAGTTTCTTGCTGAAGAAGGCCAAGGGATGTCCCTGTTGAGATAAGACAGCTCTGACAACAATTGCGGAAGCATAAATTTCTAACACGAAGGTTTGCGAGAAGTCTGGAAGACACAAAACATGGGTCTCCATCATTTTCTTTTTTAATGTTGTAAAGGTTGATTCAGCTGTTGTACTCAATAATAATTTAGTTGAACGTAATAAATCAGTTAGAGGAGCGGCGAGAGAAGCGTAATGACGAACAAATTGTCGATAAAAGCCGGTGAGGCCTAAGAAACCCCCAAGAGCCGTGAGAGAACTTGGTCTCGGCCAACTGAGAATTGCTTGAATCTTTGTGGGATATGGAGTTACACTTTCACTTGAAATAATATGATCTAGATAATCAACATTAGGGACAACAAAAATGCATTTGGATAATTTGGCAAAAAAACTAATTAGATCAAAGCAACTCTAAAATCAACTTTAAATGAATTGCCTGTTCAGAAAGGCAAGAACTATAAATCAAAATGTCGTAAAAAAACTAACATAAACCGACGTAAGTAAGGTCGAAGTATATCATTCATCGCTGATTGAAAAGAACTAGGAGCATTAGTTAATCCAAAAGACATAACCAAAAACTCATAGTGTCCATCAAAAGTTATGAATGCAGTCTTGTGTGTATCTTCATATGAAACTCGGATTTGGTGATAACCAAATTGTAAATTGATCTTAGAAAAATTAGTTGCAGAACCTAATTTATCAAAAAATTCATTGATTATGGGGATGCGAAAACAATCTCTAACATTAACCGCGTTAAATGCTCTATAATTAACACAAAATCTCCAGGAGCCGCCTTTTTTTCGCACTAATAGAACTGGTGATCAATAAGGGCTATTACTAGGTTTAATGATACCCTTATGTAGCATTTCTTGGATAATGTTTTTCATGGCCTCTTTTTGGGAATGGGGTAGTAGTAAGGTTTAACATTAACGGGTGCGGTGTTGGGAAGGATGGGAATGTGGTGATCATGAGGTCTTATGGGAGGTAGGCCTTGGGGATGGCTGAAAATGTAACATATTTGTGTAAAATTATGGTGATTTGGGTGGGCAAGGATGAAGGGAGCGATTCAAGAGGATCTTTAAGGGTGAGTGAAGTGGAAGGATGGGGTTCTTTTTATGATTGGTAAAGGAGATGGATAGAAGCAATGGAATTTGTGTGGGAAAGATAGCAAAATTTGATTGTAGGAAGAGTGGGTAGGTATGGATTTTGGATCCCCGGTAATGGTAATTTCATTGTCTCTATATGTAAAAGAAATCTTTGGAATGGAAAAGTCTTCTATGAGAGGGCCTGGAGTTCTTTACCATTCCATACCAAGAAAATGGAACGAAATCACAAACAAGTTGTTTTAGAGTGTTATAGGGACTTAGGGGCAGTGGCCAGAAACATGTTATTTTTGAACTGTTTCCTACCATGACGGAAAAATTAGGGATTGGGTTTGTTGGAATTTTGAGGTGTTAGGAAATCCTTGTTTGTAATATGTTATGAGTACTTCATGTGCCAATTAAAATTATGGTTGTTAGACCATGCAACAAACCATTAAATTTAAGGGTTTTAGGTGAAAAATGGCCACTAACAGCTTAGGGAGATAGTTGAAAATAGGTGTCATTGGATTCAACAATCGGTAAATTTTTCTCAATTATTTCAGCTGCTGGAGTTTCTTGCTCATCAACCATTAAAAGTAGGATTTTTTGGAGGAGCATTTGTGTCCCGTAATGAACTTTTCATCACAATTAAAACAAAGGACTTGGGCGCGATGATCTTGTAATTATGCACTTGAGAGCTGGCGAATGGGCTGTTTGCTGGGAGGTGGTGTAGATGCCAGTTTAAGTGTTGGGGCATGTGGGTTAGGAAGAGTGGTTGGTATCATGGGGCGATTAAGAAGACTGTTTAAGGGTTTATGATATTTAAGTTTTGAATCTTTAATTTATGATTCAATCAGCTTTGCTAATCAAATGGCTTGTGAGATTGAAATGGGTTTATGAATTCCAATTTCATTTTGAATATCAAGTGTTAAACCATAAATGAAACAATTTAGGATTGCATCTTGAGATAAGCCAACCACTTGTGTGCCTAATTTTTCAAAAGCAAATTGATATTCCACCACAAATCCAACTTGTTTTAATTTAAACAATTCATCTTGATGATTGGCATATGTGGATGGTCCAAAACGTAATTCTAACGCCTTAGTAAAAGAAACCCAATCAATTAATAGATGACTTTGATACATCCATTTGAACCAACATAATGCTTCACCTTTCATGTAAAATGACATCATTGAAATTCTATTTTCGGGTGGTAATTGATAAAAATCTAAAAATTTGTCAGCTTGAAACAACCATTCCAAGGGGTTCGAACCATCAAACATAGGGACCTCCAATTTGGGAGTTCTAAAGGATGGGAAGGGAGTGTTGGGCTAAAGTGTATGGAAGGGAAGTTGTTGGAATAGAGGAATGTTGTAATTTTGGGTAAATGGTATATTATTGGTTTGAGAAACGATGGGGAAGAGAAAAAAGTGTGGGATATGTGTGGGTGTTGGTCTTAAACGGGTAGATGTTAAAATTAATAGAGTAGTCTTAAAGGGGATATTGTAACGAGTTTTGGTATGGCTGCAGAAAATTTGGGGTATGTGCAGTAGTGTAAATGGAACTGATATTTGTGGTAATTATGAGAAGGGAGAGAGGAACGAGAGTTATACCTGATGAAGACCCAGTTGTATGAATAGTAGTTGTTATTGCTTCTGTATAAACATGGGTAGCTGGCTACTTTTCTTTTTGAGTGTTCATCTTTGTGAGCATTCCTATGATACTTTCATAACGAGTATCTGAAATTTGTCTTTCATTATCCATACGATCTTGAATCTGCTGCAAATCTGTTGTTGTTTAGTCAAAATGTTCATCCATTTGCTGCTGAGTTTCGTTCATAGCGTTATCAAGATGTAAATGAGCTATTTGGACAACTTCCTCAATGATATCTCTAGGGTTGGCTGGTTTGGCAAGGGGCATGGTGTCAAAGGATAAAAGCACCAATTTGATAGAGTTTTCCACAACTATTTCTAGATATAGGGTTTAACCAAAAGATAACACAAGAATAAAGAAGAGGAATGAAAGAGATAAACTTTTGTCAATAATGTTCTAAACCTCTCATAAACTTTGAGGGTGATTAAATACATAAGAGTTTAGGGCCTAATAGGCTGGCCCAAAAGTTACACTTAATAGAGACATAAACAAATTAATTATAAAAAACTAATTATTTTAGAATGAAGTATTTCATCCATTTGAGTTAGACCTTGGTTCTAGCGGGCCTGCTATCAATAAACCAAGCTTTTATCATCATCATTAATAGAAGAAACATGTACCAGCTTCCCATATGCAGATACATAAACAAAAGTCATTGTTCCATCGTTGAACTTTTAAATTCATAGATCTTATCTTTTTCGGATCTTGGCCATGTATCTCTTCTTTCTCTCTTCCCTATTTTCGAGTTTATAGTGAATTGATGCTACATGATTTGCAAATGTTTTGGATGTATTAAATCATTGTAGCACTTTGGACATGTGTATGGTCCATATTTTTTGAATGGTAGACCTGGATTCTTCCATCATTCATGTTTTCATCGTTCTTCTTCCTTTTACTATTTTTCTTGTTACTAACCCTATCATCGTCACCATCAACAACATCAAAGTTAAGTGTTTGAGATACCCACCTGTGTGGTTGGGATGATGAACCTCCACGAAGACCAAGATGATAAGTAACAAATGAAGAATTGATCAACATATGGTTGTTGTTGGTGGAATCGTTAATAACATTATTATATGATAATGAATTGGAACTTCCAAATTGGGCTTCAAGCATCTGCATTGCTTTCCTGATTCCTGGAGCATGACTAGTGATCTTTTGAGAAGTACTTGAAGATGAAGAATTCTAATCGAATAAGGAATTTGTGTAATTCCTTGTGAGTTTTTTGTTGACATACAACCATCTCTCCATCCTATTTGTGTATGTAGTTTCAGAAGGCGAAGGAGGGGGAAGAGGATAAGATAAATTACTTTTGAAATTCATCGATGAAATGGAAGTAAAATTAACTAATATGAGAGAGTATTGACTTATGAGAGGGTGACTTATATATTGAAGTGTGAGTGTATGTGTATGTCACCCCTCTCATAATGTTTGAAGCTCAAATATTTGGTTCTCATTGATAAACTTGGACAACATTTATTATTCTTTGACTATTCATAATGTACCTTCAACCAATCATATGTCACCATTTGATTTTTACTCATTTAATAAGGGATAATTATATGAAACCCCCTTGCCATTAGGGCGAGATTCGATTTTTCCCCCCTGAAGTTTTTTTTTTATCAACTCCCCCTTATAAAATCAAAAACCATATTTCACCACCCCCTTTTACTTATCTACTATTCATCATCTTCCCCAACCACTCTCCTTCAGAATAGTTGTGCAATGCTAAATATTCATGCTGTCACTGTTTCTGAACTAAGTTACCCTGTTAAAAATGCCACGTCGGGGAATTGTACTGCCAGGCCGCCGCCTTTTCAAAACAGGACATTAGGGAAGGATGCCCATTATCTGCTGGAGTATTTTAAGAAAATGCAGGCCGAGAACCCCGGTTTCTTCTATGCTATACAACTGGATGAAGATAAACATATGTCTAATGTCTTTTGGGCAGATGCCCGATCCAGGACAACTTATAGTCATTTTGGTGATGCAGTTCATCTGGATACCACATGCAGAGCTAACCAGTATAGAGTGCCATTTGCTTCTTTTACCGGAGTAAACAATCATGGTCAGGTGGTTTTGTTTGGTTGTGCACTCCTTTTTGATGATTCTGAGGCTTCTTTTTTGTGGCTCTTTAAGACATTTCTCACAGCAATGAATGATCGACAGCCTGTCTCGATAATTACCGATCAAGACAGAGCAATACAGGCAACATTTTCACAAGTTTTCCCACAAACTCGCCACTATATTAACAAATGGCATGTTTTGAGAGAAGGCCGGGAAAAGTTGGCCCATGTGTGTCTATCGCATCCAAGTTTTCAGAGTGAACTTTATAATTTTATTAACCTGACAGAAACCATCGAGGAGTTTGAGTCATCTTGGAATTCTATCCTTGATAAGTATGACCTTAGAACCAATGATTGGCTTCAGTCCCTTTATAATGCCCGTGCTCAATGGGTTCCAGCATACTTCTGTGATTCGTTTTTTGCTGCAATGTCACCTAATCAAGGATTTGGTGGTTCTTTTTTTGATGGTTATGTCATCCAACAGATGACATTGCCATTGTTCTTTAAGCAATATGAAAAAACTTTAGAGAGCTGGATTGTAAAGGAAATAGAAGCAGACTTCGAGACAATTTGCACAACACCAGTTTTGAGGACACCTTCACCAATGGAGAAACAGACTGCTACTTCTGGTACAACAAAGGTACACCGGTTGCTGTGAAGGATGGCGTGAGTTGCATGTTTCCGGAATTTGGTGATGAAGGAGAGGATGAAGGAGAGTGGTTGGGGAAGACAATGAACAGTAGATAAGTAAAAGGGGGTGGTGAAATATGGTTTTTGATTTTATAAGGGGGAGTTGATAAAAAAAAACTTCAGGGGGGCAAAACCGAATCTCGCCCTAATGGCAAGGGGGTTTCGTATAATTATCCCTTTAATTAATTATAAAATAGTATAATTGTTTGTTGTTTTCAATGCATTTTACACTAAATGTAATCTTACCCAATTTTATGAGTTGGGTAAATAAGAATTCACCTTAAATTAATGATGTCAATTGGAATTTTAATTAAAAAATGTATTTCTTTTTTCTTTTCATTATCACTAAATAAGAAACTTGATTTGTTAAAAAGAAAACATGTAAATTTCGTTTGTGATTGTGCATGCATGTTTACATTTTGTAAAATTATAGTAAAAAAACACCTAAAAAATAGAAAAGACAGGGTACATTAAAATTTGTAAAAGTTTAGTGTTAAAATTCATCGATGAAATGAGAAAATTTTACCCTGTACCCCTACATTTATCCCCATCTACATTTTTTTAAAATTCCAATTTTATCCTTTTAATTTTTCATTTAATTATTTTTATTTTTTATTTAAAAATCGGAAGTAACGCGTAAGTGATTTTCGGTGTTGGAAAAAATTAAAGAACCAGCAGTAACAAGGTTGTTACTTTCGACGTGTAATCAAGAAAGAAAGAGAACTAAAAAAGATGGGTGAGTAACTTACGGTTAGGGTTAAAGAAGATTGGACCAAGCGAAACAGGATTAGAGAAAAGAAGAGGGGATACAGTGGATCCACCTATTGGGAATAGGGATTTTCGTTCCTCTGAAAACTCCATTGCCATTGCAATTAATAATAATGATTATTGAAAACCAACGCTAAACAAGATTTATAATTAGTTTATCAAATAAACCTGCAGAAACAACAAAATTAATAGGAAAACTAGTTATCAGAAAACAACATCAATTCAATAATTCCATGCTATAATAAGAACAACCAACAACAACAACACAATTGAACATTTTAAATACTCACAAGGTGAAATTCTAAAAGAAGAGAATAAGGAATCAATGAAAAGTTGAATACAGTTGATTTTTGCAATGACATGGTATTGGGAGATAGCTTTCATAGCCAATAAATTGCACAGTATGAAAGCACCAAAATGCATTCAAAGTGATTTTTTCGCAACGACAGTGGTAACAAAACTAAAAGTTTGGTTTAGTTATTATGAATTGGACTAATGATTCAGAATATACTACACCTTAGTATGAAAGCACCAAAATGCATCAACACTAAAGAAATCAATTTTCATTCTTTAGGAATCGTGTGAACGAAATTCTAAATACAGGCAGCTGAAATTTTCTTCACACACTGAAAGTAGCAACTTTGTTACTTCCGATTCTTCAATTTACTTCACCACCGGAAGTCACATATATGCTATTTCCGGTTTTTAAATAAATAAATAAAAAGTAATTAAATAAATAATTAAAAGGATAAAATTGGAACTTTTAAAAACATTTAAGGGTATGAGGATAAATGTAGGGGTACAAGGTAAAATTTTCATGAAATGGAAGTCAAATTAACTAAGAAGATAATGTATTGACTAAGGAGAGAGTTGGTTAATATATTGATGCTAGTGTGTATGTCACCCTGCGTGTATCACCCTTTTCTCAATGTTTTTCTTTTTACAATATTTACCAAAATATATTTACTAAACTATTTAATATAACCTTTTTTACTTTACTTTTGTAATTTAAGTTATATTTCAATGATGTATTGTATTATTCTCTAGAAATAATTAAATACTTGTATTCTTGTATTTGAGATATTATAATTGTTGGCTTATTGCCCGAGTTGACTTAAATTGTTATTTCCATTGTTTTTAATAAAGAACTTCTTTTGGTGATTGTTGTTGAAAATAATGTGGCATTCCACTTTGGAAACTCTGATTTTCGTATTAAATTGTTATTTTAAATATTTGGGAAAGTGGGTGTTACAATTGGTATCAGAGCAGGTCGGTCCAACTGGCCAGATGTTGTTGTCGAGTCAGTCCTTACAATAGGAGTTGTTGTCGTGTTCTAACCTGAGGTATTTGTTGTATTAGTATGACAGGAAGGAATGATGTTGCACTTGCTACTGCTATGCAAGCCATGACACAAGATGTTGAGAACATTGGTCCAACTGTTGGGAATGTTGAATTTCATGTTATGGATCAGTTCAGAAGTAACAAGCCACCTACGTATGTGTAACACCCCAAAATTTGCCCTCTTATTTATTACCACTAACTGGCTTTATGCCTCACATTCATCGGCATTTCCCACTAGGTCATTAACATTCATGGTCATGCATTTCATTAGATCCTAAGGCATGGGATCGAAGCATTGTCTTGTGATTAGAATTCTCATGTCCAAAGGTTTATTTTCTCGAAGATTTCCCTAGGACGGCAAATGTTTAGGGTTTCATCGTGGTTTCATATAAGTTTGTTTTCGGTTCAAGGATTTTGGTAATCTTCTATATCTCAAGCATATTCTTCTCATCAGGGAGTTAGAGTTTATTTCCTTAAATCATATGATTTTCAAAGATGGGTTCGAAGATTGGGGATCCAGTCGTGCAGGGTTAACTCGTTGGTAATTTGGTTAAGAGATTCGTCATTTCTATGTGAAGTTCATTTTCAATTTATAACCGTTTTCAATGACTTTGAATTGGTTAATGGATTGTCGTATTCCAATTGGTTAAAGTTCTAAGTTTGTTCTTAATTGAATTTACTTTCTTGTAACGATAAATTTAGTTATTATTAATGCCTTTCTTTTAAACCTCTACCATTTTCAACATCTAAATCCACCAAAATCTATTGAACCCACTGTCGCTCCCGGGATTATCATCCTAGTACAAACGCAAAAGTGGCGTGGAAAATGTAGAGTCGTCAGCCAGACATTTTTATCCCGAATGAATGGGAAATGTAATGTTGCACAAACCTAAGAGAAAAGGAAAAGACAAGGTCCTGCGAACCAAAGATCTGAGTTCGGGAGTCGGTTACGACTTGGGGTAGCCTGCCCCAGTACGAGCCTTTGGGTGGTTTCGTCCCTAATATACTGATCTTCGAGTGAATACCCAGACTAATTGTTCTTGGAGAGATTTGAATCTCGAAGTGATTGTCCCTGTTTGGCTTAATTTTGAAGAGATTACTCGATGTGATTGCCCTAGTTCGGCTGAACTTTGGAGAGATTGATCGACGTGATTACCCCAGATTAGTTGACTCTCACCATGACTATTAGGAAAGTCCCTACTGTAATACCTCAAAATTTGCCCTCTCATTTCCTCAACATTTTGCATAGCATTTTGCATATATGGATTCATAAAAATAACCAAAAACATTGCATCATATATAGCATAGCCGAGGCGTGGGTATGTGATCAATGATCGGAGCAACCGAAAGTTATGAAGAGGCTACCGAAGGGCCACAAAGCTTCTCAACCTTGTGCAAAGGGTTCACAATATCCCACAAGTCTTCACTTGAAGCCACAAGTCATGGAAAGTTTCGGTTTGATTGAAGGAGGCAAGCAGTGCAATACTTCTTGAGAGAAAAGAGCCGAATTAGGGTTTCATTTCTACGGGGTTTCCGCATAAATTTTTGAGTCGAAGTGGATTTCTTTGACTTATATATGATGTCAAGTGCCTAGGGTTCAAATCTCGTCCACAAGTTCATTTTGGAAGGGGTTCGACTGGCCGGACGACGGAAAATCGAAGAATTGGAGAAAAGGCAACCGAGCTAGGTAAAAAGGGATCGACTCCGGACTTTTAAGATCGAGATCATGAAATTAGGGTTACAATTATCCTATGGTTCAAATTTGGTCAAGAAACGATGGAGGAATCATGAAAAAAATCAAAGAAAATCATTTGAAAGTTAGTTGGTTTTGCATTTCCCTCCACCTTTCCTTCCACTTTCTTTCCACACTTCCTTTCATTCTTTCCATCTCATTTTTCCACTCCAATTCCACTCCATTTCCCTTGGAAACTTCCACCACCTTCCACCATCTTCTAGAGTGTTCCAAGGAATATTCCAAGGAATATTCCAAGGAATATTCCCTTTTCCAACCCTAACCCTAACTAACTTCCAAACCTAATTTTTGGATCCCAAACCTAATTTTTGGGCCCCAAACCCAAACCTAGCTCCTAGCCTAATCTCTATATAACCATTAATCACTTCCTTGAGAGAGGTTCCCACAAATTCCAAATTTTTCACTTCTTCCATAATCACTTTTTCTCTCTCACTTTTCCTCCATTTTCCCTCCTTTCACCAAAGCTTCTTTGAATAAGCTCTTCAAGTTTCACATTGAAACTTGAAGATCTTGAAGCTTAAGCCTCAACCTCCATTAATTGTGGATCATAGAAGAAGAAGCTACTGAATTTTGTGAAGATTATCGACTTATCGGAAGCACACGAAGATTCAAGCTCAAGAACGCATTTATTTTGCGGTTTTCGGTTTTCGGTTTTCTCTTCGATTCAAGCTTCGATACTTGCAACAATCACCGAAGCAATCCTCCGCTTCGTAGGTTGGTGATCTTAATCACTTCTTCTTTAAGTTATTCTCTTCATCTCGCCGTTTTGGCATTCTTTAAGTGCTTTTCGCTTTGCTTGAATTAATTCCGTTCGATTATGTGTTGTTTGCATTTTTGTGATTTTTGTTGAATTAGTTTTAAGGTGTTAATAGATATAGGTGTTAGCATGTGTAGATAAACTCAAAATAAGTCGAAATTAGTGTTAGCATGTTCCTAGGTAGGTTAGGGATCCCAAGAAGTGAGTTGGTGGCCAAAAGCACTTATTTTAAAAGCTTTTTTTCAATTCTGTGCAGTGTTAACCGGTTAACGCATGTGGTTAACCGGTTAACGCATGCGTTTTTGGCCAATTTGCTTCTGTTTTAGGTCCGTTAACCGGTTAACCTATATGGTTAACCGGTTAACGCTGATGATTTTTGTGTTTTTGGTTTCTTTGATTGCTCATCCCTAAGTCCTAGTGCCTCTAATGTTCATACATGTTTAGGTAGTGATTTTAGGGAATTTTTGAGTCCATTTCCAGTAGCTAGTTCCCCCATTTCGAGTCGTTTCGACACGATTCCGTTTATGTTGCGTTTTATGCGGTTTTTTGTGTTTTTGTGCATACTTTGATTTCTTGCATTTTGTTGCTATGTTCATATATCATTAGGTATGTAATAATCATGTTGCATTCTGTTTTTACATGTTTGCATGGCATTAAATCATTTTGCATTTCATTGTATCATTATGTTGATGTATGTTGCATGTTGCATAAGCATGTATGTATGTGCATTTGGTTGCATTTAGTTGCATGCTTGATCATAGCATTTGCATAAATTCAATTCTGAATTTTGCATGGAGTTTAGTATGTTTGTTGAACTATCATGTTGCATATTCATAATCAAAGATCATCATGTTCATATGCATGTTCATGTGATTCACTTTGTACATTACTTGTTGCATAATCTATGTGATTCATTCTTGCATAATATTCAATAATGTTCATGTTCTTGCATTGGTATAGATGTGGATCCATGTTCAAATGCATGTATATGTTAATATTGGGGCATTTTAATTGATTTTGTGCATTAAAAAAATGAAAATAAGCAATTCTGGATTTTGCATTTCATAGCTGTTGTTTTGTATAAGTGCTGTAAAATGTATGCTGTTTGTTATGTGTGCATGCTGCATTTGATCTTTTACACCTTCTTTTTTTCATGCTGCATGCTGGCTGTAAAAAGCTGAGTTATATCTTGCATTGTTTTCATGGCTGGTTGTGTAATAGGGGCTGTAATAGGTGCTGTATTTTTTGTCTTAGTTTTTCTAGTTCCTTTAGAACCAAAATAGGGTCTAGTTTAGGTCCAAGTTTAATTAGGATTTAATTAATGTGTGTTTGCCTTATTCTTTTTAATAAAAATGTGCACTAATCACTTGTTTTGTAGTGGGGAAGATTGAGGTAAGTTTACTTCACTTTATCCTTTATTTTCTATGCATTTCTTTTATGCATTTTATTCATTTTTCCTTCCATATTTGTGTTTGGTAGGATTCCCCCTTTGTTAGGATCAACTTACCTTCCTTAGGAAGTAAGTGGTATCCTATTTCTTCTTTCTTTTCCTTTTGCTCGTTAGGATTAGAATACCTCACTAACCATTAGGATCTCCCTTTGTAAATAAATAACCTAGGGTTGTGTCTTAGTCCCTTAGATTTTTCCTTTTCCAACTTGAGTCATTCTCTTTCTCATCTCAAAAGAAAAGCAATAAAACACTTAATAAAAACCGAACAATCTTGTACGACACGAGACTTTGTTGCGGAGTGTTTATACGCGTCCTGTTTCGGGGCGAGGTGTAAATACTTCCCGCGATGGATAGGTCTTAGTACAAGACAGTTCACAAACAAAAATTCAAAACATTTCTTTTAAAAGACAAAAACAAACAATAAGCGACTATCCTGCGGGAACTTCTCTTCTCATCTCATTCACTCACATCGCGAACTCGCGGCTACTTGTCTCGCATGCAAGACGGTTAACGCACTCGTACCAGACGAGCCTGCAACACCTGAGCATAGACATACGCAGTTCCAGCCATAAAAAACACAAACAAATAGTTCCCGCCTAGGTTAGGCGAACTACGTCGACTCTGATCCTCATTATCCCGATGAGGTACGTAGGCAGCGGGGTAGGGCCCGTTCGAGCACATTCTTTATTTTCCCTACATTTTTCCCATTCTCTCTTTCCATTCTCTTTTCTTAATCCTTTCTCATTGCAATTCCGTTCCAGTTAGCGATTTTATTCAGCAGCAGTTATTATTTCTCACCCTTTGAAACAAACAAACAAGCGTGGATCCCGTCGGGTACGACGGACGGATTGGGGTGCTAATACCTTCTCAATTCGTAACCGACTCCCGAACCCCGATCTTTGGTTCGCAAGGCCTCGTCCTTTTCCTTCTTCCTCAGGTTTGTGCAACATTACCTTTCCCATTCTTTCGGGATAAAAATGTCTGGCTGGCGACTCTACCTTTCCGCGCCACTTTCGCGTTTGTACTAGGATGAAAATCCCGGGAGCGACAGCTGGCGACTCTGCTGGGGAACCAACCTGATTCTTCCGGTTTCCCTTGTAGAGTCAATCCTAGCGCCTGTTTGGTTTTGTTTCTTTGGGTGTTTACCTGTTTGTTGCTGTGTGCTTTAGTTTAGCTTTACTGTTTATTTACAGTTTTATTTACAGCTTTACTTTATCGCATTTATTTACCGCTTCCAGTATTTTATTTTCCATGCATCATATTATACTGGACTGTCTGGCTGTGCTGGTTTTCATTTTTTCTGTGGGTGGGAGTTACTGTGAGATAAGCCAAATACCCGGCTTGAGTGCACCATAGGATTAGCGTGGACAGACATTGTACTCTTATGGTATCTCACCATGATGGGTGGCGATGTGTTCCACACCCAGATTGCGACCGTCTTGGAACTATTCTGTGTGGGGATTACCTCACTTCAGGGTACGACCTTGATAGTTATGTGCATCTGGTGACCGATCATTGAGAACCTTAATGGAAACACCCCTCTCCAGTGATGACAGTGGCAGACCACATTTGTTGGCAAACCCACTCGCATCCGAGGGCCCATTGGGAACTCGCATAGGATGGCCTGGTTCTCTCATAGGAATTCAGTTAAAGCAAACTGTTCGTATGACGATAGTATTGTACCCTTCGGGATGAATGTACTATTGTTTCTCGGTTCAGTACTTGAAGCTGGAAACTTGTGAGGGATGCTTGTTTTTCGGGACTCAACTGAGACCTCCCTGAGTAGTACATAATGCCAAACCGATTCCCTGATCTGGTCATGAGCCATTTCTCGGAGATGGTGAACGTATTATTGCTATTCGGCTTTGAGAGTCCGTGATGTTGACCCGAGTAGCAATACCCGTGAGATTGGGAGGGGTTTACAGGTTTGCAGGAACCCTGGTACCTTCAGCATACCTACTTTGCCATTGGTTCATTTTTTGTGATCTGGATTTCTGTTCTTAAGTTATGGACCCCGGATCAGAGGGATGATTATTGTGATATATGGATTCTGAGACCTTGCACCGGCACCTGATTATATGATTGGAATATCGCAGACACCTCACTGATCACATGCCTGTTGCATACATAACATCATAGCATTCTATCATATATGTTCGGCTATTTCCAAAGATCCTATGTTTGAACCATGTCGTTATTAGAACAAAAGAAGATGGATCCCTTGGAAATAATCGAACATGGCATTTGCATGCATCCTTACTCTCATTACAGGTGTTGGGGGGACAGATTCTCATCCTGATTCGTTTACTCTTCAGAATGGCCAACTTGAATCACAATCATCAAGAGGTGGGCATGGAACAATGCCGAGCAGAAATAGCTGAAATGAAAGTCCGAATGGATCAACTCTCGGAAGACATGCAGACTTTGTGCCATGACCACACGCTATTGATGGAGAAGGTTTACCAACTGAAGAAACAAGAGAATCAGACCAGGGAAGCCCCAAAGCTCCAAGAAGGCCATCATCTCCCCTTTATTACTGCAGAAGTTGTTGGTCATCCTAGTTCAGTGATTTTGTTCCAAGATCAGGAAGCGTTTCGCGAGAATTCTCCTCAACTTTGGGATCTTAATCCTCACAATTTGCAGACTCTTCCAGTTCATCAAAGGGAAGGTAAAGGCAAAAGCTGCGGACAAATGCCAAAGACGTCTGAAGCCAAGTTTGATTTGATCCCGGTATCATATGCACAGTTGCTTGTTTGTTTGCTCGAGCTTAATTTGGTTGAACTTGTCACCGTAACAACCACACCCAAAAAGCTTCCCCCAGATTTTGATGCCAATGCCAGGTGTGTTTTCCATTCTGGAGCACCTGGTCACCATGTGGAAAATTGCAAAAGGCTTAAGCATCAAGTTCAAGAGCTCATTGATGCCAAAATAATCGAGTTCGCACCGATCAGCGGGGATGTGTCAAAAGATTTCATATCACTAGAAGGGACTTCTCCTTTCCTTACCACAAGAGTTATCCCCAATCAGGGGTGTGTGCCTCCGATCTGGGTTTTGAAGACATCGTGCCAGGCACCTTTACCCATTCACCGATCCGACATAAAGAAGAAAGTGCAGAAGAACTCTAGGTGTTCGAATTCATTTCATCATCAGAATTATCAACAACAGGGGAAACTCAAGTTCAAGCAGGTTGAAGAAGTGTTTACTCCTGGTCAAGTGTTTGCCCGTTTGCTCGAGAACTCTTTGATTCAGCCAGGGAATGCCTTGCCAATACCCTACCCCATTCCCCCAGATTACAATATGGATGTCAGGTGTGAATTCCACTCTGGAACATTTGGACATACCATTGACGAGTGCAAAGCCTTCAAGCAAAATGTCCAATATCTAATTGATTCAGGGATCATTACACCAGAAGGGTACCTCAGGAGCTGAAGCCTTTGATCCAGCTGGCCATGCAGACTACACAAAGCTCAAATCAGGAGATGTAGATTTCTTTGATGCATGTATTTTGCTTTATTGTGTTTCTAGATTACCTTCAGAGCTGTTGAAGGAATCTTTTGTTTTTCTGTTGTGGATTGCGACATTTTCCTGTATTTCAGTATTGTTGGCAAATAATTGTATAAGGTTTCGCATGTGGGTGTATTCTTTGCTTTATGGAAGTGTGTCGGTACCATTGTTGCAACTTTTTTATCCTGGCAATTTTATTTTGAATTCCCGATACACAACGCTTTCCCCCTGCACGCTCACAGAGTTTAATTTATGATGTGGCATTCCGTGAGTATCTGTCCCCTGATCTGAATGAAGTGGGATCAGTGACATGGCATTTTCACGCATATCATTCTTGCATACTAACGAGTTATCTGGATTTCCTAATTTATTTGACCATTTCAGGAGAAGTATCAGCTGTACCAGTACGCTACCTGAGTCAAATCATGGATACAATACAAGCCGAGTTGAACAATTTTCGCACTCAGATGGGGGAGTTCATGGTAACAATGCAGAGTATAGTGCAGGGGCAACAAGAGATGAGAACCGCCATGCTGAGGTTTAATCGTCCACAGGTTGATCCCCCATTGGTTACCTTGGACGCCGAAGGCAATCCGATCAACACAGTCATCCCATCTACGGATAATGGGCCTCCTATCCCTGAAGGCATTGGTCCAATCCCTGTTCGTGTAGCAGACCGACAGGAGGATCAATTTACTTTTCTCAATGAAGATGTGGGATTTGGTTATGGGGTCAATAATCAGGACTTTCAGATGCTAACCGATAAGGTAAAGGCTTTAGAATGCAAAGACACCCTGGGCATTGATGTTGCTGATATGGGGTTGGTTTCAGGGTTGGTGGTCCCTCCAAAGTTCAGACCTCCTGTTTTTGACAAGTACAGTGGTAGATCTTGCCCGAAGATGCACTTGCAGGCCTTCCATCGCAAAATCGCTGCACATACGAAAGATGAGAAGCTTTGGATGTACCACTTCCAAGACAGCCTTTCCGGGGGTTCGTTAGAATGGTACATAAAGCTGGAAAAGAACTCCGTCCGTAATTGGAAAGAACTTGGGGAAGCCTTTCTCAAGCAGTACCAGTATAATATTGACATGGCTCCCAACCGAACCCAGCTTCAGAGCATGTCACAAAAGAAATCTGAGAGCTTTATGGAGTACGCGCAGAGGTGGCGCGAGGTAGCAGCCAGGGTACAACCATCATTGCAGGAGAGAGAAATGGTAGACCTATTCATGGATACCCTCCCGGGGCACTTCATTGAACGTTTGGCAGGCTGTTCAGCTAACGGTTTTTCTGATATTGTCTTGACTGGTGAAAGAATTGAAAATTGGATGAAGCGAGGAAAGATTCAAGTCAACGGTGCCTCCACTTCTGGGACTAAAAAGTTGTTGTCCAATGAGCAAAAGAAGCAGTACGAAGAAGCAGGGGCAGTTTGTGTCCAGCGAAAGAAGAGAAATCAAGGTTCGCGTTATCAAACAGCATCCATGATCATCCAAAGTGCCACACGTTCACAACAGCAAAGTCGTCGTCAGCATAATCCTCAACAGGGTCGGCAACAAAGGAGAGAAAGATTTTTTGACCCTTTGCCAATGTCTTACACTGATCTTCTCCAGCATTTGCTTCAACTAAAGTTGGTTGGGCTTAGTAAGCTGTCTCCACCTCCTTTTCCACTACCGGAAGGATGGGATGCCAATGTCAACTGTGATTTTCATTCTGGGGCACCAGGGCATCATATTGATGGATGTAAAGCTTTTCACCACACAGTGCAGGACTTAATCGATTCGAAAGCTATCAACTTTGCACCAAACATATAAGAGAGATGACACTTTCTTTGATTCGAAGCTTTGGAGCCAGAAGTAATCCAGATACTCTTGTTTTGGTAATGGTGCGTCTTTGCAGTGCAGTTTCATCCCTGTTGAGGGGAACTACGTCGCTCTGATTCTTCATTGGTCTTGGGTCAATGGAGATACGTAGGCAGAAGATCGTCAGGTCTTTCCGAGCAACCTTATGGGGAAACTTTTTCACTTCTCTCTTCAGATGTCTCGTGTCGGAGTCAGACCAACTAGAAGAAGGGGTATGATTGTCAAGTCCGTGAAAGAGTTGTTGATCGCTGAAAGTACCCAAGACTGACGAGTCCAGACGGAGTCAAGTCTCCTCAACTACGGCTATGTTCAGCTTCTTTACTGCATTTTCATTTGTAGTTTATATTGTTTGTTTAAACATTTGTATGCATGCATGAAACTTATTTGTTTTTGAATGATAACCATAATAAAATGCACATGTTTTTCTTGAAGTAATCCATTCGTATTCATTCATGATTTTGTGTATGTGCATTGCAATACCAACTGTTGAGCTTAAACTCTATCAGGGAGGATGACGAATTGAAAACGCAAAAACTCTAATTGTTCGCTTTTGAGAAAGACCCTGTTGACGATGTACAGGCATTGTTTCAAATCCTAAACACTGGAGATATAAGGGAGATAGACCCTCGCCAACCCATTTGAGCCTTGAAGTAGGAGTTTATTTTCGCATGAAAAAACCCTTGCATTTAACCCAGGGGCAGGGTAGGTGTCAGCTAGCTGGACCGATCGTTCAAATTTCGAAAAGGAGTGCAAATCTGAGGATCCATTACCTTTCGTTGTACCAAATCAAGAGGTCCAATGACCATAAACCACAATGGTTAACCCAAGCAAGAGGTTCAGAGATCGGAAACCACCTCAATCAAGAAGTGAGACAGTCACGACCCTTTATAAGCAATCAAGACAAACAGTGTCACACAATTTGTTCAAAAAAAAAAATTTTAAAAAATGATGATGAGAAAGCCCGCTAAGTCGAAACTTGAAAACAAGCGACTTAGGCAAAAATTAGGGCATCCCGCTGGACTTCACGATCAAAGATTCACAAGAATCAGTCCAGGCAAAAATTAGGGCATCCCGCTGGACTTCACGATCAAAGATTCACAAGAATCAGTCCAGGCAAAAGTTAGGGATAAGAAAAATAATGCAAAAGCGAAAGACGAAAAAGGATTACACAAGAAAGATCCTTGAACCAGAACAAAGTTGTGTGATACAGATACGAAAGAAAAAGGGGTGACTGACTCCCAACAACAACCTGTTTGGTGCTTACACCGTTAGTGTAATTGGTTCCTCAACCATCACAAAACCCTTTTTGAGAGGTGAACGCTTGTGAAAGCTAGCTGAAAATAGGAATGGAGAACATCACGAAGATGGGTGGGCACAAATAAACTTCGAGCCTATATCTTTTGTTTTTATAACCGTGAACCAGGCCACGATACAACCCTCAAAAGTCCTAACTGAAACAGGGTTATTTTTGAGAGCGTACTACTACGAGACCGCGTTCTTGACTCCTTTGAGTGGTGTTGAAAGATCTTTGTTGGTGTTGCATGTGCATGCTTTTTATTATTCAAACAAATTTTATGTCGTATCTTAACCAGTGACTCGCTCGCGAAGGTTTGCGACATCTTTTTCAGTAAAACTTCAAGATTAACATGTGTGTTGCATTAGAATTTTCATTCTTAAAATAAACATTTTCTGCTTACATACATTTGTTTGGCATCATAAAAGTTTACATATGAAATCTCAGTCCAGAAGCTTAATCTTGCCAAGTTGAGAAGTATGAAACTTCCGAAGGACAATCTGTCGAGGTTCACTTTTTAAGTAAATTCCATTGAGTAGGAATTTTTCCCAACACTCATAGCAAGAGCCAACTAATCCGGGGCAATTATGTCGAGCAATCTCTTCAAAATTCAGCCAAGCTGGGGCAATCACTTCGAGATTCAAATCTCTCAAAGAGCCATCAGGCGGAAGCATTATTCAAATTTCAGCCAAACTGGGGCAATCACTTCGAGATCCAATCTCTCGAAGAATAGTTGATCTGGGTGTTTTCTTCAAAGCAGTCATTCAGAGGTGATCACTTCAAGACTTGTACTGGGGCAGGCCACCCCAAGAGCACTAGAAGTTACTTTCTCCTGAAGACTGTTAATCAGAAGCACCTATCCAAGGTTCAAAATACTAGAAGAATATCTCACAGTGATATGAGGTTTTTCATGAATCCTCACGAGGCAAATTCTTGCACAAACCATGCATACTGGGGCAGTTATTTCGAGATCCGATGAATCTCTCCAAGAGTTTGAAGACACTGAGGCATTTCATATGCCATGTTTTCTGTAAAATCCTCTTGAGACATTTACTTCTGACGGACTTTAATCTGAGGCGAATCGAAAATTGCAAAGAACCATTGTTCACTCATGATTAGTTGACAACCTATCAACCCAGGGCTAGGGGCAAGGCCAGCGTCGGCACAGTACTGCAAGAGTTGTTTCATCTGCGGACTTCATCGATCAAGGTTCCTTAGCAAGTCTCATGGGAGGATATTTCTTGATCAGAAAAGTATCATCGTCTCTCATCCCCAGCATGAAACGCCTTACATCTCTCATTCCCAACATGAGAGGATTTATTTCTTATCCCCAGCAAGTGGCAACTTAAACTCTTATCTTCAGCAGGAAGCTTTATCATTGACACCACCCGTCATCCCCAGCCATGTGGAAGTTGAAATTTCACCCAGCAAGGTAGCAGAGAGTGAGTGTCGTCCCCAAGCAGAAGTTTACCTTCAGACAAGGGCAATTCTCAGCAGTATAAGGAGTGTTTTGCCTCCCCAGCAATTGCTTCCTCAGCAGTATCATACCTTGGGTTCTCAGCCAAGTCAAGAAGGTCCTCACTTCCCCGTCAGAGTTCAAGAAGGGTTCGACTCCAGCAGGGTCTTGGCGCTCCAATCTCAAAGTCCAATTTATTTTTGGCAATGGCGGTTGTTCAAAGCCAGTGAATTATTAACAATTTTCCCCGCAGAGTTGTTTCCCCCTCATCAAGACAAACCAGATCAATGCAGTGATCATCGTTTCTCCCCAATCAAGTTATCTGGGATACCTGCAGTCTCTTTATCAGGAGATCTTTTTGCATTGTCATTTGCATAATCATCATTGCGTCTGCATCTTCCAAAGCGTAGCATTTCCATCGTCATGGAGCATTACGCCATAAATCCAAACATATGCATACCAGCATGGGCCAGTTTTGAGGTATATTACATAAGACCCGTTACATCTCCAATCAGATTGAAGTATTCCCCACAGAATGCATTTCCGTTTCCCAAGGTGGTTATTTCTACCAAGTCTTGTTGTTTTCCCCAGTTGAGTCTTGTTTCAGTACAACAGTCTCATTTTTTCGCGTCTCCGTTTCAGTACAATGGTCGCGTCTCGGGCTCTCGTTTAAGTACAACGACCCCATTTCTTTCGAGTCTCCATTTAAGTACAATGGTCTCGTTATTGAGTCTTGTTTCAGTACAACAGTCTCATTTTTTTCGCGTCTCCGTTTCAGTACAACGGTCGCGTCTCGGGCTCTCGTTTAAGTACAACGACCCCATTTCATTCGAGTCTCCATTTCAGTACAATGGTCTCGTATTTGAGTCTTGTTTCAGTACAACAGTCTCATTTTTTTCGCGTCTCCGTTTCAGTACAATGGTCGCGTCTTGGGCTCTCGTTTAAGTACAACGATCCCGTTCCTTTCGAGTCTCCATTTAAGTACAATGGTCTCGTTATTGAGTCTTGTTTCGGTACAACAGTCTCATTGTTTTTGCGTCTCCGTTTCAGTACAATGGTCGCGTCTTGGGCTCTCGTTTAAGTACAACGATCCCGTTTCTTTCGAGTCTCCATTTAAGTACAATGGTCTCGTCTCAGTGCAAAGATAATGGATCGGTTGATACCATTTCTGTTAGATCGGCTGATCTTAGTTGAGTCATGAATCGGTTGATGTCATTTCTCTTCGAGTTGTAAATCGGATGATATTACATTCTCGTTTTTTCTTGGTTATGGATCGGTTGATACCATCTCCATGTTAGATCGGTTGATCTTATTTGAGTTATGAATCGGTTGATATCATTTCTCTTCGAGTTGTAAATCGGATGATATTACATTCTCGTTTTTCTTGGTTATGGATCGGTTGATACCATCTCCATGTTAGATCGGTTGATCTTATTTGAGTCATGAATCGGTTGATATCATTTCTCTTCGAGTTGTAAATCGGATGATATTACATTCTCGTTTTTCCGGGGTGGATCGGTTGATACCATTTCCGTGTTAGATCGGTTGATCTTATTTGAGTTATGAATCGGTTGATATCATTTCTCTTCGAGTTGTAAATCGGATGATATTACATTCTCGTTTTTCTTGGTTATGGATCGGTTGATACCATCTCCATGTTAGATCGGTTGATCTTATTTGAGTTATGAATCGGTTGATATCATTTCTCTTCGAGTTGTAAATCGGATGATATTACATTCTCGTTTTTCTTGGTTATGGATCGGTTGATACCATCTCCATGTTAGATCGGTTGATCTTATTTGAGTCATGAATCGGTGGATATCATTTCTCTTCGAGTTGTAAATCGGATGATGTTACATTCTCGCTTTCCGGGGTGGATCGGTTGATACCATTTCCGTGTTAGATCGGTTGATCTTAGTTGAGTCGCAAATCGGTTGATATTGCGTTAAATCCTGTTTCGATAACAGGCGCCCTCCTTGTGGTTTCGGTTCGTTCAGCAGTCGCAGTGATTGCATTGATTCTATTCCATCTGGTTTTATCTCCGTTACCTATTCAGAGGTCAAAAAAAAAAAAAAAAAAAAAAAAAAAAAAAAAAAAAAAAAAAAAAAAAAAAAATCAATCAAAAAATACATAAATAAATAAATGGGCAGATGGCATTTCCATTACCCTCAGGGTGCAAATTTTCAGGTTTTATTCGAGTATTCAATCACTCCATACCTTGAACGTCTAAAAGCTGTTGCAATCATCCGTTCAGGTCTGCAGTTGATTGAATAGGGGCAGCTGTAATACCTCAAAATTTGCCCTCTCATTTCCTCAACATTTTGCATAGCATTTTGCATATATGGATTCATAAAAATAACCAAAAACATTGCATCATATATAGCATAGCCGAGGCGTGGGTATGTGATCAATGATCGGAGCAACCGAAAGTTATGAAGAGGCTACCGAAGGGCCACAAAGCTTCTCAACCTTGTGCAAAGGGTTCACAATATCCCACAAGTCTTCACTTGAAGCCACAAGTCATGGAAAGTTTCGGTTTGATTGAAGGAGGCAAGCAGTGCAATACTTCTTGAGAGAAAAGAGCCGAATTAGGGTTTCATTTCTACGGGGTTTCCGCATAAATTTTTGAGTCGAAGTGGATTTCTTTGACTTATATATGATGTCAAGTGCCTAGGGTTCAAATCTCGTCCACAAGTTCATTTTGGAAGGGGTTCGACTGGCCGGACGACGGAAAATCGAAGAATTGGAGAAAAGGCAACCGAGCTAGGTAAAAAGGGATCGACTCCGGACTTTTAAGATCGAGATCATGAAATTAGGGTTACAATTATCCTATGGTTCAAATTTGGTCAAGAAACGATGGAGGAATCATGAAAAAAATCAAAGAAAATCATTTGAAAGTTAGTTGGTTTTGCATTTCCCTCCACCTTTCCTTCCACTTTCTTTCCACACTTCCTTTCATTCTTTCCATCTCATTTTTCCACTCCAATTCCACTCCATTTCCCTTGGAAACTTCCACCACCTTCCACCATCTTCTAGAGTGTTCCAAGGAATATTCCAAGGAATATTCCAAGGAATATTCCCTTTTCCAACCCTAACCCTAACTAACTTCCAAACCTAATTTTTGGATCCCAAACCTAATTTTTGGGCCCCAAACCCAAACCTAGCTCCTAGCCTAATCTCTATATAACCATTAATCACTTCCTTGAGAGAGGTTCCCACAAATTCCAAATTTTTCACTTCTTCCATAATCACTTTTTCTCTCTCACTTTTCCTCCATTTTCCCTCCTTTCACCAAAGCTTCTTTGAATAAGCTCTTCAAGTTTCACATTGAAACTTGAAGATCTTGAAGCTTAAGCCTCAACCTCCATTAATTGTGGATCATAGAAGAAGAAGCTACTGAATTTTGTGAAGATTATCGACTTATCGGAAGCACACGAAGATTCAAGCTCAAGAACGCATTTATTTTGCGGTTTTCGGTTTTCGGTTTTCTCTTCGATTCAAGCTTCGATACTTGCAACAATCACCGAAGCAATCCTCCGCTTCGTAGGTTGGTGATCTTAATCACTTCTTCTTTAAGTTATTCTCTTCATCTCGCCGTTTTGGCATTCTTTAAGTGCTTTTCGCTTTGCTTGAATTAATTCCGTTCGATTATGTGTTGTTTGCATTTTTGTGATTTTTGTTGAATTAGTTTTAAGGTGTTAATAGATATAGGTGTTAGCATGTGTAGATAAACTCAAAATAAGTCGAAATTAGTGTTAGCATGTTCCTAGGTAGGTTAGGGATCCCAAGAAGTGAGTTGGTGGCCAAAAGCACTTATTTTAAAAGCTTTTTTTCAATTCTGTGCAGTGTTAACCGGTTAACGCATGTGGTTAACCGGTTAACGCATGCGTTTTTGGCCAATTTGCTTCTGTTTTAGGTCCGTTAACCGGTTAACCTATATGGTTAACCGGTTAACGCTGATGATTTTTGTGTTTTTGGTTTCTTTGATTGCTCATCCCTAAGTCCTAGTGCCTCTAATGTTCATACATGTTTAGGTAGTGATTTTAGGGAATTTTTGAGTCCATTTCCAGTAGCTAGTTCCCCCATTTCGAGTCGTTTCGACACGATTCCGTTTATGTTGCGTTTTATGCGGTTTTTTGTGTTTTTGTGCATACTTTGATTTCTTGCATTTTGTTGCTATGTTCATATATCATTAGGTATGTAATAATCATGTTGCATTCTGTTTTTACATGTTTGCATGGCATTAAATCATTTTGCATTTCATTGTATCATTATGTTGATGTATGTTGCATGTTGCATAAGCATGTATGTATGTGCATTTGGTTGCATTTAGTTGCATGCTTGATCATAGCATTTGCATAAATTCAATTCTGAATTTTGCATGGAGTTTAGTATGTTTGTTGAACTATCATGTTGCATATTCATAATCAAAGATCATCATGTTCATATGCATGTTCATGTGATTCACTTTGTACATTACTTGTTGCATAATCTATGTGATTCATTCTTGCATAATATTCAATAATGTTCATGTTCTTGCATTGGTATAGATGTGGATCCATGTTCAAATGCATGTATATGTTAATATTGGGGCATTTTAATTGATTTTGTGCATTAAAAAAATGAAAATAAGCAATTCTGGATTTTGCATTTCATAGCTGTTGTTTTGTATAAGTGCTGTAAAATGTATGCTGTTTGTTATGTGTGCATGCTGCATTTGATCTTTTACACCTTCTTTTTTTCATGCTGCATGCTGGCTGTAAAAAGCTGAGTTATATCTTGCATTGTTTTCATGGCTGGTTGTGTAATAGGGGCTGTAATAGGTGCTGTATTTTTTGTCTTAGTTTTTCTAGTTCCTTTAGAACCAAAATAGGGTCTAGTTTAGGTCCAAGTTTAATTAGGATTTAATTAATGTGTGTTTGCCTTATTCTTTTTAATAAAAATGTGCACTAATCACTTGTTTTGTAGTGGGGAAGATTGAGGTAAGTTTACTTCACTTTATCCTTTATTTTCTATGCATTTCTTTTATGCATTTTATTCATTTTTCCTTCCATATTTGTGTTTGGTAGGATTCCCCCTTTGTTAGGATCAACTTACCTTCCTTAGGAAGTAAGTGGTATCCTATTTCTTCTTTCTTTTCCTTTTGCTCGTTAGGATTAGAATACCTCACTAACCATTAGGATCTCCCTTTGTAAATAAATAACCTAGGGTTGTGTCTTAGTCCCTTAGATTTTTCCTTTTCCAACTTGAGTCATTCTCTTTCTCATCTCAAAAGAAAAGCAATAAAACACTTAATAAAAACCGAACAATCTTGTACGACACGAGACTTTGTTGCGGAGTGTTTATACGCGTCCTGTTTCGGGGCGAGGTGTAAATACTTCCCGCGATGGATAGGTCTTAGTACAAGACAGTTCACAAACAAAAATTCAAAACATTTCTTTTAAAAGACAAAAACAAACAATAAGCGACTATCCTGCGGGAACTTCTCTTCTCATCTCATTCACTCACATCGCGAACTCGCGGCTACTTGTCTCGCATGCAAGACGGTTAACGCACTCGTACCAGACGAGCCTGCAACACCTGAGCATAGACATACGCAGTTCCAGCCATAAAAAACACAAACAAATAGTTCCCGCCTAGGTTAGGCGAACTACGTCGACTCTGATCCTCATTATCCCGATGAGGTACGTAGGCAGCGGGGTAGGGCCCGTTCGAGCACATTCTTTATTTTCCCTACATTTTTCCCATTCTCTCTTTCCATTCTCTTTTCTTAATCCTTTCTCATTGCAATTCCGTTCCAGTTAGCGATTTTATTCAGCAGCAGTTATTATTTCTCACCCTTTGAAACAAACAAACAAGCGTGGATCCCGTCGGGTACGACGGACGGATTGGGGTGCTAATACCTTCTCAATTCGTAACCGACTCCCGAACCCCGATCTTTGGTTCGCAAGGCCTCGTCCTTTTCCTTCTTCCTCAGGTTTGTGCAACATTACCTTTCCCATTCTTTCGGGATAAAAATGTCTGGCTGGCGACTCTACCTTTCCGCGCCACTTTCGCGTTTGTACTAGGATGAAAATCCCGGGAGCGACACCTACTCAATGGAGCTTCCTGAAAAAGTGCACCTCAACCTGATAATCTTTTATTTATCCATGGTAAACAACATTTTTTTTCCTTGCAATTTGGCCATTTTCAATAGCTTACGATGTTCCAGGAGATTTTGCAAGCAATTAAATAGCTCAATATTAGAAATACATTATATTCTATTCATATGTTGTTAGAGAGAGATGAGTAACATGACTATATAATGCTTTAGGGGATATTTTTGAAATTGAAATTGATTTCTTTTTGTAGTTTCTAGTTGAATTTGCAATTGATTTCTGATTTCTGATTTTGAAGTTTTGTTGATTTTTTTTTGGAACTTGTTGTAACTGTTGGTGGAGCTGAGATATGTAATGGTGGAACTTGTTGTAACAATTGGTGGAAGTCGGTGGAACTTGTTGTACGAGTTAGTTTACAATAAATTAAAGGGTTAGTATGTCAATGTTAGTGTCAATGTTAATTTATAAAGAACATATTTTCATTAAAGGTTAAAACTTGAATATTGGACTGATATAGTTATCATTGGATCTAAAACTAACTTAAAATTTTAATTAACATAATAATATTTCTAAAAAAACTTGACTAAAATTACTAATTAATTAAATTTATTAATTAAAATATTAAATTATCTAATCATAATACTACATCATTAATTTCTTAATTAAAAATATTAAATAATCTAATAATCATCAATGTTATGTCATTAAAAATAAATTATTTTATCATAATTATTACCGTCAAATATATGTAAAAGTGAAAGGAATCATCAAAATCGCAAGCGATAGTGAAACTAAAAGTTAAAAAATTTGATCTAGGCCACGTAACGAAGAAGATGCGAAAACTTTTAGTAAAAAACTTTATTTCACTTTTTAACTAATTAGAAAAGATAATAATTTTAAAATACGAGCATGCATAATATTTTAAATATCGGACTGGATCAATCGAATCGGGAACCGGTCAGATAATCGGTCTGATTCAAATGTTGGATTGTTTATATCATTGAATCGGTGTGAACCGGTAAAAAATCGATGTAAAATGGAAAATTCGATGGTTTTCATAAACCGGCGGTTTTCATAAATCGATAGTTTAATTGCATCTTTTTGAAAATTATTTTTTTTTAAAAATTAATTAAAAAATTAATATAAAAATTGAAATAAAAAAAAATATAAAATGAAATAAATAAATAAAAATTAAAAAAAAAAATAAAAAAAATACACCGCATGAAACTGGATACACAGGTCCCACAGCAAGCTAGCACTGCATCACAGCGCAGTCATCGAACATATCTCAGCCGCCACATCAGTATTTTGTCTGAATATTCAAACCAATTCAATCCACTGTTCATCTTCTTCTTTTGTTTCTCATCTAATCTAGGGTTTCTCTTCCATTTCCATGGCCACCGCAATTCGAACTCCCTTCTTCTCTCCCACCACCACACGCTCTCCCTCTTCACAAAATCAACCTCTCCTCCGCCTCCATTTCCCTCATCCCTCCAAACCAAGTAACTCCTTTCCGAAATTCTCCATTTCATGCTCCTCTCAGTCTCAATCTCAACCTCAATCACAACCAGAACCTCTTCGTCACCGTCCTCCTTACATCCCCAACCACATCCCTGACTCTTCCTATGTTCGCATCTTCGACACTACTCTCCGTGACGGCGAACAATCCCCCGGAGCCTCCATGACTTCCAAGGAGAAACTCGACATTGCTCGCCAGCTTGCCAAACTCGGTGTAGATATCATTGAGGCTGGATTTCCCGCCGCCTCTAACGAGGACTTCGAAGCCGTTAAAATGATTGCCAAGGAAGTCGGAAACGCTGTCGACGAAAATGGTTATGTCCCTGTCATTTGTGGTCTCTCCAGATGTAATGAGAAGGATATTCAAAGGGCTTGGGATGCAGTTAAACATGCTAAGAGACCCAGGGTTCACACTTTCATTGCTACTAGCTCCATTCATATGGAGTATAAACTCAGAATGACCAGAGAACAGGTCATTGAAAAAGCTCGCAGTATGGTCGCATTCGCCCGCAGTTTAGGTTGCGATGACGTCGAGTTCAGTCCTGAAGATGCTGGAAGGTATTCATTCATTCATGGATATCTTCATGTTTTAAGAGTATCAATCATTGCTTATTATATCTATTGTTCTGTTTTTGTATGATTCTAGATCGGATAGAGAGTTTCTGTATCAAATTCTTGGAGAAGTTATTAAAGCAGGGGCTACTACACTCAACATACCTGACACCGTTGGAATAACCATGCCGAGTGAATTCGGGAAACTGATTGCTGATATAAAAACTAATACACCTGGAGTTGAGAATGTTATTATTTCCACTCACTGTCAGAATGATCTTGGACTTTCTACAGCTAACACCATTGAGGTGGGTGTTCCTGTCTTTTTTAGTCTCCATTTGTAGCTAGATTCTGAATTGTATGCTCTTGATCGTGGCTGCTCTCAGGGTGCTCGAGCCGGTGCTAGGCAGCTGGAAGTCACCATTAATGGGATTGGTGAAAGGGCTGGAAATGCCTCCTTGGAAGAGGTGAGGGCTAATCTTCTGTTTATTTCGTTGGCTTGTTTGTGTGGGGAAACTCATTTTTTATTTTGCTTTCTTTCAAGGTTGTGATGGCCCTGAAATGCGGAGGACATATCTTCAACAATCTCCACACTGGAATCAATACAAGGCACATTTATATGACAAGCAAAATGGTTTTGTATCCGCAGTTATCTTTCTGTTGTTTATTTTCCCCCCTTTAAAGACACTTGTTGATTGTTTGTTTTGTATTTATCGTTTCCTATAGGTTGAAGAGTACTCTGGTTTGCAGTTACAACCACACAAGGCTCTTGTGGGAGCTAATGCTTTTGCTCATGAAAGTGGCATACATCAGGTTGGTTATTATCATAACTACATATATCGGAGTATACTTTAGATTATAGGATAAACCTTGCATCTTAGATTTGTATGATTTTGAAGTTTATAGAAACCATATTACACCTGAAATTTGTTTTCTCTAGCAACTGTCTGCAGCTTTTCCTTAAACACATATATATGTTACTTCAAAGGTTACATGTCTTAGCATTTTGGCACAAGATTCCGCCCTTGTAAACTAGTGATCACTGATTGTATATATTAAAACATCCTATCTGATTTCATGTGTAATGTTTGATGACACTGATAGAAACTGGTACCAAGGATTGTAGAATTGAAATGTCACAAAGTTAACAACACAAATGTGTTTTCTACCAAGGATTTCGAGAACCCTGGGTCTCTACCTTTCCAATTAACCACTAAAATGTTTTCTAGATACCCCTCTAACATGTGATTTCCTTATTTTGTATTCACAACATCCATAGCTGCCTCATAACCGCCCCATAACTGCTACTAATTATTAATTCAAAAACGAGAATCTGTTAATGAAAATAAATTACTGCCTATAACTAACAGACACCTAACACTCTTAAAATCCAACAATGGCTGGAGCCTCATGCACCAGGCTATCCTAGTTCCCATTGTTATTCTCTCCACCCCCACCCATCCTCTCTCTCTCTCTCTGTCTGTCTCTTATCTTTATTTTTCAATTTTCAGTTTTTCACCTATAACAAATGCAGTGTTAGTGCTGTTATTCAAACCAGAATTAACTAATAGTTTCACCACTGTGTTGTAGGATGGAATGCTTAAACACAAAGGTACATACGAAATCATATCACCGGAGGATATTGGGCTTGAAAGAACCAATGAAGCTGGTATTGTATTGGGGAAACTTAGGTATGTTATTTGTTTTATTATGGAACACCTATATCTGCGTGGATCTTGGGCACGCTATATTGGGGAAACTTATGTATGTTGCTGTAATGTTTGCAATTACCATGACACAGTGAACCAAGTTGAAATGATTAAATTTAATTTATTTAAACCAATTTTGCCATGACTTAAATTTTAGAGAGACATGGTAGTGAAAGCCTATGGGTTGCTTCTGTAAATACATAACCAACACCGATCACCGTCTTAACATTGGATGGTTGTTTAGCTTTTCTGCAAAGAATAGTGCAATTGATTTGACTGTTGTTTTACTTTGTCCTACAAACAAAAACTTGTGCTCCTAATGATGCAGCGGACGCCATGCTATGAGGAAGCGACTTGAAGAGGTATCCATACATTTTTATTGTAGCTAAAGGTCTTTTCAATGGTTTCTTCAGTTTTATGAGTCACTGTTGTTTCAGCTTGGATACGAACTTAAAGACGACCAAGTTGATACTTTGTTTTGGCGTTTCAAAGCTGTGGCTGAGCAAAAGAAGGTATACAAGAACTGATGATTTTATCCTGTTCCATTTCATTGTCTCAGTCAGCAAATTGGGTTTAATTGTCTTTTGATAAGTGGTATATTTTATATCAAGCAAATAAAATGACCAGTAATAAATTTAACCAGTGGTGACTACTCCCTCTTTTTATGTATAAAATTGAGGAGTAAGAACAAAATACTGAGTTCCGTATCTGTTGGATGTGTTCTGATAACTTGCTTTTGTTTTGTATATCAGAGGATTACCGATGCTGATCTCAGAGCCTTGGTATCGGATGAAGTTTTTCAGGCAGAGCCTATCTGGAAGCTTGCTGATATACAGGTAAGTTGAAATGTTTTTTGAAATTTGATACAATGAAAGGAAGCTATGGCACAGCTGTGGTAGTTATGGCTAAGTGATTATATGGTCATGGTTTTGAGTCAAGGAATTCGTTAGTCTCTTGCAAAGTAAGACTGATTACAATAGCCCCACATTGGGTCTGCCTCTTCCCTGGACCTTGCCATGACCAGAACTTTGTAGCTCAAAGTTTCCCTTTTATGAAATTTGATATAACTGCCGTGACAATCATATAACAATTATAAGCTAATTGTTGGTTGAGATATTAGAAGAAATATAGCATATATATAAGCGGGGATAAGAGGGAGAGGAGATGTATTCATTCTGAGTGGATAAACCCTCAAAGTTGTGCTGGTGTAGTGTCGTTATCAAGGGAATTTTTCCTATATTTGTAACAAGAAACCAGGTTCATATCATTAATCAATATCTATCCAGTTCAGGTGACTTGTGGAACTCTTGGTCTTTCAACAGCAACCGTCAAACTTGTTGGCGATGACGGTAGCACACACGTTGCTTGTTCTGTTGGTACTGGACCTGTGGATTCAGCGTACAAGGCTATTGATATGATTGTGAAGGTTTGAAGCCTTAGATATTCATGGTTGCTATCAATTTATTGATTCCTTTTGGTTTTTATAGCATAATCAGTATGCATAAGTATTTTTCTTGCCCATATAAGTACTGCTTCCTTACTGCAAACTAATGGTATCTGAACTTAAAAAAATGAACATTGTTTAAAGGCCATTTTTAAATGTTAGGTTGTAAATCATAGCGCTTTTCTTTAGCATAACTTGGAACTGAGATTGTTAAGTCATTGCCTGAACTTCGGAAGTTCCCTCAGTGCTACAGTTTATCCTTTTTTATTTGAAATGAAAGTTTCTTGGACCGAGTATTCTCTATATAGGATATGTTATCATTATCCGAAGTCATGCAATTGAAGATGAAATCTTAGAAGTTGTTTTCTAATATTTTCAATTTTATTACCCTTATTCATCTTTCTCTCTTTTCCTTCCCTAATCTAGACTGTAAAAAATCTAATATGTTCATGATTGCTTTGATATGCACACTTAAATGAATTATGCTGATATTATTGGCACTATTAATTTGATGGAGGTACCTTCTACCCTTAACTTATGTGCAGGAACCAGCTACTCTTCTTGAATACTCCATGATCGCAGTCACAGAAGGCATTGATGCAATTGCAACTACCCGAGTTTTAATTCGAGGGGAAAGCAATCATGCATCTACTCACGCGTTAACTGGAGAAAGTGTTCAACGAACTTTTAGGTATAGAGTATTCTGAAGTGGATTACTGCAATGTATCTTGTTGTTTCTAACTAACAATCCATGCACACAATGTATTTATTTTTTGTTTATAGTGGAACCGGAGCAGGAATGGATGTTGTTGTTTCCAGTGTCAAGGCCTATATTGGTGCGATAAACAAGATGCTGAGCTTCAAGGAAACACCATCTGCTGAAAAAATCCCGGTCAATGCATCAAATGTTTCATAATTTGTGGTATTGCTTTCGTAAGGGAGTTTAGCTGCACCGTAGCATGAATTAGTACTCGTTATTTATTGATATCAGGTGACCTTATCAATGAATGTAATGTAATTTAATAGTGTTTGGTTACTTTTTAGAAGCTCTAAGGCTTAGCTTCACATCAATGTGTTGTTTGTTAAAGTAATTTGAGTCAATGTGATGCAGTCCCAAACACTAAATTATGTGCTTTAGTGGTATGCCTATTGATGGAAAATGCTTGTTGGTACAAGAGCCAACGAGCACAAATGTAAACGAATTGATAATAATCATATGATGAAACGTTTTCCTATTTTCACTCGATATCACATTTTTGTTCTTCCATTTCTCTTTTATGTAACAAAATCATGGTCATCTAGGTTTGGCGGAGTCTACAAGGTGCAATGTCCTTCTCCCTCATATTGAATGCCATAACTAAGTATCTTGGATGAGTTAAATTTTGTTGTCCCATGCAAATGTTAAAATTTTTACTTAGAGGTGGAAATATAGTAAGAAGTGCTTCTACACTGAAACACGTTTAACCTCTAACTTAAATTTAAAATCACATTTGATAAAGTCTTTCGTACAAATAACAGTCTTTCGTACATGCTGGTTTGTGTCGTACGTAAAACAACATTTTTACGCTAGACATTTAAAAACCTTAGCAAGCTATTTGCTGCTGGCATATAATTAGAGAGAACAAAATGCATGTGAATGATAGATCTGAAAACATGAAACAAGTTCTACATCATGACACTACCTTGATTGTTTTATTACAAACATGAGGACAAAAGAATAATAATCTACTACATGTTCACTACGTTCCATTTACACAATCAAACAAAATACAGTATCTGAGAGAGAAACCACACATATTTTTGTAGAATTTGTTAGAATAATGTGCATGTTTGATTATGTCTTTTATGGATGGGTTAGAACTTAGAATTAACTTCAAATGCTTTTTAATGGCATTTAGTTATTACTTTAATATATTTGTCATTTAATAAATACACATATCTTTCTATATCATTTTTTTTGCATATTATATTTTTAAATAATCAATTTATTTTCTTTTTCTTTTATTTTATTTTTAAACCATTTTTACTAATGCATAGTCGACCATAGTCATAAATAATCAATTGTTTGAAATGTTACCTGCTCTCTAAATTATTAAGATGTTGATATAATTGATTATAATATTGTCTCTCGTAGTAATCAATTATGGTTTGATCCTACTCGACTATGGTACAATATGAGAGGGAAAATGAGAATTTCTTAATGCACCACCTTATATATTATTAATATATTACGTGAAAATACTAAAATGTTTTCAGGCATATTCAATACACACAACCTAGGTCATTCACAGTGACACTCTAGAAGTTGAATTTTTTTTAAATTCGGAGATGCATCTCTGAAATCTGTACGTAGATGCATTTCTGTAACGTATGTATGGCAGCATGAGGCTCCCGCATAATAGGCTCTAGGGGGTCGAATGTACGCAACCTTATCCCTGTTTTTTAATAACAGAGAAGTTGTTTCCAGCAGGGATCAAGCCATTGACACCAAGGTCGCAACGAAACAACCTTACCGTTGAACCAATGCTACCCCATATAAACCAAAAAACTTGTAATTTAACAAAATAAAATTATCATCCATAACATAAAATAAGTATTGCATTGACGATTTCAACATAAAATGCAACATTGCAGTTCAATATTCAGGTGTGCGCTTCAATATCTTTACAATATGTTCGACTGATATTGAAATCGTCGCTTCCAACTCGAGCAAAACTTTTGTTATTCCACATTGCCCTTACTTTTGCACCCGTCTTGAGCTCAAAGTTGCAGAACTCAATCTTCCCTTCATTGTCAATCGACGGTGAACGGTACTCGAGATTCACAATTTTTATATTGTCTCCGTAAGATAGGAGATCATGAACTTCGTATTTCAGATTTGTAAAAGAGGTGTACTCGTTAAGCTTAAACTTTCGTCCGAGTGTTGTATTATATAAGCCATTTACGACATACTATATGATGTTTATTTGTGACATTTGAGACATTTTCTTTGTGTGAAATAAAAAAACAGAGCCTATAAATTTATAGAAATTGTAGATAAATGTGGATCATAAAAATTCTATCAAACATTAATGCTGATTTTGAAGATACATCTTAGGTAACACCCTACTCTATACACTGAAAAATTGTCACATTGATGATCGATTAACCAAATCATAGGAATTTGGATTCACACATTTGTTATCTTGTAAAGTGTGTCTGGAGAGTGAAATATGGATTCACCATATCGTATCACATATACATATACAATACAATCTCAAGGGTTTTCTCGGACAATAAAATCCAAATTCACCCTTTTGTTATCACTTACAAACATAATTCCCTTTTTTTTTCATATTGTAGGTGTGTCCGAAGATTAAAATCCAATGACATAATACACATTCAATGTTATCTCAAGGGTTTGTGAATATTGAAATACAAATTTACCACTTTGTTATCTTGTACGAAGTGCACACAAACAATATTGTTTTTGGGATGTGTCTGAATTATGTACTCCAGACATATTTTTTTACTTAAATTAAGATGCATTTTTGACGAAGATATTTGTTGTAATTTTGTGCATCCGGATTTTAATCTATGGATAATGCAAAAGAGTATTTTTTTTTTATCATAGGGTATGAGAGCAGAGAAGTGGATGGGATGCAATGAACATTTTGAATAAGTTAATTTTAAATTTTTGTCATCTGTAAAGAAAAATCTGACTAATGTTTTGTTTGAAAGTTTGGAAGGGAGAAGAGGAGAGAAATTTGAAGAAAAAAAATAAGGATAAAGTAGAAATAATTGAGGGAGTTAAGGGGAAAAGTTTTGGAGGTTTTATTTTATTCATAATATAAAATAAAATAAAATAAAAACCTCTAAATTTGGAGGAATTCATAAATTATATTGGACATCGGATTGGAAGAGTTTTGTAAAGCTCAAATAAACTCTTTAATATATATATATATATATATATATATATATATATATATATATATATATATATATATATATATATATACATTATCCAGAAAAATTTAAAATATATTAACGATAAATATTATTGAAATCTTCATTTAAAACAGTTACTTCCTCTCCCTCCAAAGTCTTAAATAAAATCAACCTTTATTTTAGCTACCAAATTTTGTAAAATCACTCATATAGTATGATAGATCTCTATGCACACAAAAAAAGTTCAAATTTTGATATAAACACCTAAAGCAACTTCTAAGCTTCCTGCTCTATTCCTGATTACCTGCAAGTTACCTATATTCGAGACAACTTTTCCAAGCAGAAAGGCTGAATAATCATAATTATTATAAAAGAGATAAGGAATAGACATAGTATAGAAACACAAATTAAAACAATCACATGACATCATCATATACTTCAATATAATTAACATCAACTACAAAAACTTCACAGCAAAACATCATACTTCTCAAAACATCACATATACTTCACTTAACACAACATCATACAATGCCACAAATAATGAAATGCAACTACATTAAACTCAATGCATGTGGTACCGAAACATATCTGATGACTTAGTCATCGTTATCTCAAAGATCCCCACCAATAGGATCGGTTCTCGCTTGGAACCAGAACATATCATAGTTTGCACTTAATCCGCACAATGGGATTAAGGCCATCACTGCACCTGAACGTCCTATAAAAATCTTTATTGGATATTCATCTTGCAAAACATCACTGGACATTTCGTCCTAACATATGCTATGAATGCATGATGCGTACAACACATAATTACGACCATGACTAGTCAAAACGCATCATCATTCATCAAAAATCATCATATTATCTTCATATATCTCATACAAGTACATCATATCATTTTATCTCATCACCATTAATCATAATAAGCACTAAGTAAATCACTTCAAAATATTATCATATTCTGTTCTAATACATCATACACATTTATCACACATAATCACAATCAACACAACATCAATTTATCATGACATTCATCCAACTATTCGCTTCAGGATATATTCATAATCCTTTACACAGTAAGCACATATATCCTAATTTTTAAAAATATAACACTTCACTGACTCCTGATACTAACACTGGAAATTACTTAATTAATTATCCATAATAGATCATGACAATAGCAGTTTATTATGATAGACATCCACCAACAATTCACTAACTATCAAGATATCTTTCCAATAGTTCAGACTGCATGTAAAACTGGATTTACGATTTTGTTTCGGGGTTAGTCAATATGAAAAATAGTGGCAATCCCCACCTATGAATGTGGCACCCGCCACCTAAAGTTATTTCAAAACTTTCTTGGTTATCTAATTGGCCAAGTGGCGCAGGCCACACGAATTAGTGGCACTTGACACTAAAATTACTCAAATGCGGCGTGTCGCTCCCACCAAATGACACCCAGGTCAGAAGGGGTACAGACGCGAACGGTCGGCGAAAGAGGAGAGAACACACAGGGGTGAACTCAAAAGACAAGAGTCGCCAGCTAGGCATTTTTATCCCGAAGGAAAGGTAATGCTGCATAAACCTAAGAAGAGATATGGATAAGACGGTTGCGAACCAGAGAGACTGAGAAAGGGGGTTGGTTACAACCTGGGAAGGTATTAGCACCCAGATTGTCCGCCGTACTCGACGGGATCCACGCTTAAGAGATTTGTGTTTTAAAGGGGTAGTGTCAGTGCAATCTGTGTATCAAAGCTGGAACGAATGCAAGTGTCAGTGTAAGAGAAGTGTAGTGTATATAAGTAAAGTGTCAGTGTAAGAACAGAAGTGAAATGCTCAAGACTATGAGGCTTGAAGAATGATACAGGAATGAGGGGGAATATACAGAGACTTTTGTTCGATAACTATTAAGTTATGCCTACGTATCCTCTCGTGCAATGAGGAAGTCAGAACACCGTAGTTCGACTCAAAGACACTGAAAGATAAATTGACTTGTGAACTGCTTACTTGCCCATGCTCAAGTGTATGACCTTTCTAGCTCAGGTGCAAACTGTCTTGCATTAGACGGAAGAAGCGAGTTCTCGCTTATGAGTGAATGAGATGAGAAAAGAATCCCGGAGGAGACGATTATTGTTTGTTTTTGTGTTTTCAGTCTTTTATTGCTTTTGGATTTGTCATAAGTTAATGAGCTTAAGCCTAAAACCAAGGGTTAGTAAGCTCATCACATCCTCCCTCTGATTAGGGGTAATGAGAATACCTTAAGTGTGAAGCAAACACCTCACACTTAATCACCATGATGTAGGATTAAGATCATTAACCTACTTGTGATTATTTAGATGTTTTTGGTGTTTTTGTTTAGTGTTGAGTAATGAGTTTAAGCCATAATCAAGGATTTAATGGACTCATTACACCATCCTAATAGAAGGATAATAGATGAGAACATTTAAGCTGAGAAAGACTCCTCAACTTAATCCATGATTAGGGATTAACCTCATGACAAAACAAGGCCTTTATTAAAGTGGATTTCAGTTAATGGTAAGATGAAGAAGTGGTTTTTATGGTTTGTAAGACAACTTGAGGGGGACTTGTCCATTAACACTAGGGTTAGTCCTTCTTAACCAGTTAAGGAAGAATTAGAACCTTAATGCAAGGCCCAAGTTACAAGCTTGATGTCTTGATGATTATTAAGTGGATTAATTAAAGGATTTAAACACATTAAGGGTTTAACACTTAGGATTAAAGTTATACACTCCATCCTACTAGAAGGATGCATGCATAAGCTTAATCACAAAATCTTAAAACCTTTAAGGTTTAGTCCTTAATTATGAGATGAGAAGACACAAAGATGACACAAAGGCAAATCTAAATGGGGGACTAATCAAACCTTAATTGTTATCATGCTTGGAGATCCTATGGTTTATGAGGCTTAAGAGATAAAGATCTTCAGAGAAACCACCAGGATGGAAGCAGATGAAAAGAGCAAGAAGCAGAGAGAAGCAAGACAATTTGCTTCACTTAAGAAGACAAGTTGCTTGAAGAAAGAAAGTAAGAGATGAACATGAATGAGCAAGCTCACTCTAATACACATACAAAAGGCAGCAAAGAAAGTATGTAAAAGATGAAAAGAGATTGTGAGAAGTGAAGGGAAATTCACTTCTCAAATTACTTACCACCTGAAAAGGTTAGCAAAAGAAAAGAGATGCAATGCAAATGAGATGAAATGACATGATACAAACCAAGTCAGAAGCATTTACATGATGTTAATGATGCTAAGAGATGATACAAACATGAGGCAAGGCATGAGAATGATCAAACAAGCATAAGGATGCAAATGAGGTATGCATTGAACCATGGATGTACATGAAAAGTTATGAAATGTAAAGGACAAATAACATGGCAAATGAAAGATGAAATGATCAAACATGATTCTAATATGTCCTAAGATGCATTATGAATCATGTGGATGCATAAAATGTCATGGCAAGTCAATGGATGCAAGCAAATGAAAGATGGATGCAAAAGAAGGCATAAATTAGGGTTACATGCATCATGCAACGCAAAATCCAAAACCAGAAGCAAATGACATGATAAAAAATTGAAAATGCAATCAAAGATACCCTAAACCTATACAAGCTCACTGCCCAAAGGAGAGGATCCAACTCTTAACCTAGTAAAAGTTATGAATTTCCTAAGATTGCTAGGGTTTTGGGGTACCTCATCAAGAAAAATACCAAACAAATTGAAAATGTAAGATCAAATCAAACCAATTTTACCCTATAGACTACATGCTATGATGAGTGCAGTGCAAGAAGAATCTTCATCCAACTCTCAATGGTTAGGCAGAATGAAATTTTTGAAGTTTGGAACAAAATATTGCCTTAAAATGAAATTAATTACAATGAAAATGATCAAAAGGCATCAAGAACTAAAAAGAAATTTGGTTTGAAGGTTGGAAAATGTTTTTAAATGTTTCTAAATGCAATGTGAATTTTTTTGTGATTTTTAAATACCTAAATGTATTTTTAATTAATTAATTTCCATTAATTAATTAAAAATAAACATTTAAATGATTTAAAAATAATTTTTAATGCAAAAAATAAAAATAAAAATATTTTTGGGTTTTAAAAATTAATAAAATCTTTGACAAAAAATTTCGTAATTTTTAAAGGTATTTTGCTATTTTAAATAAAATGTATAAATAAAATGAAAAGAAAATGAATTTAAAATGAAAATATGGGAAGTAATTCAAAAGGAGGGCCAGGATTTGATCTGGGCTTGGACTGGTTGACTGCGCGCCGGATCCAAAGGCCCAGATTCAAATCTGGCTAATTTGGTCTTATAAATTAATTAAACATGATTTAAACAATTAATTGGAGATTAGGGCTTTAATGAAGCATCCAGACCATTCGTTCACGCGGGAGTCAAACTTAGTCAAACGCATCTACGGTCCACATTCAAAGTTTCATTAATGACACAATTAGGGCTAATGAACTTCAGGTGACCGGAACAGTGGTTCCGGTCATCTTCCCCGGCGAGCTCAAACCCTAAAATCTTCTACAGGTCACTAAACATGAAATTTCTTCCACCAAAACAAACCTCTCATCAATCTAAACCTAACCCCTCATCTCAAATCCATTTATTTTCACTCAAAAGCCTGAATCAAAGGAAAACATGAAACACGGGCAAACTTTCAGAACAACATAAAATGGTCATCTCTTGCTTATTTTCAATTCTAAACACATCTAGATGATCAGTGCAACATGTAGATTCATTTTGTAACAAGAAAATGAAGTTCTGAGAAAAAAGTTCTCAGGTTATACCTGAGCTGGAGACCTTCGAAAGTGAGCTTTCAGAGCCTCCCTCTTGTGCAAATGATCTCCTTTGAACCTCCTGAGGCTAATGGAATACTTGAATGGGGTTGAAAGTGGCTAGTTTTTGTGGTTCAGTTCTGATATAGCAGGAAATGAAGTTCTTGTGTGTTGTGTTTCAGATCATTGTGACGGGTGGGATCTGTTCTATGGATGATTTGTGGTTGATTGGTGAAGGAATTATTGAAGTTTGATGGCTGTGTTGAGTGTTTCGAAGAGGGAAAGGTTTTGACAGATTTTGTTGGATGCTGCAATGTGGGAGGATTCAGCTTGTGTATGGTGTGTTTTTGGATTGCTTGATGTCCACATATCATGCTCTGGTTGGGCAGAGAGTTGGTGTGTCACTGTGGGATTGGTATGGGCAAAATGCAAGAAAGTCAAGATATTGTGTACCCTAGGCATGGCTCGGGTCAGAGGCAATCTAGAGGCTTGTCCTGCCTCAGCTTGAGTCAAGGATGGCCCTTGGATGATTCATGAAGGACTGAAGCATTTGGATCATAAGTTGGAAGGGTTTTTGCAACTTGACAACTTGTTACATCTCATGATTTTTGGCTATGTACATGTGAGAAATCTTGCTGAATTTTTGGTGTGGTATGCTTCATTAGGTCATGGCAAAGTCTTGAAACCAGCTAGAGGTCAAACAACCCCTTTGAGAATCAATTTGCAAGAAATCCCTCTTTGCACTTTCATGAAGAATGGCTTATGGTTACTTGAAAATCAAGGCATAGAAATGGGAAATCTCTTGGGCCAAACTGATTTTTTGGTCATGCCTTGTGTTTGTGTGATGATTAGAGGTCATATTGAAATCACATAAAGGCTTGTCATGAGAATTTGCAAGTTTTCCATTTTGTGCAAAAGTGAAATTTCAATGATTTTATCCAACTTTGCAAGGCCATGCACTCACGGAATGAAGAAGAAAAGGGATATAGATTGTAAAAGGAAAATAAAGTATATTTATAAAGTGCGGGCGACGGAGGACGACCGTCGGGCAGAGGACGACTGCTGGGGAAGGAGCAATGACGGGGACGACCGACATGCTGGGGATATGAGAGATCGTGATGGGGGACGACCATCTAGCAAAGCTATAATATTCTCTGGGGATCATAGGTAAGTGAAATAAATGACGAGGTACGATTATCAAAGGTGAAGGACGATCACCTAGCAGGGGACGGCTGCTCTGTTGGGGATAAGATAAGGGACAGTCATCTAAGGTGAAGGACGATCACCTGGCAGGGCACGACTGCCGAAAGTATCATGGCATAGGACGAATGTCGGATAACAAAGGTCGACGATGGGGACGGCCATCGGATAAGCATGATGAAGGACGATCATCAAGAGGTGAAGGACGATCACCTAGCAGGGTACGGCTGCCCTCAGGGTTTATCATGACATAGGACGAATGTCAGATAACAAGATCAACGATGGGGACGGCCATCGGATAACATGATGAAAGACGATCATCAGGAGGTGAAGGACGATCACCTAGCAGGGTACGGCTGCTCTCGGGGTTAAGATGAGGGACGGTCATCTAAGGTGAAAGACGATCACCTAGCAGGGGACGGCTGCTAAAGATATCACGACATAGGACGAATGTCGGATAGGAAGGGGTTCTAATGAATAAAGACTCCACTGGGGGTTGATGAAGGACAATCATCAAAAAGGTGAAGGACGATCACCTGGCAGGGTACGGCTGCCGAAAGGGTATCATGACGAATGTTAGATAGAAAGGAAATAGTTTTAACGAGTTTCGTTGGGGACGTCGCTGGGGAAAAAGTAAACACGAACGAGTGTCTACATCCAAGAAATGAGAGGTATAAGTGTTTGGGTACTGTGTATAGATTAAAGATGTGGACGAGCATCCTTAAGACTACGATACGGACGAGTATCGGTAGAACCAAACGCTTGACGCATGTTCGGAGATGATGATACGGACGAGTATCAACTAGTTAACAAAGAACACGGACGAGTATTGATTCTGAGAGGACTCTTCTGGGGAATAATAGACACAAACGAGTGTCTAAATTCTAAAAAGAGGTAAAGGTATCTGACATTGTGTATGGATTAAAGATGCGAACGAGCATCCTTAAGATTATGATACGGACGAGTATCAGTAGAAACAAACGTTGACGCGTGTTCAGAGATGATGATACGGACGAGTACCAACTGGTTAACAAAGAACACGGACGAGTGTCGAATATGAGGGGATATAAGTTGTGTATACAAGATACGGACGAGTATCTGTATTAGTGAAAGAGGGGTAATAAGTATGAGTGGTGTACAGATGAGTGTTTACGGATGAGTGTCAAAAAAGAGAAAAGTGTAATATAAACAAGTATATGGTTTACCAGGTGTTTGGGTAATTATGCTGGGGGTGACACGGACGAGCGTCAAAGGAGATGTGTATGTATGTATCTGTGAGTGCAAAGGGGTCGCTTTGGTTTTCTACTGGGGATATGACACAGACGGGTGTCAGGAAGTATCTGTATATTTAGGAAAAGTGTCTTGGCTCTCTGCCGGGGAATCTAGGGAGTTTTCTGTATATCGTTGATGGATTGTCAGTATTTACAAGTGTTCCGTTCGACACATGGCTTGTGATTATGCAATATGTTTGAATTTTACCGTAATGCTCCGTATTAGACGGAATGCTACGCTCTGCAGGGAAAATAATGATGCGAATGCTATGATTATGAAAAAGATCCCGATCCGGGATTTGGATCCCGATGCCGAGGAGATCTCTGGCTGATCTGCTTGAAGTAGCCATCCCCAACTGGGGGTGATATCCTTGGTAGATGTATGACTCTGCTTGGGGAAACAGGTCACTGATAGACCTGTCTTGGTGATGAGGGACCCAGCTGGGGGTTTGTAGAAGCTTCCTTCACTCTGTTGCGATTTCTTCGCGCGTTGCTTTTCTGGGTAGAGGTTGACACTCTGTAGGGAGATGGTTCCCTGGCTTTTGTACTTGGCTGAGGAGGAAATAATAAATGGAAACTCAGCTGGGGAGAAAACACCTCCGGTGCTAAGACGGAGTAAATAATGATTTTCCCGCTTGCTGGGGTGAAGCTTTCATGCCCTATGTTGTGCTTTGAATACCTACAATCCTGAAAAGACAGAGAAACGCACAAGTAATCCCGAGGTATCCCTTACCAGATTCCATCGTAGGAGTTCAGACACTCCCGGGAGTAAGTATATTTCCTGCAAGCACGTATTTTTTAGAAGAGAAACATCTGTATTTATGCAATCAGTATCCTAAAGACATCGGACATTTTTGCAAATGAAGATAAAATGTACGAAACGAAACATGACTGAAAATTTGATTTTATTAATTCGTGTGCCCTGAATTGGCAAGATACAGTCAAAGAAGCAAATCCCCTAAAATGAGGAGATTGTTACAAATTGAGAAACAAAAAGTATTGGCAATGTTGATGACGCTTCAAGGAGCTTCCGTTTTGCTATGACTCGTATGACATTGACGCTTTTCTCATTTTGTTTTCTGAAGAAGGCTGATCCTGACTGACGCTCGAACCTTTCGAAGCTTGCCATGTTGAAAGTGATACAGACGAATTCAGAATGCAATTGTTCGCTTATTCCCTTATTTTGCGTGGATCGCCCTTTCAGGTTTTCAATCCACCAGGATACCCATTTTTGCCTGAGTTGTCCAATGCGGCTTTTCAACTCAGCGGAAGTACATTTTTTTTGTTTATTTTCCCTTATTTTTGCCCGAGTCTTTTATTCTGTTTTTGACTCGCCGGGATGCCCTATTTTTGCCTGGACTTACATTCTGTTTTTATGTCCAGCGGGTCATTTTCATGCGAAGTATTTTTTAACTGCATCTGAATTCACAGGGGACAGGAAGTCTTTACCATCCATAGTACTGAGCATCAGTGCTCCACCAGAGAAAACTTTCTTTACCACAAATGGTCCTTCATAGTTCGGAGTCCACTTGCCTCTGTGGTCTGTATGAGGAGGGAGGAGTCTTTTCAGCACAAGATCTCCTACTTGGTATTCTCGGAGCCTGACTTTCTGATCGAAGGCTTTGTTCATTCTTTTCTGATACAGCTGCCCATGACAGATTGCAGCCAATCTCTTCTCTTCAATCAGATTCAGTTGTTCGTATCGGGATCAGACCCATTCTGCTTCGTTCAGCTTAACATCCATTAGTACCCGCAGGGAGGGTAATTCAACTTCAACAGGTAGGACTGCCTCCATACCATACACAAGCTGATACGGTGTTGCCCCAGTGGATGTTCTGATTGACGTACGGTACCCATGCAAGGAAAATGGTAGCATTTCATGCCAATCTTTGTAGGTGACTACCATCTTCTGCACAATCTTCTTGATATTCTTATTAGCTGCCTCAACAGCGCCATTCATTTTGTTGTTTAAATTGGATCTTGAAGTCCCGGCACAGTTCTGCCATCATTTTGTTGTTTAAATTGGAACCATTATCAGTAATGATTCGCTCGGGCACTCCATACCGACAGATGATGTCTTTCTTCAGAAATCGGGCTACCACTTGCCTTGTAACATTTGCATAGGAAGCTGCTTCAACCCACTTGGTAAAATAGTCAATAGCAACCAAGATGAATCTGTGGCCGTTTGAAGCAGTCGGTTCAATCTTGCCAATCATATCAATCCCCCACATAGCAAAGGGCCAGGGTGAAGACATCACATTCAGAGGATTTGGAGGTACATGCACTTTATCCGCATAGATCTGGCATTTATGACACTTCCTGGCATAAGCACAACAGTCAGCATCCATTGTGATCCAGTAATAACCTGATCTTAGCAACTTCTTTGCCATGGCATGCCCTCCCGCATGGGTACCAAAGGATCCTTCGTGCACCTCGTGCATCAACAAGCCTGCTTCTGTTTTATCAACGCATCTGAGGAGTACCATATCAAAGTTTCTCTTGTACAGGTAACCGTCAGTATTCAGGAAGAAACTACCAGCTAGCCTTCTTAATGTCTTCTTATCATTGGAAGATGTCCCAGGTGGGTATGTTTGATCCTCCAAGAAGCATTTAATGTCATGGAACCAAGGCTTGTCATCTTTGGCAATATCTGCTGCAAATACATATGCTGGTCTGTCAAGTCTGGACACTGAAATCCGAGGTACAAAGTTGGCAGCTTGAACTTTGATCATGGATGAAATGGTAGCCAGAGCATCTGCAAATTGATTCTCGTCCCGAGGGATATACTCAAGCTTGGCCGTTGTAAAGAAAGTCAATAACCTCCTTGTATAATCCCTGTAAGGTATCAGATGATCCTGGTGTGTGTACCATTTACCGTTGGTTTGATTAACTACCAGAGCTGAATCTCCGAACACAGTCAAAGTCTTGATCCTGAGGTCAATGGCTTCCTCAAGACCCATAATGCAAGCTTCGTATTCAGCTTCGTTGTTAGTGCAGTTGAAAGTGAGTTTTGCCGAGAAAGGCAGGTGAACTCCCTTAGGCGTAATGAGTACTACACCAACACCACGACCATTCATGTTAACAGCCCCATCAAACATCATAGTCCATTCTTCTTCCGGGTCAGGCCCTTCAGTGTGAATAGGCTCTTCATGATCTTTTGCTTTTATGAACATGATGTCTTCATCAGGGAAGTCAAATCTCATAGGCTGGTAATCATCAATGGGTTGCTCAGCAAGATAATCAGACAATACACTGCCCTTGATGGCCTTCTGAGAGGTGTATTGGATGTCATATTCTGTGAGGATCATTTGCCATCTTGCAACCCGTCCGGTAAGTGCTGGCTTCTCAAAAATGTAGTTAACTGGGTCCATCTTTGAAATCAACAAAGTGGTGTGGGTCAACATATACTGCCTTAGTCGGTGAGCAGCCCACGCTAAAGCACATCAAGTTTTCTCGAGCAGTGAATAACGTTGTTCACAGTCGGTAAACTTTTTGCTTAGGTAGTAAATTGCATACTCTTTTCGACCAGACTCGTCATGCTGGCCCAACACGCACCCCATTGACTCTTCTAATACTGTCAAGTACATGATTAGAGGTATTCCTTCAACTGGAGGCATAAGGATTTGAGGCTCTTGCAAGTACTCCTTGATTTTGTCAAAAGCCCTTTGGCAATCTTCGTTCCACCTGACCGTTTGTTCTTTTCTTAACAGTTTGAACAAGGGTTCACAGGTTGCAGTGAGGTGAGATATGAATCTTGAGATGTAGTTCAATCTACCTAGAAACCCTCGAAATTGTTTTTCGGTCTTCGGTGCAGGCATTTCTTGAATGGCTTTAACTTTATCAGGGTCAACCTCAATCCCTTTTTCACTTACAATAAATCCCAACAACTTACCGGATCGCACCCCGAATGTGCATTTGTTGGGGTTTAACTTCAGTTGGTACTTCCTCAGACGCTTGAATAACTTCAACAGATTTACCAGGTGGTCTTCTTCTGTGAGGGACTTGGCAATCATGTCATCCACATAACATTCAATTTCTTTATGGATCATGTCATGGAATAATGTTACCATAGCCCGTTGATAAGTTGCACCAACATTCTTCAGTCCGAATGGCATCACCTTGTAATAGAACGTGCCCCAGGGTGTGATGAAAGTTGTCTTCTCCATGTCTTCAGGTGACATCTTGATCTGATTGTATCCTGAAAATCTGTCCATGAAGGAGAATACCGAGAACTGAGTCGTATTATCAACCAATACATCAATGTGAGGTAAAGGGAAATCATCTTTCGGACTGGCTCTGTTCAGATCTCGGTAATCCACACACATCCTTACCTTGCCGTCTTTCTTAGGCACAGGTACAATATTAGCCACCCAAGGCGGATAGCTAGTTACAGCAAGGAAACCGGCGTCCCACTGCTTTTGTACCTCTTCTTTAATCTTCATTGCCATGTCTGGGCGAGTACGGCGCAGTTTCTTTTTTACCGGTGGGCAATCTTCTTTTAACGGCAACTTGTGCATGACAATATCGGTGTCCAACCCTGGCATATCCTGATAAGACCAAGCAAAGACATCTACATACTCCCGAAGCATGTCAATCAGTTTTTCCTTCACTGAGTCTTGTAGGCAGGCCCCGATCTTAATCTCTTTCACATCTCCTTCCGTACCAAGATTAACCGCTTCAACCTCCTCCTGATGAGGAGTGATAACCTTCTCCTCTTGCCTTAACAACCTGGCTAGATCTTCAGGAAGCTCATAATCTTCTTCAACCCCTTCATCAGCTTGATTGATTGGATTGTCAAAGTCATACGAAGCCATAGGTGTGTTGTTGTCGGTGCAGTCTGAAAGGCACTCTCTGTAAGGGTTTAGATTGTTCGTTTTAGTGATCGATTTTAATCTTGTTTAGAAAAAGTGAAATGAAGTTATCATTTTGGAAAACATTGCCATTTTATTTTTGTACAAAAAGAAAAATGAAAAACAGTGAGCGTAAAAGAAAAAGACTCATTTGCAAAAGATGTCTGATATTCATTGATTGATTTGTTTGCACAAAATTACAAGATGGCCCGATTACAAAATGAGTCTTGTCATCTTGGGCAAGATGCAAGACTTGATGCATGCTTAAAAATACAGGAAATAATAATTACTCTGCAGGAGTAACCCTTATAATTTCCTGGGAAGACCAGTTAAGGACTTGGCTCCCCGGGATCCTTGGACGTATCCAGCTCTCCAACTTGCGGTCGCTTTCATCCTCGTCTTCCAAGTTGTTCACTGCATCCGGGGTGAGCATTCCCCGGCTGACAAAACTGGGCTTCTGGGCAGCCTCTGATTGATCTTGTTGAGTTGGTTTGTAACCCAACCCAAATCTGTCCTCCTTCTTTTCCACGGGCAGCAGCTTGCCCCAGCCTTGGACAGTACCCTCTTCAACAACCTTCCTGGCTTGCTGATAAGACGTCATGGAGGTTCCCAGCACAGCAGATGCTTCATTAATGTTCAGGGCCTCAAATCCCTGGCTCATAGTTTCATGGATTTCTCCATCCATTTCAATGTACTTGTATGTAGCCAGATGGCTAACAAAGATGTCTTCTTCCCCACAGATGGTGATGATCTGGCCTTCCCACTCGAATTTCAGCTTCTGGTGAAGGGTAGACGTAACAGCGCCAGCGGCATAGATCCAGGGTCTACCCAACAAACAGCTGTAGGCCGGCTGAATGTCCATCACATAGAAGGTAATCTTAAAAGTCTGCGGGCCAATCATCACAGGCAGATCAATCTCCCCAAGCACTGACCTTTTAGAGCCATCAAACGCTCTCACCACCAGATTACTCGGACGCAATGCCAAGCCATCATACTCCAGTTTCACTAAGGCTTTCTTTGGTAGAACATTGAGTGATGACCCAGTGTCCACCAGTACATGGGATAGAACAACACCCTTGCATTCTAGAGTGATGTGTAGAGCCTTGTTGTGGTTACACCCCTCAGTTGTTAAGTCAGCATTGGTGAAACCCAGTCCATGACTGGTATTGACATTTGCTACCACGGTTTCTAGCTGATTAACAGTGATCTCTTCTTGCACGTATGTTGCGTGCAGGACTTTCAGTAATGCATTCCTGTGAGCTTCAGAACACATCAACAGGGATAATATGGATATTTTTGAGGGAGTTTGGTGAAGCTGATCCACCACCTTGTAATCACTTCTCTTTATAATTCTCATGAACTCATCTACATCTTGCTCAAAAGATGTCTTATGAGTTTCTTTGATAATTGGTTCTTCAGATATCACACTCTTCCCCTTTGCTTTGGCAGCAGCTTCTGCTTCGGCATTAGGTCTTTGCAATTGTGAGGCAAAAAGGCGTCCGCTTCTGGTGAAGCCTCCGCCTCCCCCAACATTATCAATTTGTGGAGAAGAGTTTGAAGAATCTAAAGTGATTTTCTCTCCGTTGCAGTAGAGGTCAGAGCCATAATGCCAAGGTATGGCATTGCTGCTTTCATAGGGAACTGGTCCAGGCACCGTGATGGTAACTGGACTGACTGCAGCAGAGGAGGGTACTGAAATGGTGTGCGGATCGTAGTAAATGGTGACTGGTGATCTGGAAGGAGGTGCCACTGTTTGTTGTGGAAAGGTGTTGTTTGGAGGAACATTTGATGGATCATAGTAGATGGTGACTGCTGAGATATCTTCATTAAGTTCTGCTGGTGTTGTAGAAGATCCTGCCGAATAAATGGATGTTGATGTTGTAGAAGAAAGGGTTGTTGACATTTGATTTGTCAAAGTGATGGATGGAGCCGTTGTTGATAGTACTGATGAATTGGTCAGAATGATTGTTGCTGCAGTCGTAGGAGACTCAGGAATTGTTGTCAAAGGAATTGCTGGATTTGTAGGCGCCGTTGTTGAGATCTGAAGTAGGCCATTTTTGATAAGACCATCTATGCCGCTTCTTAAGTTATCACACCCGTTGACTGAAATGTTGCAATACCCACAACCAAGCTCACACCCGGGGAATATATGGCACTCTAGAAGCTGAGCTTTAATTTTGACCAGAGGTGTCCGAATTTGTCCAACACTGGTGATTAAGAAAGATGGCTTGTCTTCCTCAATGGCATTAATTCTTGGCCCTCCATGATTTGGCATGGGATTCTTGGTAACACTTGGAGGGGGTGCAAAGTTGAGGGCTTTGGAATCCACCAGATCTTGTACCTTCATTTGTAAAGCCCTGCACTTCTCAGTATTGTGGCCAGGTGCATTGGAGTGGAAGGCACACCTGGCGTTGACATCATAGTTTCTTGGCAGATTGGAGGGGTCTGGTGGTGCCAATGTCCTTAACTCAACCAGGTTGAGCTTCAGGAGTTGTGGTAATAAGGCAGCATAGGGCATAGGGATATGATCAATCACCCTATTTGCATGCGATTGTATTTGCTGAAAAGGTCTTTGTTGTTGATTGATGTTGTTGTTATTGTAGGTTCTTTGTGGCGGATACTGAACTTGTTGTTGGTAATGGGGTTGTTGTGGTTGTTGATATGCTGATTGCTGAGGAATCGGAGCTGGAATAGTGACAGCTGCTACTGATCTGTGGACATGCTGAGGTCTGCCCCTGTTGGCATGAATGGAATTTGTCTCACCGGTTATTCTAGGTCCCACAAAAGGCTTCCTGGGATTACTTGACGAACTTGCACCATTATCAGAAATCTTACCCATCTTCAAAAGGCTTTCAATTCTTTCTCCAGCTATAACTACATCAGCAAAACTGGTGGAAGAAAAGGCAGCTAGCCTATCAATATATGTTCCTTGCAGAGTATTCATGAACATGTCGGCCATCTCTCTTTCCGACATGGGTGGCTGGACAGCAGCAGCAAGCTGTCTCCACCTTTGGGCATATCCCTGAAGCTTTCCCTGGAGGATTGAGACATTCCCATCAGGAGGATCCTGTTAGGAGCCATGTCCAGATTGTATTGGTACTGCCTGATGAAGGCTTCAGCTAGGTCCTTCCAGCATCTGATAGTAGCTCTGGTTAAGTGTGAATACCATTCCCTAGAAGCCCCGGTCAGACTGTCTTCAAAGTAAAACATCCACAGTTTTTCATCCATGGTATATGCTTTAAGTCTTCCCAGAAAGGATTGTAAGTGAGTTCGTGGACAGGAAGTTCCATTGTACTTCTCGAAGCACGGGGGTTTAAACTTGTGGGGAATCCTTACCCCATCCACTAACCCCATATCCATTACATCGAAGCCTAGGGAATTTTGAGACTCCAGAGATCTCAACTTTTCAGCAATTTCATCAAACCTCTTATCATAAACTTCATCCCCAGCTCCCATTACAGTAAACTGCTCTTCTTGGGGGTCTTCCTGTAAGATCCTTCCCCCAGTAGTATTTCCTTGCACATTACCCGGGATGTTGACTTCCGGATGTAGATGAGGCCCATATACTGGTGGATTAACATGAGGCTGACCCCTTTCATTGTTACTTGTTCCTCCAGTTCCCAGATGGGGTTCTTCCGGGGTTTGTCTTTCTACTAATGCCCTCAACCTTTCTTGACTTTGGGCCAAGCCATTCATTACTTCCATGAATTGGGTCATTTGGTTTCTCATCTCCAGCCTTTCATTAGCCATCTGAGTTCTGACCTTTGTCAGATCTTGCTGTACTTGATCCATTTGGATACCAGGAAGATTGTTGCGAGTAGGATACCGGTGCGGACGGTTGAGAGGGAACACCCGACGACGAGCAATAATTCCTGAACCACAACAGAGTTAGAAACAAATAACATAATGACAAAACCTACAAAACAAAACAAAAGTTAGCATGCAATGCAGTATGCTTATTTGCTTTCCAAGGTATCCGGCTTGGCTCTTGGTTTTGACCTTTCCAGACCCTGAGGAATATACTTTGATGTTGCTTGAGAAAGGAAACTCATTGAAACAAACTAATAAACACATTACAAAAGGTGGATCATACATAGTTTGTTTTTACAACATATGCCCCTGAGGGGTCAAAATACAACACAAAAGAAAAAGTACATCAAATGGAAATAACAACAAGCAAAATGGTCAAACATCTAATCCAAACTCATCCTCCTTAACCTCCCTCAAAAGTGCTTCACTTACAGGACTAGCCGGATGCTCTGTGATGTTCCTGATAAGAAGGTTTCTGGTGGCAATAGCAGTGGTCAGCTTCTTGTGTCTGTCTTGGTCCTTTGACCTCTTCAAACCAGCCCTAAGCTTCAATTCTGAAATCTCCTTCTGGGCTGCCAGCAGAGCTTCTTGTTGTTTCTTTTCATTGGCCTCCAACTGCTCAATTCTGGCCTGAGTTCTCTTATCTTCTTGAGTACGAGCTTCAGTGATCCTGACCCACCTAGCTTGACTTTCTTGTAGATAGAGATCAGTTCTAGCCTTCTGAAACTGGGCCTCTTTACAGGCATTCTTCAATATTTGCTCTCCAGCTCTTGATTTCTTGATGTAGTCTTCTGCTTTCTCAATCTTGGTCAGATGTTCCACCTTAAGCTTCTCCAACCTCTCAATGTCTAGACGACCATCACTCCTCTCCCAGAGGGTCTTCTTCAGAGCTTGAGACAGGTTCTCATTCCTTTCCTTCAGCTTCTCAAATTCCTCCAGGCTGACAGTGGCTGGAGGTGGTACTGTGGATGGTCCAGGTGCATCCTCAATGGTGAAAGTTATCCCAGAAATCTGAGCTCTAGCATGAGACCATTCATAATACTAAGCTGAAGCCACATTATTTCACCTTCCAAGAATAGCCATCCCCTTGGTCTGGATGTTGTCCCAAGCCTAGGATGCTTGTCTGACAATACCTAGATTAGGCTTTATCTCACAATATAGAGTCTCTACTAAGTCTTGCACTCTAGGAGGGTGGACCAAAGCATAGCCCAATTGTCTCTTAAACAACAAAGGATTGTAGTTGATGCAACCCTTCACTCCTACTAGAGGTACATTGGGGTACTGCCCACAGCTAGTTATTATGTCCCTGCCCTTGGTGCTCTGGGTGCACCATCTGATGTCATCTGAAGTCAAAGCAATAAGTCTCTTAGCCCAATTCTTCTGTTGGTGAGGATTCAGGAAGGCATCAGTCCTGGGTAAGTGTTTGAGCAGCCAGGTGTGAAATAGAGGAGCACAGCACCTCACCAACTTTCCTCTTTGCTTCTCATTTCTCTGATGAATGGAATAATAGAAATCTCCCAGTAAGGTGGGTACTGGGTTCCTCAGAAGGAAAAGATGAATGGCATTCTTGCTGATAAACTTGGGCTCATCTGCAAATAGTTTAACCCCATATATACTAAGGGCTAACAATGCACAAACTGCCCTCCATTCTCCCAAGGAGGCCTTCAGGATGGCCTGAGAAGTCAGAAAGTCTAAGTGTAAACCAGGGATCCCAGCCTTTGTAGTCATGTTCTGCTCAATCAATATAGGCTCTAGGTACAGTGCTTTTGCCACTTCTCCATTGCTGGGAGAAGTCATCTCTGGGTTGAAGGGAACACCACCCCTGACAGGTACTCCAATCAATGATGAGAACTCCTCCAGCAGAGGTCCTAACTGAAAGTTCTGGAAAGTGAAGCATCTCAAAGGAGGGTCATAAAACTGTAGACAGGTGTGGATCAAACTCCTCTGAGAAGGGTCCAGGTCCATAACCATATCAAGGATGCCTCCATAATGCTCTCTGAATAATGGGATGTGGTCTGGAGTGATAAGTGCCTGGACCTGCCTGATGCCAGTCAGCACAGGCTCAAAGAAATGATATGAAATGTTGCTCTTTTTGGGTGCCATGACTGCTGATGAAGAGCTGAAAACAAGTGCTGATGATGAAGACTGATACTGGAGATGAGCCACTGATAGGCTAAAGCTGGTGATAAAAGTAGCTGAAGCAGGCAACTGATGAAGATAGTTGAAGCAGATAACTGATGAACAAAAGTCTATGCAGATGAAGGGGTCAAAACCAAGCCAGATACAATATGGATACCCTGAAAAACAAATAAACAAATGTTAAATGATGCAAATGATGAGTATGCAAATGATATGCAAGGGTTTGTGATCAAGCTGGATCTGATTTTCTGTCTTGATATAAGTCCATGTATGTTCAAGAAGTCCAGATGGAGGTTCAGAAATCCAGTAACCAAGGTGGGGGGGCTCAAATAAAGAGTCACATGTCCAGGGTTAAATCACAAGAACTGTCTAAAGTGAGGTACTCTTAATCAAAACAAGTATCAGGGTATGTTGTGGCCAAGGGTACCTGCAAACCTGTAAACAGCCCAACCCCCCTCACAGGTGGTGTTCTAAAACAAGGATCCTCAGACTTGGATCAGTTATGAGAAGTGTAAACACTTCTAACCCGGAGGTACAGTGTTTACAATAAACATAAAAGATCCTCCTCTAATTCACCTCAGTTTCTGAAGGTCATAATAAAGGTCATCCAGACTTAGCAGGCTTCCCAGATAGCCCTAGCACTACAGGAAATCTGTAGCACAGAGTTCTCATGAAGAAACCCACATCTGAACCGTGTTTCATATTCCCGCACCAGACCGAAATGGAATGGGAAAGAACATGAACCACTCTAGCCTAGGTGTCACTCAGGTCCCAGGTATAGAACCTTATCTCTCAATGAAACCCCACCCACCAAAACAAAAACCAGATCCAACAAGATGACAATATGACAGTATGATATATATAAAGTTGTAAGGAAAACAATAAAATAACTGTACATAAAGCAGTAAATAAAGCAAATATACAAACACAATTAGCACATAACACCCCAGTAAACACAAATCAAACAAGCGCTAGGAGGAACCTACAAACAGAACCAGAAGCCCTGGTTACAGTATAAGGGTCCCCAGCAGAGTCGCCAAGCTGTCGCTCCCACCAAATGACACCCAGGTCAGAAGGGGTACAGACGCGAACGGTCGGCGAAAGAGGAGAGAACACACAGGGGTGAACTCAAAAGACAAGAGTCGCCAGCTAGGCATTTTTATCCTGAAGGAAAGGTAATGCTGCATAAACCTAAGAAGAGATATGGATAAGACGGTTGCAAACCAGAGAGACTGAGAAAGGGGGTTGGTTACAACCTGGGAAGGTATTAGCACCCAGATTGTCCGCCGTACTCGACGGGATCCATGCTTAAGAGATTTGTGTTTTAAAGGGGTAGTGTCAGTGCAATCTGTGTATCAAAGCTGGAAAGAATGCAAGTGTCAGTGTAAGAGAAGTGTAGTGTATATAAGTAAAGTGTCAGTGTAAGAACAGAAGTGAAATGCTCAAGACTATGAGGCTTGAAGAATGATACAGGAAGGAGGGGGAATATACAGAGACTTTTGTTCGATAACTATTAAGTTATGCCTACGTATCCTCTCGTGCAATGAGGAAGTCAGAACACCGTAGTTCGACTCAAAGAGACTAAAATATAAATTGCCTTGTGAACTGCTTACTTGCCCATGCTAAAGTGTATGACCTGTCTGGCTCAGGTGCAAACTGTCTTGCATTAGACGGAAGAAGCGAGTTCTCGCTTATGAGTGAATGAGATGAGAAAAGAATCCCGGAGGAGACGATTATTGTTTGTTTTTGTGTTTTCAGTCTTTTATTGCTTTTGGATTTGTCATAAGTTAATGAGCTTAAGCCTAAAACCAAGGGTTAGTAAGCTCATCACATCCTCCCTCTGATTAGGGGTAATGAGAATACCTTAAGTGTGAAGCAAACACCTCACACTTAATCACCATGATGTAGGATTAAGATCATTAACCTACTTGTGATTATTTAGATGTTTTTGGTGTTTTTGTTTAGTGTTGAGTAATGAGTTTAAGCCATAATCAAGGATTTAATGGACTCATTACACCATCCTAATAGAAGGATAATAGATGAGAACATTTAAGCTGAGAAAGACTCCTTAACTTAATCCATGATTAGGGAATAAACCTCATGACAAAACAAGGCCTTTATTAAAGTGGATTTCAGTTAATGGTAAGATGAAGAAGTGGTTTTTATGGTTTGTAAGACAACTTGAGGGGGACTTGTCCATTAACACTAGGGTTAGTCCTTCTTAACCAGTTAAGGAAGAATTAGAACCTTAATGCAAGGCGCAAGTTAAAAGCTTGATGTCTTGATGATTATTAAGTGGATTGATTAAAGGATTTAAACACATTAAGGGTTTAACACTTAGGATTAAAGTTATACACTCCATCATACTAGAAGGATGCAGGCATAATCTTAATCACAAAATCTTAAAACCTTTAAGGTTTAGTCCTTGATTATGAGATGAGAAGAGAAGACACAAAGATGACACAAAGGCAAATCTAAATGGGGGACTAATCAAACCTTAATTTTTATCATGCTTGGAGATCCTAGGGTTTATGAGGCTTAAGAGAGAAAGATCTTCAGAGAAACCACCAGGATGGAAGCAGATGAAAAGAGCAAGAAGCAGAGATAAGCAAGACAATTTGCTTCACTTAAGAAGACAAGTTGCTTGAAGAAAGAAAGTAAGAGATGAACATGAATGAGAAAGCTCACTCTAATACACATACAAAAGGCAGCAAAGAAAGTATGCAAAAGATGAAAAGAGATTGTAAGAAGTGAAGGCAAATTCACTTCTCAAATTACTTACCACCTGAAAAGGTTAGCAAAAGAAAAGAGATGCAATGCAAATGAGATGAAATAACATGATACAAACCAAAGTCAGAAGCATTTACATGATGTTAATGATGCTAAGAGATGATACAAACATGAGGCAAGGCATGAGAATGATCAAACAAGCATAAGGATGCAAATGAGGTATGCATTGAACCATGGATGTACATGAAAAGTTATGAAATGTAAAGGACAAATAACATGGCAAATGAAAGATGCAATGATCAAACATGATTCTAATATGTCCTAAGATGCATTATGAATCATGTGGATGCATAAAATGTCATGGCAAATCAATGGATGCAAGCAAATGAAAGATGGATGCAAAAGAAGGCATAAATTAGGGTTACATGCATCATGCAACGCAAAAATCCAAAACCAGAAGCAAATGACATGATAAAAAATTGAAAATGGAATCAAAGATACCCTAAACCTATACAAGCTCACTGCCCAAAGGAGAGGATCCAACTCTTAACCTAGTAAAAGTTATGAATTTCCTAAGATTGCTAGGGTTTTGGGGTACCTCATCAAGAAAAATACCAAACAAATTGAAAATGTAAGATCAAATCAAACCAATTTTACCCTATAGACTACATGCTATGATGAGTGCAGTTCAAGAAGAATCATCATCCAACTCTCAATGGTTAGGCAGAATGAAATTTTTAAAGTTTGGAACAAAATATTGCCTTAAAATGAAATTAATTACAATGAAAATGATCAAAAGGCATCAATGACTAAAAATAAATTTGGTTTGAAGGTTGGACAATGTTTCTAAATGTTTCTAAATGCAATGTGAATTTTTTTGTGATTTTTAAATACCTAAATGTATTTTTAATTAATTAATTTCCATTAATTAATTAAAAATAAACATTTAAATGATTTAAAAATAATTTTTAATGCAAAAAATAAAAATAAAAATATTTTTGGGTTATAAAAATTAATGAAATCTTTGACAAAAAATTTCGTAATTTTTAAAGGTATTTTGCTATTTTAAATAAAATGTATAAATAAAATGAAAAGAAAATGAATTTAAAATGAAAATATGGGAAGTAATTCAAAAGGAGGGCCAGGATTTGATCTGGGCTTGGACTGGTTGACTGCGCGCCAGATCCAAAGGCCCAGATTCAAATCTGGCTAATTTGGTCTTATAAATTAATTAAACATGATTTAAACAATTAATTGGAGATTAGGGCTTTAATGAAGCATCCAGACCATTCGTTCACGCGGGAGTCAAACTTAGTCAAACGCATCTACGGTCCACATTCAAAGTTTCATTAATGACACAATTAGGGCTAATGAACTTCAGGTGACCGGAACAGTGGTTCCGGTCATCTTCCCCGGCGAGCACAAACCCTAAAATCTTCTACAGGTCACTAAACATGAAATTTCTTCCACCAAAACAAACCTCTCATCAATCTAAACCTAACCCCTCATCTCAAATCCATTTATTTTCACTCACAAGCCTGAATCGAAGGAAAACATGAAACACGGGTGTAGCGGTAAAATCATGAGTGTAAGCTATTGATTAACTTCACTCAATATACACAGAGTCGCCACCGCGCTTTTATTTATTTCCAAATGGAAAAAGGAAAATGAACGAACAAAACCTTAATGAATCTCAAAAGCTAAAAAGCTCAAAGAATCAAACAGAGATTGGGTACGGGGATTGGTTACAAATCGAGAAGGTTTTAAGCACCCGACTTGTCCGTGGTACTCCACGGGAACCCTTTGAAATGTTTACTGCATTTTTTGGTTTGAAATGGTTTGCTTGAAAAAAGATTGAAGAGATGAGAAGAAGAATGTTTTTTAAGATTTTGGTGTTTGAAGAGACGAACGTCTCATGCCTACGTACCCACAAAGTGCAATGCGAGATCAAAACCCCGTAGTTCGTGGTACAAATTGTAAAAAGGCAAATGAGTTGAATTGATTTTAAAATGTAAAGATAAGTCGTCATCCTTTAGCGAATAATTCCGCTAGAAAGGATGAATCATATCTAAACACAAAAAAGGTTAAGAGAAAACGTGCACGAGGGCACAAAAGCAATTGAATGAGTTGTGAATGTTTTAAAGTTTTTGAGGAAAAAAAGTTTTGATATGCTTATGTGGTTTAGCATTTATTTAAGAAATGAAATGAAAAGGTAGAAGCACATGACCGAAGTCAAGGTTTGATTAAGAAAATGTTTGAAGTTAGAAAACAAAGAAAGTTTTGAAAATAGGAAGGAGATTTGAAAATTGAAGAAGATGAGAAGAGATGAAGGGACTATCCTAAGACTTGAAAATAAAAGCTAAGGAAGAATGATCAAACCATATGGCAAGCACTCTTGAGACAGTCGGATTTCCATCTTCATAAGCGAGTAAACTCAACCGGAGCCAAAGTCCTCAATCCATAACAAATGAGCAAAGGGATGATCCTAGAATCTAGGTCCGAAACTCCAAGTCTCAAGCTAAGGATAGTAACCATAGTCCGAAATTAAAAGTCACCCATTTTTTAGATGTTTAATCCGTTATTAGTGTTTTGGTGTCCGAATGGACAAAGGAGAAATAACAAGCAACAATAATATATACAATAAGCAATATGATGAGTGAATATAGAAGCATAATAAGAGAGGTAGGGAACGAGAGATTTAAAGTAAAAGAGGATAAGGTGCGAGAGATTAAAATTAAATGTTAGTATATTCACATTATTATAATATTTACAATATAAGGTGGTATGATGAACTTAATCAAGCACAACCACGAAAAGGAAAATAAAGTCGAGGCAACCGGATCCAAGTGGATCGCATTCCGAATCGGGACAATGTAGGTCTATGTTAAGCAATCGCCGAGTAATTTACGGAGTAATTACCCTACAAATGAGGCCGGCCACCACTAATTAAAGTGGAAAATATTCGTGTTAATACATGTTAGAGAAACGATATTATGGATCGTTCTCCGAAAACATGCCACACTAAAAGAAAGAGAACGGTCTAATCTTAATCGAGATTATCGTTGAATTTCTCGAAAAGCAACCTATCACGATCTCAAAGTATGAAGAATGATCCAAATGATCATTCATCCGTAGATTTGAAATAATGAAGGTTAAACTTATCGGAAATCAACAATCTCGAATCGGAGATTGTCATCGACCAAAAAGAAAAAGATGAATAAGAAAATGGATCTATAAAATAAATCCATAAAAAATTGAAATATTATTTAAGTCTTTTTCTTAAAAAAAACTCTTTTCCAAATTGTTTCTAAAATCTCTTTTTCTAAATCCTTTTCTAAAAACCAATTCTATAACATTCTTCATATTAAAATAAATAAATTGAAATACAATATTCAAAAAGAAAAAAAAAAGAAACTCAAGAATTTCAGCATTCAAAAAAAAAAAGAAAAAGAAATAGTATGGGAGAGGGACATGCGCATGGATTGAGGTGTGGAAGTAAAGGTTGGGTCGAAAAACACATCAGGCCCAAACCAAAAACTAATTAAGCCAAACAAAAATATGAAACAATTTATTAATAAAATAAAACCTAAAAAAAACCAGAAGAAAAAGGGAAACGCTCTTCTTCTTCTTCCCGCGAACACAAAGTGTCGTCGGCACTGTTCCTCTGAAGAAACAAGAAAGAAAATGCCGCCGCTAGATCTCAAATCGCCACCAATCACTTAATCGCTAGACACACGCATCAACGCCGAACAATAACTCACTCTTTTTCCGAATCTCAGCGGATCCCTCTCTGACTCTCTGCGGTGACTCCTTCGAATCTCTTTTTCTCCATCTCAATTCTGCATTGCTTTTTTTATTTGGTAATTTGAACTCACTGAGATTTTATTATGGTGGTGTGTGGACTGAGATTTATAGGTTGTGGATTCAAAAGAGGGTTGAGGGTTTGAAAGTAATGGAGATGAATGGATTTGAAGCCTGGAATTGAATTTGACAGGGTATGGCTATGGCTATCAAGCTTGATAAATGAGGGATGAGTGGGTTGTTTAAATAGGGGATGAAATGAATTTGAGGGCTGCCGTTTTGATTGATTCCAATGCGTTTTCGGTTCACCAATTTTTCGTGCTAGCTTACTGAGTTTTTGTTTTTTTGAATTTTGCTTGCGTTTTGTCACTTGATTTGTTGCGTTTTATTTCAATTTACTTTGCGTTTTGGATTTTGCAGTTTTGTTCTCAGCTTGGGCGTGCGGTTTATTGTGAATTTTGTGGGCCTGTGTTGGAGAATGGCTTTTATGTTGAGCTGAAGTTGTGCGGGATGCGGCTGGATTTGGGCGTGTGAGGTGAAGTATGGCTGGGAGAAAAAATGTATTGCGGCTTGTGAGTATTGGTTGTACGGGATGCGTGTGGTAAGTACTTGAGTTGCTGGCTTTTGCGTGCGGCTTGCAGCTGATTTGCGGGTTTAATGTTTGAAGTGATGATGCAGGATGTGGCTGGTGTAAGAAGTGTTTGTTGCTGTGTTGAGATGCTAGGCGTGAGCTGAAGTTGGTTTTTGTTTTGGCTGGGAATTGTTGTGAGTTTGGGCCGCGTGAGGCTGGATGATGGCTTGTTGTGACGGCTTGTCACGTAGTATTAAAGGTTGTGAGCAGCTTGTTTTGAGGTGGGCCATTGTTTGCTGCGTGAAGGGATGGCTTGAGGAAAAGTTATTGTGGGGGCTTGAGAGGGAATGGCTAGATGGGCCTGGGAAATGCTATGTGGGGCAAACTAAATTGATGTGTGGTTGATATTTGAAAGGGACTATAAGAAAACTTCTTTTTTTCTTTTTTTTTTGTATATGATATATATATATATATATATATATATATATATATATATATATATATATATATATATATATTTATGAATGGGTTTAGAAAAAAAAAGGTAATGAGTTTGATTATTATATATTTTTGATAATAAAAAAAAATGGGAATGTTGAAAAAAAAGGAATAAATTGGAATAAGAAAAATGGAATTTTTTTATATTTTAAATGGATAAAATATGGATTAAAAAGATGGATAAGGATAAGAAAAGAAAAAAAGTAATTGGATATTTGGAAATAAGAAATAAAAAAATGGAGAATGGTTAGAAATAGGTGGATAATAAAAAAAATATGAATCGGGTAATGGATGAAGTAATGATTTTTTAGCCCAAAACAAACTCTGATTTTCTTGCACAAGCCTCTGATAATGAATACAGCCAATCACAGAACTACTGAACAACTGAATAAATTGCAACTCGAGCCACAACTGTCATCTGAAAACTGTCTGGTTCAAGCCCTGATAATTCGAAACCAAACTGAGGAAAATAAATCCTCAGATGAATCATTGATGAATTAATGAACCGATGAACGGATACACACTAAAGATTCAAACCGCAACACACTGCCTGATAATTGATGAACAAACCAAACTTCGCACAACAAACATTATCACACAACCCAACTTGTACTTGAAAAACGCATTGCCTGATGACTGAATTACTGGCATACACAACTAGCAATCGAAACAATTTATCTGATAGTTTGCCCAATATTAGGTCAAACATCCACTTGAAATCGAATTGTGACTGAACAAACGCATCTGAATTGAAAATCACAGCCCTGTCTTTGAAATCCTGCAACACAGAGAGAAAAAGCAAACTGCAACATATTTTTTGATATTTTGGGTTAGAAGTCAGTAAAATATAAACAGATAACGATAATTAAACATGGTGATCCTCTGCAAGGCATAGACCTGCACCTGAAAAGGGATACATGAACCAGTACGTGATCTTGTCTGTATGCAAATGCAGATGAGATGCGAGAAATCTTAGGGTCAAAAATTAGGGTCTGACAATGGGCAAACTTTCAGAACAACATAAAATGGTCATCTCTTGCTTATTTTCAATTCTAAACACATCTAGATGATCAGTGCAACATGTAGATTCATTTTGTAACAAGAAAATGAAGTTCTGAGAAAAAAGTTCTTAGGTTATACCTGAGTTGGAGACCTTCGAAAGTGAGCTTTCAGAGCCTCCCTCTTGTGCAAATGATCTCCTTTGAACCTCTTGAGGCTAATGGAATACTTGAATGGGGTTGAAAGTGGCTAGTTTTTGTGGTTCAGTTCTGATATAGCAGGAAATGAAGTTCTTGTGTGTTGTGTTTCAGATCATTGTGAGGGGTGGGATCTGTTCTATGGATGATTTGTGGTTGATTGGTGAAGGAATTATTGAAGTTTGATGGCTGTGTTGAGTGTTTCGAAGAGGGAAAGGTTTTGACAGATTTTGTTGGATGCTGCAATGTGGAAGGATTCAGCTTGTGTATGGTGTGTTTTTGGATTTCTTGATGTCCACATATCATGCTCTGGTTGGGCAGAGAGTTGGTGTGTCACTGTGGGATTGATATGGGCAAAATGCAAGAAAGTCAAGATATTGTGTACCCTAGTCATGGCTCGGGTCAGAGGCAATCTAGAGGCTTGTCCTGCCTCAGCTTGAGTCAAGGATGGCCCTTGGATGATTCATGAAGGACTGCAGCATTTGGATCATAAGTTGGAAGGGTTTTTGCAACTTGACAACTTGTTACATCTCATGATTTTTGGCTATGTACATGTGAGAAATCTTGCTGAATTTTTGGTGTGGTATGCTTCATTAGGTCATGGCAAAGTCTTGAAACCAGCTAGAGGTCAAACAACCCCTTTGAGAATCAATTTGCAAGAAATCCCTCTTTGCACTTTCATGAAGAATGGCTTATGGTTACTTGAAAATCAAGGCATAGAAATGGGAAATCTCTTGGGCCAAACTGATTTTTTGGTCATGCCTTGTGTTTGTGTGATGATTAGAGGTCATATTGAAATCACATAAAGGCTTGTCATGAGAATTTGCAAGTTTTCCATTTTGTGCAAAAGTGAAATTTCAATGATTTTATCCAACTTTGCTAGGCCATAACTTTTGATCCAAAATGAATTAGAATGAGTTCTTGTACTTTTTGAAAAGGAAATGATCCATTCTACAACTTTCATGACCAAAGTTTCCTCATTTGAAGCTTTTTTGAATCAAAAAGAAAGGGTTGAAAAACTTTCCCAAAATGGCAAGTTTCCATTACAAGTCATTTTCCCAAAAAGGCAACTTTGCAAATGGCTTGAAATTCTTCAATTTTGTGAACTTACAACATCTTCTATAATCAAATAAAGATCATACACATTCAAAATGATGAAGAACACTCTTTGGTTGGGTCATTGGGGGCCTTAGATGCCCTGATTTTACACTGACTTGCTCAAGAAGTCAACTCTTGATCAGATGTCTTCCCCATGGAATTTCTTCATGAAACTTGATATGCATGATCCTTATAAAATGTAGAGACCAATAGAAACAAGAATGACCAAAAAATTTGGAGTTATGGCCTCTGAAACCAAAACCCTAATTCTAGGTCATCTGTGCAGCTAAACCTGGCTCTGCTTCCATGCCATTCTCAGTTCTTGTGATTCTTTGACTTTCTTGACTTTAAGAGGATATAATATGATGCTTGAACATACATGTACCCCTTTGAAGTGATTAATGATCTTTGGAGTGGCTCAAATAGCCCTTGGATTGCTCAGATCACAAACCCTAGATGCAGATGACTTAGAAGCAATGCAGTGAAGCAAGAATGCAATATGAGAATGGTATGATTGAATTTATGCACATGAAAAGATCACAAGCCATGGTGAAATGAGTGAGGGAAAATTTGGGGTGTTTACACGGCGCAAGCCACGTGTTTAGTGGCACCAGCCACTTAATTTAATCAAATGTGGTGCAAGCCACAAGTAATGGTGGCCCCTGCCACCCAATTTCATCAATAATGGAACAAGCAACATTTCCAGGGCATAATGGTGCAAGCCACTTGTTAAGGGTGGCACTCGCCACCCAATCCTTTCCCAGGGTGGCAGTCGCCACTTGTCCTCTGGGATTTTCCCCTTAATTCTTAACCAATTCTCATCAATATATTCACGATTAATTTTCTTGCCGAACACCAATAATTTGTCATGAACTAAACACCATATGTTTTTGTTATAGTTAAATTTCTGTTCTGATTTTCTACCTATGTTCATCAAACCCATCAAAATTCTCCGATGATCATCACCGACTCCGAATCAAACAACATACATTTATTACTTAATTCAATTATAATAATGATAATTACAAACCACTTACCTTTGATTATCGTCGGTTAATTCGAATCTTCTCCGCGTTCATCCAATCCTCTTTCGGTCTTCCATTTTTCCTCCTTGCCCTAGTTTCCTTGACTTTCCTCTCTCTTTCTCTCTCTGCCTCTTCCCAAACATACAAATGTACAAAATGAATTGAGAAACTCTCTTCCCTTGTGTAACCCTTATGATCAAAAATATGTTTTTTCAATAATACCCTCACTTATCCTCTCACACATTACCACAGTACCCTTGTGGTCTCTAACTCATATATTATTCTATTTTCATAAATAATATAATTCTTAATAATTATTCATACTACTCAAAAATACTCGATGATTCTTCGACACACTTAGCTGAAAATTCCTTAAAACCGTCACATAATCGTCATCAAATCATCACCGAATTCAATTACTTCACATCGACTCATATAATTCATATATTCACGCCAAATTAATTAAATAAATAAATAATCTAGAAATCAGGGTGTTACACAACCAATAAAAAAAGGTAGAAAACGTTGGAACGAAATTCAAAAGGGCTTGACTCAATGAGGATGGAATTTTAAGAAGTTGGATGATATCTTTTTTTTAAAACTATGTTGTATCCCTAAGTGTATTTTGAAGACTTTGATTAACTATGTTTTTAGCTATGTTGTACTCTATGAGCAATTGTACTCTATGAACAATGACTTGTAATTCTGATTTGGCTACAATATAAGACCATGTATTGGATCAAACTAAGCCCGTGTATCGACTTTGAATTACTATATTTTTAATGAATTTATTTCATGTCATTTTTCTTGTCAAATTAGGATGCCAAAATTGAAGCAAATTATTTCAATGTTTTAGGGGACAAAATGCCAAAATTGAGGCAAAGTATGTTAAAAAATTTAGAAGTCACTTTGACAAAATTTAGAAGACACTATTCCAAATTTTAGAAGTTATTAAGCAAAAACAATTCCAATAGAAACACGAAGATCAAACATAATTCCATTACATTGATCAACCACAATTCCATTAGAAACATAATGTAACACATTCATTACATTAATTACAGTCTTTACATTGATCAAACAACCTATCCACAAACTGTGGGATTTCTTTTATTGATTCACTTGCAACTGCAAACCATGAATTACAATATGTTGTGATTGATTCAAGATATAAGGGTTGCTCCCTATTTATAGAATTAGGTTTGCTTACATCCCAAGCAAAATCCCAAAACTATAAAAGCCTAAAATACCTATTTTGGAACTAAATCAAATCTGTGTGAAACAACAATTTCGACACACCCTTCTTCTGTCGAACAATCTGCTTCGTTACAAAGAATTATAGTTTCAACACACCACCTATTTCATTGTGTTTAAGCTATTTACATTCATCATAGACCTTAGCTTCTTGAACACTTCGATCTGCAGTCCATTCGCCATGATATCTGCAATCTGATTCTCAGTTCTACAGTGTTCCAAGTTCATCTTCCCTTATGCTACCTACTCTCGAAGATAATGGAACCTCATTTCGATCTGCTTGCTTCGACCGTGCGCTATCGAATTCTTCGCCAGATTGATAGCTGACATGATGTCGATCTTTATGATGATTGCTCCCTAACTCTTCGTTGTAATATCTTCGACCAGATTCACCATCCTTGTTGCTTGACATGCACAAAGAGAAACAACTATGTACTCTGATTCGTATGATGACAATGCCACTACTGGCTCCTTTCTCGAACTTCAAACAACTAGTGCACTACCTAACATAAACACATATCCAACTATGGATTTCTGATCCTCATCATCACTACACCAACTTGAATCAGTGTATCCCACCATCTTACATTCTTTTCCTTCATCAGCTGCAGCAAACAAAATTCCATAGTCGAGAGTTGCTTTCAGATACCTTAATATCCTCTTCACTGCTGCTAGGTGTGATACCTTTGGCTTATATATGAATATACTCACCATATCAATACTATATGCGAAGTCAGGTCTTGTATGACAAAGGTATCTTAGTGACCCAATAAGGCTTCTATATTGGGTTGGGTTGATATCATCTTCATATGAATCTTTCGACATTTGCAATTAGGGCTCAGCTAGTGTCGAAGTTGGGTTGCAATCTTGCATCTCAAATTTGTTCAGTATTTTGCCTGCGTATCTTCTTTGATGCATCATCAAACCTCTACCACTCTTTTAAAATTCGATGCCAAGGAAATATGAGAGATTTCCCAAGTCCGATATTTCAAACTCCTCACTCAGGTCACGTTTGAAATCTTCGATCTCCTTCTTGCAACTTCCTGTTATCAATAGATCATCGACATAAAGACATAGTATAAGAAATTCACCATTGCTTCTTCTTATATATACTCCATGTTCAGTTGTGCACTTCACAAATTCCTTCTCCCTTAGAAATCCATTTATCTTCTTGTTCCAAGCTCCTGTAGCTTGCTTAAGTCTATACAGGGCTTTATGCAGCCTTTACACTTTTCTTTCGTCACCTTGTTTCACAAACCCAACTAGTTATGAAACATAGACTTCTTAGTCTAAGGGACCATTTAGGAATACAAATTTCACATCCATATGACATGTGTGCCAATTGTTCATATTCGCTAGACCAACAACCAACTTGATTGTTTCGATCATAGCAACAAGTGCAAATACTTCATCGAAGTCGAGTCCTTCCTTCTGAAGAAATCCTTTTGTCACAAGTCTCGCCTTGTGTCGATTCACTTCCCCTCTGGGATTCATCTCTTCATTCATTACTTTCACTAACTTCAAATCTTTCAATGCCTCAACTGCATTGATAGGTTCAGCATCTGCATAGAAAGCATAATGTACCAGCTCACCTTCTTCATCGACCATATCATCTGATGTAATCACACATTCTTGCAACCTTGCAGGCATGTGTCTTGTTCGCTGGGGTCTTCTTGGGCCTGCTTTACCTCTAACATCTTCTCGTCTAACATCTATTTCGAATTCACTAGCTGGTTCTTCACATAAGATTCCAACTGAATCTTTCTTGATATTTTTAGTCCAATCCCATTCTATAAGTCCATCTATGATCACGTCCTTGCTGATCATTACTTACTTGTTCACTGGGTCAAACAACTTGTAACCTCCAATCAAATGATATCCTAATCAAAATCATTTGACTAGACTTGTCATCAAGCTTTCTTTTCAACTGATCTGACACGTGTCTATACACTATAGATCTAAACACCTTTAGATAACTCAAGATATGCTTGACACCAGACCAACACTCTTCTTTCGTAACTCCTTCTAGCTTCTTCGTCAGACACCTGTTCAAAATATACGTTGCAGTAGACAAAACTTTTCCCCATAGTTCTTTGGGTAGATTTTTGCCATTCAACATACTTATCACCATGTTCATGATGGTTCGATTCTTCCTTACTCATTTCCATTCTCCCGTGGAGTGCAAAGTGGCACCACCTCATGTGTAACACCCAAATATTTAATTATTTATTTTATGGAATATTTAATTAATTATTTGTGTTTAGTTGGTTTATTTTATGTTGTGGTTGATTAAGTCGATAAGTCGGAAATATAAGTCGGAAGCCGTAGAAATAATATTAGAGATAATATTATAATTGTTGTAGTGGGTTGGTTAGTGAGCTTGAAATCGTGTCCGAATTAGTAATTAGGGGGTGCTATTGTTAGGCCCATTAGTAATTATAATAATTAGTTTATTTTAATAAAAAGAAAATAAAAATATTAGAACTAGGTTGTATCACTAAGAAGTGAAAAATCAGAAGTTGCACGATCGTGAGAAGAAGAGGCTATGGAGAAAACTGCAATCGGAAGCGATTTCGGGAATTCGATCGTTTAGGGCTACCTTCAATCCAATATAAGGTAAGGGTGGATTTGATCCTTATAACCGAGTATGAAAATTGGTACTCTGATTTGGTAGTTTTAGGTTGCTGTGTTTTGTTGATGTTGATGTCGTGTATGAAAATTTGTAACTTGGTATTTCAACGATTGTTTGTGTGAAATTTGTTGTCCATTGTTGATTATATGTTGGTTATAAGTTGTTCTAGATTGTGTTGGTTTAATTGTAGTACTGCGTTGCATGAAAAATCTGGAAAAATGTTGGTTGGGGACGATAACACAGAGACCAATAGTGGGAGCCATATTTTAGTGGCGGGAGCCACTTGCTCCCAGGCACCATAGGGCAAGCAAGATGCCAAAGTGGCGGGTGCCACTTTTTGTTGTGGCCATCAAGAGCATGAAGTGGCGCAAGCCACCCTGTGTAGTAGGATCATGTAGTTTTATTAACTATGCAGTATTTTATTAAATAAATTCCAATTAATCTCACATTATGTTTATTAATTCTAACTTTAAATCTTTTAATTTCATGAAATAATGTTTTATTAAGAATCAAAAATTGGTATTGAGAAGTTAGAAGTCAGGAGCAGGGCGAATAAAAACAATTTAGATAATTAACATTGTGTTATATAAGTTTTGACAGAAAAAGTAGTGGTTTTAGAAATTGACAGAAATCGTATTTTGTTAAAACTATGTTTTCTATGACAAAAGAATTTACCAAAAATAATAGTGTTGACAAAAAAATTCAGAAGAAGTTGTAATAATCGCAGAATGATAAAAAAACAATGTCGGTTTAGTCGAATTAGGCGAAAAATTTAGTTTCCCGGAAATTAACAAAAATCGTCGGGGTAAGTCGGGTAGTTTAATAGTTGATTTTTGTTGCGTTGTTGCGTTGAAAAGGTGTTGTAAAGTCGAGTTACAGGTACAATTGAGTTGGTAAGTGGTTCCGGTTTACGGAAAATCTCTAAGTTGTTATGTTGAAGGCTTTATAAGCCAAAGTTGATTTTTAAGTTGCCTATGTCGTATAAGTTGTTATTTTGCTCATGTTGTTGTGTTGTTTGCATTGTAAAGTCGTGTATGCCATGTAGATCATTTGCATTTTGATATTGGAGCCGTTGCTCACACAACGTTGGCCTGGATTGATAAATAAGTTGAAAGTTGAAGGCTTATTCCTTGATAACCTGACAATAATTTAAGTTGGGAGTTTTAGTCCGAATGGTACCACACACATGATTAATTGAGTCGCATTAAAGTCGCATTCCTTGAATTGTTGTTGTTTTGGTTGATGTTGTGAAGTGGAGAATTGTTTGTCATCCTTATATATGTATTCTTATCATATTTCGTTTATAATTATCAATAACTCACCCCGTCTGTTTGAATGTTGTCCTTATGTTGGCAACGTGAAGTTAATCAAGAGGAGTAGCCGGTTACCTTTAGTCGAGTTGGTGGTCTGTCGCTCTGATACGTAACACTCGGGGGGATGACGCGTGTCTGTTTTGTTGAATTGTTGCATGCTGAATTTTGTTTTAATTGAAGTACTTTAGAATATTTTTTTGTTATTGTGAAGTTGTTTTATGTTGGATAAAGATGCTACAAGTTGTTTATGAATTTGTTGCCTGATGTTTTATAAAGTTGAAATATTTGAGTTTTATGAAGTTGATTTATGATTATTCCTGAAACGTGTTATGTATTAAGTATGTTATCTTTTAAGTTGAAATTTTTGGAAGTCGAGAATGTGATATCCCATTCATGTGGAAAGTTTTGTAAACTTATTTTCTTAAAATTATATTCCAAGGGTAGAAAATGGGGTGTTACATTAGTGATATCAGAGAAGGTCGGTATGTCCGACCAAATTTCGAGTCTTAGTTGTCTCACAATCGAGTATTGCTATTTGGTCTAACTTTTGGTTGTGTTGTAGTGATAAGTTCAGACGGCTGGAAGAAATGACGATGCGATGGCTGCTACAATGCAAGCGATGCTCAGGCTGTGCAGAACTTGCCAATTGATGGTGAGGATATTGAATCGCGTAGTTGGTGACTTTTCAAAGAGACAATCCTCTAGTGTTTAAAGGAAAGCATGCTCTAGATGCAAAATTAGGATAGTTGAAGGAGATTGAGAGAATCTTCCGTGTTATGGATTATACTCCGACGCAGAAGGTTTCGTATGGTACTTACATGCTGGAAGTCAAAGTTGATGACTTGTGGATAGAGACTTGTGAGAGGTTGGGTGTTCCAAGTGATGTAATCACTTGGGATGTATTTCGTAGGGAATTTATGAGAAAGTATTATCTAGAGGATGTCCGTGGCAAGAAGGAGATTGAGTTCCTTGAGCTTAAGCAAGGAAACATGTCTATCACCGATTATGCTGCATAGTTTGTTAAATTGTCAAGGTTTTATCCTCATTATACTGGTGTTGGTGCTGAATTTTTAAAGTGCATCAAGTTTGAAAACGGGTTGCGCTCTGAAATCAAGAAAGTTATTGGGTATCAGAAGATCCGTGTCTTTTCTGAGTTGGTTGATAACTGCAGAATATTTGAGGAAGACAATAATGCTCATTACAAGATTGTCAGTGATCGAAGAGGCAAGCAACAACGGAAGCGTGGCAAGCCTTATGATGCTCCAGCTGGAAAAGGGAAACAAAAAGCCGCTCCGGCTCAGAGGACTAGTGGGGGAGGTGCTCCTGCTAGTATAGTTTGCTCAAGTATAGTCAGGCTGGTCATAAAAGTAATGTATGCATTGGTGAGGTAAAGTGATGTTTTCGTTGTGGTAAGCCTAGGCATGCAAAGCTTATTGCAAGAACAAGGAAATGATTTGTTTTAATTGTGGCGAAGAAGGGCATATCGGTAGCCAGTGTCAGAAACCGAAGAAAACTCAGACTAGGAAGGTGTTTTCGTTAGCAGGAACTCAGACAGTTAACAAGGACAAACTTATGAGAGGTACATGCTTCATTAATAGTACTCCTTTAATTACTATTATTGACACCGGTGCTACACATTATTTTATTGCTGCTGATTATGTCCAAAGATTGGGTTTAGAATTGTCTGCTATGAATGGTGAATTGATTGTTGAGATTCCGGCTAAGGGATCAATATCTACTTCTCTTGTGTGTTTAACGTGTCCTTATCGATCTTCGATAAAGAATTCTATGTTGATTTGGTGTGCTTAACGTAGACTGGGATGGATGTAATTCTTGGTATGATGGTTAGAGTATAACTACGTTCATATAAACTGTTATCGCAAGTCTGTGAGGTTTTCTACTCTTAAAGAGGAATAAGTTGGGTTGTTATCTTTCAAGAGCTACATCAATTAATGAAAGAGGAAGCTCACATATTTTCATTGATGGCAACATTTTTTGTCGAGAGTAAAGCTAAGATTGAGGAATTGTTGATAGTGAAGGAATTTCCTGAAGTTTTCCCTGATGAAATTCCTGATGTGCCGCCTGAGAGAGAGAGAGAGAGAAGTTGAATTTGCAATTGAACTCGTACCTGGTACTAGGCCTGTTTCGATGGCACCGTACAAAATGTCGGTATCTGAGTTTTCTAAATTAAAGAAGCAATTGGAAGATTTACTTGAGAAGAAGTTTGTAAGACCAAGTGTATCACCGTGGGGAGCTCCAATGTTGCTAGTGAAAAAGAAAAATGGTAGTATGCGACTTTGTGTTGATTATAAACAGCTGAATAAAGTGACAATAAAGAATAAGTATCCACTTCCGAGAATATATGATTTGATGGACCAGTTGGTGGGTGCTTGTGTGTTCAGTAAGATCGATTTGAGATCGAGTTATCATCAGATCAAAGTGAAAGATGAAGATATTCAGAAGACGGTGTTCTGAACACGGTATGGACATTATGAGTATTCTGTGATGCTTTTTGGTGTGACTAATGCGCCAGGAGTATTTATGGAATACATGAACCGTATTTTTCATACTTACCTGGACCGTTTTGTAGTTGTATTCATTGATGATATTCTAATTTACTTCAAGTCAGAAGAAGAGTATAAGGAACATTTGAGATCAGTGTTGGAAGTTTTGAAAGATAAGAAATTGTATGCAAAGTTGTCCAAGTGCGAGTTTTGGTTGAAGGAAGTCAGTTTTACTGGCCATGTAATTTCAGTTAATGGAATTGTTGTGGATCCTTAAAGGTAGAAGTCATGTTGCAATGGGAAACTCCAAGGTTGGCTACAGATATTAGAAGCTTTTTGGGGTTAGCCGGATATTATAAAAGGTTTATTGAAGGATTTTCTAAGTTGGCACTTCCGTTGACTAGATTGACTTGTAAAAGTAAAGCTTTTGTGTGGGATGTTCAGTGCGAAGAAAGTTTTATCGAATTTAAGAAGAAGTTGACATTGACGCCTGTTTTGACTTTACCGAATCTAGAAGAACCGTTTGTAGTCTATTGGGATGCTTCATTGATGGCTTTAGGAGGTGTGCTTATGCAGAATAATAAGGTAATTACTTATGCATCGTGACAGTTGAGAATTCATGAGAAGAACTATCCTACGCATGATTTAGAACTTACTGCAGTTGTTTCCGTGCTGGAAATTTGGATACATTATCTTAATGGTTCTAGATTCGAAGTTTATAGTGATCATAAGAGCCTTAAGTATTTGTTTAATCAGAAAGAGCTGAATACGAGACAACGTAGATGGTTAGAATTACTAAACGATTATGATTTCAGTTTGAATTATCATCCAGGTAAAGCTAATGTTGTGGCCGATGCTTTAAGCCAAAAGACCTTGCATATGTCGGCAATGATGATTAAGGAATTGGAACTAATTGAACAATTTCGAGATATGAGTTTGGTTTGCAAAGTGACACCGCAAAGTGTTTTGTTGGGCTTGTTAAAGATTAATAATGACTTTCTAGATAATATTCGAGAGGCTAAAAAACTGGATGTGAAACTAGTGGACATCATGGATAGTTGTGGACAATTAGAGAAAAGTGACTTTAAGATTGATGCAAGAGGTGTGTTGAGACTGCATGAACGAGTTTGTATTCCTGATGATGCAGATATGAAAAAGAAGATTCTTGAAGAGGGTCATAGGAGTAATCTGAGTATTCATCTGGGAGCTACTAAAATGTATTATGACTTAAAGAAAATATTTTGGTGGTCCGAAATGAAAAAAGATGTGGCACGTTTTGTGTATGCATGTTTGACTTGTCAGAAGTCGAAGATTGAGCATAAGAAACCTGCTGGGTTGATGAAACTGTTGGAAGTTCCAAAATGGAAATGTGATAGCATTTCTATGAACTTTGTGACAGGGTTTCCTGTTACTTTAAGAGGGCATGATTCAATTTGGGGTTTTTTGATAAGCTTACGAAGTTGGCTCATTTCATACTTATTGACATCACATATCCAATTGCAAAGTTGGCAGAGATTTATATCCGAGTAATTGTGAAGCTGCATGATGTTCCCCTGTGTATTGTGTCGGATAGATATCTGATGTTTACGTCAGAGTTTTGGAAAAGTCTGCAAGAGGCGTTGGGTTCTAAGTTGAGATTGAGTTCGGTATATTGTCCTCAGACTGATGGCCAAACTGAGAGAACTATTCAATTGTTAGAGGACTTGTTGAGAGCTTGTGTTCTTGAGAAAGGAGGTCCTAGGACACTTATCTATCGTTGATCGAGTCCACTTATAATAATAGTTACCATTCTAGTATCGGAATGACACCTTTTGAAACGCTATATCGTCGGAGGTGTAGAACTCTGTTATGTTGGCATGAATCTGGTGAGAGTGTAATACTTGGACTGAAATTAGTTTGAGAAACTACAAAGAAAGTAAAGTTAATCCGAGAGAAGATGAAGGCTTCTTAGAGTAGGAAAAAGAGTTACCATGACAAGCGAAATAAGGATTTAGAAATCCAAGCTGGTGATCATGTGTTTTGAGAGTCACGCCTGTGACTGGTGTTGGGAGAGCTTTAAAGTCTAGAAGCTCACTCCTCGTTATATCGGTCCATATCAAATTTTAGACAGAGTTGGGAAAGTTGCATATCGGATGGCGTTACTGCCAAATCTTTCGAATTTGCAAGATGTGCTCCATGTGTCTCAAATTCGAAAGTACATTTCAGATCCATCTCATTTGGTTAGTATGGACGACGTGCAAGTGTGAGATAATCTCACTGTTGAGACGAAGCCTGTACGAGTTAAGGATCGTGAAACAAAGACTCTTAGAGGGAAATACATCGTGTTGGTCAAAGTTATTTGGTTGGGAGATGTGGAGAAAGCACGACCTAGGAATTGGAGAGTAAGATGCGAAACTTCTATCCCGGGTTGTTTGAATCAGGTAAATTTTCGAGGACGAAAATATTCTAAGTTGGTGAGAGTTGTGATAACGAGAAAACGTATCGATTATATTGCTAGGTTTCATTGACGTTTTATCGCATAATCACCGTTTTAACACTCGATTTCTCGAGTTTTTCTTACCATTTTGCAGGTACATCATTATATGGAGCTAAATCATGAATTGAGAGAAAAAGGAACAAAATCAACCATAAAAAGATGAAGAAATGAAGAAGCCTGCAAAACTGCATATTTTGTTGCAGCCACGATCGTCACCAGGGTGTCACGACCGTGACACCCCAAAAGCATCCATCACGACTGTGAGATCACTGTCACGACCGTGACACTTAAAAGCCACATGACACGAGCGTGAAGACCTTGTCACGACCGTGACAAGGATAAAATTAGGTTTTTGACTCAGACTACGTCAAAGCACTACGTGAAGAACGTTCCTCCTATTTTGTTGCCACGTACCTACATTTCCTCCACCAAATCAGCAAGGCCCATTCAACACAAGTCCAATTTTCAGCCCATTAAGGATTCTATAAATAGTACAAGTTTTATGAACAATGTACAGAGCATTTTTTATTCGATTTTCTGCGGAAGCTCTGCCGAACTATTTTACGACCTTGTTTCTATTTCTGCATTATTTTTAGTTTTCTTTTCGTTCTTATTGTATCCAAACCCGCCATATAACAATTTCCAACATCAGGAAATTGTTATACATTTATTTTTTTCTAAACCTTCAGCCTTTGTTATTTTCGATTTCCGCCAACTCCAAGCTTTCCGGTTTGTGGAAGAAGGAGTCTGCTCTGATATTTGTTAACCAGGTTTTTTATTATATTGCAATTTAAATATTTATAATGTTTATTTATTTTTCTGCCATGAGTATTTTATTATTTAATTTTCTGTCTCTGTCTGGTTCAACATCGATGAGTAGCTAAATACCTTAGGGCGGTATGTAGTTAGAACAAACTTAATCGGTAAAATTTAATCATAGGCTTAAAACAATTAATAACTTAACATTCTGGCTGATACTTTTTAATAAAAATCGATCTTTTCGTTACGAGAGTAAGGAAAGAGTATTAGGTTAGGTCAAGACCACGAGAGTGTGAGATTTTAACCAGATAGCTAAAGTTAGGCATTTAAATTAAACACAGCGAGAGCGCTTTAAAATAAATTAGAATTACTAAGTTTCCAAAAATTATCTCTAAACACTTATGGGCTAGCGAGAGCAGGCATAGGGCTTTAGGGATAAGATCTGATATAAGACCACGAGAGTGTGAGTTGAGGGTATTTAAACTAGTAACCTCTACCGAATAGATTAAGTAAACACCTTTATAAGCCTAGGTTAGATTGACCCACCTAAGTTAGTATAATTACATACCGACCTCCTTAGTATTACTTTATTAAAACTTAAATTAAATTCTGCCTTTAATATTCTTAAAAATCAACAAAAAATCGTGACAACCATTCGCCTTAGCTAAACTAGAAGTTCATCTAGCACTAAGTAACCATAGAATCCCTGTGGATCGATAATCTTAAATATTACTTCGATAGGCTGTGCACTTGCAGTTAAGATACCGCTAGACGCATAATTAGACACGTCTTTAGCCCATCAAGTTTTTGGCGCCGTTGCCGGGGATTCCTTAATTTAGTTACTAGTGCATTTAGGTAGCATTGTCTAGACTAAGGTATCAACTATTTAATTTAATTTAATTTCCGAGTGTATGCCAAGTACTCGCTCTAAAAGCGAAGACTTGCAACCTCTAATCCCTGAATCGGAATGCTTCTTACACGTAAGAAGACGTATATTCGATTACGAAAATAATTACAATATTCCAGATCTTCAATTAGATCCGCCTAAACCAGTCGTAATATCAAAGGACGTAGAGATGGCTGAAGAACAGAATCACCCACTCAAGTATTACGCCAGTCCTTCGCAAGCTGAACCGCATTCAAGCATTGCCGCGCCGGCTATCAACCGAAATGATTTCGAACTAAAACCTTCGTTGATATCAGCCGTGCAACAAAATCAATTCGCCGGAAATCCTACCGAGGATCCGAATCTTCATCTTTCGATCTTTGTGCAATATGCAGATACCGTAAAAGCCAATGGAGTTACCCAAGAAGCTATTAGACTACGTTTATTTCCTTTTTCGCTTCGAGACAGAGCAAGAGCTTGGCTTCAATCTCTGCCTTCGAACTCAGTAACTACGTGGGAGGGACTAAAGAGAGTTTTCTTGAACAGATATTTTCCACCCAGCAAGACAGCTATGCTGAGAGCTCAGATCAACGGATTTAAGCAAAGGGAAAGCGAATCATTATTCGAAGCTTGGGAACGCTATAAGGATCTGCTGAGACTTTGTCCACATCACGGATTAATAGAATGGATGGTCATCCATACCTTCTATAATGGACTCTTGTATAATACAAGAATGACAATTGACGCTGCCGCGGGCGGTGCATTGATGGACAAAGAATATAATGATGCCTATGCACTCATCGAAAGTATGGCTCAAAATCATTACCTTTGGGGAAGCGAGAGAGTTGCAACTGAGAAACCAACAAAAGGAGGTATGTACGAAGTAAGTAGTATGGACCAAGTCAATGCGAAGTTTGACCAACTAAGCCAAAAGATCGACAACTTGGCCATAACACCAACAACCAACGTGGCTGCAGTAACACCTAACTGTGAGTTATGTGGAGTTTCAGGACACGAAGTTTCTGATTGTCAACTATTGACAGGAACTCCCACTGATCAAGTGAATTATGCTCAAGGAAACCCTTACTCAAACACATACAACCCAGGTTGGAAGAATCATCCGAACTTCTCCTATAAGAATAACAATGCTTTATACGCACCAGGTCAAACACCAGCTACATCACCAGGATATCAAAAGACTGCTCCTAATGTCCCTAGAAAATCGAACCTTGAATTGATGATGGAGAACTTTATAGCTAACCAATCTCAAACAAACAAGGACTTCTTAAACCAAAACATTCACACTAGTGAGCAGATTAAACAATTAGTGAGCAAAGTAGATGCATTAGCTACACATAACAAAATGCTTGAAACTCAGATTTCACAAGTAGCTCAACAACAAGCACCTACTGCTGCACCAGCTGGAGTATTCCCTGGACAACCTCAACCTAATCCGAAAGGACATGCTAACGCCGTAATATTAAGAAGTGGCAAGGAACTTGACGGACCTACCGATCCAAGACATGACAATCCAGCCATGTACCAAAAACCGGATAAACCGACTGAAGTGGTAAATGATCCAGAAGAAAAGGAAGATGATAATCAAGAGGTAGTGGAGAAAGAACAACCTTATGTGCCTCCACCACCCTATAAACCACCAATTTCGTACCCTCAAAGATTAATAAATTCCAAGACGACGGGTCAATTTAAGAAATTTGTTGAACTTCTGAAACAGTTGAATATTACTATTCCGTTTACAGAAGCAATTACCCAAATACCCTCATATGCTAAGTTTTTAAAAGAAATCTTATCCAATAAGAAAAAGATAGAGGATAACGGAACAGTTACACTTACTGCCGAGTGTAGCGCCATAATTCAGAATAAAATGCCTCCTAAGCTAAAAGATCCAGGAAGTTTCTCTATACCCTATGTAATAGGAAAATTCGTCATTGACAAAGCTCTATGTGATTTAGGAGCCAGTATCAGTGTTATGCCCTTAACGATTTGCAAAAGGCTAGACATGGGAGACCTAAGACCAACTAAAATGTCTGTTCAACTAGCCGATCGCTCAGTTAAATATCCTGTAGGCATACTAGAAAACGTCCCAGTACGTATAGGACAATTCTACATCCCTACTGATTTTATAATCATGGACATCTCTGAAGACTCCACTACACCTATCATACTAGGAAGACCATTCTTAGCTACCGCCGGAGCTATAATAGACGTAAAAAGAGGAAAGCTAACCTTTGAAGTAGGTGAAGAGAAAGTTGAATTTATTTTAACACAATTCTTACAATCACCAGCTATAGAGGATACATGCTATCTATTGGACGTAATTTACGAATGTGTAAGAGAGATGGAACTGAAAGAGACTACCTATTCTGAAATAATGAAAATTCAAATCCCTCCGATTTTCGAAGATGATAATTGGCGTACACCATATCAGGATGACAGTCTAAGCGAAAGTTTAGCACTTACACTGGATCCCATGCCAAGTAAAGATAAACCTACATTAGGATTAAAAACTTTACCTCATAACCTAAGGTACGAATTCTTAGACGTTGAATGTAAAAGACCAGTTATAATAAATTCCAGTTTAGGAACTATAGAAACAAAGAAACTTTTAGATGTTTTGAAGAAATATCCAACTGCATTAGGATATAACATATCTGACCTCAAAGGAATATGTCCTTCAGTTTGTATGCATCGTATTCTGCTAGAAGAAGATTGCAGAACCTCCAGAGAATCTCAAAGAAGAATTAACCCAACCCTTAGCACTGTAGTAAAAGAAGAAGTTAAGAAATTACTAGATGCCGGAATAATATATCCAATCTCTGATAGTGAATGGGTTAGTCCAATACATGTAGTGCCAAAGAAAGGAGGTATCACTGTTGTGAAAAACGCTCAAGGCGAATCGATATCGCAAAGAGTAGTGACGGGATATAGAGTATGCATAGATTATCGTAAACTAAACAAAGCCACTCGAAAAGATCATTTCCCACTACCTTTTATAGATCAAATGTTAGAACGATTAGCCCAGCATTCTTACTTCTGTTATCTTGACGGTTACTCAGGATTTTTCCAAATCCCTATCCATCCTGATGATCAAGAGAAGACTACATTCACATGCCCATATGAAACGTTCGCTTATAGACGAATGCCCTTTGGATTATGCAACGCTCCTGCAACCTTTCAAAGATGTATGATGTCAATCTTCGCAGATTTTATAGATAACATCATGGAAGTGTTCATGGACGACTTCTCTGTATGCGGGCAAAGTTTTGAAGGATGCTTATCAAACTTAGAAATGGTGTTAGAAAGATGTGTAAAAGTAAACCTCGTGCTTAACTGGGAGAAATGTCATTTTATGGTCAAAGAAGGAATCGTATTAGGTCATGTAATATCCGACAAGGGAATTGAAGTTGATAAAGCTAAGATTGAAGTCATAAAAGATCTTCAACCCCCTAAAACCGTTCGAGAAATACGAAGCTTTTTAGGACACGCCGGTTTTTACCGACGATTCATCAAAGATTTCTCGAAAATCACTAAACCTCTTACTGGTTTATTAATGAAAGACGCTGAGTTCATATTCAATGAAGATTGTCTTAAAGCATTCGAAACTCTAAAAACAACCCTCATCACCGCACCAATCATGCAACCCCCTGACTGGAGATTACCTTTTGAAATCATGTGCGATGCGAGTGACTATGCTGTAGGCGCAGTTCTAGGCCAGAGGAAGGAAATGAAACTTCATGCGATTTATTATGCCAGTAGAACCTTAGATTCTGCCCAGATGAACTACGCCACTACCGAAAAAGAATTGTTAGCAGTTGTCTTTGCGCTTGACAAATTCCGTTCTTACCTAGTTGGAGCGAAAATAATCATTTACACAGACCATGCTGCTATCCGATATTTATTAACTAAGAAAGATGCTAAACCAAGACTCTTGAGATGGATTTTACTCTTACAAGAGTTTGATATAGAAATAAAAGATAAAAAAGGTACTGAAAACGTCGTAGCGGACCATTTATCTAGAATAGAAGGTATTAAACCCGAACAAGTGCCGATTAACGATGATTTTCCGTATGAACAGCTGATAGCATAATTAGGAAGCGACCTAGCTTAGTTAGATATAAATGAACCAGAATCCGTGGAAACAATCCAGACAACTGTAGGACTGCCATGGTACGCTGACATTGTCAACTACCTAGCCGCAGGAGCTCTTCCACCCGATCTAACCTATCAGCAGAAAAAGAAATTCTTTCACAATCTGAAACATTACTATTGGGATGAACCATTATTGTTCAAGAGAGGACCAGATGGAATCTTTCGCCGATGTATTCCCAAAGAAGAAATAGAAGATGTCATTGCTCAATGCCATTCATCTCCTTATGGTGGACATGCAAGCACTTCCAAGACTTGTGCAAAAATCTTGCAAGCCGGCTTATTCTGGCCTAATCTATGGAAGGATGTCCACATCGCTGTTATAAATTGCGATCGGTGTCAACGCACCGGCAATATTTCAAGAAGAGATGAAATGCCTCAAAAAGGAATATTAGAAGTAGAAATCTTTGACGTCTGGGGAATAGATTTCATGGGACCATTCCCATCATCTTTCGGTAATAATTACATACTCGTAGCTGTTGATTATGTTTCGAAATGGATTGAAGCTATAGCTTCTCCTACAAACGATACACGAGTAGTAATAAAGCTTTTCAAAAATATAATCTTTCCCAGATTTGGTGTGCCTAGACTCGTCATAAGTGACGGTGGCTCGCACTTCATCTCAAAAATCTTTGACAAATTACTATCTAAGTATGGAGTAAGACACCGTGTGGCTACACCATATCACCCACAAACAAGTGGACAAGTCGAAGTCTCGAACAGAGAAATTAAACAAATCTTAGAAAAGACTGTCGCCATATCTCGGAAAGATTGGTCATCTAAACTTAATGAAGCTTTATGGGCTTATAGGACCGCTTACAAGACACCCATAGGTACTACACCTTTCAAACTAGTTTATGGAAAATCTTGTCACCTCCCAGTAGAACTAGAACACAAAGCTTATTGGGCGATTAGAACTCTCAATATAAACTATAATGCTGCAGGAGAAAAGCGAATCCTAGACATTAACGAATTAGAAGAATTAAGGCTAGATGCTTACGAGAATGCTAAGATATATAAAGAAAGAACTAAGAGATGGCATGATAAACGCCTATCTAGGAAAGAATTTAGTGTGAGAGACGTTGTACTCCTCTTTAATTCAAGACTTAGGCTCTTTCCTGGAAAATTAAAATCTAGATGGTCAGGACCCTTTGAAATAATTAAAGTATTCCCGAGTGGAGCAATAGAAATTAAGGGTAGGAATAGTGAACCATTCATAGTAAACGGACAACGTTTAAAACATTATCATAAAGTTGAAAATAGAGATTATGTAAATAATCTAAGGCTTTTAGAATTGTCCACTGATTCCCCTGATTAATCTAAACCTAAGCATTACGTCAGACTTTTGACGATAAAAACAGCGCTTAGTGGGAGGCAACCCATTTACTTATTTAATTATTTAAACTATTCTTTTTAGCATATTGTTATTTATCGTTTTACTATTTGTTTATTTGTTTTGTCATTTTATAGTTTTATTTTATATTACTATTATTGCCATTACATTATGCATTTCATCTTCTTATTTTTATCTTAAATCACTTTTTACAGATTTTCTAAAAGTCTTTTCCACTTTCCTTCTTCCCCCGATTTGTTTCCTCCATATTTGCACTGACCATGGCTAATCAACCAATAAACCATATGGAAACCAAATTTAGAGGTAGAAACCAAAGAATGAAGTTTGAAGAGTTATCACAGAGGCAAATGGATTTGACCCTGTACCCGGATGATCAGACTATGGAAACCCTAGGTATACATGATAGCATCATGTACTTGTTTAACCGACTCGGATGGGAGAATGCATTGATCCAACATAAGTTTGTGACTTACCGCGAGTTCACCCTTGAGTTCCTTAGCTCCTTAATTTACCTACCTGAGCGCGGTTTTGGATTTAGGAAAGGATTTATTAGTTTCCGCCTATTTGGAATAGAATATGACTTTAACCATAAAGAACTAGCTGACTTGTTAGGATTCCCTAGTGGACCATTTGCTTTTACTACCACACAGGTAGAATTAATGGATATTGAGCTAGATTTCTTTTGGGGAACTTTAACCGGAAACTACCACCCTGAACCAAATAGCATGAATAATGATGAGATCCATAACCCTGCTCTCCGTTACTTCCATAAAATCCTTGCCCACACCTTCTTTGGAAAAGAAGAAAACATTACCGGAGTTTCTAAAGATGAGATATGTATTATGTCATGTTTCACTAATGGACAGCCTGTTAATGGTGTACCTTTCATGATGCAAACCTTCACCCGTATCCAAGAAGAACCTGAATTACCTATATTAGTAGGAGGTCTTGTAACCATGATTGCTGATGCTTTAGGACTTAGGTACCAATTGCACAGGTGCAACCGTTTAGGTAACATCCGTCCTATGAATCTTAACTTCTGCTTTAATAGACATATCATAAGGAATTTAGGACATCCACCTCTTGAGTACCTAATCCGGAACGAGGTAGTAACCCTGTTCACATTGCCAAACCATGCTAGAGTAAGTGTTCACAATAAGGATAACTGGCTTTATGAGTTAAACCCACCTGATTATCCATCCACTCCTGAAACACCTCAGTCTTACAAGATAAAAGATGATACAATGACCGATGTCGAAACTGACCCTGAGACACCTCCTGGTTACCATGACATTGACCACACTGACGAAGTTTTTGAAACTCCTGAAGTGAATCAAGGAGATTATGCTAACAACTTACAGAACATCATGAACACTCTTAATGCTTACCAAACTGATATAAATTTATTTAAAGAAGACATTAAGAGCATGCGATTGGACATTATAGGTTTGACTGACATAACCTGCGAACAATTCTATCACTTGAACTCCGCAATCGAAGACTTGAAGAAACGCTTTTGAAAATGCTATAAGTGATTTAGTTTATTTTTCTCTTTGTTTTCATTTCTAGTTAGATTTATTTTTCGCAAACAATTTCGTACCGTATTTTCATTAATGTAATTTCATTTTCAATTACCTTATGCAATGCACTTCTGATTCCAAAATTTCTCCATTTTAAGCAATTTATATATTTTTCATTCTATGTACTGTTATGCTTGCATTTATTCATATTATATACAATCTCTCATGCCATGCAAGTTAGTGAAGTACTCTGTTGAAATTATATATTATATGGTGTTTATAATTTAATATGAGTGATAAGTGAAGAAAATACATTATTATAAAGTATGTGAAATAAGTGAGATAGTGTTTTCTGGAAATTATTCAACGAAGCAAGCCCTCACGGTCGTCACACCCCCCTAACGATCGTGACGTGCTCATTTAGCGTGTCACGATCGTCGCACTCCTGTCACGACCGTGACAACCCCTATTACAGGAATCGTGAGAAACAGAACTGTTTCTCTTCCTGACCTCTTCTTCTTCTTCCTCCATAACTTCCAAAAAAACTACCCATCTTCTCCATAACCTCCGTAACCCCCCATTACCAACTTTAAACTCATCAACCCCCCATTATCACAACCTATCACATTCTCACTCTCCATTATTTATTCCGAATCATTATTTTTTTCATTTTACCATTTTTTTCACAAAACATCAAAAATCTTCATCTTTCACTCTAAGCTCTTGCATGCAATGGATACCATTCAATTTAGAGAAGGTGATGCTGGAGAAACCCAGAGAGAACGATTTCTCCGATTCCAAAACCGCAGTGTGTAACCTACACGTTACATCGACACTGTCTGTTTGAGGGAACTCGGAATGCTTGCCAGTGTTACGAGCCTGCTTCAAAAAGTCGGTCTGTGGGATCTTTGCAGTCAACCTCAGCCCACATTCGAGCTTCTGACATTGGAGTTCCTCAGCTCATTCCAGTACATCACTCCCGCCCGTTCTCAGAGTCAGCTCACCGGTTTCGTAAAATTCAGATTGCATGGCCAAGAGTTCAACCTTTCGCAAGACAGGATAACCGAGTTGCTAGGCTTCGATCACGGAACTGAAGCTCACCGCCGCGTGCCCGATAATTTTAGTGAACCCGCTTTCACTCTATGGCACGACATAACCAATACCCGTGCCTCAGCCTTCCAAAGCCTCAACGCTACGCACATTCACAACCCGACAATCCGCTATTTCCACCGAGTCATTTGCAACACCATCTTCGCTCGAGAAAGCAACCATAAGCTCAATTCCAAGGAGCTTCTATTCTTACACTGCGCTCTTAATGACGAGCCGATCAACGCTGCCCCTTTCATGCTTTATCATATCCAGGCTATTGCACATAGAGGATCCACCCCGTTCTTCATAGGCGGCATTGTCACCACCCTCGCCATTCAGTTGGGGCTTGGTGACTTGGTCGCAAATCAGCCTCACCTAGCCGCAGAATTCCTCACCAAGAGTTATTGCAGGTCCGCTCACCTGATTGCGCAGCGAGAGGATGGCAGGTATAGCCCTGTTGTCCATGGCACCATATTTCACCATATCATTCTGCCGTCCCGCGACCGCATCGACCCATCCAGCCGAGCCAACTGGCTCTTTGCTTTACCAGATGCTGCCGACCACGCTCCTATCCATGATTAGGCAAATCTCCCAGCGGATGAGATGCAGGACGCTATGGATGCAGCTGAGCCTGTCCAGGATATACCAGAGACATCTACCCGACAGCCTCCTGCACAGGAATTCACTCTTGAGGACGTCCTCCGTGCGATTCATCAGCAGAACCAGATGAACGCCGCACTGGAGCGAAGGCAGAAGGAGCAGTATGATGTTTTACTTGGCACTATTGCAGCAAACCAGGCAGCTACTAATGAGAGGTTTGGAGAGATTTTCAGCGAGTTAGAAGCCTTGCGTATCGACATCACTGCGACCACCAGCACCGGTTCTGATCCCGAAGCGACTCCTTCCAGACGCCGCTCCCGCACCAGAAGCCGACCCCGCGGTCCTCAGCAGCCATAGATCTTGTTTTACCTATGTTTGTTTTTCGTTTTTGTCATTTGTACTGTCCTTTTACCGAATTTATATCACAACATTGAGGACAATGTCTAATATAGTGTGGGAGAGGTACCTTTCATTTCCGCATTTTTTCCTTTTCGCACTTTTCCATTTCGTTGTATTTTCAATTCCGTTGTATTTTCTTTAGTAAGTTAATGAAGCGAGCAAATCTTTATGCTATTTTTCTTTAGTTTCGAATTTTCCCCGTTTATTTAGCCATACCCGGAAAAAAATCTTTAATTATTCGCATTACCCGACTTACCTACGAAATCGTAATTAGGAAGCTGAGAACGATTCAACAAGACCAATACAATCTTGACACCTTTGACTTCCTACTTAAGCGATTCCATTCCGATTACCATTACGAGTACACGTTTAGTTTCAGTTCAAAAGTAACCCCTAATAGTTTATACTAGCAGTCAGCACCGTCTGAGCACAAACCACGTGGGGAGCCGATGAATATAAGCGTTTGATGCCTAATCAATAATGATCCTTCATATCTCGATGCAAAATGAAAAGAAATTGCACCAAAGTACACGGTCGCATATAAGAAACGAGAAATATGAGAAGGAGTCCATTGCGGGTTGGTTCAGAGGTACTGGTTCTGAACTTGGTAGGGCGTGCTACGGCTCGATCCCCCACAACCTCCAAATCGGATAATATATGTAGGGTTACCACACTCGTGTACCAGACCCCGTGCTCAAAAAGGATCAAAGTCGCTAACCGGCTACTCCACTACGTGCGTGCTAAGGCAAAGGGCTTAATGTGATTGCGCTAGAATGAAACCGGGCGAAATAAGATCGAAAAACTCTAGGTGAAATCGTAAAGTAATTGCCAATCGTTTCGTTTAACGGGAAGTCGACGACATAGCTTGTTGCTTGTGTCATTAGTGTATCGGTAGTGTTCTATCAAAGTACCAGATTATCCGACAAAACGATCCCTCGTATGATTTGTTATGAGTATGCGTGAATAAAAACTTGTCCGCCGATTTTCAACCGACTATTTGCTTGAGGACAAGCAAAGGTTTAAGTTTGGGGAAGTTTGATAACGAGAAAACGTATCGATTATATTGCTAGGTTTCATTGACATTTTATCGCATAATCACCGTTTTAACACTCGATTTCTCGAGTTTTTCTTACCATTTTGCAGGTACATCATTATATGGAGCTAAATCATGAATTGAGAGAAAAAGGAACAAAATCAACCATAAAAAGATGAAGAAATGAAGAAGCCTGCAAAACTGTATATTTTGTTGCAGCCACGATCGTCACCAGGGTGTCACGACCGTGACACCCCAAAAGCATCCATCACGACCGTGAGATCACTGTCACGACCGTGACACTTAAAAGCCACATGACACGAGCGTGAAGACCTTGTCACGGATAAAATTAGGTTTTTGACTCAGACTACGTCAAAGCACTACGTGAAGAACGTTCCTCCTATTTTGTTGCCACGTACCTACATTTCCTCCACCAAATCAGCAAGGCCCATGCAACACAAGTCCAATTTTCAGCCCATTAAGGATTCTATAAATAGTACAAGTTTTATGAACAATGTACAGAGCATTTTTTATTCGATTTTCTGCGGAAGCTCTGCCGAACTATTTTACGACCCTGTTTCTATTTCTGCATTATTTTTAGTTTTCTTTTCGTTCTTATTGTATCCAAACCCGCCATATAACAATTTCCAACATCAGGAAATTGTTATACATTTATTTTTTTCTAAACCTTCAGCCTTTGTTATTTTCGATTTCCGCCAACTCCAAGCTTTCCGGTTTGTGGAAGAAGGAGTCTGCTCTGATATTTGTTAACCAGGTTTTTTATTATATTGCAATTTAAATATTTATAATGTTTATTTATTTTTCTGCCATGAGTATTTTATTATTTAATTTTCTGTCTCTGTCTGGTTCAACATCGATGAGTAGCTAAATACCTTAGGGCGGTATGTAGTTAGAACAAACTTAATCGGTAAAATTTAATCATAGGCTTAAAACAATTAATAACTTAACATTCTGGCTGATACTTTTTAATAAAAATCGATCTTTTCGTTACGAGAGTAAGGAAAGAGTATTAGGTTAGGTCAAGACCACGAGAGTGTGAGATTTTAACCAGATAGCTAAAGTTAGGCATTTAAATTAAACACAGCGAGAGCGCTTTAAAATAAATTAGAATTACTAAGTTTCCAAAAATTATCTCTAAACACTTATGGGCTAGCGAGAGCAGGCATAGGGCTTTAGGGATAAGATCTGATATAAGACCACGAGAGTGTGAGTTGAGGGTATTTAAACTAGTAACCTCTACCGAATAGATTAAGTAAACACCTTTATAAGCCTAGGTTAGATTGACCCACCTAAGTTAGTATAATTACATACCGACCGCCTTAGTATTACTTTATTAAAACTTAAATTAAATTCCGCCTTTAATATTCTTAAAAATCAACAAAAAATCGTGACAACCATTCGCCTTAGCTAAACTAGAAGTTCATCTAGCACTAAGTAACCATAGAATCCCTGTGGATCGATAATCTTAAATATTACTTCGATAGGCTGTGCACTTGCAGTTAAGATACCGCTAGACGCATAATTAGACACGTCTTTAGCCCATCAAGTTGTAACGCCAAAATATTTAATTATTTATTTTATCGAATATTTAATTAATTATTTGTGTTTAGTTGGTTTATTTTATGTTGTGGTTGATTAAGTCGATAAGTCGAAAATATAAGTCGGAAGCCGTAGAAATATTATTAGAGATAATATTATAATTGTTGTAGTGGGTTGGTTAGTGGGCTTGAAATCGTATCTGAATTAGTAATTAGGGGGTGCTATTGTTAGGCTCGTTAATAATTAGTTTATTTTAATAAAAATAAAATAAAAATATTAGAACTGGGTTGTATCAGTAAGAAGTGAAAAATCAGAAGTTGCACGATTGTGAGAAGAAGAGGCTGGGGAGAAAACTGCAATCGGAAGCGATTTCTGGAATTCTATCATTTAAGGCTACCTTCAATCAAATCTAAGGTAAGGGTGGGTTCGATCCTTATAACCGGGTATAAAAATCGGTATTGTGATTGGGTAATTTTAGGTTGCTGTGTTTTGTTGATGTTGATGTAGTGTGTGAAAATCTGTAACTTGTTATTTCAACGATTGTTTATGTGAAATTTGTTGTCCAATTGTTGATTCTATGTTGGTTATAAGTTGTTCTGGATTGTGTTGGTTTAATTGTATTACTGCGTTACATGAAAATTCTGGAAAAATGTTCGTTGGGGACGATAACACAGAGACCGGTAGTGGGAGCCACATTTTAGTGGTGGGAGCCACTTGCTCCCAAGCACCATGGCGCAAGCCAGATGCCAAAGTGACGGGTGTCACTTTTTGTTGTGGACACCAAGAGCATGAAGTGGCACAAACCACATGTTGTTATGCTTGAAGGGTGGCACAAGCCACTCTGTGTAGTAGGATCATGTAGTTTTTTTAATTATGCAGTATTTTATTAAATAAATTCCAATTAATCTCACATTATGTTTATTAATTCTAACTATAAATTTTATATAAGTTTTGACAGAAAAAGTAGTGGTTTTAGAAATTGACAGAAACAATATTTTGTTAAAAATGTGTTTTCTATGACAGAAAAATTTACCAAAAATAATAGTGTTGACAGAATTTTCAGAAGAAATCGTAATAATCGCAGAATAATAAAAACAATGTCAGTTTAGTTGGTTTAGCCGAATTAGGCAAAAAAATTAGTTGCCCGGAAAAACGAAAATTGTCGGGGTAAGTCAGGTAGTTTAATAGTTGATTTTTGTTGCGTTGTTTTGTTGAAAATATGTTGTAAAGTCGAGTTGCAGGTACAATTGAGTTGGTAAGTGGTTCCGGTTTACGGAAAATCCCTAAGTTGTTATGTTGAAGGCTTTATAAGCCAAAGTTAATTTTTAAATTGTCTATGACATATAAGTTATTATGTTGCTCATGTTGTTATGTTGTTTGCATTGTAAAGTCGTGTATGTCATGTCGATCATTTGCATTTTGATATTGGGGCCGTTGCTCACACCACGTTGGCCTAGATTGGAAATTAAGTTGAAAGTTGAAGGCTTATGCCTGGATGCCTCGATAACCTGACAATAATTTAAGTTGGGAGTTTTAGTCCGAATGGTACCACACACATGATTAATTGAGTCGCATTAAAGTCGCATTCCTTGAATTGTTGTTGTTTTGGTTGATGTTGTGAAGTGGCGAATTGTTTGTCATCCTTATATATGTATTCTTATCATATTTCGTTTATAAGAATAAATATGAAGTAGAAAAGAATTAGGGTTCTAAGAGAATTTAGAGAGAAAGTTTTGCTACCCACAAACTATGAGATTTCTTTTATTGATTCACTTGCAACTGAAAACCATGAATTACATTATGTTGTGATTGATTCAAGATATATGGGTTGCTCCTTATTTATAGAATTAGGTTTGCTTACATGCCAATAAAAAACCCAAAACTATAAAAGCCCAAAATACTTATTTTGGAACTAAATAAAATATGTGTGAAACAACTATTTTGACATACCCTTCATTCTGTCGAGCAACCTGCTTCGATACAAGGAATTGTAGTTTCAACAAGCTTCACCATTAATATCTTCTTCGACCAGATCTTCATCCCATATGAATAAATCACAAGTTTCTTCACTCTGTCAAAATGGACATCTTCAGAAAAGCCTGTCTTTATTGCGACCATTCTTGTAGACGTATGAAATCATATGAGTGTTGTACCCTAAAATTTGTCCTCCCACAATTAAGGCAATGTATCTCAAGATCTCTCGAGGTTCACAAGGTTCACAATTGGTCAAAAGGATTGAAGGTTTCATTAGACTAAGCCTCCTCCGGAACAATGGATCCAGAACTAGGGTTTTGAATTTCTCCAAGATAAATGGACTTACAAGGCCTCAGGTTAGATTCATAAAATCCCACATGTCTTCAAGAATCCCCATGTCAAGTTTCAGAGCTTTCCCAATAAGTTTGACCAGTCAAATGTTCAAGTATTCAAAAATCAATCAACTTGGTAAAAACGTCAAACTAAGGTTAACTGTGGTCAACTTAAAGTCAAACTTCAAGATTTTTTGTCAACATCAAGATTATGAGGTAAAATTCATCATTTGATCAAGGGTTGATGATGATTCATCAAGAAAATCTCAGATCATCGAGAATCAAGAAGTTTCTAAATTAGGGTTTCATAGTAAAAGTCAACTGAACTTTGACCAACCATAAATTTCACATACTTCATCAAACATTTCCCATCCAAATCTCATTTTTGAAGAAAATTGAATTCTCTACAACTTTATGTCTCACAAGCCAATCCTAAAAATGCTTCATTTGGAAGGTATGAGCTAAAATATTATAGGTCCTTTTGAAAGTCAACAAAAAGTCAACTTTTTCCAAAGCTCATAATTTAAAAATGGTAAAAGATATGGACATGGGACCAAAAGGGTTGGTTATAGTACTCTCTAAGATTTCTAAAATGTCCAAGATCACTCTCATAGCCTTAAAATCGAGGGAGTTGTGCCTTGTTAAAGTTGAGAAATTTTCAAGGGGTGTATGAAGCAAAAAAGGTCTTAACTTCAAAATTTTCCAAATGAGCCCATAAAATTGCAACCCAATCTTAAAGATAAAGTCATGCACGACCCAATGACCATTTATTCTGATTTTTAAATTTTATTTTATATTATTTTGGATTTTATTTGTTAAAATTATATTTTAATAAAAATAAAATATGAAAAATCAAATAATGGATCATATCTTTGTTCTAGAAGCTTTTAAGAAACACTTAAAGTGATTAGATGCCATCCAATTTCGTGAAATTCTATTTTGGAAGGGATTTTTTTGATTTTTTTGACAAAAATAGAATTGGGGTTTCTTCATGATCAAGTAACATCAAAATACATCCAAAAGCCCAATCTTTTTTGACCTAATCATATTACTATATGTATACAACAAGAAAAAAGCATGAGGACGATTGGAGATGCCAGAAAATACAGTATTCACACTTAAATTTTTGTCTAAAAAATTCAATTTCGATTTCTTGGTAGCAAGCAATATTAAAATGTTTTAAAAGTCTAAACACAATCCTTATAGCTTCTTGATGTCGTACCCATCATCATCATCAACATTACAATTACGCAATAATGCATAAACCGATTCAAATGTTCTTTGTTTTTTTTTTGTGAATTTCGATTTCCTACATTAGCACAATATAAATTGTATCTAACCTTAGATTATTGTTTGTTTGAATGTATAGATTCTTTCTGGTTTGTTTGTTTGAGGTTTCGTTGCATAATTGCCCGACACCATTGTTAGGGTTTAGAGCTTGAGTTCGGGGCTTCCCAATTCAGGTGTTTTCAATGACATTTAAGGACATATTCGAACTCATTAGCTTCTGGGCAATCAACTGATGTAGTTATTTGGGACTAATCGTGCGTGTTTGTTGATATTCGTAATTTATAGGTTTTTTAGCTACAAATATTTCGTAGTTAAATCGAAGCAAGACCCGTAGCTAAATCCTGTGTCCAGAGGTAGGAGATGAAGCCAGCGCGCGCGTTTCTGGAATTCAAAAATTAGACATATTTTATTTATTAGTGTTTGCGTTAATTTTCACAAATGAGCAGGTGCCCCGGTGGCCAAAACGTGCGCGTATTGAGGTTAAAGGACTGAGTTTGATCCCAGGTTTTCCATTCTTTTTTATTTTACTTGGTTATTTTTTAGATTTATTATTTATTTTGTATTGTGCATGTATTATACTAGCTGCGCATGCAGCCTGGTGGTTGAAGGCAATCCTGGTGAGCCCTAGGACCTGGGTTTGATTCCCAGGTCCCTTATTTTGACCAATTTTCTTTCTTTTCTCACATTTTAATTATAATTAACTTCTTAATTAATTGAATTAATTCTAAAACAATTAATTTATTAAAATTAATTAACAATCAACCATAAAAACAATTTCTTAAATACTTTCTTAAAAATATAAATAATAATAATTTCATTGATTTTTTTAATTTAATTTTTCTTTTAATTTAGAATGTTACTATTTTTTTTAATTAACTTGTAAATCAATTAATCGTTTAATCACTTTAATTTTTTTGAAATTTCTTTTAAAAAATAATTCTTTTAATTAATATGTTTTTTTATACATCTCACATAAATGATTTTGATTAATTTGTAAATAAATTTAATTAATTAGATTTAGATTTAATAAACCCTAGTTTTCTCTAAAAAAATCTAATTTTCTCTAAAAAATCTAATTTTCTTAATTAACCCTAATTTATCTTTTTTTAATAATTTTGTTTTATTTATTGTTATTGTTATTTAATTATTTATTTAGAATAATATTCTTTACTTATTTATTTTTGCCTTATTTAAATTTATTAGAAATATATAAAGGCTATTATTATTGTAATTTATTTTTATGCTCGATTATTGTGAATCTGCCCCAAAACTATGTAATAGCGTAGAATTTACTGTTTTTTGCCTTTTATTTATTTAATTTAATTTATGGTTAGTAAACAGGGAGTGCAAAACCTAATTGATTAAAAAAATGACTTAGATAATTTAATTAAAAAGATTAAATATCTGAATAAAATCACTCACACACGTAACTCGGTCTATGATTGCCGTCTGCACTTCTTAGGGTTACTCTTCTTAAAGTTGCCTTTATATGGTCAAGTCCCTCGAAAATGGGGGTGTCTTAAGCAAACGACCCTACAAGTATAAATCATCAAGTCTCTCCCCGGTTTAAAAGATCAAGTCCCTACGATGTTGCCTACGATAATAATCTTGTCCATTCGGTTTAAAAGATGATAGTCCCTCCCAATTGCTAAAGACACCCATCAAGTTGCATTCATTGACCATACGATGACCCTACGCCCGTCCCTTAAGCAAATCCAAGGTAATGACTACCTATTCCTTAATAATAGGGACAATCTTATCCTTGAAAGAATATAAAAGAACATGAATGACTTAGTCCAGGGTAGGAACTCTAAGTTACTGGCTCACACCCTTTAAAAATACTTTTCACACCTCACTATTTTCAAACATTTTCAAACAAAGGCTTTGTATACATCCATATGAGGACCATTACAAAGTACTTAGACAAATTTCTAAATACACACTACACATTCCTTTTCCAAAACAATTAAGTGAGCTAAGTAACTAAGAGCCCATGGATAACCATGGATATAAAGGATGTTAACACCTTCCCTTTATATAACCTACCCCCGAACTCAAGTCTTTAAAAATAGGTTTTTCCTCTTCTTTTATGTCCTTTCCACTTGGATAAAATAAAAGTCGGTGGCGACTCTTGCTATCCGCAACATTTATAGAAAATCAGTTCTCTCACCGTGTTACAACGAGCATCACAACCACAATCCCTTCATTGACGGCTTCGCACAGAGGAATAAGACATGGTAATGGATTTCGTAGCACCTGTTCTAGAAAACGACATCAAACTTTCTTTGCTAAAGAAGTTATACATTGTAATTAGGTTACAAAGTTCAAACGGAGAAGAAGGAAGACGAAGACGAAAAGGGACATAGACAAATTAAAATTAGGTTACAATTCTCTCATGCGTAGTCTATTTACACATTCACCACGTGTATTCTACTTTCACACGTGGTAAATAGAACATGTCCAACTAATTAAAAAAATGTTAAATCAGCATCCATGTAAGATGCTGTTAAGTGGAATAGACGACAAGGATGAAAATTAGGGACGAAAAACATTAGGAGAATGATTCATTGAATGAAAATGTGTGGGGGACTAAAACTGGATTTTGAGATATTTATAGGGACATGTAACATATTTAACACTATAAAAAAATCTCTAAATTTGGAGGAATTAAAAAAGGGTTAAATATGTTTTTGATCCCTATAAATATCTCAATTTTGATTTTTAGTCCCTATAAAAAAAACGTCGAGTTTTAGTTCCTATAAAACTATTTTTGCAGCAATTTTAGTCCCTCTACAGAGACTAAATCTGAGTGCAAAAATAATTTTATAGGGACTCAAACTCGATGTTTTTTTATAGGGACTAAATATCAAAATTGACATATTTATAGGGACTAAAAACATATTTAACCTATTAAAAAATTATATTGAAAAATAGATTTAAAGAGTTATGAAAGGCTCAAATAAATTCTTTAATATATATATATATATATATATATATACACACACTTATGAGGGAGAGGAAGTAACCGTTTTAAATGGAGAAGATTTTAATAATATTTATTGTTAATATATTTTAAATATATATATATATATATATATATATATATATATATATATATATATATATATATATATATATATATTTAAAATATATTAACAATAAATATTATTAAAATCTTCTCCATTTAAAACGGTTACTTCCTCTCCCTCCTAAGTCTCAAATAAAATCAACATTTATTTTGAGCTACCAAATTTTATAAAATCACTCATATAGTATCTTATGATAGATCTCTAGGCCAAAAAAATTAGTTCAAATTTGACATCAACACCTAATCTTTGTTAGTTTGATTTATCAAACTTACAAATTAATATTCAATATATTATTTTTTAATAATAGTTTAAATATATTATACGAAATTATTCAAATTTTTTAAAGAGACACATAAATTGACTTAACAAAAGAAATTAAAATTGTTGACAATTTAAAAAAAAAACTAAAAGTCAAATAAGTTTTAAAATTTGATAGAGACAAAAACCTTTTTATTTCATTTCATTAGCACGATTTGAGAGATACAACTAAATTGATTTAACAAATGAATTTAAAATTGTTGACAAAAAATATTTTAAAACAAAAAGTCAAATAAGTTTTAAAATTTGATGGGGACAAAATTATATTTAACTCCTAAAATTAAATTAAAATTTTTATTTTTATTTCATTACATTAAATGTTAAAAATTTGGTACAAAAATTAATTGTAGGGTGGCCGGTGGCCGGTAGGAATGGAGGTGCTTCGGTATGTAGCAAGTTAGGAATTATTATTATGATGGGTACTTGACAACTTCACTCGAAAATAGCTTAATTTAATTAATTTTTTTATTACTTAAATAAATAATAAAACATTACTCTTTATAAAAATATAAAATTGCTCAAGTCCGTCTTAAATTTTAGTGAAAAATCGTTTTTTCTTATTTTAAATTATAGAAAGTAAAACAATTTTTATTTTATTTAATGAATAATGTTAACATATATCATAGAGACACAAGTTAAAAGATAAATGGAAAAATATTATTTTGAAAAGTTAATTAATATAAATGTATGTCGTCAAGAATAAATTTGTTAGAGTTTTATTAAAAAATTGAATTATAACAAAATATTCACTTGAATTGAACGGAACCATTTTAATTTGTTTATAATTAAATTAAATCAAATTATTGATTCGGTATACCGATTTTAAACTCTAGTTTTAACCAAAATATTAATGAACAAATTTATTTTAAAAAGTGAATTGAATTATAATATTTCTTTTTCAAAATCTTTAATAAAAAATTATTCTAAATTTTTTATTTTTACATTTTCTTTGAACATGTTTTTTTTATTTATATAATTGATTATGAAATTATTTAATAAATATTAGTTAAAACAATTATTTTTAAAAAGATTTTATACACATTTATGGTTAAACTATCAAAATTATTTTTCAATAAAAACATGAACTGTTAATATAATGCAAGTTTTAAAATCTGAATTGAACTGTTTTATAATTATACTCTATTATTTAAAAATAGTTAATGTAATGCAAATTTTAAAATTTAAATTCACTTACTATTAATTAAATAAAATTTAACCTTTTTTTATGAAAATAATTTGGCTTAGTTACAATTTTGGTTCCTCTATTTATTTATTTTTTACTTTTGGTGTTCCTATTTTAAAATTCGGATTTTTTGTCCCCCATATTTTCATTTTTGTTGACTTTTGATCCTCTTATTTTATTCTATTTTAGACTTTTGGTCCCCTTTCTTAATTGAGAAGGGGACTAAAATCCAACAAAAACTTAAAGTTGGGGGATCAAAAGTAAAAATAAAATGAAAATAGAGGGACCAAAATTCTGGATTTTAAAAATGGGGATCAAAAATTAAAATATTGAAAACAGGAGGACCAAAATTCCAGATTTTAAAATAGGGGACCAAAACAAAAATAAAATAAAAAAATGAGGACCAAAATTGCAATTAAACCAAATAATTTTTATTATTTAAAATAATCTTTAAGTTTATATTTATAACCGTGAAGTTGTTATATTAAATCAGTGCAGTAATACATGGACATTAGTACATAATACCATACCATCAAATATTATTAATATGGTTAGTAATTGTGGTTCAGTTCTTTTGGATTTGGTTAGATTAATTGTGGTTTGGTTCAGTTATTGAATTATTTTAAAAATTACAGTTCGGTTCATTAACTTAATATAATGGTTCAGTTCGATTTTATGGTTCAGTACAATTTTATGAATTTTTTGAACAACCTTAATCAAGAACAAACCAAAATATAAAAAAAAAGATTGAGTTTCTTGAACAAACACGATAAACTCTATTAGATTTTTCAAATGAATAGAAAATAAGGAAGAAGAAGAAGAAGAATGGTTAAATCTATTTTACTATTCACTTTCTCAATAAGTGTTCAAAGATTAGAAGTGAATACCAACAATTAACCTCTCTCAACAACCTGAGAGAATTAGTATATTTATAGACTACAAAGCCAACTTGAGCAACAAACAAACTTTTAATTTGGCTTAAAAGTAATGCCTAATTCGACATGCTAACAATCATAACATTTCGACTACTACATGCTTAAGCAGACTTCAGCTACAACATACAAGATCACACATGTGAACAAACTTCAACTTCATACTAAACCTTCTGTCGAACCATGAAGCTACCCTTGTCGACACTAGTGTTTGATCCATAATACCACAAATCTCTATCTTGGAACAAACTCTACACAAAACAATGGAACAAACTAACTTTCATCATGCAGTTTTATCAACTGCAAATAGTAGAAAAACTTGCTACTCGACAATGTGTTGTCTCGACTCCTCATAACTTCCTTATAGTCTCTAGGTTCTTCCTCCAGAACCTCACTTGCAGGAATTAAAACACGAGCTATAAGATCTGCATAACCAAGTCTCTAAGGTGGCTTAATGAGTCTTCTCGACCTGTCTCTTGCCATGAGATAGCCATTATCAATCCCTTCATTTTCATCAGCAACTTGAGATTCTTCTTTGACTTCATCTGTGTTGTGTAATTCAATATTATTATGCTCCACCTCAAGAGGAATCTCTTCATGCTCCAGCTCTTCTTCAAAGATCTTCGAACTTTGACCAATGTCATCTGTTTTCTTGAAAACCATATCGACTTCATTGAAAACTACATCTCAACTTGTGATATACCTTTTGTGACCTGGCTTTAGGCACAATAACCTATAAGCTCTGACTCCTTCAGGATATCCAAGGAACATACATCTTAGAGCTCTAAGTTCAACTTTGTTTTGCCTAATATGAGCATAAGCTAAACAACCAAATATGGAATTGAGTTTTAATACCCGAACCCAACCCAAACCCATTTTGGACGGGTTTGGGTTTTAATTCCCCATCCCCATTTGGGTTTGGGGCGGGGAACGAGGGCTGTCTGGAAATATGGATTTGAGTTTGGGGGAGATAAAAACCGTTCCCGACCCGTCCCGTTGCCATGTCTAGATCCATGTGTTCTTTGTTTATCTTTGTTAAACTTAATTCTACATTATTTACCAAATACCCAAGGTTCACAAAACTCCAATTTTTTGACCTTATCATCACATATCTAATTTTATTTCAACAATTTGACCATACCTCTTTCACTAACCCGACCAAGTATCTTGTATTTATTACCATAAAAACCACAATTTATATTTTTTAATAAAAAAATAATATCGAGTGAATGTTGATATGAAACTTTACTATCCATACATTTAATAAAGTAAAGCTAAATACTATATATGTTTATTGTGATAGTATTATTTAAACAAATTTAAATAATAATATAATAAATGAATTTATGTGGGCGAAAACGATTATTATAAAAGACGAAGAAGAAAAAAAAGAGTGAGTTTGGGAAAAAGAAAAAAAAGAAAAAAAGAAGCGTGATTGGGTTTTGATTTGGTGCGGTGTTGTTGTTGTAGTATTGATTTGAATGCATTCGTATCGGTGAGTGAAGAAGAAGAAGAAGAGAAAGAGAGTGAGAAATGGGAGAATCAAGGGAAGACAAAATTGAAGAATCTGTTGCTTCCGTTCTGGAAGAAGCTAAAGAGCTTCAAGATTCCGTCGCCGGTCACATCTCTAAATCGTTAAGCGACGAACATCCTCTCCGGCAACGAGCTCTTGCTCTCGACTCCAAAATCCTTTCTCTTCGTTCCTCTCTTGATTCTCTCCTCAACAATAAACTCATTAATCACTCCGTAGCTGATAAGGTAAGGGATACTCTCGCTGTTGTTGATTTCTCCAATTTCTTCAATTTCATGGATCCGTTTTGTTTTGTTGCAGTTAGATGAAGATTTGCATAGAGCGAGATGTATTGTTGTTGATGGTGATGCTTCTTCGCTTCTTCCAGGACATGCTCACGGTTAGTTTATTACTTTGTTAATTACTTTCACTTATTTGATTTATTAGTTGATTAATTATTCTTTCTGAGGGGTTTAGGGAAGTTTCTGAGGATGTTTTTGGGTCCTATTAATGTTCGTGCATCTCGGAAAGATGTGCAGCTTAAGGTCAAAGAGGAATACAACAGTTATAGGGTAAGGTTCTTCTTTCCTTTTTTTTTATTACTCAATTATTTCTTGATTGTTTCAGTTGTGTTATAATAATGCTTTCAAATTAAGCTATACTTTATTTATTGAGTTGCCATCCGTTGCATGTAATTACTGTGTTATCAATGGCGGACACCTAAAATCCCGCCATACCGTCTGCTTTGTGGCGCCGTTATAGCAGATTATGACGGAAAAACACGCTATATCGGCCGATATTTACCATTGCGGCGAGGCCAAAAACTGTTTTGTATATTTGACATAGCGGCCATCGCGCCGCTATTTGATAACACTGCATGTAAATGCTTTTTTTTTTCCCTCTCCTTTTTTGTTGTGATTTTTAAAATCATTGTTAGGAAATTATAGTGTTTTCGGCAGTAAATAATGCCGCAAAAACTCTCTAGGGGGTTACTGGCCTCTTTACCAATGACATATTAGTCAATCAAAACTGCACCACATTAAACACTCATTTGTAGTTATATTTTAGTTATTAATCAATTGAAGGTTACATAGTCTAGACTGTAGATCTATCACATAGTTAACAACTAACTATTCAATAACAACTAGAGGAGTAGGCATGAGGAATCAAAGGAACATGGCTGAATTCACAGCAGCGATACATGACATCATGTTGACACAATAGGCAATAGCACCATTAAATTCTACAATTCACTACTTTGTTCTTCACATGCATGCATGCATGACACTGGATGTTTATGAAACTTTTAGGAAAATGACATTTCGTTTGTTCAGGATAGAACTGCTCTGCTATTCCTGCTTTTCCCGGCAGCACTTCTCATTCTAAGATCATGGGTTTGGGATGGATGCTTGCCAGCTTTTCCCGTACAGATTTACCAGGTATTTCTGATGAGCTCCTCTTGTTTGATGTCATATTATTATTATTGATTTGCTTACGTGAAATATTTATCTGCAACCTTTTATGTATGATCCTTTGTCAGGCCTGGCTGCTATTTCTTTATACTGGTTTGGCATTGCGAGAGAACATATTGAGAGTAAATGGAAGTGATATCCGTCCATGGTACAGTCTTCAAACCCTTTTTAATCAAGGCTTTCTGATGGTTTATATTAATTTTAGTGATCCTTATGAAACAATAATGGACAGCAGTTACTTAATGGGTAATAGATCCTTGATTCTATGCTCAGTGCTTTGTTGTTTTTTGATCACGTGAGTTCAAATTCTATAACTTGATCCGCTGTTTATTCAACAATTTCAAACTCCGCAACTTGATTTCTGCTTTGAAGGATATTAGAGACATTATATAATTAGTTGGGACGGGCATCAATATTTAAGGCTATTATGGAAGGAGGATTAGGCATCAAGAGTAGTGTGTTTATAAATGTTGCCATAGTGGATGTTTCTATCTCTTCTTTCCTTTCTTTGGAGGGGATGCTGTTCCATTTTCATTTCTCAGAGTTTTTTTAATTTTTTTTTTTTAAAAATATTTTCCCTGCTTCTATCATCTGGTTACCTTGCATGTGATTTATTATTTTTTCCCGTACGCAAGATAACCATATCTTAAGAGTTTCCACATGTTTTTAAACATTGCTGACTTGGAAAACTATGATTATGCATCTTCGTTGGACATTCCCCTTCCTTTTATTATTTTAGATCTTATGCCTTCAGAATCTTTTAACCTTATTTTTTATTAGATATTTTTCTTATCTTGAACCTTCTCCCCACATTTCCTGATGTTGTAGTTTCATAAGCATGCCTGAAGCAATGACTAAGTTGATGCCTTTGTTTGAAACTGTTTGAGGTTTTGGTGATGATTGTGATAATGATAATATGGTGTTTCAGAACTGTTTTCTTTATTGGTGTTTGGGTTAGGATGATAGTGTCAAATGCAAGATTTCTCGAGGTGTATTCCTTCTTATATTCTGTAGGGCAGAATTGTTTCTTAACTTATTTTTTAGTGGATTCCTTTGACGATTTTGCAAAGCAAATAGTTCCCTCTTTTGTGCTTATGTTTTTCTTCTGTGTTTTATTTAAAAGGAAATTATTTCTAATCTTAAAAGAGAACTATATTCGTCTCCCTTTGGTCCCTTATTAGATTGAGTACAAAGAAGTGGAGGGGATTTATATTTATTTATTTGGCCTGCTAAAATTATCATCCATGTAAACTTGCTGGGGCGGGGGAGAGCTGAAATTGTCATTCCTTGGTTTACATGGGACAAAATCGTTCAGAAAATAACCATACTATGCTGTTACAGGTGGATATATCATCATTATTGTGCCATGATAATGGCCGTTGTGAGTCTCACTTGGGAAATAAAAGGACAACCAGACTGCGCAAAAAAGCAGGTTAGTACTCTTTCCTGAGCACTATTAGCCTTTTCTTGTTCATGGTGTTATGCATCTATATATTCATGTCTCAATAATGCATGCAGAGAGGTGTACAGCTGTTCCTACAGTGGGCTATGATGCAAGGAGTTGCAATGCTTTTGCAAAATAGATATCAACGACAGAGACTTTATACTCGTATTGCGTTGGGAAAGGTGCCACTGTTAAATAGTATATTTTACTTGCTTTATTTTTCTTTTCTTTTTTGTTGTATTTTAACCTCACATACTTTTTTCCACCATCATGCTATTTTGTTACCTTTTAGTGTAGTTACTGCTCTGCAGTCTTTTTTGTAAACCTGATTAAAATTTTCTTTTCCCGTATGGCATTAATTATACATTTAACTCTCCAAGCATATTAATTGGAAATAGGTATGTGGTTTTGATTCTCGTTTTTCTCTGAATTATAGGCTAAGAGGATGGATGTTGTATGGGGGGAAACAGCTGGTGTGGATGGCCAACTGTGGTTGCTGTGTCCCATACTTTTCGTATTGCAGGTAATTACACTGCATGGAAACTTACAACATATGTTAGTTACTCAAGTTTTTGGAATATTACTCTTTTGGTTACAATTGTTTGAGCTATGTGTGATTTGGTTCCTCTATTTTTTTAGCTTTATTAAAAATTAATCAAATATGGTTCTAGCATCAATTATTATTTTTTCACCAAATCCCTCAAGTCTCATTTTTATTTGTAAAAGATTTGGAAATCCCTAGTGGAGTTGAGTTACAAATTTGATAAAGTAATAAAGTAGTATCAAAAGTTTGAAAGATAAAAATTTGATAAAATTTGAAGACTTTTTGTACACTGCAACATTAGAGTTTAAAGAAGATTTTGGGATTTTGATAGAAACTGGTGCTGTGATTGTTTATTTAGGGCAATATATTAGAGAACCGGTAATGTACTAGTCATAGATATTGGGGGATATGATGAACATGTGAATAAAGGATACGAATAGAAACTCTAGACCAGAGGAACAAAGACAGTAATTGAATTGACAAATAATACAAACTGTATACAAAACAAAACCAACAATTGACAAATAAACCAAGCTCTAGAAGTTAGAGAGCCTAGTCTCTCCCAAACCAACTAACATACAGAATACCTAACCCCTTCCCTATATTTATAATTCTGACTACCTAAAGCAGTTAAAAAGCAGTTACACAACAGTTACTGCACACAATATTTAATAATAATAAAATAAATTGCCTATTACTAACCGATTTTACATAACAGTTACTGCACACAATATTTAATAATAATAAAATAAACTGCCTATTACTAACCGATTTTATATTTTAATTGGCTAGTTTAAATCTTCTTAAAGAAATATTGTCAAGTTAAGTGGAATAATGTTTAAAACAATAATTTCTTTTTATAGATTATGATAATTTGAGGAGGGATTTAATTGGAACAATTAAAAATGAGGGACGAAAGCCATTTAAAAAAAAACTAGAGAAACCAAAATGTAGCCTACTTTTTTTGGTGTTAGTACAAGGCGTTTTTGTTTGCAACATTCATGTTCCTTTAATATTGTTGATTTGTCTTTCATGATTTCAAATATTTTGCATCTTTTGCTGTGAGTGATGGTTAATTAGTTGAGAAGCATAGGTTGGGTTTTTTGCTGGTAAAAGTGTGACCAGTTTATACATATACTGATGATACACATGCTTTCAAGCTAATTGTTCTAGCATTGTATGCTATTTAAGTTTTACTTCATGGAAAAACTTGGACATTCATCATCTGTATTTGTGATCCTATCTTGATTCAGGGATTTGAGGCATATGTCGGACTATTGTTGCTCAATACTGCATTTGCTGGGGAGATTTCTGAATGGCAGGTATGCTCCTGCTAGCTGTTTTACTTATCAAAATTTGACTAGGAACACATGAAAATGAACCCGGTTCCGGTGATATTGTTTATTGCAAAGGCTAGCCTTATAATGACAGTAACTCTCCGGACAGGTAATATTTTGCGGTCTTCTGTTGGTCGTTATGGCCATTGGGAACTTTGAAAATACAGTACAGACTCTGTTGGTAAAGTCAAGATTTAAGGCAAAGATGAGAAGAACCAAGAGCAAGCAGAGACTGGATTAGCAAGTTGTGACATCTTGAGCTTTTGATAGGATCAGGATTTTTTTGCTGTTAAGTTTTGACCACTGTGCATGTCTAGTGATAATTTTGGCTTTGTTGTAGCATCATGCATTTAACGCGTCTAAAGCGGAAGTTTGGATTTTATATCTATAAGTACACTGTTTTACAACTTTGTATACTCTTTTGGGTCGGTGTACTCATTCCCTGATGTGGTAGATTGATGATTTTCCTCTCTTCCACACTATAATTTAGATTATTCAAAGTGATTTGCTGATTTGAATGTAGAGGGAAGTCATTAATATAAATATTGTGAGAAACAGATGCCTTAAAACTATAGATTGACTAGTTTTCTTTTTACACACGTTATTAGGGTGCCAATGTTTAACCAACAGTAGAATTGGCTATTATTGGTGTATATTTTCAAATTAGTTGGGGTAACTGTGTGATATTAGTTGGAAGCATTTGGTTTCAAGTTGGTTAAGTGTGTAATTCATGATGAAGTGAAATCACTAAACTTCTTGATTCCTTATCTATATCTTTGAAATTCTTATAAAATATACTTTGAATGTTCATGGCCATCTTTACAAAGTGCAATTGTTCTATCAAATTGGTATTACAAAACCATGTTTGAATTTTGAGTTCAAGTCATATCAAGTGCTAGTTGATAAAAATTGGTATTACAAAACCATGTTTGAATTTTGAGATCAAGTCATATCAAGTGCTAGTTGATAACGATGGTGTTGTTGAGACACTAGTATATGTCTTTTCAGGTGTTCTTTAGAGAGAGAGTATCAAACCTCTAAAAAACTTAACGTGTCCTTTCCCCTTTTGTTCCGTTACTAACAATTAGGGTTTCTTCATCCTTCCTTAGGTTTCCTTCCTTTCCTTGTTAAAGTTCCGGTGGTGACTCTTTTCCTAGTTTCTTCTGGGTTTTTTCTTGCTTTCGTGTCTGGTATTTGAGTGCTAGCTTCATTATGGAGAAATGGAGGTCGATTACATTATCAAAGGAGGAGGAAGAAGGGGTTGTAGCGGCGAAGGATGGAGTTCAGGAAGATGATTCTTTTCAAAGATCTCTGGCGGGGAAGATTTGGATGGCAGGGAAGATTTGGACAGAGAGCAGCTTCAACGTTAGGGATTTCAAATCCACAATGTTGAATGCTTGGAGGCTTAAAAATCTGGTAGAGATACAAGATTTGAGTAAAAACTGTTCATCTTTAAGTTTTCCTCAAGGCGCGATTTGGAGTTTGTCTTAAAGAGTGGGCCATGGAGTTTCGACAGATCTTTGCTAGTTTTGAATCGCATTTCAGGGGAAAAGCAACCGTCGGACATCAATATGCATTATGCTTCATTCTGGGTCCGAATATACAAACTGCCTCTGAAGCTTCGAACGGAGGCCATGGCGAAAAAGATTGGTAAGATTATTGGAGAGTTTGAAGAGGTTGACAAAAATGAGGCACATCGTAATGGTAGATTCTTACGAATCAAGGTGAGCATCAATCTAAAAGATCCATTGAAAAGGGGAACAATTGTGAAGTTTAAAGAGAAGAGTCTCAGAGTGCACTTTAAATATGAGAGGCTTCCTATCTTCTGCTTTGTTTGTGGGAAGATTGGTCACCAAATCAAGGATTGTGAATCTATTGAGGAGTTAAATGAGGAGGGACTTGAGGAGATCGAAGAAAATGACTTGTCCTTTGGTCAATGGCTGAGAGCTTCCCCTTTACCAAAAGTAGGTGAAAAAGTGAAGAGGCATGATTCTGGTTCGAGTACCTACAACAAGGAACTCTTCAATACCCCTTCTTCAACCCAAAGTAGACGTGAGCCGAAGGGGAGGAATCGAGGGGACGAAGTTGAGGTGCTCCAAAGTAAAGGTCCGAATGTTATTACAATTATGGAAACAGTGGTGGATAAGGACAAACAAAATAAACAAGCAGATATTGAAACTGTTGCTGAGTCCCTTGGAGCTGTTGTACTATTTGCAGAGAAGATTAATGTTTAGGTTGATGATAAGATCATACCCATCTAGAAGAAGAAATGGTCTAGGAAGAAGGGGGTGAAAGCTGAGAGATCGAATCAAAGGAAAAGGCCTAGAGTGACAAAGAGGAAACGTCAACTGGTGGATGTGATGATAACTGAAGGATATGTGTAAGAATATGTAACAGGGGACAAGAAGAGGAAACAAGGAGAGGAAGATGAAACTTTGGCAAGCTTAATACCAGAGGGGGTGTTGGTTAACCAACACATCCTAGGTCAATGAAAATCATTAGTTGGAACTGCAGGGGGCTGGGGAGCCATTAGACAGTTCGAGGCCTTGCGAGGCTTCTTCGTATCGAGAATCCCCAATTGGTTTTTCTTATGGAAACCAAGTCGAAGTATGAAGAGATGGTCACTTTAAATCATAAGTTGAAGTTCAAGAGTATGGTGGTGGTGGAATGTAGATGTTCCGGTAAGAGTATGGCAGGGGGTTTGTGTTTGTTATGGACGAATTCAGTTGAGGTTAAAATCTTATCCCAATCTTTGAATCATATAGTTGGTTTTTTCCAACAGGAGGATGAGGATGGGGATTTGGGTTTTGGAGGAATTTACGGTGATCCGGAGGAAAGTAGGAAATGAGAGACATGGGAGTTAGTCAAATTTGTGTTAAGTAATAGGGGTGATAGAGTTGTTCTGTTTGGTGATTACAATGACGTTACGAGTGAGGTTGACAAGAAAGGGGGAGTGAGAAGAACTACAACTCAGTTTAATCTAAGTAGATCTGTTATGGCATTCACAGGTTACCCTTTCACTCGGTCAAATGGAAGACAGGGGAAAGCAAATATCCAATGGCGTCTCGATAAAGTTTTTAGTTCTAAGGGGTTCAGGAGTTACTTTCATGTACCAAAGTTACTCACTTGGGCAGGTTCGATTCTGATCATGCGGCGATTAGAGTTACAGTTCAAAGAGAGTTGGAGGAGCCAAGGAGAAGTCGTATTTTTCCGGTTTGAGGAGGCCTATGCCAAAGATAACATATGCGATAGTTTAGTGAATAATATTTGGAAGAGCAACTCTGGTTCAGTGTGCCAAAAAATTAATGGAATTCAAGCTTTGCAGTATTATTTCAAGGAATATCGTAACAGTAGCATTGCTAAGGAGCTGGTCAGGATTGATGAGTTGTTAAAGGAAGACAGAAGGTGCTCTTGTGAGGTTGATGAGATGAAGTATTATCAAGCTATTGAATTTCAACAAGACAAGTTAATCAAAGCGGAAGAGACGATATGGAGACAAATAAGTAGAGCCGCTTTGGCTTAGAGATGGTGATAAAAACACTAAGTTTTTTCATTGCAAAGTGGATCAAAGACGTAAAACTAACAAGATTAGAAGGTTGAAGGATGCTGAGGGTTCTTGGAAAGTTGGTTGGGATAATTGTGAAAGAATTCTGGCATGCTATTTTAATGACTTGTTTTCGTCTTCTCATCCTTCCAATCTTAACGAGGCGTGTTCTCAGATTGAAGGACGTCTGTCTTTAATTCATAAGGAGATTCTCTCGGTTCCTTATACGACGGATGAAGTTTATAATGTAATGCAACAAATGAATCCGTCGAAAGCACCTGGTCCTGATGGTTTGACTGGTTCTTTCTTCCAAAAGTTCTGGAAACATGTGGGTGATGATGTTACTAGGTTGATGCTTGATATCCTTAATAATAACACGGATCCATCAGACATTAACTCTACCTTCATTACTTTTATCCCCAAACAAAAAAAATCCTGCTTCTCCTTCAAGTTTCAAACCGATCAGCCTATGCAATGTTACTATGAAGATGGTGTCGTACCTCGAAAAATACGATCCTCGCGATGGACGCGGAAAAAACAACAAAGTCGCCACCGAATTTAATTTTATTCCTAGAGTGAATGGAAAAGGTAAATATCGATAAAACCCAAGGGACAAGAAATGGTCATCGGAACCAAAATTCTAGGTTCGAGAGTCGGTTATGCAAGAGGAAGGTATTGACACCCCTTACGTCCGTTGTATTCAACGAGAACCTCTTAGTCTAATATGCGCTTGAATGTTAACTTATGTCTTTGTCTTCTTCTAATGGTAAATGTTTTCTAAGATCGTTTGGTAAAGGGAAAATAAGTGATTATTATTATTATTATTATTATTATTATTATTATGGAGAAATGGTTAGATTTTTATTAGTGTGCTCGCCAAGGGTTAAAATCCTTGTGCCTACGTATTCCCTTGTGCAATGGGAAAGTCAGAGCTTCGTAGTTCGTGCAACTACAATTTGTTTGGTTTGTGTCTTTTAAAGAAAAAGTAGTTAGTTTGCATGCTAAATGCTAAATATTGGCTGGTCCACTCTCAAGGAGGCTTAAGCACTAGTTTATATGCACATTAGCAAGGATCTAAACAAAGTTCTTTTGAGAAAGATGTTTGATCTTAATTAAGGTGCTTTGAGACGAAAGGTTGGATGAATCACAACCCAAAGACTTGCCTCAAGAGCGATCATCCAAGAATTCAAGGAATGCAAGACTCCAAAACTCAGTTCTTTCGTTATTAATTATGAAAATGATTTTTGTATTTGCTGGACATTTTAAGTTGTATTTAAAAGAAAGAGACACATCGTCATCTTTAAGGGAGATGTCTCGCCTATTCCACCACAAACATTTGAGGAAGATAAATAAAATCGGAAGAAGCTTTAAACTTGGATATAAAGGATCAACAAGCAATGCCACATTCTTCCATATTTGAGGAAGAAAATAAAATCGGAAGAAGCTTTAAACTTGGATATAAGGATCGACAAGCAATGCCACATTCTTCCTTTGAAAATAATTATTTGAACGATTTGATTTATGTTTGTGGGGATAGAATAAATATCTCTCCTATGAAGATGAATCATGTCTAGTCTTTTGGGGAGTTTTAAGTGTTTTTTAAGGTGAAAGATTGAATGAATCACAACCCAAGGGCTAGCCTTAAGAGCGATCATTCAAGACCCAAAGGATGCGAGATTCTAGAATTAAGTTCTTTTGTTATTTGATTATAAGAGATTTGATAAAAATTGTATTTGTCTCTAGGGTTTGAGGGCTAAAGTGTTTTAGAAACGAAAGAGCGGATGAAACAAAACCCAAGGGCTAGCCTCAAGAGCGATCATCCAAAAACCCAAGGAATGCTAGATTCCAAAAGTTTAGTTCTTTCGTTGTTCTATTATGATGATAAGTTAATAAGTTAAATATTTTATAAGTGAAATGTTGGATTAACCACAACCCGAGGGCTAGCCTCAAGAGCAATAATCCAAGAACCCAAGGAATGCTAGATCCCAAAAGTTCAATTCTTCTGTTGGTTAATTGTAATGATACTCTGATAAGAAACACGCTTGTTTTATTTATGCTGAAGAGTTAAAGGAAGTTTGAAATATAAAATCGTGCAGATGGAGATCGTAAGACGATCGACTTACGTATGTGCATGAAGTGTAGAAGTGTTTACTAAGCGCTAGACAAATAAATCATCTTTGAAACAGTTTATTTTGTGGTGATCGTATTCATATTTTACTTAGCAAGTTATGGTCGTGATGCGAGAATAAATCATAAAAATAACATATCGTGAGCAATGATAATCAATCACATACCACATAAATAAAATCGGCCAAAAGATAATTAATTACTTAACTAAATTAAATAGAATTATTTAATAAATTAATAAATCAATTAGTCCAATTAAATAAAATTATTTAGAATAATTATAAAATGTTTTTTTGTATTATTTTGGAATATTCAACAAAAACCATAATATATCAATAATAATAAGAAAATAGAATAAAAATACATAATAAAAAAAAGAAAGAAATAAAATAAATAAGGAAATAAAAACTAAATGGGCATGGGTCTGTATTAGCAGAAAGGATGGTGTTAGACTCAGAAATACAAGGCCCAAGGTCTATAGACCCACGCAGGAGAGAGGAGTCCACACTAGACTCCCAGGTCAACTGTGACCGTCTCAGCAAATTGGGAGCGTCTGATCCGCAGGTGGGTCAACTTTGACTCAGATCAGACGCATGAAAATCATAGGAACACAACAATGATTTAAGGAAAACACGCATGGAATTAGAACTGAAAAGAAAAATCTCCATATAACAAGTGTCCAGGGCGGGGAACTTGTTGTCTAGGGAAACAACCAACGACAACATTAAATTAATACTTGATTTTCGTCCATTAAAGTCTCCGTCTCTCTCTCTCACAATCCTCATTTAAAGCTTTTATTTGTTTTATCTTTCGAAACAAAAACAAAAAAACGAATCCTCTCCAATAAACACCGAGAAACGAAACCCAGGGAAAGACAACAACAAACATCATCGTCCACAAAATCACGAATTTACTCGCAAAGATTACCGAATCAAAACCATCAATCACACAATCGAGTCACAAATTTAAGTAGAGAAAACCCTATTTTTCTAAATTGTAAATCCCAAATCCATACATTCATCAACAATACGAGTAAAAAAAACGTCAATACAGAATCAAGGGTCGAACAAACAAGGAATCAACAACAACAATCAAACAACGGGTGTATCAAGCATGTTGTAGTTAAATACATAAATAGAAGAAATGGTTACTAATTATGGAAGCCGAATACGTGGAATCGCATGTATTAGCTTAACCTTGATCTACTTCTTACTCTTTGTTTTCGCTTATTTTGATTCTTCTTCTTCTTCTTCCTTTTGCTGCGTTTTGTCTCTGTTTGCTTCTTCTGTGAATGTTGTTGTTTTGTGTTTTGTCGGATGCGTTGGCTTAGCTCGACTGCTTTAGAATTTTCATGTGAGATTCTAAAAAGTCCTCATAATTTTCGAGCTCTGAGTGAATAGGGTTTTTATAATTGTTTCTTCCATTTTTAGGGTTTCTTTGTGCGGCTAGGGTTTCTTTTTCTGCCTCCCTTTATGAAGAACATCAAACTCGCTTTTATATCCAGATTATTAGGTTTTTTGATTTGCCTTCTTGTCTGCTATTACCTTTTTGTGTTCAAAAGTTCTTTTTCCATAAATGGTAGAGTATCATGTTTATCTGTGCTAATCTCTTCACATTGAAAGTTTTAGTTGATTTAAATTGAACTGAAAAATTTGGGTTTCGATTGAATTAATTTGTGTTTTGAACGAAAAAACCTATGAGTCTTAGTTATGTCTGTCGTTACTTTCTCATGCTTAAAAAGTATTTTGTCCAAGTTTGTTTCATTATACTTCAGATTCTTCTTTTATCCTTGTTTTTTTTGGTTGACTTGCTTTTAACTCATGTAGCCCCTATGGCCCTTGTTGTATTAATATGTTCTTACTTTGTGCAGATTTTTGGTTTTGGTGGTAGGCTTAGGGCTTATAGCTGCTGAGAGTACAAGAGTAGCATGTGGTGGCATGTTGCTTGTTGTCCTGGAGTGTGAGAGTACAAGAGTAGCATGTGGGTGGTGGTACGATTTACAAAGGGCGGGGTCTTGAATTGTTATCTCTTGTCAAAGTATTGGTAGTGTAGAAATTAGCATCCTAGGTCTCATTACTTGTACCAATAATCAAACATGTAATTGTAAAGGTCCAATTTTGAATAAATATTGCACTTGAAACTTTTATGTTTTGATAATAATTCCCAATGAATGATTGCAAGTTAGACTTGAAGTTATATTTGTACAATAAGGACTCGCTTTTTTTAATTAGCTCCACGAACTATTTGACAAATCCCTTCTCAGATTTCAAGTACTTTGATGGTCTCACTATGTTGGGTATCTCTTTCTGTACAACTATTGTCTGTGAAGCTATCTCATGGATTCTTGTTTACCACATCAATTCTTACAAGAACCTTTGGTCCTCCATTGACAAAGTAATTGAAATTCTGTGATCAGGTACGTGATGTCGAATGAGATGTTTAAACACTTGAAGACTTGAACAAAACTTAAAGTGCAGGAAAATTAAACAACACATGAAATTGTTAACCCAGTTCAGTGTATAACCACACTTACATCTGGGGGCTACCAAGCCAGGAAGGAAATCCAATATAAGTAATATTAATTCTAGACTTAAACCACTCAGTTTAATCTTTCACTTAATATCTACCCAAGGCAATTTCTACCTAAGACACAACTTAGATATGAGTACCAACTCACTCCCCCTCAATCACACAGTGATATGTTTACAAGTTTAATAAAATTGAAGTCATACTTCAAACAAAACAGCTTGATCTTACTTCACAGTTTCAATCAAGACACAAATACACTTTTGCTTAAAAGCTCATAAAGTGGTACACATAAAACAACCTGCTATTAAAACACAAACACCCTATTTTGTCTTCTTAATTTCGTACTCTATTCTGAGAGTTTCTGTTGCCTAAATAGGTGTTTGGATTTTGGGCTTTCTGTAGGTTATCCAATCCTGATACGCATGCTGCCATCACCTTGAATTAGGGTTTGTTACTTCCTTGATTCTAGGTGAGTCAGTTCTTCTGATTATACTGAATTCATATAATCAATCTCCCTACAGATGCGCCTTCTTCTGTTTCATCCATCCATAATTAATTCCAGATAACTTCCCTTAATTTACTCAGTTCTGTTAATCATTAATTAATTCTGGTAGCAGGTTTGAGATGTCACAACATCTGGTGTGACATCCTGAAAACTGAACTTACTTCATTTACTGATACAATGTCACAACATCTGGTGTGACATCCTGTAAATTGAACTTACTTCATTAACTGATACAATGTCACAACATCTGGTGTGACATCTTGAATTAAGTTCATTTACTTATACTCTGTTTGATAATGTCACAACATTTGATGTGACATCCTGAACTAAATTCAACACTTCTTGTTGGTCAAAAATTTTGCCAATTCTAAACATCTACAAACTCCCCCTTTGGCTAATATTTGGCTAACATACTTTTCTGGTTTATCAGAGTGCAGCAGAATTTCTTTTATCAGAGTACAACAGTTCTTTTCTGTTGAGTCATGCGTGAGTTTACTCCCCCTCAAACCTACATGTGTTCAGACTTGTTGCAACAGAAATTTTTCATTAAAAACACAACTTTAGTTTAGAAGCAAACATAAGTTTTTCATTAATCAGTAAGCTGCATCATACATTGTTGTTGTTGTTCAGTTCTCTTCTCCCCCTTGTTAGACATAAATTGGGGCCAAAGTTTACAGAGAGAATTATAAAATTACTAATTCAAAATACAATGCTGAAGCAGACATTACATATTCCTCACATACATTTTTCACTCAGAATCTTCATATTCAGTGTCTTCCTCTTCTTCAGTTTCCTCATCAGAAGCAGCAACCTTCTGAGCACTCTCTTCAATTTCCAGCCTTTGGATAATCTCCTCAAGCTTCAGCTTCCTGGCATCCAGTTCTTTGCATGTGTTCTTCAGCTCAGCAATCAAAGCAACTTTGGATATTGGAGACTTTGCCTTTGAAGGTCCAGCAGATGTCCCAGAGGGAGCTTCAACATCAGCTGCATGATGACTTAAGAACAGCTTGTAATGGAAGGCCAGGGGACTCTCTCTTTTGCAGATTGAATCCTTCTCAGTGAGGATACCTGGATACTGGCTAAGGATTATTCCACACAGCAAAGAAGGGAAGGCAATAGGCAGCTTTGTTGCAGATGTTCCAGCATGCTTCAATGTCTGATAAAAAATATAAGCCCCAAAATCCAGCTTTGTTTGGGTGCCCACAACATATATGAACCTGCCCAATCCAGTTGCTATTGAGGAGGTATGGTTGGTAGGGACCTAGTTTGCTGTGCCAATCCTATGCAGCATTGCATACTTCCTTGTCAGCAAGCTAACAGAAAGTTTCCCCTTGACTGGCCAAGCTTTGACTTGATTAGCAGTGATGACCTTGCACACCTGGTTATCTGTCTTTCCCAGCTCATTAGGTCCATCAGATTCTCTTCCTAGATAGTGGTTGATAACCCTAGGAGAGAATTCCACACATCTCCCTCTTACATACACCTTTCTGAAGTCAGCTGACTTACCATCAGCACAATCCTCTTGAAGGTTGACAATAAATTCCTTGACTAGCAGCTCATAGCAAGGAGAGAAGTTTGACACTGTTTTGAATAAGCCAGCAGAAGAGATGAGATCAATTACCTCAGTGCACTCAAGTGCATTGCTGCTCAGCTCTCTTTCAAGTGTTACCCTTCTTTGGTAGACAAATTTCCATCTGCTCACACTTGACACATGATGGAATGAAATGTTGTCCAGAGGAGCTTCTGGAACAGCAGAGAAGGACCTTGAAGGTGCTGGTTTCTTCTTTGGTGGGGATGTTGGGACATCCTCTTCAACATCTGAATCTGGAGGAGTGACAACTTTCCTCTTTTGTGTATTCACCTTGCTCCATTGTTTGGTAGGACCAAAAGCAACTTTAGCTTTGTCCTTCTTTGGTGTAGGCTGCTTCTTCTCAGGAGTTGCATGTCCTGCAGTCTTCTTTTCCTTCCTAGTTCTGAGCCTTTTGGCTATGCTAGGGTTCACAGAGGCAATGATTTCTGTGTCAGAATCATGCTCTATGTCAACAACAGAAGGAGGTTGAGTACTCTCCTCTTCAGCAGGTGGATCAACAGAGGCTTGATCATCAGTGGAGGCCTTATGCTGGTCCTCAGATGTTTCATCATCAACATCAGTGGATGCTTTGTGCTGTTCCTCAGATGTTTCAACATCTATTGGAACATCCTGTTGGACAGGAGTGTCCTCTTCAACCTGTTTTGGTTGTTCTTCTTGTGGAGCTGGCATGGTGTTCAGGGGAATAGATATACCACTCACAACCCTTTGCTCAGACAGAATCCTGTTCACAAGTTCCTTAATAGAATCATCCACATATTCAAAGGCTTTGGGAGTGGTGTTTGAGGATGAAGGCATTCCTTTGGCTTTGTTGAATACAGGTTCCTTTGCTCTTCTCACTGTTGGAGTTCTAGGCTTTTGAGCAAGAGGAACACTTCCTCTGATTTCGTCCATGGGAGTTGAATCCATAGGTACCACAGAAATGGGGGTTGCATGTGTAAACACCCCAAATTTGCCCTCATCCATTCACACCATGGCTTGTGATCATTTCATATGCATAAAATCCATCATAGCATCTCATATATCATTTTTGATTCACCGCATTGACTCTAAGTCATCTGCATCTAGGGTTTGTGATCTGAGCAATCCAAGAGCTTTTTGAGCCACTCCAAAGGTCATCAATCACTTAAAAGGGGTCCATGTATGTTCAAGCATCATATTGTGTAGTCTCAAAGTCAATAATGTCAAAAAATCACAAGAACTGAGAATGGCATGGAAGCAGAGCCAGGTTTGACTGCACAGATGACCTAGAATTAGGGTTTTGGTTTCAGAGGCCATAACTCCAAATTTTTTGGTCATTCTTGTTTCTATTGGTCTCTATATGTTATGAGGATCATGCATATCAAGTTTCATGAAGAAATTCCATGGGGAAGGCATCTAATCAAGAGTTGACTTCTTGTGCAAGTCAGTGCAAAATCAGGGCATCTGAGGCCCCCAATGACCCAACCAAAGGGTGTTCTCCATCATTTTGAATGTGTATGATCTTTATTTGGTCATAGAAGATGTTAGAAGTTCACAAAATTGAAGAATTTCAAGCCATTTGCAAAGTTGCCATCTTGGGAAAGTGACTTGTATTGAAAACTTGCTATTTTGGGAAAGTTTTTCAACCTCCTCTTATTGATTCAAAAATGCTTCAAATGAGAAAACTTTGGTCATGAAAGTTGTAGATTGGATCATTCCCTTTTCAAAAAGTACAAGAACTTTTTCTAATTCATTTTGGATTAAAAGTTATGGCTTTGCAAAGTTGGGAAAAATCATTGAAATTTCACTTTTGCACAAAGAGGGAAACTTGCAATTTCACATGCCAAGCATCTAGGTGACTTCAAATCAGCCTCTAACCAATACACAAACATCATGTATGGCCCAAAATTCAGATTTGCCCAAGAAGTTTCTCATTTTCATGTCTCGATATCCAAGTATCATAAACCACTTTCCATGAAATTCTCCTAAGAGGAACTCTTGCAAAATTGATCCCCAAGGTTTTGTATGGTCTCTAACTGATTTCAAGACATCACCATAACATCATGTAACCTATCATGACAAAAATTCAGCAAAGAGTGTCAATGACATGTCTATGACGAAAAATCACAAAGTGTAACAAGTTGCAAGATTGCAAAACATGTGAGATCTCACCCTTCATCCATTCCAGCTCACATCAATTGATCCAAGAGTCATCCTTGAACTCAGCTGATGCAGTACCAGCCAGAAAATCAGCTCTGCCACAGCCCATGCCTCAAGTACACCAAACCATGACTTTTTGCATTTTCTCCCATGCTTTTGGAATAGTGACCAGCAGCCTCTACTAACCTGCTCCACAGCCTACTCAAACTTTATGGGAGTGATATAGCAGCTCATTTGGCATTGAAACAACACACAATCCAACTTGCACAAAATCTGTCCCAAACTTCTTCTCTGAATTTTTCTTCACACAGCCAAGAAACTTCACTTTTTCTTTCACCAACAAGTCACAAATCACCCTTAGAACAAAAACCACCTCCTGAAACAGCTTGAAACATCATACACCAAGACCTCCATTTCTGCTACACCAGAGCAAAACAACCATAACCATCCATTCTCAAAGCTCTTCAAGTTTCATTTCATCATCAGGGTGTTCAAAGGAGAGGGATTGCACCAAGTTTGAGGCCAGAAAGCTCCAAAGTTCAAAGCTCCGGTTCAGGTATCATCAAGAACACCCTTTTTTAGAAATGCAATCTCTTGTTATAGGATGATAGAGTTTGTTTCACTGATCATGTCAAGCTTTGAAGCACTGAAAACGGCTGAGAAATGAGTGTGTATGCATGTTCTGAAGTTTTTGCAGTGTTCTTGATTTTGCTCAAATCTTGTTGTTGATGCATTGTAAATGTGATCTTATGATTGATTCATGTTTGGGGTGGGTAAATGATGAAATATGGAGAGTTAGAGCACTTAAAACAGCCTAGGGAATGAGTTTGATTATGCATTTTTGAAAAAAACAGCATAATGAATCGATTCATTCTAGCATGAATCGATTCATTCTGTTGAAAGGTTCCTGGATTTCGCAAAATGAATCGATTCATCCCATTATGAATCGATTCATGCTGTTTAACTAATTCTATTTTGATCAGTATGAATCGATTCATCCAAACATGAATCGATTCATTCTTCTGTTAACCAATTTTAATTCATTTTGTTTGTATTTTATTTGCATGAATTTTAAAAAATAGCAAAACACTTTAAAAAATTCTGAAAATTTTTGTCAAACATTTCATTAATTTTCAGAACCCAAATATATTTTTATTTTTATTTTTTGCATTAAAAATTATTTTTAAATTATTTAAATATTTATTTTTAATTAGTTAATGAAAATTAATTAATTAAAAATACATTTAGGTATTTAAAAATTCCAAAAAAATTCACATTGCATTTTAAAAAATTTAGAAACATTATCAAACTCTCAAAAAAAATTTCTTTGTGGTTCTTGATCTATTTTGACAATTTTCATTGGAATTAAATTTGTTTTAAGGCATTATTTTGGTTCAAAGTTTGAAAAATTCATTCTGCCTAACCCTTGAGAGTTTGATGATGGTTCTTCTTGAATTGCATCCTCCATAGCATTTAGTTTATAGGATAAAATTGGTTTGATTTGATCTTGCATTTTCATTTTGTTTGGTATTTTTCTTTGTGAGGCACCCCAAAACCCTAGTAATCTTAGGAAATTCATAACTTTCACTATGTTAAGAGTTAGATCCCCTCCTTTGGGAAGTGAACTTATATAGGTTTAGGGTACCTTTGATCCCATTTTCAATTTTTTATCTCATGTTTTGCTTCTGATTTTGAATTTTGCATCTCATGTTGTACATAAACCCTAATTTGCATCTTCATTTGCATTCATCTTGCATAAGCTTGCATACATGAACTTGCCATAGCATTTTGTGCACCCATTTGATTCATTAGACATCTTAAGACATATTAGAAGCATGTTTGATCATTTCATCTTTCATTTGCCATTTTTGTATGTCATTTGCATTTCATAACTTTTCATGAACATCCATGGTTCAAAGCATGCTTCTCTTGCATCCATATGTTTGTATGATTATTCCCATGCCTTGCCTCATGTTTGCATCATATCTTAGCATCATTAGCATAATACTCATGCTTCTGGTTTTGGTTTGCATCATGCCATTCCATCTCATTTTTGCATTGCATTGCATTCCTTTCACTAACTTTTCAGGTGGTAAGTTGTTTTGAGAAGTGGATTTGCCTTCACTTCTCACAATTTCTTTTCATCTCCTCTTATGCATCATTGCTGCATTTTATCTTGTGTTTGAGTTTGATCTTGCTCTTTATTCTTCTTCTTACTTTCTTTCCTCAAGTAACTTGTCTTCTTAAATGAAGCAAGTTACTTTGCTTCTCTTTGCTCCTTTCATCTGCTTCCTGGTGGTTCCTCTGAAGATTTCTCTTGTAAACCTCACAAACCTTAGGAACAACCAAGCATGACAATAATTAGGGTTTTGATTAGTCCCCCCACTTAGTTTTACCTTTGTGTCTCATTGAGTCTTCTCTTCTCACCTCATAATCAGGGACTAAACCCTAAAGGCTTTAAGGCTTTGTGATTAAGCTTATGCCTGCATCCTTCTATTAGGATGGAGTGTATAACTTTAATCCTAAGTGTTAAACCCTTTATGTGTTTAAATCCCTTAATCAATTCACTTAATAATCATCAAGACATCAAGCTTGTAACTTGGGCCTTGCATTAGGGTTCTAATTCTTCCTTAATTGGTTAAGAAGGACTAACCCCAGTGTTAATGGACAAGTCCTCCTCAAGTTGTCTTAAAAACCCTAAAAATCACTTCATCATCTTATCATTAACTAAAATCCACTTAATAAAGGTTTTGTTTTGTCATGAGTTTAATCCCTAATCATGGATTAAGTTGAGGAGCTTTCCTCAGCTTAAACATTCTCATCTATTATCCTTCTATTAGGATGGTGTAATGAGTCTGTTTAATCCCTGATTATGGCTTAATCTCATTACTCAACACTAAACAAAAACACCAAAAACATTTAAATAATCACAAGTAGGTTAATGATCTTAATCCTACACCATGGTGATTAAGTGTGAGATGCTGACTTCACACTTAAGGCATTCTCATTACCCCTAATCAGAGGGAAGATGTGATGAGTTTACTAAATCCATTGGTTTAGGCTTAAGCTCATTAACTTATGACAAACTCCAAAAGGCAATAAAAGACTGAAAATACAAAAAACAAACAATAATCGTCTCCTCCGGGATTCTTTTCTCATCACACTCATTCACAAACAAGAACTTGCTTCTTCCGTCTAATGCAAGACAGTTTGCACCTGAGCCAGACAGGTCATACACTTGAGCATAGACAAGTAAGCAGTTCGCAAGTCAATTTATCTTTCAGTCCCTTTGGGTCGAACTACGGTGTTCTGACTTCCTCATTGCACGAGAGGATACGTAGGCATAACTTAACAGTTATCGAACAAAAGTCTCTGTATATTCCCCCTCCTTCCAGCATTATCCTTTAAGCCTCATAGTCATGAGCATTTCATTCTTGTTCTCACACCGACACATCATTTATACACTTCACACTTCTTTTACACTGACACCTGTACATCCTTTTTTCCAGCTCTTTTATACACAGATTGCACTGACACTACCCCTTTAAAACACAAATCTTTTAAGCGTGGATCCCGTCGAGTACGGCGGACAATCTGGGTGCTAATACCTTCCCAGGTTGTAACCAACCCCCTTTCTCAGTCTCTCTGGTTCGCGACCGTCTTATCCATATCTTTCTAGGTTTATGCAGCATTACCTTTCCTTCGGGATAAAAATGCCTAGCTGGCGACTCTTTTCTTTCTCTTGAGTTCACTCCTGTGTGTTCTCATCCCTCTTTCGCCGACCGTTCGCGTCTGTACCTTTATCTGAGCCGGTCTCATTTATCGGGAGCGACATGATGCACCACATCCTCTTGGTTAAGGATTTCATCAGAAAGGTTAGGGTTTTGATGTTGAGACATTTTCGAAAGTGGTGGATGAAGAGTTTAGGTTTGAATGATTTTGATGAGCTCTGAAAATCAGTTAGAGTATGCAATTCGTTTTGAGAGGATGATGAGAAGATGAATAGCTGAGAGCAAGCTGGTATTTTTATAAGAGCCGTTACTTGGAGAATTTTAAGGAGTGGAATACACAGAGTTCTTGACCAGACTGGTGTTGCCATCTGGTGATCATGCCACACGATGTCATAGGACATGTTGTCACATCTCCATAACTGCTATATTTCACATAAGAAGATTCCCAATTTGCCCCTTAGGTTTTCAAATTGGGTAGCATCCAAAGCTTTAGTAAATATATCAGCCAATTGCAGATTTGTAGTTACATGTTCCAATGAGATCAATATGCTTGGTCCTTCTATGTTGAATAGGATTCTTTGATATGTTAATAGCACTTAAGTTGTTACAGTACAATGTCATGACATCTTGTGGGACATTGTACTCAGTGAGCATTTGCTTCATCCAAACCAACTGTGAACAACTGCTACCAGCTGCAATATATTCAGCTTCAGCATTGGATAAGGAAACACAATTTTGTTTCTTACTGAACCAAGAAATCAAATTGTTTCTTAGAAAGAAGCATCCTCCTGATGTGCTCTTTCTATCATCAACACTTCCAGCCCATTCAGCATCACAGAAGCCAGTAAGAATTGGTTTGCATCCATGAAAGTACATTATGCCATAGTCACAAGTACCATTGACATATTTCAGAATTCTCTTGACTTGGTTTAGATGGCTAACTTTTGGATCAGCTTGATATCTTGCACATACACCTACTGCAAAGGCTATGTCTGGTCTACTAGCAGTCAGATATAATAAGCTTCCAATCACACTTATGTATAGGCTTTGGTCTACATTCTCACCCTTGTCATCTTTTGTCAGCTTTAAATGTGTGGGGGCAGGAGTTCTTTTATGAGTAGCATTGTCCATCCCAAATTTCTTGACAATGTTCTTAGCATACTTACTTTGGGAAATGAACATGGAGTCCTCCATTTGCTTTATTTGCAGTCCAAGAAAGTAGGTTAATTCTCCTACTAGGCTCATCTCAAATTCAGATTCCATTTGAGTGACAAAATGTTTAACCATCCTGTCTGACATCCCACCAAAAACAATGTCATCTACATATATTTGAGCAATCATGACATTTCCTTCTTCATCTTTAACAAACAAGGTTTTGTCTATTCCACCTTTCCTATACCCTTGCTTGATAAGAAAAGTAGTCAGCCTTTCATACCATTTTCTTGGGGCTTGCTTCAGTCCATAAAGAGCCTTCCTTAGTTTGTACACATGGTTTGGACAACTTGGATCAACAAATCCCTTAGGCTGTTCTACATATACCTCTTCATTAAGATATCCATTTAGAAAGACACTTTTCACATCCATTTGAAATAGCTTGAACTTCAGGATACAAGCAATTCCTAAAAGTAGTCTGATTGATTCAAGCCTTGCTACTGGTGCAAAGGTTTCATCAAAGTCTACTCCCTAAATTTGTGTGTATCCTTGAGCTACAAGTCTAGCTTTGTTCTTTGTAACAACTCCCTGCTCATTTGACTTGTTCTTATACACCCATTTAGTACCAATCACATTTATGTCATCAGGTCTAGGAACAAGATCCCACACTTCATTCCTTGTGAATTGACCTAATTCTTCTTGCATAGCACAAATCCAGTACTCATCAGTAAGAGCTTCCTTGATGTTTTTAGGTTCTATTTTTGAGACAAAACAAGAACCTAAAATCACCTCTCTTGATCTAGTGCTTACACCTCTGTTGGGATCCCCAATTATCATATCTTTGGGATGATCCTTCTGGATTCTTATGGAGGGAGGTTTGGTGGATTGTTCTGTCCTTGCATCAGTTTGAGTGAAGTCAGAATGATCACTCTTTTCTTCAGCTTCAGTTTGACTGTCAGCAAATGTTCCAACATCTTTTGTAACATCTGCAGGGGCATCATTAATTATCACATTTATGGACTCCATGATAACCTTGGTTCTAGAGTTAAATACTCTATAGGCTCTGCTGTTTATAGAGTATCCAAGGAAAATCCCTTCATCACTTTTAGGATCCATTTTTCTTCTTTGCTCCCTATCAGCCAAAATATAACAATTACTTCCAAACACATGGAAGTACTTAACTGTGGGTTTTCTGCCCTTCCAGACTTCATAGATTGTGGACAAGGTTCCTTTCCTTAGAGTGACTCTATTATGAATGTAACAAGCTGTGTTCATAGCTTCAGCCCAGAAGTACAATGGTAACTTTTTAGCATGTATCATAGCTCTTGCTGATTCTTGGATAGTTCTGTTCTTCCTCTCAACAATCCCATTCTGTTGAGGAGTGATAGGTGAAGAGTATTCATGATTGATTCCTTCTGAAGAACAGAAATCTGAGAATTTTTGATTCTCAAACTCCTTTCCATGGTCACTTCTTATTCTGACCACACAACTTGCTTTTTCTCTTTGTATTCTTTGGCACAAATCTTTGAATACATCAAATACATCAGACTTTTCTTTGATAAAATTTATCCATGTATACCTTGAAAAGTCATCAACCACCACATAGGCATACTTCTTACCACCAAGGCTCTCAACCTGCATAGGTCCCATAAGATCCATATGCAATAATTCCAAAACTTTGGAAGTTGTCAGATGTTGGAGCTTTGGATGGGACATCTTGGTTTGCTTGCCTATTTGACATTCACTACACATTTTGCCATCATCAATCTTCAGTTTAGGAATACCTCTCACAACTTCCATAGATATGATTTTCTTTATGCCTCTGAAATGAAGATGACCCAGTCTTTGGTGCCATAGTTTCACTTCTTCTTCTTTGGCTAAAGAGCAAGTTGAAGTGAGACTGAAATCTTGAGGTTCCTACATATAACAGTTGTCTTTAGATCTGGCTCCTCTCATGACAACCTTCTGTTCTTTATTAGACACTATGCATTCAGTTTTGGTAAAGTTTACACTGTAACCTTGATCACATAATTGACTTATGCTGATCAAGTTAGCAGTCAATCCTTTTACCAGCAACACATCATCTAGTCTTGGTACATCTGGACAGTCCAAGGTCCCAACTCCCTTGATTTCTCCTTTAGCTCCATCTCCAAAGGTTACATATCTGGATGAATATGACTTTAAGTCTACTAGCAGATTCTTCAATCCAGTCATGTGTCTTGAACATCCACTGTCAAAGTACCAGTCTTCTTTAGCTGACACTCTTAGAGATGTATGAGCTATATATGCAACACCCTTCTTTGACCATTTGTATTGAGGTTCCCTTTGATGCCTCTGCCCTGTGTAGTATCCATTAGTAGAGCTCCAAGGTTGTTTGTTGAACTTGTTCTTGGACATGTAGCTTTGATTAGCATGAAGACTAGCTTTAGGTACCCATACTTTCTTGATGACCTCTGTGTTCTGCTTAGAGGGTTGCTGATATCTTTGATGTTGATGTCTATGCAGCACTTTCTTGGCAACCTCTATTTTCTGCTTAGGAGGTTGCTGATACATCTGATTTGGATATCCATGCAACTTGTAGCAATGAGGTTTGATGTGTCCAAACCTTCCACAATGATGACATCTCCATCTTTGATACTTCTTCTTCATTATGTTCTTTTCATGATGTTGAGACATCTGTTGGAACATTATGTTTGACTTTGTGTTCTTTTCATGATGTTGAAGCATCTGTTGGGACATCTTGTTTGACTTTAGGGAATTTGAAGTAGTTTTGCTGGTGCTAGCCTCACCCTTATGAACTTTGTTAAATCCTAGTCCAGTTCTATCCCCTGAATGCTTATTGTTGTTGAGAATAACATCCAGTGTGTTTGAGCTACTGTTCAGCATTCTAACAGATTTGGACATATGTTCCAACTTGGAGTTGAGAAGGCTTACTTCAATTTTCAAAGTGTCAATGATCTCTAGATCACTTGTTTTTTCATCCTTTAGTGCCTCAATCTGCTTCTTCTGCTTTATACTCTCCATGCATATTTCAGTGCTCCTTTTAACCAGTTCTCTGTATGATTGTTCAAGCTTTTCAAAAGTAAGCTCCTCATCATTGGATCCACTTTCAGATTCACATAATCCAGCTAGAGTAGTGATATGCTTTGCTGATTCTTCTTCTGAATCACATCCTGAGTCTTCATCAGACCAGGTTATAGAGAAACCTTTCTTCTGCCTTTTTAAATAGGTAGGGCATTCATTTCTGATGTGTCCATATCCTTCACATCCATGACATTTAATCCCTTTTTCTTGATTGGTGTTTTCATCATAATTTGACCTTCTATTAGCATCATAAGGTCTTTTATTCTCAAAAGAGTTTGAGTATCTTCCACTTGGTCTGGACTTGTCATCCATCTTTCTGAGAATCTTTTTGAATTGTCTTCCAAGCATAGCAATGGTTTCTGATAAATTTTCTTCAGGTTCTGCTTCATCATTTTCTTCTTCTTTATCAGTATTTGACACCAATGCTATGCTTTTGTTCTTCTTTACAATTGTGTGTTGCACCCCAAAATTTGCCCTCACAATATAAGACTTTGTGTACTAAGAAGGTTCACAAGGTTCACAAGGTTCACAATACTTACAAGACCTTTCATGAGGTTCATGAAGTTTACAAGACACTTTATGAGGTTCACAAGGTTCACAATACTTACAAGACCTTTCATGAGGTTCATGAAGTTTACAAGACACTTTATGAGGTTCACAAGGTTCACAATACTTACAAGACCTTTCATGAGGTTCATGAAGTCTACAAGACACTTTATGCGGTTCACAAGGTTCACAAGACCTTCCATGAGGTTCACAAGGTTCACAAGACATTTTATGATGGTTCACAAGGTTCACAAAGTTCACAAATAGTCAGAAGATTTGACAATTCCCTCAGACAATGCATCTCCTAAGCAGTGCATCCAAAACTAGGGTTTTGACTTTAATCAGGCTAAATAGAATTCCAAGACTTCAAGTGAGCTTCATAACATCTTATATGTGTGTAAGAACCCCCATGACAAGTTTCAAGACTTTTCTCAGAAGTTTGCTCAGTCAGATGATCAGATAAGTCAAAATCAGTCAAAGCAGTTAAAAAGTCAAACTGAGGTCAACTGTGGTCAAACCAAAGTCAAACTTCATGATTTTTTGCCAACATCAAGTATATGAAATAAAATTCATCATTTGATCAAGGGTTTATCATGATTCATCAAGGATATTTCAGATCATCAAGAATCAAAGGTTTCTAAATTAGGGTTTTCACAGGAAAAGTCAACTGAACTTTGACCAACCATAACTTTCACATGCTTCATCACCAATTTTCCATCCAAAGCTCATTTTTAAGGAAATTGAATTCTATACAACTTTGTGTCTCACAAGCCAAGCCCAAAAATGCTTCATTTGGAAGGTATGAGCTAAGACATTATAGGTCCTTTTGAAAGTCAACAAAAAGTCAACAACTTCAAAAGGGCATAACTTGAGAATGGTAAATGACATGGACATGAAACCAGTGGGGTTGGTTAGAGGACTCTTCAAGCTTTCCAAAATGTCCAATAACACCCTCATAGCATTAAAATTGAAGGGTGTATGCCCTTGCAAAGTTGGGAAATATTTGGTTGGTTTATGAAGAAAATGGAGGTTTAAAACCAATTTTTTCTAAATGGGCTTGCCATATGATGACCCAATCCACACCAAGACCTCATGCACGACCCAAGTCTCTAAAAATCAGATTTTTTATCATTTTTATTTACTTATTTTGATTTAATTCATTTAAAATCATTTTAAATTAAAATAAAATATAAAAGTCAAATATATAAAAGAGATTGAGCTTCTAGAAATTCATAAAAGTGATTTGGATTAAATTGGCAAGAGAATCATGGTGATTGGCTTGAAATAGAAGGTGTTCATGCAAGAATATTTGAATTTTAAAGCCTTATCTTTTTGAATCTTTTCTAATCAAATCTTTCACATAATGATCAATTGTTTTGACCTAGAATCATCACACTATAAGTACATAACTTAAACCTAATCATAGAACACGAATTTCAGCCTCCTAAGAGTAAGTTCATATTTTCAAAAACCTCACAAAAGTCAAATTCGGTTTCCACTACATAAGGTATTTGAAGGTATTTTAAGGACATGAGAATGAGTCCTGGACTTCACTGATCATGTACCAATGCTCATATGCATCCATAACCTCATGAACATCTCAAACCGAATTCAAATATTGACACATTTATGTTTTTTTCGTTTTCATACATACATGTAATATAAATTGAATTTGATTCTGGATTTGTGTTTGTGTTAAGCTTGTGAACGTTTCTGGGCAATTCAATTTGGTTTTCGATGCAGGATCAAAGAACCACCATTGTTAGGGTTTCGGCCATGGAATTGGGGTTTTGTTGTAAACCTAATATAAATAAATTCTAAGAACGTAGAACAATTCTATGGACCTTGGGGATTATGAAACACTGATTATTGTTGAGAAATTTCACTGTTCTGATGCTTGTCCAAATTCGTAGGTTCTTGTATTTTGAAATTCGCAGGAAGCATTGCAGCAAAATTCGTATGAAATTTTGTAGGTAATTTGGAGAAGAAGACCTGCGCGCGTTTTCTGATTTTGAATTGTTATGATATATTATAATGTTTTGTTTCTGTTTTATATCACAAGCGTTGTGCTTGTCCCAGTGGTGAAGGGTGCGCGTATGATGCTTATAGGCCTGGGTTCGAATCCTGGCTTCCCAATTTTTTCTTGTTTTGTCCAGTTTAACAATGAAACATAATATATTATGTATTATTGCTGTTATACTAACAGGTGCGCTCTCCCAGCTGGAATGGTTAATGTGTTTGTGTGATGTTTGAAGGTCCTGGGTTCGATCCCCCCAGGCCTTTTATTTTTCTTTCTTTTTCTTTGATTTTCAGGAACAAGGCACAAAACCAATCTCTCTCCTTTCCTTGGCATCAGGCGCGCGTTGGCCTAGTGGTTGTTGTTGCTGGCTGGAGTTCTTGGAGGCAAAGGGGCTGGGTTCAATCCCCAGCCCAGGTAAGTTTTTTTTAAATTCTGTTTTTATTTATTTTTGTTAATTGTTTATTATTGAATATTATTTATATGATTAATATGTAAATAGATTTAAATTAATATATGTTCTAAAAAAATTCAAAAAAACATAATAATATTTTCTAAAACTAATTTATTTTATTAATATGTATATATTATTATTGTATAATTTATTTGTATAATTGAGTTAATATTTAATATTTAACATTTTCGCATATAAAACCTAATTTATTTTTATAAACCCTAAAAAATGTATTTTTCTCAAACCCTAATTTTTCTTCTTCTATTTATTTAATACTATTATTTGTATATATTATATTCATAATTTAATTAAAATTCTTAATTTAATTTTTATTAATGTATAAATTGTTTATAATTTAAATTTTTGTATGTAAATATGTTTAAAAGTTAAAATTCTTAATATGATAATATGACATAATTTGTTTAGAATTTAATTTTGCATGTAAATAATTTTTATTATATGTTTAAAAATTGCTAATTTAATTTTTGTAATTATAATATATTTTCATAATATGTTCATAATTAATTTTATAATTTACATATAACTTAAAATTCTATAATAATTGTTCATATTTTCTTATTAACCTTTAAAAATTTTGTTTATTATAATATTCTTGTTTATTTCATTATTATTATTAATTATATTCTTATGATATTTATTTATTACTAACCTCATTTAATTTGGTATTATTTTTATTATTATTATTATTATTTTCACTAACCCAATTATAATTAATTATTTATTTTGCTTATTATATTTAATTTTGTTTCATTATTATTATGTAATTGTTCCTTGGTGTAATATTTATTAATAATGTTTATTATTTATATTATGGTTAGTAAATAGGGAGTGTAAACATACTTGTAATTTAAAATTAATTTAGATCATTTAAATTTAAAGATAAATATTAAAATTGTACACTCACACACGTAAGTCGATCTTTGATCGCCATCTCACTTCCTTAGGGACACCTCTCATGTTGCCTAATCAAAAAGGTCAAGTAGGGTGTATAAAGCAAAAGTCCCTCAAATTCACATCATCAAGTCCCTTTCGAATGTTGCCTTCGTAATGATCTTGTCCCTTTCGAATAAAGATGATAGTCCCTCCAAAAATTGCTTATACACCCCACAGTTGCCTAAATAAACAGATGTCCCTTCACTTGTCCCTAACATCCAAGGTAATGATTACCTATTCCTTAATAATAGGGATAGTCTTACCATTTAAAGGATTCAAGAACAGAAAAGACTTAAACTTAGGGTAGGTTCCTCATAGTTACTTGCTCACTCTTCAAAACTTTTCAAACACTTCACAATTTTAAACAAAAATTTTCAAAACAAAGGTTTATATGCATCCGTACATGGGTCATTATAAAACTCTTAAGAAATTTTTTTCACACACTTCACATTTCAAAAAACATTTTAAAGTGAGCTAAGTAACTAAGAGCCCATGGATAACCATGGATGTAAAGGGTGCTAACACCTTCCCTTTACATAATCTACCCCCGGACCCAAAAATCTTTTAAAAGGTCTTTCCTGTTCTTTTATGCCTTTCCTTTGGATAAAATAAAAGTCGGTGGCAACTCTTGCTATCCGCAACATAACTAAAGTCAGTTCTCCTACCGTGTTACATTGTGTCATTCATTCCCATCTGAAATGTTTGAAGGGAACCAATGAGCTCTTCAACCTTCATTATGCATATGTCTTGAGCTTCTTCTATTGCTGTGACCTTCATGTCAAATCTTTTTGGCAAAGATCTGAGAATCTTTCTTACAAGCTTTTCATCAGTCATCTTTTCTCCCAAAGCACCAAAAGTATTGGCTATTTCTAAGATGTTCATGTAGAACTCATGAATTGTCTCATCTTCCTTCATTCTCAAGTTTTCAAACTTGGTGGTGAGAAGTTGAAGTCTTGACAGCTTCACCTTTGATGTTCCTTCATGAGTTGTTTTGAGAGTGTCCCAAACATCTTTGGCCAGCTCACAGTGATGCACAAGTCTGAAGATGTTCCTATCAATGCCATTGAATAAAGCATTTAAGGCCTTGGAATTGCCAAGTGCTGAATCTTCTTCCTCCTTACTCCATTCTTCTTCAGGTTTCAACACTTTTGCTCCATCTTTGTTGTCTTGGACAGGGTGCTCCCATCCTTTGTTGACTGCTTTCCAGGCCCTATTGTCAAGTGATATTAAGAATGCTATCATTCTTGGCTTCCAGTAGTCATAATTAGATCCATCCAATATAAGTGGTCTATTTACAGATCCTACATCTCTGTCCATGTTTCCAGAATTTGCAGTCCCTAGATCTCATCCAGTTAAACAGGCAGGGTGCCTGCTCTGATGCCAATTGAAATTCTGTGATCAGGTACGTGATGTCGAATGAGATGTTTAAACACTTGAAGACTTGAACAAAACTTAAAGTGCAGGAAAATTAAACAACACATGAAATTGTTAACCCAGTTCAGTGTATAACCACACTTACATCTGGGGGCTACCAAGCCAGGAAGGAAATCCAATATAAGTAATATTAATTCTAGACTTAAACCACTCAGTTTAATCTTTCACTTAATATCTACCCAAGGCAATTTCTACCTAAGACACAACTTAGATATGAGTACCAACTCACTCCCCCTCAATCACACAGTGATATGTTTACAAGTTTAATAAAATTGAAGTCATACTTCAAACAAAACAGCTTGATCTTACTTCACAGTTTCAATCAAGACACAAATACACTTTTGCTTAAAAGCTCATAAAGTGGTACACATAAAACAACCTGCTATTAAAACACAAACACCCTATTTTGTCTTCTTAATTTCGTACTCTATTCTGAGAGTTTCTGTTGCTTAAATAGGTGTTTGGATTTTGGGCTTTTTGTAGGTTATCCAATCCTGATACGCATGCTGCCATCACCTTGAATTAGGGTTTGTTACTTCCTTGATTCTAGGTGAGTCAGTTCTTCTGATTATACTGAATTCATATAATCAATCTCCCTACAGATGCGCCTTCTTCTGTTTCATCCATCCATAATTAATTCCAGATAACTTCCCTTAATTTACTCAGTTCTGTTAATCATTAATTAATTCTGGTAGCAGGTTTGAGATGTCACAACATCTGGTGTGACATCCTGAAAACTGAACTTACTTCATTTACTGATACAATGTCACAACATCTGGTGTGACATCCTGTAAACTGGACTTACTTCATTAATTGATACAATGTCACAACATCTGGTGTGACATCCTGAATTAAGTTCATTTACTTATACTCTGTTTGATAATGTCACAACATCTGATGTGACATCCTGAACTAAATTCAACACTTCTTGTTGGTCAAAAATTCTGCCAATTCTAAACATCTACAGTAATAAAGAAAATTGAGACTATGAAAACTGACAGCAACAAAATCACCATTAAGAAGTCCAAAACCAAAAAAATGACCGTGTTGAAATAAGCCTCAAAAACCTAATTGTGACTTGTCTTGCTCCAAGTTCAAATCAGGGGGTGCGATTGCTCCTGTTCTCTTTGTGGTATTTGGATTGTTAAATTCACCTTGAAAGCAAACTTATATCAATACTTAAATTTTGTTTTGAAATATGATGAAATGGTCCAAAACTGAGTTTAACTGTGCAACCTTTACTTTTCCTTTATCACAATTAGAAACAAAACTAAAGTCACTTGAATGAATCACCTCAGCTTATTCCAATCCCTCCTAATAACAAACAAAAGGTCATAGTAACTGTAACACGGTGGGAGAACTGACTTTTTAGTCGTGTTGCGGATAGCAAGAGTCGCCACCGACTTTTATTTTATCCATAAGGAAAGGACATAAAAGAACAGGAAAGACCTATTTTTAAAAGACTTGAGTTCGGGGGGTGGGTTATACAAAGGGAAGGTGTTAACACCCTTTATATCCATGGTTACCCATGGGCTCTTAGTTACTTAGCTCACTTAAATTGTTTTTGAAGAGTGTAGTGTGTGATTAGAAATTTTTCTAAGTACTTTGTAATGATCCTCGTATGGATGTATACAAAGCCTTATTTTGAAAAATGTTTAAGAAAGTGAGGTGTAAAAAGTATTTTGAAATGTGAGCAAGCAACTAAGAGATACCTACCCTAGATTAAGTCTTTCATGTTCTCATATGTTCTTTCAATGGTAAGACTATCCCTATTATTAAGGAATAGGTAGTCATTACCTTGGATGTTTAAGGGACGGGCGTAGGGTCATCGTATGGTCATAGAAGGCAACTTAAGGGGTGTCTTTAGCAACCTGGGAGGGAATATCATCTTTTACCGAAGGGACAAGATCATTATCATAGGCAACATCGTAGGGACTTGATCTTTTAAATCTGGGAGGGACTAGATGATTTATTTATGGAGGGACTTTGCTTAAGACACCCCTATATTCGAGGGACTTGACCATATTATTTTAAGGCAACCAAAAGGGATACCCTAGGAAGTGCAGGTGGCGATCTTAGATCGACTTACGTGTGTGAGTGTTTATTTTTCAAATATTTATCTTTTTTAAATTAATTTTCTAAGTTAATTTTAATTACATTTAGGTTATACACACCCTAAATTTACTAACCGTAGCAATTTAATAAAGTAAATAAAATACGGAAATATAAAATCTACGCTATTACATGGCTTATGGACAATTACAAAATAATCGAGCAAGAAAAATAAATTACAATATAATAACCTATACACTTTTCTAATAAGATAATAAAATAAAAATTAAATATAAAATAATAAAGCAACATTAAATAAATAATAAACCAAAAAGAATAACAAAATAAAAATATTAAAATAAAAATTAGGGTTTGTAAGTTAGATTTTTTTAGAATTTAAATAAGTTAGAAATTAATTAAAATTTATAAAAGAAAATAATATGTTTAAATAATAATAAGAATAAAGTATTTACAAAATAAAAAATTATTATGAAAATATTCCAATTAGGGTTTAGAAAAATAAATTTAATTTTTAGGGTTGATAGAAAAAATTAGGGTTAATTAATCATAATTGAAATACATTATTTTTATTTACAATATATATATATATATATATATATATATATATATATATATATATATATATATATATATATTAATTATATACAAATATATTATAAAAAGAAATAATTAATACAATTAATAAACATTAAGAAAATAATTATGAATTTTAGAAAATATAAAGTTTATATAAAAGATATTATTGGTTATTTATTTAGAAAACATTTTAATTATATTAATTAAACAAAATAAATAAAGAAAATGAGAAAAACAAGTAAGAAATATGAAAAATCACCAAAAAAATAAGACCTGAGATTTGAACCCAGGTCCTTTACCTAAATCACGCAACACAAAACCAACCAGGCCAGCATGCGCTGGTGATACTCCTGAGACAAAACCCTTATATTTTAAAACCTGCAAATAAAAATAAACATATGAACAAAAATGCTGGAACTAGGGATCGAACCCAGTCCTTATACTCATCCACGCGCGTCCACTTCCACTGGGCTAATACGCCTGTTGTGATACAAAACGAGTAAAGATTATTATAAAATAAAACTAGTTTTCAAATTTAAATTTTCGCGCGCAGGGTCGTCTTCCCCACTGGTCCGTCCAGTTAGCTTTTAGTGACAGGCGTTCGTCACTAAACGTTGTAGTGACGGATTTTCTTCGTCACTATAGGTCCTGCATATCCCAAATCGTTAGCCAAGCAACATAAAATCATTCTAAAAACGCCAATCAGTCAAACAACACATGCTAAATCCAAATATCCAGTCAATTTTAATCAAAATCATGCGTTAACCATCATCCCCAATTGGAGAGCTTACGAACCCTAGATATGGTGGTTTATGCTTCAGGCTCTAAACCTTCAATCAAATGACCCAGGAAGCATTAGTATATCAATACAAACATGAATCAATGAACAAAATTAATTAATAATGTCTGGAAGTATGAAATCGAAAAAATTAAAAAGTAAGAACAAGCAAGATTCGGATTGAACATATGAGCATGGTTTGGATGATGTGAATGATGCATATACGTTCAATGAACACCCAGGAAGGTATTACAACCTTTATCTTGCTTTGAAATAGCCTCTAAATTGAAATCTGATTTTGACTTTTTAAACACTTTTTGGAATTTGAATGAGGTGTTCTTGACCTGCCAAAATCGTCCCTCATGCTTATGTTGTGTTGTATACTTATAGAAGAGTAAGATTAGGTCAGAATTTGGTTTGGGCTTTTTGGATGCCTTGAGTGTGAAGAAATCTTCTTGCCAAATTGGTCAAAAAATCAAATATATTCATGCCAAATTGTCTTAGCACGAATTTTTATGTGATCAAATCAACTTAATTGGTCTTTAAGAGTTTCTAGAAGAAGAATCACATCTAAATATTGAGTTTTCATATTTTATTTTTATTTAAATTGAATTTTAATGAATAAAATCAAAATAAATAGAAAATAAATTATAAAAATCTGAATAAATAAGAATTGGGTCATGCATGATGTCATGGAAAAGATTGGATCACAAAATTGCAAGCCCATTTGGAAAGAATTGGTTTTAAGACCCCATTTGCTCAATATACCTCTCAAATATTTCCCAACTTTGCAAAGGCACAAATCCGTCAATTTTAAGGCTATGAAGGTGTTATTTGACATTTTGGAAATATTAGAGAGTCCTTCTAACCAACCTCTTTGGTCTCATGTCCATATCTTTTACCATTTTCAAATTATGCCCTTTGGAAGATGTTGACGTTTTGTTGACCTTTAAAATGACCTATAAAGTTTTAGCTCATACCTTCCAAATGAAGCATTTTTAGGATTGGCTTGTGAGACACAAAGTTGTATAGAATTCAATTTCCTTCAAAATGAGCTTTGGATGGAAATTGTTTGATGAAGCATGTGAAAGTTATGGCTGGTCAAAGTTCAATTGACTTTCCTTAAGAAAACCCTAATTTAGAAACTCCTGATTCTTGATGATCTGAAACTTCCTTGATGAATCATGATCAACCCTTGATCAAATGATAAATTTTACTTCATAAACTTGATGTTGGCAAAAAATCTTGAAGTTTGACTTTGATTTGACCACAGTTGACCTCAGTTTGACTTTTTAACTGCTTTGACTGATTTTTGCATATCTCATCATCTGACTGGGCAAACTCATTGGGAAATCCTTGAAACTTGACATGGGGATTCTTGAATACATGTGGGATGTTATGAATCTCACTTGAGGTCTTGAAACTCATTTTAACCTGAAGAATCACAAAACCCTAGTTTTGGATAACTTTCTTAGGAGGAGGCATTGTCTGAGGAAACTTCCATACTTCATGACCAATTAGGAGTTTTGAGGACCTTATGATCATTTAGAAGTCTTGAGAGAGATTGTGTTGATTGTGGGAGGGAAAATTTTGGGGTGAAACAGCTGCCCCTTGTTCAATTTTCTGAAATCTGAGGAGTTAGATTGGCATGTACGCCATTCGTGACTTAAAGATTGAAGAGGATTGAACACAAAAACCCAACAATTTGCACTTGCTGGTGTGTAGAATGATACTATTGGTTGACTGTAATGCTTGAATGGGCTTAAAGATGCCATCCGAATAAATAGTCTTCTGATATGCTTCTTGAATAATGAGATAACCTGCAGGAAGAATAAACGACGGCCCGAGGTAACAGGATAACCATTGGGAAGAATGAACGACGACCCAAGGTAAGTTGATTTCTGGGAAGAATAAACGACGGCCCAAAAACTGAGATAACCTGCGGGAAGAATAAACGATGGCCCGAGGTAACAGGATAACCATTGGGAATAATGAACGACGACCCAAGGTATGTTGATTTCTGGGAAGAATAAACGACAGCCCAAAAATTGAGATAACCTGCGGGAAGAATAAACGACGGCCCGAGGTAACATGATAACCATTAGGAAGAATGAACGAAGGCCCAAGGTAAGTTGATTTATGGGAAGAATAAATGACAGCCCAAAAATTGAGATAACCTGCGGGAAGAATAAACGATGGCCCGAGGTAACAGGATAACCATTGGGAAGAATGAACGACGACCCAAGGTAAGTTGATTTCTGGGAAGAATAAATGATGGCCCAAAAACTGAGATAACCTGTGGGAAGAATAAACGACGACCCGAGGTAACAGGATAACCATTGGGAAGAATGAACGACGGCCCAAGGTAAGTTGATTTCTGGGAAGAATAAACGACGACCCAAAAATTGAGATAACCTGCGGGAAGAATAAACGACGGCCCGAGGTAACATGATAACCATTGGGAAGAATGAACGACGGCCCAAGGTAAGTTGATTTCTGGGAAGATTAAACGACGGCCCAAAAACCGAGATAACCTGCGGGAAGAATAAACGACGGCCCTAGGTAACAGGATAACCATTGGGAAGAATGAACGACGGCCCAAGGTAAGTTGATTTCTGGGAAGAATAAATGACGGCCTAAAAACTGAGATAACCTGCGGGAAGAATAAACGACGGCCCGAGGTAACAGGATAACCATTGGGAAGAATAAACAACGACCCAAGGTAAGTTGATTTCTGGGAAGAATAAACGACAACCCAAAAATGAAATATTCTGCGGGAAGAATAAACGACGGCCCGAGGTAATAGGATAACCATTGGGAAGAATGAACGACGACCCAAGGTAAGTTGATTTCTGGGAAGAATAAATGACGACCCAAAAATTGAGATAACCTGCAGGAAGAATAAACGAAGACCCGAGGTAACAGGATAACCATTGGGAAGAATGAACGACGACCCAAGGTAAGTTGTTGATGAAGTTTGTCTGCTGGAGAATTTACCTGAAAAACAAGGTTAGTCGGATGCAAAATATAATGATATATATATATATATATATATAACAACCTGCAAGATAAAATTTTATGAGAACGCGTATGATATGATATGATATGATGTATGTACGAATGAATTATGCCAGGAAGCTGATCAGTAACTTCATATAACAACTGCTGGTCGGGGAAAATAAATCCCGATTTGTTGCTGAGGAGTATGAAGACTTCGTTTCCGTCTTGTTTAAGAATATTGTACTTAGAACCTTTTCGTTTTTGTTCTCCGAACTTCCTTTTGAAGGAATAAGTTCCTGAATATCCTGACTGAGGATAAAAGAGATGGACATAGATCCGAAGGACCTAATTCTTCGGAGGATATGAAACTGCTTGAATACTTCGTCGAGTGGGAAGTATGAGATATTACTTGAAGAATTCTGTATGGATATCCGTAAAGATTACCCTGTGGGGATGAACCAGCGAAGCTTCGTTGAATTCCTACCTCCGTTCGTTCTTAGTAAATGCTATTATTGTATTTTATGCATTTCTGGTAAACATAAATCATATTCAAAGGCATATATTCATTCAAACATAATCAATGGACGTTTTTCGTTTTAGTAAAAGGGGAAAAGTAAAGCTGAATAAAGGAGGAAAAGTAAAGTTGAATATAAAAAATGGAATTTTTCTTATTCTTTATAACTAGACATGTTTTAATACAGAGACGGAAATCCTAGTAAGAGGAATTCATTAAAGAAATTTTTACAAGGAAAAATAGCTATGTGTAAATAATCCTATTGAGTTCCAACTTTGCTATTGCCATTATCTTCAATTATCTCATCTTCAGCTATTGGAGAGGAAACAATTGGACTGATCGGTATCTGCTGAACTTGACGTAAATCACACAACTAATATAGGTTGCATGGGTGATCTAACGAGACATAGTCATATGCTTTAATCCCTAACTTTTTCCTGGATTGCCCTTTCAGGTTTTCAATCCACCGGGATACCCTTTTTTGCCCAAGCCGCCTTTTCAGGTTTTCGACTTGCTGGGTGTACATTTTTTTATATATATCCCTAATTTTTGTCTGAACCCTTTTGGTTCGCCGGGATGCCCTTATTTTTGCCTAGGCCAGTCAACCTAGCGGGTCTCTTTTCATGCGTAGTATTTTTTAACTATGCCTGCGTTCACAGGTTGTGGGAAATCTTCACCATCCATAGTGGTAAGTATCATGGCACCTCCCGAAAATATTCTCTTGTCAACAAATGGCCCTTCATAGGTGGGAGTCCATTTTCCCCTGGGATCACCCTGTGGTAATATAATACGCTTGATTACCAAATCACCAGTATGATACACCTGCTGCCTAACTTTCTTATTGAAGGCTTTGATCATCCGCTTCTGATACATCTGACCATGACAAACGGCTGCTAGTCTTTTCTCATCAATTAAGTTTATTTGGTCAAGTCGAGTCTGAATCCATTCATCTTCATCTAATCCTGCATCCTTCATAATCCTCAAAGAGGGAATCTGAACTTCAATGGGCAAAACTGCTTCCATACCATAGACAAGGGAAAATGGGGTTGCCCCTGTTGAAGTACGCATGGTGGTACGATAACCGTGAAGAGCAAATGGTAACATCTCATGCCAATCCTTATATGTATTTTTCATCTTTTGCAAGATCTTCTTAATATTCTTGTTGGCGGCTTCCACTGCGCCATTCATCTTTGGACGATATGGAGAAGAATTGTGATGTTTAATCTTGAACTGCGTACAAAGATCAGTAATCATAGTGTTGTTCAAATTAGTACCATTATCCGTGATAATCCTTTCAGGGATGCCATATCTGCATATAAGATTATATTTGATGAATCGAGCCACAACATTCTTAGTAACAGAAGCAAATGAAGCTGCCTCTACCCATTTTGTGAAGTAATCAATAACTACAAGGATGAAACGATGTCCATTAGAGGCAGTAGGTTTGATTTCACCAATCATATCAATGCCCCACATGGCAAAAGGCCATGGAGCAGTTAGACCATTCAACGGAACTGGAGGCACGCGAACCTTATCAACATAAATCTGGCATTTGTGACAAGTTTTGGAGTGTTGATAGCAGTCAGCTTCCATGGTAGACCAATAATAACCTGCTCTCAGAATCTTCTTAGCCATTGTATGCCCACTAGAGTGAGTACCAAAGATCCCATCATGCATGTCTTCCATAATCTCTACTGCTTCTTTCTTATCCACACAGCGAAGCAAAGTTGAATCGTGGTTGTGCTTGTGCAAAATTCCATTACTCAGGAAGAATTTAGAAGAAAACCTCCTCAAGAACTTCTTATCATTGACAGATGCCCCTTCAGGGAACTCCTGAGCTTCAAGATACCTCTTCACTTCATGGAACCAAGGCTTTTCTTCTACTCCTTCAGTACCCACTTCATTGCAGTATGCAGGTTTATCAAATCGATCAATAGTAATTCTCGGAGCTTCATCCTCCCAACTGATTTCAAACATAGATGCCATGGTAGCTAATGCATCTGCCAATTGATTCTCTTCTCGTGGAATATGTCCAAAGGTAATATCTTCAAAATACGGGATCAAAGATAAAACATGCTCTTTGTAAGGGATAAGATTAGGATGCCTGGTATCCCAATCCCCTTTAACCTGACTGACTACTAAGGCTGAATCTCCATACACATCCAAAAATTGGATCTTCATTTCAATAGCAACCTTGATACCCATGATGCACGCTTCATACTCAGCCATATTATTAGTACATTTAAAACAAGCTTTGCAGTAACTACTGTATAGCAACCTTTAGGAGAGATAATTACAACACCAACACCATTACCAAGTGCATTAGAAGCTCCATCAAAAACCATAGTCCATCGGGATCCTTGTCCAGTTCCTTCATATTGTCTAGGTTCTTTAGTAACAATCATAATATCTTCATCCGAAAATTCAAAATTCATAGATTGGTAGTCATCCACTGCTTGATGAGCCAAATGGTCAGCTACTACACTTCCCTTGATTGCTTTCTGAGTAGTATATTGTATGTCATATTCTGTCAAGATCACTTGCCGTCTTGCTATTCGTCCGGAGAGAGCAGGTTTCTCAAATATATACTTGATTGGATCCATTTTTGAAATCAATAAAGTGGTATGAGTCAACATATACTGTCTTAGTCGGCGAGCAGCCCATGCCAAAGCGCATCAAGTTTTCTTGAGCAGTGAGTATCTTGTTTCAGAGTCGGTAAACTTTTTGCTGAGGTAGTATATTGCCTGCTCTTTTCGACCAGACTCATCATGTTGCCCCAGCACACACCCCATTGAGTTATCCAATACTCTCAAGTACATAATCAAGGGTCTTCCTTCAACTGGTGGCATCAATATAGGAGGTTCCTTTAAATACCTTTTGATTTCATCAAAAGCTGTCTGGCATTCATCATTCCATTCCAATACTTGATTTTTCTTCAACAACTTGAAAATTGGTTCAAAAGTAGCATTCAACTAGAAAATAAATCTTGCAATGTAATTCAATTGTCCCAGGAAACCTCTAACTTCTTTCTCAGTACGAGGAGCAGGCATCTCTCGTATAGCTTTTACCTTTGCAGGATCTACTTCAATACCTTTACCACTGACAATAAAACCCAGAAGTTTACCAGATCTAACTCCGAAAGTGCATTTGTTTGGATTTAACCTCAACTTGTATTTCTTCAACCTCTCAAACAACTTGTGCAGGTGATCAAGGTGCTCTTCTTCATTCTGAGATCTGGCTATCATATCATCCACATGTACCTCTATCTCATGGTGAATCATATCATGGAACAAAGCTACCATAACACGCTGATATGTTGCCCCAGCATTCTTCAAACCAAATGGCATTACCTTATAGCAGAAAGTGCCCCATTGTGTAACAAATGTAGTCTTCTCCATATCTTCAGGTGCCATCTTGATCTGATTATACCCAGAGAAACCATCCATAAAAGAGAACACTTTGTGCTGAGCAGTATTGTCTACCAGAACATCAATATGTGGAAGTGGAAAATCATCTTTAGGACTGGCTCTATTCAAATCCCTGTAATCTAAACACATGCGCACTTTACCATCTTTCTTAAGCACCGGCACCACGTTTGCAACCCATTTTGGGTAAGAAGTAACAACTAGAAATCATGCATTGAATTGTTTCATCACCTCTGCCTTAATCTTTTCTGACATATCAGGACGCATACGACGAACTTTCTGTTTTATTGGACGACAATCCTCTTACACTGGTAGACGGTGAACCACAATATCTGTATCCAACTGTCGCTCCCACCCGATGACACAAGGCCAGAAGGGGTACAGACGCGAACGGTCGGCGAAAGAGAGAGAACACAAGGGTGAACTGAAAAGAGTCGTCAGCTAGGCATTTTTATCCCGAAGGAAAGGTAATGCTGCATAGACCTAAGAAAGGATGGACAAGACGGTCGCGAACCAGAGAAACTGAGAAAGGGGGTTGGTTACAACCTGGGAAGGTATTAGCACCCAGATTGTCCGTCGTACTCGACGGGATCCACGCTTGAAATTTTGTGTTTAAAGGGGTAGTGTCAGTGCTATTTTGTGTGCACAAGCTGGAAAAGAATGCAAGTGTCAGTGCAAAAGAAATGTGAAGTGGAATTAGAGAGTGTCAGTGCTGGAAAGAAGGGAATGCTCAAGACAATGAGGCTTTAAAGAATAATGCTCGAAGAGGGGGAATATACAGAGACTTTTGTTCGATAACTGTTAAGTTATGCCTACGTATCCTCTCGTGTAATGAGGAAGTCAGAACACCGTAGTTCGACTCAAAGAGATTGAATGATAAATTGACTTGTGAACTGCTCACTTGTCTATGCTCAAGTGTATGACCTGTCTGGCTCAGGTGCAAACTGTCTTGCATTAGACGAAAGAAGCAAGTTCTCGTTTATGAGTGAATGAGATGAGAAAAGAATCCCGGAGGAGACGATTATTGTTTGTTTTTGAGTTTTCAATCTTTTATTGCTTTTTGTGTTTGTCATAAGAAAATGAGCTTAAGCCTAAACCAAGGGTTAGTAAACTCATCACATCTTCCCTTTGATTAGGGGTAATGAGAATACCTTAAGTATGAAGTAAACACCTCACACTTAATCACCTTGATGTAGGATTAAGATCATTAACCTACTTGCATTTATTTAGATGTTTTTTGGATTTTTTTGTTTAGTGTTAAGTAATGAGTTTAAGCCATAATCAAGGATTTACTGGACCCATTACACCATCCTAATAGAAGGATAATAGATTGGAAGGCAATACCTCCCATGGATCGAAAAGACGGATTAATGGGAAAGTGGTCCCCCAAATGGGAAGGGCCTTTCAAAATTTTAAGCGTTTTTTTGAATGGTGCTTATGAAGTCGAAGAAATAGGCAAAGACGAAAGAATATTAAAAATAAATGGCAAATACTTGAAAAATATAAACCAATTCTACAAGAAGTTAAAATAAACGTAGAATAATTATATTAAGTACTTCGCCAAATAAGAGGTATTGAAGTCATTACAAGAAGTGCCTTCTAGGGCTGCTAAACAAAAGAAAATACATAGCCTATTTTCTATGACAAGTTCTAGTTCTAAAGGAAAGACTCATTAAGCTCTATGAACTTCCTCTTCTGGACCGAGATTCGACAATCACACAGACTCTTATTGTAAGACATTTTGTCAATCTCTTTTCCTAGTTGCTGAGCCCTATCTGCATGATGAAGCCCCAACTTGATTTCTTCTTCAATTTCTTCACTCTTGGGTTGTTGAAGATCTGCCTTGCGCTTCCTTTCTTGAGCAATCTTAATTTCGAGCTGGGCTATCTGTTCCTCGAAGTCTTAAATGTTTTTGTCACATTCAGCCACTTCTTTGGAATGTCTCCGAGATTTTTGAAAACTCTGAAACCTTCTCAGTTGAAGCTTCCACAATGTCCCACTCAGCAGCCTGGGTGTCAGTCTTTTTGGAGATCAATTGGACATACTCCTTTCGACGGCTGAGATCCCCACTTGCTACATCAATTATCTGAGCAAGGTCCATTACGAGACGAGTTTCATCAGCATTGGCCTCCAAGACATTCACTTGTTTAATGAGCTTTTTCAGTTCAGATTGCTGGGTGGGATCCTCCTCTAAAATTTTGAACAAATCGACACCAAGCACTTTTTCCTTAACTTCAGCCATAATGGAGCTGAGAGTTTTAACCTCAGAAGTAGCTCCGGAGGTAGTCGAACTGCTGGAGGAGTCCTGGAAGTTGTAGCGGCTGCTGAGCATGGCCTTCAAATACTCCAAAGGCTTCCTTGTTTTCAGGTTCTCAAACTCCTCACGAGAGACGATAGTCGAACAAGAAGATGGAGGATTGTTTTGTAATGGATCAGGAATGACATGAGTGCTAGGCCCAACCTCCTTTTTCGACGGACCTTTGCCTTCTGTAGCCTTGGCATTAAGGTCCTTTTCACCAGCATCTTTGGATTTGTTTTTCTCCTCCCCTTCTTGGACATTGGATCCGACATCGGTCCTTTTGCCTTTGTCATCTTTGGTGGGACTTTCTTTGTTAGCAGTGGACTTTGGATGATCAGGGGAATTGTCTGCAGAACATTCCTCCATGGTGATGTCGAATTCAGCCACAGTTTTGGGTTCCAGCATATCACCCTTTGAGGTATTTTCTTGGACCTTTTCTTCCAAGATGGTTTCGCCAAGATGGGAGTTTTGGAGTTGGTCTTTCTTTGCTTCTGATTCTTTAATCAAATTAGTTTAGGGTAGAGGGCCGAAATTGATGGGAGGTTCATCAATGTTGATTTGAACCTGAAACAAAATAAAGTTTAAGAAACACAAGAGTGTATAAATATCGAAGTTAAATTTAGTCGAAACATAGTTACCCAGGGGATCTCAGTGTGGAAACTAGAATTCCCACTTTCTGCGTCTTGCGTAGGCCTGATTATTGGGCTTGCATGAGCGGTCTTTTTCGACTTCACAAGTGATCTTTGGGAGGCGACCATCTTTATCTTTGTGGATTTTTTCCTTTTCAAAGGTTGTTGGTCTGGGGATTCGTCACCAGAGTCTTTAGAAAGCTCCAGCACTTCCTCTTTCTTCCGTTTTTGAGGAGTAGGTGGTTTTCGACTCACCTGAAACATCAAGGAGAGTTCAATAAGCCTAAGACTAAGATAATTGCATGATTAAGATAATCTCTTTGTAAAAGAAAAAGAAACGAACCTTTTTCTAAGTGGAGGAAGATTTCTTGGTAGATTTTCCAGGCTTGTCTTCGACAGGGCTCTTTTTGCCAGTGATCTTGACAGCTGAAAAGGAAAAGAGAAGTTAGAAAAAGAAGAAAATAAAACATAAAGATATGAACACAAAGATGAAATCTAAATTATGGTTACACCTTCAAGAATGGTAGATTCCACGCGAACGTGTTCTTTTCCAATATGAAGGTGCCCTGGGTAATTATTCATATTTGTTCGGAACCACACGCTCAACAAGCTTTTTCCGTGACTCTTGAAGCAGTTTTAAGTCAGATCCACATACGAACCAATCTGGAAAAGGTGGGCTCAGAGCCACACCAAAATCTGCAGATGGTAGAGGTGGAAACTTTGGTGGATAACAAGTATACGCGAATTTATAACGCGCCTCTAGTGGAACGTATGGGGGCAATGCCAATTTCCCCATTCTTCCTGTGAATTTATGCTTCAGAGTCACAACTGATTTGCCTATGGTTCGCCTAAGATCATCTGGCCTATAAATTGTTTCAAAATATTTTTGGAACTTTTGAATCTCTTTAACATGCTGTTGGGTACCTTTCTTGGTTCGATCCTGCACAAAAGCAAAGGCATTTGTCACAAGAGTGTTGAAGGAAGTTACGCCATAAAATATGGTGAGATAGTACTCTTTCCACCAAACGTCGAACTCTTGAGTACAGAAGAAGTTCGTTCGAAAGACCACTGATTGAATCTCCAAAGCAACATCATTGAGTTTTTCTGAGATCTCTATACTCTTCGACCCAATGAAGAATGAATTGTAAAAGATAATGGAGCCTTTCTTGGGATAGATTGACCTTGGTTTCAGTTGTATCGGCCCAAATTGTTGAGCAACTAAGTTCGGATGATAAACTATTAAGGCCACTTTGGAGTTGGACATAGTTGGGTAAGAGAATAGTAGCCTGGGTGTACGAAACAATTCCCATATGACTAAGAAATTGTCTTCTTCCTTTTGGTGTTCCACGGGAAGTTGCCTGGTGAACCACTTGGGTCCGACAGTCCTGTTGGCGAAAGGTGCCATTCCTGCAGTGAAGTTGTAGCTCTTGGCGAAAATATTCACATAGTTTGTAAAGGATCGTCAAAGACCTAGTCCCTCTTCAGAAGGAAGAAGATGGTTATTTATACTAAAGGCTGAGGAGAGAAACGTTTGAGTTTTCAAACGAGTATGGCACGTGTCGACGTGTTAGTGGATGTGGAAAAATCTGTGGAAGTTGAAAAGGGTATGGCAGACCTAGTTTCATAGAGTAATGGAGATCATGTCGAAAAACGTGGGTTAGACGTGATAAGTTAGGAGAATCTGATGATTACTTTTTTATGATTTGACAAAAGAAAGATTTTGGGAATCAACGCATTTAATGCAAGACAAAAGTAAGATTTTAAGAATCAGTACATTTAATGCAAGACATGGAGTCGAAATAAAGTTTCGGCAGCAAAGATGCTTTCTCTAGAAGTCAGTCGAAATACCTTTGCTGGGGGGATATTTGTATACACATAATTTCGACACCATGGTTTTTAATAAATAAGAGCCTTAGCAGCTGGTAGATTCGTCAGTTATTCTTTCACAAGTCACCATTATTCGACATTGAAGTTTCTCAACACTCCTTATTTCATTGTGCTTTGAACAATGATGTACGTAGCTATGAAGATATTCGACAAATTAGGATCAGTCTTTCTTCCAAACATGTCCAGAATCTTGAGAAGGTTTGTGATGATTTGGTTCGTGATATAACGAACGGATGTCTGTCGAAGGAGCGGTTGAGATGCCAGCTAAAAGTTTTTCACATCACGACGAAGAAGTCTTCTTGTGTTTTCGACAAGGAATATGAAGGCAAGAATTCGAAGAAGGAGACGTTATGACTATATTTGAATTTCAAATGAATTCGACGTGACGAGAAGATACGTCGCTTCTCCAGTTAAAGGACAATTTTAATACGAATAACGACCTCGCTTGGTAGAAGATACGTGGAGCATTCCTAGAGATTAGTAGCATGCCGAACACCAAGTGGCGAATTCTTAGGAGTTGACTGTTATTCGACGGTTATTTTATTTGTATATAAATAGGATAGCTTTGCTTTTGTTTAAAGTGTGTGAAATATTGTACAACATTCCTGTAAAAGTTACTATAATACTCGTGTGTAAGAGAAAAGTGAATTATCTGGGAAATGTACGTGTAAACACCATTTATATTTCAGTTATAAAATTTAGATTTCTTTTATTCCTTGTTCAAGTTTATGTTTTCAGTCATTTTTTCAAGCAATTTACTTTCAAGCAAATTTACATTCCAGAAATCTTTTAATGCAAACTTCAAGTTTTTTTTATAGTTTTATTATACAAACATATACACACTTTGATATAAACAAGAACAATTTCATTAGAGATTATTCGACGGACTTACAAAAACTAGTAAGACTTGTGTATTAAGAGACAAACCCCAAGAATTTAGCACATGTGTCCTAGGACTTGTGTGGTTGATCCTGCAAGTAACCCAGTTCTAAGGAATTGGTAAACCAGAGGTTGTTTGCCAAAATCACAAGCGAACACCGTACGACGCAATATCACACCCAATAAGTATCACAACACATGCCGCAACATATCCGCTACCATGACTACACAAATGCAGTCCCACAAAAAAACTCTACTATGCAATTTCCTTCGTATGCCCCCACTCTATCAACGCAATCCGCACCATTCCACCAACACTTTTCCAGCTATCAGAATGAAACGCAATAAATCATTTATAAAACACAACAAATTTCTTCCAATTCCAGCTATAAATAAGAATGCAATCATCGTGCAGAGGTTAAGAAAGTTAAAACCTCTACATTTATTTTCTTGCTCAACCTCACAAAAAACCCATAAACCTAATCCTTCGACCATTTTAACAAACCTTAAAAAAAGACTCAAACCATTACAAACATCTTCTTCTTCGTTAAAATCACCATACCTTCTTAATAAAACCTTTCAACCACCAAATCAAAAAAACCAGAATACAAAATTACACAAAATCTTCAACCTCGTTCAACACCAAACCTTCATACACAAACATCATTTTCGGACCATCTCCTTCAACATAAATCAACTAAATACCCACCAACCAAAATCCAAAAACAGAATAAACCAGAAAAAGAGGAACCGCCACCGAGCGAACAACTGTGAAAGCAGATCCGAAAATCCGTGAGCCTCCCATTACCATTGCAAAATCGAGACCGAGAGAGCCATCGATCGAGAGAGAAACAAACCACGATTGAGAGAGCTTGAGGCGTGAGCACCGCGAGAACGAGTGAGGCGGACCTGTGATAAACCAATTCAAATTTGAGAGAGACGGAAAGGTTGAGCTTTTTTTTCTGTGTTTTTTTTTTCTTTTGATTTTGAGATAAGTACTTGTTGTTTTTTTTAGAGAGAGAGAGAGAGAGAGAGAGAGAGAGAGAGAGAGAGATAGAGAGAGATAGAGAGAGAGAGTGCGATCATGAGATACGCTTAGTTTCTTGAATTTTGTTTTTAACCTACGGATATGCAGCTTGTTTTTTTTATTTATTTTATATTTTATTATTGTATATGATTTATGTTGGTTTAATTTGCTGTTCACCGGTCCAATTTTTTCTCATAACATACTCATTAGAATCGATGCATAGCCATTTTTTTTATTGTTTTTGTTGGCTGCAGAATGGGCTTTCAAGCCCACACGAATTCCAACTATTTACGCCATAGAGAGTGCTCACTCACCCCTCTCCTTTATTTTGTTCTTAAAATCTTTGTATTTATTTGTTTAGATTTTTTTTTACTTAATTTAATTTTCTGTTTTTAATTTCTTTGATATTTTTTAGTATACGGGTCTATGATTTAAATGCAACTTTTCGATATTCAATTTACCGACGTTATCAAAGTAGTTATGAGACCACATTTTTATTTATTTTATTTTTTAACACTTCATAATTAATTTTTAGACTCATTTTTATTGATTATATTTATTATATTTGGGCCAATTATATAATTATAGTTTATTGATATTCGGTTTTAACCGACGTTATCTAAGTTGTTATGAGGCCCTCCTTTACAACTTTTCCATTTTTCATTATTTATCGATTTCTCGATGTATTCCTTATTTTTATTCCGTCTATGATATTATTATCCGTGTTGAACCCCAAAATTTGACCTCCCACAATCAAGACAATATCTCTCAAGACTTCTAAATGATTATAAGGTCCTCAAGACTCCCAAGTGATCAAGAAGTGTGGAAGTTTCCCCAGACAATGCCTCCTCCTAAGCAAAGTACCAAAAACTAGAGTTTTGAGTTTCCTCAGGTTAAATTGATTTTCAAGGCCTCAAGTGAGATCATAACATCCCACATGTATTCAAGAATCCCCATGTCAAGTTTCAAGGCTTTCCCAATAAGTTTGACCAGTCAGATGATCTGATATGCAAAAATCAGTCAAAGCAGTTAAAAAGTCAAACTAAGGTCAACTGAGGTCAACTGTGGTCAAATTAAAGTCAAACTTCAAGATTTTTTGCCAACATCAAGTTTATGAAGTAAAATTCATCATTTGATTGAGGTTTGATCATGATTCATCAAGAAAGTTTCAGATCATCAAGAATCAGGAGTTTCTAAATTAGGGTTTTCTTAAGGAAAGTCAACTGAACTTTGACCATCCATAACTTTCACATGCTTCATCAAAAACTTCCCATCCAAATCTCATTTTGAAGGAAATCAAATTCTCTACAACTTTGTATCTCACAAGCCAAGCCTAAAAATGTTTCATTTGGAAGGTATGAGCTAAAATATTACAGGTCATTTCAAAAGTCAACAAAAAGTCAACTTCTTCCAAAGGGCATAATTGGAAAATAGTAAAAGATATGGACATGACACCAAAGAGGTTTGTTAGAGGACTCTTTAATCTTTCCAAAATGTCCAAGAACACCTTCATAGCCTTAAAATTAAGGGATTTATGCCTTGTCAAAGTTGGGAGATTTTTAAGGGGTGTATGAAGAAAATAAGGTCTTAAAACCAAATTTTTCCAAATGGGCCTTGTCGCTCCCACCAAATAAGGCTAGGTCAAATGGGGTACAGATGCAAACGGTCGGCGAGAGGAGAGAAAACACACAAGGGTGTACTCAGAAGACAAGAGTCGCCAGCTAGGTATTTTTATCCCGGGGGAAAGGTAATGCTGCATAGACCTAAGAAAAGATATGGATATGACGGTCGCGAACCAGAGAGACTGAGAAAGGGGGTTGGTTACAACCTGGGAAGGTATTAGCACCCAGATTGTCCGCCGTACTCGACGGGATCCACGCTTAAAAGATTTGTGTTTTAAAGGGGTAGTGTCAGTGCAATTTGTGTATCAAAGCTGGAATGAATGCAAGTGTCAGTGTAAAAGAAGTGTGGAGTGTATAGGAGAAGTGTCAGTGTAAGAACATGAGTGAAATGCTCATGACTATGAGGCTTAAAGAATAATACTGGAAAGAGGGGGAATATACAGAGACTTTTGTTCGATAACTGTTAAGTTATGCCTACGTATCCTCTCGTGCAATGAGGAAGTCAGAACAACGTAGTTCGACTCAAAGAGACTGAAAGATAAATTGACTTGATGAATTGCTTGCTTGTCTATGCTCAAGTGTATGACCTGTCTGGCTCAGGTGCAAACTGTCTTGCATTAGACGGAAGAAGCAAGTTCTCGTTTATGAGTGAATGAGATGAGAAAAGAATCCCTAAGGAGACGATTATTGTTTGTTTTTGAATTTTCAGTCTTTTATTGCTTTTTGGAGTTTGTCATAGGAAAATGAGCTTAAGCCTAAACCAAGGGTTAATAAACTCATCACATCCTCCCTCTGATTAGGGGTAATGAGAATACCTTAAGTGTGAAGTAAGCACCTCACACTTAATCACCATGATGTAGGATTAAGATCATTAACCTACTTGTATTTATTTAGATGTTTTTGTTGTTTTTGTTTTGTGTTGAGTAATGAGATTAAGCCATAATCAAGGATTTAATGGACCCATTATACCATCCTAATAGAAGGATAATAGATGAGAGCATTTAAGCTGAGGAAGACTCCTCAACTTAATCCATGATTAGGGATTAACCTCATGACAAAACAAAGCCTTTACTAGAGTGGATTTTATTTAATGGTAAGATTAGGAAGAGGATTTTATGATTTGTAAGACAACTTGAGGGGGACTTGTCCATTAACACTAGGGTTAGTCCTTCTTAACCAATTAAGGAAGAATTAGAACCCTAATGCAAGGCCCAAGTTACAAGCTTGATGTCTTAATGATTATTAAGTGAATTGATTAGAGGATTTAAACACATTAAGGGTTTAACACTTAGGATTAAAGTTATACACTCCACCCTAATAGAAGGATGCAGGCATAAGCTTAATCACAAAGCCTTAAAACCTTCAGGGTTTAGTCCTGGATTATGAGATGAGAAGAGAAGACTCAAAGATGACACAAAGGTAAAAGCTAAATGGGGGACTAAACAATCCTAAAATGTTATCATGCTTGGTTGCTCCTAGGGTTTGTGAGGCTTAAGAGGAGAAAGAGATCTTCAAAGGCCACCAAGGAGGAACAAGATAGAAAAGAGATGAGATGAGAAGAGAAAAGAGGGAAGAGAGGCACAAGTGAGCAAGATCACTCAAAGACAAGTAAAAATGCAGAAAGGATGTAAAATGATGAGGTGATAAGAGGTAGGAGGTGAAGGAAAATCCACCTCCTAAACAAACTTACCATTATCCTGAAAAGTTAGTACAAGATGCATAAGAGAAAAAATGAGATGAAACAATGCATATGGATGGACAAATGCCAAAGTCAGAAACATAAACATGATGTAAATGATGTTATAAGATGGTATGAGAGCATGTCATGTGATGTGGATGATCATACAAGCAAGGAGGATGCAAATGGAACATGTAAAAAACCATGAAAGTTCATGAATGCATATGACATGAAATGAAGGCAAAAGCATGGAAAATGGATGATGCAATGATCAAACATGATTCTAGCATGTCCTAAGATGTCTTATATGTCATGTGGATGCACAAAATGTCATGGAAAATTCATGTATGCAAGCTTATGCAAGATGGATGAAAATGAAGGCAAAAATTAGGGTTTATGCATAACATGTAACACAAAATTCAAAACCAGAAGCAAATGACATGATAAAAAATTGAAAATGGGATCAAAGGAAACCCTAACCCTACACAAGTTCACTGCCCAAAGGAGGGGACCTAACCCTAAACCTAATGGAAGTTATGAATTTTCTAAGTCAACTAGGGTTTTGGGATACCTCACAAGGAAAAATTCTCATTAAATTGAAAATGCAAGATAAATTCAAACCAATTTAACCCTAAAAACTACATGATATGAAGGATGCAATGCAAGAAGAACCATTATCAAACTCTTCATGGTTAGGCAGAATGAATTTTTCTAAGATTGAACAAAAATATTGCCTTTAAATGGATTTAATTCCAATGAAAATTGTGAAAATGCATCAAGGACCAAAAAGAAATTTGTTTTGAGAGTTTGATAATGTTTCTAAATGTTTTAAAATGCAATGTGAATTTTTTTGTGATTTTTAAATACCTAAATGCATTTTTAATTAATTAATTTCCATTAACTAATTAAAAATAAACATTTAAATGATTTAAAAATGATTTTTAATGCAAAAAATAAAAAATAAAATATTTTTGGGTTCTGAAAATTAATGAAATGCTTGACAAAAAAATTCAGAATTTTTAAATATGATTTGCTATTTTTTAAAATTCGTAGAAGTTAAATACAAAATAAATGAATTAAAAATGAAATTATGAGAAGTATGCAAGATCCATGGCTGAGATTTAAACTGGTTTTGGAGGGAGTTGACTGGCGCCAGATCCTGTGGCCCAGATTCAAACTGGCTGAATTAAAACTAAAACCTAATTAATTATGTTAATGACGTGGATTAGGGCTTAATGGGGTGATCTGAGCCACACAAACGCGCGCGGGTCAACTCGGGTCAACAGAATCCATGGTTCATATTCATAGTTGGCTAATTACTCAGATTAGGGTTAATGAGCCTCAGGTGGCCGGAGAAGACTTCCGGTCGTCTTCTCCGGCGAGACCTTCATCCTATCTCTCTCAAAACCTCACTAAAACGTGTCAAAATCTCCAGATTCACTCAACCAAACATGTTAAACAAGAATCCAACAACAAAATCTATTTATTTTTCATGAATCAAGAGAAACAAGCAAAAATCATTTTCACGGGCAAAGTTTCAGACAGACCATACATCCTCATCTCTTCATCATTTTCAAAAATTCAAAGCTCATTGCATTCAGGGGAACATGTAGATCATTTCAATAACTTAAAACAAGGTTTCTGGAAAAATGATTCGCATGGCTACCTGAGATGGAGCTTTCAATCTAGGAGCTTTCTGACTGCTTCTTTGCTTCAAAATGGCTCCAATGATCTTCTTGAGGAAACTTTGAGGCTTGGTTGGAGTTTAATGGGGCTGGTTTAAGAGTTTGATGAAGTTCTGTTCAAAAGGGGTGGAAAATCGTGTTTCTACTTGGGGTGGTTTCAGGGTCAAATGAGGATTGGGAATTGATCAGAGGATCATGGTGAATGGTTTTGTGAAGTTTGTTTTGATGTTTGAAGCATGTGTATTGAGATTCGAAGCAAAATGCCTAAGAGGAGAGTTTGGAGGATGCTGACTTGTGGGAGGTTTTTGCTTCCAAGATTGTGTGAAATGTGATCCATGAGGCATGTATGTGAAGCTGTGATTGGTCAGAGAGTGGTTGCTGGCCTAGCTTGATTGGTATGGCTCCACTTGCATAAAGTCAACTTTTTGTGTAAGAGAAGGTATGGGCTGGTTCAGTCATGGTACAAGGGCATGTCTGCTGCAGCTTGATTCAAGGCTGACCATGGAAATGAATTTGAGGCCAATTTGCAAGTGGATCAAAGCTTATGTGTGGTTTTGCAATTTTGTGATCTTTTGGCCCTTTTGAAGTTTCTTAAAGATCAAGGCATGAAAATGAACAATTCTTTGGTGCATTCTGAATTTTAGGTCATGGTTTATGTTTGTGTAATGCATAGAAGTCAATTTTAAGTCACATATTGCCTTGGCATGAGGTTTTGCAACTTTCCCTCTTTGGTACAAAAGTGAAAAATAAGTGATTTTGCCCAACTTTGACAAGCCATAACTTTTGATCCAAAATGAATTAGAATGAGTTCTTGTAATTTTTGAAAATGGGAGGATCCATTCTACAACTTTCATGACCAAAGTTTTCTCATTTGAAGCATTTTTGAATCAAAAAGAGGAGGTTGAAAAACTTTCCCAAAATGACAAGTTTCCATTACTAGTCACTTTCCCAAAAAGGCAATTTTGCAAATGGCTTGAAATTTTCCAATTTTGTGAACTTCTAACACCTTCTATGATCAAATAAAGATCATACACATTCAAAATGATGGAGAACACCCTTTGGTTGGGTCATTGGGGGCCTCAGATGCCCTGATTTTGCACTGACTTGCTCAAGAAGTCAACTCTTGATCAGATGCCTTCCCCATGGAATTTCTTCATGAAAATTGATATACATGATCCTCATAACATATAGAGACCAATAGAAACAATAATGACCAAAAAAATTGGAGTTATGGCCTCTGAAACCAAAACCCTAATTCTAGGTCATCTGTGCAGTTAAGCCTCGCTCTGCTTCCATGCCTTTCTCAGCTCTTGTGATTCTTTGAATTTCTTGACCTTGTGAGGACATAATATGATGCTTGAACATACATGGACCCCTTTGAAATGATTGATGACCTTTGGAGTGGCTTAAATAACTCTTGGATGGCTCAGATCACAAACCCTAGATGCAGATGACTTTGAATCAATGCAGTGAAGCAAAAATGCAATATGAGATGCTAATGATTGAACTTATGCATATGAAAAGATCACAAGCCATGGTGAAATGAGTTAGGGCAAATTTGGGGTGTTTACAACTCTATCATTTCGCAACCCAGTCTTCATGATAACATCAAGCACGACCCAATTCAAATATTTTCTGATTTTTATAATTTATTTATTATTTATTTGGATTTTATTCATTAAAATTCATTTTAAATAAAAATAAAATATGAAAATACAAATATTTGATTTGATCCTTCTTCTAGAAGCTTTTAAATGACATTCAAGGTGATTGGGTACCATCCAATTTCGTGCAAAGACAATTTGGTAACATATAATTTGATTTTTGGACAAATTATGAAAGATATTTATTCACCTTCAAGCAATCCATACAACTCCAACCAAGGCCCAAATTCTCAACCTAATTACATTACTATATAACCACAACAACATCACAAGACAAAAAAAGGAGTAGGGAGAGCAAGAGGATCATATTCATACTTTAAAATTTCACACAATTCAAAATTCAGTTTCCATAATCCACCACTTTTACAAGTTGATTAAAGGCTGCAAATGAATCCTTGAGGTTTCCTGAACCTATTCCAATCATCCTCGTCATCAAATTCATGCCAAATCATACAAACCAAATTCATATTCTTGCTTTTCTTTTGATTTTTTTTATTTCAATGATTTATGCATGATTAATTGAATTTGATTACATAATATGTTTGTTTGATTATGTAGATGGTTTCTGGATAGTTGGATTTAAGTTTCGATGCAGGAATCATAGGGCACTATGGAGAACTAAACTATTGGTTAGTCTGCTATAATCTGTTTTCGTCGATACTTCGAAGGCTGCAGTAGTGATAAGAATTCCAGGCTGACAGGTAAGTCAGGTAAGTACTACTGTTTCGATTTACTCCGAATTATTTCCAGAAGTTCAGAAAAAAATCGAAGAACAATACTCTTTTAGAATAAAATTCTAAAAGATTTCGACCCTCAAAATCGCAAATTCCTCTTTTTTCTATTTTATTTGATTTATTTTCTATTTTCATATTCTCAAAAAAATCTAAAAAAAGTTGTGCATTCTTTATTTGATTTTATTAGATTTTTAGCATCGTTTTAATATTTTTTAGATTTTATTTTAATCGCTTTTCTTATTTTTCATTATTTTAAAATCTGCAGCGATTTTATTTGATCCTGTTTATTTCTTTTTTTATTCCTCCAATAGTATATACCAAAAATATGCAGGTGGGAGGAAGAAGATGGTGTGTGGCGTGCGCTGGTTGGCCTAGTGACAAAGACCTAAGGTTGAGAGTCTGAGGGCGTGGGTTCATGTTAGAGATATGTTAATATAGGTTATTAAGTTTAGTTAAGTAAGTTTAAGTTTGTTAAACTTAGCTTAGTCATTGATCTCTTTTCCTTGTATTAGATTAGTGTATATAAACTCATAGTGTGTACTGTTACAATTACAAAAGCTAATACACATTCAGCTCAATCTATTTCATGCTAATAACTTCTATCACTTTCATATCATTGAGTAAAGTTGCTCATCTCATCTTCTTCTTGATAGAATGATGAATCTCAGATTCTAACATGGTATCATTCGCCGATCGGTCATCCTCGCTTCCCTAATCCGTCTCCTGTGTGTGTTTTCGATTTGTCCGTTATCGTCTCCAAATTCGTCTATGTTTCAGCTCCGCATCAATGGCGTCGGAAGAAAATCAAGAATCAGTTGTGCGAAATCAGGGTTTCTCTCAAGAAGCTTCGCAGGGGTTTGCCATGGCCAAATCTGCAAATACGTTTGGTCCAAAGCTCTCTATCAAGCTTCAAGCAAACAATTATCTGCTCTGGAATCAACAAGTGGAAGGTGTGATTTTATCTCAGAAACTGCATAAGCTGGTGGTGAATCCGAAGATCCCGATGAAATTCAAGAACGATCAAGATCGAATTTCAGGTATAATTTCTGATGATTATGAGAATTGGATAAGCCAAGATCAAGCTCTATTCATCTGGCTGTTGTCTACGATCTCTGAATCCGTGCTACCTAGGGTTCTTGCATGTAAGCATTCGTTCGAAATTTGGGATACCATTCATCAGTTCTTCAATGCTCAGATGAAAGCACGTGTTCGACAGTTACGTGTCGAGCTAAAATCTACCAAGAAAGGCTCTAAATCCATTACTGAGTATGTGTTGCGGATCAAGGCTATTGCGAACTCTTTGCTTGCTGTTGGAGACTCAATTACTGAACAAGATCAAGTGGATTCGATATTACAAGGGCTTGAGGAATATAATCCCTTTGTGATGCAGATGTATGGCTACTCGTCACCTCCATCGTTATGTGAGGTGGAAGCATTACTCTATGTGCAAGAAGCACAATTTGATAAATTTCGTGAAGAACTAGCTGCAACTACAACTATTGCAGCAAATGTTGCTCACTCTAATCAAGAAGGTACTAGTTCCAGAGGAACGTATCCTAATCATAGAGCAAGAGGCCGGTTCACGCGTGGTCGGAACCGTGGGAGAGGTCGCTTCACTACTGGAAATCGCCCAACCTATCAGCTTTGTGGCAAATATGGTCATGAAGCAGCTAACTGTTGGCATAGATTTGATGAAAACTTTGTGCCTTTCAACACAAAGAATGCTACTGGTGAGTCTTCGAATCAAGGTTCTGCTGCTGAGTCCTCCAAGAATTCACAAACAGTTGCTATGATGGCTACAACTGGTAATGGATTGGCTTACACTCAAGAATACAATCTCCCATCAGAACTTGGAACTCAGGCTTGGTTTGCTGACTCAGGTGCCTCTCATCACTTAACACCCCATGCTTTTCTATTACAAGATAGTAAACCATATGTAGGGCATAACAAAGTGTTTGTAGGCAATGGTCACACTCTTATTATAGAATCAGTAGGCACTACACGGTTTTGTTCCAAAAGTGATCCTACTCAAACCTTGATTCTAGCTAACATACTTCATATTCCTTCTATAACTAGAAATCTCTTATCTGTTTCCAAATTTTCTCGTGATAATCATGTTATGTTTGAATTCCTTTCTAACAAGTGTTACATCAAATCACAGGGTTCTAAGAAAATCATTGTTGAAGGTGTCCTAGATGAGTGTGGATTATACTGCTTTCCTCAGCTGCCTTTAGAGCTCAAACAGTCCTCGTCATAATAACAATTTGCTCATTCCTACTGGTATTCAAAGCTTTGTTGCCTCCCATTCTAGTTCTTGCTCTCATTCTTTAGAAAAATGTAATGTGACCAAGTTATGGCATCATAGATTAGGCCACACAAACTTGCAATCTGTTTCTGCTATTCTCAAGTTGTGTAATGTTCATTCTATTAATAAAGGAAGTAATTCTTTCTTTTGTTCTTCCTGTAATATTGGTAAAGCTCATAGGTTATATGCTCAATCTACTAATACTTCATATGCTGAACCTTTTGATATGGTGTACACTGATTTGTGGGGTCCTTCTCCTCATCCTTCTAGCTCAGGTTTTAGGTATTACATAGCATTTGTAGATGCTAAAACTAAGTTTACATGAATGTACCTGCTGAAACAAAAATCTGATGATATACATGCTTTCAAATTGTTTCATGTATTTGTTCATACACAATTTGGAAGGACCATTAAGGCTCTACAATCTGACTTTGGTGGAGAGTTTAGACAATTTACCAAATATCTAACTGAGTTAGGTATATCTCATAGGTTAACTTGTCCCCATACCTCCCATCAAAATGGGACAGTTGAGAGAAAACACAGACAAATTGTGGAAATGGGAATCACTCTTCTCACTTATGCTTCCTTACCTATGACCTATTGGGACTACAGTTTCACTAATTCTGTGCATGTTATGAATAGGTTTCCTTCATCATCTCTTAAGAATCATAATTCTCCCTTTCATGCCTTGTATAATAAACAACCTGATTATGCTAATTTGAAGGTGTTTGGCTGTTTGTGTTTCCCTCATTTAAGGCCTTTCAATAAACATAAATTGCAACCCAGAAGTCAAGAGTGTATATATCTTGGTCCATCACCTCAACATAAGGGTTTTAGATTTCTTAATAAAGAAGGAAAGATTTATGTGTCAAAAGATGTTAGATTTAATGAAGAACAATTTCCTTACTCTAGTTGGCAGCATAACAAGCAAGAGTTGTCAAATGCTAAGCATAGTCACCAGGACATCATTCCTTCAGCCAGTCAATTAAGTCGGTCAATGAAAAATGGTGATATTCGGTTTCGAATAAACCGACGTTATCCCCTAATTTGAGGCCACACCTTTATTTTTCTTATTATTTCACACTGTCCCGACTTATTATTATCTCGGTCGATGAATAAATGTTTAGATATTCGATTTTGAATAAATCGACGTTATTTAAACAAATATGAGGCCACTCTATTATTCTCTTATTTATTTCTCGATTATTTTATTTGATCGATGAATAAATGTTTAAATATTCGATTTCGAATAAATCGACGTTATTTAAACTAAATATGAGGCCAATTCTTTTATTTACTATTATTTTTATACTTTAATTTATTTTTATGGTCGATGATATAACAAACGATTTAAATGTTCGATTTCGACAAATTAACGTCATTTAGATCAATATGAGACCAATTTTATTTTTATTGCATTTATTTTATTTAAATAATTGTTTGATTATAAAGTGACGCTCGACTTCTCGTAGAATGATTCTATCATTGAATCGATTATAAGATAGTTAAAGAGTAACATTTCGACGCTTTCGGTTTATCTTGAGCTCCAACGGTTCCGCGTTAGCTTAGGACTAGGACTAGATCCCGCGTAATCAATCAACCTTTAAACTCCATTTTGCAATCACCCTTCGAAACAATTCATTTAGATCCAAACCCTTGATCCAACGTCAAGTGGTCTAGGTAATAAAATATTCAAAACAAGTAATTCATTAGGCATAGACATCCTTTCGCGCGTGACAACTTAGAAGGTTCCCATCGAGTACGATGGATGTAGGGGGTGCTAATACCTTCCCCCTGCATACCCGACTTCCGAACCCAGGCAATGGTTCCGACGACCTTGTCTTTATTCCTTTCTTCCCAGGTTTTATCTATATTTTCCCTTTCCCTATTTGAGAATAAATCAAAATTAGGTGGCGACTCTCAAGTCAGCCCAGCCACGACCGCATTCGCGAGGATCGTATTTTCCAAGGTACGATAGCTAGGTCAAGGATACAACCTGCTCTGATACCAACTATAATACCCATATATAAAAGACATACATCAAAGCATATTTTTCATATATATATATATATATATATATAAGTTTGGTACTGAAATACAATAATTTCTTAGTAACACATTGCATAAATATAGCCACTATAACATAAGGTACTAGTACAAAAGGCTATAAATAATACAAGATGTTCAAAATAAAAAGTCTAAGAACTAGATCCGAAGATCTCAAAAGTCCACAACGGAATAAATGCCATCAAACAAGCAAAGATAATCAAGTAGCCTTATATATACCCTTTGCGGAACCTGAAGTACCTGAAATAACAACATCAACATGGGGTGAGATAACAAAATCTCAGTGAGTTCCCTATCTTAGAGTTCTCTCGGTTCTAAGGGTTTGATTCCAACATTCTCAAGACTTAACCATCTTCACACAAGAAACTGAAACCAAATGGAACCAATGTCCATGTCTACTCTCGATACACAACAAGTGAAACATATACCTCAAGCCTTTACGGATGCTTCCCGTGGGACTAAAGGTAACCCACCTCAAGGCTTACTCGAGACCTTACGGAGGATTCGATATAACACTAACCTCAAATCTTTAGGGATGCTTCTCGTGGGACTAAAGGTAACTCACCTCAAGTCTTACTCAAGATTTACCGCATAACTAGTGTAGCACTCGCCTCAAGTCTTTACGGATGCTTCCCGTGGGACTAATGGTAACCCACCTCAAGACTTACTCGAGACCTTACAGAGGACTCGTAACCTACACGCCTCAATTGCTATCCACGTTTTACTAATGGTACCTCAAGCCTTCACGGATGCTCTCGTGAAACGCAAAGTTGTCCGCATCGAGACTTACTCAAGACTTTACGGAGGACCTAGTGCAATACCAACCACGATTCACACTAGCCTAAGGGAATCCTAGATACCTAACAAGTTGTACCTTTTTTATTTCCAATAGCTCACAGTTACCAATTAAGAATAATTATGGTTTATTTGAAAAGTCGGGTACAAGTCAGGTGAAAATAATATTTCTCAGCACATAGGAGAATGCATGATTTTAGCTTTAAAACAATAAGTGGAACACTAAAAATAGATACCCGAAGCAAAAGTTACAAATTAAAACACATCAACAAAAACTTCCAGGTCTCGCTAAGCGATGGGGTGCTTGCTAAGCGAGGAAGTCCCTGTATTTTGCCTTCCTAGAAATTCAACCTGCTCGCTAAGCGAGCTCTGCGAAACTAGAAAAGTTCCAGTTACGAACAACACGTCTCCAAATGGCCAAAACTCATCATAAATGTCACCAAACAGAGGAACCAACCTCCAATCATGTGTATATCAAATATTAACCAACATACTTTGATTTTATCGAGTTTTAACCGTTTAAACTTTCAATTTCTAAGATTTTCTACAAAACCTTAAAATTCATAAACTCTAAAACTCAACCAAATACTAAAACAAAAGTTTCTATCTAAGAACCCACCTCGAGAGATGAAGATTGGCGAAGAGAATGAGTCGATTCGACGGACAAATGATGAAGAATGGTGGATTGGAGTTCTAGGGTTCACTTCCTCTTCTTCTCCTCTTTTCCTTCTTTTTTCTTCTTTACTAACTTCTTCTTTTCCCTTTTTCTATTCTTCTATTTTTATAAAAACATAGGAAAAGAAACTTAAGTCTTAAGAGGGAAAAACATATTTCCTACCGTCGGGTCTGTAGCGGTAAAATCGTGAGTGTAAGCTATGGATTAACTTAACTCGATGTACACAGAGTCGCCACCGCGCTTTTATTTATTTCCAAAAGGAAAAAGGTAAAAGAACGAATAAAAACCTAAGGATCTAAAAGCAAAAGCTAAAAGAAACAAACAGAGAACGGGTAAGGGGATTGGTTACGAACCGGGAAGGTTTGACGCACCTGACTCGTCCGTGGTACTCCATGGGAGCCCTTTGAAATATTTATTGCTTTTTGGTCTAAAATTGGTTTGCTTGAAAATGATTGAAGGGATGAGGAGAAGAATGTTTTTTAAGATTTTGTGTTTGATGAGGTTTTAACGCCTCATGCCTACGTACCCACAAAGTGCAATGCGAGATCAAAACCTCGTAGTTCGTGGTACAAAATTTGAAAAGAAACAATGAGTTGCATTGATTTTAAAATGTAGAGATAAGTCGTCATTCTTTAGCGAATAATTCCGCTAGAAAGAATGAATCATATCTAAACATATGAAAAGAAAAGTGCACAAAGGCACAAAAACAATTGAGTGAGTTTTGGATTTTTTTAAAGTGTGTAAAAAATGATTTCGATATATTTACATGAATTAACATTTATTTAAGAAAACAAAGTGAAAAGATAAAATCGCTTGACCTAAGTCAAGGTTTGATTGCAAAAGCATTTGAAGTTTGAAAACAAAGAAGATTTTTGAAATAGGGAGAAGTTTTGAAAATTTAAGAATGGGGAGGAGATGAAGGGACTATTCTAATACTTGAATTAAAAGTTAAGAGAATAACGATCAAACCAAATTATGAACGATTCTTCAAAGTAATCGGAATTCCATCTTCAAAGACCAATGAAATAACTTGAGGCTAAAGTTTTCAATCCATCACAACTTGAGCAAAGGGGGAGATCCTAAAATCTAAGTCCATACTCCAAAGCTAAGGATAGTAACCATAGTCCGAAATTAAAGTCACCAATATTTTTAATGTTTAATCCTTTATTAGTGTTTTGGTATCCAAATGGACAAAATAAAAATCACAAGCAACAATATAAACATAAACAATATGACATATGATATAATATGATAAAGCATAATAAAGAGATAAGGAGCAAGAAATTGAAATAAAAGGATAAGGTGCGAGAGATTAAATTTAAACGGATTATATTCACATTATTATAATATTTACAATATAAGTAGTATGATGAACTTAATCAAGCACAACCACGAAAAGAAAAATAAAATCGAGGCAACCGGATCCAAGTGGATCTCATTCCGAATCGGGACAACTTTAGGTCTATGTTAAGCAATCGCCGAGTAATTTTCGGAGTAATTACCCTACAAATGAGGCCGGCCACCACTAATTAAAGTGGAAAATATTCGTGCTAATACATGTTAGAGAAACGATATTATGGATCGTTCTCCGAAAACATGCCACACTAAAAGAAAAAGAATGGTCTAATCTTAATCGAGATTTTCGTTGAATTTATCGAAGGCAACCTATCACGATCTCAAAGTATGGAGAATGATCCAAATGATCATTCATCCATAGATTTGAAATAATGAAGATTAAACATCTTCAAAAATTCAACAATCACGAATCGGAGATTGTCATCGACCAAAAAGAAGAGATGAAGAAAAATGGATCTAAAACTAAATCCATAAAAAGAAATTGAAATATTTTTAAATCTCCTTTTCCTAAAACTCTTTTCTAAATTGTTTTTTTTTAAATATATTTCTAAATCTTTTTCCTAAAATAACATTTCTTAAAATTCTTTAACCAAAAATAAATTGTAAAAATAATATTTACAAGAACAAAGCTAAATAAATGGAAACAAAAAAAAACAAAAGGAATGGGGGAAAGTGATCCGCGGGACATGTGTGGATAGCACAAAATGCTCCAGGTAATACTAGGCCCAAATCATCTTAATATACTTTTTATGAAAAAAAAATTTCCACAAATATTAACAACAAAATAACAAAATAGAAATGAAAGAAAATTTCATCTTCTTCTTCACGCATAACACACGGCGGAAATAACAGGGGAGGCTCTCCTCGTTCTCACCTTCTTCTACAATCCGCAGCGGCAAGATCCAAACACAAACAATTTCTTCTTTCTCTTCCAATTCGCAAACTTCTCTCTCTTCTCCTTAATTTTCTTTCTTCCTTTTCGAATCGGTAATAATTGAAGGTGAGGTTTCTTCCTTTTCAAATCGGTAATAATTAAAGGTGAGGGATGAGGGATGAAGAAAGGGGTTTCTGGAAATCAAGGAAAATTGGATCGGAAGTTTTTCAAGAGTTATTTCGGCAGGGTTTCTTGGGGCTAGAGAGCTTGAGGATTTGAAGTGAAGAATGGTTCTTATTTATAGATGGAGAAGAAGGATCCAAAAGAAAGTGATGTCGTTTTGTTTGGATTTGGAAGCGTTTTGATCACAGGTGAGGTTCTCGTGCGTTTTGATTTTGTGGCTTTTGAGTTTTATGCTGATGCTATTTGCATTTGCGTTGTATGCCTTGTTCAAACTGCGTTTTGATTTTTGTTTGTTCACATTTCAGGTGCGAGGAATGCGTGACTTGGCTGTTGTTTTTGCTTATGAGGCTTGTACTTGAGTTGGCTGTGGATTGTTGTGAGGGCCTGAAGCTGGCTGTGGGATATACGGCTTGCTGTACTCGTGCGGTATGCAGAAAGCTAGCTGGTGACGCTGTTGTTTGGCAGGCGCGTACGGATTGAAGCTTGTGGGCTGTATTGTTGTGCAGCTGATGCTGTGGCTGGCAATTTGTTAAGGCTAGCTGATGTGAAGCTTGTACGGTTTGGTAAGTATTTGTTGGGTGTGTGAGGAAGGCTTATGCAGCTGTGTTTGCTTTGGTACGGCTTGCACGTGAGGCTTGTTATTTGGGCTTGAGGTGTTGAAGCTGGTACGCGTGGGATTGCTTGAAGTTCTTGGCTGGTGGGCCAAAGGCCCTTTTTTTTTATTGTTGTGAGAAACAAATAAAAAAAAATGGGTTGTAAAAAAAAGCTTTATAATAGAATTATTTTCTTTTTTTGGAATTTTTGTATTATAAAATAAGAAAGCAAAATTGGAATAATAAAAAAAATGGAAATAAAAATGAAAATAAAATTTGGAATTTGATTGATTGATTTTTAATGGACAATAGGCTAAAATAAATGGGATGGAAAAATTTGGGTAATGATCGTAAATGGATAATGGATAATCGAGAAAAATGGGAAATGAAGATTATTGAATAAAATGGGTATTAGAAAATTGGGAAAAATAAGGAATGGTTTAATCGGAAAAAAAATGAATAATGGATAAAACTTGGTCTTAAGCCCACAACAAATTCTTGATTTTTATCAGCCACAGATAATGAGGAATACAACCAACTCTCGAATCACTGAATAAATCCACAACTCAAGCCACAACTATCGTCTGAAATCTGTCTGATTACATGCCCTGATGATTCGAAACCAAACTGAGGAAAATAAATCCTCAGATGAATCGCTGATGAACTGATGAACCGATGAACTGATAAACACTGAAGATTCAAACCAAACTTCACACAGAACACTGTCTGATAGCCTTTTACACACAACGCAACCTGAACTTTTGGAAAACCACTATCTGAGGAATAAACCCCTGGCACACATAATTTGCAGTCGAAACAATCTTTTGATATTTTGACCAATATTAGGTCAAACATCCCTCTGAAATCGAATTGTGACTGAACAAATGCATCTGAATGAAGTTATTGTCTTATCTTCGCAAACCTGCAACATAGAGAAGAAGAACACTGCAACATATATTTTTTTTGTATTTTGGTTAGAAGTCAGTAAATATAAACAAATATAAAGAAGTAAAAATAATGGTGATCCCCTGCGAAGCATAGACCCTATATCTGAGGAGAAACTCGAAAGCCAGTGTGATCTTGTTTGTATGCAAAATGCAGATGATATGAGAAGAAATCTTAGGGCAAAAATTAGGGTGTTACAGGGTCCAATTAGAGAGTATCCAAAAATATCTCTGTAATACCAATTTAATAAAACCTTTGAAACAAATAATGTTAGTTAATCAATTTAAATTCCCCGTTTGCTCTAAATAGTTTTTGTTAAAATTACTCAGAGCAACCCGTATCTTATGTTCTTTTTAGATCTTGTACTATGTCCTTTTTCCCTCACAAACGTTAACCTTATCTTATGTTCTTCTAAGGATTCTAATTATGAGATTATTGAAGCATGAGTAGTCGAAAGGATACCTGGGTCTGCAGAATCTTAAGTCTTTAGAACATTGTTCAACAAAACCTTGTCTTTAGAGTATTCAACACTTGTCTTTGAAACCCTTGGTCTTCAAAACGTTTAGTCTTCAGAACTTCAAGTCTTTAGAGTCTTCAGAACTTGTTCAGCAAAACTAGTCTTCAGAACTAACATATCATAGTCACACTCTTAGTTAGAATCCCAGAAAGCATTTGCAGCAACAAAATTGTGTCTTCTTAAGATCTTTCTGAAGTGAGTTGGTACAGAAGCAACCTTGCTTCTTTTGCATAGAAGTGGATATTGTCATATCAGAATGACTGCTCATGTGATCTCCATCAGAGTCAGAATTTATTTGTTAGAAATTGAGAACAACAACATTATAGTACCAAAATTGCTTTCACACAAATACTTTGTTACTATAAAAACTTAGAGATATATTGTTGCTCCAAATCTTGTTTTTACACAAACTTCTTTGAAACCGCAGAGCTCGTTCCACATTGAGGATATGACGATGTTTTCTTTTAACTTTGCCATTTTGCTGAGGTGTTCCAGTATAAGAGGTTGAAAAACTATCCCATGTTCAAGAAAATATTTTTTCATGTAAATGAATTATGTTCCATTACCACTTCACACAATTTAAACCCTTTTGTTATATTGTCTTTCAACCATAAAAAAATGTCAAAGATTTTGATACTTATTTCTTATCAATTAACAAAGAAATACATACTACACATGAGCAATCATCTACAATAGTAAGGAAATATGAAGTTATATATACTCCTCATAAATCACAATGTATTAAATCAAATATATTAGAAGCTTGATGATTATTCAAAGGAAATGTTTGTTTAGTAACTCTTGTGACATACTTGAAGTTGATTCATTCCTTCAACTTTACAAGCCTCTTCACCTTGGAAACTTCCCGAAAGAAGTAGAGTCCATCCATTCGTTCACCTGCACCAAACAACATCTTCAAAGTGTGGTCTTGTATGATACACAAATTAGCAGTAAATTGGACATTACAATTGAATTCATCTAACAATTGTGAAATATACATTAAGTTGCAATTTAATTTAGGAACATAAATCACGTATTTCAAGTCTTAGACCATCAATGAGTTTTACTGATCCTTCCATAGTAGATGTGGGAATGCGACCATTAAGTAGACAACCATGACATCCAATTACTTGTCTTGCATTGCATAGTAATTGTAAGTTTCCGGTCATATGATTAGACGCCCCACTATCGAGGATCCATGAATCGGTCATATGATTAGACGCCCCACTATCGAGGATCCATGAATCGAGTTTAGTCTTTACCAGTCATGCTTTCATTTGGAGTCACCTTCGAATCGTACATAATGGACTTTGTTGTAGTGTGCACAAACATATTAGCAAGAAACACATGCTTCATAATGGACTTTGTTGCAGTGTGCACAAACATATTTTTTTCTCATATCTCATCCTTTCACTACAAGAAAATTGGCAGATTGCAACGGTTATTTTGGCAAGTTACGACGGTTAAAACCGCCGTAATTTGCAAGTCATGAAGGTTTCAACACTGTCACAAAAATGTGCGTCGCGAGGCCATATTGCATCAGTTGTCAAAACCGTCGCACAAACTGTTGTTATCTCTCACGACGGTTAGGGAACTGACATAATCTTCATATTGCGACGGTTACAACTGTCATAACATTCCATTTGATTTTTTATTTTTATTATTGATTACGACGGTTCCAACGGTCGTAACTTTCTGTTCCACAGGCAAATTTGTAGGTAAATTCGTAGGAAATTTCATTTTCACAGGTAAATCCGCAGGTAATATATTTTTAAATTTTTTTTAAAAAAATTAACAGCAAAAACTCATTGCAAGAATTTTCATTCAATGAAAAGTTCAATAGTGCAGTTGAAGTACATAATAGTCATAACAGAATGCTAGCTCACCATATAATAATTTCCAACAAATTAACATCAACTAACTTAACAGTAATAATCAATTAACCTACACTAGCTAACTTCATCCACTAAAACAACAAACAGTGAAATAACAGTTAACACATCATAATTAACTTCACTAATAACTAACAATCAACTAATTTAAGTTACTAACTTCCATCCATTTGACTGATTACTAGTAAGAGTTTTATGGATCATGCCTAGAGGATTATGAGGGAATCTAGTTTGCTTTGTTTGATAGTATGGGTTTGCCCCACATCTACATATTTATGGAGTAGAAGGGCCAAATGCAACATGAGGATTAGGTGTTGGAGAGGGAGATATCCAAGGGCCAAATGTAGCATGAGGATTAGGTGTTGGAGAGGGAGATATCCTGCCAGTCGGAGTCATTGATTTGGGAGGCACGCGTAGTCCATCAAATGGAGAAACAAGACATGAGACGATCCTTGATTTATGAGCATAACTGAAAAACAAGGGCAAGAAATGATTAAACATCTCCTTGCATATTTAAAAAAATTGATTTAAATAATTTCTCCTAAAATCTATTTTAAATATTTCATATTTTTGCTTAAGACTTTTTTTACAAGACCATGACATGTGTCTATGTACAATTGAATTTGAGAAAGAGTGAGATACCTTGATTCATAACCAGTTCTGGAATTTCTAGCTGGAGGGATACCGTGAATACCAGCTACATCTTCCGAGTCTAAATTAGGTGATCCAAGGGCCTATAAGAACATTTTGAAGTGATCAATAAAAGATGCGATCTGTGAAAAATCCAAACATGAAAGTAGGACAAAAACACTTTCGGTATACCCAAAATATGTATTTTATCTACCCTAACACAACCCAGTAGTGGCATAACATATAAAATGAAGAGCTTGCCTGAAATGAAATAGATTTTAAATCTTTAACCAATCTTAAGACAAACTTCAAAGCTTCAAAGTTATTAAAATGCCAGAGCTGAAATTTTGTCGCCAAAAATAAAAGTTAACATACTTAAACTTCACACGAGCATGTCCGTAACGCTCAATCCGAATTAATGCATGACCTCATGCATTCCACACTGGAAACACATTTATCTAAAATAGGACAATATTATTTTTAAAATCCTCATTAACTGAAATGTGGCAGTTCTAGTAAATAAAAGAGTGACATGTCATGTGTCAACCTTACACTTTTTGTTGGTATACACCGCCATGCTATACCGTTCTACCACAACCAACCTGTCATGAAGATGAGCATATGATTCTCCATCGACAATATCATCAAGAGAAGCAGCAATGCCTAATCCTAAAAGGCTTTGGAGGAGCTTTGCATGTGACAAGATTTCAGATAGTTCATTTGTGGATTGACTACCTACACTAGAGCTAACAGTATCAGATGACGTGTCATCGGCATCTCTATTTATTTCCCAATTACATGAAAATTCACTACCACCTGCGAGCTTTATCAGCAAGGACTTGAGATAAAGTAGACCCTGCATATGCAACACATCATAATGAATGTATTTTTCATTACAAGCAAAAAGCCAGGATGCAAATTGAGAGTGATGCTGCTGTGCAAGTAAAACAAATGGATATATTGCTTAAAACCTATCACTATTAACCACTAACATAAACTGTAATCAATAAGTTATTATGCTCTCATGACAAATGTTTCTGTGGAATGGTATGCCCGCCCAATTGTTTCCATAGATGCATTTTTAGGCATCTGCTGAGAACTCAAGACATTTTTCATTTGATTAATGCATAAGTCAAGGGAAATCTCACAGTTGTCAAAGTAAGGCTATATTTGGAAAATCAATTAGCATAATTCAAAAATAAGAATAATGAGTGAATACATGATGGGAATTAGCAATTTATCGTTAATAGAGCCAAGATAGTTACTTCTAATTATTACAAATAACTAACAACTGATAAAAGAAAGCAGAAAAATTTGGAAGAATATATAACTGCCAAAATATAATAAATACCAAAATTAGCATACACCACTAAAACAAAACATCATTTTTTAGAAGGTCATAAGAAAAATGCACATGTCAGATATATTGTACCTAATTCTAACCATAGGTTCCATAAATCAGTATATTAGGGGTCTCTATTTACAACAAGGTGTTTAACAAAAAAAAAGGTAATTAAAGAAAATTAGGTTAAGAATACAATAATTTATAAAGGAAGACAGAAAAAGTGAGAATTTACCTCTTATTCGACCTTATGTCTCTTGGAATCTTTGACAACAACATAATATTTAGCTATACGGATCCGCACCGTGCCGGTTCTACAATTTAATGAATATGATCTGCAATAGAAATAGGTAGATAAATTATTTGTTTTATTTATTTAAACATGAGATGAGGAATTAAGGAAATAATGACAAATCCTAAAACATAATAGAAAACTTAACAACTAAAATCTTTAAACAAGAGAGATTCATAACTCACATGTGTACCTGTTAAAGAGTAAGTTTCAAATTATTAGAAACGAAAAAGAGAGAAATTTCTTGTAGTTTATGCTATATATGAAGTATCATTCTTAAACTTGTTTTGGTTTCAACATTGTTTTAATCATGTTCACTAGTGAGATTGAATTCAAAGTATTCCAAATACGAACATTTGTCGTATGATAAAAATGTTATAATGGCAGGAAATTAGGGTGTTACAGCTGCCCCTATTTAAGTTTCTTCAATCCGGAGATATGAAGATTGACATCTTCGTCTCTACAAGATAGGAGAGACTTAAATACAGAAAACCCAATTTTTGTCCTAAGAGAACAGGATATGATATGAATATGATATGCAAACCCAAGATCTCTGTGGGGGAAATATGACCACCAGAGAAAAGCAAAACTTGGGGACACAGAAGAAAATCCCGCTGGGGAAACAACAGACAACAAAAGAGTTTACCAGGAAAATAAATCACTGGATAGCTGACTCCACTTGGGAAAAGATATGAAATAATCAAAGAACAAATTCAACCAGGGAGATAAACACCCTGCCAGGAATATCAATCAAACAAAGTATTTGAATCCAAGAATGGAGAAATACTGTGTTGGAAAAGAAATCATCAACTACCTGTTTGCTGGGTAGGAAATAAAACAGACTCGACTATCAATTTACTGGATAGGAGAAAAATACAGAGAAATAACCTCCATTACCTTTTTACTGGGCAGAAAAAATTCTCAACTACCTGATTTACTGGGTAGAAAATATAAAGGACTCGACTATCAATTTACTGGATAGGAGCAAAATAAAGAGGGATAACCTCCACTACCTTTTTACTGGGCAGAAAAATTCTCAACTACCTGATTTACTGGGTAGAAAATATAAAAGACTCGACTATCAATTTACTGGATAGGAGCAAAATAAAGAGGGATAACTTCCACTACCTTTTTACTGGGCAGAAAAATTCTCAACTACCTGATTTACCGGGTAGAAAATATAAAAGACTCGACTATCAATTTACTGGATAGGAGTATGATCAACTACCTGATTTACTGGGTAGGAACTCAATCAAAGGGAAACAGCTTCTGTTACCTTTTTACTGGGTAAGAGGAAAATATCTGATTCTATTACCTTTTTACTGGACAAGAGTATAAAATCTCGACTATCGGATTTACTAGGTAGGAGTACAAGTAAAAGAACTTGATCAATTTGGTAATATTACCCACTATCGATTACTGATAGCCTAATTCCAAAGTAATATATCCACAAAAGGGAACCAAAGTTCAATCCAAGAACAAATTGGAAAGAAACGGTCAAACAAGACTCATCCCGAGGAGGAAATATCTCAACTGGGGAAAATTCCCTCCAGATAATAAACTGGGGAGGAAACTGAATCAACATCATCCACGAGAAACAAACTCAATGGGGAATTAGAAAGGATTAACTCTTTCTGCTTAATGGTCGACACTCTAAACTTGAGAGGAATACGACACACACACTCTATGGGGAAAACTCCACACCAAAGAGCAGATAACAATGATAAACGCAAGAATGTAAGCAAACGATGCTATGCTTATGCGTATGAATATGCTTATGAATATGCTGACAACACAGACATAAAGATAAGAAATGGGTGACATGAACACCACAACAACCGGATACTCGGCTAATCCCAAGGCAACAATGCAGGGAAACATGCTGGAGATTCAACTTGAAATCTTGTAGGGGACTGTCATAAGCCACCAAAGGAATAAAATCCTACTACAAGGCTTAAATCATGATGAGACATCATCTGCTAGGGATATCATCCTGCTGAGGAAAGGTAATAATCTGCTGAGGATGGAAATATTCTTGATAACAATCAAACTTCACGAGGAATAACTGTCATACCACTCCTGCTCCACTTGGGGATAGAGTGCACGACCTGTTGAAAAAAATCACATAGGAACCTGCTTGAAACCAACACATGCAGACCTACTGGGGATCCATATGGGGATATCAGAAGTTAACATCATAGTCAAAACACAGTTACGAGGGATTTTAAATCTATACCCACCATCAGGTAAAAGAAAACCTCTAAACTGACTGCTATATCAATACTTCTATATTCAAGGATGCACACAAATCAAGCTGAGGAACATGAGCTCAGCTGGGGATTCCCAATACTTCTCAAGTTAAAGATAACTTGCTGAGGAAGAGATCAACACTCAGCTAGGGATTCCTAAGAACATCCCTTCCAACAACTCTTCTGGGGAATACATGGGAACTCAGAACAATCATACAATTCCCGCTCATGCTCATTGTTGGGGAACAAAACATCATTAACATCATCCCGTCAAGACTATCCAGGAACTCCACATGGACACAACCGAATCAAACCCTGCTTTGGGAGAGACAAGTTACACACATCCAGACTTTACTGTCCTTGGAATCACTATCGATATCCTTTCTTTGTTCATATATCAAAAGAAAAATGTTTTTAAAATCTTCAAAGATTAAATTTATTAAATTTGTTTCAAAAATCATCATCAACAATAAATTGAAATTTTGTAAGCAGAAACAATATAAAGAATTGCAAACAATTGGATAAAAGCTCAAATTCATTGATAGAATGGTAGTCAGCAAATGGCATTACAAGTTTTGGAAAATGGTAAATACATGGAAAAGGGCTACATTGAGATACAATGATCACTATTCTCCCTATCAACTTTGAATTCCACTGTGTCCGAAACTTCGGTCATGGCTGAGTGAATAAGAATCTTTAATAGGAAATTCTTCTGAGTGATAGAAACTGAAATCCTCGGTTACTACAAGTGATTCAGTCTGTCGACGCAGTTACTTGCCATGATCCCTAACTTTTGCCTAGATTGCCCTTTCGGGTTTTCAATCTACTGGGATAATTATTTCTGTTTATGTCTCTAATTTTTGCCTGGACCTCCCTTTCGGGTTTTCAATCCACCGAGACGCTCATTTTTGCCTAAGCCGCCCTTTCGGGTTTTCAACTTAGCGAGCTGTTCTTTTATTTTTTTAGGCGAAGTATTTCTTGACTGCATCCGCATTCACAGGGCGAGTGATCTCCTCACCATCCATAGTTGCAAGAATTAATGAACCGCCAGAGAAGGCTTTCTTAACAACATATGGGCCATCATAGTTCGGAGTCCACTTGCCCCGAGAATCTTTAAGGAAAGACTGAATCTTTTTGAGCACGAGGTCGCCTTCTCTGAATACACGAGGTTTGACCTTCTTGTCAAAAGCTTTCTTCATCCTTTGCTGGTACAACCGACCATGACACAAAGCTGTTATTCTCTTTTCCTCAATCAAATTCAACTGGTCAAATCTACTCTGACACCATTCAGCCTCAGTCAACTTGGCTTCCATCAGAACTCTCATTGATGGGATCTCGACTTCGACGGGGAGCACTGCTTCTGTACCATAAACAAGTGAGAAAGGTGTTGCCCCTGTTGAAGTGCGGACAGATGTACGATACCCATGCAAAGCAAAAGGGAGCATCTCATGTCAGTCCTTGTATGTCACAACCATCTTCTGAATGATTTTCTTAATGTTCTTGTTCGCAGCTTCAACAACCCCATTCATCTTCGGTCTATAAGGAGAGGAATTATGGTGTTGAATCTTGAATTCTTCACAAAGCTCTTTCATTATCTTATTGTTCAAGTTCGAACCATTATCAGTAATGATTCTATTCAGAACACCATATCTGCAGATAATGTTATTCTTGATAAACCGAACCACAACTTGCTTGGTCACATTAACATACGATGCCGCTTCTACCCACTTGGTGAAGTAGTCAATTGCTACGAGAATAAAACGATTTCCATTCGAAGCCTTGGGTTCAATCATGCCAATCATATCAATTCCCCACATAGAGAAAGGTAATGGGGAAGAAATCACATTGAGATAAGCTGGTGGCACATGAATCTTATCAGCATACACTTGACACTTATGGCACTTTTTCACATACTTACAACAATCAGATTCCATTGTCAACCAATAATAACTGTAGATGTTTAGAATTGGCAGAATTTTTGACCAACAAGAATTGTTGAATTCAGTTCAGAATGTCCTATCAGATGTTGGGACATTATCAAACAGAGTATAAGAACTTAATTCAGGATGTTACACCAAATGTTGGGACATTGTGTAAATGTTTTAAGTTCAGTTTTTCAGGATGTCCCAACAGATGTTGTGACATCTCAAACCTGCTACCAGATTTAATTAATGACTAACTGATCTGAGTAATTTAAGGAAAGTTATCTGGAATTAATTATGGATGGACAAAAACATAATAAGGCGCATCTGTAGGGAGTGTTGTTATGAAACTTCAGCATAATCAGAAGAACTAAATCACCTAGAATCTAGGAAGTAACAAACCCTAATTCAAGGTGGAAGCTGCATGCGTTTTAGGACTGGATTAACCTACAGAAAGCCCAAAATCCATACACCTATTTAAGCAACAGAATATCTCAGAATTGAGTACGAATTTCAGAAGACAAAATAGGGTGTTTTGAGTTTTAATAGCAGGTTGTTTTATTGTACCACTTTATGAGCTTTTAAGCAAAAGTGTATTTGTATCTTGATTGAAACTGTGAAGTAAGATCAAGCTGTTTTGTTTGAAGTATGACTTCAATTTTATTAAACTTGTAAACAAGATCACTGTGTGATTGAGGGGGAGTGAGTTGGTACTCATATCTAAGTTGTGTCTTAGGTAGAAATTGCATTGGGTAGATATTAAGTGAAAGATTAAACTGGGTGGTTTAAGTCTAGAATTAATATTACTTATAGTGGATTTCCTCCTGGCTTGGTAGCCTCCAGATGTAAGTGTGGTTATACACTGAACTGGGTTAACAAACTACTGTGTTGTTTAATTTTCTTGCACTTTAATTTTTGGTTAAATCTGTCAAGTGTTGGAACATATCATAAGACATCTCATACCTGATCACAGAATTTCAATTGGCATCAGAGCAGGCACCCTGCCTGTTTATATTGGGTGAGATCTAGGGAATACAAATTCTGAAAACATGGACAGAGATATAGGATCAGTAAATAGACCACCTATACTGGATGGATCTAATTATGACTACTGGAAACCAAGAATGATTGCATTCTTAAGATCACTTGACAACAGGGCCTGGAGAGCAGTCAACATTGGATGGGAACATCCTATCCAAGACACCAAAGATGGATCAAAAGTGTTGAAACCTGAAGAAGAATGGAGTAAGGAGGAAGAAGATTCAGCACTAGGCAACTCCAAGGCCTTAAATGCTTTATTCAATGGCATTGATAGGAATATCTTTAGACTTGTGCATCACTGTGAGCTGGCCAAAGATGTTTGGGACACTCTCAAAACAACTCATGAAGGAACATCAAAGGTAAAGATGTCAAGACTTCAACTTCTCACCACCAAATTTGAAAACTTGAGAATGAAGGAAGATGAGACAATTCATGAATTCTACATGAACATCTTAGAAATAGCCAATACTTTTGGAGCCTTGGGAGAAAAGATGACTGATGAAAAGCTTGTAAGAAAGATTCTCAGATCTTTGCCAAAAAGATTTGACATGAAAGTCACAGCAATAGAAGAAGCTCAAGACATATGCACAATGAAAGTTGAAGAGCTCATTGGTTCCCTTCAAACATTTGAGGGGAATGAATGACACAAATGTAAAGAAGAACAAAAGCATAGCTTTGGTAACAAATACTGATGAAGAAGAAGATGATGAATCAGAAACTGGTGAAAGCTTATCAGACAACATTGCTATGCTTGGAAGACAATTCAAAAAGATTCTCAGAAGGATGGAAGACAAATCCAAACCAAGTGGAAGATACACAAACTCTTCTGAGAACAAAAGACCTTATGATGCTAATAGAAGGTCAAATTATGATGAAAAGACCAGTCAAGAAAAAGGAATTAAATGCCATGGATGTGAAGGATATGGACACATCAGGAATGAATGTCCTACCTACTTAAAAAGGCAAAAGAAAGGACTCTCTGTAACTTGGTCTGATGAAGACTCAGGAGGTGATTCAGAAGAAGAATCAGCTAAGCATATCACTGCTCTAGCTGGATTATGTGAATCTGAAAGTGAATCCAGTGATGGGGAGCTTACTTTTGAAGAACTTGAGCAATCATACAGAGAACTATTCAAAAGAAGCACTGAAATATGCAGTGAGAGTATAAAGATAAAGAAGCAGATTAAGGCACTAAAGGATGAAAAAGCAAGTGATCTAGAGATCATTGACACCTTGAAAAGTGAAGTAAGTCTTCTCAACTCCAAGTTGGAACACATGTCCAAATCTGTTAGAATGCTGAACAGTAGCTCAAGTACACTGGATGTTATTCTCAACAACAATAAGCATTCAGGGGATAAAAGTGGACTGGGATTTAACAGAGTTCATAAGGATGAAGCTAGCTCTAGCAAAACTACTTCAAAGTCCATACAGTCAAACAAAATGTCCCAACAGATGCCTCAACATCATGAAAAGAACACAAAGTCAAACATAATGTTCCAACAGATGTCTCAACATTCTGAAAAGAACATAATGAAGAAGAAGTATCAAAGATGGAGATGTCATCATTGTGGAAGATTTGGACATATCAAACCTCATTGCTACAAGTTGCATGGATATCCAAATCAGATGTATCAGCAACCTCCTAAGCAGAAGATAGAAGTTACCAAGAAAGTGTTGCATAGACATCAAAGAGATCAGCAACCTCCTAAGCAGAAGACAGAGGTCATCAAGAAGGTATGGAGACCAAAAGCTAGTCTTCATGCTGATCAAAGCTACATACCCAAGAACAAGATCAACAAACAACCTTGGAGCTCTACTGATAAACAATACATAGGGCAGAGGTATCAAAAGAAATCTCAACTCAAATGGTCAAAGAAAGGTGTTGCATATATAGCTCATACATCACTAAGAGTATCAGCTAAAGAAGACTGGTACTTTGACAGTGGATGTTCAAGACACATGACTGGATTGAAGAATCTGCTAGTAGACTTAAAGTCATATTCATCCAGATATGTAACCTTTGGAGATGGAGCTAAAGGAGAAATCAAGGGAGTTGGGACCTTGGACTGTCCAGATGTACCAAGACTGGATGATGTGTTGCTGGTTAAAGGTTTAACTGCTAACCTGATCAGCATAAGTCAATTATGTGATCAAAGGTACAGTGTAAACTTTACCAAAACTGAATGCATAGTGTCTAACAAAGAACAAAAGGTTGTCATGAAAGGAGCCAGATCTAAAGACAACTGTTACATGTGGGAACCTCAAGACTTCAGTCTCACTTCAACTTGCTCTTTAGCTAAAGAAGAAGAAGTGAAACTATGGCACCAAAGACTAGGTCATCTTCATTTCAGAGGCATAAAGAAAATCATATCTATGGATGCTGTGAGAGGTATTCCTAAACTGAAGATTGATGATGGCAAAATATGTGGTGAATGTCAAATAGGCAAGCAAACCAAGATGTCCCATCCAAAGCTCCAACATCTGACAACTTCCAAAGTTTTGGAATTATTGCATATGGATCTTATGGGACCTATGCAGGTTGAGAGCCTTGGTGGTAAGAGGTATGCCTATGTAGTGGTTGATGACTTTTCAAGATTTACATGGATAAATTTCATCAAAGAAAAGTCTGATGTATTTGATGTATTCAAAGACTTATGCCAAAGAATACAAAGGGAAAAAGCCAGCTGTGTGATCAGAATAAGAAGTGATCATGGAAAAGAATTTGAGAACCAAAAATTCTTAGATTTCTGTTCTTCAGAAGGAATCAATCATGAATACTCTTCACCAATCAGTCCTCAACAGAATGGGATTGTTGAGAGGAAGAATAGAACTATTCAAGAATCAGCAAGAGCCATGATTCATGCTAAAAAGTTACCTTTGTACTTCTGGGCTGAAGCTATAAACACAGCCTGTTACATCCATAACAGAGTTACTCTAAGGAAAGGAACTTTGTCCACAATCTATGAAGTCTGGAAGGGCAGAAAACCCACAGTTAAGTACTTCCATGTGTTTGGAAGTAACTGTTATATTCTGGCAGATAGGGAGCAAAGAAGAAAAATGGATCCTAAAAGTGATGAAGGGATTTTTCTTGGATACTCTATAAACAGTAGAGCATATAGAGTATTTAATTCTAGAACCAAGGTTATCATGGAGTCCATAAATGTGATAATTGATGATGCTCCTACAGATGTTCCAGAAGATGTTGGAACATCTGCTGATATCAAGACTGAAGTTGAAGAAAAGAGTGATCATTCTGACTTCACTCAAACTGATGCAAGGACAGAACAATCCAGCAAACCTCCCTCCATCAGAATCCAAAAGGATCATCCCAAAGATTTGATAATTGGTGATCCCAACAGAGGTGTAAGCACTAGATCAAGAGAAGTAATTTCAGGTTCATATTTTGTTTCTAAAATAGAACCTAAAAACATCAAGGAAGCTCTTACTGATGAATACTGGATTTGTGCTATGCAAGAGGAATTAGGTCAATTCACAAGGAATGAAGTGTGGAACCTTGTTCCTAGACCTGATGACATAAATGTGATTGGAACTAAATGGGTGTATAAGAACAAGTCAAATGAGCAAGGAGTTGTTACAAAGAACAAAGCTAGACTTGTAGCTCAAGGATACACACAAATTGAAGGAGTAGACTTTGATGAAACCTTTGCACCAGTAGCAAGGCTTGAATCAATCAGACTACTTTTGGGAATTGCTTGTATCTTAAAGTTCAAGCTATTTCAAATGGATGTGAAAAGTGCCTTTTTAAATGGTTATCTTAATGAAGAGGTATATGTAGAACAACCTAAAGGATTTGTTGATCCAAGCTGTCCAAATCATGTATACAAACTAAAGAAGGCTCTTTATGGTCTGAAGCAAGCTCCAAGAGCATGGTATGAAAGGCTGACTACTTTTCTTATCAAGCAAGGATACAGGAAAGGTGGAATTGACAAAACCCTGTTTGTTAAAGATGAAGAAGGAAATGTCATGATTGCTCAAATATATGTAGATGACATTTTCTTTGGTGGGATGTCAGACAGGATGGTTAAACATTTTGTCAATCAGATGGAATCTGAATTTGAAATGAGCCTAGTAGGAGAATTAACCTACTTTCTTGGACTGCAAATAAAGCAAATGGAGGACTCCATGTTCATTTCCCAAAGCAAGTATGCTAAGAACATAGTCAAGAAATTTGGGATGGACAGTGCTACACATAAGAGAACTCCTGCCCCCACACATTTAAAGCTGACTAAAGATGACAAGGGTGAGAATGTAGATCAAAGCCTGTACAGAAGTATGATTGGAAGCTTGTTATATCTGACTGCTAGCAGACCAGACATAGCATTTGCAGTAGGTGTATGTGCAAGATATCAAGCTGATCCAAAAGTTAGTCATCTTAATCAAGTCAAGAGAATTCTGAAATATGTTAATGGTACTTGTGACTATGGCATAATGTACTTTCATGGATGTAAACCAATTCTTACTGGCTTCTGTGATGCTGATTGGGCTGGAAGTGCTGATGACAGAAAAAGCACTTCAGGAGGATGCTTCTTTCTAGGAAACAATTTGATTTCTTGGTTCAGTAAGAAACAAAATTGTGTATCCTTATCTACAGCTGAAGCTGAATATATAGCAGTTGGAAGCAGTTGTTCACAGTTGGTTTGGATGAAGCAAATGCTCACTGAGTACAATGTCCCACAAGATGTCATGACATTGTACTGTGACAACTTAAGTGCAATTAACATATCAAAGAATCCTATCCAACATAGAAGGACCAAGCATATTGATATCAGACATCATTTCATCAGAGATCTTGTAGAAGAGAAAGTAATTTCACTGGAACATGTAGCTACAAATCTGCTGAATTTAGAAAAGTATTTGTAAGAGGAAGGTGTGTAGAATTCTCTCCTAGGGTTATCAACCAATACCTTGGAAGAGAATCTGATGGTCCAAATGAGTTAGGGAAGACTGATAACCAGGTTTGCAAGGTTATTACTGCTAACCAGGTCAAGGCTTGGCCAGTTAAAGGGAAGCTCTCAGTTAGCATGCTGACAAGGAAATATGCCATGCTGAATAGGATTGGTACAGCAAACTGGGTACCTACCAATCATACATCCTCAATATCAACTGGATTGGGTAGGTTCATTTATGCTGTGGGCACTCAAACTAAGCTGGATTATGGAGCTTACATCTTTGATCAGACATTGAAGCATGCTGGATCATCTGCAACAAAGCTGCCAATTGCCTTCCCTTCCTTGCTGTGTGGAATAGTGCTAAGTCAGTATCCTGGTATCCTCACTGAGAAGGACACAATTTGCAAAAGAGAAAGCCCTCTGGCCTTCCACTACAAGCTGTTCCTGAGTCATCATGCAGCTGATGTTGAAGCACCCTCTGGGACATTTGCTGGTCCTTCAAAGGCAAAGTCTCCAATCTCCAAAGCTGCATTAATTGCTGAACTGAAGAGCACTTGCAAAGAACTGGATGCAAGGAAGCAGAAGCTTGAGGAGATTATCCAAAGGCTGGAGATTGAAGAAAGTGCTCAGAAAGCTGCTACTTCTGAAGAGGAGACTGAGGAAGATGAAGAAACTGACTATGAGGAGTCTGAGTGAAAAATTGTATGTGAGTACAAATGTAATGACAGTTGCATTGTAATTTTGAATTAGTAACTTTGGCCCCAAATTTATGTCTAACAAGGGGGAGAACAACAGCAACAACAATGTATGATGCTGTTTAGCTATTAATGAAAAACTTATGTTTGCTTATGAACTGAATCAGTATGTTTTAATGAAAATTTCTGTTGCAACAAATCTGAATACATGTATGTTTGAGGGGGAGTAAACTCACACTTGACTCAACAGAAAAGAACTGCTTTACTCTGATAAAAGAACTTCTGCTGCACTCTGATAACCAGAAAAATGTTAGCCAAAAATTAGCCAAAGGGGGAGTTTGTAGATGTTTAGAATTGGCAGAATTTTTGACCAACAAGAATTGTTGAATTCAGTTCAGAATGTCCTATCAGATGTTGGGACATTATCAAACAGAGTATAAGAACTTAATTCAGGATGTTACACCAGATGTTGGGACATTGTGTAAATGTTTTAAGTTCAGTTTTTCAGGATGTCCCAACAGATGTTGTGACATCTCAAACCTGCTACCAGATTTAATTAATGACTAACTGATCTGAGTAATTTAAGGAAAGTTATCTGGAATTAATTATGGATGGACAAAAACATAATAAGGCGCATCTGTAGGGAGTGTTGTTATGAAACTTCAGCATAATCAGAAGAACTAAACCACCTAGAATCTAGGAAGTAACAAACCCTAATTCAAGGTGGAAGCTGCATGCGTTTTAGGACTGGATTAACCTACAGAAAGCCCAAAATCCATACACCTATTTAAGCAACAGAATATCTCAGAATTGAGTACGAATTTCAGAAGACAAAATAGGGTGTTTTGAGTTTTAATAGCAGGTTGTTTTATTGTACCACTTTATGAGCTTTTAAGCAAAAGTGTATTTGTATCTTGATTGAAACTGTGAAGTAAGATCAAGCTGTTTTGTTTGAAGTATGACTTCAATTTTATTAAACTTGTAAACAAGATCACTGTGTGATTGAGGGGGAGTGAGTTGGTACTCATATCTAAGTTGTGTCTTAGGTAGAAATTGCATTGGGTAGATATTAAGTGAAAGATTAAACTGGGTGGTTTAAGTCTAGAATTAATATTACTTATAGTGGATTTCCTCCTGGCTTGGTAGCCTCCAGATGTAAGTGTGGTTATACACTGAACTGGGTTAACAAACTACTGTGTTGTTTAATTTTCTTGCACTTTAATTTTTGGTTAAATCTGTCAAGTGTTGGAACATATCATAAGACATCTCATACCTGATCACAGAATTTCAATAACCTTCTCTCATCATCTTTTTAGCCATTGCATGCCCATTAGCATGAGTACCAAAAGATCCTTCATGAATTTCTTTCATTAACATGTCTGCTTCGTGTCTATCCACGCATCTGAGCAAGACCATGTCAAAATTTCTCTTGTAAAACACATTTCTATTCAGGAAGAAATTGCCTGCCAATCTCCTCAAAGTCCTCTTATCTTTATCAGATGCCCCAAGCGAGTATTCCTGACTCTGGAGAAAACATTTAATATTGTGATACCAAGGCTTGTCATCATGGACCTCTTCAACTGCAAACACATGAGCTGGTCTTTCAAGTCGCATCACACTGATCATGGGAACATCATTCCACTGGTGCACCTTTATCATAGAAGCTATAGTTGCTAAAGCATCTGCCATCTGATTCTCATCACGAGGAACATAATGGAACTCAACTTTAGTAAAGAAAGTTGATATCTTCCTGGCATAATCTCTATAAGGGATCAAGTGGGGTTGATGAGTTACCCACGTACCCTGGATCTGATTAATTACCAAGGCAGAATCTCCATACACATCAAGATGCTTAATCCTCAAATCAATAGCTTCCTCAAGACCCATAATGCAGGCTTCATACTCAGCTTCATTATTGGTACAAGGAAAAGTCAACCTCGCGGCAAAAGGAATATGTGAATGTCGCTCCCGATAAATGGGAAATGGCCCAAATAAAGGTACAAACGCGAACGGTCGGCGAAAGAGGGATGTGAGAACACACAGGAGTGAACTCACAGGGAATGAATAGAGTCGCCAGCTAGGAATTTTTATCCCGGAGGAAAGGCAATGCTGCATAGACCTAGAAAGATATGGATAAGACGGTTGCGAACCAGAGAGACTGAGAAAGGGGGTTGGTTACAACCTGGGAAGGTATTAGCACCCAGATTGTCCGTCGTACTCGACGGGATCCACGCTTAAAAGATTTGTGTTTTAAAGGGGTAGTGTCAGTGCAATTTGTGTATAAAATAGCTGGAAAAGGATGTACAGGTGTCAGTGTATGGGAAGTGTGAAGTGTATAAATGTACAGTGCCAGTGTAAGGATAAGAGTGAAATGCTCATGATAGTGAGGCTAAAGAATAAAGCTAGAAGGAGGGGGAATATACAGAGACTTTTGTTCGATAACTGTTAAGTTATGCCTACGTATCCTCTCGTGCAATGAGGAAGTCAGAACACCGTAGTTCGACCCAAAGAGACTGAAAGATGAATTGATTTGTGAACTGCTTACTTATCTATGCTCAAGTGTATGACCTGTCTGGCTCAGGTGCAAACTGTCTTGCATTAGACGGAAGAAGCAAGTTATCGGTTGTGAGTGAATGAGATGAGAAAAGAATCCCGAAGGAGACGATTATTATTTGTTTTTGTGTTTTCAGTCTTTTATTGCTTTTTGAAGTTTGTCATAAGTTAATGAGCTCAAGCCTAAACCAATGGATTTAGTAAACTCATCACATCTTCCCTCTGATTAGGGGTAATGAGAACACCTTAAGTGTGAAGTCAGATTCTCACACTTAATCACCTTTGATGCAGGATTAAGATCATTAACCTACTTGTGATTATTTAGATGTTTTTGTTGTTTTTATTTAGTGTTAAGTAATGAGATTAAGCCATAATCAAGGATTAAACAGACTCATTACACTATCCTAATAGAAGGATAATAGATGAGGGTGTTTAAGCTGAGGAATGCTCCTCAACTTAATCCATGATTAGGGATTAAACTCATGACAAAACAAGCCTTTGATTAAGTGGATTTTATTTAATGATATGATGAAGAAGTGAGTTTTAGGGTTTGTAAGACAACTTGAGGGGGACTTGTCCATTAACACTAGGGTTAGTCCTTCTTAACCAATTAAGGAAGAATTAGAACCCTAATGCAAGGCCCAAGTTACAAGTGTGATGTCTTGATGATTATTAAGTGGATTGATTAAAGGAGTTAAACACATTAAGGGTTTAACACTTAGGATTAAAGTTATACACTCCATCCTAATAGAAGGATGCAGGCATAAGCTTAATCACAAAGCATTAAAGCCTTTAGGGTTTAGTCCCTGATTATGAGATGAGAAGAGAAGACTCAAAGAGACACAAAGGTAAAAACTAAGAGGGGGACTAATAAAAACCCTAATTATTGTCATGTTTGGTTGTTCCTAGGGTTTGTGAGGTTCACAAGAGAAGTCTTCATAGGAACCACCAGGAAGCAGATGAAAGGATCAGGAGAAGCAAAGCAACTTGCTTCATTTAAGAAGACAAGTCACTTGAGGAAAGAAAGTAATAAGAAGAAGAATGAGCAAGCTCAATCTCAAACACATAACAAAATGCAGTATGGATGCATAAAAGAGATGAAAAGAAGTTGTGAGAAGTGAAGGCAAATTCACTTCTCAAAGTAACTTACCACCTGAAAAGTTAGTGAAAGGAATGCAATGCAATGCAAAATGAGATGGAATGGCATGATGCAAACCAAAACCAGAAGCATATATGAGATGATAATGATGCTATGAGATGCTGCAAACATGTAACAAGGCATGGGGATGATCATATGAACAAATGGATGCAAATGAAGCAAGTTAAGAACCATGATCATACATGAAAAGTTATGAAGTGAAAATGGCATACAACATGGCAAATGAAAGATGCAATGATCAAACATGCTTACAATATGCCTTAAGATGTCAAATGAATCAAATGGATGCACAAAATGCTATGGCAAGTCAAGGTATGAATGCAAATGCAAGATGGATGCATGTGGAAGCTCAAATTAGGGTTTATGATCAATGCATCAAACAAAAACCAAAATCAGAAGCAAACATCAAGATAAAAAATTGAAAATGAATTCAAAGGAACCCTAACCCTATACTAACTCACTGCCCAAAGGGGAGGTCCCAACTCTTAACCTAATTAGAGTTATGAATTTCCTAAAATTTCTAGGGTTTTAGGGTACCTTAACAAGAAAAATGCCAAACAAATGGAAAATTAAAGATCAATTCATGCCAATTTAATCTCACAAACTACATGATATGCTAAACACAATGCAAAAAGAATCAAAGTCAAACTCTCAATGGTTAGGCAGAAATGATTTTTGGAAGTTTGGATCAAAATAATGCTTTGAAAATGAATTAATTCCATGGGAAATTATCAAAATACATCAAGATCAAAAAAGAAATTTGGTTTGAGGGTTGGACAATGTTTCTAAATTTTTTTAAAGGTTTCATGAATTTTTTGGTGATTTTTAAATACCTAAAAGTATTTTTAATTAATTAATTCTCATTAATTAATTAAAAATAAACTTTTAAATATTTTAAAATATTTTTTAAATGCAAAAAATAAAAATAAAAATGTTTTTGGTTTCTGAAATTAAATAAAAGTGTGTACAAAAATTTTCAGAATTTTTAAAATGATTTTGCTATTTTAAATAAATTAAACAAAACAAAACAAAAGAAATGAATTAAAATTAAAAAAAAAAATGAAAAGTAAACGCAATGGAGAGCCAGGATTGAATCTGGGAAAGAGAAGGTTGACTGCGCGCGCAATCCAAAGGTCCAAATTCAAACTGAACTAATCTCAATTAATTAATTAAATTAAACCTAATTAAAACTAATGACATGATCCCAGCCTTCCAAACGCGCGCGGGAAACAAGATCCAGTGGCTCACATTCAAACCTGGTGCCCTAACCCTAATTACAACTAATCACTTTTAGGTGGCCGGAGAAGACTTTCGGTCATCTTCTCCGGCCAGCATCCTCCCTGAAAATTTCTATCTTCCTCCCTAGCTCACTAAATCCTAATCTCTCTGCCCAGAATCCAACCCCAAACATCATAGAGCAAGAATCAACAGCCAAAACACATTTATTTTTCACAACAAAGCTGAATCGAAGCAAAAGGGGTTTAGGTCAAAAAAGTTTCAGGAACAACATACATGCTCAATACTCAATTATTTTCGAAACAAAACATATCAGCATGATCAGTGGAACATAGAGAATCATTTAAGAACTAAAAAACAAGTTTCTGGAAAAAATGTTCTTGAGCTCACCTGAACTGGAGCTTTGATTTCTGACACTTTCTGGCTGGCCCTTTGATCCAAAATGCCTCTAATGGACTTCCTGAGAAGCTTGCAGTGCTTAGTTGGAGTTTAAAATGGCTGGTTTGGAAGTTTGAACAAGTTCTGTTCAGTGGGGTGAAGGAATCGTGTTTTTGATTCAATGGCTTTCAGGCTGTATTGAGTGTTGGTTTGTGCTCAGTGAAGCATGGTGAGATGATTGGTGAAGTTTGTTTGTGTGTTTGTGGCCTGTGGAGAGTGTTTCGAAGGAAAATGCAAGTTGGAGAGAGTTTGTGAATGCTGAGTTGTGGTGAGTTTCAGGCTTGCTTCTTGTGTGGTTTGGCTTGCATTTTGTTTGTATAAACAATTGCTATTGGTCAGATGAAGTGACATGTCCTTTATTGATTGGTATGGTGGCTTTTGCAAAATGTCAACTTTTGTGTAAGAGAAGCATGGGTCACTCTCTAGCCAAGTACAAGGAGGGTGTGCTGCGCAGCATGATGAGGGAAAAGGCTAGGGTTGATCAGCAGGCTAGCCAGCAAGTGGATGAAATGCTATCATGAGTTTTTGCAACTTGGCTTGCCTTTGTTTCTTTATGAAAAAGTCTTGCTCCATAAGCCATAAAACATGTGATCTCTTGGCCCATTCTGATTTTTGAATGTTGTGTGATCATGTTGTGTGGATTAGAAGTCCATTTGATGACTTAATTGGCCTTGAGAAATGAATTTGCAACTTTGCCTCTTTGGTGCATGACTTGAAATTTAGTGATTTTTGCCAACTTTGACAAACCATAACTTTTGATCCAAAATGAATTAGGTCATGTTCTTGTACTTTTTGAAAAGGGAATGATCTATTCTACAACTTTCATGACCAAAGTTTTTCCATTTGAAGCTTTTTTGAATCAAAAAGTAAGGGTTGAAAAAGTTGCTTAAAATGACATTTTCATTAAAAGTCAAACTTGCCCAAAAAGTCAACTTTGCAAAAGACTTGTAATTCTTCAATTTTGTGAACTTCCAACCTCTTCTATGATCAAATAAAGATAATATACAATCAAAATGATGAAGAACACCCTTTGGTTGGGTCATTGGGGGCCTCAGATGCCCTGATTTTGCACTGACTTGCTTGAAAAGTCAACTCTTAATCAGATGACTTCCCCATGGAATTTCTTCATGAAAATTGACATGCATACTCCCTATACCATATAGAGACCAATAGAAACAATAATGATCAAAAAAATTGGAGTTATGGCCTCTGAAACCAAAACCCTAATTTTAGGTCATCTGTGCAGTCAAACCTGGCTCTGCCTTCATACCATTCCCAGTTCTTGTGATTCTTTGACATTCTTGACTTTGAGAGGATATAATATGATGTTTGAACATACATGGACCCCTTTGAAGTGATTGATGACCTTTGGAGTGGCTCAAGAAGCTCTTGGATTGCTCAGATCACAAACCCTAGATGCAGATGACTTTGAATCTATGCAGTGAATCAAAATGTGATATGAGATGGTATGATTGAGATTATGCATATGGGAATGATCACAAGCCATGGTGTGAAAGGGTGAGGGCAAATTTGGGGTGTTTACAGCTGCCCCTATTCAAACATGAGTTAGCTGTGCAGGATGTAAGCAACGGCTTAACAGGCGAACAAGATAACTTGTGGTTGAATACCAAAGACAGTCCAAAATTTGCACTCACAGAATGAGGAAGAAAAGGGATATAGATTATAAAAGAAAATAAAGTAAATTATAAAGTATGGGCGACGGAGGACGACCGTCGAGCAGAGGACGACTGCTGGGAAAGAGCAATGACGGGGACGGCCGACATGCTGAAAAGTGCGAAAAATAAAGCAATGACGGGGACGACCGACATGCTGGGGGTAAAAGGGATTATGATGGGGACGGCCATCAAGATCATAAAGCAAAGCAACCAACGATGGGGACGGCCATCGGGCTAAAAAGAAAAAGGACCACGACGGGGACGGCCATCGGGCTAAAAAGAAAAGGGACCACGATGGGGACGGCCATCGGGCTAAAAAGAAAAGGGACCACGACGGGGACGGCCATCGGGTTAAAGAATAAATGGAATAAACAGATGATGAGGTACGGTCATCAAAGGTGAAGGGCGATCACCTAGCAGGGGACGGCTGCTCTGTAAGGGTTAAGATGAGGGACGGTCATCTAAGGTGGAGGACGACCACCTGGCAGGGTACGGCTGCCGAAAATATCGCGACATAGGACAAATGCCGGATAAAAGGTCAACGATGGGGACGGCCATCGGATGAGCATGATGAAGGACGATCATCAAGAGGTGGAGGACGACCACCTAGCAGGGGACGGCTGCTCTCAAGGTTTATCATGACGTAGGACGAACGCCAGATAACCAATCAACAATGGGGACGGCCATTGGATAAAATGATGAAGGACGATCAACAAGAGGTGGAGGACGACCACCTAGCAGGGTATGGCTGCTAAATATCACGACATAGGACGAATGTCGGATAGAGAAAGTCAACGATGGGGACGGCCATCGGACGAGCATGATGGAGGACGACCATCAAGAGGTGGAGGACGACCACCTAGCAGGGTACGGCTGCTCTCAGGGTTTATCATGACATAGGACGAATGTCAGATAAGAAGAAAATTGTTTTACTGGGGAATAGTAAACACGGACGAGTGTTTACAATCCAAGAAATAAAAGGTATAAGTGTTTGGTATTGTGTATAGATTAAAGAATGCGGACGAGCATCCTTAGGACCTATGATACGGACGAGTATCAGGTAGGAACAAAAACCGACACGTGTTCAGAGATGATGATACGGACGAGTATCAACTGGTTAACAAGGAACACAGACGAGTGTTGTATCTGAAATAACTCTTCTGGGGAATAGTAGACACAGACGAGTATCTATATTCAAGAAGACACAGTGCATGGATTAAAGATGCGGACGAGCATCCTTAAGACTATGATACAGACGAGTATCAGGTAGAAACAAACGCTTGACGCATGTTCTGAGATGATGATACGGACGAGTATCAACTGGTTAACAAGGAACACGGACGAGTGTTGAATCTGCGGGGATGTAAATGGTATATACAAGATACGGACGAGTATCTGTATAAGTATGAGTAGAAAGTATGAGTGATGTATAGATGAGTGTTCAATCTGCTGGGGAGAATGACACAGGCGAGTGCCAAAAAAAGAGAAAGGTATAGTATAGACAAATATCTGGTATACAAAGTGTTTATGTTACTGTGCTGGGAAAACGACATGGACGGATGTCGAGAAAGTTATATATACAAGTATCTGTGAGTGCAAAGAGGATGTCTTTGGCTTTCTGCTGGGGAATATGACACGGACGGGTGCCACAAGGAGTATGTATTTGTATTGGTGAATGTGAGGCAACTGCTTTTGCTGGGGAATCTGGGGAGTATTCTGTATATTGTGGAGGGGTTGATAATATTCACAAGTGTTTGATTCGCAACATGGCTTACGATTATGCAATATGTTTGATTTTTGCCGTAATGCTCCGTATTAAACGGAATGCTACGCTTTGTGGGGTGAATATGATGCGAATGCTATGATTATGCAAAAGATACCAATCCGGGATTCGGATCCCATTGCTGTGAAGATCTCTGGCCGATCTGTTTGAAGTAAACATCCCAGCTGGGGATTAGATCATTGGTAGATCTGATGAAATGATTCTGCTTGGGGAAACGGGTCAATGATAGATCTATTCCCGGTAATAAGGACCCAGCTGGGGTTTGTAGAAGCTTTCGTCACTCTGTTGTGATCCCTTCGTGTGTTGCTCTTCTGGATAGAGGCTGAGACTCTGTGGGGAGATGATTCCCTGGCTTTTGTACTTGACTGAGGAAGAATGATTGGCAACTCGGCTGGGAGAAGCAACAAGTGGCAACTCAGCTGGGGGGAAAACACCTTGAGTGCTAAGACTGAGTGAGCGTTGATTTGCCAGCCTGCTGGGATGAAGCTTTCATGCCCCATGTTGCGCTTTTGAATACCTGCAATCCTGCAAAGACAGAGAAATAAAAAGTAATCCCGAGGCGTCCCTTACCGGATTCCGTCATAAGAGTGAGACACTTCTGAGAGTAAGTATATTCCCTGTAAGCACGTGTTTTATTTTCTTTATTTTTTAAAGGTTTAGCATCTGTATTCATGCAATCAGTTTCCTTTAAGATATCAGACATTTTTGCAAATGAAAATATACGAGACATTGTGTGACTGAAAAATCTGTTTTTATTAATTCATGTGCCCTGAATTGGCAAGATACAGTCAAAGAAACATATCTCCTGAAATGAGGAGACTGTTACAAATTGAGAAAAAAAATGATGGCAATGTTGTCGACGCTTTCAAGGAGCTTCCCCTCTTGCTATGACCCGTATGACTATTGACGCTCTTCTCGTCTTGCTTTCTGAAGAAGGCTGATTCTGACAGAAGCTTGATCCTTTCGAGGCTTACCAAGTTGCAGGTGATACAGACGAATTCAGAATGCAATTGTTCGCTTATTCCCTTGTTTTGCATGGATCGCCCTTTCGGATTTTCAATCCATCGGGATACCCCTTTTTGCCTGAGCTGTCCAATGCGGCTTTTCAACTCAGCGGGTGTACATTTTTGTTTATTTTCCCTTATTTTTGCCCGAGTCTTTTATTCTGTTTTTGACTCGCCGGGATGCCCTATTTTTGCCTGGACTTATATTCTGTTTTTGTGTCCAGCGGGTCATTTTTATGCGAAGTATTTTTTAACTGCATCTGAATTCACAGGGGACGGGAAATCTTCACCATCCATGGTGCCGAGCATCAGTGCTCCACCAGAGAAAACTTTCTTTACCACGAATGGTCCTTCATAGTTTGGAGTCCACTTGCCCCTGTGGTCTGTATGAGGAGGGAGGATTCTCTTCAGTATAAGATCTCCCACTTGGTACTCTCGGTATCTGACTTTCTGATCGAAGGCTCTCTTCATTCTTTTCTGATACAGCTGCCCATGGCAGATTGCAGCCAATCTTTTCTCTTCAATCAGACTCAGTTGTTCGTATCGGGACCGGACCCACTCTGCTTCGTTCAGCTTAACATCCATCAACACCCTCAGAGAGGGTAACTCAACTTCAACAGGTAGGACTGCTTCCATACCATATACAAGCTGATACGGTGTTGCCCCAGTGGATGTCCTGATTGACGTGCGGTACCCATGCAAGGCAAATGGTAGCATTTCATGCCAATCTTTGTAGGTAACTACCATCTTCTGCACAATCTTCTTGATATTCTTATTAGTTGCCTCAACAGCGCCGTTCATCTTTGGCCTATAAGGAGAAGAATTGTGGTGTTGGATCTTGAAGTCCCGGCATAGTTCTGCCATCATTTTGTTGCTCAAGTTGGAACCATTATCAGTAATGATTCGCTCGGGAACTCCGTATCGACAGATGATATCTCTCTTCAGAAATCGGGCTACCACTTGCCTTGTAACGTTTGCATAGGAGGCTGCTTCAACCCACTTGGTAAAATAGTCAATGGCGACCAGGATGAATCTGTGGCCATTTGAAGCAGTTGGCTCAATCTTGCCGATCATATCAATGCCCCACATGGCAAAGGCCCAGGGTGAAGACATTATATTCAGAGGATTGGGAGGCACATGCACTTTATCCGCGTAAATCTGGCATTTATGGCATTTTCTGGCATAGGTACAACAGTCAGCATCCATTGTGATCCAGTAATATCCTGATCTTAGCAATTTCTTAGCCATGGCATGCCCTCCTGCATGGGTACCAAAGGATCCTTCGTGCACTTCGTGCATTAACAAGTCTGCTTCTGTTCTATCAACGCATCTGAGGAGTACCATATCAAAGTTTCTCTTGTATAGGGAACCATCAGTGTTCAGAAAGAAACTACCAGCAAGCCTTCTCAAAGTCTTCTTATCATTGGAAGATGCCCCAGGTGGGTATGTTTGATCCTCCAAGAAGCACTTAATGTCATGGAACCAAGGCTTATCATCTTTGACAATATCTGCTGCAAACACATACGCTGGTCTGTCAAGTCTGGATACTGAAATCTGAGGTACAAAGTTGGCAGCTTGAACTTTGATCATAGATGAAATGGTAGCCAGAGCATCTGCAAACTGATTCTCGTCCCGAGGGATATACTCAAGCTTGACCGTTGTGAAGAATGTCAATAGCCTCCTTGTATAATCCCTGTAAGGTATCAGATGATCCTGGTGCGTGTACCATTTGCCGTTGGTTTGATTAACTACCAGAGCTGAATCTCCGAACACAGTCAATGTCTTGATCCTGAGGTCAATGGCTTCCTCAAGACCCATAATGCAAGCTTCGTATTCAGCTTCGTTGTTAGTGCAGTTAAAGGTGAAATTTGCCGAGAAAGGCATGTGAACTCCCTTAGGTGTAATGAGTACTGCACCAACACCACGACCATTCATATTAACAGCCCCATCAAACATCATAGTCCATTCTTCTTCTGGGTCAGGCCCTTCAGTGTGAATAGGCTCTTCATGATCTTTCGCTTTTATGAACATGATGTCTTCATCAGGGAAGTCAAACCTCATAGGCTGGTAGTCATCAATAGGTTGCTCAGTAAGATATTCAGATAGTACACTGCCCTTGATGGCTTTTTGAGATGTGTACTGAATGTCATATTCCGTGAGAATCATTTGCCATCTTGCAACCCGTCCGGTAAGAGCTGGCTTCTCAAAAATGTACTTAACTGGATCCATCTTTGAAATCAATAAAGTGGTGTGGGTCAACATATACTGTCTTAGTCGGCGAGCAGCCCACGCTAAAGCACAGCAAGTTTTCTCGAGCAGTGAATAACGTTGTTCACAGTCGGTAAACTTTTTGCTTAGGTAGTATATTGCATACTCTTTTCGACCAGACTCGTCATGCTGGCCCAACACACACCCCATTGACTCTACTAATACTGTCAAGTACATGATTAGAGGTCTTCCTTCAACTGGAGGCATAAGGAGTGGAGGTTCTTGCAGGTACTCTTTGATCTTGTCAAAAGCCCTCTGGAAATCTTCGTTCCACCTGACCGTCTGCTCTTTTCTTAACAGCTTGAACAAGGGTTCACAGGTTGCTGTAAGGTGAGATATGAACCTTGAGATGTAGTTCAATCTACCTAGAAACCCTCGAACTTCTTTTTCAGACTTTGGTGCAGGCATTTCTTGAATGACTTTGACTTTATCAGGGTCAACCTCAATCCCTTTCTCGCTTACGATAAAACCCAGCAGCTTACCAGATCGCACCCCGAATGTGCACTTGTTGGGGTTCAATTTTAGTTGGTACTTCCTCAGACGCTTGAATAGCTTCAACAGATTCACCAGGTGGTCTTCTTCTGTGAGGGACTTGGCAATCATGTCATCCACATAACACTCGATTTCTTTATGGATCATATCGTGGAATAATGTTACCATAGCCCGTTGATATGTTGCACCTGCATTCTTCAATCCGAATGGCATCACCTTGTAACAGAACGTGCCCCAGGGTGTGATGAAAGTTGTCTTCTCCATGTCTTCAGGTGACATTTTGATTTGATTGTACCCTGAAAATCCGTCCATGAAGGAGAATACCGAGAATTGAGCCGTATTATCAACCAATACATCAATGTGAGGTAATGGGAAATCATCTTTTGGGCTGGCTCTGTTCAAGTCCCGGTAGTCAACACACATCCTTACCTTGCCGTCCTTCTTTGGCACAGGTACAATATTAGCAACCCACGGCGGATAGCTAGTTACAGCAAGGAATCCGGCGTCCCACTGCTTTTGCACCTCTTCCTTTATCTTCATTGCCATATCTGGGCGAGTACGGCGCAGCTTCTGTTTTACTGGCGGGCAGTCTTCTTTTAGTGGCAGCTTGTGCATGACGATATCGGTATCCAACCCTGGTATATCCTGGTAAGACCAAGCAAACACATCCGCATATTCTTGAAGCAGGTCAATCAGTTGTTTCTTCACTGAGTCTTGTAAGCAGGCCCCGATTTTAACTTCTTTCACATCTTCGTCTGTACCAAGATTAATCGTTTCCACCTCCTCCTGATGAGGAGTGATAACCTTCTCTTCTTGTCTCAACAATCTGGCTAGCTCTTCAGGAAGCTCATAATCTTCTTCAAGCCCTTCATCAGCTTGATTGATTGGATTGTCAAAGTCATACGAAGTCATAGCCGTGCTGTTGTCGGTGCGGTCTGGAAGGCACTCTCTGCAAGGGTTCAGTTTGTTCATTTTAGTGATTGATTTTAATCTTGTTTAGAAAAGTGAAATAAAGTTGTCATTTTGAAAACAATGCCATTTATTTTTTGTACAAAAAGAAAAATGGAAAAACAGTGAGCGGAAAAGAAAAAGACTTGTTTGCAAAAGATGTCTGATATTTCATTGATTAATCTTGTTGCACAAAAATTACAGATGGCCCGATTACAAAATGAGTCTTGTCATCTTGGGCAAGATGCAAGACTTGATGCATGCTTAAAATATACAGGAAATAATAATTACTCTGCAGGAGTAACTCTTATAATTTCCTGGGAAGACCAGTTTGAGATACTGCTCCCCGGGATCTTTGGACGAATCCAGCTTTCCAGGTTGCGTTCATCTTCCGACTCATCTTCCAAGTTGTTGACAGCATCAGGGGTGAGCATCCCCCCACTAACAAAGTTGGGCTTTTTAGCAGCCTCTGTTTGATCTTCTTGAGTTGGTTTGTAACCCAACCCAAATCTATCTTCTTTCTTCTCCACAGGCAACAATTTGCCCCAGCCTTGAGCGTTTCCTTCTTCCACCACCTTCCGGGCCTGCTGGTAGGATGTCATGGAAGTCCCAAGTACAGCAGAGGTTTCATTAATATTCAGGGCCTCAAACCCCTGACTCATCGTCTCGTGGATCTCCCCATCCATCTCGATATATTTGTATGTAGCCAGATGGCTGACAAAAATATCCTCCTCTCCACAAATAGTAACGACTTGGCCCTCCCACTCGAATTTTAACTTCTGGTGAAGGGTAGACGTAACTGCGCCGGCGGCATGAATCCATGGTCTACCCAACAAACAGCTGTAGGCGGGCTGAATGTCCATCACGTAGAAGGTCGTTTTGAAAGTTTGTGGGCCAATCGTTACAGGCAACTCAATTTCTCCCAGAACTGATCTCTTAGAGCCGTCAAAAGCTCTCACTACAAAGTTACTGGGTCGTAATGCCAATCCTTCATATTCCAGCTTCACAAGGGCTTTTTTAGGCAAGACATTGAGGGATGACCCTGTGTCTACCAGCACATGGGAAAGAACTGCACCTTTACATCCCATGGTAATGTGCAAAGCCTTGTTGTGATTGCGGCCTTCCGTAGTCAAATCAGTGTTGGTGAATCCTAGTCCATTACTAGCATTAACATTTCCAACCACAACTTCCAACTGATTGACGGTGATCTCTTCCGGCACATAAGCTGCGTGCAGGACTTTGAGTAGTGCATTCCGGTGAGCCTCGGAGCACATAAGCAATGATAGAATGGAGATCTTGGAAGGCGTCTGGTGAAGCTGGTCCACTATCTTGTAATCACTTTTCTTGATGATTCTCATGAACTCATCAACTTCTTGATCAAAAGGTGTTTTTAAAGCTTCTCTAACAACCTGTTCTTCTTGCACCATGCTCTTCCCTTTTGCCTTGGCAGCAGCTTCCGCTTCAGCAGTGGGTCTTTGAATTTGCGGGGCAAAGAGACGTCCGCTTCGGGTGAAGCCTCCGCCTCCACCCACATTGTCTATTTGTGGTGAAGAAGTTGATGATTCGAAAGTGATTTTCTGTCCTTCGCAATATAGATCGGAGCCGTAATGCCAAGGAATGACATTACTGCTTTCATACGGTACTGGCCCAGGCACTGTGACAGTGACTGGACTGATGGCAGCTGCGGAAGGAACCATGATAGTATGTGGATCATAATATATTGTGACTGGTGCTCTAGTAGGAGTGGCATTTTGTGAGTTGTAGGCAGAATCACTGGCAGGATCATAATAAATTGTAACTGTTGAGACACTTTCATTGTTGGTTGCTGATGTTGTAGGAGACATTGTTGGAAGGATGGGTGTTGTTATTGTAGGAGTTTCGGAATAAAGGGGTGCTGAAGTTGTAGAAGGGAGGTTTGCTGATATCTGATCCGTCGAAGTAACAGATGAAGCATTTGTTGATGAAGCTGAGAAGTTGTTTGGAACAATGGTTGTTGCAGTTGTAGCAGACTCTGGAATTGTTGTTAAGGAGATTGATGGATTGGTAGGTACTGATGTTGTGATTTGAAGCAGGCCACTCTGGATGAGACCATCTATGCCATCCCTCAAGTTATCACAACCATTCACTGAAATGTTGCAATAAGCACACCCTAGCTCGCATCCCGGGAACATTTGACATTCGAGGAGTTGAGCTTTAATCTCCACCAAGGGTGTCCGAATCTGACCCACATTGGTTATCAAGTAAGACGGCTTGTCTTCTTCAATAGCATTGATTCTGGGACCACCATGGTGTGGCATAGGGTTCTTGTTAACATTTGGTGGTGGTGCAAAGTTCAGAGCTTTGGAGTCTACCAAGTCATGTACCTTCATGTGCAAAGCTCTGCACTTCTCTGTACTATGGCCAGGTGCATTTGAGTGAAAAACACATCTAGCGCTGGCGTCATAATTTCTGGGCAGACTGGTAGGGTCTGGAGGTGCCAATGTCCTTAGCTCAACCAGGTTGAGTTTTAGGAGTTGTGGCAATAATGTGGCATAGGGCATAGGGATCGGATCGATCACCCTATTGGCCTGAGAGGGCCTCTGTTGGAATGGTCTCTGCTGATTGTTGTTGCTGGTGTGGCTGTTGTTATAATTTCTCTGAGGAGGATACTGAGTTTGTTGCTGGTAATTCTGTTGCTGAGGTTGATAAGCTGGTTGAGGATGAATTGGAGCGGGAATGGTGACTGCTGCCACTGACCTATGAACATATTGGGGTCTGCCCCTGCTGGTATGGATAGCATTGGTTTCACCAGTTCTTCTTGGGCCTACAAAAGGCTTTCTTGGGTTGCTGGACGAGCTCGCACCGTTGTCAGAAATCTTACCCATTTTTAATAGGCTCTCAATTCTTTCCCCGGCTATGACTACATCATGTCGCTCCCGACAAATGAAAATGGATCATATGAAGGTACAGACGCGAACGGTCGGCGAAGGGAACAATGAGAACACACAGCCGTGAACTCACTGGAGAATGAATAGAGTCGCCAGCTAGGCATTTTTATCCCGGAGGAAAGGTAATGCTGCATAGACCTAGAAAAAGATGGATAAGACGGTTGCGAACCAGAGAGACTGAGAAAGGGGGTTGGTTACAACCTGGGAAGGTATTAGCACCCAGATTGTCCGCCGTACTCGACGGGATCCACGCTTAAAAGATTTGTGTTTTAAAGGGGTAGTGTCAGTGCAATCTGTGTGTAAAATAGCTGAAAAAGGGATGTACAGGTGTCAGTGCAAAGTATATAAGTGATGTGAAGTGTGAAAGTGTCAGTGTGAGAAAGGAGTGAAATGCTCAAGATCATGAGGCTAAAAGAATGAGGCTAGAAGGAGGGGGAATGTACAGAGACTTTTGTTCGATAACTGTTAAGTTATGCCTACGTATCCTCTCGTGCAATGAGGAAGTCAGAACACCGTAGTTCGACCCAAAGAGACTGAAAGATGAATTGACTTGTGAACTGCTTGCTTGTCAATGCTCAAGTGTATGACCCGTCTGGCTCAGGTGCAAACTGTCTTGCATTAGGCGGAAGAAGCGAGCTCTCGTTTGTGAGTGAAGGTGATGAGAAAAGAATCCCGGAGGAGACGATTATTGTTTGTTTTTGAGTTTTCAGTCTTTTATTGCTTTTGAAAGTTTGTCGTGAGCTAATGAGCTTAAGCCTAAACCAATGGATTTAGCAAACTCATCACATCTTCCCTCTGATTAGGGGTAATGAGAGTACCTTAAGTGTGAAGTCAGATTCTCACACTTAATCACCTTTGATGTAGGATTAAGATCATTAACCTACTTGTGATTATTTAGATGTTTTTGGTGTTTTTGTTTAGTGTTAAGTAATGAGGTTAAGCCATAATCAGGGATTAAACAGACTCATTACACCATCCTAATAGAAGGATAATAGATGAGAATGTTTAAGCTGAGGAAAGCTCCTCAACTTAATCCATGATTAGGGATTAAACCCATGACAAAACAAGCCTTTGATTAAGTGAATTTTATTTAATGGTATGATGATGAAGTGATTTTTAGGGTTTGTAAGACAACTTGAGGGGGACTTGTCCATTAACACTAGGGTTAGTCCTTCTTAACCACTTAAGGAAGAATTAGAACCCTAATGCAAGGCCCAAGTTACAAGTGTGAAGTCTTGATGATTATTATGATGGATTGGTTAAGAGATTTAAACACATTAAGGGTTTAACACTTAGGATTAAAGTTATACACTCCATCCTAAGAGAAGGATGCAGGCATAAGCTTGATCACAAAGTCTTAAAGCCTTTAGGGTTTAGTCCCTGATTATGAGATGAGGAGAGAAGACTCAAGGAGACACAAAGGCAAAACTAAGAGGGGAGACTAATCAAAACCCTAATCATTGTCATGCTTGGTTGTTCCTAAGGTTTGTGTGGTTTGCAAGAACAATCTTCAAAGGAGCCACCAGGAAGCAGATGAACAAGATCAAGAGAAGCAAAGTGACTTGCTTCATTCAAGAAGTCAAGTCACTTAAAGAAAGAAAGTGGGAGGAGGAATGAGCAAGCTCAATCTTAAGCACATATATAAATGCAGCAATGGATGCCAGAGAGATGAAAAGAAAAGTTATGAGAAGTGAAGGCAAATTCACTTCTCAAGTTCACTTACCACCTGAAATGTTAGAAAGAAATGCAATGCAATGCTAAATGAAATGAAATGACATGATGTTAGACCAAACCAGAAGCATGTTGATGATGAAAATGATGCTATGAGGTGCTACAAGCAAAAGGCAGCACATGGAAATGCTCATACAAGATTATGAATGCAAATGATGCAAGCTAAGGAGCATGAACAAGCATGGAAAGTTGTGAAGCATACAAGACAAATGACATGGCAAATATGCAATGCAATGATCAAACATGTCTTCTATATGTCTTAAGATGTCAAATGAATCATAGGCATGCACAAAATGCAAAGACAAGTCATGTTATGCAAGAGAATGCAAGAGGGATGCAAGGGAAAACCCAAATTAGGGTTTATGAATCAAACAACAAACAAAAACCCAAAACAGAAGCAAACCCTAAGATAAAAAATGGAAAATGCCACTCAAAGAAACCCTAAACCTATACTAAACCAAGGTCCAAAGGGGAGGTCTCAACTCTCAACCAATCTCAAGATATGATTTTTCTAAGTTATTAGGGTTTTTAGGGTTCCTAAACAAAAGAAATGCCAAACAATTGGAAAATACAAGATCAAATCATGGCCATTTTACCCTAGAAACTACATGCCAAACACAAAACAATGTAAGAAGAATCAATGTCTCAACCTTCTCCAATAGGCAGAAATGAATTTTTAAACTTATGATCAAATTAATGCATAAAAAATGATTTAATTCAATGAAAAATCCTCAAAATGCATCAAGATCAAAAAAGAAATTTGGTTTGAAGGTTGGACAATGTTTCTAAATGTCTTAGAACATTTCATGAATTTTTTTGTAATTTTTAAATACCTAAAAGTATTTTTAATTAATTAATTCCCATTAATCAATTAAAAATAATCTTTTAAATATTTAAAAATACTTTTTTAATGATAAAAAATAAAATAAAAATGTTTTTGGGTCTTAAAAATTAATAAAACTTTTAGGAAAAAGTTTCATAATTTTTAAGAATTTTTAACTATTTTAAAATAATTATGCAAGTTTAATGAAACAAAATGAATTAAAAATCAAATAAAAAAGAAAGTAAGCTAGATGGAGGGCCAGGATGGAGCCTGAGTTTAAATGTGTTGACTGGCGCGTGAATGAAGGGCCCAGATGGCTCCTGAATTAATTAACTTAATTAAAGATTAATTAAACTAATGAGAGAGATTAGGGCTAATGAAAAGGATCTGGGCCATCCAAAAGGGAGGGAAGTCAACAAGTCAAAGGCCATCTACGGCCAAAATTCAAACTGGAGTTAATTACGCAATTAGGGCACAAATCACTTTCAGGTGGCCGGAGAAGACTTCCGGTCGTCTTCTCCGGCCAGCATCTCACCTGAGAAATCCCCAAACCCCTCAAATCGTATCAAAAATGAAAACTAAGAACTGGGAAATGATCTCCAACCTCTCACGAATCAAACCCCTCTCTCAAAACAAATTTCTTCTTCCTAAACAAACTGAATCGAAAGAAATAAAAACTAGGGCACGCAAGCTTCAGAGACAAATTAAATGCTCAAATCAAAGCCATTTCAAAAACTAAGAACATCAGGATAATCAGTGAATCACATAGAACAAGTTTGGAACAAAAGAAATGATTTCTGGAAAAATAATTTTCGAGCTACCTGAGATTTGGAGCTTTCAACTTGAGGACTTTCTGGCCACTTCTCCTTGTGCAATCTACTCCACTTGATCCCCAGATGATGTTTGAATGCTCAATGAGAGTTTAAGTTGGCTGGATAATGAGTTTCAAAAGCTCCTGCTTCAACTCAGTCAGAAATGGCTATGGGGTATTAAGCAGTTTCAGGCCATGGAAAGGGGTTGTTTGTGATCCTGAGGGTGAATGGAGAAGCTTTGCAAAGTTTGTTTAGGTGTTTGCAAGCTGTGGTGAGAGTTTCGAAGAGAAATGCAGGCTGAGGTGAGAAATGGCTATGGAGTATTCTGGTTGTTCCAGGCTTGTGTTCTTGGTGCTTTGTGGTCTATGGAGCAAGGTGAGTTGAATGGTGAAGTTGGCTTGAGTGTTTTGTGGCTGGGCAGAGAGATTCGAAGCAACTTGCAACTTGGTAGGTTTTTGTGTATGTGATCAATGAGGATGTTTCAGCCTTGCCTTGTGTTATGTCTAGCTTGCAAATTGTCCACATAACTTTCTCTCATTGGTCAGTTGACAAGACATGCCCTTTATTGATTGGTAAGTTACCTTTTGCAAAAAGTCAAATAATGTGTAAGAGAGGTATGGCTCATGATCTAGGCAAGTACATGGGCTGGTTCTGGTGCAGCAAGGTGAGGTGAGAGGCTAGCAAAGCTTAGCATCCAAGGCTGCAAGTAGGAGGAAGCATGATCATGAGTTTTGCAACTTGTGACTTTTTGTTCACATGTGACCTTTTTTGTCCAACCAAACATAAAACCATGGGCATTCTTAGTTCATTTCTGATTTTTAGGACTTAGAGAAAGTTTATGTGCTGGTTTGAAATGAATTAGAGGCTGCAATATGCATTGGTCCAAGATTTTGCAAAATTCTCACTTAGGGCATGCCTTGAAAATCAATGATTTTAGCCAACTTTGCATTGCCATAACTTTTGATTCAAGAAGAGTTTGATCATGTTCTTGTACTTTTTGAAAAGGGAAAAATGAGATCTACAACTTTCATGACCAAAGTTTTTCCATTTGAAGCATTTTCGGATCAAGAATCATGGCTTGAAAAATGACCTAAAATGATGCATTCTTGAAAAGTCAACTGTGCCCAAAAAGTCAACATTTGCAAAAACCCTAAATTCTTGATTTCTATGAACTTCAACCTTCTTCCATGATCAAATAAAGATCATATACACTCAAAATGATGAAGATCACCCATTGGTTGGGTCATTGGGGGCCTCAGATGCCCTGATTTTGCACTGACTTGTCTGAAAAGTCAAATCTTGATCAGATGACTTCCCCATGGAATTTCTTCATGAAAATTGATATGCATACTCCCTATACCATATAGAGACCAATGGAAACAAGAATGACCAAAAATTTTGGTGTTATGGCCTCTGAAACCAAAACCCTAATTTTAGTCAACTGTGCAGTTCATCCTGGCTCTGCATCCACTCAAACCCTAGTTCTTGTGATTCCTCTGCAATTTTGACTTTGAGGAGATGGAATATGACATAAGAACACACATGGACCCCTTTGAGTTGATTAGTGGCCTTTGGAGTGGCTCAAGATGCCCTGAGGTTGCTCAGATCACAAACCCTAGATGCAAATGACTCAGAACCAATGCAGTGAATCAAAAATGAGATATGAGATGATATTATTGTGCTTATGCATATGAGGATGATCACAAGCCATGGTGTGAATGGGTGAGGGAAAATTTGGGGTGTTTACAGCTGCCCCTATTCAAACATGAGTTAGCTGTGCAGGTTGTAAGCAACGGCTTAACAGGCCAAACAAGATAACTTGTGGTTGAATACCAAAGACAGTCCAAAATTTGCACTCACAGAGATGAAGAAGAAAAGGGATATAGATTGTAAAAGAAAATAAAGTATATTGTAAAGTGTAGGCGACGGAGGACGACCGTCGAGCAGAGGACGACTGCTGGGTAAAGAGCAATGACGGGGACGGCCGACATGCTGGGAAAAGTGCGGAAAATAAAGCAATGACGGGGACGGCCGACATGCTGGGGATAAAAGGTAAAGCAAAGACGGGGACGGCCGACTAGCTGGGAAAAAAAAAAAAAAGAAATTATGATGGGGACGGCCATCAAGATAAAGCTGTAAAATTCTCTGGGGATTAATGAAACATGACGGGGACGGCCATCAAGTTCATAAAGGTAAAGTAACCAACGATGGGGACGGCCATCGGGCTAAAAGGAAAAGGGACCACGACGGGGACGGCCATCGGGTTAAAGAATAAATGAAATAAACAGATGATGGGGTACGACCATCAAAGGTGAAGGACGATCACCTAGCAGGGGACGGCTGCTCTGTTGGGAATAAAAGAAGTATGATGGGGACGGCCATCAAAGGTGGAGGACGACCACCTGGCAGGGTACGGCTGCCGAAAATATCAACGATGGGGACGGCCATCGGATAGAAAAGGTCAACGATGGGGACGGCCATCGGACGAGCATGATGGAGGACGACCATCAAGAAGTGGAGGACGACCACTCAGCAGGGTACGGCTGCTCTCGAGGTTTCTCATGACATAGGACGAATGCCAGATAACCAAAATCAACAATGGGGACGGCCATTGGATAAAATGATGAAGGACGATCATCAGAAGGTGGAGGACGACCACCTAGCAGGGGACGGCTGCTAAATATCAACGATGGGGACGGCCATCGGACGAGCATGATGGAGGACGACCATCAAGAAGTGGAGGACGACCACTCAGCAGGGTACGGCTGCTCTCAGGGTTTCTCATGACACAGGACGAGTGTCAGATAAAAAAGGAAAATTTGTTTGCGATCTACTGGGGATATAGTAAACACGGACGAGTATTAACAACCAAGAAGAGAAAGTACAAGTGTTTAGATGCTGTGCATAGATTAAAGATGCGGACGAGCATCCTTAAGACTATGATACGGGCGAGGATCATGTAGAAACAAACACTAGACGCAATGTTCTGAGATGATGGTACGGACGAGTACCAACCGGTTAACAAGGAACACGGACGAGTGTTGAATCTGATGGTTCTTCTGGGGGAATAGTAGACACGGACGGGCATCTATATTCAAGAAGACAAGTGTGTTTGACACGGTGTATGGATTAAAGATGCGGATGAGCATCCTTAAGACTATGATACGGACGAGTATCATGTAGAAACAAACACTAGACGCAATGTTCTGAGATGATGGTACGGACGAGTACCAACTGGTTAACAAAGAACAAAGACTACCGTTGAATCTGTGGGGATATAGATGGTGTATACAAGATACAGATGAGTATCTGTATAAGTAAAACAAGTATGAGTATTTAGCTGTTGGAGAGAGTGACACGGACGAGTGTCAAAAGGAGAAAAGTATAGTATGAACGAGTATCTGATATACAAAGTCTAGGCGATTGCGCCGGGGATATGACACGGACGGGTGTCAAGAAAGTGTATACATAGGTATGTGTGGGTGCAAAGAGGATGTCTTTGGCTTTTTGCTGGTGATTTGACACGGACGGGTGTCATGAAGTATCTGTAATACGGGTGGTCTTGTTTGTAAAGAGTGTTCAGGCGACTTTATTGGGGAGTGATGATACGGACGGGTATCAAAGGGTGTATATGGTGGTATTTGTGAATATGAGGCAACTGTTTTTGCTGGGATTCTGGTGGGGATTTCTGTACAATGATGATGAACGGTTATTATTCACAAGTGTTAATTCATAACATGGCTTATGATTATGCTATGCGTTTGATTTTTGCCGTAATGCTCCGTATTAGACGGAATGCTACGCTCTGAGGGGATATTATGATGCAAATGCCATGATTATGCAAAGATACCACACTGGGATTCGGATCCTGTCACTGCAAAGATCTCTGGTCGATCTGTTGGAAATGGACCTCCCAGCTGGGGATGAGATCATTGGTAGATCCAATAAGAGGATATTTGCTTGGGGATATAGGTCACTGGTTGACATCCTTATAATACGGGACCCAGCTGGGGTTTGTAGAAGCTTTCTTCACTCTGTTGTGATCTTCTATGCGCTGCTCTTCTGGATAGAGGCTGAAGATTCTGTGGGGAGATGATATCCTGACTCCCGTACTCAGCTGAGGATGAAATGGCAGCTCGGCTGGGGAATTATGAGAGGCAACTCAGCTGGGGAGAGCAACAAGAGGCCACTCGGCTGGGGATAGAGCATTTCGGATGCCGAGATTGAGTGTATGTTGATTTGGCAACTTTGCTGGGGAAGTGGGCACCCTCCAGTGCCACGTGGAAGATAGACCGAGTTGATAATGATTCGCCTGCTTGCTGAAACGTAACTTGCATGCCCCAGGTTGCGTCCTGGATACCTGCAATCCTGCAAAGATAAGGAAACGCACAAAAGGTCCCGAGGTATCCTTCACTGAATTCCGTCAAAGGAGTTAAGTACTTTCGAGAGTAATTATATTCCCTGTAAGCATGTGTTTTATTATTATTATTTTTGGGAGAAAAGCATCTGTACTTATGCAATTGAATTTTTTAGAGACATCAGACATCCTTTGCAAATAAAAATATACAAAACGAAACATGACTGAAAATTCTGATTTTATTAATTCATGTGCCCTGAATCGGCAAGATACAGTCAAAGAAACATATCTCCTGAAATGAGGAGATTGTTACAAATTGAGAAACAAAGTGCTGGCAGTGTTGATGACGCTTTAAGGAGCTTCCTCTCCTGCTATGACTCGTATGACAATGACGTTCTTCTCGCCTTGCTTTCTGAAGAAAGTTGATTCTGATTGAAGCTTGATCCTTTGGAGTTTTCCAAGTTGTAAGTGATACAGACGAATTCAGAATGCAGTTGTTCGCTTATTCCCTTATTTTGCATGGATCGCCCTTTCGGGTTTTCAATCCATCGGGATACCCATTTTTGCCTGAGCTGTCCAATGCGGCTTTTCAACTCAGCGGGTGTACATTTTTCATTTATTTTCCCTTATTTTTCCCGAGTCTTTTATTCTGTTTTTGACTTGCCGGGATGCCCTATTTTTGCCTGGACTTACATTCTGTTTTTATGTCCAGCGGGTCATTTTATGCGAAGTATTTTTTAACTGCATCTGAATTCACAGGGGACGGGAAATCTTCACCATCCATGGTGCTGAGCATCAGTGCTCCACCAGAGAAAACTTTCTTTACCACAAATGGTCCTTCATAATTTGGAGTCCATTTGCCCCTGTGGTCTGTATGAGGAGGGAGGATTCTCTTCAGCACAAGATCTCCCACTTGGTACTCTCGATGCCTGACTTTCTGATCGAAGGCTCTCTTCATTCTCTTCTGATATAACTGCCCATGACAGATTGCGGCCAATCTCTTCTCTTCAATCAGACTCAGCTGCTCATATCGGGACCTAACCCATTCTGCTTCACCTAGCTTAACATCCATTAATACCCGTAGAGAGGGTAATTCAACTTCAACAGGTAGGACTGCTTCCATACCATACACAAGTTGATACGGTGTTGCCCCAGTGGATGTTCTGATTGATGTGCGGTACCCATGCAAGGCAAATGGTAGCATTTCATGCCAGTCTTTGTATGTGACTACCATCTTCTGCACAATCTTCTTGATATTCTTATTAGCTGCCTCAACAGCGCCGTTCATCTTTGGCCTGTAAGGAGAAGAATTGTGGTGTTGGATCTTGAAGTCCCGGCACAGCTCTGCCATCATTTTGTTGTTTAGATTGGAACCATTATCAGTAATGATTCGCTCGGGAACTCCGTACCGACAGATGATATCTCTCTTTAGGAATCGGGCTACCACTTGCCTTGTAACATTTGCATATGAGGCTGCTTCAACCCATTTGGTGAAATAGTCAATGGCGACCAGGATGAATCTGTGACCATTTGAAGCAGTCGGCTCAATCTTGCCAATCATATCAATGCCCCACATAGCAAAGGGCCAGGGTGAAGACATGATGTTCAAAGGATTGGGAGGCACATGCACTTTATCTGCATAGATCTGGCATTTGTGGCATTTCCTGGCATAGGCACAACAGTCTGCATCCATTGTGATCCAATAATAGCCTGATCTTAACAACTTCTTAGCCATTGCATGTCCTCCAGCATGGGTACCAAAAGGGCCTTCGTGCACTTCATGCATCAATAAATCTGCTTCCGTCTTGTCAACACATCTGAGGAGTACCATATCAAAGTTCCTTTTGTATAAAGACCCATCAGTGTTCAGAAAGAAACTACCAGCAAGCCTTCTCAAAGTCTTCTTATCATTGGAAGATGCCCCAGGTGGGTATGTTTGATCCTCCAAGAAGCACTTAATATCATGGAACCAAGGCTTATCATCTTTGACAACATCTGCTGCGAATACATACGCTGGTCTATCAAGTCTCGATACTGAAATCTGAGGTACAAAGTTAGCAGCTTGAACTTTGATCATGGACGAAATGGTAGCCAAGGCATCTGCAAACTGATTCTCGTCCCGTGGGATATACTCAAGTTTGACTGTTGTGAAGAAAGTCAATAACCTCCTTGTATAATCCCTGTAAGGTATCAAATGATCTTGGTGGGTGTACCATTTGCCGTTGGTTTGATTGACTACCAAAGCTGAATCTCCGAATACGGTCAATGTCTTGATCCTGAGGTCAATGGCTTCCTCAAGACCCATAATGCAAGCTTCGTATTCAGCTTCGTTGTTAGTGCAGTTGAAAGTGAGTTTTGCCGAGAAAGGCATGTGAACCCCCTTAGGTGTAATGAGTACTGCACCAACACCGCGACCATTCATATTAACGGCCCCATCAAACATCATAGTCCATTCTTCCTCTAGGTCAGGCCCTTCAGTGTGAATGGGCTCTTCATGATCTTTCGCTTTAATGAACATGATGTCTTCATCAGGGAAGTCAAACCTCATAGGCTGGTAGTCATCAATGGGTTGCTCAGCAAGATATTCAGATAGTACACTGCCCTTGATGGCTTTCTGAGATGTGTACTGTATGTCGTATTCTGTGAGAATCATTTGCCATCTTGCAACCCGTCCGGTAAGAGCTGGCTTCTCGAAAATGTACTTAACTGGGTCCATTTTTGAGATTAATAAGGTAGTGTGGATCAACATATACTGTCTCAGTCGGCGAGCAGCCCACGCTAAAGCACAACAAGTTTTCTCGAGCAGTGAATAACGTTGTTCACAGTCGGTAAACTTTTTGCTTAGGTAGTATATTGCATACTCTTTTCGACCAGACTCGTCATGCTGGCCCAGCACACACCCCATTGATTCTTCTAATACTGTTAAGTACATAATCAGAGGTCTTCCTTCAACTGGCGGCATAAGGATTGGAGGCTCTTGTAAGTACTCCTTGATCTTGTCAAAAGCCCTTTGGCAATCTTCGTTCCACCTGACCGTTTGTTCCTTTCTCAATAGCTTGAAAAGAGGTTCACAGGTTGCTGTAAGGTGGGATATGAACCATGAAATGTAGTTCAATCGACCTAGGAACCCTCGAACTTCTTTCTCAGTTTTCGGTGCAGGCATCTCTTGAATAGCCTTGACTTTATCAAGGTCAACTTCAATCCCTTTCTCGCTTACAATAAAGCCCAGCAGCTTACCGGATCGCACCCCGAATGTGCATTTGTTGGGGTTCAGCTTTAATTGATACTTCCTCAGGCGCTTGAACAACTTCAGTAGATTCACCAGGTGATCTTCCTCTGTAAGGGACTTGGCGATCATATCATCCACATAACATTCTATTTCTTTGTGGATCATATCGTGGAACAATGTTACCATAGCCCGTTGATACGTTGCACCGGCATTCTTGAGCCCAAATGGCATTACTTTGTAGCAGAACGTGCCCCAGGGTGTGATGAATGTTGTCTTCTCCATGTCTTCGGGTGACATTTTAATCTGGTTGTATCCTGAAAATCCATCCATGAAGGAGAATACCGAGAATTGAGCCGTGTTATCCACCAATACATCAATGTGAGGTAATGGGAAGTCATCTTTTGGGCTGGCTCTGTTCAGATCCCGGTAATCAACACACATTCTTACTTTACCGTCCTTCTTAGGTACAGGTACTATATTAGCAACCCACGGCGGGTAGCTAGTTACAGCAAGGAACCCGACGTCCCATTGCTTTTGTACCTCCTCCTTGATTTTCATAGCCATGTCTGGGCGAGTTCGGCGCAGCTTCTGTTTGACCGGTGGGCACTCTTCCCTTAGAGGCAGCTTGTGCACAACAATATCGGTATCCAACCCTGGCATGTCTTGATACGACCAAGCAAACACATCAACATACTCTTGAAGCAGATCTATCAGTTGTCTCTTCACTGAGTCTTGCAGGCAGGCCCCGATTTTAACTTCTTTCATGTCTTCCTCTGTACCAAGATTAATCACTTCAACTTCCTCCTGGTGAGGGGTAATAACCTTTTCCTCTTGTCTTAACAACCTGGCTAGCTCTTCAGGAAGCTCATATTCTTCTTCAACCCCTTCATCAGCTTGATTGATTGGATTGTCAAAGTCATACGATGTCATAGCCGTGCTGTTGTCGGTGCTGTCAGGAAGGCACTCTCTGCAAGGGTTAAGTTGTTCATTTTAGTGATCTGATTTTAGTCTTATTTAGAAAAGTGAAATGAAGTTGTCATTTTGAAAATTCCGCCATTTATTTTTTTGTACAAAAAGAAAAATGGAAAAACAGTGAACGAAAAGAGAAAAGACTCGTTTGCAAAAAGATGTCTGATATTTCATTAATTGATCTTGTTTGCACAAAAAGTACAGATGGCCCGATTACAAAATGAGTCTTGTCATCTTGGGCAAGATGCAAGACTTTGATGCATGCTTATAAAAATACAGGAAATAATAATTACTCTGCATGAGTAACTCTTATGATTTCCTGGGAAGACCAGTTCGAGACACTGCTCCCCGGGATCTTTGGACGAATCCAGCTTTCCAGGTTGCGCTCCTCTTCCAGCTCGTCTTCCAGACAGTTGATAGCATCGGGGGTAAGCATCCCCCCACTGACAAAACCAGGCTCTGCAGCAGCCTTTGCTTGATGTTGAGTTGGTCTGTAACCCAACCCAAACTTGTCTTCTTTTTTCTCCACCGACAGCAGTTTGCCCCAGCCTTGGGCAGTTCCTTCCTCAACAACCTTCCGGGCTTGTTGGTATGATGACATTGGAGTACCAGATACAACAGATGCCTCATGCACATTCAAAGCTTCAAACCCCTGGCTCATTGTTTCATGGATCTCCCCATCCATTTCAATGTACTTATAGGTTGCCAGGTGGCTGACAAAAATGTCCTCCTCTCCACAGATTGTGACAACTTGGCCTTCCCACTCAAATTTTAACTTTTGGTGAAGGGTAGACGTTATTGCGCCGGCGGCGTGAATCCAGGGTCTACCCAACAAACAGCTGTAGGCGGGCTGAATGTCCATCACATAAAAGATAGTTTTAAAGGTCTGTGGGCCAATTGTCACGGGCAGCTCAATCTCTCCCAGAACCGATCTCTTAGAGCCATCAAAGGCTCTTACTACCAGGTTGCTGGGTCTCAATGCCAATCCATCATATTCTAACTTCACCAGAGCCTTCTTTGGTAAGACATTCAGGGATGAACCTGTGTCTACCAGCACATGAGAAAGGACAGCTCCTTTGCATTCCATGGTTATGTGCAAGGCTTTGTTGTGGTTGCGGCCATCCGCCGTCAGGTCAGTATTGGTGAACCCTAGCCCATTGCTAGCAGTAACATTTCCAACCACGGTTTCCAACTGGTTGACAGTAATCTCTTCAGGCACGTAAGCTGCGTGCAAGACCTTGAGTAGTGCATTCCGATGGGCTTCGGAGCACATAAGCAGTGAGAGGATAGAGATTTTGGATGGCGTCTGGTGAAGTTGATCCACAATTTTGTAGTCACTCTTTTTGATGATTCTCATAAACTCATCAACTTCTTGATCGAACGGTGTTTTCAAGGCTTCTTTGGCAGCTTGATCTTCCTGCACCGGGCTCTTTCCCTTTGCCTTGGCAGCAGCTTCTGCTTCGGCAGTAGGTCTTTGAATTGGTGGAGCAAAGAGACGTCCGCTTCGAGTGAAGCCTCCGCCTCCCCCCACATTATCTACTTGTGGTGCAGGTGTTGATGTTTCAAGAGTGATTCTTTTTCCTTCGCAATACACGTCAGAGCCATAGTGCCAAGGGATGGCCCTGTTGCTCTCATATGGTACTGGTCCAGGCACCGTGACAGTGACTGGACTGATTGCTGCTGCTGAAGGGACTGTTATTGTTTGTGGATCATAAAAGATTGTAACTGGTGCTCTGGCGGGAGCAGCACCTTCTGAATGGTAGGCGGAATTATTTTCAGGATCGTAGAATATGGTAACAGTAGAGACATCTTCATGATTGACTGCCGGAGTTGTAGGAGGTATTGTTGGAAGGACTGTTGTTGTTGTTGATGGAGATTCGAAATGGAATGAAGCTGAAGTTGTAGCAGGAGAAACTGTTGAAAACTGATCATTTGGAAGGACAGGTGAAGTACTTGTTGATGGTGCTGATGAATTGTCGGGAACAATAGTTGCTGCAGTTGTAGGAGGGTCTGAAACCGTTGCTGATGAAGTTGTCGGGTTTGTCGGGAATGATGTAGTGATCTGTAGCAGGCCACTCTGAATAAGGCTGTCAATGCCATTCCTCAGGTCCTCACACCCATTCCATGAAATATTGCAATATGGACACCCTAGTTCACACCCCGGAAATATTTGGTTTTCGCGGAGTTGAGCTTTGATTTCCACCAATGGTGTCCTGATCTGATCCACACTAGTTATTAAATAAGACGGCTTGTCTTCTTCAATAGCGTTAATCCGGGGACCACCATGGTTTGGCATAGGATTTTTGTTGACATTGGGCGGCGGTGCAAAATTCAGAGCCTTGGAGTCTACCAAGTCTTGTACCTTCATATGCAGAGCCCTGCATTTTTCTGTACTGTGGCCAGGTGCGTTTGAATGAAAAGCACACCTAGCATTGGAGTCATAGTTCCTTGGTAGACTGTTGGGATCCGGAGGTGCCAACGTTCTTAGCTCAACTAGGTTGAGTTTCAGAAGTTGTGGCAGCAAAGTAGCATATGGCATTGGGATCGGATCGATCACTCTGTTAGCTTGAGATGGCCTCTGTTGGAATGGCCTTTGTTGACTGTTGTTGTTGGTGTTGCTGTTGTTGTAATTCCTTGGAGGATACTGATTTTGCTGATGGTACTGAGGTTGTTGTTGATAGCTTTGCTGAGGAGGTTGATAGACAGGTTGAGGATGAGCTGGAGCAGGGATGGTGACTGCTGCTATGGACCTCTGAGCATATTGGGGCCTACCCCTGTTTGAATGGATGGCATTGGTCTCGCCAGTTCTTCTCGGGCCTGCAAAAGGCTTTCTTGTACTACTGGACGAGCTTGCACCGTTGTCTGAGATCTTTCCCATTTTCAACAGGCTTTCAATTCTCTCCCCAGCTATGACAACATCCGCGAAGCTAGTGGAAGAGAAAGCAGCCAACCTGTCAATATATGTTCCCTGAAGGGTGCTCATGAACATATCTGCCATTTCCCGTTCAGACATAGGTGGTTGAACAGCAGCAGCCAGTTGCCTCCACCTTTGGGCATATTCTCGGAAACTCTCCCTCGAAGACTGTGACATTCCCATCAGGAGAGTCCTGTTGGGTGCCATGTCCAGATTATACTGATACTGTCTGATGAAGGCCTCTGCCAGGTCCTTCCAGCATCTAATTGTTGCCCTTGTCAAGTGAGAGTACCATTCTCTCGACGCTCCAGTTAAGCTGTCTTCGAAATAGAACATCCAAAGCTTCTCATCCATTGTATAGGCCTTCAGCCTTCCCAGAAATGACTGTAAGTGAGTCCGGGGGCATGAAGTCCCATTATACTTTTCGAAACAAGGAGGCTTGAACTTGTGGGGGATCCTGACCCCGTCTACCAAGCCCATGTCCATGACGTCGAAACCCAAAGAGTTTTGAGATTCTAAGGACCTCAACTTCTCAGCTATTTCATCCAATCTTCTATCATAAGCCTCTTCCCCAGCACCCATTACTGTGAACTGGTCTTCTTGAGGGTCTTCCTGTAGTACCCTCCCTGCTGTGGCAGTCCCTTGTATATTGACAGGGATGTTAGTCTCTGGATGGAGATGGGGTCCAAAAACTGGGGGATTGACATGAGGTTGGACCCTCTCGTTGTTACTTGTGCCAGCAGTTCCCACATGGGGCTCCTCTTGATTCCTCCCTTCTACCAAAGCTCTGAGCCTCTCCTGGCTTTGAGCTAAGTTGTTCATTACTTCCATGAACTGTGTTATCTGAGTTCTCATCTCCAACCTTTCGTTGGCCATCTGGTTTCTGACCTCCGTAAGGTCCTGCTGCATCTGATCCATCTGAATTCCCGGAAGGTTGTTTCTAGTTGGGTACCTGTGTGGCCTGTTGAGGGGAAATACCCGGCGGCGAGCAATAATTCCTGAGATTCACAACAGAGGTTAGTAACAACAAAACAAAAACCTACAAAACAAACAAAAGGGTTAGCATGCAATGCAGTTATGCTTATTTGCTCTCAAGGTATCCGGTCTGGCCTTCAGTTTTGACCCTTCCAGACCCTTGAAGATGCTGCTGCTGAAGTTGCTTTCGAAGTAAACTAACATGAATATATTACATAAGGTGAAATAATACAATTTGTTCATTTTACAACACAAGCCCTCTAAGGGGTCCAAATACAGTACAAGAAAATAAAAGTACATGGAAAGAAAGCAACAACAAACAAATGGTCAAACCCCAAGACCAAACTCATCCTCACGAACTTCCTTGAGAAGTGCTTCGGTCACAGGATCAGCCGGACGCTCCGTGAGATTCCTGATGAGGAGATTCCGGGTCGTAACAGCTGCTGTTAGCTTCTTGTGCTGATTTTGTTCTTTGGACCTCTTCACCCCTGCTTTGATCTTCAGCTCTGATATCTCCCTCTGGGCTGCTGCCAGGGCTTCTTGTTGTTCTTTTGCATTAGCCTCGAATTGCTCCATCTTGTCTTGAACTCTCTTGTCTTCCAGGGTACGAGCCTCGGTGATCCTGACCCACCGGGCTTGACTCTCCTTCAAGTACAAGTCTGTCCTTGCTCTTTGGAACTGGGCTTCTTTGCAAGCATTCTTCAGAATTTGTTCACCAGCTTTAGACTTGTTGATATAATCCCCAGACTTTTCAATCTTAGTCAAATGCTCCATTCTCAACTTCTCCAATCTCTCAACTTCCCTCATACCTTCACTCCTCTCCCGGAGGGTCTTCTGCAAGGCTTGGGTTAGCTTCTCATTTCTTTCCTTCAAGCTCTCAAACTCCTCCAAACTGATGGTGGCAGGAGGTGGTGCTGAAGATGACTCAGGCATGTCTTCTATGGTAAAGGGGATTCCAGAGAATTGGGCCCTGGCACGGGACCATTCATAATATTGTGCTGATGCCACATTATTACACTTCCCCAGAATGGTGACTCCCTTGGTTTGAACATTATCCCAGGCCCAGGAAGCCTGCCTAACAACAGCCAAACTAATCTTGTTCTCACAATAGAGAGTCTCCACCAAGTCCTGTGCCCTAGGAGTATGGACCAGTGCATAGCCCAGTTGCCTTCTGAACAGCAGAGGATTGTAATTAATACTGCCCTTAACTCCTATCAAAGGCACATTAGGAAAATGTCCACAGCTGGTGATGATATCCCTGCCTTTGGTGCTTTGAGTGCACCATCTGATATCTGCTGAAGTTAGAACAGTGAGTCTCTTAGCCCAGTTGCTCTGCTGATGAGGATTGAGAAATGTATCTGTCCTGGGTAGATGCCTGAGAAGCCAAGTGTGAAACAATGGAGCACAAAACCTCACTAACCTCCCCCTCTGCTTTTCATTCCTCTGATGCACTGAATAGTAAAGATCCCCCAATAAAGTTGGCACTGGGTTCTTCAGGATGAACAGATGGATTGCATTTTTGCTAATGAATCGAGGCTCATCTGCAAACAACACAATTCCATATATGCACAAGGCCAGCAGGGCACAAACAGCTTTCCATTCTCCTAGAGAAGCCTTCAAGGTAGCTTGAGAAATTAAGAAGTCCAGATGAAAACCAGGGATCCCAGCTTTAGAGGTCATATGCTGCTCAACCAAAACAGGTTCCAGATGCAAAGCTTTTGCTACTTCTCCATTAGCAGGAAAGACCATCTCAGGGTTGAAAGGAATTTCTCTCCTGATAGGCATGCCAACTAATGAGGAGTACTCTTCCAATAAGGGGCCTAACTGAAAGTCTTGAAAAGTAAAACATCTCAGTGGAGGATCATAAAACTGAATGCAGGTGTGGATGAGGCTCCTCTGTGAAGGGTCCAGATCCATAACCATGTCCAGTATATCTCCATAACTCTCCCTGAACAAGGGTATGTGATCTGGAGTGATCAGGGTTTGGATCCTCCTGATGTCTGATAAGTCTGGCTGGAAGAAGTGATAGGTGATGTTGCTTTTCTTTGGAGCCATGATGACAAATGTTGATGAAGATACTGAAGAGAAGGGCCACTAATTGGCTGGAATAGATAGCTGGTAGCAAGTGCTGATGAAGGCAGGTCAAAACTAAAGATGGGGTCAAAACCAAAACCAGATGAAGATGGATACCCTGAAACACAAATAAGCAAATGTTAATATGATGCGATGATTATGTATGCAAATGATATGCAAGGGTTTGTGACTGAGCTGGGTCTGATCAAAATGCCCTGATATAGGTCCAAGTGTGTTCAAGAATTCCAGTTGGAGGTCTACAAATCCAGTAACCAGGGTGGGGGGCTCAAATAAAGAGCCACATGTCCAGGGTTTAGAATCACAAGAACTGTCCAACATGGAGTATTCTTAACAAATCAAAGTAACCGGGTATTCTGAGGTCAAGGTACCTGCAAACCTGTAAACAGCCCAACCCCCTCACAGGTGGTGTTCTAAAACAAGGATCCTCAGACTTGGATCAGTTATGAGAAGTGTAAACACTTCTAACCCGGAGGCACAGTGTTTACAATAACCATAACAATTCCTCCTCTAATTCACCTCAGTTTCTGAAGGTCAAAACTAAAGGTCATCCAGACTTAGCAGGCTTCCCAGATAGCCCTAGCATTGCAGGAAATCTGCAACACAGAGTTCTCAAGAAGAAACCCATATCTGAACCGTGTTTCATATTCCCGCACCAGACCGAAATGGAATGGGAAAGAATATGATTCACTCTAGCCTAGGTGTCACTCAGGTCCCAGGTATAGGACCTTAACTCTCAATAGAACCCCACCCACCAAGGGAAAACCAAATCCAGCCAGCAGCATGACAGTATGATATATACAAAGTGCAATAAAGAAAAGCAGGAAGCAAACTGTACATAAAGCAAAATAAATACAAGCACAAATAAGCACATAACAACCCAGTAAACACAAATCAATCAAGCGCTAGGAGGAACCCACAAAAAGAACCAGAAGCCCTGGTTGCAATATAAGGGTCCCCAGCAGAGTCGCCAAGCTGTCGCTCCCGACAAATGAAAATGGATCATATGAAGGTACAGACGCGAACGGTCGGCGAAGGGAACAATGAGAACACACAGCCGTGAACTCACTGGAGAATGAATAGAGTCGCCAGCTAGGCATTTTTATCCCGGAGGAAAGGTAATGCTGCATAGACCTAGAAAAAGATGGATAAGACGGTTGCGAACCAGAGAGACTGAGAAAGGGGGTTGGTTACAACCTGGGAAGGTATTAGCACCCAGATTGTCCGCCGTACTCGACGGGATCCACGCTTAAAAGATTTGTGTTTTAAAGGGGTAGTGTCAGTGCAATCTGTGTGTAAAATAGCTGAAAAAGGGATGTACAGGTGTCAGTGCAAAGTATATAAGTGATGTGAAGTGTGAAAGTGTCAGTGTGAGAAAGGAGTGAAATGCTCAAGATCATGAGGCTAAAAGAATGAGGCTAGAAGGAGGGGGAATGTACAGAGACTTTTGTTCGATAACTGTTAAGTTATGCCTACGTATCCTCTCGTGCAATGAGGAAGTCAGAACACCGTAGTTCGACCCAAAGAGACTGAAAGATGAATTGACTTGTGAACTGCTTGCTTGTCAATGCTCAAGTGTATGACCTGTCTGGCTCAGGTGCAAACTGTCTTGCATTAGGCGGAAGAAGCGAGCTCTCGTTTGTGAGTGAAGGTGATGAGAAAAGAATCCCGGAGGAGACGATTATTGTTTGTTTTTGAGTTTTCAGTCTTTTATTGCTTTTGAAAGTTTGTCGTGAGCTAATGAGCTTAAGCCTAAACCAATGGATTTAGCAAACTCATCACATCTTCCCTCTGATTAGGGGTAATGAGAGTACCTTAAGTGTGAAGTCAGATTCTCACACTTAATCACCTTTGATGTAGGATTAAGATCATTAACCTACTTGTGATTATTTAGATGTTTTTGGTGTTTTTGTTTAGTGTTAAGTAATGAGGTTAAGCCATAATCAGGGATTAAACAGACTCATTACACCATCCTAATAGAAGGATAATAGATGAGAATGTTTAAGCTGAGGAAAGCTCCTCAACTTAATCCATGATTAGGGATTAAACCCATGACAAAACAAGCCTTTGATTAAGTGAATTTTATTTAATGGTATGATGATGAAGTGATTTTTAGGGTTTGTAAGACAACTTGAGGGGGACTTGTCCATTAACACTAGGGTTAGTCCTTCTTAACCACTTAAGGAAGAATTAGAACCCTAATGCAAGGCCCAAGTTACAAGTGTGAAGTCTTGATGATTATTATGATGGATTGGTTAAGAGATTTAAACACATTAAGGGTTTAACACTTAGGATTAAAGTTATACACTCCATCCTAAGAGAAGGATGCAGGCATAAGCTTGATCACAAAGTCTTAAAGCCTTTAGGGTTTAGTCCCTGATTATGAGATGAGGAGAGAAGACTCAAGGAGACACAAAGGCAAAACTAAGAGGGGAGACTAATCAAAACCCTAATCATTGTCATGCTTGGTTGTTCCTAAGGTTTGTGTGGTTTGCAAGAACAATCTTCAAAGGAGCCACCAGGAAGCAGATGAACAAGATCAAGAGAAGCAAAGTGACTTGCTTCATTCAAGAAGTCAAGTCACTTAAAGAAAGAAAGTGGGAGGAGGAATGAGCAAGCTCAATCTCAAGCACATATATAAATGCAGCAATGGATGCCAGAGAGATGAAAAGAAAAGTTATGAGAAGTGAAGGCAAATTCACTTCTCAAGTTCACTTACCACCTGAAATGTTAGAAAGAAATGCAATGCAATGCTAAATGAAATGAAATGACATGATGTTAGACCAAACCAGAAGCATGTTGATGATGAAAATGATGCTATGAGGTGCTACAAGCAAAAGGCAGCACATGGAAATGCTCATACAAGATTATGAATGCAAATGATGCAAGCTAAGGAGCATGAACAAGCATGGAAAGTTGTGAAGCATACAAGACAAATGACATGGCAAATATGCAATGCAATGATCAAACATGTCTTCTATATGTCTTAAGATGTCAAATGAATCATAGGCATGCACAAAATGCAAAGACAAGTCATGTTATGCAAGAGAATGCAAGAGGGATGCAAGGGAAAGCCCAAATTAGGGTTTATGAATCAAACAACAAACAAAAACCCAAAACAGAAGCAAACCCTAAGATAAAAAATGGAAAATTCCACTCAAAGAAACCCTAAACCTATACTAAACCAAGGTCCAAAGGGGAGGTCTCAACTCTCAACCAATCTCAAGATATGATTTTTCTAAGTTATTAGGGTTTTTAGGGTTCCTAAACAAAAGAAATGCCAAACAATTGGAAAATACAAGATCAAATCATGGCCATTTTACCCTAGAAACTACATGCCAAACACAAAACAATGTAAGAAGAATCAATGTCTCAACCTTCTCCAATAGGCAGAAATGAATTTTTAAACTTATGATCAAATTAATGCATAAAAAATGATTTAATTCAATGAAAAATCCTCAAAATTCATCAAGATCAAAAAAGAAATTTGGTTTGAAGGTTGGACAATGTTTCTAAATGTCTTAGAACATTTCATGAATTTTTTTGTAATTTTTAAATACCTAAAAGTATTTTTAATTAATTAATTCCCATTAATCAATTAAAAATAATCTTTTAAATATTTAAAAATACTTTTTTAATGATAAAAAATAAAATAAAAATGTTTTTGGGTCTTAAAAATTAATAAAACTTTTAGGAAAAAGTTTCATAATTTTTAAGAATTTTTAACTATTTTAAAATAATTATGCAAGTTTAATGAAACAAAATGAATTAAAAATCAAATAAAAAAGAAAGTAAGCTAGATGGAGGGCCAGGATGGAGCCTGAGTTTAAATGTGTTGACTGGCGCGTGAATGAAGGGCCCAGATGGCTCCTGAATTAATTAACTTAATTAAAGATTAATTAAACTAATGAGAGAGATTAGGGCTAATGAAAAGGATCTGGGCCATCCAAAAGGGAGGGAAGTCAACAAGTCAAAGGCCATCTACGGCCAAAATTCAAACTGGAGTTAATTACGCAATTAGGGCACAAATCACTTTCAGGTGGCCGGAGAAGACTTCCGGTCGTCTTCTCCGGCCAGCATCTCACCTGAGAAATCCCCAAACCCCTCAAATCGTATCAAAAATGAAAACTAAGAACTGGGAAATGATCTCCAACCTCTCACGAATCAAACCCCTCTCTCAAAACAAATTTCTTCTTCCTAAACAAACTGAATCGAAAGAAATAAAAACTAGGGCACGCAAGCTTCAGAGACAAATTAAATGCTCAAATCAAAGCCATTTCAAAAACTAAGAACATCAGGATAATCAGTGAATCACATAGAACAAGTTTGGAACAAAAGAAATGATTTCTGGAAAAATAATTTTCGAGCTACCTGAGATTTGGAGCTTTCAACTTGAGGACTTTCTGGCCACTTCTCCTTGTGCAATCTACTCCACTTGATCCCCAGATGATGTTTGAATGCTCAATGAGAGTTTAAGTTGGCTGGATAATGAGTTTCAAAAGCTCCTGCTTCAACTCAGTCAGAAATGGCTATGGGGTATTAAGCAGTTTCAGGCCATGGAAAGGGGTTGTTTGTGATCCTGAGGGTGAATGGAGAAGCTTTGCAAAGTTTGTTTAGGTGTTTGCAAGCTGTGGTGAGAGTTTCGAAGAGAAATGCAGGCTGAGGTGAGAAATGGCTATGGAGTATTCTGGTTGTTCCAGGCTTGTGTTCTTGGTGCTTTGTGGTCTATGGAGCAAGGTGAGTTGAATGGTGAAGTTGGCTTGAGTGTTTTGTGGCTGGGCAGAGAGATTCGAAGCAACTTGCAACTTGGTAGGTTTTTGTGTATGTGATCAATGAGGATGTTTCAGCCTTGCCTTGTGTTATGTCTAGCTTGCAAATTGTCCACATAACTTTCTCTCATTGGTCAGTTGACAAGACATGCCCTTTATTGATTGGTAAGTTACCTTTTGCAAAAAGTCAAATAATGTGTAAGAGAGGTATGGCTCATGATCTAGGCAAGTACATGGGCTGGTTCTGGTGCAGCAAGGTGAGGTGAGAGGCTAGCAAAGCTTAGCATCCAAGGCTGCAAGTAGGAGGAAGCATGATCATGAGTTTTGCAACTTGTGACTTTTTGTTCACATGTGACCTTTTTTGTCCAACCAAACATAAAACCATGGGCATTCTTAGTTCATTTCTGATTTTTAGGACTTAGAGAAAGTTTATGTGCTGGTTTGAAATGAATTAGAGGCTGCAATATGCATTGGTCCAAGATTTTGCAAAATTCTCACTTAGGGCATGCCTTGAAAATCAATGATTTTAGCCAACTTTGCATTGCCATAACTTTTGATTCAAGAAGAGTTTGATCATGTTCTTGTACTTTTTGAAAAGGGAAAAATGAGATCTACAACTTTCATGACCAAAGTTTTTCCATTTGAAGCATTTTCGGATCAAGAATCATGGCTTGAAAAATGACCTAAAATGATGCATTCTTGAAAAGTCAACTGTGCCCAAAAAGTCAACATTTGCAAAAACCCTAAATTCTTGATTTCTATGAACTTCAACCTTCTTCCATGATCAAATAAAGATCATATACACTCAAAATGATGAAGATCACCCATTGGTTGGGTCATTGGGGGCCTCAGATGCCCTGATTTTGCACTGACTTGTCTGAAAAGTCAAATCTTGATCAGATGACTTCCCCATGGAATTTCTTCATGAAAATTGATATGCATACTCCCTATACCATATAGAGACCAATGGAAACAAGAATGACCAAAAATTTTGGTGTTATGGCCTCTGAAACCAAAACCCTAATTTTAGTCAACTGTGCAGTTCATCCTGGCTCTGCATCCACTCAAACCCTAGTTCTTGTGATTCCTCTGCAATTTTGACTTTGAGGAGATGGAATATGACATAAGAACACACATGGACCCCTTTGAGTTGATTAGTGGCCTTTGGAGTGGCTCAAGATGCCCTGAGGTTGCTCAGATCACAAACCCTAGATGCAAATGACTCAGAACCAATGCAGTGAATCAAAAATGAGATATGAGATGATATTATTGTGCTTATGCATATGAGGATGATCACAAGCCATGGTGTGAATGGGTGAGGGAAAATTTGGGGTGTTTACAGCTGCCCCTATTCAAACATGAGTTAGCTGTGCAGGTTGTAAGCAACGGCTTAACAGGCCAAACAAGATAACTTGTGGTTGAATACCAAAGACAGTCCAAAATTTGCACTCACAGAGATGAAGAAGAAAAGGGATATAGATTGTAAAAGAAAATAAAGTATATTGTAAAGTGTAGGCGACGGAGGACGACCGTCGAGCAGAGGACGACTGCTGGGTAAAGAGCAATGACGGGGACGGCCGACATGCTGGGAAAAGTGCGGAAAATAAAGCAATGACGGGGACGGCCGACATGCTGGGGATAAAAGGTAAAGCAAAGACGGGGACGGCCGACTAGCTGGGAAAAAAAAAAAAAAGAAATTATGATGGGGACGGCCATCAAGATAAAGCTGTAAAATTCTCTGGGGATTAATGAAACATGACGGGGACGGCCATCAAGTTCATAAAGGTAAAGTAACCAACGATGGGGACGGCCATCGGGCTAAAAGGAAAAGGGACCACGACGGGGACGGCCATCGGGTTAAAGAATAAATGAAATAAACAGATGATGGGGTACGACCATCAAAGGTGAAGGACGATCACCTAGCAGGGGACGGCTGCTCTGTTGGGAATAAAAGAAGTATGATGGGGACGGCCATCAAAGGTGGAGGACGACCACCTGGCAGGGTACGGCTGCCGAAAATATCAACGATGGGGACGGCCATCGGATAGAAAAGGTCAACGATGGGGACGGCCATCGGACGAGCATGATGGAGGACGACCATCAAGAAGTGGAGGACGACCACTCAGCAGGGTACGGCTGCTCTCGAGGTTTCTCATGACATAGGACGAATGCCAGATAACCAAAATCAACAATGGGGACGGCCATTGGATAAAATGATGAAGGACGATCATCAGAAGGTGGAGGACGACCACCTAGCAGGGGACGGCTGCTAAATATCAACGATGGGGACGGCCATCGGACGAGCATGATGGAGGACGACCATCAAGAAGTGGAGGACGACCACTCAGCAGGGTACGGCTGCTCTCAGGGTTTCTCATGACACAGGACGAGTGTCAGATAAAAAAGGAAAATTTGTTTGCGATCTACTGGGGATATAGTAAACACGGACGAGTATTAACAACCAAGAAGAGAAAGTACAAGTGTTTAGATGCTGTGCATAGATTAAAGATGCGGACGAGCATCCTTAAGACTATGATACGGGCGAGGATCATGTAGAAACAAACACTAGACGCAATGTTCTGAGATGATGGTACGGACGAGTACCAACCGGTTAACAAGGAACACGGACGAGTGTTGAATCTGATGGTTCTTCTGGGGGAATAGTAGACACGGACGGGCATCTATATTCAAGAAGACAAGTGTGTTTGACACGGTGTATGGATTAAAGATGCGGATGAGCATCCTTAAGACTATGATACGGACGAGTATCATGTAGAAACAAACACTAGACGCAATGTTCTGAGATGATGGTACGGACGAGTACCAACTGGTTAACAAAGAACAAAGACTACCGTTGAATCTGTGGGGATATAGATGGTGTATACAAGATACAGATGAGTATCTGTATAAGTAAAACAAGTATGAGTATTTAGCTGTTGGAGAGAGTGACACGGACGAGTGTCAAAAGGAGAAAAGTATAGTATGAACGAGTATCTGATATACAAAGTCTAGGCGACTGCGCCGGGGATATGACACGGACGGGTGTCAAGAAAGTGTATACATAGGTATGTGTGGGTGCAAAGAGGATGTCTTTGGCTTTTTGCTGGTGATTTGACACGGACGGGTGTCATGAAGTATCTGTAATACGGGTGGTCTTGTTTGTAAAGAGTGTTCAGGCGACTTTATTGGGGAGTGATGATACGGACGGGTATCAAAGGGTGTATATGGTGGTATTTGTGAATATGAGGCAACTGTTTTTGCTGGGATTCTGGTGGGGATTTCTGTACAATGATGATGAACGGTTATTATTCACAAGTGTTAATTCATAACATGGCTTATGATTATGCTATGCGTTTGATTTTTGCCGTAATGCTCCGTATTAGACGGAATGCTACGCTCTGAGGGGATATTATGATGCAAATGCCATGATTATGCAAAGATACCACACTGGGATTCGGATCCTGTCACTGCAAAGATCTCTGGTCGATCTGTTGGAAATGGACCTCCCAGCTGGGGATGAGATCATTGGTAGATCCAATAAGAGGATATTTGCTTGGGGATATAGGTCACTGGTTGACATCCTTATAATACGGGACCCAGCTGGGGTTTGTAGAAGCTTTCTTCACTCTGTTGTGATCTTCTATGCGCTGCTCTTCTGGATAGAGGCTGAAGATTCTGTGGGGAGATGATTTCCTGACTCCCGTACTCAGCTGAGGATGAAATGGCAGCTCGGCTGGGGAATTATGAGAGGCAACTCAGCTGGGGAGAGCAACAAGAGGCCACTCGGCTGGGGATAGAGCATTTCGGATGCCGAGATTGAGTGTATGTTGATTTGGCAACTTTGCTGGGGAAGTGGGCACCCTCCAGTGCCACGTGGAAGATAGACCGAGTTGATAATGATTCGCCTGCTTGCTGAAACGTAACTTGCATGCCCCAGGTTGCGTCCTGGATACCTGCAATCCTGCAAAGATAAGGAAACGCACAAAAGGTCCCGAGGTATCCTTCACTGAATTCCGTCAAAGGAGTTAAGTACTTTCGAGAGTAATTATATTCCCTGTAAGCATGTGTTTTATTATTATTATTTTTGGGAGAAAAGCATCTGTACTTATGCAATTGAATTTTTTAGAGACATCAGACATCCTTTGCAAATAAAAATATACAAAACGAAACATGACTGAAAATTCTGATTTTATTAATTCATGTGCCCTGAATCGGCAAGATACAGTCAAAGAAACATATCTCCTGAAATGAGGAGATTGTTACAAATTGAGAAACAAAGTGCTGGCAGTGTTGATGACGCTTTAAGGAGCTTCCTCTCCTGCTATGACTCGTATGACAATGACGTTCTTCTCGCCTTGCTTTCTGAAGAAAGTTGATTCTGATTGAAGCTTGATCCTTTGGAGTTTTCCAAGTTGTAAGTGATACAGACGAATTCAGAATGCAGTTGTTCGCTTATTCCCTTATTTTGCATGGATCGCCCTTTCGGGTTTTCAATCCATCGGGATACCCATTTTTGCCTGAGCTGTCCAATGCGGCTTTTCAACTCAGCGGGTGTACATTTTTCATTTATTTTCCCTTATTTTTCCCGAGTCTTTTATTCTGTTTTTGACTTGCCGGGATGCCCTATTTTTGCCTGGACTTACATTCTGTTTTTATGTCCAGCGGGTCATTTTATGCGAAGTATTTTTTAACTGCATCTGAATTCACAGGGGACGGGAAATCTTCACCATCCATGGTGCTGAGCATCAGTGCTCCACCAGAGAAAACTTTCTTTACCACAAATGGTCCTTCATAATTTGGAGTCCATTTGCCCCTGTGGTCTGTATGAGGAGGGAGGATTCTCTTCAGCACAAGATCTCCCACTTGGTACTCTCGATGCCTGACTTTCTGATCGAAGGCTCTCTTCATTCTCTTCTGATATAACTGCCCATGACAGATTGCGGCCAATCTCTTCTCTTCAATCAGACTCAGCTGCTCATATCGGGACCTAACCCATTCTGCTTCACCTAGCTTAACATCCATTAATACCCGTAGAGAGGGTAATTCAACTTCAACAGGTAGGACTGCTTCCATACCATACACAAGTTGATACGGTGTTGCCCCAGTGGATGTTCTGATTGATGTGCGGTACCCATGCAAGGCAAATGGTAGCATTTCATGCCAGTCTTTGTATGTGACTACCATCTTCTGCACAATCTTCTTGATATTCTTATTAGCTGCCTCAACAGCGCCGTTCATCTTTGGCCTGTAAGGAGAAGAATTGTGGTGTTGGATCTTGAAGTCCCGGCACAGCTCTGCCATCATTTTGTTGTTTAGATTGGAACCATTATCAGTAATGATTCGCTCGGGAACTCCGTACCGACAGATGATATCTCTCTTTAGGAATCGGGCTACCACTTGCCTTGTAACATTTGCATATGAGGCTGCTTCAACCCATTTGGTGAAATAGTCAATGGCGACCAGGATGAATCTGTGACCATTTGAAGCAGTCGGCTCAATCTTGCCAATCATATCAATGCCCCACATAGCAAAGGGCCAGGGTGAAGACATGATGTTCAAAGGATTGGGAGGCACATGCACTTTATCTGCATAGATCTGGCATTTGTGGCATTTCCTGGCATAGGCACAACAGTCTGCATCCATTGTGATCCAATAATAGCCTGATCTTAACAACTTCTTAGCCATTGCATGTCCTCCAGCATGGGTACCAAAAGGGCCTTCGTGCACTTCATGCATCAATAAATCTGCTTCCGTCTTGTCAACACATCTGAGGAGTACCATATCAAAGTTCCTTTTGTATAAAGACCCATCAGTGTTCAGAAAGAAACTACCAGCAAGCCTTCTCAAAGTCTTCTTATCATTGGAAGATGCCCCAGGTGGGTATGTTTGATCCTCCAAGAAGCACTTAATATCATGGAACCAAGGCTTATCATCTTTGACAACATCTGCTGCGAATACATACGCTGGTCTATCAAGTCTCGATACTGAAATCTGAGGTACAAAGTTAGCAGCTTGAACTTTGATCATGGACGAAATGGTAGCCAAGGCATCTGCAAACTGATTCTCGTCCCGTGGGATATACTCAAGTTTGACTGTTGTGAAGAAAGTCAATAACCTCCTTGTATAATCCCTGTAAGGTATCAAATGATCTTGGTGGGTGTACCATTTGCCGTTGGTTTGATTGACTACCAAAGCTGAATCTCCGAATACGGTCAATGTCTTGATCCTGAGGTCAATGGCTTCCTCAAGACCCATAATGCAAGCTTCGTATTCAGCTTCGTTGTTAGTGCAGTTGAAAGTGAGTTTTGCCGAGAAAGGCATGTGAACCCCCTTAGGTGTAATGAGTACTGCACCAACACCGCGACCATTCATATTAACGGCCCCATCAAACATCATAGTCCATTCTTCCTCTAGGTCAGGCCCTTCAGTGTGAATGGGCTCTTCATGATCTTTCGCTTTAATGAACATGATGTCTTCATCAGGGAAGTCAAACCTCATAGGCTGGTAGTCATCAATGGGTTGCTCAGCAAGATATTCAGATAGTACACTGCCCTTGATGGCTTTCTGAGATGTGTACTGTATGTCGTATTCTGTGAGAATCATTTGCCATCTTGCAACCCGTCCGGTAAGAGCTGGCTTCTCGAAAATGTACTTAACTGGGTCCATTTTTGAGATTAATAAGGTAGTGTGGATCAACATATACTGTCTCAGTCGGCGAGCAGCCCACGCTAAAGCACAACAAGTTTTCTCGAGCAGTGAATAACGTTGTTCACAGTCGGTAAACTTTTTGCTTAGGTAGTATATTGCATACTCTTTTCGACCAGACTCGTCATGCTGGCCCAGCACACACCCCATTGATTCTTCTAATACTGTTAAGTACATAATCAGAGGTCTTCCTTCAACTGGCGGCATAAGGATTGGAGGCTCTTGTAAGTACTCCTTGATCTTGTCAAAAGCCCTTTGGCAATCTTCGTTCCACCTGACCGTTTGTTCCTTTCTCAATAGCTTGAAAAGAGGTTCACAGGTTGCTGTAAGGTGGGATATGAACCATGAAATGTAGTTCAATCGACCTAGGAACCCTCGAACTTCTTTCTCAGTTTTCGGTGCAGGCATCTCTTGAATAGCCTTGACTTTATCAGGGTCAACTTCAATCCCTTTCTCGCTTACAATAAAGCCCAGCAGCTTACCGGATCGCACCCCGAATGTGCATTTGTTGGGGTTCAGCTTTAATTGATACTTCCTCAGGCGCTTGAACAACTTCAGTAGATTCACCAGGTGATCTTCCTCTGTAAGGGACTTGGCGATCATATCATCCACATAACATTCTATTTCTTTGTGGATCATATCGTGGAACAATGTTACCATAGCCCGTTGATACGTTGCACCGGCATTCTTGAGCCCAAATGGCATTACTTTGTAGCAGAACGTGCCCCAGGGTGTGATGAATGTTGTCTTCTCCATGTCTTCGGGTGACATTTTAATCTGGTTGTATCCTGAAAATCCATCCATGAAGGAGAATACCGAGAATTGAGCCGTGTTATCCACCAATACATCAATGTGAGGTAATGGGAAGTCATCTTTTGGGCTGGCTCTGTTCAGATCCCGGTAATCAACACACATTCTTACTTTACCGTCCTTCTTAGGTACAGGTACTATATTAGCAACCCACGGCGGGTAGCTAGTTACAGCAAGGAACCCGACGTCCCATTGCTTTTGTACCTCCTCCTTGATTTTCATAGCCATGTCTGGGCGAGTTCGGCGCAGCTTCTGTTTGACCGGTGGGCACTCTTCCCTTAGAGGCAGCTTGTGCACAACAATATCGGTATCCAACCCTGGCATGTCTTGATACGACCAAGCAAACACATCAACATACTCTTGAAGCAGATCTATCAGTTGTCTCTTCACTGAGTCTTGCAGGCAGGCCCCGATTTTAACTTCTTTCATGTCTTCCTCTGTACCAAGATTAATCACTTCAACTTCCTCCTGGTGAGGGGTAATAACCTTTTCCTCTTGTCTTAACAACCTGGCTAGCTCTTCAGGAAGCTCATATTCTTCTTCAACCCCTTCATCAGCTTGATTGATTGGATTGTCAAAGTCATACGATGTCATAGCCGTGCTGTTGTCGGTGCTGTCAGGAAGGCACTCTCTGCAAGGGTTAAGTTGTTCATTTTAGTGATCTGATTTTAGTCTTATTTAGAAAAGTGAAATGAAGTTGTCATTTTGAAAATTCCGCCATTTATTTTTTTGTACAAAAAGAAAAATGGAAAAACAGTGAACGAAAAGAGAAAAGACTCGTTTGCAAAAAGATGTCTGATATTTCATTAATTGATCTTGTTTGCACAAAAAGTACAGATGGCCCGATTACAAAATGAGTCTTGTCATCTTGGGCAAGATGCAAGACTTTGATGCATGCTTATAAAAATACAGGAAATAATAATTACTCTGCATGAGTAACTCTTATGATTTCCTGGGAAGACCAGTTCGAGACACTGCTCCCCGGGATCTTTGGACGAATCCAGCTTTCCAGGTTGCGCTCCTCTTCCAGCTCGTCTTCCAGACAGTTGATAGCATCGGGGGTAAGCATCCCCCCACTGACAAAACCAGGCTCTGCAGCAGCCTTTGCTTGATGTTGAGTTGGTCTGTAACCCAACCCAAACTTGTCTTCTTTTTTCTCCACCGACAGCAGTTTGCCCCAGCCTTGGGCAGTTCCTTCCTCAACAACCTTCCGGGCTTGTTGGTATGATGACATTGGAGTACCAGATACAACAGATGCCTCATGCACATTCAAAGCTTCAAACCCCTGGCTCATTGTTTCATGGATCTCCCCATCCATTTCAATGTACTTATAGGTTGCCAGGTGGCTGACAAAAATGTCCTCCTCTCCACAGATTGTGACAACTTGGCCTTCCCACTCAAATTTTAACTTTTGGTGAAGGGTAGACGTTATTGCGCCGGCGGCGTGAATCCAGGGTCTACCCAACAAACAGCTGTAGGCGGGCTGAATGTCCATCACATAAAAGATAGTTTTAAAGGTCTGTGGGCCAATTGTCACGGGCAGCTCAATCTCTCCCAGAACCGATCTCTTAGAGCCATCAAAGGCTCTTACTACCAGGTTGCTGGGTCTCAATGCCAATCCATCATATTCTAACTTCACCAGAGCCTTCTTTGGTAAGACATTCAGGGATGAACCTGTGTCTACCAGCACATGAGAAAGGACAGCTCCTTTGCATTCCATGGTTATGTGCAAGGCTTTGTTGTGGTTGCGGCCATCCGCCGTCAGGTCAGTATTGGTGAACCCTAGCCCATTGCTAGCAGTAACATTTCCAACCACGGTTTCCAACTGGTTGACAGTAATCTCTTCAGGCACGTAAGCTGCGTGCAAGACCTTGAGTAGTGCATTCCGATGGGCTTCGGAGCACATAAGCAGTGAGAGGATAGAGATTTTGGATGGCGTCTGGTGAAGTTGATCCACAATTTTGTAGTCACTCTTTTTGATGATTCTCATAAACTCATCAACTTCTTGATCGAACGGTGTTTTCAAGGCTTCTTTGGCAGCTTGATCTTCCTGCACCGGGCTCTTTCCCTTTGCCTTGGCAGCAGCTTCTGCTTCGGCAGTAGGTCTTTGAATTGGTGGAGCAAAGAGACGTCCGCTTCGAGTGAAGCCTCCGCCTCCCCCCACATTATCTACTTGTGGTGCAGGTGTTGATGTTTCAAGAGTGATTCTTTTTCCTTCGCAATACACGTCAGAGCCATAGTGCCAAGGGATGGCCCTGTTGCTCTCATATGGTACTGGTCCAGGCACCGTGACAGTGACTGGACTGATTGCTGCTGCTGAAGGGACTGTTATTGTTTGTGGATCATAAAAGATTGTAACTGGTGCTCTGGCGGGAGCAGCACCTTCTGAATGGTAGGCGGAATTATTTTCAGGATCGTAGAATATGGTAACAGTAGAGACATCTTCATGATTGACTGCCGGAGTTGTAGGAGGTATTGTTGGAAGGACTGTTGTTGTTGTTGATGGAGATTCGAAATGGAATGAAGCTGAAGTTGTAGCAGGAGAAACTGTTGAAAACTGATCATTTGGAAGGACAGGTGAAGTACTTGTTGATGGTGCTGATGAATTGTCGGGAACAATAGTTGCTGCAGTTGTAGGAGGGTCTGAAACCGTTGCTGATGAAGTTGTCGGGTTTGTCGGGAATGATGTAGTGATCTGTAGCAGGCCACTCTGAATAAGGCTGTCAATGCCATTCCTCAGGTCCTCACACCCATTCCATGAAATATTGCAATATGGACACCCTAGTTCACACCCCGGAAATATTTGGTTTTCGCGGAGTTGAGCTTTGATTTCCACCAATGGTGTCCTGATCTGATCCATACTAGTTATTAAATAAGACGGCTTGTCTTCTTCAATAGCGTTAATCCGGGGACCACCATGGTTTGGCATAGGATTTTTGTTGACATTGGGCGGCGGTGCAAAATTCAGAGCCTTGGAGTCTACCAAGTCTTGTACCTTCATATGCAGAGCCCTGCATTTTTCTGTACTGTGGCCAGGTGCGTTTGAATGAAAAGCACACCTAGCATTGGAGTCATAGTTCCTTGGTAGACTGTTGGGATCCGGAGGTGCCAACGTTCTTAGCTCAACTAGGTTGAGTTTCAGAAGTTGTGGCAGCAAAGTAGCATATGGCATTGGGATCGGATCGATCACTCTGTTAGCTTGAGATGGCCTCTGTTGGAATGGCCTTTGTTGACTGTTGTTGTTGGTGTTGCTGTTGTTGTAATTCCTTGGAGGATACTGATTTTGCTGATGGTACTGAGGTTGTTGTTGATAGCTTTGCTGAGGAGGTTGATAGACAGGTTGAGGATGAGCTGGAGCAGGGATGGTGACTGCTGCTATGGACCTCTGAGCATATTGGGGCCTACCCCTGTTTGAATGGATGGCATTGGTCTCGCCAGTTCTTCTCGGGCCTGCAAAAGGCTTTCTTGTACTACTGGACGAGCTTGCACCGTTGTCTGAGATCTTTCCCATTTTCAACAGGCTTTCAATTCTCTCCCCAGCTATGACAACATCCGCGAAGCTAGTGGAAGAGAAAGCAGCCAACCTGTCAATATATGTTCCCTGAAGGGTGCTCATGAACATATCTGCCATTTCCCGTTCAGACATAGGTGGTTGAACAGCAGCAGCCAGTTGCCTCCACCTTTGGGCATATTCTCGGAAACTCTCCCTCGAAGACTGTGACATTCCCATCAGGAGAGTCCTGTTGGGTGCCATGTCCAGATTATACTGATACTGTCTGATGAAGGCCTCTGCCAGGTCCTTCCAGCATCTAATTGTTGCCCTTGTCAAGTGAGAGTACCATTCTCTCGACGCTCCAGTTAAGCTGTCTTCGAAATAGAACATCCAAAGCTTCTCATCCATTGTATAGGCCTTCAGCCTTCCCAGAAATGACTGTAAGTGAGTCCGGGGGCATGAAGTCCCATTATACTTTTCGAAACAAGGAGGCTTGAACTTGTGGGGGATCCTGACCCCGTCTACCAAGCCCATGTCCATGACGTCGAAACCCAAAGAGTTTTGAGATTCTAAGGACCTCAACTTCTCAGCTATTTCATCCAATCTTCTATCATAAGCCTCTTCCCCAGCACCCATTACTGTGAACTGGTCTTCTTGAGGGTCTTCCTGTAGTACCCTCCCTGCTGTGGCAGTCCCTTGTATATTGACAGGGATGTTAGTCTCTGGATGGAGATGGGGTCCAAAAACTGGGGGATTGACATGAGGTTGGACCCTCTCGTTGTTACTTGTGCCAGCAGTTCCCACATGGGGCTCCTCTTGATTCCTCCCTTCTACCAAAGCTCTGAGCCTCTCCTGGCTTTGAGCTAAGTTGTTCATTACTTCCATGAACTGTGTTATCTGAGTTCTCATCTCCAACCTTTCGTTGGCCATCTGGTTTCTGACCTCCGTAAGGTCCTGCTGCATCTGATCCATCTGAATTCCCGGAAGGTTGTTTCTAGTTGGGTACCTGTGTGGCCTGTTGAGGGGAAATACCCGGCGGCGAGCAATAATTCCTGAGATTCACAACAGAGGTTAGTAACAACAAAACAAAAACCTACAAAACAAACAAAAGGGTTAGCATGCAATGCAGTTATGCTTATTTGCTCTCAAGGTATCCGGTCTGGCCTTCAGTTTTGACCCTTCCAGACCCTTGAAGATGCTGCTGCTGAAGTTGCTTTCGAAGTAAACTAACATGAATATATTACATAAGGTGAAATAATACAATTTGTTCATTTTACAACACAAGCCCTCTAAGGGGTCCAAATACAGTACAAGAAAATAAAAGTACATGGAAAGAAAGCAACAACAAACAAATGGTCAAACCCCAAGACCAAACTCATCCTCACGAACTTCCTTGAGAAGTGCTTCGGTCACAGGATCAGCCGGACGCTCCGTGAGATTCCTGATGAGGAGATTCCGGGTCGTAACAGCTGCTGTTAGCTTCTTGTGCTGATTTTGTTCTTTGGACCTCTTCACCCCTGCTTTGATCTTCAGCTCTGATATCTCCCTCTGGGCTGCTGCCAGGGCTTCTTGTTGTTCTTTTGCATTAGCCTCGAATTGCTCCATCTTGTCTTGAACTCTCTTGTCTTCCAGGGTACGAGCCTCGGTGATCCTGACCCACCGGGCTTGACTCTCCTTCAAGTACAAGTCTGTCCTTGCTCTTTGGAACTGGGCTTCTTTGCAAGCATTCTTCAGAATTTGTTCACCAGCTTTAGACTTGTTGATATAATCCCCAGACTTTTCAATCTTAGTCAAATGCTCCATTCTCAACTTCTCCAATCTCTCAACTTCCCTCATACCTTCACTCCTCTCCCGGAGGGTCTTCTGCAAGGCTTGGGTTAGCTTCTCATTTCTTTCCTTCAAGCTCTCAAACTCCTCCAAACTGATGGTGGCAGGAGGTGGTGCTGAAGATGACTCAGGCATGTCTTCTATGGTAAAGGGGATTCCAGAGAATTGGGCCCTGGCACGGGACCATTCATAATATTGTGCTGATGCCACATTATTACACTTCCCCAGAATGGTGACTCCCTTGGTTTGAACATTATCCCAGGCCCAGGAAGCCTGCCTAACAACAGCCAAACTAATCTTGTTCTCACAATAGAGAGTCTCCACCAAGTCCTGTGCCCTAGGAGTATGGACCAGTGCATAGCCCAGTTGCCTTCTGAACAGCAGAGGATTGTAATTAATACTGCCCTTAACTCCTATCAAAGGCACATTAGGAAAATGTCCACAGCTGGTGATGATATCCCTGCCTTTGGTGCTTTGAGTGCACCATCTGATATCTGCTGAAGTTAGAACAGTGAGTCTCTTAGCCCAGTTGCTCTGCTGATGAGGATTGAGAAATGTATCTGTCCTGGGTAGATGCCTGAGAAGCCAAGTGTGAAACAATGGAGCACAAAACCTCACTAACCTCCCCCTCTGCTTTTCATTCCTCTGATGCACTGAATAGTAAAGATCCCCCAATAAAGTTGGCACTGGGTTCTTCAGGATGAACAGATGGATTGCATTTTTGCTAATGAATCGAGGCTCATCTGCAAACAACACAATTCCATATATGCACAAGGCCAGCAGGGCACAAACAGCTTTCCATTCTCCTAGAGAAGCCTTCAAGGTAGCTTGAGAAATTAAGAAGTCCAGATGAAAACCAGGGATCCCAGCTTTAGAGGTCATATGCTGCTCAACCAAAACAGGTTCCAGATGCAAAGCTTTTGCTACTTCTCCATTAGCAGGAAAGACCATCTCAGGGTTGAAAGGAATTTCTCTCCTGATAGGCATGCCAACTAATGAGGAGTACTCTTCCAATAAGGGGCCTAACTGAAAGTCTTGAAAAGTAAAACATCTCAGTGGAGGATCATAAAACTGAATGCAGGTGTGGATGAGGCTCCTCTGTGAAGGGTCCAGATCCATAACCATGTCCAGTATATCTCCATAACTCTCCCTGAACAAGGGTATGTGATCTGGAGTGATCAGGGTTTGGATCCTCCTGATGTCTGATAAGTCTGGCTGGAAGAAGTGATAGGTGATGTTGCTTTTCTTTGGAGCCATGATGACAAATGTTGATGAAGATACTGAAGAGAAGGGCCACTAATTGGCTGGAATAGATAGCTGGTAGCAAGTGCTGATGAAGGCAGGTCAAAACTAAAGATGGGGTCAAAACCAAAACCAGATGAAGATGGATACCCTGAAACACAAATAAGCAAATGTTAATATGATGCGATGATTATGTATGCAAATGATATGCAAGGGTTTGTGACTGAGCTGGGTCTGATCAAAATGCCCTGATATAGGTCCAAGTGTGTTCAAGAATTCCAGTTGGAGGTCTACAAATCCAGTAACCAGGGTGGGGGGCTCAAATAAAGAGCCACATGTCCAGGGTTTAGAATCACAAGAACTGTCCAACATGGAGTATTCTTAACAAATCAAAGTAACCGGGTATTCTGAGGTCAAGGTACCTGCAAACCTGTAAACAGCCCAACCCCCTCACAGGTGGTGTTCTAAAACAAGGATCCTCAGACTTGGATCAGTTATGAGAAGTGTAAACACTTCTAACCCGGAGGCACAGTGTTTACAATAACCATAACAATTCCTCCTCTAATTCACCTCAGTTTCTGAAGGTCAAAACTAAAGGTCATCCAGACTTAGCAGGCTTCCCAGATAGCCCTAGCATTGCAGGAAATCTGCAACACAGAGTTCTCAAGAAGAAACCCATATCTGAACCGTGTTTCATATTCCCGCACCAGACCGAAATGGAATGGGAAAGAATATGATTCACTCTAGCCTAGGTGTCACTCAGGTCCCAGGTATAGGACCTTAACTCTCAATAGAACCCCACCCACCAAGGGAAAACCAAATCCAGCCAGCAGCATGACAGTATGATATATACAAAGTGCAATAAAGAAAAGCAGGAAGCAAACTGTACATAAAGCAAAATAAATACAAGCACAAATAAGCACATAACAACCCAGTAAACACAAATCAATCAAGCGCTAGGAGGAACCCACAAAAAGAACCAGAAGCCCTGGTTGCAATATAAGGGTCCCCAGCAGAGTCGCCAAGCTGTCGCTCCCGACAAATGAAAATGGATCATATGAAGGTACAGACGCGAACGGTCGGCGAAGGGAACAATGAGAACACACAGCCGTGAACTCACTGGAGAATGAATAGAGTCGCCAGCTAGGCATTTTTATCCCGGAGGAAAGGTAATGCTGCATAGACCTAGAAAAAGATGGATAAGACGGTTGCGAACCAGAGAGACTGAGAAAGGGGGTTGGTTACAACCTGGGAAGGTATTAGCACCCAGATTGTCCGCCGTACTCGACGGGATCCACGCTTAAAAGATTTGTGTTTTAAAGGGGTAGTGTCAGTGCAATCTGTGTGTAAAATAGCTGAAAAAGGGATGTACAGGTGTCAGTGCAAAGTATATAAGTGATGTGAAGTGTGAAAGTGTCAGTGTGAGAAAGGAGTGAAATGCTCAAGATCATGAGGCTAAAAGAATGAGGCTAGAAGGAGGGGGAATGTACAGAGACTTTTGTTCGATAACTGTTAAGTTATGCCTACGTATCCTCTCGTGCAATGAGGAAGTCAGAACACCGTAGTTCGACCCAAAGAGACTGAAAGATGAATTGACTTGTGAACTGCTTGCTTGTCAATGCTCAAGTGTATGACCTGTCTGGCTCAGGTGCAAACTGTCTTGCATTAGGCGGAAGAAGCGAGCTCTCGTTTGTGAGTGAAGGTGATGAGAAAAGAATCCCGGAGGAGACGATTATTGTTTGTTTTTAAGTTTTCAGTCTTTTATTGCTTTTGAAAGTTTGTCGTGAGCTAATGAGCTTAAGCCTAAACCAATGGATTTAGCAAACTCATCACATCTTCCCTCTGATTAGGGGTAATGAGAGTACCTTAAGTGTGAAGTCAGATTCTCACACTTAATCACCTTTGATGTAGGATTAAGATCATTAACCTACTTGTGATTATTTAGATGTTTTTGGTGTTTTTGTTTAGTGTTAAGTAATGAGGTTAAGCCATAATCAGGGATTAAACAGACTCATTACACCATCCTAATAGAAGGATAATAGATGAGAATGTTTAAGCTGAGGAAAGCTCCTCAACTTAATCCATGATTAGGGATTAAACCCATGACAAAACAAGCCTTTGATTAAGTGAATTTTATTTAATGGTATGATGATGAAGTGATTTTTAGGGTTTGTAAGACAACTTGAGGGGGACTTGTCCATTAACACTAGGGTTAGTCCTTCTTAACCACTTAAGGAAGAATTAGAACCCTAATGCAAGGCCCAAGTTACAAGTGTGAAGTCTTGATGATTATTATGATGGATTGGTTAAGAGATTTAAACACATTAAGGGTTTAACACTTAGGATTAAAGTTATACACTCCATCCTAAGAGAAGGATGCAGGCATAAGCTTGATCACAAAGTCTTAAAGCCTTTAGGGTTTAGTCCCTGATTATGAGATGAGGAGAGAAGACTCAAGGAGACACAAAGGCAAAACTAAGAGGGGAGACTAATCAAAACCCTAATCATTGTCATGCTTGGTTGTTCCTAAGGTTTGTGTGGTTTGCAAGAACAATCTTCAAAGGAGCCACCAGGAAGCAGATGAACAAGATCAAGAGAAGCAAAGTGACTTGCTTCATTCAAGAAGTCAAGTCACTTAAAGAAAGAAAGTGGGAGGAGGAATGAGCAAGCTCAATCTCAAGCACATATATAAATGCAGCAATGGATGCCAGAGAGATGAAAAGAAAAGTTATGAGAAGTGAAGGCAAATTCACTTCTCAAGTTCACTTACCACCTGAAATGTTAGAAAGAAATGCAATGCAATGCTAAATGAAATGAAATGACATGATGTTAGACCAAACCAGAAGCATGTTGATGATGAAAATGATGCTATGAGGTGCTACAAGCAAAAGGCAGCACATGGAAATGCTCATACAAGATTATGAATGCAAATGATGCAAGCTAAGGAGCATGAACAAGCATGGAAAGTTGTGAAGCATACAAGACAAATGACATGGCAAATATGCAATGCAATGATCAAACATGTCTTCTATATGTCTTAAGATGTCAAATGAATCATAGGCATGCACAAAATGCAAAGACAAGTCATGTTATGCAAGAGAATGCAAGAGGGATGCAAGGGAAAGCCCAAATTAGGGTTTATGAATCAAACAACAAACAAAAACCCAAAACAGAAGCAAACCCTAAGATAAAAAATGGAAAATTCCACTCAAAGAAACCCTAAACCTATACTAAACCAAGGTCCAAAGGGGAGGTCTCAACTCTCAACCAATCTCAAGATATGATTTTTCTAAGTTATTAGGGTTTTTAGGGTTCCTAAACAAAAGAAATGCCAAACAATTGGAAAATACAAGATCAAATCATGGCCATTTTACCCTAGAAACTACATGCCAAACACAAAACAATGTAAGAAGAATCAATGTCTCAACCTTCTCCAATAGGCAGAAATGAATTTTTAAACTTATGATCAAATTAATGCATAAAAAATGATTTAATTCAATGAAAAATCCTCAAAATTCATCAAGATCAAAAAAGAAATTTGGTTTGAAGGTTGGACAATGTTTCTAAATGTCTTAGAACATTTCATGAATTTTTTTGTAATTTTTAAATACCTAAAAGTATTTTTAATTAATTAATTCCCATTAATCAATTAAAAATAATCTTTTAAATATTTAAAAATACTTTTTTAATGATAAAAAATAAAATAAAAATGTTTTTGGGTCTTAAAAATTAATAAAACTTTTAGGAAAAAGTTTCATAATTTTTAAGAATTTTTAACTATTTTAAAATAATTATGCAAGTTTAATGAAACAAAATGAATTAAAAATCAAATAAAAAAGAAAGTAAGCTAGATGGAGGGCCAGGATGGAGCCTGAGTTTAAATGTGTTGACTGGCGCGTGAATGAAGGGCCCAGATGGCTCCTGAATTAATTAACTTAATTAAAGATTAATTAAACTAATGAGAGAGATTAGGGCTAATGAAAAGGATCTGGGCCATCCAAAAGGGAGGGAAGTCAACAAGTCAAAGGCCATCTACGGCCAAAATTCAAACTGGAGTTAATTACGCAATTAGGGCACAAATCACTTTCAGGTGGCCGGAGAAGACTTCCGGTCGTCTTCTCCGGCCAGCATCTCACCTGAGAAATCCCCAAACCCCTCAAATCGTATCAAAAATGAAAACTAAGAACTGGGAAATGATCTCCAACCTCTCACGAATCAAACCCCTCTCTCAAAACAAATTTCTTCTTCCTAAACAAACTGAATCGAAAGAAATAAAAACTAGGGCACGCAAGCTTCAGAGACAAATTAAATGCTCAAATCAAAGCCATTTCAAAAACTAAGAACATCAGGATAATCAGTGAATCACATAGAACAAGTTTGGAACAAAAGAAATGATTTCTGGAAAAATAATTTTCGAGCTACCTGAGATTTGGAGCTTTCAACTTGAGGACTTTCTGGCCACTTCTCCTTGTGCAATCTACTCCACTTGATCCCCAGATGATGTTTGAATGCTCAATGAGAGTTTAAGTTGGCTGGATAATGAGTTTCGAAAGCTCCTGCTTCAACTCAGTCAGAAATGGCTATGGGGTATTAAGCAGTTTCAGGCCATGGAAAGGGGTTGTTTGTGATCCTGAGGGTGAATGGAGAAGCTTTGCAAAGTTTGTTTAGGTGTTTGCAAGCTGTGGTGAGAGTTTCGAAGAGAAATGCAGGCTGAGGTGAGAAATGGCTATGGAGTATTCTGGTTGTTCCAGGCTTGTGTTCTTGGTGCTTTGTGGTCTATGGAGCAAGGTGAGTTGAATGGTGAAGTTGGCTTGAGTGTTTTGTGGCTGGGCAGAGAGATTCGAAGCAACTTGCAACTTGGTAGGTTTTTGTGTATGTGATCAATGAGGATGTTTCAGCCTTGCCTTGTGTTATGTCTAGCTTGCAAATTGTCCACATAACTCTCTCTCATTGGTCAGTTGACAAGACATGCCCTTTATTGATTGGTAAGTTACCTTTTGCAAAAAGTCAAATAATGTGTAAGAGAGGTATGGCTCATGATCTAGGAAAGTACATGGGCTGGTTCTGGTGCAGCAAGGTGAGGTGAGAGGCTAGCAAAGCTCAGCATCCAAGGCTGCAAGTAGGAGGAAGCATGATCATGAGTTTTGCAACTTGTGACTTTTTGTTCACATGTGACCTTTTTTGTCCAACCAAACATAAAACCATGGGCATTCTTAGTTCATTTCTGATTTTTAGGACTTAGAGAAAGTTTATGTGCTGGTTTGAAATGAATTAGAGGCTGCAATATGCATTGGTCCAAGATTTTGCAAAATTCTCACTTAGGGCATGCCTTGAAAATCAATGATTTTAGCCAACTTTGCATTGCCATAACTTTTGATTCAAGAAGAGTTTGATCATGTTCTTGTACTTTTTGAAAAGGGAAAAATGAGATCTACAACTTTCATGACCAAAGTTTTTCCATTTGAAGCATTTTCGGATCAAGAATCATGGCTTGAAAAATGACCTAAAATGATGCATTCTTGAAAAGTCAACTATGCCCAAAAAGTCAACATTTGCAAAAACCCTAAATTCTTGATTTCTATGAACTTAAACCTTCTTCCATGATCAAATAAAGATCATATACACTCAAAATGATGAAGATCACCCATTGGTTGGGTCATTGGGGGCCTCAGATGCCCTGATTTTGCACTGACTTGTCTGAAAAGTCAAATCTTGATCAGATGACTTCCCCATGGAATTTCTTCATGAAAATTGATATGCATACTCCCTATACCATATAGAGACCAATGGAAACAAGAATGACCAAAAATTTTGGTGTTATGGCCTCTGAAACCAAAACCCTAATTTTAGTCAACTGTGCAGTTCATCCTGGCTCTGCATCCACTCAAACCCTAGTTCTTGTGATTCCTCTGCAATTTTGACTTTGAGGAGATGGAATATGACATAAGAACACACATGGACCCCTTTGAGTTGATTAGTGGCCTTTGGAGTGGCTCAAGATGCCCTGAGGTTGCTCAGATCACAAACCCTAGATGCAAATGACTCAGAACCAATGCAGTGAATCAAAAATGAGATATGAGATGATATTATTGTGCTTATGCATATGAGGATGATCACAAGCCATGGTGTGAATGGGTGAGGGCAAATTTGGGGTGTTTACACATCAGCAAAGCTAGTGGAAGAAAAGGCAGCCAGCTTGTCAATGTATGTTCCTTGGAGGGTGTTCATAAACATATCAGACATCTCCCTCTCTGACATGGGTGGCTGGACAGCAGCAGCAAGCTGTCTCCATCTTTGAGCGTACTCCCGGAAGCTTTCCCTAGATGATTGTGACATTCCCATCAAGAGGGTCCTATTGGGAGCCATATCTAAGTTGTACTGATACTGTCTGATAAAGGCCTCAGCCAAGTCCTTCCAGCATCTAATGGTTGCTCTAGTCAGATGAGAGTACCATTCCCTCGAAGCTCCTGTTAAGCTATCCTCAAAATAAAACATCCATAGCTTTTCGTCCATGGTATATGCCTTCAGCCTCCCCAGAAAGGATTGTAAATGGGTTCGGGGACAGGATGTTCCGTTGTACTTCTCAAAGCACGGTGGTTTAAATTTGTGGGGAATCCTAACCCCGTCCACTAAGCCCATGTCCATAACATCAAAGCCTAAAGAATTCTGGGACTCCAGGGATCTTAGTTTCTCAGCAATCTCATCTAGCCTCCTGTCATAGGCTTCCTCCCCAGCTCCCATCACTGTGAACTGATCTTCCTGGGGGTCTTCTTGCAGCACTCTACCTGCAGTGGTAGTCCCTTGCACATTAGCAGGGATGTTGATCTCTGGATGCAGGTGGGGTCCAAAGACTGGGGGATTAACATGAGGCTAGACTCTCTCATTGTTGCTTGTCCCAGCAGTCCCTGGATGATGGTCTTCCTGATTCCTCCCCTCTACCAGTGCTCTTAACCTCTCTTGGCTTTGAGCCATATTATTCATCACCTCCATAAACTGTGTCATCTGATTCCTCATTTCTAGCCTTTCATTGGCCATTTGAGTCCTGACCTCTGTAAGATCCTGCTGTACTTGGTCCATTTGTATGCCCGGAAGATTGTTGTGGGTGGGATATCTGTGTGGACGGTTGATTGGAAACCCTCGACGTCGAGCAATAGTTCCTGAAGTCATAACGGAGTTAGTAATAAAAACAAAAACCTACAAAACAAAACAAAAGGTTAGTATGCAATGCAATGTGCTTATTTGTATCCAAGGTATCCGGCTTGGCCCTTGGTTTTGACCTTTCCAGACCCTTGAGAAAGATGCTTGTGATGTTGCTTGAAGAATTCAGATAAAACAAACCAACACATATATATTACAAAAATTAAATGATACATAGTTTGTTTCTTTTTACAATACATGCCCTCTGAGGGGTCAAAAATATAACATAAAGAAAAGTACATGAAATGAAAGCAACAACAAGCAAAAGTCAGACACCAAGACCAAACTCATCCTCCTGAACTTCCTTGAGAAGTGCTTCAGTCACAGGATCAGCTGGACACTCTGTAAGGTTCCTGATAAGGAGATTCCTTGTAGTAACAGCTGTAGTTAACTTCTTGTGTCGACTCTGGTCCTTTGACCTCTTCACACCAGCTTTAATCTTCAACTCTGAGATCTCTCTCTGGGCTGCTACCAGGGCTTCTTGTTGCTCCTTTGCACTAGCCTCCAGCTGCTCAATCTTGTCCTGAGTCCTCTTATCCTCCTGAGTACGGGCTTCGGTGATCCTGACCCACCTAGCCTGACTCTCCTTCAAATACAAATCAGTCCTCGCTCTCTGGAATTGAGCCTCTTTGCAGGCATTTTTCAAGATCTGCTCTCCAGCCCTAGACTTCTTAATGTAATCCTCTGACTTCTCAATTCTGGCTAGATGCTCCACCTTTAGCTTTTCTAACCTCTCAATGTCCAAGCGACCATCACTCCTCTCCCAGAGGGTCTTCTGTAGAGCCTGAGTCAGATTCTCATTTCTCTCTTTCAATTTCTCAAACTCCTCTAAGCCGACAGTTGCTGGAGGTGGTGCTGTGGAGGGTCCAGGCACATCTCCAATAGTGAAGGGCATTCCAGAAACTTGAGCCCTGGCATGAGACCACTCATAGTACTGGGCTGAGGCCACATTATTGCATCTCCCAAGAATGGTTACCCCCTTAGTCTGCACATTGTCCCAGGCCCAGGATGCCTGCCTGACAACAGCCAGATTAGACTTGTTCTCACAATAAAGAGTCTCTGCCAGATCCTGTACCCTAGGAGGGTGGACTAATGCATAGCCCAGTTGTCTTTTGAATAGCAGAGGGTTGTAGTTGATGCAACCCTTCACTCCTATCAGAGGCACATTGGGAAATTGCCCACAACTTGTAATGATGTCTCTGCCCTTGGTGCTCTGGGTGCACCACCTGATATCATCTGAGGTTAAAGCAACAAGCCTCCTAGCCCAGTTCCTTTGCTGGTGAGGGTTCAAGAATGCATCAGTCTTTGGCAAATGTTTGAGCAGCCAAGTATGGAACAAAGGAGCACAGCATCTCACTAATCTTCCCCTTTGCTTTTCATTCCTTTGATGAACATAGTAGTAAAGATCTCCCAGTAAGGTGGGCACTGGATTTCTCAGGATGAAAAGATGGATTGCATTCTTGCTAACAAACCTAGGCTCATCTGCAAAGAGTATGACCCCATATATGCTAAGGGCCAACAAAGCACAGACTGCCTTCCACTCCCCCAAGGAGGCCTTAAGAATAGCCTGAGAAGTCAAGAAATCCAGATGAAAACCAGAGACTCCAGCTTTAGCTGTCAAAATCTGCCCAATCAGAACTGGTTCCAGATATAATGCTTTTTCTATCTCCTCATTACTAGGGAAAGCCATTTCAGGGTTGAAAGGGATTCCACCCCTGATAGGTACACCAACCAATGATGAATACTCTTCCAACAAGGGTCCCAACTGAAAATTCTGGAAGGTGAAGCACCTCAGAGGGGGATCATAGAACTGCAAGCAAGTATGAATCAAGCTCCTCTGTGAAGGGTCCAAATCCATAACCACATCAAGGATTCCTCCATAATGTTCTCTGAAAAGTGGTATATGGTCTGGAGTAATCAGGGTATGAATCTTCCTGATGCTAGCCAACTCAGGCTCAAAGAAATGATAGGAAATGTTACTCTTCTTAGGTGCCATGTTGCTGAGACAGATGCTGAGAATAACACTGAAGATAGGACACTGACAAGCTGAGACTGGTGATGCAGGTGACTGAAGCAGGTAGCTGATAGCTGAAGCAAGTGCTGATGAAGATAGGTCTATGCTGAAGAAGGGGTCAAAACCAAGCCAAAATGCAGGATGGATACCCTGAAAAACAAATAAACACATGTTAAAATGATGCAATGAGGATGTATGCAAATGATATGCAAGGGTTTGTGACTGAGCTGAATCTGATTAATTGCTCTGGTATAGGTCCAGGTATGTTCAAGAAATCCAGATGGAGGTTCATAAGTCCAGTAACCAAGGTGGGGGACTCAAATAAAGAGTCACATGTCCAGGGTTAAAAATCACAAGAAACTGTTCCAAGATGGAGTACTCTTAATCAAAACAAAGTAACAGGGTATGTTGAGGTCAAAGGGTACCTGCAAACCTGTAAACAGCCCAACCCCCTCACAGGTGATGTTCTAAAACAAGGATCCTCAGACTTGGATTAGTTATGAGAAGTGTAAACACTTCTAATCCGGAGGTACAGTGTTTACAATAACCATAAAAGATCCTCCTTTAATTCACCTCAGTTTCTGAAGGTCAATACTAAAGGTCATCCAGACTTAGCAGGCTTCCCAGATAGCCCTAGCACTACAGGAAATTTGTAGCACAGAGTTCTCAAGAAGAAACCCATATCTGAACTGTGTTTCATATTCCCGCACCAGACCGAAATGGAATGGGAAAGAACATGAACCACTCTAGCCTAGGTGTCACTCAGGTCCCAGGTATAGGACCTCAACTCTCAATGGAACACCCACCCACCAAAGCAACAAAACAGATCCAGCCAGCACAGTATGACAGTATGATATATGTAAAGCTATAAAGAAAGCAATAAAACAACTGTACATAAAGCAAAAATAAATACAAATACAAGCACAAATAGCACATAACACCCCAGTAAACACAAATCAAACAAGCGCTAGGAGGAACCCACAAAAAGAACCAAAAGCCCTAGTTACAGTATAAGGGTCCCCAGCAGAGTCGCCAAGCTGTCGCTCCCGATAAATGGGAAATGGCCCAAATAAAGGTACAGACGCGAACGGTCGGCGAAAGAGGGATATGAGAACACACATGAGTGAACTCACAGGGAATAAATAGAGTCGCCAGCTAGGCATTTTTATCCCAGAGGAAAGGCAATGCTACATAGACCTAGAAAGATATGGATAAGACGGTTGCGAACCAGAGAGACTGAGAAAGGGGGTTGGTTACAACCTGGGAAGGTATTAGCACCCAGATTGTCCGTCGTACTCGACGGGATCCACGCTTAAAAGATTTGTGTTTTAAAGGGGTAGTGTCAGTGCAATTTGTGTATAAAATAGCTGGAAAAGGATGTACAGGTGTCAGTGTATGGGAAGTGTGAAGTGTATAAATGTACAGTGCCAGTGTAAGGATAAGAGTGAAATGCTCATGATAGTGAGGCTAAAGAATAAAGCTAGAAGGAGGGGGAATATACAGAGACTTTTGTTCGATAACTGTTAAGTTATGCCTACGTATCCTCTCGTGCAATGAGGAAGTCAGAACACCGTAGTTCGACCCAAAGAGACTGAAAGATGAATTGATTTGTGAACTGCTTACTTATCTATGCTCAAGTGTATGACCTGTCTGGCTCAGGTGCAAACTGTCTTGCATTAGACGGAAGAAGCAAGTTCTCGGTTGTGAGTGAATGAGATGAGAAAAGAATCCCGAAGGAGACGATTATTATTTGTTTTTGTGTTTTCAGTCTTTTATTGCTTTTTGAAGTTTGTCATAAGTTAATGAGCTCAAGCCTAAACCAATGGATTTAGTAAACTCATCACATCTTCCCTCTGATTAGGGGTAATGAGAACACCTTAAGTGTGAAGTCAGATTCTCACACTTAATCACCTTTGATGCAGGATTAAGATCATTAACCTACTTGTGATTATTTAGATGTTTTTGTTGTTTTTATTTAGTGTTAAGTAATGAGATTAAGCCATAATCAAGGATTAAACAGACTCATTACACTATCCTAATAGAAGGATAATAGATGAGGGTGTTTAAGCTGAGGAATGCTCCTCAACTTAATCCATGATTAGGGATTAAACTCATGACAAAACAAGCCTTTGATTAAGTGGATTTTATTTAATGATATGATGAAGAAATGAGTTTTATGGTTTGTAAGACAACTTGAGGGGGACTTGTCCATTAACACTAGGGTTAGTCCTTCTTAACCAATTAAGGAAGAATTAGAACCCTAATGCAAGGCCCAAGTTACAAGTGTGATGTCTTGATGATTATTAAGTGGATTGATTAAAGGAGTTAAACACATTAAGGGTTTAACACTTAGGATTAAAGTTATACACTCCATCCTAATAGAAGGATGCAGGCATAAGCTTAATCACAAAGCATTAAAGCCTTTAGGGTTTAGTCCCTGATTATGAGATGAGAAAAGAAGACTCAAAGAGACACAAAGGTAAAAACTAAGAGGGGGACTAATCAAAACCCTAATTATTGTCATGTTTGGTTGTTCCTAGGGTTTGTGAGGTTCACAAGAGAAGTCTTCAGAGGAACCACCAGGAAGCAGATGAAAGGATCAGGAGAAGCAAAGCAACATGCTTCATTTAAGAAGACAAGTCACTTGAGGAAAGAAAGTAAGAAGAAGAAGAATGAGCAAGCTCAATCTCAAACACATAACAAAATGCAGCATGGATGCATAAAAGAGATGAAAAGAAGTTGTGAGAAGTGAAGGCAAATTCACTTCTCAAAGTAACTTACCACCTGAAAAGTTAGTGAAAGGAATGCAATGCAATGCAAAATGAGATGGAATGGCATGATGCAAACCAAAACCAGAAGCATATATGAGATGATAATGATGCTATGAGATGCTGCAAACATGTAACAAGGCATGGGGATGATCATATGAACAAATGGATGCAAATGAAGCAAGTTAAGAACCATGATCATACATGAAAAGTTATGAAGTGCAAATGGCATACAACATGTCAAATGCAAGATGCAATGATCAAACATGCTTACAATATGCCTTAAGATGTCAAATGAATCAAATGGATGCACAAAATGCTATGGCAAGTCAAGGTATGAATGCAAATGCAAGATGGATGCATGTGGAAGCTCAAATTAGGGTTTATGATCAATGCATCAAACAAAAACCAAAATCAGAAGCAAACATCAAGATAAAAAATTGAAAATGCATTCAAAGGAACCCTAACCCTATACTAACTCACTGCCCAAAGGGGAGGTCCCAACTCTTAACCTAATTAGAGTTATGAATTTCCTAAAATTTCTAGGGTTTTAGGGTACCTTAACAAGAAAAATGCCAAACAAATGGAAAATTAAAGATCAATTCATGCCAATTTAATCTCACAAACTACATGATATGCTAAACACAATGCAAAAAGAATCAAAGTCCAACTCTCAATGGTTAGGCAGAAATGATTTTTGGAAGTTTGGATCAAAATAATGCTTTGAAAATGAATTAATTCCATGGGAAATTATCAAAATGCATCAAGATCAAAAAAGAAATCTGGTTTGAGGGGTGGACAATGTTTCTAAATGTTTTTAAAGGTTTCATGAATTTTTTGGTGATTTTTAAATACCTAAAAGTATTTTTAATTAATTAATTCTCATTAATTAATTAAAAATAAACTTTTAAATATTTAAAAATATTTTTTAAATGCAAAAAAAATGTTTTTGGTTTCTGAAATAAAATAAAAGTGTGTACAAAAATTTTCAGAATTTTTAAAATGATTTTGCTATTTTAAATAAATTAAACAAAACAAAACAAAAGAAATGAATTAAAATTAAAAAAAAATGAAAAGTAAACGCAATGGAGAGCCAGGATTGAATCTGGGAAAGAGAAGGTTGACTGTGCGCGCAATCCAAAGGTCCAAATTCAAACTGAACTAATCTCAATTAATTAATTAAATTAAACCTAATTAAAACTAATGACATGATCCTAGCCTTCCAAACGCGCGCGGGAAACAAGATCCAGTGGCTCACATTCAAACCTGGTGCCCTAACCCTAATTACAACTAATCACTTTCAGGTGGCCGGAGAAGACTTCCGGTCATCTTCTCCGGCCAGCATCCTCCCTGAAAATTTCTATCTTCCTCCCTAGCTCACTAAAACCTAATCTCTCTGCCCAGAATCCAACCCCAAACATCATAGAGCAAGAATCAACAGCCAAAACACATTTATTTTTCACAACAAAGCTGAATCGAAGCAAAAGGGGTTTAGGTCAAAAAAGTTTCAGGAACAACATACATGCTCAATACTCAATTATTTTCGAAACAAAACATATCAGCATGATCAGTGGAACATAGAGAATCATTTAAGAACTAAAAAACAAGTTTCTGGAAAAAATGTTCTTGAGCTCACCTGAACTGGAGCTTTGATTTCTGACACTTTCTGGCTGGCCCTTTGATCCAAAATGCCTCTAATGGACTTCCTGAGAAGCTTGCAGTGCTTAGTTGGAGTTTAAAATGGCTGGTTTGGAAGTTTGAACAAGTTCTGTTCAGTGGGGTGAAGGAATCGTGTTTTTGATTCAATGGCTTTCAGGCTGTATTGAGTGTTGGTTTGTGCTCAGTGAAGCATGGTGAGATGATTGGTGAAGTTTGTTTGTGTGTTTGTGGCCTGTGGAGAGTGTTTCGAAGGAAAATGCAAGTTGGAGAGAGTTTGTGAATGCTGAGTTGTGGTGAGTTTCAGGCTTGCTTCTTGTGTGGTTTGGCTTGCATTTTGTTTGTATAAACAATTGCTATTGGTCAGATGAAGTGACATGTCCTTTATTGATTGGTATGGTGGCTTTTGCAAAATGTCAACTTTTGTGTAAGAGAAGCATGGGTCACTCTCTAGCCAAGTACAAGGAGGGTGTGCTGCGCAGCATGATGAGGGAAAAGGCTAGGGTTGATCAACAGGCTAGCCAGCAAGTGGATGAAATGCTATCATGAGTTTTTGCAACTTGGCTTGCCTTTGTTTCTTTATGAAAAAGTCTTGCTCCATAAGCCATAAAACATGTGATCTCTTGGCCCATTCTGATTTTTGAATGTTGTGTGATCATGTTGTGTGGATTAGAAGTCCATTTGATGACTTAATTGGCCTTGAGAAGTGAATTTGCAACTTTGCCTCTTTGGTGCATGACTTGAAATTTAGTGATTTTTGCCAACTTTGACAAACCATAACTTTTGATCCAAAATGAATTAGGTCATGTTCTTGTACTTTTTGAAAAGGGAATGATCTATTCTACAACTTTCATGACCAAAGTTTTTCCATTTGAAGCTTTTTTGAATCAAAAAGTAAGGGTTGAAAAAGTTGCTTAAAATGACATTTTCATTAAAAGTCAAACTTGCCCAAAAAGTCAACTTTGCAAAAGACTTGTAATTCTTCAATTTTGTGAACTTCCAACCTCTTCTATGATCAAATAAAGATCATATACAATCAAAATGATGAAGAACACCCTTTGGTTGGGTCATTGGGGGCCTCAGATGCCCTGATTTTGCACTGACTTGCTTGAAAAGTCAACTCTTGATCAGATGACTTCCCCATGGAATTTCTTCATGAAAATTGACATGCATACTCCCTATACCATATAGAGACCAATAGAAACAAGAATGATCAAAAAAATTGGAGTTATGGCCTCTGAAACCAAAACCCTAATTTTAGGTCATCTGTGCAGTCAAACCTGGCTCTGCCTTCATACCATTCCCAGTTCTTGTGATTCTTTGACATTCTTGACTTTGAGAGGATATAATATGATGTTTGAACATACATGGACCCCTTTGAAGTGATTGATGACCTTTGGAGTGGCTCAAGAAGCTCTTGGATTGCTCAGATCACAAACCCTAGATGCAGATGACTTTGAATCTATGCAGTGAATCAAAATGTGATATGAGATGGTATGATTGAGATTATGCATATGGGAATGATCACAAGCCATGGTGTGAAAGGGTGAGGGCAAATTTGGGGTGTTTACAGTGAACCATGGGGAGTTATGATCATTGCCCCAATTCCTCTTCCGCGTGCATTTACAACACCATCAAAAACTAAACCCCATCGAGATCCAGGCTCCGGCCCTTCCTTAATCAAAGGTTCATCACAATCTTTCACTTTCAAAAACATCACATCCTCATCTGGAAAATCAAACTTGATAGGTTGGTAATCATCAATCGGTTGATGTGCCAAATGGTCAGCCAAGATACTACCTTTTATAGCTTTTTGAGCTCGGTACTCGATATCATATTCTGACAACAACATTTGCCAACGAGCAATCCTCCCAGTTAAAGCAGGCTTTTCAAAGATATACTTGATTGGATCCATTTTAGAGATCAACCAAGTCGTATGATTCAGCATATACTGGCGAAGACGCTTTGCAGCCCAAGCTAAGGCACAACAAGTTTTTTCAAGCATGGAGTACCGAGACTCACAATCAGTGAATTTCTTACTCAAGTAGTAAATTGCATATTCTTTTCTTCCAGATTCATCTTGCTGACCGAGCACACAACCCATGGAATCTTCCAACACAGTCAACTACATGATCATCGGTCTACCTTCCACCAGAGGAGACAAGATAGGAGGTTCAAGCAGATATTCTTTGATACTTTCAAACGCCTTCTGACAATCATCTGTCCAGACACAACCTTTATCTTTTTGAAGCAGCTTGAAGATAGGAGCACATGTGGCAGTCATGTGAGAGATAAACCTCGAAATATAATTCAAACGGCCCAAGAATCCTTTTACTTGCTTTTTCGGTTCTTGGAGCAGGCATTTCCTGAATAGCTTTCACTTTATCAGGATCAACTTCAATGCCTCTTTGGCTGACAATGAAACCCAACAACTTTCCAGAACGTACACCAAAGGTGCACTTGTTCGGATTCAAACGAAGCTTAAACTTCCTTAACCTTTGAAACAACTTCAGCAAATGTTCAACATGATCCTCTTCAGTCTTCGACTTAGCGATCATATCATCAACATATACCTCGATTTCTTTATGCATCATATCATGGAAAAGTGTAGTCATAGCTCTTTGGTACGTCGCACCAGCATTCTTCAATCCAAAGGGCATCACTCTATAGCAGAATGTTCCCCATGGTGTAATAAATGTGGTCTTTTCCATGTCCTCGGGTGCCATCTTTATTTGATTATAACCGGAAAATCTGTCCATAAAAGAGAACACATCAAACTTAGCCGTATTATCTACCAACATATCAATGTGTGGCAATGGAAAATCATCTTTCGGATTGGCTTTGTTCAAATCTCTGTAATCAACGCACATTCGGACTTTTCCGTCTTTCTTCGGAACTGGAACAATATTGGCCACCCATTCAGGATAAGTTGATGTCACAAGAAAACCTGCATCAATCTGCTTTTGAACCTCCTCTTTGATCTTTAATGCCATGTCTGGATGAGTTCTTCTCAGCTTCTGCTTTACAGGTGGACATTCAGGCTTCAACGACAATCTATGCTCCACAATATCAGTATCAAGACCTGGCATGTCTTGATAAGACCAAACGAATACATCAACATACTCTCTGAGAAGCTCTACAATCCTCTTCCTAACATCAGGACCAAGCAACGCTCCAACTTTGACTTCTTTCTTTTCATCTTTAGAACCCAAGTTGATCATCTCTATAGACTATCCATGAGGCTGAATAACCTTCTCCTCGTGCTCAAGCAACCGAGAAATTTCATCAGGAATCTCTTCAACATTCTCTTCCTCAGCTTCAAACACAGGGAATTCAAAGTTGGGAGAGGGCATAAGATCATTGTTTTCAATGGGTTTATCAATCAATCTGCACAATGATTTTATTTTTATTTTAGAGTATGAACAAAAGTGCAAACATTATGCAGATAAACAAATATTATTATTTTGGGTTTTTTATGTTACCATTTTTCAGAATAAAGCAAAAATGAAAAACACATATGGAAATAACAAAATAACATTTTATTGATGACGATAAAATTTTGAAACAAAGATTGACAAACATCACTTTCACCTTGGGCAGAGTGAAAGGATTTTTGAAAGAGAATAAAACAAATTACTTCGAAGAATGAACAACAAAAGGAACATCAACAAAAATCCAGTTCTGGCAAATCTTTCCATGCGTAACAAAGTCAGGCATTTCTTCATCTTCATCATCTTCAATGATGGCAGCAGCGGAATGATCGTTGATAAATCCAGCACTTCGGAAGCCTTCTTGAATGGTCTTAGGGTCTTTGAGAACTGCACCTGGTGCAAAGTCGATACCGAAACCTTCCTTGTTGTCGACAGCATCAATAATTTGTCCCCAACCATCAGACTGACCAACTTCCAGCACTCGCAAAGCATCCTTGAAAGAAGACATGGGCATGTCATTCTTCTTAGCAACATTATCCACAATAGAAAGAGCTTGAAACGAAGTTCCCACCTCTTCTTCAGCATCAATATAGGAGAAAGAAGACAAATTGCTCACAAGCATCGCCCTTTCACCTTCAATGATCACCAATTTCCCCTCTCTCACAAACTTCAACTTCTGATGAAGAGTGGATGTCACAGCTCCTGCCTCGTGGATCCAGGGTCTTCCAAGGAGACAATTGTAAGCGGGACGTATATCCATTACTTGAAAAGTAATCTTGAATATAAACGGTCCAATAAGAATAGGAAGATCCACTTCACCAATCACTGTCTTCTTCGACCCATCAAACGCTTTCACAATAATCCCACTATGCCTCATGGGAGCACCTTGATACGCGAGCTTTGACAAAGTCGATTTTGGCATAACGTTCAGAGAAGATCCGGTATCAACTAGCACCTTAGACATAGCATCTTCCTGACAATTTACTGAAATATGCAACGCCAAGTTATGATTCCTTCCTTCTTCAGGCAAATCATCATCACAGAAGCTCAAATTGTTGCATGACGTGATATTAGCCACAATACTATCAAACTGATCAACAGTCACATCATGGTCAACATAAGCTTGATCAAGAATCTTCTGCAAAGACTGCCTATGAGCCTCAGAGCACATCAAGAGTGATAAAACTGATATCTTCGATGGAGTATGCAACAACTGCTCAGTAACGTTATACTCACTCTTCTTTATCAATTTTAGCACCTCATCTTCACTATTACCAGATTGGCCTGATTGGGCAACAGCATCCATAATCTGCTTATTCGCACTTGTATCTTCAACTCTCTTCGGAGGATCTGAAGCATACACTCTACCACTTCGAGTAACCTTTGTCACATGAGCAATGCTAACCACAGACTTTGGAGTAGGAATAGGAACTTCTCTACCATTTTCTATCATCGTAGCATTATACCGGTACGAAACAACTTTATCAGACTCATATGGCACTGGACCAGGCAAATTGATCACCAATGGAGTAACAACATTTTTGAGACTATCAAAAGAAATAACCACCCTCTCAGGAGCAACCCTCTCAGGAAGATTGAACTGAGGCATAATAGCATTCACTTCATTCTCATATTCATCTCTTTTTGCTGTCACTTCAATCAACTTATCGTCCATCATCTTTTGAATATCTCTCTTAACAATCACGCAACCACGAGGATTCACCGAGCAGATACAACATCCAGCATAATCGTGATATTCACTTAAGAAAGCATGCATCTCCACCAAAGATCTTTGGATATGACGGACTTCATAGATCTTGAACAAACCAGGACAACCATCAACGATATTCATAGACGCACTACCATGCTTCGGCAGCGGATTTTTCTGCACATTTGGATTAACATCATTAAAATACAGAACATTGTTCCTCGTCAATTTATGTACTTCAAACTTCAAGGGATAACAATTCTCAACATCATGCCCCGGGGCACCTTGATGAAAAGCACAGCGAGCCTCTGGCTTATACCACCATGGAATAGTCTCTGGAACTGGAGGTGGAGGACGTGTTTGCACAAGATTCTTTGCAATCAAAGATGGAAGCAAGTCCGCATACGACATCGGAATAGGATCAAAACTTGGCTTAGCCCGAGCTTGTTGATTACCACCTTGTTGCACAGAAGGTTGTTGATAACGAGGTTGGTACTTTGGAACTGCTGGCACAGTTGGAGCCACGTTAATCATCGGAGTTACAGAAGCTACATGCTGCGAATGATGATTCCCACGACTGTGAGGTCTTCTATAACTTTCACGGGATACTGCATTAGTCTCATTTTCTTTCTTTTTCCCAAAGTTGAACCTTCTAGAGCTTGAACCATTACTATTCTCTTGACTTAACTGTCCCTCACGGACACCTTCTTCTAAACGCATCCCCATGCTCACCATTTCAGTGAAATCAGAAGGAGCGCTTGCTATCATCCTTTCATAATAAAAAGAACCCAAAGTCTTCAAGAAGATCTTCGTCATTTCTTTTTCTTCCAGCGGAGGAACAATCTGGGCTTCCAGCTCGCGCCATCTCTGCGCATATTCTTTAAAAGTCTCTTTGTCCTTCTGGGACATAGCACGAAGTTGATCTCTATCTGGCGCCATATCAACGTTATACTTGTACTGCCTCACAAAAGCTTCTCCCAAATCATTGAAAGTCTTGATTTGGCTATTATCCAAGCTCATATACCACCTCATGGGTGCACCGGTCAAACTATCCTAGAAATAGTGAATCTACAGCTTATCATTATCAGTCTGAGCAGACATCTTTCTTGCATACATAGTCAAATGACTCAAAGGACAAGTGTTGCCTTTGTACATCTCAAACTCAGGAAACTTGAATTTGTAAGGAACTTTAACATTTGGGACCAGACAAAGATCATAAGCATCTTTTCCGAACAAATCCTTATGCTTCAAAGCTCTCATCTCCCTCTGGATCTCAACAAAGCGTCCCTGGAAGTCATCGAGTCTTTCAGCCACTCCAGCACCTTCACTGGGCTCAGCATGGTAAATCATTTCATCATGGTGCGGAATAGTATGCACCACAGGCGGTGCAGTAGTCACAATTGGAGGAAGAGTAGTCCACACTGGTGGGAGAGTATTAAAAGCAGCAGTCTCAGGATGATGAGGAGGACGGTAACCAGCAGGAATAAAATCAACTGGCATGCCCCAAGGTGTGCTAGCAGGCATACGATAGCGAGGAGAAATTATAGTCTCAACAGGAATTGATGCGGTCACAATCTCGGAGATGACAGTATTCTGAACAGGAGAATTAGGAGGTGGCTGATTCTGAGCAGCCACCAAATTTTCCATCATAGTAGAAACTCTTTCCAAGCTTTCCCTCAGAAATGTAACCTCTTCGCACAGCTCGCGATTCTCTTGTTGTAAAGTTTCCATCACCCTTCTTAGATTAGCTCGAGTATCAAATCGGTGAGTCAGCTTGACAGGAGAACTGAATGAAGACCAAGAAACAACATAAGATCCCTGGAGAACACTCAAAAAGCAAGACAAATGCGAGTATGATACATGGTATGCGTTTGCAAATGCAAAGATTTCAAAGGACTAAAAGATAACTTGCAATATTCATAAAGAGACACTTTTGAAATACTTAAAAAAACTCATTCTCATTAAGATCAAAGTGAGGATTACAAGTGAAGTACAAACATCAATAATCCTAATACATGATAGAAAGAGTAAACTAGGCCTAAGGAATCATATCCGAAGAAGTCCCGAATCCTGGCTGATACTTCATATGAATCCTCTTGACCTCTTTCTTGTACCTATCTTCCATATCTTCCTTATCCTTCACCAATTTGTCAACAATGGCCTTCCAAGCACCTGAAGTAGGAGGAATAGTAGATGGAGTACTAGAGGAAACTGAATCCTCTCTTGGTCTCTTCGTGACACGCCGCTTAAGTAGCTCAATGAGATCATCCTTCTCCTTCAGCTGCTCCTGCATCGTAGTCTTCTCAAGTAGCCATTCTTCTTTTTCTTTCTTCATCTTGTCTAACTCTTCTTGAAGAGCCACCTTCTCGTCAACGGGAGGTAGGAAAGCAGACAATGGTAATATAGGAAACAGAGGTTCCTCAGGTGGATCAGGCATCTTGAGCTTGGAAGCCCTAGATCGAACCCACTGAATATAACATTCGGAAGGAGGAAGGTGTTGTCTTACCAATTGACCTTTCTCTTTCCGATGAACCGCATGCCAAGAATGAGCAATCCTTTTCTTCATTTCCATATGATCAACACTATTAAGAAAGAAGAAACGGGATAAGGAGAGATTGTTTGGTATGTCCTTCAAACAATATATGAACTGTCGTCTAGCAAGAATGGGGTTGTAGCTAATTCCCCCACGTGTACCAAGAAGAGGTACATTAGGAAATTCTCCACAACTATCAACAAGAACTCCAGCGTCATAATGAGAACTATACCATGTCATGTCCTTATGAGAAAGTGACATTAACCTTTGAGACCATCTTCGATTCTCTCTATTGTCCTTGAAGACATCCGACTTGGGTAGGTGCGAAATAAACCACCTATAAAGAAGAGGCGCACAACATACAACCTCTCCATCACCTTTGGAGGTCCTATAGTGAAAAGCATGATACATATCTCCAAGCAAAGTAGGCACCAGGTTCTTCTTCAAGAAGATCTGAATAGCATTCTCATCCACAATACCATCCAAGTTCGGAAACAAGACAATCACGTAAATAAGCAAAGCAAGAATAGCCTCAAATGCATCTTTATGACCCAAAGTAAGTGAAGTAGAATCCTTTCCCATCAAGAACTTAGCATTAATACCACGAACACTCCCCTTTGGAAGAAACTTCCCATTAAGATCGGACTCCTTAAGAAAAAGTGCTTTGGTGATAACTTTGATAGTAAGCTCCTTCTCTAAACCAGTGAAAAGAAACTCCTTGTCCAGAATAGGCAAACCTAACCAATGAGAATACTCCTCCAAAGTCGGCACAAGCTGATAATCCGGAAAAGTGAAACAATGATGCAACGGATCATAGAACTGAGCTAAAGTAGGGAGAATCCCCTCAGGTACATCAGTGTCCAACATATACAAAAGCTTCCCATGACATCTCCGGAACTCTTGGGTATCAACAACCAAAGCTCCTAGCTTTCTCAACCCTATAACATTAGGATTCTTGAAGGTGTACTTCTTTGTGTTCCTCCTTTCAAAAGTCAAAGCCATGGACATCTGAAATTTTGCAAAAGTCCCTTATAAGTCCTTTGAAATCTTACAAACAATGCTCATGAATGTATGATGGTATGTATGCAACAACCACAAACAAGATCACACAAGGCACACGGGCTTAGGTTCCGAGTCACGAGCATGAAGTCAAGGTAACAGAACACCAACCCACACAGGTAAGTACTAAGGTTTTGTCTTCATTGTACCTGCAGAAAACCAAAAGGGTGCTAACAGAGGTGCCCGAAGTTAACAACCATCTTTAGAATATCACCGGTACGTTGGATTACTCCCCAACCGATAACATTCTTAAAATAGACCTCGTCCGAGTGTAGTATCGCATGACAACCGCCTTAGGTTTACACACAGACAATTTCCGCACTACGTTCCTAAATTGGCTTGGATGGGTTAAGGGTTCTACGGTCCTCTGTATGATTAGCTCAAGGTCGGAAAATAATGCCACGTACGATTACTCGTCATGACATTGATAGTCCAAGAGAGCCTAACCGAGTGGAGATTATCAAATTGATATAGCTTTGGACTACTCCATCGCTTATCGCTTCGAATATCGCCGTCCTATCATAAGTTCCACTCAAATCCGGGTTAGAATCTATCTCACACAGAGGATCACCAAAACCAAAACAGAACAACCAAATAACAAAAAAATCAAACCAAAGCAATAAATAAATCAAAGTAGGCTGAATCCGCTTAGAGATTACTCCCCAGCAGAGTCGCCACTTTTCTGTAGCGGTAAAATCGTGAGTGTAAGCTATGGATTAACTTAACTCGATGTACACAGAGTCGCCACCGCACTTTTATTTTTTTCCAAAAGGAAAAAGGTAAAAGAACGAATAAAAACCTAAGGATCTAAAAGCAAAAGCTAAAAGAAACAAACAGAGAACGGGTAAGGGGATTGGTTACGAACCGGGAAGGTTTGACGCACCTGACTCGTCTGTGGTACTCCACGGGAGCCCTTTGAAATATTTATTGCTTTTTGGTCTGAAATTGGTTTGCTTGAAAATGATTGAAGGGATGAGGAGAAAAATGTTTTTTAAGATTTTGTGTTTGATGAGGTTTTAACGCCTCATGCCTAGGTACCCACAAAGTGCAATGCGAGATTAAAACCTCGTAGTTCGTGGTACAAAATTTGAAAAGAAACAATGAGTTGCATTAATTTTAAAATGTAGAGATAAGTCGTCATTCTTTAGCGAATAATTCCGCTAGAAAGAATGAATCATATCTAAACATATGAAAAGAAAAGTGCACAAAGGCACAAAAACAATTGAGTGAGTTTTGGATTTTTTTAAAGTGTGTAAAAAATGATTTCGATATATTTACATGAATTAACATTTATTTAAGAAAACAAAGTGAAAAGATAAAATTGCTTGACCTAAGTCAAGGTTTGATTGCAAAAGCATTTGAAGTTTGAAAACAAAGAAGATTTTTGAAATAGGGAGAAGTTTTGAAAATTTAAGAATGGGGAGGAGATGAAGGGACTATTCTAATACTTGAATTAAAAGTTAAGAGAATATCGATCAAACCAAATTATGAACGATTCTTCAAAGTAACCGGAATTCCATCTTCAAAGACCAATGAAATAACTTGAGGCCAAAGTTTCCAATCCATCACAACTTGAGCAAAGGGGGAGATCCTAAAATCTAAGTCCATACTCCAAAGCTAAGGATAGTAACCATAGTCCGAAATTAAAGTCACCAATATTTTTAATGTTTAATCCTTTATTAGTGTTTTGGTATCCAAATGGACAAAATAAAAATCACAAGCAACAATATAAACATAAACAATATGACATATGATATAATATGATAAAGCATAATAAAGAGATAAGGAGCAAGAAATTGAAATAAAAGGATAAGGTGCGAGAGATTAAATTTAAACGGATTATATTCACATTATTATAATATTTACAATATAAGTAGTATGATGAACTTAATCAAGCACAACCACGAAAAGAAAAATAAAATCGAGGCAACCGGATCCAAGTGGATCTCATTCCGAATCGGGACAACTTTAGGTCTATGTTAAGCAATCGCCGAGTAATTTACGGAGTAATTACCCTACAAATGAGGCCGGCCACCACTAATTAAAATGGAAAATATTCGTGCTAATACATGTTAGAGAAATGATATTATGGATCGTTCTCCGAAAACATGCCACACTAAAAGAAAAAGAATGGTCTAATCTTAATCGAGATTTTCGTTGAATTTATCGAAGGCAACCTATCACGATCTCAAAGTATGGAGAATGATCCAAATGATCATTCATCCATAGATTTGAAATAAGGAAGATTAAATATCTTCGAAAATTCAACAATCACGAATCGGAGATTGTCATCGACCAAAAAGAAGAGATGAAGAAAAATGGATCTAAAACTAAATCCATAAAAAGAAATTGAAATATTTTTAAATCTCCGTTTCCTAAAACTCTTTTCTAAATTTTTTTTTTAAAATATCTTTCTAAATCTTTTTCCTAAAATAACATTTCTTAAAATTCTTTAACCAAAAATAAATTGTAAAAATAATATTTACAAGAATGGTTCTTATTTATAGATGGAGAAGAAGGATCCAGAAGAAAGTGATGCCGTTTTGTTTGGATTTGGAAGCGTTTTGATCACAGGTGAGGTTCTCGTGCGTTTTGATTTTGTGGATTTTGCGTTTTATGCTGATGCTATTTGCGTTTGCGTTTTATGCCTTGTTCAAACTGCATTTTGATTTTTGTTTGTTCACATTTCAGGTGCGAGGAATGCATGACTTGGCTGTTGTTTTTGCTTATGAGGCTTGTACTTGAGTTGGCTGTGGATTGTTGTGAGGGCCTGAAGCTGGCTGTGGGATATACGGCTTGCTGTTCTCGTGCGGTATGCAGAAAGCTAGCTGGTGACGCTATTGTTTGGCAGGCGCGTACGGATTCAAGCTTGTGGGTTGTATTGTTGTGCAGTTGATGTTGTGGCTGGCAATTTGTTAAGGCTAGCTGATGTGAAGCTTGTACGGTTTGGTGAGTATTTGTTGGGCGTGTGAGGAAGGCTTATGTAGCTGTGTTTGCTTTGGTACGGCTTGCACGTGAGGCTTGTTATTTGGGCTTGAGGTGTTGAAGCTGGTACGCGTGGGATTGCTTGAAGTTCTTGGCTGGTGGGCCAAAGGCCCTTTTTTTTTATTGTTGTGAGAAACAAATAAAAAAATGGGTTATAAAAAAAAGCTTTATAATAGAATTATTTTCTTTTTTTGGAATTTTTGTATTATAAAATAAGAAAGCAAAATTGGAATAATAAAAAAAATGGAAATAAAATTTTGAATTTGATTGATTGATTTTTAATGGACAATAGGCTAAAAAAAATGGGATGGAAAAATTTGGGTAATGATCGTAAATGGATAATGGATAATCGAGAAAAATGGGAAATGAAGATTATTGAATAAAATGGGTATTAGAAAATTGGGAAAAATAAGGAATGGTTTAATCGGAAAAAAAAATGAATAATGGATAAAACTTGGTCTTAAGCCCACAACAAATTCTTGATTTTTATCAGCCACATATAATGAGGAATACAACCAACTCCTGAATCACTGAATAAATCCACAACTCAAGCCACAACTATCGTCTGAAATTTGTCTGATTACATGCCCTGATGATTCGAAACCAAACTGAGGAAAATAAATCCTCAGATGAATCGCTGATGAACTGATGAACCGATGAACTGATAAACACTGAAGATTCAAACCAAACTTCACACAGAACACTGTCTGATAGCCTTTTACACACAACGCAACCTGAACTTTTGGAAAACCACTATCTGAGGAATAAACCCCTGGCACACATAATTTGCAGTCGAAACAATCTTTTGATAGTTTGACCAATATTAGGTCAAACATCCCTCTGAAATCGAATTGTGACTGAACAAACGCATCTGAATGAAGTTACTGTCTTATCTTCGCAAACCTGCAACATGTAGAAGAAGAAGAACACTGCAACATATATTTTTTTTGTATTTTGGTTAGAAGTCAGTAAATATAAACAAATATAAAGAAGTAAAAATAATGGTGATCCCCTGTGAAGCATAGACCCTATATCTGAGGAGAAACTCGAAAGTCAGTGTGATCTTGTTTGTATGCAAAATGCAGATGATATGAGAAGAAATCTTAGGGCAAAAATTAGGGTGTTACAGGGTCCAATTAGAGAGTATCCAAAAATATCTCTTTAATACCAATTTAATAAAACCTCTGAAACAAATAATGTTAGTTAATCAATTTAAATTCCCCGTTTGATCTAAATAGTTTTTGTTAAAATTACTCAGAGCAACCCGTAATTCTATTGACATTAAACAATATTATCTGTAGAGTTAAATAAATTACAGGGTATTACATTACTGAGGGTGAAAAATAGTACATAGAATCGTCCTTTTGTCCCACAAAATCAGGGTAGTGAAGAGGTAGTAGAAGAGACGTTTTAGATCTTGTACTATGTCCTTTTTCCCTCACAAACGTTAACCTTATCTTATGTGGCTTCTAATTATGAGATTATTGAAGCATGAGTAGTCGAAAGGATACCTGGGTCTGCAGAATCTTAAGTCTTTAGAACATTGTTCAACAAAACCTTGTCTTTAGAGTATTCAACACTTGTCTTTGAAACCCTTGGTCTTCAAAACGTTTAGTCTTCAGAACTTCAAGTCTTTAGAGTCTTCAGAACTTGTTCAGCAAAACTAGTCTTCAGAACTAACATATCATAGTCACACTCTTAGTTAGAATCCCAGAAAGCATTTGCAGCAACAAAATTGTGTCTTCTTAAGATCTTTCTGAAGTGAGTTGGTATAGAAGCAACCTTGCTTCTTTTGCATAGAAGTGGATATTGTCATATCAGAATGACTGCTCATGTGATCTCCATCAGAGTCAGAATTTATTTGTTAGAAATTGAGAACAACAACATTATAGTACCAAAATTGCTTTCACACAAATACTTTGTTATTATAAAAACTTAGAGATATATTGTTGCTCCAAATCTTGTTCTTACACAAACTTCTTTGAAACCGCAGAGCTCGTTCCACATTGAGGATATGATGATGTTTTCTTTTAACTTTGCCATTTTGCTGAGGTGTTCCAGTATAAGAGGTTGAAAAACTATCCCATGTTCAAGAAAATATTTTTTCATGTAAATGAATTATGTTCCATTACCACTTCACACAATTTAAACCCTTTTGTTATATTGTCTTTCAACCATAAAAAAATGTCAAAGATTTTGATACTTATTTCTTATCAATTAACAAAGAAATACATACTACACATGAGCAATCATCTACAATAGTAAGGAAATATGAAGTTATATATACTCCTCATAAATCACAATGTATTAAATCAAATATATTAGAAGCTTGATGATTATTCAAAGGAAATGTTTGTTTAGTAACTCTTGTGACATACTTGAAGTTGATTCATTCCTTCAACTTTACAAGCCTCTTCATCTTGGAAACTTCCCAAAAGAAGTAGAGTCCATCCATTCGTTCACCTACACCAAACAACATCTTCAAAGTGTGGTCTTGTATGATACACAAATTAGCAGTAAATTGGACATTACAATTGAATTCATCTAACAATTGTGAAATATACATTAAGTTGCAATTTAATTTAGGAACATAAATCACGTATTTCAAGTCTTAGACCATCAATGAGTTTTACTGATCCTTCCATAGTAGATGTGGGAATGCGACCATTAAGTAGACAACCATGACATCCAATTACTTGTCTTGCATTGCATAGTAATTGTAAGTTTCCGGTCATATGATTAGACGCCCCACTATCGAGGATCCATGAATCGGTCATATGATTAGACGCCCCACTATCGAGGATCCATGAATCGAGTTTAGTCTTTACCAGTCATGCTTTCATTTGGAGTCACCTTCGAATCGTACATAATGGACTTTGTTGTAGTGTGCACAAACATATTAGCAAGAAACACATGCTTCATAATGGACTTTGTTGCAGTGTGCACAAACATATTTTTTTCTCATATCTCATCCTTTCACTACAAGAAAATTGGCAGATTGCAACGGTTATTTTGGCAAGTTACGACGGTTAAAACCGCCGTAATTTGCAAGTCACGAAGGTTTCAACACTGTCACAAAAATGTGCGTCGCGAGGCCATATTGCATCAGTTGTCAAAACCGTCGCACAAACTGTTGTTATCTCTCACGACGGTTAGGGAACTGACATAATCTTCATATTGCGACGGTTACAACTGTCATAACATTCCATTTGATTTTTTATTTTTATTATTTATTACGACGGTTCCAACGGTCGTAACTTTCTGTTCCACAGGCAAATTTGTAGGTAAATTCGTAGGAAATTTCATTTTCACAGGTAAATCCGCAGGTAATATATTTTTAAATTTTTTTTAAAAAAATTAACAGCAAAAACTCATTGCAAGAATTTTCATTCAATGAAAAGTTCAATAGTGCAGTTGAAGTACATAATAGTCATAACAGAATGCTAGCTCACCATATAATAATTTCCAACAAATTAACATCAACTAACTTAACAGTAATAATCAATTAACCTACACTAGCTAACTTCATCCACTAAAACAACAAACAGTGCAATAACAGTTAACACATCATAATTAACTTCACTAATAACTAACAATCAACTAATTTAAGTTACTAACTTCCATCCATTTGACTGATTACTAGTAAGAGTTTTATGGATCATGCCTAGAGGATTATGAGGGAATCTAGTTTGCTTTGTTTGATAGTATGGGTTTGCCCCACATCTACATATTTATGGAGTAGAAGGGCCAAATGCAACATGAGGATTAGGTGTTGGAGAGGGAGATATCCAAGGGCCAAATGTAGCATGAGGATTAGGTGTTGGAGAGGGAGATATCCTTCCAGTCGGAGTCATTGATTTGGGAGGCACGCGTAGTCCATCAAATGGAGAAACGGGACATGAGACGATCCTTGATTTATGAGCATAACTGAAAAACAAGGGCAAGAAATGATTAAACATCTCCTTGCATATTTAAAAAAAATTGATTTAAATAATTTCTCCTAAAATCTATTTTAAATATTTCATATTTTTGCTTAATACTTTTTTTACAAGACCATGACATGTGTCTCTGTACAATTGAATTTGAGAAAGAGTGAGATACCTTGATTCATAACCGGTTCTGAAATTTCTAGCTGGAGGGATACCGTGAATACCAGCTACATCTTTCGAGTCTAAATTAGGCGATCCAAGGGCCTATAAGAACAGTTTGAAGTGATCAATAAAAGATGCGATTTGTGAAAAATCCAAACATGAAAGTAGGACAAAAACACTTTCGGTATACCCAAAATATGTATTTTATCTACCCTAACACAACCCAGTAGTGGCATAACATATAAAATGAAGAGCTTGCCTGAAATGAAATAGATTTTAAATCTTTAACCAATCTTAAGACAAACTTCAAAGCTTCAAAGTTGTTAAAATGACAGAGCTGAAATTTTGTCGCCAAAAATAAAAGTTAACATACTTAAACTTCACACGAGCATGTCCGTAATGCTCCATCCGAATTAATGCATGACCTCATGCATTCCACACTGGAAACACATTTATCTAAAATAGGACAATATTATTTTTAAAATCCTCATTAACTGAAATGTGGCAGTTCTAGTAAATAAAAGAGTGACATGTCATGTGTCAACCTTACACTTTTTGTTGGTATACACCGCCATGTTATACCGTTCTACCACAACCAACCTGTCACGAAGATGAGCAGATGATTCTCCATCGACAATATCATCAAGAGAAGCAGCAATGCCTAATCCTAAAAGGCTTTGGAGGAGCTCTACATGTGACAAGATTTCAGATAGTTCATTTGTGGATTGACTACCTACACTAGAGCTAACAACATCAGATGACGTGTCATCGGCATCTCTATTTCTTTCCCAATTACATGAAAATTCACTACCACCTACGAGCTTTATCAGCAAGGACTTGAGATAAAGTAGACCCTGCATATGCAACACATCATAATGAATGTATTTTTCATTACAAGCAAAAAGCCAGGATGCAAATTGAGAGTGATGCTGCTGTGCAAGTAAAATAAATGGATATATTGCTTAAAACCTATCATTATTAACCACTAACATAAACTGTAATCAATAAGTTATTATGATCTCATGACAAATGTTTCTGTGGAATGGTATGCCCGCCCAATTGTTTCCATAGATGCATTTTTAGGCATCTGCTGAGAACTCAAGACATTTTTCATTTGATTAATGCATAAGTCAAGGGAAATCTCACAGTTGTCAAAGTAAGGCTATATTTGGAAAATCAATTAGCATAATTCAAAAATAAGAATAATGAGTGAATACATGATTGGAATTAGCAATCTATCGTTAATAGAGCCAAGATAGTTACTTCTAATTATTACAAATAACTAACAACTGATAAAAGAAAGCAGAAAAATTTGGAAGAATATATAACTGTCAAAATATAATAAATACCGAAATTAGCATACACCACTAAAACAAAACATCATTTTTTAGAAGGTCATAAGAAAAATGCACATGTCAGATATATTGTACCTAATTCTAACCATAGGTTCCATACATCAATATATTAACCACTAACATAAACTGTAATCAATAAGTTATTATGCTCTCATGACAAATGTTTCTGTGGAATGGTATGCCCGCCCAATTGTTTCCATAGATGCATTTTTAGGCATCTGCTGAGAACTCAAGACATTTTTCATTTGATTAATGCATAAGTCAAGGGAAATCTCACAGTTGTCAAAGTAAGGCTATATTTGGAAAATCAATTAGCATAATTCAAAAATAAGAATAATGAGTGAATACATGATTGGAATTAGCAATCTATCGTTAATAGAGCCAAGATAGTTACTTCTAATTATTACAAATAACTAACAACTGATAAAAGAAAGCAGAAAAATTTGGAAGAATATATAACTGCCAAAATATAATAAATACCGAAATTAGCATACACCACTAAAACAAAACATCATTTTTTAGAAGGTCATAAGAAAAATGCACATGTCAGATATATTGTACCTAATTCTAACCATAGGTTCCATAAATCAGTATATTAGGGGTCTCTATTTACAACAAGGTGTTTAACAAAAAAAAAGGTAACTAAAGAAAATTAGGTTAAGAATACAATAATTTATAAAGGAAGACAGAAAAAGTGAGAATTTACCTCTTATTCGACCTTATGTCTCTTGGAATCTTTGACAACAACATAATATTTAGCTATACGGATCCGCACCGTGCCGGTTCTACAATTTAATGAATATGATATGCAATAGAAATAGGTAGATAAATTATTTGTTTTATTTATTTAAACATGAGATGAGGAATTAAGGAAATAATGACAAATCCTAAAACATAATAGAAAACTTAACAACTAAAATCTTTAAACAAGAGAGATTCATAACTCACATGTGTACCTGTTAAAGAGTAAGTTTCAAATTATTAGAAACGAAAAAGAGAGAAATTTCTTGTAGTTTATGCTATATATGAAGTATCATTCTTAAAACTTGTTTTGGTTTCAACATTGTTTTAATCATTTTCACTAGTGAGATTGAATTCAAAGTATTCCAAATACGAACATTTGCCGTATGACAAAAATGTTAGAATGGCAGGAAATTAAGAGGACAACTTACAATTAGTTTTATCTTATTTTTAAAACATTAGTATTGATAATGTAGTGATAATTAATGTTGCAGAGCATACCTTGTACCACAAAAATATTGTATATTCATATCATGATCTAAAAAAGAGGAGCATGCTATGTATATTTAAGTAATATAGCTCACATAATAACAAGAGGTTCTCACTAAGGTAGACCTTAATATATGTTGACACTAATATATATTGAACAGGAGATGAAATGACAAAGGGAACCAAACAATTTTAATCCCATCCTGATATGTGTACATATTGACACTATTTATCCACATGATATATTAATCCAAGATATGATCCGTAGTTGATTTTTAAAATGTAGACTTTATAAAAACAAGAAATTATTTGATGATTTGGGTGATTAAAATCATACTAGAAACTTGTGCATTATATACCATATTGTTTTTAATTAAGAATAATAGATCACAACATAAGAATAGGTTAAAAATTCATGAAATCATGAAAAAAAATGTGAAAGTCTTTGTTAGAGGATCCCTGAGCATGTATTCCTCATTGTTTTCTGATTTTGTGCTTGCTCTAAAGTAGAATTTTGCTCCATCCCCTGCAACCACGGAAAGTTCATGGTAGTAACAATGTGTCTCCATCAAGTTCTATGGACCATGTTAATAATTATGTATATTATGTCAGCATTGAGAAACTTATGATAGGAACTAGAGATTTACAACAAATAATAAACATAACAGAACAGTGACTCTCTAAGATACTTCAAACACCTTGTATATGATGCATATGACAATTTTTCAAACCAAAGAACTCTACACATATTCTTCATCCCTATGAAGCATTAAAATATTGACCATTCAAAATTTATAAAGGTTTTAAAAAACAGTCTACGACCACGAAAATGCCAACACCAAACCGTTATTCATTGTATTTACATTAAAGAACAAATTGTAGTTATTCACGTTCTTTCACCGTAACAAATCATCTCACCACATATTTCAACATAATAATTTATCCACCAATAAAATATAACATAGTTTCTCATCGGGATTTCGGTTCATAAACTCAATCACCTATTGGGTTAACATTCCCCTAGTAAGTCGCTTTCAGAGGATGCTCTATAGGATTACCATACAATAGCTCCTTTTCCTTCAATTTTTGTTAAACTGTTCATAATAATCTCTTGTTTCAACTAAAAAATCATGTCTCTCTTGAACACAATCCGAAGTGGTCTATCTTGGATAACGGTGTGGCGCATCGTTCCCGACCTTGGGTTAACAGATACATGAATGTGTAACACACACAAAACAGTAGAGAAATGAATCAAAATTCCAACTACAACACTTAGAAGTGAAATTTTGTTAGCACCTACTATATGCTTTATACACTCGCTAAAAGTTAATTTGGGGAAATCCAAGCTTCGATATAAAGATCCTGATCAAAATACTGTAAGTAATAGGCTAAATTAATTGAAGATGAAGTTGAATGGAGACATTGATAAGTAGACCACGTCTTGATGTTATTGAAATGGTATAAAGTATAAATCAATAATTTGCTACTGACCTGACAGCTGACCATTGATGAAAACATACAAACTATAGCCAACCGATACTACTGTAAGAACAAGATCCCCACCATTCCTAAAGATTTCTTTAGTGAAATTGATAACATAACTTAGAGTAAGAAAATGAACAAGATAAATATTCAATATGAAGAAAAATAATGAATAAATATATCTATAATACTCTTGAGTTTTATGTCACTCACTCTGTACAATACCACTAATAGTCATATAAATCTCTGGTTGCATCTGGACTTCTGATTCACTATACCAGCTTGACCAAGCTTTTTCCACATTTTTGGTTTGTAAGCCTTATTTGGAAAGAAATAATCACAATATAAACTAATGCAAGTATTAATCTACTAAAAATTACATTAGAATTAGCAGCTAGTAAATGACACTGACTCGAATCATAGTCCTCCTTATAATAATACTTCATTGATAAAAAATAAAACCAAAAAATTATTTTTTTTCAAATTACACTACAAGCATAATAAGCATTGTTAATGTTAATAATTGCTTTGACAGGTGAAGGTTCATGTCCATTCCAAAAACCATAAGTTTGGATCACATTCAATCGTCCTTCTAGGTACAACAACATCACCTTCAACTGTAGCATCATAACCAAAATTTCCTACCTTTCACCGACGACGATCATCCTTCCTTCTATGAACCACCATAGTTTCACTTAAACTACAAAACAATGTTCTAAAGTTGAACATTTCTTCATTGAGTTATATATTTCTTCAAATCAACTCAGTAACTGATTCTTTCACCTTAGAGAGATTAGAACTTCGGAACAAAACATGTACCAAAAATTATACTAACTCAGTAACTTCTAAATTCACTTTTAATTTCAATGTTTGTGCATCCATTGATATATACTTGTTAATTTAATTGTTATTAGCATAAAATTTGGCAACAAACCCCTTTGTCACTATCTCTAAAAAACAAAAAATTAAGTAGACAAAAACTAAACCAACTAGAGAGATGGAATCAGAATACATAAACAAACCTTATACACCATTTACTTCAACGTATCTGATATGCAAATGCCGAAGAGGTTGAACGGTGAAATGTGGTCTAACTACCAACATCAGAGAATAGTCGGTTGAACAACGGAGAATGGTGATTTGAACGGCGAAACCAATTTTCAAGATGAATGGAGAAAGGATTTTGGCCAAAGAAGTTTTATTCGTGATTTTAGGGTTCATGGTAATTGGGTGAAATTTTCTGCAATTTCAGTGCTTGAGAGTTTGTAAGAAGAAATTGAAGGAATGAGTTAATCAATTTTTTATTTTTGGATGATTTAGTTTAGGGTTTTGGTAAAAAAAGTTTCAGATTTTGCCATATGCACATAGGAGGGAAGAGGAAATGTGAAAAAAAAAATTGGAGCGTAAAATGAGAGTGAGACCATATTTGTTCCGAAAATAAATGCACCTAATTCTCCTTGCATTTGGTTTGCTTGAACAGTCAAGGCCATGATGAATGTTTCTCATTGTTTCTTTATGTACTTGTATATAGTATTTTTTTATTTAAAAATGACATAGTATCCATACTGTTCCATATAGTTCATAGGCTCATAAAAAAAATTCAAATTTTGCTGAATACCACATGTGCAACCTTTACAGGATTATTTATTCTCATGTGAGAAGCACAAAAGACAAACTTATTCCCTCTCTATATCTCTCAATTGCTATAGATAGTCTAGGAATGAAGATTTATTCTTGAATATAACAAAACTTCTTGAAGAAAAAAAACCTCATCAAAACAAATATGAAAAAAAAAACATAGCCAAAATTAAAATCAAAAGAAGAGGAAGGAAGAAGAACCTTTATGATATGTTCTCAGAACAAAGCCAAAGCAAAAAGCAGAGTTGCAAAATTAGTGCAAGCCACTTAAACTGAAAATTAACATGTTGCTCTTCTTACTCAACACATTCATCTTCATCATGATCTCTAAATTATAACGGAAACTCAATGGTTTTTACTTTTCTTGTTAAACAAGATTTTGTTTCATATTCTTTTCCAATCATAACACGTGATTTATGATTAATATTCTAAAATTACTTATGATTAATATTTTATTCAACAAATAACTAAAACAAAGTGAAATATACTGAATCCATAAAATAAACCGAATACAAAAAATGATTCTGAATCCATAATGCTACGATTCAAAATATACTGAATCCATAATGCTTACTATTCAAAGTATACGAATCCAGAAAATATACCTAATCCAAAAAATTAACTGAAACTATAGTTAACGTGATTCAAATGAATCCATAATGCTACTATTCAAAGTATACGAATCCAGAAAATATACGTAATCCAAAAAATTAACTGAAACTATAGTTAACGTGTTCTTCAATCTTCAAGTGTCCATCAAGAAATAGTTTCAAGAAATAGCAGCACCATCGTCCATTAATCACCTTCAATAAAGAACTCAAACGTATCAAAAACAGAAAAATGCAAGAAACCTAATTATCATTTACATAAGAAACTAAAAGAGAGCCTTACGACTTAATTCATCAGTTCCCTTATCTCTCGTTTCCTCTCCAAAAGAACTCAGAGTTCTTCTTTGAGAGCTTCGAACTTCAATGTGTGTTGTCTGAAACCGCAGGGACTCTGGTGATGCACTGTCTGGACAAAATATGGTAAGGGTCCCATTTCCCTTTCAATTTCGTGGCACCTTTCTTCAATTCTTGATAGTTCGATAACTAACCTCTTCATTTTAGTTTGTTGTGAATAATTGCTTTGCAGTGATAACTGATTCATAAGTTTTTCTTTAAATAGACGCATTAATTTTTTTTTGACAACTCAACACATGTGCTTTTTCTTTAATTGATAATTTTTAAATAACAAATCACCCAATTTATTCAGCATCCTTTCTCTATCTTGTTGGCATTTGGCATTATTTCATTGGCTACTACACAAATTTATTTATTTTTCCCATTTTGCTTTACCATTACACAGGCAAAGCCTTTACCCATTTTCAAAAGTCTGCAATATTTTCAGAAGCCTTCACTCTCCTTTTTTACTTTGTTTAACCATTTTTCACTATTCTGCTTCTTTCTCCTTCAGGTTTTTTCTCCGTCGCAAATCAAGACAACAAGGTATGTTTTTTGGCTTTTTTCTGTTCTTTCGCATTTTTTCTCTACCTTCTGCTTTTCTTATGTTCTTTCGTTGTGTTTATTGAGTTGTTGATGCCTTTTAGGTGTTCATATTATTTGCATCTTAGAATAGTTTATAAGCATTTTGTTGTTATCATGTTCATGTAAAGTGTTCTTCGTTTTAAAAAAAATTGTTTTGTTAGTTTGATGTTCATGTTCCATGAAAATGTCAAAAAGCAAATGTGGTTTTCTTCCATTTTTGTTGAGCTTTTCCTTCTATTTTTTGTTGTACTTTTCTTCCATTTTTTCATGTTCATGTTTTCATTGGGATGGTGTTCATAGAGAAAATGTGGTTGATGTTTTGTGGTAGTTGTTTTGTTACTTTAAAATCCATGTTAAGTGAAAATATTTTGTAGCTATGCTAAAAATATGTTTCATTGTGTGTTATGAGTTTCATGAGTTGCTCATATGTTTTCTTATGTTTGTTTCATTGTTTGTGCTAATATTTCTTATTTTATTTGTTATCTTATGAGTTGTTGATTTGTTGTCTTCATTCTGTTTTCATATATTCAAGCATAATGTTTTACATTCTTATTTGTTAAAATTTTGCCTTCATTTTGTTTTCGTTTTGGTCAAATCCTGATTTATTATCTTCAATATGTTTTCAATGTGTTTTGGTAAAATTATTATATTAAAAGTTTTCATTTTGATTTTTTGATACATTTGTTTAAGCAACCATGTCACGTGGCGCGCAATATTTTGTTTAAAACGATCCATTTTCAAATCAGATTAGCATAAACAATTTGTTCCAGCATGCAGGAGGTTGAAATTTATCTTCTACAATTTTATTTTTTTTCAGTATCCTATAAATGTTGATGGCTACAAATTGGTAACCTTGATACAAGGTTCAATGTATTTTGCTTTTTTTTTACTTTAATACTTTGATACTAGCATCATTTTGATTTGGTTTTTTAAAGTGTTTTGTTATATATATATATATATATATATATATATATATATATATATATATATATATATATATATATATATATATATATATATATATATATATATATATATCTTTCATTTAGCCATCAATGTTGGAAAATGTATTTTGCTTTTTACAAGCTTATTTGTGTTTTGCTTTTTAAAAGAATAAGTACTGTTAATGAATACACTATGATATAATTAATACATAGCACGACTAATGAATTTTTTATTTGTCTATTTTCCTTTCCATTTCCGCAGGTCCAGATGTCTTGGGATATAGGGAGAAATTAGTATTACTCATACATGTACATCACCTACTAAAAAGGTTGAAATTTTCTGCTTTCCTATTCATTTAGCATGCTATAATGAAATTATTGAAACATTATGACTTAATTTTAAAATTGTTGGAACTGTAGAATTCAAGTTACTATTAGTTCTAAGTTGTATGAAACTTTTTAGTTTGGCAGTGTTTGTTAATTATGTATCTCATTGGAAACTTTTGAGTTTAAACAATATTAAAAAATTTGTCATTGAAGTGTGTTTTCTGAATTATAGCGTCTTCAACATACAATATATTTCAGCATATATATTATTGCCATTATCTATTCATGCTTTCCATATGTCTATTCATGATATAAATTGCAAAGCTTATTGAAAGATCACATCAACCTACTAGAAAATCAGACTTTGTATTTTTTTTATTCCAGCAAAAATCCTTTTTATGACTTTCCACTACAAAGGGTTTAACTGGTTTCACAATTATGTCACATCCATAATGACTAGGTTGGCCATAGCTATCACTAGCGTACCTTTAGTCATACATTTTACTGTATTTGAAACACATTGAAATATGGTCTTACCCCTTCAACTTGCATAAGTATTATAAAGAAAACAATGAGTGATCTAATCAGCTAGCATGCAGTAACATGAGTCAAATATATAATATATTTTCCTTTATCATTGTCCAAATAAAAATCATTATATTCCAATCCATGCTATAAAATCATATTGGTTGTAGGTTTCAAACAGAACAAATAATAAACATAACAGAACAATGACTCTCTAAGATACTTCAAACACCTTGTATATGATGCATATGACAATTTTTCAAACCATAGAACTCTACACAAATTATTCATCCCTATGAAGCATTAAAATATTGACCATTCAACATTTAGAAAGGTTTTAAAAAACAGTCTACGACCACAAAAATGCCAACACCAAACCGTTATTCATTGTATTTACATTAAAGAACAAATTGTAGTTATTCACGTTCTTTCACCGTAACAAATCATCTCACCACATATTTCAACATAATAATTTATCCACCAATAAAATATAACATAGTTTCTCATCGGGATTTCGGTTCATAAACTCAATCACCTATTGGGTTAACATTCCCCTAGTAAGTCGCTTTCAGAGGATGCTCTATAGGATTACCATACAATAGCTCCTTTTCCTTCAATTTTTGTTAAACTGTTCATAATAATCCCTTGTTTCAACTAAAAAATCATGTCTCTCTTGAACACAATCCGAAGTGGTCTATCTTGGATAACGGTGTGGCGCATCGTTCCCGACCTTGGGTTAACAGATACATGAATGTGTAACACACACAAAACAGTAGAGAAATGAATCAAAATTCCAACTACAACACTTAGAAGTGAAATTTTGTTAGCACCTACTATATGCTTTATACACTCGCTAAAAGTTAATTTGGGGAAATCCAAGCTTCGATATAAAGATCCTGATCAAAATACTGTAAGTAATAGGCTAAATTAATTGAAGATGAAGTTGAATGGAGACATTGATAAGTAGACCACGTCTTGATGTTATTGAAATGGTATAAAGTATAAATCAATAATTTGCTACTGACCTGACAGCTGACCATTGATGAAAACATACAAACTATAGCCAACCGATACTACTGTAAGAACAAGATCCCCACCATTCCTAAAGATTTCTTTAGTGAAATTGATAACATAACTTAGAGTAAGAAAATGAACAAGATAATTATTCAATATGAAGAAAAATAATGAATAAATATATCTATAATACTCTTGAGTTTTATGTCACTCACTCTGTACAATACCACTAATAGTCATATAAATCTCTGGTTGCATCTGGACTTCTGATTCACTATACCAGCCTGACCAAGCTTTTTCCACATTTTTGGGTTGTAAGCCTTATTTGGAAAGAAATAATCACAATATAAACCAATGCAAGTATTAATCTACTAAAAATTACATTAGAATTAGCAGCTAGTAAATGACACTGACTCGAATCATAGTCCTCCTTATAATAATACTTCATTGATAAAAAATAAAACCAAAAAATTATTTTTTTCAAATTACACTACAAGCATAATAAGCATTGTTAATGTTAATAATTGCTTTGACAGGTGAAGGTTCATGTCCATTCCAAAAACCATAAGTTTGGATCACATTCAATCGTCCTTCTAGGTACAACAACATCACCTTCAACTGTAGCATCATAACCAAAATTTCCTACCTTTCACCGACGACGATCATCCTTCCTTCTACGAACCACCATAGTTTCACTTAAACTACAAAACAATGTTCTAAAGTTGAACATTTCTTCATTGAGTTATATATTTCTTCAAATCAACTCAGTAACTGATTCTTTCACCTTAGAGAGATTAGAACTTCGGAACAAAACATGTACCAAAAATTATACTAACTCAGTAACTTCTAAATTCACTTCTAATTTCAATGTTTGGGCATCCATTGATATCTACTTGTTAATTTAATTGTTATTAGCATAAAATTTGGCAACAAACCCCTTTGTCACTATCTCTAAAAAACAAAAAAGTAAGTAGACAAAAACTAAACCAACTAGAGAGATGGAATCAGAATACATAAACAAACCTTATACACCATTTACTTCAACGTATCTGATATGCAAATTCCGAAGAGGTTGAACGGTGAAATGTGGTCTAACTACCAACATCAGAGAATAGTAGGTTGAACAACGGAGAATGGTGATTTGAACGGCGAAACCAGTTTTCAAGATGAATGGAGAAAGGATTTTGGCCAAAGAAGTTTTATTCGTGATTTTAGGGTTCATGGTAATTGGGTGAAATTTTCTGCAATTTCAGTGCTTGAGAGTTTGTAAGAAGAAATTGAAGGAATGAGTTAATCAATTTTTTATTTTTGGATGATTTAGTTTAGGGTTTTGGTAAAAAAGTTTCACATTTTGCCATATGCACATAGGAGGGAAGAGGAAAATGTGAAAAAAAAATTGGAGCGTAAAATGAGAGTGAGACCATATTTGTTCCGAAAATAAATGCACCTAATTCTCCTTGCGTTTGGTTTGCTTGAACAGTCAAGGCCATGATGAATGGTTCTCATTGTTTCTTTATGTACTTGTATATAGTATTTTTTTATTTAAAAATGACATAGGATCCATACTGTTCCATATAGTTCATAGGCTCATAAAAAAAATTCAAATTTTGCTGAATACCACATGTGCAACCTTTACAGGATTATTTATTCTCATGTGAGAAGCACAAAAGACAAACTTATTCCCTCTCTATATCTCTCAATTTCTATAGATAGTCTAGGAATGAAGATTTATTCTTGAATATAACAAAACTTCTTGAAGAAAAAAAACCTCATCAAAACAAATATGAAAAAAAAACATAGCCAAAATTAAAATCAAAAGAAGAGGAAGGAAGAAGAACCTTTATGATATGTTCTCAGAACAAAGCCAAAGCAAAAGGCAGAGTTGCAAAATTAGTGCAAGCCACTTAAACTGAAAATTAACATGTTTGCTCTTCTTACTCAACACATTCATCTTCATCATGATCTCTAAATTATAACGGAAACTCAATGGTTTTTACTTTTCTTGTTAAACAAGATTTTGTTTCATATTCTTTTCCAATCATAACACGTGATTTATGATTAATATTCTAAAATTACTTATGATTAATATTTTATTCAACAAATAACTAAAACAAAGTGAAATATACTGAATCCATAAAATAAACCGAATACAAAAAATGATTCTGAATCCATAATGCTACGATTCAAAATATATTGAATCCATAATGCTTACTATTCAAAGTATACGAATCCAAAAAATATACCTAATCCAAAAAATTAACTGAAACTATAGTTAACGTGATTCAAATGAATCCATAATGCTACTATTCAAAGTATATGAATCCAGAAAATATACGTAATCCAAAAAATTAACTGAAACTATAGTTAACGTGTTCTTCAATCTTCAAGTGTCCATCAAGAAATAGTTTCAAGAAATAGCAGCACCATCGTCCATTAATCACCTTCAATAAAGAACTCAAACGTATCAAAAACAGAAAAATGCAAGAAACCTAATTATAATTTACATAAGAAACTAAAAAAGAGCCTTACGACTTAATTCATCAGTTCCCTTATCTCTCGTTTCCTCTCCAAAAGAACTCTGAGTTCTTCTTTGAGAGCTTCGAACTTCAATGTGTGTTGTTTGAAACCGCAGGGACTCTGGTGATGAACCGTTTGGACAAAATAACGTAAGGGTCCCATTTCCCTTTCAATTTCGTGGCACCTTTCTTCAATTCTCGATAGTTCGATAACTAACCTCTTCATTTTAGTTTGTTGTGAATAATTGCTTTGCAGTGATAACTGATTCATAATTTTTTCTTTAAATAGACGCATTAATTTTTTTTTTGACAACTCAACACATGTGCTTTTTCTTTGGTTGATAATTTTTAAATAACAAATCACCCAATTTATTCAGCATGTTTTCTCTATCTTGTTGGCATTTGGCATTATTTCATTGGCTACTACACAAATTTATTTATTTTTCCCATTTTGCTTTACCATTACACAGGCAAAGCCTTTACCCATTTTCAAAAGTCTGCAATATTTTCAGAAGCCTTCACTCTCCTTTTTACTTTGTTTAACCATTTTTCACTATTCTGCTTCTTTCTCCTTCAGGTTTTTTCTCCGTCGCAAATCAAGACAACAAGGTATGTTTTTTGGCTTTTTTCTGTTCTTTTGCATTTTTTCTCTACCTTCTGCTTTTCTTATGTTCTTTCGTTGTGTTTATTGAGTGTTGATGCCTTTTAGGTGTTCATATTATTTTCATCTTAGAATAGTTTATAAGCATTTTGTTGTTATCATGTTCATGTAAAGTGTTCTTCGTTTTAAAAAAAATGTTTTGTTAGTTTGATGTTCATGTTCCATGAAAATGTCAAAAAGCAAATGTAGTTTTCTTCCATTTTTGTTGAGCTTTTCCTTCTATTTTTGTTGTACTTTTCTTCCATTTTTTCATGTTCATGTTTTCATTGGGATGGTGTTCATAGAGAAAATGTGGTTGATGTTTTGTGGTAGTTGTTTTGTTACTTTAAAATCCATGATAAGTGAAAATATTTTGTAGCTATGCTAAAAATATGTTTCATTGTGTGTTATGAGTTTCATGAGTTGCTCATTTGTTTTCTTATGTTTGTTTCATTGTTTGTGCTAATATTTCTTATTTTATTTGTTATCTTATGAGTTGTTGATTTGTTGTCTTCATTCTGTTTTCATATATTCAAGCATAATGTTTTACATTCTTATTTGTTAAAATTTTGCCTTCATTTTGTTTTCGTTTTGGTCAAATCTTGATTTATTATCTTCAATATGTTTTCAATGTGTTTTGGTAAAATTATTATATTAAAAATTTTCATTTTGATTTTTTGATACATTTGTTTAAGCAACCATGTCACGTGGCGCGCAAAATTTTGTTTAAAACGATCCATTTTCAAATCGGATTAGCATCAATGTTGGAAAATGTATTTTGCTTTTTACAAGCTTATTTGTGTTTTGCTTTTTAAAAGAATAAGTACTGCTAATGAATACACTATGATATAATTAATACATAGCACAACTAATGAATTTTTTATTTGTCTATTTTCCTTTCCATTTCCGCAGGTCCAGATGTCTTGGGATATAGGGAGAAATTAGTTTTACTCATACATGTACATCACCTACTAAAAAGGTTGAAATTTTCTGCTTTCCTATTCATTTAGCATGCTATAATGAAATATCTGAAACATTATGACTTAATTTTAAAATTGTTGGAACTGTAGAATTCAAGTTACTATTAGTTCTAAGTTGTATGAAACTTTTGAGTTTGGCAGTGTTTGTTAATTATGTATCTCATTGGAAACTTTTGAGTTTAAACAATATTAAAAAATTTGTCATTGAAGTGTGTTTTCTGAATTATAGCGTCTTCAACATACAATATATTTCAGCATATATATTATTGCCATTATCTATTCATGCTTTCCATATGTCTATTCATGATATAAATTGCAAAGCTTATTGAAAGATCACATCAACCTACTAGAAAATCAGACTTTGTATTTTTTTATTCCAGCAAAAATCCTTTTTATGACTTTCCACTACAAAGGGTTTAACTGGTTTCACAATTATGTCACATCCATAATGACTAGGTTGGCCATAGCTATCACTAGCGTACCTTTAGTCATACATTTTACTGTATTTGAAACACATTGAAATATGGTCTTACCCCTTCAACTTGCATAAGTATTATAAAGAAAACAATGAGTGATCTAATCAGCTAGCATGCAGTAACATGAGTCAAATATATAATATATTTTCCTTTATCATTGTCCAAATAAAAATCATTATATTCCAATCCATGCTATAAAATCATATTGGATGTAGGTTTCAAACAGAACAAATAATAAACATAACAGAACAGTGACTCTCTAAGATACTTCAAACACCTTGTATATGATGCATATGATAATTTTTCAAACCATAGAACTCTACACATATTATTCATCCCTATGAAGCATTAAAATATTGACCATTCAACATTTAGAAAGGTTTTAAAAAACAGTCTACGACCACAAAAATGCCAACACCAAACCGTTATTCATTGTATTTACATTAAAGAACAAATTGTAGTTATTCACGTTCTTTCACCGTAACAAATCATCTCACCACATATTTCAACATAATAATTTATCCACCAATAAAATATAACATAGTTTCTCATCAGGATTTCGGTTCATAAACTCAATCACCTATTGGGTTAACATTCCCCTAGTAAGTCGCTTTCAGAGGATGCTCTAGAGGATTACCATACAATAGCTCCTTTTCCTTCAATTTTTGTTAAACTGTTCATAATAATCTCTTGTTTCAACTAAAAAATCATGTCTCTCTTGAACACAATCCGAAGTGGTCTATCTTGGATAACGGTGTGGCGCATCGTTCCCGACCTTGGGTTAACAGATACATGAATGTGTAACACACACAAAACAGTAGAGAAATGAATCAAAATTCCAACTACAACACTTAGAAGTGAAATTTTGTTAGCACCTACTATATGCTTTATACACTCGCTAAAAGTTAATTTGGGGAAATCCAAGCTTCGATTTAAAGATCCTGATCAAAATACTGTAAGTAATAGGCTAAATTAATTGAAGATGAAGTTGAATGGAGACATTGATAAGTAGACCACGTCTTGATGTTATTGAAATGGTATAAAGTATAAATCAATAATTTGCTACTGACCTGACAGCTGACCATTGATGAAAACATACAAACTATAGCCAACCGATACTACTGTAAGAACAAGATCCCCACCATTCCTAAAGATTTCTTTAGTGAAATTGATAACATAACTTAGAGTAAGAAAATGAACAAGATAATTATTCAATATGAAGAAAAATAATGAATAAATATATCTATAATACTCTAGAGTTTTATGTCACTCACTCTGTACAATACCACTAATAGTCATATAAATCTCTGGTTGCATCTGGACTTCTGATTCACTATACCAGCCTGACCAAGCTTTTTCCACATTTTTGGGTTGTAAGCCTTATTTGGAAAGAAATAATCACAATATAAACCAATGCAAGTATTAATCTACTAAAAATTACATTAGAATTAGCAGCTAGTAAATGACACTGACTCGAATCATAGTCCTCCTTATAATAATACTTCATTGATAAAAAATAAAACCAAAAAATTATTTTTTTCAAATTACACTACAAGCATAATAAGCATTGTTAATGTTAATAATTGCTTTGACAGGTGAAGGTTCATGTCCATTCCAAAAACCATAAGTTTGGATCACATTCAATCGTCCTTCTAGGTACAACAACATCACCTTCAACTGTAGCATCATAACCAAAATTTCCTACCTTTCACCGACGACGATCATCCTTCCTTCTACGAACCACCATAGTTTCACTTAAACTACAAAACAATGTTCTAAAGTTGAACATTTCTTCATTGAGTTATATATTTCTTCAAATCAACTCAGTAACTGATTCTTTCACCTTAGAGAGATTAGAACTTCGGAACAAAACATGTACCAAAAATTATACTAACTCAGTAACTTCTAAATTCACTTTTAATTTCAATGTTTGGGCATCCATTGATATCTACTTGTTAATTTAATTGTTATTAGCATAAAATTTGGCAACAAACCCCTTTGTCACTATCTCTAAAAAACAAAAAAGTAAGTAGACAAAAACTAAACCAACTAGAGAGATGGAATCAGAATACATAAACAAACCTTATACACCATTTACTTCAACGTATCTGATATGCAAATTCCGAAGAGGTTGAACGGTGAAATGTGGTCTAACTACCAACATCAGAGAATAGTAGGTTGAACAACGGAGAATGGTGATTTGAACGGCGAAACCAGTTTTCAAGATGAATGGAGAAAGGATTTTGGCCAAAGAAGTTTTATTCGTGATTTTAGGGTTCATGGTAATTGGGTGAAATTTTCTGCAATTTCAGTGCTTGAGAGTTTGTAAGAAGAAATTGAAGGAATGAGTTAATCAATTTTTTATTTTTGGATGATTTAGTTTAGGGTTTTGGTAAAAAAGTTTCACATTTTGCCATATGCACATAGGAGGGAAGAGGAAAATGTGAAAAAAAAATTGGAGCGTAAAATGAGAGTGAGACCATATTTGTTCCAAAAAGAAATGCACCTAATTCTCCTTGCGTTTGGTTTGCTTGAACAGTCAAGGCCATGATGAATGGTTCTCATTGTTTCTTTATGTACTTGTATATAGTATTTTTTTATTTAAAAATGACATAGGATCCATACTGTTCCATATAGTTCATAGGCTCATAAAAAAAATTCAAATTTTGCTGAATACCACATGTGCAACCTTTACAGGATTATTTATTCTCATGTGAGAAGCACAAAAGACAAACTTATTCCCTCTCTATATCTCTCAATTGCTATAGATAGTCTAGGAATGAAGATTTATTCTTGAATATAACAAAACTTCTTGAAGAAAAAAAACCTCATCAAAACAAATATGAAAAAAAAACATAGCCAAAATTAAAATCAAAAGAAGAAGAAGGAAGAAGAACCTTTATGATATGTTCTCAGAACAAAGCCAAAGCAAAAAGCAGAGTTGCAAAATTAGTGCAAGCCACTTAAACTGAAAATTAACATGTTTGCTCTTCTTACTCAACACATTCATCTTCATCATGATCTCTAAATTATAACGGAAACTCAATGGTTTTTACTTTTCTTGTTAAACAAGATTTTGTTTCATATTCTTTTCCAATCATAACACGTGATTTATGATTAATATTCTAAAATTACTTATGATTAATATTTTATTCAACAAATAACTAAAACAAAGTGAAATATACTGAATCCATAAAATAAACCGAATACAAAAAATGATTCTGAATCCATAATGCTACGATTCAAAATATACTGAATCCATAATGCTTACTATTCAAAGTATACGAATCCAGAAAATATACCTAATCCAAAAAATTAACTGAAACTATAGTTAACGTGATTCAAATGAATCCATAATGCTACTATTCAAAGTATACGAATCCAGAAAATATACGTAATCCAAAAAATTAACTGAAACTATAGTTAACGTGTTCTTCAATCTTCAAGTGTCCATCAAGAAATAGTTTCAAGAAATAGCAGCACCATCGTCCATTAATCACCTTCAATAAAGAACTCAAACGTATCAAAAACAGAAAAATGCAAGAAACCTAATTATCATTTACATAAGAAACTAAAAAAGAGCCTTACGACTTAATTCATCAGTTCCCTTATCTCTCGTTTCCTCTCCAAAAGAACTCTGAGTTCTTCTTTCAGAGCTTCGAACTTCAATGTGTGTTGTCTGAAACCGCAGGGACTCTGGTGATGCACCGTCTGGATAAAATAACGTAAGGTTCCCATTTCCCTTTCAATTTCGTGGCACCTTTCTTCAATTCTTGATAGTTCGATAACTAACCTCTTCATTTTAGTTTGTTGTGAATAATTGCTTTGCAGTGATAACTTATTCATAATTTTTTCTTTAAATAGACGCATTAATTTTTTTTTTTGACAACTCAACACATGTGCTTTTTCTTTGGTTGATAATTTTTAAATAACAAATCACCCAATTTATTCAGCATGCTTTCTCTATCTTGTTGGCATTTGGCATTATTTCATTGGCTACTACACAAATTTATTTATTTTTCCCATTTTGCTTTACCATTACACAGGCAAAGCCTTTACCCATTTTCAAAAGTCTGCAATATTTTCAGAAGCCTTCACTCTCCTTTTTACTTTGTTTAACCATTTTTCACTATTTTGCTTCTTTCTCCTTCAGGTTTTTTCTCCGTCGCAAATCAAGACAACAAGGTATGTTTTTTTGGCTTTTTTCTGTTCTTTCGCATTTTTTCTCTACCTTCTGCTTTTCTTATGTTCTTTCGTTGTGTTTATTGAGTGTTGATGCATTTTAGGTGTTCATATTATTTTCATCTTAGAATAGTTTATAAGCATTTTGTTGTTATCATGTTCATGTAAAGTGTTCTTCGTTTTAAAAAAAAATGTTTTGTTAGTTTGATGTTCATGTTCCATGAAAATGTCAAAAAGCAAATGTGGTTTTCTTCCATTTTTGTTGAGCTTTTCCTTCTATTTTTGTTGTACTTTTCTTCCATTTTTTCATGTTCATGTTTTCATTGGGATGGTGTTCATAGAGAAAATGTGGTTGATGTTTTGTGGTAGTTGTTTTGTTACTTTAAAATCCATGATAAGTGAAAATATTTTGTAGCTATGCTAAAAATATGTTTCATTGTGTGTTATGAGTTTCATGAGTTGCTCATTTGTTTTCTTATGTTTGTTTCATTGTTTGTGCTAATATTTCTTATTTTATTTGTTATCTTATGAGTTGTTGATTTGTTGTCTTCATTCTGTTTTCATATATTGAAGCATAATGTTTTACATTCTTATTTGTTAAAATTTTGCCTTCATTTTGTTTTCGTTTTGGTCAAATCCTGATTTATTATCTTCAATATGTTTTCAATGTGTTTTGGTAAAATTATTATATTAAAATTTTTCATTTTGATTTTTTGATACATTTGTTTAAGCAACCATGTCACGTGGCGCGCAAAATTTTGTTTAAAACGATCCATTTTCAAATCGAATTAGCATAAACAATTTGTTCCAGCATGCAGGAGGTTGAAATTTATCTTCTACAATTTTATTTTCTTTTAGTATCCTATAAATGTTGATGGCAACAAATTGGTAACCTTGATACAAGGTTCAATGTATTTTGCTTCTTTTTTTTTACTTTAATACTTTGATACTAGCATCATTTTGATTTGGTTTTTTAAAGTGTTTTGTTATATATATATATATATATATATATATATATATATATATATATATATATATATATATATATATATATATATATATATATATATATATATATATATATATATATATATATATATATATATATATATATATATCTTTCATTTAGCCATCAATGTTGGAAAATGTATTTTGCTTTTTACAAGCTTATTTGTGTTTTGCTTTTTAAAAGAATAAGTACTGCTAATGAATACACTATGATATAATTAATACATAGCACAACTAATGAATTTTTTAATTGTCTATTTTCCTTTCCATTTCCGCAGGTCCAGATGTCTTGGGATATAGGGAGAAATTAGTATTACTCATACATGTACATCACCTACTAAAAAGGTTGAAATTTTCTGCTTTCCTATTCATTTAGGATGCTATAATGAAATATCTGAAACATTATGACTTAATTTTAAAATTGTTGGAACTGTAGAATTCAAGTTACTATTAGTTCTAAGTTGTATGAAACTTTTTAGTTTGGCAGTGTTTGTTAATTATGTATCTCATTGGAAACTTTTGAGTTTAAACAATATTAAAAAATTTGTCATTGAAGTGTGTTTTCTGAATTATAGCGTCTTCAACATACAATATATTTCAGCATATATATTATTGCCATTATCTATTCATGCTTTCCATATGTCTATTCATGATATAAATTGCAAAGCTTATTGAAAAATCACATCAACCTACTAGAAAATCAGACTTTGTATTTTTTTTATTCCAGCAAAAATCCTTTTTATGACTTTCCACTACAAAGGGTTTAACTGGTTTCACAATTATGTCACATCCATAATGACTAGGTTGGCCATAGCTATCACTAGCGTACCTTTAGTCATACATTTTACTGTATTTGAAACACATTGAAATATGGTCTTACCCCTTCAACTTGCATAAGTATTATAAAGAAAACAATGAGTGATCTAATCAGCTAGCATGCAGTAACATGAGTCAAATATATAATATATTTTCCTTTATCATTGTCCAAATAAAAATCATTATATTCCAATCCATGCTATAAAATCATATTGGTTGTAGGTTTCAAACAGAACAAATAATAAACATAACAGAACAATGACTCTCTAAGATACTTCAAACACCTTGTATATGATGCATATGACAATTTTTCAAACCATAGAACTCTACCCATATTATTCATCCCTATGAAGCATTAAAATATTGACCATTCAACATTTAGAAAGGTTTTAAAAAACAGTCTACGACCACAAAAATGCCAACACCAAACCGTTATTCATTGTATTTACATTAAAGAACAAATTGTAGTTATTCACGTTCTTTCACCGTAACAAATCATCTCACCACATATTTCAACATAATAATTTATCCACCAATAAAATATAACATAGTTTCTCATCGGGATTTCGGTTCATAAACTCAATCACCTATTGGGTTAACATTCCCCTAGTAAGTCGCTTTCAGAGGATGCTCTATAGGATTACCATACAATAGCTCCTTTTCCTTCAATTTTTGTTAAACTGTTCATAATAATCCCTTGTTTCAACTAAAAAATCATGTCTCTCTTGAACACAATCCGAAGTGGTCTATCTTGGATAACGGTGTGGCGCATCGTTCCCGACCTTGGGTTAACAGATACATGAATGTGTAACACACACAAAACAGTAGAGAAATGAATCAAAATTCCAACTACAACACTTAGAAGTGAAATTTTGTTAGCACCTACTATATGCTTTATACACTCGCTAAAAGTTAATTTGGGGAAATCCAAGCTTCGATATAAAGATCCTGATCAAAATACTGTAAGTAATAGGCTAAATTAATTGAAGATGAAGTTGAATGGAGACATTGATAAGTAGACCACGTCTTGATGTTATTGAAATGGTATAAAGTATAAATCAATAATTTGCTACTGACCTGACAGCTGACCATTGATGAAAACATACAAACTATAGCCAACCGATACTACTGTAAGAACAAGATCCCCACCATTCCTAAAGATTTCTTTAGTGAAATTGATAACATAACTTAGAGTAAGAAAATGAACAAGATAATTATTCAATATGAAGAAAAATAATGAATAAATATATCTATAATACTCTTGAGTTTTATGTCACTCACTCTGTACAATACCACTAATAGTCATATAAATCTCTGGTTGCATCTGGACTTCTGATTCACTATACCAGCCTGACCAAGCTTTTTCCACATTTTTGGGTTGTAAGCCTTATTTGGAAAGAAATAATCACAATATAAACCAATGCAAGTATTAATCTACTAAAAATTACATTAGAATTAGCAGCTAGTAAATGACACTGACTCGAATCATAGTCCTCCTTATAATAATACTTCATTGATAAAAAATAAAACCAAAAAATTATTTTTTTCAAATTACACTACAAGCATAATAAGCATTGTTAATGTTAATAATTGCTTTGACAGGTGAAGGTTCATGTCCATTCCAAAAACCATAAGTTTGGATCACATTCAATCGTCCTTCTAGGTACAACAACATCACCTTCAACTGTAGCATCATAACCAAAATTTCCTACCTTTCACCGACGACGATCATCCTTCCTTCTATGAACCACCATAGTTTCACTTAAACTACAACACAATGTTCTAAAGTTGAACATTTCTTCATTGAGTTATATATTTCTTCAAATCAACTCAGTAACTGATTCTTTCACCTTAGAGAGATTAGAACTTCGGAACAAAACATGTACCAAAAATTATACTAACTCAGTAAATTCTAAATTCACTTTTAATTTCAATGTTTGGGCATCCATTGATATCTACTTGTTAATTTAATTGTTATTAGCATAAAATTTGGCAACAAACCCCTTTGTCACTATCTCTAAAAAACAAAAAAGTAAGTAGACAAAAACTAAACCAACTAGAGAGATGGAATCAGAATACATAAACAAACCTTATACACCATTTACTTCAACGTATCTGATATGCAAATGCCGAAGAGGTTGAACGGTGAAATGTGGTCTAACTACCAACATCAGAGAATAGTCGGTTGAACAACGGAGAATGGTGATTTGAACGGCGAAACCAGTTTTCAAGATGAATGGAGAAAGGATTTTGGCCAAAGAAGTTTTATTCGTGATTTTAGGGTTTATGGTAATTGGGTGAAATTTTCTGCAATTTCAGTGCTTGAGAGTTTGTAAGAAGAAATTGAAGGAATGAGTTAATCAATTTTTTATTTTTGGATGATTTAGTTTAGGGTTTTGGTAAAAAAGTTTCACATTTTGCCATATGCACATAGGAGGGAAGAGGAAAATGTGAAAAAAAAATTGGAGCGTAAAATGAGAGTGAGACCATATTTGTTCCAAAAAGAAATGCACCTAATTCTCCTTGCGTTTGGTTTGCTTGAACAGTCAAGGCCATGATGAATGGTTCTCATTGTTTCTTTATGTACTTGTATATAGTATTTTTTTATTTAAAAATGACATAGGATCCATACTGTTCCATATAGTTCATAGGCTCATAAAAAAAATTCAAATTTTGCTGAATACCACATGTGCAACCTTTACAGGATTATTTATTCTCATGTGAGAAGCACAAAAGACAAACTTATTCCCTCTCTATATCTCTCAATTTCTATAGATAGTCTAGGAATGAAGATTTATTCTTGAATATAACAAAACTTCTTGAAGAAAAAAAACCTCATCAAAACAAATATGAAAAAAAAACATAGCCAAAATTAAAATCAAAAGAAGAGGAAGGAAGAAGAACCTTTATGATATGTTCTCAGAACAAAGCCAAAGCAAAAGGCAGAGTTGCAAAATTAGTGCAAGCCACTTAAACTGAAAATTAACATGTTTGCTCTTCTTACTCAACACATTCATCTTCATCATGATCTCTAAATTATAACGGAAACTCAATGGTTTTTACTTTTCTTGTTAAACAAGATTTTGTTTCATATTCTTTTCCAATCATAACACGTGATTTATGATTAATATTCTAAAATTACTTATGATTAATATTTTATTCAACAAATAACTAAAACAAAGTGAAATATACTGAATCCATAAAATAAACCGAATACAAAAAATGATTCTGAATCCATAATGCTACGATTCAAAATATATTGAATCCATAATGCTTACTATTCAAAGTATACGAATCCAAAAAATATACCTAATCCAAAAAATTAACTGAAACTATAGTTAACGTGATTCAAATGAATCCATAATGCTACTATTCAAAGTATATGAATCCAGAAAATATACGTAATCCAAAAAATTAACTGAAACTATAGTTAACGTGTTCTTCAATCTTCAAGTGTCCATCAAGAAATAGTTTCAAGAAATAGCAGCACCATCGTCCATTAATCACCTTCAATAAAGAACTCAAACGTATCAAAAACAGAAAAATGCAAGAAACCTAATTATAATTTACATAAGAAACTAAAAAAGAGCCTTACGACTTAATTCATCAGTTCCCTTATCTCTCGTTTCCTCTCCAAAAGAACTCTGAGTTCTTCTTTGAGAGCTTCGAACTTCAATGTGTGTTGTTTGAAACCGCAGGGACTCTGGTGATGAACCGTCTGGACAAAATAACGTAAGGGTCCCATTTCCCTTTCAATTTCGTGGCACCTTTCTTCAATTCTTGATAGTTCGATAACTAACCTCTTCATTTTAGTTTGTTGTGAATAATTGCTTTGCAGTGATAACTGATTCATAATTTTTTCTTTAAATAGACGCATTAATTTTTTTTTTGACAACTCAACACATGTGCTTTTTCTTTGGTTGATAATTTTTAAATAACAAATCACCCAATTTATTCAGCATGTTTTCTCTATCTTGTTGGCATTTGGCATTATTTCATTGGCTACTACACAAATTTATTTATTTTTCCCATTTTGCTTTACCATTACACAGGCAAAGCCTTTACCCATTTTCAAAAGTCTGCAATATTTTCAGAAGCCTTCACTCTCCTTTTTACTTTGTTTAACCATTTTTCACTATTCTGCTTCTTTCTCCTTCAGGTTTTTTCTCCGTCGCAAATCAAGACAACAAGGTATGTTTTTTGGCTTTTTTCTGTTCTTTTGCATTTTTTCTCTACCTTCTGCTTTTCTTATGTTCTTTCGTTGTGTTTATTGAGTGTTGATGCCTTTTAGGTGTTCATATTATTTTCATCTTAGAATAGTTTATAAGCATTTTGTTGTTATCATGTTCATGTAAAGTGTTCTTCGTTTTAAAAAAAATGTTTTGTTAGTTTGATGTTCATGTTCCATGAAAATGTCAAAAAGCAAATGTAGTTTTCTTCCATTTTTGTTGAGCTTTTCCTTCTATTTTTGTTGTACTTTTCTTCCATTTTTTCATGTTCATGTTTTCATTGGGATGGTGTTCATAGAGAAAATGTGGTTGATGTTTTGTGGTAGTTGTTTTGTTACTTTAAAATCCATGATAAGTGAAAATATTTTGTAGCTATGCTAAAAATATGTTTCATTGTGTGTTATGAGTTTCATGAGTTGCTCATTTGTTTTCTTATGTTTGTTTCATTGTTTGTGCTAATATTTCTTATTTTATTTGTTATCTTATGAGTTGTTGATTTGTTGTCTTCATTCTGTTTTCATATATTCAAGCATAATGTTTTACATTCTTATTTGTTAAAATTTTGCCTTCATTTTGTTTTCGTTTTGGTCAAATCTTGATTTATTATCTTCAATATGTTTTCAATGTGTTTTGGTAAAATTATTATATTAAAAATTTTCATTTTGATTTTTTGATACATTTGTTTAAGCAACCATGTCACGTGGCGCGCAAAATTTTGTTTAAAACGATCCATTTTCAAATCGGATTAGCATCAATGTTGGAAAATGTATTTTGCTTTTTACAAGCTTATTTGTGTTTTGCTTTTTAAAAGAATAAGTACTGCTAATGAATACACTATGATATAATTAATACATAGCACAACTAATGAATTTTTTATTTGTCTATTTTCCTTTCCATTTCCGCAGGTCCAGATGTCTTGGGATATAGGGAGAAATTAGTTTTACTCATACATGTACATCACCTACTAAAAAGGTTGAAATTTTCTGCTTTCCTATTCATTTAGCATGCTATAATGAAATATCTGAAACATTATGACTTAATTTTAAAATTGTTGGAACTGTAGAATTCAAGTTACTATTAGTTCTAAGTTGTATGAAACTTTTGAGTTTGGCAGTGTTTGTTAATTATGTATCTCATTGGAAACTTTTGAGTTTAAACAATATTAAAAAATTTGTCATTGAAGTGTGTTTTCTGAATTATAGCGTCTTCAACATACAATATATTTCAGCATATATATTATTGCCATTATCTATTCATGCTTTCCATATGTCTATTCATGATATAAATTGCAAAGCTTATTGAAAGATCACATCAACCTACTAGAAAATCAGACTTTGTATTTTTTTATTCCAGCAAAAATCCTTTTTATGACTTTCCACTACAAAGGGTTTAACTGGTTTCACAATTATGTCACATCCATAATGACTAGGTTGGCCATAGCTATCACTAGCGTACCTTTAGTCATACATTTTACTGTATTTGAAACACATTGAAATATGGTCTTACCCCTTCAACTTGCATAAGTATTATAAAGAAAACAATGAGTGATCTAATCAGCTAGCATGCAGTAACATGAGTCAAATATATAATATATTTTCCTTTATCATTGTCCAAATAAAAATCATTATATTCCAATCCATGCTATAAAATCATATTGGATGTAGGTTTCAAACAGAACAAATAATAAACATAACAGAACAGTGACTCTCTAAGATACTTCAAACACCTTGTATATGATGCATATGATAATTTTTCAAACCATAGAACTCTACACATATTATTCATCCCTATGAAGCATTAAAATATTGACCATTCAACATTTAGAAAGGTTTTAAAAAACAGTCTACGACCACAAAAATGCCAACACCAAACCGTTATTCATTGTATTTACATTAAAGAACAAATTGTAGTTATTCACGTTCTTTCACCGTAACAAATCATCTCACCACATATTTCAACATAATAATTTATCCACCAATAAAATATAACATAGTTTCTCATCAGGATTTCGGTTCATAAACTCAATCACCTATTGGGTTAACATTCCCCTAGTAAGTCGCTTTCAGAGGATGCTCTAGAGGATTACCATACAATAGCTCCTTTTCCTTCAATTTTTGTTAAACTGTTCATAATAATCTCTTGTTTCAACTAAAAAATCATGTCTCTCTTGAACACAATCCGAAGTGGTCTATCTTGGATAACGGTGTGGCGCATCGTTCCCGACCTTGGGTTAACAGATACATGAATGTGTAACACACACAAAACAGTAGAGAAATGAATCAAAATTCCAACTACAACACTTAGAAGTGAAATTTTGTTAGCACCTACTATATGCTTTATACACTCGCTAAAAGTTAATTTGGGGAAATCCAAGCTTCGATATAAAGATCCTGATCAAAATACTGTAAGTAATAGGCTAAATTAATTGAAGATGAAGTTGAATGGAGACATTGATAAGTAGACCACGTCTTGATGTTATTGAAATGGTATAAAGTATAAATCAATAATTTGCTACTGACCTGACAGCTGACCATTGATGAAAACATACAAACTATAGCCAACCGATACTACTGTAAGAACAAGATCCCCACCATTCCTAAAGATTTCTTTAGTGAAATTGATAACATAACTTAGAGTAAGAAAATGAACAAGATAATTATTCAATATGAAGAAAAATAATGAATAAATATATCTATAATACTCTTGAGTTTTATGTCACTCACTCTGTACAATACCACTAATAGTCATATAAATCTCTGGTTGCATCTGGACTTCTGATTCACTATACCAGCCTGACCAAGCTTTTTCCACATTTTTGGGTTGTAAGCCTTATTTGGAAAGAAATAATCACAATATAAACCAATGCAAGTATTAATCTACTAAAAATTACATTAGAATTAGCAGCTAGTAAATGACACTGACTCGAATCATAGTCCTCCTTATAATAATACTTCATTGATAAAAAATAAAACCAAAAAATTATTTTTTTCAAATTACACTACAAGCATAATAAGCATTGTTAATGTTAATAATTGCTTTGACAGGTGAAGGTTCATGTCCATTCCAAAAACCATAAGTTTGGATCACATTCAATCGTCCTTCTAGGTACAACAACATCACCTTCAACTGTAGCATCATAACCAAAATTTCCTACCTTTCACCGACGACGATCATCCTTCCTTCTACGAACCACCATAGTTTCACTTAAACTACAAAACAATGTTCTAAAGTTGAACATTTCTTCATTGAGTTATATATTTCTTCAAATCAACTCAGTAACTGATTCTTTCACCTTAGAGAGATTAGAACTTCGGAACAAAACATGTACCAAAAATTATACTAACTCAGTAACTTCTAAATTCACTTTTAATTTCAATGTTTGGGCATCCATTGATATCTACTTGTTAATTTAATTGTTATTAGCATAAAATTTGGCAACAAACCCCTTTGTCACTATCTCTAAAAAACAAAAAAGTAAGTAGACAAAAACTAAACCAACTAGAGAGATGGAATCAGAATACATAAACAAACCTTATACACCATTTACTTCAACGTATCTGATATGCAAATTCCGAAGAGGTTGAACGGTGAAATGTGGTCTAACTACCAACATCAGAGAATAGTAGGTTGAACAACGGAGAATGGTGATTTGAACGGCGAAACCAGTTTTCAAGATGAATGGAGAAAGGATTTTGGCCAAAGAAGTTTTATTCGTGATTTTAGGGTTCATGGTAATTGGGTGAAATTTTCTGCAATTTCAGTGCTTGAGAGTTTGTAAGAAGAAATTGAAGGAATGAGTTAATCAATTTTTTATTTTTGGATGATTTAGTTTAGGGTTTTGGTAAAAAAGTTTCACATTTTGCCATATGCACATAGGAGGGAAGAGGAAAATGTGAAAAAAAAATTGGAGCGTAAAATGAGAGTGAGACCATATTTGTTCCAAAAAGAAATGCACCTAATTCTCCTTGCGTTTGGTTTGCTTGAACAGTCAAGGCCATGATGAATGGTTCTCATTGTTTCTTTATGTACTTGTATATAGTATTTTTTTATTTAAAAATGACATAGGATTCATACTGTTCCATATAGTTCATAGGCTCATAAAAAAAATTCAAATTTTGCTGAATACCACATGTGCAACCTTTACAGGATTATTTATTCTCATGTGAGAAGCACAAAAGACAAACTTATTCCCTCTCTATATCTCTCAATTGCTATAGATAGTCTAGGAATGAAGATTTATTCTTGAATATAACAAAACTTCTTGAAGAAAAAAAACCTCATCAAAACAAATATGAAAAAAAAACATAGCCAAAATTAAAATCAAAAGAAGAAGAAGGAAGAAGAACCTTTATGATATGTTCTCAGAACAAAGCCAAAGCAAAAAGCAGAGTTGCAAAATTAGTGCAAGCCACTTAAACTGAAAATTAACATGTTTGCTCTTCTTACTCAACACATTCATCTTCATCATGATCTCTAAATTATAACGGAAACTCAATGGTTTTTACTTTTCTTGTTAAACAAGATTTTGTTTCATATTCTTTTCCAATCATAACACGTGATTTATGATTAATATTCTAAAATTACTTATGATTAATATTTTATTCAACAAATAACTAAAACAAAGTGAAATATACTGAATCCATAAAATAAACCGAATACAAAAAATGATTCTGAATCCATAATGCTACGATTCAAAATATACTGAATCCATAATGCTTACTATTCAAAGTATACGAATCCAAAAAATATACCTAATCCAAAAAATTAACTGAAACTATAGTTAACGTGATTCAAATGAATCCATAATGCTACTATTCAAAGTATACGAATCCAGAAAATATACGTAATCCAAAAAATTAACTGAAACTATAGTTAACGTGTTCTTCAATCTTCAAGTGTCCATCAAGAAATAGTTTCAAGAAATAGCAGCACCATCGTCCATTAATCACCTTCAATAAAGAACTCAAACGTATCAAAAACAGAAAAATGCAAGAAACCTAATTATCATTTACATAAGAAACTAAAAAAGAGCCTTACGACTTAATTCATCAGTTCCCTTATCTCTCGTTTCCTCTCCAAAAGAACTCTGAGTTCTTCTTTCAGAGCTTCGAACTTCAATGTGTGTTGTCTGAAACCGCAGGGACTCTGGTGATGCACCGTCTGGATAAAATAACGTAAGGTTCCCATTTCCCTTTCAATTTCGTGGCACCTTTCTTCAATTCTTGATAGTTCGATAACTAACCTCTTCATTTTAGTTTGTTGTGAATAATTGCTTTGCAGTGATAACTTATTCATAATTTTTTCTTTAAATAGACGCATTAATTTTTTTTTGACAACTCAACACATGTGCTTTTTCTTTGGTTGATAATTTTTAAATAACAAATCACCCAATTTATTCAGCATGCTTTCTCTATCTTGTTGGCATTTGGCATTATTTCATTGGCTACTACACAAATTTATTTATTTTTCCCATTTTGCTTTACCATTACACAGGCAAAGCCTTTACCCATTTTCAAAAGTCTGCAATATTTTCAGAAGCCTTCACTCTCCTTTTTACTTTGTTTAACCATTTTTCACTATTCTGCTTCTTTCTCCTTCAGGTTTTTTCTGCGTCGCAAATCAAGACAACAAGGTATGTTTTTTGGCTTTTTTCTGTTCTTTCGCATTTTTTCTCTACCTTCTGCTTTTCTTATGTTCTTTCGTTGTGTTTATTGAGTGTTGATGCCTTTTAAGTGTTCATATTATTTGCATCTTAGAATAGTTTATAAGCATTTTGTTGTTATCATGTTCATGTAAAGTGTTCTTCGTTTTAAAAAAAAATGTTTTGTTAGTTTGATGTTCATGTTCCATGAAAATGTCGAAAAGCAAATGTGGTTTTCTTCCATTTTTGTTGAGCTTTTCCTTCTATTTTTGTTGTACTTTTCTTCCATTTTTTCATGTTCATGTTTTCATTGGGATGGTGTTCATAGAGAAAATGTGGTTGATGTTTTGTGGTAGTTGTTTTGTTACTTTAAAATCCATGATAAGTGAAAATATTTTGTAGCTATACTAAAAATATGTTTCATTGTGTGTTATGAGTTTCATGAGTTGCTCATTTGTTTTCTTATGTTTGTTTCATTGTTTGTGCTAATATTTCTTATTTTATTTGTTATCTTATGAGTTGTTGATTTGTTGTCTTCATTCTGTTTTCATATATTCAAGCATAATGTTTTACATTCTTATTTGTTAAAATTTTGCCTTCATTTTGTTTTCGTTTTGGTCAAATCCTGATTTATTATCTTCAATATGTTTTCAATGTGTTTTGGTAATATTATTATATTAAAATTTTTCATTTTGATTTTTTGATACATTTGTTTAAGCAACCATGTCACGTGGCGCGCAAAATTTTGTTTTAAACGATCCATTTTCAAATCGGATTAGCATAAACAATTTGTTCCAACATGCAGGAGGTTGAAATTTATCTTCTACAATTTTATTTTATTTTAGTATCCTAAAAATGTTGATGGCAACAAATTGGTAACCTTGATACAAGGTTCAGTGTATTTTGCTTTTTTTTTTACTTTAATACTTTGATACTAGCATCATTTTGATTTGGTTTTTTAAAGTGTTTTGTTATATATATATATATATATATATATATATATATATATATATATATATATATATATATATATATATATATATATATATATATATATATATATATATATATCTTTCATTTAGCCATCAATGTTGGAAAATGTATTTTGCTTTTTACAAGCTTATTTGTGTTTTGCTTTTTAAAAGAATAAGTACTGCTAATGAATACACTATGATATAATTAATATATAGCACAACTAATGAATTTTTTATTTGTCTATTTTCCTTTCCATTTCCGCAGGTCCAGATGTCTTGGGATATATGGAGAAATTAGTATTACTCATACATGTACATCACCTACTAAAAAGGTTGAAATTTTCTGCTTTCCTATTCATTTAGTATGCTATAATGAAATATCTGAAACATTATGACTTAATTTTAAAATTGTTGGAACTGTAGAATTCAAGTTACTATTAGTTCTAAGTTGTATGAAACTTTTGAGTTTGGCAGTGTTTGTTAATTATGTATCTCATTGGAAACTTTTGAGTTTAAACAATATTAAAAAATTTGTCATTGAAGTGTGTTTTCTGAATTATAGCGTCTTCAACATACAATATATTTCAGCATATATATTATTGCCATTATCTATTCATGCTTTCCATATGTCTATTCATGATATAAATTGCAAAGCTTATTGAAAGATCACATCAACCTACTAGAAAATCAGACTTTGTATTTTTTTTATTCCAGCAAAAATCCTTTTTATGACTTTCCACTACAAAGGGTTTAACTGGTTTCACAATTATGTCACATCCATAATGACTAGGTTGGCCATAGCTATCACTAGCGTACCTTTAGTCATACATTTTACTGTATTTGAAACACATTGAAATATGGTCTTACCCCTTCAACTTGCATAAGTATTATAAAGAAAACAATGAGTGATCTAATCAGCTAGCATGCAGTAACATGAGTCAAATATATAATATATTTTCCTTTATCATTGTCCAAATAAAAATCATTATATTCCAATCCATGCTATAAAATCATATTGGTTGTAGGTTTCAAACAGAACAAATAATAAACATAACAGAACATTGACTCTCTAAGATACTTCAAACACCTTGTATATGATGCATATGACAATTTTTCAAACCATAGAACTCTACACATATTATTCATCCCTATGAAGCATTAAAATATTGACCATTCAACATTTAGAAAGGTTTTAAAAAACAGTCTACGACCACAAAAATGCCAACACCAAACCGTTATTCATTGTATTTACATTAAAGAACAAATTGTAGTTATTCACGTTCTTTCACCGTAACAAATCATCTCACCACATATTTCAACATAATAATTTATCCACCAATAAAATATAACATAGTTTCTCATCGGGATTTCGGTTCATAAACTCAATCACCTATTGGGTTAACATTCCCCTAGTAAGTCGCTTTCAGAGGATGCTCTATAGGATTACCATACAATAGCTCCTTTTCCTTCAATTTTTGTTAAACTGTTCATAATAATCTCTTGTTTCTACTAAAAAATCATGTCTCTCTTGAACACAATCCAAATTGGTCTATCTTGGATAACGGTGTGGCGCATCGTTCCCGACCTTGGGTTAACAGATACATGAATGTGTAACACACACAAAACAGTAGAGAAATGAATCAAAATTCCAACTACAACACTTAGAAGTGAAATTTTGTTAGCACCTACTATATGCTTTATACACTCACTAAAAGTTAATTTGGGGAAATCCAAGCTTCGATATAAAGATCCTGATCAAAATACTGTAAGTAATAGGCTAAATTAATTGAAGATGAAGTTGAATGGAGACATTGATAAGTAGACCACGTCTTGATGTTATTGAAATGGTATAAAGTATAAATCAATAATTTGCTACTGACCTGACAGCTGACCATTGATGAAAACATACAAACTATAGCCAACCGATACTACTGTAAGAACAAGATCCCCACCATTCCTAAAGATTTCTTTAGTGAAATTGATAACATAACTTAGAGTAAGAAAATGAACAAGATAATTATTCAATATGAAGAAAAATAATGAATAAATATATCTATAATACTCTTGAGTTTTATGTCACTCACTCTGTACAATACCACTAATAGTCATATAAATCTCTGGTTGCATCTGGACTTCTGATTCACTATACCAGCCTGACCAAGCTTTTTCCACATTTTTGGGTTGTAAGCCTTATTTGGAAAGAAATAATCACAATATAAACCAATGCAAGTATTAATCTACTAAAAATTACATTAGAATTAGCAGCTAGTAAATGACATTGACTTGAATCATAGTCCTCCTTATAATAATACTTCATTGATAAAAAATAAAACCAAAAAATTATTTTTTTCAAATTACACTACAAGCATAATAAGCATTGTTAATGTTAATAATTGCTTTGACAGGTGAAGGTTCATGTCCATTCCAAAAACCATAAGTTTGGATCACATTCAATCGTCCTTCTAGGTACAACAACATCACCTTCAACTGTAGCATCATAACCAAAATTTCCTACCTTTCACCGACGACGATCATCCTTCCTTCTATGAACCACCATAGTTTCACTTAAACTACAAAACAATGTTCTAAAGTTGAACATTTCTTCATTGAGTTATATATTTCTTCAAATCAACTCAGTAACTGATTCTTTCGCCTTAGAGAGATTAGAACTTCGGAACAAAACATGTACCAAAAATTATACTAACTCAGTAACTTCTAAATTCACTTTTAATTTCAATGTTTGGGCATCCATTGATATCTACTTGTTAATTTAATTGTTATTAGCATAAAATTTGGCAATAAACCCCTTTGTCACTATCTCTAAAAAACAAAAAAGTAAGTAGACAAAAACTAAACCAACTAGAGAGATGGAATCAGAATACATAAACAAACCTTATACACCATTTACTTCAACGTATCTCATATGCAAATGCCGAAGAGGTTGAACGGTGAAATGTGGTCTAACTACCAACATCAGAGAATAGTCGGTTGAACAACGGAGAATGGTGATTTGAACGGCGAAACCAGTTTTCAAGATGAATGGAGAAAGGATTTTGGCCAAAGAAGTTTTATTCGTGATTTTAGGGTTCATGGTAATTGGGTGAAATTTTCTGCAATTTCAGTGCTTGAGAGTTTGTAAGAAGAAATTGAAGGAATGAGTTAATCAATTTTTTATTTTTGGATTATTTAGTTTAGGGTTTTGGTAAAAGAGTTTCACATTTTGCCATATGCACATAGGAGGGAAGAGGAAAATGTGAAAAAAAAATTGGAGCGTAAAATGAGAGTGAGACCATATTTGTTCCGAAAATAAATGCACCTAATTCTCCTTGCGTTTGGTTTGCTTGAACAGTCAAGGCCATGATGAATGGTTCTCATTGTTTCTTTATGTACTTGTATATAGTATTTTTTTTATTTAAAAATGACATAGGATCCATACTGTTCCATATAGTTCATAGGCTCATAAAAAAAATTCAAATTTTGCTGAATACCACATGTGCAACCTTTACAGGATTATTTATTCTCATGTGAGAAGCACAAAAGACAAACTTATTCCCTCTCTATATCTCTCAATTGCTATAGACAGTCTAGGAATGAAGATTTATTCTTGAATATAACAAAACTTCTTGAAGAAAAAAAACCTCATCAAAACAAATATGAAAAAAAAACATAGCCAAAATTAAAATCAAAAGAAGAGGAAGGAAGAAGAACCTTTATGATATGTTCTCAGAACAAAGCCAAAGCAAAAAGCAGAGTTGCAAAATTAGTGCAAGCCACTTAAACTGAAAATTAACATGTTTGCTCTTCTTACTTAACACATTCATCTTCATCATGATCTCTAAATTATAACGGAAACTCAATGGTTTTTACTTTTCTTGTTAAACAAGATTTTGTTTCATATTCTTTTCCAATCATAACACGTGATTTATGATTAACATTCTAAAATTACTTATGATTAATATTTTATTCAACAAATAACTAAAACAAAGTGAAATATACTGAATCCATAAAATAAACCGAATACAAAAAATGATTCTGAATCCATAATGCTACGATTCAAAATATACTGAATCCATAATGCTTACTATTCAAAGTATACGAATCCAGAAAATATACCTAATCCAAAAAATTAACTGAAACTATAGTTAACGTGATTCAAATGAATCCATAATGCTACTATTCAAAGTATACGAATCCAGAAAATATACGTAATCCAAAAAATTAACTGAAACTATAGTTAACGTGTTCTTCAATCTTCAAGTGTCCATCAAGAAATAGTTTCAAGAAATAGCAGCACCATCGTCCATTAATCACCTTCAATAAAGAACTCAAACGTATCAAAAACAGAAAAATGCAAGAAACCTAATTATAATTTACATAAGAAACTAAAAAAGAGCCTTACGACTTAATTCATCAGTTCCCTTATCTCTCGTTTCCTCTCCAAAAGAACTCTGAGTTCTTCTTTGAGAGCTTCGAACTTCAATGTGTGTTGTTTGAAACCGCAGGGACTCTGGTGATGCACCGTCTGGACAAAATAACGTAAGGGTCCCATTTCCCTTTCAATTTCGTGGCACCTTTCTTCAATTCTTGATAGTTCGATAACTAACCTCTTCATTTTAGTTTGTTGTGAATAATTGCTTTGCAGTGATAACTGATTCATAATTTTTTCTTTAAATAGACGCATTAATTTTTTTTTTGACAACTCAACACATGTGCTTTTTCTTTGGTTGATAATTTTTAAATAACAAATCACCCAATTTATTCAGCATGCTTTCTCTATCTTGTTGGCATTTGGCATTATTTCATTGGCTACTACACAAATTTATTTATTTTTCCCATTTTGCTTTACCATTACACAGGCAAAGCCTTTACCCATTTTCAAAAGTCTGCAATATTTTCAGAAGCCTTCACTCTCCTTTTTACTTTGTTTAACCATTTTTCACTATTCTGCTTCTTTCTCCTTCAGGTTTTTTCTCCATCGCAAATCAAGACAACAAGGTATGTTTTTTGGCTTTTTTCTGTTCTTTCGCATTTTTTCTCTACCTTCTGCTTTTCTTATGTTCTTTCGTTGTGTTTATTGAGTGTTGATGCCTTTTAGGTGTTCATATTATTTTCATCTTAGAATAGTTTATAAGCATTTTGTTGTTATCATGTTCATGTAAAGTGTTCTTCGTTTTAAAAAAAAATGTTTTGTTAGTTTGATGTTCATGTTCCATGAAAATGTCAAAAAGCAAATGTGGTTTTCTTCCATTTTTGTTGAGCTTTTCCTTCTATTTTTGTTGTACTTTTCTTCCATTTTTTCATGTTCATGTTTTCATTGGGATGGTGTTCATAGAGAAAATGTGGTTGATGTTTTGTGGTAGTTGTTTTGTTACTTTAAAATCCATGATAAGTGAAAATATTTTGTAGCTATGCTAAAAATATGTTTCATTGTGTGTTATGAGTTTCATGAGTTGCTCATTTGTTTTCTTATGTTTGTTTCATTGTTTGTGCTAATATTTCTTATTTTATTTGTTATCTTATGAGTTGTTGATTTGTTGTCTTCATTCTGTTTTCATATATTCAAGCATAATGTTTTACATTCTTATTTGTTAAAATTTTGCCTTCATTTTGTTTTCGTTTTGGTCAAATCTTGATTTATTATCTTCAATATGTTTTCAATGTGTTTTGGTAAAATTATTATATTAAAAATTTTCATTTTGATTTTTTGATACATTTGTTTAAGCAACCATGTCACGTGGCGCGCAAAATTTTGTTTAAAACGATCCATTTTCAAATCGGATTAGCATCAATGTTGGAAAATGTATTTTGCTTTTTACAAGCTTATTTGTGTTTTGCTTTTTAAAAGAATAAGTACTGCTAATGAATACACTATGATATAATAGATACATAGCACAACTAATGAATTTTTTATTTGTCTATTTTCCTTTCCATTTCCGCAGGTCCAGATGTCTTGGGATATAGGGAGAAATTAGTAGTACTCATACATGTACATCACCTACTAAAAAGGTTGAAATTTTCTGCTTTCCTATTCATTTAGCATGCTATAATGAAATATCTGAAACATTATGACTTAATTTTAAAATTGTTGGAACTGTAGAATTCAAGTTACTATTAGTTCTAAGTTGTATGAAACTTTTGAGTTTGGCAGTGTTTGTTAATTATGTATCTCATTGGAAACTTTTGAGTTTAAACAATATTAAAAAATTTGTCATTGAAGTGTGTTTTCTGAATTATAGCGTCTTCAACATACAATATATTTCAGCATATATATTATTGCCATTATCTATTCATGCTTTCCATATGTCTATTCATGATATAAATTGCAAAGCTTATTGAAAGATCACATCAACCTACTAGAAAATCAGACTTTGTATTTTTTTATTCCAGCAAAAATCCTTTTTATGACTTTCCACTACAAAGGGTTTAACTGGTTTCACAATTATGTCACATCCATAATGACTAGGTTGGCCATAGCTATCACTAGCGTACCTTTAGTCATACATTTTACTGTATTTGAAACACATTGAAATATGGTCTTACCCCTTCAACTTGCATAAGTATTATAAAGAAAACAATGAGTGATCTAATCAGCTAGCATGCAGTAACATGAGTCAAATATATAATATATTTTCCTTTATCATTGTCCAAATAAAAATCATTATATTCCAATCCATGCTATAAAATCATATTGGTTGTAGGTTTCAAACATTAATTTTGTTTAGTTCAGATTGAAGTTAAAATTGACATCTTTTATTTTAAGTGTTAATTTGAAATTGATATATTTTGTGAAAATTATTTTACAGAGTTTATGGAAAGTGTGGTGAAGAGAACAAGCAAATGAAAACTACTATACCATAATTTGGCAACCAAACTCACTTTAAGTTAAGTTATATTGGTTAACTTATAGAATCTTGTGTATCCTATTTGATAAAATGCTTGACAAAATATTTGTATGAATTCTCATATATGTTGTTTTATAATAGTATAAAATATTTAATTTACGGGTCACTTTCAACAAATGACCTATTTTATTTTAATCAACATTAATCTTTAGTTGATTGACAAAATTGATATTTTCAAATGTCATGTTTTTTCTTTTTCTTTTTTTCTTTGTCTCACATATTTTTTGTCTTTTTATATTATTATTTTAAATAATTGAATTTATATAATAATTATTTATTTTAATTTATAATTAAATAATATATATATCAAATTTACATATCATTTAATTTTTTTATACTTTATTAAATAAATTTACCCGTGCGGGAACACGGGTATCTTGCTAGTATAACATAAAAATCGAAGTCGATATTACGAAGTTTCTTAATTGTGCAACATAATATCCTACAAACACTATTGAAAAGTCTTGTTCAAGACACTAATGACAATCACGAAGGAAGAGTAGTGAAACAAAAGAAACATAAATTAAACGACGAAATGTATTGAAATGCTGCGGCAGTCATGAAGTTTGAAATATTTGGTGCACAATCAATCACCAAATCTGAAGCTCCTTGATGAAAGAAAGTTTGTCCAAGTGTAGTCGGCCTCATCATCGTCATCAGAATCGAATATCGAAAAGTCTTGTACTTCCTCATCATCCGAAGTAGACACATATTTTTGACGCCTCTTTTTTTTGGCCGATGTTTGACATTTTTTCTTTTTTCTTTTCTTATGTACGCCCGACGAAGTGTTCTGTACCTATTGAACAGAAACATGAAAGGATGCGACAGTAAGAAAAAAATGTATGTTAGTTATAGATGGACGAAGGCGAATAACATACTAAGAAAACAGTCAAGGGCAATTGTACCGGGTGAGGTAGTTGAACATTGAGAAGTTCTTCCATGTAGAGGAACTCAAACCCCGCAGGTGGTTCAATCCGTGCAGCCCCATTGACTGGATCATCATTAACGACGTCGACCTGGTTGTGTCAAGAAAAAAAATATCATAACAGGAACATCATAGAATTGATACATGTCGAAAGATGCATTGAAAAGGAAAAATGTTTTGGAGTCGTTGAACCTTTATTGGTTGTTGGATTTCCCCAGTTTGTATTACCGGTTGAGGGTGGTGTTCATCGGCAGTTTGTGTGTTAACAGTCAGCGTATTGTCATTCGAAGTTGTAGCAATCTGCTGAACATTGGTTGATTCCATATCAGTTCTTGGTGTGTGATTCCGTTTGTTTAAGTGGTACTGAGAAAGGAATGTAGGTTATATAATGCAAATTTTGTCTCTTCACGTTCTGGTGATTTTGAAAAGATAAATGCATTGATTAACATTGAAAAGGTCACACAGGAATATGGAGAGGTAAAAATATTGATGATAGGTGATGGTCAAGTTCATCAGAATGTTCAAAGTAATTAATTATTAATGGTGGTCCAGCATAGAAAACCTAGAGATAATGATTTAACTCAAAAAGCAACAATTTTAACCTCATTTTCAATTATTAAATGATAAAAATATAATGGGTAAGAATAACTAACTTACACAGTCGAAAACCTGGAGATAATGATTTAACAGAAAAAGTAACAAATTTAATGTCATCTACATTTATTAAATGATGAAAATAGAAAGGATACAAATAACTACCTCAGAGGACAACAATAGTATATAGTAGAATAACTGTCTGGGAAAGGCATTTGATACCAGACTGTTCGGCAATCGTCTATGGGTTTATCGCTCCAGGTACAGATTTCTGTGACAGAAAAAAACTAAAAAACTGTATAGTTATGGGCCAACTCATCCACATGAGAATAATAAGGGTCAAATTAATGTGTTTGGCGACAAGAATAATAAGAGGTTTACAACGGTTGGTGAACGCTTCTGGCCACAGTACATATAAGCAGTTCAGAACGACACGTAATTAGTTCGCCAAGTAAGAAGTATTAGTTGAACACGAGACATGAATAAATAAATCACAAGTGTCTTAGTATGGAAAAATTCAGACTAACCTGTATGTGAGCTCAATAGAAATAGTCTCACTAACCTGTATGTGAACATTTCAGATAATGAAGGAGAAACATATATTTTCATGAAAAAAGTTAGAAGGCTATTCACGAATTTATTGATAACAGAAAGTGTACCGACAATCGAACATGGGATGTTTAAAACCTAATGTTAACCATTAAACTATGAGGTTACTTCGTGCACAACAACATTTTGAGCAATCAACGAATTTGTCACGTCTCCAAACACAAATGAAACCACCAACAACACACTTATACGCACACAGCAATTTCATAATTTTTAAACCTTTCAATATTTTCTTCTCAACTGAATCAACACATAACAGAGGTAGCAAACATCGATGTCACAAAACTCTAAAGCATGTTCAATAATGATCAAAAAGTAAAATGTACACCATTGTTTATATAATAAGAACACGAATAACCATAAAGTAAGGGGATGAAGTTCGATGACCCGAGATGGAGATTATAGATTACATGACCCAAAAGAGATCTAATTATATCATTACAATAGACCAAGAAATGAATTCTGACATAAAGATATCGATAGTGTTTTAATGGTTCAAGAGTTTGACAATGATGGTGTCACCTTCAGTGTCTAGAACAATGGAAGCAAGGCGATCGCCCCTTGTAAGACATTTGAAGACCACAAATTGATACCAACCTCTCCCAATAAACATCTGCGATGAGTATTTAGTGTAAGATCGGTGAACTTCACATTCATACGGTTGTGAGTTGCCTGCATCAATCAAGGTGATGGTCGTTGTTCCGAAATGGGTACACTCTCTAATAAGCCTTTGCGGAATTTGCTAAACAAAACAGGAAGAGCGCCATTTAACTTCATTAGAATTGTCAAATAAATGAAAAATCAATTTCAAGGTAGTCGAAGATTACTTACAAGCAGATTATTTCTGGCCATGTTTCCGCTGCGTATTCGTCGCTTCCAAACAAAATATTTGGGTCCTCTTCCAACAACCTTAACACATGTATTTTCATGAGAACTACATAGGAAGAACATAATTGAATGAGTAACAAAGTAAGCACGGTACAGATAGGAAGGGGGTATCGAAAGTATTGGTTGTTTATAATTGTATAAGAATGCAAAATTTAGGGACAGGCTGGTACCATTCACTATCCGAAGATATATTTATCCTGGTAGATTCACCGACATTAGAACGTTTCACTCTTTTTTTGTCTCGTTGGTTGTCACGCTTGGGTACATGTTCCAGAGGGTGTTCCTGTTTGAACCGAAGACAGTAGGAATACCTGTTTCCTCGACCTGGAGGTAAGCTAAGTCCAGCACCATTCGTCGCGATATATGAGTTGCGTGCTCACTCAAAACCGTGACAATACAATATAAGACAATTAATAATTTCAGAAATGAGTACAGTTCATGGCTGTAAATTTGAATGGAAAAATTGAGAAATAGTCAGATATCGTCGGATGTTTGGTGTTGGTTGATGTGAAGACTGGCCCCCTGTGTCGCCGTATTTATCAATTTCACAAGAATTAATCACAGATTTTCCCTTCTGAAATTCTTTGATGTCCTCACTATTTAGGATGTCAAGTTGCCGCATCAGATGGAGGCGTTGTGCCTCCCTTAAACTGCGGGGGCAACTGCAACAAAGTTCCAGACAAATTACATCATACAGTGGGAGGGCGTGTAGGTGTGACCATAATCTTCTATCCACAGATATAAACCATATAGACACAATCCTTATGTTCATGCCAACAAACAAACCATATACACACATATTGTTCCTATCGTTGATACATGGAAGGGGAAAGAATCAGTTACATGGTACCAGTAAAAGAGTCAACAGAAATAAGGCAAAGGGTGTAAAAAATTATCCAATACAGTTGATTGTAATTTGTGGAATGATTTTAGATGTCCATTATAGAAACAGTAATAGAAAAAAGAAATAATGGATATAGAACCTCACAAAGGTCATCATTCAACTTCTACATAGTATCAGATATCGATTGAATATAATACCCTTTTGCAACACCAATATTGCGCACATAACAAGCATTAAGTGTGTGACCTTTGATTCCACAATAAAAACAAGTAGGTTGAAAATGACTTCTATATCTAGGAACATGACTCTTTTTCTTAACAACTCTTTTCTTTCTATGACTTTGATGCACACTTTTAGAATTGTTTGCCTTTTCTTTAACAATTTGTTCACTTGCTTTAACAAAAATGGTCTCATTTGTGCTTGGTTTGGAAAACTTCGAATATCCTAATCCACTCTTATCATTAGGATATCTTTGGTGCCTAAGAATTTCCTCCAAGGCAATTTGACCTTTTTCATATCTTTCTCAAACTCTTTTAAGTTGAACAATTTGGAAAGATAAAGACTCACAATTCTTACATACAAGATCTCGTTTTTCATCCATCAACTTTTGTTTTTCATTTTCAATATATTTTTCCAAAGAAATATTATTTTCTTCTAAAGATGAAATTCGCTTCTTTTGGAATGAAATATTTTTATACAAAGTCTTGCATTCTTTTAAAAGTGCATATATGACATCTTGTGCATCATTATCATAAATGGAAAATTTGCTACTAACCTCATCGTTTTCTTCATCGGAGTGAAGTGAAGCCATTAGAGCCATGTTCACACATTCATCGCTTTTCGATTCCGACGAGGAACTTATCTCATTATCGTCCCAAGCAACATAAGTTTTCTTGTTCTTGAATTCCTTATTGCCTTTGAATCCTCCTTTCTTTGCAAGTTTCGGGCAATCCGGCTTTATCTGACCTTGCTTCCCACATTCATAACAAGTGACATCTTGCATCGATGTGGATACTTCCTTTTTCCTGAAATGTTTATTCTTTTTAGCATAAGAGGAATTTTTATTATTATTAAAGAACATACCAAACTTCTTTACAAGAAGCATAAAATTTTCATCTTCGGACGTCTCATCATCCTTGTTGTCTTTTGAATCAACCTTCAAGGCAATTCCATTGGACTTCTTTTCTTGACTTTCGTGCTTCTCGAGCCTTCCAAGTTCCAATTTGTGTTCTTGAAGTTTGCCAAATAAGGACGCGGATGTCATCGTTGAGAGACTCTTCTTTTCCGAAATAGCGGTCACCTTCGGTTGCCATTCTCTTGTTAAAGATCTTAGGACTTTGAGATTGAGATCATCATTGGTGAAGGTTTTACCGAGAGCAATCAAATGATTTGTAAGATGGAAGAATCTCTTTTGTAAGGCAACTATAGATTCACCGGGCTGCATACGGAACATCTCATATTCTTGACTTAATGTGTTTAGCCTCGATCTCTTCACTTCGTCGGTTCCTTCATGTGTTTCTACCAAAGTGTCCTGAATCTCCTTTGTCGATTTACATTGAGATACACGGAAGAACTCATCCATACTAAGAGCGCTTTGGAGTATGTTGATTTCCTTCTTCTCATTTAGAATTTTTCTCCTATCATCTTCATCATATGTGTTTTTCGACTTCGTGGTTCCAACACCATTGATCACATTCATTGGATTATATGGACCTTCTTCAATTGCTTCCCATATACTTTCTCCTTGGGCTTCAAGATGCGCCTTCATTATGATTTTCCAGAAATCGAAATATTCCCCGGAGAAGAGTGGGGGTTTGTTGCTACTTCCACCGTCTTTGAAAACTGGATTTGTGCTTGCGGAAGCCATGCTGGACCTAGGAATAAGTTACCTATAACTTGCTCTGATGCCAATTGTAAGATCATATATAGCCTAAGAGGGGGGGTTGAATTAGGCTCTTATCCTGGTTCCCTTCACAATCCGAAGGTACATCCAGTCCCCTTACGACTCGTAAGAGATTTTCCACTATAGTTTTAGATTGTACAACCTATCACACCATCAACCGGTGAAGCCTACTTTCTAACAACTATACATCAACAAGTGTGCAAGAACAATCCTCTTGCAAACAACAAGATATCCTGCCAGTCGGAGTCATTGATTTGGGAGGCACGCGTAGTCCATCAAATGGAGAAACAAGACATGAGACGATCCTTGATTTATGAGCATAACTGAAAAACAAGGGCAAGAAATGATTAAACATCTCCTTGCATATTTAAAAAAAATTGATTTAAATAATTTCTCCTAAAATCTATTTTAAATATTTCATATTTTTCCTTAAGACTTTTTTTACAAGACCATGACATGTGTCTCTGTACAATTGAATTTGAGAAAGAGTGAGATACCTTGATTCATAATCGGTTCTGGAATTTCTAGCTTGAGGGATACCGTGAATACCAGCTACATCTTCCGAGTCTAAATTAGGTGATCCAAGGGCCTATAAGAACAGTTTGAAGTGATCTATAAAAGATGCGATCTGTGAAAAATCCAAACATGAAAGTAGGAAAAAAAAAACTTTCGGTATACCCAAAATATGTATTTTATCTACCCTAACACAACCCAGTAGTGGCATAACATATAAAATGAAGAGCTTGCCTGAAATGAAATAGATTTTAAATCTTTAACCAATCTTAAGACAAACTTCAAAGCTTCAAAGTTGTTAAAATGACAGAGCTGAAATTTTGTCGCCAAAAATAAAAGTTAACATACTTAAACTTCACACGAGCATGTCTGTAACGCTCAATCCGAATTAATGCATGACCTCATGCATTCCACACTGGAAACACATTTATCTAAAATAGGACAATATTATTTTTAAAATCCTCATTAACTGAAATGTGGCAGTTCTAGTAAATAAAAGAGTGACATGTCATGTGTCAACCTTACACTTTTTGTTGGTATACACCGCCATGCTATACCGTTCTACCACAACCAACCTGTCACGAAGATGAGCAGATGATTCTCCATCGACAATATCATCAAGAGAAGCAGCAATGCCTAATCCTAAAAGGCTTTGGAGGAGTTTTGCATGTGACAAGATTTCAGATAGTTCATTTGTGGATTGACTACCTACACTAGAGCTAACAGCATCAGATGACGTGTCATCGGCATCTCTATTTCTTTCCCAATTACATGAAAATTCACTACCACCTGCGAGCTTTATCAGCAAGGACTTGAGATAAAGTAGACCCTGCATATGCAACACATTATAATGAATGTATTTTTCATTACAAGCAAAAAGCCAGGATGCAAATTGAGAGTGATGCTGCTGTGCAAGTAAAACAAATGGATATATTGCTTAAAACCTATCATTATTAACCACTAACATAAACTGTAATCAATAAGTTATTATGCTCTCATGACAAATGTTTCTGTGGAATGGTATGCCCGCCCAATTGTTTCCATAGATGCATTTTTAGGCATCTGCTGAGAACTCAAGACATTTTTCATTTGATTAATGCATAAGTCAAGGGAAATCTCACAGTTGTCAAAGTAAGGCTATATTTGGAAAATCAATTAGCATAATTCAAAAATAAGAATAATGAGTGAATACATGATTGGAATTAGCAATCTATCGTTAATAGAGCCAAGATAGTTACTTCTAACTATTACAAATAACTAACAACTGATAAAAGAAAGCAGAAAAATTTGGAAGAATATATAACTGCCAAAATATAATAAATACCGAAATTAGCATACACCACTAAAACAAAACATCATTTTTTAGAAGGTCATAAGAAAAATGCACATGTCAGATATATTGTACCTAATTCTAACCATAGGTTCCATAAATCAGTATATTAGGGGTCTCTATTTACAACAAGGTGTTTAACAAAAAAAAAAGGTAATTAAAGAAAATTAGGTTAAGAATACAATAATTTATGAAGGAAGACAGAAAAAGTGAGAATTTACCTCTTATTCGACCTTATGTCTCTTGGAATCTTTGACAACAACATAATATTTAGCTATACGGATCCGCACCGTGCCGGTTCTACAATTTAATGAATATGATATGCAATAGAAATAGGTAGATAAATTATTTGTTTTATTTATTTAAACATGATATGAGGAATTAAGGAAATAATGACAAATCCTAAAACATAATAGAAAACTTAACAACTAAAATCTTTAAACAAGAGAGATTCATAACTCACATGTGTACCTGTTAAAGAGTAAGTTTCAAATTATTAGAAACGAAAAAGAGAGAAATTTCTTGTAGTTTATGCTATATATGAAGTATCATTCTTAAAACTTTTTTTGGTTTCAACATTGTTTTAATCATTTTCACTAGTGAGATTGAATTCAAAGTATTCCAAATACGAACATTTGTTGTATGACAAAAATGTTAGAATGGCAGGAAATTAAGAGGACAACTTACAATTAGTTTTATCTTATTTTTAAAACATTAGTATTGATAATGTAGTGATAATTAATGTTGCAGAGCATACCTTGTACCACAAAAATCTTGTATATTCATATCATGATCTAAAAAAGAGGAGCATGCTATGTATATTTAAGTAATATAGCTCACATAATAACAAGAGGTTCTCACTAAGGTAGACCTTAATATATGTTGACACTAATATATATTGAACAGGAGATGAAATGACAAAGGGAACCAAACAATTTTAATCCCATCTTGATATGTGTACATATTGACACTATTTATCCACATGATATATTAATCCAAGATATGATCCGTAGTTGATTTTTAAAATGTAGACTTTATAAAAACAAGAAATTATTTGATGATTTGGGTGATTAAAATCATACTAGAAACTTGTGCATTATATACCATATTGTTTTTAATTAAGAATAATAGATCACAACACAAGAATAGGTTAAAAATTCATGAAATCATGAAAAAAATGTGTAAGTCTTTGTTACAGGATCCCTGAGCATGTATTCCTCATTGTTTTCTGATTTTGTGCTTGCTCTAAAGTAGAATTTTGCTCCATCCCCTACAACCACGGAAAGTTCATGGTAGTAACAATGTGTCTCCATCAAGTTCTATGGACCATGTTAATAATTATGTATATTATGTCAGCATTGAGAAACTTATGATAGGAACTAGAGATTTACAAAAAATAATAAACATAACAGAACAGTGACTCTCTAAGATACTTCAAACACCTTGTATATGATGCATATGACAATTTTTCAAACCAAAGAACTCTACACATATTCTTCATCCCTATGAAGCATTAAAATATTGACCATTCAACATTTAGAAAGGTTTTAAAAAACAGTCTACGACCACGAAAATGCCAACACCAAACCATTATTCATTGTATTTACATTAAAGAACAAATTGTAGTTATTCACGTTCTTTCACCGTAACAAATCATCTCACCACATATTTCAACATAATAATTTATCCACCAATAAAATATAACATAGTTTCTCATCAGGATTTCGGTTCATAAACTCAATCACCTATTGGGTTAACATTCCCCTAGTAAGTCGCTTTCAGAGGATGCTCTAGAGGATTACCATACAATAGCTCCTTTTCCTTCAATTTTTGTTAAACTGTTCATAATAATCTCTTGTTTCAACTAAAAAATCATGTCTCTCTTGAACACAATCCGAAGTGGTCTATCTTGGATAACGGTGTGGCGCATCGTTCCCGACCTTGGGTTAACAGATACATGAATGTGTAACACACACAAAACAGTAGAGAAATGAATCAAAATTCCAACTACAACACTTAGAAGTGAAATTTTGTTAGCACCTACTATATGCTTTATACACTCGCTAAAAGTTAATTTGGGGAAATCCAAGCTTCGATATAAAGATCCTGATCAAAATACTTTAAGTAATAGGCTAAATTAATTGAAGATGAAGTTGAATGGAGACATTGATAAGTAGACCACGTCTTGATGTTATTGAAATGGTATAAAGTATAAATCAATAATTTTCTACTGACCTGACAGCTGACCATTGATGAAAACATACAAACTATAGCCAACCGATACTACTGTAAGAACAAGATCCCCACCATTCCTAAAGATTTCTTTAGTGAAATTGATAACATAACTTAGGGTAAGAAAATGAACAAGATAATTATTCAATATGAAGAAAAATAATGAATAAATATATCTATAATACTCTTGAGTTTTATGTCACTCACTCTGTACAATACCACTAATAGTCATATAAATCTTTGGTTGCATCTGGACTTCTGATTCACTATACCAGCCTGACCAAGCTTTTTCCACATTTTTGGGTTGTAAGCCTTATTTGGAAAGAAATAATCACAATATAAACCAATGCAAGTATTAATCTACTAAAAAATTACATTAGAATTAGCAGCTAGTAAATGACACTGACTTGAATCATAGTCCTCCTTATAATAATACTTCATTAATAAAAAATAAAACCAAAAAATTATTTTTTTTCAAATTACACTACAAGCATAATAAGCATTGGTAATGTTAATAATTGCTTTGACAGGTGAAGGTTCATGTCCATTCCAAAAACCATAAGTTTGGATCACATTCAATCGTCCTTCTAGGTACAACAACATCACCTTCAACTGTAGCATCATAACCAAAATTTCCTACCTTTCACCGGCGACGATCATCCTTCCTTCTATGAACCACCATAGTTTCACTTAAACTACAAAAACAATGTTCTAAAGTTGAACATTTCTTCATTGAGTTATATATTTCTTCAAATCAACTCAGTAACTCATTCTTTCACCTTAGAGAGATTAGAACTTCGGAACAAAACATGTACCAAAAATTATACTAACTCAGTAACTTCTAAATTCACTTTTAATTTCAATGTTTGTGCATCCATTGATATCTACTTGTTAATTTAATTGTTATTAGCATAAAATTTGACAACAAACCCCTTTGTCACTATCTCTAAAAAACAAAAAATTAAGTAGACAAAAACTAAACCAACTAGAGAGATGGAATCAAAATACATAAACAAACATTATAAACCATTTACTTCAACGTATCTGATATGCAAATGCCGAAGAGGTTGGGCAGTGAAATGTAGTCTAACTACCAACATCAGAGAATAGTCGGTTGAACAACGGAGAATGGTGATTTGAACGGCGAAACCAGTTTTTAAGATGAATGGAGAAAGGATTTTGGCCAAAGAAGTTTTATTCGTGATTTTAGGGTTCATGGTAATTGGGTGAAATTTTCTGCAATTTCAGTTCTTGAGAGTTTGTAAGAAGAAATTGAAGGAATGAGTTAATCAATTTTTTATTTTTGGATGATTTAGTTTAGGGTTTTGGTAAAAAAAGTTTCAGATTTTGCCATATGCACATAGGAGGGAAGAGGAAAATGTGAAGAAAAAAAATTGGAGCGTAAAATGAGAGTGAGACCATATTTGTTCCGAAAATAAATGCACCTAATTCTCCTTGCGTTTGGTTTGCTTGAACAGTCAAGGCCATGATGAATGGTTCTCATTGTTTCTTTATGTACTTGTATATAGTATTTTTTATTTAAAAATGACATAGGATCCATATTGTTCCATATAGTTCATAGGCTCATAAAAAAAATTCAAATTTTGCTGAATACCACATGTGCAGCCTTTACAGGATTATTTATTCTCATGTGAGAAGCACAAAAGACAAACTTATTCTCTCTCTATATCTCTCAATTGCTATAGATAGTCTAGGAATGAAGATTTATTCTTGAATATAACAAAACTTCTTGAAGAAAAAAAACCTCATCAAAACAAATATGAAAAAAAAACATAGCCAAAATTAAAATCAAAAGAAGAGGAAGGAAGAAGAACCTTTATGATATGTTCTCAGAACAAAGCCAAAGCAAAAAGCAGAGTTGCAAAATTAGTGCAAGCCACTTAAACTGAAAATTAACATGTTTGCTCTTCTTACTCAACACATTCATCTTCATCATGATCTCTAAATTATAACGGAAACTCAATGGTTTTTACTTTTCTTGTTAAACAAGATTTTGTTTCATATTCTTTTCCAATCATAACACGTGATTTATGATTAACATTCTAAAATTACTTATGATTAATACTTTATTCAACAAATAACTAAAACAAAGTGAAATATACTGAATCCATAAAATAAACCGAATACAAAAAATGATTCTGAATCCATAATGCTACGATTCAAAATATACTGAATCCATAATGCTTACTATTCAAAGTATACGAATCCAGAAAATATACCTAATCCAAAAAATTAACTGAAACTATAGTTAACGTGATTCAAATGAATCCATAATGTTACTATTCAAAGTATACGAATCCAGAAAATATACGTAATCCAAAAAATTAACTGAAACTATAGTTAACGTGTTCTTCAATCTTCAAGTGTCCATCAAGAAATAGTTTCAAGAAATAGCAGCACCATCGTCCATTAATCACCTTCAATAGAGAACTCAAACGTATCAAAAACAGAAAAATGCAAGAAACCTAATTATCATTTACATAAGAAACTAAAAAAGAGCCTTACGACTTAATTCATCAGTTCCCTTATCTCTCGTTTCCTCTCCAAAAGAACTCTGAGTTCTTCTTTGAGAGCTTCGAACTTCAATGTGTGTTGTCTGAAACCGCAGGGACTCTGGTGATGCACCGTCTGGACAAAATAACGTAAGGGTCCCATTTCCCTTTCAATTTCGTGGCACCTTTCTTCAATTCTTGATAGTTCGATAACTAACCTCTTCATTTTAGTTTGTTGTGAATAATTGCTTTGCAGTGATAACTGATTCATTATTTTTTCTTTAAATAGACGCATTAATTTTTTTTTTGACAACTCAACACATGTGCTTTTTCTTTGGTTGATAATTTTTAAATAACAAATCACCCAATTTATTCAGCATGCTTTCTCTATCTTGTTGGCATTTGGCATTATTTCATTGGCTTCTACACAAATTTATTTATTTTTCCCATTTTGCTTTACCATTACACAGGCAAAGCCTTTACCCATTTTCAAAAGTCTGCAATATTTTCAGAAGCCTTCACTCTCCTTTTTACTTTGTTTAACCATTTTTCACTATTCTGCTTCTTTCTCCTTCAGGTTTTTTCTCCGTCGCAAATCAAGACAACAAGGTATGTTTTTTGGCTTTTTTCTGTTCTTTCGCCTTTTTTCTCTACCTTCTGTTTTTCTTATGTTCTTTCGTTGTGTTTATTGAGTGTTGATGCCTTTTAGGTGTTCATATTATTTTCATCTTAGAATAGTTTATAAGCATTTTGTTGTTATCATGTTCATGTAAAGTGTTCTTCGTTTTAAAAAAAAAATGTTTTGTTAGTTTGATGTTCATGTTCCATGAAAATGTCAAAAAGCAAATGTGGTTTTCTTCCATTTTTGTTGAGCTTTTCCTTCTATTTTTGTTGTACTTTTCTTCCATTTTTTCATGTTCATGTTTTCATTGGGATGGTGTTCATAGAGAAAATGTGGTTGATGTTTTGTGGTAGTTGTTTTGTTACTTTAAAATCCATGATAAGTGAAAATATTTTGTAGCTATGCTAAAAATATGTTTCATTGTGTGTTATGAGTTTCATGAGTTGCTCATTTGTTTTCTTATGTTTGTTTCATTGTTTGTGCTAATATTTCTTATTTTATTTGTTATCTTATGAGTTGTTGATTTGTTGTCTTCATTCTGTTTTCATATATTCAAGCATAATGTTTTACATTCTTATTTGTTAAAATTTTGCCTTCATTTTGTTTTCGTTTTGGTCAAATCCTGATTTATTATCTTCAATATGTTTTCAATGTGTTTTGGTAAAATTATTATATTAAAATTTTTCATTTTGATTTTTTGATACATTTGTTTAAGCAACCATGTCACGTGGCGCGCAAAATTTTGTTTAAAACGATCCATTTTCAAATCGGATTAGCATAAACAATTTGTTCCAGCATGCAGGAGGTTGAAATTTATCTTCTACAATTTTATTTTATTTTAGTATCCTATAAATGTTGATGGCAACAAATTGGTAACCTTGATACAAGGTTCAATGTATTTTGCTTTTTTTTTTACTTTAATACTTTGATACTAGCATCATTTTGATTTGGTTTTTTAAAGTGTTTTGTTATATATATATATATATATATATATATATATATATATATATATATATATATATCTTTCATTTAGCCATCAATGTTGGAAAATGTATTTTGCTTTTTACAAGCTTATTTGTGTTTTGCTTTTTAAAAGAATAAGTACTGCTAATGAATACACTATGATATAATTAATACATAGCACAACTAATGAATTTTTTATTTGTCTATTTTCCTTTCCATTTCCGCAGGTCCAGATGTCTTGGGATATAGGGAGAAATTAGTATTACTCATACATGTACATCACCTACTAAAAAGGTTGAAATTTTCTGCTTTCCTATTCATTTAGGATGCTATAATGAAATATCTGAAACATTATGACTTAATTTTAAAATTGTTGGAACTGTAGAATTCAGGTTACTATTAGTTCTAAGTTGTATGAAACTTTTTAGTTTGGCAGTGTTTGTTAATTATGTATCTCATTGGAAACTTTTGAGTTTAAACAATATTAAAAAATTTGTCATTGAAGTGTGTTTTCTGAATTATAGCACTTCAACATACAATATATTTCAGCATATATATTATTGCCATTATCTATTCATGCTTTCCATATGTCTATTCATGATATAAATTGCAAAGCTTATTGAAAGATCACATCAACCTACTAGAAAATCAGACTTTGTATTTTTTTTATTCCTGCAAAAATCCTTTTTATGACTTTCCACTACAAAGGGTTTAACTGGTTTCACAATTATGTCACATCCATAATGACTAGGTTGGCCATAGCTATCACTAGCGTACCTTTAGTCATACATTTTACTGTATTTGAAACACATTGAAATATGGTCTTACCCCTTCAACTTGCATAAGTATTATAAAGAAAACAATGAGTGATCTAATCAGCTAGCATGCAGTAACATGAGTCAAATATATAATATATTTTCCTTTATCATTGTCCAAATAAAAATCATTATATTCCAATCCATGCTATAAAATCATATTGGTTGTAGGTTTCAAACAGAACAAATAATAAACATAACAGAACAATGACTCTCTAAGATACTTCAAACACCTTGTATATGATGCATATGACAATTTTTCAAACCATAGAACTCTACACATATTATTCATCCCTATGAAGCATTAAAATATTGACCATTCAACATTTAGAAAGGTTTTAAAAAACAGTCTACGACCACAAAAATGCCAACACCAAACCGTTATTCATTGTATTTACATTAAAGAACAAATTGTAGTTATTCACGTTCTTTCACCGTAACAAATCATCTCACCACATATTTCAACATAATAATTTATCCACCAATAAAATATAACATAGTTTCTCATCGGGATTTCGGTTCATAAACTCAATCACCTATTGGGTTAACATTCCCCTAGTAAGTCGCTTTCAGAGGATGCTCTAGAGGATTACCATACAATAGCTCCTTTTCCTTCAATTTTTGTTAAACTGTTCATAATAATCTCTTGTTTCAACTAAAAAATCATGTCTCTCTTGAACACAATCCGAAGTGGTCTATCTTGGATAACGGTGTGGCGCATCGTTCCCGACCTTGGGTTAACAGATACATGAATGTGTAACACACACAAAACAGTAGAGAAATGAATCAAAATTCCAACTACAACACTTAGAAGTGAAATTTTGTTAGCACCTACTATATGCTTTATACACTCGCTAAAAGTTAATTTGGGGAAATCCAAGCTTCGATATAAAGCTCCTGATCAAAATACTTTAAGTAATAGGCTAAATTAATTGAAGATGAAGTTGAATGGAGACATTGATAAGTAGACCACGTCTTGATGTTATTGAAATGGTATAAAGTATAAATCAATAATTTGCTACTGACCTGACAGCTGACCATTGATGAAAATATACAAACTATAGCCAACCGATACTACTGTAAGAACAAGATCCCCACCATTCCTAAAGATTTCTTTAGTGAAATTGATAACATAACTTAGGGTAAGAAAATGAACAAGATAATTATTCAATATGAAGAAAAATAATGAATAAATATATCTATAATACTCTTGAGTTTTATGTCACTCACTCTGTACAATACCACTAATAGTCATATAAATCTTTGGTTGCATCTGGACTTCTGATTCACTATACCAGCCTGACCAAGCTTTTTCCACATTTTTGGGTTGTAAGCCTTATTTGGAAAGAAATAATCAAAATATAAACCAATGCAAGTATTAATCTACTAAAAAATTACATTAGAATTAGCAGCTAGTAAATGACACTGACTCGAATCATAGTCCTCCTTATAATAATACTTCATTAATAAAAAATAAAACCAAAAAATTATTTTTTTTCAAATTACACTACAAGCATAATAAGCATTGTTAATGTTAATAATTGCTTTGACAGGTGAAGGTTCATGTCCATTCCAAAAACCATAAGTTTGGATCACATTCAATCGTCCTTCTAGGTACAACAACATCACCTTCAACTGTAGCATCATAACCAAAATTTCCTACCTTTCACCGGCGACGATCATCCTTCCTTCTATGAACCACCATAGTTTCACTTAAACTACAAAAACAATGTTCTAAAGTTGAACATTTCTTCATTGAGTTATATATTTCTTCAAATCAACTCAGTAACTCATTCTTTCACCTTAGAGAGATTAGAACTTCGGAACAAAACATGTACCAAAAATTATACTAACTCAGTAACTTCTAAATTCACTTTTAATTTCAATGTTTGTGCATCCATTGATATCTACTTGTTAATTTAATTGTTATTAGCATAAAATTTGACAACAAACCCCTTTGTCACTATCTCTAAAAAACAAAAAATTAAGTAGACAAAAACTAAACCAACTAGAGAGATGGAATCAAAATACATAAACAAACCTTATACACCATTTACTTCAACGTATCTGATATGCAAATGCCGAAGAGGTTGGGCAGTGAAATGTAGTCTAACTACCAACATCAGAGAATAGTCGGTTGAACAACGGAGAATGGTGATTTGAACGGCGAAACCAGTTTTTAAGATGAATGGAGAAAGGATTTTGGCCAAAGAAGTTTTATTCGTGATTTTAGGGTTCATGGTAATTGGGTGAAATTTTCTGCAATTTCAGTTCTTGAGAGTTTGTAAGAAGAAATTGAAGGAATGAGTTAATCAATTTTTTATTTTTGGATGATTTAGTTTAGGGTTTTGGTAAAAAAAGTTTCAGATTTTGCCATATGCACATAGGAGGGAAGAGGAAAATGTGAAGAAAAAAAATTGGAGCGTAAAATGAGAGTGAGACCATATTTGTTCCGAAAATAAATGCACCTAATTCTCCTTGCGTTTGGTTTGCTTGAACAGTCAAGGCCATGATGAATGGTTCTCATTGTTTCTTTATGTACTTGTATATTGTATTTTTTATTTAAAAATGACATAGGATCCATATTGTTCCATATAGTTCATAGGCTCATAAAAAAAATTCAAATTTTGCTGAATACCACATGTGCAGCCTTTACAGGATTATTTATTCTCATGTGAGAAGCACAAAAGACAAACTTATTCCCTCTCTATATCTCTCAATTGCTATAGATAGTCTAGGAATGAAGATTTATTCTTGAATATAACAAAACTTCTTGAAGAAAAAAAACCTCATCAAAACAAATATGAAAAAAAAACATAGCCAAAATTAAAATCAAAAGAAGAGGAAGGAAGAAGAACCTTTATGATATGTTCTCAGAACAAAGCCAAAGCAAAAAGCAGAGTTGCAAAATTAGTGCAAGCCACTTAAACTGAAAATTAACATGTTTGCTCTTCTTACTCAACACATTCATCTTCATCATGATCTCTAAATTATAACGGAAACTCAATGGTTTTTACTTTTCTTGTTAAACAAGATTTTGTTTCATATTCTTTTCCAATCATAACACGTGATTTATGATTAACATTCTAAAATTACTTATGATTAATATTTTATTCAACAAATAACTAAAACAAAGTGAAATATACTGAATCCATAAAATAAACCGAATACAAAAAATGATTCTGAATCCATAATGCTACGATTCAAAATATACTGAATCCATAATGCTTACTATTCAAAGTATACGAATCCAGAAAATATACCTAATCCAAAAAATTAACTGAAACTATAGTTAACGTGATTCAAATGAATCCATAATGCTACTATTCAAAGTATACGAATCCAGAAAATATACGTAATCCAAAAAATTAACTGAAACTATAGTTAACGTGTTCTTCAATCTTCAAGTGTCCATCAAGAAATAGTTTCAAGAAATAGCAGCACCATCGTCCATTAATCACCTTCAATAAAGAACTCAAACGTATCAAAAACAGAAAAATGCAAGAAACCTAATTATCATTTACATAAGAAACTAAAAAAGAGCCTTACGACTTAATTCATCAGTTCCCTTATCTCTCGTTTCCTCTCCAAAAGAACTCTGAGTTCTTCTTTGAGAGCTTCGAACTTCAATGTGTGTTGTCTGAAACCGCAGGGACTCTGGTGATGCACCGTCTGGACAAAATAACGTAAGGGTCTCATTTCCCTTTCAATTTCGTGGCACCTTTCTTCAATTCTTGATAGTTCGATAACTAACCTCTTCATTTTAGTTTGTTGTGAATAATTGCTTTGCAGTGATAACTGATTCATAATTTTTTCTTTAAATAGACGCATTAATTTTTTTTTTTGACAACTCAACACATGTGCTTTTTCTTTGGTTGATAATTTTTAAATAACAAATCACCCAATTTATTCAGCATGCTTTCTCTATCTTGTTGGCATTTGGCATTATTTCATTGGCTACTACACAAATTTATTTATTTTTCCCATTTTGCTTTACCATTACACAGGCAAAGCCTTTACCCATTTTCAAAAGTCTGCAATATTTTCAGAAGCCTTCACTCTCCTTTTTACTTTGTTTAACCATTTTTCACTATTCTGCTTCTTTCTCCTTAGGTTTTTTCTCCGTCGCAAATCAAGACAACAAGGTATGTTTTTTGGCTTTTTTCTGTTCTTTCGCATTTTTTCTCTACCTTCTGTTTTTCTTATGTTCTTTCGTTGTGTTTATTGAGTGTTGATGCCTTTTAGGTGTTCATATTATTTTCATCTTAGAATAGTTTATAAGCATTTTGTTGTTATCATGTTCATGTAAAGTGTTCTTCGTTTTAAAAAAAAAATGTTTTGTTAGTTTGATGTTCATGTTCCATGAAAATGTCAAAAAGCAAATGTGGTTTTCTTTCATTTTTGTTGAGCTTTTCCTTCTATTTTTGTTGTACTTTTCTTCCATTTTTTCATGTTCATGTTTTCATTGGGATGGTGTTCATAGAGAAAATGTGGTTGATGTTTTGTGGTAGTTGTTTTGTTACTTTAAAATCCATGATAAGTGAAAATATTTTGTAGCTATGCTAAAAATATGTTTCATTGTGTGTTATGAGTTTCATGAGTTGCTCATTTGTTTTCTTATGTTTGTTTCATTGTTTGTGCTAATATTTCTTATTTTATTTGTTATCTTATGAGTTGTTGATTTGTTGTCTTCATTCTGTTTTCATATATTCAAGCATAATGTTTTACATTCTTATTTGTTAAAATTTTGCCTTCATTTTGTTTTCGTTTTGGTCAAATCCTGATTTATTATCTTCAATATGTTTTCAATGTGTTTTGGTAAAATTATTATATTAAAATTTTTCATTTTGATTTTTTGATACATTTGTTTAAGCAACCATGTCACGTGGCGCGCAAAATTTTGTTTAAAACGATCCATTTTCAAATCGGATTAGCATAAACAATTTGTTCCAGCATGCAGGAGGTTGAAATTTATCTTCTACAATTTTATTTTATTTTAGTATCCTATAAATGTTGATGGCAACAAATTGGTAACCTTGATACAAGGTTCAATGTATTTTGCTTTTTTTTTTACTTTAATACTTTGATACTAGCATCATTTTGATTTGGTTTTTTAAAGTGTTTTGTTATATATATATATATATATATATATATATATATATATATATATATATATATATATATATATATATATCTTTCATTTAGCCATCAATGTTGGAAAATGTATTTTGCTTTTTACAAGCTTATTTGTGTTTTGCTTTTTAAAAGAATAAGTACTGCTAATGAATACACTATGATATAATTAATACATAGCACAACTAATGAATTTTTTATTTGTCTATTTTCCTTTCCATTTCCGCAGGTCCAGATGTCTTGGGATATAGGGAGAAATTAGTATTACTCATACATGTACATCACCTACTAAAAAGGTTGAAATTTTCTGCTTTCCTATTCATTTAGGATGCTATAATGAAATATCTGAAACATTATGACTTAATTTTAAAATTGTTGGAACTGTAGAATTCAGGTTACTATTAGTTCTAAGTTGTATGAAACTTTTTAGTTTGGCAGTGTTTGTTAATTATGTATCTCATTGGAAACTTTTGAGTTTAAATAATATTAAAAAATTTGTCATTGAAGTGTGTTTTCTGAATTATAGCACTTCAACATACAATATATTTCAGCATATATATTATTGCCATTATCTATTCATGCTTTCCATATGTCTATTCATTATATAAATTGCAAAGCTTATTGAAAGATCACATCAACCTACTAGAAAATCAGACTTTGTATTTTTTTTATTCCAGCAAAAATCCTTTTTATGACTTTCCACTACAAAGGGTTTAACTGGTTTCACAATTATGTCACATCCATAATGACTAGGTTGGCCATAGCTATCACTAGCGTACCTTTAGTCATACATTTTACTGTATTTGAAACACATTGAAATATGGTCTTACCCCTTCAACTTGCATAAGTATTATAAAGAAAACAATGAGTGATCTAATCAGCTAGCATGCAGTAACATGAGTCAAATATATAATATATTTTCCTTTATCATTGTCCAAATAAAAATCATTATATTCCAATCCATGCTATAAAATCATATTGGTTGTAGGTTTCAAACAGAACAAATAATAAACATAACAGAACAATGACTCTCTAAGATACTTCAAACACCTTGTATATGATGCATATGACAATTTTTCAAACCATAGAACTCTACACATATTATTCATCCCTATGAAGCATTAAAATATTGACCATTCAACATTTAGAAAGGTTTTAAAAAACAGTCTACGACCACAAAAATGCCAACACCAAACCGTTATTCATTGTATTTACATTAAAGAACAAATTGTAGTTATTCACGTTCTTTCACCGTAACAAATCATCTCACCACATATTTCAACATAATAATTTATCCACCAATAAAATATAACATAGTTTCTCATCGGGATTTCGGTTCATAAACTCAATCACCTATTGGGTTAACATTCCCCTAGTAAGTCGCTTTCAGAGGATGCTCTAGAGGATTACCATACAATAGCTCCTTTTCCTTCAATTTTTGTTAAACTGTTCATAATAATCTCTTGTTTCAACTAAAAAATCATGTCTCTCTTGAACACAATCCGAAGTGGTCTATCTTGGATAACGGTGTGGCGCATCGTTCCCGACCTTGGGTTAACAGATACATGAATGTGTAACACACACAAAACAGTAGAGAAATGAATCAAAATTCCAACTACAACACTTAGAAGTGAAATTTTGTTAGCACCTACTATATGCTTTATACACTCGCTAAAAGTTAATTTGGGGAAATCCAAGCTTCGATATAAAGATCCTGATCAAAATACTGTAAGTAATAGGCTAAATTAATTGAAGATGAAGTTGAATGGAGACATTGATAAGTAGACCACGTCTTGATGTTATTGAAATGGTATAAAGTATAAATCAATAATTTGCTACTGACCTGACAGCTGACCATTGATGAAAACATACAAACTATAGCCAACCGATACTACTGTAAGAACAAGATCCCCACCATTCCTAAAGATTTCTTTAGTGAAATTGATAACATAACTTAGAGTAAGAAAATGAACAAGATAATTATTCAATATGAAGAAAAATAATGAATAAATATATCTATAATACTCTTGAGTTTTATGTCACTCACTCTGTACAATACCACTAATAGTCATATAAATCTCTGGTTGCATCTGGACTTCTGATTCACTATACCAGCCTGACCAAGCTTTTTCCACATTTTTGGGTTGTAAGCCTTATTTGGAAAGAAATAATCACAATATAAACCAATGCAAGTATTAATCTACTAAAAATTACATTAGAATTAGCAGCTAGTAAATGACACTGACTCGAATCATAGTCCTCCTTATAATAATACTTCATTGATAAAAAATAAAACCAAAAAATTATTTTTTTCAAATTACACTACAAGCATAATAAGCATTGTTAATGTTAATAATTGCTTTGACAGGTGAAGGTTCATGTCCATTCCAAAAACCATAAGTTTGGATCACATTCAATCGTCCTTCTAGGTACAACAACATCACCTTCAACTGTAGCATCATAACCAAAATTTCCTACCTTTCACCGACGACGATCATCCTTCCTTCTATAAACCACCATAGTTTCACTTAAACTACAAAACAATGTTCTAAAGTTGAACATTTCTTCATTGAGTTATATATTTCTTCAAATCAACTCAGTAACTAATTCTTTCACCTTAGAGAGATTAGAACTTCGGAACAAAACATGTACCAAAAATTATACTAACTCAGTAACTTCTAAATTCACTTTTAATTTCAATGTTTGTGCATCCATTGATATCTACTTGTTAATTTAATTGTTATTAGCATAAAATTTGGCAACAAACCCCTTTGTCACTATCTCTAAAAAACAAAAAAGTAAGTAGACAAAAACTAAACCAACTAGAGAGATGGAATCAGAATACATAAACAAACCTTATACACCATTTACTTCAACGTATCTCATATGCAAATGCCGAAGAGGTTGAACGGTGAAATGTGGTCTAACTACCAACATCAGAGAATAGTCGGTTGAACAAAGGAGAATGGTGATTTGAACGGCGAAACCAGTTTTCAAGATGAATGGAGAAAGGATTTTGGCCAAAGAAGTTTTATTCGTGATTTTAGGGTTCATGGTAATTGGGTGAAATTTTCTGCAATTTCAGTGCTTGAGAGTTTGTAAGAAGAAATTGAAGGAATGAGTTAATCAATTTTTTATTTTTGGATTATTTAGTTTAGGGTTTTGGTAAAAGAGTTTCACATTTTGCCATATGCACATAGGAGGGAAGAGGAAAATGTGAAAAAAAAATTGGAGCGTAAAATGAGAGTGAGACCATATTTGTTCCGAAAATAAATGCACCTAATTCTCCTTGCGTTTGGTTTGCTTGAACAGTCAAGGCCATGATGAATGGTTCTCATTGTTTCTTTATGTACTTGTATATAGTATTTTTTTATTTAAAAATGACATAGGATCCATACTGTTCCATATAGCTCATAGGCTCATAAAAAAAATTCAAATTTTGCTGAATACCACATGTGCAACCTTTACAGGATTATTTATTCTCATGTGAGAAGCACAAAAGACAAACTTATTCCCTCTCTATATCTCTCAATTGCTATAGATAGCCTAGGAATGAAGATTTATTCTTGAATATAACAAAACTTCTTGAAGAAAAAAAACCTCATCAAAACAAATATGAAAAAAAAACATAGCCAAAATTAAAATCAAAAGAAGAGGAAGGAAGAAGAACCTTTATGATATGTTCTCAGAACAAAGCCAAAGCAAAAAGCAGAGTTGCAAAATTAGTGCAAGCCACTTAAACTGAAAATTAACATGTTTGCTCTTCTTACTCAACACATTCATCTTCATCATGATCTCTAAATTATAACGGAAACTCAATGGTTTTTACTTTTCTTGTTAAACAAGATTTTGTTTCATATTCTTTTCCAATCATAACACGTGATTTATGATTAATATTCTAAAATTACTTATGATTAATATTTTATTCAACAAATAACTAAAACAAAGTGAAATATACTGAATCCATAAAATAAACCGAATACAAAAAATGATTCTGAATCCATAATGCTACGATTCAAAATATACTGAATCCATAATGCTTACTATTCAAAGTATACGAATCCAGAAAATATACCTAATCCAAAAACTTAACTGAAACTATAGTTAACGTGATTCAAATGAATCCATAATGCTACTATTCAAAGTATACGAATCCATAAAATATACGTAATCCAAAAAATTAACTGAAACTATAGTTAACGTGTTCTTCAATCTTCAAGTGTCCATCAAGAAATAGTTTCAAGAAATAGCAGCACCATCGTCCATTAATCACCTTCAATAAAGAACTCAAACGTATCAAAAACAGAAAAATGCAAGAAACCTAATTATAATTTACATAAGAAACTAAAAAAGAGCCTTACGCATTATTTTATCAGTTCCCTTATCTCTCGTTTCCTCTCCAAAAGAACTCTGAGTTCTTCTTTGAGAGCTTCGAACTTCAATGTGTGTTGTTTGAAACCGCAGGGACTCTGGTGATGAACCGTTTGGACAAAATAACGTAAGGGTCCCATTTCCCTTTCAATTTCGTGGCACCTTTCTTCAATTCTTGATAGTTCGATAACTAACATCTTCATTTTAGTTTGTTGTGAATAATTGCTTTGCAGTGATAACTGATTCATAATTTTTTCTTTAAATAGACGCATTAATTTATTTTTTTGACAACTCAACACATGTGCTTTTTCTTTGGTTGATAATTTTTAAATAACAAATCACCCAATTTATTCAGCATGTTTTCTCTATCTTGTTGGCATTTGGCATTATTTCATTGGCTACTACACAAATTTATTTATTTTTCCCATTTTGCTTTACCATTACACAGGCAAAGCCTTTACCCATTTTCAAAAGTCTGCAATATTTTCAGAAGCCTTCACTCTCCTTTTTACTTTGTTTAACCATTTTTCACTATTCTGCTTCTATCTCCTTCAGGTTTTTTCTCCGTCGCAAATCAAGACAACAAGGTATGTTTTTTGGCTTTTTTCTGTTCTTTCGCATTTTTTCTCTACCTTCTGCTTTTCTTATGTTCTTTCGTTGTGTTTATTGAGTGTTGATGCCTTTTAGGTGTTCATATTATTTTCATCTTAGAATAGTTTATAAGCATTTTGTTGTTATCATGTTCATGTAAAGTGTTCTTCGTTTTAAAAAAAAATGTTTTGTTAGTTTGATGTTCATGTTCCATGAAAATGTCAAAAAGCAAATGTGGTTTTCTTCCATTTTTGTTGAGATTTTGCTTCTATTTTTGTTGTACTTTTCTTCCATTTTTTCATGTTCATGTTTTCATTGGGATGGTGTTCATAGAGAAAATGTGGTTGATGTTTTGTGGTAGTTGTTTTGTTACTTTAAAATCCATGATAAGTGAAAATATTTTGTAGCTATGCTAAAAATATGTTTCATTGTGTGTTATGAGTTTCATGAGTTGCTCATTTGTTTTCTTATGTTTGTTTCATTGTTTGTGCTAATATTTCTTATTTTATTTGTTATCTTATGAGTTGTTGATTTGTTGTCTTCATTCTGTTTTCATATATTCAAGCATAATGTTTTACATTCTTATTTGTTAAAATTTTGCCTTCATTTTGTTTTCGTTTTGGTCAAATCTTGATTTATTATCTTCAATATGTTTTCAATGTGTTTTGGTAAAATTATTATATTAAAAATTTTCATTTTGATTTTTTGATACATTTGTTTAAGCAACCATGTCACGTGGCGCACAAAATTTTGTTTAAAACGATCCATTTTCAAATCGGATTAGCATCAATGTTGGAAAATGTATTTTGCTTTTTACAAGCTTATTTGTGTTTTGCTTTTTAAAAGAATAAGTACTGCTAATGAATACACTATGATATAATTAATACATAGCACAACTAATGAATTTTTTATTTGTCTATTTTCCTTTCCATTTCCGCAGGTCCAGATGTCTTGGGATATAGGGAGAAATTAGTATTACTCATACATGTACATCACCTACTAAAAAGGTTGAAATTTTCTGCTTTCCTATTCATTTAGCATGCTATAATGAAATATCTGAAACATTATGACTTAATTTTAAAATTGTTGGAACTATAGAATTCAAGTTACTATTAGTTCTAAGTTGTATGAAACTTTTGAGTTTGGCAGTGTTTGTTAATTATGTATCTCATTGGAAACTTTTGAGTTTAAACAATATTAAAAAATTTGTCATTGAAGTGTGTTTTCTGAATTATAGCGTCTTCAACATACAATATATTTCAGCATATATATTATTGCCATTATCTATTCATGCTTTCCATATGTCTATTCATGATATAAATTGCAAAGCTTATTGAAAGATCACATCAACCTACTAGAAAATCAGACTTTGTATTTTTTTATTCCAACAAAAATCCTTTTTATGACTTTCCACTACAAAGGGTTTAACTGGTTTCACAATTATGTCACATCCATAATGACTAGGTTGGCCATAGCTATCACTAGCGTACCTTTAGTCATACATTTTACTGTATTTGAAACACATTGAAATATGGTCTTACCCCTTCAACTTGCATAAGTATTATAAAGAAAACAATGAGTGATCTAATCAGCTAGCATGCAGTAACATGAGTCAAATATATAATATATTTTCCTTTATCATTGTCCAAATAAAAATCATTATATTCCAATCCATGCTATAAAATCATATTGGTTGTAGGTTTCAAACAGAACAAATAATAAACATAACAGAACAGTGACTCTCTAAGATACTTCAAACACCTTGTATATGATGCATATGATAATTTTTCAAACCATAGAACTCTACACATATTATTCATCCCTATGAAGCATTAAAATATTGACCATTCAACATTTAGAAAGGTTTTAAAAAACAGTCTACGACCACAAAAATGCCAACACCAAACCGTTATTCATTGTATTTACATTAAAGAACAAATTGTAGTTATTCACGTTCTTTCACCGTAACAAATCATCTCACCACATATTTCAACATAATAATTTATCCACCAATAAAATATAACATAGTTTCTCATCAGGATTTCGATTCATAAACTCAATCACCTATTGGGTTAACATTCCCCTAGTAAGTCGCTTTCAGAGGATGCTCTAGAGGATTACCATACAATAGCTCCTTTTCCTTCAATTTTTGTTAAACTGTTCATAATAATCTCTTGTTTCAACTAAAAAATCATGTCTCTCTTGAACACAATCCGAAGTGGTCTATCTTGGATAACGGTGTGGCGCATCGTTCCCGACCTTGGGTTAACAGATACATGAATGTGTAACACACACAAAACAGTAGAGAAATGAATCAAAATTCCAACTACAACACTTAGAAGTGAAATTTTGTTAGCACCTACTATATGCTTTATACACTCTCTAAAAGTTAATTTGGGGAAATCCAAGCTTCGATATAAAGATCCTGATCAAAATACTGTAAGTAATAGGCTAAATTAATTGAAGATGAAGTTGAATGGAGACATTGATAAGTAGACCACGTCTTGATGTTATTGAAATGGTATAAAGTATAAATCAATAATTTGCTACTGACCTGACAGCTGACCATTGATGAAAACATACAAACTATAGCCAACCGATACTACTGTAAGAACAAGATCCCCACCATTCCTAAAGATTTCTTTAGTGAAATTGATAACATAACTTAGAGTAAGAAAATGAACAAGATAATTATTCAATATGAAGAAAAATAATGAATAAATATATCTATAATACTCTTGAGTTTTATGTCACTCACTCTGTACAATACCACTAATAGTCATATAAATCTCTGGTTGCATCTGGACTTCTGATTCACTATACCAGCCTGACCAAGCTTTTTCCACATTTTTGGGTTGTAAGCCTTATTTGGAAAGAAATAATCACAATATAAACCAATGCAAGTATTAATCTACTAAAAATTACATTAGAATTAGCAGCTAGTAAATGACACTGACTCGAATCATAGTCCTCCTTATAATAATAATTCATTGATAAAAAATAAAACCAAAAAATTATTTTTTTCAAATTACACTACAAGCATAATAAGCATTGTTAATGTTAATAATTGCTTTGACAGGTGAAGGTTCATGTCCATTCCAAAAACCATAAGTTTGGATCACATTCAATCGTCCTTCTAGGTACAACAACATCACCTTCAACTGTAGCATCATAACCAAAATTTCCTACCTTTCACCGACGACGATCATCCTTCCTTCTATGAACCACCATAGTTTCACTTAAACTACAAAACAATGTTCTAAAGTTGAACATTTCTTCATTGAGTTATATATTTCTTCAAATCAACTCAGTAACTGATTCTTTCACCTTAGAGAGATTAGAACTTCGGAACAAAACATGTACCAAAAATTATACTAACTCAGTAACTTCTAAATTCACTTTTAATTTCAATGTTTGGGCATCCATTGATATCTACTTGTTAATTTAATTGTTATTAGCATAAAATTTGGCAACAAACCCCTTTGTCACTATCTCTAAAAAACAAAAAAGTAAGTAGACAAAAACTAACCCAACTAGAGAGATGGAATCAGAATACATAAACAAACCTTATACACCATTTACTTCAACGTATCTGATATGCAAATGCCGAAGAGGTTGAACGGTGAAATGTGGTCTAACTACCAACATCAGAGAATAGTCGGTTGAACAACGGAGAATGGTGATTTGAACGGCGAAACCAGTTTTCAAGATGAATGGAGAAAGGATTTTGGCCAAAGAAGTTTTATTCGTGATTTTAGGGTTCATGGTAATTGGGTGAAATTTTCTGCAATTTCAGTGCTTGAGAGTTTGTAAGAAGAAATTGAAGGAATGAGTTAATCAATTTTTTATTTTTGGATGATTTAGTTTAGGGTTTTGGTAAAAAAGTTTCACATTTTGCCATATGCACATAGGAGGGAAGAGGAAAATGTGAAAAAAAATTGGAGCGTAAAATGAGAGTGAGACCATATTTGTTCCGAAAATAAATGCACCTAATTCTCCTTGCGTTTGGTTTGCTTGAACAGTCAAGGCCATGATGAATGGTTCTCATTGTTTCTTTATGTACTTGTATATAGTATTTTTTTATTTAAAAATGACATAGGATCCATACTGTTCCATATAGTTCATAGGCTCATAAAAAAAATTCAAATTTTGCTGAATACCACATGTGCAACCTTTACAGGATTATTTATTCTCATGTGAGAAGCACGAAAGACAAACTTATTCCCTCTCTATATCTCTCAATTGCTATAGATAGTCTAGGAATGAAGATTTATTCTTGAATATAACAAAACTTCTTGAAGAAAAAAAACCTCATCAAAACAAATATAAAAAAAAACATAGCCAAAATTAAAATCAAAAGAAGAGGAAGGAAGAAGAACCTTTATGATATGTTCTCAGAACAAAGCCAAAGCAAAAAGCAGAGTTGCAAAATTAGTGCAAGCCACTTAAACTGAAAATTAACATGTTTGCTCTACTTACTCAACACATTCATCTTCATCATGATCTCTAAATTATAACGGAAACTCAATGGTTTTTACTTTTCTTGTTAAACAAGATTTTGTTTCATATTCTTTTCCAATCATAACACGTGATTTATGATTAATATTCTAAAATTACTTATGATTAATATTTTATTCAACAAATAACTAAAACAAAGTGAAATATACTGAATCCATAAAATAAACCGAATACAAAAAATGATTCTGAATCCATAATGCTACGATTCAAAATATACTGAATCCATAATGCTTACTATTCAAAGTATACGAATCCTGAAAATATACCTAATCCAAAAAATTAACTGAAACTATAGTTAACGTGATTCAAATGAATCCATAATGCTACTATTCAAAGTATACGAATCCAGAAAATATACGTAATCCAAAAAATTAACTGAAACTATAGTTAACGTGTTCTTCAATCTTCAAGTGTCCATCAAGAAATAGTTTCAAGAAATAGCAGCACCATCGTCCATTAATCACCTTCAATAAAGAACTCAAACGTATCAAAAACAGAAAAATGCAAGAAACCTAATTATAATTTACATAAGAAACTAAAAAAGAGCCTTACGACTTAATTCATCAGTTCCCTTATCTCTCGTTTCCTCTCCAAAAGAACTATGAGTTCTTCTTTGAGAGCTTCGAACTTCAATGTGTGTTGTTTGAAACCGCAGGGACTCTGGTGATGCACCGTCTGGACAAAATAACGTAAGGGTCCCATTTCCCTTTCAATTTCGTGGCACCTTTCTTCAGTTCTTGATAGTTCGATAACTAACCTCTTCATTTTAGTTTGTTGTGAATAATTGCTTTGCAGTGATAACTGATTCATAATTTTTTCTTTAAATAGACGCATTAATTTTTTTTTGACAACTCAACACATGTGCTTTTTCTTTGGTTGATAATTTTTAAATAACAAATCACCCAATTTATTCAGCATGATTTTTCTATCTTGTTGGCATTTGGCATTATTTCATTGGCTACTACACAAATTTATTTATTTTTCCCATTTTGCTTTACCATTACACAGGCAAAGCCTTTACCCATTTTCAAAAGTCTGCAATATTTTCAGAAGCCTTCACTCTCCTTTTTACTTTGTTTAACCATTTTTCACTATTCTGCTTCTTTCTCCTTCAGGTTTTTTCTCCATCGCAAATCAAGACAACAAGGTATGTTTTTTGGCTTTTTTCTGTTCTTTCGCATTTTTTCTCTACCTTCTGCTTTTCTTATGTTCTTTCGTTGTGTTTATTGAGTGTTGATGCCTTTTAGGTGTTCATATTATTTTCATCTTAGAATAGTTTATAAGCATTTTGTTGTTATCATGTTCATGTAAAGTGTTCTTCGTTTTAAAAAAAAATGTTTTGTTAGTTTGATGTTCATGTTCCATGAAAATGTCAAAAAGCAAATGTGGTTTTCTTCCATTTTTGTTGAGATTTTGCTTCTATTTTTGTTGTACTTTTCTTCCATTTTTTCATGTTCATGTTTTCATTGGGATGGTGTTCATAGAGAAAATGTGGTTGATGTTTTGTGGTAGTTGTTTTGTTACTTTAAAATCCATGATAAGTGAAAATATTTTGTAGCTATGCTAAAAATATGTTTCATTGTGTGTTATGAGTTTCATGAGTTGCTCATTTGTTTTCTTATGTTTGTTTCATTGTTTGTGCTAATATTTCTTATTTTATTTGTTATCTTATGAGTTGTTGATTTGTTGTCTTCATTCTGTTTTCATATATTCAAGCATAATGTTTTACATTCTTATTTGTTAAAATTTTGCCTTCATTTTGTTTTCGTTTTGGTCAAATCTTGATTTATTATCTTCAATATGTTTTCAATGTGTTTTGGTAAAATTATTATATTAAAAATTTTCATTTTGATTTTTTGATACATTTGTTTAAGCAACCATGTCACGTGGCGCACAAAATTTTGTTTAAAATGATCCATTTTCAAATCGGATTAGCATCAATGTTGGAAAATGTATTTTGCTTTTTACAAGCTTATTTGTGTTTTGCTTTTTAAAAGAATAAGTACTGCTAATGAATACACTATGATATAATTAATACATAGCACAACTAATGAATTTTTTATTTGTCTATTTTCCTTTCCATTTCCGCAGGTCCAGATGTCTTGGGATATAGGGAGAAATTAGTATTACTCATACATGTACATCACCTACTAAAAAGGTTGAAATTTTCTGCTTTCCTATTCATTTAGCATGCTATAATGAAATATCTGAAACATTATGACTTAATTTTAAAATTGTTGGAACTATAGAATTCAAGTTACTATTAGTTCTAAGTTGTATGAAACTTTTGAGTTTGGCAGTGTTTGTTAATTATGTATCTCATTGGAAACTTTTGAGTTTAAACAATATTAAAAAATTTGTCATTGAAGTGTGTTTTATGAATTATAGCGTCTTCAACATACAATATATTTCAGCATATATATTATTGCCATTATCTATTCATGCTTTCCATATGTCTATTCATGATATAAATTGCAAAGCTTATTGAAAGATCACATCAACCTACTAGAAAATCAGACTTTGTATTTTTTTATTCCAACAAAAATCCTTTTTATGACTTTCCACTACAAAGGGTTTAACTGGTTTCACAATTATGTCACATCCATAATGACTAGGTTGGCCATAGCTATCACTAGCGTACCTTTAGTCATACATTTTACTGTATTTGAAACACATTGAAATATGGTCTTACCCCTTCAACTTGCATAAGTATTATAAAGAAAACAATGAGTGATCTAATCAGCTAGCATGCAGTAACATGAGTCAAATATATAATATATTTTCCTTTATCATTGTCCAAATAAAAATCATTATATTCCAATCCATGCTATAAAATCATATTGGTTGTAGGTTTCAAACAGAACAAATAATAAACATAACAGAACAGTGACTCTCTAAGATACTTCAAACACCTTGTATATGATGCATATGATAATTTTTCAAACCATAGAACTCTACACATATTATTCATCCCTATGAAGCATTAAAATATTGACCATTCAACATTTAGAAAGGTTTTAAAAAACAGTCTACGACCACAAAAATGCCAACACCAAACCGTTATTCATTGTATTTACATTAAAGAACAAATTGTAGTTATTCACGTTCTTTCACCGTAACAAATCATCTCACCACATATTTCAACATAATAATTTATCCACCAATAAAATATAACATAGTTTCTCATCAGGATTTCGATTCATAAACTCAATCACCTATTGGGTTAACATTCCCCTAGTAAGTCGCTTTCAGAGGATGCTCTAGAGGATTACCATACAATAGCTCCTTTTCCTTCAATTTTTGTTAAACTGTTTATAATAATCTCTTGTTTCAACTAAAAAATCATGTCTCTCTTGAACACAATCCGAAGTGGTCTATCTTGGATAACGGTGTGGCGCATCGTTCCCGACCTTGGGTTAACAGATACATGAATGTGTAACACACACAAAACAGTAGAGAAATGAATCAAAATTCCAACTACAACACTTAGAAGTGAAATTTTGTTAGCACCTACTATATGCTTTATACACTCGCTAAAAGTTAATTTGGGGAAATCCAAGCTTCAATATAAAGATCCTGATCAAAATACTGTAAGTAATAGGCTAAATTAATTGAAGATGAAGTTGAATGGAGACATTGATAAGTAGACCACGTCTTTATGTTATTGAAATAGTATAAAGTATAAATCAATAATTTGCTACTGACCTGACAGCTGACCATTGATGAAAACATACAAACTATAGCCAACCGATACTACTGTAAGAACAAGATCCCCACCATTCCTAAAGATTTCTTTAGTGAAATTGATAACATAACTTAGAGTAAGAAAATGAACAAGATAATTATTCAATATGAAGAAAAATAATGAATAAATATATCTATAATACTCTTGAGTTTTATGTCACTCACTCTGTACAATACCACTAATAGTCATATAAATCTCTGGTTGCATCTGGACTTCTGATTCACTATACCAGCCTGACCAAGCTTTTTCCACATTTTTGGGTTGTAAGCCTTATTTGGAAAGAAATAATCACAATATAAACCAATGCAAGTATTAATCTACTAAAAATTACATTAGAATTAGCAGCTAGTAAATGACACTGACTCGAATCATAGTCCTCCTTATAATAATACTTCATTGATAAAAAATAAAACCAAAAAATTATTTTTTTCAAATTACACTACAAGCATAATAAGCATTGTTAATGTTAATAATTGCTTTGACAGGTGAAGGTTCATGTCCATTCCAAAAACCATAAGTTTGGATCACATTCAATCGTCCTTCTAGGTACAACAACATCACCTTCAACTGTAGCATCATAACCAAAATTTCCTACCTTTCACCGACGACGATCATCCTTCCTTCTATGAACCACCATAGTTTCACTTAAACTACAAAACAATGTTCTAAAGTTGAACATTTCTTCATTGAGTTATATATTTCTTCAAATCAACTCAGTAACTGATTCTTTCACCTTAGAGAGATTAGAACTTCTGAACAAAACATGTACCAAAAATTATACTAACTCAGTAACTTCTAAATTCACTTTTAATTTCAATGTTTGGGCATCCATTGATATCTACTTGTTAATTTAATTGTTATTAGCATAAAATTTGGCAACAAACCCCTTTGTCACTATCTCTAAAAAAACAAAAAAGTAAGTAGACAAAAACTAACCCAACTAGAGAGATGGAATCAGAATACATAAACAAACCTTATACACCATTTACTTCAACGTATCTGATATGCAAATGCCGAAGAGGTTGAACGGTGAAATGTGGTCTAACTACCAACATCAGAGAATAGTCGGTTGAACAACGGAGAATGGTGATTTGAACGGCGAAACCAGTTTTCAAGATGAATGGAGAAAGGATTTTGGCCAAAGAAGTTTTATTCGTGATTTTAGGGTTCATGGTAATTGGGTGAAATTTTCTGCAATTTCAGTGCTTGAGAGTTTGTAAGAAGAAATTGAAGGAATGAGTTAATCAATTTTTTATTTTTGGATGATTTAGTTTAGGGTTTTGGTAAAAAAGTTTCACATTTTGCCATATGCACATAGGAGGGAAGAGGAAAATGTGAAAAAAAAATTGGAGCGTAAAATGAGAGTGAGACCATATTTGTTCCGAAAATAAATGCACCTAATTCTCCTTGCGTTTGGTTTGCTTGAACAGTCAAGGCCATGATGAATGGTTCTCATTGTTTCTTTATGTACTTGTATATAGTATTTTTTTATTTAAAAATGACATAGGATCCATACTGTTCCATATAGTTCATAGGCTCATAAAAAAAATTCAAATTTTGCTGAATACCACATGTGCAACCTTTACAGGATTATTTATTCTCATGTGAGAAGCACGAAAGACAAACTTATTCCCTCTCTATATCTCTCAATTGCTATAGATAGTCTAGGAATGAAGATTTATTCTTGAATATAACAAAACTTCTTGAAGAAAAAAAACCTCATCAAAACAAATATAAAAAAAAACATAGCCAAAATTAAAATCAAAAGAAGAGGAAGGAAGAAGAACCTTTATGATATGTTCTCAGAACAAAGCCAAAGCAAAAAGCAGAGTTGCAAAATTAGTGCAAGCCACTTAAACTGAAAATTAACATGTTTGCTCTTCTTACTCAACACATTCATCTTCATCATGATCTCTAAATTATAACGGAAACTCAATGGTTTTTACTTTTCTTGTTAAACAAGATTTTGTTTCATATTCTTTTCCAATCATAACACGTGATTTATGATTAATATTCTAAAATTACTTATGATTAATATTTTATTCAACAAATAACTAAAACAAAGTGAAATATACTGAATCCATAAAATAAACCGAATACAAAAAATGATTCTGAATCCATAATGCTACGATTCAAAATATACTGAATCCATAATGCTTACTATTCAAAGTATACGAATCCTGAAAATATACCTAATCCAAAAAATTAACTGAAACTATAGTTAACGTGATTCAAATGAATCCATAATGCTACTATTCAAAGTATACGAATCCAGAAAATATACGTAATCCAAAAAATTAACTGAAACTATAGTTAACGTGTTCTTCAATCTTCAAGTGTCCATCAAGAAATAGTTTCAAGAAATAGCAGCACCATCGTCCATTAATCACCTTCAATAAAGAACTCAAACGTATCAAAAACAGAAAAATGCAAGAAACCTAATTATAATTTACATAAGAAACTAAAAAAGAGCCTTACGACTTAATTCATCAGTTCCCTTATCTCTCGTTTCCTCTCCAAAAGAACTCTGAGTTCTTCTTTGAGAGCTTCGAACTTCAATGTGTGTTGTTTGAAACCGCAGGGACTCTGGTGATGAACCGTTTGGACAAAATAACGTAAGGGTCCCATTTCCCTTTCAATTTCGTGGCACCTTTCTTCAATTCTTGATAGTTCGATAACTAACCTCTTCATTTTAGTTTGTTGTGAATAATTGCTTTGCAGTGATAACTGATTCATAATTTTTTCTTTAAATAGACGCATTAATTTTTTTTTTGACAACTCAACACATGTGCTTTTTCTTTGGTTGATAATTTTTAAATAACAAATCACCCAATTTATTCAGCATGATTTTTCTATCTTGTTGGCATTTGGCATTATTTCATTGGCTACTACACAAATTTATTTATTTTTCCCATTTTGCTTTACCATTACACAGGCAAAGCCTTTACCCATTTTCAAAAGTCTGCAATATTTTCAGAAGCCTTCACTCTCCTTTTTACTTTGTTTAACCATTTTTCACTATTCTGCTTCTTTCTCCTTCAGGTTTTTTCTCCATCGCAAATCAAGACAACAAGGTATGTTTTTTGGCTTTTTTCTGTTCTTTCGCATTTTTTCTCTACCTTCTGCTTTTCTTATGTTCTTTCGTTGTGTTTATTGAGTGTTGATGCCTTTTAGGTGTTCATATTATTTTCATCTTAGAATAGTTTATAAGCATTTTGTTGTTATCATGTTCATGTAAAGTGTTCTTCGTTTTAAAAAAAAATGTTTTGTTAGTTTGATGTTCATGTTCCATGAAAATGTCAAAAAGCAAATGTGGTTTTCTTCCATTTTTGTTGAGATTTTGCTTCTATTTTTGTTGTACTTTTCTTCCATTTTTTCATGTTCATGTTTTCATTGGGATGGTGTTCATAGAGAAAATGTGGTTGATGTTTTGTGGTAGTTGTTTTGTTACTTTAAAATCCATGATAAGTGAAAATATTTTGTAGCTATGCTAAAAATATGTTTCATTGTGTGTTATGAGTTTCATGAGTTGCTCATTTGTTTTCTTATGTTTGTTTCATTGTTTGTGCTAATATTTCTTATTTTATTTGTTATCTTATGAGTTGTTGATTTGTTGTCTTCATTCTGTTTTCATATATTCAAGCATAATGTTTTACATTCTTATTTGTTAAAATTTTGCCTTCATTTTGTTTTCGTTTTGGTCAAATCTTGATTTATTATCTTCAATATGTTTTCAATGTGTTTTGGTAAAATTATTATATTAAAAATTTTCATTTTGATTTTTTGATACATTTGTTTAAGCAACCATGTCACGTGGCGCACAAAATTTTGTTTAAAACGATCCATTTTCAAATCGGATTAGCATCAATGTTGGAAAATGTATTTTGCTTTTTACAAGCTTATTTGTGTTTTGCTTTTTAAAAGAATAAGTACTGCTAATGAATACACTATGATATAATTAATACATAGCACAACTAATGAATTTTTCATTTGTCTATTTTCCTTTCCATTTCCGCAGGTCCAGATGTCTTGGGATATAGGGAGAAATTAGTATTACTCATACATGTACATCACCTACTAAAAAGGTTGAAATTTTCTGCTTTCCTATTCATTTAGCATGCTATAATGAAATATCTGAAACATTATGACTTAATTTTAAAATTGTTGGAACTATAGAATTCAAGTTACTATTAGTTCTAAGTTGTATGAAACTTTTGAGTTTGGCAGTGTTTGTTAATTATGTATCTCATTGGAAACTTTTGAGTTTAAACAATATTAAAAAATTTGTCATTGAAGTGTGTTTTCTGAATTATAGCGTCTTCAACATACAATATATTTCAGCATATATATTATTGCCATTATCTATTCATGCTTTCCATATGTCTATTCATGATATAAATTGCAAAGCTTATTGAAAGATCACATCAACCTACTAGAAAATCAGACTTTGTATTTTTTTATTCCAGCAAAAATCCTTTTTATGACTTTCCACTACAAAGGGTTTAACTGGTTTCACAATTATGTCACATCCATAATGACTAGGTTGGCCATAGCTATCACTAGCGTACCTTTAGTCATACATTTTACTGTATTTGAAACACATTGAAATATGGTCTTACCCCTTCAACTTGCATAAGTATTATAAAGAAAACAATGAGTGATCTAATCAGCTAGCATGCAGTAACATGAGTCAAATATATAATATATTTTCCTTTATCATTGTCCAAATAAAAATCATTATATTCCAATCCATGCTATAAAATCATATTGGTTGTAGGTTTCAAACAGAACAAATAATAAACATAACAGAACAGTGACTCTCTAAGATACTTCAAACACCTTGTATATGATGCATATGATAATTTTTCAAACCATAGAACTCTACACATATTATTCATCCCTATGAAGCATTAAAATATTGACCATTCAACATTTAGAAAGGTTTTAAAAAACAGTCTACGACCACAAAAATGCCAACACCAAACCGTTATTCATTGTATTTACATTAAAGAACAAATTGTAGTTATTCACGTTCTTTCACCGTAACAAATCATCTCACCACATATTTCAACATAATAATTTATCCACCAATAAAATATAACATAGTTTCTCATCAGGATTTCGGTTCATAAACTCAATCACCTATTGGGTTAACATTCCCCTAGTAAGTCGCTTTCAGAGGATGCTCTAGAGGATTACCATACAATAGCTCCTTTTCCTTCAATTTTTGTTAAACTGTTTATAATAATCTCTTGTTTCAACTAAAAAATCATGTCTCTCTTGAACACAATCCGAAGTGGTCTATCTTGGATAACGGTGTGGCGCATCGTTCCCGACCTTGGGTTAACAGATACATGAATGTGTAACACACACAAAACAGTAGAGAAATGAATCAAAATTCCAACTACAACACTTAGAAGTGAAATTTTGTTAGCACCTACTATATGCTTTATACACTCGCTAAAAGTTAATTTGGGGAAATCCAAGCTTCGATATAAAGATCCTGATCAAAATACTGTAAGTAATAGGCTAAATTAATTGAAGATGAAGTTGAATGGAGACATTGATAAGTAGACCACGTCTTGATGTTATTGAAATGGTATAAAGTATAAATCAATAATTTGCTACTGACCTGACAGCTGACCATTGATGAAAACATACAAACTATAGCCAACCGATACTACTGTAAGAACAAGATCCCCACCATTCCTAAAGATTTCTTTAGTGAAATTGATAACATAACTTAGAGTAAGAAAATGAACAAGATAATTATTCAATATGAAGAAAAATAATGAATAAATATATCTATAATACTCTTGAGTTTTATGTCACTCACTCTGTACAATACCACTAATAGTCATATAAATCTCTGGTTGCATCTGGACTTCTGATTCACTATACCAGCCTGACCAAGCTTTTTCCACATTTTTGGGTTGTAAGCCTTATTTGGAAAGAAATAATCACAATATAAACCAATGCAAGTATTAATCTACTAAAAATTACATTAGAATTAGCAGCTAGTAAATGACACTGACTCGAATCATAGTCCTCCTTATAATAATAATTCATTGATAAAAAATAAAACCAAAAAATTATTTTTTTCAAATTACACTACAAGCATAATAAGCATTGTTAATGTTAATAATTGCTTTGACAGGTGAAGGTTCATGTCCATTCCAAAAACCATAAGTTTGGATCACATTCAATCGTCCTTCTAGGTACAACAACATCACCTTCAACTGTAGCATCATAACCAAAATTTCCTACCTTTCACCGACGACGATCATCCTTCCTTCTATGAACCACCATAGTTTCACTTAAACTACAAAACAATGTTCTAAAGTTGAACATTTCTTCATTGAGTTATATATTTCTTCAAATCAACTCAGTAACTGATTCTTTCACCTTAGAGAGATTAGAACTTCGGAACAAAACATGTACCAAAAATTATACTAACTCAGTAACTTCTAAATTCACTTTTAATTTCAATGTTTGGGCATCCATTGATATCTACTTGTTAATTTAATTGTTATTAGCATAAAATTTGGCAACAAACCCCTTTGTCACTATCTCTAAAAAACAAAAAAGTAAGTAGACAAAAACTAACCCAACTAGAGAGATGGAATCAGAATACATAAACAAACCTTATACACCATTTACTTCAACGTATCTGATATGCAAATGCCGAAGAGGTTGAACGGTGAAATGTGGTCTAACTACCAACATCAGAGAATAGTCGGTTGAACAACGGAGAATGGTGATTTGAACGGCGAAACCAGTTTTCAAGATGAATGGAGAAAGGATTTTGGCCAAAGAAGTTTTATTCGTGATTTTAGGGTTCATGGTAATTGGGTGAAATTTTCTGCAATTTCAGTGCTTGAGAGTTTGTAAGAAGAAATTGAAGGAATGAGTTAATCAATTTTTTATTTTTGGATGATTTAGTTTAGGGTTTTGGTAAAAAAGTTTCACATTTTGCCATATGCACATAGGAGGGAAGAGGAAAATGTGAAAAAAAAATTGGAGCATAAAATGAGAGTGAGACCATATTTGTTCCGAAAATAAATGCACCTAATTCTCCTTGCGTTTGGTTTGCTTGAACAGTCAAGGCCATGATGAATGGTTCTCATTGTTTCTTTATGTACTTGTATATAGTATTTTTTTATTTAAAAATGACATAGGATCCATACTGTTCCATATAGTTCATAGGCTCATAAAAAAAATTCAAATTTTGCTGAATACCACATGTGCAACCTTTACAGGATTATTTATTCTCATGTGAGAAGCACGAAAGACAAACTTATTCCCTCTCTATATCTCTCAATTGCTATAGATAGTCTAGGAATGAAGATTTATTCTTGAATATAACAAAACTTCTTGAAGAAAAAAAACCTCATCAAAACAAATATAAAAAAAAACATAGCCAAAATTAAAATCAAAAGAAGAGGAAGGAAGAAGAACCTTTATGATATGTTCTCAGAACAAAGCCAAAGCAAAAAGCAGAGTTGCAAAATTAGTGCAAGCCACTTAAACTGAAAATTAACATGTTTGCTCTTCTTACTCAACACATTCATCTTCATCATGATCTCTAAATTATAACGGAAACTCAATGGTTTTTACTTTTCTTGTTAAACAAGATTTTGTTTCATATTCTTTTCCAATCATAACACGTGATTTATGATTAATATTCTAAAATTACTTATGATTAATATTTTATTCAACAAATAACTAAAACAAAGTGAAATATACTGAATCCATAAAATAAACCGAATACAAAAAATGATTCTGAATCCATAATGCTACGATTCAAAATATACTGAATCCATAATGCTTACTATTCAAAGTATATGAATCCAGAAAATATACCTAATCCAAAAAATTAACTGAAACTATAGTTAACGTGATTCAAATGAATCCATAATGCTACTATTCAAAGTATACGAATCCAGAAAATATACGTAATCCAAAAAATTAACTGAAACTATAGTTAACGTGTTCTTCAATCTTCAAGTGTCCATCAAGAAATAGTTTCAAGAAATAGCAGCACCATCGTCCATTAATCACCTTCAATAAAGAACTCAAACGTATCAAAAACAGAAAAATGCAAGAAACCTAATTATAATTTACATAAGAAACTAAAAAAGAGCCTTACGACTTAATTCATCAGTTCCCTTATCTCTCGTTTCCTCTCCAAAAGAACTCTGAGTTCTTCTTTGAGAGCTTCGAACTTCAATGTGTGTTGTTTGAAACCGCAGGGACTCTGGTGATGCACCGTCTGGACAAAATAACGTAAGGGTCCCATTTCCCTTTCAATTTCGTGGCACCTTTCTTCAATTCTTGATAGTTCGATAACTAACCTCTTCATTTTAGTTTGTTGTGAATAATTGCTTTGCAGTGATAACTGATTCATAATTTTTTCTTTAAATAGACGCATTAATTTTTTTTTTGACAACTCAACACATGTGCTTTTTCTTTGGTTGATAATTTTTAAATAACAAATCACCCAATTTATTCAGCATGTTTTCTCTATCTTGTTGGCATTTGGCATTATTTCATTGGCTACTACACAAATTTATTTATTTTTCCCATTTTGCTTTACCATTACACAGGCAAAGCCTTTACCCATTTTCAAAAGTCTGCAATATTTTCAGAAGCCTTCACTCTCCTTTTTACTTTGTTTAACCATTTTTCACTATTCTGCTTCTTTCTCCTTCAGGTTTTTTCTCCATCGCAAATCAAGACAACAAGGTATGTTTTTTGGCTTTTTTCTGTTCTTTCGCATTTTTTCTCTACCTTCTGCTTTTCTTATGTTCTTTCGTTGTGTTTATTGAGTGTTGATGCCTTTTAGGTGTTCATATTATTTTCATCTTAGAATAGTTTATAAGCATTTTGTTGTTATCATGTTCATGTAAAGTGTTCTTCGTTTTAAAAAAAAATGTTTTGTTAGTTTGATGTTCATGTTCCATGAAAATGTCAAAAAGCAAATGTGGTTTTCTTCCATTTTTGTTGAGATTTTGCTTCTATTTTTGTTGTACTTTTCTTCCATTTTTTCATGTTCATGTTTTCATTGGGATGGTGTTCATAGAGAAAATGTGGTTGATGTTTTGTGGTAGTTGTTTTGTTACTTTAAAATCCATGATAAGTGAAAATATTTTGTAGCTATGCTAAAAATATGTTTCATTGTGTGTTATGAGTTTCATGAGTTGCTCATTTGTTTTCTTATGTTTGTTTCATTGTTTGTGCTAATATTTCTTATTTTATTTGTTATCTTATGAGTTGTTGATTTGTTGTCTTCATTCTGTTTTCATATATTCAAGCATAATGTTTTACATTCTTATTTGTTAAAATTTTGCCTTCATTTTGTTTTCGTTTTGGTCAAATCTTGATTTATTATCTTCAATATGTTTTCAATGTGTTTTGGTAAAATTATTATATTAAAAATTTTCATTTTGATTTTTTGATACATTTGTTTAAGCAACCATGTCACGTGGCGCACAAAATTTTGTTTAAAACGATCCATTTTCAAATCGGATTAGCATCAATGTTGGAAAATGTATTTTGCTTTTTACAAGCTTATTTGTGTTTTGCTTTTTAAAAGAATAAGTACTGCTAATGAATACACTATGATATAATTAATACATAGCACAACTAATGAATTTTTTATTTGTCTATTTTCCTTTCCATTTCCGCAGGTCCAGATGTCTTGGGATATAGGGAGAAATTAGTATTACTCATACATGTACATCACCTACTAAAAAGGTTGAAATTTTCTGCTTTCCTATTCATTTAGCATGCTATAATGAAATATCTGAAACATTATGACTTAATTTTAAAATTGTTGGAACTGTAGAATTCAAGTTACTATTAGTTCTAAGTTGTATGAAACTTTTGAGTTTGGTAGTGTTTGTTAATTATGTATCTCATTGGAAACTTTTGAGTTTAAACAATATTAAAAAATTTGTCATTGAAGTGTGTTTTCTGAATTATAGCGTCTTCAACATACAATATATTTCAGCATATATATTATTGCCATTATCTATTCATGCTTTCCATATGTCTATTCATGATATAAATTGCAAAGCTTATTGAAAGATCACATCAACCTACTAGAAAATCAGACTTTGTATTTTTTTATTCCAGCAAAAATCCTTTTTATGACTTTCCACTACAAAGGGTTTAACTGGTTTCACAATTATGTCACATCCATAATGACTAGGTTGGCCATAGCTATCACTAGCGTACCTTTAGTCATACATTTTACTGTATTTGAAACACATTGAAATATGGTCTTACCCCTTCAACTTGCATAAGTATTATAAAGAAAACAATGAGTGATCTAATCAGCTAGCATGCAGTAACATGAGTCAAATATATAATATATTTTCCTTTATCATTGTCCAAATAAAAATCATTATATTCCAATCCATGCTATAAATCATATTGGTTGTAGGTTTCAAACATTAATTTTGTTTAGTTCAGATTGAAGTTAAAATTGACATCTTTTATTTTAAGTGTTAATTTGAAATTGATATATTTTGTGAAAATTATTTTACAGAGTTTATGGAAAGTGTGGTGAAGAGAACAAGCAAATGAAAACTACTATACCATAATTTGGCAACCAAACTCACTTTAAGTTAAGTTATATTGGTTAACTTATAGAATCTTGTGTATCCTATTTGATAAAATGCTTGACAAAATATTTGTATGAATTCTCATATATGTTGTTTTATAATAGTATAAAATATTTAATTTACGGGTCACTTTCAACAAATGACCTATTTTATTTTAATCAACATTAATCTTTAGTTGATTGACAAAATTGATATTTTCAAATGTCATGTTTTTTCTTTTTCTTTTTTTCTTTGTCTCACATATTTTTTGTCTTTTTATATTATTATTTAAAATAATTGAATTTATATAATAATTATTTATTTTAATTTATAATTAAATAATATATATATCAAATTTACATATCATTTAATTTTTTTATACTTTATTAAATAAATTTACCCGTGCGGGAACACGGGTATCTTGCTAGTATAACATAAAAATCGAAGTCGATATTACAAAGTTTCTTAATTGTGCAACATAATATCCTACAAACACTATTGAAAAGTCTTGTTCAAGACACTAATGACAATCACGAAGGAAGAGTAGTGAAACAAAAGAAACATAAATTAAACGACGAAATGTATTGAAATGCTGCGGCAGTCATGAAGTTTGAAATATTTGGTGCACAATCAATCACCAAATCTGAAGCTCCTTGATGAAAGAAAGTTTGTCCAAGTGTAGTCGGCCTCATCATCGTCATCAGAATCGAATATCGAAAAGTCTTGTACTTCCTCATCATCCGAAGTAGACACATATTTTTGACGCCTCTTTTTTTTGGCCGATGTTTGACATTTTTTCTTTTTTCTTTTCTTATGTACGCCCGACGAAGTGTTCTGTACCTATTGAACAGAAACATGAAAGGATGCGACAGTAAGAAAAAAATGTATGTTAGTTATAGATGGACGAAGGCGAATAACATACTAAGAAAACAGTCAAGGGCAATTGTACCGGGTGAGGTAGTTGAACATTGAGAAGTTCTTCCATGTAGAGGAACTCAAACCCCGCAGGTGGTTCAATCCGTGCAGCCCCATTGACTGGATCATCATTAACGACGTCGACCTGGTTGTGTCAAGAAAAAAAATATCATAACAGGAACATCATAGAATTGATACATGTCGAAAGATGCATTGAAAAGGAAAAATGTTTTGGAGTCGTTGAACCTTTATTGGTTGTTGGATTTCCCCAGTTTGTATTACCGGTTGAGGGTGGTGTTCATCGGCAGTTTGTGTGTTAACAGTCAGCGTATTGTCATTCGAAGTTGTAGCAATCTGCTGAACATTGGTTGATTCCATATCAGTTCTTGGTGTGTGATTCCGTTTGTTTAAGTGGTGCTGAGAAAGGAATGTAGGTTATATAATGCAAATTTTGTATCTTCACGTTCTGGTGATTTTGAAAAGATAAATGCATTGATTAACATTGAAAAGGTCACACAGGAATATGGAGAGGTAAAAATATTGATGATAGGTGATGGTCAAGTTCATCAGAATGTTCAAAGTAATTAATTATTAATGGTGGTCCAGCATAGAAAACCTAGAGATAATGATTTAACTCAAAAAGCAACAATTTTAACCTCATTTTCAATTATTAAATGATAAAAATATAATGGGTAAGAATAACTAACTTACAAAGTCGAAAACCTGGAGATAATGATTTAACAGAAAAAGTAACAAATTTAATGTCATCTACATTTATTAAATGATGAAAATAGAAAGGTTACAAATAACTACCTCAGAGGACAACAATAGTATACAGTAGAATAACTGTCTGGGAAAGGCATTTGATACCAGACTGTTCGGCAATCGTCTATGGGTTTATCGCTCCAGGTACAGATTTCTGTGACAGAAAAAAAACTAAAAAACTGTATAGTTATGGGCCAACTCATCCACATGAGAATAATAAGGGTCAAATTAATGTGTTTGGCGACAAGAATAATAAGAGGTTTACAACGGTTGGTGAACGCTTCTGGCCACAGTACATATAAGCAGTTCAGAACGACACGTAATTAGTTCGCCAAGTAAGAAGTATTAGTTGAACACGAGACATGAATAAATAAATCACAAGTGTCTTAGTATGGAAAAATTCAGACTAACCTGTATGTGAGCTCAATAGAAATAGTCTCACTAACCTGTATGTGAACATTTCAGATAATGAAGGAGAAACATATATTTTCATGAAAAAAGTTAGAAGGCTATTCACGAATTTATTGATAACAGAAAGTGTACCGACAATCGAACATGGGATGTTTAAAACCTAATGTTAACCATTAAACTATGAGGTTACTTCGTGCACAACAACATTTTGAGCAATCAACGAATTTGTCACGTCTCCAAACACAAATGAAACCACCAACAACACACTTATACGCACACAGCAATTTCATAATTTTTAAACCTTTCAATATTTTCTTCTCAACTGAATCAACACATAACAGAGGTAGCAAACATCGATGTCACAAAACTCTAAAGCATGTTCAATAATGATCACAAAGTAAAATGTACACCATTGTTTATATAATAAGAACACGAATAACCATAAAGTAAGGGGATGAAGTTCGATGACCCGAGATGGAGATTATAGATTACATGACCCAAAAGAGATCTAATTATATTATTACAATAGACCAAGAAATGAATTCTGACATAAAGATATCGATAGTGTTTTAATGGTTCAAGAGTTTGACAATGATGGTGTCACCTTCAGTGTCTAGAACAATGGAAGCAAGGCGATCGCCCCTTGTAAGACATTTGAAGACCACAAATTGATACCAACCTCTCCCAATAAACATCTGCGATGAGTATTTAGTGTAAGATCGGTGAACTTCACATTCATACGGTTGTGAGTTGCCTGCATCAATCAAGGTGATGGTCGTTGTTCCGAAATGGGTACACTCTCTAATAAGCCTTTGCGGAATTTGCTAAACAAAACAGGAAGAGCGCCATTTAACTTCATTAGAATTGTCAAATAAATGAAAAATCAATTTCAAGGTAGTCGAAGATTACTTACAAGCAGATTATTTCTGGCCATGTTTCCGCTGCGTATTCGTTGCTTCCAAACAAAATATTTGGGTCCTCTTCCAACAACCTTAACACATGTATTTTCATGAGAACTACATAGGAAGAACATAATTGAATGAGTAACAAAGTAAGCACGGTACAGATAGGAAGGGGGTATCGAAAGTATTGGTTGTTTATAATTGTATAAGAATGCAAAATTTAGGGACAGGCTGGTACCATTCACTATCCGAAGATATATTTATCCTGGTAGATTCACCGACATTAGAACGTTTCACTCTTTTTTTGTCTCGTTGGTTGTCACGCTTGGGTACATGTTCCAGAGGGTGTTCCTGTTTGAACCGAAGACAGTAGGAATACCTGTTTCCTCAACCTGGAGGTAAGCTAAGTCCAGCACCATTCGTCGCGATATATGAGTTGCGTGCTCACTCAAAACCGTGACAATACAATATAAGACAATTAATAATTTCAGAAATGAGTACAGTTCATGGCTGTAAATTTGAATGGAAAAATTGAGAAATAGTCAGATATCGTCGGATGTTTGGTGTTGGTTGATGTGAAGACTGGCCCCCTGTGTCGCCGTATTTATCAATTTCACAAGAATTAATCACAGATTTTCCCTTCTGAAATTCTTTGATGTCCTCACTATTTAGGATGTCAAGTTGCCGCATCAGATGGAGGCGTTGTGCCTCCCTTAAACTGCGGGGGCAACTGCAACAAAGTTTCAGACAAATTACATCATACAGTGGGAGGGCGTGTAGGTGTGACCATAATCTTCTATCCACAGATATAAACCATATAGACACAATCCTTATGTTCATGCCAACAAACAAACCATATACACACATATTGTTCCTATCGTTGATACATGGAAGGGGAAAGAATCAGTTACATGGTACCAGTAAAAGAGTCAACAGAAATAAGGCAAAGGGTGTAAAAAATTATCCAATACAGTTGATTGTAATTTGTGGAATGATTTTAGATGTCCATTATAGAAACAGTAATAGAAAAAAGAAATAATGGATATAGAACCTCACAAAGGTCATCATTCAACTTCTACATAGTATCAGATATCGATTGAATATAATACCCTTTTGCAACACCAATATTGCGCACATAACAAGCATTAAGTGTGTGACCTTTGATTCCACAATAAAAACAAGTAGGTTGAAAATGACTTCTATATCTAGGAACATGACTCTTTTTCTTAACAACTCTTTTCTTTCTATGACTTTGATGCACACTTTTAGAATTGTTTGCCTTTTCTTTAACAATTTGTTCACTTGCTTTAACAAAAATGGTCTCATTTGTGCTTGGTTTGGAAAACTTCGAATATCCTAATCCACTCTTATCATTAGGATATCTTTGGTGCCTAAGAATTTCCTCCAAGGCAATTTGACCTTTTTCATATCTTTCTCAAACTCTTTTAAGTTGAACAATTTGGAAAGATAAAGACTCACAATTCTTACATACAAGATCTCGTTTTTCATCCATCAACTTTTGTTTTTCATTTTCAATATATTTTTCCAAAGAAATATTATTTTCTTCTAAAGATGAAATTCGCTTCTTTTGGAATGAAATATTTTTATACAAAGTCTTGCATTCTTTTAAAAGTGCATATATGACATCTTGTGCATCATTATCATAAATGGAAAATTTGCTACTAACCTCATCGTTTTCTTCATCGGAGTGAAGTGAAGCCATTAGAGCCATGTTCACACATTCATCGCTTTTCGATTCCGACGAGGAACTTATCTCATTATCGTCCCAAGCAACATAAGTTTTCTTGTTCTTGAATTCCTTATTGCCTTTGAATCCTCCTTTCTTTGCAAGTTTCGGGCAATCCGGCTTTATCTGACCTTGCTTCCCACATTCATAACAAGTGACATCTTGCATCGATGTGGATACTTCCTTTTTCCTGAAATGTTTATTCTTTTTAGCATAAGAGGAATTTTTATTATTATTAAAGAACATACCAAACTTCTTTACAAGAAGCATAAAATTTTCATCTTCGGACGTCTCATCATCCTTGTTGTCTTTTGAATCAACCTTCAAGGCAATTCCATTGGACTTCTTTTCTTGACTTTCGTGCTTCTCGAGCCTTCCAAGTTCCAATTTGTGTTCTTGAAGTTTGCCAAATAAGGACGCGGATGTCATCGTTGAGAGACTCTTCTTTTCCGAAATAGCGGTCACCTTCGGTTGCCATTCTCTTGTTAAAGATCTTAGGACTTTGAGATTGAGATCATCATTGGTGAAGGTTTTACCGAGAGCAATCAAATGATTTGTAAGATGGAAGAATCTCTTTTGTAAGGCAACTATAGATTCACCGGGCTGCATACGGAACATCTCATATTCTTGACTTAATGTGTTTAGCCTCGATCTCTTCACTTCGTCGGTTCCTTCATGTGTTTCTACCAAAGTGTCCTGAATCTCCTTTGTCGATTTACATTGAGATACACGGAAGAACTCATCCATACTAAGAGCGCTTTGGAGTATGTTGATTTCCTTCTTCTCATTTAGAATTTTTCTCCTATCATCTTCATCATATGTGTTTTTCAACTTCGTGGTTCCAACACCATTGATCACATTCATTGGATTATATGGACCTTCTTCAATTGCTTCCCATATACTTTCTCCTTGGGCTTCAAGATGCGCCTTCATTATGATTTTCCAGAAATCAAAATATTCCCCGGAGAAGAGTGGGGGTTTGTTGCTACTTCCACCGTCTTTGAAAACTGGATTTGTGCTTGCGGAAGCCATGCTGGACCTAGGAATAAGTTACCTATAACTTGCTCTGATGCCAATTGTAAGATCATATATAGCCTAAGAGGGGGGGTTGAATTAGGCTCTTATCCTGGTTCCCTTCACAATCCGAAGGTACATCCAGTCCCCTTACGACTCGTAAGAGATTTTCCACTATAGTTTTAGATTGTACAACCTATCACACCATCAACCGGTGAAGCCTACTTTCTAACAACTATACATCAACAAGTGTGCAAGAACAATCCTCTTGCAAACAACAAGATATCCTGCCAGTCGGAGTCATTGATTTGGGAGGCACGCGTAGTCCATCAAATGGAGAAACAAGACATGAGACGATCCTTGATTTATGAGCATAACTGAAAAACAAGGGCAAGGAATGATTAAACATCTCCTTGCATATTTAAAAAAAAAATTGATTTAAATAATTTCTCCTAAAATCTATTTTAAATATTTCATATTTTTGCTTAAGACTTTTTTTACAAGACCATGACATGTGTCTCTGTACAATTGAATTTGAGAAAGAGTGAGATACCTTGATTCATAATCGGTTCTGGAATTTCTAGCTGGAGGGATACCGTGAATACCAGCTACATCTTCCGAGTCTAAATTAGGTGATCCAAGGGCCTATAAGAACAGTTTGAAGTGATCTATAAAAGATGCGATCTGTGAAAAATCCAAACATGAAAGTAGGAAAAAAAAACATTCGGTATACACAAAATATGTATTTTATCTACCCTAACACAACCCAGTAGTGGCATAACATATAAAATGAAGAGCTTGCCTGAAATGAAATAGATTTTAAATCTTTAACCAATCTTAAGACAAACTTCAAAGCTTCAAAGTTGTTAAAATGACAGAGCTGAAATTTTGTCGCCAAAAATAAAAGTTAACATACTTAAACTTCACACGAGCATGTCTGTAACGCTCAATCCGAATTAATGCATGACCTCATGCATTCCACACTGGAAACACATTTATCTAAAATAGGACAATATTATTTTTAAAATCCTCATTAACTGAAATGTGGCAGTTCTAGTAAATAAAAGAGTGACATGTCATGTGTCAACCTTACACTTTTTGTTGGTATACACCGCCATGCTATACCGTTCTACCACAACCAACCTGTCACGAAGATGAGCAGATGATTCTCCATCGACAATATCATCAAAAGAAGCAGCAATGCCTAATCCTAAAAGGCTTTGGAGGAGTTTTGCATGTGACAAGATTTCAGATAGTTCATTTGTGGATTGACTACCTACACTAGAGCTAACAGCATCAGATGACGTGTCATCGGCATCTCTATTTCTTTCCCAATTACATGAAAATTCACTACCACCTGCGAGCTTTATCAGCAAGGACTTGAGATAAAGTAGACCCTGCATATGCAACACATTATAATGAATGTATTTTTCATTACAAGCAAAAAGCCAGGATGCAAATTGAGAGTGATGCTGCTGTGCAAGTAAAACAAATGGATATATTGCTTAAAACCTATCATTATTAACCACTAACATAAACTGTAATCAATAAGTTATTATGCTCTCATGACAAATGTTTCTGTGGAATGGTATGCCCGCCCAATTGTTTCCATAGATGCATTTTTAGGCATCTGCTGAGAACTCAAGACATTTTTCATTTGATTAATGCATAAGTCAAGGGAAATCTCACAGTTGTCAAAGTAAGGCTATATTTGGAAAATCAATTAGCATAATTCAAAAATAAGAATAATGAGTGAATACATGATTGGAATTAGCAATCTATCGTTAATAGAGCCAAGATAGTTACTTCTAACTATTACAAATAACTAACAACTGATAAAAGAAAGCAGAAAAATTTGGAAGAATATATAACTGCCAAAATATAATAAATACCGAAATTAGCATACACCACTAAAACAAAACATCATTTTTTAGAAGGTCATAAGAAAAATGCACATGTCAGATATATTGTACCTAATTCTAACCATAGGTTCCATAAATCAGTATATTAGGGGTCTCTATTTACAACAAGGTGTTTAACAAAAAAAAAAGGTAATTAAAGAAAATTAGGTTAAGAATACAATAATTTATGAAGGAAGACAGAAAAAGTGAGAATTTACCTCTTATTCGACCTTATGTCTCTTGGAATCTTTGTCAACAACATAATATTTAGCTATACGGATCCGCACCGTGCCGGTTCTACAATTTAATGAATATGATATGCAATAGAAATAGGTAGATAAATTATTTGTTTTATTTATTTAAACATGAGATGAGGAATTAAGGAAATAATGACAAATCCTAAAACATAATAGAAAACTTAACAACTAAAATCTTTAAACAAGAGAGATTCATAACTCACATGTGTACCTGTTAAAGAGTAAGTTTCAAATTATTAGAAACGAAAAAGAGAGAAATTTCTTGTAGTTTATGCTATATATGAAGTATCATTCTTAAAACTTTTTTTGGTTTCAACATTGTTTTAATCATTTTCACTAGTGAGATTGAATTCAAAGTATTCCAAATACGAACATTTGTTGTATGACAAAAATGTTAGAATGGCAGGAAATTAAGAGGACAACTTACAATTAGTTTTATCTTATTTTTAAAACATTAGTATTGATAATGTAGTGATAATTAATGTTGTAGAGCATACCTTGTACCACAAAAATCTTGTATATTCATATCATGATCTAAAAAAGAGGAGCATGCTATGTATATTTAAGTAATATAGCTCACATAATAACAAGAGGTTCTCACTAAGGTAGACCTTAATATATGTTGACACTAATATATATTGAACAGGAGATGAAATGACAAAGGGAACCAAACAATTTTAATCCCATCTTGATATGTGTACATATTGACACTATTTATCCACATGATATATTAATCCAAGATATGATCCGTAGTTGATTTTTAAAATGTAGACTTTATAAAAACAAGAAATTATTTGATGATTTGGGTGATTAAAATCATACTAGAAACTTGTGCATTATATACCATATTGTTTTTAATTAAGAATAATAGATCACAACACAAGAATAGGTTAAAAATTCATGAAATCATGAAAAAAATGTGTAAGTCTTTGTTACAGGATCCCTGAGCATGTATTCCTCATTGTTTTATGATTTTGTGCTTGCTCTAAAGTAGAATTTTGCTCCATCCCCTGCAACCACGGAAAGTTCATGGTAGTAACAATGTGTCTCCATCAAGTTCTATGGACCATGTTAATAATTATGTATATTATGTCAGCATTGAGAAACTTATGATAGGAACTAGAGATTTACAAAAAATAATAAACATAACAGAACAGTGACTCTCTAAGATACTTCAAACACCTTGTATATGATGCATATGACAATTTTTCAAACCAAAGAACTCTACACATATTCTTCATCCCTATGAAGCATTAAAATATTGACCATTCAACATTTAGAAAGGTTTTAAAAAACAGTCTACGACCACGAAAATGCCAACACCAAACCATTATTCATTGTATTTACATTAAAGAACAAATTGTAGTTATTCACGTTCTTTCACCGTAACAAATCATCTCACCACATATTTCAACATAATAATTTATCCACCAATAAAATATAACATAGTTTCTCATCAGGATTTCGGTTCATAAACTCAATCACCTATTGGGTTAACATTCCCCTAGTAAGTCGCTTTCAGAGGATGCTCTAGAGGATTACCATACAATAGCTCCTTTTCCTTCAATTTTTGTTAAACTGTTCATAATAATCTCTTGTTTCAACTAAAAAATCATGTCTCTCTTGAACACAATCCGAAGTGGTCTATCTTGGATAACGGTGTGGCGCATCGTTCCCGACCTTGGGTTAACAGATACATGAATGTGTAACACACACAAAACAGTAGAGAAATGAATCAAAATTCCAACTACAACACTTAGAAGTGAAATTTTGTTAGCACCTACTATATGCTTTATACACTCGCTAAAAGTTAATTTGGGGAAATCCAAGCTTCGATATAAAGATCCTGATCAAAATACTTTAAGTAATAGGCTAAATTAATTGAAGATGAAGTTGAATGGAGACATTGATAAGTAGACCACGTCTTGATGTTATTGAAATGGTATAAAGTATAAATCAATAATTTGCTACTGACCTGACAACTGACCATTGATGAAAACATACAAACTATAGCCAACCGATACTACTGTAAGAACAAGATCCCCACCATTCCTAAAGATTTCTTTAGTGAAATTGATAACATAACTTAGAGTAAGAAAATGAACAAGATAATTATTCAATATGAAGAAAAATAATGAATAAATATATCTATAATACTCTTGAGTTTTATGTCACTCACTCTGTACAATACCACTAATAGTCATATAAATATCTGGTTGCATCTGGACTTCTGATTCACTATACCAGCCTGACCAAGCTTTTTCCACATTTTTGGGTTGTAAGCCTTATTTGGAAAGAAATAATCACAATATAAACCAATGCAAGTATTAATCTACTAAAAAATTACATTAGAATTAGCAGCTAGTAAATGACACTGACTCGAATCATAGTCCTCCTTATAATAATACTTCATTAATAAAAAATAAAACCAAAAAATTATTTTTTTCAAATTACACTACAAGCATAATAAGCATTGTTAATGTTAATAATTGCTTTGACAGGTGAAGGTTCATGTCCATTCCAAAAACCATAAGTTTGGATCACATTCAATCGTCCTTCTAGGTACAACAACATCACCTTCAACTGTAGCATCATAACCAAAATTTCCTACCTTTCATCGGCGACGATCATCCTTCCTTCTATGAACCACCATAGTTTCACTTAAACTACAAAAACAATGTTCTAAAGTTGAACATTTCTTCATTGAGTTATATATATCTTCAAATCAACTCAGTAACTCATTCTTTCACCTTAGAGAGATTAGAACTTCGGAACAAAACATGTACCAAAAATTATACTAACTCAGTAACTTCTAAATTCACTTTTAATTTCAATGTTTGTGCATCCATTTATATCTACTTGTTAATTTAATTGTTATTAGCATAAAATTTGACAACAAACCCCTTTGTCACTATCTCTAAAAAACAAAAAATTAAGTAGACAAAAACTAAACCAACTAGAGAGATGGAATCAAAATACATAAACAAACCTTATACACCATTTACTTCAACGTATCTGATATGCAAATGCCGAAGAGGTTGAGCAGTGAAATGTAGTCTAACTACCAACATCAGAGAATAGTCGGTTGAACAACGGAGAATGGTGATTTGAACGGCGAAACCAGTTTTTAAGATGAATGGAGAAAGGATTTTGGCCAAAGAAGTTTTATTCGTGATTTTAGGGTTCATGGTAATTGGGTGAAATTTTCTGCAATTTCAGTTCTTGAGAGTTTGTAAGAAGAAATTGAAGGAATGAGTTAATCAATTTTTTATTTTTGGATGATTTAGTTTAGGGTTTTGGTAAAAAAAGTTTCAGATTTTGCCATATGCACATAGGAGGGAAGAGGAAAATGTGAAGAAAAAAAATTGGAGCGTAAAATGAGAGTGAGACCATATTTGTTCCGAAAATAAATGCACCTAATTCTCCTTGCGTTTGGTTTGCTTGAACAGTCAAGGCCATGATGAATGGTTCTCATTGTTTCTTTATGTACTTGTATATAGTATTTTTTTATTTAAAAATGACATAGGATCCATACTGTTCCATATAGTTCATAGGCTCATAAAAAAAATTCAAATTTTGCTGAATACCACATGTGCAACCTTTACAGGATTATTTATTCTCATGTGAGAAGCACGAAAGACAAACTTATTCCCTCTCTATATCTCTCAATTGCTATAGATAGTCTAGGAATGAAGATTTATTCTTGAATATAACAAAACTTCTTGAAGAAAAAAAACCTCATCAAAACAAATATAAAAAAAAACATAGCCAAAATTAAAATCAAAAGAAGAGGAAGGAAGAAGAACCTTTATGATATGTTCTCAGAACAAAGCCAAAGCAAAAAGCAGAGTTGCAAAATTAGTGCAAGCCACTTAAACTGAAAATTAACATGTTTGCTCTTCTTACTCAACACATTCATCTTCATCATGATCTCTAAATTATAACGGAAACTCAATGGTTTTTACTTTTCTTGTTAAACAAGATTTTGTTTCATATTCTTTTCCAATCATAACACGTGATTTATGATTAATATTCTAAAATTACTTATGATTAATATTTTATTCAACAAATAACTAAAACAAAGTGAAATATACTGAATCCATAAAATAAACCGAATACAAAAAATGATTCTGAATCCATAATGCTACGATTCAAAATATACTGAATCCATAATGCTTACTATTCAAAGTATACGAATCCTGAAAATATACCTAATCCAAAAAATTAACTGAAACTATAGTTAACGTGATTCAAATGAATCCATAATGCTACTATTCAAAGTATACGAATCCAGAAAATATACGTAATCCAAAAAATTAACTGAAACTATAGTTAACGTGTTCTTCAATCTTCAAGTGTCCATCAAGAAATAGTTTCAAGAAATAGCAGCACCATCGTCCATTAATCACCTTCAATAAAGAACTCAAACGTATCAAAAACAGAAAAATGCAAGAAACCTAATTATAATTTACATAAGAAACTAAAAAAGAGCCTTACGACTTAATTCATCAGTTCCCTTATCTCTCGTTTCCTCTCCAAAAGAACTCTGAGTTCTTCTTTGAGAGCTTCGAACTTCAATGTGTGTTGTTTGAAACCGCAGGGACTCTGGTGATGCACCGTCTGGACAAAATAACGTAAGGGTCCCATTTCCCTTTCAATTTCGTGGCACCTTTCTTCAATTCTTGATAGTTCGATAACTAACCTCTTCATTTTAGTTTGTTGTGAATAATTGCTTTGCAGTGATAACTGATTCATAATTTTTTCTTTAAATAGACGCATTAATTTTTTTTTTGACAACTCAACACATGTGCTTTTTCTTTGGTTGATAATTTTTAAATAACAAATCACCCAATTTATTCAGCATGATTTTTCTATCTTGTTGGCATTTGGCATTATTTCATTGGCTACTACACAAATTTATTTATTTTTCCCATTTTGCTTTACCATTACACAGGCAAAGCCTTTACCCATTTTCAAAAGTCTGCAATATTTTCAGAAGCCTTCACTCTCCTTTTTACTTTGTTTAACCATTTTTCACTATTCTGCTTCTTTCTCCTTCAGGTTTTTTCTCCATCGCAAATCAAGACAACAAGGTATGTTTTTTGGCTTTTTTCTGTTCTTTCGCATTTTTTCTCTACCTTCTGCTTTTCTTATGTTCTTTCGTTGTGTTTATTGAGTGTTGATGCCTTTTAGGTGTTCATATTATTTTCATCTTAGAATAGTTTATAAGCATTTTGTTGTTATCATGTTCATGTAAAGTGTTCTTCGTTTTAAAAAAAAATGTTTTGTTAGTTTGATGTTCATGTTCCATGAAAATGTCAAAAAGCAAATGTGGTTTTCTTCCATTTTTGTTGAGATTTTGCTTCTATTTTTGTTGTACTTTTCTTCCATTTTTTCATGTTCATGTTTTCATTGGGATGGTGTTCATAGAGAAAATGTGGTTGATGTTTTGTGGTAGTTGTTTTGTTACTTTAAAATCCATGATAAGTGAAAATATTTTGTAGCTATGCTAAAAATATGTTTCATTGTGTGTTATGAGTTTCATGAGTTGCTCATTTGTTTTCTTATGTTTGTTTCATTGTTTGTGCTAATATTTCTTATTTTATTTGTTATCTTATGAGTTGTTGATTTGTTGTCTTCATTCTGTTTTCATATATTCAAGCATAATGTTTTACATTCTTATTTGTTAAAATTTTGCCTTCATTTTGTTTTCGTTTTGGTCAAATCTTGATTTATTATCTTCAATATGTTTTCAATGTGTTTTGGTAAAATTATTATATTAAAAATTTTCATTTTGATTTTTTGATACATTTGTTTAAGCAACCATGTCACGTGGCGCACAAAATTTTGTTTAAAACGATCCATTTTCAAATCGGATTAGCATCAATGTTGGAAAATGTATTTTGCTTTTTACAAGCTTATTTGTGTTTTGCTTTTTAAAAGAATAAGTACTGCTAATGAATACACTATGATATAATTAATACATAGCACAACTAATGAATTTTTTATTTGTCTATTTTCCTTTCCATTTCCGCAGGTCCAGATGTCTTGGGATATAGGGAGAAATTAGTATTACTCATACATGTACATCACCTACTAAAAAGGTTGAAATTTTCTGCTTTCCTATTCATTTAGCATGCTATAATGAAATATCTGAAACATTATGACTTAATTTTAAAATTGTTGGAACTATAGAATTCAAGTTACTATTAGTTCTAAGTTGTATGAAACTTTTGAGTTTGGCAGTGTTTGTTAATTATGTATCTCATTGGAAACTTTTGAGTTTAAACAATATTAAAAAATTTGTCATTGAAGTGTGTTTTCTGAATTATAGCGTCTTCAACATACAATATATTTCAGCATATATATTATTGCCATTATCTATTCATGCTTTCCATATGTCTATTCATGATATAAATTGCAAAGCTTATTGAAAGATCACATCAACCTACTAGAAAATCAGACTTTGTATTTTTTTATTCCAGCAAAAATCCTTTTTATGACTTTCCACTACAAAGGGTTTAACTGGTTTCACAATTATGTCACATCCATAATGACTAGGTTGGCCATAGCTATCACTAGCGTACCTTTAGTCATACATTTTACTGTATTTGAAACACATTGAAATATGGTCTTACCCCTTCAACTTGCATAAGTATTATAAAGAAAACAATGAGTGATCTAATCAGCTAGCATGCAGTAACATGAGTCAAATATATAATATATTTTCCTTTATCATTGTCCAAATAAAAATCATTATATTCCAATCCATGCTATAAAATCATATTGGTTGTAGGTTTCAAACAGAACAAATAATAAACATAACAGAACAGTGACTCTCTAAGATACTTCAAACACCTTGTATATGATGCATATGATAATTTTTCAAACCATAGAACTCTACACATATTATTCATCCCTATGAAGCATTAAAATATTGACCATTCAACATTTAGAAAGGTTTTAAAAAACAGTCTACGACCACAAAAATGCCAACACCAAACCGTTATTCATTGTATTTACATTAAAGAACAAATTGTAGTTATTCACGTTCTTTCACCGTAACAAATCATCTCACCACATATTTCAACATAATAATTTATCCACCAATAAAATATAACATAGTTTCTCATCAGGATTTCGGTTCATAAACTCAATCACCTATTGGGTTAACATTCCCCTAGTAAGTCGCTTTCAGAGGATGCTCTAGAGGATTACCATACAATAGCTCCTTTTCCTTCAATTTTTGTTAAACTGTTTATAATAATCTCTTGTTTCAACTAAAAAATCATGTCTCTCTTGAACACAATCCGAAGTGGTCTATCTTGGATAACGGTGTGGCGCATCGTTCCCGACCTTGGGTTAACAGATACATGAATGTGTAACACACACAAAACAGTAGAGAACAGTAGAGAAATGAATCAAAATTCCAACTACAACACTTAGAAGTGAAATTTTGTTAGCACCTACTATATGCTTTATACACTCGCTAAAAGTTAATTTGGGGAAATCCAAGCTTCGATATAAAGATCCTGATCAAAATACTGTAAGTAATAGGCTAAATTAATTGAAGATGAAGTTGAATGGAGACATTGATAAGTAGACCACGTCTTTATGTTATTGAAATAGTATAAAGTATAAATCAATAATTTGCTACTGACCTGACAGCTGACCATTGATGAAAACATACAAACTATAGCCAACCGATACTACTGTAAGAACAAGATCCCCACCATTCCTAAAGATTTCTTTAGTGAAATTGATAACATAACTTAGAGTAAGAAAATGAACAAGATAATTATTCAATATGAAGAAAAATAATGAATAAATATATCTATAATACTCTTGAGTTTTATGTCACTCACTCTGTACAATACCACTAATAGTCATATAAATCTCTGGTTGCATCTGGACTTCTGATTCACTATACCAGCCTGACCAAGCTTTTTCCACATTTTTGGGTTGTAAGCCTTATTTGGAAAGAAATAATCACAATATAAACCAATGCAAGTATTAATCTACTAAAAATTACATTAGAATTAGCAGCTAGTAAATGACACTGACTCGAATCATAGTCCTCCTTATAATAATACTTCATTGATAAAAAATAAAACCAAAAAATTATTTTTTTCAAATTACACTACAAGCATAATAAGCATTGTTAATGTTAATAATTGCTTTGACAGGTGAAGGTTCATGTCCATTCCAAAAACCATAAGTTTGGATCACATTCAATCGTCCTTCTAGGTACAACAACATCACCTTCAACTGTAGCATCATAACCAAAATTTCCTACCTTTCACCGACGACGATCATCCTTCCTTCTATGAACCACCATAGTTTCACTTAAACTACAAAACAATGTTCTAAAGTTGAACATTTCTTCATTGAGTTATATATTTCTTCAAATCAACTCAGTAACTGATTCTTTCACCTTAGAGAGATTAGAACTTCGGAACAAAACATGTACCAAAAATTATACTAACTCAGTAACTTCTAAATTCACTTTTAATTTCAATGTTTGGGCATCCATTGATATCTACTTGTTAATTTAATTGTTATTAGCATAAAATTTGGCAACAAACCCCTTTGTCACTATCTCTAAAAAAACAAAAAAGTAAGTAGACAAAAACTAACCCAACTAGAGAGATGGAATCAGAATACATAAACAAACCTTATACACCATTTACTTCAACGTATCTGATATGCAAATGCCGAAGAGGTTGAACGGTGAAATGTGGTCTAACTACCAACATCAGAGAATAGTCGGTTGAACAACGGAGAATGGTGATTTGAACGGCGAAACCAGTTTTCAAGATGAATGGAGAAAGGATTTTGGCCAAAGAAGTTTTATTCGTGATTTTAGGGTTCATGGTAATTGGGTGAAATTTTCTGCAATTTCAGTGCTTGAGAGTTTGTAAGAAGAAATTGAAGGAATGAGTTAATCAATTTTTTATTTTTGGATGATTTAGTTTAGGGTTTTGGTAAAAAAGTTTCACATTTTGCCATATGCACATAGGAGGGAAGAGGAAAATGTGAAAAAAAAATTGGAGCGTAAAATGAGAGTGAGACCATATTTGTTCCGAAAATAAATGCACCTAATTCTCCTTGCGTTTGGTTTGCTTGAACAGTCAAGGCCATGATGAATGGTTCTCATTGTTTCTTTATGTACTTGTATATAGTATTTTTTTATTTAAAAATGACATAGGATCCATACTGTTCCATATAGTTCATAGGCTCATAAAAAAAATTCAAATTTTGCTGAATACCACATGTGCAACCTTTACAGGATTATTTATTCTCATGTGAGAAGCACGAAAGACAAACTTATTCCCTCTCTATATCTCTCAATTGCTATAGATAGTCTAGGAATGAAGATTTATTCTTGAATATAACAAAACTTCTTGAAGAAAAAAAACCTCATCAAAACAAATATAAAAAAAAACATAGCCAAAATTAAAATCAAAAGAAGAGGAAGGAAGAAGAACCTTTATGATATGTTCTCAGAACAAAGCCAAAGCAAAAAGCAGAGTTGCAAAATTAGTGCAAGCCACTTAAACTGAAAATTAACATGTTTGCTCTTCTTACTCAACACATTCATCTTCATCATGATCTCTAAATTATAACGGAAACTCAATGGTTTTTACTTTTCTTGTTAAACAAGATTTTGTTTCATATTCTTTTCCAATCATAACACGTGATTTATGATTAATATTCTAAAATTACTTATGATTAATATTTTATTCAACAAATAACTAAAACAAAGTGAAATATACTGAATCCATAAAATAAACCGAATACAAAAAATGATTCTGAATCCATAATGCTACGATTCAAAATATACTGAATCCATAATGCTTACTATTCAAAGTATACGAATCCTGAAAATATACCTAATCCAAAAAATTAACTGAAACTATAGTTAACGTGATTCAAATGAATCCATAATGCTACTATTCAAAGTATACGAATCCAGAAAATATACGTAATCCAAAAAATTAACTGAAACTATAGTTAACGTGTTCTTCAATCTTCAAGTGTCCATCAAGAAATAGTTTCAAGAAATAGCAGCACCATCGTCCATTAATCACCTTCAATAAAGAACTCAAACGTATCAAAAACAGAAAAATGCAAGAAACCTAATTATAATTTACATAAGAAACTAAAAAAGAGCCTTACGACTTAATTCATCAGTTCCCTTATCTCTCGTTTCCTCTCCAAAAGAACTCTGAGTTCTTCTTTGAGAGCTTCGAACTTCAATGTGTGTTGTTTGAAACCGCAGGGACTCTGGTGATGCACCGTCTGGACAAAATAACGTAAGGGTCCCATTTCCCTTTCAATTTCGTGGCACCTTTCTTCAATTCTTGATAGTTCGATAACTAACCTCTTCATTTTAGTTTGTTGTGAATAATTGCTTTGCAGTGATAACTGATTCATAATTTTTTCTTTAAATAGACGCATTAATTTTTTTTTTGACAACTCAACACATGTGCTTTTTCTTTGGTTGATAATTTTTAAATAACAAATCACCCAATTTATTCAGCATGATTTTTCTATCTTGTTGGCATTTGGCATTATTTCATTGGCTACTACACAAATTTATTTATTTTTCCCATTTTGCTTTACCATTACACAGGCAAAGCCTTTACCCATTTTCAAAAGTCTGCAATATTTTCAGAAGCCTTCACTCTCCTTTTTACTTTGTTTAACCATTTTTCACTATTCTGCTTCTTTCTCCTTCAGGTTTTTTCTCCATCGCAAATCAAGACAACAAGGTATGTTTTTTGGCTTTTTTCTGTTCTTTCGCATTTTTTCTCTACCTTCTGCTTTTCTTATGTTCTTTCGTTGTGTTTATTGAGTGTTGATGCCTTTTAGGTGTTCATATTATTTTCATCTTAGAATAGTTTATAAGCATTTTGTTGTTATCATGTTCATGTAAAGTGTTCTTCGTTTTAAAAAAAAATGTTTTGTTAGTTTGATGTTCATGTTCCATGAAAATGTCAAAAAGCAAATGTGGTTTTCTTCCATTTTTGTTGAGATTTTGCTTCTATTTTTGTTGTACTTTTCTTCCATTTTTTCATGTTCATGTTTTCATTGGGATGGTGTTCATAGAGAAAATGTGGTTGATGTTTTGTGGTAGTTGTTTTGTTACTTTAAAATCCATGATAAGTGAAAATATTTTGTAGCTATGCTAAAAATATGTTTCATTGTGTGTTATGAGTTTCATGAGTTGCTCATTTGTTTTCTTATGTTTGTTTCATTGTTTGTGCTAATATTTCTTATTTTATTTGTTATCTTATGAGTTGTTGATTTGTTGTCTTCATTCTGTTTTCATATATTCAAGCATAATGTTTTACATTCTTATTTGTTAAAATTTTGCCTTCATTTTGTTTTCGTTTTGGTCAAATCTTGATTTATTATCTTCAATATGTTTTCAATGTGTTTTGGTAAAATTATTATATTAAAAATTTTCATTTTGATTTTTTGATACATTTGTTTAAGCAACCATGTCACGTGGCGCACAAAATTTTGTTTAAAACGATCCATTTTCAAATCGGATTAGCATCAATGTTGGAAAATGTATTTTGCTTTTTACAAGCTTATTTGTGTTTTGCTTTTTAAAAGAATAAGTACTGCTAATGAATACACTATGATATAATTAATACATAGCACAACTAATGAATTTTTTATTTGTCTATTTTCCTTTCCATTTCCGCAGGTCCAGATGTCTTGGGATATAGGGAGAAATTAGTATTACTCATACATGTACATCACCTACTAAAAAGGTTGAAATTTTCTGCTTTCCTATTCATTTAGCATGCTATAATGAAATATCTGAAACATTATGACTTAATTTTAAAATTGTTGGAACTATAGAATTCAAGTTACTATTAGTTCTAAGTTGTATGAAACTTTTGAGTTTGGCAGTGTTTGTTAATTATGTATCTCATTGGAAACTTTTGAGTTTAAACAATATTAAAAAATTTGTCATTGAAGTGTGTTTTCTGAATTATAGCGTCTTCAACATACAATATATTTCAGCATATATATTATTGCCATTATCTATTCATGCTTTCCATATGTCTATTCATGATATAAATTGCAAAGCTTATTGAAAGATCACATCAACCTACTAGAAAATCAGACTTTGTATTTTTTTATTCCAGCAAAAATCCTTTTTATGACTTTCCACTACAAAGGGTTTAACTGGTTTCACAATTATGTCACATCCATAATGACTAGGTTGGCCATAGCTATCACTAGCGTACCTTTAGTCATACATTTTACTGTATTTGAAACACATTGAAATATGGTCTTACCCCTTCAACTTGCATAAGTATTATAAAGAAAACAATGAGTGATCTAATCAGCTAGCATGCAGTAACATGAGTCAAATATATAATATATTTTCCTTTATCATTGTCCAAATAAAAATCATTATATTCCAATCCATGCTATAAAATCATATTGGTTGTAGGTTTCAAACAGAACAAATAATAAACATAACAGAACAGTGACTCTCTAAGATACTTCAAACACCTTGTATATGATGCATATGATAATTTTTCAAACCATAGAACTCTACACATATTATTCATCCCTATGAAGCATTAAAATATTGACCATTCAACATTTAGAAAGGTTTTAAAAAACAGTCTACGACCACAAAAATGCCAACACCAAACCGTTATTCATTGTATTTACATTAAAGAACAAATTGTAGTTATTCACGTTCTTTCACCGTAACAAATCATCTCACCACATATTTCAACATAATAATTTATCCACCAATAAAATATAACATAGTTTCTCATCAGGATTTCGGTTCATAAACTCAATCACCTATTGGGTTAACATTCCCCTAGTAAGTCGCTTTCAGAGGATGCTCTAGAGGATTACCATACAATAGCTCCTTTTCCTTCAATTTTTGTTAAACTGTTTATAATAATCTCTTGTTTCAACTAAAAAATCATGTCTCTCTTGAACACAATCCGAAGTGGTCTATCTTGGATAACGGTGTGGCGCATCGTTCCCGACCTTGGGTTAACAGATACATGAATGTGTAACACACACAAAACAGTAGAGAAATGAATCAAAATTCCAACTACAACACTTAGAAGTGAAATTTTGTTAGCACCTACTATATGCTTTATACACTCGCTAAAAGTTAATTTGGGGAAATCCAAGCTTCGATATAAAGATCCTGATCAAAATACTGTAAGTAATAGGCTAAATTAATTGAAGATGAAGTTGAATGGAGACATTGATAAGTAGACCACGTCTTTATGTTATTGAAATAGTATAAAGTATAAATCAATAATTTGCTACTGACCTGACAGCTGACCATTGATGAAAACATACAAACTATAGCCAACCGATACTACTGTAAGAACAAGATCCCCACCATTCCTAAAGATTTCTTTAGTGAAATTGATAACATAACTTAGAGTAAGAAAATGAACAAGATAATTATTCAATATGAAGAAAAATAATGAATAAATATATCTATAATACTCTTGAGTTTTATGTCACTCACTCTGTACAATACCACTAATAGTCATATAAATCTCTGGTTGCATCTGGACTTCTGATTCACTATACCAGCCTGACCAAGCTTTTTCCACATTTTTGGGTTGTAAGCCTTATTTGGAAAGAAATAATCACAATATAAACCAATGCAAGTATTAATCTACTAAAAATTACATTAGAATTAGCAGCTAGTAAATGACACTGACTCGAATCATAGTCCTCCTTATAATAATACTTCATTGATAAAAAATAAAACCAAAAAATTATTTTTTTCAAATTACACTACAAGCATAATAAGCATTGTTAATGTTAATAATTGCTTTGACAGGTGAAGGTTCATGTCCATTCCAAAAACCATAAGTTTGGATCACATTCAATCGTCCTTCTAGGTACAACAACATCACCTTCAACTGTAGCATCATAACCAAAATTTCCTACCTTTCACCGACGACGATCATCCTTCCTTCTATGAACCACCATAGTTTCACTTAAACTACAAAACAATGTTCTAAAGTTGAACATTTCTTCATTGAGTTATATATTTCTTCAAATCAACTCAGTAACTGATTCTTTCACCTTAGAGAGATTAGAACTTCGGAACAAAACATGTACCAAAAATTATACTAACTCAGTAACTTCTAAATTCACTTTTAATTTCAATGTTTGGGCATCCATTGATATCTACTTGTTAATTTAATTGTTATTAGCATAAAATTTGGCAACAAACCCCTTTGTCACTATCTCTAAAAAAACAAAAAAGTAAGTAGACAAAAACTAACCCAACTAGAGAGATGGAATCAGAATACATAAACAAACCTTATACACCATTTACTTCAACGTATCTGATATGCAAATGCCGAAGAGGTTGAACGGTGAAATGTGGTCTAACTACCAACATCAGAGAATAGTCGGTTGAACAACGGAGAATGGTGATTTGAACGGCGAAACCAGTTTTCAAGATGAATGGAGAAAGGATTTTGGCCAAAGAAGTTTTATTCGTGATTTTAGGGTTCATGGTAATTGGGTGAAATTTTCTGCAATTTCAGTGCTTGAGAGTTTGTAAGAAGAAATTGAAGGAATGAGTTAATCAATTTTTTATTTTTGGATGATTTAGTTTAGGGTTTTGGTAAAAAAGTTTCACATTTTGCCATATGCACATAGGAGGGAAGAGGAAAATGTGAAAAAAAAATTGGAGCGTAAAATGAGAGTGAGACCATATTTGTTCCGAAAATAAATGCACCTAATTCTCCTTGCGTTTGGTTTGCTTGAACAGTCAAGGCCATGATGAATGGTTCTCATTGTTTCTTTATGTACTTGTATATAGTATTTTTTTATTTAAAAATGACATAGGATCCATACTGTTCCATATAGTTCATAGGCTCATAAAAAAAATTCAAATTTTGCTGAATACCACATGTGCAACCTTTACAGGATTATTTATTCTCATGTGAGAAGCACGAAAGACAAACTTATTCCCTCTCTATATCTCTCAATTGCTATAGATAGTCTAGGAATGAAGATTTATTCTTGAATATAACAAAACTTCTTGAAGAAAAAAAACCTCATCAAAACAAATATAAAAAAAAACATAGCCAAAATTAAAATCAAAAGAAGAGGAAGGAAGAAGAACCTTTATGATATGTTCTCAGAACAAAGCCAAAGCAAAAAGCAGAGTTGCAAAATTAGTGCAAGCCACTTAAACTGAAAATTAACATGTTTGCTCTTCTTACTCAACACATTCATCTTCATCATGATCTCTAAATTATAACGGAAACTCAATGGTTTTTACTTTTCTTGTTAAACAAGATTTTGTTTCATATTCTTTTCCAATCATAACACGTGATTTATGATTAATATTCTAAAATTACTTATGATTAATATTTTATTCAACAAATAACTAAAACAAAGTGAAATATACTGAATCCATAAAATAAACCGAATACAAAAAATGATTCTGAATCCATAATGCTACGATTCAAAATATACTGAATCCATAATGCTTACTATTCAAAGTATACGAATCCTGAAAATATACCTAATCCAAAAAATTAACTGAAACTATAGTTAACGTGATTCAAATGAATCCATAATGCTACTATTCAAAGTATACGAATCCAGAAAATATACGTAATCCAAAAAATTAACTGAAACTATAGTTAACGTGTTCTTCAATCTTCAAGTGTCCATCAAGAAATAGTTTCAAGAAATAGCAGCACCATCGTCCATTAATCACCTTCAATAAAGAACTCAAACGTATCAAAAACAGAAAAATGCAAGAAACCTAATTATAATTTACATAAGAAACTAAAAAAGAGCCTTACGACTTAATTCATCAGTTCCCTTATCTCTCGTTTCCTCTCCAAAAGAACTCTGAGTTCTTCTTTGAGAGCTTCGAACTTCAATGTGTGTTGTTTGAAACCGCAGGGACTCTGGTGATGCACCGTCTGGACAAAATAACGTAAGGGTCCCATTTCCCTTTCAATTTCGTGGCACCTTTCTTCAATTCTTGATAGTTCGATAACTAACCTCTTCATTTTAGTTTGTTGTGAATAATTGCTTTGCAGTGATAACTGATTCATAATTTTTTCTTTAAATAGACGCATTAATTTTTTTTTTGACAACTCAACACATGTGCTTTTTCTTTGGTTGATAATTTTTAAATAACAAATCACCCAATTTATTCAGCATGATTTTTCTATCTTGTTGGCATTTGGCATTATTTCATTGGCTACTACACAAATTTATTTATTTTTCCCATTTTGCTTTACCATTACACAGGCAAAGCCTTTACCCATTTTCAAAAGTCTGCAATATTTTCAGAAGCCTTCACTCTCCTTTTTACTTTGTTTAACCATTTTTCACTATTCTGCTTCTTTCTCCTTCAGGTTTTTTCTCCATCGCAAATCAAGACAACAAGGTATGTTTTTTGGCTTTTTTCTGTTCTTTCGCATTTTTTCTCTACCTTCTGCTTTTCTTATGTTCTTTCGTTGTGTTTATTGAGTGTTGATGCCTTTTAGGTGTTCATATTATTTTCATCTTAGAATAGTTTATAAGCATTTTGTTGTTATCATGTTCATGTAAAGTGTTCTTCGTTTTTAAAAAAAATGTTTTGTTAGTTTGATGTTCATGTTCCATGAAAATGTCAAAAAGCAAATGTGGTTTTCTTCCATTTTTGTTGAGATTTTGCTTCTATTTTTGTTGTACTTTTCTTCCATTTTTTCATGTTCATGTTTTCATTGGGATGGTGTTCATAGAGAAAATGTGGTTGATGTTTTGTGGTAGTTGTTTTGTTACTTTAAAATCCATGATAAGTGAAAATATTTTGTAGCTATGCTAAAAATATGTTTCATTGTGTGTTATGAGTTTCATGAGTTGCTCATTTGTTTTCTTATGTTTGTTTCATTGTTTGTGCTAATATTTCTTATTTTATTTGTTATCTTATGAGTTGTTGATTTGTTGTCTTCATTCTGTTTTCATATATTCAAGCATAATGTTTTACATTCTTATTTGTTAAAATTTTGCCTTCATTTTGTTTTCGTTTTGGTCAAATCTTGATTTATTATCTTCAATATGTTTTCAATGTGTTTTGGTAAAATTATTATATTAAAAATTTTCATTTTGATTTTTTGATACATTTGTTTAAGCAACCATGTCACGTGGCGCACAAAATTTTGTTTAAAACGATCCATTTTCAAATCGGATTAGCATCAATGTTGGAAAATGTATTTTGCTTTTTACAAGCTTATTTGTGTTTTGCTTTTTAAAAGAATAAGTACTGCTAATGAATACACTATGATATAATTAATACATAGCACAACTAATGAATTTTTTATTTGTCTATTTTCCTTTCCATTTCCGCAGGTCCAGATGTCTTGGGATATAGGGAGAAATTAGTATTACTCATACATGTACATCACCTACTAAAAAGGTTGAAATTTTCTGCTTTCCTATTCATTTAGCATGCTATAATGAAATATCTGAAACATTATGACTTAATTTTAAAATTGTTGGAACTATAGAATTCAAGTTACTATTAGTTCTAAGTTGTATGAAACTTTTGAGTTTGGCAGTGTTTGTTAATTATGTATCTCATTGGAAACTTTTGAGTTTAAACAATATTAAAAAATTTGTCATTGAAGTGTGTTTTCTGAATTATAGCGTCTTCAACATACAATATATTTCAGCATATATATTATTGCCATTATCTATTCATGCTTTCCATATGTCTATTCATGATATAAATTGCAAAGCTTATTGAAAGATCACATCAACCTACTAGAAAATCAGACTTTGTATTTTTTTATTCCAGCAAAAATCCTTTTTATGACTTTCCACTACAAAGGGTTTAACTGGTTTCACAATTATGTCACATCCATAATGACTAGGTTGGCCATAGCTATCACTAGCGTACCTTTAGTCATACATTTTACTGTATTTGAAACACATTGAAATATGGTCTTACCCCTTCAACTTGCATAAGTATTATAAAGAAAACAATGAGTGATCTAATCAGCTAGCATGCAGTAACATGAGTCAAATATATAATATATTTTCCTTTATCATTGTCCAAATAAAAATCATTATATTCCAATCCATGCTATAAAATCATATTGGTTGTAGGTTTCAAACAGAACAAATAATAAACATAACAGAACAGTGACTCTCTAAGATACTTCAAACACCTTGTATATGATGCATATGATAATTTTTCAAACCATAGAACTCTACACATATTATTCATCCCTATGAAGCATTAAAATATTGACCATTCAACATTTAGAAAGGTTTTAAAAAACAGTCTACGACCACAAAAATGCCAACACCAAACCGTTATTCATTGTATTTACATTAAAGAACAAATTGTAGTTATTCACGTTCTTTCACCGTAACAAATCATCTCACCACATATTTCAACATAATAATTTATCCACCAATAAAATATAACATAGTTTCTCATCAGGATTTCGGTTCATAAACTCAATCACCTATTGGGTTAACATTCCCCTAGTAAGTCGCTTTCAGAGGATGCTCTAGAGGATTACCATACAATAGCTCCTTTTCCTTCAATTTTTGTTAAACTGTTTATAATAATCTCTTGTTTCAACTAAAAAATCATGTCTCTCTTGAACACAATCCGAAGTGGTCTATCTTGGATAACGGTGTGGCGCATCGTTCCCGACCTTGGGTTAACAGATACATGAATGTGTAACACACACAAAACAGTAGAGAAATGAATCAAAATTCCAACTACAACACTTAGAAGTGAAATTTTGTTAGCACCTACTATATGCTTTATACACTCGCTAAAAGTTAATTTGGGGAAATCCAAGCTTCGATATAAAGATCCTGATCAAAATACTGTAAGTAATAGGCTAAATTAATTGAAGATGAAGTTGAATGGAGACATTGATAAGTAGACCACGTCTTGATGTTATTGAAATGGTATAAAGTATAAATCAATAATTTGCTACTGACCTGACAGCTGACCATTGATGAAAACATACAAACTATAGCCAACCGATACTACTGTAAGAACAAGATCCCCACCATTCCTAAAGATTTCTTTAGTGAAATTGATAACATAACTTAGAGTAAGAAAATGAACAAGATAATTATTCAATATGAAGAAAAATAATGAATAAATATATCTATAATACTCTTGAGTTTTATGTCACTCACTCTGTACAATACCACTAATAGTCATATAAATCTCTGGTTGCATCTGGACTTCTGATTCACTATACCAGCCTGACCAAGCTTTTTCCACATTTTTGGGTTGTAAGCCTTATTTGGAAAGAAATAATCACAATATAAACCAATGCAAGTATTAATCTACTAAAAATTACATTAGAATTAGCAGCTAGTAAATGACACTGACTCGAATCATAGTCCTCCTTATAATAATACTTCATTGATAAAAAATAAAACCAAAAAATTATTTTTTTCAAATTACACTACAAGCATAATAAGCATTGTTAATGTTAATAATTGCTTTGACAGGTGAAGGTTCATGTCCATTCCAAAAACCATAAGTTTGGATCACATTCAATCGTCCTTCTAGGTACAACAACATCACCTTCAACTGTAGCATCATAACCAAAATTTCCTACCTTTCACCGACGACGATCATCCTTCCTTCTATGAACCACCATAGTTTCACTTAAACTACAAAACAATGTTCTAAAGTTGAACATTTCTTCATTGAGTTATATATTTCTTCAAATCAACTCAGTAACTGATTCTTTCACCTTAGAGAGATTAGAACTTCGGAACAAAACATGTACCAAAAATTATACTAACTCAGTAACTTCTAAATTCACTTTTAATTTCAATGTTTGGGCATCCATTGATATCTACTTGTTAATTTAATTGTTATTAGCATAAAATTTGGCAACAAACCCCTTTGTCACTATCTCTAAAAAACAAAAAAGTAAGTAGACAAAAACTAACCCAACTAGAGAGATGGAATCAGAATACATAAACAAACCTTATACACCATTTACTTCAACGTATCTGATATGCAAATGCCGAAGAGGTTGAACGGTGAAATGTGGTCTAACTACCAACATCAGAGAATAGTCGGTTGAACAACGGAGAATGGTGATTTGAACGGCGAAACCAGTTTTCAAGATGAATGGAGAAAGGATTTTGGCCAAAGAAGTTTTATTCGTGATTTTAGGGTTCATGGTAATTGGGTGAAATTTTCTGCAATTTCAGTGCTTGAGAGTTTGTAAGAAGAAATTGAAGGAATGAGTTAATCAATTTTTTATTTTTGGATGATTTAGTTTAGGGTTTTGGTAAAAAAGTTTCACATTTTGCCATATGCACATAGGAGGGAAGAGGAAAATGTGAAAAAAAAATTGGAGCATAAAATGAGAGTGAGACCATATTTGTTCCGAAAATAAATGCACCTAATTCTCCTTGCGTTTGGTTTGCTTGAACAGTCAAGGCCATGATGAATGGTTCTCATTGTTTCTTTATGTACTTGTATATAGTATTTTTTTATTTAAAAATGACATAGGATCCATACTGTTCCATATAGTTCATAGGCTCATAAAAAAAATTCAAATTTTGCTGAATACCACATGTGCAACCTTTACAGGATTATTTATTCTCATGTGAGAAGCACGAAAGACAATCTTATTCCCTCTCTATATCTCTCAATTGCTATAGATAGTCTAGGAATGAAGATTTATTCTTGAATATAACAAAACTTCTTGAAGAAAAAAAACCTCATCAAAACAAATATAAAAAAAAACATAGCCAAAATTAAAATCAAAAGAAGAGGAAGGAAGAAGAACCTTTATGATATGTTCTCAGAACAAAGCCAAAGCAAAAAGCAGAGTTGCAAAATTAGTGCAAGCCACTTAAACTGAAAATTAACATGTTTGCTCTTCTTACTCAACACATTCATCTTCATCATGATCTCTAAATTATAACGGAAACTCAATGGTTTTTACTTTTCTTGTTAAACAAGATTTTGTTTCATATTCTTTTCCAATCATAACACGTGATTTATGATTAATATTCTAAAATTACTTATGATTAATATTTTATTCAACAAATAACTAAAACAAAGTGAAATATACTGAATCCATAAAATAAACCGAATACAAAAAATGATTCTGAATCCATAATGCTACGATTCAAAATATACTGAATCCATAATGCTTACTATTCAAAGTATACGAATCCAGAAAATATACCTAATCCAAAAAATTAACTGAAACTATAGTTAACGTGATTCAAATGAATCCATAATGCTACTATTCAAAGTATACGAATCCAGAAAATATACGTAATCCAAAAAATTAACTGAAACTATAGTTAACGTGTTCTTCAATCTTCAAGTGTCCATCAAGAAATAGTTTCAAGAAATAGCAGCACCATCGTCCATTAATCACCTTCAATAAAGAACTCAAACGTATCAAAAACAGAAAAATGCAAGAAACCTAATTATAATTTACATAAGAAACTAAAAAAGAGCCTTACGACTTAATTCATCAGTTCCCTTATCTCTCGTTTCCTCTCCAAAAGAACTCTGAGTTCTTCTTTGAGAGCTTCGAACTTCAATGTGTGTTGTTTGAAATCGCAGGGACTCTGGTGATGCACCGTCTGGACAAAATAACGTAAGGGTCCCATTTCCCTTTCAATTTCGTGGCACCTTTCTTCAATTCTTGATAGTTCGATAACTAACCTCTTCATTTTAGTTTGTTGTGAATAATTGCTTTGCAGTGATAACTGATTCATAATTTTTTCTTTAAATAGACGCATTAATTTTTTTTTTGACAACTCAACACATGTGCTTTTTCTTTGGTTGATAATTTTTAAATAACAAATCACCCAATTTATTCAGCATGCTTTCTCTATCTTGTTGGCATTTGGCATTATTTCATTGGCTACTACACAAATTTATTTATTTTTCCCATTTTGCTTTACCATTACACAGGCAAAGCCTTTACCCATTTTCAAAAGTCTGCAATATTTTCAGAAGCCTTCACTCTCCTTTTTACTTTGTTTAACCATTTTTCACTATTCTGCTTCTTTCTCCTTCAGGTTTTTTCTCCATCGCAAATCAAGACAACAAGGTATGTTTTTTGGCTTTTTTCTGTTCTTTCGCATTTTTTCTCTACCTTCTGCTTTTCTTATGTTCTTTCGTTGTGTTTATTGAGTGTTGATGCCTTTTAGGTGTTCATATTATTTTCATCTTAGAATAGTTTATAAGCATTTTGTTGTTATCATGTTCATGTAAAGTGTTCTTCGTTTTAAAAAAAAATGTTTTGTTAGTTTGATGTTCATGTTCCATGAAAATGTCAAAAAGCAAATGTGGTTTTCTTCCATTTTTGTTGAGATTTTGCTTCTATTTTTGTTGTACTTTTCTTCCATTTTTTCATGTTCATGTTTTCATTGGGATGGTGTTCATAGAGAAAATGTGGTTGATGTTTTGTGGTAGTTGTTTTGTTACTTTAAAATCCATGATAAGTGAAAATATTTTGTAGCTATGCTAAAAATATGTTTCATTGTGTGTTATGAGTTTCATGAGTTGCTCATTTGTTTTCTTATGTTTGTTTCATTGTTTGTGCTAATATTTCTTATTTTATTTGTTATCTTATGAGTTGTTGATTTGTTGTCTTCATTCTGTTTTCATATATTCAAGCATAATGTTTTACATTCTTATTTGTTAAAATTTTGCCTTCATTTTGTTTTCGTTTTGGTCAAATCTTGATTTATTATCTTCAATATGTTTTCAATGTGTTTTGGTAAAATTATTATATTAAAAATTTTCATTTTGATTTTTTGATACATTTGTTTAAGCAACCATGTCACGTGGCGCGCAAAATTTTGTTTAAAACGATCCATTTTCAAATCGGATTAGCATCAATGTTGGAAAATGTATTTTGCTTTTTACAAGCTTATTTGTGTTTTGCTTTTTAAAAGAATAAGTACTGCTAATGAATACACTATGATATAATTAATACATAGCACAACTAATGAATTTTTTATTTGTCTATTTTCCTTTCCATTTCCGCAGGTCCAGATGTCTTGGGATATAGGGAGAAATTAGTATTACTCATACATGTACATCACCTACTAAAAAGGTTGAAATTTTCTGCTTTCCTATTCATTTAGCATGCTATAATGAAATATCTGAAACATTATGACTTAATTTTAAAATTGTTGGAACTGTAGAATTCAAGTTACTATTAGTTCTAAGTTGTATGAAACTTTTGAGTTTGGTAGTGTTTGTTAATTATGTATCTCATTGGAAACTTTTGAGTTTAAACAATATTAAAAAATTTGTCATTGAAGTGTGTTTTCTGAATTATAGCGTCTTCAACATACAATATATTTCAGCATATATATTATTGCCATTATCTATTCATGCTTTCCATATGTCTATTCATGATATAAATTGCAAAGCTTATTGAAAGATCACATCAACCTACTAGAAAATCAGACTTTGTATTTTTTTATTCCAGCAAAAATCCTTTTTATGACTTTCCACTACAAAGGGTTTAACTGGTTTCACAATTATGTCACATCCATAATGACTAGGTTGGCCATAGCTATCACTAGCGTACCTTTAGTCATACATTTTACTGTATTTGAAACACATTGAAATATGGTCTTACCCCTTCAACTTGCATAAGTATTATAAAGAAAACAATGAGTGATCTAATCAGCTAGCATGCAGTAACATGAGTCAAATATATAATATATTTTCCTTTATCATTGTCCAAATAAAAATCATTATATTCCAATCCATGCTATAAATCATATTGGTTGTAGGTTTCAAACATTAATTTTGTTTAGTTCAGATTGAAGTTAAAATTGACATCTTTTATTTTAAGTGTTAATTTGAAATTGATATATTTTGTGAAAATTATTTTACAGAGTTTATGGAAAGTGTGGTGAAGAGAACAAGCAAATGAAAACTACTATACCATAATTTGGCAACCAAACTCACTTTAAGTTAAGTTATATTGGTTAACTTATAGAATTTTGTGTATCCTATTTGATAAAATGCTTGACAAAATATTTGTATGAATTCTCATATATGTTGTTTTATAATAGTATAAAATATTTAATTTACGGGTCACTTTCAACAAATGACCTATTTTATTTTAATCAACATTAATCTTTAGTTGATTGACAAAATTGATATTTTCAAATGTCATGTTTTTTCTTTTTCTTTTTTTCTTTGTCTCACATATTTTTTGTCTTTTTATATTATTATTTAAAATAATTGAATTTATATAATAATTATTTATTTTAATTTATAATTAAATAATATATATATCAAATTTACATATCATTTAATTTTTTTATACTTTATTAAATAAATTTACCCGTGCGGGAACACGGGTATCTTGCTAGTATAACATAAAAATCGAAGTCGATATTACAAAGTTTCTTAATTGTGCAACATAATATCCTACAAACACTATTGAAAAGTCTTGTTCAAGACACTAATGACAATCACGAAGGAAGAGTAGTGAAACAAAAGAAACATAAATTAAACGACGAAATGTATTGAAATGCTGCGGCAGTCATGAAGTTTGAAATATTTGGTGCACAATCAATCACCAAATCTGAAGCTCCTTGATGAAAGAAAGTTTGTCCAAGTGTAGTCGGCCTCATCATCGTCATCAGAATCGAATATCGAAAAGTCTTGTACTTCCTCATCATCCGAAGTAGACACATATTTTTGACGCCTCTTTTTTTTGGCCGATGTTTGACATTTTTTCTTTTTTCTTTTCTTATGTACGCCCGACGAAGTGTTCTGTACCTATTGAACAGAAACATGAAAGGATGCGACAGTAAGAAAAAAATGTATGTTAGTTATAGATGGACGAAGGAGAATAACATACTAAGAAAACAGTCAAGGGCAATTGTACCGGGTGAGGTAGTTGAACATTGAGAAGTTCTTCCATGTAGAGGAACTCAAACCCCGCAGGTGGTTCAATCCGTGCAGCCCCATTGACTGGATCATCATTAACGACGTCGACCTGGTTGTGTCAAGAAAAAAAATATCATAACAGGAACATCATAGAATTGATACATGTCGAAAGATGCATTGAAAAGGAAAAATGTTTTGGAGTCGTTGAACCTTTATTGGTTGTTGGATTTCCCCAGTTTGTATTACCGGTTGAGGGTGGTGTTCATCGGCAGTTTGTGTGTTAACAGTCAGCGTATTGTCATTCGAAGTTGTAGCAATCTGCTGAACATTGGTTGATTCCATATCAGTTCTTGGTGTGTGATTCCGTTTGTTTAAGTGGTGCTGAGAAAGGAATGTAGGTTATATAATGCAAATTTTGTATCTTCACGTTCTGGTGATTTTGAAAAGATAAATGCATTGATTAACATTGAAAAGGTCACACAGGAATATGGAGAGGTAAAAATATTGATGATAGGTGATGGTCAAGTTCATCAGAATGTTCAAAGTAATTAATTATTAATGGTGGTCCAGCATAGAAAACCTAGAGATAATGATTTAACTCAAAAAGCAACAATTTTAACCTCATTTTCAATTATTAAATGATAAAAATATAATGGGTAAGAATAACTAACTTACAAAGTCGAAAACCTGGAGATAATGATTTAACAGAAAAAGTAACAAATTTAATGTCATCTACATTTATTAAATGATGAAAATAGAAAGGTTACAAATAACTACCTCAGAGGACAACAATAGTATACAGTAGAATAACTGTCTGGGAAAGGCATTTGATACCAGACTGTTCGGCAATCGTCTATGGGTTTATCGCTCCAGGTACAGATTTCTGTGACAGAAAAAAAACTAAAAAACTGTATAGTTATGGGCCAACTCATCCACATGAGAATAATAAGGGTCAAATTAATGTGTTTGGCGACAAGAATAATAAGAGGTTTACAACGGTTGGTGAACGCTTCTGGCCACAGTACATATAAGCAGTTCAGAACGACACGTAATTAGTTCGCCAAGTAAGAAGTATTAGTTGAACACGAGACATGAATAAATAAATCACAAGTGTCTTAGTATGGAAAAATTCAGACTAACCTGTATGTGAGCTCAATAGAAATAGTCTCACTAACCTGTATGTGAACATTTCAGATAATGAAGGAGAAACATATATTTTCATGAAAAAACTTAGAAGGCTATTCACGAATTTATTGATAACAGAAAGTGTACCGACAATCGAACATGGGATGTTTAAAACCTAATGTTAACCATTAAACTATGAGGTTACTTCGTGCACAACAACATTTTGAGCAATCAACGAATTTGTCACGTCTCCAAACACAAATGAAACCACCAACAACACACTTATACGCACACAGCAATTTCATAATTTTTAAACCTTTCAATATTTTCTTCTCAACTGAATCAACACATAACAGAGGTAGCAAACATCGATGTCACAAAACTCTAAAGCATGTTCAATAATGATCACAAAGTAAAATGTACACCATTGTTTATATAATAAGAACACGAATAACCATAAAGTAAGGGGATGAAGTTCGATGACCCGAGATGGAGATTATAGATTACATGACCCAAAAGAGATCTAATTATATTATTACAATAGACCAAGAAATGAATTCTGACATAAAGATATCGATAGTGTTTTAATGGTTCAAGAGTTTGACAATGATGGTGTCACCTTCAGTGTCTAGAACAATGGAAGCAAGGCGATCGCCCCTTGTAAGACATTTGAAGACCACAAATTGATACCAACCTCTCCCAATAAACATCTGCGATGAGTATTTAGTGTAAGATCGGTGAACTTCACATTCATACGGTTGTGAGTTGCCTGCATCAATCAAGGTGATGGTCGTTGTTCCGAAATGGGTACACTCTCTAATAAGCCTTTGCGGAATTTGCTAAACAAAACAGGAAGAGCGCCATTTAACTTCATTAGAATTGTCAAATAAATGAAAAATCAATTTCAAGGTAGTCGAAGATTACTTACAAGCAGATTATTTCTGGCCATGTTTCCGCTGCGTATTCGTTGCTTCCAAACAAAATATTTGGGTCCTCTTCCAACAACCTTAACACATGTATTTTCATGAGAACTACATAGGAAGAACATAATTGAATGAGTAACAAAGTAAGCACGGTACAGATAGGAAGGGGGTATCGAAAGTATTGGTTGTTTATAATTGTATAAGAATGCAAAATTTAGGGACAGGCTGGTACCATTCACTATCCGAAGATATATTTATCCTGGTAGATTCACCGACATTAGAACGTTTCACTCTTTTTTTGTCTCGTTGGTTGTCACGCTTGGGTACATGTTCCAGAGGGTGTTCCTGTTTGAACCGAAGACAGTAGGAATACCTGTTTCCTCAACCTGGAGGTAAGCTAAGTCCAGCACCATTCGTCGCGATATATGAGTTGCGTGCTCACTCAAAACCGTGACAATACAATATAAGACAATTAATAATTTCAGAAATGAGTACAGTTCATGGCTGTAAATTTGAATGGAAAAATTGAGAAATAGTTAGATATCGTCGGATGTTTGGTGTTGGTTGATGTGAAGACTGGCCCCCTGTGTCGCCGTATTTATCAATTTCACAAGAATTAATCACAGATTTTCCCTTCTGAAATTCTTTGATGTCCTCACTATTTAGGATGTCAAGTTGCCGCATCAGATGGAGGCGTTGTGCCTCCCTTAAACTGCGGGGGCAACTGCAACAAAGTTTCAGACAAATTACATCATACAGTGGGAGGGCGTGTAGGTGTGACCATAATCTTCTATCCACAGATATAAACCATATAGACACAATCCTTATGTTCATGCCAACAAACAAACCATATACACACATATTGTTCCTATCGTTGATACATGGAAGGGGAAAGAATCAGTTACATGGTACCAGTAAAAGAGTCAACAGAAATAAGGCAAAGGGTGTAAAAAATTATCCAATACAGTTGATTGTAATTTGTGGAATGATTTTAGATGTCCATTATAGAAACAGTAATAGAAAAAAGAAATAATGGATATAGAACCTCACAAAGGTCATCATTCAACTTCTACATAGTATCAGATATCGATTGAATATAATACCCTTTTGCAACACCAATATTGCGCACATAACAAGCATTAAGTGTGTGACCTTTGATTCCACAATAAAAACAAGTAGGTTGAAAATGACTTCTATATCTAGGAACATGACTCTTTTTCTTAACAACTCTTTTCTTTCTATGACTTTGATGCACACTTTTAGAATTGTTTGCCTTTTCTTTAACAATTTGTTCACTTGCTTTAACAAAAATGGTCTCATTTGTGCTTGGTTTGGAAAACTTCGAATATCCTAATCCACTCTTATCATTAGGATATCTTTGGTGCCTAAGAATTTCCTCCAAGGCAATTTGACCTTTTTCATATCTTTCTCAAACTCTTTTAAGTTGAACAATTTGGAAAGATAAAGACTCACAATTCTTACATACAAGATCTCGTTTTTCATCCATCAACTTTTGTTTTTCATTTTCAATATATTTTTCCAAAGAAATATTATTTTCTTCTAAAGATGAAATTCGCTTCTTTTGGAATGAAATATTTTTATACAAAGTCTTGCATTCTTTTAAAAGTGCATATATGACATCTTGTGCATCATTATCATAAATGGAAAATTTGCTACTAACCTCATCGTTTTCTTCATCGGAGTGAAGTGAAGCCATTAGAGCCATGTTCACACATTCATCGCTTTTCGATTCCGACGAGGAACTTATCTCATTATCGTCCCAAGCAACATAAGTTTTCTTGTTCTTGAATTCCTTATTGCCTTTGAATCCTCCTTTCTTTGCAAGTTTCGGGCAATCCGGCTTTATCTGACCTTGCTTCCCACATTCATAACAAGTGACATCTTGCATCGATGTGGATACTTCCTTTTTCCTGAAATGTTTATTCTTTTTAGCATAAGAGGAATTTTTATTATTATTAAAGAACATACCAAACTTCTTTACAAGAAGCATAAAATTTTCATCTTCGGACGTCTCATCATCCTTGTTGTCTTTTGAATCAACCTTCAAGGCAATTCCATTGGACTTCTTTTCTTGACTTTCGTGCTTCTCGAGCCTTCCAAGTTCCAATTTGTGTTCTTGAAGTTTGCCAAATAAGGACGCGGATGTCATCGTTGAGAGACTCTTCTTTTCCGAAATAGCGGTCACCTTCGGTTGCCATTCTCTTGTTAAAGATCTTAGGACTTTGAGATTGAGATCATCATTGGTGAAGGTTTTACCGAGAGCAATCAAATGATTTGTAAGATGGAAGAATCTCTTTCTTAAGGCAACTATAGATTCACCGGGCTGCATACGGAACATCTCATATTCTTGACTTAATGTGTTTAGCCTCGATCTCTTCACTTCGTCGGTTCCTTCATGTGTTTCTACCAAAGTGTCCTGAATCTCCTTTGTCGATTTACATTGAGATACACGGAAGAACTCATCCATACTAAGAGCGCTTTGGAGTATGTTGATTTCCTTCTTCTCATTTAGAATTTTTCTCCTATCATCTTCATCATATGTGTTTTTCAACTTCGTGGTTCCAACACCATTGATCACATTCATTGGATTATATGGACCTTCTTCAATTGCTTCCCATATACTTTCTCCTTGGGCTTCAAGATGCGCCTTCATTATGATTTTCCAGAAATCAAAATATTCCCCGGAGAAGAGTGGGGGTTTGTTGCTACTTCCACCGTCTTTGAAAACTGGATTTGTGCTTGCGGAAGCCATGCTGGACCTAGGAATAAGTTACCTATAACTTGCTCTGATGCCAATTGTAAGATCATATATAGCCTAAGAGGGGGGGTTGAATTAGGCTCTTATCCTGGTTCCCTTCACAATCCGAAGGTACATCCAGTCCCCTTACGACTCGTAAGAGATTTTCCACTATAGTTTTAGATTATACAACCTATCACACCATCAACCGGTGAAGCCTACTTTCTAACAACTATACATCAACAAGTGTGCAAGAACAATCCTCTTGCAAACAACAAGATATCCTGCCAGTCGGAGTCATTGATTTGGGAGGCACGCGTAGTCCATCAAATGGAGAAACAAGACATGAGACGATCCTTGATTTATGAGCATAACTGAAAAACAAGGGCAAGAAATGATTAAACATCTCCTTGCATATTTAAAAAAAAAATTGATTTAAATAATTTCTCCTAAAATCTATTTTAAATATTTCATATTTTTGCTTAAGACTTTTTTTACAAGACCATGACATGTGTCTCTGTACAATTGAATTTGAGAAAGAGTGAGATACCTTGATTCATAATCGGTTCTGGAATTTCTAGCTGGAGGGATACCGTGAATACCAGCTACATCTTCCGAGTCTAAATTAGGTGATCCAAGGGCCTATAAGAACAGTTTGAAGTGATCTATAAAAGATGCGATCTGTGAAAAATCCAAACATGAAAGTAGGAAAAAAAACTTTCGGTATACACAAAATATGTATTTTATCTACCCTAACACAACCCAGTAGTGGCATAACATATAAAATGAAGAGCTTGCCTGAAATGAAATAGATTTTAAATCTTTAACCAATCTTAAGACAAACTTCAAAGCTTCAAAGTTGTTAAAATGACAGAGCTGAAATTTTGTCGCCAAAAATAAAAGTTAACATACTTAAACTTCACACGAGCATGTCTGTAACGCTCAATCCGAATTAATGCATGACCTCATGCATTCCACACTGGAAACACATTTATCTAAAATAGGACAATATTATTTTTAAAATCCTCATTAACTGAAATGTGGCAGTTCTAGTAAATAAAAGAGTGACATGTCATGTGTCAACCTTACACTTTTTGTTGGTATACACCGCCATGCTATACCGTTCTACCACAACCAACCTGTCACGAAGATGAGCAGATGATTCTCCATCGACAATATCATCAAAAGAAGCAGCAATGCCTAATCCTAAAAGGCTTTGGAGGAGTTTTGCATGTGACAAGATTTCAGATAGTTCATTTGTGGATTGACTACCTACACTAGAGCTAACAGCATCAGATGACGTGTCATCGGCATCTCTATTTCTTTCCCAATTACATGAAAATTCACTACCACCTGCGAGCTTTATCAGCAAGGACTTGAGATAAAGTAGACCCTGCATATGCAACACATTATAATGAATGTATTTTTCATTACAAGCAAAAAGCCAGGATGCAAATTGAGAGTGATGCTGCTGTGCAAGTAAAACAAATGGATATATTGCTTAAAACCTATCATTATTAACCACTAACATAAACTGTAATCAATAAGTTATTATGCTCTCATGACAAATGTTTCTGTGGAATGGTATGCCCGCCCAATTGTTTCCATAGATGCATTTTTAGGCATCTGCTGAGAACTCAAGACATTTTTCATTTGATTAATGCATAAGTCAAGGGAAATCTCACAGTTGTCAAAGTAAGGCTATATTTGGAAAATCAATTAGCATAATTCAAAAATAAGAATAATGAGTGAATACATGATTGGAATTAGCAATCTATCGTTAATAGAGCCAAGATAGTTACTTCTAACTATTACAAATAACTAACAACTGATAAAAGAAAGCAGAAAAATTTGGAAGAATATATAACTGCCAAAATATAATAAATACCGAAATTAGCATACACCACTAAAACAAAACATCATTTTTTAGAAGGTCATAAGAAAAATGCACATGTCAGATATATTGTACCTAATTCTAACCATAGGTTCCATAAATCAGTATATTAGGGGTCTCTATTTACAACAAGGTGTTTAACAAAAAAAAAAGGTAATTAAAGAAAATTAGGTTAAGAATACAATAATTTATGAAGGAAGACAGAAAAAGTGAGAATTTACCTCTTATTCGACCTTATGTCTCTTGGAATCTTTGTCAACAACATAATATTTAGCTATACGGATCCGCACCGTGCCGGTTCTACAATTTAATGAATATGATATGCAATAGAAATAGGTAGATAAATTATTTGTTTTATTTATTTAAACATGAGATGAGGAATTAAGGAAATAATGACAAATCCTAAAACATAATAGAAAACTTAACAACTAAAATCTTTAAACAAGAGAGATTCATAACTCACATGTGTACCTGTTAAAGAGTAAGTTTCAAATTATTAGAAACGAAAAAGAGAGAAATTTCTTGTAGTTTATGCTATATATGAAGTATCATTCTTAAAACTTTTTTTGGTTTCAACATTGTTTTAATCATTTTCACTAGTGAGATTGAATTCAAAGTATTCCAAATACGAACATTTGTTGTATGACAAAAATGTTAGAATGGCAGGAAATTAAGATGACAACTTACAATTAGTTTTATCTTATTTTTAAAACATTAGTATTGATAATGTAGTGATAATTAATGTTGCAGAGCATACCTTGTACCACAAAAATCTTGTATATTCATATCATGATCTAAAAAAGAGGAGCATGCTATGTATATTTAAGTAATATAGCTCACATAATAACAAGAGGTTCTAACTAAGGTAGACCTTAATATATGTTGACACTAATATATATTGAACAGGAGATGAAATGACAAAGGGAACCAAACAATTTTAATCCCATCTTGATATGTGTACATATTGACACTATTTATCCACATGATATATTAATCCAAGATATGATCCGTAGTTGATTTTTAAAATGTAGACTTTATAAAAACAAGAAATTATTTGATGATTTGGGTGATTAAAATCATACTAGAAACTTGTGCATTATATACCATATTGTTTTTAATTAAGAATAATAGATCACAACACAAGAATAGGTTAAAAATTCATGAAATCATGAAAAAAATGTGTAAGTCTTTGTTACAGGATCCCTGAGCATGTATTCCTCATTGTTTTATGATTTTGTGCTTGCTCTAAAGTAGAATTTTGCTCCATCCCCTGCAACCACGGAAAGTTCATGGTAGTAACAATGTGTCTCCATCAAGTTCTATGGACCATGTTAATAATTATGTATATTATGTCAGCATTGAGAAACTTATGATAGGAACTAGAGATTTACAAAAAATAATAAACATAACAGAACAGTGACTCTCTAAGATACTTCAAACACCTTGTATATGATGCATATGACAATTTTTCAAACCAAAGAACTCTACACATATTCTTCATCCCTATGAAGCATTAAAATATTGACCATTCAACATTTAGAAAGGTTTTAAAAAACAGTCTACGACCACAAAAATGCCAACACCAAACCATTATTCATTGTATTTACATTAAAGAACAAATTGTAGTTATTCACGTTCTTTCACCGTAACAAATCATCTCACCACATATTTCAACATAATAATTTATCCACCAATAAAATATAACATAGTTTCTCATCAGGATTTCGGTTCATAAACTCAATCACCTATTGGGTTAACATTCCCCTAGTAAGTCGCTTTCAGAGGATGCTCTAGAGGATTACCATACAATAGCTCCTTTTCCTTCAATTTTTGTTAAACTGTTCATAATAATCTCTTGTTTCAACTAAAAAATCATGTCTCTCTTGAACACAATCCGAAGTGGTCTATCTTGGATAACGGTGTGGCGCATCGTTCCCGACCTTGGGTTAACAGATACATGAATGTGTAACACACACAAAACAGTAGAGAAATGAATCAAAATTCCAACTACAACACTTAGAAGTGAAATTTTGTTAGCACCTACTATATGCTTTATACACTCGCTAAAAGTTAATTTGGGGAAATCCAAGCTTCGATATAAAGATCCTGATCAAAATACTTTAAGTAATAGGCTAAATTAATTGAAGATGAAGTTGAATGGAGACATTGATAAGTAGACCACGTCTTGATGTTATTGAAATGGTATAAAGTATAAATCAATAATTTGCTACTGACATGACAGCTGACCATTGATGAAAACATACAAACTATAGCCAACCGATACTACTGTAAGAACAAGATCCCCACCATTCCTAAAGATTTCTTTAGTGAAATTGATAACATAACTTAGGGTAAGAAAATGAACAAGATAATTATTCAATATGAAGAAAAATAATGAATAAATATATCTATAATACTCTTGAGTTTTATGTCACTCACTCTGTACAATACCACTAATAGTCATATAAATCTTTGGTTGCATCTGGACTTCTGATTCACTATACCAGCCTGACCAAGCTTTTTCCACATTTTTGGGTTGTAAGCCTTATTTGGAAAGAAATAATCACAATATAAACCAATGCAAGTATTAATCTACTAAAAAATTACATTAGAATTAGCAGCTAGTAAATGACACTGACTCGAATCATAGTCCTCCTTATAATAATACTTCATTAATAAAAAATAAAACCAAAAAATTATTTTTTTTCAAATTACACTACAAGCATAATAAGCATTGTTAATGTTAATAATTGCTTTGACAGGTGAAGGTTCATGTCCATTCCAAAAACCATAAGTTTGGATCACATTCAATCGTCCTTCTAGGTACAACAACATCACCTTCAACTGTAGCATCATAACCAAAATTTCCTACCTTTCATCGGCGACGATCATCCTTCCTTCTATGAACCACCATAGTTTCACTTAAACTACAAAAACAATGTTCTAAAGTTGAACATTTCTTCATTGAGTTATATATTTCTTCAAATCAACTCAGTAACTCATTCTTTCACCTTAGAGAGATTAGAACTTCGGAACAAAACATGTACCAAAAATTATACTAACTCAGTAACTTCTAAATTCACTTTTAATTTCAATGTTTGTGCATCCATTTATATCTACTTGTTAATTTAATTGTTATTAGCATAAAATTTGACAACAAACCCCTTTGTCACTATCTCTAAAAAACAAAAAATTAAGTAGAAAAAAACTAAACCAACTAGAGAGATGGAATCAAAATACATAAACAAACCTTATACACCATTTACTTCAACGTATCTGATATGCAAATGCCGAAGAGGTTGAGCAGTGAAATGTAGTCTAACTACCAACATCAGAGAATAGTCGGTTGAACAACGGAGAATGGTGATTTGAACGGCGAAACCAGTTTTTAAGATGAATGGAGAAAGGATTTTGGCCAAAGAAGTTTTATTCGTGATTTTAGGGTTCATGGTAATTGGGTGAAATTTTCTGCAATTTCAGTTCTTGAGAGTTTGTAAGAAGAAATTGAAGGAATGAGTTAATCAATTTTTTATTTTTGGATGATTTAGTTTAGGGTTTTGGTAAAAAAAGTTTCAGATTTTGCCATATGCACATAGGAGGGAAGAGGAAAATGTGAAGAAAAAAAATTGGAGCGTAAAATGAGAGTGAGACCATATTTGTTCCGAAAATAAATGCACCTAATTCTCCTTGCGTTTGGTTTGCTTGAACAGTCAAGGCCATGATGAATGGTTCTCATTGTTTCTTTATGTACTTGTATATAGTATTTTTTATTTAAAAATGACATAGGATCCATATTGTTCCATATAGTTCATAGGCTCATAAAAAAAATTCAAATTTTGCTGAATACCACATGTGCAGCCTTTACAGGATTATTTATTCTCATGTGAGAAGCACAAAAGACAAACTTATTCTCTCTCTATATCTCTCAATTGCTATAGATAGTCTAGGAATGAAGATTTATTCTTGAATATAACAAAACTTCTTGAAGAAAAAAAACCTCATCAAAACAAATATGAAAAAAAAAACATAGCCAAAATTAAAATCAAAAGAAGAGGAAGGAAGAAGAACCTTTATGATATGTTCTCAGAACAAAGCCAAAGCAAAAAGCAGAGTTGCAAAATTATTGCAAGCCACTTAAACTTAAAATTAACATGTTTGCTCTTCTTACTCAACATATTCATCTTCATCATGATCTCTAAATTATAACGGAAACTCAATGGTTTTTACTTTTCTTGTTAAACAAGATTTTGTTTCATATTCTTTTCCAATCATAACACGTGATTTATGATTAATATTCTATAATTACTTATGATTAATATTTTATTCAACAAATAACTAAAACAAAGTGAAATATACTGAATCCATAAAATAAACCGAATACAAAAAATGATTCTGAATCCATAATGCTACGATTCAAAATATACTGAATCCATAATGCTTACTATTCAAAGTATACGAATCCAGAAAATATACCTAATCCAAAAAATTAACTGAAACTATAGTTAATGTGATTCAAATGAATCCATAATGCTACTATTCAAAGTATACGAATCTAGAAAATATGCGTAATCCAAAAAATTAACTGAAACTATAGTTAACGTGTTCTTCAATCTTCAAGTGTCCATCAAGAAATAGTTTCAAGAAATAGCAGCACCATCGTCCATTAATCACCTTCAATAAAGAACTCAAACGTATCAAAAACAGAAAAATGCAAGAAACCTAATTATCATTTACATAAGAAACTAAAAAAGAGCCTTACGACTTAAATCATCAGTTCCCTTATCTCTCATTTCCTCTCCAGAAGAACTCTGAGTTCTTCTTTGAGAGCTTCGAACTTCAATGTGTGTTGTCTGAAACCGCAGGGACACTAGTGATGCACCGTCTGGACAAAATAACGTAAGGGTCCCATTTCCCTTTCAATTTCGTGGCACCTTTCTTCAATTCTTGATAGTTTGATAACTAACCTCTTCATTTTAGTTTGTTGTGAATAATTATTTTGCAGTGATAACTGATTCATAATTTTTTCTTTAAATAGACGCATTAATTTTTTTTTTGACAACTCAACACATGTGCTTTTTCTTTGGTTGATAATTTTTAAATAACAAATCACCCAATTTATTCAGCATGCTTTCTCTATCTTGTTGGCATTTGGCAGTATTTCATTGGCTACTACACAAATTTATTTATTTTTCCCATTTTGCTTTACCATTACACAGGCAAAGCCTTTACCCATTTTCAAAAGTCTGCAATATTTTCAGAAGCCTTCACTCTCCTTTTTACTTTGTTTAACCATTTTTCACTATTCTGCTTCTTTCTCCTTCAGGTTTTTTCTCCATCGCAAATCAAGACAACAAGGTATGTTTTTTGGCTTTTTTCTGTTCTTTCGCATTTTTTCTCTACCTTCTGCATTTTTTCTCTACCTTCTGCTTTTATTTGTTATCTTATTGAGTTGTTGATGCCTTTTAGGTGTTCATATTATTTGCATCTTAGAATAGTTTATAAGCATTTTGTTGTTATCATGTTCATGTAAAGTGTTCTTCGTTTTAAAAAAAATTGTTTTGTTAGTTTGATGTTCATGTTCCATGAAAATGTCAAAAAGCAAATGTGGTTTTCTTCCATTTTTGTTGAGCTTTTCCTTCTATTTTTGTTGTACTTTTCTTCCATTTTTTCATGTTCATGTTTTCATTGGGATGGTGTTCATAGAGAAAATGTGGTTGATGTTTTGTGGTAGTTGTTTTGTTACTTTAAAATCCATGTTAAGTGAAAATATTTTGTAGCTATGCTAAAAATATGTTTCATTGTGTGTTATGAGTTTCATGAGTTGCTCATTTGTTTTCTTATGTTTTTTTCATTGTTTGTGCTAATATTTCTTATTTTATTTGTTATCTTATGAGTTGTTGATTTGTTGTCTTCATTCTGTTTTCATATATTCAAGCATAATGTTTTACATTCTTATTTGTTAAAATTTTGCCTTCATTTTGTTTTCGTTTTGGTCAAATCCTGATTTATTATCTTCAATATGTTTTCAATGTGTTTTGGTAAAATTATTATATTAAAAATTTTCATTTTGATTTTTTGATACATTTGTTTAAGCAACCATGTCACGTGGCGCGCAAAATTTTGTTTAAAACGATCCATTTTCAAATCGGATTAGCATAAACAATTTGTTCCAGCATGCAGGAGGTTGAAATTTATCTTCTACAAATTTATTTTTTTTGAGTATCCTATAAATGTTGATGGCAACAAATTGGTAACCTTGATACAAGGTTCAATGTATTTTGCTTTTTTTTTACTTTAATACTTTGATACTAGCATCATTTTGATTTGGTTTTTTAAAGTGTTTTGTTATATATATATATATATATATATATATATATATATATATATATATATATATATATATATATATATATATATATATATATATATATATATATATATATATATATATCTTTCATTTAGCCATCAATGTTGGAAAATGTATTTTGCTTTTTACAAGCTTATTTGTGTTTTGCTTGTTAAAAGAATAAGTACTGCTAATGAATACACTATGATATAATTAATACATAGCACGACTAATGAATTTTTTATTTGTCTATTTTCCTTTCCATTTCCCCAGGTCCAGATGTCTTGGGATATAGGGAGAAATTAGTATTACTCATACATGTACATCACCTACTAAAAAGGTTGAAATTTTCTGCTTTCCTATTCATTTAGCATGCTATAATGAAATATCTGAAACATTATGACTTAATTTTAAAATTGTTGGAACTGTAGAATTCAAGTTACTATTAGTTCTAAGTTGTATGAAACTTTTGATTTTGGCAGTGTTTGTTAATTATGTATCTCATTGGAAACTTTTGAGTTTAAACAATATTCAAAAATTTGTCATTGAAGTGTGTTTTCTGAATTATAGCGTCTTCAACATACAATATATTTCAGCATATATATTATTGCCATTATCTATTCATGATTTCCATATGTCTATTCATGATATAAATTGCAAAGCTTATTGAAAGATCACATCAACCTACTAGAAAATCAGACTTTGTATTTTTTTATTCCAGCAAAAATCCTTTTTATGACTTTCCACTACAAAGGGTTTAACTGGTTTCACAATTATGTCACATCCATAATGACTAGGTTGGCCATAGCTATCACTAGCGTACCTTTAGTCATACATTTTACTGTATTTGAAACACATTGAAATATGGTCTTACCCCTTCAACTTGCATAAGTATTATAAAGAAAACAATGAGTGATTTAATCAGCTAGCATGCAGTAACATGAGTCAAATATATAATATATTTTCCTTTATCATTGTCCAAATAAAAATCATTATATTCCAATCCATGCTATAAAATCATATTGGTTGTAGGTTTCAAACATTAATTTTGTTTAGTTCAGATTGAAGTTAAAATTGACATCTTTTATTTTAAGTGTTAATTTGAAATTGATATATTTTGTGAAAATTATTTTACAGAGTTAATGGAAAGTGTGGTGAAGAGAACAAGCAAATGAAAACTACTATACCATAATTTGGCAACCAAACTCACTTTAAGTTAAGTTATATTGGTTAACTTATAGAATCTTGTGTATCCTATTTGATAAAATGCTTGACAAAATATTTGTATGAATTCTCATATATGTTGTTTTATAATAGTATAAAATATTTAATTTACGGGTCACTTTCAACAAATGACCTATTTTATTTTAATCAACATTAATCTTTAGTTGATTGACAAAATTGATATTTTCAAATGTCATGTTTTTTCTTTTTCTTTTTTTCTTTGTCTCACATATTTTTTGTCTTTTTATATTATTATTTAAAATAATTGAATTTATATAATAATTATTTATTTTAATTTATAATTAAATAATATATATATCAAATTTACATATCATTTAATTTTTTTATACTTTATTAAATAAATTTACCCGTGCGGGAGCACGGGTATCTTGCTAGTATAACATAAAAATCGAAGTCGATATTACAAAGTTTCTTAATTGTGCAGCATAATATCCTACAAACACTATTGAAAAGTCTTGTTCAAGACACTAATGGCAATCACGAAGGAAGAGTAGTGAAACAAAAGAAACATAAATTAAACGACGAAATGTATTGAAATGTTGTGGCAGTCATGAAGTTTGAAATATTTGGTGCACAATCAATCACCAAATCTGAAGCTCCTTAATGAAAGAAAGTTTGTCCAAGTGTAGTCGGCCTCATCATCGTCATCAGAAGCGAATATCGAAAAGTCTTGTTCTTACTCATCATCTAAAGTAGACACATATTTTTGACGCCTCTTTTTTTTTGGCCGATGTTTGACGTTTTTTCTTTTTTCTTTTCTTATGTACGCCCGACGAAGTGTTCTGTACCTATTGAACAGAAACATGAAAGGATGCGACAGTAAGAAAAAAATGTATGTTAGTTATAGATGGACGAAGGCGAATAACATACTAAGAAAACAGTCAAGGGAAACTGTACCGGGTGAGGTAGTTGAACATTGAGAAGTTCTTCCATGTGGAGAGGAACTCAAACCCCGCAGGTGGTTCAATCCGTGCAGCCCCATTGACTGGATCATCATTAACGATGTCGACCTGGTTATGTTAAGAAAAAAAATATCATAACAGGAACATCATAGAAATGATACATGTCGAAAGATGCATTGAAAAGGAAAAATGTTTTGGAGTCGTTGAACTTTTATTGGTTGTTGGATTTCCCCAGTTTGTATTACCGGTTGAGGGTGGTGTTCATCGGCAGTTTGTGTGTTAACAGTCAGCGTATTGTCATTGGAAGTTATAGCAATTTGCTGAACATTGGTTGATTCCATATCAGTTCTTGGTGTGTGATTCCGTTTGTTTAAGTGGTACTGAGAAAGGAATGTAGGTTATATAATGCAAATTTTGTCTCTTCACGTTCTGGTGATTTTGAAAAGATAAATGCATTGATTATCATTGAAAAGGTCACACAGGAATATGGAGAGGTAAAAATATTGATGATAGGTGATGGTCAAGTTCATCGGAATGTTCAAAGTAATTAATTATTAATGGTGGGCCAGCATAGAAAACCTAGAGATAATGATTTAACTCAAAAAGCAACAATTTTAACCTCATCTTCAATTATTAAATGATAAAAATATAATGGGTAAGAATAACTAACTTACACAGTCGAAAACCTGGAGATAATGATTTAACAGAAAAAGTAACAAATTTAATGTCATCTACATTTATTAAATGATGAAAATCGAAAGGATACAAATAACTACCTCAGAGGACAACAATAGTATACAGTAGAATAACTGTCTGGGAAAGGCATTTGATACCAGACTGTTCGGCAATCGTCTATGGGTTTATCGCTCCAGGTACAGATTTCCGTGACAGAAAAAAAACTGAAAAACTGTATAGTTATGGGCCAACTCATCCACATGAGAATGATAAGGGTCAAATTAATGTGTTTGGCGACAAGAATAATAAGAGGTTTACAACGGTTGGTGAACGCTTCTGGCCACAGTACATATAAGCAGTTCAGAACGACACGTAATTAGTTCGCCAAGTAAGAAGTATTAGTTGAACACGAGACATGAATAAATAAATCACAAGTGTCTTAGTATGGAAAAATTCAGACTAACCTGTATGTGAGCTCAATAGAAATAGTCTCACTAACCTGTATGTGAACATTTCAGATAATGAAGGAGAAACATATATTTTCATGAAAAAAGTTAGAAGGCTATTCACGAATTTATTGATAACAGAAAGTGTACCGACAATCGAACATGGGATGTTTAAAACCTAATGTTAACCATTAAACTATGAGGTTACTTCGTGCACAACAACATTTTGAGCAATCAACGAATTTGTCACGTCTCCAAACACAAATGAAACCACCAACAACACACTTATACGCACACAGCAATTTCATAATTTTTAAACCTTTCAATATTTTCTTCTCAACTGAATCAACACATAACAGAGGTAGCAAACATCGATGTCACAAAACTCTAAAGCATGTTCAATAATGATCACAAAGCAAAATGTACACCATTGTTTATATAATAAGAACACGAATAACCATAAAGTAAGGGGATGAAGTTCGATGACCTGAGATGGAGATTATAGATTACATGACCCAAAAGAGATCTAATTATATCATTACAATAGACCAAGAAATGAATTATGACATAAAGATATCGATAGTGTTTTAATGGTTCAAGATTTTGACAATGATGGTGTCACCTTCAGTGTCTATAACAATGGAAGCAAGGCGATCGCCCCTTGTAAGACATTTGAAGACCACAAATTGATACCAACCTCTCCCAATAAACATCTGCGATGAGTATTTAGTGTAAGATCGGTGAACTTCACATTCATACGGTTGTGAGTTGCCTGCATCAATCAAGGTGATGGTCGTTGTTCCGAAATGGGTACACTCTCTAATCAGCCTTTGCGGAATTTGCTAAACAAAATAGGAAGAGCGCCATTTAACTTCATTAGAATTGTCAAATAAATGAAAAATCAATTTCAAGGTAGTCGAAGATTACTTACAAGCAGATTATTTCTGGCCATGTTTCCGCTGCGTATTCGTCGCTTCCAAACAAAATATTTGGGTCCTCTTCGAACAACTTTAACACATTTATTTTCATGAGAACTACATAGGAAGAACATAATTGAATGAGTAACAAAGTAAGCACGGTACAGATAGGAAGGGGGTATCGAAAGTATTGGTTGTTTATAATTGTATAAGAATGCAAAATTTAGGGACAGGCTGGTACCATTCACTATCCGAAGATATATTTATCCTGGTAGATTCACCGACATTAGAACGTTTCACTCTTTTTTTGCCTCGTTGGTTGTCACACTTGGGTACATGTTCCAGAGGGTGTTCCTATTTGAACCGAAGACAGTAGGAATACCTGCTTCCTCGACCTGGAGGTAAGTTAAGTCCAGCACCATTCGTCGCGATATATGAGTTGCGTGCTCACTCAAAACCGTGACAATACAATATAAGACAATTAATAATTTCAGAAATGAGTACAGTTCATGGATGTAAATTTGAATGGAAAAATTGAGAAATAATCAGATATCGTCGGATGTTTGGTGTTGGTTGATGTGAAGATTGGCCCCCTGTGTCGCCGTATTTATCAATTTCACAAGGATTAATCACAGATTTTCCCTTCTGAAATTCTTTGATGTCCTCACTATTTAGGATGTCAAGTTGTCGCATCAGATGGAGGCGTTGTGCCTCCCTTAAACTGCGGGGGCAACTGCAACAAAGTTTCAGACAAATTACATCATACAGTGGGAGGGCGTGTAGGTGTGACCATAATCTTCTATCCACAGATATAAACCATATAGACACAATCCTTATGTCCATTCCAACAAACAAACCATATACACACATATTGTTCCTATCGTTGATACATGGAAGGGGAAAGAATCAGTTACATGGTACCAGTAAAAGAGTCAACATAAATAAGGCAAAGGGTGTAAAAAATTATCCAATACAGTTGATTGTAATTTGTGGAATGATTTTAGATGTCCATTATAGAAACAGTAATAGAAAAAAGAAACAATGGATATAGAACCTCACAAAGGTCATCATTCAACTTCTACATAGTATCAGATATCGATTGAATATAATACCCTTTTGCAACACCAATATTGCGCACATAACAAGCATTAAGTGTGTGACCTTTGATTCCACAATAAAAACAAGTAGGTTGAAAATGACTTCTATATCTAGGAACATAACTCTTTTTCTTAACAACTCTTTTCTTTCTATGACTTTGATGCACACTTTTAGAATTGTTTGCCTTTTCTTTAACAATTTGTTCACTTGCTTTAACAAAAATGGTCTCATTTGTGCTTGGTTTGGAAAACTTCGAATATCCTAATCCACTCTTATCATTAGGATATCTTTGGTGCCTAAAAATTTCCTCCAAGCCAATTTGACCTTTTTCATATCTTTCTCAAACTCTTTTAAGTTGAACATTTTGGAAAGACAAAGACTCACAATTCTTACATACAAGATCTCGTTTTTCATCCATCAACTTTTGTTTTTCATTTTCAATATATTTTTCCAAAGAAATATTATTTTCTTCTAAAGATGAAATTCGCTTCTTTTGGAATGAAATATTTTTATACAAAGTCTTGCATTCTTTTAAAAGTTCATCTATGACATCTTGTGCATCATTATCATAAATGGAAAATTTGCTACTAACCTCATCGTTTTCTTCATCGGAGTGAAGTGAAGCCATTAGAGCCATGTTCACACATTCATCGCTTTTCGATTCCGACGAGGAACTTATCTCATTATCATCCCAAGCAACATAAGTCTTCTTGTTCTTTAATTCCTTTTTTCCTTTGAATCCTCCTTTCTTTGCAAGTTTCGGGCAATCCGGCTTTATCTGACCTTGCTTCCCATATTCATAACAAGTGACATCTTGCATCGATGTGGATGCTTCCTTTTTCCTGAAATGTTTATTCTTTTTAGCATAAGAGGAATTTTTATTATTATTAGAGAACTTACCAAACTTCTTTACAAGAAGCATAAAATTTTCATCTTCGGACGTCTCATCATCCTTGTTGTCTTTTGAATCAACCTTCAAGGCAATTCCATTGGACTTCTTTTCTTGACTTTCGTGCTTCTCGAGCCTTCCAAGTTCCAATTTGTATTCTTGAAGTTTGCTAAATAAGTACGCGGATGTCATCGTTGAGAGACTCTTCTTTTCCGAAATAGCGGTCACCTTCGGTTGCCATTCTCTTGTTAAAGATCTTAGGACTTTGAGATTGAGATCATCATTGGTGAAGGTTTTACCGAGAGCAATCAAATGATTTGTAAGATTGAAGAATCTCTTTTGTAAGGCAACTATAAATTCACCGGGCTGCATACGGAACATCTCATATTCTTGACTTAATGTGTTTATCCTCGATCTTTTCACTTCGTCGGTTCCTTCATGTGTTTCTACCAAAGTGTCCTGAATCTCCTTTGTCGATTTACATTGAGATACACGGAAGAACTCATCCATACTAAGAGCGCTTTGGAGTATGTTGATTTCCTTCTTCTCATTTAGAATTTTTCTCCTATCATCTTCATCATATGTGTTTTTCAACTTCGCGTTTCCAACACCATTGATCACATTCATTGGATTATATGGACCTTCTTCAATTGCTTCCCATATACTTTCTCCTTGGGCTTCAAGATGCGCCTTCATTATGATTTTCCAGAAATCGAAATATTCCCCGGAGAAGAGTGGGGGCTTGTTGTTACTTCCACCGTCTTTGTAAACCGGATTTGTGCTTGCGGAAGCCATGCTGGACCTAGGAATAAGTTACCTATAACTTGCTATGATGCCAATTGTAATATCAGATATAGCCTAAGAGGGGGGTTGAATTAGGCTCTTATCCTGGTTCCCTTCACAATCCGAAGGTACATCCAGTCCCCTTACGACTCGTAAGAGATTTTCCACTATAGTTTTAGATTGTACAACCTATCACACCATCAACTGGTGAAGCCTACTTTCTAACAACTATACATCAATAAGTGTGCAAGAACAATCCTCTTGCAAACACCAACCCTTGTGTCCAACAATCCTGGATCACAAGTCAATATAGAAATAATTTTATGAGTTTGTTTTATAAGAAATATGAAATATACAATATCAATCCTTGATTGATCTTCTCCTTTAATCAAAAGTTCACTTCAAAATGTCAATACAAGTGTTCAATGATATGAAATGTTACGAACAATTATGAACAAGTATGGACACATTTTGAAAATGTTTGAAAAAGATTTGAAATAAGTGAATTTGATTTAATAAAATTTTATGAAGTTCTATGTTATAATCAGGTTAGAGACCCTGGGGAATTAATTTCATATTTTTCCCATGACTCTTGATATTTTTGTCATTTTAATTCATTTCCATCATATTGTTGCATATTCATGTTCATTTCATTTACTAACTATTTTCTTTTTGTGCAAGGTATTTTTCGAGGATTTGCTTATGGACTTGGATTATGTTTTGTCATGCCTCGATTATATTTTGTGTACTTTGTGATGTAATACTTGTATGCTTGTATAGTTTCTATAATTAGGATAGAAAAGATAAAACAAATCGATAGAAAACCAAAATCTCAAAAAATAAATAAAAGACTCGATCCAACGTCGAGTAAAATTTTCAAATAAATAAATAAAGTTGCATGTGACTTTAGGGTTCCTCGATTACCATCGTTCCACTCCATTACAACCAAAAGCAAGCCTTGTATGTTGCACACCATAAGTCGTGCGTCTCAGCACCACGCAATCGACCCACCCGATCCATCGTTTCATCTCGTTTATGTTTCATACACGTTTTGACCCACCATGACTTAGGAGGACCATATTGTTCACTATAAACTTTTTGTACTTGTATCTTTAGTTTAATATCTCTTAGGTAGATTTAAATCTTTCAAACCTCACTAACCATAGGTCACCATTAAACTCAATTGATTTAGGGTAAGTCTAGTTTCCCTTAGTATTTCCCTTTTCTCAACTTGAGTCTCACTTCTCATCTTAAAATAAAATCAAAAACACTTAATATAGGAAAAGGTGTACAATGCGCCACGAGCCTTAAGCTATACGGGAAATGATTAGTGGAGGTCTCCTTCACTCTTCTAGGATGCTTTACAAACGTTCCATTGGGGGCGATCTTGGAAAGTATTCGCTCCTGTATCATAGTCTTTAGTGTTGTACATACGAAAAACATAAACTCAAAACACTTCTTCTAAAAGACAACAAACCAACACAACACGTCTTCTCATCTCATCTCATACTCTTTGCGGACGAATGTGACTTGTCTCGACAGTTCAAACAGCGATACGGTAAACACCCTCTAGTTAGAGCCGGTAACACCTGAGCTAGAGCTATGGAAACGTCATCCTAAGAATCACAAACAAGTTTCAGCCTTAGTTAGACAAACTACGGCGTCTCTGATCCTCATTTATCCCGATGAGGTACGTAGGCAGTGGGGTAGGGCCCATTCGAGCACATTCTTTATTTTCCCTACATTTCCCCCATTCTTTTCTTTCCATCCTCTTTTCTAGTTCCTTTCTCATTCTCATTCCAGTAGTAGTTTTAATCAGCAACAGTTATATTTTTCTCACCCTTTGAAACAAAACAAGCAAGAGTGGATCTCGTCGGGTACGACGGACGATCTGGCGTGCTAATACCTTCCCAGGTCGTAACCGACTCCCGAACCCAGATCTTTGGTTCGTAGGACCTTGTCATTTCCTTCTTCCTCAGGTTTGTGCAACATTACCTTTCCCATTCCTTCGGGATAAAAATGTCTGGCTGGCGACTCTACCTTTTCCGCGCCACTTTCGCGTTTGTATTAGGATGAAAATCCCGGGAGCGACACCAGGCCACCCTGAAGGCTGCAGTAGGAGAATAGAAGGTTGTCTGTGCACTTCTAGCCCTCAGTATATATGGGGTTATTTTGTTTGCAGATGAGCCCAAGTTTGTGAGTAAGAATGCCATCCACCTGTTCTTGTTGAGGAACCCTGTTCCTACCTTGCTGGGAGACTTTTACTACTCAGTACATCAGAGGAATGAAAAGAAAAGAGGAAGACTGGTCAGATGATGTGCTCCCCTTTATTACTCTTGGCTACTAAGACACTTACCAAAATCAGATACCTTCTTGAACCCTCATCAGCAGAAGAATTGGGCTAAGAGATTCATTGCCTTGACATCAGATGACATCAGATGGTGCACCCAGAGCACCAAAGGCAAGGATATTGTAGATGTTTAAGAATTGGCAGAATTTTTGACCAAACAAGAAATGTTAAATTCAGTTCAGAATGTCCTATCAGATGTTGGGACATTAGCAAACAGAGTATGTGAACTTATTTCAGGATGTCTCATCAGATGTTGGGACATTGTGTAAATGACTAAGTTCAGTTTTGTCAGGATGTCCCAACAGATGTTGAGACATCTCAGACCTGCTACCAGAATTAATTATTGATTAACAGATCAGAGATATTTAAGGAGAACTATCTGGGATTAATTAATGCTGGATAAAAACAGAACAAGGCGCATCTGTAGGGAGTTTTAAATTGAAGATTCAGATTAAAACAGAAGACCTAATGCACCTAGAATATAGGAGGTAACAAACCCTAAATTCAAGGTGACAGTTGCTGCACATTAGGGCTGGATCATTCTACAGAAAGCCCAAAATTCAGATACCTATTTAAACAACAGAAACTCATAGAATTGAGTACGAATTTCAGAAGACTAAATAGGGTGTCTAGTGTTTTTAATAGCAGGTTGTTTTTATGTACCACTTTATGAGCTTTTAAGCAAAAGTGCATTTGTGACTTGATTGAAACTGTTAAGTAAGATCAAGCTGTTTTGTTTGAAGGATGTCTTCAATTTCAGTAAACTTGTAAACTTGATCACTGGGTGATTGAGGGGGAGTGAGTAGGGTACTCTTATCTAAGTGAGTCTTAGGTAGAAATTGCATTGGGTAAGTATTAAGTGATAGATTAAACAGGGTGGTTTAAGTCTAGAATTAATATTACTAATAGTGGATTTCCTCCTGGCTTGGTAGCCTCCAGATGTAGGTGTGGTTATACACTGAACTGGGTTAACAAACTTCTGTGTTGTTTACTTTTCTTGCTGTTTAAGTTTTGGTTAAATTTGTCAAATGTCCTATTAAGTGTTGGGACATCTCTTAGGACATCTCATACCTGATCACAGAATTTCAATTGGCATCAGAGCAGGCACCCTGCCTGTTTATACTGGGTGAGATCTAGGGAAAACAAATTCTGTAACATGGACAGAGATATAGGGTCAGTAAATAGACCACCTATACTGGATGGTTCTAATTATGACTACTGGAAGCCAAGAATGATTGCATTCTTAAAGTCACTTGACAACAGGGCATGGAGAGCAGTAAATGTTGGATGGAAACATCCTGTTCAAGACACCAAAGATGGATCAATAGTTCTGAAACCAGAAGAAGAATGGAGTAAAGAGGAAGAAGATTCAGAACTAGGCAACTCAAAAGCCCTAAATGCTTTATTCAATGGCATTGATAGAAATATTTTCAGACTAGTGCATCATTGTGAGCTGGCCAAAGATGTGTGGGATACCCTCAAGACAACTCATGAAGGAACATCAAAAGTAAAAATGTCAAGACTTCAACTTCTCACCACCAAGTTTGAGAACTTGAGAATGAAGGAAGATGAATCAATTCATGAGTTCTACTTGAACATCTTGGATATAGCCAATACTTCTGGAGCCTTGGGAGAAAAGATGACTGATGAAAAGCTTGTAAGGAAGATTCTCAGATCTTTGCCAAAAAGATTTGACATGAAAGTCACAGCAATAGAAGAAGCACAAGACATATGCTCCATGAAAGCTGAAGAACTAATTGGTTCCCTTCAAACTTTTGAGATGGGAATGAATGACACACATGCTAAAAAGAACAAAAGCATTGCCTTGGTTTCAAATGCAGATGAAGAAGAAGATGATGAACTAGCAAATGATAAAACCTTATCAGAAAACCTTGCATTGATTACAAGACAGTTCAAACAGATTCTCAGAGGTATGGAAGGTAAATCAAATTCCAGTGGAAGATTCACAAACTCTTCTGAAAACAAGAGAACCTATGATGCTAACAGAAGATCAAATCTTGCTGAAAAGACCAGTCAAGAAAAAGGAATCAAGTGCCATGAATGTGAAGGATATGGACACATCAAGAAGGAATGTCCTAACTTCTTAAAAAGACAAAAGAAGGGACTATCTGTAACCTGGTCTGATGAAGACTCAGGAGGAGATTCAGAAGAAGAATCAGCTAAGCATATTACTGCTTTAGCTGGACTGTGTGAATATGATAGTGATTCCAGTTGTGGAGAGCTTACTTATGAACAACTTGAGCAAGCATTCAAAGATTTATACAAAAGAAGCTCTGAAATATGCAGTGAGGTTATAAAGCTAAAGAAGCAGAATGAAATACTAGAAGAGGAAAAAGCAAGTGATCAAGTAATCATTGATACCTTGAAAAGTGAAGTAACTCTTCTCAATTCTAAGATGGAACATATGTCCAAATCTGTTAGAATGATGAACAGCAGCTCAAATACACTGGATGTTATTCTCTGCAATAATAAACATTCAGGGGACAAAAGTGGTCTGGGATATAACAGAGATGAAGCCAGCTCTAGCAAAGCTACTTCAAAAATTACACAGTCAAACAAGATGTCCCAACAAATGCTTCAACATCAGAACACAAAGACTAACATAATGTTCCAACAGATGTCTCAACATTCTGGAAAGAACAAAATGAAGAAGAAGTATCAAAGATGGAGATGCCATCACTGTGGAAGATTTGGGCATATCAAACCTCACTGTTATAAGTTACATGGATATCCAAATCAGATGTGTCAGCAACCTTCCAAGCAGAAAGTAGAAGGTACCAAGAAAGTGCTGCTTAGAAATCAGCAACCTCCTAAGCAAAAGACAGAAGTAATCAAGAAAGTTTGGAGACCAAAAGCTGACATTCAGACTGATCAAAGCCACATACCCAAGAACAAGATCAACAATCAAGCTTGGAGATCAGCTGAACAACACTCAGAGCAGAGGCATCAAAAGAAATCTCAACTCATCTGGTCAAATAAAAGTACTGCATACATAGCACATACATCATTGAAAGTATCAGCTAAAGAAGACTGGTACTTTGACAGTGGATGCTCAAGACACATGACTGGATTGAAGAATTTGCTAGTAAACTTACAGCCACATTCATCCAGGTATGTTACCTTTGGAGATGGAGCTAAAGGAGAAATCAAGGGAGTTGGAACCTTGAATTGTCAAGATGTTCCAAGATTAGATGATGTGCTGCTTGTTAAAGGTTTAACTGCTAATCTGATCAGCATAAGTCAACTATGTGATCAAGGATACAGTGTAAACTTTACCAAATCTGAATGCATAGTGACTAACAAAGAACAAGAGGTTGTCATGAAAGGAGCCAGATCTAAAGACAACTGTTACATGTGGGAGCCACTAGACTTCAGTCCCACTTCAACTTGTTCTCTAGCTAGAGAAGAAGAAGTAAAACTATGGCACCAAAGGCTAGGTCATCTTCATTTCAGAGGCATAAAGAAGATCATATCTATGGATGCCGTAAGAGGTATCCCTAAACTGAAGATTGATGATGGCAAAATCTGTGGTGAATGTCAAATAGGCAAACAAACCAAGATGTCCCATCCAAAGCTCCAACATCTGACAACTTCCAAAGTTTTGGAATTGTTACATATGGATCTCATGGGACCTATGCAAGTTGAAAGCCTTGGTGGTAAGAGGTATGCATATGTGGTGGTTGATGACTTTTCAAGATATACATGGATAAATTTCATTAAAGAAAAGTCAGATGTCTTTGATGTATTCAAGGAATTATGTCAAAGATTGCAAAGGGAAAAATCCAGCTGTGTGATCAGAATAAGAAGTGATCATGGAAAAGAATTTGAGAATCAAAAGTTCTTAGATTTCTGTTCTTCAGAAGGAATCAACCATGAGTATTCTTCTCCTATCACTCCTCAACAGAATGGGATTGTTGAAAGGAAGAATAGAACCATTCAAGAATCAGCAAGAGCTATGATCCATGCTAAAAAATTACCTCTGTATTTCTGGGCTGAAGCTATGAACACTGCCTGCTACATCCATAACAGAGTTACTTTGAGGAAAGGAACTTTGTCCACAATATATGAAGTATGGAAGGGCAGAAAACCCACAGTGAAGTATTTTCATGTATTTGGAAGTAAATGCTATATTCTGGCAGATAGGGAGCAAAGGAGAAAAATGGATCCTAAAAGTGATGAAGGAATTTTCCTTGGATACTCTATAAACAGCAGAGCATATAGAGTATTTAACTACAGAACAAATGTTATCATGGAGTCCATAAATGTGATAATTGATGATGCTCCTACAGATGTCCCAGAAGATGTTGGAACATCTGCTGATATCAAGATTGAAGCTGAAGAAAAGAATGATCAATATAACTTCACTCCAAATGATACAAGGTCAGAAGATTCAAGCAAACCTCCCTCCATCAGAATACAGAAGGATCATCCCAAAGATTTAATAATTGGTGATCCCAACAGAGGTGTGAGCACTAGATCAAGAGAAGTGATTTCAGGTTCTTGTTTTGTGTCCAAAATAGAACCTAAAAACATCAAGGAGGCTCTCACTGATGAATACTGGATTTGTGCTATGCAAGAGGAATTAGGTCAATTCACAAGGAATGAAGTGTGGAATCTTGTTCCTAGACCTGATGACATAAATGTGATTGGTACAAAATGGGTGTATAAGAACAAGTCAAATGAACAAGGAATTGTTACAAAGAACAAAGCTAGACTTGTGGCTCAAGGATACACTCAAATTGAAGGGGTAGACTTTGATGAAACATTTGCACCAGTAGCAAGGCTTGAATCAATAAGACTACTGTTGGGAATTGCTTGTATCTTAAAGTTCAAGCTATTTCAAATGGATGTGAAAAGTGCCTTTCTTAATGGTTATCTTAATGAAGAGGTATATGTAGAACAGCCTAAAGGATTTGTTGATCCAAGCTGTCCAAATCATGTATACAAATTAAAGAAAGCACTTTATGGTCTGAAGCAAGCTCCAAGGGCATGGAATGAAAGACTGACCACATTTCTTATCAAGCAAGGATACAGAAAAGGTGGGATTGATAAAACTCTATTTGTTAAAGATGAAGAAGGAAATGTCATGATTGCTCAAATATATGTTGATGACATTGTCTTTGGTGGAATGTCTGATAAGATGGTCAAACATTTTGTCAAGCAGATGGAATCTGAATTTGAAATGAGTCTAGTAGGTGAGTTAACCTACTTTCTTGGTCTACAAATAAAGCAAATGGAAGACTCAATGTTCATCTCACAAAGCAAGTATTCCAAGAACATAGTCAAGAAATTTGGAATGGAAAATGCTGTTCACAAAAGAACTCCTGCCCCCACACATTTAAAGCTGACTAAAGATGAAAAGGGAGTTTGTGCAAGATACCAAGCTGATCCAAAAGTCAGTCATCTCAATCAAGTCAAGAGAATCCTTAAATATGTTAATGGTACTTGTGACTATGGCATAATGTACTTTCATGGTTGCAAACCAATTCTCACTGGCTTCTGTGATGCTGATTGGGCAGGAAGTGCTGATGACAGAAAAAGCACTTCAGGAGGATGTTTCTTTCTAGGAAACAATCTGATTTCTTGGTTCAGTAAGAAACAGAATTGTGTATCCTTATCTACAGCTGAAGCTGAGTATATAGCAGCAGGTAACAGTTGTTCTCAGTTGGTTTGGATGAAGCAGATGCTCACTGAGTACAATGTCCCACAGGATGTCATGACATTGTACTGTGACAACTTAAGTGCAATCAACATATCAAAGAATCCTATCCAACATAGCAGGACAAAGCATATTGATATCAGACATCATTTCATCAGAGATCTTGTAGAAGAAAAGGTGATTTCATTGGAGCATGTAGCTACAAATCTGCAGTTAGCTGATATCTTTACCAAAGCAATGGATGCTACACAATTTGAGAACTTAAGGGGCAAACTTGGAATCTGCTTATGTGATATCTAGCAGTTAATGAGATGTGCCAACATGTCATATGACATTGGTTGGCATAAGGTCCAGATGGCAAAACTAATCTGGACAAGATCCTTGGGAATTCCAGCTCTAATCATTTGCACTGTAACGGTTACTTATTTAGTAACTGCTTATAATCAGCTATCAAGATTCCCATCCTACTATCACAAGCGATTCACATTAACCAGCTATTCTCCAGAAATTAAAAACCCTAAAGCTTTCTATCCATCTTCCTCAACAATGTCTCAAAACCCTAACTCAACTGAAGAAGTTCTCAATCAAAAAGACGTAGTTCATGCCACTCCCATTTCTGTAGTACCAATGCAATCAACCCCATTGGACGAACTCAGGGGAAGCGTTTCTCACACTAAAAAGGCAAGAACTCCAAAGAGAGGTAAAGATCAAGTCAGAAGCAAAGCTAAAGGCACTCCCTCTCCAGCTAACATGCCTCCTAAATCTTCACAATATGTGGATGATTCAATCAAGGAGATTGTCACTCAAATTCTGTTTGAACAAAGAAAGGTGAGTGGGATCTCTGTTCCTCTGAAAACCATGCCTGCATCTCAAGAAGAACAAGCTCAAGCTGCAGAAGAACAAGATGTCCCAACAGATGTTGGAACATCTGAAGATAAGAGAAAGAACTCATCTGATGTTGAGTTGGAACAAACTGAGGACCAGAATAAGACCTCAAATGAAAATGATGAAGAAATCTCTGAGGATCAGACCAAAGTCTCAAATGAAAGTCAAATCCCTGCTGATCAACAAGCTGAAGAAGAGACTGCTCAATCTCATCCAGTGATGAACCTGGAGCAGGACTCTGATGCAGAGATCATAGCCTCTGTTAAACCCAGCATAGCCAAAAGGCTAAGGTCCAGGAAAGGCAAGATGCAAGCTGAAGCAGCAATCCCTGAGAAGAAGAAGGCTAGTCCAAAGAAAGGCAAGGCTAAAGCCACTTTTGGACCATCAAAACAATGGAGTAAAGTCCAAACTCAGAAAAGGAAAGCTGTCACCCCATCTGACTCAGATGTTGAATCAGATGTCCCAACATCTCCTCCCAAGAAGAGACCAGCCCCATCTAGGGCTTCAACAGCTGTTCCAGAAGCTCCATTAGACAACATATCTTTCCACCATGTCTCTAGTGTGAACAAGTGGAAGTTTGTGTACCAAAGAAGAGTTGCCCTAGAAAGAGAACTGAGCAGCAATGCACTTGAGTGCACTGAACTGATTGACCTCATCTCTGCTGCAAGACTTTTCAAAACAGTCTCAGACCTCTCTCCCTGCTATGAACTTCTTGTCAAAGAGTTCATTGTGAATCTTCAGGAGGATTGCTCAAATGGTAAGTCCTCTGAGTTTAGAAAAGTTTTTGTTAGAGGCAAATGTGTCCAGTTTTCTCCTCAAACCATCAATGAGTATCTAGGAAGGGACACAGATGGACCCAATGAGCTAGGGAAAACAGATAATCAAATCTGTAAGGTGATCACTGCAAACCAGGTCAAAGCTTGGCCTGTGAAGGGAAAGCTCTCTGTGAGCATGCTTACTAGAAAGTATGCCATGCTTAACAGGATTGGAACTGCAAACTGGGTGCCTACCAATCACACTTCATCAATCTCAACTGGTCTGGCCAGATTCATCTTTGCTGTGGGGACTCAAACCAAGATGGATTATGGAGCATATATTTTTGATCAGACTATGAAGCATGCCATCTCTACTGCAACAAAGCTGCCAATAGCTTTTCCATCATTGCTGTGTGGTATTGTACTCAATCAATATCCTGGGATTTTAACTGACAAGGATACTGCCTGCAAGAGAGGGAGCCCCCTGGCTTTTCACTACAAGTTATTCCTCAGTCATCATGCTGCAGATGTTGAAGCTCCTTCTGGGACATCTGCTGGTCCATCCACTGTTAAGAATCCAATCTCCAGGAAGACTTTAATCGCTGAACTCAAAAGCACCTGCAAAGAGCTTGAAGCTAGAAAGCAGAAGCTTGAGGAAATAATTCAAAGGTTGGAGAATGAAGAAGATCTGAAAGCAAACTCTGATGAAGACAGTGCTGCTGATAAAGAAACAGAAGCTGATGAAGAGACAGAAGTTGAGGAGGGAACTGAGAGTGATGATTCTGAGTGATCAAATGTTTGTGAGGCAAATGTAATGACAGCAATGTAATGACTGAAATAGTGTCTTTGGCCCCTAATTTTGTGTCTACCAAGGGGGAGAACAACATCAAATGTAATTGCTGTTTAAATGTATGAAATCTGTTTGTTTCTGTCTGAACTGAATCAGTGTGTATTTCTGTTGAAACAAGACTGGACACATATTTGTTTGAGGGGGAGTAATCTCAAATAAAAATCAACAGAAAAGTAATGATATACTCTGATAAAAAGAACTTCTGCTGCACTCTGAAAACTAGGAAAGATGTTAGCCAAAAATTAGCCAAAGGGGGAGTTTGTAGATGTTTAAGAATTGGCAGAATTTTTGACCAAACAAGAAATGTTAAATTCAGTTCAGAATGTCCTATCAGATGTTGGGACATTAGCAAACAGAGTATGTGAACTTATTTCAGGATGTCTCATCAGATGTTGGGACATTGTATAAATGACTAAGTTCAGTTTTGTCAGGATGTCCCAACAGATGTTGAGACATCTCAGACCTGCTACCAGAATTAATTATTGATTAACAGATCAGAGATATTTAAGGAGAACTATCTGGGATTAATTAATGCTGGATAAAAACAGAACAAGGCGCATCTGTAGGGAGTTTTAAATTGAAGATTCAGATTAAAACAGAAGACCTAATGCACCTAGAATATAGGAGGTAACAAACCCTAAATTCAAGGTGACAGTTGCTGCACATTAGGGCTGGATCATTCTACAGAAAGCCCAAAATTCAGATACCTATTTAAACAACAGAAACTCATAGAATTGAGTACGAATTTCAGAAGACTAAATAGGGTGTCTAGTGTTTTTAATAGCAGGTTGTTTTTATGTACCACTTTATGAGCTTTTAAGCAAAAGTGCATTTGTGACTTGATTGAAACTGTTAAGTAAGATCAAGCTGTTTTGTTTGAAGGATGTCTTCAATTTCAGTAAACTTGTAAACTTGATCACTGGGTGATTGAGGGGGAGTGAGTAGGGTACTCTTATCTAAGTGAGTCTTAGGTAGAAATTGCATTGGGTAAGTATTAATTGATAGATTAAACAGGGTGGTTTAAGTCTAGAATTAATATTACTAATAGTGGATTTCCTCCTGGCTTGGTAGCCTCCAGATGTAGGTGTGGTTATACACTGAACTGGGTTAACAAACTTCTGTGTTGTTTACTTTTCTTGCTGTTTAAGTTTTGGTTAAATTTGTCAAATGTCCTATTAAGTGTTGGGACATCTCTTAGGACATCTCATACCTGATCACAGAATTTCAGATATTATTACCAGTTGTGGGCAATACCCTAATGTGCCTCTGATAGGAGTGAAATGTTGCATTAACTATAACCCTTTACTGTTTAAGAGGCAATTGGGATATGCTTTGGTTCATCCTCCCAGAGGACAAGATTTGGCTGAGACTCTCTACTGTGAAATTCAACCCAACTCTGCTGTTGTCAGACAAGCTTCCTAGGCTTAGGATAACATTCAGACCAAAGGGACATCCATCCTTGGAAATTGCAACAACATTGCTTCAGCCCAGTATTCTGATTGGTCTCGTACTAGAGCTCAGATCACCCGGATGCCTTTCACCTTGGAAGATACACCTGGACCTTCTATAGTACAACCTGCAACAACTGTCAGCCTGGAAGAGTTTGAAAAGCTGAAAGAGAGGAACACTCATCTAGCTCAAGCCCTAAAGAAGTCTCTGTGGGAGAGAAATGACAGTCGTCTGGATAATGAGAGATTGGAAAGACTCAGGATTGAGCATCTGGCCAAAATTGAGAAGACAAATGACTACATCAGGAAGGCAAGAGCAGGGGAGTTAGTACTGAATAATGCTTGCAAAGAAGCAAAGACTCAGAAGGCTAGGGCAGAGCATTATCTGGAGGAGAGTCAGGCTAGGTGGATCAGGATCACTGAAGCCCGTGCACAAGAAGACCAAAGGACTCAGGCTAAGATAGAGCAGTTGGAGGCTAGTGAGAAGAAGCATCAGGAAGCTTTGTTGGTAGCTGAGAAGGAAATATCTGAATTGAAACTCTGGGCGGGGTTAAAGAGGTCAAAGGATCAGGATAAGCATAAGAAGCTAACCAGTGCCATTGCTACAAGGAACCTCCTCATCAGGACTATCACAGTGCACCCAGTGGGGCCAGTGACTGAGGCCCTCCTGAAGGAAGTAAGGGAGAATGACTTTGGATTGGATGTCTGGTCCTTTTGCTTGTATTTCTTCTTTCTTTTGTTGTACTTTTCTTTTGTTGTTGTATTTTGACCCACCATGGGCATGTTATTTGTAATCAAACTATGTATTTTCATCCTTTGTAATATATTATTTTGTATTATTTTTGGTGGGCTTTATCGATCAACATCATCAGCATTTCCTCGAGGTCTGGAAAGGTCAAAACCAAAAAACCAAACCGGATACCCTTGGAAGACAAATAAGCATATTGCATTGCATACTAACATTTTCTTTGTTTTGTAGGTTTTTGTTTTATTGATGTTTCTCACTTTGTTGTGGTTTCAGGAAACATTGCTCGCAGAAGAGTGTTCCCTGTCAACAGAATACATCGGTACCCGATGAGAAACAACCTTCCGGGCATTCAGATGGATCAAGTAAAGCAAGACTTGAATGAAGTAAGGACCCAAATGGCAAATGAAAGGGTTGAGATGAGGAATCAGATGACCCAATTCATGGCTGTAATGAATGGCTTAGCTCAGAGCCAGGAAAGGCTAAGGGAGTTGGTGGAAAGGCAAACTCCTGAAGAACACCATCCAGGTACAGGAGGTACCAGTAATAATGATCACGGGCAGCCTCACATTGATCCACCAGAGTTTGGGCCTCATCTAAACCCAGAAGTGAATGTCATAAGGAATACTCAGGGTAACACTGTTGGAGGAAGGATCTTGCAAGAGGATCCTCAGGAAGAGCAGTTCACAGTTATTGGGGCTGGGGATGAAGTTTACGACCGTAGGCTGGATGAGATTGCTGAGAAGCTGAGGTCTCTTGAATCCCAGAATTCCCTAGGCTTTGATGTGATGGACATGGGACTGGTGGAAGGGGTGAGAATTCCTCACAAGTTCAAACCCCCGTGCTTTGAAAAGTATAATGGCACATCCTGTCCACGCACCCACCTTCAATCATTCTTGGGAAGGTTAAAAGCATACACCATGGACGAAAAGTTGTGGATGTTTTACTTCGAGGATAATCTAACTGAGGCATCCCGAGAATGGTATTCCCACCTGACTAGAGCCACAGTAAGAAGCTGGAAAGACTTGGCTGAAGCTTTCATCCGACAGTATCAATACAACCTGGACATGGCTCCAAACAGGACCCTCCTGGTGGGGATGTCTCGATCTTCCCGTGAAAGCTTCAGGGAATATGCCCAAAGGTGGAGGCAACTTGCTGCTGCAGTTCAACCACCCATGTCTGAGAGGGAGATGGCTGACATGTTCATGAACACCCTCCAAGGAACATATATTGACAGACTTGCTGCTTTCTCTTCCACCAGTTTTGATGATGTAGTTATAGCTGGTGAGAGAATTGAGAGTCTTTTGAAGATGGGAAAGATCTCAGATAACGGTGCCAGTTCCAGCAGTACAAGAAAACCATTTATTGGGCCCCGTAGAGCTGGTGAGACAAACTCAGTTCACATGGGAAGAGGGAGACCCCAATATTTACCCAGAACAGTTGTTGCTGTTATTATCCCTGCTCCACCTCCTCAGTATGTTCAACCACCACAACACTTTCCGCAACAACAACAATTTCCACAACAAATATCATACAACAATAACAACAACAATCAACAACAACGCCCGTTTCAACAACGTTCATCTCAGGTCAACCGAGTAATTGACCCCATTCTTATGCCATATGCTACACTGCTGCCACAACTCCTGAAGCTCAATCTGGTTGAGTTGAGGACATTGGCTCCACCTGATCCTCAAAACCTTCCAAGGAACTATGATGCTAATGCTAGGTGTGCTTTTCACTCTAACGCACCTGGTCATTCTACAGAAAAATGAAGAGCTCTGCATATGAAGGTTCAGGATCTGGTAGATTCAAAAGCCCTGAACTTTGCACCTCCTCCAAATGTGATGAAGAATCCTATGCCAAGCCACAGTGGGCCAAGGATTAATGTTGTAGAGGATGGATCACCCATAAGTTTAATAGAAGACATTGCATGTATTCAAACACCTCTAGCAGAGGTTAAAGCCCAACTTTTAAGGTGCCGAGTGTTTCCAGGTTGTGAGGCCTGTTGCGAATCATGCAAACTTTCTGAGAATGGGTGTGATAGCTTAAGGAAAGGCATCAGTGACCTGATTAAGGAAGGCATTCTGCAAATTACAACCACAGCTTCTACAACACCAACAGCTCTTTTGTCAACAAGTGAATCTTCTACAAATACAACAATCACCTGTCCAAGTGTTTCTCCTACAAATGCAACAACCATTGTTCCATCCGATTCTGCTACAATTTCAGCAACCATCCCATCTGTCACTTCAACAAACAACAATTCATTTGCACCGACTACTACAACTTCAACGATCCACAATGTTGTTTCCACTGTCACAATTTACTATGACCCAACAGCGGTCCCAAGTTCCAACAACTTTCAACCTCAACAACAATCTCAACAAAGCTTCAATTCACCTTCACCTATACCCACCAGAGGTCCCGAAACAATCTTTTATGATCCACAGACCATTGTAGTCCCAACAACTGCAGCAGTAAGCCCAGTCACTATCATAGTGCCCGGGCCGATCCCATATGACAAAGACAGTGCTATACCATGGCATTATGGTGCTGATCTATACTGCAATGGAGAAAAGGTCCTTCTTGATTCTCCAATTCTCACTCCCCAAGTGGATAATGTTGGAGGAGGCGGAGGCTTCACCCAAAGCGGACGTCTCTTTGCTTCACAAGTCCCTAGAACCAATTCAGAGGCCGAAGCTGCTACCAAGGCAAAGGGGAAGAGTGTAATACCGGAAGAATCTACACCCAAGGAAACTCATAAGTCATCCTTCGATCAAGACGTGGATGAATTCATGAGAATCATCAAAAGAAGTGACTATAAAGTTGTGGACCAGCTCCACCAGACTCCTTCAAAGATCTCAATCTTATCACTGCTGTTGTGTTCCGAAGCCCATCGGGATGCACTTCTCAAAGTTCTGCACGCTGCCTACGTGCCAGAAGAGATCATTGCAAATCAGCTGGAAACAGTGGTATCAAATGTCAATACTAGCCATGGGCTAGGGTTCACTGATGCTGATTTGACATCTGAAGGACGTCTCCACAACAAAGCTTTGCATATAACCTTGGAGTGCAAAGGAGCTGTCTTATCTCATGTGCTTGTAGACATTGGATCCTCACTCAATGTCCTACCCAAGAAGGCCCTTGTCAAGCTTGAGTATGATAGGATAGCTCTTAGGCCAAGTAATCTTATAGTTAGGGCTTTTGATGGCTCTAAAAGATCTGTTCTGGGAGAGATGGAGTTGCCAGTGATAATTGGTCCCCAAGTCTTCAAAACCATTTTTTATGTGATGGACATACAACCTGCTTATAGCTGTCTGCTAGGTCGACCCTGGATTCACGCCGCAGGCGCAGTAACAACGACCCTTCACCATAAACTAAAGTATGAATGGGAGGGCCAGATTATCACCATTTTTGGTGAGGAAGATATATTTGTTAGCCAGCTGGCTACTTACAAGTATATAGAGATGGATGGTGAAATCCAGAAGACAATGAGCCAAGGGTTTGAAGCCCTAAATGTCAATGAGGCTACTGGAGTTTTAGCTGCATCTCAGGAAGACAAGTTGGGAACTTCAATCATCTCTTATCAGCAAGCCCGGAAGGTTGTTGAAGAAGGTACTACTCAAGGCTGGGGCAAGTTGCTGCCGGTGGAAAAGAAGGAAGACAGTTTCGGGTTGGGTTACAGACCAATCCGACAAGATCAATCAGAGGCTGCCAAGGAGCCCAAATTTGTCAGTGGGGGGATGCTCACCCCAGATGTTGTGAACAATCTGGAAGACGAGGAGGAAAGCGACCGTAACCTGGAGAACCGGATACGTCCAAGGATCTCGGGGAACCAAGTCTCTAACTGGTCTTCCCAGGAAATTATAAGGGTTACTCCTGCAGAGTAATTATTATTTCCTGTCCTTTTAGCATGCATCAAGTCCTGCATCTTGCCCAAGGTGTCAGGACTCATTTTGTAATAGGGCCATACTGTATTTTGTGCAAATGATTAATCAATGAATATCAGGACATTCTTTTGCAAACGAGTCTCTTTTTTTCGCTCACTATCTTTTCATTTTTCACTTTTGTACAAAACAATAAAATGGAAATGTTTTCAAAATAAATAACTTCATTTTCACTTTTCTAAACAAGATTAAAACTGATCACTAAAACGAACCAATCTCAACCCTTGTAGAGATTATCCTCCATATTGCACCGACAACAGCATTGCTATGACCTTGTATGACTTCGACAATCCGATTAATCAAGCTGATGAAGGGGTTGAAGAAGACTATGAGCTACCTGAAGAATTAGCCAGGTTGTTAAGGCAGGAAGAGAAAGTGATCACTCCTCATCAGGAGGAGGTTGAAACAGTTAATCTTGGTACCGAAGAAGACTTCAAAGAAGTGAAGATCGGGGCCAGTCTGCAAGATTCAGTGAAGGAACATCTTATTGACATGCTTCGAGAGTACATTGATGTCTTTGCTTGGTCCTATCAAGACATGCCAGGTCTGGATACTGACATTGTTATGCACAAGCTGCCCTTGAAAGAAGATTGTCCTCCAATGAAGCAGAAGCTACGCTGTACTCGTCCGGATATGGCCATGAAGATTAAAGAAGAGGTACAAAAACAGTGGGACACCGGCTTCCTTGCTGTAACTAGTTACCCGCCGTGGGTTGCTAATATTGTACCAATGCCTAAAAAGGATGGCAAAGTACGGATGTGTGTAGATTACCGGGATCTGAATAGAACTAGCCCGGAGGATGACTTCCCACTACCTCACATTGATGTATTGGTCGACAACACAGCTCAGTTCTCGGTATTTTCCTTCATGGATGGATTTTCCGGGTATAATCAGATCAGGATGTCACCCGAAGACATGGAAAAGACTACCTTCATTACACCTTGGGGCACATTCTGTTATAAGGTAATGCCTTTTGCACTAAAGAATGCCAGTGCTACTTATCAACGAGCTATGGTAACATTATTCCACGACATGATCCACAAAGAAATTAAATGCTACGTGGATGATATGATTGCCAAGTCCCTCACTGAAGAAGATCATCTGGTAAATCTGCTGAAGTTGTTCAAGCGTCTGAGGAAGTATCAGTTGAAGCTAAACCCCAACAAGTGCACATTCGGGGTACGGTACGGTAAACTGCTGGGATTCATTGTAAGTGAAAAAGGAATTGAAGTTGATCCTGACAAAGTCAAAGCCATTCAAGAGATGCCTGCACCTAGGACATAAAAGGAAGTTCGAGGGTTTTTAGGTAGATTGAACTACATATCAAGGTTTATATCTCACCTTACTGCAACTTGTGAGCCCTTGTTCAAATTGTTAAGAAAGGAACAAACGGTTAGGTGGAATGAAGATTGTCAAAAGGCTTTTGACAAAATCAAAGAGTACTTACAAGAACCTTCAATTCTTATGCCTCAAGTTGAAGGAAGACCTCTAATAATGTACCTGACAGTATTAGAAGGATCAATGGGGTGTGTGTTGGGCCAGCATGACGAGTCTGGTCAAAAAGAGTATGCAATATACTACCTAAGCAAAAGGTTTACCGACTGTGAACAACGTTATTCACTGCTCGAGAAAACTTGTTGTGCTTTAGCGTGGGCTGCTCGCCGACTAACACAGTATATGTTGACTCACACTACCTTATTGATCTCAAAGATGGATCCAGACTAGTACATATTTGTCGCTCCCCGGATTTCCATCCTGGTACAAACGCGAAAGTGGCGCGGAAAAAGAATAGAGTCGCCAGCCAGGCATTTTTATCCCGAAGAAAGGGAATGGTAATGCTGCACAAACCAGAAGAAAGAAAGAGGAAGGACACGGGTCCTGCGAACCAAAGAGACTGAGTTCGGGAGTCGGTTACGACCTAGGAAGGTATTAGCACCCAGATCGTCCGCCGTACCCGACGGGATCTACGCTTGCAAAAGAAACTGTTTCAAAGGGTAAGGGTATGAAAACTGCAACAAAGAAATGAAAATGAAAAGAAACTGGAACTGGAAAAGAACTGAATAAGAAAAGAAAAGAAAAAATGTAGGGAAAATAAAGATTGTGCTCGAACGGGCCCTACCCCGCTGCCTACGTACCTCATCAGGATAATGAGGATCAGAGACGCCGTAGTTCCCCTAACTAGAGGTACCAAAGGAAATTGCTTGTGAATTAAGGCTTGAACTGCCTATGCCAATTCTCAGGTGTTGCAGACTCGGACGACGAGTGTGTAACTGTCTTGCAAAGTGACAAGTAGGAGCAAGTTCGCGTACAGAGCGAATGAGGTGAGAAAAGAATTCCCGAAAGAAAGACGCTTATTGTTTGTTTGGTGTTTTTTAGAAGCTTTTATGAGCGAAAGTTTGCATAGGTAAGTGTACCTAAGTCTTTACTCAATGGGATGTGTACATCTCACATCATCCCGAAATGGAATGCGCAAGTGGCACACCTATCTATGGAGGAAATCCCCAAAGCTAGTCCCACAAGAGAAGGCTTAAGCACACTGGCCTATTACCATTATTAAGTATTTTGTTGTTTTTTGGTTAAGAAATGTTTTTTAGCTTTTTCTTTGTGAGGTACTCATGCTAAGACCTATCCACCACGAGTGATGACTCACACCTCGCCCCGAAATGGAACGCGTGCAAGCATCTCATAGCGAAGTCTCATGTCACATGAAAGTACTCAACCTTTATTAAGTGAATTAGAATTAAGTTTGAAGATGAGAAGAGAAAGCACCAAAGGATCTCAAAGGAAAAATTCTAAAGGGGGACTAAGAATCCTAAAAATTATCATGCATGGATGTCCTAAAGGTTAGTGAGGTTTCTATCCTAATGAAGAAGGAAGAAGAAGAAGAAGAAGAAGAAGAAGAAGAAGAAGATAGAAGAAAAGGGATGAGTAAGGCCTAAGCCCAACAATCACAAGGTTAGCATTAATGAAAAAAGAAAAAGAGATAAGAATTGGAAATGTGGGAATCACATCCACACCTCTCACTTACCTAAGCCCCTGCAATGGTTAGCCACAATTCAACACATGCTCATCAATAAAATCATGGCAAAAACATGCTTAAAGTTCACCCCAATCTAGATCAAACAATCATGCCAAACAATGCACATACAAGCATTTACGTGTCGAGAGTATGGAAGCATGCATCAATCAGCAAGAAAATCACTCAAACAATCATATTCAATAATCGTATAATGATCTATGGCATTTAGAACAAGTATGGGGATCAAACATGCCAAAAATAACTCAAAAGTAGCTTACTGCTTCAGTGTTAACCGGTTAACCAATCCGTTAACCGGTTAACCATACCAAAACCTGCGTAAAACAGCAAAAATCAGGTGCATTAACCGGTTAACCAATCCGTTAACCGGTTAACACTGCTAAAACAGCAGCAAAAACCTGCAGAAACCAGCTCACAAACAGCTTATTCCAAACAATCTCATACCAGTCCAGCAAGCATTCGAACATGAAAATAGTGCATCAATTCACATTAGATGGCATCAAGAAGCTTATGAACATTAATAAACGGATCCGGTTACCAATCAATCAATTAATTCAATCAACACAAACAAATACGCAATCACATGGTGGATCTAAAGCACAAGCATGCAAATAAGCTAAAACAGAGCTAGATCTGAAATTAACCAACCTACAAAGCTGAGATATGCTTTGGTAATTGTTGATCGAACTGAAAATGATAGATCTCGCGCAAAGCCTTGAAGATCCGATGCTAAACTTCACACTCCGTGCAAAATAAATGCAAGAACAAGCTCTTGATGCAGAATTTTGGATCCAAAAGCACTTCTAGATCCCAAACCAGATCCGAATCACCACTAAAACCAGCGAAAAGATGTCATTAAGTTATGAATGTAGGTCTAGTTCCAAGATCTACACACCTCAAGGCAAGGTTGTGTGATCTTCAAAGAGGAACTTTGAGTGATTTGGAAAATTGGGAGAGAAAAGTGAGAGAATTGTGAGTGAGAGGAGTGAAAATTCAGAAAATGAGAGTGAAAAATAAGGGAAGAGCCCTTTTGGTTTGGAGAGAAATGATTAAATATGGTTTAGGTTTGGGGTCCAAAAATTAGGCTAGGGATCCAAAATTATGGTTTGGGTAGGGTGACTAGGATGTAGCAATGGGTGCACTGCATAAGCTTTGCCTTGTCCTGAGATCTCTGATGATCATGCAATCTTCTGAGCTTTTGCCAATGGACTTGATCTTGTAATTGGAGTGTAGACTCACCACATAACTTGTACAAACTCATTGGGACCCTTGCCATGGCTTGAAACGCATCTGGGGACTCCACAGATGACCATATGCTGGTGCTAGGACATGAGGTATGTTATGCTTCATCTTTCCATGCTAGGATGCTTGAGGAAATGATGTAAATATTATGAATATGCTATGATATGATGCTTAAAATGAAGAGGGCAAATTTGGGGTGTTACAATATTTGAGAAGTCAGCACTTACCGGAAGGGTTGCAAGACGGCAAATGATTCTGACAGAGTATGACATTCAGTACACCTCTCAAAAGGCCATCAAAGGCAGTGTACTGTCTGGTTATCTAGCTGAGCAACCCATTAATGATTACCAACCAATGAGATTTGACTTCCCTGACGAAGACATCATGTTCCTGAATGCAAAAGATCATGAAGAGCCTGTTCACACTGAAGGGGCTAACCCAGAAGAAAAGAGGACAATGATGTTTGATGGGGCTGTTAATATGAATGTTTGAGGAGTTGGTGCAGTGCTCATTACACCTAAAGGAGTTCATATGCCTTTCTCGGTAAAACTCACCTTTGCATGCACTAACAATGAAGCTGAATACGAAGCCTGTATCATGGGTCTTGAGGAGGCCATTGACCTCAGGATCAAGACTTTAACTGTATTCTAGGATTCAGCTTTGGTAATCAATCAAACCAACGGCAGATGGTACACCCGCCAAGAGCATCTGATTCCATACCGTGACTATACGAGGAGATTATTGACTTTTTTCACAACAGTCAAACTTGAGTACATCCCTCGAGACGAAAATCAATTCGCAGATGCTTTAGCTACCATTTCCTCTATGATCAAGGTTCAGACTGCCAATTTTGTGCCTCGGATTTCGGTATCCAGACTAGACCGACCAGCGTACGTGTTCTCCGTGGATATTGCTAAAGATGACAAGCCTTGGTTCCATGACATCAAAAGCTTCTTAGAGGATCAGACATACCCACCTGGGGCATCATCCAATGATAAGAAAACATTAAAAAGGCTGGCTGGTAGTTTCTTCCTGAATGCTGATGGTTCCTTGTACAAGCGAAACTTTGATATGGTTCTTCTCAGATGTGTTGATATGAAAGAAGCAGACTTGCTGATGCACGAGGTGCATGAAGGATCTTTCACCACCAGGGCAGAATCTCCGAAGATCTCGAGGTTCTTGACTCGCAAGTTGATTGCCTTTTCAACCCCCATGATGCAAGCTTCATACTCTGCCTCATTGTTGGTGCATTCGAAAGTCAACCGAGCAGCTAAAGGTGTATGGATCCCTTCTGGTGAGATGATAACAGCACCTATTCCACTTTCGTTCATGTTCACAGCTCCGTCACACATCAACTTACATTTGGATTCAGGGTCTGGCCCCTCCTCCGGAAGTGGTTCTTCATAGTCTTTCAACTTGAGGAACATGATGTCCTTATCCGGAAACTCGAATTTCACGGGTTGATAATCGTCGATTGGCTTTTGAGCCAAGTATTCTGACAATACGCTTCCTTTGATTGCCTTTTGCAAAGTGTAATGGATATCATATTCTGTTAGTATCATCTACCATCGGGTTACACTTCCTGCCAGAGCCGGCTTCTCGAAGATATATTTCATAGGATCCATCTTGGAAATTAAGAGAGTGGTGTGAGTCAGCATGTACTGTCTTAGTCGGCGAGCAGCCCATGCCAAAGCGCAGCAAGTTTTCTCGAGTAGTGAGTAGCGTGTCTCACAATCGGTAAACTTTTTGCTAAGGTAATAAATGGCATGCTCTTTTTGACCAGACTCGTCTTGCTGACCCAACACACATCCCATCGATCCTTCAAGCACGGTAAGATACATGATCAAAGGTCTCTCTGGTACTGGAGGCATGAGAATTGGAGGTTCTAGCAGGTATTCTTTGATTCGGTCAAAAGCTTGCTGACAGTCTTCATTCCATTTAATTGCCTGATTCTTCCTCAGAAGCTTAAAGATGGGCTCACACGTGGCTATTAGGTGAGAGATAAATCGTGCAATGTAATTTAGTATCCCTAAAAAACCACACACTTGCTTTTCTGTCTTTGGCTCAGGAATCTCTTGGATGGCTTTTACTTTGGCTGGATCAACCTCAATTCCCTGCTCACTAACAATGAAGCCAAGTAGCTTGCCGGAACGGACCCCGAAGGTGCACTTATTCGAATTCAACCTCAATCTGAACTTCTAGAGTCTGTCAAACAACTTTGCTAGATTGACCAAGTGCTCTTCTTCTGTTTGGGATTTTGCTATCATATCATCAACATAAACCTCAATTTCATGATGAATCATGTCGTGAAATAGCGTCACCATCGCCCGTTGGTAAGTGGCCCCAGCATTCTTCAGACCAAACGACATGACCTTGTAACAGAAAGTGCCCCAAGGCGTGATGAAGGTAGTTTTTTCCATATCATCGGGAGACATCTTAATCTGGTTATAACCTGAAAACCCGTCCATGAAAGAGAACACAGAAAACTGAGCAATATTATCAACAAGCACATCTATGTGAGGCAGAAGGAAATCATCTTTGGGGCTGGCCCTGCTCAAATCCCTGTAGTCTACACACATCCTGACCTTACCGTATTTCTTAGGGACCGGCACAATATTGGCAACCCACGGAGGGTAACTGGTCACGGCCAAGAAACCAGCATCAAATTGCTTTTTTACTTCCTCTTTTATTTTGATTGCCATATCAGGGCATGTGCGCCTCAACTTCTGTTTCATTGGAGGGCTGTCTTCTCTCAAAGGCAACTTGTGTACCACAATGTCCGTGTCCAAACCAGGCATATCCTGGTAAGACCATGCAAAGACATCAACATACTCTCGAAGCATGGCAATTATACGAGTATTGATAGATTCTTCTAATGCGGCCCTGATCTTAACTTCTTTCTTGTCTTCTTCGGTACCCAGGTTTATCACTTCGACGGACTCTTCATGCGGCTGAATCATCTTCTCCTCGTATGCAAGGATGCAAACCAAAACCAGAAGCATATTCATGATTTAAATGATGCTAAGAGATGATGAAAATGTATGCCAAGTGCAATGGATGATCATACAAGAGATGAGAATGCAAATGAAGCATGTAGGATGCATGAAAGCACATGAATGTTCATGGAATGAAATGAATGCATGTCATGGCAAATGGATGAAGAAATGATAAAGTATGATTCTAATGTGTCCTATGATGTCTTATAAGTCATGTGAATGTATGAAATGTCATGGCAAGGTCTTGTATGAAAGCAAATGCAAGATGTATGCAAGGGAAGATGAGAAATTAGGGTTTTCATGCAACATGAGATGCAAAAGTCAAAAACAGAAGCAAGCCATAAGATAAAAAATTGAAAATGCAATCAAAGGAACCCTAACCCCATATGATATCACCCCTAAAGGAGGAGACCTAACTCTTAACCTAATGAAAGTTATGATTTTTCTAAGTTATCTAGGGTTTTAAGGTACCTTAAGGGAAAAAATGCAAATCAAATCAAAAATGCAGAAGAAATTTGTGACAAAATTATGTTAGATACTACATGCTAAATGAAGAAGAATGCAAAAAGAATCAATGTCATACCATTCATGGTTAGGCAGAAAAGAATTCTTGAAGTTAGGGTTCAAAAATAAGAATTTTATGAACCCTAAATTCAAGAAAATTGTCAAAGATTGTTCAAAACCAAAAAGAAATTTGTATGGATGGTATGACAATGTTTCTAAATGTCCTAAGATGCAATGTGAATTTTTTTGGGATTTTTAGAAACCTAAATGATATTTTAATTAATTAATTTCCATTAATTCATTAAAATAAACATTTAATATTTTTAAAATGGTTTTTTAATGCAAAAAATAAAAATAAAAATATTTTTGGGTGAAGAAAATTATTTGGATGCAAAATACAGAAGAAAATATTTTTTAGGATTTTCTAGGTATTTAAAATAAAATTTGCAAAATAAATGAGAAAATATGAAATAAAAATTGAATAAAGGGAAAGTATGATGATCCAAGGGTTTAGGTTGAAACTGGGGATTTTTGTGTTGACCACGTGCCAGATCCAAAGGCTATAATTCAAACTTATCTAATCTTATTTAATTAATTAATTAATCCATGAATTAAGTTAATGAACAGATCTGAGTCATCTAAAACACGCGCCAAACCTAAATCTAACGGCCCACGTTTAAACCTAGCCCTACCCCTAATTAACACATTAATCACTTTCAGGTGGTCGGAGAAGACCTCCGGTCATCTTCTCCGGCCAGACCCTCCCTGAGCAAACCCCAAACTTCAACCCTAGATCATTTATGGAGCTCTAAAGCTCCAGATAAACTCACCTCACTCTCCTGAACTCAAATCCAACCTCAAAACAAATTTATGATGGCTCAATCACAAGATTCGAAGAGAAATTCAAAAACGGCAAAAGTTTCAGAAGCTCAGTAAATGCTCAAAATGCAACCATTTTCAAAACTAAAGGTATCAACATGATCAGCACAACATAATGAACATTCTAAGAACTTAAGATAACATTTCTGGAAAAAAGTTTGAAGAAGTTACCTGAGCTTGAGCTTCCTCAGTTTGGAGCTTTCTGGCCACTTCTCTTGTGCAAGCTGACTCCAATGACCTTACTGATGAAGCTTTGATGCTTAGAGGAGGTTTGTTTTGGCTGGTTTATGAGATTGCACTTCAATTGGGCAAGAATCGTGTTTTGGCTATGGGGTGTTTTTGGTTGTTTTAATGGTTGCTTTGTGTTCAGTGGATGATTTTGAGATGAATGGTGTAATTTGTTTGAAGATTGAGTGAGTATTCAGAGATTTTCGAAGGAATTTGCAAGAGGAGTGATTTTGTGGAACTTGAGAATACTGAGGCTTCAGGCTGCAATCTTGTGTGTTATGGCTTGTGTGTGATCCACATAACAAGTAGTGATAGGCCAGAGAGTGGGTGGTGGCTGCAGCTGATTGGTATGAGCAAGTTGCCAAAATGTCAACATGACTTATACTTGAGGTATGGGCAATGGTGCAGCTGGCTTTTGGCTTGTCCATGCGCAGCATAGATCAAGGAGGTCCATGGAAATGGTTTTGAGGCAATTCAGCAAGTTGAAACAAAGTTATGTGTCATTTTGCAAATTCTATGAAGTTTGGCCCCTTTTGAAATTCTTGAAATGCAAGACATGAAATGGCACAATTCCTTGGGCAATTCTGATCTTTATGCAATGCACTATGATGTTATGATACTTAGAAGTGTGTTTGAAGTCACAAAATTCCTTGGCAAGTTGTTTTGCAAAAAATCCCCTTTGGTGCATTTTTGAAAATTATGTGATTTTTTCCAACTTTGACAAGCCATTACTTGAGTTCCATAATGAATTAGGACTTGTTCTTTTACTTTTTGAAAAGGTAATGATCCAATCTACAACTTTCATGACCAACAATTTTTCATTTGAAGCATTTTTGGTTGAGAAAGAGGAGGTTGAAAAACTTTCCCAACATGGAAAGTTTACATTACAAGTCATTTCCATTTTTTGCAACTTTTGGTTTAGCTCACTTTTCTTCGATTTTGTGAACTTTTAAGCACTTCAATGATCAAATAAAGATCATATAACTTCAATTTGATAAAAAAAATCACTTTGGTTCCATGGATGGGGGTCTCAGATGCCCTGATTTTGCCCTGACTTGCTCAAGAAGTTACCCAGTGAACAGATGACTTCCACAATGAATTTCTTCATCAAACTTGGTACACATGATCCTTATGACATATTGAGACCATTAGAAACAAGACTAACCAAAAAATATGGAGTTATGGCCTCTGAAACCAAAACCCTAATTTCAGGTCATCTGTGTAGTGAAACCCTGGCTCTGCTTCCATGTTTTTCAAGTTCTTGTGATTCTTTGACTTCATTGATCTTTTAGGGATATAAGATGATGATTGAACATACATGGACCCTCTTGTAATGATTGAAGACCTTTGGAGTGGCTCAGATGGATCTTGGATTGCTCAGATCACAAACCTTGGATGCAGATGAATTTGAACTAATGTAGTGAAACAAAAATGCAATATGATATGATATGATTAAACTAATGCAAAGATGAAAGATCATAAGCCATGGTGTAAACTTAGTGAGGGAAAGTTTGGGGTGTTTACAGGCGGCATTGGATTGTTCTGGACATTTGGATTTCTCGGAGTGAAGGTAAGATCCTTAGAGTCGATCATGTCTTGAACTTTGTGCTTGAACACTCTACAGTTCTCGATTGCGTGACCTGGAGCACCCTTGTGATACTCACAGCGAGCATTGACATCATAATCTCGGGCGATACCAGTTTGTGGTGGCATATCCCTCAAAGTAAGAGATCCTTTTGCCATCAACCCATTAAAGATTTCGTTGTATGACATAGGCAGTGGATCAAAGTTTCTTTCAGGCCTTCTTTGTTGATATGGTGGGCGCTGTTGAGGAGCGCGTTGGTGTTGTTGACCAGGCCGTTGCGGATAAGCTGGTTGCTGGTATGGATTGGGTGCATATTGCGCAGCAGCAATTAGAGGATATGGACGTGGTTGATAAGCCATCTGAGGTGGAAATGGCGCTTGAATGGCCTGTTGAAAAGACATTGGAGGAATTAGCTGATATGGCACGGGAGCATATTGTGCAGCAACAACATAGGGATACTGGTAGTAGGGGATTAAAGTAGGCGCACTCTGTTGAGGTTTCCCACTTGCAGTAAAAATGGCATTTTTTTCACCCTTTTTGTACCCGTTGAAAGGCTTCTTGACACTGGCTTGGCTGCTAGAACCTCCTTGGAATTTTCCACTTTTCAGACCTTCTTCGATTCTTTCTCCAACAATCACCATGTCTGAAAATCCAGAAGATACGTTGCTGATCAAATTTTCGTAGTATTGCCCCTGTAGGGTACCCATGAAGATAACGATTAGTTCACGATCAACCAAAGGTGGATGAACTCTGGCAGCTAGCTCCCTCCAGCGTTGTGCGTACTCTTTGAAGGATTCGTTCTCCTTTTGAGTCATACTCTGAAGTTGAGTACGGTTAGGAGAAAGGTCAGTGTTGTACTTGTATTGCTTTTTGAATGCATCAGATAGATCAAGCCAAGTACGAACATTGTTGCGTTCGAGGTGCATGTACCATTCTAGAGATGCTCCAGACAGGCTGTCTTGGAAGCAATGGATCATAAGCTTATCATCTTTGGCATGAGCGGCCATTTTTCTGCAGTACATCCTCAAATGGAGTTCAGGACAACTGAGGCCTTTGTATTTTTCGAATTCTGGCAGTTTGAACTTAGCAGGGATCACAACATCTGGAACTAAGCACATGTCTGAGGCACTCAGAGAAGTTGAGTTGTGTCCTTCCATGATTCGGAGTTTTTCAGCTAACTCACGACACATCTTCATAGCTTCAGAATCTTGAACAAAATGGGGGTTGGTGATTGGAACAGCAGTATGCATCTCGTACTCAACTTGTTGATCCTCTTCAGCATGAGGAAACTGGACTTGGGTAACGGCAGGTTGAGTTTGTGGGATAGCACCGACAGTAACACCAGAGGTAGGTATTGGTTGGGAAGTGACCTCTTCAACAGCAGGAGTGAAGCCTGGAGGCAAACCATAGACCAAAGGATTTGGAACTGGAACTGAAGGCATTGCACGTGAGGTAGATCCTTGCACTAGAGTATTGTTCATTGCGGCAGCAGCTTCGCGACGTTCTTCCATCCTAATCGAAACATTTTGGTTTTTTGAGGTTTATGGGTGAATGCAAATGGAGGTTTTATTTTGTGGTTTGTTAGCGAGGCACAATGCGCTCTGCTCGCAAGGTTAGGTGGATCCTAATAAACGAAACGATAACTGAAAAATAAAGTGCAAGTGTGTAAGAGTGCAACCACTTGGCATTGGACCAAGGGTTCGCGAACGAAATAACGATCGATAAAATGCGGAAAATAAAATGCGTACATAAAATGGGGGAGGGATACAAAATAAATTACAGGGGATTGTTAGAAATAAAGGGTATCATTGTAGTTTTCCCAAGAGGAAGCGTGTGTGCAGTGTTTTCGAACTGTTCGGAGGCGTTCGACCTTTTTATTCGGAGGCGTTGGACCTTTTCGTACGCGTCGAGGTGTGGTTCATTAACTGCCTTAGAACCGATTTAATGTTAAAATCGTTCTATGAGGAGTTGAACAATATTTTTGAAATGCGGAAATAAATAAATGAATTGAATTTAAATCAGATGGTCTCATCATTAATCGAGATGTCGAGTCGGCTCGCGACGAATCTCAAAATTAATTTGATATTCATCGACCATAAACTAAAAATAATCGATAAAATTGAATAAACGAAATAATAAAAATGAAATGAAATATCAAAATAAATAAATAAATTGGATTAATAAAACAGAATAATAAAAATAAACAGATTAAAAAAAACTAAGTACATAGGCCTCATATTGACCGGATTTCCGATTTAACGAAATCGAAAAAATCCGGCCTTTTGTTATATCATTGGCCCCTAAAGAGAAATTTTAAAACAAATCCGAATGAAATTAAGTCTAGGAATATAATTAAATTCAGGAACAAAATTAAAATAAACTTAACAAGTAAAAAGGATATTAAAAAAAACTATGCACAACCCAAAAACCACAAACAAATAAAATTAAAAAAAATGAGAGGAGGGGAGTATGCACTAAAACAGGATTTGAGGGTATCACTTGGGTTTTGAGTCCAACCGAAAATCATAATAAAATAAAAAAACAAACAGTAAGAGGGGATGTGTCGACTGGAAAAATCAAATTTATATGGGCTGAGTCCAATGATCAAATAAGGGAGATAAGTATGAAAAGATAAACTAAATAAATAAAGGTTTTAATTGAAACACGGTAAAATAAATCTCATAAACAAAATCGTGTTCCCAACCTTCACCTTCGTTCAAACGCGACCCACCCTCAAAATCGTTTCACGCTCCCTCTGCTCGCGAATCCTCTCTTCTTCTCACTCTCGTTTCATGTTCTGCTTGCGACATTCGATTCATTTACGATGGTGGTGAAGTGCTTGTGTGGTGGCGGTGCGGAGGTTATCTCACGGTGGTTGTTTGGTTTAACGGCGGCGAGGGCTTCGGTATTGAAGGTGAGGTCGCGGTGGTGATGAAGTGATGATTTCAGAGTTGGTTTCTCATGGTTTTTTGTGGCTTTTGGAGTGGTGGTGATTTCGGAAGGTTTTATGGTGGTTCACGGTGTATAGCTCGTGGTTTGCTTTCAGAGGTATTTCGCGGTTGCTTACGATTTCTGGTGGGTCGGATTTACTCTTTCTATTTCTGAATTTTGATTTTTTTTTGGTTCTGTTTTTCTACCCTTTTGTTCTGATTTTGATTTCGTGTGGTGATAAAGGTTTTGTGAGAGGTTGTAAAAACATGATTCGGTTGATTTGTGATTTTGTTAGTGATGAAGTATAAAGGAAAGAAAATGATGTGGTATTTAACAGTGATGTAATGGCGATGTTAATAAAGGAAGAAAACTGAAGGGTGATAGAAAGGTTCAAGATTTGTGAATTTTTCTTGAGAAGATTTATTGTTTTGCAAGTTAGTGTTTGTGGAGATTTTTTTTGGGTTGAAATTTTTGAAGCTTGATTCGATATATTTTGCAGAGGATTTTAGTTTTCAAGCTTGCTATTTTTAGGAATGAAGATCTATTATATAGCAGCATTGTTTGAGGGCAAAAGTGGAAGAATTAGGGAAGAAGTTTCAATGAAAAAATCTGTTACAGGCTGTGTGTAAAAAATTGGATTTTTATGGAATCATTTTGGATTGGATTTGTGTTGATGGTAGTAAGTGGAATTGTGAAAAGGTAGTGGTACCTTACCTTTTTGATTTTGCGGATAGAAGTTGGTGTGTACAAGCACATGGTGGGACCAGTTGTGAATTTGTTGAGGGATATATATATATATATATATATATATATATATATATATATATATATATATATATATATATATATATATATATATATATATATATATATATATATATATATATATATATATATATATATATATATATATATAATGCTGATATATACACAAAAATGAAACCAGTTTGGGGAATGTATGATGCTGTGAAAAGAAAAGAGTGGATTTGTTAGAAATAATAATAATAACAATAATAATAATAATAAAGATAATAGAAATAATAATAATAATAATAATAAAGATAATAGAAATAGTAAAAATAAGAAAATAAGAAATAATAATAATAATAATACTAATAATAATATAGAATAATAATATAATAAAATGATAATAATAACGGATAATAATGAAAGGAAATTTTGGTATTTTGTGTAGATAAATGGGCCTAGGTAAATGGAAATGAATTTTTTATATATTTTTGGATAATGAGTTTAAAATGAGAATGGAATGGATTAGAAAAAAAATGATAAATAGTAATGATTATGGTAATAATAATAAAATAAAAGGAAAATAATAATAATAATAATAATAATAATAATAATAGTGATAATAATGGAAATGAACTTTATAGAAATAACAATAGTTATAAAAAGATAGTAATATGAAAAATGGTGATGGAATATAAACAATATGAAAGGAAAAAAAAGGACATGATTTTTTTTTGTATATGTTTGTGAAATGAGCTTAGAAGAAGAAAAAATGATGACGGGTTTTGAAATAAAATAAAAATGACTTTAAAATAGAATAATGGAAAATAAAAAGAATATTGGGACGAGAAGTGATAATTAGATAAAATGATTCCGCACAACACCGCACACGCAGACACTGACAAACTCAAACTAACTCGATTTCCGCACAAACTCTGAACTTGGGAAATCAATGACGGGTTTTGAAATAAAATAAAAATGACTTTAAAATAGAATAATGGAAAATAAAAAGAATATTGGGACGAGAAGTGATAATTAGATAAAATGATTCCGCACAACACTGCACACACAGACACTGACAAACTCAAACTGACTCGATTTCCGCACAAACTCTGAACTTGGGAAATCAATGACATATTTTTGGATTTTTCAAATATTTGACAGAAAAATAAAATGGTACGTATTTTGGGATTTTTTTTAAAAATGTTTGGTTAGACAGTAAAATAAAACGGCACAAGTAGGACAATTTGGGGTATGACAGTTGCCCCTATCGAATTGGCTTAAACCGAATAAGATGAATTGGTCTGCATTCAGACTTTCAAGGTATAAGACAATTAGATACTAACGGACTCCGAATTTGTCCACAAAATAAAATGTGCAGTAAATCGATGATTAAAATTGGAAAATAAAGGCGATACGAAACAGAAACAGGTTGACAGAAAATTGAAAAAATCGCTTATCACCGCAAGGATGATAATGCGACCCCAACACTCGATGCTGAGTAAGAGAAAAAAATAAATAATCGCTTACCACCGCAAGGATGATAATGCGACCCCATCACTCGATGCTAAGTCGATGCTGAGTAACATAAAATTAAATAATCGCTTACCACTGCAAGGATGATAATGCGACCCCAAGCACTCGATGCTAGGTCGATGTTGAGTAACAGAAAACTAAAATAATCGCTTACCACCACAAGGATGATAATGCGATCCCAACACTCGATGCTAGGTCGATGTTGAGTAACAGAAAACTAAAATAATCGCTTACCACCGCAAGGATGATAATGTGATCCCAACACTCGATGCTAGGTTGATGTTGAGTAACAGAAAAATAAAATAATCGCTTACCACCGCAAGGATGATAATGTGACCCCAACACTCGATGCTAGGTCGATGCTGAGTAACAGAAAAATAAAATAATCTGGAAGAGGAATATCCAACGGGGATGTCCACTGAAAAACACCTAGGAGAATCTTTGGAATCTTCGATCTACCCCGGATCCTGACTTTTGCTGGGAAAAGGCCTGGAATCTTGGGTTGATCCTGGATCCTGAATTATGCAACTATGCTTGTTTGTTTTTGAAATGGTATTCCATAATGATGGATAGCCGATGCAAGTGTTTATGCACTACTGAAAGTTAAAATGTTGGGAGTATGAAAAGTTGATTTATTTTGGTATGCATATGATGCGTATGCTGTAAATGATTGATGTAAATGATGCATAATGATGCATATGAGGTGATTGGAAAATGAAAGGTGCCAGCTTTATGGACTTTTGGTCTGGTAGTTGCCAATAACGATTGGACTTTGGGTGGGTGGAGGGATTGATTACCCGACACTCGATCTTCAATGATGCATGATCAGAAGATAGATTTGAATGCTCCAAGTTTGGTCACTTGCTGATAAGCAGATCGACTTAATTGACACGTGAAGATTGCTTTGCTTTGAAAAGCTGACAACGTCTGGCAATATCTGCTTGTTCAACTGGGGAAAAGAGATAGGAAGATTTGTTCCTTGTTTGCTTGCCCCTGCCTATAGGGTATTTGAAAATTCTGGTGGGGAAGCTTTGAGAGTGACCAAGACATGATCTTCCCCAATGTCTGGATTTGGTAGGTGTCTGCCACTGATTGAGCCTTTGAAGGTGATCTACCCCTGATTGGGCCGTTGAGGACGATTTTTCCCCTGATTGAGCTGATTTTGAAAAAGTATTGATTCAAATGCCTCTTTCGATTGCCCCTTGTTAGGATTGTACTGATGTCAAGCACTGATTTGCAATTAAAAAGTTCATACACAAATGGTAGTGTTAATGTAACATTCATGTAAGTTTTGAAAAAGAAAATTTATTTGAATGATGGTGAGAGTGTAACGAATGGACCGTTAGTCCAAACAGGGTGCTGATTTAGAAAGTGCGTGAAAGATACAGCAAGAATAATGTGCAATCGAAATTGAAGATTAGCAAATATATGGGAGTCAATTTACGCAACCTTGTTGGTAGCATGCTTTCAGAATAAACCGGGCCTCAATTAGGACTTTCGAGGGTTGTAGTGTGGTATGGTTCATGGTTTGAGAAGCAAAGGATAATAGGCTCAAAGTTTGATTTGTACCCACCCCTTCTTCATAATGTTCTCCAATCCTACATTTAGTTACCTCTGCACATGCATTTGTTTTGACGTTGTAAGGGTGAAGATGAAGCTTTAAAGTTCGCTTGGAAGTGGCAGTCATCTTATTTTGCTGGTGACCCTTTGATTCTTGATTTAGTGGTCACTGATATTTGTTTTGTTTTTGCTGAGGATTTGAGCTCCTCTTTTTGATTCGTTCTTTTTTTTGTTGACTAAGTCTCCCATCGGGTGCTCAACTTAGTGGTTTTTCTTTTCTATATTTTTTATTTTGTTGAATGTTGTGACTACCAAGTCATTTGTTGATGGTCCTCCGACGGGATGTCTCATCTTGCGATTTAGAAGTGTAGTCAGGTTAACTGAACAACTACCCTGCCCCGGGTAAAATGTAAGGGTTTGTATCCGAAAGAAACTCCTACTTTTAGGTTCGAAGTGGTTGACTAGGGATTAACTCCTTAATTCTCTAATGTTTGGGGATTTGAAAAAAATGCATGTACATCTTTGACGAGGTTTTATCTGAAAGCATACCTCAACAATTATGGGTATTTCGTTTTCATCATCCTCCCTCAAATATTTGCTAAAGTGAAGTGAGGGAATATTTTTTGTGATTTTTGCGATAAATGATAAATGATGAGCGAATGCGAATAGATTGATTCAAAACATGCATAAACATAATATTAGCAAAACCAAGTACAAACGATAATGTTCAAAGCAAATAGTACTTAACAAACAATACAAAATAACAAGAATGCGAAAATGATAAATGGCGACGACTGCCTTAATTTGAGGAATAAACTTCTCTTGATTTGACTTGCTTCAAAGTTGGAGACTATTCAGCTCGATTTTCAACAACCCCTCAAAAGCTTTCACTTGCTGGCACCGTGCGGAGGCATTGGATTGTTCTGGACATTTGGATTTCTCGGAGTGAAGATAAGATCCTTAGAGTCGATCATGTCTTGAACTTTGTGCTTGAACACTCTACAGTTCTCGATTGCGTGACCTGGAGCACCCTTGTGATGCTCACAACGAGCATTGGCATCATAATCTCGGGCGGTACCAGTTTGTGGTGGCATATCCCTCAAAGTAAGAGATCCTTTTGCCATCAACCCATTAAAGATTTCGCTGTATGACGTAGGCAGTGGATCAAAGTTTCTTTCAGGCCTTCTTTGTTGATATGTTGGGCGCTGTTGAGGAGCGCGTTGGTGTTGTTGACCAGGCCGTTGCGGATAAGCCGGTTGCTGGTATGGATTGGGTGCATATTGCGCAGCAGCAATTAGAGGATATGGACGTGGTTGATAAGCCATCTGAGGTGGAAATGGCGCTTGAATGGCCTCTTGAAAAGGCATTGGAGGAATTGGCTGATATGGCACGGGAGCATATTGCGCAGCAGCAACATAGGGATACTGGTAGTAGGGGATTGAAGTAGGCGCACTCTGTTGAGGTTTCCCACTTGCAGTAAAAATGGCATTTGTTTCACCCTTTTTGTACCCGTTGAAAGGCTTCTTGACACTGGCTTGGCTGCTAGAACCTCCTTGGATTTTTCCACTTTTCAGACCTTCTTCGATTCTTTCTCCAATAATCACCATGTCTGAAAATCCAGAAGATACGTTGCTGATCAAATTTTCGTAGTATTGCCCCTGTAGGGTACCCATGAAGATATCGATTAGTTCACGATCAACCAAAGGTGGATGAACTCTGGCAGCTAGCTCCCTCCAGCGTTGTGCGTACTCTTTGAAGGATTCGTTCTCCTTTTGAGTCATACTCTGAAGTTGAGTACGGTTAGGAGAAAGGTCAGTGTTGTACTTGTATTGCTTTTTGAATGCATCAGATAGATCAAGCCAAGTACGAACATTGTTGCGTTCGAGGTGCATGTACCATTCTAGAGACGCTCCAGACAGGCTGTCTTGGAAGCAATGGATCATAAGCTTATCATCTTTGGCATGAGCGGCCATTTTTCTGCAGTACATCCTCAAATGGAGTTCAGGACAACTGAGGCCTTTGTATTTTTCGAATTCTGGCAGTTTGAACTTAGCAGGGATCACAACATCTGGAACTAAGCACATGTCTGAGGCACTCAGAGAAGTTGAGTTGTGTCCTTCCATGATTCGGAGTTTTTCAGCTAACTCGCGACACATCTTCATAGCTTCAGAATCTTGAACAAAATGGGGGTTGGTGATTGGAACAGCAGTATGCATCTCGTACTCAACTTGTTGATCCTCTTCAGCATGAGGAAACTGGACTTGGGTAACGGCAGGTTGAGTTTGTGGGATAGCACCGACAGTAACACCAGAGGTAGGTATTGGTTGGGAAGTGACCTCTTCAACAGCAGGAGTGAAGCCTGGAGGCAAACCATAGACCAAAGGATTTGGAACTGGAACTGAAGGCATTGAGCGTGAGGTAGATCCTTGCACTAGAGCATTGTTCATTGCGGCAGCAGCTTCGCGACGTTCTTCCATCCTAGCCAAAGCTTGTATGGTCTCATAAATCTGGTCAATCTTGTTCTTGACCGAGTCAATCTCTTCCCGCATAACAGCTTTCTCTTCTTGAATCACGTCCATTAGTCTTCTAGTGTTGGCCCGAGTTAAGTATGGGCGTCTAGCACGATACGAGCGTCGGGAAACCAGCTTGATTTACTGATGATGGAGGAACATGAAATGAGTTCCCGACTTTGGAATTAAATGCAATATGAATAAATAATCCAGATGAAATGATATGCAATGTCAGAATCCAGGATCACAAGATCAGGGTCTCATGAGTCCAAGGTACAGATGGAGGATACTCTGATCAGGAACTCCCTGGGTAGACTCTAAGGTTTCAGGGACCCCAAAGTTGTCAATTCATATGGTTGTTCATCACATACGCCATAAGCATGACGGTTGATTGACTCCCCCATATGAATCTAATTTAGGTGAGATCTTCGTATCGACAACCCACGAGAGCAAATTTTCTCGGGAGCCCATACTACGCAATCATCGACACAAGGTTTAAACAAAGGCCTCAGAGTTATGGACTTTGCTCAAATGTTTGATGCACATGTCAGCTCTTGACAGTCAATCAACTCCATTGAGAATGTCTATTCTGAATGAGGTCTTCGTATCGATAACCCACGAGAGCAAAATTCTTGGGAGCCAATACTACGCGACCATCAATCGATGTTTTAACCAAAAGGTTCTAAAGGTCCTCAGAGTCGATGACCCTAATGAAAACAACTGAGTACACACGCCAAGAGCTTGACGGTCATCAGTATTCTCATTAGAATCTACTCCAAGTAAGGTTTTCGTATCGACAACCCACGAGAGAGGTTCCCTCGGGAGCCCATACTACACAACCTCGCTAACTTATATTTGTACTCGTAAGCCCGGGTATAGAGCCTTTCCCTCAAGTTATTTTGCGATCAAAGTATCGATCCAAATTATAGTACCAATAAGCCACAAGATATATAATATGGAATGCGATAAAGAAAGCGATGAAAATAAACAAGTAAGACAAACAAGCAAACATCCAAACAAGCGTGGAAACCTAGACTAGGCTTGACTCACATAGGGGTGAACCAGTCCCAGCAGAGTCGCCAGCTATCGCACCCCGAAAAATACGTGATCTAAAAGAGAAGAGCCGCGTGCTGGGCAGACATGAGAGTCGCCACCTAATTCTAATTTATTCTCGAATAGGGAAAGGGAAGATATAGATAAAACCACCAAGAAAGGATAAGACAAGGTCGTCGCAAACCATTGCCTGGGTTCGGAAGTCGGTTATGCAGGGGGAAGGTATTAGCACCCCCTACATCCATCGTACTCGATGGGAACCATCTAAGTTGTCACGCGAGAAGGGATGTCTATGCTTATGAATTACTTGCTAAACTAAGTGGCTTATTGATCCTAGGGGCTCGGCAAGGATTGAGATCCTCGTGCCTACATATTCCCTTATGCAATGGGAAAGTCAGAGCTTCGTAGTTCAGCCTACTACAGTTGATGGTTGTTGACTTTATTACCTTTCTTCGATGAAAGGGTTTAGGAGTCGAATTGCACTAAAGACTACGGATAGTTTATTCTGTCCAACAAGACGAGCGTCTTGCGTCGAAATAATAGGAGCGAGTAACGAGAGCTCGTTATCCTCCTTTCTACCGCTTAAGGCTCGTGGCGCACAATTCTTCTCGCATTATTAGAATGCTTTATTAACCTATGACCGCTTGATGTTGGATCAAGGGTTTGGATCTAATCGAAACATTTTGGTTTTTTGAGGTTTATGGGTGAATGCAAATGGAGGTTTTATTTTGTGGTTTGTTAGAGAGGCACAATGCGCTCGGCTCGCAAGGTTAGGTGGATCCTAATAAACGAAACGATAACTGAAAAATAAAGTGCAAGTGTGTAATAGTGCAACCACTTGGCGTTGGACCAAGGGTTCGCGAACGAAATAACGATCGATAAAATGCGGAAAATAAAATGCGTACATAAAATGGGGGAGGGATACAAAATAAATTACAGGGGATTGTTAGAAATAAATTGGGTATCATTGTAGTTTGCCCAAGAGGAAGCGTGTGTGCAGTGTTTTCAAACTGTTCGGAGGCGTTCGGCCTTTTTATTCGGAGGTGTTGGACCTTTTCGATAAAAAGAATATTGGGACGAGAAGTGATAATTAGATAAAATGATTCTACACAACACCGCACACGCAGACACTAACAAACTCAAACTGACTCGATTTCCGCACAAACTCTGAACTTGGGAAATCAATGACATATTTTTGGATTTTTCAAATATTTGACAGAAAAATAAAATGGTACGTATTTTGGGACTTTTTTTAAAATATTTGGTTAGACAGTAAAATAAAACGGCACAAGTAGGACAAATTTGGGGTATGACAAATGTTACTATCATTGACCGTTGTGGGGAATTCCCTAATGTGCCACTCCTTGGCATAAGAGGAGGAATTACCTACAATCCTTCTTTAGCACTACGTCAGTTTGGTTATGCTCGGAGTAATGGTCCTCATGACATGCTTATTCAGGGTATTGTGTTCGACTACGACAACGATCTTCTTTCTATTCCAATATTAGTAAGCTTGGTCTACATTACATATACCTTCAACCTTATGGGAGTATTAGATACAAATTATTGGGCTCTTATAGTTTCGGTTTTGGGCTTAACTCTTATTGTATAACAACCTTTATCTTTGTGATATATATATATATATATATATATATATATGCTTCTCCTTGGTTGAAGAGGGAAAATTACAATTCATATATGACTCAAGATTTTTCTATCAGAACAATGGAGATTCATTTCTTTTTAGTAATAATTTCAATTTATTTAAAACCGAACCGAATCTAAATTATTGATTTGATATAACATTTAGAAATTTCGAATCATACCAAATTGTTAGAAGACAAATTTTCTAAATCGGACCATTTATTAAAGAATCGATCATTAATGTTTTTTTTAAAATATTTAAAACTTATTTTTTGTATTTTAAATTTTTAGATTCGATTCGTTTTGGTTTAGTTCAATTTCAATTTCAATACAATTCTAGAACTCTTTTGTATAATATAATTTGGTTCACTAATCAAATATAAATGTTGGGTTATTTTAACTTTAATTCAATTCAATTCAACCGTTTGATTCAATTATGGCTTTTTTGAACAAGTCTAGTTTTTTACAAGTCCTTTTCTTAATCATGATATCTTAACTTAATATATAAAAATTTAACAAACATTTGAGCATGTCCATGGAACCATGAATTTACGAATGAAAACAAAATGTGGCACATGCATATGCCAAAATAGACAATTTGTGAAAATATCTAAAGTCTTTGTTTTCTTTTCCTATTGTTGTGATAAGGTAACAAGCGATGGAAAATAGTAATGTTTGCATGCTTTCCAAGCTTTCTTTCCTTCAACATTCTTTGATAAGAAACATAGACAGAAAGTCTCTCAAGAATACTCCTTGCTTCACTATTAGAATACTTTGATAGTTTGAAGTACAATGACCATGGTGCTGCTGAATCTATCAACCTGTTTCAAATTACAATTTTTCATTATCATCAACAATTTATAAATATTTAAACAACAATCCAAAAGATATAGAAAAAGTGTTACCAATCCCCACGTATTGTTGTTACTGTATGAATAAAATTAGAATCAGTAGTAGCAGCAAATTCATTAAAAATGACCCATTCTGGCTTCTGGTCATCCAAGCATTTCACCACCTATAAATAAGATATATATAAAATATTTTAAAACACAAAAATGAAAAGTGAAATGTTACATAAAAAATATTTTAACATACCTTGTTTCCTTTCAATGTGATGTAATTTCCAGAAGTGTCTAAATGTGCTATGTTGATGAAATATCCGGCAAGAATACACTTTGTTATGTTGATATTAATGTTAATGTCAGTACTAGATAAACTCAATTTGAATTTAGCCATCATGATACTTGCCAACTCTTGTCTAATATTATCTGCTTCTTTTAGTGTCCAATAATTCATGGAATTATTATTGCACCAAGAGAGATCCTCCTCTGAAAAACATATAACACATGTTTTATCATTAGTTTTTAATTAATTGATGATCTTACTATTTTGTTTGTATGCGAAACTAGAAATATGATCTTACTATTTTGTTTGTATGCGCGGTAGATGTTCAAGAGTGTGAAATGATCTCCATGAATGTTGTGAAACTTAGCTTTTACTTGTTTTTGTTCTTGTCTAGATCCAACAAAGCAATTGTGTACTAAACAAACAAAGAAATAGATTATATGATTGCAATTTGCAACTGTTATTTAAAAACTTAAATATTACAGAGGTGAATGTCTATTAATCCAAAACTTAAATAACAAATAATAGATACCTGAGAGCATGGAAGAAATTGATAGTATCTCTTCCAAACAATTGAATACGGGACTAACAAACAACATCTTTGACATTTGTGGTTCCAAGGGAAACACACTCAAAATCTCACCAATATGTGTTATCTTGCCATGGTAATCAAATGCACCCAAGTACAGTAACTCGTAAATACCGTACACTAGAGTGTCAATATCAGGAAAGTCAATGTAACCAAAAGTCAAAAAATCATCTACACCAAGTTTCTCTAAAGTCAGCATCATGTTGGCAAGATTTAATCTCAAAATTTCAGGACATGTCTCTTGATCAAAATTCTTGTTCAAACTTTCTTCCGTATAAAGTCGAAAACATTTTCCCTTTACACTTGTACCAGCATGCTCTGATCTCATAACTGCACTTGCTTTTGATATTGCTGACATTACTAGACACTCCGTACTTACATTTTTGTCAAAGACCTTTTTCTTAACAAATCCAGAGTCAACAACATAGGAAATACCATCTATTGTTAAGGAAGATTCTACTATATCTGTTGTTACCACAATCTTTCTTCCAGAACAAGGTTCAAAAATCTTGTGCTGCATTGTTGCTGGTAGACAAGAATAGAGAGGAACCACTAGATTCCCTAGATTACATATTTCTTTTGATATTTTCTGACAAGCATCTTCTACCTCTTCCTCTTGTGATAAAAACACAAGTACATCTCCAGCAGGTTCATGTCTATGTATATTTACCACAGTCTTGATAACAGCGTCCAAGTAATTATCCCTATCAATTTCTTCCTCACTAGTATAAACAATTTCCACTGGATGTAACTTTCCAGGAACATTCATGATATGAATACTAGGATAATGTTTTTGAAAATAATATTTCAACTTTTCGGATTCAAGACTTGTACTAGTCATAAATACCAACTTTAAGTCGCGTCTTTTTGCAACAAGTGTAGATAAATATCCAAGTAGCAAATCAGTAGGCAAAGTTCTTTCCTGAATGTCGTCAATAATTATAACTTTGTAACGTTGCAAAAACGGATCTGCCATTGCTTCTTTCAAAAGCATATCATCTTGAACATACTTCAAAACTGTCCTTGAACTCGAGCAATCTTCAAATTTGGTTCTGTAACCAACTTGTTCCCCAATACTCACACCCATCTCTTCAGCCACACGGTGTGAAGCAGACATTACAGCCACTTTCTGAGGTTGACTGCATGCAATCATCATCTTTGAACATACATTCATGTCCTCCAAAACAAACTGAGGGATCTATCCAAAAAAAACACCATCTTGATCAAGGATGAAACTAGAAAATTTACTATGATACGTATAAAACTATTAAAAAAGATTTAGTTAAATTAATAAATTATATTATGTTCCCAACCTGTGTGGATTTGCCAGAACCAGTTTGCGCAACGAGAGCCAAAACTTGGTTAGTCCTAAAAGCATTCAAAAATTCATCTCTGTGTTGCCAAATTGGAAGCTTCTTCCTCTTTTCCAAAATCTTAATTGAATAAGCTCTTCCACTCAATCGATTGAATATGTTACCACCATTCCAATTTTCCATCACAACTGCTAATATGGTAGGTCACTTTTGCAAAACTAACTTCAAACTTAACATGTTAATAAATCACTAGTTGGTTTATATATATATAAATAAATAAATAACTGATACCTAAATATAGGGGTGGTATATATATAAATAAATAAATAACCGATACCTAAATATAGGGGTGGACAGGTTTTGAAATTTAACATGTTAATAAATCACTAGTTGGTTTATATATATAAATAAATAAATATACCTAAATATAGGGGTGGACAGGTTTTGAAATTTAACATGTTAATAAATCACTAGTTGGTTTATATATATAAATAAATAAATATACCTAAATATAGGGGTGGACAGGTTTTGAAATTTAACATGTTAATAAATCACTAGTTGGTTTATATATATAAATAAATAAATATACCTAAATATAGGGGTGGACAGGTTTTGAAATTTAACATGTTAATAAATCACTAGTTGGTTTATATATATAAATAAATAAATATACCTAAATATAGGGGTGGACAGGTTTTGAAATTTAACATGTTAATAAATCACTAGTTGGTTTATATATATAAATAAATAAATATACCTAAATATAGGGGTGGACAGGTTTTGAAATTTAACATGTTAATAAATCACTAGTTGGTTTATATATATAAATAAATAAATATACCTAAATATAGGGGTGGACAGGTTTTGAAATTTAACATGTTAATAAATCACTAGTTGGTTTATATATATAAATAAATAAATATACCTAAATATAGGGGTGGACAGATTTTGAAATTTAACATGTTAATAAATCACTAGTTGGTTTATATATATAAATAAATAAATATACCTAAATATAGGGGTGGACAGGTTTTGAAATTTAACATGTTAATAAATCACTAGTTGGTTTATATATATAAATAAATAAATAACCGATACCTAAATATAGGGATGGACAGGTTTTGAAATAACCGTCCGTACCCATCCCATCCATGCTAACCGTTTGCGTACGGTCGGATTCAAAATGGGTGTCGGGTTTAAAGAGTGAAAAAAACCGGTTTTAAATGGCTTGTAACGGTTCGGTTCGGATGGACCAATTCAATCCAAGGTAAACTGAACCCGACCGCCTTGTTGGTTTATTATATATTTATGATGTTTGGGCTGGGTTTCTTTAAGCCCAATAACAATATCCATCTTGTTCAAACACTAATATATGACTAAAAACCCTAGCCGTCACACAAAGTTTGTCTCTCTTCCCCCTTTGTCTTTCACGCTCCATTCTTTCTCTTTTTGTCTTGTATTTTTGCTTTTGCTCTCACAACCAAACATAAAACTCAGATGAACATTTTGATTTTCATTTTAACTTTTATCGTGTAAACTTCATCCCCTCAATTTTCTTTGTTTCTTCACTAATATTGGTTGAAGTTTGGTGTTGTTGTTAGTTGAAACATCGTTGTCTTCGTCTCCTTAGTTTTCTCCCTCTTCATTTTTTATTTCCTCTCTTTTGTATGGTTGGAAAGTTGGATGGTTGAAAAAGAATTAGGAAGAAACAAGAAACTCTTCCTCGTAGGAAGAAGAAGAAACAAACTTTTCTTTGTTTTGAAAAAAACTTTTTGAAAAAAAAGTAGCTTAAAATGAAAAAAAAAAAAAGTCATTGAAAAATAGATAAAACATAAAATAGGTCACTAAATATATGGAAATTAAGATAACACGTTACTAGAAAATTATTCTAATCTTCAAGATTTGAAGACCATACATTGAATACAAAACTGAATTGATGCGCATAATTTTCGGAGGATCTTGTTATTATAAAATTTATATTTGATTTTAAAGTGCAAGATAGACTGATATTTTATAAATAAAAAATAAAAAATTTAAAAGTTGAATTTGTTCGGTATAAATTTTTAAAACAAATTGATAAGACATAAATTTAATTTTACTTTTAACTGAAGAATAGATACAAAATCTTATACGATATTTTATATTATAAATGTATTTATTGTTATCAAAAGTTTTTTTATTTTATTATTAGAGGAATACATAGTATTCCAGAATTTAATTGGTATATATCCACAATGTGATGCACTGACTGTGTACAAAAATCTACACTAACAATACATAACAAACAATTAATCTCTTTCTTTGTAAAAATTACATCTACTCTTAGGATAGGAATGAATAGCTAACCAACTCAAAGAGGTGATAATAAATCAACGAAAGCGTTGTGTGTAGCGTTCTTTTCTTTATCTGAGGGAGGGAGGTCTTCAAAGGAGGAGGATAATAATTTATAATTTCACGACGAGCATTATGTGGAGACGGGAATTAATAGATGCAATAAGAAAATTGTGGAAAATTTAGAGATTAACATTGGAGGAAAATTGTGGAGTGTTATTTCTAAACTGTTGAAAATCAATTGCGAGAAAGAAGTCTTACATTAATTAGAAAAGGGAACATTAAACACTATATAAGTGAGAGAACTCATACACCTATCACCTTAAGGTTTTAGGTGGATATGTGGTATGTATCTCACAAAGGTGTGTCCCAAGTAGAAATGATCCCTCGTTGACCCCCTCGAATCGCCCCAACATAAACTTGGGATGGTAGAAGGTGAGTCTAAAGGAGATTTTCAGCGAAGATTGGTTGATTTGGATAGAGCGGATAGATCTAGATCGTTGGGAGCGAAGGAGAATTTGAAATTTTTGCAATGATTATGGGATCATTGAATATTATGGGGGTTGTATTATATTTATTGGAAAAGCAGATTTATTTATGCTTCAAGAAACTAAAATTCATAACCTATCGGAGGAGTGGCTCGTAGTTTTTAGGCGAAGGAAGAGGTGGAGTACTCTTTTTTCTAATTCAGTAGGTTTGTTAAGAGGCTTGCTTGTTATGTGGAAAGTTAGCTCGGTTGAAGTGTTATGTAGTTTCGGCGGTCCGGGTTATTTGGGAGTTAAGGCAAAGTCGAAAAATAAATTGTACTATATTTTTAATGTTTATTCTCCTTACTCTTTGGAATTGAAAAGAGTGTTATGGAGGAAGTTGTTGGATTTAAAGTCTAATTTAGTGGATGGTGAATGGTTGATAGGAGGAGATTTTAACGCGGTCAAGAATCCTCATGAGAGGAGAGGTAGAACGACTTTTAGTTCTATTTCGGAAGGGAGAGAATTTGAAGAATTTATTTGGGATTGTAGTTTGGTGGATTAACCTTGCAATGTTAATAAGCTTAGTTGGTATGGGAGTGATGGTAAGGCGAAAAGTCGAATTGATTGTTTTTGGTATCTAGTGGTATCATTGATGAATGGGGGCGGTGTGTAACACCCCATTTCTACTCGGCAATTGTCGATAAAAATTAGAGTTTCGAAATTCAATATTAATCAAATAGGATGCCACATTTCAACTTCTTAAAACATGTTCATTTAATTTCATATAACATTGATACATAACACAATTATTCGGATGAAACCATAACAACATCATTTATTCTTTGAAACAAAACAACTTTCATAAAAAGCAGCGGATTCATAATTCCAACTTAAATTAACATAACATTTTGGTTCAACTTAAACAACTTAAAAACAACATGTCTTTACTGAAATCCAACATAAAATTCAGCAACATAATCAAATTCAACAATAAGGAAACAATCATTCATCCCCCGAGTGTTACGTATCAGAACATCGATGTCGACTCGAACTAATGAAGATAAACAGTCTTCATTCTTGCTAACCTGCATGTTACCATCATAGGGGTAACATTCAAACAAAAGGGGTGAGATATCGAACTATATAATCGGATAAATGATAAACAATATATTAGATCAGATTATATAATCACCACTTCACAACATCTCAAACAACATCAATCAACAACACAAAAATTACTTTATCAACATAATACTACAACAATTGTATCAACATATTACAATAACTTTATCAACATAATACAACAACAACTTTATCAACATAATACAACAACAACAACACAACTTAAGTATGCAACACGAAATGTGACTCAACATGATGCGTATGCATGTGGCGTCATCGGAGTAAAACTCCCAACTTAGAAAGTGTCAGTTTATCGAGGCATCAACAAGGCATAAACATTCAACTTCAACTTTTTGTCAATCCAGGCCAACGTGGTTAAGCAATAGCTCCAACTTAGAAAATGCAATGTATGCGCACTACGCCAAACAAGACCTTAGACAGCGCTTTTAAGTGTTGTCTAAAGTGGCGATGCTAAAGATTTAGACAGCGCTCTTTTTAATCTCAAAAGCGTTGTCTAAAGGGGGGTATATTTAATGAAAAGCGTTGTCTATGGTACCATTAGACAGCGCTTTTTGACATTTTTAGGTATACCTTAGATAACGCTTTTACCAAAAGCGTTGTCTAAGTCCCACCTTTTTGACATTTTTTATGTATACATTAGACAGCGCTTTTGGTAAAAGTGAAGTCTAAGCCCCACCTTTTTGAACTTTTTTAAGTATACCTTAGACAACGTTTTTTTTCAAAGCGCTTTCTAAGCCCAATCTTAGACAGCGTTTTTTGTTTAAAGTGTTGTCTAAGGTATACAAAAATTTGTATATAAATTTTTTTAAACCACAATTTTAACCAGAATTTTGACCTGTTTTTCAACCAATTTTTTTCCAGAAAAATATTACAATTTGGAGATTCAAATCAATCCAATTTGGCATTTTTAAATGTACCAATTTATGCACCAATATTATATATCCAAAAGAATTGGCAATTCAAACCAATATATATACCAAATTATAATTACAAATCATAACATTTTTTCTACAAATGTACATATTACTTATACTACTTTTGCATTCAACCAAAGCATTGCTTCAAATCTACATAGGCCATGAAACAACACAAAGATTGTAATTCAATTAAAAGAATACAATATTATAGTTACAAAGTTACACATATTTAAATTCTCATCAATTAAAGTAAGAGTATAATATTATACCTGATAAAACACCGAACTCTATAATGAATTGACATCATTCCTCTTTAATTTCTTTCAAATGATCTTTTGAATAATATGCACACTTGAATTCATCAAAGTACGACATAATAATATAACATAGTTTGATTTAGTTTCAACTATTTAATTATATGAGAGATATGTGTTAAATATTAAAATAACTCATAAGCTAGAAATACATACATCGGATGGAATCTCTAATCGACCCAAAGAAAGAGTTTCTCTCATAAACCTCAACATGAAATATCTGCAATCTATACCATTACGTTGCAGAGGACACTACACATGAAAAGAAAATATGGATACATCCTAATTTTTATCAAGTATCATCACTAATATAATAAAAAATGTGATAATTAATAATATACCGCCACTTTTATCCATGTAATGTTGTTGGCTCTCCTCTTTGATACTTGGATATCTCGTTGGGCTCGAAAAGCTTGTATGATGCTAATAAAATATAAATGAATAATTAGAACAATTCACATAAATAAATAAATAAATACACGCAGGAATATTTAGAACAATCTCACTTACGTTTCAATCATGTTCTTCATATTCGGGTATGTTGTCCAATCATTTCCTAACGAGTCAAGATAATAAATAATTTCTCTGATAGGATTGATTGCGACCAACAACCAATGTCCACTGTAAGATTAAACAAATGTTAGGTGAAAATTTTTTACACGACGTCAAAATACAAAATAATGATAATATATGAATTTTGAATGAAAATCTAACCCGATATTAAACGGTAAAAAGAACAACTTTTTTGTATCTTTGTTGGTCATGAAGAGGTTGTCTCTCATTTTTTTGTTGTGTGGAGACGTTGATAACCTCCTTATCGTGAAGCTACATATCATATAAATAGTTAGATGAAGTATAAAATCAAGAATTTAACATTTTCCATGCATAAATATCATATAATTGTAATGTATCAGTTTTTTTTAAACAACAGACTCGGTATGTCGCGGAATAGCCTTATCTTTTGATTTGGATCTTGTTGGAGTCTAATTAACATAACCATGTAAAAAATGTACGTAAAATGCGCATAAGAACTTTGAATCTACACATTAAGGTTAAAAAAAGTTCATAATGGTTTTAAGCATACCTCATATCCTACACTAATGAGGCTTGTCGGTCATGCAACAAACAGACTTATTGCTTGTTCCACCGTTGTTACATCCGAAACATCGTCAGGATATGGTAATAATGCATTTGACTCAACTGCAATTTCAACCGAGACTTTCAAAAATCCAGTAGGGAGCTGTCTAGTGTGAAGTAATTCTTCGCTAGTGTTATGCACTTTTCTCTTGTCAACCATCCGATAATATGGTGATGATAAATAGAGCTGACAATGGGAAATGCCCTAAAACCAATAATAAAATGAAGTTGTTAATGTGTATATATGTCAATTACATAATTTAAGCTAATAGTTCAATTTAAGACAAATATATATATAATTACCTCTGGAATGTTCGATTGAAAGTTACAGTTGATACTATCTTTGTCCGAACCATCTTTAAAACATGTTGAAGCGCTAGCCTCTTTTGCTTTCCTTAATGCACAAACTTCAGCTTTTAGTGCTTACAATTTTTCATTAAGCTCTTTATTACTAGGATCCTTTCCTTTTTTAATACTCAAGGAGGTCAGAGTGATCACAAATCCTTTACCCCTCACCCAACCCAGATACTCACGGACATCTAATTCCCGACTAAGTATGCTCCTAGTATCATCTGGAGATAAAGTTGATTGAGATAGCGCCTCCTGAAAATCAGATGAATATAGAATAATTGTCAAATATTTGTTAATAAAGTTTTTATTTAATTAAATAAATAATGTTATACTTACACATTTCTCATACACTTGTATAACATCATCTTTAGCAACTCCAGATTTTCCCACACGGGCTTCCTTCCACAAAATATGCGCAGGAAGCAGATGTTTCAAAACTTTTCTCCTTCTGCAACTACACATTAAGTCATATAATATGATCAAATAAAACTCATATATGATGAACAAATATATTATTTCAATTTATAGATACTTACCATAGATTGTTCTAAGCGTCCATATTCGACACGTCCTTTTCTGTATGGATACGCAGGACTTGATGCTTTTTCCCAATTTGTGTCACTTATTCTTTTAAATGTTGGGTCCTTTCGTTTGGATTTGAACGCTTCTCATTCTTCTGGTGAAATCAAACTTTCATATTTCTTTGGAAGCTCCGCATCAACATGATTACCATCTTCACCCCTAAGATACTTGGATGATAAAAATGTTCTAAAACCTCCTAGTAGCTTTTCGGCCAATTTAAGACAAAAATCTCTTCTATCGTCTTCGATGTTGAAACACCTCTAAGAAAAACATACACATTGTGCGTTAGTACAAGTAATTTAAAAGACATAATTAGTTCGCATAATTAAAGACATAATTATTGTACCTTTATCTCAGTCCAAATTTTTTGTTTAGATTCATTCAACTCTTTTTTTCTCCAATCATCACAAGTAATTGGAATCTCATTCCTTACTAGTGCACCAATGAAACTAGTCAAGGTATGACCGTTAGGTTCTATAAGCTGCCCGAGATGGATCTAATTCACATATAGAATGATACCTCGGTCTCTACCATGGATCACTTTCCTCGTCATTGTTATGCCTCTTCTAATCTCGTCTTACGTAGATACCTTTTTATTACCTCCTTCATGCGTAGAATGATCATCGTTAGTGGCCATATCTAACCTGTAATAAAGAAACCAAGGATATCAAATATAAATTATAATGAAGGCAATTTAAAATGAAAAATAAAGAAACCAAGGATATCAAATATAAATTATAATGAAATAGCAATTGAAAATGAAAATAACATAATATATAACATTTTATTATATTACCTCTCTCACTAACATCTCTTTATTTTCTTTGTTGGAATATTAATTACTTGTTCTTAGCAATGCAGACGGATGAATTGATCAAAATTCCCTCGTTATGATCATTTCTGATATATGAATCATCCGCTATAAGATCCTCGTCTTGATCATTTCTATTCAACTCATTTCATCTAATGCATGACTCATTCTCAACATCAATATCATATTGATCGACACCACTATCATCAACCACTTTGTTAGAGAAAAGCACTATAAACCATTTTGTACTCGTCGGGTCATTCACATAGAACACTTGTTTAGCTAGAGATGCTAGAATAAAAGGTTCATCTTTGTACCCCACCCTAGTAAGATCAACTTGCAAAAATCCAGACTTATCCATTCGTATGCCACTAATATTTATTCACTTGCAACCAAAGATGGGAATCTTAAACTTCTCGTAATCAAACACCCAAATATGCTCAATAACTCCAAAATATGACAAATTTGCATATTTGGGGTTTAAGTCCTTCATACTTGATATATGCATTGCTTCAGCTAGCACGGTGACACCACTATATTGCATAGTACTTTTATCATCTTGTTCTTTGGTATAAAATGTGTATTCATTAATTGCGTATGCACTATGAGAAACACATGCAAACTTGGACCATATGCCAAACAACTCAACCTTTTTGTTACCGAAGCAGGATCTGAAGAACGCTTCGAATAAATATGATCCTTTAAACATTGTATGAAACTTTGATTATGCTCTCGTACTATCCAATTTTCATTTCTGTTTGGATTTAACCTTTAGAGTAGATCCTTATGCATTTCAACATATGGCTCAACCTCATTATCATTGTGCAGAACATACAAATTCACTTGATCTCGTTCATCCCTTGATACTGTCACAATTTTATTTCCAATTAATTTTTTACCTTCCTTTTTTTCGAAAATCTAAGCTTTGGGGAGTCCAATTGATTGAACATTAGACAAATATTCAGTACAAAACTCAACAGCTTCTTTAACAATGTATCGTTCAACAATACAACCCTCTGGTCGACTTCGGGATTTCACGTACCCTTTTAATATTTTCATATACCGTTCAGCAGGGTACATCCATCTCATATAAGCTGGTCCACACAACCGTGTCTCTTTCACAAGATTAACAACTAGATGAACCATTATGTCAAAAAAAAGGGAGGAAAATACATTTCAAGCTCACACAAGGTAATTACAATCTCTTTTTATAGTGTTGGTAAGATTTCATGATCGATCACCTTACTGCAGATTGACCTAAAGAAAAAACAGAATTTAGTTATGGCACTTCTTACTTTTTCTGGAAAAATAGAACATATACCTATTGGTAGAAAATGTTTCATTATAACATGGAAATCACGTGTCTTCAAACTTTTCAACTTGAGGTCTTTCATAGACACAAGTCTTCTAATATCTGAAGAGTGTCCTTCTGGAACCTTAACTTCACTCAGAAACTTACACAAATTTTTTTCTCCTTTCTAGATAGAGTAAAAGCATAATGTAGTAGATATGTTCGTCTTCCTTTCTTCACGGGTGCTAATTCAATTCTCATTCCCATTTTTAACATGTCCTCCATTGCTTTAAGGTCATCCTTAGACTTTCATTTTATATTGAATAACGTACCGATAACACTTTCAAATACATTTTTTTCAATATGCATAATATCGAGAAAATGTCTCACGTACAAAGACTTCCAATATGGCAATTCAAAAAATATCGACCTCTTCTTCCACCCACCTTTGACAACCTTATATGCAAAAGGCTTGCCAAACTCAGTACGCACATCTTTCACCTTTTCAAAAACTTGGTCACCTGACAATTTGGGTGGAGCTTTACGCTGTTTGTTGTCTCCATTAAATGCTTTTCTCCACCACGATAGTGGGTTTAGAATGTAAGAATCTACAATGACCGAGAAACACATTCTTCTGACAAAGTTCCAATCGAATCGTATCGGTTTCGTCTTCACAAACAGGACACACACATTGACCTTTAATGCTATACCCAAATAGATTCTCGTATGCTGGAAAATCATTAATTGTGCCAAACAACATCGCCCTCAAATTGAAACCTTATTTTCTATATCCATCATAAACCTCCACACCTTTCTCCCACAAAATCTTTAAATATTTGATCAAAGGTGTCAAGTATACGTCTATGTTATTCCCTGGTTGTTTAGGCCCAGAGATTAAAATAGATAATATCATGTACTTACGCTTCATACATAGCCATAGAGGTAGGTTATAAATCATAAGAATCACATGACATGTGGTATGTGAGATATTTTGAAGACCATGCAGGTTCATTCCATCAGTAGATAATGCCAAGCGAAAGTTTCTTGCTTCTTCTCAAAAGTCAGGATAATCATTATCAATCTTCGACCATTGTGGTGAATCAGCCGGATGCCGATACTTTCCATCAATAATTCTTTCATCTGCATGCCAAGTTAGGTGTCTTGCATCAGTTTCAGTACAAAAAATGCGCCTAAATCTCAGAATTATAGGAAAATACCATAAGACTTTTGCTGGAGACAATCTTTTCTTATATCGAGACAACCCGCATTTAGGGCACTCAGTTAACGATGCATATTCGTTACGAAACAAAACGCAATCGTTAGGACAATCATGTAACTTATCATAGCTCATGCCAATAGAGCACAACATTTTTTTTGCCTCATAGGTTCGATTGGGAAGAACATTATCCTCCGGTAGCATTTCTCTCGTAAGGGCCAACAACTCTGTGAAACTTTTATCTGACCATCCATTGCCCGCCTTTAAGTTGTACAACTTTAATACCACAGATAGTCTTGAGAATTTAGTGCAACCTTTATAAAACGGTTTCTCTGCATCGCTTACCAACCTCTCAAACATTTCAGGACAATCATGAAGATCTTCTTCAAGTGCTTCTACAATCTCTTCAACTTGATCACAATCGTGTATTTCCGTGTCTTTGTCGTCTGAAGCATAGGTTGTATTACTTTTCCCACTCGATTCAACATTCTCGTTAATTTCCTCACCATGGAATTTCCAACACTGATAACTTCGATCAATTCCATGCCTCAGTAAATGTGATTTCAATCCATCTGCGTCAACCTAACCAATATAACAGCAATGCAAGCAAGGACATTTCATTCGACTGGGGTTTTTAACGTGTTGAACAGTTAACTTAATGAATTCCGCAACCCCATTCTCGTACTCTTTGGACAATTGATTGGCACAGATCCATGTTTTATCCACGATTTTCCTACTTATTAAGGAAAACAAAATAAGCCACACAATTTTTTATCCATGTTATTCTACTATCGCACGCTATATATTCACAAATAAGCCACACAATATTTCTAAACACGAATTTTCCAAGCTAGAACTAATAATCATCACTTCTTTAATATCAAACTAAACGTGTACTAACAAATCAAACTAAACGAGATTAAAATAATAAGCACTTTCTCAATCTCAAAAAAGGCTTAAAATAATAAGCCATTCCCATTAAAATAATAGGCACTTTCTCAATCTCAAAAAGAGATTAACATAATAAGCATTTCTTCAAACAATGTCAACCATATACAAAAATATATTAAACTAATAAGTACTTCTACAACAATGTCAACTATATACAAAAAGAGCTTAAAATAATAAGCACTTCTTCAACACTGATATCAACTATATTCATAAGCACTTCTTCAAACAATGTCAACCATATACAAAAAGATATTAAACTAATAAGCACTTCTACAATAATGTCAACTATATACAAAAAGAGCTTAAAATAATAAGCACTTCTTCAACACTGATATCAACTATATTCAAAAAGAAATAAGTTATTTTCGTCTTTATAATCTACTTATATCATCAATGTCATATTTATAATCTACTTTTATCATCAATGTAAACTATTTTCGTGCTTTCCCTAAACAAAGATATATGGATTTTATGCTTGCCCTAAACAGATCGAAGAAACTTACCAAAAAATGAGACGGTGTAGGATGGAGGATGGAGCACGACGACAATAGTACACTTCACAGAGGAGCACGGTGGTGGACGACAGTGGCGATTGAAGCTTTTATTAGGTCGAAAATGGCGTTCGCACTGTTCGTTCGCAGAAAGATGGAAAGAAAGATATGAAAATAGAAACTGCGTATTCTAATTATTTCATATAATTATACTTTAGACATCGCTTTTGTGAAAAACGCTTTCTAAGGGAACCCTTAAACAGCGCTTTTGAAAAGCTCTGTCTAAGGTCAACCTTAGACAGTGCTTTTGATTTTGATTTTTTTAAAAATTAAAATCCCTTAGACAGTGCTTTTGAAAAAGCGATGTCTAAGATATACCTTTAAAAGCGCTTTCTGAAAGCGCTGTCTAAGGTCTATCTTAGACAACGCTTTTCAAAAGCGTTGTCTAAGGTATGACTTTTAACAGCGCTTTTATTATTATTTTTGACCAGTTTCCGTGTTTTCTTTTAATTTTTACTTATAACAGCGTTTTCTTTATAAAGCGGTGTCTAAGGTGCACTGTTAAATGTCATTTTTGGCGTAGTGGCGACTAATATGAATGGCATATAATAACAACAACATAAAATATGCATCAACTACAACAACTTAAATCAATGTTGGTCATCAGACCAGCAACTCGAATATATCGATGCAACATCAAATCAATATTGGTCATAGGCCTACAACTTATATATCAATGCAACATCAAATCAACATTGGTCATTGGCCTACAACTTATATATCATACAACAATCAACATATAATCGTTATTCCTAACTCAATAACAACTAATCGATATCCTCTAACTCACCAACAAAATCATCATTAAACATTCATTATACACCTCACATCAATATAACACACCTGCTACAGCACCATACGCACCAGGGCGGCACCGTAGCAATCATCACAACAACAAAGCATTAACGTATAACCATCCACATTTATAAATACAAAAATCAATTCAACTTTTTCCCAAAAATACAGTACTAAGAAGTGTCTCACATCACTCATTTTATTTCATCAAGTTAAAGTTTATTTCATTAGCTTTTTGATGCTTCAAACGGGACCTCGATCGGAGTTACAGATCAAAAGTTATGAGTTTTTAAAGTTTTTCAACAAACACTGACACCATAAAACCTCGTTAGATTCTAGTTAATTTTAATTCCAAGACTTGAAACCATTTTTAAAAGAAAGTATGTAGTATTATCTTTCCAACGCTTCGAACGGAAGTCAAAACGGACTGCCGAAACTCAAGTTACGAGTTTTCGAAGTTTTCAAAATCCAGCACTAACCTAGCAACGGGTTTGATCACTTTTTGCCCAAAAACTCATCCGAAACTTATATTTAATTCACGAGACTCTTATTTTAACTTAGTTTTACCTATTAGAACTCATTAGTAGCATAAAAACTAATTTTCGCAATGATAAATTTCGCGTCAAAATTTCTTGTTTTCACTATTCCTAACCCAAAACAGAATTTCTTCACAGTATTCTCATATAAAGACTACACCATAATGATAATATTATAATTCAATCAACACGGATTAATCATTCTACGACTTATTCAAGAACGGTAATCAATTTTGTTATTCAACCAAACAACACAACATACTGACAGAATAATTTATAACACTCAATTCCACATGTTTTCATCATTTATCACCACAATCAACATAAACAGAATATTTCTACATACTATCCCCACATATCATTCATCAATCATCTCATTATCGAGTCAGGACCCTATCCTTACCTTGGATTGAAGGTTGCTCCAACTCTCTGATAGACTCCTAGGTCCCCTGCTAGCGACTTCATGTATCTCCTCCCAAACCCTTGTTTTCTCTTCTCCACAACTTCTCTTCTCTGGTTTTGTTTTACATGATATTTTTCTCCCCATTTTCTTAACTCTCCAGCTTCCAACCTTAGCCACTAGGCTATGCGCAACCCTCATGAATAAACCTCTTGACCTATGAAATTTCCGGCGAAATTTGTTACAAATTTTCCTGCGAATTTATTTTTGTAGGTAAACCTGCAAAACTAAATCGTAAAACCCCAAATTTGAGCTTGAAACCCTAACTATGGTAGGATTCAGTTTTGGCCATGAAGCTTCGAATAATCAACCTAAAAAGCTTCTATAACATGAGACAAACAACGTTAGATAAACAAAATTAATTAAAATATCAAGAATAAATGGAATCGAAAAAACTCAAGAAAGCTTCAAAAATTCAATTCGGTTCATACATTTTTGTATGAACTTGATAATGATGATGATGATGTGGATACATTTTTATCTAAACTTTTTTGTCCCCTTTGTTCTTGTCTTGTTGCCTATTTATAATGAAGTAATTTAGGTCAAAGAATGGGCCTTTGTTGTGTGGATTTTCATTGCTTGCATGTGAAGAAATTAATCATCCATAATTATCAAATAAATCAAATAAAATCATGTCATTCTGATTTTTCACGAATTTGGATGTCTTCAATCAACTTTAAATGTTGTGTAAATGCTTCTAGAACCAAGATTTGATCCAAATATTGATTTTACATATTTTATTTTCATTAAAATTGAATTTTAACAAATAAAATCCAAAATAATATAAAATAAAATATAAAAATCAGAATAAATGGTCAGTGGGTCGTGCATGACTTTATCTTTGAGATTGAGTTGCAATTTTATGGGCCCATTTGGAAAAATTTGAAGTTAAGGCCTTTTTTGCTTCATACACCCCTTGAAAATTTCCCAACTTTGCAAATGCATAACTCCCTCAATTTTAAGGCTATGGAGGTGTTCTTGGACTTTTTAGAAAGCTTAGAGTGTCCTTTAACCAAACTTTTTGGTCCCATGTCCATATCTTTTCATATTTTCACATTATGAGCTTTGGAAAAAGTTGACTTTTTGTTGACTTTTAAAAGGACATATAGTGTTTTAGCTCATATCTTTCAAATGAAGAATTTTTAGGCTTGGCTTGTGAAACACAAAGTTGTAGAGAATTAAATTTCCTTCAAAATGAGCTTTGGATGGGAAATTTTTGATGAAGTATGTCGAAGTTATGGCTGGTCAAAGTTTAGTTGATTTTTACTGAGAAACCCTAATTTAAAAACTTCCTGATTCTTGATGATCTGAGATATCCTTGATGAATCATGATCAACCCTTGATCAAATGATGAATTTTACTTCATAATATTGATGTTGGCAAAAAATCTTGAAGTTTTACTTTAATTTGACCACAGTTGACCTCAGTTTGACTTTTTTACCAAGTTAACTGATTTTTGGATATTTGAACATCTGAATGGTCAAACTTATTGGGAAAGCTCTGAAACTTGACATGAGGATTATTTAGGGCATGTGGGATATTATGAAGCTCACTTGAGGTCTTGGAAGTCCATTTAGCTTGGAGAAACTCAAAACCCTAATTCTAGATCCATTGTTCAGGAGGAGGCTTTGTCTGATGAAATCTTTAATCTTTTTTACCAATTGGGGACCTTGAGAACCTTGTGACCATTGAGAAATCTTGAGACACATTGCCTTGATTGTGGGAGGGAAAATTTTGGGGTACAACAACCTAAATAATCTCATACATAATTATTCACTTGAGAGAGAATGTGACTTGAGCATTGATTAGGATATGTCGCTCCTGGGATTTCCATCCTGGTACAGACACGAAAGTGGCACGAAAAAGGAAGAGTCGTCAGTCAAACATTTTTATACCGAGGGAAAGGTAATGTTGTACAAACCTGGAAGAGGGAGAAAGCAGGGTCTCACGAACCAAAGAGAAAGGGTAAGGGGGTCAGTTACTAAAAAGGAAGGTATTAACACACATATCGTCTGTCATACCCGACGGGATCCATGCTTGCTAGTACTATTTCAAAAGGTGAGAGTATCTGCTATTGCTGCAACTGCTACTGGAAATGAGTGAAAAGAAATAAGGAAAAATGATATGAAAGGATAAGGAGATGAAATGATACGAAGAACGAGGAAAGATACTGAAGGATTGTGTTCGCCAAACGTCTTCTCTTGTGCCTACGTATTCCCTTTGTACAATAGGAAAGTCAAAACATTGTAGTTTGACTCAATAAGACTGACACAACTGCTTGTGTTTTTTAGAAGGGAACTGCTTATGCCTATGCTCAGGTGTTGCAGGCTCGTCTAAAATGAGTGCATTTATCGTCTTGCAAATGACACGTAGGAGCAAGTTCTTTCGTTTATAATGAGGGAAATGAGAAGAGAATTCCCGAAGGAAAGTCGCTTATTGTTTGTTTGAAGTTTTTTATAAGCTTTTTATTTGAGAGCTTGCATAGAGAATTGTATTCAAGTCTCATTCAATGGAGTGTGTACTTATTACATAACTCCAAGATGGAATGGAGAAGAATCACACTAAGTACGGAGAAGACCCCCAAACTTCTTTCCAAGGATCAAGGCTTAAGCACACTAGCCTATTTTCTTTATTAAGTGTTTTTGTTAATTTTGAATGAAAAAATGTCTTTTAGATTATTTGTGAAACAAACTTCAAGTTGAAGACTTGTGCATCATGCTAGACAAGCTCACATTATCCCAAGATAGGATAGACGTAAGTTCCCCATGGAACAAGGCTCATGACCCATGAAGTTATTTCAACCTTTATTAGGTGTTTTTTATTTGATTTTGAGATGAGAAGAGAAAGACTCAAATGGAGAGAAAAGGAAAACTCTAAGTGGGGAACTAATAACCCTATGAATTGTCGTGCATGGAGATCCTAAGTGTTAGTGAGGTATAAGAGAACTAACCTAGAATAAAAAAAAGGAGGACTGAGATCCCAACTCACTTCAAAAGAATGAAGTTAAGTTATGAACTCAAGGAAAGAAATAGAAATGAATTATCAAAGAGGCGTGAATTCCTTTCACAAACACAAGTTTAAAGCATTTAAAGAGATGAAAAAAGAAATTGTATGTGGGTGCACATCCACACACATGACTTACCATAGCCCCTACAAAGCTAAGTTTAGCAAAACAACTGTATATTGAAAGCATAAAGAAAGAAAAGCAAAGTAGTATTCAAACAAGTCATGGAATGACACTAAGGGTCAAAATAAGACTAAGCCCTAAGGAAAAGGGATCCTAAATGGTCAAATACCTCTAAGGTCAGTAGCTAAACCCTAAGAAGGTATTCTAAGGTTATAAGATCAATCACCAACAAACTATGTCTAAACTAGGCACCAAACACCAAAGAAGTTCAATGTGAAGTTAATTGACGAAGAATGAATGATTATGCAAGGTGGACATGTATTAAAGCATGGTTAAGTGTCAAAGTCATAAACAAATCTCAATTATAAATGTCATGTAACACATATGAATATGCATACAAAGTATGAGAATGAATGCTCAAGTACAATAGATTAGATGAAGAAAAAGTGAGAATAAGTAAACAAGTTGTTACATAAAAAAAGAGTTAGCTTGGAACACAAGTCAAACATGGAAGTCAAAAGTGGATGATCATACATCAAGGTCAGTAGCAAAATGACATTTCAATATGAAGTTAATATGCACAAGTTAGATATACAAGATGTACATACAAGTCATTTTGAGGTTAGATGAACAAAGGATGCAAGTTGAGTCACATATCTTCAAGCATACAAGTGATTATGAAATAAATTACATTTGAGATACATGAAATGATTATGGGTTAGTGGCATACACAAAATTAAATGCAAATGAATGGCTTCATGCTATGAGGGATGGCAAAGCATTGGCTAGAGAGACTGCTCATAATTTGATCAGACCTATTGAGATGAAGGAGATCTGGACTGCTCTTACCCAAATTGGAGATGCCAGAGCCCTTGGATTAGATGGATCCACTTCCCACTTTTTCTAGGTAGCTTGGCCCATAATAAAAACTTATGTACATCTAGCAATTTTGGATTTCTTTGACAAAGGGATTTTATACAAAGCTGTCAACTATTCTCTGGTGTCATTAATCCCAAAATCTCCAGCTGCAAAAACTATAAAGGATATGAGACCTATCTCATATTGCAATACTTTGTATAAAATTATATCTAAGATTTTGTCTAACAGGTTGAGTGAAGTAATTAATATGGTGGTGGAAGATACTTATACTGCCTTTTTACTAGGCAAAAAGATGCCAGACAACATATTGCTAGCACAAGAGCTTGTAAGAGGTTATGGCAGGAAAAAATATCTCCCTCAGATGTTTAATTCAGATGGATGTGCAAAAAGCTTATGATACAATGGACTGACAAGCTCTTTAAAGTATCATGGTTGAGATGGGATTTCCTCAGAGGTTTATTGATTGGATTATGATTTGTGTATCTACCGTCTCCTATCAATTTTCTATTAATGGGCAGCCTTCAAGTTTGTTGAAAGCCAAAAGAGGACCGAGGCAGGGGGACCCCATCTCACCCCTCCTCTTTGTTCTTATCATGAAGTACCTTCATAGAATCCTCCATAGACGTCATGATAATCACAACTTCAACTTCCACCTGAAATGTGATAAATTGAAAATTATAAGCTTGTGTTTTGCTCATGATATTTTAATTTTCCTACGCAGTGATGTGGTATCTTTGCAGCTATTGATGGAGAAGATGCATGAATTTACTGATGCAACTGGCCTGGTTATTAGTCCCTCAAAAAGCAAAGTGTACTTTGGAGGTGTGGATAGAAATACACAGGAAATTATGAAGATGAATTATGGTTATGAAGATGAATTATGGTTTTAATATAGGTGAAATCGCAACGTTGGAGCTCGAAATTGTTATCTTTTGCAGGTAGGTTGCAACTGATCAATAACGTGTTGTTTGCCATAACAAATTATTGGATACAAATCTTCCCATTGCCTAAATTAGTGTTGCTGCATATTGAGAGTATTTGTAGAACTTTCTTATGGACGGGCAAAACTACTAAAAGCAGAAAATCTCCCATTTCATGGGATCCCATTTGTGATCCAAGAAAAGCAGGTGGACTGAACCAAATTGCGATTGCTGATTGGAATAAGGCGGCTATTGGAAAATTATTGTGGGATCTTTGGCAAAAAGAAGGATAAATAATGGATTTATTGGGTACAAATTTATTATATGAAGTGTGAAGATGTAAGCACCTATAAGCCAAACCATAATAACTCTTGGGTTATCAGAGCTATTTTCAAAAACTGTGAGATGTTCACTCAATCAAATGCTTGGAAGGAATTTGATGATAAAGACAACTACAACATGCGGAAAATATACCAGCTTCTTCGAGGGGAGAAGCCGAATGTGGCATGGAGGAAGATCATTTGTAAGAATCACGCGAGACCTCGTGCTTGTTTCACCCTTTGGCTAGCATGTAATAACCGACTGCTAACTAAAGATCAGATGAGTAGATTTGGGATGACAAACGATGGGGTATGTGTGTATTGTGGTTTACCTGAAACTTGTAACCATTTATTATTTGAATGTGACCTCACAAAACAGGTTTGGACCAAGTTATTGAATTGGATGAGTTACTACCATAGGCTAAATGAGTGGAATATTGAACTTTAGTGGCTTGTGAAAGTTACGAAAGGAAAGACTGCAAACGAAATCTCTTGAGAATGGTTCTTGCGGAAACAATATATTTGGTTTGGTATGTGCGAAACTGTATTATTTTCATAATGACTGTAAATAGGAACTTCAAGACACTACTATTCGGGATATAATCCTTAAGAGGGTGAAGAATTATAGGAAATTGGCTATGTATTATACTAGAATTTAATTTTGTCATCCATATCTACTTTGAGTCGGAATCTATTGGATCGACATTGTGTGTAATTGTTGTTTTTGGTAATATAATCATTTTATTATAAATAAAAAAACCATTCATTCAATTGAAACATATTCATTAGAGTTATTCCAAAATAATAGTCACGTTAACTTTGGGAGAGAAAATATTAATTATTCATTTAATTATAGTTAACTAATATTACTACTAGACTAGTATAACAAACAGGGAGTGTGGAAGTTATGAAATGATAAGATTATGAATGGTACATATGACCCTGAGAAAGTGGAAGCAGTCTCCGGAAAAGAATAGAGAAAGGGTCCCAACGAAATAAAGACCAATTGGAATGACAAACACAGTTGGCCAAAGATACCTTCTCCATCATTACACACTTTTCCTTCCTTTCCTATTAAGCCAACTATCCTAACAATTTTTCAACAAAATAAAATACATCCTAACAAACTTTTTTTTCTTCATTTTTAAACATAACAAAACATGATAATAAAAATATATATCATATCACGCGGCAAAAAAATTATTAATGATACTAAAAAAAAATTATAATGCGGAAAAATGTAATAATTTTTTAATAGATAAATACACGAGAGTAATATTATTAATGATAATTAAAATAAATTAATATTATATATATATAATAAATTAATTATTACATAAAAATAATCTATTGATTTTTAATTTTATATTTAAAACACAATTATTACATAGATTTTAATAATAACTTTTTTCATTGAATATTGATTAGTCTTGAAACAAAACATTGAATATTGATGTAAATTTTGTTTAAGTAAATAGTTTATTTTTAATTTATAGTATAAACATTTTTTAAATGATTTTTTATATAAATTATTGAAATATTAAATATAAAATAAATTTATATTCTCATTTTTTTAAAAATAATGCAAATAAATGAACTCAAATCATTTAATAATGAATAAAATGGTTTAAACTCAAATTTATATTTTCATTGAATATTGATGCTATGTAGTCATTCTAAAATTATATAGCATTTGGTTGAAAAGCTAGCTTATGACATGTGATAGATGAATGATTGATAATTTATAGCTAGTGACTAATGATTTATAGTTTATAAATTACTTGAAATGTTTGGTAAAATTAATAGTTCAATTAATTGATAAATTAAAATGATATAAGAAAAATTTAATATATAATTATTTTATTTTAAATTAAAATAAATTATAATGAATAATAGTGAATTTTAATTAAAATGTTAAGGATAAAAGTAAAGAAAAAATAATAAGGTATAAGTAGAACCGTCCCTGAAATTTTAAATGTCGTGTCGAAAAATTGGTGTCATGTACTACCGTTCCTCCCGAATACCCTTCGGGATCTCTGAGTATAAGTTAAAACACTATTTTAAATAATATTTAAAAAATAAATAATAAATTAATAAAATAAACTATAAATCCGTGATAAAAATACTATTACTAAATCAATTTTTTATTATTATAAAAGCTTATAAGCTAACTATAAACAAAGCTTTTAGAATATCAACAATTTTATTAGTCGAGATAGAATTTGCTAAAATTCATGTCATATTCTTTGCATTGAAACAAAACCTAAATGAATATAAACATAATGGAGTGGACTCATATGTTTAAATTTCTTTGAAATTGATTTTTTTTGTTTAAAAAATATTTACAATTAAAATTTAATTAAAAATTTGGTTTCTTAAAATATTTGGACTCATATATTTTAATAATATAGATTTATATTATAAAATAGTATTTCAATTTATTTAACACAAATTCAATTTTTTTAATATTGTAAAAAATATATTTACTAAAAATATTAGTATTTTTTAAATCTAAAATAAACTAGCTTAATATTACTCCATGTGTCATATTTTGGGTTTATTGGAAAAATATTCTAATGCAAAAAAGTTTTACACTCCCATTCAATATAAATATATTATTTTATAATGTAATATATTTAATTTAAATATTTTAATTTGATTTGAATACGAAATACATGATCTTCATGAATTGACATTGTAAAACTAATTTACACCATTTTTTTCAAATTATAATTATCTATAATTGATTTTAATTAATGTTGAAATTTCTAACTTTTAAATTTAAAATTGATTTTTAAACTAAAAAGTTTGGTTGAAATCTGTTTTACATGAATAATAATAAATTGTGAGTTTGAAATGTTTATTTTGACCCGGAAAAAAGTGATATTTATCTGGTAATAATAATGAATTGGTTTGGCCGCGTTGCTTGTTGTCTTGTCCGTATGAAATAAAGCCAAATCCAAAAAGCACAACGCACAACCCACCTGGCTTTCATCTCTCTCTCTCTCTCTCTCTTTCCCTTTTATTATCATCCTCTCTCTCTCTTGAAGCATAAAGCCATAAACTCAACAACAAACCAAACCCTAGCGTGTGCAATCAATCGTGTGTGCTGAATCAAGGTAATTCCTTTTTCACCTCTTTTTTCGCTTCTTCTAATTTTGGTCTTTCTTTTTTCTATTATTTCTTTCCTTCCATTTCCCTTTCGAATTCCCCCCATTTGTTGCATCTTCATTTTTTTTGGGCTTCTTCCGGTGTTCTTCTTTTCTCACCGAATCCGATTTCTCTTTCTCTTTTGGATTCGTGTCTTTCTCCTTTCATGGACCGCTCTGACTTTCACCATCGTCATTCGGTAACCTATTCATTCTTGTTTGTAATTCTTCAATCATTATTGCTGATTCTTAGGTTATTATTTTGGGGAAATCATCTCTAAATTGCTGAAAATCTCTGATGGATTTCATTCACAATTATAAATTATTGTATCATTTATACAACAATGTAATGATATTGTGTTTCTTTTGACTAGATGGTATGCAAAGTATATATCCTGTGAATATTGTATCACATTATTTCTAGAGCATCTAATATAAAGCTTCTAAAATTTATGATTTTACCATTTGGATTGATTCGTTTTTTATTATTAACTTCAATATAAATTATGATCGGATAACGGATAACAGTGCAATGACGCACGCTTTGATATGTTGTTAATCTTTTACAAGTTATTCATGTGATTTTCAAATGACTGGCTTCATGATTTCGATATTTATGTGTTTTGTGACGTTATGTAGGCACATGCTCCTCATCCTCCCCCTGATTACTTTGTTCGGATTGGGGACTCAGATAACAAAGACGATTTATATTTGAGGAAGAGAACAAGAATGCGTCGTTGGCTATGCTGCACTTGTCAGGTGGAAGAGTCTTATCCATCAAATGAGAACGAACACCTGAAAAGCCCAAGGGGTTATGGAGATGGTCAGTTCCTTAATTCAATCCCCTGTGTTATTCCTTCTGACTGTTGTCTATTATTTGAAAAAAAGAAGCAAAAATAAACTATATAACATATCACGAGAGTTGATAGTTATGAGGCATTTAATTTTTATACACCAATATGTTTCTGTTTATTTCTTCAAGCTGGTCGATTGAACATTTAGATTTCATTTACGTTTCTGTTTATTTCTTCAAGCTGGTCGATTGAACATTTAGATTTCATTTTATTGCATGCATATTAACCTAGTGTTATCAAATAGCGGCACCACCATGGCTGCTATGGCGGTCTTCAGGCTAGCCGACATTGCAGGTTTTCCCGCTATAACGTTTTTCGTCTGCGGCGGGATTTTGGCTCTCCTACATGGACCGCCATCGACAACACTAATTAACTATCTTTTCTTCTTATATGTATTTCAATTATTGAGTTCATAATTATACTGTCCTCTATCATAGTTTTGCATATCAGATGTATGGGTCTGGCCCTTTCCTGATAACGATTCCTCACATTTTATGTACTTTAGGCAACACAAAAGGTTTGAGAGTGTCGGCTCCTCTCAAACCTGAAGCAAAAATAAACTATATAACATATCAAGAGATTTATTAGTTATGCGGCATTTAATTTGTATACACCAATATGTTTCTGTTTATTTTTTCAAGCTGGTCGATTGAACATTTACATTTCATTTACGTTTCTGTTTATTTCTTCAAGCTGGTCGATTGAACATTTAGATTTCATTTAGGTTTCTGTTTATTTCTTCAAGCTGGTGGATTGAACATTTAGATTTCATTTTATCGCATGTATATTAACCCTGTATTATCAAATAGCGGCACCACCATAACCGCTATGACGGATATATGGCGGTTTTCGGGCTAGCCGACATTGCGGTTTATCCACTATAACGGCTTTGCGGCTGCGGCGGGATTTTGGCTCTCCTACATGGACCGCAATCAACAACACTAATTAACCGTCTTTTCTTCTTATATGTACTTCAATTATTTTGAGTTCAAAATTATGCTGTCCTCAATCATAGTTCTGCATATCAGATGGATGGGTCTGGCCCTTTCCTGATAATGATTCCTCACATATTATGTACTTCAGGCAACACAAAAGGTTCGAGAGTGTCGGCTCCTCTCAAATCTGAAGCACAAAAGGCACCACCACCTATCGAAGTTCCAGCATTATCCTTAGATGAGCTGAAGGAAAAAACTGACAACTTTGGATCAAAGGCATTGATTGGTGAAGGGTCGTATGGGAGGGTGTATTATGCAACATTAAACGATGGAAGCGCTGTGGCTGTGAAAAAGCTTGATGTTTCTACTGAACCTGAATCAAATAACGAGTTTCTGACCCAGGCATTTTTCTTCTATCAGCTAAACAAACAGTTTTAATTTATTCATGGGAGTAGCGTTAGTCCCTGCATTCAGTTTATTTTCTTTCTCATTCAGTATTTTCGATATCAGGTTTCCATGGTCTCAAGATTGAAGAATGAAAATTTTGTTGAATTGCATGGATACTGTGTTGAAGGGAATCTTCGTGTACTTGCATACGAGTTTGCTACTATGGGCTCTCTTCATGATATTTTGCATGGTATGTAGCTTCATGTCTTTTCTTTACTTATATATCATATAAGAAATTACACTGATGATTTTGGCCTCCATTACAGGTAGAAAAGGAGTTCAAGGGGCACAACCCGGGCCAACTCTTAACTGGATGCAACGAGTTAGAATTGCAGTGGATGCAGCTAGGGGATTAGAATATTTACATGAGAAAGTTCAGCCATCAATTATACATAGAGATATCAGGTCAAGCAATGTGCTTATCTTTGAAGACTACAGAGCTAAAATAGCTGATTTTAACCTCTCTAATCAGGCCCCTGACATGGCTGCACGCCTTCATTCTACCCGTGTATTGGGAACCTTCGGGTATCATGCTCCAGAGTAAGTTACCAGCATTGAATTTGTATATCTACATGTATATTTTTTCCTTAGAGTTCATAAATATGCTACTGTCATCTGTATAACAGTGTATGTATCTTGTATCCTTTGATGTTTTCTTTCTTTTTTCTGAAATGCTTTAGACTGTTTAGTGTTGCCTATTTGTGTTATCTTTTTACATACATACAGCTGCAATTGACTGAGTCATTTTTATCATAGTATCATTGTCATCTATCTAATAAGCGATAAAGCAGTGGTTTAGCTGATGATACATGTTAATTCGATTCAAATGTGTAATATTTCTTGTATAACTGATGATAAAGCAGTGACTGTTGACATCAACCCATCGTCAGGAGAGTTGGCTCTCATGACTCTCCCACAGGAAAAGAACCCGGATTCAATTCCTAGAGTCGCCCAAGGTCGTCCAACCCTGGTTAATAAAACCAAATGTCTCTATTGCCGAATCCTGGGTTAGTCCCATAGTAGACCTAAAGAAAGGGCTTAAGCCATGGTGGTATCTACTAAGGGTCAAAAATCCTAATTAGTGGTTTAGCAAAAAAATAAGTGACTGTTAATTGGTATGTTATTGTTACAAAGAGTAAATGAGGATTTGTAATCAACTCCTCGGACAAAAATAACAACCAACTACCTCGAGGGTTCATGTCATTTTGATATCTTTATGAAAACCGAATTGGTATCTTTTCCTTGCTGAGTTTTCATTAATTTTTGCTTCTCATCTCAACTTGCCTTTGTTAGAGTTAATTTTGTTTATCGGTTTTTAGCTGATGTGTTGTTGCCAAACTTTGCAGGTATGCCATGACTGGACAGTTGACTCAAAAAAGTGATGTCTACAGTTTTGGGGTTGTTCTTCTTGAGCTGCTTACAGGTAGAAAACCCGTTGATCATACCATGCCTCGAGGACAACAAAGTCTTGTCACTTGGGTTAGTTTACCTTCTTAAACTCGTGCCTCATCACTGGCCTGTTTCAATTATTTACCAATGGCTGCTTGCTGGTAGACATTTAATGACATAGATGTTTTTGTAGGCTACCCCAAGATTAAGTGAAGATAAAGTGAAACAATGCGTTGACCCAAAACTGAAAGGAGAATATCCCCCTAAAGGAGTTGCTAAGGTAACTCTTTTCACTCTCTTTCTCTCCCTCGCATTAACGGATTGCATAATACATTGGATCTTCTATTCTGAGTTTGTCTGTAACAATGAATATGGTTGACTATGCAGCTTGCAGCTGTAGCAGCACTGTGTGTGCAGTATGAAGCTGAGTTCAGGCCTAATATGAGCATTGTTGTTAAAGCACTCCAACCACTTCTGAAGGCTCCTGCTCCTGCACCAGAAACTTGAAGCAGATGATTTAAAGTTTAAAAAAAAAACTATTCTTTGGTTTCAGCATCTTCTGCACAGTTTGAGTCAGATATTATCAAATACTGCAAATAATAATATATATAATATATATTTTTATTTTTTGTTTGAGATTGAATGTGTAGGATTGGATTGGCTGGTTTTGTCATTGTTATGTATTTCTGGTTTTGCACTTTTGTGCAGAAGATTATAGAGCCATACTGCAACATTAGATTTGGGTTTGGGTTGCGTGGTGGTGGATATTTGTTTGATAGATGTTGTTTGTCACTCGACGCAAATCCCCCCATATTCTTTATATGTTAATTGATACTTGGATTGAAAGACATATGTTTGCTGTATCTTTTTGTTTGTCTTTACTTTTCTATTCTTTGTTGTTGGGTTATACTAGTTCGATGCTGTAATTTTGTTTACTTTCATGTCAATTTTCTTACAATAGTCTATTAGAGCTCTTATAAATCATACTTCATTCTTCGTTAATTGTTACTTTCATGTCAATTTTCTTACAATAGTCATTATTAGAGCTTTTATAAATCATACTTCATTCTTAGTTAAAATTGTAATAAAAGTGTTCTTTTTTCCTGTCATGAACTGTTTTATAATTCTTTCATTCAAACTTGAAATATTTTATCAACAGTACACTTACATCTTGCTATCAAGATAATATCTATTGTCTAGTACTGTATGTGATTACTGATGATCATAGTCATCTGATTTTATGTATTTAGAAAACATTCCAAAGTATCTCCATCAAAATATGTATTTAGAAAACATTCAAAATAATCAATGATTCATGTGTATATATTGGATTTTGCATCAATTTTAAATTTAGAATGAGTTGTCCTTCCTCCCGGTAATAACAAACTTATTATGCCACTTAAGACAATTGTTGGTAATAATAAACTTATTATGCCACTTAAGACAATTGTTAAAACTATTTTCCTTTTTGAACGAAAGTGCAGCTGTCAAAGTGTTCTACATAAAACTATTTTTCTTTTTGAACGAAAATGCAGCTGTCAAAGTGTTCTACATAAATGGGAAAATGTTTTCCCAGTTTCACCATAATCATATAGAAAAATGTTCACATAAATGGGAAAATGTTTTCCCAGTTTCACCATAATCATATAGAAAAAACACCTCTCCTATTTGATTTTTAACAACTTGCATGATTTCAGATAAGATATTTCGTTGTTCTTCTAAACCATAATGTAAGTGTAATATCAGACATTTATAAAGGATTGCTATGTTTGTAGAAATAAAAGAAATACATAATTTACTTATAAGGGAGCCAAATAATTCTTGGTATAGTTGATTTTGAACAACCACATCATATTGCCTCTCATCATAAACCAAACTATTTCCTAGAAAATTAAGCACATAAGCCTTTGGATATGACATTGACTTTACCTCCTTCAAACTTCTTGATTATTTTGTAATTGTGATTTCATTGCCATGAGTGTCATTTGTTTTGTTTCTTCATTTGTCATTGTTAGTCCTAATGGAACCAAAGTAGTTTAAAGTATATAATTAAAGATGATATTATTAAAACAACGATATGGAAATTTGATGAACCAATTTAATCACTCACTACTTTAATAAATAGAGTAGCAAGATTTATTGACAATTGACGTTGCTCATAATAAATACCATCAGATAAGTACTTATATGAATTACTTCAAAGATGCTTTCATTGCTTTTATCTATTAATTGATGCAGATGATAACATAGTAACAAATAACTTTTGCAAGAAAAATACAAAATCCCACATATGTTTTTCTTTTATTGCTTCAATAAACTCTCGATCATTTTACAAATTCTCATTGCAAAATATGCATACCTAAAAGTTTTATGTTGGAAACCATCGATTTCTTTTAATGTCAATGTAACGTATTTGTCATTTTTTAATAGAAAACACCATCCTTAGATAATATAACTCTCATGTACTTTGTGGAATCCAAATAAGGTGATTAATTATGTATATTCTCTTTTGTGGTTTCCAAATTTTGCTTTATTTAACATAATATATTTTTTATTGAGAAAAATTCACAATAGATTAAAAATTTAGCATCTTTATAGATTTTGTTTGCCTCAAACCATGATGTAAGCATTGATTCAGTTACAATTGGTTTGAGTAACACATTTTTAATTTGCTTAAAATCATTGTAGTAAACTAAATTTGTGGATCTATATGCTTGCAGGTATAGTCAAGAAGTGATCTAAGATGGTGAAACTTATGGATAATGTTCAGGACCGTCCACAATGGTCATCAGCCGACCACTCAGAAGAAGTTACAAATTGTCTAGAATATTCACAACACACATGAACTACCCCATGGAAGGAGACATGCGATTCAAGTCCTAGATGCATCCAACGACTCCCAACATTACACGCATAACTAATAACAAGTTATTATAACCGCTTCATTATATAAAGGGAAAATGCACCATTTTCAGATACACAATTTCAAATTTGTTTTCCATTCACTCATCCCCCTCACAAACTAATTTGAGCTTTGGACTTGCAGGTCAACCCCGACTCCACCACATCTAAAGCTCAGATCCATCATGATTCTCTACAAACCACCTATTCACTATCCATTTTGGTTTCACAATGGAACAATGGCCCCATATATGGGAATCGACATATAATCCCACGATTTCCATAATTGCATGTTTGATTCATGATCCATCAATTTGAAAGCTCATTAGTTAATTAGATCTAGAGTTATCAAAATCGAACACAAAGGTCCATCGTGTTCAAACTGATAAAGCAACGTATCAAATTTGATTTGCCGAATATCCAAATTTCCGACTTCTATACTTTTTCAGTAATGGCTGGATCTAGAGATACTTATTCTGCCGTAGTACGCAAAAATGTTGTTGCTCAAGAAACAGTCAATCAACCTTATCCTTAAAGTGTTACAAACCAAGTAGCATACACTTAGTAGCATCCATATCTTCTCCAAGCTCCTATGATATATGGGTATGTCATAGTACATCGAATTAGGCCTCCGATATTGCCACCAGCTTCACAACTAGAAAACTTTCTTGGTTTCCACATGTTGCAAGTTAACCTTAGGATACAAGGCGCCAATAAACTCACATGAAATATAAGAAAGGTTGTTTCATCTTGAAGAAAGCCTGCTGAAAGTGACTTTGTGAATGATCACTATGCAAAAAACAATGTCAAAAAAAGCCAAGCCTTCATCCCTGAGTCAGCTGTTAAGAAGAGACGAAACTTTGAAATTGATGAATCACCAAAGAAGCAATAAGTGTCATATTCATCCTCAGAGCCCCGAGGGAGATTGAGGCGACCTTGCTCCTCCAAAGGACAGGGTTGAAAAATAGTCGCCAAAGAATTTGTAGAAGTATCCGATGTGCGCTTGCATTTTGGACAAAAGAATACCGAAATCAATGAAAAAGTCTCCAAAGTGGAGTGAGTACAACGGGAAGGGATACCCAAATGAGAACGTACAACTTGTCCATGACTGGTTGAATTACTTTCATGTCGACGAAGCCTCCAAGTGTAAATTATTTGTGCTGACTTTGATTGGACCAATGATAGGTCCGCAAGTGCACGAAAATACCAGTTATAATATAAAAAGTGTCGAAACCACAGAAACCAATGTCAACTACCTTTATCTATCATTACTATGTGTATCTAAGGCGATGTATAAGCTGTTTTAAATTAATCAGGAAACATGAGACCGAAATGTGGTTCTCGTCAACCGTTAGTGCTAATAAATTCGTTACTTATAACTAAAATGAGACAATATTTTGTTGTAGAAAAATAATTAATTTTTAAGGTATTGTCCACTTTCGCGTGATCGATATTGAAGTTCATATTTATCATTTATGGCCATTTCAAAAGTTAGTAATGACCCAATGAGTTCATCCATTTTGATGGTGCTAATGTCTTGATCTTATTCTATAACAGTAACCTTCATATTAAACCTTTTTGGAAGGGATATGTGAATCTTTCTGAGCTAGCTTTTCTTTGAAAAAAATTTCACAAGGGAAAACGAGAAGTTGGCAAAGTCACAAAGGCTAACATGGAAACCAACAACGGTTTCATCATATTCCATTCTCAAATTCTCAAATTTGGTGGTGAAAAGTTAGAATCTTGACATACAATACATGTGTTGATGAGACGAACAACATTTTTGTCAACTTCATTGAATATGGCACTGAGAGAACAAGAATTTCCATGAGGTTGTTCATCTTCATCTTTGGTACAATTATTTTCTAGATTCGGGGACTGGGTGCCATCTGGTGCAATAACCATTGAGGGTATCCATCATTTGATGATTGCCTTCCAACTTTTGTTGTCCATAGATTTAAGAAAGACAATCACGTGCAGTTTCCAATATTCATAGTTTATGCAATCCAAGTTAGGTGCAAATTTTACAGATCTTCATTCTTTAGCATTATCCATTTTGAACATAATGAATATGCCTCCTGGAACTCACCAAACCAGAACAATGTGCGTGTTTTGATGACAATTAAAATTTTGTTCTTCTCCTGGAAAGATATCGCATACAATGTGCAGAACAATGTGTATGACAAGATTAATACAATAACATATAAATTACGAGTAAAGTAAATTGACATAAGTAATTAGTAAATAAATTTTGTGCTAAGACACCTACGTCTGAAAGGCGTTAACCCTAAAAAAGAAATCCACTCTTAATAGTAAAAGTTCAATTTGGTCTTAGTTTAACCCCCTAATTCAATACCTTTTTTCTTAATACTACCCGTGGATTTATATTTATGCCTCCCCCTAAATATGAGACCCCTCTCACTTTCTCTCAACCACTTTCTCAACTGTTTGGATTATTACAATGTTGAATGAATGATGAAACTATATACAACTCAAAACAAACTTTATCCCTTTACAAAGGAATGGTTCTAGAGAATAAAGTTTTCATAACTTAACAAAAAAAAGACTCAAAATACTAAACAACCTTGCTTGTTATCTCAAGGTCTAAATCTTCTACATGGAGAGCTTCTCCTTAAATAGAAAATAACTTTGGTGCATGACCCATTAGGGTTTTGAACAATACTTGCAGTTGAAGTAAATTTAAATAATGCTACTCAATAATCTGATTTAATTTGATTTGAAATCTTTCATAAATTAAATTTCCATCAATCTGATTTGGTCTTGATAATTGATCTTTTGGGAAATCTTTCCTTATTCCAAAAAGCACACAAACAATCAAACAATAAAGGAAAAAAATCAAGCGCGAGATTTACTTATATGTTGGTTGGATTTTGAGGCAGGATGTTCCTTAATTTGTGGGATGTCTTGCTCAACATCTTTGCCTATTGTTTGGGCTTATAGAGACGATGTCTCAACATAATGTCATGGAACCTTGCATTACATGTTGTATATAAACTTATGTCAATCATTTGTAACAACATTAACATCACAATCTAGTCCCACATCTATATAAAGATTACAATCTAGTCTCACATCTATATCACGATTGTAATATAGTCTTTTTTCTACTACATCAATGGTCCCTCCCTTAGAGTTCTCTTTTTCAAAAACAACGACCCCTCCCTTATAGTTGTCCTTTTCCAAAACAATGGTCCCTCCCCCACGATACTCTTTTTTCATGTCTTTTTCCAAAACATTGGTCTCTCCATCACATTGACTTCATTCAATAGAGTTGAAACTTTCTAAAAAATCAACCTTAGTGGGCTTAGACAAAGCCCCCTTCATTGTCTAACTCCAGTACACTAGGCCATACAATATTGTACTCTTGTAAAAATAGAATCTCTTATATCATTTCAAGTTGTGATTGTGTGTGGATAACATATAAATGTACAATCTCATCAGTCATAAGTCTAATATTTATCATTATATTAGTACCTAAATCATATTTCAAGAGTACCATCTCATTTATGTCCATAACATAACGAAACCACAAATATGTCCACAGTGGCGGTACATAGTAGAGACAAGGGGCCACAACCACCCCAAACTTTTTAAATTTTTTTTTTCATATATTGAAAATAATAAATTACCTTTAATAAAAAAAAAACAACTTTACCACTCCCCTACTAACCAAATAATAATAATAAAAATAACAACTTTACCACTCCCCTACTAACCAAATAAACCTTAATTCATCTCATTCCAAAAGATTTGGTCTCTCTTTCTTGTTCAATTCATGTTCCAGAAAAACAAATTCTAAGAAACCCACACCACTACATCGTCTGTACCGGTACGAGAATCGTTCGGCCAACCACCAACGCCGCCACTGGAGACCGCCGTGAGTTTGTTTCATTCATCTTGATCTTTTTAATCTATTTCAAAATAAATTGCTCCAAATCCACACAATATGTAAAATTAATTATTGTTTCCATTATGATTAATTTAAATTTTATTTTATTATTAGTTTATAAATTTCTATTAGTTTATAATTCTTGTTTCCGCCACTGTTTGTACATTTTCTCTAGGAATGTGTGTGTGTGGTTTTAAAAATAATAGTACTTTTATTTTATTAAACTATTCATAATGAAATAGATTCAAAATAAAAATTATTTTTATTATATAATTAGCGTTATACGGGTATTCACGTGCTTCTTAGGATGTTATTTTACTAAATTATAGAGTTTTGTTACTAATTTATTACTAAGTTACTAACTTATTAATATTTGAAAAATTGAATTATGTTGAAATTTTATTGTGTTGTTTTAATTTATTTAATTGATTATACAACACAAAAGTGATAATGAAGAGTATAAAAATTGATTCCTTTTTCAAGAGGAAAGAAAGAGATGAAGAGAATTTAACACCTATGTCTGAACCTCAAAGAGTTATTGAGAATCCAAGAATTGAAGAAAATGCTAATAGAGTTTGTTAATGATATTGAGAATTCTTTAGAACATGATCCTGAAAAACGTCCTTCAATGTGGGAATATCATGTAAATCAAATGGGTGAAATACAAAGAGCTTATTTAAAATGGGGTCCATATCAAATGAATTTAGAGCAATATCCATTGTTTGGTAAAGAAGATTATCAATGACGTTTCCAACACGCTTAGTTTAGCCCTTTTCCTTCATGGTTAGAATATTCACCTTCAGAAGATGTTGTGTATTTCTTGTCATGTTATCTTTTTAGCAAAAGACCAAGTGGACGTCTTGGTTCCGATGTCTTCATTTCTACAAGTTTTAGAGCTTGGAAGAAAGTTAGAAATGGAAAGAATTGTTCATTTCTCAAACACATAGGGAAAAATCCTTGTTCTCCACATAATAATGCTATGAAAGCTTGTCAAGACTTGTTGAATCAAGAGGGTCACATTAGGAATGTTATTCAATCTCAAAGTTCAATTGAAATTATGAAGAATCGACTACGTCTCAAGACTTCAATTGACATTGTTCGTTGGTTAACTTTTCAAGCGTGTGCTTTTAGAGGTCATGATGAAAGTAGAAAATCATCAAACAAAGACAATTTTCTTGAATTAATAAAAATCTTAGCATGTTACAATGATGAAGTTGCAAAAGTTGTGTTGGAAAATACTTCATCTAATAGCAAGTATACTTCACATCTGATTCAAAAAGAGATATTGCACATTCTTTCAAGTAGGGTGAAAAAGTATATACGTGAAGAAATTGGGGATTCAAAATTTTGTATAGTTGTAGATGAAGCGCGTGATGAATCCAAAAAATAGAAAATGTCTCTTGTTTTGAGATTTGTTGATAAAGATGATTTTATACAAGAAAGATTTTTTGGCCTTGCACGTGTTAATGACACTACATCTTTAACTCTTAAGCAAAAAGTTTATGATATACTTTCTTTGCATAACCTTGATGTCTAATATTTGTGGTCAGGGGTATGATGGTGCTAGAAATATGAGAGGAGAATGAAATGATGTTAATGACACTACATCTTTAACTCTTAAGCAAAAAGTTTATGATATACTTTCTTTGCATAACCTTGATGTCTAATATTTGTGGTCAGGGGTATGATGGTGCTAGAAATATGAGAGGAGAATGGAATGATTTACAAGCACTTTTTATGAAGGATTGTCCTTATGCATATTATGTTCATTGTTTTGCTCATCGATTGCAACTTGCTTTGGTTATTGCATCAAGATAAGTTAACCCAATTCATTAATTCTTTGAGAAGCTGACTTTAATTGTCAATGTTGTTTGTTCTTCAACAAAACGCCACGACGAGTTACAAGCTTCTCAATTAGTTGAAAATAAATATTTATTAGATATTGGGAGATTGTAACTAGTAAAGGTAAAAATTAAATTGGTACTTTGAAGAGAGCTGGAGATACTCGTTGGGGATCACACTTCTCTTCTATTTCTAGCTTGATGAATATGTATGAAACAACTTGTCATGTTTCAAGAAAATTTGCAAAGGAAGGATTAAGTTATGCTTCACGTGGAGATGCTGATAGTGCTTACAATTATTTGAAGTTATTTGATTTCATATTCATATTGCATTTGATGAAAGAAATTATTATGGGGATCACAAATATGCTTTGTAAAGCTTTACAACAACAATCTCAAGATGTAGTTAATGTTATGCATTTGGTTAGTACAACAAAAACTCTTATTCAAGAATTTAGAGAAATTGGTTGGGATGAATTATTTGCTTATGTGAAGTCTTTTTGTGAAAAACATGATATTGAGATTCCTGATCTTAATGATGTTCATTCAACAATAACATTTGGTCGTTCTTGTCTTGAAGATAACCAGGTAACCATTGAGCATTATTTTAGAGTTGAAATATTTTTCGCTACCATTGACAATCAATTGCAAGAGTTGAATAATAGGTTTAGTGAGCAGGCGATTGATTTGTTAACTCTAAGTTGTGCTTTGACTCAAAATGATAATTACAAGGCTTTTAACCTCGATATCATTTGCACTCTAGTTGAAAAATATTATCCTATGGAGTTCAATGAGCAAGAGAAGATTAATTTGAAATTTCAACTTCGACATTTTATTAGCGACGCTCGTCAAGCATCGAGTTTGAATAATTTGTCAAATATTCAAGAATTATGTTCATCTTTGGTTGCAACTGAAAAGAAGGAAATTTATTATTTGATTGATAGACTGCTCCGCCTTATCATGACTCTGCATGTATCTACAACTACTAAAGAAAGATCTTTTTCGACAATGAAAATTATCAAGACAAGCTTGAGAAATAAAATGGAAGCTGATTTTCTAGGAGATAGCATGACTGTTAACATTGAAAGAGAAATTGCTGCAAATATTGATTTTGATACAACTATTGATGATTTCAAGCTACTCAAAAACCGTAGATTATTATTTTAAGGTATTTTATGTAATAATTTTTAATCATTTCATGTTCAATTTCATGTTCAACTATGTGTTTATTATAATTTAGATATTTTATATACATTATAATATGAATATTTGATTTATAAATTATAGATTAATTTTTTGACCACCTCAAATATTATAGTCTGGTTTCGCCACTATCCATAACATAACGAAACCACAAATTCTATGTGGATACCCAAAATCCTTTCAACTACTCAATATTAATGTGTGTGTACTTAAACACTATTTATTTGAAATTGTGCCTATAAGTATTTCTCAATAATGTTTTTTTACTTTAAATTTCTCTATATAATGTTATTGTTAGAAAAATAGTTTAAGAGGAATACTTTCTTGGCCACCATCCCAAATAAGTATGGTTTACACACATTCTCATAAATATATAAATTAAAAGGAAAAAATAAATTAAAATGTATAAGATGATTTAGCTAAATTGTTTTTCTTTTATTTTTTTTCAGAGTGTACCCAAACCATTTAAATTTGCGATTGTGTCCAACTAAGAATTGCTCATGGGTCAAATAGAAGAAGGATGCCATGTGTATATGTGTAGTTGGATGAAGAACTTCCATGGGCCAATAGACTTCGTAGTTGCATTACGACCCGAACCAACCCGACCCGGTCCGGCCCATTATGCCCGAATCTAGAGCTATAAAAGGAGAATCAAAACTCATTTCAGAATTAGAACTCATTTCAGATTATTAGAACGAAAAAGAAAGCATACAAATTTCGAACAAGTTTTTCCCTTTCGTACCGCCATGGCTGAACCTTCCGTTTCCGTTTCCGATTGTAACGACCTCAATTCGCAAGAACAACCCGTTCTTGCCGCCGGCGCCGGAAACGAAACGATTGCAGCTCCTAAGCAACAAGACCCCAACGAACTCGAAGAGAAGAAGAAACGCCTCTTGGAAGAACTCGAATCTGCTTTGGTCGCACCTCCGATTCCCAAACCTGTTCACAAACCTAACCCCAAACCTAATCGCTTAGCTTTGGGAATTGAGGTGATTGACGAAACCGCGTTGCTTGATAGCATTCCAAAGATCGGAAAACAGTCGAGAAGGAGAGCTTCCAAGAAGATTTACAAGAAAGCCGTAACTGTCACCGGTGAGAATGAGAGGAGTGAGGATCTTGTTGCAAGAAACGTCGTCATCAGCAGTAGCAGTAGCAGCAGCGACAATGAGAGGAAATACTCTCGAGAGGAGATGGAGGCTCTGAGGTTTGTGAATGTCTCCCAGCAGCGCAATTTCTGGAACAAGATATACGCTGCTCTTCAATCCACCTTCACCGGCGAGTATGATACTTTGGTTGCCGTTCCCAGCAACCCTATTCCGTTCGTTCCCAACAAGAAACCCATTCTCACTGGTCAGTATTCTATTCCATTCATTTCTTGCAATTCTTTTTCTAGTTATCATATTATGTATTTATTTCTTGCATAAACATACATCGTTTTTTTCTCTGCTTTGTTTTGATTTGTATAAACTAATTGGACTGAAGAAATTTAGGGAATTTTGTATATGTGATCATGTGAAGTGTACTCTTTGAGCTGTAAATTAATGTGAAATTGATTGTGTTTCTGAAATTTACACAGAATGCTTTTCTTGATCATTCTTTGCTTCTTATTAGAGGTTCTGTGTTTGAAGTTGCCTTCTCTTGTAGTTTTGTTCTTTAGGCTGATCTTCATATTAGGGGTGTCATGGTTGAAGTCGATCTCAAATCAAAGACTTCATTGTTCTGATTTTTGTAACTTTGTGTGTGTCTAATTGTGTTCTGGTTTGTTAGCTCAGATTGTGTCATGTTGATGTTTTCAATTTCTGTGATGGACAGGTGAGGTTGCTGCTAATGGAAGATGCAGATATATGAATGTCTTTGTCCATTGAACTTTGAAGAATGAGCAAAAGGAACCTGAAAAGATCTAACTGCAACATTTTGTTGACTATGTTCTAGTTTTGTACTTAGGCACTGTATAAAGTCACTGTATATGAAAAGTCATGTGTTTTTGGCTTGATTGTAAAGTTGAAATACTACTTGAGTCATACAGTAATGAGGATACTGTGTTGTATATTGTTTGATTTTTCAATGAAAAGTTCAATTTCCTGTCTACATTGTGTTTGAATGACTACACTTTTTGGCCTTTATTATTGATTTTTCATGTGCTAAATTATACTGTTATTCCTTCTTCAACCCATACACAAATGCTGAAAGTTTTGTTATTACTTTGAGGTGCAATTTCAGAAGAGTGCATTGAAGATGATGATAGTGAGGATGATTATGCTAGCATCCAGAGGCCGGCTTTTCAAGTAGACGGGGAACCTAATTTTGATTCCGGTCCACCGGAAGACGGATGGGAATATCTTAGGCGTGTCAGGTATTGCTGTAACTTTCATTTGTGCCTTCTATAGTAGTGATTCTTAATATTGTTGTGGATCACTCCAGCTCCTTATTAAGGGTTTTGAGAATGTGCATTACATCTGATTCTAACCGCGTAGCTTCAAACTCATAGTCAGTCTTGAAATTCAAAATGCAACCAAGTATGACAGCTGTAAATAAAAAGTGAGGGACAGAGAGTGAGGTAACCTGCAATAGGCATTACATTGTGCATATATTATTCTTGTCACTAATTGTATTCTTAAAAATTGTGGGGATTCCACTCACAAATGTCAGCGGTTATTTAAGTTATGTTTAAATTCCTTTAATCATAGTTCAAAATATGTCTACGGTTTTGATCTTTGTAGGTTAAGTTTTGGGAAATTATTTTGTTGGGTTGGAATTGGAGACTGGTATTTTTTGCTGTGGTTACCAATAAGTTAAGCAACTTTGGTTTAGATCTAGGTTTCTGATTTGTTAAATGATGGTGAGTAGAAGAAAGTTTACTCTTGCCTACCTAGTAAGAGAAATAACATGTTTTTCAAACTCTTTTCTTGCTTAGGTGGGAGGCAAATCAAATTCCTAATGTGAAGATAACCAAACTTGATAGTAGTAAACTTACAAAGGAACAAAGTACTTATATGCCCCAGATTCCTGATATTGCCAAGTGTCCTGAGCATTTGTTGCCATTGAAACAGTGGGAGGATGCATTTCTTGCAGAATTTTCTGCACTAAGAGCGGTATGTTGTTCTAGAACTTATCTTTGTCTTTGCTTTTTGTTTTAGCTCATTTTCTCATTTGGAAGGATCAATGCTTTATCCCCGAATCTCATTTGGAAGTATACTCGACTCATAATATAATCATCTATTTTCTTTTTTTATTACTGTTGGATGCTAATTGAAGTTCTTGGTAACTGGGTTTGGGAATGGAGTATACTGATTTTTCTTTAGTACTATATATACTAAGGACTTACCCTTGTTTCCTAATTTGTTATTCCAGAATCTGTCATGCCTTGTTGAAGAAGGTTCAAACACCTCTAGCAATAATTTAGTAGTTATGAGCAGAGATATGCTACTTTGTAATAACATGAGCATTGCTAAGGCTGTTCAACCTACTATCTTGGCTGGCAAAGATGAGGTTAGCATTATGCCTCTAGAGAATCCTGGATCGAAAACTTCCATAGATCAAACTTGCAGCAATATTCCCACTCCTCCCCAGCTTTCTGCTATCCTAGGAATGGACTCTGTAGCCCGAGTATCAATGTTGCTGAAACGAATTCGCCTGCTGGAACCTGAAAACACCGTCACAAGAATTGATTGCTTGTGGCTTTTTGCTCTATGTGCAGCAGTAGATACTCCACTAGATGCAGACACTTGCGCTGCACTCAGGAGTCTGCTGCGAAAGTGTGCCAACATTCGTGCTGGAAAAGCTGAACTGGATGATGAGGTTGTGATGTTGAATATATTGGCTACTATTTCGGGGAGATATTTTGGACAATCTGAAAATTGAATTTCCGGCTTGTAAGGCCTCTTATGTTTTAGAATTCGGTGGTTATAATTTTTCAGACGATGCATAAAATGTAATGTATGGTTCTAAGAATTTCTAATATGTCTTAATATTTTAACCAGGTCATCATTGCTTTACAATTCGAGTACACTTGACAATACCAACATGGTGCGACACATTTAACATTTGGTCCCTAAAAATGGTCGTAGTTTAGGAAATACTATTAGGCCCTTATATATCTAGGTTTTGGGTGTGGGATACTTTGGAAACAAAAAAAAAAAAAAACAAGACTATAAAAATATAATTTTAGATAAAAATGAGGAACCAAAAAAATCTAAACTATATAATTTTAGATAAAAATGAAAAATAAATCATAAATAAAAGTTGAATTGTTCACTCTTACAACTTTTAACCACAATTGATCACCATCAACTACCATTTTGATCATCATTGATCAACACTTCATCCACTTATGATTATTAGAATATAAGTTAGATTTGTATTAATGCTGAGTTATAAAGTACTACTGGTATAATTAACCAACTCAGTATAATTGGCAGTTAGATCTAACTAGTATAAATAACAAACTCTTGTATCATTCAGATTAACAATGAATTATAATATACTTCATTCTTCTTTAATATGCTACATTTCTAGAACTCTATTATTGTATCGTGAGCTTGTGAACCATTACAACCATGATGTCGCCTGAAGCTACACCTACTGCCTCGTCGGAGAATGGAACTCCGGTGAGTGGCACAACTTCTTCCGCTCAAACTGCATCTTCATCTTCCTTGAAGAGTGCTTTCAAGACCCTTGCTCAACAAATTAGCATCAAGCTTGATAATCATAACTTTCTCTCTTGGAAACAACAAGTGGAAGGTATCATTCGTATTCACAAGCTTCATAGGCACTTGGTGAATCCGATGATTCCTCCACGCTCTCTAACTACTTCTGATCATGCATCTGATATGGAAAATCTAGCGTATGTGTAGTAGCATCAAGAAGATTCACTGCTCTTCACATGACTTCTTACAACTCTTTATGAAACCGTGCTTCCACGTGTGGTAAAATGCGTACATGCTCACGAAGTTTGGAGGATGATTGATCAATTTCAAAGAACTTAAATCTACGCCAAGTCTCGTCAGTTACAATATGAGTTGCGAAGCACAGAGAAGGGAGATCGTACGGTCACGCAATATCTAGGTTAAATTCAACAAATCGTTGATATTCTGGAGTCGATCGGAGATCCTGTAACGCATCGCGATCAGATCGAAGCCATTGTTGATGGTTTACCACCGGAATACCAATCCCTAGCTTCCATCATTCAATACTGTGATCCATCGTGTAAAATCATTGTTGTAGAGACGATTCTTCTTTCTCATGAAGCTCGTTTTGACCGATCTACACGCGTCGCTCCTCAAGAAGTGATTTCAGTTAATCTAACTCAAGGTAATGCTTCTCCTTCTCCATCGTCAATTGTTTCTGATTCGCCTTCTCCACTAGTTGTCGCGGAGTTGCAATTGTATTTTGACGGTCCTCGCGGTGGTCGGTTCAACTGTGGTGGTGGTCGTAATGGTGGAAGATCTAAGACCCAATGTCAAATCTTACCAAAATTGGGCACGATGCTAAAGTTTGCTTCTACAGACTTTCAGTACCACATACTGGTCAAAATCAGTATGTTGATCTGATCAGGTTGTGCTGGGAAATGGACAAGGTTTGTCCATAACTCCTGTTGGATCCACTTCATTCACACTTGCACACAAGCCACGCATCATACTTACATTGAATAATTTGTTATTAGTGGCCAAAATCACTAAGAACTTGATCTCAGTGAGCCAATTTGCAAGAGATAATAAAGTGTCCTTTGAGTTTCACCTTAATTATTGTCTTGTTAAATCCCAGGCTACTTCTGAGGTCTTACTTCAAGGGAAAATTGGACAGGATGGACTCTACACATTTGGAGAAACTAAGGTTATGTCTCTTTCATCTAATAAGTTACCTTATGTACACACATTTACTAGTAATCCTTTACCTGGAGTTTCTTTGAATTCTTGTACCAATAATATAGCGCCAATAGGTTTATCAATGTATTCACAGTGGCATAACAAATTGGGGCATCCTCATCATGAGGTCCTCAAAGTTATTCTTACAAAGTGTAATGTACCTATTCCCCATCAATCCAAACTTGATTTTTCTACTGCTTGTTGTTTGGATAAGGTACACTGACTACCATCTCATGCTTCTACCACTCAGTATCAAGCTTGTTTTGAGCTCATTTATGCATATGTTTGGGGTCCGTCAACCATATCCTCCACTGCTGGCTTCAAATATCTGCTCACCTGTGTTGATGCCTTCACAAAGTATACATGGGTGTTTCTCATGGTTCAAAAATCTGAGGTCACCCAAATATTCACTACCTTCATGGCTCACATATGAAATCAGCTCAACTGTCAGCTCAAGATATTTCAAACTGGCGGGGTGGTGAATTTAAACCTCTCAATCCCATTCTTAACACAAGAAATCACTCACAAGCTTACATTCCCTCACACACATCACCAAAATGAGACAGTTGAAAGAAAATATAGACATGTGGTAGAAAGAGGTCTCCAACTTCTAGCTCAAGCATCCATTCCTCTCAAGTTTTGGGATCATGCATTCACTACTGCAGCCTATTTAATCAACATGATGCCTATTCATGTGCTAAGTATGGAGTCTCCATACTACATGTTGTTTCACACCAATCCTGATTACAAGGATCTTAAGGCATTTGGGTGTACTTGCTACCCTTACCTAAGGCCTTATAACCCTCACAAACTTTCCTTTCACACTAAGGGATGCATATTTCTTGGATATTTTCCTCAACACAAAGGCTATAAGTGTCTAGCATCTGATGGCAGACTTTACATATCCAAGGATGCGATCTTTAATTAAATTAGATTCCCTTATATGGATCTGTTTTCCACACCTAATTCTGTAACATACTCATCACATTCCACTTCAGTGCCTGTACCTCTGTCTTTTTCATTTGCCCCTCATCTGGTTTCAACTACTGTTGAGTCCACTCTGAGCAGTCCCTTGTCTGACACAATTCCAGCCTCTCATCAAGTCAGTTCCCCTTCTTCATTGGTACACTAATTTCCATCTTCTCCATCAACTTCTCATCCTTCAACAACTAGCAGCTCACCTTCTGCTATCTCTGCATCTGGCTCTAGCTCTGAACATCCTCCTCTTGCTCATCCCTTTTCTCAAAACACTCATTCAATGGTTACTAGAGCAAAGGATGGAATTGTTTAACCAAGAATCCAACCTACCCTACTAATAGCTGAAGTAGAACCAACCTCCTATAAAGTGGCTCTCAAAGATCCAAAATGGCTTGAGGCCATGAAAGTTGAACATGAAGCTCTACAAAAAAACAAAACATGGGAACTAACTACTCTTCCTCCTGGAAAGAATATTATAGGATGCAAATGGGTGTTTAAGATCAAGCAGAATCTTGATGGTTCAATGCTGAAATAAAAGGCAAGGCTTGTAGCTAAGGGCTTTCATCAAGTGCAAGGGTTTTATTTTTAGGAGACATTTTCTCCTGTAGTCAAACCAGTGACAGTTAGAGTGGTTCTGACTTTAGCCTTTGCAAGACTGTGGCAAATTATTCAGCTGAATGTTAATAATGCATTCCTTAATGGAATTTTGAATGAAGAGGTCTACTTGCAATAACCCCCTGGTTTTGTGCAGGCTGGTCCTCATCTAGTTTGTAGGTTGCATAAGGCAATTTATGGCCTCAAGCAGGCCCCCAGAGCTTGGTTTGAAAGGATTTCTTCAGCCTTGCATACACTTGGTTTTGTCACCACTAAGTGTGACCCTTCTTTGTTACCTTAATTGCTCCCACTCATACCATGATCATGTTAGTCTATGTTGATGATATTATAGTCAAAGGCAACTCTCTCACTCATATTAACACTCTTGTCACTCAACTACATGCCCAGTTCTCCCTTAAATAGCTAGGGGATCTCAACTACTTCCTAGGCATTGAGGTGATCAAGACATCCCAATGTGGTTTATTTCTTTCTCAAGCCAAGTACCTAAGGGATCTATTATACAAAACAAACATGAGTGAGGCTAAATGTCTTCCCACACATATGGTATCTAATCTCAAACTAACTAAGGAAGGGTCAGACTATCTTCCCAATCCTACTTACTACAAATCAGTGGTAGGAGCCCTACAGTATGCCACAATTGTCAGGCCTGAAATCAGCTCCGTTGTCAACAAAGCTTGCCAATTTTGTCTCAACCTATGCAAAGTCATTGGACTGCAGTCAAAAGGATACGTAGGTATCTTAGAGGCACACTTCATCATGGCTTACATATGCAGAAGGTTAACACTCATCAACCTCTCTCCCTGACTGCTTATTTTGATGCTGACTAGGGGTCCGACCCTGGTGACAGAAAGTTCACATCAGGGTCTTGTATATTTCTTAGCCCTAATCTAGTATCTTGGTGGTCCAAAAAGCAAACTCTGGTTGTCAGATCTAGTACAGAAGTAGAATACAGAAGCTTAGCCAACACTGCCTTTGAGGTACTCTGGATAAAATCCCTTCTGTCTGAACTACAAACAACTTCTCAGATTCTTGTGCTCTACTGTGATAACATGAGCATTGTCTCACTCTCACATAACCCAATTTTGCATGCTAAAACTAAGCACATGGAGCTTGGCATATTTTTTCTTAGAGAAATAGTGCTTAATAATACATTCCTAATTAAGCATATCTCTGTTACTCTACAGACAACAGACATTTTGACAAAACCTCTCTCAGCTCTCAAATTTCTCAATCTCATAGACAATCTTCAAATAGTGGCCAGATCTAGCAGTCAGTCTCTTGAAGTCATTACCACATAGGGCAACAACATTTGAGGGGAAAATATTAGAACATAAGTTAGGTTTGTATTAATGTTGAGCTATAAAGTACAGCTGACGTAACTAACCAACTCAGTTTGTTATATTGAGTTGACAGTTAGATCTAACTAGTGTAAATAACAAACTCTTGTATCATTCAGATTAACAATGAATTAATATACTTCATTCTTCTTTAATATGTTACATTTCTCAAACTCCATTACTGATCATTAATTTGACAACCGTCCACCGTCATTTATCACTACATCCACCATACTTACCTCATTGGTTAACACTTCATCTACCTAAAATGAAGATGAAAGCAGTTTGTGACTATTGACAACGATTCTTCGAAATTTTAACAATTAGAAAAGATTCAAGGGTAGAAATATGTTCCTTGAAGTGCTAATGATCGTCAAAAATTTGAATAAGTTTTTTGGGATTGACAAGATGCATCAATAAGTAATAATCAAATCATTGTCGTTCGAACTTTACCTAAAGTCTTATGGAGAAGAGTTTGATAGTATGCTTCAGACATGCAAGGGGAGTTGTATCCAATTAGTATATGGTTGATCGTATTATCGCTTATGATATTCTTGTTGTTGATTACTAACCATTTTTCGTGTATAACAAGTTAAACTTAGATCGTCTAAATTGATATGATCGTTTCAATCATTCTTTATTCTTTTTGTGTATTCATAATTGTAATTATTCAAATACCTAATTGCGTTGTATGTTTGAAATGTGTATGTGTATATGATACACTTGTGCATCTGATGTTTTAATCGATCAACCATTCAATGCATCAATTTAATTTTATTGTGTTTGTTCATTGCTTCCATATGCACCAATCATTCATTCATGCATCATCATTTAAATTCTAGCATTAATATTGTTTAGCATCCACATCAAAAAATATTTTGCATTAAAATTAATTTTGAACACTTTGCATAAAAGATGTTTATCATTAAAAATCATAATTTGATTTGTGAATCTCACTAGAACTCATTTTTCAATTGCATTAAAAGAAATCAAAATTTGACTGCTTGATTCAAATCACTTTTTTAACATGATTCGAATAAGAGATATGGGAGTTACGAGTGTTTGTGACGGTTCAAATTAATCTAATTCAGACATTGCACGATTCGAATCAAAGTGTTTTTTTCTCCAAATAAATAAAGACTCGTTGTTCGAATCACAATTAACACTTGATTCATATCATAAACCCAAAAGTCCCAATCCTTTTTTAATTTTGCTCTGTTTTTTAAAATCATTTCATTTCACTTTCTTTTCAAATCATTTCAAAATCCTTCATTCCTCTCAAATCCATTTTCATGAAAATCATTCCCATACATTAATCTTCATCACATTCATCATCATTTACCATCCATCATCATTTCCCTTCATCATCAACAACGTATTCAAGCCTCCCTTAAAAGAATTTGTCAGAAAATCAATAGGATAAGAGACCAATTTAAAGCACAAATCAATCTTCACCTCGAATTTCAAAGAGAGCAAGATTCAAAGTTCAAGCTAGTAAAGTAACTTGTGATGCAAGATCTTCAAAGAAGTCAAGTAAGCAATCTTCTGAGAGTCAAACCATTTCCGTCATTTGCCACATAACAAGCATGTTTGCAAGCAGTGCCTAGAAAAACCAACCAAAATCAAATAACATCAAGTAAGCAATATTCTACAATTTCACTTTGTTTAAAACACACTTCAAAACTCAAAACACACTAACATATCCATCAATTTCAAAAATCAACAAGACCCTAAAATTATTAATAAAAGTTAGAAAATGATACGCTGCAAGCAATTACTATTTTCCGTGAAAGACTATAGTATAAAGTTAGATAGTTGATGGATGGATGAGATTTTATTCTTTGGATTCATGTAGGGTTAGTCTAGTGGAAAAGACAAAATTATGGCGGGTATATATTTTACACCGCTCTTGCTTGTGCTAGTTGTTATTTCTTATGCTATGGTGTGATTAAAGCTTAATTGGCACAGTGAAAAAAAAGAGACATATGATATGTTGATTTTCTCTCCCACTTCTCATTCTCCTATTTCATCACCATGCTTTTCCTGCATCGTCACCGCTTCATTCGGCCATCGTCCCCGCCGCCGCAGCCGCCGTTATATCAAACTCAAACCCTCCGCCCCCGCCCCCACCACAACCTCTTTCGAACCCAGGCTCGAAGCCGTCATAGACCTCACAATCCTCCCTTCCTTCCGTTCCAATATTCGTCAATTCGTTTCCTCTGCTGAAGCAGCATACCGCGATTTACAGACCTTGTTCACTCTCGACGAAAATCGCAGAGTCGTCGTTTCGTGCCGGCCTTCCACCATCCACTTCGTCGGAACTTCGGCTGCTTTGACTCTCGTAGCGTTTTCTGTTTTGAGAGTAGTGCTTGGATTGGTTTCTAGGTTAGCACCGTGGCGGCGGAACGCGTCTGGTTATGATAAGGCTATGGTACGGAGAGACCGGAGTCTTGGAGGGAAAGAGGTGGTGGTTGGATTGGGTCCCAGGAGTGGCGTTACGGTGCCGATTAAGCGGTCTTTGAAGAACAATAAGGTTGCAGCTCGAAGGAAATTGCCGAAATGGTGGCCAATTGTTAATAATCCCAATCACGGAGGTTTTGATTTTGACCTAAATGAGCAAGAAGAATACAAAAGGGATGCTAACAGACTGGTTCGAGGTTTTTCTTACTCTCACTTTTTACTTTTACTGTTAATAATAATAACTGAAACTCATGCTTGGTTAAATGTTGAATAAAGTATAGCTCACTCACTCTTTTCAATTAGTCTATAAAGTGCATTTAAATGTAATAAATACTCTTTAATTTGCATAAAATTTGTCAATTTAGCTTATCCCAATTGATCTCATGAAGAAATTAAGTGTAGCATAGAGGAAGATATTAGATGTAAAATAAGACAAGATGATATATTATTAGAAATGTCAACGTTAAAGTGAGATTTGGGATGTCCCGTTAAAGGCAACTTCGTTAGTAGTTGTGCAAAGACATCTGATCCGATTGCAGAGGTGTGAGTTTAAATTTGTGATACTCCACTTATTCACAATTAAGAGATGAAATTCTCTTCGTCGTTAGGCTAATGGACCAATAAAAAGAGTTGGGATAACACTTATAGTAAAATAGATGGTGAAAAGTGAAAACTAGACTTAGGTGGTTTGGACTTGTAGAGAGAAGATATGCGTATTTTCTAGTGAAAAGCATAGATGAGATGAAGGGCAGTCAAACCAGTAGATATAGAGGAAGACTTAGAAAAACTATAAGAAACATTGTTAAGAAATATCTCACGATTAATGAGTTGGATATAGGTATGGCATCAGGGCAGGACAAAGACAGTTTTCAGCATTACCAGCCCCGCCCCCGCACCTAGTCGGGGATGAGTAATGAATGCCCCGTACTGTTTTAAAAATTTGGGTTTTCCCTGTTTCTTTCCCTGCTCCCAATTAAAGCGTTTTTTTTTCCTGTTAAATTTGGGACGGTTTCAGTTGGGGTTGGATTTTGTTGTCATGCCTAATTAGATATAGTAGTATGCTATTTGATAGGACATTATGGCGTCGTTTGATCAATGTAGTCGGACCTACCTAGTGGGGGTAAAGCTTTGTTGTTGTAAACTTTACATTGAAGTTGTTATGGACTAACATGGTGAATTGTCATATACTTTCAAGGAGTAAGGTGACGAATTTCATATACTTTAGAGAGAACTTATAATACATATATATTTTAGGGACTAAATTAGTGAGAGATTGATACTTTAGGAACTAAATAAATTGATGGTTTAGTAGTTTAATGTTCATTTCTTACTTAACAAACTGTTTTTTGTTTATTAACTGTTATCGAGGTTTTAAATTATTATTATGAATCTGTTTATTTATGCACTTCCTTGTGTTGTATTGTAGGTAAAGACACTCTTCTAATTTCTCTATTGTTTTCCATCCTTTAATTCAAGTTGCAACTTACCTACTTGATTTCCAGCAATTATTGACAGTAGAATGGCTGCAAAAGACATCTCCGAGAGTGATATCATGCAAGTGAGTTTTTTCTCCCACTGATTCCATTGATTCAGTTTGATGTAGTTAGTTTTTGTTGTTTTAATTATTGGAAAACTTTATGTGATACGAAAACACCGCTCAATTGAAAGGAAATTTGTATTGAACAACTGTGAAACCGGTGATGTTGTATGTGACAGAATATTGACTTGTAAAGAACCAACACAAAAATAAACTAAATGCAGCATGGTAGAAAAGATGGTGGAAATTAGGTTTAGGTGGTTTAGACATGTAGATAGAATATTTGTGGATTCTGTAGTAAAGACTAAAGAGAACAAATAAGATGAAGGAAAGGCAAAAAGCTAGAAGTTAAACCTTGTCGGCCTTTAGTACACTCTTCTACCACAACAACAAACAAGTTTATATGGTTCCGTTGAAGTTATAGTGCAACTGCATGGTTATTAAAACACAAATTATTCTTTTTAGTAATATATTAATTGGCATAATGAAACTTGTCACCAAATTTTTGTGTAGTTATAAAATCTATGTTAAACATTTGACTTTGATGATGAAGATTGAATTTGAATAATTAGAATACCATACTGATGGTCTCTAATTCTTTTATTGAAGTGTGCATACATATAATAAATCATTTCTGTAACTAAAGGAAATTTGTTATCTTACTGGTATTAATGTTTTTTGCCTGTTCACATGAACAGTTACGTCAACTATGCCGAAATTCTGGTGTGCAAGTGTCGGTTGAACCAGCAAATATTCGGGACTCCTTGTATCGAACATCTGTTAATTTTGTTTTAGATGCTTGCAGCAGGTGCGATCTTTATAGGCCTGCCTGTGTTTGTGTCTATACCTTTGTTTACTGCTAGGTATCAGCTGCTATTCATGCTGTATACTTCTGCTTTAATGATTATTTTGTTCATATTCAGTGCACCAACTTACTCTACTTCAGTTAGTATTAATGGTGAGGATTCTCAACAATTCCTTGCTGGATTTGCGGAAAACATCGGCCTTGAAAATGTTCGTGCTGCAACAATTGTGTCTGCAGCTGTGGCTTCACGCACACGTGCCTGTCTTTTGCAGGCTTGGGTAATTTTCTTACTTTAATCTGTGATCTTTTAGCATTTGGGTTTCACTAAGATTACATTCTTGTAAGTTCACACCTGAGCCGATAGCAGCTGGAGTGTCTACGACCTCCCTTTGGTGTGTCCTTGGTGCTCCGATGGTGATTGGTATTTGCTTGTGTTGAACCCTGGTTGGGGAGCTCTAGCTCTGCCTCTCTTTTTCTGGTTTTTTTTTCTCCTGATTTTGTGTTGTGGAGGGTTGTTGTTGCTTTGGTTTGGTGGTTGGTTTGTTCTCGTGTTCGTTGTTTTCCTTTTTACTTCTTGTTGGTGCTCCGGTACCTCTTGTGCCTGTCCAGCATCGTCTTGTACTTTTTTGGCCTTTAGTGCCGTTTTATATTTATATAATTTATTTGCTTTTCAAAAAAAAAACTAGCATAATAAAGGAAGTTATATTAGTTTCTGTTACTGGAAATATGCCCTAAACCCTATATCTTTCATAGATGTTGTATAACTTCATGCCATTAAATATGAATATTTTCTATGATGGTCACACAAATGAAAGAATTCAGTGAATGCTAGTTTATGTCTGGCAAATTGTAAGCTCTCTAAATTGATTAGGGTTCTTAAGAATGAGTACTTGAAAGTGTGTAACTTTAATGCTTGAATTTTATGCCTCGGATAACTTTTTTTATGAAGTTCATGTATATATGCTCCATTAAAGCTAATTTTTTTTCCTCTCCAATTTTAGGCTCTGGAAATGCAAGGCAAACATGTTGATGCTTTGGGAGAACTGTCAAAGATGTGCCTTATCCTACAAGTATTTCCTCCCGAGGAATCTTCGGTTTGTACCTTAAACAATAATTTCCAACAAAAAAAAATCCATTGAATGTTTCCACTTCTCTTGAATTAATATTTATTTACTATTTTCTTTACTCTTCGCTCGGTATGATAGGAAATGGGCACTCTTTAGAGATAAGCATTAGATGTTGTTTTGGATGAGTAGATAGAGGGGCTTTTGTGCTTACCTTGTCTGCTGCAATCTATGATTCCTGAATTAGCTTGTTGATTTCTAAAAGCACTTATTTTGGGTGTTTCTCTGCAGCCTGAAATGGAGATGGTTAGCCGGGGTCTAGCGAAACACTTGAAACTAGAACAAAGAAAACACCTTATGTTTCTCTTTGGTAAAGTTTGCAGTGAGGACAGTCACGGGATTGCAAGAGAAGCCCTTGGTTTGGTACAAAACCCGCTAACCCTATTTTCGCAGATTTTGCACTAATGAATGCTTGCTAGCTTCTTGCAGTTTAATTGTAATATAATTGTAGCTGAATTAGCATGAGCTGTTTAAATCATTGTTAAAGACGCAGTGCAGTCATAATGAGTCATTCTGAAAAAAGAAAGTTTCCTCATTGGGTATGATGATAATATTCTAAAACAGCGTATTACCACATTGGGTGTGATGATACTATGAAATTAAAAAATATGTCAATTTATACTCGGGAGTTACGACTACTTCAAAAGTCACTTCATTTATGTTATAATTTTGACATTCATGGTCAAATTCAATGCTCAACTTTAACACAAAAATACTTCTCTATTGTAGTGTTGAAATTTTGATTTTCTTCTTCAGTTTTAAATGCGAGTTATCTTGTGTTATTACTTTGATGTTGAACTATTTCCTAACTCTCTGATCTTAACCCTCCTTTATTTGTGTAGATACATTCTCAAAATTATAGCACCGGTCATCTTGAAGACAACATAGCACCTTGAAGCTGCTGAAAGATGATATCTGCCTGCATACTGTAGAATGCATTCTTTTAGAATATTTATGTTTAATCCTTTAGTTTTTTTTTATCTGCTTATGAAATAATATTTAGATGGTTTATTTAGTGATGTATAATAATAATAATAATAATAATAATAATAATAATAGTATCCATAATCATCATTAAGAAAAGTGGTTCTGAACCATAAATAAAACAGACACCCTGTCTTAATAAGTTTCGATTTATAGGTCAAATACAACTACAAGGATTAGATGCAAGTAAACAAGTGTATTTCAAGCAACTAACAATCTTAATGTTACTTGTCACTTTAAACACGTGCATCTTCCACTCATGCAACAAGAGTAGGTCATCCAAATGAATGGAACAAAGGCAATGACAAGTATGAATCCTACAATGGTTTGAGTTTGGATTATTATCTGGGTTTGTTATATTCTTTGCTAATCCTTTTAACGCCCATATAATATATGTCTAGAATAATATCATATAAGTGTTATTTTTGGTACTGACACCATCATAAATGCTTATAGCATAATTCACATTCTTGATCAATACTAAAAACAATACAAACTATGATGCAAAACATAAAAATTATACTAAAACAATAATGCTAAGATCAATACAATATCCAATATTGTATAAAGATAAAATACACAACGAAATTTAAATCTATGTTTCTCTTGAAACATCTTGAGCATAACTTCACTTGTAAATCAAACCTGCAAAAGAAACCTAGACACTACTCAAGTCGGGGGAAAATCTAGACTTCGAGTTCACATAGCAACTAGAGACATCAACGAAACAATGGAGCACAAAGTGCTTTAAGGCATTTTCCCCGCCCAACCATACTATGACAAACAAGTATGGGTCACTCGATCCTTAACGTATAAATAACTTTCCCCGCCCAGTCAAAAAAACACGGGTTTCTCATTATCTACCAAAGGTATTTTCCCCGCACAATCATACCAGGGCACACAAGCACGGGTCACGACACCTTACCACAGAGTAACTTTCCCCGCAGCTATACCATGGCAAATAAGCATGGGTCACTCCCCGCCCAACCATATTATGGCAAACAAGCACGGGTCACGGTCATCCATTAAGGGATTCGAATCCACAGATTAATTATGTCTCCCCGGTCGTCCCGTCTCATGGGACCTCGACACGAGCTAAACATAATTAAATTAGGATTTATAACGCGATGGGAACACAACTTTCATCCGTTCACAACTACTTAACACGGAGATATTATTCAGGTATCGTCGTCTAAGCATTATTATGTCTCTATATCAGTTTTTTTTTTATCAACCTAGGGTAATCCTAATTACGTCACAAGTTATACCTTTTATTTCCTTTAGTTCACAAATTCCCTAACTTAACATAGTTTCGGTTTATTTGAAAAGTCGGGTGAAAATAATATTTCTCGGCATCATGTGATAATATATAATTTTAGCTTCAAAACGATATGCGGAACACTAAAAACGGACACCCGAAACAAAGTTATGAAATAAAACATAAAAACCAAAAAACTCTCAGGCTCGCTAAGCACGGGTCTGCTCGCTAAGCGAGCTACACCATATTTCTGATTTTTCATAAATTCAACTTGCTCGCTAAGCGAGCTCTGCGAAATTAGTTGAATAACAGTTGTGAACAGAACTTCCCCAAAAGCTCAAAACTCAACAAAAACATCACCAAACAGAGGGACCAACCACCAAACATCAATACAATCATATATTAACCAACATACTTTGATTTTTATCGATTATTAACCATTTAAACTTTCAATTACTAAGATTTTCTATAAAACCCTAAAACCTATAACTCAATCAAAACTAAAAAGAAAGGTTTCTAACTAAGAACGCAACTCTAATCGACGAGGAGTTTGATGAAGATGGAGATTGATGAAGAAAATTGATGAAGATCCAAGCTTTTTCTTCTCCTAGGGTTTTTCCTTCTTCTTTTCCTCATTTTCTTTCTTTCTCTTTTCTTCTCTTACCAACTTTCTCTTCTTTTCCCTTTTTATAACAAATACTTCTTTACTTTTCTTTTTAACCAAACAAACAATAGTTATACTGATATAATTATTAGTTAGTTGTCTCACGGGTCCAAATTGAGAGTATCGAAAAATGTCTCTGAGTCAAATATTTAATAAAACCTCTGAGGCAGATAATATTTAATTAATTAATTTAAGTTCGCCGGTTTCTCTAATTATTTTAATTGAAAACTCTCATAGTACACCAGAACCTTATTAATATTTAATTAATATTTTTCAGAGCATTTAATTAAATACATGGTATTACATCTTCCCCTCCTTAAATTGAAATTCGTCATTGAATTTCCTTCAATCCAAAATAACCACAGTTTACAACACTATCATATATCTACACTTATCTCTACTTCTCCTACATATTCTGACATACTCAGATTCCAATTCATGACTTTGACCAATCAAACTCCATGCACCCTCTCATACGCTTGTTCCAACATTGGGTTAACTTCTAACTTACCATTTCCTCAATTCATCTGTTGCTTCATACTGAAACACTTAGTCTCATCTCTCCTTCGGAGAAACATACATCCAAGATTCCTTCTATTGAGTTCTAACACTAAGGCATAAACCTCCAAATTGATTTTCGGGACAACTAACGCTCGATAAAACTTCACAATATATCTTAGTGAAATCTTATCTACGCACAATTTCTAGTAAAAGCTCTTATTAACATCCTTCAATCACTGAAACCATCTCAAAGTTTGTAAAACGACCTTTGTACCAGTTCCAATTGGTTTGATGTTATATGATGTAACCATTCACGTCTGACACTTCGTCCTTTCAGTATCTTACATAAGGACAACACTCTCAGAACAAAATTCTCTTACCTCAAACTTACAAATAATCCTCTTCTGATTTTCAATAATCCGTTTGAACTCTTTCATCTGTCTTCTTCCATTACGCTTTCAAAGTCTAACAGTGGAGATACCACGAATTCTCAAGAAACACTAGGTAGTTGATAGTCTGCGAAGAACACACTTATTCATTGGAGTTCTCACCAACCAACGGAACAAAACTTGTAGACACTCAACGATAGAACAATTTGCTTGTCAACTACACAATCATAACATCGGTCCAAACTCTCCAACGACAGAGATACAAGGGTTTTATTGTTGCAATCATAACTTATAGAATTCCAATTCCATTCTAAACTCGAAATAATTCATCCAATTCAGCTTAACGAATATGACCATGGTTACTATACTCCATGTCAATCCTCTTCACAGGATTGTATTCACTTAAGGTTTCTATTGACACAAGGTATCCCTTAATAACAACGTAGTAACGTGACGGAGCTTACAATCATTAGTGAGTCACTTGTACCAAACTGAATTCACCCTTAGTATACATGCAGATTTCCATAACACTTGCCTATTGCATACAATATTCCACATACTCACCTTTTAAGATCATACAAAACTTCTCATTCAATTTTTCTTCTCTCAAGGGTCTCGTTCCTTAAGTGATCCAATTTACATGTTTAACTTTGTAACATTCACTTATCACTCTTACCTGGAAGGTAACTTAAAAACTTTATATCTTTGAGTACGACTCAGCTGCACACATCTAGTATTACTCTTACGGAGTCCATAACTTGATGATAAGAATTAACGATACAAGAATTGACCAATTATTCATCTCTTATCCTCACAATAATCCAGATACCCAAGTGTTTCCTGGAAGATCAACATTTCATGAGTTTCTTATAACTTCGCAATTTAGGTTCTCAGTAGTCGCAACAACGACACACCAAAATTTAGATCATCTATTGTCTACCAATCATGTTCCAAAAGAAAGTCCAATACTTTATTCTCTGATACTTCGAACAGAAACTAAAACAAACTTACAGTTCAGAAGTATGATTCTCTAAAGTCCTCCACAAAAGTCATGTGTCAATCGATTACCTATCTAAGGCTAAACGGTCGAACAAAACTGAGCTTGTTTCTCTTGTTAACAAATAATCCAACTCAAAATTACCAATCCAGTCCATACTAACTTACAAGATGATTCATACTCGGGGTTTCTAAACATGTGTATCAATCGCCCACTGTTCACAACTCAAGATGACACAGAACAGGCACAATATGCAGATCACATACTCCAACAAGCGACGAATTAGAACCACCATTGTGTTACGGTCACATCACGAATACTCAACAGAAAAGTTTGATTCCACTCGTACAACGACATTAGTAGGAAGACGACGATAACGCCATTAAAAGGATTTTAGTCACAAGCTAACACTTGGTTCGTCCATAAACATAATCCAAAACACAATCCTTATCGGGTAAAATGAAATGATGAACATCTCATGTCTAGTATACAACTTTGTCCTCTCTCTTGAATTCCTTGGCAAGAATTAAAACAACGACAACATTCTTAATCCCACTAGGCTTAAATTCCAAATATTCCGATCATTCACAAATACAGGAGTTTTTCCTTACACCTGAAAACTGAGTTAATGCACTCCTCTGAAAACCTTGTTGTCTATACTTACATATTAACTGGGGTTCCCTTACACTCTATAACCATTGTATAGGATGTCTCCACATCTTTCCATCGGTACTAAGAACGCTTTGATCGGGCACCTAAGTCCAAATGTATGCATCTTAGGAAAAAAATCCAATTTTCAAAACTTAACAATGATAACCGGTCACTACCAGGAGGGTAACCGATTACTCAATGAAATCTTGGACTTCCAGTAGCTAAAAGAGATTTAGAAACACAATCCTGTAATCAGGTACTACCCAAAGGGTAATCTGATTACTTCAAACACAGAAGCACAATTCTGGTTTTCATTGCTATCTAAACCTCCCAAACACATTCCAATCGCAACCAAAAGTTACAACCATACCAACAGACGATTCCACCCATATAACAAACATACTACTAGAATCATAATGGGTGAACCATCATTGATTACTCTTCTTTAACTTTAGTTTCAACAACAACTTAACAAATCCATAGTACACTCGTCCAACAATACATTTTGTTATCACTTTCTCGTATCGCACTGTTATTACTGTTCCATACCGTGTTCACTTCACGCTCTTCAGTAATCCTCTCATACCCAACATAATTCATCTTACTAGAATTCTCCCGAATCCAAGGTGTTTACTCTATCACTCAACACAACTTCATTTGGTCCATTCCAAATACACCTCAAGTTACTATAAAGCTTATTCTTTCTCCGGTATTATACCCCACGCCATTCCTTGGGTAATTCAACACTTCTGAATTGATCTCTTACTAAATACAATACCCTGATGCATTATTCTAACTATGTTTCCTCGGTCACAACCATAATCTTCTAATTTTTGCCCAGGGTACTTATTTCACTTGAAACGTGTAATCACATCTTTGTGTTTCTCTTCACTCTTCACCACGACTTTAAGTTCTCAAAAGGAAAGAACATTATTAGCTTGTAACTTTTATCCTTCCGTAAGGTATTGTCCGAATATATTCCTTGAAGTACTATCGTTCATCTACGATGCCACCGCGATCTTAGGACTGAAACACTAACAATTAACTCATTCCCGAACCTTAAGTCACAAGTTCCACGAATCATCTTCTCTTTTCGTGGGAATGAGATTTCTCGAAACTCTTATCCATATTAGTGGCCAATATTGTTCCACTAGTGACTTTACATATCCCTTGATACACTGACCAGTCATCCTACAGATATATATATACCTTTCAGACTCTATCCATTCCAAAGGATTTCTCAAACCACACACTTCTCTTCAACCCCACGTTATAGGAAGTAAAATTCTTAAGAAGACTCCAACCGAGCTGACCAAAGCTCTCCTCTGCTAACCCTTGGCTTGAGCCTACTCTCATAGCACAAGTTACGACAACACTTCAGAGTCCTCATGGTTGCACAACCATGATTCTACCTATCACATATATAGAATTAGGTTGATCAGTCTCAATACTACATAATATGATATTAAGAACCATGCCGACAAGACACACTTAGGAGGCAATAAAGATTTGCTTATGATGTTTCAAGGCTAGGTCGAGGATACAACCTGCTATGATACCAACTGTAACGCCCAGATAATATATATATATTGAATAATATCATACAAGTTTTATTTTTGGTACTGACACCATCATAAGTGCCTAATAGCATAATTCACATTCTTGACCAATACTAAAAATAATACAAATTATGGTGCAAGACATGAAAATTATACTAAAACAATAATGCTAAGATCAATACAATATCCAATATTGTATAAAGATAAAATACAAATCGGAATCTAAATCTATGCTTCGCTTGAAACATGCCGAGCATAAATCCACTTGTAAATCAAACCTGCAAAAGAATCCTGAAAAGCAACAACAATAGTGGGGTGAGATAACAACATCTCAATGTGTTCCCTATCTTAGAGTTGTATCGGCTCTAAGGGTTCAAATTGGACACTACTCAAGTCGGGGGGAAACCCTAGACTTCGAGTTCACATAGCAACTAGAGACATCAACGAAACAACGGAGCGTAAATTACTTTAAGGAATATTTCCCCTCCCAAACATACTATGAAAAACAAGTACGGGTCACTCGATCTTTAACGTATAGATAATTTTCCCCGCCCAGTCAGAACATGGAAAACAAGCATGGGTCATTCATTATCTACCAAAGGTACTTTCCTCGCCCAGTCACACCAGGACACACAAGCACGGGTCACGACACCTTACCACAAAGTAACTTTCCCTATCCATCCATACCATGGAAAACAAGCACGGGTCACTCGTTACTTATCCCAATGAATAACTTTCCCCGCCCAGCCATACTATGGCAAACAAGCACGGGTCACGGTCATCCATTAAGGGATTCGAATCCACAGATTAATTATGTCTCTTCGGCCGTCCCGTCTCATGGGACCTCGACACGAGCTAAACATAATTAAATTAGGATTTATAACACGATGGGAACACAACTTCCATCCGTTCATAACTACTTAACACATGGATATTATTCGGGTATCAACGTCTAGGCATTGTTATGTCTCTAAATCCGTTTTTTTGTACCAACCTAGGGTAATCCTAATTACCTCACAAGTTATACATTTTATTTCCTTTAGTTCACAAATTCTCTAACTTAACATAGTTTCGGTTTATTTGAAAAGTCAGGTGAAAATAATATTTCTCGGCATCATGCGATAGTATATAATTTTAGCTTCAAAACGATATGTGAAACACTAAAAACAGACACCTGAAACAAAGTTATGAAATAAAACGTAAAAACCATAAAAATCTCAGGCTCGCTAAGCGCGGGGCTGCTTGCTAAGCGAGCTACACCAGATTTCTGTCTTCTCAGAAATTCAACCTGCTCGCCAAGCGAGCACTACGAAATCAGCTGAAAACAGTAGCGAACATAACTTTCCAAAAAGCTCAAAACTCCAAAAACATCGCCAAACAGAGGGACCAACCACCAAACATCAATACAATCATATATTAACCAACATACTTTGATTTTTATCGATTATTAACCGTTTAAACTTTCAATTTCTAAGATTTTCTACAAAACCCTAAAACCAATAACTCAATCAAAACTAAAAAGAAAGGTTTCTAACTAAGAGCCCACCTCGAAACGACGAGGAGTTTGATGAAGATGGAGATTGATGAAGAAAATTGACGAAGATCCAAGCTTTTTCTTCTCCTAGGGTTTTTCCTTCTTCTTTTCCTCCTTTTCTTTCTTTCTTTCTCTTTTCTTTCTCCTACCAACTTTCTCTTCTTTTCCCTTTTTATAACAAATACTTGTTTTCTTTTCTTTTCTTTTTAACCAAACAAACAATAGTTATACTGATATAACTATTAGTTAGTTGTCTCACGGGTCCAAATTGAGAGTATCCAAAAATGTCTCTAAGTCAAATATTTAATAAAACCTCTGAGCCAGATAATATTTAATTAATTAATTTAAGTTCTTCGGTTGCTTTAATTATTTTAATTGAAAACTCTCAGAGTACACCGGAACATTATTAATATTTAATTAATATTATCCAGGGCATTTAATTAAATATGGGATATTACATCCTCCCCTCCTTAAATTGAAATTCGTCCTCCAATTTCCTTCAATCCAAAACAACCCCAGTTTACAACACTGTCTTAGATCCACACTTATCTTTACTTCTCCTACATATTCTGACATACTCAGATTCCAATTCTTGACTTCGCGGCTCAAAGTCCTCGTTCATAATAAATCAAACTTCACGTACCCTCTCATACGTTTGTTCCAACATTGGATAAACTTCTAACTTACCATTTCCGCAATTCATCTGTTGCTTCATAGTGAAACACTTAGTCTCATCTCTCCTTCGGAGAAACATACATCCAAAATTCCTTCTATTGAGTCCTAACACTAAGGAATAAACCTCCAAATTGATTTCTGGGACAACTAACACTCGTCAAAATTTCACAAGGTATCTTAAGTGAATGTTGAAATATTATAGAGATATATTTTCGAAACATATTGGAAGTTAATAACGTGTCAAACTCTTCTCCCCCACACTTTTCATTTTCCTTTAAATAAACTCTTCAAATCTTCTCATTATCAATATTATCCAACTTCACCAAATCAGATTTCATCAATAGGAGGCTGAAGGAAACATAAAGTATCATCAATTTCATCATTTAACATCATCGTAACCATAAATTTCTGATAAACTTTTCAATTTTTCGATAAATATTCAAGTTTTAGTGTAAATGAGTAGGGATCAATTGTTAGGGGTAGATATGTGTATAAATCACATGTAACATAGTGTATGTATTGTTTGTTGGCTCTATGGACGATCAAATGTTTATTTTTCACAATGCAAGTAGTAGAAGAAGTCATTGTCACGACCTCTGAATCTCAAAATATTTTGGAGATACATCTACAGAATTGTTCAACATTTCATATATTTTGGGAATTTTCGAATATATTTCTCCGAAATAGTGTAAAAGGTATTTATGTAGTTATATCTCCGAAATTTTCTACAATCTATTTTTTATTTATAATTATGTTGTTTGTGTTGTTCTTTTGCGTGAACTAATGATATGCCAAATTTTATCTTGCAAGCAAAATGGTTGACACAATCGACAAACTTAGACATGACAGGATTGCCCAACATGCACCTGTTCGACGGGAGTGGAGCTAGAAGGTACCTTTGGTCAGGAAGAGGCGTCGACTTCTGGGGCGCAGTCTACTTCTGGGGATCGTGCTTCGCCCGATGCTAGTCCACCTCAGGCCACTCCCTTTCTTCTTCTTCCTGTAGGAGAAGAGATTCACCATCTGACGCGTCTAGAGATGTATTTCCGGAATCAGGGGGCATATGTTGAAATTCACAAGGCGTGTTGGAGGGTTATAGGTTGCAATAAGAAATTCTCCAAGGTTTTGTATCATCATAGAGAATAAACACAATATATCAAATATGGACCCCATAATGGCTTGCACTTGAATCATTATTTAGTTATATGTCATTCTTTATCTAAGCTTTTTAATAAGTTGATTGGTGATACCTCTTCAGATGTTATGAAAAGCTAGGATTCTTCCAATCAATGGAAAATGTTATGTGTTAACCTCAAGAAACGGATTGGATATGATGGTTGGGCACATGTGTCCCAGTTCCGAACCCGTCGGCTTTTCTCGCGTGTCGGTTAGGAAACAGATTGAGAATGAGTCCTTTAGGCCTCTTCCCTGGGAATCACATCGAACAGTCAACTCAAAACTGGTACGGATAAAGGAATTTCGATTGTTTTATTAAAACAAAACATTGTGATGGTCTCTGCGGATGTTGACGCAATGTGATTTCTAGCGAGTGCTTTGAATGTCAAAGTGAAGAAATTCAACCAAACGCAGGTAAACGGCGGGAGTAACTACATCTCTTATAAGGTATCCAAATGCCTCATCATCTAATTAGTGACACACATGAATGGATTAACGAGATTCACACTATCCTATTTTTTTCTTCTTTTTTTTGTATTTGGGTAGTTTCCATATTATCTGATTCACATCTATCTCCTCAAGTTCTTCAAATTGCTTGTGGACATAATGAGATGTATGGTATGTACAACAATCATACAACAAATTGGGGCTAAAAGCAACTTGTTTCCTGAGCCCTCAATATAAGATGATGAAGATCTAATTTGTACGACTTCCGAATTATTTGCTAATAACAACAATTAAAAATTAAACTATGTACAGCAGCTTTGAAATTCTATTGGTGAAGAAAATCATAAAATTGACTTACCTTCTTGGTAAGAGTGTCTAGTATATTATGTACTTTACTTAGATAATTGGGTTTGTGGTTATGCGAAATATGGCTTACGACCTTCACAACTGGAAGCAACAAATGTATTTGTTGCCCATCCAAGTTTAGATTAATTTCAATAGGTGCTCCCAAATCGAGAATGCGGATTAGAAAAAATGCATGTAAAAAGTAAAATCTCATAAAACTTAAACTGCAGTTGAGTACGGTAAAATTAGTTTAATATTTGAAAAACAAATAGTCAACTTACCAATACAATCCAAAGGTTACCCCCGTCCCTTGGGATCGACTAACCCATGTTCTTAAAAGTAAGTGTTGCTTTCTCATGTATCCTTTCATTATCTTGTTATGGTTCTATAAAAGAAAGTGTATTCAACTAATCAATCAAGGTTTTACAATTCAGTTTTACATAAATAACTCACCATTTTCTATCTTTTTTTGGCATTTCTCTCAACCTAGATTTCTAAGAAATAAGGAACACGGTGCCAAAACTATGGAACAGGTCACAAGAATGGGGACTTTATTGCTACTAACACAGTTTATACACCTCAACACATTCTTCTTTATTTAATAAATATGCAGGTGTGAGTATCCAACTTATAGACATTGTTCAACTATAACTCATCAATTTTGTTAGGAAAAAAATCACTCGATTTTGTCACCATATTGAATTAATTAGGCTTCTAACTTCTCTGTTACATAATGGAGTTGTAAGTTTCACATGTTGAACTCTAAGAATATTATTCAAATTGTCACTAAAAAGAATACCATAATTTTAAATCATATTAGAAACAACAAATACATACATGATTTTACAAAATTTACTTTTGTTAGGTCATATGAAGATGTTTAGAATCATTGTTAGGTTTAACCTAAAATACACTAGCATTTTCAAAGGGAACATATCACTTTAAAAATGAATCTTACTTGCAGTACAATGCCTATAATCAATTATTTCAAACAAACATTACACTAATAATTTTACTCATGTTTTCATACCAGCCCCGAAATCAGCTAATTATACTATAATTTCACCTTATTTTTGTGAAAACTATATCTCCTGGAATTTTCATTCCAAAATTAATGTTGCATTCATATCAATACTCATAACAGTGTAAATTTCCTTGAATAAAACATAGTGCAACAAAAAAAATACTAGTCATATTCTTACAATTGTAGTGATTTCTGTCAGTAATTAATATTAACAATGTCATCACAACAACAATTTAAAATCATAACAACAAAGAAATTTATGCTAATTACTGTGAGATATTGGAATAAATTCTAGGATTAGCATGTCGTCGAAGATCGTTCACATGTTGTTGTTAATTGAGTCTTGTGTTATGGATCTAATTGTTTAAGTTAACTTGTACCCTAAGTTATCTTGTAATGGGTAATTGTTAAAAAGCCCGTTAGGTTAGTATGTTAGTTTTATTATAAATAGCATACTAATCTCTCATATTTTTTATAAGGGAAAATAGGAAGATAAAACCTTAATTCAAAAGTGAGAGAGGTTATTTGTTATTCTTGTATACTTGTAATCTTGTTTTAAGAGAAAGGAAAGAATAGTTGTTTATAATTTATCCTTTTATCCTTGGTTAACCTAAACCCTAACCCTTGTAGGTTTCTTGAGAAACCTAGTATACTTTGTTTCTAAGGTATCCTATTCACAACAAATTGGTGCGGTGAGCATGGAGAAGATCCCTTCAATAAAGTATGAGATTAAAAAGTTCACCGGAGTGAACGATTTCGGTCTGTGGCACTTGAAGAAGAAAGTCATACTTGTTCAGCAGCGTTGAAGGGAGATACGGCCATGAATGTTGCGCAGACGGCAGTTGAAAAGACGACCATGATTGAGAAAGTACACAACGCAATATTGTTGAGCCTTGGTGATAAGATTCTTCGACATGTATCAAAGGAGACGACGGTGTCAGGGTTATGGTTGAAACTTGAAGGTTTGTACATGACCAAATCGTTGGTGAATCGACTCTACTTGAAGCAAGCCTTGTATTCATTCAAGATGAGTGGATACAAAGTGTTGGCTGAGCAGTTGGATATGTTCAACAAGCTGATTCTTGATCTTGAAAATATTGATGTGAAGATCGATGACGAAGATCAAACGTTGTTGTTGTTATGTGCTTTTCCCAGAACACATGCTCACTTCAAAGAATCCCTCTTGTATGGAAGAGAGTCCCTGGCCTTTGAAGATGTTCAATCTGCCATGTACTCTAAGGACTTGAACGAACGAAAGGAGCATAAACCTTCGACGGTTGGTGAAGGTTTGGCCGTTAAGGCAAAATTCTTGCGAAAGGATGGTAAGTTCGACAAGAAGAAGGGTAAAAGTCAGCAGAAGTCTTATAGTGGTGAAACATATGGTGTTCGATGTTATCATTGTAAGAAGGAAGGTTACATTCGAAAGGTGTGTCCTAAACGCCTGAAAGATCATGGAGGTAATGATAATGGCAATGCTGCCATTGTTCAAGATGATTTCGAATCATCTGATGTTCTTATGGTTTTGAGTGGCGACTCAAGAAAATAGTGGATTATAGATTCAGGTTGCACTTGGAACATGACTCCAAATATAGATTTGTTCGAGGAATTATGTGATCAAGATGGTGGATCAGTGTTGTTGGGAAACAACAAAGCTTGCAAAATTGCAGGTATTGGATCTGTGAGATTCAAGCTCCATGATGAGTCAATAAGACTATTGACTGAAGTTAGGTATGTACCTGACTTGAAGAGAAATTTGATTTCTCTTGGTGAATTCGACAAGAAGGGATATGTCTTTCAAGGAGAGAAAAGTATCCTAAGAGTCATGAAGGGGTCGAAGGAAGTATTGAGATGCGTGAAGAAACAAGGCTTGTATACCCTTGAGGCTGAAGTTGTAAGTGGTTCAACAAATATTGTATCCATGAAACTGTTGTCGAAGACAAGATTATGGCACATGAGATTGGGTCATGTCAACGAAAGAGGCCCTGTCGAACTGGGGAAACAGAGCCTGCTAGGTGGTGACAAAGTCGAGAAGTTGGAGTTTTGTGAACCTTGTGTATTTGGTAAATCCTGTAGTGTGAAGTTTAACAAAGGTAAACAAAGAACACATGGATCCCTTGATGACATCAATGCTGATCTTTTGGGCCCTGCAAGGAATCCTTCACATTCAGGTGCAAGATATTTTCTATCCATAGTTGATGACTATTCCATAAAGTTACGGGTATTCATTCAGAAGACGAAGGATGAAACTGTTGAGAATTTCAAGAGTTGGAAGGTTCTGGTCGAAACTCAAACTGGCAGAAAGGTCAAGAGATTGAGAACTGATAATGGCCTTGAATTTTGCAATGAAGCTTTCGACAGTTACTGTGTAGAGTCAGGGATTGCAAGGCATAAGATTGTAGCAAGTACTCCTCAGCAAAAGTCTAGCTAAGAGATTTAATCGAACAATCCTCGAAAGGATTATATGCATGTTGGTTAGTGCTAGATTGAAGAAGGTGTTTTGGGTTGAGAATGTTTCGACAACAACATATCTGATAAACAGATGTCCTTCGATTGCATTAGATATGAAGACACCTGAAGAAGTTTGGTCATGACATCTACCAGATCTCGACAAACTGAGAGTATTTGGTTGTGTAGCCTATGCTCACATTAGGTAAGACAAGGTTTAACCTAGAGCTCTGAAATGCATGTTCATGGGATATCCTGAAGGAGTAAAAGCTTATAGGCTATTGTGCCTAGATCCAGGTCACAGGAGATGTATCACTAGTCGATATGTAGTTTTCAATGAAGCTGAGATGGCTTTCAAGAAAACTGACGATGTTGTCGAAGAGTTGGAACAGGGAGAAATTCCTGTTGAGGTGGAGCATAATGATGCTAAATTGCATGACCCAGATGAAGTCACAAAAGAAGCAGAAGCTACTATCGAAGATGAGGAGACAGATAATGAATACCTGCTGACATGAGATAGGTCGAGAAGAGTCATCAAGCCACCTCAGAGACTTGGGTATGCAGATCTTATAGCTTATGCCTTGATCTCTGCAAGTGAGGTTCTGGACGAAGAACCTAGAGACTATAAGGAAGTTATGAGGAGTTGAAATAAGACTGAATGGATGACGGCCATGGATGATGAGATGAAGTCTCTTCATGATAAAAACACATGGGAATTGATTGAGAAACCTGTTGGAGCAAGGTTAGTCAACTGTAAATGGATTTTCAAAGTTAGGAAGGAATCGAAGGAGTGGCGTCGAAGAGATATAAGGCAAAGTTGGTTGCAAGGGGGTTAACTCAGAAAGAAGGTGTTGACTTCAATGATGTGTTCTCTCCTGTTGTGAAGCACGGGTCCATTCGAATGTTGCTTGCCATGGTGGCACAATTCAACCTTGAACTGGAACAGATGGATGTGAAGATTGCGTTCTTATATGGTGATCTTGATGAAACAATCCTGATTAGGCAACCTGAAGGGTATGTCGAAGAGGGGAAAGAAGAATATGTGTGCAAACTGAAGAGATCTTTATTTGGGATGAAACAATCTCCTCGACAGTGGAATAGGAGATTCGACAATTTCATGGCACATATAAGTTTCATCAAAAGTCAGTTTGACCACTGTGTTTACTTCAGATTTTGACCTGGTAATTCATTTGTTATTTTGTTGCTTTATGTGGATGATATTCTAATTACAAGCAACAATGTCAAAGATGTAAAGAGGGTAAAGGTTGAACTCAATAAGAAGTTTGATATGAAGGATCTGGGAGTTGCGTCCAGAATTCTTGGGATTGACATCTGGAGCGATAGAAAGTAGACGAGATTATGTTTATCTCAAGAGGCATACTTGAAGAAGATTCTCGATAAGTTTAGTATGTCGAATTCAAAGCCTGTTGTGACTCCGACAAACCCTCAATTCAAGTTGAGTATAGATCAGTGTCCCAGTATTGATGTCGAAAGAACTTATATGGATAGCATTCCATATGCTAATATAGTAGGTTCTTTGATGTATGTTATGGTTTGTACTAGACCCGATATATCATATGCAGTAAGTCTTGTAAGCATGTACATGGCGAATCCTGGAAAGGATTACTAACAAGCATTGAAGTGGATTATAAGGTACATAAATGGGTCTCTGAATAGAGTCTTAATTTATCGTGGAGCCTTGGGTGAAGATAGTAAAGCAGCAATAGGATATGTGGACTCTGATTATGCAGGTTGTATGGATTCTAGAAAATCTATTTCTGGATATGTTTTCACTATGTTTGGCACAACAATTAGTTGGAAAGCAACACTTCAGAAGGTTGTTGTCTTATCAACCACTGAAGCGGAATATATCGCTCTAACTGAAGCTGTTAAAGAAGCATCGTGGCTTGAAGGTTTTGCAAAGGAGCTAAAAATTCAAGGTCGAGGTATCACTGTTAAATGTGATAGTCAAAGTGCAATACACATGTCGAAGAACTCAACCTATCATGAGTGAACCAAGCATATTGATGTGAGGCTACATTTAGTCAGAGGGGTAATCGAGCGTGGAGAAGTACAAGTGCTGAAGGTTACGACAGGTCATAATGTTGCTGATATGATCACCAAGATGTTGCCCAGTTGCAAGTTTTTCCACTGTATGCAGTTGATAAAGCTGCATGAAGAAAGTTAGTTTGTTTCTTGTTGTTATAGAGTTTGTTCCAACGTGGAGATTTGTGAGATGTTGGAACAACTTCTAGGGTTAGCTTGTACCTTAAGTTAGCTTGTACCCTAAGTTAGCTTGTAATGAGTAATTGTTAAAAAATCCATTAGGTTAGTATGTTAGTTTTATTATAAATAGCATATTAGTCTCTCATATTTTGTATAAGGGAAAATAGGAAGATAAAACCCTAATTCAAAAGTGAGAGAGGTTATTTGTTATTCTTGTATACTTGTAATCTTGTTTTAAGAGAAAGGAAAGAATAATTGTTTATAACCTATCTTTTTATCCTTGGTTAACCTAAACCCTAACCCTTGTGGGTTTCTTGAGAAACCTATTATACTTTGTTTCTAAGGTATCTTATTTACAACAATTACTAATTAGAAGCATCATCAAAATGAAATTTTTAACATTTTTTAATTTATAGTGAAAAAAAAGTGTGAGAAGAATAGAAGATCATAATTAACAACACTTGCCCAACATCTTCATCATGTAATTAACACATAAAAAAAAAAATTATTGTCCTACTCAAGATCTAAACACAAAAAACTATAAATATAAACTCATGAAATGATTATAAACCTCACAAAAACAAAAAATCAAAGCAAAAATCAGTTCAGAGAAAGAGAGGAACTTGTTCATACCTGAAAAGAGAGGCGAAGCAATTGAGAGATTGATAAAGATGGAGGAAGGATATAGGTGAGATTTTGCGAGAAAGAGTGGAGGGGGGCCGGAGCAGAGCGGTTAGGGCATAACAAAGAAAAGGAAGAAACTGAATGTGAAAAAAGAAAAATAAAGAAAAGGTAATTTTGTTTTAAACCGAGGGCAAAAAGGTAATTTTGCTTGTTTGAAACACTTTTGAATTTTAGTTCTTAAATTTTGCTTTTCAAATCTATTTTAAGAGTGTTTTTAAGAAGAGAATTAACCAAAAAAAAATTGTTTGATACACTAGTTTTTAAAAATTGCTTTTGAAATGTGAATATGAAAAAATTTGTTTGGTAAATAAAAATATCTATTTGGTCTGACATTCCTAATTCAAACTCTCTTAAAAATTACTCCTTAAAATGTCACTAACTAAGTCACTAGGCTTCGCTTTATCCTCTTAAATCCCTCATCAACAGTAACAACAAACTCTATTTTCATTCACCGGTTTCATGCTTGGCTAGGATCATCTTGCTCCTTATTAGCACCAATTTCCATGCTTTCTTCCACATTACAAAAGAAGGGGTAATGTTGGATCCTTTATGAAGAAAAAAACATGTTAATGAGTGTCAATGTTGTAGATGGTTTATTGTATATCAAGTTCTATATTAGTTTTTTTGTATTTGATTTTTTTATAAGAAATAGTTTTTCAACATTATATTTCTAAATATTGTTTTTGAGAAGGATTGCAATGAGAAGACCAATATGAGTGCTGAACATTTACTTGACGAGGAACTTGATCAGTTTATAACAACTTCTCCACTTAGCGATGTCAAGTCCAGTGAACTTAAAAAGTTCAACACATTGTTGATTCGAGTATAGAGAATTTTTCTGAAATTTTATTAAGTTTGTAATCTACAATCTATGATTACTTATCAATGCAATAATTATTTTTGGTGTACGATTTTTTATTTTCAATTATATCTATTACTGTTCTCATTACACCTTTTGGTGCACTAATCTTTCTTCTAGTCTAGTATTTAAGTGGGATTCCTTAATTTCATAAATCTATTATCTATCTAATATTAATCAATTGATCAAACTGACAGACTTACCCTTTTTGTTCTAAAAAATTACACTACTAAAAGGGCTTATTAGTAAATAACAAATGTCCCAATTAAATCTCTTCTCCATTACTCATATCAATACACGTGTACACTAATTTCAAATAACATGCTATCAGGTTTGGATACTCATTTCTCATTCTCATTGGGTCCAAACTTCTCATTTCTCTCTCTCTCTCTCTCTCTCTCTCTCTCTCTTTCTCTCAGGTTTTTTATCATCTCTCTTTCCCCTCAAAACCCTAGACATTCGCCGCCCCTTTCTCCATGTCTCTGATTTTCATCCACAAATTTCTCATGTTACCATTATTTTTACTACATCATCAACATGTATGTACATCAATCCAATGAAAAACTACAACCATTACCCTCATTTCTTGCTCTATTTTAACGGGATTCTATTTAGATGATTTTGTTACCCATTTTTAATGTTGTTTATATTTTCCTCTTCAATTTTTTCAGGGCTTTTACTTCAACATTGCTGAAGCTAAATCAAGGTATGTTCATACACAATTTTCATACCCAGTTTTTCCATTGTTTCCACTCTCTCACTTTCTAATATAATCTATTTTTTTAAAAATAAAAAATAGGGTTTTCGAACCATTTTCTCTCAATCATCTTACTTTTATCTTTCTCTCTTTACCATTTTCAACTCTCTCAATAATCTGATTTGTAACTTTACTTTGTTGGATTTCGTCTCGCTTAGAAAGAAAAATGCAAACATGAATAAAGTGGTTTCTTAGATAAACATGAAAATATGCAATTTTATTTGGGTCTGAATTATTTTAGGGATTTATTTATGTGTGTTGTTGAACAAATTTTATTAAAATATCTCATCAATTTTTTAGCGGAGTTTGATTTCATGCTCCTGGATCTTTTTTTTATATTTTCTATAAAAAATTGGTTTTTTGACATTTTCAAAAACAAAACCGGTTTTTTTGATATTTTTGAAAACAATTAGTTTGACTTTTCAAAAGTAGTGAATATTATTTAAAATTTTCTAATAAGTTAATGATTCACTATTGATTATGTTTGGTTAATTTTAGTTTGGTTCGGTTCTAGAACCGTTAATAAATAAATGGTTCGGTTCACTAACCAAACATAATGGTTTGGTTATTTTAACTTCAGTTCGGTTCGGTTTAGCAGTTCAATTCGGTTCATAGTTTTTTTGAAGAGCCCTAATTGTATGTAGAGTGGTTGCAGCAGATTAATAGGTGTCATTGAATAAATGTGGTTGTTTCATGCAGAATTCGTTCTTAGGTGGTTTAGAACCAACATCATTGTCAACATCATTTTCCAATGAGTTTTTTGTTGTCTCTCTTGATAGCTTTTTATATGCGGTTTTGGTTAGAGGTTACCGGACTGTATGTTTCCAATTTGGTTGTTTATATTTTTTTGCCTTGGGTAGAATTCAAGTGTTGGTTTGGTTTTGGTGTGTGATTTTTCTGCAGTATATTTCATAGTAAATATTTGTTTTTTTGTACTGATAGACATTTCTTTAATATATATATATATATATATATATATATATATATATATATATATATATATATATATATATATATATATATATTTTATGCGTGCAATTTGTTAATTAAACATATAGTGATAACTTATGTCACAACTTTTTCTGTGTCTAATGTAGTTGTTCGGATATTCCTTCTTATTTGTCTTTAATTAATCATTATTTTAAAGATTTCATTTAAGAATCGGTGGATTTATTTATTAATTAATTAAAAGATTGATTTGTACTTGATACCACCATTTTAGGTGAACACATATTTTTATTTATAAAAATATAAGAACAAAATATACAAGTTAACAAAAGACTTTTTTTTTAATTTAAGTCAACCACATTCAAATAATTATGTAAAAATTATATTTTTTTTAAAATTATATTATTTGTTTCAAAAAGAAATAGTCATACAATCGATCACAATTATGACAAATTTAGTTCTTTTAATAAAATGATATTGTAATTTTTTTTCAATCTCTTACTAAGAATATTAAGTTATAATGCATCCAATTAAATATATATACATTTATAATCAGATCATTATATCCATCTGATAAAAGTCAATAAAATATATATTTACATCTAAAAAAATACATTTTAATGTTAAATAGTAATTAAAGAATATGGCTATATATTTACATCTAAAAAAATACATTTTAATTTAAACATGAATATAAAATTGTAAGTAAATGATATATTAAAAAAAAAATTCTCAAAATTTTAAACTTAAATTTTTATTTTTTATCAATTATTTTAAAATTGATTTCTATACTATTTAGTTAAAAAATAAATATTTATCAAAGATGAACACATAATTTGCTTTAATAATAATTTATTATATAATTATATAATGTTAAAATGTTATAAATAATTTATTGTATAATTATATTTCATAAATGTTAAGATTGTATAGTTAAGATACACATAATATAAATCTCATAATACATGGGTTATTATTCTTATTATCAAATGTAAAAATTTATCTTTAATTTTTTTCTCTTTTTCATTGGTATTTTTTTATATTGTTATTTAATACAATTAAATTTATATGATCAACTTTCATTTTATAATTAAGTAATTTAAATTTAAAATTTACAAGACTATTTAAATATAATTTATAGCTATCTAATAAATTTACCCGTGCGGATGCACGAGTATCATACTAGTTGAAGACTATAAAACTATGTCATTTTAAATTTAAATAATTTTACTGATTTTAAGTGGTTAACTATAGTTTACTTTGAATAGTAGCATTATGGATTCATTTGAATCACGTTAACTATAGTTTCAGTTAGTTTTTTGGATTACGTATATTTTCTGGATTCGTATACTTTGAATAGTAGCATTATGGATTCATTTGAATCACGTTAACTATAGTTTCAGTTTGTTTTTTGGATTACGTATATTTTCTGGATTCGTATACTTTGAATAGTAGCATTATGGATTCATTTGAATCACGTTAACTATAGTTTCAGTTAGTTTTTTGGATTACGTATATTTTCTGGATTCGTATACTTTGAATAGTAGCATGGATTCAGTATATTTTGAATCGTAGCATTATGGATTCAGAATCATTTTTGTATTCGGTTTATTTTATGGATTCAGTATATTTCACTTTGTTTTAGTTATTTGTTGAATAAAATATTAATCATGAGTAATTTTAGAATATTAATCATAAATCACGTCTTATGATTGGAAAAGAATATAAAATAAAATCTTGTTTAACAAGAAAAGTAAAAACCATTGAGTTTCCGTTATAATTTAGAGATCATGATGAAAATGAATGTGCTGAGTAAGAAGAGCAAACATGTTAATTTTCAGTTTAAATGGCTTGCACTAATTTTGCAACTCTGCTTTTTGCTTTGGCTTTGTTCTGAGAACATATCATAAAGGTTCTTCTTCCTTCCTCTTCTTTTGATTTTAATTTTGGCTATGTTTTTTTTTCATATTTGTTTTGATGAGGTTTTTTTTCTTCAAGAAGTTTTGTTATATTCAAGAATAAATCTTCATTCCTAGACTATCTATAGCAATTGAGAGATATAGAGAGGGAATAAGTTTGTCTTTTGTGCTTCTCACATGAGAATAAATAATCCTGTAAAGGCTACACATGTGGTATTCAGCAAAATTTGAATTTTTTTTTATGAGCCTATGAACTATATGGAACAGTATGGATCCTATATCATTTTTAAATAAAAAAATACTATATACAAGTACATAAAGAAACAATGAGAACCATTCATCATGGCCTTGACTGTTCAAGCAAACCAAACGCAAGGAGAATTAGGTGCATTTATTTTTGGAACAAATATGGTCTCACTCTCATTTTACGCTCCATTTTTTTTTTCACATTTTCCTCTTCCCTCCTGTGTGCATATGGCAAAATCTGAAACTTTTTTTACCAAAACCCTAAACTAAATCATCCAAAAATAAAAAATTGATTAACTCATTCCTTCAATTTCTTCTTACAAACTCTCAAGCACTGAAATTGCAGAAAATTTCACCCAATTACCATGAACCCTAAAATCACGAATAAAACTTCTTTGACCAAAATCCTTTCTCCATTCATCTTGAAAACTGGTTTCGCCGTTCAAATCACCATTCTCCGTTGTTCAACCGACTATTCTCTGATGTTGGTAGTTAGACCACATTTCACCGTTCAACCTCTTTGGCATTTGCATATCAGATACGTTGAAGTAAATGGTGTATAAGGTTTGTTTATGTATTCTGATTCCATCTCTCTAGTTGGTTTAGTTTTTGTCTACTTAATTTTTTGTTTTTTAGAGATAGTTTGTTGTCAAATTTTATGCTAATAACGATTAAATTAACAAGTAGATATCAATGGATGCACAAACATTGAAATTAAAAGTGAATTTAGAAGTTACTGAGTTAGTATAATTTTTGGTACATGTTTTGTTCCGAAGTTCTAATCTCTCTAAGGTGAAAGAATGAGTTACTGAGTTGATTTGAAGAAATATATAACTCAATGAAGAAATGTTCAACTTTAGAACATTGTTTTTGTAGTTTAAGTGAAACTATGGTGGTTCATAGAAGGAAGGATGATCGTCGCCGGTGAAAGGTAGGAAATTTTGGTTATGATGCTACAGTTGAAGGTGATGTTGTTGTAACTAGAAGGACGATTGAATGTGATCCAAACTTATGGTTTTTGGAATGGACATGAACCTTCACCTGTCAAAGCAATTATTAACATTAACAATGCTTATTATGCTTGTAGTGTAATTTGAAAAAAATAATTTTTTGGTTTTATTTTTTATTAATGAAGTATTATTATAAGGAGAACTATGATTCGAGTCAGTGTCATTTACTAGCTGCTAATTCTAATGTAATTTTTTAGTAGATTAATACTTGCATTGGTTTATATTGTGATTATTTCTTTCCAAATAAAGCTTACAACCCAAAAATGTGGAAAAAGCTTGGTCAGGCTGGTATAGTGAATCAGAAGTCCAGATGCAACCAGATATTTATATGACTATTAGTGGTATTGTACAGAGTGAGTGACATAAAACTCAAGAGTATTATAGATATATTTATTCATTATTTTTCTTCATATTGAATAATTATCTTGTTCATTTTCTTACTCTAAGTTATGTTATCAATTTCACTAAAGAAATCTTTAGGAATGGTGGGGATCTTGTTCTTACAGTAGTATCGGTTGGCTATAGTTTGTATGTTTTCATCAATGGTCAGCTGTCAGGTCAGTAGCAAATTATTGATTTATACTTTATACCATTTCAATAACATCAAGACGTGGTCTACTTATCAATGTCTCCATTCAACTTCATCTTCAATTAATTTAGCCTATTACTTACAGTATTTTGATCAGGATCTTTATATCGAAGCTTGGATTTCCCCAAATTAACTTTTAGCGAGTGTATAAAGCATAGAGTAGGTGCTAACAAAATTTCACTTCTAAGTGTTGTAGTTGGAATTTTGATTCATTTCTCTACTGTTTTGTGTGTGTTACACATTCATGTATCTGTTAACCCAAGGTCGGGAACGATGCGCCACACCGTTATCCAAGATAGACCACTTCAAATTGTGTTCAAGAGAGACATGATTTTTTAGTTGAAACAAGAGATTTTTATGAACAGTTTAACAAAAATTGAAGGAAAAGGAGCTATTGTATGGTAATCCTCTAGAGCATCCTCTGAAAGCGACTTACTAGGGGAATGTTAACCCAATAGGTGATTGAGTTTATGAACCGAAATCCTGATGAGAAACTATGTTATATTTTATTGGTGGATAAATTATTATGTTGAAATATGTGGTGAGATGATTTGTTACAGTGAAATAACGTGAATAACTACAATTTGTTTTTTAATGTAAATACAATGAATAACGGTTTGGTGTTGGCATTTTCATGGTCGTAGACTGTTTTTTAAAACCTTTCTAAATGTTGAATGGTCAGTATTTTAATGCTTCATAGGGATGAAGAATATGTGTAGAGTTCTTTGGTTTGAAAAATTGTCATATGCATCATATACAAGGTGTTTGAAGTATCTTAGAGAGTCACTGGTCTGTTATGTTTATTATTTGTTGTAAATCTCTAGTTCATATCATAAGTTTCTCAATGCTGACATAATATACATAATTATTAACATGGTCCATAGAACTTGATGGAGACACATTGTTACTACCATGAACTTTCCGTGGTTGCAGGGGATGGAGCAAAATTCTACTTTAGAGCAAGCACAAAATCAGAAAACAATGAGGAATACATGCTCAGGGATCCTCTAACAAAGACTTTCACATTTTTTTCATGATTGCATGAATTTTTAACCTATTCTTATGTTGTGATCTATTATTCTTAATTAAAAACAATATGGTATATAATGCACAAGTTTCTAGTATGATTTTAATCACCAATCATCAAATAATTTCTTGTTTTTATAAAGTCTACATTTTAAAAATCAACTACGGATCATATCTTAGATTAATATATCATGTGGATAAATAGTGTCAATATGTACACATATCAAGATGGGATTAAAATTGTTTGGTTCCCTTTGTCATTTCATCTCCTATTCAATATATATTAGTGTCAACATATATTAAGGTCTACCTTAGTGAGAACCTCTTGTTATTATGTGAGCTATATTACTTAAATATACATAGCATGCTCCTCTTTTTTAGATCATGATATGAATATACAAGATTTTTGTGGTACAAGGTATGCTCTGCAACATTAATTATCACTACATTATCAATACTAATGTTTTAAAAATAAGATAAAACTAATTGTAAGTTGTCCTCTTAATTTCCTGCCATTCTAACATTTTTGTCATGATGACAAATGTTCGTATTTGGAATACTTTGAATTCAATCTCACTAGTGAACATGATTAAAACAATGTTGAAACTAAAACAAGTTTTAAGAATGATACTTCATATATAGCATAAACTACAAGAAATTTCTCTCTTTTTCGTTTCTAATAATTTGAAACTTACTCTTTAACAGGTACACATGTGAGTTATGAATCTCTCTTGTTTAAAGATTTTAGTTGTTAAGTTTTCTATTATGTTTTAGGATTTGTCATTATTTCCTTAATTCCTCATCTCATGTTTAAATAAATAAAACAAATAATTTATCTACCTATTTCTATTGCAGATCATATTCATTAAATTGTAGAACCGGCACGGTGCGGATCCGTATAGCTAAATATTATGTTGTTGTCAAAGATTCCAAGAGACATAAGGTCGAATAAGAGGTAAATTCTCACTTTTTCTGTCTTCCTTCATAAATTATTGTATTCTTAACCTAATTTTCTTTAATTACCTTTTTTTTTGTTAAACACCTTGTTGTAAATAGAGACCCCTAATATACTGATTTATGGAACCTATGGTTAGAATTAGGTACAATATATCTGACATGTGCATTTTTCTTATGACCTTCTAAAAAATGATGTTTTGTTTTAGTGGTGTATGCTAATTTCGGTATTTATTATATTTTGGCAGTTATATATTCTTCTAAATTTTTCTGCTTTCTTTTATCAGTTGTTAGTTATTTGTAATAATTAGAAGTAACTATCTTGGCTCTATTAACGATAGATTGATAATTACAATCATGTATTCACTCATTATTCTTATTTTTGAATTATGCTAATTGATTTTCCAAATATAGCCTTACTTTGACAACTGTGAGATTTCCCTTGACTTATGCATTAATCAAATGAAAAATGTCTTGAGCTCTCAGCAGATGCCTAAGAATGCATCTATGGAAACAATTGGGCGGGCATACCATTCCACAGAAACATTTGTCATGAGAGCATAATAACTTATTGATTACAGTTTATGTTAGTGGTTAATAATGATAGGTTTTAAGCAATATATCCATTTGTTTTACTTGCACAGCAGCATCACTCTCAATTTGCATCATGGCTTTTTGCTTGTAATGAAAAATACAATCATTATGATGTGTGCATATGCAGGGTCTACTTTATGCCAAGTCCTTGCTGATAAAGCTCGCAGGTGGTAGTGAATTTTCATGTAATTGGGAAAGAAATAGAGATGTCGATGACACGTCATCTGATGCTGTTAGCTCTAGTGTAGGTAGTCAATCCACAAATGAATTATCTGAAATCTTATCACATGCAGAGCTCCTCCAAAGCCTTTTAGGATTAGGCATTGCTGCTTCTCTTGATGATATTGTCGATGGAGAATCATCTACTCATCTTCGTGACAGGTTGGTTGTGGTAGAACGGTATAGCATGGCGGTGTATACCAACAAAAAGTGTAAGGTTGACACATGACATGTCACTCTTTTATTTACTAGAACTGCCACATTTCAGTTAATGAGGATTTTAAAAATAATATTGTCCTATTTTAGATAAATGTGTTTCCAGTGTGGAATGCATGAGGTCATGCATTAATTCGGATGGAGCATTACGAACATGCTCGTGTGAAGTTTAAGTATGTTAACTTTTATTTTTGGCGACAAAATTTCAGCTCTGTCATTTTAACAACTTTGAAGCTTTGAAGTTTGTCTTAAGATTGGTTAAAGATTTAAAATCTATTTCATTTCAGGCAAGCTCTTCATTTTATATGTTATGCCACTACTGGGTTGTGTTAGGGTAGATAAAATACATATTTTGGGTATACCGAAAGTGTTTTTGTCCTACTTTCATGTTTGGATTTTTCACAGATTGCATCTTTTATTGATCACTTCAAACTGTTCTTATAGGCCCTTGGATCGCCTAATTTAGACTCGGAAGATGTAGCTGGTATTCACGGTATCCCTCCAGCTAGAAATTTCAGAACCGGTTATGAATCAAGGTATCTCACTCTTTCTCAAATTCAATTGTACAGAGACATATGTCATGGTCTTGTAAAAAAAGTCTTAAGCAAAAATATGAAATATTTAAAATAGATTTTAGGAGAAATTATTTAAATCAATTTTTTTTTTAAATATGCAAGGAGATGTTTAATCATTTCTTGCCCTTGTTTTTCAGTTATGCTCATAAATCAAGGATCGTCTCATGTCCCGTTTCTCCATTTGATGGACTACGCGTGCCTCCCAAATCAATGACTCCGACTGGCAGGATATCTCCCTCTCCAACACCTAATCCTCATGCTACATTTGGCCCTTGGATATCTCCCTCTCCAACACCTAATCCTCATGTTGCATTTGGCCCTTCTACTCCATAAATATGTAGATGTGGGGCAAACCCATACTATCAAACAAAACAAACTAGATTCCCTCATAATCCTCTAGGCATGATCCATAAAACTCTTACTAGTAATCAGTCAAATGGATGGAAGTTAGTAACTTAAATTAGTTGATTGTTAGTTATTAGTGAAGTTAATTATGATGTGTTAACTGTTATTGCACTGTTTGTTGTTTTAGTGGATGAAGTTAGCTAGTGTAGGTTAATTGATTATTACTGTTAAGTTAGTTGATGTTAATTTGTTGGAAATTATTATATGGTGAGCTAGCATTCTGTTATGACTATTATGTACTTCAACTGCACTATTGAACTTTTCATTGAATGAAAATTCTTGCAATGAGTTTTTGCTGTTAATTTTTTAAAAAAAAATTTAAAAATATATTACTTGCCGATTTACCTGTGAAAATGAAATTTCCTACGAATTTACCTACAAATTTGCCTGTGGAACAGAAAGTTACGACGGTTGGAACCGTCGTAATTAATAATAAAAATAAAAAATCAAATGGAATGTTATGACAGTTGTAACCGTCGCAATATGAAGATTATGTCAGTTCCCTAACCGTCGTGAGAGATAACAACAGTTTGTGCGACGGTTTTGACAACTGACGCAATACGGCCTCACGACACACGTTTTTGTAACAGTGTTAAAACCGTCGTGACTTGCAAATTACGGCGGTTTTAACCGTCGTAACTTGCCAAAATAACCGTCGCAATCTGCCAATTTTCTTGTAGTGAGTACATAAGTCGGCTTCTCAACACATAAGTGGGCTTCTCAACACAGTTTCAGAATTTTTTTTTAAATCTACCTGTTTTATAGCTCAAAAATAGGGCAAGTTTGTTTTGGTCTTGAAACTGTGTAAGTAATTAGTTGTGGATAGAGTGTTCAGTTAAGCAATCAACTTCCCTTTCTATTTTTTCTTTCAAAGTAATCATTTCCGATGAATATTGTTCATTCACTGAGCTTGTGATTTTGGAAAAATTTGTTGATTTCCTTTTGCCAGTACTTTTAGAAGAAACCGAACCATTATATATTTCCGAAAACAATCTTTTCAAGATCTCAAAATTTCTAGTAACATTTTTGTACCTATGCTTCAGGGCAAGAAAAACCTCCTGCAAATTTATGACATTTGAGAATAAGCAACAAAAAAAGTATTAAAATTTACTTAGTAAATAAATGCATTTACCTTAGCACAACTATCTCGCTCAGCGAAACCAGTGTCATAGTTGAAACGCACACACTTCATCCCCTTTTTCATTAGTGCACAATAAGTTTTAAAGTCCTCAAGAATATTGTTTAACACGACCGAGACCTTCCAATAAAATACAATAGTAAAAGATTTGTATTTTTCATATATAATAATAGACAATTATACATATATAAAGGATGAGGGATCAAATTATGCAAATACATATGATATATACTTGTACCTTTAATGGAGTCAGCAGTACTGAATGTTCAATCTGTAACCCATATGACACAATGCTTGATTCCATTACTGTAAACGTATTACTATGTTTATATTGGGCGTCTTCTGTAGCCAGAATTAAAATGGTTTTCACAACATCATCTGAAACATCAATGCTTAATATCCAAGGGTCAACATCTTTGGGAGAATTTTGAACCTATGCAGGAAAGTTGTTCAAAAATACAAACATTATAATCATGTATATAATAACTATTAAGAACACTAGCATTATTGAGTTAGTTGGGATATTTTGTAGTTCTTCTTATGCAAGCTATGCATCACACTCTGCATCATTGTAAGTGATACATCTATAATTATGCAAGCTTCCTTATAATCTTATTGTAAGAGATGTGATAGAAACTGGCATTGTGATTATTTAGAGAACTGGTGCTGTACCAGTCATAGATATTGACAAATAAAATAACTTTTAGTAATTAGAGCGCCCAGTCTCTCAAACCAACCAACATACGAAATACCTAATCCCCTCCCTTTTCCCTTTCGCAGTTACATAGCCGTTATGCATTACTCCCAGACATGCCTATGCTTCGTTAATCTGTGTTTTGTGAATCTGTGTTTCGTTAACCTGTGTTTCCATTTTGCAAAATCGAGAAGGTCCGGCCAATTTCTTTAGCACCTAACAGAAACATACAAAAACATTACAAAGTTAAGGCAAATAATAACATCAATATTAGTTCAAAAAGCAAAAGAGATTGAACCCAACCTTTCTACGCCGTTTCACGGGTTGAATGTTACAAGATTCTGATGCTTCAGTGTCGGAATTAAAACTACTGACAAGAAAAAATTAAAGACAAGTAAAATCATTCTTCATAATAAAATCTTGAAAAACTTAAACTCAGTTAACAATTAAAGAAGGCAGTGAACAACAGGATTCGAAAGCAATTATACAAGATTTCAAGGTTGTTAGGTTGTATATATTTCAAAAGATGATGTATGAATTCAAGTTTTCATTTTCTTCATATTCTCTCAACACCATTATCTACTCAAAGAAAAGCATTCATACCTTGTTAGTGAATTCTTGCAATGACTTGAGTTTGAGGCTATTGATTCCATTGAATCAAATTTATATTCAACTCAGGAGAAATCTAAAAAAAGTAATAAAATAAATTAATAAAACTAAATGATAAATAGATATGTTATTATTACTTGGTTGTGGTAATCTCTAAACCTTATTCCCACAAAATTCCCAAGGATTATCAAAGCCGCAACCTCTAAACCTTATTCCCACAAAATTCCGAAGGATTATCAAAGCTCGTGTAACACAAAACGGTATTCTACTATGCTTACACCCAGCGTCCACCGTTGGATATAAGGATAGTGATCAAACGCATTTGTCCACCGTTGGATATAAGGATAGTGATCAAATGCATTTGTTATATAAAAACAACTAGAGAAAATTGAGTGAAAGAAGCAAATATCGAAAACAGTTACATGCAAATACAGTGGGAGAGAAGAGGAGTAAGGGTTTCGAAAATCAGGCAAGTGTGAAAACATATGATTGTTGTGAACGGGTCTGGTAGCTAGTCGCTTGTGAACGGGTCGGGTATCTAATAGGTCTACTAGCTAGTCGCTTGTGAACGGGTCGGGTAGCTAGTTCATGGGCAGGTGAAGAGAATTTAATTTGTCAACCCCATGCTTTATTTTAACACTCCACATTCTTTTTCTCTATTCATTTTTAGGTTTTTTTCTCATATAATTCGTCCAAAAAATAATTTAATCTACATTAATTAAATATATAGGTAGATTATTCATATAATTAGTCCACAAAGTTTTCCTGCTATCTCATTTTTTAGGTCAACAACTCTGTTATGCTACATGTGATTAATAACTATAGTTATTTTATTTCCTTCCATATTGGTGTCATGTTGATTTAACAAATTTGACTAGTTGTCTCAACATCGTGCCCAACATCAATTTCCTCATGAACAAAATTTCAACCATAATAGGAACCTTTTTTCTACCCTCTATTAGGTACGAGCTGATAAATGGAAGTATCACTGAAAAAATAACATCAAATGAGAAGAAAAAGAGTCAAAAGTCAGAAAATACCTATAGATGTAGAAAGCTCAAACAACTCCCTCAAAAATACTCACAACCAAAGACTTCCCAAAAATCATTAGTGAAAAATTAGATGTAATCTATGAAGCTTGGACTCAGACACGGACACGGGACACGACGACTCCGCTATGTAAAAAATATAGGACACAAACACAATATATATATATATATATATATATATATATATATATATATATATATATATATATATATATATATATATATATATATATATATATATATATATATATATGTATGTATATATATAATAATAATAATGCAATTTATGAGCGTAATTTATAAAGAGTTTAAAATAAGAAGCAAAATTTATGTTTGTTTAAACTTAATACTTTCAATCAATGGAAAAAACATAAATTCATCAAAACAAAATGATACAAATCATATCATAGTCACTCCACATTGAGAAAACTAGCTTCTAAGTGTGACTCATCCAAAGACAAATCAACAACTTCAAAAAATGCATTGTCATCTATTGTATGTATAGTGCGGCGGTGAAGAATAAATATCCAGAAACATCTAGAAAAATAAAACAAAAATTTATAATAGAAGATTGAGCAGCTGAAAAAACCTTGTGAAGATCGAAGTAGCATTGTGCGGCGAAGATGATAAAGAAAACCTTGTAGAGACAGAAGAGTGGAATATGAAGAAAACAAAAAATAAAGAATGCTAATTGTGTTGTTTTTATAGTAGGGAAGTAGAATATGAAAGGTAAAAAAAACTCTTTTTTTTAAATTCTGAAATTTTTTAGTTGGTTTTTTTTTCTTCAAATTCTGAAGTTTTTTAAGTTGGGACGTATCCTTTATTTGAAATAAGATGTCGTATTCGTGTCTGCAGTGATTAAATTTTTTTCTCGTTGGACTGTTCAAAAGCGTGGCAGATACGTGTTGTACGTGTGTCGTACAAGTATCTGTGTCGGACATGTGTCTGACACGGCGACACGTCATGTGAATGGCGTGTCAGAGCTTCATAGGATGTAATCCATGATAAGATAGACTTCATAGTACGTCATTTGTCATTTCATCCCTGACCAAACCAAACTATCACATGACTTATTCCTCTATGATAATCTTGATGCATGATAATCTCATTAAAGATTTTTCCTTTTTTGTTCTGTCTTGCAAACTTTAAATTCAATATTTGTCCTTCATATACTTTCAATTCAGCAAATTTTGCTGTTGTAATTTGAATTTTTAGTAATAATAATGAGTAAAATATTTTTTCCTTTCTCTAAATGTCTAAATTGTCCTAGTTTGCATATTTACATCTCGCGTTGCATGTTTATCTGTCTTTTTTATTTCGACAAAAGGAGAGAAGTATACTCTCATGGGGAATAGGATATATTCTCTATCTAACTCGGAAGGAGTCCAAGCACTCCAAACATATTTGTATTGTTTCCTTTTACCATCTCGTGTTGCATCTTTACTTGTCTTTTTTATTTCGACAAAAGGAGAGAAGTATATTATCATGGGAAATAGGGTATACTCTCTATCTAACTCGAAAGGAGTCCAAACACTCCAAACATATTTGTATTGTTTCCTTTAACCACCTCCCTGAGAGATGTGTTTTCATTATATAAAAAAAAGGAATATAGAACCTTGTTTTCACAACAATAAATTTTGTCATTATCCAATACCAAAAGCCCTTTATAAATGTAAATAACTATGGATAACACTAAATTAATGAAGACAACGGAACCCTCGGTAAAAGGCCCCTCGATAATATTTACCCACGAAATAGGAAGTCCACGAAAATATTGTCAACCTGACCTTGGATAATTCATGGGTAATTAAGTCCTCAATATGTCATTATTAGCATCATATTACATGCGGCTAAGCCATTAGTCACATTACCGGCGACTAAGCCTTCGATAACGTATTGTTTATTTATATATTTACTCTCGGCAAATCCTTTGAAAACGTTTGCGTTTGATGTTAAATTTTTTCCAACAAATATGCCATTATTATAAAATTCAAAAGTTGATCTATGTTTATACAAATCTTCTTTTTTTGGCAAGCAACAAATTTCAATAAAGACATATTAGGGGTACACCAAGCCCAAAACAAGAATTACATGATCAACTAGGACAAAGTGACCCAAAATCATTAAAAATCTAGAGGGACCTTGCACAAATTATATAAGTTACACTTATGTTTAGATTTACCAGTGAAATCCAACGATGTCCATGAAGTTTACTTCACCCTCAATGGAATATCTTCAAGATTAGCAACTTTATCTTTGAAAATGATCTGATTCCTAATCAATCATATGGTCCAACAAGTCACCATTCAAATAAAACACGTTGATGATTTGGACGTACATATCACCGCTTTCAAGAACCAATCAAACAAGTGTTTGCAAACAATAACCTCTTCCAACCAAGGAATACCTACCCAATCTACATTTTTTCTCCACAATAGGAGAATATACGGACATGTACTGAAAATGTGGTTGATATCCTCCACCGTATTGAAGAAAAACACACAAACTAAATCATGAAGATTGTAGATTATACCTTTGGCCGGCAAGTTAGCTCGCGTAGGAAGCCTATCCAAAACAATACTCCAACTAAAGACCCCAACTTTCAACGAAATTTAAGTAAGCCAAATAATATCTAGAGCGGCATTGGGAATAATATCGTGATCCTCCATGACAGAAAACAAAAGTAATGACTTGTAACAAGAATTAACCGAGAAACTACAATCACTACCAGGTTTCCAAATGAACCGGTCTATAATGCCAAACATTGGCAAAGTTTCTTCCAAAAGCAGCTTCAACGCTTGAAGCTCATTCCTTAAATCCGCAGGGTGGTCTTGAATGGCATATTCAATGCCCCACTTCCACACAACACCCTCCCATTATCCAACATCATAAACAGTCGTAGACTTTGACACAAAACAATCATAAATATTAGGGAACATGGTTCTAAATGGTACTCGATCCAACATCATAAACAATTGTAGACTTTGACACAGAACAATCATAAATATTAGGGAACAAGGTTCTAAGTGATACATGATCTAACCATATGCAATTTCATGCGATCACCATTTCCAAATTTACATGACAACATGTCCAAAAAACAACCTTCTCCCAAGGATTACACTTATTCTCGTACTTTAACCAACTTACTAATTATTATCTCTGGTCTTATTTATAATAAAAAAAATTACTTTTCAGATTCATTAAATAATCAATGTATCTGACTATATAATATTCATTTAAAAATATTCATTTAAAAATATACATTGACTAAACATACATGCAAAATATTCATTTAAAAATATACATTGATTTAACAGTAGAGACTAAAGCTACGTGTATAATTATTTTGTATCGACCAAAACACACTATTTTTCTTATAGGGAGCAAAAACAAAAATTGAAAATTTTATAGGGACCAAAAATATATTTAACCCTTATTTTATTGATTGACCTTTTTTCATCATTACATCTTAAGTGCCATTTTCTTTTTTTACTCAATTGAACCCTCTTATCACTTCACCCAACACAATTCACTTCACCCAATATATATATATATATATATATATATATATATATATATATATATATATATATATATATATATATATATATATATATATATATATATATATATATATATATATATATATATATATATATATATATATATATATATATATATATATATATATATATATATATATATATATATATATATATATATATGTATGTATGTGTGTGTGTGTATGTGTGTGTGTGTGTGTACATTATACTCATATAGCATGTATGCACGATTTCCAGCCCTGAATTATACAACTTGTATTTCTTTACATACTCCAACAACTCGTGTTTTATTATTTTTAATTACTATAATATCCATTATACAACCAGTAACACATATTAACAAATCCTTTGGCTATAGCCTTTTCTAAATTAGAACAATACACATTCATGAGTAGGCTCCCATAATCTTTAGAATTACTATAATGACAACATATAACGCAACTAAACTTTTTGGCTTTTCCTACCACAACCACTACTCTTATGTGTGTGGTGCTTAATTGCCACTATGCTTTGATTTTGTTTCAATATGAAAATCAATTTGTCACTAACCTTTTGTGTAGGGGATATGGTAAGTAATTGAGTATGTGGATGCTTATCCATACTCATACCTCTTCTCCCTTCTCTTTTAAAATCTTTCTCCTTTGTGATTGTGATAAGCATCATTATGTTTCTTTGACATTTCACGTTCCTTTCATCCCTTCGAGTTCTAATCTCATTTTTCATCCTTTAAAGTTAGTTAGAACTTGTTCTTCTTATCTCTTCTTCTAGGTTTAGAGTTCTTCAAACCTCACTAACCTTAGGATCTCCATTACACAATAACATAGGGTGAATCTTAGTTTCCCTTAGTGTTTTCCCTTTCTTAACTTGAGTCTCTCTTCTCGTCTTCAAAGAAAAGCAACAAACAAAACACTTAATAATAAAAGTGTGCATAGTACGCCACGAGCCTTAAGCTGCATAGGAAATTATTAGTGGAGGTCTCATCCACTCGTCTAGAATGCTTTGCGAACATTCCATTGGGGGAGGCCATGTAAAATATTCGCTCATGTATCATAGTTTCTTAGTGTTATGCATTCTCACAAAGAAAAGCTGAAAAAGCACTTCTTCAAGACAAAATACAAAAACACTTAATAAGTAAAGTGGGCTTGTGTACTTAAGCCTAATCTTTGGAACCAGGTCTTGGGGATCTTCTCCTTACTTTAGTGTGCTTCTTCCTCATTCCATCTTGGAGTGATGTAAGAAGTACATACTCCATGGAAAGGGACTTGAATACACTTTCTCAAGCAAAACTCAATAAAAGCTTCTAAGAGCTATAAACCAACAACAATCGTCTTTCCTGCGGGAATTCTCTTCTCATCTCCTCACCCTTAACGAAAGAACTCGCTTCAACTTGTCTCTTTGCAAGACGGTAAACGCACTCGTACCAGACGAGCTTGCAACACCCGAGCATAGGTATAAGCAGTTCAATTATAAAAAACATAAACAAATAATTTGCCTCCCTAGTTAGGGGAACTACAGCGACTCTGATTCTCATTTTGCATGAGATACGTAGGCAGTGGGGTAGGGCCCATTCGAGCACATTCTTTATTTTCCCTACATTTTTTTGAGTCATTCTTTCTTCCAGTTCAACAGTATATTATTCTTACCCTTTGAAACAATTCAAACAAGCGTGGATCCCGTCGGCTACGACAGACGATCTGGGGTGCTAATACCTTCTCAGTTTGTAACCGACTCCCAAACCCAATCTCTTTGGTTCGTAAGACCTTGCTATTTCATTCTCTTCGGTTTGTGCAACATTACCTTTCCCATTCATCCGGGATAAAAATGTATGGTTAACGACTCTGTTTCTTTTTCGCGTCACTTTCGCGTTTGTACTAGGATGAAAATCCCGAGAGTGACAGGTAAGCCTGAACCCTTCAAACTCCATGTTGCATGCATCATAAATTTATTTTCAAGCTACCAACATGTTTATGGTAGTTTATAGAGTGTTCCCCCTCAATCAATTGCTATGTTTGTTGTTTGTGTAAGATTTCACGTTATTATGCAAAGATTAGGGTTCGTTCATCGTATGACAACTCACTCCACACATAAAATAAATGAAATTAAATACCACCATCACGTTCCTTGATCCAAAGCAATCAAAATTGATGTTTACATCGTGCAATTTCATTGAGAAATGAGTGAGATAGGGAGAGTTTTGCATCTGGCTCGCATGAGGATGAAGATGTTCTTCACGTCATAATTCAAATATTTGAATTTTTGGATTTTTGATTTATTTTCTTAAGTGATTTCCAAAATTAATCTCTCTTTCATCTTAATGTTTTTGAATTGATTCTTTTTTTTTAATTCATAAAAATGATAAAATATTTTATTTTACAAAAAAAAGCACAAAAATATTTATTAATTCATATATTTAACATTTTTAAAAAAAAAATATTTTTTATTTGTTTTTCAACATTTAAATAAATTCTTTCTCTTGATTTTTCAATTTCAAATGAATTTCAATTCATCATATGAATAAAACATGATTTTCCAAACATTAATCCAAAATTATAACATGTTTATTAACCACCTTTGTTAATTTTCATCATTTTTACATGATTTTCCTTTAAAAAATATAAAAAAATTGAAATTAGGGTTTCTTGTGTTTTAAGTCTTGAAACTCTCATAAATACTCTTTGGGACCGTTTGTATAGTGTAAGACCCAACCTTTTTTTTCTTTTCAATTATTTTGGGCCTTGGTTATTGTATAATTCCCAATACAGTTTTCATAATCTCATCACGATCATCGTTTTCAAAATATTTATCTGAGCCTTCTTTGTGGTATAAGCCCCAACTCTTGTACACAATTAATACTTTGGGCCTCTTTGTAGAGTGTAATATACCCAACCCTATTTATTTTTCAAATGAATTTGGGCCTCTAATATGGTATAAGTCCCGATGCGATTTTCAAAATAACAATGCGTTCTCTGTTTTTCAACAGGGCCTCTCCCGTGCAGAAGCGCTGCCAAAATTCCATTTTAGTTGTTAAGCACATATTACTTGTAAAAGCAACATTAACTCACATTAAGGGATTGTTGCAATTGTTTTCTTTCCCATTTTTCTGTATTATACTCTTGGATCGCAAGCAAGCCTGTCGACATTTTCTTTCAATACAAGTTTTCCACTTTATTTTATTTCAGGTTTAAGTTTTTTACCATTTTACTTATGTGCACTGTTATTTCTTAATTAAATTATATTCCATGCTAGTTTTAAGTTTTATTATCATTCTGATCATGTTAATTTTAATTGAAATTATGTATGGCTAAATTAATTTAGTTCCAGCGTATGAGAATTGTCGTCAACGACGAGACTCAATAGAAAAATATAGGTGCAAAATTATGTTTATCTGTTATTTTGGGTTTAGTTTCTAAATTCAAAATTTATTGTTTTGACAAAAGAGTGTATAAAATATTAAGGTTTATGCCGATAGAGCGAGAGCGTGAGGAATGAACTAGATAGGGGAAACTAGGCATCGGTCCTAAAAATATCGAGAGGACTTTAGGCATCGTTTATAAAATTATTGGTTTTCGAAATACACTTTTAATCGAGGGGTGAGCGAGAGCAGAATCATGTGGTTAAAAGGTGTGGTTCTTGTTAATAGTGCGAGAGTGTGAGGCAAAGTCTTTAGATTAATACTTTCTACAGAATAACTTTTAATAGTAATTAGCACATGTATTCTACAAAGTCCCTTAGGAACACAACATTCATATCCCGGACTCATTTTATCGTAATGATTAAACCTTTAGTAATTAGTATCTTTATTCCTTTAATATCCCTTAAATATTTACCATTAGCTTTGCATTGTAACAATATATAAATTTAGATTGATTATTAGTCTTTGTGGGTTCATCAATCTTTTAAAACTATGCGATAGGCTATATACTTGCAGTTATTATCCGACAGATACGTAAAGTCTTAATAAATATTCAACTCGAAAGATCATATATAAATATCATCCAATATGCTACTATAATAAGTCATTTTATGTATGTTATGGTTTGTACGAGGCCATACATAGCGTATGAAGTGAGCCTTATAAGCATATATATGGCCAATCCTGGGAAGGCGCACTGGAAAACATTAAAGTGAGTTCTTAGGTACATTGATGTGTTTCTGAGCACAACTTTGATTTATGGTGAAGCATGTGGTAATTATTGCAAAGCAGAAATTGAAGGATTTGTCGACTCTGATTAAGCAGGTTGTATAGACTCCAAAAAATCTATTTCTAGATATGTGTTCACGATGTTTGGCACAACAATTAGTTGGAAAACAACATTTCACAAGGTTGTTTCCTTATCAACCACTGAAGCAAAATATATTATCCTTACTAAAGTTGTGAAAGAAACACTGTGGCTTGAAGGTTTTGCTAAAAAACTGGGACTTTAAGTTCGAGTTATCACTGTTAAATGTGATGGTGAAAGTGCAATACACATGTTGAAGAATTTAACATATCATGAGTGAACCAAGCACATTGATGTGAGGCTGCACTTCATCAGAGAGATAATCGAGCATAGAGAAGTCCAAGTGCTGGAGGTTTCGACTGGAGACAATGCTACATATATGATCCCTAAGACATTGTCGAGTACCAAGTTTTTCCACTGTGTGCAGTTGATAAAGCTTGATGATGAAAGCTAGTTTATTCCCTTGTTTATGTAGACTTTGTTCCAAGGTGGATATTTATGGTATTTGGATCGAACTCTAGTGTCGATAAGGGTAACTCGATATTTCGATAGGACTTATGTATGTTGTAACACTCTTTCTACTCCATCATAAATTAAGCAATTTAAATCATATATCAGAGTACAACTCAGTAAAAGGGCATCACATTTACTTCAAAAACTCAAACGTCAAACATCACATAGAGTTATGTCCCAAAACACGGGTTATAAAACATTAACAACACTATAAATCTTTTCTCAATAGTTATGCAGCGGAAAACATTAATAAGTCATAATATCTTCTTTTATAAATCAAAACTCAAGAATTATCTCAAACATCATTAATATCAAAATACTTAAAACAAAAATTAACATCTTAATCCAATTAAAACATAAACACTCAAGCGAAACCCACCCCGATATTACTGGACACAGATCATGACTCCACTTCTAACTAACTCAACAACTCACTACCTCCGAGTTAAACACATACCTGAGCTAACCTTAATTATCAACAAGATGTCATAATAGACCATCATCAGAAAGAAGGCAAGGTGAGCAAATTCACATTCAATAAGATAATATAGAAATGAGAATTTAAAACATAAAAATCAATAGTTCATTCATAACTCATTTATACATATTATCATCATCATCATGTCATAAGAACATTCACCATTACTCATTTAATACACATAATCAAATACATCTCCTCATTTCACAAAATCAATGCACTCATGTTATGTCATTTAGAATGAAATACAACCTCTTACTAAAATGCATGCGGTACTGAAACATCCTCATGCGATGGATATTGGGCCATCAACCTTCCCCTAAGGGAACACATCATAAACATTAAATCACTTCAATCCATACAATGGGATTGAAGCTACCAATGGACCGAAGTCCCCCCATAAATTCAATGCCATGAATGCAAGACGCAATATACATACATCATCCTCAAAACATCATAACATTGCATCCACTTTCATTATTAATCAATTATTCCTCATACTCATTCATAACATCGTGTACATACTCATGCAACGTCATACAATGTACTCATCCTACATCATATCTCTACATCATGAAATCATACATCATAACTCGCAGAAAATCAAATAATTCATCATACATCACTTAATTACTAAATTTACTCATATAGCCTATTAGACACATCATGTGACAACTCTACAGCGTCATAGCAACCTAGAACATATTACCTTAAAACCAGTTTTTCAAAATTAATTTTTTTTTCAAAGTTTCCCAGGGCTCTCTATGCGAGACATCACGCTCACTAAGCGCCAGACTCACTGACTCTTCTCGCTAAGCGAGCTTCGCGATTCTGCAAAATTTTTCTGCGATTTTTCAGCCTTCTCCTTCTGCGATTAAACCCCTCAAAATCCCATAAATTAACAACATTACAAAATAAAACCACTTTAACATTAATATCCCTCATGATAATATCATCTACATCATGCACATTCATCATAATCATAATCATCATGAAATCATCATCAAAAACACAAAATCCTCAATCAAAACCATATTCCCTTAACTACACCATAAAACCCCCAATTTCATTCCTACATTATAATATCGAAAGGAAAATACTCCCATACCTTAATTTCCATAAGCTTTTCGCAAAAATCTTCGTAAACCTTTCCAACCTTCAAGCCCTAACTTCTCCTCTTCTCCAGAGCTCTTCTCCCAAAAGTGTGATCATTCCAAATGATCGTACTCTCCAACTTTCCCTTCTTTTGTCACTCTTGCCCCTAGGACCTATTTAGTCTTTCCCCATAAAACCCTCACTAATTCTCCACTAAAAGACTACAATACCATTATCCTCTATTTCTTTTTATTTTATTCAATTTAATCTCAAATAATGAAATAAACCACTAAGCTTAATATTTCTAATATTATTACTATATTAAGTTAACCCCAAAATTTCTCAAAACATCAATAAACATCACAAACATGATAATTCACAAGAAAACACATCAATTAAATTTAAAACCGACTTTGGGGTGTTACAACTCTCCCTCACTTAAGAATTTTCGTCCTCGAAAATGTACCTGAAGCAAACAACATCAGATACGACTCTTTCATCTGATCTTCTCGCTCCCAAGTCCAACTATCGCCAGCTGGTCCACCCCAAAATACCTTCACCAAGGAAATATCTTTACCTCTTAATAACTTCATTTCTCTGCCATTTATCTGTACTAGCGAAACCCCATAGTCAAATTGTCCCTTACTCGAACATCATCCATCTGAATCACATGCGACAGATCTGCAATATACTTCCTCAGTTGTGATACATGAAATACATCATTCAAATTCGCAAGTGACGGTGGTAATGCAATCTTATATGTCACCTCTCAAACCCTCTGCAAAATCTGCTACGGTCCAATGAAATGTGGAGTGAACTTTATAGACTTCAAAGCTCGCCCGACACCAGTCCCTGGAGTAACTCTCAAGAACACATGATCTCCTTCTGGAAATTCAAGTGTTTTCCTCCTCTTATCATGGTAACTCTTTTGACGACTTTGAGAAGTCTTCATTCTCTCCCGAATCATTATAATCTTTTCCGTTGTCTCTTGCACAATCTCAGGTCCGAGCACAACACTCTCGCCTGACTCATACCAATATAATAGAGTCCTACACCGTCTCCCGTACAATGCTTCATACGGAGCCATGCAAATGCTCGCGTGAAAACTATTATTATAAGTAAATTCAATTAAGGACAAATAATTATCCCACACACCTTCATAATCCAACACAAAAGCTCTCAGTAAATCCTCTAAAGATTGGATGGTTCGTTTGTCTGACCGTCCGTTTGTGGATGATAAGCAGAACTCATTCTCAACTTAGTTCCCAAAGCATCTTGCAAACTCTTCGAAAATCTCGATGTAAATTGCAAACCTCTATCTGACACGGTACTCGACGGTATTCCATGAAACTTCACAATCTTGTTAATATACATCTCTGCTAGTTTTGACATGACATGATTAATATTTATCGGCAAGAAATGCGCAAACTTAGTTAATCGATCAACAATCACCCAAATGGAATCATTTCCATTCATCGTCTTCGACAAACCTGTCACAAAATCCATAGAAATGTTATCCCACTTCCATTATAGAATGCTCAATGGTTGCATCATACCTAAAGGCTTATGATGTTCAACCTTCAATTTATGGAAATCCAGACAAGCATACACAAACTCTGCAATATCTTTCTTCATACCCGACCACCAAAACAACTTCTGCAAATCATGATACATCTTAGTCGCACCAGGATGAATACTCAACCTACTTCGGTGTCCTTCCTCTAGAATACTCTTCTTCAATTCTGGGATATCGGGAACACACACACGATCTCAGAACCTTATCATGCCATTTTCATCAATATGGAACTCTTATCCGTTACCTTGGTTAATCAAAGTCATCTGATCAACCAACTTTAAATCTGTCTATTGTCCTATACAGATCTCTTCCATAATATCATTAGTCAATTTCAGCATACCCAACTTCACACTCTCAGATGTAGTTTCACACAACAAACCCATGTTTTTGAATTGCTCAATCATCTTCAGTTCTCTCACTATCAATATTAACATATGCAAAGTCTTCCTACTCAAAGCATACACGACCATATTAGCTTTACGAGGGTGGTAACTCAAATCAAAATCAAAATCCTTCAACATCTCTAACCATCTCCTCTGCCTCATATTGAGTTCTTTCTGATCAAACAAGTATTTCAAGCTCTTATGATCACTGAACACATCAAACCTCGATCCAAACAGATAATGTCTCCAAATCTTCAACACAAAAACCACGAATTCTAACTCTAAGTCATTGGTAGGATAGTTCCTCTCATGAAAACGTAATTGTATAGAAGCATAGGCAACCACTTGTCCACTCTGCATCAAAACACCATTAAGACCCATCTTCTAAGCATCACAGTACACCAAAAAAGATTCATTCGAATTAGGTAAAATTAAAATTGGAGCAGTAGTTAACATTTTCTTCAACTCAACAAAACTCTTCTCGCAAGCAACATCCCATACATAAGCTTGACCCTTTCGAGTCAACTGCGCCAGAGGCAATGCCAACTTAGAAAAACCATCTATAAACTTGCGATAATAACCAGCTAAACCAAGAAAACTTATGACCTCGATAGCAGACTTCAGAGTATCCCAATTCAATACAGCATCAATCTTCGAAGGATCCACTGAAATTCCACCACTAGAAATCACATGGTCAAGGAAACTTACTTCTTTCAACCAGAACTCACACTTAGTCAACTTAGAATAAAGCTTATTCTCTCTCAATACCTGTAATGCAATCCTCAGATGTCCCTCATGTTCTTATTTCGACTTTGAATAAATTAGGACATTGTCGATAAAAACCACCACAAACTTATCCAAATACTCATGAAAAGTCTGGTTCATATATTCCATGAATACACCAGGTGCATTGGACACACCAAAAGGCATCACTGTATTTTCATAGTGACCATATCTCGTCCAGAAAGCTGTCCTCAGAATATCATCTGCTTTAACTCGAATCTGATGATAACCCGACCTCAAGTCAATATTGCTAAAAACACAAGCTCCCACCAAATGATCCATCAAATCATCAATCCTCGGAAGTGGATATTTATTCTTAATAGTCATCTTATTCAATTGTTGATAATCGACACACAACCTCATGCTACCATCCATCTTCTTAACTAACAACACAAGAGCACCCCACAGAGAAACACTTGGACGAACAAATTTCTTCTCAAGAAGTTCTTCAAGTTGTTTCTTCAACTCACTCAATTCAGAAGTCGAGATCCTATATGGAGCCATCGACACTGGATTAGTACCCGATACTAAATCCACAACAAACTCTACCTCACGCTCTGGTGGTAAACCACTAATGTCATCCAGAAACACATCAAGAAATTTGTTGACAACAGGTAATTCAACACCCACTTATTCACGGTCAACTTGTAAAGAGACAAATAAGGCAAACATTTGGGCTTCATCTGCTAGAAGTTCATCCAATTGCTTCGTAGATAGAAACAACATCTCCCTACAATCACTAAACTCGAGAAACTCCGCCGTCTTTGCATAGCAGTTGATATGCACAAAGTTAAGTTCTAACCAATTCATTCCCAACACAACATCCATATGGCACAAGGGAAAACACATTAAATCCATCAAGAAATCCTTACCCTAAATGGTCAAGGGACACTTCAAACACACACAATTAGTCGTAACTGAGTCGTCAACAGGCATCTCAATCAACATATTACCATTCATAAAAGTTAAAGGTAAACTCAACCTGGTCGCACACTCAATCGAAATAAATGAATGAGTAGCTCTATATCAATTATAGCAACCAATTCAACATCATTAATAAAACAAGTACCTCGAATCAAGTTGTCTTTCTTATGAGCATATGTGCCACTCAAAGCAAACACTTTACTGGTAGTCGGAGCCACGGTAGCAACCTTCTTCGATTTCTAGCACTGGGTACTGATATGTCCCTCTTCACCGCAATTAAAAAAATTGGTTCAGCACTCGTACACTCGTTCTTCATATGACCCTTCTTACCACACTTATAGCATCTTATCACAATAATAGCGCACACATCGGATTTGTGACCTGCTTTGCCACACTTATAACACTTGAGATGAGTGGAACCTGCTCCCTCACTTGGCTTCTTCCCATCATTACCCTTCTATTTCCCCTTATCATTTGGAGTCTCATTAGGCTTCCCTCGAAACTGACCCTTGTCTCTTTTCTCACTCACCTGCTTATATTGAGCAGATCAAGCTCGACTATCCTCATCATAGATCATGCTCTTATCCACAAGCTCAACATACTTGCAGATTTGCTGACAACCAATCGCTTGTCTGACTTCCAGTCTCAGCCCATTCTCAAACTTCAAACACTTGGACAACTCAGCCTCATCACGATTGTAGTGAGGACAAAACTTCACCAACCTCCCGAACTTGGCAACATACTCTGCCACCGTCATGTTCCCCTGCTTCAGTTCCAAGAATTCGGCCTCTTTCTTTCCACGAGCGTCTTTAGAGAAATACTTACTAAACAATTCTCTCCTAAACACAATCCAAGTTATTGCAACTCCAGACCCGGTATCATCCCACTAATCCTCATCCCCTTTATCCAGCATATGGGTGCCAAACTGCACCTTCTAAGCATCAGAGCACGCCATAGTTCTAAAAATCTTCTCTATCGCCTTCAGCCACTTATGTGCATTCTCCGGTTCATGAGAACCCTCTAACTTAGGCAGATTATTCCTCTGAAAAACTACCAAGGCATGAAACTCATCCCGGAAGTTATTATGCATCGTAACACGAGCAAGTGCAGCTACCGCATCCGTAAGAGCATGATTCGAAGTCATTCTACAAATCACCAACAACATCAGAAATAATTGAACCTCAAAACACTCATACTCAATAACCGACACGACCGATAAACCGACCTACTCTGATACCACTAATGTAACACCCTTCCTACCCCATCATAAATTAAGCAATTTAAATCATATATCATAGTACAACTTATTAAATGGGCATAACATTTAATTCAAAAACTCAAACGTGAAACATTACATAGAGTCCTGTCCCGTAACACGGGTTATAAGACGTTAACAACACTATAGAACTTTTCTCAATAGTTATGCAGCGAAAAACATTAATAAGTCATAATATCTTCTTTTATAAAACAAAACTCAAGAATTATCTCAAACATCATTAATATCAAAATACTTAAAACAAAACTTGACATATTAATCCAACTAAAACATAAACACTCAAGCGAAACCCATCCCGATGTTACTGGACACAGAGCAGGACTCTACTTATAACTAACTCGACAACTCGCTACCTCCGAGTTAAGCATACATCGAGTTAACCTTGATTATCTCCAGGATGACATAATAGACCATCACCAGAAGGCATGCAGGGTGAGTAAATTCACATTCAATAAGATAATATATAAATGAGAATTTAAAACATAAACATCAACAATTCATTCATAACTCATTTATACATATCATCATCACATCATATGAACATTCATAATTACTCATTTATACACATCATCAAATACATATCCTCATTTCATAAAATCAATGCACTCATACTATGTCATTTAGAATGAAATGCAACCTCTTACTAAAATGCATGTGGTACCGAAAAATCCTCATACGATGGAGACTGAGCCATCAACCCTCCCCTAAGGGAGCACATCATAAACATCAAATCACTTCAATCCACGCAATGGGATTGAAGCTACCAATGGACCGAGTCCACTCATAAATTCAATGCCATGAATGCAAGACACAATATACATACATCATCCTCAAAATATCATAATATTGCACCTGCATTCATTATTAATCAATTATTCCTCATACTCATTCATAACATCATGTACATACTCATGGAACGTCATACAACGTACTCATCCTACATCATATCTCTACATCATGAAATCATGCATCATAACTCGAAGAAAATCAAATAATTCATCATAAATCACTCAATTACTAACTCTACTCATATAGCCTTCTAGACACATCATGTGACAACTCTACATCGTCATAGCAACCTAAAACATACTACCTTAAAAACAAATTTTCAAAATTAAAACATTTTTCAAATTTTCCCAGGACTCGCTAAGCGAGACATCACGCTCGCTAAGCGCCAAACTCACTGACTCTTCTTGCTAAGTGAGATGTAGCTCGCTAAGCGAGCTTCGCGATTCTGCAGAATTTTTCTACGATTTTCAGCCTTTTCCTTCTGCGATTAAACCCCTCCAAAACCCATAAATTTACATCAGAAAACCACATTAACATCGATATCCTTCATGATAACGTCATTTACATCATGCACATTCATCATATTCATCATAATCATCATGAAATCATCATCAAAAACACAAAATCCTCAATCAAAACCCTATTCCCTAAACTACACCGCAAAACCCCCAATTTTATTCCTATATTATAATATCGAAAGGAAAATAGTCCCCATACCTTAATTTTCGTAAGCTTTTCACTAAACTCTTCGTAAATCTTTCCAACCTTCAAGCCCTAGCTTCTCCTCTTCTCTAGAGCTCTTCTCCCAAAAGTGTTATCGTTCCAAATGATCGTACTCTCTAACTTCCCCTTCTTTTATCACTCTTGCCCATATGACATCTTTAGTCTTTCCCCATAAAACCCTCATTAATTATCCACCAAAATACCATAATGTCATTATCCTCTATTTCCTTTTATTTTATTCAACTAGACTGTCACCCACGTGATGCGTGGTTGTGTGCATGAGTTCGAAATTATGTATCAATTATTTTTATGTTTATACCTTGATAAATATAAGTAATAGTATATATTATTGGCATACATGTTTTTCTTCTATAAATTATAAAATTGAAAATATTTTAATAAATACATCATGAATTGATTTTTTTTTATAAAATTGAATTCTTCTATAAATTTATAACACATTTATTATGTAACATGCATGTAGTTCATAGTCTTATAATTTTTTTACTATGCTGATTTGTATAAATTAAAGATAATATAAAAAAAAATTAAAATCAAAGTAAAATAAAAATATAATGAGATGTAATAAAGAATGACTACTAAATAATAAAAATTAAAAAATATAGTTAATTAAAAAATAAAATATATTTTAGAGTTCGATTGTCTCTTGAAAGTCATCATATCATCATATTAATATATGTATATTCTTTTGCATGTAAATGTAAATGTAAATTTTTATTTTTATTTGATTTTACTATTAAAGCGATCAATTACACCTCAAGATATTTGACACGGATATAAAATCATGTCTAGATTTCAATTTTGATTTGTAATATATTTTAATAACAAAAGAATATTGCAATAATCGCAAATAAAATAATTAAAAACTCAATCCCCTTTTATGTGATAGAGTCAAATATTAAATACAATACATATCAAAATGAAATAATAATAATAATTATACATACAAAAAATAAAAATTATATTGATACTCAAACAAATTATTATAAAAGAGTGTGTCTATGATATTCAGTAAATCAATATAATATAGTAAAATGAGTTTTTAACTTAACACGTAAATCAAAGAAAAATAAATTTGTGAGAAATAAAAAAAACTAAACTATATTACAAAATTAAAAAATTAAAAAATATTTCAAAGTTATATTATTATTAGCTATTAAATCGAGAATCAAATACTTTTTATATAAAAATATTAAAATTAGAGTAAATAAGATAAAAGAGATCTTGTCAAAAAAGATAAAAGTGATATTTACTTGATTTTTGTATAAATAATTATTCATTTTTTCATTTGAGTATAAAACAAATAATAAATTTACATAAAAAAATAAACATGAAGAACACAACTAGGAGAATTTCTTATTTGACATCCTAACAATTCATCTCATTTTTAAATTTTTGTATTAATTTATTTTTCCCCTTATCTTAATATTATTCCTAAATAATTATATTACATAAAAAAATAAACTTGAAGAGCATAACAGAGGGAATTCCTTATTTGACATCCTAACAATGCGTCTCATTTTTTAATTTTTGTATTAATTTATTTTTCCCCTTATCTTAATATTATTTCTTTCATTTTTCACTTTTTTATATAATTATTATTATTAGCTATTACTTTGAGAGTTAAAGATTTATTGATTGAAAAAAAAAGAATTAGAGTATATTAACTGTTATATAAATTATTTTTTAATTCATACAAAAATAAGTAATTTATATATTCAATCTAAAAAAATAAGTAATTTAAATTACTTATATATTAAAATCGTTTTAATTTAAAATAATTTGTTATAATAGTTGATATTTAAGTATTTATTTACATATAAAATTAATTAATAGGCTATTTAGATTATATTTGCAATTATACAATTCATTTTATAATAATGTTTGCAATTATACTATTAATTTTTTAATATGAAAAGACAATAAATTAAATAAAAAAAACTTTTTAGTCCATACTATGTGAGATTAATTTACAAATATTTATATCATATCTACTTAGATAGACAAATTATCTAAACCTTTATTTTATTTGTGAGATTCATTTACTTATTTATTAATGCTAAATTTCAATTAATAAAATAGTTTAGTTATTGTAGATGTTTAAGAATTGGCAGAATTTTTGACCAAACAAGAAATGTTAGATTCAGTTCAGAATGTCCTATCAGATGTTGGGACATTAGCAAACAGAGTATGTGAACTTATTTCAGGATGTCTCATCAGATGTTGGGACATTGTGTAAATGACTAAGTTCAGTTTTGTCAGGATGTCCCAACAGATGTTGAGACATCTCAGACCTGCTACCAGAATTAATTATTGATTAACAGATCAGAGATATATAAGGAGAATTATCTGGAATTAATTAATGATGGATATAAAACAGAACAAGGCGCATCTGTAGGGAGTTTTAAATTGAAGATTCAGATTAAAACAGAAGACCTAATGCACCTAGAATATAGGAGGTAACAAACCCTAAATTCAAGGTGACAGCTGCTGCACATTAGGGCTGGATCATTCTACAGAAAGCCCAAAATTCAGAGACCTATTTAAACAACAGAAACTCATAGAATTGAGTACGAATTTCAGAAGACCAAATAGGGTGTCTAGTATTTTAATAGCAGGTTGTTTTTATTGTACCACTTTATGAGCTTTTAAGCAAAAGTGCATTTGTGACTTGATTGAAACTGTGAAGTAAGATCAAGCTGTTTTTGTTTGAAGAATGTCTTCAATTTCAGTAAACTTGTAAACTTAATCACTGGGTGATTGAGGGGGAGTGAGTAGGGTACTCTTATCTAAGTGAGTCTTAGGTAGAAATTGCATTGGGTAAGTATTAAGTGATAGATTAAATAGGGTGGTTTAAGTCTAGAATTAATATTACTAATAGTGGATTTCCTCCTGGCTTGGTAGCCTCCAGATGTAGGTGTGGTTATACACTGAACTGGGTTAACAAACTTCTGTGTTGTTTACTTTTCTTGCTGTTTAAGTTTTGGTTAAATTTGTCAAATGTCCTATTAAGTGTTGGGACATCTCTTAGGACATCTCATACCTGATCACAGAATTTCAATTGGCATCAGAGCAGGCACCCTGCTTGTTTATACTGGGTGAGATCTAGGGAAAACAAATTCTGTAACATGGACAGAGATATAGGGTCAGTAAATAGACCACCTATACTGGATGGATCTAATTATGACTACTGGAAGCCAAGAATGATTGCATTCTTAAAATCTCTTGACAACAGGGCATGGAGAGCAGTAAATGTTGGATGGAAACATCCTGTCCAAGACACCAAAGATGGATCAAAAGTTCTGAAACCTGAAGAAGAATGGAGTAAAGAGGAAGAAGATTCAGAACTAGGCAACTCAAAAGCCTTAAATGCTTTATTCAATGGCATTGATAGGAATATTTTCAGACTTGTGCATCATTGTGAGCTGGCCAAAGATGTTTGGGACACTCTCAAAACAACTCATGAAGGAACATCAAAAGTAAAAATGTCAAGACTTCAACTTCTCATCACCAAGTTTGAAAACTTGAGAATGAAGGAAGATGAATCAATTCATGAGTTCTACATGAACATCTTGGATATAGCCAATACCTCTGGAGCTTTGGGAGAAAAGATGACTGATGAAAAGATGGTAAGAAAGATTCTCAGATCTTTGCCAAAAAGATTTGACATGAAAGTCACTGCAATAGAAGAAGCTCAAGACATATGCTCCATGAAAGTTGAAGAACTCATTGGTTCCCTTCAAACTTTTGAGATGGGAATGAATGACACAAATGCTAAAAAGAACAAAAGCATAGCCTTAGTGTCAAATACAGATGAAGAAGAGGATGATGAATCAGCAAATGATAAAAGCTTATCAGAAAATCTTGCCTTGCTTGGAAAACAGTTCAAACAAATTCTCAGAGGAATGGAAGGCAAATCCAAACCTAGTGGAAGAAACACAAACTCTGAGAACAGAAGACCTTATGATGCTAACAAAAGATTAAAGTATGCTGAAAAGACCAGTCAAGATAAAGGAGTCAAATGTCATGAATGTGAAGGATATGGACACATCAAGTTTGAATGTCCTACCTACCTAAAGAGGCAAAAGAAAGGACTCTCTGTGACCTGGTCTGATGAAGACTCAGGAGAGTCAGAAGAAGAATCAGCTAAGCACATTACTGCTTTAGCTGGACTGTGTGAATATGATAGTGATTCCAGTTGTGGAGAGCTTACTTATGAACAACTTGAGCAAGCATTCAAAGATTTATACAAAAGAAGCTCAGAAATATGCAGTGAGGTTATAAAGCTAAAGAAGCAGAATGAAGTACTAGAAGAGGAAAAAGCAAGTGATCAAGTAATCATTGATTCCTTAAAAAGTGAAGTAACTCTTCTCAATTCTAAGTTGGAACATATGTCCAAATCTGTTAGAATGATGAACAGTAGCTCAAATACACTGGATGTTATTCTCTGCAACAATAAACATTCAGGGGACAAAAGTGGACTGGGATATAACAGAGATGAAGCCAGCTCTAGCAAAGCTACTTCAAAAATTACACAGTCAAACAAGATGTCCCAACAAATGCTTCAACATCAGAAATCAAAGACAAACATAATGTTCCAACAGATGTCTCAATATTCTGGAAAGAACAAAATGAAGAAGAAGTATCAAAGATGGAGATGCCATCACTGTGGAAGATTTGGGCATATCAAGCCTCACTGTTATAAGCTACATGGATACCCAAATCAGATATGTCAGCAATCTTCCAAACAGAAAGCAAAAGGTACCAAGAAAGTGGTGCAAGAACATCAAAGAAATCAGCAATCTCCTAAACAAAAGACAGAGGTCATCAAGAAGGAATGGAGACCAAAAGTTAGCACTCAGACTGATCAAAGCCACATAACCAAGACCAAGATCAACAATCAAGCTTGGAGATCAGCTGATCAACACACAGGACAGATGAATCAAAAGAAATCTCAACTCATCTGGTCAAAGAAAAGTACTGCATATATAGCACATACATCACTAAGAGTATCAGCCAAAGAAGACTGGTACTTTGACAGTGGATGTTCAAGGCACATGACTGGATTGAAGAACCTTCTAGTGAACTTAAAATCACATTCATCCAGGTATGTAACTTTTGGAGATGGAGCTAAAGGAGAAATCAAAGGAGTTGGAACCTTGGACTGTCAAGATGTTCCAAGACTAGATGATGTATTGCTAGTTAAAGGTTTAACTGCTAACCTGATCAGTATAAGTCAACTATGTGATCAAGGGTACAGTGTAAACTTTACAAAAACTGAATGCATAGTGACTAACCAAGAGCAAGAAGTTGTCATGAAAGGAGCAAGGTCTAAAGACAATTGCTACATGTGGGAGCCACTAGACTTCAGTTCCACTTCAATCTGTTCTCTAGCTAAAGAAGAAGAAGTAAAACTATGGGACCAAAGGCTAGGTCATCTTCATTTCAGAAGCATAAAGAAGATTATATCTATGGATGCTTTAAGAGGTATTCCTAAACTGATAATTGATGATGGTCCTACAGATGTCCCAGAGGATGTTGGAACATCTGTTGATATCAAGACTGAAGCTGAAGAAAAGAATGATCATTATATCTGCACTCAATCTGATACAAGGAAAGAAGAATCCAGTAAACCTCCCTCCATCAGAATACAGAAGGATCATCCCGAAGATTCAATAATTGGTGATCCCAACAGAGGTGTAAGCACTAGATCAAGAGAAGTGATTTCAGGTTCTTGTTTTGTTTCCAAAATAGAACCTAAAAATGTCAAGGAAGCTCTCACTGATGAATACTGGATTTGTGCTATGCAAGAGGAATTAGGTCAATTCACAAGAAATGAAGTGTGGATTCTTGTTCCTAAACCTGATGACATAAATGTGATTGGTACAAAATGGGTGTATAAGAACAAGTCAAATGAACAAGGAGTTGTTACAAAGAACAAAGCTAGACTTGTGGCTCAAGGATACACTCAACTTGAAGGGGTAGACTTTGATGAAACCTTTGCACCAGTAGCAAGGCTTGAATCAATAAGACTACTGTTGAGAATTGCTTGTATCTTAAAGTTCAAGCTGTTTCAAATGGATGTGAAAAGTGCCTTTCTTAATGGTTATCTTAATGAAGAGGTATATGTAGAACAGCCTAAAGGATTTGTTGATCCAAGTTGTCCAAATCATGTATACAAATTAAAGAAAGCTCTTTATGATCTGAAGCAAGCTCCAAGGGCATGGTATGAAAGACTGACCACATTTCTTATCAAGCAAGGATACAGAAAAGGTGGGATTGATAAAACCCTATTTGTTAAAGATGAAAAGGGTGAGAATGTAGATCAAAGCTTATACAGAAGCATGATTGGAAGCTTGTTATACTTGTCTGCTAGCAGACCAGACATTGCATTAGGAGTGTGTGCAAGATATCAAGCTGATCCAAAAGTCAGTCATCTAAATCAAGTCAAGAGAATCCTTAAATATGTCAATGGAAGGGCTGATGACAGAAAAAGCACTTCAGGAGGATGCTTCTTTCTAGGAAACAATCTGATTTCTTGGTTCAGTAAGAAACAGAATTGTGTATCCTTATCTACAGCTGAAGCTGAGTACATAGCAGCAGGTAGCAGTTGCTCTCAGTTGGTTTGGATGAAGCAGATGCTCACTGAGTACAATGTCCCACAGGATGTCATGACATTGTACTGTGGCAACTTAAGTGCAATCAACATATCTAAGAATCCTATCCAACACAGCAGAACTAAGCATATTGATATCAGACATCACTTCATCAGAGATCTTGTAGAAGAAAAGGTGATTTCATTGGAGCATGTAGCTACATATCTGCAGTTAGCTGATATCTTTACCAAGGCATTGAATGCTACACAATTTGAGAACTTAAGGGGCAAACTTGGAATCTGTTTATGTGATATCTAGCAGTTAATGAGATGTGCCAACATGTCATATGACATTGCATGGCTTAAATTCCAGATGGCAAAACTGGTCTGGACAAGATCTTTGGAAATTCCAATCCTAATCATTTGGACTGTAACGGCTACTTATTTAGTAACTCCTTATAATCAGCTATCAAGAGTCTCATCACACCATCACAAGCGAATCACATTAACTAGCAATTCTTCAGAAATCATAAACCCTAAAGCTGCTCATTCATCTTCTTCAACAATGTCTCAAAACCCTAAAAAATCTGAAGAAGTTCTCAACCAAGAAGACGTGGTTCATGCCACTCCAATTTCTGTGGTGCCAATGTCATCAACACCATTGGACGAGCTCAGGGGAAGCGCCTCTCACACTAGAAAGGCAAGAACTCCAAAGAGAGGTAAAGATCAAATCAGAAGCAAAGCTAAAGGCACTCCCTCTCCTGCTAACATGCCCCCTAAATCTTCACAATACGTGGATGATTCAATCAAGGAAATTGTCACTCAAATTCTGTTTGAACAAAGGAAGGTGAGTGGAATCTCTGTTCCCTTGAATACCATGCCTGCACCTCAAGAAGAACCAGCTCAGACTGCAGAAGACACTCCTGCAGAACAAGATGTCCCAATGAATGTTGGAACATCTGCATATGAGAAAGAAAATTCATCTGATGCTGAACAAACTGAGGACCAAGAAAAGGCCTCAAATGAAAGTGATAAAGAAAATTCTGAGGATCAGAATAAGGCCTTAAATGAAGATGATGACAAAGTCTCTGAGGATCAGACCAAAGTCTCAGATGAAGATCTAATCCCTGCTGATCAACAAGCTGAAGAAGAGACTGCTCAATCTCCTCCAGTGGTCAACCTGGAGCAGGACTCTGATGCAGAAATCATAGCATCTGTCAAACCCAGCATAGCCAAAAGACTCAGGTCCAGGAAGGGTAAGATGCAAGCTGAAGCAGCAATTCCTGAAAAGAAGAAAGCCTCTTTTGGGCCATCAAAACAATGGAGTAAAGTTCAAACTCAGAAAAGGAAGGCTGTCACACCATCAGATTCAGATGTTGAATCAGATGTCCCAACATCTCCTCCCAAGAAGAGACCAGCAACATTCAGAGCTTCATCTGCTGTACCAGAAGCTCCCTTGGACAACATATCATTCCACCATGTCTCTAGTGTGAACAGGTGGAAGTATGTGTACCAAAGAAGGGTTGCCCTGGAAAGAGAACTAAGCAGCAATGCACTTGAGTGCACAGAACTGATTGATCTTATCTCTGCTGCAGGACTATTCAGAACAGTCTCAGACCTCTCTCCCTGCTATGAACTTCTTGTCAAAGAGTTCATTGTGAATCTTCAGGAGGATTGCTCAAATGGTAAGTCCTCTGAGTTTAGAAAAGTTTATGTTAGAGGTAGATGTGTGGAGTTTTCTTCCCAAATCATAAATCAGTATCTAGGAAGGGAAACAGATGGACCAAATGAGCTAGGCAAGACAGATAATCAAGTCTGTAAGGTGATAACTGCTGACCAGGTCAAGGCATGGCCTGTGAAGGGAAAGCTATCTGTAAGCATGCTTACCAGAAAGTATGCCATGCTGAACAGAATTGGAACTGCTAACTGGGTGCCTACCAACCACACTTCATCAATCTCCACTGGTCTGGCCAGGTTCATGTATGCTGTGGGGACTCAGACCAAGATGGACTATGGAGCTTTTATCTTTGATCAAACTATGAAGCATGCCAGCTCCTCTGCCACAAAGCTTCCAATAGATTTTCCATCATTGCTGTGTGGTATTGTGCTCAATCAATATCCTGGGATTTTAACTGACAAGGATACTGCCTGCAAAAGAGAAAGCCCCCTGGCTTTTCACTACAAATTATTTCTCAGTCACCATGCTGCAGATGTTGAAGCACCTGCTGGGACATCTGCTGGTACCTCAACTGTTAAGAATCCAATCTCCAAGAAGGCCTTAATTGCTGAACTCAAAAGCACCTGCAAAGAGCTTGAAGCTAGAAAGCAGAAGCTTGAAGAAATAATTAAAAGATTGGAAAGTGAAGAAGATCAGAATGTTGCATCTGATGAAGACAGTGAAGCTGGTGAAGATAGTGAAGCTGATAAAGATGAAGACACTGAAGTGGAGGAAGCAACTGAGAGTGATGAATCTGAGTGATAAATGTATGTGAGGCCAATGTAATGACAGCAATGTAATGACAGTAATAGTGTCTTTGGCCCCTAATTTTGTGCCTACCAAGGGGGAGAACAACAACAAATTTGTATTGCTGGTTATTTTGAATGAAAAATTCTGTTTGGTTGCTTCTGAACTGATTAAGTTTTTTTTTTCTGTTGAAACAAGACTGGATAAAGACTGGACACATATATGTTTGAGGGGGAGTAATCTCAAATAAAAATCAACAGAAAAGTAATGATATACTCTGATAAAAAGATCTTCTGCTGCACTCTGAAAACCAGACAAGATGTTAGCCAAAAATTAGCCAAAGGGGGAGTTTGTAGATGTTTAAGAATTGGCAGAATTTTTGACCAAACAAGAAATGTTAGATTCAGTTCAGAATGTCCTATCAGATGTTGGGACATTAGCAAACAGAGTATGTGAACTTATTTCAGGATGTCTCATCAGATGTTGGGACATTGTGTAAATGACTAAGTTCAGTTTTGTCAGGATGTCCCAACAGATGTTGAGACATCTCAGACCTGCTACCAGAATTAATTATTGATTAACAGATCAGAGATATATAAGGAGAATTATCTGGAATTAATTAATGATGGATATAAAACAGAACAAGGCGCATCTGTAGGGAGTTTTAAATTGAAGATTCAGATTAAAACAGAAGACCTAATGCACCTAGAATATAGGAGGTAACAAACCCTAAATTCAAGGTGACAGCTGCTGCACATTAGGGCTGGATCATTCTACAGAAAGCCCAAAATTCAGAGACCTATTTAAACAACAGAAACTCATAGAATTGAGTACGAATTTCAGAAGACCAAATAGGGTGTCTAGTATTTTAATAGCAGGTTGTTTTTATTGTACCACTTTATGAGCTTTTAAGCAAAAGTGCATTTGTGACTTGATTGAAACTGTGAAGTAAGATCAAGCTGTTTTTGTTTGAAGAATGTCTTCAATTTCAGTAAACTTGTAAACTTAATCACTGGGTGATTGAGGGGGAGTGAGTAGGGTACTCTTATCTAAGTGAGTCTTAGGTAGAAATTGCATTGGGTAAGTATTAAGTGATAGATTAAACAGGGTGGTTTAAGTCTAGAATTAATATTACTAATAGTGGATTTCCTCCTGGCTTGGTAGCCTCCAGATGTAGGTGTGGTTATACACTGAACTGGGTTAACAAACTTCTGTGTTGTTTACTTTTCTTGCTGTTTAAGTTTTGGTTAAATTTGTCAAATGTCCTATTAAGTGTTGGGACATCTCTTAGGACATCTCATACCTGATCACAGAATTTCAGTTATATTTTATTATCAACTGTTAATTTCATATTAGAAGTAAAACTTCATTTTTTAATAATAGTTGATATTTAATTTTTTATTTGCATATAAAATTATTTTGTAGGTCATTTAGATTGTATTTGTAATTATACCATCAATTTTTTAATGTGAAAGACAGTAAATTAGAAAAAAATTACTTTTTAATCAATAATATGTGAGGTTAATTTACACATATTTATATTATATCTAAGAGAAAATAACAATAATTTTACTATATAATAATAATAATAATAATAATATTTTAAAAGTTTAAATTTAAATTTTATCAATATTTTTGTTTTTATTTGTATGATTATATAGTAATATAGTAATAATAATTATTTTATTTAATGTAACAGAGATGGTAATAATAATAATAATAATAATAATAATAACTTATATGAAATTTACTTTATATATTCATAGTATTTATAACTTATTTGTAACTTATAATAATAGCATTTATAATAATAATAATAATAATAATAATAATAATAATAGTATTTATAATAATAATATTTGTAACTTATAATAATAGTATTTATAATAATAATAATAGTACTTATTAATAATATTTGTAACTTATTTTGCATGTATATTATTATTATTATTATTATTATTATTATTATTATTATTATTATTATTGAATATTCTAAGAAAATGCCATATAGACATTTATAGTTAGGGAAGTTGCCACCAATTAGCGTTAGGATTGTCACCAAAGGTGTCATCATGACAACATTTGATTTAGATTAAGTTGATTTAATTTCAAATAATGAAATAAACCACCAAGCTTAATATTTCTAATATTACTACTATATTATGTTAACCCCAAAATTCCTCAAAACATCGATAAACATCACAAACATCATAATTCACAAGAAAACACATCAATTAAATTTAAAATCAACTTTGGGGTGTTACATATGCTATAGTCGAAGTCTGTTCGAGCATACTGTCGAAATATGTTAACTTGTAAATTAAGTTAACATGTTGAATTGAGTCTTGCTTGTAAGCCCAACTGTTAAGTTAGCTTGTAGTCTAAATTAGCTTTGTAGTATATAAATAGACTAATTCTCTCAAATTATTGAGGGAGGATAACTTTCAATCTTTGAACCATTATTTATAAAGTGAATAGTAAAACAAATTTAACCAATTTTTCTTCTTCCTTCTTCTCTCTTTTCTAAACCTAAAAGAGTTTCTTTTGTTTGTTCAAGAAACTCAATTTTTTTCTCATATTTTGGCTTGTTCTTAACGACATCAATTCACAACAACAACAATAAACATGCTACTTAATTTTGGCTTAGATTTGAATTGAATTGTAACATTTGGTTTCTTCTTGTTTCTGTAAGCATTAGTGAAAATGATCAAAATCTATTCAAATGAAATTATCTAAAAAAATTATGAATTGCCCCCTATGAGAAAAAGAATCTTTGAAAATAAAATGCAATTGGGAAAACAAAAAAAGAAATGTAACAATGTAAGTAATAATGACAATGGTGAGATGGGTAATTCCTAATGACATTGAATAACTCATTAGCTCAACATTTCATGCATAAATAAATTGAACTCATATCTACCATTCAATCAACACTACATCTTCCATCACCCCCATTTTTCTCCTTCCAATCAAATTCAACAAATTATATCATTTTTTGAATTTTCTTTCTCTTTTTTTGCAACATTTTCATTTTCAATGGTGAATTTAATTTCAGCTTATAAAAAATATCTTGTAAATTTTTTTCTTACTTTTTCATAAATTCATGTGTTTAACCTCTAGGGGTATGTTTGGATTGGTGAGATGTGATGGAATGGAATGAAATGGAGTGATAACTAATGTGATTCTATTGTTTGGATTTGCAAATAATTGATGGAATGGAATGGAACATGATGAAATCCATTCCATCCAAATCCTCATTTTTTGTTCCATCCAATTTGGGGTGTATGTGATGGAATGTGATATTTTTAATAAGATATCCAAACAATAGAGTGAGATCTATATTCCATTCCGCTCCGCTTCGTTATGTTCCACCCCGCTCCGCTCCGTTACGTTCCATCAATCCAAACATAGCCCTAAGAGAAACAAATTATTGATTCTAAGTTTTTTTAGTCTATACAATAATGTAAACCTACTCATAATACTCAAAGAAAAAGGTTAAGATGAGATACATATTGACCTTTAGATGACTACTACACCTATTGGTTGTTGCAAAATACATAATATATAATTTTTCTTACAACCTCTGCAAAAGAAGCGGGCTGAAGAGATTGTCAACATTGTCATGCACTATAGTAAAGCAGTGATGGGTTACAACTGTCAAAATTAAAAGAGTTTTTTTAATGAAATTATATTGAACAAAACAAAAGCACATTAGAAAAACTCAATAGTAATCCTATCATAAAAACATAAAATAAATCAACAATTTGTTAATGAAGAAAAAACTCAGAATCTTTCAATAGAAGTATTTCATATATATTTGTCCATATCTGCCTACAAAATTCCAAAATCAAACCTATGAACTTGAGATCATTTACACACCAAATTCACCAAAGTCAGTAAATCAGTAAATCTTGATGCAGGAGACAAGTGCTTGAAGTGAATTTTGATGCAGAAACTTAATTAAAGGATGAGTTTGAAGTTATAATACCTCTTTGAGGGGAAAATGTGGCTGAATAGAAGAAATTGTGGTTGCTCGGAGATAGATTTCTTGCTTTATGCTTGGAAGAAAAACTCTTTTTCCACACCTTTTCAAAATCTCTCTCTCTCTCTCTCTCTCTCTCTCTCTCTCTCTCTCTCTCTCTCTTTCTCAACAATGTATCAAACTTTGAAGCAAAACACCTAGAAATAAGTGTCACGGTGAGAATCAAGAGACCCATCTATTGAATTAACTTGACTCGCAAAACAAAATTTCACCGCTGAACTTTAATTTATCCAAGGGAAGGGGAAAAGATCAAAATAACCCATAAATCTGCAATGCAAAACAATGCAATAAAGAGATATAAAATTCAAGGGTTGGTTATACTAAGTGAAGGTACTAACACACTGAGTATCTACAATATCCTATAAGAATCTCTTGTTATATTTGTGTTTTTGTGCTTAAGTTATTTGCTACAGATTGGAGGATTTGATTATTTTTGGGTGAATGAGAGTGAGAAATATTTTTGTTGTTTTTATAGTAAAAGCCAAAGGGTTAAAATAAAAAGGGAGAAGAGTAAAAAGGTAGCTCCCTAAGATCTCACAATCTTATGCCTACGTATCCTATATAGGAAGTCATAACAATCGTAGTTCCACTAACTACGAGTGAAGGGCAATGTTTGTTGGGTTTTTAAGAAAAGAGACAGGTTGTCATCTCAAAGAGAGAATGCTTAACTATACCGCCACAAACATAGAGAAAAGGGATCTTTACATAATAAGAGAAAAACTTCAACTTGGATGTAGAATCAACAAGTATGCCAATTACATCACTTAAATGAAAGAGAGTTTCAAAAGTTTGATTTATGTTATGGGGATAAATGAGACATCTCTTCTATAGAGATTACTCGTGTCTAATCTCTTGGGGAAGATTTGAGTGTGAAGCCAAATATGGCTAGGGTTTAATTGAAGTTGAAGTTTTAGGGAAATTTTAATGCTTGAACTAAGTCTAAACAAATGAATGAGGGGAATTCAACAACTATATGTATGACATGAAGTCAACAACAAATATTCATTCCCTTGAATTGAGCAACAATTGAAGCATTATAGCATAAAACTTATCAAAGTTTAATGCAAAGAGGAAAATCACATATAATAATATGATTATATCAAATTAGGGTTTAGGGTGAGGGGACATAAACATTAATGTCAAGAGAAACTTGACAAAACATATTTTTATCAAGTTTCAAACAAGTATAACATCAAGAATGAAGTGAACATACAAGTGTGATCACACATGGTATCAACTATCAAGACAATAACAATACATGAACAAACATAAGGCAGGTGGACATGTTTAACATAATGGAAGTTTATGAAGGAAATACTTGAATTATGAGAAACAATTTTAACAAGGTAAACACAAGATCAATACACGGTTAAATCAAAGCTTAAAGAGAAACCAAACTCAAGTGGAAGCCCTAAATCATGCATCAATATGTTTTCCAAAAATCCATAAAACAAAACCCTAAAGTTTCATCTAAACATTCATTTAATCAAGATATTTTTTCAAAGAAAAGTCATTTAATCATGGTATAATGTTCAAAATAATATCATGCTCAAGCAAACAAATCAAAGCAAGGCTCAATCAAAACATATTATAGCCATACAAACACATATGATCAATTAAGAAAACAATCAATCAAAGGAACAACATTAAAAGGCCTTAAAAACACATAATAGATACTAGTTTTCAACCTAATAAAAACACATATGATCAATTAAGACGTGGTGCAGTTGTTCCTGGATTGCTGTCTTTGTATGAAGGGCAAAGTTGTGATGAAAGGAAAAAATGATCATGTTGATTATGGGGATCAACCGACCAGGTCACCTCGGTGGAGGGACAAAAGGTAAAGTGTTTTCCTATGTCCTCATCTAGTTGGGTCTAGGTCAATGGACCATTTTGAAGGCAGAAGTGGGTTGAACCATATATAATCATTGAATCTGTCCATACTAAGTTTTAAGGAGAATGATGAGTTTGTAAGAAATTTAAATATTATTATATTAAATTTCTCAAATGAAATTAAATATTTGTAAATAAATGACAGTTGGAGAAAAATATTCTTTTTAGCAGTTTTGTGGTTTCATTTTTTAGTCATATAAAAAAAATGCTGAATTAATATTTTATTTTGAAAAATCAACAATATTTGTCTAAGTTTTATTTGTCAGTTTTCCTAGTAAAAAAAAAATCTTAATGAAAAAAGAGTTCTACTTAAAAATAAAAAAAAAGTAAATTACATCTTATATTGTAATCTTTATACTCCTTGAAAAGTAAAAAAAAAAAAAAAAATCAAACAACGAGTTTTTTTTTATATAAAAAATAGTAAGTATGGAATTAAATGGTAAAGATAATGTTATTTTATAAAGATGTAAATAGTAATCGTAAAGAATGATGGAAAGTGTCGGTATTTATAAGAAGAACAAAGAATATTCTCTTAACCTTTGCTATACAAGTCATTAGCAATTCATACCTTATTAGCTTCGTTATTTTTTATTGCGTTTAAATGTTGTAATAAAATTAATAAATTAATTGCTTTTAAAAAATAATTAGTTTTTTGATATAATATTTTTTCAAAAAAATATTTTTTTATAATTATTTTAATTTAGTTTAACAAAAAATAAAAAATAATTGATAAATTGATTTATAGCTTATAATTATGAATATAAAAGTAATACTTTACACGTTAATAACCAATAAGTTATAATATAAAAAAAGAATTAATTAACGATATAAAATGGTTTGGAGATTTATTAATATTGAATTATATAAATGATTTTTGTAGACATGTGAGAAGAAGAAGCCTGCAAAGTGAAGCGAAAGAAACGTTTAACCTAAAGGAAATAAAATTGATAGACTAATTTCATGTGTAATAATGAACTAATTATAAATTTAACACCGAACCGAACCATTAAGAGAGCGAGTCACCAAACTAGAAAATTCCCCTTTGACTCCACTTCGTTTCCTCTCACCTCATTGGTCCGTCACGTGTCATCGCTCACTACTCAATCACATTAACATAACATAACATAACACCCCCTTTTTTGTGTGACTTCAAAGCGAACGAAACACACCAAATAACGCTCTTCCATTTTACATTTCTTTCATCCTCTTCCAATTTTCTCTCTCGATTCCCATTTTCCTTTCTTAGATACAAATCACTCACTAATATCTCGTTACCGCTTTTTCCTTCTTCTTCACACTCTTGTGCTCAATTCTCCCTATCACGTTTCGCTTGCTCCAGATCAGAAACCGACTTTCCGTCGTCAATGCTTGCTTTGGACTCGATCTAGGTTTTTCTTCCTCCTCAAATCTCTATTTCTATTTATTTACTCCTTCTCTTTTTTTGTCGGTGATTTTATATTCGTTTCTTCGCAAGATCTCAGCTCTTATGTTATTTGATTTTCTACTACTTTCACTAATTGTTGAAGATCTCTATTTTTTAGCTGGTTTTATTTTGTTATATTTTCCAATTTTATTATTGATTTGTTTTGTTTAATTATGTTGATTGAATTGCAGATCGAGTTCTTCAACCTATTATAGTGTGGGGTGGGGGATACAGATGAATAACGGGATGATAGAATGCAGTGTTTGCCATTCCAAATTGGTATCGCCCGCCAGCAAAACTGTATCAAGGGCTTATGATCGCCACAAAAGTAGGATAACATCCAAACAACGCGTACTCAACATCTTGTTGGTTGGTGGGGACTGTATGTTAGTTGGTTTCCAGGTGATTCTCATCTCTTAGATTCATATTTTGCTTTATGTTATTACCCATGGTTGGGGATCCATTTAGACGTCACTCATGTCACTTCTAACATTATGTCTAGTTAACTAAGGGATTACTGACAATTTAAAGGGTTCAGGACTCCAAGTCTATAGGAAAATAAATTGAAGGCTTGGGGTCCTAAGAGTCTCAGCTTCAATCCTTTGTGTTGGGTCACTCCACACAGAGCTTTGCTCTTAGTGGAAAACTCTGGCTTTAAACTGACCTTGTCAGTGGATAGCAAGATTTAAAAAATATAAAATTGAGATGTAGCATATATATTCTTACCATCTTAAAAAATTTGCTTTAATGGCATATGTGATTTCTTTGACTTGCAGATCTAAACTTCTGCATCTGGAAATTAAATAAACCAATACTCTATTGTAGATTAGAAACTCCTTTGGTGTTGATGTGGTATTTCATGCTGAGGCTTTATGCTTGTTGTTTAGTGGCTGACATATGCTATTTCTTTTGGCAGCCTATCCTAGTCTATATGTCCAAGGTGGATGGGAAGTTCAATTTTAGCCCAATTAGTGTTAATTTTTTGACAGAGATCACAAAGGTTTTCTTTGCTATTGTTATGCTTCTTATCCAGGTAAATATCACTTTTCCTTTTGTATATTCAAATTAAATATATACTGTCTTCGATCACATATTTAGAATATGTGTCAAGTGGAAGTAGATTATGAAGGAAACACCTGCACATATTTTGAAGCGTGTCTTTAATTAATTAATCAATTGGGACTTTGAGCAGTCAGTCACTGCTTTTCTTCTGTGCTGGTAGCAATATATGCCCTTAATTTCCATGGTCCAGTGTAATGAAACATTACAAATTATAACCCAAAAATAGTTTTTTGTTGGTTTGCAATCATTCTTGTCCGATTTACTTAATAAATCTTTCTCAATAGGTTAGAATTGCTCTATAGTGAATGCCAATGTATGGATCTGTTGTCTATCTTTGCAAGCAAATGGAAACAAAAGTGAAATTTGAATGTATAGGTTTTATACTATTAACATTAATGAAAGTATAAAACGAAGTTTGGTTATCCACGTCACACCATGTGGCGGTGTCTCCGGCTATCTTTTATATAGGAGAAGAAACCCTCAATATCTGTTGATTTTCTTGCACCCACTGTGATGACAGAAAAGTAGGCTTTCTGAAGACATGTTAAGAAAATAGTTACAAGCATTATGTAGACAAAAACAGATGTGGATGACTGGTAAATTGAAAGAAAGTATTATTAGTTGTAGAGCTAAATTGGCAGAAGGATTTTTGCTCAGGGCTCCTTAGGCATGCATTTGCTTATGAACTCATCATTATTCTTATTACCAGCTTTACATCCATAAAAAGGAGGCTTAGCCTCAGCTTATTAGCATTAGAAAAAATAGAATCCTTACAAAATCATAAAGCTTCAGGCTTCTCATTGTTACTAAACTAGCGAAGAACACCTGGGCACTGAATTAAGAGTCAGGAAGATATGAGTAGCACAAATCTCAAGCACACACCCAGGTCTTGAACATGGACTGCAAAGATACTGAAAATCCCATGAGATTGAAAAGATAACTTAACCTTTGCAGCATACTTTAGCTGATAATATAATGCTATAGGATTCAGATCTATCAAACTTTATGGAGTGGTATATCTTGCCATTTATCTAAGGTTTGATTGCCTGTGCAGGCTAGGAATCAAAAAGTTGGGGAGAAGCCTCTTCTCTCAATTTCTACACTCACACAGGTACTATGATTTATTTATAATATTAATTTTGCATGAATTGACAGATACGCGGAGACCATGTATCACTTAGTTTTTCTGATATAGGATATCTCTTGACTATTTTTGATTTGCTAGGTCTAGGTGCCCTACTTCTTGGGACTGGCTAAATTATTTATCCAATTGTTTATTCTTACTCTTCATCTTAGTTACATGATATTGATTTCTGACTTAATAACAATGCTGTAAATTTGCGAAAAATAGTGATTGTTCAAATTGTGCTATGCTACAAAGCCATGGCTTCGCAATAGCGGCTATTTGACAACACATTATACTAAATAACGTATAATGGCGAAACAATAATGACTTGTTCAAATTCCTCTATACTATAGCACTATAGCACTATAGCTCTGCTATAGCCACTTTTTGACAACACTGCCTTATAAGCAGTGCTCCATTAGAATCATATGTATAATGAATTTTGGAGAGCGTCTTTTTTTAATTTTCTTGAGTCGTTTCTTTTTATATGTATATATTTGAATTTGAACAGTTCTTAAACACTAAATTCATGATTTTCTCGGTACCTTCTTGATGTTCATCCTCAATGTGGTAATTTGTTTCTTGTAGGCAGCCCGCAACAATGTCCTTCTTGCCGTTCCAGCGTTTTTGTATGCTATAAACAACTATCTGAAGTTTGTTATGCAGGTATATAAAATTATTCCATAAATATTGCATATGCCATATTTATGGTTTTTGCCTAGAATAAGAATGCTAGTCTTTCTTCTATGTTTAATATGCACCTATAAAGTCAAGAATCGACAACTTGTTTTTCAGTCGACTTTAGGTAGTACATATTTGTATCCCACATATAGGTAGATGTAACCCACATATAGGTAGTACATATTTGTATCCAGTGCCTGTGTTGTGGGTTTAATTTTCCATAGTAGTAATTAAATGTTCTAGAAGCAAAATAAAATTTTCATTGCTTGTTAGAGTATTAGTTGTTACTTTTATAGGACTTGAGTCTTATTTTATTGATAATCTTGTAGTGCTAGCATTGTGTTAGTAGTACTACACAGGATTTGGCATTGGTTGTTACGTATGGCACACCTATCTTCTCTCTTACTTAATTTTCAATCTAATCAATATAATTTCAGTATGGCTCATATTACAAACTGATGAATTATTGTGTTGCTTCTGCATCCATATGATACCTAATATTTACTTGGTTGTGTCTTAATGATAACTTAAGGGTTGATTTCACATTTCATGCAGCTTTATTTTAATCCTGCTACTGTGAAGATGTTAAGTAATTTGAAGGTAATTTCTCTTTCACTGTGCTGTATGATTGATTTCTGTATTTTTGCCAGCCAAATAACGACTTGCTTTAGCATTACATATGGTATATCCTGTGATAGCCGATTGGTGCTTCTTAAATTTTGAGTCATTGCTTTCAACCAAATTTTTCTTTTCACTTCATTTCAAGAAATTCTTTTACTCTTTTCTCTCCATTTTATTTTATTCTTTTAAGCTGTTCTCAATCAGATTTCTTGAGACAATTGAAAAATACCCTTCTCTTGATTGTTAGCTGAAGTTGAACATGTTTTTAATGGTTGGCTGTTGACTCTACATGTTTCAGGTGTTAGTAATCGCACTTTTGTTAAAGGTGGTTATGAAGCGCAGGTTTTCTATCATTCAGGTCAGTGCATAAGATCTATCATACCTCTAGGATATAGGGATTTTAGAGGTATCCTTGCCATTATTTGGCTCTGTACTGCAGAGGTTAACAAGTTGAAATCCTCACATAAATCTAAATTGCTTCTATTCTTTTTATCTGGCTAGAAAATTGAATTTTTTATTTTTTATATTTTTTGTTTTGTTTTTACAGTGGGAAGCTCTTGCTCTCTTGCTTATTGGTATAAGTGTTAATCAGCTACGATCTTTACCCGAGGGAACTACAGCTTTGGGTCTTCCTGTCACAATGGGTGCATATGTCTATACGTTTATTTTTGTAAGTGATGATTGTTATTTGTTCCTTCGGTATATTGATTATTATTATGCAATTAGTGCATTTTTCATCTATTTGGATTCTTTGTTATTTGTTGAACTTCAACTTTGGAATTATTTTTTCAGGTCACGGTTCCATCGATGGCCTCTGTTTATAATGAGTATGCTTTGAAGAGCCAATATGATACAAGTATATATTTACAGGTGAACTATGCCTTTTAATGTATTTTGATTAGCAGTTTAATTAGTGTCCAGTTTTTGCCCATGTGCATGCCTATGTGCATGCCCATGTGTGAAGACACACTCTTTACATTGTATAAAATTTAAAATGTATTACAGTTTATATTAGAAATATACCTTTGGTCACTTGGTATTCGAAAAGAAACAAACATGATTTAATTGTAATGGAAAGTACTTAATAGACAGAAAGTATTAGCGATGCTCGATGACTGAAACTAACTAGAAGAATCCTCTTGATATCATTGAAGTCAACTGTAAAGTAAAATAAAATTAATGTAAAGTGTCGAGAATTGCACTTTAGTGGTGCCAGTCGGCTTAGAGGATACTTTTAACTGCTTTAATATTTAGATTTTAGATTTTTATTCTATATTTCTTGATTTGCAGAATTTATTCTTGTATGGGTATGGAGCCATGTTCAATTTTCTTGGAATAGTCGTGTCGGCTATTGTCAAAGGTAAGAAAATGAATCTTAAAAGTTGAACTCTTGAATTTAAATTTAATCCATTTAAGTGCCAGTTGAAAATTCTAGTGAGCAAATCATACATAAATCCAGCCAGCACTTGGGATTCGTCTCACAAATTTAGTAACAGGATGAGCAAAACCAGGAATTTGATATCCACTTATGTCAACAAATTCAGATTATGATACACACATACAAGTGTTGGGTTTAATTAACCTCATTGATTTTCTAATTCAAAATAGATCTACATAAATGAAGATGTGACGTGAATGATTCTACGCTCGAGACATGGTATTTTATTCAAGTGTTTGTCTTATATCATTGTGCTTTCATAGCAAGGCAGCAAAGAGTCTTTTCTATACACAGCTTCATAGGACTCATATAAACCTTTTTTATTAGTTTAGTTGTTGATGTTTTATTCTATTTGTTGATTCTATCAACATTTTAACCCAAGTTTATATAGATTTCTTTTTTCTGATGCTCGAACCATGAACATTTTAAAAATGCTATTTCAATTGTTCCAGGTCCTAACAGCTTTGATATCCTAGAAGGCCATTCAAAAGCCACTATGCTATTGATTGCAAACAATGCTGCCCAAGGGATATTATCCTCTTTCTTCTTCAAATATGCAGGTCAATAATTCAGATTTACTTATTTTTTCCTTTGCATTGCCTTCTATTTTATAGATGGCCTTGTTATTTGCCCACTCTCTCAAAAACATACTTAATATGTTGCAGATACAATTTTGAAGAAGTACTCATCAACAGTTGCAACAATCTTTACGGGCATAGCATCTGCAGTACTATTTGGACATAAACTAACAATGAACTTTCTTATTGGCATTTCTATCGTATTCATCTCAATGCACCAGGTAAATAGAATTTGAAAGTTTCTAGTTGATAATAAAAACTAAAAACTAAGCCACTTGTTTTTCCTTTGAGTGGGGGGAGGAATTTAGTCAATACCCTTTTTTTATAACACCGTGCTCATTTCCTCTTCAGTTCTTTTCGCCATTGGCCAAAGTCAGAGATGAACAAAATGGTGTACTGGAACTGCCAGAGGTTCAGGATAAACAAAGGTGCGAACTAATCTCATTTTTTTTTCCTTTTTGTTTATCATATGCACGGGCATCTACTTAATTTCTAGCCCCCAAAAATTTATGGTTTATATATTTGATAGCCAGACTATATAAAAAATTGACTAACCACATACTGGTTCTGGGGAGGAAGAGAAAAAACAATTCATTTACACAATTGGTGTTTCTGAAAATATTAGTTGTTGGATATTTTGTATACGGCCATATGACTTGAACACTTGTAAAAGGAAACTCGTTTCCTTCTTCCTTTACAATAAATAACAAATGCTTGTGTTTATTTCAGGTCAAAGGATGCATTTATAAATATGGCAGCTGGAGCAAATGAAGAGGTAGGGACTGTCACCATATATTGTTTTATTTTTTTAGTGTCTCTTTTGCATTCAACTGATTGCTTTTGCTTTTACTGTTAATATGTGCATTTCCAGGCCACTCATCGAGTGGGACATGATGAGAGACAGCCACTTCTCCCCACCTAGATTAACCTATTGTATGTTCTTTTCTTCCTTTCTCGATTTTAATTATAATCGTCTCTACGAAATTCTGGTTAATTTACACCAAACAGCTTTTAGTGTATACAGCTTAAGAAGTTCTTTCATGCTTTTCTAGTCGGGTACCCCACTTATGACCCATTTTGTGCCTTATAAGTAATCCACTCGTTTTTTCACGTGTCCATATCATTGCAGGAATTTTCGAAGAATGTTTTTTTGGTGATATCTGATAGCTATGGTCCCACACAGTTTAAAGTCATAATAAACTAAAAGATTTTGCTGCTTTTCTTGCTTAGCTTTCCGCAGAAAGTATTTGTCTAGTGGTTCCATAATTTCAGATATGAATTATCGGCTTCGTGAGGTGGTGAACAAGCCAATGCTTTCCGTTGCTGAAGATTTTGATAGAGCATAGCAAATGGATTCGTAAGAGCTTTTGGCATATCAATGTGGATTTACCTGTACTTCATTTATTCTTTATATCGTCGACATTCGATTCCTCTTTATATTTGTTTTCCTGATATATTCACTTCAACCCATTCTATCTATAGTGTTATTCTTTTCATTTATTACGCCGTTCTTTCTATATTGTGATAGAGGACACGACGATTCCGTTCTTTCTTGTAGAAATTTATATTTGCATGCATACAAAGCAATGGAGGACGATATTTGTATATGTTTTTATATTGGTCATTCATATATTTTACACAACCATTATAAAATGTTAATATTTTGAGATGATAGGGGAAGGGATAAATGATTTTGAAAACATATGGATCTATTTACTTTGTGAATATATTGCGTGTTCTTTTTCTAAAATATCTTCATTTTAGCTTGCAACTAGTTAGAAAGCATGTTCGAGGCATTGGGGTTTTAAATGTTTTATTTAATGAGAAAGACATTAATTTATATTTATATTAGTGTGCATTCCCTTCGTAATGAAAAATATTTAAAAAAGGGTGCAATATTGCATAGATAAGTGGTAATTATTACACAATTTTTATTGAAATATCATGTATCATTTTATTCTATGTAATATTGTATAATAATACTTCACTAATAAATTATTATAAATAAATTATCACTAAAATGGTAATTAATACATAATATTTCAATAAAAATAATATATTAATTATTTCTTATCCTATGCAATATTACATAGGTTAGAAACATCCTTTAAAAAGCTAGATTCACAATTGGTGTCATACATTTTGTATTTGTAATAGAATAAGTTTCATAGGAAGATATAAAAGTAATTCCAATTGGTCTTTGGTAATTAAAGAAATTGAAAGATAATTAATTAAATACGTTTTATGCTTAATTCTATATTGAACAAGATGAATTTTTAAAACAAAATAATTAAATAGAATAAATTGATTTTTCTCTTATAATTTTTGTAAAGCAAAATGAGTGTTTTTTGAAATAGTTTCAATAATAAAAAGTGATATTTAGACCCCCTATAGAATTTATTTTGGGCAAACGTTTATAAGATTAAAATTGAGTATTCTCAAAATAATTTAAAAATACTCAAATTGTAGATTAACTTTGAGTGTTTTTTTTAAGAAAGTCTTAATAATAAAAAGTGATATTTAGAACCCCTATAAAAGTTATATTCGGGGAAAAGTTTATAAGATTAAAGTTGAGTATTTTTTAATTTTTTATTTAAATAAGATACTTAAATTGTAGATTAATTTTGACAATAATATTGTATCAGGTAATAATATTTGTTTTTATTTAACCATAATAACATGAAAATAAATTACAAACTAATAATTGATTAGATAAAGACCATTCATGCGGTTGTAAATTAATTTTATTTTTTATTGAATTTTAAATATGTTAAGAATTTATTTTGATAAAATATGATTAATAAATTTATAATACAATAATTTATCGTGAATAATAATTGTGACAATGTTACGGACTAATCACATCTAAAACGATAAATTTTATTATAAAATGAAAATATACTCTTGTAAATTAAAATGACATTGTTTTATTTTGATTCTCTTATATTTTTTATTTAGATATTCAATGTTGAGTCTTTAGTGTTAAATAAAATTAAAAGTTTATTTGTAATTATGATTAAATTTTAGTTATCTGATGAATAAGGGTTTGAAATGCTATTTGCTATTTTAGTTTTATTGTTTATTTAATTAAGTAATTTAATTTATATTAATTGGAATGTAAAAAGTTATTTGATTTATTGTTTTAAGTATACTATATATGAAATAGTAAATTATAATTACTTTTGAAAAAATTTCTTTATTCACGTATGCAAGAAATCAAGAATCATATTGTTTCTCTTTAGTTTATTATTTGATATTATATAAAAAATGATAGTAAAGTATATAGAAACGATAAAAGATTGTTGCATACTCTATTATTCTTTTTAGATCAACTCATGCTGACTTTTCTAAGAAAATTGTGTAAGAATTATTTTAAGATTAAAAAGATTCTCTTCAAGTGTTATTTTTATTGCTATAATTTTAAGAAAATAGTGTTTGGATTCTCACAACACTTTTATTTTTGAAATTTGAAATTTCTTAGTTGAAGTAATTATTAGTTCAAAATGAATTTTTTTCCCGTCTTCGGAAGGATTCGAACTCGTGACCTTCAATAGAATAGAAATATTGCATTTGCCTTTTTGAATAGTGAAAATGAGTTTTAGAATGTGCTACATAAGACTTATAAGCATGAGAATATGTATGTTTTAATATCGTAAGTTTTGAGGTTTTTGGATTGATAACCATTTTGATAAAACATGCTCACAACAAGATGTTAAGTCAGATGTTTTGTCATGAGCGTCAGACATCAGTTCAATATGATGTTGGACATTTGTCAGGACATGTGAAGACTAGGGTATGTTTTGTCTTGACAAATTTGTGTATATTTCTTAAAAAAGATCTTTGAACCTTTTTAGGAAACTTTGAAGATTTGTTCCTATTTTTTTTGGAGATGATTTTGCAATGATTTTCAACCGGAAGATTGAATTTGATTGAAGAGTGCAAGCCCATTTGGCAAGAGTCTCTATATAAAGACTTATTAAACCTAAAAACAAAACGATATAGAAAAGAAAAAATCGCGTGTGCATGTGATAAAAGTTTAGGGTTTTAGTGTGTTCTTTGTTCATTGTGAATTTGTGATTCACTCTATTATTTTTTTGATAATTAGAGTTAAACTGATTTTACTTACAAATCACTCATGAGCTTTTAAGCAAAAAGTTCATTGTGTAACAAGTGTTATTGTTCTTAGTTTAAAGCTTTTAAGTAAACCGAGTATTGTAATTGGAAGAATATTTTTCTATTTTTGTTTCTTGTGACATTGTCATTGGTTTGTGACTAGTAGGAAGTGAGATGTGTTTCTCATATCTAGAAGTTTCTAGGTAGAAATAACATGAATAGTGATTATGTGATAAGTTGTAAATTGAGATTGTTTAGGCTTTTAACTAATACTGTTATAATGGATTTCCTTTCTGGCTTGGTAGTCCCCCGATATAGGTGAAATTGCTCCGAACTGGATTAACAACTACTGTGTGTTATTTGCTGTATAATTACTTGTGTATTTATACCGTTTTGATCCCAATGTTGTAACATCAGTCTCGACATTAGTATCAGTGTGCCAAAATTTCAAATATATTATAATAGATATTATAAATGTATGTGTTTTTGAAATATATTATATTATTTAACATTTATTGTTGTGTCAATCACAATTATCTTTAAGAATTTTTGTATTTCGTATAACTCTTATTTTATTTATTTCTTTTTAACAATACTAATTTTTAAACTATTTGATGAATTAATTGTCAATGATTAAACATCAGATTTAAAGATGCAATTCCATAAAATATAATATAATATAAAATTTGGTTTTTGTTTATATTCATTGCATAATATATATATATATATATATATATATATATATATATATATATATATATATATATATATATATATTCCTTCGAAAATCGCTTTTTTCACAAATAAAAACTTGTTTAAAATCAATAAAATTCTGCAGTTATGAACAAAGTTGACAGTGCAATTTCTAAGACATTGAAAGTTGGTCGAATGATGATAATGTTGTACAAAGACATTACATTTACTACCATGTACTAAACATTCACGGTCTTTCCACGTCTTCCTTTTTCGAATGTCGTATTAATGGTGACAAAACCAAAAACTTACGCCTATTCTACTGAAAAACTAACCCATAAGTCCTTGAAAGGTTGAAGGAGCTCAAGATCTATCTTCAAACCTTAAAAAATGTCCAAATAGAGGACATCTACTGAGTTGTTTGGATTGATAAAATCTTTATTCATGTTCAATCACGAGTATGAATATTGGTCACCATTGGGTCATTTTCATTAGGAACCCCACCCTCTAGATATCTGTGAAAAAAATTGATATTTTTGGTACTAGGATCACTGTCTCCAGAGTTAGGGCATTCACGATGTGCATTACCTTTCAGGCATATTTATTCCAGGATGAGGTGAATTCCCATCTTCCTAAGAATCCTCCAGCAATCGTGTTCAAAGTATGATGTCTTCTGCCAATCACATGTCATTCTTTGATGCTCCAACCTCTTTTAGGATGTATAATTCTTCTCCTGACTTCACGATGTAGTGAGGCCCTTCTATCTGAGCTCAAAGTGCTTTCTCGCACATACTTTTGTAGGCGACCTCTCTAGATCAATCTTTCAATCTTGTTTCAAATGACAATAATTGTTTGTGTGGTAACCCCATACTTTGTGATACTTACACCACTCATCTAGGTTGTTTCATATGGACTCCTCTTTTGGTGGGTGTGACTTGGGGATGATCTTTGCGTGATAGACATCTTGCAAAATTTGATCTCCCCACGTGTTCAATGGGGTGAAACGTTTTAAAGGCTTAAAGGTAGTCTTGAAGACCGCTATATAACAAACCAATATTGTATTTTGGTGTGTTTATGTCCTCCTGCCTTCGATTTCCAACTCCTCGCCCCTTTACATCACTCGTTCTCTTCTCAACATTTCTCTATTCCCCTTTTATGTAACATTCAACTTACGCCATGATATTCTCCATCAAGAACAATGACTTTTGTGCCAAAGACTCGTTAAAATGTCTTGCCATAAGGCAATTTTTGAAAGCCCATGTGAACATCTTGTAGTTTCAGAGATACGCCTAAGGGGGGGGGGGGGAGGATGAATTAGGCCTTATAAATTTTCTCGATTGTTTTCTTGATGGATGGATTTTTATCGTTTATGTGTTTCGGGTAAGAAAGCAGTAAAGCGGAAATAAAAGAGACACAGCGATTTATCCTGGTTCCATTCACAATCCGAAGGTATATCTAGTCCCCTTACACCTCGTAAGAGATTTTCCACTATAGTTTTAGATTGTACAACCTATCGCACCATCAACTGGTGAGGCCTACTATCTAACAACTATACAACAACCAATGTGCAAGAACAATCCTCTTGCAAACATTAACCCTTGTGTCCAACAATCCTGGATCACAAGTCAAAATATAAATAATTCTATGAGTTTTGTTTTTGAGAATAATAAAGTGTACAATATCAATACAAGATTGATCTTCTCCTTTTAATCAAAGTTCACTTCTCAATATTAATGCAAGTGTTCAATATCTATGAATGTGAAATAGTATGAGCAAGATGTACACTTTTGAAATATGAAAATATTTGAAAATTGAGTGAATTTGATTGAGTGATAATTTTATGAAAATTCTTGGAGGTGTTTTGCATTTTAAAAATTTCAGAATATATATAAGTCAAAACACCTATTCAAAGGGGTATGAATGTTTATGAAATAAATAGTGAAAAGGTATAACATTCAAAAAATATTTCAAATGAAAAGAAATAATTTTTCAAAAATTCATTCAGTGTTAACCGGTTAACTAAAAGGGGTAAGCGGTTAACGCTGTAACGTTAACTGAGAATATTGAAATTTTTGAACCGTTAACCGATTAACCCATTTTGTTAACCGGTTAATAGTATTAAAACTCAGAAAAATATTAAAGTTTAAAGTGTTAAACCAGTTCCAAATAATTTCTAAACATGTGTATGCAATATGTTATCATGATAAACTATATTTGAACACTTGTATATCAATTAAAGAAGTGAGTTTTGATATACCTAAGTCTTGTGTCCAAGTCTTGAAAGGTTACGAACATTTGCATATGAAGCTTGGTTCGCACGATAACATTTCCATTGATGATGCATATCCTTGTTCTTGATCTTATTGAAAGCTTGACTTTTTGCAATCACAGAATGAGCTTGAATCTTGTTGTATTCATCAAAATCTTGAGATTGAAGCATGCTTCTACATTCTCCCCCTTTTTGATGATGACAACCAAATGAGTTTGCGCGATAACTTTGATCGAAGTTACGTCTAGGCTTGCTTCTCCCCCTATGTCCAGCAACTCCCCCTATTTTAACAGAGGCAAAACATTCTGCATAGAGAGATATTAGAAAACCAAGCTCTTCTCCCCCTTTGTCATTAGCAAATAGAAAGAAACTTTCAAATCATAACAAAAAATATTGGCATATATGTAAGCATACAAGCAATAAGTAATCAAGCAAGGCATATGACACAACAATCATACTAAAACCAAAATTTGATTAAAACACACAAAGTGCTACAAGAGTTCATGAAAATTGAAACAAGCATAATACGGTAAACCAAAATTGCCTAAACATCATTAAGTCTTACAACAGAATTTTTAAACTAATTTGAAACAAAAGAAACAATAACAGGACATGCATAATCATTCATCATCCGACATCCCATCACTTTCATCTTCACCGTCTTCGCTACCCGCTTCACTTACATCATCCTCTTCGGTTGGTTTGTGGGAACCTAACACTAGTTTCCAGAGGTTTTTGATAGCTCGGGTGGTTTCACGGTGGTTGGTCATCATGGTGGTGTAAATAAATTCATTGGTTATGCCACCTTTGGGAATAGGAAAGGAGGGTGCGGAGGAGCTATCAGCATATTCAAAGGTATAATCATTGCATTGAACAATCTCGGTATTCTTCACAATGGTAATCTCGTTGATCTCATTTTCTGTAGACTTCATTGCGATGAATGGTTCCCTACCAATTTCCAAATCGGTTTGTTCAATAATCCGAGAGATAAACCGAGCATATGGAAGCCTTGTTTTGAGTGAGAGTTGTTGCTTCAAGTGATACATCATTATTATCATCCAATTGACCTCCACTTTGTTCTTGATTGCGAACAAAACTTGCATCTCTAGATCATTATTTTGAGAGTGATTTGAGTCCTTTGGCAACAGTACATAACAAATGAAATAATGCAACATCCGATCGTCAACCGTCAAATTTTTCGCATAGCAAAGTATCCTTGAAATGCACTGTCCCGACGTAATGACTTCATTTTGTGCATAGCCGGACCAAATGTCATCCATGTGATTCACACCTTTGCGGAGAAAAATACCTGAGAAGGGAATTTTAAGCGACGCGTCAAGAGTACCTAAATCCTCCTTAATTTCGCAGTTCCGAACAATAGTATGAAGCTTGTGTTTTCCATGCCTATCCATGTTAAGTGAGAAGTTGTGTATGAAGGACTGAACCAAGTCCAGGTAAAGTTTCCCGTTATCAGCAACGAAATCAATAATGCCTTGACACTCTAGCAATGCAGGAAAAGTAAATGATGGAGGTTTAAAAGATTTCATGAGAACATATTTACCCTTGAGCAGTGGTCTGACTTTGACTTTGAAATCCAGCCTCCTCTTCTTTGTTGATTCCATCGGTGTTTCTTCAGCCGGGACATCCTCTAACACTGAAGCATGTTCCTTTCCTTTCCTTTGAGGTGCCATGAAAAAGTGATGGAGTTAGGGTTTGGATGAGAGGGTATTTTTGGATTTGGGTGAGATGAGTGGAATGAGGTTTGTAAAGGGTTTATAAAGACTAAGAGTGAGTGGGGTTTTAATGGGTTTTGAATGGTTGAAAGTTGGAAGTTGGAAGAAGATGATAAATAGTGTTTAATGTAGTCAAGGGAGATGAAGAGTCAAAGTTATGAATGTTGTGAGAATGAGTAACATGCAATGTATTAAAATGATTAACAAATAAAACATCCATAAAGCAAGAGAAAGAAAAGAATAAAATAAAATAAAATTAAAAAACACATGCTGTACGCGTCCTAAGAACCCAAAAATTGGTAGCGTTAACCGGTTAACCGATTCCATTAACCGGTTAACCGATTCCGTTAACCGGTTAACGGACAAAAAATACCGTTTTTTCGAAAAATCCAGCAGCATGTTCTAGAGGAAATGGGAAAAGTTTTTCATAGAAAATTTTCACAAAGTGTTAGCACATGACATAACGCAACTTTTGATCAAAAAATATTTTGAAACCGATAATTTTCGGGTATCCGAAAGAGAGAAAAATCAAAAGCGGCGAAAAGTGAGTGCTAGCTTTTTGTACCATAAAAGTGAAAATAATCATATTTTAAACTACTATACCACATAACAAGCAATTTTAAGTTAATGTTAGATGTCACCTTCATTGAGAATACCAAGTTCTCGTCGAATCTTGAAGAATTGCTCTTTAGTCAATGATTTAGTGAATATGTCGGCAAGTTGATTGTGTGTATCCACGAAAGTAACATCTACATCTCCATTAAGTACGTGATCTCGAAGGAAATGATGTCAGATGTCTATGTGCTTTGTCCTTGAATGCATGATCGGGTTCTTTGTGATATTGATGGCACTTGTGTTGTCGCATCGAAGAGGAATGCAACCGAGATCTACACCATAATCGAGGAGTTGTTGCTTAATCCACATAATTTGTGCACAACAACTTCCTGTTGCAATGTACCCCGTTTTGGTCATGCTAAGTGAAACACATGCTTTCTTCTTGCATGCCCACGACACTAGTGCATTCCCGAGAATGTGACAAGTACCAATTGTGCTTTTTCTATCGATCTTACATCCTGCATAGTCAGCGTCAGAATAACCAATTAAAGAATATGTACTACCTTTTGGATACCATAATCCGACGTTCTTTGTTCCTTTGAGATACTTCATTATCCTCTTCACGACGATGAGATGTGATTCCTTCGGATTTGCTTGAAAGCGTGCACACAAACAAACACTAAACATAATGTCAGGACGACTTGCCGTCAAATATAATAATGAACCGATCATACCTCGATACTTTGTGATATCAATTGAAGTACCAGATTCATCTTGATCAACGTACGTTCCGGATCCCATAGGAGTGGACATCACCTTGCAACTATCCATATCAAATCTTTTCAACAATTTCTTGCAATACTTGGATTGGTTGATGAAGATGCCATCCTTTGTTTTCTTGATTTGAATTCCAAGGAAATAGTTCATTTTTCCCATCATGGACATCTCGAATTCTCCTTGCATCATAAGCGAAAATTCTTCGCAGAGATCTTTGTTTGTTGATCCGAAGATGATGTCGTCGACATAGACTTGAACCAATAAGGTGTTACCCTTGATCTTCTTTATGAACAAAGTCTTGTCAACCTTTCCTTTTATAAAACCCTTTTCACATAAGAAGTTGCTGAGGCGGTCATACCATGCTCTTGGTGCTTGCTTTAAGCCATAAAGTGCCTTCTTCAACTTATAGACATGAGAAGGATTCTCGAAGTCTTCAAAACCCAGAGGTTGTTTGACATCGACTTCTTCATTGATGTACCCGTTCAAGAAAGCGCTTTTGATATCCATCTGGAAAAACTGAAAATTCATAGAACAAGCATAAGCAAGTAATAATCTAATTGCTTCTAACCTTGCTACTGGAGCGAACGTCTCATCAAAATCAATTCCTTCTTCTTGGTTGTAGCCTTGTGCGACCAATCTTGCTTTGTTATTGTTGAAGCACAAATGAGTAAAGGTTTTAAATGTCGAACCAAATAGATTGTTTGATGATATTTATGCCGTTCTACAATTGTTTAAGTTTTAGACTCAATGGTAACAAAAGGGGTTTTAATGTTTGTATCGAAAATAGACTTGTTAATTCAAATAAATTCTAAGGGTAAAATGTTTAGGCTTGTAAAATATTCTTATAAAGCATATGTCAAAGTTAGGGTTTGATAGGCTTATTTGCAAGTATAGTTTTGATCAAAAGATAAACTCATTTCAATAATGAACACATTCACAATATCCTCTCATAAAGTTTATTTCTAACACAAAATGTGAGATTTACCATTTTGATCCATTGATGATTTCTCACTCAATCTATCAAAATGATAACATTTAGGTTCAATACAAAGTGAACTCCAAGTTCTATAACTATCTCTAGCTTATGTTATTTGGGTGATGAAAACTTAGGTCAAATGTTGGTCATATCTCTCAATCATGAATTAACACAAATGGTATGTCATAAAAATCAAAGCTTTCATCATATATTCATCATAAAGAGTTTATACAAAAGGATCAAAGCCTATACAATGCAAAATAAAACCTATCTACCTTCTAACCTTGACATACTATGAGATTAGCTTTCCATTTCCATGGAAGCTTCGAACAAAAGATGAAGATGAAGAAGATGGAGCATTAATGACAATCTCTTGGCCTTAAATGCACCCAATCATCTTAGAACAAGGTGAAAAAGTGTTTAAGGTATATTTAGGTCTAAGAGTAAAAGTTACATCCCAAGAAAATTATGAAACAAATGTTTAAATAGATGCTGAAATCACAGGTCTTGCTGAGCGAGGATTCATTAAAGTCCCAGGCTCGCTGAGGGACAAAGGAGCTCGATGAGCGAAGAGCAATCTGGAGAGATTGGGGTGAGCAAGATTTCTTCACTTTCTTCACAAATATCCCAAAGAAGGTCTTGATGATTTTTGTTCCAAAATTCCACAGTGCAACCTAAAATTACAAAAACTAAAGTTAAATAATTGACGCTTAGAAAATGCTAAACTAAACTATGAATAAGTATAAGAAACAAAGGGGAAAAAGCATTAGAGGTTAAAATAACACTTGAACAAAGGCGAATTCATTTTCCTATTTAAAATAACGAGCGCAAACTAAACAAGTGAAACACACCGAACAAAATGGTTCAAACCAAAGGTTTTGCTTACGAGTAACAACCGGATTCTCAAAGAACTACAACATGATCATGAATTGATTTCTAAACACAAATGACAAGATATCAACAAATGCAATGGAATGTTCATAAGAGAATCACCTAAATACTTAACTAGGTCAAGCATCATATCTAAAAGGGACAATTCACTCTCATATGTAATATTCCTCACATCCAGAACAATTCATGTAAGTATCTCCAAATTCACAAGGAAATATAAAGGAAACCAAGATCAAAAGGACTTTTCAATGTTATAATGAGGCAAGGGTTACAAAGAAAGGGATAAATTTCTAAGGCCAATGATTCAAAAATGGGTTCAAAGGTTTTGAAAACGAAGAACACGCCAAAATCATACAAACCACAAATTTTTTGGTTCACCCTACTTTTCCTTTCCAAAATCTGTTTTTTATTTTTATTTTTATATATAGGTGCCCCTATTAAAGAGTCCATCACATACTTGAATGAATATTTTCTTTCATTTTCACACAACTCTAGCAAATAGTGTAATTCGTTCTCAATTCATTCATTCAACAACAATTTTTGTTTTTAACTTTTCACACGAGGCACCAAAATCATCCATCCTATTTTCCACTAACAATATTTCACACTCTCTCCAACTTTAAATGACACTATAAAATTGGACAATGTTCTTCTCAACAAGTATTCAAGCAAAGGGTTTAAGTTGTTAACAAAAATACAACAAACTAGAATGAATCATAATGAATTTTTCTTTTTAATATTTTCCGACAATGGTTACCAAAAGATGATAATTTGGTATTTCACCGACGATTAAGATTCATTCTAGTTGTGTGAAGGCTCAAAGTCGGCTAACAAATTCTCGCACTACTCACCGGTGACTAAGGCCTAAAGGAATGGATGGTTTTTCTCAATTTCAAACAATGCCTAGATCATATCCAAGTTTCCAAAATTTAACCAAAGAATATACGATACAAGCATGAATCGAACGAGTTTGCAAAAACTACAATCACACTAAATTTTTGTGAACAATGGAAGTCGCTCACTTTATGGTTTTGTCCTTATTGATTCTCAAATGAACATTTATGAAAATTGAATTAAACTATGAATTTGTGAAAAACAACTAGTTCATAAACATGTTATTTTCTAAAAGGTGTAAAAGGAGTACCTTTCTCGCGCAACTTATGGAATTTTATCATCACCATCAAAGAAAGATGAAGCTAAGCGCCTAGATCACAAAAATGCACTCGCTTCCGTCAAATTTTCACCTTAAGGAAAAGACAAGAAACAACAAAAATCAGTCCGCCCGGATATTAATTAATCAAAATATAAAAGTAAACCATCCGCCCGGATGGGAAACAAAATCCAAACCAAAATATAAACAAAGACTCATCCGCTCGGATGGTCAAATATCCAAAACAAAAGTAAAAACACATCCTCCCGAATGTTTAGCATTCAAATAGTCTAAACAAAAAGGAAATAACACAAAAGAAAAAAAAACAAGAAACAACAAAAATCAGTCCATCAAACCGTCCCGCCGACATCACTCAAATGAGCTTGAGTTGTCATCATCATCCTCAACCGCGTCTTCATCATCAGCACCTGTACCTGCATCTACACCCCCCGAAGATGATGGCATGTCCCCAGGCCATGCAGAATAAGCCCAAAAATCATCCATACTCCTCAGAGAATGCCCCGCATGAGTCTCCCTGATCATAATCTGGAGCTGCAACATGCTCTCATAAATGAAGTCCAGTGAACGATGGTGAGAGGCATGCATCGCCAGGTTGGTTGCAGAATCAATACCCCTGCTTTGTGGAGGAGCTGAGGCAACCGGAGGTGGCTGAAGACGTGGCTCACAGAAGTTGCGGCAATATTCATCATCAATTTTCTTCAACTTCACATTGTCGTGTGCTGGGAGAACTACCCCAACTCTCCTACAAAGACCCATAACCAAGCCTGGGTGGGAGATGGCGCAAGAGGCACGAGAACCAAATTCGGTCCCACTGGTGGCAACCCTTTTTAGCTCGGAAGCTAAAATCTAGGAAAGATCCACAACCTTATCATCCAGAATACAGTAAATCAGGGTGGCCACTTCAATTGTCACATCCGAAACATGGCTCTGCAGAATCAAGTTATGTAGCACAATGCTCATCATCACCTGAGCCCGGCTGTTCAAAGCGGCCCTCTTGAAACACACAGGAGTCCCAACAACACTAACCTTATACGATTGATCCCGATTAAAGATGTAGTTCTTTATGAGGTCGATATCCAAAGGTCTTCTTTTCTTCATCTGACCAAAATCACAAAGACCATCACGAGGTAGCTGAATATTGTTGCCTAAATAAGCATTGAGTTTGGCCTTCATAAATTCTATGTGTTTGCCTCTCACCCAAGTTTTGTATTCAAAAGATGTCCCCTCAAGACCGGTGGGAAGGGCGTTCGCGAAGAACTCCATTACAATCTCCAAATGGTACTCTGGATGAGGTTCACAAAGCCTAGCATATTTCCCTTCTTCCATCGTGTTTTGAACAAACCTGTATTCCCCCTCAGGATTTAAATCCATGATCCGATCAGCCCACACATTCCTCCTTTCAAGGAGAAGATAACGCTCATGATGAGCAAGTGTAAGGAACCGACTGCGGTCAAAGGTAGGAGCAGCTTGAGGTCTTGATGATGTACTTCCAGCCTTCCTCTTTTTGAACGATTTGACATCTGAAATGAAATTAAAAAACAAACAAAAGATCGAAACACGAGTGATTCGATCCCATTAGCCAATAACAAACATGAACACAATTTTCCTAAATTAATAATAAATCAAAAGGAACTCCCCCATAAAATTTGAAAAAAATCTGGAAAGGGAAAAAAATTATGCATCAGACCTTGCTCGCTCAGCGAGGACCATTCTGCAACTCTCGCTCAGTGAGCTCTGCGAATTTTCAGAACTCGTCCCTCTCCAGCAGGGGCATTTCCACTTACTAAACTAACATCATAAACATAAATTACCAACTCAGAATTCCACAATACCCTAAATCCTATCCTAACCATAATTTAACAACATTTTCTAAACTTTCAAAACTTTTGCCCTAAATAACAAAAAAATTTCTCACACAAAAACTCCATTTTCAATTTAATCATCAAGGAACTCAATTGGGTTATTGGTATAAGAAGTTCTTTGTATGCAAGAGTTTTCAAAGGGAAATGAAATTCTAACAATCCAAAAATTAAAAACTAAAGAACTTGAAGTGAAGAACATGGTTACCTTGTGTGATTTGTTGCAAATTTTTTGAAGCTTTTGGGATCAACAATTGAGAACTAGGGTCAAGGGAAGAGGAGCTCTTGAAAATCCTTGGAAATTTTTATGAAAATAGGGAGAAAACGGAAACCATAGGTCAACTCTCCTTCCCTTATGTTCAGACTGGACTGAGTCCTCTTAATGGGCCTTGTTCAGTCATATTTTTTTTCAAAAAATGCAACCCTTGCTCAGCGAGCTACAATCTGCAGCGCTCGCTCAACGAGCCATCCCTCGCTCAGCGAGTGCAGGAAACAAATACACACTTCCAGCAGCCATGTAACAGCACCACAAACTTCTAAATTACACCTACAACACATTTTTAACATAAAAAACTGTAAAAAAACTCACAAAATTGGGGTGCCTCCCAACGAGCGCTTGTTTAACGTCGGATAAGCTCGACGGTCCATAGTGATCAACAATCATCAAGGGCGACAAATTTCCTTTCTCGATCGAAGGCGTTGGCCGTTAACGGTCCAACTGTCATTATTTTCTAAATCCTCGATCACAATAGCATCGTACTCCTTAACCTCTTTCACCCGAAACGGTCCCGACCACTTACTTTTCAACTTTCTGGGAAAAAGCTTCAACCGGGAATTGAAAAGCAATACAAGTTGTCCCTCTTTAAACTCTTTAATCTTAATCTTCTTGTCATGGTATTTCTTAACATTTTCTTTGTAGAGCCAACTTGAATGGTTGGCCGCCTCTCTCATCTCCTCCAATTCACTCAATTGCACTTTTCTTTTCGTTCCGGCCTCGGTAGGATCAAAATTAAGAAACTTCAAAGCCCATAGAGCTTTGTGCTCCATTTCAACCGGTAAATGGCATGTTTTGCCATAAACCATTTGGAATGGAGTTAAACCTATCAGGGCTTTGTAAGCGGTGCGATAAGCCCACAAATCTTCATCAAGTTTTTGCGACCAATCCTTCCGCGATCCAGAAACAATTTTTTCTAAATTTATTTTCACTTCTCTGTTGGACACCTCGGCTTGCCCGTTATATTGGGGGTGGTAAGGGGTTTCAGCTTTGTGCGATACACCGTAATGTTTCAAAACATTTTCTAATGGTGCATTGCAAAAGTGTGACCCACCATCACTTATCAACACCCTAGGCGTGCCAAAACGGGCAAAAATATTTTTCTTTAAGAATTTGATTACCGTTTTGCCATCAGCCTTAGGTGAAGCAATGGCTTTCACCCACTTGGAAACATAGTCCACAACAACCAAAATGTATTCATTGGTGATCGATGGTGGAAATGGGCCGACGAAATCAATGCCCCAGCAATCGAAAACTTCAACCTCCTGAATATTTTGGAGGGGCATTTCATCATGTTTTCCCATTTCACCGGACCTTTGGCATACATCATAACTCCTCGCATGGAGGTTGCCATCTTTGAAAATTGTGGGCCAATAAAATCCCAATTGGAGAATTTTAATGGCCGTTCTTGGTCCGTTAAAGTGCCCTTCATATGGAGAATTGTGACAATGCCAAAGTATACTATTCGCTTCATCACTCGTCACACACATCCGCAACATAGTATTGGGCATCCGACAAGAATTTCCTCTTTTGGTTCCAAGTTAGGTCCTCGGGTATCCAACCCGTTGCCTTATGATTTGCAAAATCGGAAAACCACGACCTAACTTGCACCATAAACAACTTTTCATCCGGAAATTCTTCTCGGATTTCATTTTCTTTCTTGGTTATGTCCACATTGACTAACCGCGATATGTGATCTGCCACCAAATTTTCCGACCCCTTCTTATCTTTTATTTCTAAATCAAATTCCTGAAGAAGGAGGATCCATCGGATAAGCCTTTGCTTAGAATCCGATTTGGTGAGCAGATACTTAATTGCGGCATGGTCGGTGTAAACAACAACCCTAGAAACGATCAAATAAGAAAGAAATTATTCAAGTGCGTACACTATTGCTAGTAATTCTTTTTCAGTTGTGGCATAATTCACTTGTGCTTCATTAAGCACTTTGCTATCATAATGTATAACATGAAAAACCTTTTCCTTTCTTTGGCCTAATACCGCTCCAACAACATAATCACTAGCATCACACATAAGTTCAAATTCGCAATTCCAATTAGGTGTTATGATTATTGGAGCAGTGACTAGGTTTTCTTTCAAAGTTTAGAATGATTCAAAACAAAGTTTGTCAAAAAGAAATACCTGGTCTTTGTTCATCAAGTTGCTAAGTGGCTTGGCCACCTTTGTAAAATCTTTGATAAATCTCCGATAGAACCCCGCATGGCCCAAAAAGCTCCGTATCCCTTTCACATTTGTTGGAGGTGGCAACTTTCAGATAACGTCCACCTTCGCCTTGTCAACCTCTAGAAACCTCTCGAAGACACCTTATGGCCAAGCACAATTCCCCCTTTTACCATAAAATGGCATTTTTCCTAGTTTAGGACCAAGTTTGTCTTCACACATCTCACAAGCACTTCTTCCAAATTTCTCAAGCATAAATCAAATGAAGCTCCAAACACCAAAAAGTCATCCATAAAAACCTCCATCGCCTTTTCAATCAAGTCGGATAAGATTGCTTGCACACACCTTTGGAAAGTAGCTGGCGCATTACACAACCCAAAGGGCATTTTCCGATATGCAAATATTTTAAAAGGGCATGTGAATACCGTCTTCTCGTGGTCTACCGGGTCATTCGCAATTTGGTTGTAGCCCGAATACCCATCCAAAAAACAATAAAACTCTTCCCCGAATAACCTTTCAAGAATTTGATCCATGAACGGTAGTGGGAAATGATCTTTTCTAGTAGCCGTGTTTAAACGCCTATAGTCTATACACATTCTCCATCCCGTCACAACTTTTTTCGGTATGAGCTCATTCCCTTCATTTCTAACAACCGTCATCCCTCCTTTCTTTGGTACTACATGAACGAGACTTACCCACGGACTATCCGAAATCGGATAAATCATCCCCGCATCAAGTAGTTTCACTACCTCCTTCCTAACCACCTCTTTCATCGTTGGGTTCAACCGACGTTGAGGTTGTGCCAACACTTTGAAATCATCTTCCATAAGAATCTTGTGCATACAATAAGATGGGCATATTCCCTTTAAATCGGAAAGAACCCACTCTATAGCCTCTTGATTTTTCTTTAGCACCTCTATCAAACGAATTTCTTCATCGGGAGATAATTCATTGCTAATAAAACCGGTTTTCTTTCGCTTTTATCCAAGAAGGCATATTTAAGGTTTGAAGGTAGCACATTCAGTTCAACTTCAACTTTATCATCATTTTTCTCTCTTGTCAATTCTTCAATGGCCACCTCCCAAGGTTGTAACTCCTTCAAGACTTCCAATTCCTTCAAGCATTCTTCCAACTCACTTTCTTCTTTGCTAGTGAGTGTGTTAAATAATTCACTTAAGGCTAGCTCTAATGGATTGTCCACATGAATATGTGTTGTGACCTCCATAATAGCCATATCGGAAGCATCAATTCAGAAGCTATCATGTTTGTCTTTTGAATGCTTCATTGCTTCAAACAAGTTGAAAGTAACTTCCTCATTCAACACCCTCACTTTCATTAGCCCATCATCCACATCTATCATCACACGGGCCGTTTTCATGAATGGTCAAGCAAGTATCAACGGAGCATCATCATCCTCTTCCATATCGATGACAATAAAATCAACCGGAAAGAAGAATTTGTCCACTTTCACTAAAACATCTCTAGCCACCCCAATTGGGTGAGTGGTAGATTTGTCGGCTAATTGTAGAGTCATTCTTATCCCTTTGATATCAATGTTGCCAAGCCTTTTAACAATAGAGAGAGGAATAAGGTTAATGCTTGATCCCAAATAAATTAGACCATTTCCGACAAACATGTTCCCAATGGTGACCGGCAAGGTTACACGTCCTGGATCGGCTTCTTTTTTAGGAAGAGTGCGTTGGATAATGGCATTACAATTTGATTCTAGAATAACCTTTTCCGGTTCTGTGTATTTTCGTCTCTTCGAGAGAATATCTTTCAAAAACTTGGCATATTTGGGCATTTGCTCAAGTGCTTCGGAAAATGGCAAATTAATTTGTAATTGCTTGAAGATATCCATGAAACGAGCATATTGCCTCTCATTATCCCTCTTTGATGGCACATGAGGGTAGGGCATGTTGGTAGGAATTTGTGTCATCACTTCTTTTCCCTTCCTTCCTCTTCTCACTTCTTTCCTCTTCTCATCTCCCACTTGTGTATTTTCAACTACTTCCAATTCATCAAACTCTTTTTCGACTACTCCCTCTATTTTTTTCTCCGTCATAACTTCCTCTTCATCACTACATTCCTCCACTGTACCATCTTTCTTCTCTTTAGGTTGACTCGTCTCCTTCCCGCTTCTAAGAACAATGGCCTTGCAATGCTCCTTAGGATTAACTTGAGTATTTGCGGAAAAATATGGTCCCGCTTGATTTTCGGCAAGTTGCTTAGCAAGTTGCCCAACTTGATTCTCGAGGTTTTTGATGGCGGCCTCATTACTCTTTTGATTAGCCATGGAGGATTGCATGAATTGAGTAAGAGTATCTTCTAACTTTGAACTACTTCCTCATGGTTGATGAACTTGAGGGTTGGGGTTTTGATATGGATTTTGGTGTTGGAAATTGTTGTTGTTGAATCTTGATTGTTGTTGGTAACCTTGGTTGTTCCTTGGGTAATAATTGTTGTATTGTTGATGGGGCCTTTGATAACCTTGATTGTTGTTGTTTACATAACTTACTTCTTCAAAAGGAGGACAATATCCGATAGGGTGATCTCCTTGGCACAATTCACACTTCGCCACTTGATGTCTTGATTGAGAATTTTGAATCTCATTCATTTGTTGTGGAAGCTTGGCCATTTGTTGGGTTAACAACTCCACTTGTTGAGAAAGCACCTTGTTTTGGGCAAATAAAGCATCATTTGTATTCAACTCAAGCACTCCCGACTTCCTTAGTGAATGACTTCGGTCATGTTGACTTTGAAGATCATTGAGAGCCATTCGGTCAATAATGGCTATAGCTTCATCCGCGGTCTTTGACATGAGAGAGCCACCCGCATGGCATCCAAGAGTGTCTTGTGTTGTGCTTGAAGCCCATTGAGGAAGATGTGAATTTGAGTAAGATCATCAAATCCATGACCTTTACATTTCCTCAACATAGATTTATATCTCTCCCAAGCCTCATTTAATGATTCGTTGCCTCCTTGGTTGAAAACTACTATTGCCATCTTTGCTCCCATGAATCGGGATTGGGGAAAGTATCTTTCAAGAAATTTCTCTTCCAATAAATTCCAATCCGTCATCACCCTCAAAGCTTGGTCTAGGTACCACTCTTTTTCCTTTCCCATTAAAGAGTGTGGGAACATTCTTTTGAACAAAGCTTCCTCTTCTGCCTCCTCTATCCCCGTAGAACCCGCTATCTCATAAAATTTGGTGAGATGTGTGTAAGGATCTTCGTGTTCCATTCCGGTGAATGGATTAACATACAGAAGTTGGAGGATTCCGGTCTTCATTTCTGTGAGTCTTCCTCCTCGGGAAAATTGAGCGGTCCTTCTTGGGCTATTTGCGGACATCTCTGTACAGGCTCCTTCTCCCGCCATGTTCCTTTCTAAAATCTCTACCCTCACTTCTTCAATGTGAACAAGTGAAGAAGTATATTCTTCTTCTCTGCGGTTCCTCTCTTCGACTAACTTCTTCCTTCTTCGTACTTTGCTATTTAGCCTTCAAAGTGTTCTTTCAATTTCGGGGGTCGAAATGAAATTGCTCCTCGATGGCCCTTTCACGCCTACATTATAATCTACAAAACTAGAAAACCGAGTGAAACACAAGAGATATAGTAACAAATAAAACAAGCCAAAACTTAAAAACTATTGCTATGCTTTAAATATCAAATAACAATCCCCGACAACGACGCAAATTTGTTGAAAGCACAAATGAGTAAGGATTTTAAATGTCGAACCACATAGATTGTTTTATGATATCTATGCCGTTCTACAATTGTTTAAGTTTTAGACTCAATGGTAACAAAAGGGGTTTTAATGTTTGTATAAAAAATAGACTTGTTAATTCAAATAAATTCTAAGGGTAAAATGTGTAGGTTTGTAAAAGATTCTTAAAAAGCATATGTCAAAGTTAGGGTTTGATAGGCTTATTTGCAAGTATAGTTTTGATCAAAAGATAAACTCATTTCAATAATGAACACATTCACAATATCCTCTCATAAAGTTTATTTCTAACACAAAATGTGAGATTTACCATTTTGATCAAGTGATGATTTTCACTCAATATATCAAAATGATAACATTTAGGTTCAATACAAAGTGAACTCCAAGTTCCATAACTATCTCTAGCTTATGTTATTCGGGTGATGAAAACTTAGGTCAAATGTTGGTCATATCTCTCAATCATGAATCAACACAAAGGGTATGTCATAAAAATCAAAGCTTTCATCATATATTCATCATCAAGAGTTTATACAAAAGGATCAAAGCCAATACAATGAAAAATAAAACCTATCTACCTTCTAACCTTGACATACTATGAGATTAGCTTTCCATTTCCATGGAAGCTTCCTACAAAAGATGAAGATAAAGAAGATGGAGCATTAATGACAATATCTTGGCCTTAAATGCACCCAATCTTCTTATAACAAGGTGAAAAAATGTTTAAGGTATATTTAGGTCTAAGAGTAAAAGTTACATCCCAAGAAAATTGTGAAACAAATGTTTAAATAGATGCTGAAATCGCAGGTCTCGCTGAGCGAGGCCTGCTCGCTGGGCGAGGATTCATTAAAGTCCCAGGCTCGTTGAGCGACAAAGGAGCTCGCTGAGCAAAGAGCAATCTAGAGAACTCGCTGAGGGCTCGCTGAGCGAGCCCTCAGCGAGCAAGATTTCTTCACTTTCTTCACAAATATCCCAAAAAGGCCTTGATGATTTGTATTCCAAAATTCCACAGTGCAACCTAAAATTACAAAAACTAAAGTTAAATAATTGACGCTTAGAAAATGCTAAACTAAACTATGAATAAGTATAAGAAACAAAGGGGAAAAATCATTAGAGATCAAAATAACCCTTGAAAAGTGCCAAAAATCTACTAAATAATAACACTAATATGCACTTATTAGTTACGAACTATGATCCCATTCTCGTCAAGTTTGTTCTTGAACACCCATCTTGTTCCTATGATGTGCTTGTTGTTCGGTCTTGGTACAAGACTCCAAACTTGATTCCTTTCGAATTGGTTGATTTCTTCTTGCATCGCTACTATCCATTGATCGTCGCCTAAGGTTTCATCAATCTTGGTTGGTTCAATTTGAGACACAAAATCCATGTTAAGACAAGCATCCTTGAGATTTAGTAGAGTTGCAACGCCTTGGCTAATATCACCAATAACTTTATCTATCAGGTGATCTCTATGAGTTCTCCATTCCTTCGGAAGATCTTGACGTTCTTCAATGATTTGAGTGTCATCTTCTTGTGGTATTGCTTGATCCTTTGAAATCTCCTTTTGTTGTTGTGAAGAATCTACTATATCATCATCATCATCCACAATAATATTATCCTCTTTCGAGGGGTTAGTCTCATCAAAAGAAACATGAATGGATTCTTCAATAGTAAGAGTTCTTTTATTAAAAATTCTAAAAGCTTTACTTGAGAGGGAGTAACCAAGGAATATACCTTCGTCGGACTTCTCATCAAACTTACCTAGATTGTCCTTATTGTTGTTGAGAATGAAACATTTGCATCCGAATATGTGAAATAATGATATGTTTGGTTTCCTACCCTTGAACAACTCATACAGAGTCTTCTTGAGAATTGGTCAAATATTGACACGGTTGCTTACGAAACAAGCCGTGCTAACCGCATCCGCCCAAAAATATTTAGGAAGATTTGAGTCGCTAAGCATTATTCTTGCAAGCTCCACCAATGACCTATTCTTCCTTTCTACGACACCATTTTGTTGAGGAGTCCTTGGTGCGGAAAAGTTGTGAGAAATTCCATGCTCTTCGCAAAAAACTTCAAAAGATGAATTTTGGAATTCTCCACCATGGTCGCTTCTAATGGAGGCTATAGTGAGTGACTTCTCGTTTTGAATTTGCTTTGCATACTTCTTGAATGCTTTGAAAGCATCACTTTTCTGCACTAAAAACAATGTCCACATATATCGAGAGAAATCATCAACAATAACTAAAGCATAAATGTTACCTCCGAAGCTTTTCGTTCTTGATGGACCGAAAAGATCCATATGCAACAATTGAAGTGGCCTTGATGTAGAGACCACTTTCTTGGACTTGAAAGTTGTCTTGGTTTGCTTCCCATTTTAGCAAGCATCGCATAATTTATCCTTGATGAACTTTATCTTGGGAAGACCAACAACTAGGTCATGCTTTATCAACTTGTTTAAATGCTCCATGTGAATGTGAGCGAACCTTTTATGCCATAGCCACACCTCGTTGTTGTTCTCCATTAAGAATTTTACCTTCAAGGAAGAGTCATCAAAAGAAATCATAAAAATATTATTAAATCTTTTACCTTTTATCAAGATGTCATGTGTGATTTCATGTTCTATCAAACATTCATCCTTTGTGAAGTTGATTCGGAACCCTTTGTCACACAATTTACTTATGCTAAGTAGGTTATGTTTAAGGCCTTCAACATAAAGAACATCTTTAATGATTGTACATGGAGGTGCACCAACGGTTCCTACTCCAAGAATATTTCCTTTATTATCATCACTGTAAGTAACGTATCTTTTGGCCTTTAAAGATAGACTTGAAAATTTGTTGATGTCGCTCGTCATATGCTTCGAACAACCGCTATCAAGATACCATTGATTAGAAGTTGTCTTCAAGCATACCTACAAAACAAAATCAAGTATTGTTAGGTACCCAAATTGCTTTGGGTCCTTGATAGTTAGTACCCTTTTCAACCCACACATAATGCCTTTTAGCAACACCAATGTTGCGAACATAGTAAGCATTAGGTATGTGGCCTTTGATTCCACAATAAAAACATGTAGGTTGAAAGTGACTTCTATATCTAGGAACATAATTCTTTTTCTTAACAATTCTTTTCTTTTTATGACTTTGATGCACACTTTTGGAATTGTTTGCATTTTCTTTAACAACTTGTTCACTTACTTTAACAAAAATGGTTTCATTTGTGCTTGGTTTGGAAAACTTAGAATATCTTAAACCACTTTTATCATTAGGATATCTTTGGTGCCTAAGAATTTCCTCCAAGCCAATTTGACCTTTTTCATATCTTTTTAAGACTCTTTTAAGTTGAACAATTTGAAAGGATAAGGACTCACAATTTTTGCACACAAGACTTTGTTTTTCATCCAGCAATTTTTGTTTTTCACTTTCAATATATTTTTCAAAAACGATATTTTATTCTTCTAAAGATGAAATCCGTTTCTTTTGGGATGAAATGCTTTTATACAAAGTCTTGCATTCTTTTAGAAGTTCATCTATGACTTCTTGTGCATCATTATCATAAATTGAAAAATTGCTACTAACCTCATCAATTTCTTCATCGGAGTGATGTGAAGCCATAAGAGCCATATTTGCACATTCATCGCTTTCCGATTTCGATGATGAACTTATCTCATTATCGTCCCAAGCAACATAAGCCTTCTTATTCTTGAAATCATTCTTGCCTTTGAATCCTCCTTTCTTTGCAAGTTTTGGGCAATCCGACTTTATATGACCTTGCTTCCCACATTTGTAACATGTGACTTCTTGAATCGATGTGGATGCATCCTTTTTCCTGAAATGTTTATTCTTTTTAGGATAAGAGGAATTTTTATTTTTGTTGAAAAACTTACCAAGCTTCTTTACAAGAAGCATGAAATTCTCATCTTCGGAAGTCTCGTCATCTTTGTCATCCTTAGTATCAATCTTCAAGGCAATTTCCTTGGACTTATTTTCTTGACTTTCGTGCTTCTCGAGCCTCCCAAGTTCCAATTCGTGCTCTTGAAGTTTGCCAAATAAGGATGCGGATGTCATAATTGAGAGACTCTTCTTTTCCGAAATAGCGGTCACTTTCGGTTGCCATTCCCTTGTCAAAGATCTCAGGACTTTCAAATTGAAATCATCATTGGTAAAGGTTTTCCCAAGAGCAATCAAGTGATTTGTTAGATGAATGAATCTATTTTGTAAGGCAACAATAGATTCACAGGGATGCATACGGAACATCTCATATTCTTTACTCAACGTGTTAAGCCTCGATCTTTTTACTTCGGTGGTTCCTTCATGCATTTCTACCAAGGTGTCCCAAATCTCCTTTGCCTATTTACACTGTGATACACGAAAGAACTCGTCCATACAGAGAGCGCTTTGGAGTATGTTTATTGCTTTCTTCTCATTTAGGATCTTTTTCTTATCGTCTTCGTCATACGTGCTTTTCAACTTTGCGGTTCCAACACCATTGATCACATTTACTGGATTGTGTGGACCTTATTCGATTGCTTCCCATATACCTTCTCATTGGGCTTCAAGATGCGCCTTCATTATGATCTTTTAGAAATCGAAATATTCCCTGGAGAAGAGTGGGGGCTTATTGCTACTTCCACCATCTTTCAAAACAGGATTCGAGTTTGCAAAAGCCATACAAGATCTTGTAGAAACATGTTACCTAAACCCGCTCTGATGCCAAATGTAGTTTCAGGTATACGCCTAAGAGGGGGTGAATTAGGCCTTATAAAATATTCTCAATTGTTTTCTTGATGGATGGATTTTTATCGTTTATGTGTTTCAGGTAAGAAAGCAGTAAAATAGAAATAAAAGAGACACAACAATTTATCCTGATTCCCTTCACAATCCGAAGGTACATCCAGTCCCCTTACACCTCGTAAGATATTTTCCACTATAGTTTTAAATTGTACAACCTATCGCACCATCAACCGGTAAGGCCTACTATCTAATAACTATACAACAACCAGTGTGCAAGAACAATCCTCTTGCAAACACTAACCCTTGTGTCCAACAATCCTGGATCACAAGTCAAAATAGAAATAATTCTATGATTTTTGTTTTTGAGAATAATAAAGTGTACAATATCAATACAAGATTGATCTTCTCCTTTTAATCAAAGTTCACTTCTCAATATTAATGCAAGTGTTCAATATCTATGAAAGTGAAATGGTATGAAAAAGATGAACACTTTTGAAATATTTGAAAATATTTGAAAATTGAGTGAATTTGATTGAGTGATAATTTTATGAAAATTCTTGGAGGTGTTTTGCATTTTAATAATTTCAGAATATATACAAGTCAAAACACCTATTCAAAGGGGTATGAATGTTTATGAAATAAATAGTGAAAAGGTATAACATTCAAAAAATATTTCAAATGAAAAGAAATAATTTTTCAAAAATTCATTCAGTGTTAACCGGTTAACCAAAAGGGGTAACTGGTTAATGCTGTAACGTTAACTGAGAATATTGAAATTTTTGAACCGTTAACCGGTTAACTCATTTGGTTAACCAGTTAACAGTGTTAAAACTCAGAAAAATATTAAAGTTTTAAGTGTTAAACCAGTTCCAAATAATTTCTAAACATGTGTATGCAATATGTTATCATGATAAACTATATTTGAACACTTGTATATCAATTAAAGAAGTGAGTTTTGATATACCTAAGTCTTGTGTCCAAGTCTTGAAAGTTTACGAACATTTGCACATGAAGCTTGATTCACACGATAACATTTCCATTGATGATGCATATCCTTGTTCTTGATCTTATTGAAAGCTTGACTTTTTGCAATCACGGAATGAGCTTGAATCTTGTTGTCTTCATCAAAATCTTGAGATTGAAGAATGCTTCTACACATCTGTTGGTTAGGATGGGAGAACTAGATGAATTCCTTGTTAAAGAGAGCCAATTACTTCCGTAACAATATCGCTAATATAAGGATATTGGTTCTTCTATGAACCCACAACATCGCCAATATAAGTTCACTGGTTCTTCTTTAAACCCACAACATCACCTATATAAGGTCACCAGTTCTTCGCTGAACCCACAATATCGCCAATCGAAGGCCAATATCGTAGTTCCTCTTTGAACTACACATCTCAACATAAACATATATAATTATAGTTTAATACGATACATATAATTATATATTTGTTCAACAATACTCACCAACAGGGTAACAAAATAACACTACATCATCCTCAATATTTAACTGAGTCAGCTCATAACTCAACAGAGCTCACAAGAACTCTTCCACTTTTTATTCAAAAGTAAAATGTCACAAGGTGTGCTCTGATCTTAAGTCATAAAAAATCTAAACAAAATCAAATAACCTCTAACCCATTATATTACTCTAAACTCAACTCTAAAACTTCCTTCGCCTTAAATTCTAAAATTGTCTCACTGTGTTTTGGCAAGGGGTTCCCCCCAAACCCCCGCCTTAACTAGAAAAGCCATTAAAGGCTTACAAAAAGATCTGGAAGGCTTTAAAACACATCATGCTCAACTCTTTTAATTTAAATATTCTCTAAACATATCAAACCACTCAAATTAAGTTTATTTATAAATATAATCAATTGCTTAAATTGCTAGAAGGTTTCCTAAAACTATGGACTTAACTCTAAAAATTGTCTCACTTCACAGTTGCACAAAATTTTACAGACTCATAATACAATTGAAACTCTTCAGTTTAAATATTTTTAAACCTTATTTCAAATGTAATGGATTTCATCTCTGTCAAAGTTACGAAACTCCAGTTCTATTCATTCTAGTTCAACCATATTATAATATTTCCTGCATAAACTCTAAAATAAATTGTCTAACTTCAAAATAGAACAAAAAATAATGAATTTGTGATAAAATCATGAAGCATGTACGGATAACAGGCTTAATGTGATTGCGCCTGAATGAAAAGGACACAAAAAGATGAGAAGATAGGCCTAGGTATCGTGGGATGATATGGAGTGGTTAATATAGGATTGAAGTTTGTGTTTGTGTTACTATGGTACCCTTGGTTCACTTAGTTAGTATCTGTCACTGCATCCTGACTTGAACTTAGAAGCCCTTTAGCCCAAAGACACGTGTTGACACCATATTTTCTTGAGCTTTAATGTTTGCTTGAGGACAAGCAAAGGTTTAAGTGTGGGAGAATTTGATCACACTAAATTTCACCGTGTTTCTGACTCCGATTTCGCATGCATTCTTAGCTTTTATTGTTGTTTTGTTTTGTTATTACTTTGTTTTCTTATGTTTTCAGGTTTTTATAATAATCGGGGCTTGAATCGAGAAAAGGAGCGAAAAAGGAGTGAAAACGGACGTAAACCTAGAAATTCAGCGTTTTGCACTTACGGCACCCACCGTGGCGGGCGCCATGGGGTTAGCCATGACGTGGCCACGTCTCAAGACCACTCCTCAACCTCCAAGACCCATGATCCCCACTCTCCAATCCCCTGTAGGCACCATGGCGGGCGCCATGACCTTGTGGCGGGCGCCACAAGGCAAAAATCAGTAACCTCCACTTTTTAGTGGAGGGGCATCCCAGTCTTTTCATGCTTTTAGTTTTCCTATAAATAGGACTTTAGTTTTTCGTTTTTAATCATCCAAACTTAGATTTCTCTAGGCATATATCAGTTATAAAGCAGTTACCATTCCACATCGGGGTGTTTCTGCAATCGAGTGATCGAGTCTGTAATCTGTCTGTGCGATCGAGTTTTGGAGCACTCTGGAGGAAGTTAATCCTGCCGCCATTTTAATTCAAGTTCGTATTTTACTTTATTTATTTCTGCATTGCTTTACTTTTATTTATTTCTCGCACTGCTTTACTTTATTTATTATCCGCACTCGCACTTTACTTTCCTTTATTTCCCGCACTCGCTTTAAATTACTTTATTTCTCGCACTCGCTTTAAATTACTTTATTTCTCGCACTCGCACTAAATTCATTTACTTTCCGCACTCGCACTAAATTACTTTTATGAAAAATTATAAAAAGAATCTTTACTTTATCATGTCTAACTAATTCCATAAAGGTTAGAATGTAAGGATCGTAATTAAACCAGTAATCAGTATAATTGTTCGTGGAAACACCTAAGGGCTATTTTATCTTTCAATTCAAGTAATTGTTTTTAACTATTTCAAAAACAGCCAAAAGCGCTTTGTCTAGTTTATTAGGAGTTTTTAGATTAAAAAGAAAAGAGATTTTAAAACGATTTTCGGACGCGTTATGAGATTTAGAGTCTGGTTCACGAGAACCTCTTTTTGCTAAGAAGTCCAGGTTAAAATACTTTTCAACTTTGTTAAGATACTACATTTCTTAAAAATAGGTTTACTACTCTAACGCAGTACGCACCTTTTTACCCGTGACAATAGGAGGGGTTGATTAGAGAGTACAACTCGGTTCTGAATACGCGAAAGCGACATTTCCTGTTAAATTAGTTCTTTTCAAAGGAGAAAACATTGCCCATAAGTAGTTCCATTAACAAGTACTGGATTATCATTGATTACGTGAATTACATTCGAGCCTGTCTTTATTTATTATTTAAAATTATCATTTTATTTACCATTGCACCCTTATTAAAACCCTTATATTTAGTTGCCTTAGATACGCACCATAACAACAGGTACGATAGATTGACACTTGGTCTCTGTGGATTCGACAATCTTTTATATTACTCTGACGTGTTCGTACACTTGCGAAAAACACGCATCAAGTTTTTGGCGCCGTTGCCGGGGACCAATATCGTCAAATTTCATTATCCTGTAGTTATACCATTTAGACTAAGGTTGTTACCCACCGGTCAATGCGAAAGACTCGCAGTGCCGGAAGTTTAGTAGACCCTCTAGCTGAACCTGAACGTTACGCTCGCGCACGTTTGTTTTTCCATAGGAATAGGAGAGCTATGGCCGAAGATCAAAACCGAAGACCTCTTAAGGACTTTGCCCAACCATCAAACGAGGAACCTAGTTCCAGTATAGTAAACCCCGCTATCCCAGCCAATAATTTTGAACTTAAACCATCCCTGCTGCAATTAGTGCAACAGAGACAATTCGCAGGTCTCGCTACTGATAACCCAAACCAACATTTAAAAAACTTTCTTCAGTTAGCAGACACCTTTAAAACCAATGGAGCTTCTCCTGAGGCAATACGCTTAAGATTATTTCCCTTTTCCCTCAGAGATAAAGCTCTATCATGGTTAGATTCCCTTCCACCCAATTCAATAACAACTTGGGATGACCTTAGAAAAGTTTTCCTTGCTAGATATTTCCCCCAAGTAAGACCGCTCTTCTTCGAAACCTAATAACTAGATTTACCCAACACCAAGGAGAGTCGTTGTTCGAAGCCTGGGAGAGATATAAAGAACTATTAAGAGCATGCCCACATCATGGCTTAGAGAATTGGCTAATCATTCAAACCTTCTATAATGGACTTCATTATAACACTAAAATGACCATCGACGCTGCCGCTGGTGGCGCACTGATGAATAAACCTTACCCTGAAGCTAGTGCCCTTATCGAGGATATGGCCCAAAACCATCAATCATGGGGAGTAGAACGAGCGACAGTGGAAAAGAAGGAAGCCCAAGGAGGAATACATGAGCTAAGCTCTATAGACATGATGCAGGCTAAAATGGACGCGTTGGCCCTTAGAGTCGAACATATGTGTACAACTCCGAATACTGTAGCCGCAGTTTCACCGAATTGTGAGATATGTGGAACGCAAGGACACCAATCCGCCGAATGCAATCTGTTGAATGAAACCAACACTGAGCAAGTGAACTATACCCAAGGGAACCCATTTTCAAACACATATAACCCTGGATGGAGGAATCACCCAAACTTCTCCTACAAAAATAATAACCCTATTCAAAATACCGCACCTCCGAGACAACAAGGTTACCAAGCCCCAAGAACAAATCAACCTATGCAACCTGTACCACCAAGCCCGAGCTTTGAGGAAGTTATAAAAGATTTTATCGTTGCTCAAAAACAACAAAACAAAGAGTTCATGAACCAAAACGTCCATGTTAACGAACTGATTACCAAGTTAGGAACCAAGGTTGATCAAATTATAACTCATAATAAGATGCTTGAAACCCAGATCTCTCAGGTAGCGTTAAACCAAGCCCCACAGACTACACCTGGAGGACAGTTCCCTGGACAACCTCAACAAAACCCGAAAGGGCAAGCAAATGCCATTACTCTACGAAGTGGGACCGCTTATAAAGAACCTTTAAACCCTAGATTAAGTGAGCCCGAAACTTCTGAGAGGAATGAGGAAAAGGAACCAGAGGAGCCTGAAACCCCGGAAAGTCAAGAAAAAGGAGAAGAACCTAAAAATAAAACCTATGTACCACCACCGCCATATAAACCACCAATACCTTACCCTCAAAGATTAAAGAAAACCCAAATCGATAATCAATATCAAAAATTCGTTAAGGTTATAGAAAAACTTCACGTAGAAATCCCCTTTACAGAAGCCATCACCCAAATACCTTCTTACGCTAAGTTTCTCAAAGACATACTTACGAATAAACGTAGACTTGAAGATCCGAAACCCGTGGAATGTAATTCTATTTCCGAAAATAGGTTAGCAAAGAAAGATAAAGATCCCGAAATTTTTTCCATTCCTTTTATTTTGGGGAATCATGTCATCGAAAAAGCTTTTCTAGACTTAGGAGCTAGTGTGAGCTTAATGCCTTTAGCAGTTTGTGAGAGATTAAACTTAGGGGAATTACAACCTACTAAGATGTCACTTCAATTAGCCGATAGATCCGTTAAATACCCTATAGGCATACTTGAAGACGTCCCTGTTAGGATAGGTCAGTTGTTTATACCTACTGACTTTGTTGTCATGGACATTAAAGAAGATGACGACATACCAATCCTCCTAGGTAGACCGTTCTTATCGACTGCTGGAGCCGTAATAGATGTTAAAAAGGGAAAACTAACTTTTGAAGTAGGTGACGAGAAGATAGAATTTATACTTTCAAAATTTCTTATGGCACCTGTGATAGGAGATGCTTGTTATGCCTTAGATATCATCGAAGAATGCATTAGGGAATTAGAACAAGAAGAAGAAATCGAATCTATAAAATTGCCATCAACCCTTATTTTGGAAGATGACAATTATAAAAGACCCTACATTGATGATAACCTTCACGAATGTTTATCTCTTACCCCAGATTCTATGCCTTGCCCTATAAAACCGACCGTAAAACTTAAGGAACTGCCTAAAAACCTGAGATATGAATTTCTCGATGAAGATATGAACCGTCCAGTTATAGTCAGTGCTACCTTAAACCAAGAAGAAACCGATCAATTATTAGAAGTTTTACGTAGGTACCCCTCAGCCTTAGGATATAAGATCTCTGATCTAAAAGGAATAAGCCCATCCGTATGCATGCATCGGATTTTGCTTGAAGAAGATTCAAAACCTTCCAGAGAACACCAACGAAGAATAAATCCTATAATGAGTACTGTAGTTAAGACTGAAGTTCTTAAGTTACTAGAGGCAGGTATAATATTGTAGATCTCAGACAGTAAATGGGTGAGTCCTGTGCATGTAGTACCTAAAAAGGGAGGTATCACAGTCGTGCAAAACGAGAAGGGCGAACCTCTAGCAAAAAGAACCGATGGAGGTTGGCGTATGTGCATAGATTATAGAAAATTAAATAAAGCAACTAGGAAGGACCATTTCCCGTTACCATTCATAGACCAAATGTTGGAGCGCCTAGCCAGACACTCTTACTTTTGTTACTTAGATGGATATTCAGGATTCTTCCAAATACCTATTCACCCCGAAGATCAAGAAAAAACTACCTTTACATGCCCAGTTGGAACTTTTGCCTATAGAAGAATGCCTTTTGGACTTTGTAATGCTCCTGCCACTTTCCAACGCTGCATGATGTCTATCTTTGCCGACTATTTAGATGGAATTATGGAAGTATTTATGGACGATTTCTCAGTTTGTGGATCAGATTTCAAAAATTGTCTTGTCAACCTTGAGAAAATCCTGGAGAGATGTGTGGAGGTAAACCTTGTGCTAAATTGGGAAAAATGTCATTTCATGGTCACCGAAGGGATTGTTTTAGGACATATAGTTTCCGAAAAAGGTATAGAGGTAGATAAAGCAAAAATAGAAGTCATAGAGAATCTAAAACCGCCGAAGACTATCAGGGAGATAAGAAGTTTTCTTGGACATGCCGGATTTTACCGACGTTTTATCAAGGATTTCTCCAAAATAACAAAGCCATTAACTGGTCTTTTAATGAAAGATGCTGAATTCATCTTCGATGAAAAATGTACTGAAGCATTTAATCTTCTGAAGCAAGCTCTGATTTCAGCACCTATAATGGAACCCCCTGATTGGTCAGAACCGTTTGAGATAATATGTGACGCCAGTGATTATGTTGTTGGAGCCGTTCTAGGTCAGAGAAAAGACAAAAAGTTACATGTGATTTATTATGCCAGTAGAACCCTAGACGCTGCACAGCTCAACTACGCAACACCCGAAAAAGAGCTCCTAGCTGTAGTTTTTGCAATAGACAAATTTAGATCTTATCTAGTAGGAGCCAAGATTATAGTTTACACCGACCATGCTGCCATTCGTTACTTACTAAGCAAAAAGGATGCCAAGCCTAGGTTACTTCGATGGATTCTATTATTACAAGAGTTTGATTTGGATATCCGTGATAAGAAAGGCACTGATAATGTGGTAGCTGATCACCTATCTAGGCTAGAATACCTGAAACCTGATTCAGTACCCATAAATGACGATTTTGCTTATGATAGACTGATAGCCCAACTAGAAATTATTGAAGATGATAACCCAGACCCTCATGAGCATCCAAATAAATCCTTAGCTATAAGCAAAGTACCTTGGTATGCAGACTTTGTTAATTACCTAGCCACTGACATCATACCCCCTGATCTAAACTACCACCGGAAGAAGAAGTTCTATAGTGATGTGAGAAACTTCTATTGGGACGAACCATTTCTTTTCAAGAGAGGTAAAGATGGCATTTTCCGCCGTTGTGTTCCAGAAGAAGAGGTAAATAATATAATTGAGCATTCTCACTCTGCACCCTATGGTGGACATGCAAGCACATCTAAGACCTACGCCAAGATTCTTCAAGCTGGCCTATTCTGGCCTACTATGTGGCGTGATGTCCATGCTTTCATTGTCAAGTGTGATAGATGCCAACGCACAGGAAATATTTCAAGACGTAATGAAATGCCGTTAAGAAATATCCAAGAAGTAGAACTCTTCGACGTATGGGGTATAGACTTTATGGGACCGTTCCCACCATCTTTTGGAAATCAGTACATCTTAGTAGCCGTTGACTACGTGTCTAAATGGATTGAAGCTATCGCCGCACCCACAAACGACACCAGAGTAGTCATCAAATTATTCAAAAATTATATATTTCCCAGGTTTGGAACCCCCCGTTTAGTCATAAGTGATGGAGGATCACACTTCATATCGAGAATATTTGATAAACTTTTAAGCAAGTATGGAGTTAAGCATAGAGTAGAAACACCATACCACCCACAGACCAATGGACAAGTGGAAGTATCTAATAGGGAGATAAAACAAATTCTCGAGAAGACTGTCTCTATATCTAGAAAAGATTGGTCACAGAAACTTCAAGAAGCATTATGGGCCTATAGAACCGCTTTCAAAACTCCTATAGGAACAACCCCTTATCAACTGGTCTATGGAAAATCATGTCACTTACCTTTTGAATTGGAGCATAAGGCCTATTGGGCCATCAAAACTTTGAATTTGGATTACTTGACAGCTGGTGAGAAACGTATCCTTGACATCCACAAATTAGAAGAGCTCAGACAATCTGCCTACGAAAATGCCATCATATACAAAGAAAGAACAAAAGCTTGGCATGACAAAAGAATCATAAGAAGAGACTTCAAAATAGGCGATCCTGTTCTCCTGTTCGATTCTAGGTTACGACTTTTTCCAGGAAAGCTCCGTTCGAGATGGACTGGCCCTTTCGAAGTATCTAAGATCCTAAGATCCGGTGCTATTGAAATCAAGAACCAAACATGTAAACCGTTCATCGTCAATGGACAGAGGTTGAAGCCCTACGAAGGAGGTGACATCCCAACAACATACACCTGCCATACTCTGAGTGATCCACCATATCCTTCCAATGATGTTTAAATATCGGTCGTCGAGCTAATGACGTTAAACAAGCGCTGCATGGGAGGCAACCCATGGTTTTTCTTATTTATGTACTTTTTATTTATTTTTACTTTATTTTAATTTGTTTATTTTATTATTATGTCAGGACTAACGATTGAATGTTTTATGTGCTTTCAGGACTTGTTTGCTAACCTTGTACAGGATGCAGAACCCTGATGACATGCACGTGGCCTTTAGAGACGACACACAGAGAGAGCGTTACCATGTCCACATGAGACGCCCTATGGCTCCTACCAGGTACCCTGACCATGACTGCATGTATGCCTTGGGGATAGAGCCAAGCGTCAGATTTTTATGCCATCAACTCCATTGGGGCCAGTTTGACTACAGGAACAACACTTATAGGAACTTGACTCTTGAGTTCCTCAGCTCGTTTCATCATGACCCTTGGGCTGGACCCGATGGACTCGCTGTTTTTAGGTTGTTCGGGATTGACTACTCATTCTCTCACAAAGAGTTTGGTGATTTACTAGGTTTCCAGACTACTCCTGATGCTATTCCAGAGGCTCCGATGGGGTATTTTATGAGCAGAGAAGTGGAAAAATTTTGGACTAAAATATCAGGTGGAGGGAGCCAAGATCCTTCTACCCAGTTTTCTCTGGTAATCCACAACCCTGCATTGAGGTACTTCCAGATGATTCTAGCACATTCTTTCCTAGGTTTTCCAGATACAAAGACCCTGCTAAGTGAAGAGGAGATTTTCCTACTGTTTTGTGCGACTCAGTCTCGCTCAGTTGCTTGTGGCAACTTTCTGTTGAAGGGCCTCGCTAGTGTTGCCAGATCATCAGTAGGCATCATACATATCGGTGGGATTGTTACACAGGTAGCTACTGCATTGGGTCTGTCTCGCAAGCTATTGCACCTCAGGACCTTCTGCTGCTACACCACCCTGGATATTGATTTTTGTCTTGATAGAGGACTGATGAGGAGGGCTTCTTTTGAGCCCAACATGTTTAGATTACTGATCGACGGCGAAGCGATACACTACTTTACATTACCAGATCCGCTGATGACCAGTGTCCATGATCCTGCAAATTGGAGTTATGCTCTAGAGGGTTATGGAGAGACTGTCGAAGAGCCGAAATCGCCTCCCGCCGCTGAGTACACTCCTACACCTCTTACTCCCCGAATCACTGTTATGTCTAACAATATGTCTTTGCAGCCACCTGACCTACAAACACAGATTTATGAGCTTCGTAAGGAGACTGCCCTGCTCAAGCAGGAAGTGGCAGACTTGGAGTTACAGATGCAGGTTTCTGATCTCACTCATGCCTCATAGGCCGATGCTCTATATCAGGCGATTGAAGAGCTTCGGAGGGAGATAGCTGAGATTCGTGGATCAAGCCAGGAGAAGAAACCTACCACATGACTCATTCTACACTGACAGCGCTACCCTAGTATTTAATTTCCTTTTTACGCTTTATTTTATTTATCGCATTTCCAGACATATATTACTTTATTGCAGCTTTTATATTTTCATGTACGTTGAATTCCTCATATATATACGTATTATGCACTAATGTTAATTTTTCTTTTTCTTTTTTGATTTTTAATTATTTTATTTTTGTCGTGCAAAGAAAAAAATATATAAGACAAAAATATTTTCATTTTTGTCTTCACAAAAAAAATATGCAAGCCTCATACCTTGAAAAGAAGAAGAAAACGCTATCCAGGCTGCTTTATCAGCACGACTCGACCGGAGGGACCAGCATCGTAGTAGATCCCGTCGTTCCAGACCATCACAGCAGGACGGCGAGGGCACCAGTGCTCCTCCTCAGTAGTCTTTTTCAGGTTACCCCCCTTATCTTATTTCGAAACATTGGGGACAATGTTCGATTTAAGTGTGGGAGGGGATTTTATTGCTTTCTGTCATTTCCCTTTTTAGTTAATTATTTCCTTTCAGTTATTTCCCTTTTCAGTAATTTATTTTTCTTAGATAATGCATGAGTCTGACGAGTCACCAGTATAGTGTATTTTTAGTTCATCTTCATTTTTTCCCATTTCCTTAGCCTTACCAGAAAAAATTTTAAAAAGAAAATAATGTTGTTTCACATGTTTTTTGGGCTTTGAGACATGTTTAGATTAGGATGTGGTGACTTAGGTCAACTTTTTGAAACATCAGAACCATTTTAGCACCATTGACCTCTTGAATATAGAAATCACTCCTAAACCCCACCACCATGGCCTTTATTATCATTTAAAAAATTGTCCTAAGTAGTTTATTTTAGCAGTCAGCTCCGGCCTAAGCATGCTCTACGTAGGGGGCCGATGAACATAAGTGAATGATCCAGTGCTAATAAAAGAAAAAAAAGAAAAAAAAAAGCAAACTCTGGTATAGGTGACCCTCACAAAGTCATTTAAACCGAAAAAAGAGAAGAAAAAAAAATTTTGCCACAAAAAGAAAAAAATTGCAAAGTCACCTATTATTAGTTGGTTCAGAGGTATCTGGCACTGAACTTGGTAGGGCGGATTACGATCCGATCCCCCGCAGCTACATTTAGGCGAAATAAAAACAGGTTTACACATGCTTATGTGCCAGAAACCTTATGTTATGGATCAGAATCACTAACCGGTCACTCTACTATGAAGCATGTACGGATAACAGGCTTAATGTGATTGCGCCTGAATGAAAAGGACACAAAAAGACGAGAAGATAGGCCTAGGTATCGTGGGATGATATGGAGTGGTTAATATAGGATTGAAGTTTGTGTTTGTGTTACTATGGTACCCTTGGTTCACTTAGTTAGTATCTGTCACTGCATCCTGACTTGAACTTAGAAGCCCTTTAGCCCAAAGACACGTGTTGACACCATATTTTCTTGAGCTTTAATGTTTGCTTGAGGACAAGCAAAGGTTTAAGTGTGGGAGAATTTGATCACACTAAATTTCACCGTGTTTCTGACTCCGATTTCGCATGCATTCTTAGCTTTTATTGTTGTTTTGTTTTGTTATTACTTTGTTTTCTTATGTTTTCAGGTTTTTATAATAATCGGGGCTTGAATCGAGAAAAGGAGCGAAAAAGGAGTGAAAACGGACGTAAACCTAGAAATTCAGCGTTTTGCACTTACGGCACCCACCGTGGCGGGCGCCATGGGGTTAGCCATGACGTGGTCACGTCTCAAGACCACTCCTCAACCTCCAAGACCCACGATCCCCACTCTCCAATCCCCTGTAGGCACCATGGCGGGCGCCATGACCTTGTGGCAGGCGCCACACGGCAAAAATCAGTAACCTCCACTTTTTAGTGGAGGGGCATCCCAGTCTTTTCATGCTTTTAGTTTTCCTATAAATAGGACTTTAGTTTTTCGTTTTTAATCATCCAAACTTAGATTTCTCTAGGCATATATCAGTTATAAAGCAGTTACCATTCCACATCGGGGTGTTTCTGCAATCGAGTGATCGAGTCTGTAATCTGTCTGTGCGATCGAGTTTTGGAGCACTCTGGAGGAAGTTAATTCTGCCGCCATTTTAATTCAAGTTCGTATTTTACTTTATTTATTTCTGCATTGCTTTACTTTTATTTATTTCCCGCACTGCTTTACTTTATTTATTATCCGCACTCGCACTTTACTTTCCTTTATTTCCCGCACTCGCTTTAAATTACTTTATTTCTCGCACTCGCTTTAAATTACTTTATTTCTCGCACTCGCACTAAATTCATTTACTTTCCGCACTCGCACTAAATTACTTTTATGAAAAATTATAAAAAGAATCTTTACTTTATCATGTCTAACTAATTCCATAAAGGTTAGAATGTAAGGATCGTAATTAAACCAGTAATCAGTATAATTGTTCGTGGAAACACCTAAGGGCTATTTTATCTTTCAATTCAAGTAATTGTTTTTAACTATTTCAAAAACAGCCAAAAGCGCTTTGTCTAGTTTATTAGGAGTTTTTAGATTAAAAAGAAAAGAGATTTTAAAACGATTTTCGGACGCGTTATGAGATTTAGAGTCTGGTTCACGAGAACCTCTTTTTGCTAAGAAGTCCAGGTTAAAATACTTTTCAACTTTGTTAAGATACTACATTTCTTAAAAATAGGTTTACTACTCTAACGCAGTACGCACCTTTTTACCCGTGACAATAGGAGGGGTTGATTAGAGAGTACAACTCGGTTCTGAATACGCGAAAGCGACAGTTCCTGTTAAATTAGTTCTTTTCAAAGGAGAAAACATTGCCCATAAGTAGTTCCATTAACAAGTACTGGATTATCATTGATTACGTGAATTACATTCGAGCCTGTCTTTATTTATTATTTAAAATTATCATTTTATTTACCATTGCACCCTTATTAAAACCCTTATATTTAGTTGCCTTAGATACGCACCATAACAACAGGTACGATAGATTGACACTTGGTCTCTGTGGATTCGACAATCTTTTATATTACTCTGACGTGTTCGTACACTTGCGAAAAACACGCATCAGTTCTCACTGCCCCAAAAAATACAGATAAACATAGTCATTGTAAATTAAACATTCTAACTCTCGTCTTATCCTAAGGCAATAACAAAAATCTCAATTCAACCTTCGCCTTATCAAAAGGTGTCACACCCCAAATTTTACCCCTAACTGCTCGCATCATACATTCATCGCATTTAAAAGAGAGATTTCAAGATTTATTTTTCTGTTGCTTCTAACTCATTTTCAAGTTATTTATAAAATTAATTTTAATTTCTTTTCACTTCCAAGCTTTTTTTTAATTTAATTTCTATTTCACATTTCTAACTTTTTAATTTATTTTCATGTTTTAATTTTAATTTCTATTTCCTTTTCTTATTCTATTTTCAAGTTTCTAATTTTTTCAATTTCTACTTCTAATTCTTGTTTCAATTTCTACTTCTAATTCTTAATTCATTCTTAAATTTTAAACTTAAATTTTATTTCCATTCCATTTTCAAAGTTTTTATTTCTAAATTAATTTCTAATTTCTATTCCTAATTTTTAATTCATTTTCAAGTTTTTGTTTCTAAATTTAATTTTAATTTCTATTTCTAATTTTCAATTCATTTTTCAAGTTTCTATTTCCATTCCAAGTCTTATTTCAAGTTTCATTTTCAATCTCAATCACTTCAAAAATTTCAACTTCAAATTTAACTTCCAAATTCTACTTCAAACTTTCAATTCAACTTTATCATAAGTTTAACTCCAATTCCAATTTCAAATTCAAAATTTATTTTCAAGTTTCCATCCATGTTTCTTTCAAAAATTCTAAGTCATTTTCAATTCTTTTTTTAATTCCAATTGCATTGTATTTATTTATTTTAGTTCAAAATTAATCTCAATTTATATTCTTAAATCTCAAGTCCCAATTTTATTCCCATTTCTTTCATTTTCAAATTACAATTTCTATTCCAAGTCCAATTTTCAAATTCCAATTCTCTTTTGCATTTCAAATTTTATTCAAAGTCATAACTTCATGTCAAATTTCCATGTTTCAATTCAAGTTCTAAAGCTCATGATCATAGTTCAAATCTCATTTCTTAAAATTTCAATGTCAAAATTCTAAATTCATGTAATTTCTCAAGTGTCAATTAAAATTCCTAACTCATTTCAAGTACTAAATTCATAGACACTCTTCAAGTTTCTTCCAAGTTCAAGTGCTAAATTTCTAATTTTCTTTCAAAAGTCAACTCCAAATTTTCATTTCAAGATTCAATTCAAAATCCCAACTCGTGACAAAAGTTTCAATTTCATTCCTAGTCTAATGTCAAGAATTATAAGTTTACATGGATGCTAAGTCTAAAGATTTACAAAAAGAAAGAAGCAAATTTGAATCTAATATGTTTTGTTGAATTATTTGCACCACTTCATGATTGAAACCTTTCTTCAACTCCAAGTTCATTCACATTATTAACATCATCACCAAGACTCCAAGCTTCCATTATGTTCATCTTCAATCCATTTTCTTGCCATAGTTCATGTTGACCAAGCTACAAAATCAAGATGCAACCAAGTTTAGTGCAAAACACAACTCATTCATACCATTATCATCTCATTGCAATTCATATCATCATTAAAGCTTCATTCACTTTCAAATTTATCAAGTCCACAATTCACATTTAAGTTGCATATACACATAATCCATTTTTATTCATATAACTATAATCATAATCATTCATAATCACTCAATTTCATTCATCATAATTCATACAATTAATAACACTTTTTATGTCAAGCATCAATCTCTTTTTTACATAAATCATGTTGCATCACATTAACAAAGTATCACAAAAAAAGTGACAAAAACAGAGTTTAAAAAAAAAAACAGAATTACAATCAGTACAACAAGCAACAGGGGACCATTGTACTATTGGCCTCACAACAGACAAATTTCAAAACAAGAAATATCTGCTACACCATCCATGCTGCTCTGCTACAGCCCCCAGACCATTTCCTCCACCACACACAATCTCAGAAATTGTCCCCTCTCATAGAACACCCTTCATCCACAAGTTTTCAAATTGAAATTTCTCAAACCCTAATCTTGTTCTATATAACAGATACTATTCACACCAAATAACTCAGCAACCAAAAAATAACAAACAGTTTTGAAAAGAGCAACCAAGAGTCATAAAAGCCCTAGCCGCACAGAGAAATCTTAAGCAAAATTACCCATCCTAAACCTTAGCCAGTGTTCATCTTCAGGGACCATTAGAGCTTCACACTGAAGATCTAACTTTGGTTAGAGTTTGTATCTGTTTCCTTCAGCAATAACAAGCATCAACGTAGCAATAGTAAGTAGTAGAGGATACGAGAAGAAGGAGGGATAACAGAGAAGGAAAACGCACAAGAGAGGCTTACTGTGTGGATTCGTCACCCCGATAACTTTCGGGTCGGTAACATTTTTTATCTTCTCAAGCTTTTTCCGTTGATGTGATACATTTTAAATTCATGATGTAGTCTTTAAGTTTTGTTCTGTCTGGCATGGATTTGTCGTGTTTCTTTGTTTATTTGTTGTTGTAATGCATTTTTTGAGAAAGGAAAGGGAAGAGAAAAAAGCGATTTTGGGAGGAGAAGAAGTAACGTTTGAGAGAGAGTTTTTTTCCAGTGAAGAAAAGAAGAGAGATTGCGTGTTTTATGTTCTAACCATGCCAGTTTAATTTTTTGTTATTTAATTTGAGTTAATGAGCCATCATGATGGCCTGCCATTTACACTGTCAAAGTAGTTCCCTATATTTACTCCTTAGTTCAGAGCCAAGAATTATTTTAGTAGTAATTATTTTTTTATATTTATTTATGGTATATTTGACCAAAGAATGTGGGGTATTTTAGTACTAGTAATTTCTTTTTTAACATATCCATGGGTTTATTTGTTTTTTTTATAAATAAATGTAAAACATGTTAGTGGAATATGTAGAAACCACATTTTAAATTTCATAGTAGTGACTAGTGACCAACTAGAGGCACTTTTACTTCTAGCTCATTAAATCCAAAGGCTACGAGTGTGCATTTTTAGGTTTTATTTTATTTATTTATTCTTATTTATTTATTTATTTATTTATTTTATCTTTTGATTTATTTTATTCTTAGACACAGTCAGTATGTGTATTGAAGCCAATTATTTGCTTTGGAAGTTTTTTTGTTCATAAAAAAAGAAATCAAATAAAAATAATTACGTTATCACAATTTCATTTTTTTTAATCACAATTTTAACTCATTTCATTTAACAAATCTTTTTTTAATTTCAAAATCAATTGCAACTTTCCAGAATCTCAAAAAAATCTATACTTTCTTATTTTTATTAAAATTAAAGACAAAAATTATCCAAAAGATTTTTATTCATTTTGTAATTAATAATTTTTTATATATAGTAGTTTGTATAAGTTCTTCTTACTGTTTCTATTTTCACTCACCATATTTTTCCAATTGTTAAAAAAAAAATGTATCACTCTTGGGTGTAATATGAGTGTAATATGAGTGTAATATGATTTGTGTTGTTTAGGTTTTGTTAGAAATTAGTTAGCTAGATTAAAAACCAAAAGAATTAAAGATATCTTTCTTAACCCTTAATTTAATTTTGCTATTTATTAAGTTAATCTTAGTTAATTCATTTTTCATTTAGTTTTTTTTAAAAAATATCTTTTTTTGTCTTTCTTAGTTAAATTTTATTTTATTCTAAAAAATCTAAAAAAATATGTTTAGAGTCAGTTTTTTTCTTTTAGATAGTTGTAGAACATTTAGTTTTAGGTTCGATCTCCTTGAGTGTTCCATTAGTGTAAGGGGTTGAATTTGCGTTTATTTTCTCTTTGGTGTGAGCGTGTGTTTAATTTTGCTATCATTTTGGTTGTATGCATGCTCTGTTTGTATTTATTTTGCATAATGACCATAAACGGTTAAGATGAAACATTCGAACGCACACTAAAACAAATGATCATTTCTAAAGATAATTAAACTTCTTGGTCCAACACCGAGTGCATTCATACGCCTACACTTCGCACACACGTAAGTCGGTCGTTCTACGATCGCCATCTGCACAATCTTTACACTTCACAACTTTCCAACTTAAACAAATTGACGCACCGCGTTTGTCTTCCACCCCGCATTCTCGATCCATATATCGAGTCATAGCCCGGTTACTAAGCCTTTCACCTTGCATTTCCATTTACTTTATTCAATTCATTTTTGCAAGTAGCAACCTATGCCTTAGACTTAGGAGCTTGCACCCTCATTTATTTACTTTCGTTTATGCTTTTCAATCCAAAAGGGAAAGAACTCCTGCAGTTGACTCAATGTCATAGGAAGTTTAGCCACCCCTAGTTTCCTTTTCAACCTTAACCATTAGGACTTTTTATTTTACAACTTTTTGTGACTTTGATAAAGTCACGTGAGTGTTTGCCATAACACTTACTTTCCCCCGCGAACCTTGAGCGTAACCAAGTGTTCGTTAATCCTTAGGAGAACTACGAGTGCTCTGATTCTATACCCGATACGTAGGCATCGATGCGATGTTGTGCGAGCACCATTAGAAATAAAACCTTAGGTTCCCTTAATTTTAGCAAGCAATAAACAACAATAATACAAATATTCACAAGAGGTTCCCGTAGGATACTGCGGATGCTTAGGATGCTAATACCTTCCCTAAGTATAATCAACCCCCGAACCTAGTTTCTCCTCATTTAGGGTTTTTACGATCTTTTTCCCTTTTCCCTTTGGATTAAATTAAAGTCGGTGGTGAACATTTAATGTTTTGCGATTCCAGCTCACTCAATAGCTTGGTATCCGATTCTCACTGCAACAGAAAATGGCGACTTCACTGGGGATGACATTTTTGAGGGTTAAGCCCACCTTGTATATTTGTATTTTTGTTGTTGTATTGCTTGTTATTATTTTGGATTTTTGTTGGGTGTTCCATGTGTGGTGAGATAAATCCTAACCCGGACTTGAGTGCAAAATAAGTTAGGACGGTGGTATATTCAAGAAGGCTTGTAGGGAGTTGAGTCCCGACCAAGTTGACTTGAGACACCACCACTCAGCGGAGGCCTCCTCGGATGTAGTTTTGTTGATCGAGTTCAGTCGTGAAAACATTACTATATTCGACTTGAGAGCCATTAATGCTGGGGACCGTAGAACATTTACCCCCACTTGGCCTTTTTAGGGATGTAGTGCGATGACTATGAGGTTGCAAATCCAAAATAGTTGATACGCGATACTGCACTCGGATGAGACTCTCTTGAGAATATTACTGATTACCAAGTCGAGTTGGGAAGTCGGTAATATCCGAAAGATGGGACAGTGATTCTGGGAACTTTTAGAACCCGTTGTACAGGTACAAATAAACCCATAGTGCATACCTTTTGGGAGGGTTGAACCTTTGACCTCATGCAAGCTTTGAACCTAAGCTTTGTTTGTGTTTGTGTGTTCATTGCATTCACGCATCATGAAGCATCATTTTTACCATTTATTCAAGGAACTCAGAAACTTTATCTTTGCAAATATCATAGGTATCATCATGGACTTTGGAAGAAGAAAAACTGTCAAGTACACATTCAAAACTCCCAAACTTGAAGACCTAAGGAAATTAAGAGATTTGGTTCTGGATCAAGAAGCCTTCATGGAGAAGCATAGGAGACTTTTAGCTTTGCTTAAGACTGATTGGGATGGAAGGTTGCTCTCTGTGATGCTCCAGTTTTATGATCCTCTCTACCACTGTTTTACGTTCCCTGATTACCAATTGGCACCTACTTTGGAGGAGTATTCAGTTTTGGTGGGATCACGTGTTAAGGATGAGTTTCCATTCCCTGTTCTAGAGAAGGACCCTGAAGAAGCAGAGATTGCAAAGGCAACGTACTTGAGTGTTCCTGAGGTCAAGGCAAATATGACCTATAAAGGAAAGATTTTTGGATTCCCTACAAAGTTTCTGATAGAAAAGGCCAAGAATTTTGTTGATGTGAAGGATATGAAAGCTTTTGAGGCGACTTTTATTCTGCTGATATATGGAGTGCTGCTTTTCCCAAACTTTGAAGACTTCGTCGACCTGAACGCCATCAAGATCTTTCTGAAGAAGAACCCGGTCCCTACTTTGCTCGGAGACACTTATCATTCCATCCATCTGAGGAATCACCATAAGGGAGGGATGATTACTTGTTGTGCATCATTGCTATATGAGTGGTTTATTTCGCACTTGCCTAAGTCATCTTCATTTTGGAACCTTAAGGATGGTTTGTGGTGGTCACAAAGGATCATGTCTCGTACCCACTCTGACATTAGTTGGTACAATCGTGTTTATGATGGAGCATTGATTATTGATAGCTGTGGTGATTTTGCTAATGTGCCTCTTCTGGGCACTAAGGGAGGAATCAGCTATAATCCAGTTTTGGCTCGCCGTCAACTCGGGTATCCGTTGAAGGACAAGCCTAAGAGTGTTGAAGTGGAAGGAATTTTCTTTAAGGATGACGAAGAACCAGAGCTCAAGAAACAGATTATGCAAGCTTGGAAGTGCATCCATAGGAAGGGGAGGAGTAGTTTGGGAAAGCCGAATTGTGTTTCTATGGAACCCTATCTCCAATGGGTACGAGATAGGGCAATCAGTCTGAAGATGCCTTACCCTCGCCAGGATCCCATGACCTTTAAGAAACCCATTCTAATCTTTATGGATGATGCAGAGAAGCTGAAGATTGATTTGGAGAAAGAGATTCGAGAGAAGAATGCATGGAAGAATCGACATCAGATCATCAGCAGTGAGAATGAAGAGCTTAGAAGACAACTGAAGATGAAGGAAGAAGAAGAGCTATCCAGCAAGAAAAGGAAAGCACAAGAGGATTTATTTTCCTCCAGCACTCAAGAGGACGCTTCTTGGAAGTCGATCGTGGATCAACTTATGATTGAAAGGGCTCAGATGAAGGCACAAATCGAGAAGCTCAACTTGAGGCTTTTAGGAGAATCTCCTTAGGACTTTGTCTTTATCTTTATTAAACTTTGTTTGGGATTTTTGAAAGTGTACTCAAGACTTTGTATCACTTTTTGAATTTAATGAAATCATATCCTTTTTATTATTATGTGTTCCTTGGTATTTGCAAATTGTTTCTTAAGTTCCTTGAATAAAATTTCATTTTTGCATTGCACTCATACATTTGGCATTGCATTTGCATTTTTTTTCATGAAACTCATTCCCGTCATCTGCTCTCCAGCTTTCACACTGAGGCTCTCACGCAAATACTACACTCGAGCTCAAGCCAGAAAGAGGATGGCTGAAAGAGACCTAGAGATGGACAGAGTTAACGAAGAGCTTTCTGATATTCGTGGAAATATGGGTCAGATGATGGAAATGTTACAAGTCATTCGAGCGAAGATGGATACCCAACAGACTGTGGTGTCAGAAATTGTTACTGCAACGACTGAATTTGTCACTGCAACGACCCAGCCTACATCATCAGTCATTACCCCTGTGACCTGGCCTCCTTTTGGACTTCCTCATGGATTCGTCCCTCCTCCTCATGGTTTTGCTTCTCAAAGTTTTATTCCTTCTTCTTCAGGGTTTGCTACTCAAAGTTTTATTCCTCCTTCCCAAGGACTTACTGCTCAGAGTTTTATACCTCCTTCACAAGGGTTTGCTACTCAAAGTTTTATTCCTCCTTCCCAAGGACTTGCTGCTCAGGGTTTCTTCCCTCCTTCTCAAGGTTTTGCTACTCAGAGTTTTATACCCCCTTCCCAAGGATTTGCTGCTCAGGGTTTCTTCCCTCCGTCCCAAGGCTTAGCTTCTCAAAGTTTCGCACCTCCCTCTCAGGGTATGGCGTTTCCTTTTCAAGGTTTTGTGCCTCCTCCTCAGGGATTTGCTGCTCAACAAACTGTTCCTGTGACTAATGAAGAGAATCATGTCGTTGCTAATTTTACACAGGACATTGTGCACACCCGTGCCCAACCGTATTTTAATGACCATCAGGGGTATGAAGCGCCAGATATGTCTGAAAATGGAGATGAGAAACATGTGAAGATGCAGGAGAATTTTGATACCCTTGAAAAAAGGTTAAGAGCGATTGAAGGGGACCAGATCTTTGGTGCTGCTGCCAGGGAGATGTGTCTGGTGTCTGGATTGGTAATACCTCCGAAGTTCAAGATACCCACCTTTGATATGTATGAGGGTGCAACTTGTCCTAAGAACCATCTCCTGATGTACTATCGAAGAATGGCTGCTCAGGTGGACAATGATAAGTTAATGATCCACTGCTTTCAAGACAGTCTGAAGGGAATCTCCTCCAAATGGTATTTGACGCTTGACCAGTCGAAGATCCGCAGTTTCCAAGACTTGGCAGATGCTTTCATCCATCAATACAAATACAACATGGACCTCGCTCCCGATAGGAGGCAATTGCTAAGCATGTCCCAGAAAGAGTCTGAATCCTTTAAAGAGTATGCTCAAAGGTGGAGAGGGACCGCTTCTCAAGTAGAGCCCCCATTGACTGAAAAAGAATTAGCTGACTGGTTTGTTGACACTGTGCGACCAGAATTCTATGAGAGAATGGTGGGGAGCATAACTGCTAGCTTCTCTGATTTAGTGGCTGTAGGAATCAAGGTAGAACTCGGATTGAAGAGTGGAAAGATGAGCGGTGCATCTGGCAGTTCCAGCACTAGTAGTGGAAATATTGGCAAGAAATTTACCAATAACTTCCACAAGAAGAAAGAGGGTGAGACGAACGCCATAATGACAGGTCAAAGAAGAAATCCACTTTGGCAGAGACCTTCACCTATGGCTCAACAGCAGTATCCTCGTCAACAACAATATGCTCATCAACAACAGTATGCCCAACATCCTTATGTAGCGGCGGTTCAACCAGCATTTAATCCACAAGTCCCCATGTATCGGCCAACTCAAGCAGTGCCGATGTACCAACAAGCGGCTCCAATGATTCAACCTTATCAACCAATGATCAACAATCCAGGCTATCAACAAGCACCCAATGCTTCAGCCTACCAGCAGAGGACTCCAGCTCCTCATCCAAATCCCAATTTTCAGAACAGAAGACCAGGTGGAAGGCCTCCAAATCCTCGAATCCCTATAACTTATACTGAGTTATATCCTTCACTGCTGAAGAAGGGTTTGGTTACTCCCAGGCCTTTGGGTCCTCCACCAAGTCCGCTCCCGCCAAATTACAACCCAAATGCTCACTGTTTATTCCATAAAGGTGCCCCGGGGCACGATTTGGAGGGTTGTTATGCTCTGAAGTATATAGTGAAAGATTTGATGGAGAAGAACATTCTGTCATTTGGGAATACTGGTCCGAATGTCAAAGATAATCCTTTACCCAAGCATGGGTCTATAAATGCTATTGTTGATGAGTCCGAAGAAGGTTTGATTTTCAATGCCACTGAGATCAAGACCCCGCTCAGAGACTTCCATGCGAAGTTAGTAGAGGCGGGTATACTGAAAAGCTGTCATCAGAATTGTGAAGGTTGTGTTGATAGTCCAAAGGGATGTGAATCGGTCTTAAAAGATGTTCAAGATTTGATTGATGAAGGTGTCTTACAAGTGAGCAGTCATATGAAGAAGAATGAAGTGGCAGTAATTGAACCAATCTTCAACTTGCCGGAATCTAATTCTACCTGGGTGCCAGTGTTCAACCTGCCTAAATCTTCAGGAGTTCAACCTGTCTTCAATACTCCAGAATCTGTGGTGCCAATTTTCAACATACCTGAGCCAAGATTTGAACAAAGGAGTAACCCTTTCCTTTATCAGGACACTAAAGCAGTTCCTTGGAGGTATGATACAGGGAAATTTCATCAGAAGATTGATAAAGCTAATCAGAAGGAAGGTTCAAAAGTTGCAAGTACTGATATAGCGGGTGCAGGTCGTTTGACTCGCAGTGGTCGTGTATATACCCAGCAAGCCAATACGGCTCTGCCTAAAGAAGTCATACCAGCTGTTGTCAACAAAGATAAAGAGGTAGTCTTGGGAGAAGAGGATGCAGAGTTCCTCAGAATCATAAAGAAGAGTGATTATAAGGTAATTGATCAGCTGCATCAAACGCCTTCCAAAATATCTATCCTATCACTTCTTATGCATTCTCCGGCTCATCGAAGTGCGCTTCAGAAGTTGTTAGCTCAAGCCCATGTTACGCACGATATAACAGTGAATCAGTTTGATGGAGTCATTGCCAATATCACTGCGTGTAACAACCTCAGTTTCAGTATGGAGGAGCTTCCAAAGGAGGGCTTAGACCACAACCGTGCTCTCCACATATCAGTGAAATGTCAAGAGGATACCTTAGCAAGAGTTCTTGTGGATACAGGATCTTCATTGAATGTTTTGCCGAAAAGAACACTTGCAAAGTTATCTTATCAAGGGGCAGAGATGAGACCCAGTGCACTGATTGTAAAAGCTTTTGATGGGTCAAGAAGGACTGTTATTGGAGAAGTAGACTTACCAATCTTGATTGGGCCACAGGTCTTCAAAATTACTTTCCAGGTTATGGACATCAATCCTAATTACAGTTGCTTGCTGGGAAGACCTTGGATCCATGCTGCTGGGGCAGTCACTTCCACCCTACATCAAAAGATGAAGTTTGTAGTCAATAACAAGCTGGTGACCGTGTCTGGGGAAGAAGATCTCATGGTTAGCAACCTTTCATCCTTTACCTATATTGAGGCTGATGAAGATGCTTTGGAAACTTCTTTCCAAGCTCTTGAGATAGCCAATGCTGTCCTTCTGGAAGTAGAGGAACCAAAAGGGAAGGGTATCCCATCTTTTGCATCGCTGAAGAGTACCATCTCCACCATTGAAGAAAGAAGCTATGAAGGTTGGGGTGATGTCATCGAAGTCAAGCAGAAGCTGGATCGTTGCGGGTTGGGTTACAAACCAACTCATGTGAAGGAAGGAGCGTCAACCTCCGTTAAAGGACGTCTGAAGACCATTCAAGAAGTGTTCTCCAGTGCTGGTTATCAGGTCAATGCAGTTGATGGAGTTTCTGAAAACGAAGATGTGAATCATCTGGTGTATCAGTGTGAAGAAGCCTTGGACAATTGGGAGGCAGTCGAGATCCCAGAAATTTTTCCATTGTCAAAGTAATTTGTTGTTTTTTTAATGTTTTCAAAGTTCCCTAGCTCTGCCCAAGGCTATGGGAGTATTTTGTAGGGCCCCTTCTCATTTTTAAAAGTTATTATCAATGAAGGCATTTTGTTGAACTCTTATTTTGATCATTTACTGTTTTTCTCTCTTTTCACTTTTAAAAGAAAATGGCAATCTTTCAAAACCAATAAAAAGCTTTTTCTCTTGCATTTCTCTATTTTCCACTTTTAATAAAAGCAAATCATTATCATATGCAGAATAAACGAAAACCCTGTTGAATCCAATGACTCTACATTCTCTCCTAACTTTGATTCTCCCATCTACCAAGCGGAAGATGAAAGTGAGGAAGATTGTGATATCCCCGAAGAACTGGCAAGATTAGTTGAGTATGAGCACGCAGATCTTCAGCCACATAAGGAGCAGGTTGAGACCATCAACCTTGGCACTGATGAAGATGAGAAGGAAGTCAAGATTGGTACAACACTTGGGGCAGACATCAGAGAAAGATTGGTCAAGCTTCTCATAGAATATGTAGATGTGTTTGCATGGTCATATCAGGATATGCCCGGCTTAGACACAGACATAGTGGTCCACAAGTTACCTCTTCGACCAGATTGTCCTCCTGTAAAGCAAAAGCTCCGAAGAACAAGACCGGACATGGCTCTGAAGATTCGAGAAGAGGTCAAAAGACAGTTTGATGCTGGATTCCTTGCAGTTGCAAAATACCCTGAGTGGGTAGCTAATATTGTGCCAGTCCCTAAAAAAGATGGCAAAGTCAGAATGTGTGTGGACTATAGGGATTTGAACAAAGCCAGTCCGAAGGACGATTTCCCTCTTCCGCATATTGATACTTTGGTTGACAACACTGCTAAATTTGCTATTTTCTCCTTCATGGATGGGTTTTCAGGATACAACCAGATCAAGATGGATCCTGACGATATGGAAAAAACTACATTCATCACACCATGGGGCACTTATTGTTACAAGGTTATGCCATTTGGTCTCAGAAATGCAGGAGCCACTTATCAGAGGGCAATGGTCACCCTTTTCCATGATATGATGCATAAAGAGATAGAAGTCTATGTGGATGATATGATTGCCAAATCACAGAGTGAGGAGGATCATTTGAATCATCTCTTGAAGTTATTTGAGCGTCTCAGGAAGTTCCAACTGCGTCTGAATCCAGCTAAGTGTACCTTTGGTGTCCGATCAGGAAAGTTACTTGGTTTTATTGTTAGTCAGCAAGGGATTGAAGTAGATCCATATAAGGTCAGAGCAATTCAAGAGATGCCAGCTCCAAAAACAGAAAAGCAAGTCAGGGGTTTCCTCGGAAGATTGAACTACATCTCCAGATTCATCTCCAACATGACTGCTACATGTGAGCCTTTATTCAAGTTACTCCGGAAGAATCAAGCGATTGAGTGGAGTCCTGATTGTCAACTGGCTTTTGAGAAGATTAAGGTTTATCTGCAAGAACCTCCTATCTTGATCCCACCTACTCCAGGGAAGCCTCTTTTCATGTATCTCACTGTGCTCGAGGGATCTATGGGTTGCGTATTAGGCCAACAAGACGAAACTGGTCGTAAGGAGCACGCCATTTATTACTTAAGCAAGAAGTTCACAGACTGTGAGAGCAGATACTCACTTTTAGAGAAGACTTGCTGTGCCTTGGCATGGGCGGCCAGACGTCTCAGGCAGTACATGATTTGTCACACTACTTTGTTGATCTCGAAAATGGATCCAATAAAGTACATCTTTGAGAAGCCTGCTTTGACTGGAAGACTCGCCCGTTGGCACATGTTTTTATCCGAATACGACATCCAATATGTAACCCAGAAGTCTATTAAAGGCAGTGTTTTATCTGAATACCTTGCTGATCATCCTGTTGAAGATTATGAACCTTTGAAGTTCGACTTCCCGGACGAAGATATTATGCTGATAAAGGACTGCAAAGTTCCAGATCCAGATGAAGGTCCCGAGCCAGGGTCCCGTTGGAAGATGATGTTTGATGGTTCCTCTAACTACATGGGGCATGGTGTAGGAGTTGTCTTGATGAATCCCGATGGTGGTTATACTCCCTTCACAGCCAGATTATGTTTCGAATGTACAAACAACATCGCAGAGTATGAAGCATGTATTTTGGGTATCGAAGCTGCAATTGATACTAGAATCAAGATTCTGGATGTATATGGGGACTCAGCTTTGGTCATCTACCAAGTTAAAGGTGAATGGGAGACCCGTGACGAGAAGTTGATCCCATATCGTGCCCACATTGTGGAATTTATCAAATACTTTGATGAAGTCACTTTCCATCATGTTCCAAGGGCAGAAAATCAAATTGCAGATGCTTTGGCTATGTTGGCATCTATGTTTCAAGTCAGATTTCTTAATGAAGCTCCACTCATTACAATCGAGCGAAGAACTGCACCAGCCTACTGCCTACTGGTCGAAGAAGAAACTGATGAGAAACCGTGGTTCTACGACATCAAGAACTATTTGCAAAATCAGGAATACCCAGTTGATGCAACAAATCTGGATAAGAAGACTCTGAGAAGATTAGCGTCCAAGTTCTTCCTCAGCAACAATGTGCTCTATAAGAGAAATCATGATATGGTTCTGCTCAGATGTGTGGACAAGCGCGAAGCAGACTTATTGATCAGGGAAATCCATGAAGGATCATTTGGAACACATGCCAATGGACATGCCATGTCCAGGAAGATTTTGAGAGCTGGATACTTCTGGTTAACCATGGAATCAGATTGTTTCAAGTATGCCAGGAAGTGTCATAAATGCCAGATTTATGCCGACAAGGTGCACGTACCTCCGACACTTTTGAATGTTCTGTCATCGCCTTGGCCTTTCTCAATGTGGGGCATTGACATGATAGGGGTAATTGAGCCTAAAGCTTCCAATGGTCATCGGTTTATCTTGGTCGCAATTGATTACTTCACCAAATGGGTAGAAGCAGCTTCCTACGCCAATGTGACAAAGCAAGTGGTTGCCCGTTTCATCAAGAACCAAGTTATCTGCCGTTATGGAATCCCAAGCCGAATCATCACAGATAATGGGACCAATTTGAACAACAAAACAATGAAAGAGCTGTGTGAGACATTCAAGATTGAGCATCATAACTCTTCTCCGTATCGTCCGAAGATGAATGGAGCTGTTGAAGCTGCAAACAAGAACATCAAAAAGATTCTGCAAAAGATGGTAAAAACTTACAAAGATTGGCACGAGATGTTACCATATGCTTTACACGGATACAGAACATCAGTGCGCACTTCAACAGGGGCAACCCCTTTCTCTCTGGTGTACGGGATGGATGCAGTTCTCCCTATTGAAGTGGAGATACCATCTTTGAGAATCTTGATGGAAACTAAACTGGAGGAAGCTGAGTGGGTCCAGAGCAGGTTTGACCAACTGAACCTCATTGACGAGAAGAGAATGACTGCCATGTGCCATGGCCAGTTGTACCAGAAGCGCATCAAGAGAGCATTTGACAAGAAAGTCCGTCTCCGAGAATTCAAAGAAGGAGATCTTGTACTCAAGAAAATCTTGCCAGTCCACAAAGACATGCGTGGAAAATGGAGTCCTAACTATGAAGGCCCATATGTTGTGAAGGTGGCATTCTCCGGAGGTTCCTTAATCCTTACAACTATGGATGGTGAACAGTTGAAACACCCGGTGAATTCTGATGCAGTCAAAAAATATTATGCCTAAATAAAACCCGATAGGTCGAAAACCAGAAATGGCGACCTAGGAAAAAATGGGTATCCCGGTGGATCAAAACCTATGAAGGAGATCCAGGCAAAAGTTAGGGATAAAAATGAAAAAAAAAGAGCTCGCTAAGTTGAAAACCCGGAAGGGCGGCTTAGGCAAAAAAGAGCGTCCCGGTGGATTGAAAACCCGAAAGGGCGGTCCAGGCAAAAGTTAGGGACAAAGGCATTTGACTGTATCAGATGGTGCTTACCATTACTGAAGAACCATACTGGAAGATCGATCCATTTGCTCTTGTCAGAAGCAAGGTGTCGGGCATTCTTAGTTATTAGGGATTGTAGCGGTCGTTGGATTCAATGTAGACCTTTCCCCATTGCCATTTTCAAATTGTAATTTCCCATGGAGTCTTTGCCATTGGCAAGCTACCATTCTTGAATAAAATACAAACTTTGCCTATGGATTTTGTTGTTCAGCTTCTTATTTTTATTTTTATTTTTTTGTTATGCAAAATGCCATCACTTGATTACAATTAAACTCTGAAAATGACAAGTTTTTTTAAGGAAATGTTTTTTTGAAAACATACTGAAAAACTTTCAAGTTTCTTTGACTTTGGAAAATTGGAAAAACCTTTTGTTTCCCCAAGAAGTCCTGGTTTGCGACAACACTTTTATACTATTGTTACAGAAATCCCCATAGAAGTTCAAAACTGATAACACTCTTGGATGGATCCTTGGACCAAGCATGATTTCCAAGTTCAAAGACATCTCCCCAGTGTTTTTCATTGTAGCTCGTCTGAGTATTGGTGTTGAGAGCCTACCCCCTATTTGAGTCTTGTCAAAACTTTTTGTCTCTTTAGAGTCAACATTTGCATATCATGATCATTCGCATCATGCTCAATCATGCGCATTTGACATTAGCATTTGTCTTTCCCCAGTTGGCGTCTGTCTAACTCCAAGTCCAGATATCATCAGTGTTCGATTTGAGAATTCATTGTTGTTGGTACCCGAAGTGGTTTACCAATGTTTTTGTCCCCAGTAATTGCTGGTGTTCCCTGTGAAATTCTGGTTGTGGTTGGCATTTGTCTTTATGACCACCAATGTCTCCTTGAAGTCCAATTGTCATTGGCAAAAGTCTTTTAAGCAGGTCCTGAAACCTTTTTGCTTAAAATCCAAGTTAATTTGATTTTGTACATACTTGTACCCTTTCTCCTGATGGTTCCTGAAGGAATTTCCAGAGGTTGGATGTCTTATCTTATTTGAAAACTCCAACATATTTTGTTGTTACTTTTTCGTGTTAGCCGGGCGCTTAGAGCCGTTGATCTATCTTTGGGTGATTTGCATTCCATCCCCAATGCTAGCTGGTCGCATAGAGCCGCTACTAAATCACTGTGTTTTCCTTCCTTATCCTCGGTGTCGGCAGTTACATTTGAACCTGCTAATTTACCATTTTTGACTACTTTGACTACTTTGTCTTTATCATTCTTAGTGTCAACCGGTTTTTCAACTTGTTGCGCATTCACTTTGAGTGTATCTGGGCTTTCTTTTTAGTATCAATAGGTTTCGAACCTATTGCGCTTCCATTTCGATTATTTTTGTTGTTATTCATGGTGTCAGTTGGTCGCATTGAGCCGCTGCGCATTCACCTTGAATAAGCTTGTTGTCATTCTCAGTGACAGTTTGGTCGCATCGAGCCGCTGTGCATTCACTTGGAATGAATATTTTTGTTGATTATTCTCAGTGACAGTTGGTCGCATCGAGCCGCTGTGCATTCACTTTGAATGTTTATTTTTGTTGTTATTCATGGTGTCAGTTGGTCGCATTGAGCCGTTGCGCATTCACCTTGAATAAGCTTGTTGTCATTCTCAGTGACAGTTTGGTCGCATCGAGCCGCTGTGCATTCACTTGGAATGAATATTTTTGTTGATTATTCTCAGTGACAGTTGGTCGCATCGAGCCGCTGTGCATTCACTTTGAATGTTTATTTTTGTTGTTATTCATGGTGTCAGTTGGTCGCATTGAGCCGCTGCGCATTCACCTTGAATAAGCTTGTTGTCATTCTCAGTGACAGTTTGGTCGCATCGAGCCGCTGTGCATTCACTTGGAATGAATATTTTTGTTGATTATTCTCAGTGACAGTTGGTCGCATCGAGCCGCTGTGCATTCACTTTGAATGTTTATTTTTGTTGTTATTCATGGTGTCAGTTGGTCGCATTGAGCCGCTGCGCATTCACCTTGAATAAGCTTGTTGTCATTCTCAGTGACAGTTTGGTCGCATCGAGCCGCTGTGCATTCACTTGGAATGAATATTTTTGTTGATTATTCTCAGTGACAGTTGGTCGCATCGAGCCGCTGCGCATTCACCTTGAATAAGCCTTTTGTTATTCTTAGTGTCAGTTGGTCGCATCGAGCCGCTGCGCATTCACTTTGAATATTATGTTTATTATTTCCAGTGACAGTTGGTCGCATTGAGCCACTGCACATTTCATTTTGAATATTTTTGTTGATTATTCTTAGTGTCAGTTGGTCGCATCGAGCCGCTGCGCATTCACTTCGAATATTATGATTATCATTTTCAGTGACAGTTGGTCGCATAGAGCCGCTGCACTTTCTCTTTGAATGTTTATTTTGTTGTATTCTTAGTGTCAGTTGGTCGCATTGAGCCGCTGCGCATTCACTTCGAATATGTTGTTGCTTTTTATTTCTCAAGTCAATTGGTCGCATAGAGCCATTGATCTACCACTTCGATTTATCTCCTTGTCTTGTTGTATTCTTAGTGTCAGTTGGTCGCATTGAGCCGCTGCGCATTCACTTTGAATATGTTGCTGCTTTTATTTCTCAAAGTCATTTGGTCGCATAGAGCCATTGGTCTACCACTTCGATTTATTTCCTTGTCTTATTTGTATTCTTGGTGTCAGTTGGTCGCATCGAGCCACTGTGCAGTCACTTTGAATTTTATTTTGTTTTATATGTGTTCGTTGATCCAACGATTTGGATTTCCTTTTGTTCCCGTCTTTTGTTATTCTTAGTGTCAACAGTTACACTTGAACCTGTTGATTTATCACTTTGAATACTTCCCGTTTTCGTTTCTGTATCCCCAGTGTTTGTCATCCCCAGTGAGTCTTGGCTTATGGTCGTCGATATTCTCATTCTGGTCATTCATACCATAATCATCATTTCATTGCATAAGAGTTGCAGAGTTAGATAGTTTGTAATCCAGCGTAACATTGCATTTAGGGGCAAAATTTCCGGTTATTTCTGTATTTAAATACCTTTCACCCTGATCGCCTGAGTGTCCTTCGTCATTCATGCCATCTGGTAAAGTTATTTAAATAGGGGCAACTGTCACACCCCAAATTTTACCCCTAACAGCTCGCATCATACATTCATCGCATTTAAAAGAGAGATTTCAAGATTTATTTTTCTGTTGCTTCTAACTCATTTTCAAGTTATTTATAAAATTAATTTTAATTTCTTTTCACTTCCAAGCTTTTTTTTAATTTAATTTCTATTTCACATTTCTAACTTTTTAATTTATTTTCATGTTTTAATTTTAATTTCTATTTCCTTTTCTTATTCTATTTTCAAGTTTCTAATTTTTTCAATTTCTACTTCTAATTCTTGTTTCAATTTCTACTTCTAATTCTTAATTCATTCTTAAATTTTAAACTTAAATTTTATTTCCATTCCATTTTCAAAGTTTTTATTTCTAAATTAATTTCTAATTTCTATTCCTAATTTTTAATTCATTTTCAAGTTTTTGTTTCTAAATTTAATTTTAATTTCTATTTCTAATTTTCAATTCATTTTTCAAGTTTCTATTTCCATTCCAAGTCTTATTTCAAGTTTCATTTTCAATCTCAATCACTTCAAAAATTTCAACTTCAAATTTAACTTCCAAATTCTACTTCAAACTTTCAATTCAACTTTATCATAAGTTTAACTCCAATTCCAATTTCAAATTCAAAATTTATTTTCAAGTTTCCATCCATGTTTCTTTCAAAAATTCTAAGTCATTTTCAATTCTTTTTTTAATTCCAATTGCATTGTATTTATTTATTTTAGTTCAAAATTAATCTCAATTTATATTCTTAAATCTCAAGTCCCAATTTTATTCCCATTTCTTTCATTTTCAAATTACAATTTCTATTCCAAGTCCAATTTTCAAATTCCAATTCTCTTTTGCATTTCAAATTTTATTCAAAGTCATAACTTCATGTCAAATTTCCATGTTTCAATTCAAGTTCTAAAGCTCATGATCATAGTTCAAATCTCATTTCTTAAAATTTCAATGTCAAAATTCTAAATTCATGTAATTTCTCAAGTGTCAATTAAAATTCCTAACTCATTTCAAGTACTAAATTCATAGACACTCTTCAAGTTTCTTCCAAATTCAAGTGCTAAATTTCTAATTTTCTTTCAAAAGTCAACTCCAAATTTTCATTTCAAGATTCAATTCAAAATCCCAACTCGTGACAAAAGTTTCAATTTCATTCCTAGTCTAATGTCAAGAATTATAAGTTTACATGGATGCTAAGTCTAAAGATTTACAAAAAGAAAGAAGCAAATTTGAATCTAATATGTTTTGTTGAATTATTTGCACCACTTCATGATTGAAACCTTTCTTCAACTCCAAGTTCATTCACATTATTAACATCATCACCAAGACTCCAAGCTTCCATTATGTTCATCTTCAATCCATTTTCTTGCCATAGTTCATGTTGACCAAGCTACAAAATCAAGATGCAACCAAGTTTAGTGCAAAACACAACTCATTCATACCATTATCATCTCATTGCAATTCATATCATCATTAAAGCTTCATTCACTTTCAAATTTATCAAGTCCACAATTCACATTTAAGTTGCATATACACATAATCCATTTTTATTCATATAACTATAATCATAATCATTCATAATCACTCAATTTCATTCATCATAATTCATACAATTAATAACACTTTTTATGTCAAGCATCAATCTCTTTTTTACATAAATCATGTTGCATCACATTAACAAAGTATCACAAAAAAAGTGACAAAAACAGAGTTTAAAAAAAAAACAGAATTACAATCAGTACAACAAGCAACAGGGGACCATTGTACTATTGGCCTCACAACAGACAAATTTCAAAACAAGAAATATCTGCTACACCATCCATGCTGCTCTGCTACAGCCCCAGACCATTTCCTCCACCACACACAATCTCAGAAATTGTCCCCTCTCATAGAACACCCTTCATCCACAAGTTTTCAAATTGAAATTTCTCAAACCCTAATCTTGTTCTATATAACAGATACTATTCACACCAAATAACTCAGCAACCAAAAAATAACAAACAGTTTTGAAAAGAGCAACCAAGAGTCATAAAAGCCCTAGCCGCACAGAGAAATCTTAAGCAAAATTAACCATCCTAAACCTTAGCCAGTGTTCATCTTCAGGGACCATTAGAGCTTCACACTGAAGATCTAACTTTGGTTAGAGTTTGTATCTGTTTCCTTCAGCAATAACAAGCATCAACGTAGCAATAGTAAGTAGTAGAGGATACGAGAAGAAGGAGGGATAACAGAGAAGGAAAACGCACAAGAGAGGCTTACTGTGTGGATTCGTCACCCCGATAACTTTCGGGTCGGTAACATTTTTTATCTTCTCAAGATTTTTCCGTTGATGTGATACATTTTAAATTCATGATGTAGTCTTTAAGTTTTGTTCTGTCTGGCATGGATTTGTCGTGTTTCTTTGTTTATTTGTTGTTGTAATGCATTTTTTGAGAAAGGAAAGGGAAGAGAAAAAAGCGATTTTGGGAGGAGAAGAAGTAACGTTTGAGAGAGAGTTTTTTTCCAGTGAAGAAAAGAAGAGAGATTGCGTGTTTTATGTTCTAACCATGCCAGTTTAATTTTTTGTTATTTAATTTGAGTTAATGAGCCATCATGATGGCCTGCCATTTACACTGTCAAAGTAGTTCCCTATATTTACTCCTTAGTTCAGAGCCAAGAATTATTTTAGTAGTAATTATTTTTTTATATTTATTTATGGTATATTTGACCAAAGAATGTGGGGTATTTTAGTACTAGTAATTTCTTTTTTAACATATCCATGGGTTTATTTGTTTTTTTTATAAATAAATGTAAAACATGTTAGTGGAATATGTAGAAACCACATTTTAAATTTCATAGTAGTGACTAGTGACCAACTAGAGGCACTTTTACTTCTAGCTCATTAAATCCAAAGGCTACGAGTGTGCATTTTTAGGTTTTATTTTATTTATTTATTCTTATTTATTTATTTATTTATTTATTTTATCTTTTGATTTATTTTATTCTTAGACACAGTCAGTATGTGTATTGAAGCCAATTATTTGCTTTGGAAGTTTTTTTGTTCATAAAAAAAGAAATCAAATAAAAATAATTACGTTATCACAATTTCATTTTTTTTAATCACAATTTTAACTCATTTCATTTAACAAATCTTTTTTTAATTTCAAAATCAATTGCAACTTTCCAGAATCTCAAAAAAATCTATACTTTCTTATTTTTATTAAAATTAAAGACAAAAATTATCCAAAAGATTTTTATTCATTTTGTAATTAATAATTTTTTATATATAGTAGTTTGTATAAGTTCTTCTTACTGTTTCTATTTTCACTCACCATATTTTTCCAATTGTTAAAAAAAAAATGTATCACTCTTGGGTGTAATATGAGTGTAATATGAGTGTAATATGATTTGTGTTGTTTAGGTTTTGTTAGAAATTAGTTAGCTAGATTAAAAACCAAAAGAATTAAAGATATCTTTCTTAACCCTTAATTTAATTTTGCTATTTATTAAGTTAATCTTAGTTAATTCATTTTTCATTTAGTTTTTTTTAAAAAATATCTTTTTTTGTCTTTCTTAGTTAAATTTTATTTTATTCTAAAAAATCTAAAAAAATATGTTTAGAGTCAGTTTTTTTGTTTTAGATAGTTGTAGAACATTTAGTTTTAGGTTCGATCTCCTTGAGTGTTCCATTAGTGTAAGGGGTTGAATTTGCGTTTATTTTCTCTTTGGTGTGAGCGTGTGTTTAATTTTGCTATCATTTTGGTTGTATGCATGCTCTGTTTGTATTTATTTTGCATAATGACCATAAACGGTTAAGATGAAACATTCGAACGCACACTAAAACAAATGATCATTTCTAAAGATAATTAAACTTCTTGGTCCAACACCGAGTGCATTCATACGCCTACACTTCGCACACACGTAAGTCGGTCGTTCTACGATCGCCATCTGCACAATCTTTACACTTCACAACTTTCCAACTTAAACAAATTGACGCACCGCGTTTGTCTTCCACCCCGCATTCTCGATCCATATATCGAGTCATAGCCCGGTTACTAAGCCTTTCACCTTGCATTTCCATTTACTTTATTCAATTCATTTTTGCAAGTAGCAACCTATGCCTTAGACTTAGGAGCTTGCACCCTCATTTATTTACTTTCGTTTATGCTTTTCAATCCAAAAGGGAAAGAACTCCTGCAGTTGACTCAATGTCATAGGAAGTTTAGCCACCCCTAGTTTCCTTTTCAACCTTAACCATTAGGACTTTTTATTTTACAACTTTTTGTGACTTTGATAAAGTCACGTGAGTGTTTGCCATAACACTTACTTTCCCCCGCGAACCTTGAGCGTAACCAAGTGTTCGTTAATCCTTAGGAGAACTACGAGTGCTCTGATTCTATACCCGATACGTAGGCATCGATGCGATGTTGTGCGAGCACCATTAGAAATAAAACCTTAGGTTCCCTTAATTTTAGCAAGCAATAAACAACAATAATACAAATATTCACAAGAGGTTCCCGTAGGATACTGCGGATGCTTAGGATGCTAATACCTTCCCTAAGTATAATCAACCCCCGAACCTAGTTTCTCCTCATTTAGGGTTTTTACGATCTTTTTCCCTTTTCCCTTTGGATTAAATTAAAGTCGGTGGTGAACATTTAATGTTTTGCGATTCCAGCTCACTCAATAGCTTGGTATCCGATTCTCACTGCAACAAAAGGCATCAATGTATTTTTATTATTTATAATAATGATTGGACGATTTATACACTAAGTTCTTAAATTTGATTTTTTTGATTTTTTGATTTTTTTCGGAAATTAAATATTTAAAATTTTACCAATTTTACCAATTCAAAAATATTTAAAATCTTACCAATTATCTTTCAAAATCCAAATGCCAAATTCAAAAATATTAAAAAATTTACCAATTATTTTCAAAACCCATTAAATAATTGCTATATTTTACAATATATACTTTTAATACACCTAACAGTATGCAAACCAGTTATTCAAAATCTGAAAAGTATTTATTCAACATCTTATGTCATTTACATTGCTGCAACAGAAACAAGTTTACAACCGGGATTATTATTTATGTTAATTTGTATCTCCTTCCTCACTCCTCACCTATATCATCTTTCTCCACATCCGTTTCACATTCCTTTGTATTATCTTCCTTTCCAACCTCACTTTTACTTTCCCTCTTCAACGTCATAGCGAGTTGCATCTCCTTCTTTTTCATGTGGACAGTGTAGTATGACAGAGTCGTCGATCTCATTATAGGTTTCTTGCACATTCTAGGTCCAGCTGCTGACCTACAAAAAAATTCATATTGCAAAACTGACAGTGACCAAATACTAAAGCTTATATTTAATCCATGCCATTAATCATCAGGCGTAAAAAAAATGTAATAAAAGAATTTAGTATGGATCCCTAGGATTTCATAAGATCTATTCACACATGAGATTAATAACATATTTATATTTGTAACATACATTAATACAAGAATCTGATCAAAAAGGTTCAATTCAATATAGAAAAATGCCATAAATTATCAGAGAGAGAGAGAGAGTTATATTAAGACACACAAGTTAGCATGATCCATTGTATATTTTGTTGGAGATACAATTTTTTACCACTGTTAACATGCTTCAACAAAATACTTTATCCACGATTATGTGGAGATACTTTTGTTGTAATGTAATTCAGATTCAAGTAGTTCATTTACATTTGAGTTTGCATTTGATTTGAATTTCACTTTGTTAATGTATAAAACCAAATGCCAGTTGCATTTGAAATATATTTAACAATTTTATGAATCAAGAAAGTTCGTTAGAAAATTTTCGTCTCTCTATCTCTCTCTACAATGTTCTTCATATTCTTCAGCTTTGTGAATTATTAATGGAGGTTCATTTTTGAACTATAATAATTAGTATCCAGAACTCCCGTTCGATTCACAGGGAAATACGAGTGTAATGAAGCATGTGATTGATTTCGATTTTAAAATTCGCGGTTGAATTGAAATTAAAAAACCGAGTGAAATACAAATCTTGATTCTTAGGGTTAAGGAAACATGAGTGTTGGTGAGAACTGAGTGATTTGCACAAGAACAAAGATGATCAGGGTAAATGGTAGCTTGAACACTAAGCTTCCAGTATTTGACAAAAAGAACTGGAATATGTGTTTGATTTAGATGCGTGTGTTGATTTAAGCTCAAGAAGTTCTTGATCTCGTGAATGACAGTTACACACTTGTTGTAAAAAATGCAATTGAAACATAAAGAACTACACAACTAGAAACATGGAAGAAGGACCATAAGATGTTATTCTATAACCATAAGTGTTTGGATACAAAGTTGTTTGAGAAAACTTCTTATTCGACATACACTAGTACGATGCTTTGGTGGTGACACATCAATTAAGAAGGTTAAGCTTCAGTCCCTACGTAAGTAATATGACAATCTCAACATGAATAACAATGATAAGATACTTTATTATATCTCTAGAGTGATTTTGGTCACTAATGAGATATAGTCTTGTGGACAAACATTCTCTAAACAAGTTATCATTGAAAAGGTATTGAGATCACTTACTCCTAACTTTGATTACATAGTTGTAGTCATAGAACATTCTAAAGATACCAACAACATTATAATACAAGAGTTTCAGAGTAGTTTAGAGGCACATAAGTTGCGTCTAACTGAAAGAAACTCTAAACAAGAGTTATAACAGGCTCTAAAAAGCCAAACTCTAAAAGTTTCTTCTAGAAAGAAGAACTAGAAGCAAGCATGGCTAGAGAACAAGAAGAAGTATGATGGTGGTGTTCAGAAGTTAGAACTCCCCAATTATGATAAGAAATATCATATTGTTTAAAAGGGAAATGAGAATTTTGACAAGAGAAAGGTTCAATGCTACAGTTGCAACAAGTTTGGTCATTTTACTGTTGATTACTGGTCAAACAAGGTTAGAAAGGGTAAAAAAGCCAACATAGTCAGAGAAAATTCAGATAATGAACCTGTGTTATTTATGGCACCTAAGAATGTATGTGGATCAATGGTAGAATGGTGGTATATGGACATTGGTTGCTCAAATGATCTAATTAGAAACAAGCAATGACTGGTTGATTTTAACTCTGGCAAAAGGACTAATATTAGATGTGTTAATGATGAGTATCGGAATGCTAAAATAATGTGAAATGTCAGGGTTAATTTGAACATTGGAAAAACTATATTGATCAAGGATGTATGGGATGTTCCTGGCATGAATAACAATTTGATGAGTGTATGTCAGCTGATTGAAAAACGATTTCCAGTAACCATGAAGGATGATATCTTAAAGTTTTATGATTGTACTCAGAAGCTGATTATGCAGTCTAAACTAGGAATAAACTGAACATTCAAGGTGAATGTTGCAACAATAGACACTCAATTCATTAGTGCAAGAAATACTGAAGGGGAAAGTGAGTTGTGGTATAAGAAATTTGGGCATATGAACTACAAAAGCTTATGGCATCTCAATTCAAAGAATCGGGGACATGGAATTCCTAAGATTATAGCACCATAGAAATTATGTGATATATGCATGAGAGGAAATAAACCAATATTGTCATTCTCATCAGAAATACATCCAAGAGAAACTCATGTTTTGAGTGTGGTGAATTCTGATATATGTGGTCCATTTAAGGTACCTTTACTTAGAGGGAACAAGTACTTTGTGTCACTTATGGACAATTTCACAAGAATAACAAGGGTAACACTTATTAAGTTCAAACATGAGGTGTTTTTTGAGTTCAAGAACTTTAAAGTGGAGGCTGGAAATCAAAGTGGCAAAGGTTGAAGATTCTTATAACTGATGGTGGAGGTGAGTTCGATTCAATAAAGTTTAAGAGGTTTTGTGAGGAACATGATATTAAGTATGAGGTGACTTCTCCATATACTCCACAACATAATGGTATTGGTGAAAGGAGACATGGAACTCTGTTTGACAAGACAAGGAGCATGTTGAAGGAAAAAAAATCTACATAAGCAATTTTGAGGTGAAACAATCTCCACATTAGAATATGTGTTCGATAAATGTCTAACAAAGAAGTTAAAGATAGTAGTTCTTAATGATAAGTGGACTAAAAGAAAGAAAAGTGTCATCCATTTCAAGGTATTTGGTTATGTATGTTAAAAACATATACTAGATGCTACTAGAAGAAAATTGGATAACAAAAGCAGAGTCATGTTGCTTATAGGTTACCACAATACAAATTCTTATAAGCTATATTTCCCAGTCACCAAAAAAGTTGAAGTCAACAGAGATGTCATAGTGAAAAAATTAGAAACATGGGATTAGATCAAGTCTCAATCCAACTTTAGTGCAGTGTCAACACTAGAGTTTAATTTTGCCTCTAAAGGAGATTCTGCCTCCAAAGGAAATTCTACCTCTAAAGGTGTTTCTGACTCTGAAAGAGAGTTTGAATATGAAGATGACGCTGACTCTGAAAGTGATTATGACTCTGAAGATAACTTTGACTCTAAATATAAGTCTGACTCTATTGATGAATCTGATTCTGAAGGTGGTCCAACCTCTGAAGGTAAAACTTCAGAAGGTAGAACCTTTGAAGGTGGAACTTTTGAAGGTGGAGCTTATGTAGGTGGTATTGCTTCTGAAGGTTTCCAAAGGCCACAAAGAGTTAGATAGATACATAGGAGACTTGCAGGTTTTGAGTTGCTGCAAGATACTGAGATTCATTCTGAAGAAAAATCATGGGTGAATAGTGGATTCTGAACTTGGTAGAATCAATGATGGTGGGCTATGAACCTATTAGCATCAATGAGGCTTTAAAGAACCTGTTACTGTTAGCATCAACTTTTGAAAGCAAAGCTCAAAGATTGATATAAATCAACAATTGGAAATGTTCATGACAAAGTGAAAGTGGCGGAACATAATCTATTGAAAATCCAGAAATTTACTGAGGATGATGGCCATAATGATGTTCTTAGTAATCTTGAGATGAAGGCGCAGATAGAACTTGATGACGCGCTTCATTTCGAGGGATTTTTTTTTTGGAAAAAAAGCAAGGGTGAAATGGAATGTGGAGGGAAATTTGAACATAAGATATTTCCATCAGATTGCTAAGATCAAACAAACTACTAAGAAGATTTCTAGCTTGAAAGTTGAGGGAGTGGCCATCACTGATCAAGATCGGATCATTGACCATGTTGTAGCTTATTACAAGGAGCTTTTTTACAAAGTTTTTGTTTTGCAGGATGATAAATTAATCGAAAATGTAATTAACTCGTTGATAACTGATGAATCTAACTCTACTTTGATGATGTTTCCAACTAAGGAAGAAATCTACAACAATGTAATGAGTTTGAATAAAGATAACACTCCCAGTCCCGACGATTTTGGTGGTTTCATCTTCCAGACTTACTGGCAGATTATCCAAACTGATGTTGTTAATGTTGTGTTACAATTATTTAGAGATGGATGGATCATTCCAAACTACAATTCTAACCTCTTGGTTATTATCCCCAAAGTGTCCAACGTCAACTCAATTGATCAGTTTCGGCCTATTGCTCTTTCCATATTCAAACACAAAATTGTAACAAAGATCATTGCTGACAGATTATCAAAATCTTGCTATTTGTAATCCCTCTTGAACAAAAAGCCTTTATTCCCGACAAAAATATTAAATATTGCATATGTGTAACTTTTGAGGTTGTTAACCATTTGCAGAACAAGAGTCTTGCTAGAAATTTGGCGCCGAAAGTTGATATTTCCAAGGCTTTCGATACGATTTGTTGGGACTTTCTCATTAAGGTGCTAAAGACATATGGTTTTTGTGATAAATTCTGTAATTGGATTTTGTGTATCCTTAGATCTGCCTCCATTTCTATCTCAATCAATGGTTCCAATAGAGGCTTTTTTCTCTTGCACGAGCGGTATTCGACAGGGCGTTCCTCTTTCCCCGCTTATATTCTGTTTAGCTTAAGATGTTTTAGGTAGAGGTATATCCGCTTTAGCTGTCAATAGGGAGTTGAATCTTATTAAAGAAATGAAGAAAACAATGGTTCAATCTCATGTGCTTTACGCCGACGACATTATGTTTTTTTGCAAAGCTGTTAATTGCTAGATTAAGGCACTTACGAATCTGTTTCAAAGTTATGCTTTGCTGTCTGGAAAGCAAATATTTTTTTTAAAATCTATTGTTTATGTCAGTTTGATGTCGCATAGTAAACACTTGTATATTGCGAATCTCCTTAGTTTCTCTGTTGGTTCTGCCCCGTTCATTTACCTCGGAGCTCCGATTTTTCGAGGGAAGCCGAAACTAATTCAGTTTCAGTTTATAGCTGTCAGGGTCATATCTAAACTGGCAGCCTGGAAGGCCATCCTCCTTTCTATTGCAGCCAGACTGGTTTTAGTTAAATCCATCATTAAAAGTATGCTTCTCAGAACTTTGTTAATTTATTCATGGCGTGCTTTTGTTGTAAAGCTTATTGAACTTTGGATACAAATCTTTATCTGGGGAGGTGAGATTGATAAAAGATTGTGGTTACCGTTGCTTTGCATAAATGTTGTCGGCCTATTGAGGAAGGAGGTATGGGGTTACATTCGTTGATAATTTTGAATGAAGCTTCAAATTTAAAGCAATGTTAGGACATGATAAACTTGAAACATCAATGGGCGGTTTTAATTAGACATCGAGTTATAAAGGATACTAGACATATCAAGTATCATATTTATTCATCTTCGTGGAGCAGCATGAAGGGTTTTTTTTTTGGTGAAATTATTCAAAATTCGACATGGCTTCTTGGAAATGGAAAAAATATTAAATTCTGGTTGGATAAATGGAACAGAGCTTCGATTGTGGATTCCCTTGGCATTAGTGATTGGAATCATAGTTTCATTGAGGTCAAGGTTATGGATTATATTGTGAATCGAGAATGGAATTTTCCTCACAATATTATCACATAATTTTCAGCTCTCACTAATCTTCTTTCTACAATTCATTTTCCCATTGTTGAAAAAGAAGATGCTCGTGTTTGGACCCCTACCGACGATGGTACCCTCACTTTAAAGGTGGCTTACAATTTCAAACTTTCTGATGTCTCAATTATGCCTTGGGGGATGTTTATTTGGAATATTCACATTCCCACATCTAGGTCCTTGCGTTTTTGGAGACTCTTTAACCATAATATTCCTAACGATGACAATCTGGCCACTCGTGGGATGAGTCTTCCCTCCATATGCAACTTCTATTTGGCCGATATAGAGAGTTTTAAGCATATTTTCTTCAAGTGCGGTTTTACCGGTAACGTTTGGAGACAAATCTCTTCTCTCTTGAATCATGATATTAAGTCCATGGATGCTTGTTGGGAGGTGTTAGACAACTTATCTTCTGCTCAGACCAAATTGGTAGTGTTGGTGACTATAATCAATACTATTAACGCAATCTGGAAGGCCAGGAACATAATCAGATTTAACAACATGCGAACTCATTGGAAGATGACTCTTAATGCCATTATTGTTGATGTTTCCCGCACATGTAATGATACTTTCAAAACCGGTTCCATTTCTATGTTGGATTTCAATGTTCTAAATAGTTTTAATGTGAAGTTGAATACTCTAAAATCTTGTATTGTGAAAGAGATTCTCTGGCATCCCCCTATTTTGAACTGAGTTAAATGTAATACCGATGGAGCTTTGGTGGGAGTTCCATGTGTTGTTGCTTGTGGTGTTATTTACAGGGACGCTAGTGGAAATCATCTTGGTAGTTTTTCTATGAATATAGGGATAGAGACAACTTTTATGGTTGGGCTCTCGGCTGCTATGGTGGCTATTGAGATTGCAAAAGATAAAAACTGGAATCATCTCTGGTTGGAATCTGATTAAAAATTGGTTGTTTTAACTTTCACCAAACCTTATATATTTCCTTGGAGCATTCAAAACAAGTGGGAGAACGTGTTACATCAAACTAGATCCATTAATTTTTTAGTAACTCATATCTTTAGGGAAGATAACCATTGTGTTGACAAGCTTGCTAACTTAGGTTTATGTGTTCATAATATTACATGGTGAGATGTAGTTCATAAGGATTTACTTATGGATTTTGGTAGGAACTTCATAGGACTCCCTTGCTATAGAGTTTGTCATTAAGGGGTTTTGATTTGGTCCCCCTTATTTTTGTCTCTATAACTACATCCTTTTCTTTATAATATTTTTTGTGGTGGTTATGTTCCACCTATGATTAAAAAAAGTTTTTTAAAACCCGAAAAAGTATTTATTCACTAATTTCGATTATATGATTTATTTTCTGAAATTGAAAAAAGTTTTTCAGCATCTTCTGTCATTTATATTGCTACAATAGAAACAAGTTCACAACATGGATTATTATTTATGTTAATTTGTATCTCCTTCCTCATTCCTATACTATATCATCTTCTTTCTTAGCTCACTTTCACATTCCTTTGTATCATCTTCCTTCTGAGCCTATGTTTTACTTTTCTCTTTATCATCATCCTTCTTCTTAACAACAGTTTTACAATGACATATATTATTCTTAGATCTTAGCTTTTTATTTTTTTTCACTTTCCATATCTTGTACCATATGTTGTATTTTACTCTAGTATGATTGGTCAAGGATGTAAATGATGTCAATAGGCACTTATGATTGTGTCAATATCAAATAATAACACTTGTATGATATTTCTCTCTCTCTCTCTCTCTCTCTCTCTCTCTCTCTCTCTATATATATATATATATATATATATATATATATATATATATATATATTATGGATTGTTTCATGGTACTTATGGAGTTCCAGTATCTGATACTGTTCTAGCGTCTGAAGAAGATTATGAACATGTTCAGAGACCATAAGAATCAGAAACATTTCAAGAAGATTTGCAGAGTTTGACATGCTGCAAGATATTGAAATAGACTCTGAAGGGAAGTCAATTAGTGTGCCATGTTAGAAGGCTCTTAATTAGTGAGTACAAAGAAGCTTTAAAAAATAAAGTTTGGCTGAAAACCATGACATAAGAACTTGATGTTATAGGAAGAAACAAGACTTGGAAGCTGATTAAGCTTCCAAACAATAAGAAGCTATCAGTGTAAGATGGGTCTACAAGCAGAAACCATATGGATCAATTGGAAAACACAAAGAAGGTTATAAGTAGCAAGAGTTTTTTTTTATATATAAAAACATGGGTTAAACTACTTTGAGGCGCTTCCTCATGTAGTGAGACATAAGACAATCAAACCGGTGATTACAATAGCTGCTAACAGGAATTGACTTATGATGCATTTAGATGTGAAATATTTTTATTTTAAATTTAAATCAAATATATTTCATAATTTTTTTTTAGAAATCAAATTACTTATCAAATATATACATAAATATAAATAAAATTTACATAAATAATGTTCTCAAAAATAATATTCTTCTAATAACAATTTTAATCATAAATAAGACTTTGATAGTATAAGTAAATTTGGTGTTTTTATAGTTATTAAAGGAAAGACTTATCCTATAATAACTACTTATTATAAATTTAGATCATACATATTTTAAATAATAAATGGAGGAATTATGTATTTCTTTCTTAAATTTTGATATTTTTTATTTTTTATCTCAAAATTTAAATTAGGATGTATCAAAATGGAACCAAATTTAAAAATATTTAAATTTTTTTTCCATATTATAATATATTTTTAAAAAATATAATATAATAACATTATTTTAAAATATATTGCATCCATTCACTATTATAAGCAAATATTTTCTTATATTTATTATTTAATAAATTAAAAAAAAAAATCTTTAATTATAATATTGACTATAGTGACAAGAAGGATTATCCTTTTAATAAAACTAAAAACTAAAAGTATGCATTCAATGAATTTTTTTTTTCTAAAATGAGTTTAGAATAAAAGTTTTTGACTTTGTTACAACTCACTCCGTTTATTTGATATTTTTTCCGGAAATTGAAACAAATTTATTCAGCGCGCATTGCTACAAAGAAACAAATTATTATTTACGTTTGTATCCCCTTCCTCACTCCTCACCTATATCATCTTCTTTCTTAGCCTCTGTTTTGCTTTCGTCTTTATCATCATCATCATCCTTCTTAACAACAATTCCACGTCCCTTTCTCCTCATTGCCCTTCTTTTTGCCTGTATTTGACGAACAAATTCCGGCACCAATTCATGAAATTTAGGACTCACTTTGTCCATCGGGGCGATATTCAGTCCCGCCTTCTTCAACGCCACAGCGAGATGCATTTCTGCCTTTCTCATGTGGACAGTGCAGTATGATGGAGTCGTCGATCTAATTATAGGTTTCTTGCACGTTACAGGTCCAGCCGCGGACCTGCAAAGAGACACAGTTATATTTGATCCATGACATTAAGCATCGGCCACATATAAAATATGTAATAAAAATGAATAGGAATAATTGTTGGATATATGAAAATGAATATTGGTGTAATTAAGAATCGTTAGATCAAGATGAAAATAATAGGAATAAGTGAGAAAGAGATATAGATACCTTGCGGTAACGAAAGTACAAGGCTTATAAAGCACTTGTCTGGGATCAGAGAGGATATGCGGAAAGCAGAATGAAGTGCAAGGCATAGGCTTGGAGTTACAAGCACGAAAAGAACAAATGTTATTGTAATTGTCAACAACAACATCAGGTTCATCCTGGAAAGGGCTAAGACGAGTCTCAACAACATATTGTCTATGTTTGATCCTGACTTGTTGGATGAGAGCCCAATACATACGTCTGTAATGTTTGATAAGACGTTTGGTGTTGCGTAGACGACGGCAGAGAAGCTCACGATGGGTGAGATGTGAGGCAGTGGAGAGTGGGTCAGAGGTGAGATTTGGAGTATTGGGAGGAGACATTCTTCTGCTGAGTGATTGCAGAAAGATGAGAGATATGTTATTGACTGCGCAGCCGCAACAGGCATACACAAGAGAAAAGAGAGGGCAAAAGGAAATATGAATGAAATGAATATGACAAACAAACCCCTTTAAATACTTCAACTTATTACAATACCTTGTCTCTATCCTTTTATATTTCTTTCCATAAACTTCAGCCCCGTTAACCCAGGATTTCTAGAAATATTTTATTTTCACAAAACACACACCGTTAAGATTTTACATTTTGAATTCTATATTTGATATTTTTAAGTATGTAAATATTATAATATATATATATATATATATATATATATATATATATATATATATATATATATATATATATATATATATATATATAGTTCAATTGTAAATTTTTGTAAAGTTTATATATATTATAAAAAGTTTAGGTTGAAAATTGTGATTTAATATTTTTGAAGTTATATATATTTTAAAATAATTGATTTCACACCTAAGCAATTTCATAGATTATTTGGGCTAATATGTTAGAAAACTTTTATTTTTTTTATTTACTCACATTTCATATACACAAATATTTCAAAATTATCTTTTGTTGTGATACGATTGAAATTAAGTGTATTTTCTTACATGAATACTTAGCATCAATTAAACTCGAGCTTATCCCTTAAAATAAAGCTAATATATAGTGGATCATGCTAACTTACGTGTCTTAATATAATACTATTTCTTATCATTTTCATAAGATACATTTGAGCAACAAAAACGAATGCATTTGGTTTAATCTATGAATCAAATACACCAATGAATTGACTTTTATAAAAAAGAAGAGTAAAACCATTGTATTGGAAGTAACAAATTCATAACTTGAAAAATGTCAAAATATAATATTAAAAATAAATTTGTGTGAAAATAAAATAATTCTAGAAACCCTAGTTGGATGGTTAAGTTAGGGTGAGTGACCCGGCCCATTCTCTAAGTTGAAAGAAAATGGAAAAGATAATATAAAAAAAAGTGGGGACAGGCAAGAAAGAAACAGGAGATTATAATAAGCGGAAGTATATATAAAGGATTGTTCCTAATATCCATTTCATTCCTACTTTCCTTCCCGTCCTGCCCTCTCTGACTGTGGCTGCGCAGTCAATACCATTTCTCTAATCTTTCTGCACTCACTATCACTATCCACAATGTCTCCTCCCAATCCAACAATCAACGATCCACTCTGCACTGCCTCTCATCTCACCCATCGTGAGCTTCTCTGCCGTCGTCTTCGCAACACTAAACGTCTTATTAAACACTACAGACGTATGTATTGGGCTCTCATCCAACAAGTCAGGATCAAACATAGACAATATGTTGTTGAGACTCGTCTTAGCCCGTTCCAGGATGAACCTGATGTCGTCTTTGACAATTATACTCACACCTGTGCTTTCGATGGCTGTATGGCCAAGCCTATGCCTTGTACTCAATTTTGCTTTCCGCATGTTCTCTCTGATCCCATACAAGTGCTTTATTAGCCTTGCACTTTTGTTATCGCAACGTATATATTTATCTCTTTCTCGCTTATTATTCTTTTTATCTTCATGTTGATCTAACAATTCTTATTCACACCAATATTCATTTTCATATATTGCATTGAACCCTTTTGATCAGATTCTTATTAAAGTGGCTAATCATTAATCTTTTCATGTGTCAATAGATCTCATGTAATCCTGGCTAATTATAACTTGTACTGTTTTTTATTTATTTACCTATTTTGTATGTGGGTGATTTGCAGGACTGAGGATGGACCTGTAGAATGCCAGAAACCTATATTGAGTTCCACAACTCCGTCATACTGCACTGTCCACATGAGAATAGCAGAGATGCATCTCGCCATGTCCTTGAAGAAGGCGGGGCTGAATATCTCCCCCGAGGACAAAGTGAGTCCTAATTTTCATGAATTGGTGCCTGAATTTGTACGTCAAATTCAGGCGAAAAGAAGGGCAATGAGGGCAAAAGTACGTGAAATTGTTGTTAGGAAGGAGGAGGATGCGGGGGAAAGTGAAACTTCGGTTAATAAGGAGGAGGATGCGGGGAAAAGTGAAACTGATAAGGAGGAGGATGCTGAGAAAAGTAAAACTGATGTTGAGAAGGAAGATGCCATAGCTGAGGGGTGAAGAAGATCTGTCATTCATAAATAATAATCCCTGTTATAAACATGTTTTTATTGGAGCAGTGTAAATAAACTTGTTTGTTTTAATTTCAGAAAATAATAAATCGAAACATTTGAATAAAAACCTGCCTGATTCAAAATAATCGGCTCGTATCTTGAGTTTGGTTTTGGTTTCCGGTAATGTAGTGCTGGCTGTTTCTCAGTTTCTTATGCTCATGTTAATACCTATTGGCGGGAAGACATTTAAATGATTATTGTGCTCTAGAAAACTCTAGTGGAGGAATACTGATTAAAAGAAAAGAAGCAGTTGGTTCTTGGTGATTGAATTATTTGAATGTAATATCCATTATTTTCAATATGTGTAATTACATTTACTGAATGGAAACTGTGTAATTACATTTACTGAATGGAAACTGAACCTTAATTTGCCTCAACTTTTGCAACTTTTGAACCAATAATTACAATTACGATCAAATTTAACAGGGACATTTGAACCAAAAGAAAAAAAGTAATTTCTGCTCTAGATTTTAGATCTAAAACAAAATCTTTCAAAATTTGAATAAAAGTCAATAAAATTAAGTTATCTAAATAATTAGATAGAAACAATTTGTTTGACTTAAAAAAAATCGCACTGACGGCGGATGGAGGAGGAAACAATTGCTTCATATTAATTTCCTTCACATCATCTTTCTTCCAGTTGGTTCTGGAATAATATTGGCATAATTGAACAAGTTAGCATTATAACCAACTCTTGCCACTCATTTTGAGAAAAAGTTAGCATTATAACCAACTCTTGCCACTCATTTTGAGAAAAAGAATGAAAAACTAATTTTGAAAAAAAATGAAAAAAGTGCAGTTAAGTTAGTTACCTCAGCAAATACAAATGCAGAGGTGTTCATCGAAAGGAGCCGCTCTCATAATCTAATTAACAATGAAACCCAAAATCAAAAATCAAAATCAGTAGTTGAATTTAGAATTTATATAATGAACAATCCCAAAATCAAAATGAGTAGTTGAATTTGAAATTCATTGCAACAAAATATAAATAAGGAATTCCAATTATCATAATCATAATAATGGTTTATTAGATCAATTAATAACTAGACGATACAATAATGAACAAGATAATATAAACATGAAATTAATTGATGTTAACCTCTCTAGAAAGATGCATATAGTTGGATAGTTTGTTTTCAAACCTGAAAGTAACAACACAACACCTCCTTCACAAGATTCATTAGTACATAATTCATTTATGAATCAATTTTTAGCTACAAAGTTTAACCGTACAAGCAACGGCTTGTGCCCAGTACTTCAACCTAGCCTTAACATCTTCAGGATGATCACCTGGACTCGAAATCTTCCAATTGGCAAACGACGAAGAAGAATCCGACATCGAATAACATAACTCGAGTGCTGGAAGAGTGTTGCATAGTTCAGGAATTTCATTATAACTGAAACCGAATCCAAGATCTAAACATCCTTTCAACTCGTCAAGATCTTCATCTGTTAAGCTTTTCGTCCTCGCAAGATCCGCATCTACGAATCCTTCAAGCAACACTCCCTTTTCCTTCTTCTTTCTTGTCTTTCCAGTTCTTTCCACACTTTCCATATTTTTTGTATTGTATTATCTCTTCTCTGCCACCCACTATTTATTTAGTGAGGGACTTCATCTCTTCGATACAACCAACCATCATGTATGCTATGTTTTATTTCATGTATGTTTAATTAACCATGTCATGCATGAATGTTTTTGTGGCTAATAGTTTTATGTGGAAGGAATTCATTACATTTGCCATTGACAGCTGTAGATTCATTTCTGACATCAATATCTATTACTAAATTATTGCCTATTCTATTCTATATCTTTTGCAATATTATACACATATATAACTTCAATTATTTCAAATCATAAAATACAATATGTTATTTTATTAAATTATATTGAGATCTCACCTTAGTTGCTATTTCTGGAGAGACATTTCATGGAGAGACCTCTTGATTGAATTTAGACTTGTTCATCTTTAAAAAATAAAATTTAACTATTATATTTAAAAAAAATATCAAATTTAAAAAAAATATCAAATTTATTTATACTTACATGAAATAGAGACTAATTTATAAAAAGTGAACGGAAATATTTTATTTGTAATTGATTTTTATTATAGATGTAAGACTCATTTTTTCAGTTTTATTTTTAATTTTTAATTTTTATTGTGTTATATATTCTTATATAAAAAATTTTACAAAATATTTTTTCATAAAAGTTTTAATTGATTTGAGTTGTTATTTTTAAAATTGGTTTTTTTAATATTAAAATTTAAAAATTAATTCAATTAATTTTGAAGTTATTTCAAATAAATTTTACATATATTTTTTTTAAATTGCAATTTGGATTATATTTTGTTCAATCATATATATTTATGTTATTACATATCAAAACTAGTCTTTGTTTTAAAAAAACGAATATAAAAAAATTATAATATTATAAAAAGTATTTTTATAAAAGTTATTTTTAAAAAAATAAAAAAATCTATATTTTTTTAAAATTAAAACAATCAAGCCTGTAATCTTTTTCTATATAGAAATTTAGTTTACTTTCTTATTTAATGCTAAATATAAATGGAGTTTGTGTGAAATATATTTGCATCACATAGAGAATTTGAAGTTTTAAATCACATATTTAATTAGAAAATTTTGTTTATAGGAGTACTAAATTTTTTGGGTGCATGATCCTCTTTTTTAATGTATTGGATATTCATGCAATTGCAATGTTTTTTTGGCAAAGCTGAGATGAGATTTATGTTATCTCATTTAAATGTTGTTGGATTTTAGGATTCTTCTTTTGCATGACATAACATGGCTTCTATTTATCATATAACTTTGAGTCATGTTAATTAAAAACATATATTAATCATGTTAATTTAAAAACATATATCAACCATTTTAAAAATACAAATTTTAAAATTGAAAAAATAATTTTAAATTATTGATGAATTGGATACATAAATTGTTTTTGTGACGGAAATTGATGAATTGAGTAAAAATAGATTATTTGATCTATTAACTCAGATATAATATAAATTCAATTTTGCAATTTAATATTCATAGAATAAAATATGAAATCGAAGAATTTTATCCCCCACAAGATTTTGTATTAAATAATAATGTATTTATTTATCAACAATAAAAGGTGAGGAACACAACACGTAGTGGTGTAATTGGTCATATATTAAAGAAAAGACAATATGGGGCAATGGATCGGTGGGTGGGGGTAATGATCAGTCAATGAATTGTATAAATTTTGTGGTGGGGTTTCATAAATTAATGTAGGGGGATTAAGGGAGACAAATTCTTTAATTAGTGTTGAAATTTTGTTGAGTAAGATTGTACATCAAGTAAATTTGAAAATAGTTCAATATAACAAGATGCACATTAGTATATACTATCTCTAATCTTATCGGGTTTATATTTTAATTTTTAATAAATCTAAAAATTGAGATATCTCTTTTCAAAAGAATTGGAGGAGTAGTTAATCTAAAAATTTTGTAATTCTTTTTATTTTACATTTGTATATAATTAATTCTTTTTATAATATTATTTTCTTAATATTTATTTTAAAATTATTTGAAAGAATTTGTAAAAATATTATTATGGTGCAAAAATATTAATTTTATAATTTAAATATGTTGTTTGTCTCTCTCAATATATCACATTTTAGTTTTGATTTGTATTATTTAATTTTACGTGCAAAAAAAAAAGTGGATTGGTACACATGAAATAGTCGGATTGAGAGATTAGGTGGAGATTATTGTGAACATATAGTGTAAAAAGGATATTGTGGATGTGAAAAGAGTAGTTGATCAAATCATAGTTTACATTTTTATTGTTAGGTAAATTCTTAGGTACCCATGATAAGTAATTGGATACTGGTACCTTTAGTGTAAATTGTGAGAATATTTTAATTTATGTTAAAATAAAATAATACAATTAAATGACATGACATTGAATCATAACTTTTGATTGGTTAAATATACCGGTACCCAACTAAATTCAAGGATACCGGAGTGTTCACCTGTTTGTTATTAGTGCTTACATCTCATGTTGGGTTAGCAAAACACTTTATTTTGAGATAAGTAACAATAAAGCGGTTGGGACAAACAACAAACTTATTGAAGTATGAAAAGTTATTCGAGATAGAAGTATTGAGTGACTTACAAAACTCTTTAATAAAATTATTAGGTCAAAGTAAATGTCAGATGAATGGATAATAATCACTTTAGTTATAATATTTAAGAAGAATGAGAGATATACAAAATTCTAAAAATTATATGGGGATTAAGTTATTGAAGTCAATGAGAATCAATTTGGTTTTGTGTCTAAGAGATCGACCATGGAAGTGATATATTTACTTCGACGTGTGAAAGAACAATATCAAATGAGCCAATAAGACTTGCACTTAATTTTTATTAACTTGGAGAAGGCGTATGATAGAGTTCCCCATTAAAATAGGTTTGCATCAAGCTTCAACCCTAAGCTCATATCTTCTTACCTTAATTATGGATGTATTTATATAACACATCCAAGAGCTAGCATCATGATACATGTTTTTTTGCAGATGATATAATCCTACTTGGAGAATCCAAGGAGGATATAAAAGAGAGGTTGGAGACTTGGAGACGAGCTTTAGATATACATGGTTTTTGCTTAAGCAGAAGTAAGACGAAGTATATGGAATGTAAGTTAAACAAAAGAATAAATGTTTCTAACCTATAAGTAAAAGTTGGAGACCGTAGCATTCCTTAAGTCACATTGTTTAAATATCTTTGGTCTGAAATATAAAATAATAAAGAAATAGAAGGTGGTGTAAACCATCAAATTCAAGTTGGGTGGTTGACACATAAGAGAGTTTCAAAGGTTTTATATGATGAAAATGTATTGCTTAAGCTAAAAGGAAAATTTTATCGGACTGAGGTAAGATCTACGATGTTGTACGAGACAGAATGTTGACAAATTAAAAATCAACACGATAATAAAGTAAGTAAAGTAGAGAAGAGGATGTTACATTGGATGTGTAGTAATACTAGATAGGATATGATTAGAAATGAAAATTTTAGAGAGAGCATTAGGGTAGCACATATAATAGAGAAGAATGTGAAAAATAAACTTAGGTGGTTTGGACATGTAGAGAGAAGACTTGTAGATTCTGATAAATGGTTTTCACAACATTTTTATTAGTGTTTTACTTCATTATTTTTCCCGTTTTCGTTCGATTTACTTTCATTTTATCATGTTTTATGTTTTGGTATTGTGTTTTTGATGTTTTCAGGCTTAATCAGTGTCTTTGAAAAAGAGGACCAAAATGAAGAAAAATGCGGGAAAATGACCAAAATTGGAAATTCTTGGTACATTTTCTATAAGGCTCCCACGAGAGGTTGTAACACATGCTACGGGCTGTAGCAGCCAACCCTAGCTCCCTGTTTTTTTAAGAAAAGTTCCATACAAATTCCAAGGGTCTACTACGGCCACCCGTAGAAGCTTCTACGACCACCCGTAGTAGCTACTACGGGTCGTAGTAGACATGATTGTCTCTCCTCGATTTGTTTCCTTTTCCGGTTTGATTACTACTGTTTCGAGACGTTTTTCATCTTTGGATATGAATATTTTCTAATGTAATTGACAATAATAAGATGAATTTTATTCCACCTTTAGAATTTTCTTTAAAACTCATAGTTTGTAATAAAGTTTTTATTCTAGTTTTTCACGTATTTTTACTTTTCTATGTTTTGTATTCAAGTCTCCGTTAGATCAAGTTTAATTCAAGTTATTTTCTTGTTAGTCTGGTTCTATTTATCATTTTCATTGCAATTTTTACAATATTTTAGTTGTTTATCATGACTTTGATTTCGAATATTACTTTGTTTGTATTGTTCCTCACCATAAGTGAGTAGTCCATTAGGGACTAAAAGTCATGAGGCTCATCTCATGACTATTCGTATGATCCATCACAAGTCGGTTATGAGAGTTTATTTACGTTTATTTTAAGACCTGAATTATGTCATTCTAACCCCTGTATGAAAGTAAAGAGTTCTAAGGTGTCAGTCGTAGTCTGAAAGGATATGTATAGGTACTCGAGCACTGATTTTTACACAATTGAGTCTAATACAACATAAGTGCTTGGATATGATTGAGAAACATCCCATTTTATAGCCGCGCAAAAGTAAAGAATCTTTGACGAATAATTTGACTATGCAAAAGTAGGCGAATTATTTGTCATAGATGGGACAACACGCTAGCAAAAGCATGTGTTGTACATATATATCTATTTTCTATAAGTCGTGTCAGAATTCTTGTATTAGAAGTGAACTGGATCATACATAGATGTCATAGTAAGAATCGTAATCCCAAGTTTTGTTTGTTTCATCATATTTTAAGTGATTTTGATTTAAGTTATTTTTTTGAAAAGTGCTTTTTAAATAAAGTTGTCTTATAAAACCCCAAATTTCGTTCTCTCTAGATATACAACGATAAAATATAGTTTGATACTCAATCAATTGGTCCTTGTGGTTCAATAATCTTGTACTACTTCCCACAATCGTGCAATTGCAGCATGTTAAATCTTGTGGTAATGAGAGTAGATCGGAAGGAAAGAAGTCAAACAACTAAAGAACTATGAAGACTTGGAAAAACTATAAGCGAAGTTATTAAAATAGATCTCAAAATTAACGATTTGGATAGAAATATGATCCTAGATAGAACATTATGGCAAAAATCGATTCAATTAACTAACTCCACTTAGAGAGACAAGACTTGGTTGTTGTTGCTACTTGGTTCTTTTAAATAATTTTCTTTTGTTTTCATTATTTAATTCTAAAATTTTTAAAATTGATTTATATGAAATTGATGTAATATGTAGAATACAATAATACAAATTATGAAAACTATTGAAACAAATACATTAAGAAATTCTAAACATTTATTAATTAATATATATTTAACATCTACTTTCAAAAAGTTCTAATATATTAATATTTTTCCTCTGGAAAATAATTTACTGAATTTTATATCATTAATTCAATATTTTATTCACATATTATGAGTATTGGAGATAATTTATATGAAATGCTTTATCAGTCTTAAACATTGTTCTGGACTGGATCTTAGAGATGATTTATATGAAATACTTTATCAGTCTTAAAAATTGTTCTGGACTGGATCTTAGACTGTCATACTGTCGGAAACGACCTAGTTCTTCGCTATCATGTAAGGCCTATCAAGAGGGTCCAAACTAATATAGTCGTTGGAGTATTTTCCCGACGTGCTCCCTCATGGATATGTGACCAATTGTTCCCGTAAAGAGTTGATCTTCCACTACTTCGAAGACTATAGGACAGTTGGACCAGGATGAGAATCATGTGTTAGGTCTTCCCCACTTTCACGCAGATCTTGTAAGTCTTCCATTGTGGGTCTGAGAATCCATCCCACAATGGAAACCTTAGCCAACGCCGTGGATTCTCTATAAATACACTCTTTCACTAGAGGGTCAAATATTTTAAGTATTTTCTCTCTTATCTTATGTACTTGTCATTCTACAATATGATTCTCACTTTAACATCAGAGTATCTTGCAGATATATCTCCTCTTCTTCATCAATCGTCGGAGACGTATAGCAGGTCACTGAAGATCCCTTCTGATTAGGTGAGATCAAAAGTGAATATATTAATATTCAGTCTTAAAAGTGAATATATTTTATATTTTTTCTGGTAATTATTATTTAAAAAATTATAATTGATTAAAAATATTAGTAAAAAAAATTAATTTTCTAGACTTAAAAAAATACGTAAGCCTTACTAAAATATCTTTGGTAATTTTTAACAGATTAACTATAATATTTAATATTTTAAAATTAAATAAAAAAAATATATTAATAATACTAGCATTAATTTTTTTTTTATAAAAGATCAACTTTTTTTTTATAATGATAACCAAAATTTAAATTTGATTTTATAATTATACACGAAGCTGCAAATTATAAGTGTATTTTAGTTAAAATATTTTCATCATTATTTTATTCATATGCGTTCTAATTTGTTTAAAATATTCTATTTGATCTTAAATATAAAAAATAAAAAATATTTAGCTTCAAATGTTGATCAAATATAAATGATTTAATTAATAAAAAACAGACTTGTATCTGAATTTAAAATGTGAGAAAATAATGTATTAGTTATTGGGATAGTGATAAATGATTTAATTAATAAAAAGCAGACTTGTATCTGAATTTAAAATGTGAGGAAATAATGTATTAGTTATTGGGATAGTGAGAAGTATTGTAAAAGAGAATGAAACATTGAAAATTAACGTAATTTAATTTGTCATTTGCATTTGGGTGTTGTTCCAAACAGAGGTATATGTCTCGTCTCATTGGTAATGGAATAACACGTGGGTTTCAATTGCCCAAGACAATTCGTTACGATTTCTGCATCCATATATATTAATTACAATGTAGATATTTATTTTGCACAAAATATTTTCACGATCAGGGTGAATGCATAATATATATAACACTAAGTTCATGAAAGAGAAAAAAATAGTTAGATAAGACTTCCACTAAAACCCACCTAGATGCCATATTATGCGGGCCACATCAAAATAATTATCTTTTCTTTTATTTTAGATAAAATATCTTTAATTTTAGTTTGGGTCTATTTTACTCTAATTTTAAAAAAAAAATTCATATTTATCACTTAACGATTGATTTTTGAATTTTTTTCTCCGTTAATAAAAAGAAAATAATTATTATAAAATATTTTAAAGAGTTACTGAAATAATATGAGAGGCTCAAAGAAGGTGAAATAGGTGATGTTACAAACTCACAAGAGAACCTGTGAATTGCTTCAGATGGAAGAAAGTGAAAGCATTATAGATTTCTTCATGAAAGTTACTAAACTTGTGAATCAAATCAAAGTATGTGGAGAAACGCTGACGACCAAAGCATTTATCTCAAAGATTTTGAGATCGTTGGCTCCAAAGTTTTACCATATTGTAGTGTCGTACCTCGAAAAAATACGATCCTCGCGAACGCGGTCGTGGCTGGGCTGACATGAGAGTCGCCACCTAATTTTGTTTATTCCCGAAGAGGGAAATGGTAAATATAGATAAAACCACTAAGAAGGGATAAGACAAAGTCGTCACAAACTATTGTGTGGGTTCGGAAGTCGGTTATGTAGGGGGAAGGTATTAGCACCCCCTACATCCATCGTACTCGATGGGAACCATCTAAGTTGTCACGCGAGAAGGGATGTCTATGCTTATTAATTACTTGCTAAACTAATGGGTTTATTGATCCTAGGTGCTCGGTAAGGATTGAGATCCTCGTGCCTACGTATTCCCTCGTGCAATGGGAAAGTCCGAGCTTCGTAGTCCGGCCTACTACGGTTGGTGGTTGTTGATTTTATTACCTTTCTTCGATGAAAGGATTTAGGAATCGAATCACACTAAAGACTATGGGTACAGGTGATCATTCTGAACCAACAAGACGAGCGTCTTACGACGAAATAATCGGAGTGAATAACGAGATGCTCATTACCATCCTTTCCACCACTTAAGGCTCGTGACGTAAAATTCTTCTCGCATTATTAAAGTGTTTTATTACCTAATGATCGCTTGACGTTGGATCAAGGGTTTGGATCTAAAAAAGAATCGTTTTGGTTTTTGAAAGTCAATCGTGAGGCACAATACGCTCAACAAGGGTGTATGCAAATGGAGGTTTATTTGTTAGCGAGGCATAATGCGCTCAGCTCTCAAGGTTGGAAGACTTGATATGTGGATCAAGCGAGCTAAAGACTAGTTATGGAAAACAAGCGCGATGCGTTGGTTCGTTAAGTTGAAAAGTTGATAAAATATGTGAAGTGCAAATTAGTACAGATGGCGTTTGTGGAACGATCGACTTACGTGCGTGTATGAAGTGAAGTGCGTATGGATATTTACTTGGCGTTGGACCAAAGATTTTGTTTATCTTTGAAATGATTAGTCTTAGTGTGTGTTCGTATTTTACTTAGCAATTTATCATCCAACTGCAAAAGTAAATCACACAAGTAAGCATATCATTATACCACAAGCAAAAGGGATTGAACATACACAAACATTCATCGCACACATAATTGATCAAGGAGAAAAGCTAATTAATCAAATTAAATAGAAATATTTAATTAGATTAATCAACAAATTAATTAATCGAATTAAATAAAATTATTTAGGATAATTAACCAACGAGAATGTTTTTTTATATTCAAATAGAAATTAAATCGAAAGATATGAAAGAAATCAAAATTTAAACAAAATGATTAAGAAAATGTTTTTTTGATTTTTTAGAACATTAAAAGAGAAAGTTAATTAAGTAATTAAACTAAATAAAATCATTTAATAAAATTAATTAATTAATTATATTAAATAAAATGATTTAAAATAATTAATTAATAAAAGTTTTTGGTTTTTAGATTTTTTTTGTAAGAGAAAGTTAAACAAAATTAAAAAAAAATGGGCAGGTTTAGTAGTCTGAAAACAGGGGGTGTACTAGTCTGTAAGACACAAACCCAAAATACAGAGGGGGCCCAAAACCAATAGGGTTTACAACATGCACTCTAGTCAACATTGTTGAGCTCAAGCGGAATCACACACGTTAGATCAACGGATGAGTCAATTGAGACTCTGATCAAACGGTTGATGTAGAAGGTGCATGATAGATCAAGAAAAATACACACACACACACACACACACAAAAAGTAGGCCTAGCTACATGGCATCATCGGCCGAATCGCAAGGTTATGGGGAAGCTTCACATTTGACAACTCATTTATACAATATCATAGGAAATGAAACAAGTGTCTTGGAAATGGATAACAACATCGGGAAGCAACAAATCATAAAACAAAAAGCAGATTTAATATTAAATGAATTCAAAACCATTATAATACTTTTCCACCATTTAGTTTCTTCTTCAAATAATCATCAGAAAAAAAACAAACAATAAGCTAGTTCAAACAACGCGAGAAACCCAGGTTGGCCAAGGTGAACTCAAATCCAGACCATACCAATCATCAATGGTAAAACACGAGCAATCAATTTCAAACATACAACCACCTATTGTCGCTCCCTGGATTTCCATCCTGCTACAAATGTGAAAGTGATGCGGAAAAGGGTAGAGTCGTCAGCCAAACATTTTTATCCCGAAGGAACGGGAATGGTAATATTGCACAAACCAAAAGAGAAGAAAAGGAAAGACACATGTCCTGCGAACCAATGAGACTGGGTTCGGGAGTCGGTTACGACCTGGGAAGGTATTAGCACCCCAGATCATCTGCCGTACTCGACGGGATCCACGCTTGCAAAGTAACTGTTTCAAAGGGTGAAGGAATGAAAGTTGCTGCAAAAAGAAAGGACTGAAACTAGAAAAGGAACCGAGAAAGAAAAAAAGAGGGAAAATGTAGGGAAAATAAAGATTGTGCTCGAACGGGCCCTACCCCGCTACCTACCTACCTCATCTGGACAATCAGGATCAGAGAATCCGCGGAGAAGAAGAGATTTCTCATCAAAACTAAGGTAAGGGTGAGATTCTTCTGTCTCTCAAGGGTTAATAATGGGAATTGGTGTAATGTTATTGATTAGAGGAATTAAGGGTTTTATATGATTCAAATGTGAATTGTATTCAATTGATTGTATTTGTTGATGTTGTGAAATAGTTGATGAATTAAACTGATTGTGAATGTTAGGTATTGTTATATGTGAATTATATGAACAATTGATGCATTTTGATGTTATAGAAAACTGGTTTTTGGTGGTATTTGAGAGTGAAACGCAACAGAAAAGTATTTGGGAGAAATTAGAGTTTTGTCGCGCTCTGACACGGGCCGTGTCCCATGACACGGACACCCATGTCAGCCTTCTGGAGGGGGAAAATTGTGATGGTTGGCTTCAGTGTGCCTGACACTGGCCGTGTCACGAGACACGGGCGGCCGTGTCAGACCACTGTATCTTGGGTTTTGCTGAATTGTGAAGGGTGATGGCGTGTGTCCCTGACACGGGCCGTGTCACAGGACACGGTAGGCCGTGTCAAGTGTCTGTTTTGGTGTTTTTTGATGATTCGTAATGCGTATTCGTGGCGGTTTTTGTAGACGATTTGGCTAAGGATGTACTGGTGATATAAGATGATAATTTTGATGAATAGTTGATGTTTATGAAAGGGATGATATCCGAGTTGACTTATGTCGTAGTCTGCTAAATATGTATGACGTAAATGAAAGTTGTTGTTGTTATATATTGTAATTGTTATCGTTGTCAGTGTATGACTTGATGTTGATTATGTATGTATATAGATGTATGATTGTGTATAGCTTATGCTCACATGTGATATGCTGTTGTTGCTATATGTTGTATAGTTGAAGATGCATGTCGTAAATGATGTTATTACTATATGTTGCATAGTTGAAGATGCTTGTTGTAGTCATAGATAGGGGATGCTGTTGTGGCTATATGTTGTATAATTGAAGATGCTTGTTGTAGTCGTAGATAGAGGATGTTGTTATTGCTATATGTTGTTGTAATTAACGATGCATGACGTAGATGCTAATTGAAGTTATATGATGTGGTTTTGTGCTATTGTTGCCCTTGTAGTTATATGCCGTGATAGTTGTGGGGCGTAGATGTATGTTGATGAATGCAAATTGTAGAACTTGTGGATTGTTGTTGTTATGGTCGTGGTAATATGATGTGGTAGTTGGTAGGTGTTGATCTATGTCGTTGATACATGCTATTTGATGCGGTTATGAGTTGTTGATGATGCTAATGCATGATATAGTTGTTGTTGTATGTTGTTGACGATGTTGTTGTATGAGGTTGAAGTTGTGGTCACTGCATGTGTCATCAGTGTTGGGTGGCATGTTGCATAGTTGTATAACATACCAAGGTGGGGTATCTCGTTGCATAATAATTATTGTTGTTGACGTTGTGTATGATGTTGATGATGTGTATAATGTTGTTGTGTATATGATGTGGTTGTGTAGTTGTTTGAAGGTGGTGATCTAATTAATGATACTTGCTTATTCTTATTATTTTTACCTTTTGATGATGAAAGTATCTCACCCCTCTGTTGTGTGTGGTTGCAACTGTGCTTGTTTAGAAGTACAGATGTTTCAGGTACTTAAGTAAGCTCGGAGTACAAGTCGTTGGTCGAGTCGTAGGAGTCGCTCTGATACGTAACATGGGATTCGGGGATTTTGATTATTAATTTATTATTGTTATTAGTTACGTATCAAAAATATGTAGTAAAATTATAATATGAGGATTGGTGATTATAATTATATTTGGCAGTTGCCGTAAGATGAAATAAAAATGAGATTTTTCGTTGTGTCTGTAAAGAATTTTTTTTTTATTGATTTATGTTGAGATGTAGCATTCCACTTGTTATAAAAACTCTGATTAAATAGTTATTTTATTAATAATGGGAAGTGGGTGTTACAATTGGTATCAGAGCAGGTCGGTCAGTCCGGCCAGGTTGTCGCGTGTCGTTTGTTCCGCAGTATGCGATATGTGTGTGAAACACTATCGCTACTTGCTTGGTTGCTAGTTGTTTGTTTGCAGGTGTTTGTTGATTATAAGTGGGGGAGAAGTTATGGCTTCTCCTGAGAGTTGGCTTGTATTGTGTTGGAATTGCGGTGCAACAAATGTTGCTAAGGTTAGTGTTAACTAAGGATTCGCTCGTGAAGCAACTTAGTTCACAAGGTGCAAGGAACGCTATTAGAGTTGGGAGATATGGTTTATGACAATCATGATTGTCGGCTACTTATTGGCAAATTGAGGAACTGATCACCCTCAATCCCTTGTTAATAGTAGACAAGATCGTGTTAGATGCAAAAGGCATATTTTTCAACTGAGATAGTATGTTCAGTAGACCATTTGGAGATGAGCCAGAGCTATTAGTGGTATAAAGGAGTGGATGTAGATTCCTGTATCTGGAAAAAGAGATGAATATAAGGATTGATTATGTTGATTAAATATTACTAATGGTTACTCCTCAGTGAGTAAGAAGTGAATTTGAGATTGATTGGACGTTGTATCTACTGGGTACGTGGAAGAATTTTTGAGAGGGGACTCTGATGTCTGATTGGGTTGCATATATGGTATTGATTGGGAGTAAGGTTATAACGATGGATCGTTTGTAAATCCTGAATTGTATTTATGTTTTGAAGAATATATTAGAAGTGTTGTTATAAGTAGAGATGGAACTATTCCTTGGTCGGCCCTGGTGCTATGAAGAATAATTGGGGGATTCATCGATAGAAAGAAATTGTGGGAGCAAGGGTGCCTTCTGGGAAAACTTCGGTGTTATTGATATAGAAGGATGAGGATATAAAGTTGCATGCTGATTAGTGTATATTATAAGGATTCACTACTGTGATGGGAATAAATTGGATTTGATTGAATAAAGGATCAATAGTGAGTTGGATTATCGTGCCAACCAGGACCTTGAGTTAATTGGAATTTCGTAAGCATGTTATAAGAAGAATGTGGTAATTGGAACTAGACGTTGACAGATCATGTTGGATGAATTTAATGCATTGAGAGATGTGGAATAAGGATTAAGAATGTAAGTATTGATTTATGTTTAGGCATGGTATGAAAAGAGATGGATGAGTTTTTGAAAATGCAAAAGTGCAATTTTTGTGGAAATTAATTATAATCGTATGTCTTCGCAATGTAGTGATGTTGAGTCGTTGCCTTAGGAGTGTGGTATATGTTGATACAGAGCATATATAGTTTCATAGATGTTTTTGAAACGGTGGACCGTGAGTTACGAGCTCGATTAAAAACTATCTGTTGTGATTATTATGGGATGAAGTGAGTATGAAGTATGAATTGTACCTCCTATATTTACTGGGATAATTTCAAGATGGTGACTTTTGGAAGATGTCATGATTTATGATGAAAGTAAAAAAATGATTTGTAGAATGTTGGAAATTTAAATATAAAGAATTGGAAAAGATGCAGTCATATACTAAGCTATCAAGGATGGAATTTTATGAACGGGCGTAAGTGTATTTAATTGTGTGGTGTAGAGGAAGGCATAGCTATAAGTTGTCCGAAGTAGATGTGGATCTACAATGATGGAAACTAGTGGAATATAAGAGATTCTGATGTGTTTGGATTTAGTTGATTGTTATTAAGGTTGTAAAAAGGTTTCCAAGTTAGTATTTTATTGTTTCAGATAATTTGTGAAAGATAAGTTGTTCGTTGAGAAGGGATGTGGTGAGAGAAAGTGCTAGAGAGCCGGGATAAGAGTTAGCTACAGTTGTAGTCTGATTTTGGTTGATTCTGAAAAGCGATGGATGGGGTGTTGGATAATGATGTGATAAGTGATAAGTTATTAGTACTTGAGTGTAAAGTTATAGTTGGTATTATACGATGAGAGGGGAAGTATGGAAGTGACTATCTTACCCATGGTTTGAAACTGGGTGAGGGTATAGTTGTGTGACTATCCGATAGTATTGCTGCTATGATTGAAGATTGAGGTGTTTGGTAATCACATGAGCATACAGTTCCGATTTGATCGGAAAGAGTGGAGTATGATATGACTAAGATAATTGGAATGTTTGAGGTAGAGAGTCGGGGACTTTTCCTATGTTTGCATTAATAGTTAAAGAATTGGAATTGGTTAGCAGTCAAGGGGACTTGCGTTCGGATATTGAGGTATGCTAAGTGAATTATTATAATTGTGGCGAGGGTTAGAAAGAGTTAAAGTTAGACATGAACTTTTTGTAATTGTTAATTGCATGTATCGGAGTGCACAACTGAAGCGGGTGGTAGTGTGGTTTGTTTGGGTTAGTATGCCTTGTAAGAAATTGAATGTTGATGATAGAATTAACAAGGAAAATGAGATCATTGGATGTTCTAAGATGAAATTGAAATAGCGAAAGGTGTAATTGTTAATCTTGTACCTCTAGATGGAGGGTTGTATTGGCTGCATATTCAACTGAGGAATTATAGAGTAGATGTCTCGAAGTTCTGAGATCATCGAGCTAGTGGTTTGGTTGTGGTAATATCGTGTTGTGGATTATGGTGTCCTTACCTTTGTTGTTTCCTGTTGCCTACGATGATTGTTCAGGTATGTGTAGCTAATTCCTACGATGGGGAATTAGAGAGGTGTTACTGAAGGTGATAGTAACTATTGTGTTATGTGTAACACCCCTTTTCTATACCCACAAATAATAACATAAATCATTTAGGCATAATTAAAATTCCATCAGAGTACAATTTAATCATGGTATAAAAGGAGCATGCTAAATTATACTTGAACTTAAAACATACAACACCTGCTTATTTAAAGATATGCAACAATGGGGTAGCTCTCAATAGAGGAGTTCAATCCTTACAGCAGAAACTAACATCAACGACATCAAAACATGTATATACATATATATCAACAAGTTTGATTCACCAAAATAATTCATGTTTACATAAACATTCATCACCACGACACATATACAATGTATCACAAAAAGGCATCAAGCCAACCCTAACTACCAGGTGCTACATATCAAAGCCGACCGACCAAAAGGATGAAGACAAGCTTCACAAAAAGACCTACAACAAACCTACTCTGCAATGCCTCGTAGAGCATCATAAAACAGCAGAAGGGTGAGAAACATTATCATAATAACATTGCATATAATTATATATCTCAAAATATAAAATACACATAAACATTTTCTCACCCCAAATCATCTCCAACATACATAACATCAAGCATACTTATTATGCATACTTTAACCATTTCATTCACATCACATAAACATACATCATTCATGTTTATTCACCTCACATATACATTACAATGTATATGAACTACACAAGCATATTCATCTTGCACAAATTCACCATTCAAATTATTTTACTTAAACATATGCATTCATGTTTATATCAGGCATATACGTCACAATGTGTAATCTATATATACATACACACACACACACAAACACACACACACACACACACACATATATATATATATATATATATATATATATATATATATATATATATATATATAATCAAGCATGTTCATCAACACATACTTTCATCTCCATATCACTCCACATAAACATATATCTATTCATGTTCATTTCTAACATATACATTAAAATGTATAAATCCATATATATATATATATATATATATATATATATATATATATATATATATATAATCAAGCATGTTTCATCACACATACTTTCATCTCCATATCACTCCATATAAACATATATTTATTCATGTTTATTTCACCATTTTACAATTCAAGATGATAAATGCAAATCATAGAGACCGACACACGACTTTATGCAGATGCAATGCGGTACCGACTCAATCATCATCAAGTTCACTCAGGAAATAATTGGAACCATCGCTCGTTACCTAAAGTAACTCTCTGTCGGGCATACAATGTTTACCCATTGCTCACATCCCACATGGGCACACGATGTTTATGGATTGCTCACACCCCACATGGACACACAACCCGATTGCTCACACCCCACACGGACACATAATCAAATGTGAATAAATCACCATTGCTCACACCCCACACGGGCACACAATGTTTATGGATTGCTCACACCCCACACGGGCACAGAATCCGATCGCTCACACCCCACATGGGCACACGATCATGTTGTAGTCATCGCTCACATTCCACATGAGCACACGATGCTACAACGGATTCACAAAGAATCCCCTCAACACAAGAATGCATACATTATGCTTCACATGCAAAATGACACACGACATTCTTGAAAATGCACACATTATTCACAACATAATCATGCATTCATCTCATACAATTAGCATACATTCGCATTCAATTCAAGCAATGTATTCATTTGCCAAACGGCCACCATATAACAATCAAACCCACAATTTCATAATTAACTCAATTACGTTTTATCGTAAAAGTCGGGTATAATTCGACTAAAAATTACATCTCTTAGCATCATTAGTTTCTACACGTTTTTTGCTTCGAATCAATATAAGGAACGCTTAAAACGGATAACCGAAACTAAAGTTATGAATTAAAACACAAATCACCCAAAATACGTCCAGGCTCGTTGAGCGACGGAAGCTCTCACTGAGCGAGGAAACTTCTGCCGTTCTCGCTGAGCGACGTGTTACTCGCTGAGCGAGCACTGCGATTTCAGTAGAACTCAGCTACGCAACAGTCAACCAAAAACCTCCCCAATCTCAACCAAACTCCAATAAACATGATCATTAACATGTATAAACTATCATACTTATATTTTAACAATTTCTAACCGATTAATCTCCTAATTTCTCACATTTTCACCAAAACCCTAACATTTATTCTCTCTGAACTTTATCAAAACAAAAACCCATACAATCTACACATACATAATCATATACAAGATTAAGATGACAATGTTTAACACCCTTACCCGATTGTTTCGATTCCTATGAGAAATCTTCAAGAATTCCAAGCTTTTTCCTCTTTTCCTCTTTTCTCTTCGCTCCTTTTCTTTCTCATGTTTTTCTTTCCATTCTCCTTTCTTTCTATTTTCTTTTCTTTTCTTTCCACTCTTATAACATTTTCTTTCTATTATTCTAACCCTTACCAACTATTTCTACACTTAACTCTTTTTCTTCTCTTTTCCAACAAAATATCATTTTCTCACAAAATAATAATTCTACACAATTCTAACTTATCATTAATTAGCAAATGTCTAAAATACCCTCCAATCTAATTTTACCCAAAAATTCACATAACGGTAAAATCACATATCAAACCAACATATCACATTAACACATCAACATATCATATTATCATGTCAATTTCACAAATAAAACAATTATCACCCCATAAAATAAAAGACTCAACAAAATTGGGAAATAATCGAATCGGGGCGTTACAACTCTCCCCCACTTAGAAATTTTCGTCCTCGAAAATAATACCTGATTCAAACAACTCTGGATACGACTCTCGCATGCTACTCTCCAATTCCCAAGTCATATTGCCTTCCGAAGCACCTCCCAACGCTACTTTCACAAGCGCAATATCATTACCTCTTAGCTTCTTAACTTCACGATCAAAATCCTAATCGGTAAAGCCTCAACCGTAAGGTTATCTCTTACTTCAAACTCGTCCATAGGAATAACATGTGACAGATCCAGAACATACTTCCGAAGTTGCGAAACATGGAACACACCATGCAAATTCGAAAGATTCGGAGGCAACGCCACACGGTAAGCCACAACACCAACTCGTGCAGTAATCTGATACGGTCCAATAAAATGAGAAGTCAACTTCTTCGACTTCAGAGCACGAACCACACCCGTAACTGGTGTAACTCTAAAAAACACATGGTCGCCTTCCTGAAACTTAAGATATTTCCTTCTCTTATCATAATAACTTTTTTGTCTACTCTGAGAAGCTCTAATCTTCTCCCGAATAAACTTCACTTTCTCCGTCGTCTGTTGTACCATCTCCGGTCCAACTACCATTCTCTCACTGGTTTCATGACAACACAAAGGTGTTCGACATCTTCGACCATACAAAGCCTCAAATGGTTCCATATCTATACTCGAATGAAAATTGTTATTGTAGGTGAACTCAATCAACGCTAAATAACTATCCCAAGCACCACCTTGATCTAGCACACAAGCACGCAATAAATCCTCCAACGATTGAATTGTCCTCTCGGTTTGACCGTCCGTTTGCGGATGGTAAGCCGAACTCAATCTTAGCTTAGAATCCAAAGCCTTTTGCAAACTCTCTCAAAACCTCGATGTAAATCTAGGATCTCTATCTGATACAATACTCTTAGGAACTCCATGTAACTTCACAACCACAGAAACATAAACCTTGGATAACTTTTCCAAAGGATAACTAATATCAATTGGAATAAAGTGAGAAGATTTAGTAAGCCTATCAACAATCACCCAAATAGCATTATGACCTCTTTGCGTATTCGGAAATCCCGTAACAAAATCCATCAATATACTATCCCATTTCCATTCCGGAATATCCAACGGTTGCATCAAACCACTAGGCTTCTGATGTTCCACCTTAGACTTCTGACAAGTCAAACACGCATACACAAAACGAGCTACATCTCTCTTCAACCCGGACCACCAAATTATCTTCTTCAAATCTTGATACATCTTACTCGCTCCCGGATGAATACTTAAATTATTTCGGTGTCCTTCTTCCAAGATCATCTTTTTCAATTCTACATCATCGGGAATACAAATACGACCACGGAATTTTAAAACCCCAAAATCATCAAACTTGTAATCCTCGTTCTCATTCATCATCAAATCAACAAACTTAAAATCCAACTTTTTCTTTTCACACACAGTTGCAAGAAAATCATTCGTAACATGTAGCATACCAAGTCTCACACTTCTCGACGTCATCTCGCAAACCAAACTCAAGTCTCTAAAATCTTACAAAAGTTCCCATTCTCTCATCATCAGCGCTGACACATGTAACAACTTCCGACTCAAATCATCGGCCACCACATTTCCTTACCAGGATGGTAATTCAAACCAAAATCATAATCCTTCAAAAGCTTAACCACTTTCTTTGTCTCATGTTCAATTCCTTTTGATCAAATAAATATCTCAAACTCTTGTGTTCACTAAAAACTTCAAATCTTGCACCATAAAGATAGTGCCTCCAAATTTTCAAAACAAGCACCACGGCCGCTAATTCCAAATCATGTGTAGGATAATTCTTCTCATACACTCTCAATTGCCTTGAAGCATAAGCCTCACCTTTCCCATCTTGCATCAAAACACCACCTAAACCAAACAAAGAAGCATCATAATACACCACAAAAGGTTCCGTAGGATTTGGCAAAATCAAGATCGGAGCCGTTGTCAACCTTCTCTTAAGTTCAATGAAACTCTCTTCACAATTAATATCACAAATGAAATCCTTTCCTTTACAAGTCAACTGCGTTAATGGAAGTTCCATCTTTGAAAATCCCTCAATAAACCTCCGGTAATAACCCGCCAGGCCTAAAAATATTCGAATCTCCATAACTGATCTAGGAACTTCCCATTGCATTACCGCATCAATCTTGGATGGATCAACACTAATACCACCATCGCAAATAACATGTCCAAGAAAATTTACTTTGGACAACCAAAATTCATACTTCAACAACTTAGCATACAACTGCTTCTCTTTCAAAATCCGTAACATAATCCTTAAATGCTCTTCATGCTCTTCACGAGACTTAGAGTAAACCAAAATGTCGTCGATGAACACAACCACGAAAAGATCCAACTGTTCATGAAAAATACGATTCATGTATTCCATAAACCCACCTGGCGCATTAGAGACTCTGAATGGCATCACATAATACTCGTAATGACCATATCGTGTTCTAAAAGCCATCTTTTGAATATCATCTTCTTTCACACGAATCTGGTGATATCCCATACTCAAATCAATCTTACTAAAAACATGAGCACCAACTAATTGGTACATCAAATCATCGATCCTTGGAAGCGGATACTTGTTCTTAATTGTCACCTTGTTCAACTGTCGATAATCAATGCATAACCGTATACTTCCATCCTTCTTCTTTACCAACAATACCGGAGCACCCCAAGGAGAAACACTTGGCCTTATAAACCTCTTGTCCAACAAGTCATTCAATTTCTTCTTCAATTCTACCAACTCTGATGCTAACATATGATACGATGCCATCGAAATCAGTCTAGTACCAGGAACTAGATCAACAGAAAACTCAACTTCTCTTTCCGGCGGTACTTCCTTAATATCCTCCGGAAACACTTCTGGAAAATCACACACCACTGGAAACACACTAAGCTCGACATCACTCTCCATTGACAATGATGCAAACAAACCAAACAATTGAGCTTCGTCCAATAAAAGTTTCTTCAGTTCTTTCATGGATAGGAAACTCTCTTCTTCATCATCCAAATATGGAAACCTTACCAACTTGTGATAACAATCTATATGAACTCGATTATACTGCAACCAGTTCATACCCAAGATCACATCCAAACCCTCCAATGGCAAACAAACTAAATCCATAACGAAGTCTTTACCATACATGGTCAAAGAACAACTTACACACACCAAAGAAGTAGTTACCGACCTTGAAGCAGGAGTCTCAATAACCATCTCACCACCCCAAGAAGACACAAACAAATTCAAACGCTTAGCACACTCATAAGAAATGAACGAATGAGTTGCTCTCATATCAATAATAGTAACTAAAGGCGTATTATTAATGAATCATGTACCTTTTATCAAACGGTCGATACTAGTAGTGTCCTTTCCTGCTAATGCAAACACCTTTCCACTCGCTTGAGCTTGCTTCGGCTTGGTACACTTTGTACTAATGTGACCCACTTATCCATAATTGTAACACTTAACCACATTACTTATACACTCATAAGTAGCATGTCCAAGATCTCCACAGTTTGAACATTTCAACCCAGTCTTCCCACATTCAAAAGACTTGTGGCCCATCACGCCACACTTGTAACACTTAACGGGACCAGAACTCCCTCCTCCAGATCTATTATCAAAGCTTCTTCTATGCTTTCCCTTATCAGAGAGTGTCACATAAGGTCCACCTCTAGCTTGCTGCTTCCCTTTCTTCTCACTTAAACTCTTGTAATGAGTAGAACGAGCTTTGTTATCTTCCTCGAAGATTCTACAACATTATGTCAAATTCGAAAACCTTATTATCCTCTGATATTCCACAACTTGCTTAATCTAAGGACGCAAACCATTCTCATACTTGATACACTTCGAAAACTCGGCATCAACAACAACATAATGAGGATAAAAATGAACCAACTCCACAAACATAGTAGTATAGTCCACTACGGACATACTACCTTGTTTCAGCTCAAGGAATTCCATCTCCTTCTTCCCTTTCACACTCTCAGGATAATACTTCCTCAAGAACTCGGTACGAAAAACATCCCAAGTTACCTCTTCCTCTTCCATCTCAAGAGCTTGACTCCTACCGACCCACCAATCATCGGCTTCTTCCTTCAGCATGTGAGAACCAAGTCTCACCTTACTCTCTTCAGCACAGTCCATGACTATGAAGATTCTTTCAATGTCTTTCAACCAAACCTGAGCACCTTCGGGATCAAATCTTCCTTTGAAGACAAGTGGTTGATTCTTCCTGAACTCATCATTCTCATTCACATCCGGCGCACCCTGCACCGCTCTAGCCATTGCTTCCAAACCAGCAGCCATCACATTATCATTTCTACCAGCCATATTCTGATAATTCCCAAAAATGACAACAAGATTAAACAACAGTTTAACCAACACAACAAGAGCCAGACACAACTGACTCAACACTGGCTCTAATACCACTTAATGTAACATCCCCTTTCTATACCCACAAATAATCACATAAATCATTTAGGCATAATCAAAATTCCATCAAAGTACAATTTAATCATGGTATAAAAGGAGCATGCCACATTATACTTGAAATTAAAACATACAACACCTGCTCATTTAAAGATATGCAACAATGGGGTAGCTCTCAACAGAGGAATTCAATCCTTACAGCGGAAACTAACATCAACAACATCAAAACATGTATATACATATATATCAACAAGTTTGATTCACCAAAATAATTCATGTTTACATAAACATTCATCACCACGACACATATACAATGTATCACAAAAAGGCATCAAGCCAACCCTAACTACCTGGTGCTACATATCAGAGTCGACCGACCAAAAGGATGAAGACAAGCTTCACAAAAATACCTCCAGCAAACCTACTCTGCAATGCCTCGTGGAGCATCATAAAATAGCAGAAGGGTGAGAAACATTATCATAATAACATTGCATATAATTATATATCTCAACATATAAAATACAAATAAACATTTTCTCACCACAAATCATCTCCAACATACATAACATCAAGCATACTTATTATGCATACTTTCACCATTTCCTTCACATCACATAAACATACATCATTCATGTTTATTCACCTCACATATACACTACAATGTATATGAACTACACAAGCATATTCATATTGCACAAATTCACCATTCAAATCATTTTACTTAATCATATACATTCATGTTTATATCAGGCATATATGTCACAATGTATAATCTATATATACATACACACACACACACACACACACACATATATATATATATATATATATATATATATATACATATATATATACATATATAAAAATATATATATATATATATACATATATATATATATATATATATATATATATATATATATATATATATATATATATATAATCAAGCATGTTCATCAACACATACTTTCATCTCCATATCACTCCACATAAACATATATCTATTCATGTTTATTTCACACATATACATTACAATGTATAAATATATATATATATATATATATATATATATATATATATATATATATATATATATATATATATATATATATAAATATATAATCAAGCATGTTTCATCACACATACTTTCATCTCCATATCACTCCATATAAACATATATCTATTAATGTTTATTTCACCATTTTACAATTCAAGATTATAAATGCAAATCATAGAGACCAACACACGACTCTATGCATATGCAATGCGGTACCGACTCAATCATCATCAATTTCACTCAGGAACTAATTGGAACCATCGCTCGTTACCTAAAGTAACTCCCCATCGGGCATACGATGTTCACCCATTGCTCACACACCACATGGGCACACAATGTTTATGGATTTCTCACACCCCACATGGGCACACAACTCGATTGCTCACACCCCACACGGGCACACAATCAAATGTGAATAAATCACCCATTGCTCACACCCCACAAGAGAACATAATGTTTATGGATTGCTCACACCCCACATGGGCACACAATCCGATCGCTCACACCCCACATGGGCACACGATCGTGTTGTAGTTATTGCTCACACTCTACATGAGAACACGATGCTACAACAGATTCACAAAGAATCCCCTCAACACAAGAATGCATACATTATGCTTCACATGCAAAATAACACACGACATTCTTGAAAATGCACACATTATTCACAACATAATCATGCATTCATCTCATACAATTAGCATACATTCACATTCAATTCAAGCAATGTATTCTTTTGCCAAACGACCACCATACAACAATCAAACCAACAATTCCATAATTAACTCAATTACGTTTTATCGAAAAAGTCGGGTAAAAGTCGACTAAAAATTACATCTCTTAGCATCATTAGTTTCTACACGTTTTTTGCTTCGAATCAATATAAGGAACTCATAAAACGGATAACCGAAACTAAAGTTATGAATTAAAACACAAATCACCCAAAATACTTCCAGGCTCGCTGAGCGACGGAAGCTCTCGCTGAGCAAGGAAACTTCTGTCGTTCTCGCTGAGTGACGTGTTGCTCGCTGAGCGAGCACTGCGATTTCAGCAGAACTCAGCTACGCAACAGTCAACCAAAAACCTCCCCAATCTCAACCAAACTCCAATAAACATGATCATTAACATGTATAAATTATCATACTTCGATTTTAACAAGTTCTAACCGATTAATCTCCTAATTTCTCACATTTTCACCAAAACCCTAACATTTATTCTCTCTGAACTTTATCAAAACAAAAACCCATACAATCTACACATACATAATCATATACAAGATTAAGATAACAATGTTTATCACCCTTACCCGATTGTTTCGATTCCTAGGAGCAATCTTCAATAATTCCAAGCTTTTCCCTCTTTTCCTCTTTTCTTTTCTCTCCTTTTCTTTCTCTTGTTTTTCTTTCTATTCTCCTTTCTTTCTATTTTCTTTTCTTTCCACTCTTATACCATTTTCTTTCTATTATTCTAACCCTTACCAACTATTTCTACACTTAACTTTTTTTCTTCTCTTTTCCAACAAAATATCATTTTCTCACAAAATAATAATTATACACAATTCTAACTTATCATTAATTAGAAAATGTCTAAAATATCCTCCAATCTAATTTTACCCGAAAATTCACATAACGGTAAAATCACATATCAAACCAACATATCACATTAACATATCGACATTGCTTTTGCCATAGGATTTATGTGGGGACCCTTTGATAGTGACTCATTGCATTTGTTTGTCTGTAGTGAAGATAATATTGCTTCTTGAACATATGTGGTCCCATGAAATTGGGATGAATTTTCATTGCGTGTGACTTGTGAAACTCTTCATTTTACTGAACCTTTTGTTTTCAATTCTCCTTTATTGCTGCTATGTGATTTACAAATACTTTTTTGTTGCATGTGCAGACTTTGGATTTTTGCTTGTAGTGAACTTCTGGCTTTTCATTCAAACATCTCCTTGTATTAGAACTTTAGAAAATGTATTGATTTCCTTGGTATCGCATTTATTTTGCATGGACTGAATCTTGTTGGTCCATTATTTCTATTCCTGTGATTGTCTTGATATCTTGAGATTTTTTTTGTTCATGTGGTGTCCTTGTGCTCCTCTTTGCAGGTAGAATTATGGAGGATACATTGGTGAGGCCAAGTAAATCATGAATTATGCAAGGTCGTGGAAATAATGGCGTGATGAAGATGGTAATGAATTTGGCGCAAGAGGACTCTATGGAAGCAATATGAAAGTCTTAGGCATGGATCAGTTTCGACACACTGTCAGGGGGTATTCAGATATTTTTCTATTCGCAGATTGTGTCATTGGTCTTGACATGATCATTTTGCTTTGCAGGTGCAAACTTTGGTGATTTTTCTCTTGAATTACTCACTGCCTTGTTTGTGCCTCTTACTAACCGTGTACTTCATTTTATCGTGTATTTTTAAGGCAGCTTGGCACAATGTTGGATGAATGGGAGACTTGGAGCCGAACATGTATATTTGAAGGCTTAATGAAGGTTTGGATAGGGATTTGGACTGAAGACTTGTAAAAAAAAGCATTATAAGCTTGGTGGTCTTCCTTTGTCTCTTGGTTGTTTTATGTATAGGCTTCATAACCTTGTGGACTTTAAGCTTGTAATCTCATGTAATTGTGTGATATTGAATTCAAACTTTCTTTTGTACATTTGAAACTCATTTTTAACCACCTGCTATTTGGGAATACTTATTGAGATTTCTAGAATTTGTGTAACCGTGCCTTGATACTCCTGTGTTAATGAAAATAATTTTAATTTTGTACTTCAACTTGCAATAGCAAACCTTGTAACTTTATCATGATTTGGCTTGAAATGGGGTAATTAAAAGAATATGCTTAAGTTATGAGTACTGGATAATAATGCCACTTCTATGGATGTTAGTGTTTTTCACACGATTTGAAACCGTTTGGTTGTGACTATTGCAGCACACCCCTTTTCATGTTGACTTGAGAATACCTCTTGCAAACACCTTGAGATTTGGCTTGACATAATTGGATCGGTAAGTTAAAGCAAACTTGAGACAAGACTTTGAAAATCCCATGCCATGAAATTCAACAATGGAAATTGTGGCTTAAAACAAACTTGGCCTTTTAAATTCAAACAATGGAAATTGACCATTCTTGTAAATTAAGCTTTGTATGCTTCAAAACAACTTTGAACTTGAAAGTATCTTGATATCCCCTTAATAATGCATTTGCCTTGATTTTGAGTCCAATAGCTTTGGACCTCATTGAGTTTGAACGCTGTCTTTTGCAGTTTAGCTCTTGACACTTCACACCACCATTTCTCCTTGTTTCACCAAGTCAGAATTACAAAAGCATACCATGGCCTCATGTACAAATGCTTGTAAGTAATACCAAATTTCAATTGGATGCATACATGTACCAAGTAAATTCCATATTTGAAATCGCCAACTTGAAATGTTTTCCACATCTTAAGCACCAAAAGAAAATAGTACTTTTACTCTTTCACACGATCAATATCTCTAAATGACTAATCTTTCATAAAAGAACCTCCAACACCTTGGCTTAAGAAACAATCACGAGTATACCTACAAAACTTATTAGTCACAATGAGCATAATCATGAAATCATGGCGTAAGCCTCAGGAGATCATGGCCACATGCAAGATGATCCTTTAAAGAGAAAAACAAAAGAAGTAGGACAAATTTGGGGTATGACAGATGCCCCTATCTAATTGTCTTGAACCCGAGAAAATGAATTGCTGTATGGCGTTCAGTTTTAGGGTAAAAGTCAATTAGATATAAGAAGACCCTAAAATTTGTCCGACATGAAAGAAAATGACATGTAATAAATAAAATAGGAGGATGGGATGGAAAATTGCAAAAAATGTCTGAGATTCTTTGAAATAACAAATCAGTATCTCAATTTATTGAATAAATTTTTCCAAGTCGCACAAAGCAGTCCCTTATGAATTAAGGTTCTTCAGGGAAAATATCTTAACAAAACACGAGACTCTTTAATCCAACAAAGCAGTTCCTTAACAGTAAAGGCTCTTTGGGGATACTTAGAGTAATATCTTGAACAATTGTACAAGATTTCCTAGATCATGCGAAGCAGTTCCTTACAGTCAAAGCTCTTCGATGATTGCGAAGCAGTACCTTATCAATTAAGGTTCTTCGGAGAATGCCAAAGTAGTATCTCGAACTAATGAGATTCTCTAATCCAAGCAAAGCAGTTCCTTAACAATAAAGGCTCTTTGGGGATACATAGAGCAGTATCTCTAACACATGGTACAAGATTTTCTAGATCACGAGAAGCAGTTCCTTACAGTCAAGGCTCTTCGGTGATACTAGAATAATATCTCTAACAAACATAAGATTCTTTGGGTCTTGTGAAGAAATACCTTAACAATAAAGGCTCTTCGGAGAATGCCAAAGTAGTATCTCGATCAGATGATCTGCTGGGGAAAAACGATCAACAAGATTTCTTTTTAAAGGAAGCATGCTAACCCAGTTTTGTAGAGGAAAAGCTCACAAGAAACGTTTTAGGATAGTGTCATACCCCAAATTTGTCCTGTCTGCACTTTTTATTACTGTCTCATCATTCTTCAGAGATTCAAGAGAATATGTATTATTTTTTTTCTTTTCTGTCTACCAATATATTGCGAAAAATTCAGAATAGGTACTATTTTATTTCTTCTGTCTGATGTTTAGAAAATTCGAGAAAAATTGGTGTTTATTTCTCGAGGTTTTGCAAAATTATTTCAAGACAAAGTGGAGTTTATGACGCTTCATGATTAAACTTTTATTTTATCCCATTTAGCAACACTTCTTTTTTATTAGTTTTTAGCTCTTTTTAGTGTTAAGTTTTGTTGTTAATTAGATTGAATTATTATTATTGAATTTACAATTGATTTTTTTAATTTGTTTGTTTTCCATCTTTTATTCATTTAAATTAATTATTAATTTACCAACCGTGTTTTTTTTCTTTCATGGTCATTTCTATTTTCTTTTTTTGGTTATCATTATTTACTTATTTTATTATACCTCATTGATATATAAAAAGGAGAAACAAATAAAAGTGATGAGAATCTCCTTTTCACCAGAAAAAGTTTCGTTAGATCTTATTCCTCTCCACTCACTGCATAGTACAAGCACCCAAATTGCAATGCCCTTAACGTACAGCCCGGGAAAGAATCTTTTCCGTATTCTTCACAATCTTCGCACACACCAAACACGTACAGCTCATCCAAATCTTTTTCAGTGCTTCCTATTTCACCCTTTTCATTCACTCTATTTAATAAAAAGGCCTGCTCATTAAAGAAAAAAAAAGCAACAAAACCTTGCGAACAAAGAAGAAAAACGCCATATCCATAAACCCTCTCAAATTAAACCAATTTTCTGCAGAAAATGACCATAAACCAAAAAGAAAAATCATAAGTTCATAAATTCATAGATCTTGCTGCAAAATCACAAAAATACAAGCTTGTCAAAATAGTCTCCATTTTTGCTCATCATACAAACTCAGATTTCAAATACTCACCTCAAAAAGCCTTCTGTCAAAACCTTAACACCATCAACAACAAATTGTTTCCTCCATTAGCATCTACAACCAAACACGACGCCGATTCAATCCAGCCACCCACGAACCGAAAACTCAGAACACCAAACATAACCAGAAAAACAGAACAAAGAACCAAATCGCTACAACCATAAACAAAAGCAAAACGCTCACCTTCACCACCTAAACCGCAAGCCATCACCATCTTCACAAACCCCCACCAAATACCGCGAGCTTTCTTCTTTACTTCAACCTTCAGCCTTACCGTAACTCACTTCTCAATCATCCGCAAAACCAGAAAGCAAAAGCTGAGACAAGAGCAGAAAGCCGTAGCCCAAACCGTCACCCACAATCCGACCCGGCCACCAAAACCCAACTCCACCATTCCGCCGTAAAACCGAAACGCTTCCGCCTCCACCAAAACCTCACGACACAAAACCAAACTCGCAACCTTCAGACCACCACTTCGTCGACGAAACCGCCGCGCAACCCGTTTCAACCGCTCACAGTGCAAAACGCCAATCGCGAGCCACCATCAGACGCGCGAACCACCAACCGCGAGGAAGAGCGACTGAATATGAGTCTGAGAGAGCCAGAGAGCATCGCGAGTGAGAGATTGATTTGAGATGCGATCCGACGAGAACTTTGGAATTGGATCCGGAGAAAGCCTTTGACGAGGGTTGGATTTCGTTTTTCCTTTCCCTGTTTCTGAATCGTCCTTTCTTCTTCTTTTTTACTATTTGGTGGACCTTGTAGTTTCCTCTGTGGTAATGACGTTTACTCAGTTTTTTATAAAAGAAAAAACAAATCCTTTTTAATTGTTATTAATTTTATGATTAAGTTATTGTTTGATTGCTTTTCAATTGCACATAAATACCACACACTAAATCGATGCACCCTTTCCTTTTTTTTTAATTATTATTATTTTTTAAAAATAGATTATAAAAATCATGATTTAAGTTACTGAACTTTTTTTTATCTCTTAGTTATTTGTTTTTTAGTTATTTATTCTGTTCTTCATTATTATTTGTTAATTTCTTCATAAACTTCAGATTTGGGCTTAGGCCCGTATCATTTTCTTTTTCACACCACGATCCTTCAAATTCGTTAATCATATACCCTCTGTTTTTTTTCTTTCTTTCTTTTTTTCACTTTAACTAATGTTCTTTATATATATATATATATATATATATATATATATATATATATATATATATATATATATATATATATATATATATATATTTTTTTTTTTTTTTTTTTTTGTGTTGTTGTTTTGGATTTATTTTTTCTATTACATGTCCATGAACAAATAAGTATACATTAATTTAGTTTTATTATAGTTTTTTAAAGTTTTCTATTTATTATAATTCTTATTGTTTTTCAATTTCATTTTATCTCTAGGTTATTATAGATCGTTAATATTATCTTTTTGTTTATTTTCTTTCGATTTTATGGGCCAATGACTTGACAAAAGGCCAAATTTTCGCCCGATTACATTTAATCGGTGATGTGCGGTCAATATGAGGCCCTCTTTTTATTTTATTCTATTATTTTTATTTTGAACAAAAAAAGAAACTTGTAATATAATTTAATTTATTTTATTCATTATTTTCAACATTATTTAATTTATTTAGTTATTCAATTTATTATTCTATTTAATATTTCGCAATTCAATTTATTTATTTAATTTCGCATTTCAAATTATGTTTCGACTCCTCATAGAACGGTTTCTTTAAACCGGCTCTAAGGAAGTAAACGAAGTAAATTTCGACGCGTCCCAAAAAGGTCCAACGCCTTCGAATAGTTGTGTCTCGATTAAAAGGTCCAACGCCTTCGAATAGTTGTGTCCCGATTAAAAGGCCGAACGCCTTCGAATAGTTCAAACACACTGCACACACGCTTCCTCTTGGGCTAACTACAACGAGACCTCTTTATTTCTCGCAATCCCCTGTATTTATTTTGTACCCCTCTCCCATTAATTTGTACGCATTTTATTTTTCGTATTCTATTTAATTTTGAATCCTTGGTCCAACGCCAAGCGATTGCACTTGCACACTCGCACCTTTTTATTTTGTTTCGTTTATTAGGATCCACCTTACTTTGCGAGCCGTGCGCTTCGTGCCTCGCTGACAAACTACAAAAACAAACCTCCAGTTGCATGTACCCTCTAAACCTCAAAAACAAAAATGTTTCGATTAGATCCAAACCCTTGATCCAACGTCAAGCGGTCATAGGATAATAAAACATTCTAATAATACGAGAAGATCTGTACGCCACGAGCCTTAAGCGGTAGAAAGGGGGATAACGAGCTCTCGTTACTCGCTCTGATTAGTTCGACGCAAGACGCTCGTCTTGTTGGGCGAGATAAACTATCCATAGTCTTTAGTACATTTCAACTCCTAAACCCTTTCATCGACGAAAGGTAATAAAATCGAACAACCATTACCCTTAGTAGGCCGAACTACGAGGCTCTGACTTTCCCATTGTAGACGGGAGTACGTAGGCACGAGGATCTCAATACTTGCCGAGCACCTATGATCAATCTAACTTATATTTCAAACTCATTTCCCTCTAGCAAGCAATTAGTTTAAGCATAGACATCCTTTCACGCGCGTTAACTTAGATGGTTTTCATCGAGTACGATGGATGTAGGGGGTGCTAATACCTTCCCCCTACATAACCGACTCCCGAACCCAGGCAATGGTTCCGTTGACCTTTGTCCTCATCCTTTTCCTCCCGGGTTGTATCTATATCTCCCCTTTCCCTCATCGGGAATAAATAGAATTAGGTGGCGACTCTTCAGTCCGTCCGGCGCGTGACTCCGTTCCTTTCGGATCGTGTAAGGTCGTATTTTTCGGGGTACGACAGATAGCCTTTGCTTGGGGAGTAACAAACAATGAAGATTCCGGGGGTCACCATTATCAACCATAAAGTTGAAGAATGGCTTGTTGTGGAAATATGAATTCCACGAGCACATGTGGAGTATAAGCTCTTTCCAAAGGAATACTGCCGACTTTAAAAGAGGGTTTTCCGAGATGCATGTCCTGGATCCTGCCATGCTATGTTGTACATGAATATTATGCATTGCATGATTCACAGTGATTCATATGATGATGATTGATATGGTTGTGTTTGATGACATTCTTGCTTTTGGGAAAGAGTGTGATGCATGATGCATGTCATGCATGTGACAATGCAAATGATTGGATATGCTGAAGATAATTGTTTTTGGTTGTTTCCAACAATACTAGACTTTGGGAAGATGCCACTCCATGGGTGAACTTTTAGAGGTGTGCCAATGACATTGGATTTTGAAAAGGTGCCACTCCACAGGCAGACTTTTAGAAATGTAACATCATCAAAGGGTTGATGGAAAGAATAGTTTAGGTAACATCATCAAAGGGTTGATGGAATGAAGTTCACTAGGGAGTGACATCGTCAAAGGGTTGATAGAAAATAATTTTTTTAGGTATATCATCACCAAAGGGTTGATGGAATGGATTTAACTAGGGAGTGACATCGTCAAAGGGTTGACGGAAAGACAAAGTTTTAAGTTTATCATCACCAAAGGGTTGGGAAATTCACTAGGGAGTGACATCGTCAAAGGATTGACGGAAAGAAAATCTTAGGTAACATCATCAAAGGGTTGATGGAAACGACTTCACTAGAGAGTGAGATCGTCAAAAAGTTGACGGAAAAGAAAAGTTTCAAGTATATCATCACCAAAGGGTTGGGAGATTGGACTTGTTACAGAATATCATCATCAGAGGGCTGATGAAAAAGATTGTCATCATCAGAGGGTTGATGGACAAGGAAAAGGTTATAATATCACCACCAAAAGGTTGGGAATGGATTGCGTTATATATGCAAATAGGTAATTGTTTTTACGAAGGTGCCATCATGGTGGATTTTTGGTAGTTTGCCAATAGAGATTGGACTTTTGGGAATTATGAGGGCCCCAATAAAACTGGACTTTAGGCTTTTTGGTAGTTGCCAATGAAATTGGACTTTGGGGTGGTGGAGGGTATTGACTTCTCGACACTTGGTATCCGACGATGTTCTGATCGGAGGATGGATGCGACCACTTTTGGTGTCTCGAGCCTGATCCATTGAAATTGTAAGCTGCTAAGAGAACTTCAACTTCTTTAACTGACGTGCCAGATTGACATTCAAATGAGCATAGCGACATAATCAATGCATGTTGATTATGCTTTGGCTTAGCCCTAAGGCATCCTTTTATAACTGTCTTGCCCCAGTCTGTAGGGACTTTGAAATAATCTTCTTCAAATGGAAGCCTTGGGAATGATTGTACCCTAAAAAGGCACGATACTAATTGCCCCAATGTCTGGATCTCATGAGGAGCTGCCCCTGTCTGAGCCTTTGGAAGGACTTGTCCTGAATCGACTGCTTGAGTGACTTGTCCCAAATAGTCTGAACATTGAGGTAGTCTTCCTCTATGATTCACTGATGCTTGGATTTGGTTCCTGACCAACCAATTTATTAGGTCCATATAGTCATTGAAAATCATGCCCCTGATTCATAGGGTTAGAAGTGATCTTGATTCGAGTCAGCACCAATGAATGCTTGAACTCCTCTTTGACTTTCCTTGTTTGGAATTTCTTCGAGGCTAAATACCGACTTGCAATTAAAATTTGTTTGCTCATAAATGGTAATTTTAATGCAATATCCATGTGAGTTTTGAAAAAAATCATTTATTTGAATGATGTGACAGTGTGTGACGAATGGATCAGTTGTCCAAACATGGTGTTGATGTAACTGGTGTGTGAAAAAAATGCAGCGGGAAGAAGGTTAGCAAATCTTTTAGGAGTCAGTTTATGCAATCATGTTGTAGTACGTTTTGAGAATAAACCTGCATCAATTAGGTATTTTAAGGGTTGTAATGTGGTCTGGTTCACGGTTATTGAAACAAAGGATATAGGCTCAAATGTTTTGTACCCACCCCTCTTCATGATGTTCTCCAGTCCTACGTTCAGTTAACCCTTACCCACAAATTTGTCTTCTATGAGAGCTTGTAGGTGTGATGGTTGAAGATGATTGTTCAAGAATTTCTTATAATGGTAGTCACCTTATTCAATTTTCTTTAGATGTTAGTTACCCTTTTGGTTTTGGATAGGAGTCACTAAATCTTATTTCGTTTTTACTGAGGATTTTGACGACTTTTTTCTACTATTTTTCTTTTGTGATCCCTAATTTTTGCATGGACCGTTTTTGTTGTTGAAGTTTTTAGTCCATCGGGATTGTCCTAACTTTTGCCTAAGTCTCCTTTTTGGATGTTCAACTTAGCGGGTTTTTTCTATTTTTCTTTGTTGAAGGATTGTGACTGCCAAGTCATTGGTCATGGACAGATTCTCAAATGGAATGTTTCACCTTGTAGTTTGGATGCGTAGTCAGGTTAATTGAACACTACCCTGCCCCGGGTTAAGCGTAAGGGTTTTGAATATCCGAAAGAAACACATACTTCTAGGCTCAAAGTAGTTGTCTAGGGATTAACTCCTTATCTCTCCAATGTTTGGGGATTTGAAACAATGCTTTTAGATCATCAGCAAGGTTCTTTCTGCAAACATATGATCAGCAATTATGGGTATTTCATTTTCGTCATCCTCCCTCAAATATTTGCTAAAACAACAAAGTGATAAAAGGAGTGGAGTAATTTTTGTTGTGATTTTTCGTAATACGTGAGAAAAAAGTGAGTGGATACGAATGGATTCGTTCAAAACATGCATGTTCATTACATTAACATTACCATTAAAGACAATAGTGTTTAAAAGCAAGTAGCACTTAACATTAAAGAAACTACAAATGCAAAGTAATGATATGAACTAAAGACTGCCAGTAATGAGGATCTGGGCTTGCGTTTTGCTATTACGAAGCTTTCTTCAAAATTTCTCTTCAAGATCAGTTTGAGAACCATCTTCGCATGTACTCTCAGCAGCTTCTTCCATGACATGGATTGAGGAACCAACATGATCGTTGATTTGAATGCCTTGAGGTGTGAATGAGAACCTCTTGGCGTCAAGAAGAGTTTGAACCTTGCTTTTAAGCACCTTACAGTCTTCAGTTGAGTGCCCTAGTGCTCCTGCGTGGTAGTCACATTGGGCGTTAGCGTCAAAGTCTGATGGATAGGGAGGAATCATTGGATCCAATTATTTTGGTACTATTAATCCACTTTCGATCAACCATGGCAGTACTTGATTGTATGGCACTGAAAGAGGAGTGAAATTGCTTTTTGGCTTTCTTGGCCTTTGTCGAGAGTGCCGACGAGGAGCGTTCTGAGGTTGGTATGACCGTTGAGAAGATCCTCGGTTTGTTGCAGGATATTGACCATAGGGAGGGTTGTGCATCTGATATGGGAATCCAAAAGATCGATGGCTCTGAACAACTGACCTACGTGGGTACTGTTGATAGGGCACTAGAGGTGGAGAATGTGGGGCTTCCCAAACTGCATTAATTTCCTCCTCTTGTTCTTCTTCTTGGGAACTGACAACTGATTCACTCTCATTAGTCTGGACGTCTGAGGTGTCTTGTACTTTTCTACTCTTGAGTAGGCTCTTAATGCGTTCTCCCATTGACACCAATTGTAAAAAGCCAGGAAATGAACTGCCTATCATCCTTTCGATGTACGGGCTTTGCAAGGTATCCATGAACAAGCCAACTAGTTCTTTCTCTAATATTGGTGGTTGAACACGAGCCGCTAACTATCTCTATCTTTGAGCATACTTTCTGAACGGTTCATCACTTTCTTGAGATAACCCTTGCAACTGCATGCGGTCTGGAGCCATGTCAAGATTATAGTCGTATTGCTTCATAAAAGCACTAGACAAGTCCAACCATGACTGGATATGGCTACTCTTTAGCTGGGTGTACCAATTCAACGATGCTCCACTCAAACTGTCTTGAAAATAGTGAATCATCAGTTTATCATTCTTAGTATGAGTAGTCATCTTTATGCAGAACATCACCAAATGATTCTTCGTACAACTATCTCTTCCATACTTCTCAAATTTCGGCATTTTGAACTTTGGATGGATTACCACGTCAGGTACTAAGCACAAATCAAAAGCATTCAGACCAAAAGCATTGTGTCCTCTTAAGGCTTCAAACTTCTCTTCCAATACGCGACATCTTTCAGCAAACTCAAGATCTTGAGGTCGTCCAGTATTCAATACCCAGTTTGCCCCTTTGGGATTAGGCGTAGAGATTGAAAAGCTATGATACTCCATGGCATCAACTGATGAAGAATTCTCATTTTGGACAAGGTGCCACTTTTTGTGCAATAGAATTCTTAATTTTCGTTCGTTGAATGTTGTCATATCTTTTTGCCAAGGCTACCATGGCCTCCACGAGTTGATTCAATTGATTCTTAATTGAGTCCACATCTCCTCTTAACGTAGCATGACTTTGCTCCAACGGATCCATGGTCCTTAAAGCTACTTCAAGTCTAATACAAGTGTCGAGAAATCAATTGTCGTTTATGAACGAAGAACAAATGAGTTTTATTTTTTGTTTTGGAATGAAATGCAATGCATATGGTATGCAAATGAAATGCAAGATCCAGGATCATAGGACCAGAGTTACAGGATTTCATAAGTTTGAGGTACAGATGTAGGATACTTCGATTGCTCTCCTCACATGGAGCTCACCGGGTAGGCTCTACAGTTTGAAGAAACCCAGAAGTTAACAATTTATATGGTTGTTCATCACACACGCCATAAGCACGACGGTTGATTGACTCCACCATATGAATTTATTTTGGGTGAGATCTTCGTATCGAGCCACGCAAGAGGGAAGTATCTCGGTGCCCCATACTACGCGATCATCGACACAGGGTTTAAAACAAAGTCTAAGAGTTATGGACCTTCCTCAATTGTTTGATGCACATGTCAATTTTTTTATATTTTTTTTACAGTCAATAAACTCCATTGAGAAAGTCTATTCCGAGTGAGGTCTTCATATCGAACCATAAGAGGGAGAATCCCGGTGCCCCATACTACACGACCATCAATCTATGTTTTAAGCCACACGATTTAAGGTTCTAAAGGTCCTCAGAGTCGATGACCCTAATGAAAACAACTGAGCACACACGCCAAGAGCTTGACGGTCGTCAGTATTCTCATTAGAATCTACTCCAAGCGAGGTTTTCGTATCGACAAACCACGAGAGCGGTTCCCTCGGGAGCCCATACTACGCAACCTCTCTTAACTTATGTTTATACTCATAGACCCGGGTATAGAGCCTTTCACTCAAGTTTCGTTTTAGTAATCAAAGTGTCGATCCAATAGTATCAGGGAAACACAAGATAAATAATTTTGAAAGCAATAAATAAATCAGTAAAAATAAACAAGTAAGACATAAAGGCAAACATCCAAACAAGCGTGGAACAACCTAGACTAGGCTTGACTTGCATAGGGGTGAACCAGTCCCCAAAATAGTTTCCAGCTGTCGTACCTCAAAAAAATACGATCCTCGCGAACACCGTCGTGACTGGGCTGACATGAGAGTCGCCCCTAATTTTGTTTATTCCCGAAGAGGGAAATGGTAAATATAGATAAAACCACTAAGAAGGGATAATACAAAGTCATCGCAAACCATTGTCTGGGTTCGAAAGTCGGTTATGTAGGGGCAAGGTATTAGCACCCCCTACATCCATCGTACTCGATGTGAACCATCTAAGTTGTCACACGCGAAGGGATGTCTATGATTATGAATTACTTGCTAAACTAAGGGGTTTATTGATCCTAGCTACTCGACAAAGATTGAGATCCTCATGCCTACGTATTCCCTCGTGCAATGGGAAAGTCAGAGCTTTGTAGTTCGGCCTACTACGATTCCTGGTTGTTGATTTTATTACCTTTCTTCGATGAAAGGATTTAGGAGTCGAATCGCACTAAAGACTATGGGTAGAGGTGATCATTCCGAACCAACAAAATGAATGTATTGTGACAAAATAATCAGAGTGAATAACGAGATGCTCATTACCCTCCTTTCCACCACTTAAGGCTCGTGACGCACAATTCTTCACGCATTATTAAAGTGTTTTATTACCTAATGATTACTTGACGTTGGATCTAAAAAAGAATCGTTTTGGTTTTTGAAAGTCAATTGTGAGGCACAATGCGCTCAACAAGGGTGTATGAAAATGGAGGTTTATTTGTTGGTTTGTTAGCGAGGCACAATGCGCTCGGCTCACAAGATTGGAAGACTTGATATGTGGATCAAGCGAGCTAAAGACTAGCTATGGAAAACAAGCGCGATGCGTTGGTTCGTTAAGTTGAAAAGTTGATAAAAAGTGTGAAGTGAAAATTAGTACAGATGGCGATCGTGGAAAGATCGACTTACGTGCGTGTATGAAGTGAAATGCGTATGGATATTTACTTGGCGTTGGACCAAAGATTCTGTTTATCTTTGAAATGATTAGTCTTAGTGTGTGTTCGTATTTTACTTAGCAATTTATCATCCAAATGCAAAAATAAATCACACAAGTAAGCATATCATCATACCACAAGCAAGAGGGATCGAGCATTCACAAACATTCATCGCACACATAATTGATCAAGGAGAAAAGCTAATTAATCAATGTAAATAGAAATATTTAATTAGATTAATCAACAAATTAATGAATCGAATTAAATAAAATTATTTAGGAAAATTAACCAATGAAATTTTTTTTGTTTTTTTTTATATTCAAATAGAAATTAAATCGAAAGATATGAAAGAAATCAAAATTTAAACAAAATGATTAAGAAAATGTTTTATTTTATTTTTGTAGAACATTAAAAGAGAAATTTAATTAATTAATTAGACTAAATAAAATCATTTAATAAAATTAATTAATTAATTAATTATATTAAATAAAATGATTTAAAATAATTAATTAATAAAAGTTTTTGGTTTTTAGATTTTTTTTGTAAGAGAAAGTTAAACAAAATTAAAAAAAGGGCAGGTTTAGTAGTCTGAAAACATGGGGTGTACTAGTCTGTAAGACACAGACCCAAAATACAGAGGGGGCCCAAAACCAATAGGTTTTACAACATGCACTCTGGTCAACATTGTTAACCTCAAGCGGAATCAGACACGTTAGATCAAAGGATGAGTCAACTAAGACTCTGATCAAACGGCTGATGTAGAAGGTGCATGATAGATCAAGGAAAATACGCACACACACAAAGTAGGCCTAGCTACATGGCATCATCGGCCGAATCCCAAGGTTATGGGGAAGCTTCGCATTTGACAGCTCATTTATACAGTATCATAGGAAATGAAACAAGTGTCTTGGCAATGGATAACAACATCGAGAAGCAACAAATCATAAAACAAAAAGAAGATTTAATATTAAATGAATTCAAAGCCATTATAATACTTTTCCACCATTTCGTTTCTTCTTCAAATAATCACCAGTAAAAAACAAACAATAACCTAGTTCAAACAACGCGAGAAACCCAGGTTGGCCAAGGTGAATTCAAATACAGACTATACCAATCATCAACGGTAAAACACGAGGAATAGATTTCAAACACACAATCACCTATTAGCCAAGCAAAAACCTAATTCCCAAATCATGAAACCAAAACCCCAAATGTTCAATAGCAAAAGAAAATTAAAGCAAACAACGCGACATTAAGGGTCAAACAAACAAAGAATCAGAGGCAACCAATCAAACAATCAACGACTTAAAAGAGTTAAAGCGAAAAAAAGTGAAGAGATTGAGAGTTTACCAAAGACGGAGGTTAAAGACGTAGATGAACAAAGGTATTCGCCTCTTGCTCGTGTTTTCCTTTCTACATCCTTTTTGAAACTCATTTTCTTCCTTTCTATGTGATGTGTTGTTGTATGTTGTGGATGGTTTAGCTCTGACCAAATATAGAGCTTCAATTTGAAGCTCTAAATGGTCCTAGAATGAGAGCTTTGGGTGTGGATTTCTGGGAGGATTTATGCAGAGTAGTAGTAGGTTTTTTCGTGTGCCTCTGATTATTTTAGGGTTTTTTCAGGTGGTGGTGGCCCTTTGTGCCAATCATTGAAACAATATATAGTGGAATATTTGAGGCCTATACTTGTGAAATTGGAATGAAAATCGTGTGAGGTTTTTGTTGAGTGATGTGTGTGAGTGGGGTATATTCGTGTGAGAGTGAGCTGGAATTCTGAAACCGTTAGGAATTTTTGCCATAGGATTTATGTGGGACCCTGTGATAGTGACTCATTCCTTTTGTTTGTCTGTAGTGAAGATAATATTTCTTCTAGAACATATGTGGTCCCATGAAATTGGGATGAATTTTCACTGCGTGTGAGTTATGAAACTCTGCATTTTATTGAACCTTTTGTTTTCAATTTTCCTTTATTGCTGCTATGTGATTTACAAATACTTTTTTGCTACATGTGCAGACTTTGGATTTTTGCTTGTAGTGAACTTTTAGCTTTTCATTCAAACATCTTCTTGTATTAGAACTTTAGAAAATGTATTGATTTCCTTTGTATCGCGTTTCTTTTGCAGGGACTGAATCTTGTTGGTCCATTCTTTTTATTCCTATGATTGTCTTGATATCTTGAGATTGTTTTTGTTCATGTGGTGTCCTTGTGCTCCTCTTTGCAGGTAGAATCATGGAGGATACATTGGTGAGGCCAAGTAAATCATGAATCACGCAAGTTCGTGGCAATAATGGCGTGATGAAGATGGTAATGAATTTGGCGCAAGAGGACTCTATGGCATCAATATGGAAGTCTTTGTCATGGATCAGTTTCAACACACTGTCAGGGGGTATTCTGATATTTTTATATTAGAAGATTGTGTCATTGGTCTTGACATGATCATTTTGCTTTGCAGGTGCAAACTTTTTTGATTTTGCTCTTGAATTACTCACTGCCTTGTTTGTGCCTCTTACTAACCGTGTACTTCATTTTATCGTGTATTTTCGAGGCAGCTTGGTGATCACACTAAATTTCACCGTATTTCTGACTCCGATTTCGCATGCATTCTTAGCTTTTATTGTTATTTTGTTATGTTATTACTTTGTTTTCTTTTTTGTTCAGGTTTTTATTGTAATCGGGGCTTTAATCGAGAAAAGGAGCGAAAAAGGAGTGGAAACGGACGAAAACCTAGAAATTCAGCGTTTTGCACTTACGACACCCACCGTGGCGGGCGCCATGGGGTTAGCCATGACGTGGCCACGTCTCAAGACCACTCCACAACTGCCAAGACCCACGATCCCCACTCTTCCATTCCCTATGAGTACTATGGCGGGCGCCGCAAGGCAAAAATACAGTTCCCTCCACTTTTTAGTGGAGGGGCGTCCTGGTCATTTCCCGCATTTAGTTTTCCTATAAATAGGACTTTAGTTTTTCGTTTTTCTTCATCCAAACTTAGATTTCTTTAGGCATATATCAGTTATAAAGCAGTTACCATTCCACATCGGGGTGTTTCTGCAATCGAGTGATCGAGTCTGTAATCTGTCTGTGTGATCGAGTTTTGGAGCACTCTGGAGGAAGTTAATCCTGCCGCCATTTTAATTCCAGTTCGTATTTTACTTTTCTGCATTGCTTTACTTTTATTTATTTCTCGCACTGCTTTACTTTCTTTATTATCCGCACTCACACTTTATTTCGTTTATTACCCGCACTTGCACTAAATTCCTTTATTTCCCGCACTCGCACTAAATTACTTTATTTCTCGCACTCGCACTAAATTCATTTACTTTCCGCACTCGCACTAAATTACTTTTATGAAAAATTATAAAAAGAATCTTTACTTTATCATGTCTAACTAATTCCATAAAGGTTAGAATGTAAGGATCGTAATTGAACTAGTAATCCGTATAATCGTTCGTGGAAACACTTAAGGGCTATTTTATCTTTCAATTCAATCTAATTGTTTTTAACTATTTCAAAAACAGCCAAAAGCGCTTTGTCTAGTTCATTAGGAGTTTTTAGATTAAAAAGAAAAGAGATTTTAAAACGATTTTCGGACGCGTTAGGAAGTTTAAAGTCTGGTTCGCAAGAACCTCTTTTTGCTAAGAAGTCCAGGTTAAAATACTTTTCAACTTAGTTGAGATACTACATTTCTTAAAAATAGGTTTACTACTCTAACGCAGTACGCACCTTTTTATCCGTGACAATAGGAGGGGTTGATTAGAGAGTACAACTCGGTTCTGAATACGCGAAAGCGACAGTTCCTGTTAAATTAGTTCTTTTCAAAGGAGAAAACATTGCCCATAAGTAGTTCCATTAACGAGTACTGGATTATCATTGATTACGTGAATTACATTCGAGCCTGTCTTTGTTTATTGTTTAAAATTATTATTTTATTTACCATTGCACCCTTCTTAAAACCCCTTTATTTAGTTGCCTTAGATACACACCATAACAACATGTATGATAGATTGACACTTGGTCTCTGTGGATTCGACAATCTTTTATATTACTCTGACGTGTTCGTACACTTGCGAAAAACACGCATCAAGTTTTTGGCGCCGTTGCCGGGGACTAATTTCGTCAAATTTCATTACCCTGTAGTTATACCGTTTAGACTAAGGTTGTTACCCACCGGTCAATGCGAAAGACTCGTAGTGCCGGAAGTTTAGTAGACCCTCTAGCTGAACCTGAACGTTACGCTCGCGCACGTTTATTTTTCCATAGGAATAGGAAAGCTATGGCCGAAGATCAAAACCGAAGACCTCTTAAGGACTTCGCCCAACCATCAAACGAGGAACCTAGTTCTAGTATAGTAAACCCCGCTATCCCAGCAAATAATTTTGAACTTAAACCATCCCTGCTGTAATTAGTGCAACAGAGACAATTCGCAGGTCTCGCTACTGATAACCCGAACCAATATTTAAAAAACTTTCTTCAGTTAGCGGACACCTTTAAAACCAATGGAGCTTCTCCTGAGGCGATACGCTTAAGATTATTTCCCTTTTCCCTCAGAGATAAAGCTCTATCATGGTTAGATTCCCTTCCACCCAATTCAATAACAACTTGGGATGACCTTAGGAAAGTTTTCCTTGCTAGATATTTTCCCCCAAGTAAGATCGCTCTTCTTCGAAACCTAATAACTAGATTTACCCAACACCAAGGAGAGTCGTTGTTCGAAGCCTGGGAGAGATATAAAGAACTATTGAGAGCATGCCCACATCATGGCTTAGAGACTGGCTAATCATCCAAACCTTCTATAATGGACTTCATTATAACACTAAGATGACCATCGACGTTGCCGCTGGTGGCGCACTGATGAACAAACCTTACCCTGAAGCTAGTGCCCTTATTGAGGATATGGCCCAAAACCATCAATCATGGGGAGTAGAACGAGCGACAGTGGAAAAGAAGGAAGCCCAAGGGGGAATACATGAGCTAAGCTCTATAGACATGATGCAGGCTAAAATGGACGCGTTGGCCCTTAAAGTCGAACATATGTACACAACTCCGAACACTGTAGCCGCAGTTTCGCCGAATTGTGAGATATGTGGAACGCAAGGACACCAATCCGCCGAATGCAATCTGTTGAATGAGACCAACACTGAGCAAGTGAACTATACCCAAGGGAACCCATTTTCAAACACATATAACCCTGGATGGAGGAATCACCCAAACTTCTCCTACAAAAATAATAACCCTATTCAAAATACCGCACCTCCGAGACAACAAGGTTACCAAGCCCCAAGAACAAATCAACCTATGCAACCTGTACCACCAAGTCCGAGCTTTGATGAAGTCGTAAAAAAATTTATCGCTGCTCAAACACAACAAAACAAAGAGTTCATGAACCAAAACGTCCATGTTAACGAACTAATTACCCAGTTAGGAACCAAGGTTGATCAAATCATTACTCATAATAAAATGCTTGAAACCCAGATCTCTCAGGTAGCTTTAAACCAAGCCCCACAGACTACACCTGGAGGACAGTTCCCTGGACAACCTCAACAAAACCCGAAAGGGCAGGCTAATGCCATTACTCTACGAAGTGGAACCGCTTATAAAGAACCTTCAAACCCTAGATTGAGTGAGCCCGAAACTTCTGAGAGGAGTGAGGAGAAGGAACCAGAGGATTCTGAAACCCCGGAAAGTCAAGAAAAAGGAGAAGAACCTAAAAATAAAACCTATGTACCACCACCGCCATACAAACCACCAATACCTTACCCTCAAAGATTAAAGAAAACCCAAATCGATAATCAATATCAAAAATTCGTTAAGGTTATAGAAAAACTTCACGTAGAAATCCCCTTTACAGAAGCCATCACCCAAATACCTTCTTACGCTAAGTTTCTCAAAGACATACTTACAAATAAACGTAGACTTGAAGATCCAAAACCCGTGGAATGTAATTCTATTTCCGAAAATAGGTTAGCAAAGAAAGATAAAGATCCCGGAAATTTTTCCATTCCTTGTATTTTGGGAAATCATGTCATCGAAAAAGCTTTTCTAGACTTAGGAGCTAGTGTGAGCTTAATGCCTTTGGTAGTTTGTGAGAGATTAAACTTAGGAGAATTACAACCTACTAAGATGTCACTTCAATTAGCCGATAGATCCGTTAAATACCCTATAGGCATACTTGAAGACGTCCCTGTTAGGATAGGTCAGTTGTTTATACCTACTGATTTTGTTGTCATGGACATTAAAGAAGATGACGACATACCAATCCTCCTAGGTAGACCATTCTTATCGACTGCTGGAGCCGTGATAGATGTTAAAAAAGGGAAAATAACTTTTGAGGTAGGTGACGAGAAGATAGAATTTATACTTTCAAAATTTCTTATGGCACCTGTGATAGGAGATGCTTGTTATGCCTTAGATATCATCGAAGAATGCATTAGGGAATTAGAACAAGAAGAGGAAACTGAATCTATAAAATTGCCATCAAACCTTATTTTGGAAGATGACAATTATAGAAGACCCTACATTGACGATAACCTTCACGAATGTTTATCTCTTACCCCAGATCCTATGCCTTGCCCTATGAAACCGACCGTAAAACTTAAGGAACTGCCTAAAAACCTGAGATATGAATTTCTCGATGAAGATATGAACCGTCCAGTTATAGTCAGTGCTACCTTAAACCAAGAAGAAACTGATCAATTATTAGATGTTTTACGTAGGTACCCCTTAGTCTTAGGATATAAGATCTCTGATCTAAAAGGAATAAGCCCATCCGTATGCATGCATCGGATTTTGCTTGAAGAAGATTCAAAACCTTCCAGAGAACATCAACGAAGAATAAATCCTATAATGAGTACTGTAGTTAAGACTGAAGTTCTTAAGTTACTAGAGGCAGGTATAATATATCAGATCTCAGACAGTAAATGGGTGAGTCCTGTGCATGTAGTACCTAAAAAGGGAGGCATCACAGTCGTGCAAAACGAGAAGGGAGAACCTGTAGCAAAAAGAACCGATGGAGGTTGGCGTATGTGCATAGATTATAGAAAATTAAATAAAGCAACTAGGAAGGACCATTTCCCATTACCATTCATAGACCAAATGTTGGAACGCCTAGCCAGGCACTCTTACTTTTGTTAGCTAGATGGATATTCAGGATTCTTCCAAATACCTATTCATCCCGAAGATCAAGAAAAAACTACCTTTACATGCCCAGTTGGAACTTTTGCCTATAGAAGAATGCCTTTTGGACTCTGTAATGCTCCTGCCACTTTCCAACGCTGCATGATGTCTATCTTTGCAGACTATTTAGATGGAATCATGGAAGTATTTATGGACGATTTCTCAGTTTGTGGATCAGATTTCATAAATTGTCTTATCAACCTTGAGAAAATCCTGGAGAGATGTGTGGAGGTAAACCTTGTGCTAAATTGGGAAAAATGTCATTTCATGGTCACCGAAGGGATTGTTTTAGGACATATAGTTTCCGAAAAAGGTATAGAGGTGGATAAAGCTAAAATAAAAGTCATAGAGAATCTAAAACCGCCGAAGACTATCAGGGAGATAACAAGTTTTCTTGGACATGCCGGATTTTACCGACGTTTTATCAAGGATTTCTCCAAAATAACAAAGCCCTTAACTGGTCTTTTGATGAAAGATGCTGAATTCATCTTCGATGAAAAATGTACTGAAGCATTTAATCTTCTGAAGCAAGCTCTGATTTCAGCACCTATAATGAAACCCCCTGATTGGTCAGAACTGTTTGAGATAATGTGTGACGCCAGTGATTATGCTGTTGGAGCCGTTCTAGGTCAGAGAAAAGACAAAAAGTTACATGTAATTTATTATGCCAGTAGAACCCTAGACGCTGCACAGCTCAACTACGCAACAACCGAAAAAGAGCTCCTAGCTGTAGTTTTTGCCATAGACAAATTTAGATCTTATCTAGTAGGAGCCAAGATTATAGTTTACACCGACCATGCTGCCATTCGTTACTTGCTAAGCAAAAAGGATGCCAAACCTAGGTTACTTCGATGGATTCTATTACTGCAAGAGTTTGATTTGGATATCCGTGATAAGAAAGGCACTGATAATGTGGTAGCTGATCACCTATCCAGGCTAGAATACCTGAAACCTGACTCAGTACCCATAAATGACGATTTTGCCTATGATAGATTGATAGCCCACTAGAAACTATTGAAGATGATAACCCAGACCCTCATGAGCATTTTCATAAAACCTTAGCTATGAGCAATGTACCTTGGTATGCAGACTTTGTTAATTACCTAGCCGCTGACATCATACCCCCTGATCTAAACTACCACCGGAAGAAGAAGTTCTATAGTGATGTGAGAAACTTCTATTGGGACGAACCGTTTCTTTTCAAGAGAGGTAAATATGGCATTTTCCGCCGTTGTGTTCCAGAAGAAGAGGTAAATAATATAATTGAGCATTGTCACTCTGCACCCTATGGTGGACATGCGAGCACATCTAAGACCTACGCCAAGATTCTTCAAGCTGGCCTATTCTGGCCTACTATGTGGCGTGATGTCCATGCTTTCATTGTCAAGTGTGATAGATGCCAACGCACAGGAAATATTTCAAGACGTAATGAAATGCCGTTAAGAAATATCCAAGAAGTAGAACTCTTCGACGTATGGGGTATAGACTTTATGGGACCGTTCCCACCATCTTTTGGAAATCAGTACATCTTAGTAGCAGTTGACTACGTGTCTAAATGGATTGAAGCTATCGCCGCACCCACGAACGACACCAGAGTAGTCATCAAATTATTCAAAAACTATATATTTCCCAGGTTTGGAACCCCCCGTTTAGTCATAAGTGATGGAGGATCACACTTCATATCGAGAATATTTGATAAACTTTTAAGCAAGTATGGAGTTAAGCATAGAGTAGCAACACCATACCACCCACAGACCAATGGACAAGTGGAAGTATCTAATAGGGAGATCAAACAAATCCTTGAGAAGACTGTCTCTATATCTAGAAAAGATTGGTCGCAGAAACTTCAAGAAGCATTATGGGCCTATAGAACCGCTTTCAAAACCCCTATAGGAACAACCCCTTACCAATTGGTCTATGGAAAATCATGTCACTTACCTTTTGAGTTGGAGCATAAGGCCTATTGGGCCATTAAAACTTTGAATTTGGATTACTTGACTGCTGGTGAGAAACGTATCCTTGATATCCACAAGTTAGAAGAGCTCAGACAATCCGCCTATGAAAATGCCATCATATACAAAGAAAGAACAAAAGCTTGGCATGACAAAAGAATCATAAGAAGAGACTTCAAAATAGGCGATCCTGTTCTCTTGTTCGATTCTAGGTTACGACTTTTTCCAGGGAAGCTTCGTTCGAGATGGACTGGCCCTTTCGAAGTATCTAAGATCCTAAGATCCGGTGCTATTGAAATCAAGAACCAAACATGTAAACCGTTCATCGTCAATGGACAGAGGTTGAAGCCCTACGAAGGAGGTGACATCCCAACAACATACACCTGTCATACTCTGAGTGATCCACCATATCCTTCCAATGATGTTTAAAAAATCGGTCGTCGAGCTAATGACGTTAAACAAGCGCTGCATGGGAGGCAACCCATGGTTTTTCTTATTTATGTATTTTTTTTATTTATTTATTTTTACTTTATTTTAATTTGTTTATTTTATTATTATTATGTCAGGACTAACGATCGAATGTTTTATGTGCTTTCAGGACTTGTTTGCTAACCTTGTGCAGAATGCAGAACCCTGATGACATGCACGTGGCCTTTAGAGACGACGCACAGAGAGAGCGTTACTATGTCCACATGAGACGCCATATGGCTCCTACCAGGTACCCTGACCATGACTGCATGGATGCCTTGGGGATAGAGCCAAGCGTCAGATTCTTATGCCATCAACTCCAGTGGGACCAGTTTGACGACAGGAACAACACTTATAGGAACTTGACTCTTGAGTTCCTCAGCTCGTTTCATCATGACCCTTGGGCTGGACCCGATGGACTCGCTGTTTTCAGGTTGTTCGGGATTGACTACTCCTTCTCTCACAAAGAGTTTGGTGATTTACTAGGTTTCCAGACTACTCCTGATGCTATTCCAGAGACACCGATGGGGTATTTTATGAGCAGAGAAGTGGAAAAGTTTTGGACTAAAATATCAGGTGGAGGGAGCCAAGATCCTTCCACCCAGTTTTCTCAGGTAATCCACAACCCTGCGTTAAGGTACTTCCAGATGATTCTAGCGCATTCTTTCTTAGGTTTGCCAGATACAGAGACCCTGCTAAGTGAAGAGGAGATTTTCCTACTGTTTTGTGCGACTCAGTCTCGCTCAGTTGCTTGTGGCAACTTTCTGTTGAAGGGCCTTGCTAGTGTTTCCAGATCATCCGTAGGCATCATACATGTCGGTGGGATTGTTACACAGATAGCTACTGCATTGGGTTTGTCTCGCAAATTATTGCACCTCAGGACCTTCTGCTGCTACACCACCCTGGATGTTGATTTTTGTCTTGACAGAGGGCTGATGATGAGGGCTTCTTTTGAGCCCAACATGTTTAGATTACTGATCGACGGCGAAGCGATACACTACTTTACATTACCAGATCCGCTGATGACCAGCGTCCATGATCCTGCAAATTGGAGTTATGCTTTAGAGGGTTATGGAGAGAATGTCGAAGAGCCAAAATCGCCTCTCGCCGCTGAGTACACTCCTACACCTCTTACTCCCCGAATCACTGTTATGTCTAACAATATGTATCTGCATCCGCCTGACCTACAAACACAGATTTATGAGCTCCGTAAGGAGACTGCCCTGCTCAAGCAGGAAGTGGCGGACTTGGAATTACAGATTCAGGTTTCTGATCTCACTCATGCCTCAGAGCCCGATGCTCTATATCAGGAGATTGAAGAGCTTCGGAGGGAGATAGCTGAGATTCGTGGATCAAGCCAGGAGAAGAAGCCTACCACATGATTCATTCTACACTGACAATGCTACCCTAGTATTTAATTTCCTTTTATATGCTTTATTTTATTTCTCGCATCTCCAGACATATCTCACATTATTGCATCTATTATATTTTCATGTACTTTGAATTCCTCCTATATATACATATTATGCACTAATGTCGATTTTTCTTTTTCTTTTTGATTTTTAATTATTTTAATTTTGTCGTGCAAAGAAAAAAAATATATAAGACAAAAATATTTTCATTTTTTGTCTTCACAAAAAAATATGCAAGCCTCATGCCTTGAAAAGAAGAAGAAAACGCTATCCAGACCCCCCCGAAGACCAAAGGTGCAAGGAAGGCACAAAAGGAGGATTTAAAAAATCCAAGGCCCAGGAAATAGCCTTGTGGCGGGCGCCACAAGCCCATGGCGGGCGCCATGGCGTTCTCCCCTATTTCGGGGCTGAACTTCATTTTCCACCATTTTCATACCTTCCTTCACCAAAAACCCATTTTTGCAACTTTCAAAAACCTCCTTGAACCCCATTAAAGCTCCCCCATTTCCAAAATACCCACCATCCATAAAACCTATCCAAAATCCATTTTCATTTTCATCCACCACAAACCATAAAAATCAAAACTTTATCATTTCTCTCATAAACCATTTTTCTACCATTTTCACTACCTAAGGAGCAATCAACAATGGAGTTCAATGAATTTCTTCTTCGTGATAGAAGACCGGGTGATAGGCAACGGAAAATTATTCAGAGGCTTCAGAGTCGAGAAATTCTCTCGACTAGGTACGTCGACGATAACTGTCTGTATGCTTTGGGTATCTATCATAGTGTTTTTAATTTATTAGATTTTTTAGGCTTGCATAATATTTTCGTTAATCAGGAACCTACCTATGAGAGACTGACAATTGAGTTTTTGAGTTCTTTGATATACACTGTCAGTCCTAACACTGCTAGCATTGTCGGTACTGTTATTTTTAGACTGTTTGGAATTGAATATGAATTCAGTACCAACGAGCTAGCAGGCTTGTTAGGAATCACTCATAGGGAAGGTGCGATTTGTGAGGCACCTTTGGATGCGGAATGGTCGACCGAGGTATTTTCCTTCTGGAAAAGGCTTTCAAGTACTTCAATTAATTCTTTTGAAGGGATACTTGCGTCGACCATTCACAACCCGGCCATAAGAGTTTTCAGACATCTTTTGGCATGTACTATTTTTGGCCGGGAGAGTCCAAACAAGGTGAATGCTAGAGAACTCCTATTTTTGCAAGGATGCCTCACTAGAACCCATATCAATCCGGTCCCGTTTATGCTTGCACACATGGCTTTACTTACTAATAAAACAGGACCGATTGTTTTTGGAGGGCTTGTTACGTCTATTGCTCGGGCTCTTGGCCTGAACAATGAGATATCTACACTTGAACCACTACCTCCTCGCACAATTAATTTAAAATTTCTGAAAGACATGAAATTGTGCCGAACGAGGAGAGAAGGTGGTTATGAGTTGATGGTTCATGGGGTAGCTATCCCATCTGTTGCTTTACCATGCAGTAGACGTACTGATGTACGTATTGAAAGGAACTGGACCTATGATCTGAATGCTCCACCTGTTTTGGGTCCACTTCCTCCTAATATTCCTGATGGGGAGGCACATGACACTGATGAAGAGTATGATCGGAGAGAGCAGTCTCCCATACCTCACATGTCCCCCCATCGTCCTTCATAGTCACACACCACACCATCTTCCTCTAACCCTGTTGCTGGTGCTACTCCTGGATTCTATGTCACCGAGGAGATGTGGCGTGATATGACAGCTAGAGAGGAAAGGCGGGACGGCCTTCTCTCTACTATTTCACAACAACTGACGGAAAACATGAGCTTCATGCAACAATCGTGATTGGTTTCGGACCGTGCTTATAGCAACGTTTGCCGTACCTTGAACGATATCTCATTAGAGCAGAACCGTCAGAGAGAGTTCAACAGCCGGCACTACCAGCTTGTAGAGGCCACTCAGGGTTCCATCTTAGGTAACCTTCGAGAGGTCCGGAGTGCTCAAGCTGCCTTATCAGCACGACTCGACCGGAGGGACCAGCATCGTAGTAGATCCCGTCGTTCCAGACTATCACAGCAGGACGGCGAGGGCACCAGTGCTCCTCCTCAGTAGTCTTTTTCAGGTTACCCCCTTATCTTATTTCGAAACATTGGGGACAATGTTCGATTTAAGTGTGGGAGGGGATTTTATTGCTTTCTGTCATTTCCCTTTTTAGTTAATTATTTCCTTTCAGTTATTTCCCTTTTCAGTAATTTATTTAGTTTAACTTTCTTAGATAATGCATGAGTCTGACGAGTCACCAGTATAGTGTATTTTTAGTTCATCTTCATTTTTTCACATTTCCTTAGCCTTACCAGAAAATTTTTAAAAAGAAAATAATGTTGTTTCACATGTTTTTTGGGCTTTGAGACAGGTTTAGATTAGGATGTGGTGACTTAGGTCAACTTTTTGAAACATCAGAACCATTTTAGCACCATAGACCTCTTGAATATAGGAATCACTCCTAAACCCCACCACCATGGCCTTTATTATCATTTAAAAAATTGTCCTAAGTAGTTTATTTTAGCAGTCAACTCCGGCCTAAGCATGCTCTACGTAGGGGCCGATGAACATAAGTGAATGATCCAGTGCTAATAAAAAAAGAAAAAAAAAGGGAAAACTCTGGTATAGGTGAACCCTCACAAAGTCATTTAAACCGAAAAAAAGAGAAGAAAAAATTTTTGGCCACAAAAAGAAAAAAAATTGCAAGTCACCTATTGTTAGTTGGTTCAGAGGTATCTGGCACTGAACTTGGTAGGGCGGATTACGATCCGATCCCCCGCAGCTACATTTAGGCGAAATAAAAACAGGTTTACACATGCTTATGTGCCAGAAACCTTATGTTATGGATCAGAATCACTAACCGGTCACTCTACTATGAAGCATGTACGGATAACGGGCTTAATGTGATTGCGCCTGAATGAAAAGGACACAAAAAGATGAGAAGATAGGCCTAGGTATTGTGGGATGACATGGAGTGGTTAATATAGGATTGAAGTTTGTGTTTGTGTTACTATGGTACCCTTGGTTCACTTAGTTAGTACCTGTCACTACATCCTGACTTGAACTTAGAAGCCCTTTAGCCCAAAGACACGTGTTGACACCATATTTTCTTGAGCTTTAATGTTTGCTTGAGGACAAGCAAAGGTTTAAGTGTGGGAGAATTTGATCACACTAAATTTCACCGTATTTCTGACTCCGATTTCGCATGCATTCTTAGCTTTTATTGTTATTTTGTTATGTTATTACTTTGTTTTCTTTTGTTTTCAGGTTTTTATTGTAATCGGGGCTTGAATCGAGAAAAGAAGCGAAAAAGGAGTGGAAACGGACGAAAACCTAGAAATTCAGCGTTTTGCACTTACGGCACCCACTGTGGCGGGCGCCATGGGGTTAGCCATGACGTGGCCACGTCTCAAGACCACTCAACAACTGCCAAGACCCACGATCCACACTCTTCCATTCCCTATGAGTACTATGGCGGGCGCCATAGGCCTGTGGCGGGCGCCACAAGGCAAAAATACAGTTCCCTCCACTTTTTAGTGGAGGGGCGTCCTGGTCATTTCCCGCATTTAGTTTTCCTATAAATAGGACTTTAGTTTTTCGTTTTTCTTCATCCAAACTTAGATTTCTTTAGGCATATATCAGTTATAAAGCAGTTACCATTCCACATCGGGGTGTTTCTGCAATCGAGTGATCGAGTCTGTAATCTGTCTGTGTGATCGAGTTTTGGAGCACTCTGGAGGAAGTTAATCCTGCCGCCATTTTAATTCCAGTTCGTATTTTACTTTTCCGCATTGCTTTACTTTTATTTATTTCTCGCACTGCTTTACTTTCTTTATTATCCGCACTCACACTTTATTTCGTTTATTACCCGCACTTGCACTAAATTCCTTTATTTCCCGCACTCGCACTAAATTACTTTATTTCTCGCACTCGCACTAAATTCATTTACTTTCCGCACTCGCACTAAATTACTTTTATGAAAAATTATAAAAAGAATCTTTACTTTATCATGTCTAACTAATTCCATAAAGGTTAGAATGTAAGGATCGTAATTGAACCAGTAATCCGTATAATCGTTCGTGGAAACACTTAAGGGCTATTTTATATTTCAATTCAATCTAATTGTTTTTAACTATTTCAAAAACAGCCAAAAGCGCTTTGTCTAGTTCATTAGGAGTTTTTAGATTAAAAAGAAAAGAGATTTTAAAACGATTTTCGAACGCGTTAGGAAGTTTAAAGTCTGGTTCGCAAGAACCTCTTTTTGCTAAGAAGTCCAGGTTAAAATACTTTTCAACTTAGTTGAGATACTACATTTCTTAAAAATAGGTTTACTACTCTAACGCAGTACGCACCTTTTTATCCGTGACAATAGGAGGGGTTGATTAGAGAGTACAACTCAGTTCTGAATACGCGAAAGCGACAGTTCCTGTTAAATTAGTTCTTTTCAAAGGAGAAAACATTGCCCATAAGTAGTTCCATTAACGAGTACTGGATTATCATTGATTACGTGAATTACATTCGAGCCTGTCTTTGTTTATTGTTTAAAATTATTATTTTATTTACCATTGCACCCTTCTTAAAACCCCTTTATTTAGTTGCCTTAGATACACACCATAACAACAGGTACGATAGATTGACACTTGGTCTCTGTGGATTCGACAATCTTTTATATTACTCTGACGTGTTCGTACACTTGCGAAAAACACGCATCACTTGGCATAATTTTGGATGAACGGGAGACTTGGAGTTGAACATGTATATTTAAAGGCTTAATGAAGGTTTGTATAGGGATTTGGAATGAAGACTTGTAAAAAAAAGCATTATAAGCCTGGTGGTCTTCCTTTGTCACTTGGTTGATTTATGTCTAGGCTTCGTAACCTTGAGGACTTTAAGCTTGTAATCTCATGTAATTGTGTGATATTGAATTCAAACTTTCTTTTGTACATTTGAAACTCATTTTTAATCACCTGCTATTTGGGAATACTCATTGGGATTTCTAGAATTTGTGTAACTTTGCCTTGGTACTCTTGTGTTAATGAAAACAATTTGAATTTTGTACTTCAACTTGCAATAGCAAACCTTGTAACTTTATCATGATTTGGCTTGAAATGGGGTAATTAAAAGAATATGCTTAAGGTATGAGTACTGAATAATAGTGCCACTTTTATGGATGTTAGTGTTTTTCACATGATTTGAAATCATTTGGTTGTGACTATTGCAGCACACCCATTTTCATGTTGACTTGAGAATACCTCTTGCAAACACCTTGAGATTTGGCTTGACATAATTGGATCGGTAAGTTAAAGCAAACTTGAGACAAGACTTTGAAAATCCCATGCCATGAAATTCAACAATGGAAATTGTGGCTTAAAACAAACTTGGCCTTTTAAAGTCAAACAATGGAAATTGACCATTCTTGTAAATTAAGCTTTGTATGCTCCAAAACAACTTTGAACTTAAAAGTATCTTGAGGTTACCTTAATAATGTTTTTGCATTAATTTTGAGTCCAATAGCTTTGGACCTCATTGAGTTTGAACGTTGTCTTTTGCACTTTAGCTTTTGACACTTCACACCACCATTTCTCCTTGTTTCACCAAGTTAGAATTACAATAGCATACAATGGCCTCATGTACAAATGCTTGTAAGTAATACCAAATTCACTTGGATGCATACATGTACCAAGTAAATTCCATATTTGAAATCGCTAACTTGAAATGTTTTCCACATCTTAAGCACCAAAAGAAAATAGTACTTTTACTCTTTCACACGATTAATATGTCTACATGACTAATCTTTCATAAAAGAACCTCCAACACCTTGGCTTAAGCTACAAGAACGTGTATACCTACAAAACTTATTAGTCACAATGAGCATAATCATGAAATCATGGCCTAAGCCTCAGGAGATCATGGCCACATGCAAGATGATCCTTTAAAGAGAAAAACAAAATAAGTAGGACAAATTTAGGGTATGACAGGTAGTAGCCATAAAAGAGTTGAAATATTTTTCAAGATTGACAAAGGAAGATCTTCAAGGGACGCTTGAATCTCATGAACAAAGAATGGCTGAAAGAGCTGCAGGAAAGTCGAAGAGTGATGTGGCTCTGCAGGCTCAATCAACAAGAGATAAGAAAGTAAAAGAAAAATGGATCAAAAACAAAGCCAGTGGAGGCTACAACAATTCGAATGGTCAAAATCGGGAAGAAAGAGGATGGTCGAATAAAAGAAAACCCTAGAACCAAGGAAACTAAAGAGGTGGTGTTACAGGTAGAGGAAGATATGGTGGTTAAAAACCTGACAAAAGTCACATTCGGTGTTACAATTGTCAGAAGTATAGTCAATATTTTAGTGATTATCCTGAAAAGAAGAAGAATAAAAAAAGTGACGCTAATATGACGAAACATGAAGAACAAGAAATGATGTTGATGGTTACAACGAGATATGAAGATATATTTAAGGACCAATGGTACTTGGACTTAGGATGCTCATCACACATGACTGGTAGGAAAGATTGGTTTGTCAACATGAAGCCCCCGATGAGAACATGGTGAAATTTGCAAATGAAAATACTCTAGCAGTTGAAGGTATTGGTGGCTTTCTGATTATGAGGAAAGATGACAAGAGGTCAGTAATTTCCAATATGTTGTACATACCAGGCGTGAAGAGCAATTTTCTCAATATACGGCAGTTGGTCGAAAATAACTACAAGGTGTCGATCAAAGAAAAAATGATAAAAGTTCTCGACACAGGTGGTAGGTTGATCTTGAAGGCTTCAATGTGTTAAAATATAACCTTCAAGGTCAAACTAAATGTGATAGAGCATAAGTGCTTTGCAACTACAATTAGCAGAAAGGAATGGATGTGGCACTATAGACTTAGTCATCTGAATTTCAAAGACATAAGAGATTTGAAGAGGAGATATATGGTTTCAGGATTGGCAGAAATCAACATTCCAAACGAAGTGTGTGAAGAATGTGTTCAGATGTGTTTGAAGAATGTGAAGAATGTGTTTGCAAATACAACAAGAATAACTTTAGCAAGGATGCAGGAAGCAGGTCGAAGGCAATTCTTGAAGTCATATACTATGATGTATGTGGTCCTATCCATGTTGATTTTATTAGAGGTAATAAATACTTTGTCACATTTATAGATGTTTTCAGTCGAAAATTATGGACTTACCTGATCAAGAAGAAAATTGAAGTGATCGAAGTATTTGCCAAGTTTAAATCTATGGTCAAAAGACAAAGTGGTCAAAATATTAAGATTTTGAGGATTGATGGTGGTGGAGAGTATGTGTCGAAATATTCCGATGCATTATGTGTGAAAGAAGGGATTGGGCATGAGTTAGTGACACCCTACACTCCACAACATAATGGAATTGCATAAAAGAAGGATTGAACCATCATGAACATGGTGAGAAGTGTGTTGAAGAAACTGTGTTGACTGCAACATATATTTTGAACATATGTCCGACGAAGAAGCTAGAAGGAATCATTCCAAAAGAATGTTGGTCTGGTGTCAAGCCTAGCTTGAGTCATCTGAAGGTGTTTGGAACTATAACACATATGAATGTGCCAGATCAGTTGAGAAGAAAGCTTGATGATATGTTTAGTCAAATGATTCTAATAGGATGTCATTTGACTGGAGGTTACAAGTTATTCGACCCAGTGAACAAGAAAGTTGGGATCATCAGAGAGATGATCATATATGAGCTTAAAGAGTGGGATTGGACTGAAAAATGTCAAGAAAGATTCAGTTGGAATCTTATATGAAGAAACAGCTAGTGAATTCGAAAGAGGTGTTCGACAATAAGAAGTTAGAGGTGAGACAGGCCCAAGAAGACCTCAAAGAATAAGACATATGCTTGCAAGGTTTTAAAAATGGGTGATTACATCAGATGATATGGTCGATGAAGAAGGTGAGTCGATACACTATGCTTTCTATGCATATGTCGAACCTATCAATGCATCTGAGGCATTGAAAGATTTGAAGTGGGTGAAAGCAATGAATGAAGAGATGAAGTCCATAAAAGTCAACAACACTTGGTCACTTGTAGAATTGCCTCAAGGCAAGACGAAAATTGATGTGAAATGGGTATACAAGGTGAAGCTGAATCCTAAAGGAGAATTAACTCGACACAAGGCGAGACTTGTGACGAAAGGATTTCTTTAGAAGGAAGGAATCAACTTCGATGGAATTTTTGCACTTGTTGCTAGGATCGAAACAATTATGTTGGTTGTTGGTCTAGAGAACATGAAGAATTGACACACATGTCAGATGGATGTGAAGTGTGAATTCCTTAACGGCCCTTTAGACGAAGAAGTTTATGTCGCACAACCAGTTGGGTTTGTGAAACAAGGAGAAGAAAGAAAGGTGTACAGGCTGCATAAAGCCCTGTAAGGACTTAAGAAAGCTCCAAGAGCTTGGAATAAAAAGATAGATAGCTTTCTAAGGGAGAAGGAGTTTGTGAAATACATAACTAAGAATGGAGTGTATATATAAGAAAAAGTAATGGTGAAATTGATTATAATATGTCTCTATGTTGATAATTTGTTGATAACAGGAAGTTACAAGAAGGAGATCAAAGATTTCAAATGTGACCTGAGTGAGGATTTAGAAATGTCAGACTTGGGAAATATCTCATATTTCCTTGGCATTGAATTCTACAAGAGTGGTAGAGGTTTGATGATGCACCAAAGAAGATATACAGGCGAAATACTAAAGAGATTTGAGATGCAAGATTGCAACCCAACTTCGACTCCAGCCGAGCCCAGGTTGCAACTGTCGAAATATTCAGAAGAAGATGATATCGACCCAACCCAATATAAAATACTTATTGGTTCACTAAGATACCTTTGTCACACAAGGCTTGTACTAGCATACAGTGTTGGTATGGTGAGTAGATTCATGCAGAAGCCAAAGGTATCACACCTAGCAGCGACGAATAGGATACTAAGGTATTTGAAAGGAACTATTGACTATGGAATTTTGTTTCCTGCAACTGATGAAGGAAAATAATGGAATATAATGGGATACACTAACTCAAGTTAGTGTAGTGATATTAATGATCGAAAATCCATAGTTGGATATGTGTTTATGTTAAGTGGTACACAAATTGCTTGGAGCTCGAGAAAGGATCCAGTAGTGGCATTGTCATCATGTGAACCAGAGTACATAGCTTCTTCTCTTTGTGCATGCATGTCAAGTAACATGGATGGTGAATCTGGTTGAAGATATTAAATAAAAAATTCATGGAGAAATTACCATGAAGATCGATAGCATGTCAGCTATTAATCTGGCGAAGATTCCGATAGCGCATGGCAGAAGCAAGCACATCGAAATGAGGTTCCATTATCGTCGAGATCAGTTAGCCGACAGGAAGATGAACTTGGAACACTGTAGAACTGAGAATCATATTGCAGATATCATGACGAAGGGAGTGCAAGTCGAAGTATTCAAGAAGTTAAGGTCTATGATGAATGTAGATAGCATAGACACAATGAATTAGGTGGTGTGTTGATTTAAATTTGATAAATAGATTTGATTTAGATCTAAAATAGATAGATTTGATTTAGATCTAAAATAGATAGATTTAGTTTAGTTCCAAAATAGGTATTTTAGGCTTTCCTCTTTGACCCCTCGAATTGCCCAAACAGTGGTATCAGAGCCTTTGGCTTTGAGTAAAGGGATCTACTTACTTGTATCGAAACACTTCTCGCAGGTGTGGGTAGAAGGTGTTTCGTTGAAGTGTCAACAGTGATATAAATGTATATGGTAGTGGAAGAGAGAGCTTCCACTTGATAGGGAACATTATGTATAGACTCACACTTAAGGGGAATGCTGAGAACAAAGTGTGAGGAAGAAGTCCCACATTGATTAAAAAAGGAAAGATTGAATATTATTTAATTGAGAGAACCCATACACCTATCACCTTAAGGAATTAGGTGAATATGTGGTGTCTCTCTCACAAAGGTGTGTCCCAAATAAAAATGATCCCTTTTTGACCCCCCGAATCACCCCAAAAGTGGTATCATGAGTCGTTGGTTTCGAGTGAAGGCACCGACTTACTTGTATCAAAACACTTCTCGCAGGTTTGGGTAGAAGGTGTTTTGTTGAAGAATGTCAACGGTGATACAAGTATATATGGAAAAGAGAGCTTCCACTTGAGGAGGAGCATTGTATATAGACTCACACTTGAGATGGAGTTTTGAGAATCAAGTGTGAGGAAGAAGTCTCACATTGATTAGAAAAGGGAAGATTGAACACTATATAAGTGAGAGAACCTACACACCTATCACCTTAAGGTTTTTGGTGGATATATGGCATTTCTCTCACAAAGGTTAGTCCCAAATAAAAATGTTCCCTCTTTGACCCCCAGAATCGCTCCAACAGTGGTATCATGAGCCTTTGGCTTCGAGTGAAGGGACCAAATTACTTGTATCGAAACACTTCCCACAGGTTTAGGTAGAATGTTTGTTGTTGAAGTGCCAACGATGATACACATGTATGGGAAATGGAAGAGAGAGCTTCCATTTGATGGGGAGCATTGTGTATAGACTCACACTTGAGGGGGAGTGTTGAGAATCAACTGTGAGGAAGAAGTCTCACATTTATTAGAAAAGGAAAGATTGAACACTATATAAGTGAGAGAACCCACACACTTATCACCTTATGGTTTTAGGTGAATATGTGGTGTGTCTCTCACAAAGGTGTGTCATAAGTAGAAATGCTCCCTTGTTGACCCCCCCCCCCCCCCCCGAATTGCCCCAACAAAAATATGTCTAAATTACAAAATCTAGATTCACCATATGGCATCGCATATATACATAATACACATACAATATAGTTTCATGGATTTATCATAATATTAAAATGTGAATTTATTCATTTATTACCATAGGAATGAAAATGAGTCGAGTCGAACTTCCCTCAACTTAGTTTGACTTGTTAAGATTTGGTCCAACTCAAATATTGGTTCAAGTTTGACCATGAACTTTATTTTAAGTTCAAACTCGATTAATTATAAGTTCACAAACAATTCGATTTAACTCATTAAGTTCGTCTCGTTAGGTTCAACTCACTTGTTTCACGGACTTAAAAATCATTTTTTTAAGTCTATTTTTTAAAAATATATTTAACATTTTAAATTAGTTTTTTAAGAGAAAATATTGAAATAAAATAAAAGTTATCAGATTGGAATTTAACTTTGTTTCAACAATCTACTAATTCAAAACTACGCAACTTTCAAGAGATACATTTAAAAGTCTAATTCAAAAACTACACAATTGGAGTTTAAATTTGTCCAAAAAATTCACAACTTCATCTAAATATTTAGGAACCTTACAAATTTAATGAATAGTACACCAAAAATTGCTAGAAATGGATACATTTATATCACAAAATGATTACATCACTTGCAACCTTCATTACACATATTATTTTAGAAAATTTCGTTATGCCTCCAACAATGGTAACTCTAATTGCAATTGTCAATTTCACGGTCATAACTAGTACGTAAAGGAAATATAGTGTTACAATTTTAAGTAAAGCTTTAAACCTACTCTTAAAGACAATATAACATATTAATCGAGTTGACTCATGAACCCAACGAGTCAAACTATGTATAGTTCAAGTTTAAATCATTTAGTTAATGAATGTAGTTTTTTCGCTCATATCCAACTCATTTGGTTCCTGAGCTGAGTTCAACGATTTAATTGTCGAACCGAGTTTCGAACTATTTTTGAGTTGGTTTGGTTTATTGTCATCCCTATGTAATTAATCATTTATTATCTCTTAGTCGTGTCAGAATATTGAAATATGGATTCACCTTATACATATACACATAATTTATTCATTTTGAAGTGTTTTGTTAACAACATATCAGGTATATTTATATAAGTTTTAGATTATGAACCATACAAATGCAATCATGTATTATGAATTAGTTCGAAGATTGAAATATGAATTTGTAACACCCTTTCTACCCCATCATAAATAACGTACATCTTTTAGTCAATTATCAGAGTTTTTCTCATACAAAGGGTATCACATTCTTCAATATAATTTAAAACATCATAAAACATCACATTGAGTCTTGTCCCATAACACGGGTTAATATAATTATCAAACTCATTTGTATTTCTTTTTAAAACAATACGCAGCGGAAAAACAAACAAAACATCATATTTCTATTCAATACGATAAAAATCCATAATCTAATCCAAACATCCTTTTAAACAAAATTACTCAAACAAATAACGTTAAAATTTCAGGTAATTAAAACAACTTAAGTGAAACCCATCCCGATGTTACTGGACACAGAGCATGACTCCACTTCTAACTAACTCAACGATTCACTACCTCCGAGTTAAACACGCACCGAGCTAACCTGGATTATCTGCAGGATGGCATAATAGACCATCACCAGAAGGTAGACAGGGTGAGTAAATTCACATTCAATAAAATAATATAGAAATAAGAATTTAAAACATCAACAATAACAACAATTCAATTATAACTCATTTATACACATCATCAAGTAAATCTCATCATCACACAAAAATCAATGCAAATCATGTTATGTCATTTAGAATGACATGCAACCTCTAAATATGCATGTGGTACCGAAACATCCTCATGGATGGACACTGGGCCATCAAACCTCCCCTAAGGGAGCACATTATAACATATTATCACTCCAATCTTCACAATGGGATTGAAGCTACCAATGGACCAAAGTCCCCTCATAATTCAATGCCATGAATGCAAGACGCAATTACACACATCATCCTCGTAACATCAGAAACATTGCATCCACATTCATCTTATATCATTATTCCTCATACTCACTCATACCATCATATTACATTCTCATAGAACATCATACTACATACTCATCGAACACTATACCTCTACATCCTATACTCATACTTCATAACTCAAGGAAAAGTAAAAAAGAATCAACGTACATTATATAATCACTAATTCTCCTCATAAATCCCCAAAACACATTAATTGACATTCTATAACATCATAGTAGCCTAAGACCTAAACCTCCTCAAGAAAAAAGTCTTCAGAACACACAAAAAAAAATCATTTTTCACAAACTCTACAGGGCTCGCTAAGGGAGGCATCTTGCTCGATAAGCGCCCATCTCACTGGTTGTGCTCGCTAAGCTAGCTTCGCGAATTCTGCAGATTTCTTCTGCGATTTCCAGCATCCCTCTTATGTGATAAACTCATTAAAAACCCTCAATTAACATCAGCATAGTAGCAGAATCACACCCAACATCAACATTACTTATAATATCATCAAATTCATCATCTAACATCATTATATTCCTCAAATCATCATGAAATCATCATCAAATCACAAAAATCATCAATCAAACCCTTTACCCCTAAAATTATACCTCAAAACCCCCCAAATTATATCCCCACATTATTATATCGAACAAAAAAATACTCCCCATACCTTAATTACCGTAAGCTTTTCGATAATCTCTTCGAAAATCCTTCCAAACTTCAAGTCCTAGCTTCTCCTCGTCTTCAGAGCTTTTCTCCCAAAAGTGCAATCTTCCAATTGATCATACAAAACCCAACTTACTCCCTTTTGTCACTCTTGCCCCTAAGACCTCAATAGACCTTCTCCAAAATACCCTCACTAATTCTCTATCAAATTACCACATTGCCCTCATCCCCTAATTCCTCTTATATTATTTAATTTAATATCAGTAATAAACTAAACCCACTAACTTAATATTTTTAATATTAATAATATATTAAGCCATCCCCAAAATTCCTCAAAACATAAAATAACATCATAAACATCATAATTTATAAGAAAACACATCAATTAAATTAAAATCGACTTTGGGGTGTTATATAATTAACTTCTTTTTAACATGTATGAAGAAAATACGAGTAAGTATGTCTCATATGTGTCTCTAGAGATTGAAATCCAACTCACACCCATTTTTATAATGTATGGAGGAGACAGAAGAAGGCATGTCACAGGGTTTCTCCGAAGACTGAAATATGGATTCACCACCTTTTTTATCATGTATGAAGTAGATACAAGCATGCATATTCCATGGGTTTCTCTAAAGATTGAAATTTGAATTCACTCTGATTTCCTCTAGACCAATTGACAATACTTTTTTCATGACATACAAACACATTAAAACCTTAATTCCAATATTTATACAAGTAATGTTAGATATACATTAAAACACATCAAAATATATCCTGATTACATCTGTTAGGGGTCGACCAAGAGCCTAACACGAGAAAGTCCCACATTTGATCCAGGTCTTAGAAATCTCAATCAATTTTCATATATATGGTATCCCCTGTGAAGAAAATAGTGTGATTCAAATCCACTTTAACTCTCATATTACTTCATTATTCTCTCTCTGACGGGAGTTTAGTATTGAGCTTGCATGTCACCCCCTTCACCATCACATCAGAAGCACTAGAGGAATTAAGGAAGAATGTCGATGAAATAACTAACCTAGTAAATCTCGACGTACGGGAGGTGAAGCCCTGCAAGATAACATGTTTAACATATTTATAAGAGTCAATATGAATACCTTGAGGACGATTTTAGATGGAAATTTCAAAGTCTTATATTGTAATGATGATATGACGCGGCCAGTTCAAGTAGGAGTTGATTTACCACCTAGAGTAAAGAAAGGACTCATTGAGTTCCTAAAAGCCAATGTCAACCTCTTCATAATTTCTCATCGCGATATGTATGGCGCATCCCAGAGTATAGCATGCCAACAGTTAAATATTAATTCTTGTGACTGACATATATCCCATTAAAGGAGGCTTCAGTCCCCTAAAAAGGTATAAGCAACCACAAAGATGGTTCAAGGCTTACTCAATGCTAAGTTTATCACAAAAGTTAAATATACTAAATGGCTTTTCAAAGAATCGTATCCACTTGCTAATATAAATTAGTTGGAGGAAAATTTAACTAAATATAATATCTCTCATTAATGGATGCATATTCCAATTATAAGAAGATATCCATGTACAAGTCAAATAGGGAGAAAACATCTTGCATGATCAAGCAAGCTAACTACCAATACAAAGTGATGCCTTTTGGCTTTAAAATGCAAGAGATACATTCTTGAGAATGATGAAAAAGGTATTAAAGGAATAAGTAGGATAAATGTTAGAGGTATACATGGAAGACATGATCATCTAGTTTGGCAAAGAGGAATTACGCGACAAACAACTATATTTCATGTTTCGAATAATATGGAACTATAATATTATACTTAATCTAGAGAATAATGCCTTTAGATTCGGAATATTTTTGTGTTTTAATTTTGAACAAAGTCATAAAAGAAAACCCAAATAAGTGTTAAGCGGGTATATGAATGGTGACACCAACCTGGAAGAAGGAGGTGATGATACCAAATGGAATGTTGACGACTCTAAACTAGTTCAGCTCAAAGTCAACTTAATATGCCCTACCATATTAAAATTGTTGCCGATTTAGGGTATGGGTGGGGGGGTACGCACATTTTTGGAAATTTTCGAGTTTGGGAAGTTTTTTCGGTGATCTTTTTGAGTAATTTTTTTACGCCGATGACTTTTTGGTAACGTTATGGCCACTTTTGGATAAATTGAGTTAAACTGTCAGCCCTTAAAATTATTAGAGTTATCACCTGTGAAGAGTTGTCTTTAGATCACTTTTGAACACTTTAGAGTAATTTTGGATACTCTAGGGTCATTATGAGAGTTGAGAGATGTTGAATTGTTTTTGAGCTTTTTGAGGACTTTGTTGAGTTATAAAGAATATAATAGAATTTTGAGAATTTATGAGTAATTTTGATGAGTTAGATTTGTTGAGTAATAACATAAATTTACTACCTTTGATGTGAAAAATAAATATTTAATATATATATATATATATATATATATATATATATATATATATATATATATATATATATATATATATATATATATATATATATATATATTTATTGAGATTAGTAATCCAGTGAGATTATAGTGAGTCCTATGATTGACAACTTTATGGTTCAAGAGTGGAACCATATTTTTGATGATGAATTTTGATGAGGATTTTGATGATGAATTTTGATGATGAACTTTGATGATGATATGTGATGATTGTTTGAGTTTCATGCTTATCTTTTATACATGATCAAGCATACATATATTTTGGAGTTAGGTATGACTTCAGTCCAGTGATGGCCAGGTTCAGAGAGGAGCTATGGTGGTCTCACATCCAGAGAGGGATATGGTTCAAAGAGGAAATGAAGACCCAGGCAATCATTAACAAACCTCAGACCCAAAAAAAGAGGTACCACATGCATATTGATGAAGAAGTTAGTGACATAAGCATTTGCATAATAAATTTGAATTGTGATTGTGTTTTGTGTGAATAATATACTCAAGATTGTTGTTGTTTGCCATCCAACTGTTGATTTTCATCATTAACATTTGTAAGGTGTATTATCACCCCTTTCCTATATGCGGTCACTAGGCAATGTTGTCCCTAGTGACCGCATATAGGAAGTTGAGACAATATTTTCTTGCACAAGCTATCTTAGTTTAGAAAGATTTGTGCTTGAAGCAAGTCTTCCACCACCCAGATTTGTCCGGATTCCCAACAAAGCACTCTATTAAATTGTATGAATATGACATCTCCTTTGAAGTAAGAAAATATTATAAATCCCAACTATTCACAAAATTTAATGCAAAAATGACTTCATGTCTATTAGAGTCGGCCCACACTTAGGTCGTGTTCATAGACGAATCATCCAACTGTTATGGAATCAAAGTGGGTCTCATTTTTTAGAAAAACGAGGATTAGTAATCGAGGTATTCTTACACTTAGAATTCCATATCACTAATAATCGAACTGAATATAAGGTTATTATCATCAATCTTATATTGCCCGCCTAGATGAGGGCAAATAATATTAGACTAAAACTATTTCCTAGCTCCTAATGTCCCAAGTCAAAATGGAGTCTTATAACAAATATTCATTGTAGTATTGATGTCACTTTTACTAGAGAAAGTTTAGAAAAGTTTAAATCCTTCAAAAATTCACTTTTTAAGGGAGTAGAGTAATAGAGCGAATGTCCTATCCAAAATTTCTAGCACCAAGTCCTATAGAGTGAACCATTCCTTTATCTATGAAAGATTGACCCAAGCATTAAAATTCCAAGAATGACAACAATGAACATAAAAGATGTCACAGAATATTCATGGATATCGCCCATTATAAAATTTATTGAGCAACAAACACTCCCCTCCAATCAGCTGAGGGTGCCCCTGTGAAGAGAAGATTTATGTCGTACTCTGAGATAAAAGCGTCCTTATATAGAATATGCTTAACAACCCTCATTTTGAAATTTATTGAAGGTATGGAACCCACATAAACTATCACTGAAGTACACTAAGGGATAGCCTATCAAGATCTTGGGGCATATACCCTAGAAAAATGTCCTTAGAGTTTGATACTTTGAGTATTTGAAGAAATGTGACTGGTGTTTAAAGCATTGGGACATCCACGACGCCCCTCCATCAGAGTTTCATTTGTTGGCGTCACCTTAGCCTTTCTTATAATGTGATATGGACATCCTTGACCCTTTTCCCTAACACCAGTCACATTTAAATTTCTAATTGTGGTAGTTGATTACTTCACAAAGTGGTTTGAAGCAGAGGGTTTAGAAAAGATTATTGTCGCCAACACGATGTTCGAGGTATATGACATCCTAGTAGTTTCAAATATACTTGAACGAAATATCGTTATGCGCATGACTGGATTTTTAGGTGGGTCACTTTCAAAGTGAATTTTTTGTTTGAGAAATCATATCTTGTCACACTCGGTTATATGTGTTTGCTTTAAGATGACCCATTTAATATCGATACACACTCAATTATACACACTATATTATATGCGCTATGATACCTTCTCAGATTGATACACACCATGTTGGTCTTAAATGTTGAATTGATTATCAGTATAATGGAAAATGTGTTCAACAACTTGATAGAATTTTGATGAGTCCACTTGATGTCATAACTGATCTCTGATCGAGATTAATCGATTAAATGGATCAGATATTGGTGGTGAAAAAAAAAAAATAATCTAATTAATTTTCGTAAACTTATAATAAAATACCAGTAAAATTTACTAAAATATAATTGTTAATTTTTTATAGATTAACTATCATATTCAATATTTGTAAATTAAATAAAAGTATACTAGTAATACTGCATTAAAAAAACTTTAAAAAATCAACTTTTATTTACAATGATAATCAAAATTCGAGTTTTATTTTATAATTATTACACAAGGGAAAATTATAAGTGTATTTTATTTAAAATATTTTTATCAAGGATTTAATTGATATGAACTGACAATATAAAGAAATTTTACACTGTCGTGAATTATAACCGTCGGATGTTATAATAAATTTGACTTTTATTTTAAAAACTTATAAAATTTAACAAACGGGTGATGGTGATGAATTGACTGTGTAAAATATTTTACACTCTCAGTGCATATCAATTAATCTCTTTTATTATTTATTTACTCATGTTTTTTAATTTTTATTACATAATCATTTTGATGTTAAATATAAACAAATAATTTTTTAAAATAAATTTATTAAATAAACTGTATATTTAGCTTCAAATATTGATCAAATATAAATTATTTAATTAATAAAAAAACAGACTTCTATCTGTATTTAAAATATGAGGAAATAGTCAACTAGATTTATATTTGTTATTGGGATAGGGAGAAGTATTGTAAAAGAAAATGTAGGAGGATGGGAAATGAAACATTGAAAATTAACATAATTTTAATTTGTCATTTGCATTTGGGTATTGTTCCAAACGGAGGAACTAAATCTATGGTATGTCTTGTCTCATCGGTAATGGAATAACATGTGGGTTTCTATGAAAATTCAGTTGCCGAAGACAATTCATTAGTTTTGTTGGTAAAGACAATTTTTGCATCCATATATATGATAATTAAAATTAAATTAAATTAAATAAATTTTGATATTTATTAATTTAATTATTCTATACAAAATATTTTCACGAATAAGATGAATTGGTCGATCGACCCCCGAGAGTCTTCTTGTTATCCTTGGTCGTCGCTATCTTTTGCATATGTTTTTGGACGGTCAATATTCGACCTGCAACAAAGGGATGAGCATGTATTAGCACATCAAGGAAAAATAAACGATAACACAAGACAAAAGCATACTTTCTATCTAAAAGCCTTAGGGCTTCCTCGACAAAACCACACTAAAGGAGCACCTTGGTGTTGATCATCTAGGCAGTGAAAACGTGTTCTCCGTCCTTTGTGAAGATAAAATTCCCGTCTTTATCCACGCACTTGGAGGGGGAGAAACCCTCGACGAACGCCACGAGCTTCTTACAGGCGAGCTGATCATCGACGTCGAGCTTCACAATATAATAAATTGCCCCCTGTCAAAATGGGTCTTTTGTTACTTAAGAGGGAACTTCGCTCGAAGCCTCGTCACCTCCCTGCTATCCTCTAGCTCGACTACCTGTGCGAACACAGAATTTACAACCTTATCTGATAAGTGTTTCACGACATAATATTTGTCTTTGAAGGACCGAACAGAGTCTATGAATGTCTTAAACAGCTTCCTCGACTGCTTAAAGGACACAATTGTGCCTCCTGTTAGCTGATTTTCATTGAAGGTGGAAAACTTGAAAGAACAATGACAACGTGACACCAATCTCAAGGTGTTGGCACACGAGCTCAAACACCTGCACGAACGCGAGAGCGTTTGGGTGGAGCTGGAAGGGAGCAAACTTCAACCACGTAAAGATCCCCGCATGGAAATCACTGAAAGGAATTAAAAACCCTGCCTCTTTGAATGCAAACTCGTACATGGGGAAACGCTTCCCCGCGAAATTCGAGCAGATTTGATGGATCTGTTTGGGTGTCATTGGCATCCAGGATGGGGGGATCCCTTTTTCTAGGTCCTCAACAACGTTAAAAGCATCTGCAGTGTCGAGGGAAAATGCGGGGCGATTTCTAAGGGCTCTTACCTGACCCAATCCAAGTCGGGTCCAACATTCACTTCGACCATATTGGGTTTGGCGTTTACGTCGAGCAAGTCAGCTTCCTCATTATGTTGAGACATTTTACCTGAAAAGTATAGGAAAATAGTGAATTTGGCGGTAAGATCAAATCCACCTTTCCACCACTGAAACTCAAGTGAAAGGGCGAGGAAAGGCCCGAGGATACGTCCTCGACCAAGGTCCTTGTCAGAAAACATGGAACCACGAGGATCCTATCCTCGACATAATTCATGATCCATTATTTCCAGGGAAGAATCTCCCCAACACGACGAAGAACACAAGTTTCCCGTTGTCGCGAGGAGGAATCTCCCCGACACAAAACCTAGAGAAACTTTGTGGATCTCCCTGGAAAACTCATACCCTCGGCGGAAAATGCATACATTCATCGGGAAATTCTTGCGTTCATCGGAAAACGCATGAATCTACATCGGAAACTTCATACTCTTCGGGGAACTCATGCATTTTCCCAGACGATACTTAAACTTCAAACAAATAGCTAGAAAATATCATAAGTCTAGCATACAATCAATGAGGGGGATGCGAAGACTTACTTGGAAACGAAAGTAGTGTTACGACGTTGACGACGACATAAATTCTTGCTACGACAATGGAGATGCGTGAACGAGAGCAAAAGAGAGAAAGGTTTGAAAATGTTCCAAATGAGCCACTCTTGCTCTTTTATAACCAATTTCGCCTCATGGGGAAGTGTGCACTAGACCATCATTGCCTAAACCCTAGGTTGCCCTAGGCCATAATGACACATTAATTAGTAGTCACGTGTGGCACACAAAAATTGTAGGCGTTTGTACTTCCCAAGGCTCACAACTCTATGTATTCAAGAACGTCAAGTACGCTTATTGGCTCCACCTTCCTACGTGGGCACGTCCTCGTAAAGAAAGTTCAGTTACGTCGTCGAGCACAAATAACGACTCAAACTCCTTTACGAAGACAACCTCTGAACCAAACATCACGCGAATCAATATCACGAGTCAGCTACCACGGTCCCTCTCAAGCAATAATTTAGAATCTTCCTCCTCTTCTGGTCATGAGAACAAAATATTTCGTATAATTTATAAATATAATATAATATAAAAATATATTTAATTACTATATATTTAATTTTAATTTAAAATAATATTAATGAAAAATTTTAAACACTTACAAATTATTTGAATTCATTTATAATAAAAATTATAAATTAAACAAATATTTAATCCTAAAAAATAACAGTTATTAGTCTAGTTGTTTTTGAACATTAAACTTATAAGTGATAAACTATAAATTTGAAAATAATAGCCAATCAAATTATTATTATTATTATTATTGAAATGCTAACCAATGTCTCAGGCATTTTTTAAGAGCCTTAAATAGTAAAAAATTTAAAAATATATATAATCAGTGTATTGAAATTGAACTGTTTGAATTTTTTAATGAATAACTTATTAATATCGAATGTATAAAGAGTGTCTTGAGGACACTCGTTAGCAAGACCCTTATTATTATTATTATTATTATTATTATTAATAATAATAATCATCAAAATTCATGACATGCCATTGCCATGTGATGTTAAATCTGACATGCATATAGATGGATGGTGAATATGGAAGTGAATTATTGGTGATAATAATGAATAATAGGACAAGAAGTAGCCAACAACTCACGTGGCTGTCGAAATCACTCAATAATAGTAATACACTTTATGTTTGTTTTTTAAGACCATAGAAAAAGCAAGCTGTTAACTAATTACTCCTAGTTAATATATTAATGACGAACACACAATAATTTAATGTGTTGTTTGTTACTTTAGTGGTACCTCATCAAATGGAAGGTTAGGTTGAAGGTCTATTTTGTATCTTCTCACAAAACAACGTGAGCTTAATTGTGAAAACGTCAATCCAAGTATAGTATTCGTATAGCAAGACTTTATTTTATCATTTATTTTAAAATTCTATAATTTAATGCATCCTCTTCATCCGTGAACAATTTTTTTTTTTTTTTTTTTGATTTAGCGTATAGGAGGTGAATAGAAACCTCTTAGTTTATTGTAGGTTTGATTTGACTTTTGAAAAATACAAAATTAATTTTTGAAATGTAAAATTTATTCTTTTGAATAATTTTAAAGTGTTTGATTTTTCAATAGTAGAATTTATTGTCTTTAGAATTGATTCAAAGAGAAGTTAAAATTTGAAATTTTTTTTTAGTATAAATATGATTTTTACTGAAATTTGTTGTTTAATTCACTTACAAAAATGTATCCAAATATAAATCAATCATATTAAACTCAATTATGTTAAAATCAATTCTATCAAACTCAATTTTGTCCACAGTCAATCTAAATACACATACAATGTTCTTTTTTGCTCTGATCACACGATGGGTGGGTAAATACAAACACTCTAACATATTTGATTATTTCTTCAAAAATTGAAGTGTGATGATTGTTGTAAGATATTGGAATAAATTCTAGGGTTAACATGCCGCCGAAGACCGTTCACATGCTGTTGTTAATTGGGTCTTGTGTTATGGATCCAATTGTTTAAGTTAGCTTGTACCATAAGTTAGCTTGTAATAGGTAATTGTTAAAAAGCCCATTAGGTTAATATGTTAGTTTTATTATAAAGGGATAAATATATAAAACCCCCCTGTCATTAGGGCGGGTTTTGGTTTTACCCCCTTTAAGATATTTTTTTATTGACGCCCCCTTATAAAATGAAAACTCAGATTGTACCACCCCCTTTTACTGCCTTGCTGATGTGGACAAGGATGACTGGGCAATGGGGTGTGACTGGACAATTTCTAGGGTTCCATAAAAGGATCCAAATTTCTAGGGTTCCATTCTTCTTCTCCTCTTGCATCGTTTTCGATTCACAATCTCCAATCACAATCTTCATTCTTCTTCTCCTCTTGATTATGTCTACTGCAAGTAGTGCTTCGGTTTCGATTCCTGGGTTACCCGTTTGTGGTTGTGGTAGATCAATGAAGTTGTGGGTTTCAAGTACAAGCAAAATTCGCAATCGGAAGTTCTGGAAATGTCGCAATAACACTAATGGTTGTGAGTTATTTGCATGGGATGATGAAATGGAAAAGTCAGTCAAAGATATGGGCGCTATGCAATCTGTTTGTAAGAATTGTGTAATGGAAGAAGTGTAATTTGAAGCATTGAAAGTCAAACTAGAGAAGGTGAAGATGAAGCTTGATGTGCAGAGAAGTGTTAATAGGAAGCTTAAGATAGGAATTATAATGCTCTGTATTTTTATTGCCTTATTGTTTAACCATTTGTAAAGAATTAATGACAAAGTTGTAATGTATTGATGACAAAGTTCAATAAAATGAGATAACATTGTTTTTGTTTATTGTTTATTGTTTCTGGCATTATATTGGTTTCTGCATTATAATAGTGTTTATGGTTTATGATAATTATATTGTTTCTGGTTTATGATAATTGCATAGTGTTTCTGCATTATTTGTTTCTGGTTTATATTGGTTGCTTGTTTCTGGTTTATATTGGTTGCTTGTTACAGGTCCATTATTTGTTGCTTGTTTCTGCATTATTGATTATGCATTATTGGTTCTGGTTTATATTGGTTGCTTGTTTCTGGTTTATATTGATTCTGCATTATTGATTCTGGTTTATATTGGTTATTTGTAATATATTGGTTTCTGCATAATAGTTGTAATATTTGTAATATATTGGTTTCTGTGTATATTGTTTTCTTGTTACAGGTCCATTATATTTGTTTCTTGGTATGGCAGAAATATTACCAAAATGGAAGAAGTAACATAAAGCAGAAATAATATTACCAAATAGCATCTTGTTTACAAAATATTCAGAATTCATCAAGAATACAAAATAGCATCTTGTTTACAAAATATTCAGAACTAAGAGTTTACTAATATGCAGAATTGAAACATAACATAAAATGTAGTTAGAGCCCATTGATGCATTTCTCCTTTTGAGCCTTCCTTGTAGCCTTCTTCCTCAGGGCATGTCCATCTTCTTCAGGGAAAGTCAAAGGCTGTTGTGGGTCTGAACCTGGACCTGAGTTGGGTTTTGGTTTTTTAAACCAATTTTCCTTAATTCTCTCACTTTGCCTCTTTCTCAATGGCTTGACCTCCTTTTTAAGCTTTGTTTTTCCCTTAGCCCTTGCTGATGCTTGCACACTTTGTTCAACATTAGGCTGAGTTTGACTGGTCACCACACTAGGCTGACTTTGATTTTGTTCAACATTAGGCTGAGTTTGGCTGGTCACCACACTAGGCTGACTTTGATTTTGTTCAACATTAGGCTGAGTTTGGCTGGTCACCACACTAGGCTGACTTTGTTCAACACCAGGCTGACTTTGTTCAACACTAGGCTGAGTTTGTTCAACACTAGGCTGAGTTTGTTCAACACTAGGCTGACTTTGATCTTGCTCACCTTGTGGTCTATTCATCTTCTGCACAGGCAGTAGAAACATAACATTAGCAGAAACATATCATTAGCAAGCAAACCAACATTAGCAGAAACATAATGCAGAAATAATTACCTTTCTTTTTAGTGCAATTGGATGTTGTTTCTTGGCCTTGCATGATTTCACATTATTCCCAGTCTTGTCACACCTAGTGCATCTATAAGATACACTTGGTAGCCTTCTTCTTGCACCTTCCTCCCCACTCTCCCTAATTCTGAGTTTTCTAGGTCTACCAGGACCCTTTTTGTACTTAGGAGACAACAAATCTTCACACTCAACCTCGGGCCACATATCAATCCCATTTATAGGACTGATAGCAAAACCATAGGCCAATGCATACTTCTCTCTTGAGTAACACTCATGTACAAACAACTCAGGTGATTGTTGCCTAAAGCCTAATGCAGCAATAGCATGCCTGCATGGGATGCCAACCAATTCCCAAACATTACAGCTGCAAGCTCTTTTGGCTATGTCCACAATAAACTCTTGTCTGTTATATGCATGACTGACTTGAAATACTTCATCCTTAGACCAAGTAGGTAACCAATGACCACTATTAGCAACTTCAGTATCTAACCTTCTCCTAGGAATGGGCATTACCCTATGTGGCCACTTATCCAGTTTCACAGTGGAGTTACTACATCTATTCATTAGATACATCCTAATCCATTCACACATTGTCACAATTGGTTTATCTCTAGCAAGCAAAATAGTTGCATTAAAAGATTCAGATATGTTGTTCATCAATACATCACACTTAGAATAGAAACTAAAAGCATGCTTACACCAACTTTCCTTTGGAATTCCCATGAGCCAAGCCCAAGCCTTAGTGTTTATTGCCTTTAACTCATTCATCTTTTGCTGCCATGCTTGCTGGTATGTTGCCTTTGCTGCCCCCATCATAAGATCTCTAATTAGAGCTCCACCACCAAACTTCTTCTTGAAGTTAGCATACAAGTGCCTTAAGCATAGCCTATGCTCGATCCTAGCTTCCATTTCCTCAAAAACTGCAACCAACCCCTGACAAAATGAAGATAATTTGTATGAAACATAAATAAGACAGACAAGAAAATAATATCACATATGACAGACAAGAAAATAATATGACAGACAAGAAACATATGACAGACAAGAAAATAATATCACATAAATAAAAACATATGTTTACCTTTTGCTGGTCAGAAATAAAAACATATCTGTTTTCAATGCCAACATCTTCCATCACCAAATTTATGAACCACCTCCATGATTCCTTAGTTTCAGTTTCATATTTTATACTAGTCTCTCATATTTTATATAAGGGAAAATAGGAGGATAAAACCCTAATTCAAAAGTGAGAGATGTTATTTGTTATTCTTGTATACTTGTAATCTTGTTTTAAGAGAAATGAAAGAATAGCTGTTTATAACCTATCCTTTTGAAAATTTCACCGGAGTGAACGATTTCGGTTTGTGGCACTTGAAGATGAAAGTCCTACTTTTTCAACAGGGTTGTTTGAAAGCGTTGAAGGGAGAGACGACCATGAATGTTGCACTGATGGTAGCTGAAAAGACGACCATGATTGAGAAAGTACACAATGCAATATTGTTGAGCCTTGGTGATAAGGTTCTTCGACAGGTGTCAAAGGAGACGACGACGTCGGGTTATGGTTGAAACTTAAAGGTTTGTACATGACCTAATCGTTGCTGAATCGACTCTACCTGAAGAAAGCCTTATATTCATTCAAGATGAGTGAATACAAAGTGTTGGCTGAGCAGTTGGATATGTTCAACAAGCTGATTCTTGATCTTCAAAATATTGATGTGAAGATCGATGACGAAGATCAAACGTTGTTGCTGTTATGCGCTTTACCTAGAACACATGCTCATTTCAAAGAAACCCTCTTGTATGGAAGAGAGTCCCTGACATTTGAATATGTTCAATCTTCCTTGTACTCTAAGGACTTGAACGAACGAAAGGAGCATAAACCTTCGACGGTTGGTGAAGGTTTAGCCGTTAAGGCGAAATTATTGCGAAAGGATGGTAAGTTCGACAAGAAGAAGGGTAAAAGTCAGCAGAAGTCTTATAGTGGTAAAGTATTTGGTGTTCGATGCTATCATTGTAAGAAGGAGGGTCACATTCGAAAGGTGTGTCATGAATGCCTGAAAGATCATGGAGGTAATGATAATGGAAATGTTGTCATTGTTCAAGATGATTTCAACTCATATGATGTTCTTGTGGATTATGGATTCAGATTGCACTTGGCACATGACTCCAAATAAAGATTTGTTTGAGGAATTATGTGATTAAGATGGTGGATCAGTGTTGCTGGGAAACAACAAAGCTTATAAAATTGCAGGTATTGGATCTGTGAGATTCAAGCTCCATGATGAGTCAATAAGACTATTGACTAAAGTTAGGTATGTACCTGACTTGAAGAGAAATTTGATTTCTCTTGGTGAATTCAACAAGAAGGGATATGTCTTTCAAGGAGAGAAAGGTATCCTAAGAGTCATGAAGGGGTCGAAGGAAGTCTTGAGAGGTGTGAACAAACAAAGCTTGTATACCCTTGAGGCTGAAGTTGTAAGTGGTTCGACAAATGTTGTATCCATGAAACTGTTGTCGAAAACAAAATTATGGCGCATGATATTGGGCCATGTCAACGAAAGAGGCCTGGTCAAACTGGGGAAACAGAACCTATTAGGTGGTAACAAAATCGAGAAGTTGGAGTTTTGTGAACCTTGTGTATTTGGTAAATCCTGTAGGGTGAAGTTTAACAAAGGTAAACAAAGAACACATGGATCCCTTGATTACATCCATGTTGATCTTTGGGGCCCTGCAAGGAATCCTTCACATTCAGGTGCAAGATATTTTCTATCCATAGTTAACGACTATTCTAGAAAGTTATGGGTATTCATTCAGAAGACGAAGGATGAAACTTTTGAGAATTTCAAGAGTTGGAGGATTCTGGTCGAAACTCAAACTGGAAGAAAGGTTAAGAGATTGAGAACTGATTGTCATAACCCAAATTTGTCCTACCCGCATCATTTTATTTTTCCTGTCTAACCGATATTTCAAAAATCCCAAATACGTCACTTTTTATTATTTTATTTTTATACCCAATTTTGTCCAATTATCACTTTTATTTTCTATTTATCATTTTTATTAGTATTTTCATTTATTTCTATTACTTATATTATTATTAGTATATTCCATTATCTTTATTATTATTATTATCAATATTACTTTTATTATAATTATTATTGTTCTTATCTTTATAATTAGTTTATTATTATTGTCAAAACCTATCTACCAATTTTCAGTGAATGTAACACATAAATTTTATGGCACCTTTCACCAATTCCACTCCCCAATTTCCACTCCATCACTGCACGTATCATAAAAAATTCAACAAATTTTCAACAACACAATCACACCAAATTCAGCTCATTATTCTTATCACTTTCTTTTCCAAATTAAAATCAAAGGGTCACCACCAGCAAAATAAGATGACTTCCACTTCCAAGCGAACCTCAAAGCTTCATCTTCACTCTTACAATGCCAAAACAAGTGCATGATCAGAGTTAAATGAACGTAGGACTGGAGAATATTACGAAGAGGGGTGGGTACAAATCAAACTTTGAGCCTTATACCTTTGTTTCTCAAACCATGAACCAGGTCACATTACAACCCTCGAAAGTCCTAATTGAGGCAGGGTTTATTCTGAAAGAATGCTACCAACAAGGTTGCGTAAACTGACTCCCATATATTTGCTAATCTTCAATCTCGAGTGCACATTATTCTTGTTGCATCTTTCACGCACTTTTTAAATCAGCATCTTGTTTGGACTAACGGTTCATTCGTCACACATTCACAGCATTCAAATAAATTGACTTTTTCAAAACTTACATGAACGTTGCATTAACATTACCATTTGTGTATGAACAATTTAATTGCAAATCAGTGTTTGACATCAAAGTAATCCCAACAAGGGGCAATCAAAAGAGGAACTTAAATCAAGACTCGCTCAAAAAGCTCAATCAGAGGAAAATCATCCTCAACAACTCAATCAGGGGCAAATCATCTTCAACAACTCAATCAGGGGCAGATGTCTATCAAATCCAGACACTGGGGCAGATCTTGTCTTGGTCAATTTCAAAACTTCCCCACCAGAACTCTTTCAAATACCCTACAGACATGGGCAAGCAAACAAGGATAAAATCTTCCTATCTCTAATCCCCAGCTAAACAAGATGTTCTTGTCAGATGTTGACAACTATTCAAAGCAAAGCAATCTTCATGCGTCGATCAAGTCATTTCGCTCATCAGCAAGTGACCGAACTTGGAGCATTCAGATCCGTCTTCTGACCATACACTGTCGAAGAATAAGTGTCGGAGAATCAAACCTTCCATCCACCCAAAGTCCAATCATTATTGGCAACTACCAGAACAAAAGTCCACCAAGCTGGCACCTTTCATCATTCCAATTACTCATACTTATCATTATGCATCATTTACCTCATAAGCATCATTATGCATCATAAACAAATCAAACTTTTTCATATCCCAAACATTTCAACTTCCAACTCATTGCATGAACACTTGCATTGTATTTCCATCATTATGGAATACCATTTCAAAAAAACAAACAAACAAGCATACATGCATAAGTCAGGATCCAAGATTAATCGAAGATTCCAGGATTTTCCTCAGCAAATTCAGTGGGCGTTCCCGTTGGATCGTTTCTCTTCAAACTTTTGTTATTTCGTTTCTCGGTTCTTCAGTTTTTCTCAAAGCTTTTTTATCAAGTGTTATTTAGTGGTCGCCCCCCATTGGATAATTCTCTTCAACCTTTTGTTCCCTAAGCATTTTTACTCATTTTACCAGCATTTCTCATCCAGGTCGTCATACGATTATTTAAATTTCAGTCACCCGGTTTTCCCATTGGTGGTAGGGGTGGCAAAACGGGTTGTGGCCCGTCGGGCCGGCCCGCACACCCGCCAAAAAGTGGCGGGTTGGGTTGGGATTTTAGACCCGCCGCCGACTAAAACCCGCCCTACTAAAGCCCGCCCCGCCAAAATCCGCCGCCCGCCAAAGCCCGCCACACCTATATAATAACACTATTTAAGTATTTGGAAGAGCCTATGAAAATAGTTTGTGATATGTACATAAGTTGTTATTAGATTATTAGGACTAATCTACTTTCTCTTTCTTTATTGTTGGACAAGTATTTGAATTTTTCTAATGAAAAATGACAAAAGTGTGATCGAAATTTGAATTTAGATCATATAAAATACTAAATGTGATATTATATATGATAAGAGTATTATTTCACTAAAAGTTGATGTTTTAGGCTAATAAAAATTATGATTTTTAAATGTTGGTTTGATGTATTTTTATTGAAATGTAGAAAGAAGAATCTTTTAATTTATTTAAAAAACTAGAAAAAATAATTAAAAAAGAAGGCGGGAAGGCCCGCCGCCCGCCAACCCGCCACCTTGGCGGGGCAGGCTAGACTTTTATGCCCATTTCAACTTGGCGGGCATGCCCGCCCCGCTATTTTTTGGCGGGCTTTAGGCGGGGCGGGCAAGGGGCGGGGCGGGCGACCCGTTTTGCCATCCCTAATTGGTGGCGGGGGTCGTTCATTTATTTTTCAATCACCCGGTTTTCCCTTTGGCGGCGGGGGTCGTATTTAATTTTCAGTCAGTCAGTTTTCCCTTTGGTGGCGGGGGTCGTATTTAATTTTTAGTCGCCCGATTTTCCCTTTGGCGGCGGGGTCGTATTTAATATTTTAGTCACCCGGTTTTCCCTTTGGTGGCGTGGGTTGTATTTAATTTTCAGTCACCCGGTTTTCCCTTTGGTGGCGGGGGTCGTATTCAATTTTCAGTCACCCGATTTTCCCTTTGGTGGCGGGGGTCGTATTTAATTTTCAGTCGCCCGATTTTCCCTTTGGCGGCGGGGGTCGTGTATTTAATTTTCAGTCGCCCGATTTTCCCTTTGGCAGCGGGGGTCGTATTTAATTTTTAGTCACCCGGTTTTCCCTTTGGTGGCGGGGGTCGTATTTAATTTCCAGTCACCCGGTTTTCCCTTTGGTGGCGGGGGTCGTATTTAATTTTTCAGTCACCCGGTTTTCCCCTTGGCGGCGGGGATCGTATTTAAATTTTCAGTCGCCCAGTTTTCCCTTTGGCAGCGAGGATCGTTTATTTAATTTTTAGTCACCCAATTTTCCCTTTGGTGAATCTATTGAAACTGTTCAAGCGTCTGAGAAAGTATCAATTAAGGTTGAACCCCAACAAATGCACATTCGAGGTATGTTCTGGTAAGCTGATGGGTTTTATTGTAAGTAAAAAAGGAATTGAGGTTGATCCCGATAAAGTCAAAGCCATTCAGGAAATGCCTGCACCTAAGGCTCAGAAAGAAGTTTGAGGGTTCTTAGGTAGATTGAACTACATCTCAAGGTTCATATCTCATCTCACTGCAACCTGCGAACCTTTGTTCAAGCTGTTAAAGAAAGAACAAATAGTCAGGTAGAACGATGATTGTCAGAGAGCTTTTGACAAGATCAAAGAATATCTGCAAGAACCTCCAATTCTCATGTCTCCAGTTGAAGGAAGACCTCTAATTATGTATCTGACAGTATTAGAAGAGTCAATGGGGTGTGTGTTGGGCCAACATGACGAGTCTGGTCGAAAAGAGTATGCAATATACTACCTAAGAAAAATGTTTACCGATTGTGAACAACATTATTCACTACTCGAGAAAACTTGTTGTGCTTTAGCGTGGGTTGCTCGCCGACTAAGACAGTATATGTTGACTCATACTACCTTATTGATCTCAAAGATGGACCCCGTCAAGTACATATTTGAGAAGCCAACACTTACCGGAAGGGTTTCCAGGTGGCAAATGATTCTAACAGAATATGACATTCAATACATGATCGGAAAATAGCAAGTGTACTATTTTTACCGATGTAGTAATAGAAGGGAGTAACCCCCAAATATCGATCTCAAGGAATGCGTAACAAAATAAGTTCTAATGGATTGATTTCAATTGGACAAAAGTTATGGTTGAAAGTTTGATTTTAGATTAAATAAAATTAAATTATTAAAACGTAAACGAAAACAGAGATTTTTACTTATAAGAGAATAATGCCAGGGACAGTGTATAATCTGCAATGCAATGACTTAATAATTTCTCAATTTTACAGAGACATGCTTCAAAAAGTATCTTTCCTATGTTCAATAATGTTTTTCCAAAATTCCTTTAGAGAAAAACCTTTGGTATTCTTCCTCGACCTTGATTCCTCAATGGGCAAGGAAGAATATCAAGCAATAATTCTGACATAAAATGGTTTTCACAAAATATTCCAATTCCTCAGTAATATTTACCGTGATAAAAATTATGCAACAATGTTAAGATGGTTGGTCAGACCAAATCCTAACCACAATCAATTATCCAATTTTCCAACAAAGACAAAGCATTAAGAACGTTGCATAAAATAAAGAAACGGATTTAATCGCATAATCTCAAAATTAAGAATTCAAATTGTCATTACATAAAGCAAATCAGGGACACCCCCCTGGTATTGGGGGGTTTAGCCACTTATGTTCATAACGAAAATAAAAACAGAGCAATAATATAGAGACATTACAATTAACGTTGAATTGGTTGGATCGTCAACCGCTTCCGCTCTTGATCAATCCTTCTTCTCCCGTTATCGTTCAATCCCAAAATCCCCAAATCAAAAAGTAAGTCTTTCACAGTCATAATCATCTAATATAAATCAGTCTTCCAAAAACACCGCGAAAAGTCCAGAATACCCTCGCAGCAACATAAAAAATATCAGGCTTTTTCTGGTCTCCACAACACGGGCCGTGTTGTGCAACACGGGCACCCGTGTTGTGCCTCTGAGTCTTCTCAACAAATCCTCTTCTTCAGATGCCATGACACGGGCCGTGTTGTACAACACGGGCACCCGTGTCACAACACTGGTTTCTCCTTTTCTGCCACAAATTCCCTCTTCAGCAGGCCTCCACAACACGGGCCGTGTTGTACAACACTGGCACCCGTGTTGTGCTTCTGATATCCTATTTTGCTGTCATTTTTCACGCTCGGATCGTCTTTTCGAAAGCTTCAAACAACCGATTAGATATTGACCTGAAAACACATCAAAAACAACCACATAACCCATACCAAAGATAAAAACAGATAAAAAGATTAAAACTAAACTTGCATGCTACATTAAGAAAACTACGACGAAACATGAACGAAATACTTCAAACAAACGAAATTAAACGCAAAGGACAATGAAAAACGGCTTGAAAACTACAACTAAAGATCACTGATCAAACTCCCCCAAACTTGAACTCTTGCTTGACCTCAAGCAAAGATCCTGTATTTACACATTCAAACACTAGCGAGATGAATTACGATACTCATACGTAGATCCTTTGTTCCAAGTCACCCAATAAGTTCTTTTGGTACTTCTCTCTCTGTAAAGGTATCACACAAACACTACACCGCGGAAAACCCCGGACCTGAATCTCCTTTTCGGTAACCTCTCCCTATGCTTCGGGCTTAGGTCTTATATTTCGATTTTCCACCCTTTTCATTCAGACAATACTTTTTAAGGCTTCTTATGATTTTCACTGTGTGTACAAAATTGATCCCCCTTTTTTTATTGTTGGCACCGATATTTCTTTGTCCCTTAAGGGAAACATTTATGTTCAACCGCCGTTAGGTTGAATAACCGGGTGAGGGGTTACCCAACTTAGAAGGATCGATCGTTCTAATGTTTTTATTAATTAATATTTTTTCATCGGTGCCTTCAAGCCTTTTTCTCTTTTGGATCAACTTTGCACACATAATTATTATAGATAAAGCCAGATATGTCAGTAGAAACTACTTCGGGTTTACTTCTCAGATCAAAGTACCATGGCACGAATCTACACGTCGGACTCGTTCCTAATTCAGGAGACTCAGTGTGTTCATGTTGTACCTAAACATCAAAAAAATTTCATTTTTGCTCATCGGGTTTCTTTTCACTCAAATCCTATATACTTTCTCAGTATTCACTCGCAACAACACAACAGGTCAACTCAGGGGTGTTTTTTCAAATAACACATAGCTATAATTTTCAAGCCGACACTACTAAAAATAAACACAGATTAAAACAAAACAAAAGGAAAACACGAAAACTAAACCCCCACACACTTGAACTCAACAGTATCCACACTGTTGAAGAACCAATGTCGGAGGGAACTCACAACCATCACTGCTCTGGTGGAAATCCATGCAGCCTCATCTGCTGCATCCATGCATGCAACTCATCGATGAGGTCCCTTTGCCGGGTCTGCTCTCTTATCATTTTGTCCCACTCCTCCTTGGTCACGCTCCACTGACCGGTTTCTTGGTTTGATGAGCCACCAGCAGTTTGAACCAGGATCTCTTCAGCTTGGTTCCCCTCATCCTCCTCACCTGAAAAATATTCATCAAACTGATTGTTTCCGCCCTGCATAGGGTCCTCATACAACCAGTTAGCTCTATTGTCTATGGTAATCAAATTAGGAGCAGGCAAAGATATCAAATGTCGGTTACGAATCAGCACAGAGTAATAATTATGACAGCTCTTAATCATACCTTGGTTGGTTAGGGTGTCTAGATCAATTTTGTTCTTACCTTCCACTGCAGGTACTTCAAGCAACCTCTCACTATACCTAAGTTTTTCAGCAATTTGCGTAATCATCCCTCCTACAGAGATTTCACCAGAGGCAGCATTGGCTACCCGCTTTAGGTGGTCTGCTGCGAAGGCCTCAACGTTAATCAACTCATCATTAGCCATACCATATAGGAAGTACAACTCTCTCTACGTAGCTACTCCAGTGCTATCCCCTCGGTAGAAAAGGGTATAAGCCAACCCCTTCTGAGCATACCTAAAGCACGGGTTATGAATCCCCAAAGCTTTTGCCGCCGATACGACATAATCGGTACTGCAGGTGATATCTCTCCAGAATTCTCCTGCAACAAATGTACTCGGTGGTGCACCAGGCCCGTAGATTGGAAGATCTAACATCTTTCCCAAATCAGCAACCGACAACACATGATCAGTGTCAAAGAGGCGAAACTTCAAAGTACCGTAGTACTTTGTATCTGACCCTGTCCACCTATGCTTAAGCTGAAATTGCAAAGAACTCAAAAATTCCAAAGTTATGCGCTCGAAAGTCGGCGCTTCATAAAGCATAAAATTGAGCATTCCAATATTGTGAAACATTCTATGTACCTCAAATTTAAGCCCTAGATTTTCAAGAGTATCATTGCACATATACCTAGCCGGTATCAACTTACGCCTTACCAACTTTGAGTATTTGACTTGGTGCTCCGGATTCTCAAACAAAATGCCGTGAGCATTAGGCATTCGGTGTGCTCGCTTACGGGGGCGAGAAGATTCAGCGACACTCTTTCTGGTATCTTTGTGAGGAGGCATTGTTATTACCTGCACAAAATAAACACACAATTTGACAGAAGGATTAGTGAAATCCGTCACCGTAGAAGTGACGATGGAGGCAAGGAGAAGACTTTTTGTGAATGGGGTATGGTGTTTTAGTGAGTGGGTGTTGGAATTTTTGAAGCTTTTGTGAAGAAGAAAAATGGGGGTTAGGGTTTTTAGAGAAAGAAGTTTGGAGAAGATGAATGTTTAGGGGAAATGAGTGGTAATGGAGCCACTAATGATAAATTAAAAGAATAAACACGTGGGCCCCATTGCATTAAAAAGTTGGAAGATGAAAAATTCAAAAATACGGCTGCCCGCACGCCTGACACGGGCCGTGTTGCACAACACGGGCACCCGTGTCAGGCCCCTGTAATGTAAAGCAATTTAGAATCAAACAAAGACTGATCAGACATTGCAACACGGTCCGTGTTGCACAACACGGGCACCCGTGTTGCACCTCTGCTTTCTCCAAAAATTCCTGCAAAAAACAAAAACTGATCAAACATTGCAACACGGGCCGTGTTGCACAAGACGGGCACCCGTGTTGCACCCCTGATTTTTCACTTTTTCTTAGATTTTTGATTTTTTTCTTGCCCGACTATCCAACCTCCTTCTTTCCTTAACAGAACCAGTGATGCACAAAAACGCACAACCTACAAAAACTGAAACAAACAAAAGTAAGAATGATAAAATCGTGGGTTGCCTCCCACTTAGCGCTGCGTTTAACGTCACATGGCTCGAAGGTCCGTCATCCTACTGAGTAAGACGAGTGACATTCACATCACCAGTAGTTTGGCCTTTGAAGTAGGGCTTTAATCTCTTCCCGTTCACCTTGAAAATATCTCCATTGGTCTGAGTTTTAATTTCGACCGCTCCGTGAGGAAATACCTTGTGAACTACAAAAGGTCCCGACCATTTAAACTGTAGTTTTCCTGGAAATAGCTTCAACCTCGAATTGTACAGAAGGACCATTTGTCCTTCCCAAAACTCTTTTCTTTGAATCCTCTTGTCATGCCATTTTTTCGTTTGCTCTTTGTAAACCTTAGCATTCTCATACGCCCGATTCCTGAATTCTTCTAACTCATGAAGTTGAAGAATCCTCGAACTTCCAGCTTTTGACAAATCCATATTAAGATACTTAGACGCCCAAAAAGCCTCGTGTTCAAGTTCCAATGGTAGGTGACATGCCTTTCCGTATACCAGTTGATATGGTGACATACCGATAGGCATTTTGAAAGTAGTTCGATACGCCCATAAAGCGTCATCCAACTTAATCGACCAATCCTTTCTAGACAAATTCACTGTTTTTTCCAGGATTTGTTTCAGTTGTCTATTTGACACCTCAACTTGGCCGCTTGTTTGGGGGTGGTATGGAGTAGCTATTCGGTGTTTAACATTGTACTTTTGCATAAGCTTCTCCATGAGGTGATTCAGGAAATGTGTTCCTTCGTCGCTTATCAATGCTCTCGGGACACCAAACCTTGCAAAAATGTTCTCTTTCAGGAATCTCACCACAACCTTAGCATCATTGGTGGGCAATGCAACAGCCTCTACCCATTTGGACACATAGTCTACCGCAACCAAAATATAGTTTTTTCCGAATGACGGTGGAAACGGCCCCATGAAGTCTATCCCCCATACATCGAATAACTCAACCTCTAGCATAGAGTTTTGGGGCATCTGGTTTCTTTTTGATATATTCCCAGTCCTCTGACATCTGTCACACTCTTTCACTAATTCTTGAGCATCCTTAAATAAAGATGGCCAGTATAGTCCAGATTGAAGGACTTTAGCTGTTGTCCGATCACCACTGAAATGTCCACCATACTCAGAGTCGTGACATGCTTTCAACACATCTTTTTTATCTTCGTCGGGTACACATCTTCTTACAAGGCCATCCACCCCTCTTTTGTAGAGAAACGGATCGTCCCATAAGTAAAACCTGCAGTCATGAACAAACTTTTTCCTTTTGTTAGAATCAAAATCGTCGGGTATAATATCGCCAACGAGGTAGTTTGCATAATCTGCAAACCAAGGCACCCCAATAACAGCTAGGATGTGTTCGTCAGCAAACTCATCCTTTATGGGGCGCTGCTCTTCAGTCTCCTCAATTGGTGACATCCGAGAAAGATGATCTGCAACAGTGTTTTCACACCCTTTCTTGTCGCGGATCTCGACATCGAATTCCTGGAGAAGTAAAATCCACCTCAAAAGCCTGGGCTTTGAATCCTGCTTAGCAAAAAGATATTCCAAAGCAACATGGTCAGTGTAAACAATCACTTTTGAACCCAACAGATATTGCCTGAATTTATCGAAGGCATACACAACAGCTAGCAACTCCTTCTCGGTAGTTGCATAATTTATCTGTGCGGGGTTCAAAACGTGACTAGCATAATAAATCACATGAAGCAATTTTCCTCTTCGCTGTCCAAGAACAGCCCCTACCGCAATATCACTAGCATCGCACATAATTTCAAAGGGTAGGGACCAATCAGGAGCGATAACAATAGGTGCCGACACTAATTCCTTTTTAAGTGTTTCAAAAGCATCGGTGCACTCCTTATTGAAAACAAAAGCCTTATCTTTAACCAACAGAGTAGTTAAAGGTTTAGCTATCTTCGAGAAGTCTCTTATGAACCTGCGGTAAAAACCCGCATGTCCCAAGAAGCTTCTTATACCTTTCTCATTAATCGGTGGTGGCAACTTCGAGATCACTTCCACTTTTGCTTGATCAACTTCGATCCCTTTTTGTGAGATCTTGTGACCCAGAACAATGCCTTCTCGCACCATGAAATGACATTTTTCCCAGTTCAATATTAAATTACTTTCTTGACATCGCTGCAAAACAAGTGAAAGGTTAGATAAACAGTGATCAAATAAGGATCCGAACACGGAGAAATCATCCATGAACACTTCCATGTGCTTTTCCAACATGTCAGCAAAAATGGATGTCATGCATCTTTGAAATGTAGCGGGGCATTACATAGCCTAAATGGCATCCTTCTATATGCAAAAATGCCATAGGGACATGTAAACGCCGTCTTCTCTTGGTCTTCCGGCGCAACAACAATTTGATTGTATCCGGAGTAACCATCTAGAAAACAATAGTAATCATGTCCCGCTAGTCTTTCCAACATTTGGTCAATGAATGGCAACGGAAAATGGTCCTTTCTCGTAGCCAAATTCAATCTTCTATAGTCAATGCAAACTCTCCATCCAGTAACAGTTCTAGTAGGAATCAACTCATTTTTTTCATTTGTTATAACAGTTGTTCCTCCCTTTTTGGGCACCACTTGTACCGGACTCACCCAAGCACTATCGGATATAGGATAGATCAATCCCGCATCCAATAGCTTAACAACTTCTTTTCGCACTACCTCCTTCATCACCGGGTTCAATCTCCTTTGGGGCTGCACGACCGGTTTGTGATCTTCTTCCATAAGTATTTTATGCATACACACCGTAGGACTTATACCTTTAAGGTCTTCAACCTTCCACCCAATTGCTCCCTTGAATTTCTTAAGAACTTCAATTAACTTGTCTTCTTGCACACTTTTCAAATTAGCGCTAATAATAGCAGGACATTTTTCTTCCGTGTCAAGAAAGACATATTTGAGATTCTCGGGTAGTTGCTTCAATTCTGATATCTTTGGCTTGTCTTTGCCTTCATCAACCGTTATAGGTTGTCTTAACTCTTCCCACCGGTGCATTCTAACTCTTTTCAGGATAGGTTGAGTTTCAAGCATAGCTACCACTTCCATATCACTATCTCCAACTTCCTTATCATCTTCAAAAATGGACATACTCAGCACCCTCTCTAGAGGCAATTGGGACACACTTTCTAAATGCTCACTAGCTTCCACTTGTTCTAACACTTGTATGTTACTACTAGTGCCCACATCATCTTTATACTTCAAAGTGTTCCTAACATCAATTTTCAACTCTTCATCGTACACTTTCAACGTGAGTGTTCCCCCTTCCATATCTATCATGACTCTCCCGGTTTCTAAGAAAGGTCTTCCCAAAATCAAGGGAATTTCTTCATCTTCAGGCATTTCAAGGATCACAAAGTCAACTAGAAACACAAATTTGTCCACTCTAACCAGGACATCATGGACAACTCCATATGGCCGCTTCACAGAATGGTCCGCGAATTGGAGAGTCATCCGAGTGTCTTGAACAACACCAATACCCAACTTTTTGTAGATGGATAAAGGCATTAAACTGATGCTCGCTCCCAAGTCAATGAGAGCTCTCTTGAATGACCGGTCACCGATGGTGCATGGAATGGTGACAACTCCTCTATCTTTTTTCTTCACCGGAATCTTTAGTCCCTGCAAAATAGCACTACAAGTTTCGGTTAGAATAATAGGTTCAGCTCCCATGGTCCTCTTTTTAGCAATGATATCTTTCATGAACTTGGCATAAGTGGGCATTTGCTCAAGTGCTTCAAGCAATGGAATATTCAGCTCCAGCTTCTTGAACAACTTAAGGAATTTCTCAAAATTCTTTTCTTGCTGCCCTTTCTTCTTGTTTCTTGTAGGATACGGAAGTTTGATCACCGGTTTTGGTTCAACCGCTTTTTCTTTGATATCCGGTGCTGAGGTAACTTCTTTTTCTTTATCAACCACTTCATTCTCTCTGATTTCCAGTTCCACTTCAATCATTTGATTTTCACTTTCAGCATTTTCTTTCACCTCCTCACTAACCTTACCTCTTCGTGTTGTGACTGCATTGACTTTGTGATTATCTTTTGGATTTGTTACAGTAGCACTAGGAAGAGTCCCTGGAGTTTGTGGAATGGCGAGGTGTTGGGAAATTTGGCTCATTTGCACTTCAAGATTCTTGATAGAGGCTTCAGTATTCTTGAAGTTACTCCTTGTTTCTTCTTGAAATTGACAATTGTGAGCTGCCATCTTTTCAATGGCAATTTCCCAATCAGCTTTTCTTGGAACTGGGGGCTGATATGGTTGTTGTTAGGGCTGATATTGTTGTTGGCCTTGAACCGATTTTTGGATGTTCCCTTGTTGATCTTTCCAAGAGAAATTTGGGTGATTTTTCCACCCTGGATTATACGTGTTGGCATACGGATTGTTCTGCCTCAACATATTAATCTGTTCAACCTGCTCTTGAGTTGCCAAACAGTGCATGGCAAAGTGTGGTCCACAACATATCTCGCAAATCACAGCTTGAACAGGTTCAACCTGAGCAACTGTTTGAGTTCCCAGATTCATCTTCTTTAATCTTCTTTCAACTTCTGCAGCAATTTGATCTTCCATTTTTACAACCTGCTCTGTCAGCTTTAGATCAATTTTTCCATCTGGTTGACTTACTGTGCGATCATATAATTCAAGGTGTTCATTGGCAGCAATGGCTTCTATGATTCTTTTAATACCAGTGGCTGTTGAAAAGTTTGTTGAGCCACCTGCAGCAGTATCAATAAGCTGTTTTGTCTTGAGTCGCAACCCATTCACAAAGTTTTGCATCTGCTCGGTCGCGTCCATATTATGAGTAGGACATGCAGTCAAACACCTTTTTAATCTTTTATAAGCATCTCCAAGTGATTCACCCTCTTTCTGTTTAAAATTGACTATATCATATCTCTTCCGGATGAACACTAAAGCAGGAAAGTATTCATTAAGGAACGCTGTTTCCATCTCTTGCCATGTTGTGATACTCGCTGCTGGAAGAGAGTATAACCACTCTTCTGCATCGTCGGTAAGTGTGAATGGAAACATCACAAGTCGTTTTGCCTCCTCTGAATGACCTTCGATCTTCAAAGAAGTGGTGGTTGTAAGAAATCTCTGAAGATGCTTATTTGCATCCTCATTGATTCTTCCGGAGAAAGGCTTGCTCTCTAACTGGCGGATAGTAGATGGATGCAACTGAAAGTGTGCTACATTCACCGGTTAATTAACAATAGTCATCCTGTTAGGTTGAGCATTTGCCCCTCCGTAATCCCCTAAAAGTCTCTCTGCAACAGGTTGATTCCCTGCCATGTTGTCAAATCCTGGGTCAGTTTCTCTGTCTGAGTCAGAGTCACTGTGCTCAGAGTGCACGAATATATAGTCCTCAGTTTCCTGATTCGGGACACTTGAACCAGTTTTAGCCAGTCTATCAATTCTTGCCTTGCGGCGTCTCTCGTGCAAAGCTCTTTCTGGTTCTGTGTCAAAAGAAAATTTAGCTGAGGCCTGACCTCGCATAAACAGTTAGACACAAGTTAGAAAACAAAATTTCAATAACACTAAAATGATATACAGAGAAAACAATAAAATTTTAGTCGCAGAGCAACAAAATTCCAATTGAAAGAACACAAAACAACTTAGTTCTTTGGCAGTCCCCGACAACGGCGGCGCCAAACACTTGATCGAAAAATAGCAAGTGTATTATTTTTACCGATGTAGTAATAGAAGGGAGTAACCCCCAAATATCGATCTCAAGGACTGTGTAACAAAATAAGTTCTAATGGATTGATTTCAATTGGACAAAAGTTATGGTTGAAAGTTTGATTTTAGATTAAATAAAATAAAATAATTAAAACGTAAACGAAAACAGAGATTTTTACTTATAAGAGAATAATGCCAGAGACGGTGTATAATCTGCAATGCAATGACTTAATAATTTCTCAATTTTACAGAGACATGCTTCAAAAAGTATCTTTCCTATGTTCAATAATGTTTTTCCAAAATTCCTTTAGAGAAAAACCTTTGGTATTCTTCCTCGACCTTGATTCCTCAATGGGCAAGGAAGAATATCAAGCAATAATTCTGACATAAAATGGTTTTCACAAAATATTCCAATTCCTCCGTAATATTTACCGTGATAAAAATTATGCAACAAGGTTAGGATGGTTGGTCAGACCAAATCCTAACCACGATCAATTATCCAATTTTTCAACAAAGACAAAGCATTAAGAACGTTGCATAAAATAAAGAAACGGATTTAATCGCATAATCTAAAAATTAAGAATTCAAATTGTCATTACATAAAGAAAATCAGGGACACCCCCCTGGCAATGGGGGGTTTAGCCACTCATGTTCATAACGAAAATAAAAATAGAGCAATAATAGAGACATTACAATTAACGTAGAATTGGTTGGATCGTCAACCGCTTCCGCTCTTGATCAATCCTTCTTCTCCCGTTATCGTTCAACCCCAAAATACCCAAATAAAAAAGTAAGTCTTTCACATTCATAATCATCTAATATAAATCAGTCTTCCAAAAACACCGCGAAAAGTCCAGAATGCCCTCGCAGCAACATAAAAAATATCAGGCTTTTTTTTGGTCTCCACAACACGGGCCGTGTTGTGCAACACGGGCACCCGTGTTGTGCCTCTGAGTCTTCTCAACAAATCCTCTTCTTCAGATGCCATGACACGGGCCGTGTTGTACAACACGGGCACCCGTGTCACAACACTGGTTTCTCCTTTTCTGCCACAAATTCCCTCTTCAGCAGGCCTCCATAACATGGGCCGTGTTGTACAACACTGACACCCGTATTGTGCTTCTGATATCCTATTTTGCTGTCATTTTTCACGCTCGGATCGTCTTTTCGAAAGCTTCAAACAACCGATTAGATATTGACCTGAAAACACATCAAAAACAACCACATAACCCATACCAAAGATAAAAACAGATAAAAAGATTAAAACTAAACTTGCATGCCACATTAAGAAAACTACGACGAAACATGAATGAAATACTTCAAACAAACGAAATTAAACGCAAAGGACAATGAAAAACGGCTTGAAAACTACAACTAAAGATCACTGATCAATACACCTCTCAGAAAGCAATCAAAGGCAGTGTATTGTCTTACTATCTGGCTGAGCAACCTATTGATGATTACCAGCCTATGAGATTTGATTCCCTGATGAAGACATCATGTTCTTGAAAGCAAAAGATTGTGAATAGCCTATTCACACTGAAGGGCCGGACCCAGAAGAAACATGGTGTCGTACCTCGAAAAATACGACCCCTCGCGAACGCGGTCGCGGCTGGGCTGACTTGAGAGTCGCCACCTAATTTTATTTATTCCCGAAGAGGGAAATGGAAAATATAGATAAAACCACCGAAAAGGGATAAAACAAGGTCATCGCAAACCATTGTCGGGGTTCGGAAGTCGGTTATGTAGGAGGAAGGTATTAGCACCTCCTACATCCATCGTACTCGATGGGAACCATCTAGATTATCACGCGCGAGGGGATGTCTATACTTATGATTACTTGTTGAACTAAAGGGTTTATTGATCCTAGGGGCTCGGCAAGGATTGAGATCCTCGTGCCTACGTATTCCCTTGTGCAATGGGAAAGTCAGAGCTTCGTAGTTCGGCCTGATACAGTTGATGGTTGTTGATTTTATTACCTTTCTTCGATGAAAGGATTTAAGAGTTGAAATGCACTAAAGACTATGGATAGTTTATCTCGCCCAACAAGACGAGTGTCCTGCGTCGAAATAATCGGAGCGAGTAACGAAAGCTCGTTATCCCCCTTTCTATCGCTTAAGGCTCGTGGCGTGCAATTTTCCCCGTATTTATTGAAGTGTTTTGTTCCTAAGACCGCTTGATGTTGGATCAAGGGTTTGGATCTAAGAAGTAACATTTCGGTTTTTTGAAGTTTAAGGTAAATGCAAGTGGAGGTTTATTTGTTGGTTTTGTTAGCGAGGCACAATGCGCTCGGCTCGCAAAGTTGAGGAAATAAGCTAAAGACTAGCTATGGAAAACAAGCGCAATGCGTTGATTCGTTAAGTTGGAAAATGTTGCTAAAAGTGTAAGGTGCAAAGTTCGTGCAGATGGCGATCGAGGAACGATCGACTTACGTGTGTGTATGAAGTGAAGTGCATATGGATGTTTATTGGGCGTTGGACCAAAGATTTCGTTTATCTTTGAAATGAATAATCTTAATGTGCGTTCGTTTTTTACTTAGCAATTTATCGTCAAAAATGCGAAAAGTAATCACACAAATAAGCATTGTATCATGATGTCACAAGCAAATAGGAATCGAGCATACGCAAAAAAACTCATATCACACACATAATCGAGCAAAGGTGAAACATTAATTAACCAAGTTAAATAGGGTTATGTAATAAGATTAATTAATAAATTAATTAATCAAACTAAATAACTCCATTTAAAATAGTTTATTAATAGAAATATTTTTTTACTATTTTTTGAATATTAAAAAGGAGATTAACTAATAAAATAAAATTAATTAATAAAATTAATTAATATATTAATTAATTTAATTAACTAAAAGTATTTAAAAGAAATAATTGGTAAAATTGTTTTTTGTGAATTTTATAAAAGAAAGAATTAACTAAAAAAAACAATTTACAGAATTTTCAAAGAACCCTATCTAAATCTGATACCTTAGTCAGAGTAACTACACAGTTACTAACACATGGCTCAAAAAGATCATCGGGTAGTGAAAAAAAAAGAAAACAACATTCATCTGTTTCGTCTCCTTCTCTATCAACTTTTCATAACATCCCTCAAACACCAAACAGAAACATCAAAAAACAAAACCCTAAATTGACAATCAGAAATTCCAGTTGATACCACAAACTCACACTCATGAAATTTCAAAATAAACATACAACACCCTTTAAGAACTCAGTGAGCTAAATCACCACCATCGTCATTCGGGGCTTTTTCGAACAAACCTCACTCATGCTAGGTCGTCATCTTCTCAGGTGAGAATCCGACCTCATCGCATATCATCGTGAGCACGAAATCGTATGCTAAAGCTTAAAGATATTGGGGATCAACCAACAACAATCGGATGTGAAAGGGGTTCACCAAGCATGAAGCGAATGAGGGTAGAGAAAGCTACCTCGATCGAAGACGCGACGGTGTATGCGGCTTCAAGGTATGACGTTCGATTTCTTTTGTTTGCCTTGAATCGTCTTTTCTGCCTTCTTCTTCACTTGCTTGGTTATCTTGTTATTCGTTAAGTATGGAGGTTTAGCTCGAACTACCTCAGAGTCTCAATGGGAAACTCTGAATAGCTTTCTGGATTCTGAGCTTTGAATGAATAGGGTTTTTTGAGGAATGATTTCAATAAGAATTTTATGCATCACTGATTCTTTCTTTTGGGTTATTTCAGGTGTCATTGCAAATGATTGAATGATGGTTATATAGTGATTGAGAGATGCTTAGTACCTGTGAGAGAGTGAGGATTCCGTTAGAAATCCAGTGCAGATACGCCCTGATTTCATGGGATTTTTCGAGAGTGGGGTGAGCTGAGATTACAAAATTTGTTGGAAGAGATTTTTTTGTGTGGGGCCTCTTGAGAGTGACAGGTATGAGCTGGATATATTTTATGTCATGTGAAATAGACTTCTAAAACAAATGGTCCCCCTAGTAAATTCGATTTTTACTGAGTTTTCTTTCTAGCTGTGAAAATTTTTTACTGTCACAAAAACCAACTTTTACTAATGATAAAAACATGACTGTGTTATTTTGCTTCAAAACTTGCATTATGATGACTTTTGCAAATACCACAATCAAAACCTCTTGACTCTTCCTTGGCCCTGATTCTTGCTGAACAGATTCTTGTATTTATCTATTGACAGGCTTTTCCATTGGTTTGAATTTGAAGTGATGAGATTCCCTTGGTCATGATTGTCCGCAATTCGGTTTGTAGTGTTTCCACTGTGACTCATATTAATATCCTGCCCTTTGTAGATGAACTAATATTAACCAATTCTTATTTTGCAGCCATGAGGTTCAAGTTGTTCATGAGATCAATGCACACCATGAAAGCTGATGGAGAATTCTTTAGCTTGACAAGCATATGAACAGAAATATTATACTGTTATTGAAGCTTGGTATGGATCATGAATCTATTTTCTCGCTGACTTTTGACTGTTTGCACTATTATACATACTGATCTTCCTTACCTTCTGAACTTTCCTTAACTTACATTCTGATTCACTTTCCTTGTATGTATTCAAATTATTCTCATAATCTGATCCGTTGAAAGTTTCTCTACTAATTTGCCGTGACTTCGTCAAACAGAACATACTGATGCTTCTTGAAGGCGTCGAAGGCATTGCGTAATCGTTTGCACCGAAGTTGGTAGCTGCTGAAGCTTAACGGTATCCTTATACCTCTAATGTTGCTTTGTAAATTTACTTGTACACTATCCTTCATCTCAATTATACTAAGGCAAATCCTATCATATTGATGTCTTTTGCAGGTAAGAAATGGAGAGAAGTTCAAAGCTTGAAATACTGGTCTTGAAATCTGAATGCCCACAAATGGAACCTTTTTAGGCAAACCTCTTTGTACACCTTTGGCTTCTGCTTCAACTGATCGAACATCACATGTTATAATAAATCTCTTAGTGCAAATGGCTCTAAACATTGTCTTGCTGCATTTGTGATAACCTTGCTATGTGATTTGAGAATTTCTGCTTTGAGCTCTTCATTAGTCATACCAATGCTGCAAACTCATGAGGATTTCTTCGTCTTGTGCCTTGCAGGTTTGATATGGTTGATGAGGGATTGGATGAGAATTTTGATTTCTGTTTGTTATGCAGGTTACATCTGTTTTTACTTAGACCGTTGTTGGAGTTGGATGGATTGCTGAGATAGGCTCGGTGAAGACTTGATACGAAGTGGTGAGCATTGCTTTTATTGGTATTTTTTGTTGTTAACTTATTCTTGCTTTGAAGTTGAGTATGACTCTTTTGTGCTTGTTATGAAACTTGGCCTGACCTTGTCACCTTATGCTCTTTGTTTGCAGAGCATGATGACAGGATAATCTAGTGTAAATAGAAGGCTTTGGTTGAGGCAAGAGCTGCCTTGTGAAGCTTTAGGAATAACCCATGGACAGCTTTTCATTGCGGTATGAATTCAGACTCCTTTCCTTGGACAGTTTGCTTGGATTTCTTATGCATCCTTTGTATGTTCAGACTGTTTTTTCTGCTTCAAACTTGTCTTGTTCTTCTTCAAATGTCTTATCAATAACTCCTGTATAATGACCAAATGTCTTTAACAGGTTGGCCATTGATGGTGTTAGGTATCTTGTTTTGAACAAGGTCGGCACCAGGCTATCGCGATCCTTCAATCATTTGGCATGTTGTTGACAAATGGAAAGGACGGAACACTTAGTGGGGACATATCGCTTATGTTCTGGCGGCTTTAAATCGAGTTGAGAAACTGTTAGAAGCCTTTATTCTGGTATGATTTCCTCTCAATATCTGCTGCAATCTCATGGTATTCCGCATACTGCTCTTGGTGCCTCCTGCATTTTGTAATTCCGACTCCCTGTATTGCTTCTCATTCTTTGTTGTGTGTCTATATATGATATGAACTGAGGTAGCCTCTTTTGATAAACCTTGAACACGATAGAATCGGTATGAAGGAAAAGCTTTGATTATGATATGAGTTTTGAATTGAATGACTGGTTTGTGGAGAAAGACTAACACATCTAAGTATGATTTCAGGTACCTCAGAGATGACTCCCTGTATTTCTGCCTCCCTCGAATCATCGTTGGTCAGAGCCTCCAACTTCTGTGTAACAACCTGGTATTTATTCAGTGCATCCCTTGTAGAGATGATTCCAAAAGGTTATCTCCAATGCGCTCCAAGGCACCTGATGAAGCCAGTGGCTGGGAAGAAGCTCCAGATTCTTTCACAGCATCTGAAGAATCTACCGCGTGCGGCTCGGGGGTAGAAGCAGTTGAAGGAAGCGAGGCAACAGAATCTTTCTCCATACTATGTTGAGAAACATTCATCTACTGCTTTAATGTTGATTGAGGAAGCATTGTCCTGATGCAGGCATTGAATGTGAACTCTGGCTGGACTGGTTTTGCCAAGGAAGCCGAACAAAAACAAATCCTCATAAACATGCTTCTTGCTGCTTTCTTACTCAGAAAACTTCTCAAAGAAAGTTGTTGACTAATCTCTATATCTATGATGCTTATTGTCTGTCGTGGGATTAAATCTCATGTTTTCTGTCCTTTTATTGCAGCTGGAAGAGACAGATTCTCGGTGGAGACCCGAATTGACTAGTCAGAGTCATTATCAAGAGCTGGACCTTGATTGAAGACACTACGGCTTCTTACGGGATGCATCGCGTAAATGGCTCATTGCTGCAGCATTTAGCAGACCAATTGACGGTTCTTTCGTTGGAGAATAACGGAGTCGTGATTTTGAATTGGACACAAGTGTGTTCGTGGCATACTTTTAGGCTTAGGTTGAAATATTTCATCATAGAACCTAAGTATCGAAATTTGTATAAGAATGACTTCTACACTGTAACTTATCATTTTTCATGTAATGTTTGAGTCCACCCTGGTGCAAAGCTCAGGAAGAAAAACTACTTGCGATGCTTATTAGTTTATTATTCTTGGCAAATGGATTTGAAGCTTAAACCACTCTTGAAACACTGTTTGAAAACGAGCCAGACATACTAGAAGCAAATCTTTTATATGAACACAGCTTGGAAACCAAAACTCTAGGGATGTTTTGCATTGGTACTCGCTCATGGATTTGAATCAGAACAAACATGATTATATTAGCCTAAGCGTTTAATTGTGAGTTTGACATAACTTGGGGACATCTTTGAATAATTGAATTAAAATATTGGATATGAGGGTCTTTTACTGTTGATCCTGTAACTGCACACACAGTCCCTTGCAAAAGTAATTTGAGTTTGTGGTTAATTTGAGTTATAACAAAAAATGTTACCTTGACCTTGAATGCACCTTTCACTTCAAATTCCCAATTGTTAAAGACAATGATGACCCCTTTGAAATAGTCTAATTTTAATTTAAATCTTCAATCCAACACCCTTGAAATAATTTAAGGTCGACTAACATCTTCAATCTGACACAACCTTATTCATTAAGCAACAAAGAGCAAAAGGTTTTGACTTTAATGAATTCTCAAGTCACATGCTACAACATGGCCCCTGCTTTAAACCAAACAAAACACAATCTTCGGCGCATGGATCTAATGAACTTTCCACAAAAGGAAAACTTTGAGGAATTCTTTGAATATGCCCAAAACGTTATGATTTAATTCTTAAAAAGATCATGGTCATGGACCAGATGATATTTTTTTTAAAAGGTAGGACAAATTTGGGGTATGACACATGGACTATGATGTTTGACGGGGCAGTTAATTGCAACGGTCGTGGGGTTGGTGCAATGCTTATTATACCTAAAGGAGTTCATATGCCTTTCTCAGCAAGGCTCACCTTTGCCTGCACTAACAACGAAGCAGAATACGAAACTTGTATCATGGGTCTTGAGGAAGCCATTGACCTCAGGATCAAAACCTTGAATGTATTCAGAGATTTAGCTTTGGTAATCAACCAGACCAACGGCAAGTGGTACACTCATCAGGAGCATCTGATTCCCTATCGTGACTATACGAGGAGATTGTTGACTTTCTTCACAACAGTTAAGCTTAAATACATCCCTCGAGATGAGAATCAGTTTGCAAACGCTTTGGCTACTATTTCATCCATGATCAAAGTACAAGCTACTAATTATGTACCTCGGATTTTGGTATCCAGACTGGACAGACCGACATATGTATTCTCTGTGGACACCATCACTGATAACAAGCCTTGGTACCATGACATCAAATGCTTCTTGGAAACTCAAACGTACCCACCTGGGGCATCGTCAAATGATAAGAAGACATTGAGGAGGCTAGCCAGTAGTTTCTTCTTCAATACGAATGGCTCCTTATACAAGCGGAACTTCAACATGGTCTTGCTCAGATGTGTTGACAAAAAGGAAGCAGACCTACTGATGCATGAAGTACATGAGGGCTCTTTCAGTACCCACGCCGAAGGACATGTAATGGCAAATAAGTTATTAAGACCGGGTTATTACTGGATCACAATGGATGCAGACTATTGTGCTTATGCCAGAAAATGCCACAAGTTCCAGATCTACACAGATAAAGTGCATGTGCCTCCGAATCCTTTGAATGTAATGTCTTCACCCTGGCCCTTTGCCATGTGGGGCATTGATATGATTGGAAAGATTGAACCAAATGCTTCAAATGGTCACAGATTCATCCTGGTAGCCATTGATTACTTCACCAAATGGGTTGAAGCAGCTTCGTATGCAAATGTCACCAGGCAAGTGGTAGCCCGATTTCTGAAAAGGGATATCATCTGTCGATATGGAGTTCCCGAGCGAATCATTACTGATAATGGTTCCAATTTGAACAACACGATGATGACAGAACTTTGTCGGGACTTCAAAATTCAACATCACAACTCTTCTCCTTACAGGCCAAAGATGAATGGCGCTGTTGAGGCCACTAACAAGAATATTAAGAAGATTGTGCAAAAGATGGTAGTCACCTACAAAGACTGGCACAAAATGCTACCATTTTCCTTGCATGGGTACCGAACCTCTATCAGAACATCTACTGGGGCAACACCTTATCAGCTTGTGTATGGTATGGAAGTTGTCATACCTGTTGAAGTTGAACTACCCTCCTTACGGGTAATGATGAATGTGAAACTGGATGAAGCAGAATGGGTCCGATCTCGATATAATCAACTGAGTCTAATTGAAGAAAAGAGATTAGCAGCCATCTTTCATGGCAGTTATATCAAAGGTGAATGAAGAAAGCATTGGATCAGAAAGTCGGACCTCGGGAATACCAAGTGGGAAAGCTTGTTCTGAAAAGACTTATTCCTCCTCATACAGACCACAGGGGCAAATGGACGCCAAACTACGAAGGCCCATTCATAGTAAATAAATTTTTCTCTGGTGGGGCACTGATGCTCACTACTATGGATGGCGAGGACTTCTTATCTCTTGTGAATTCGGATGCAGTTAAAAAATACTTCGCATAAAAGACCCGCTGGACATAAAAACAAAATGTAAAGTCCTGGCAAAACTAGGGCATCCCGGCGAGTCAAAAACAGAATAAAATACTCGGGAAAAAATAAGGAAAAAATTAAAAAAAATGCACACCCGCTGAGTTGAAAAGCCACATCGGATAACTCAGGAAAAAATGGGTATCCCGGTGGATTGAAAACCCGAAAGGGCGATCTACGCAAAATCAGGGAATAAGCGAACAACTGCATTCTGAATTTGTTTGTATCACTCACAACATGGCAAGCTTCGGAAGGACAAATCGTCGGTCAGAGTCAACCTTCTTTAGAAAGCAAGATAGAGAAGAACGTCAAGGTCATAACAAAGGAAGCTCATTGGAGCATCACCTTCAAACATTGCCAACACTTTTATTTTCTCAATTTACAACAATCTCCTCCGTTCAGGGATTCGCTTCTTCACTGTACTTGCCTATTCAGGGCACACAAATCAATAAAATCAGAATTTTCAGTCACACTTTGTTTTGTACATTTTTGTTTCGTTTGCAAAATGTCCAAAGATCATAATACAACACTTGCATGAAAACATAAAAGCCATTTTCAATATATGCTTGCAGGAAATATACACTCTTGAGAAAATCTAACTCCTATAACGGAATCCGGTTGAGGATACCTCGGGACACTTGTGCATTTCCTTTGTTTAACAGGTTGAAAGTACTCAAGTAAGACAATCTCACAGCATGGGGTATATCAAGCCTCATATCCCCAGCCAAGCCAGCAATCACCTCATCAACAGGGTTACTTGACGAAAATTTCCTCCACGAAGCTATTATCCCCTTAGAGGATCCTTCGAGAAACTCATTAAATCCCCAGCGTGTCGCTTGGACGAAGGAGTTACAACAGATTACTTCCCAGAAGTTCTCTCCTCCCTAAGCAAGATCTCCCGAGCAATGCCTAGACTGCTCTTCCCCAACGGAGTTGCCGAGGCCTCCTCATCCCCCGCATTAGTCTCTTCAACGGAAGCTTCCCCAGCCGAGATCCCCACAGATTTCTTCCCCCAGAGCGCCACAGAGTTCCCTAAGAAGATCATTTGGTGATCCTCTCTCCCCATAGATCGGCCAATGATCTCTTTCCCCAGCGGAGTTCTCCCTCCAGATAGATCTCCCAGAGATCTTTCTCCCCGCAGGATCCGGATCTCGGATTGGTTCTCGCATTTGCATAATCATAGCATTCACATCATTTTTCCCCACACAAAGCGTAGTATTCCGTCTAATACGGAGCATTACGGCAAAATTCAAACATTTGCATGATCATAAGCCAGGTTCGAGTCAGTCACCTGTAAAAAAAAATCACTTCACCAGCAATATACAAAATTCATATCCCCTACAGACAAATCCATAATACTTTTTGCACCCTCAATACAAATATTTGTTCATACTTGACACTCGCCCGTATCATACTTCCTCAGCAAGTCAAACACTCGTCTGTGTCCCTTGCTCAATCTTTTCGACACTTGTCTGTGTCTTGCATATATTTTCCCAGCAGGTCAAACACTTGTACATACTTATACAAAATCCTCTGATACTCGTCCGTATCTTGCATATATTACCTCCCCGACAGATTAACACTCGTTTGTGTTCCTTGTTTAACCGATTGATACTCATCTGTATCATCATCCTTAAACACGTGTCAGTGTTTGCTTCTATCGATACTCGTCCGTATCGTGGTCCTAAGGATGCTCGTCCGCATCTTTAGTCTATACACACTGTCAAACACTTATACCTTTTATTTCAAAAGCGTAAGCACTCGTCTGTGTTTACCATTCCCTAGAAGTCACCAACAAAACAATCTCTTTCTATCCGACATTCGTCCTATGTCGTGATATTTTCGGCAGCCGTCCCCTGCCAGGTGATCGTCCTTCACCTTTTGATGACTGTCCCTCATCATTTTATCCGATGGCCGTCCCCATTGTTGATCCTCTTACCCGGCATTCATCCTATGTCATGATATTTTCGGCTGCCGTCCCCTGCCAGGTGATCGTCCGTCACCTTTGGATGACCGTCCCTCATCCTTTCCCCTAGTGCAATCCCCATTGTCGGAACTTGCTATCCGACATTCGTCCTATGTCGCGATATCTTTTTAGCAGTCGTCCCCTACTAGGTGATCGTCCTTCACCTTATGATGACAGTCCCTCATCATTTATCTGATGGTCGTCCCATCATTGATCCTTTTATCCGGAATTCGTCCTATGTCGCGATAATCCCCTATAGCAGCCGTAACTTGCTAGGTGATCATCCTTCACCTCTTGATGATCGTCCTTCATCATGCTTATCTGATGGCCGTCCCCATCGTTGATCTTTTCTATCCGGCATTCGTCCTATGTCATGATATTTTCAGCAGCCGTCCCCTGCTAGGTGATCATCCTTCACCGTTTGATGACTGTCCCTCATCATTATTTCATTTATTCTTTTACCCGATGGCCGTCCCCGTCGCGGTTTATTTACCCTTTAACCTGATGGCCATCCTCGTCGCGGTTTATTTACCCTTTAACCTAATGGTCGTCTCCGTCAGTGCTTTCCTCATTTCTTTAATCCCCAGAGATTTTTATTTCTTTACCCGATGGTCGTCCCCGTCATGGTCTTTTCCTATTATCCGGATGATCGTCCTTTATCAGTTAACCCGATGGCCGTCCCCGTCGTGGTCTCATTATCTCCCAACATGATGGTCATCCCCGTCATTGCTTTACTTACCGTTTTTCATCCCCAAAATTCGTCCTCTGCTCGATGGTCGTCCTCCATCGCTTTCATTTGATACTCATACTATACTACCCATTACAATTTATACCCCTTTTCTTCTTCTCCCCAGCGAGTGCAAATTTCGGACTGTCTTTGGTATTCAACCACAAGTTATCTTGTTTGTCTGTTAAGCCAGGCACTTACACCCTGCACAGCTAACTCATGCTTGAATAGGGGCAGATGTAAACACCCCAAATTTACCCTCACTTTTTCTCACACCATGGCTTGTGATCTTCCATATTGCATTGCATAAACATACCATCTCACATTGCATATTTGTTTCATCCGCATAAGTTGCATAGCTAGGGTTTGTGATAAGATGAATCCAAGAAGTGATCTGAGCCATATCAATTGTCTTGAAGCATGCCAAGAGGGTCCATGTGTGTTCCATGATCATAATATGCTCCCCAAAGTTCATAAAATTCAAGAGATCACAAAGCATGGCAAAGGCATAGAGGCAAACTGAAGATTTCCTACACAGATGACCTAAAATCAGGGTTTTGTGTTTGAGGCCCTTAATCTCAATTTTTTGGTCATTCTTGATTCTAATGGTCTTAATATGTTATAAGGATCATGTGTACCAAATTTGATGAAGAAATTCATTGTGGAAGTCATCTGATCAACTGGTAACTTGTTGTGCAAGAAAAGTCAGAATCAGGGCATCTGAGGCCACCACCAATGGAACCAAAGGGTCATTTTCATCAATTTGAGGTTCTATGATCTTTATTTGATCTTAGAAGTGGTTATAAGTTCACAATATTGAAGAATTTCAAGCCATTTGCAAACTTTCCATTTTTGGACATGACTTGTAATGAAAACTTTCCATTTTGGGAAAGATTTTCAACCTCCTCTTTCTTGATCAAAAATGCTTCAAATGAAAAATCCTCAAACATGAAAGTTGTAAATTGGATCTTCCCATTTTCAAAAAGTACAAGAACTACTCTTGATTCATCCTAGAACTCAAGATATGATGTTTCAATGTTGGGAAAAAACTTGTAATTTTCAAGTATGTGCCAAAGAGGGATTTTTGCAAAATCAAGTTTTAAGCACTCTTGTGACCTCTAATTGATCTCTAAGCATCATAACATGATAATGCAACAAATTTGGATCAAAATCATGCCTTGGATCACAAGTTTCTATAAGCCATTTTCACAAAATTTTCAAAGAGGGAAAGTTGCAAAACATATACTACCTCATGAATCAAGCCATCCAAATCCTCAAATCCAATCCAAGGGTCCTCTACAAACTCAACTAAGGCCAACCCACCCTTTAGATCTCCTCTGACCCGATCCCATGCTTGTGGTACAAAATTTTTGACTTTTTTCAAAATACACCATGCCAATCAAACTGTGCCACACCAACTTTCTGAACCAATCACATTGCTTTATACAAAAATCATGGACCTCATTTCATATATCACACAAGGTTGAAAATTCTCATATGATCAGAATCACAAAAATCACCTCATACCTTCATCTCTTCGAAACTCAACACACAACCATCAAACCTGAAAACTTCTTTCACCATTCAATCATACATACCATAAGGATAAAAAAACACCCATTGCCATGACCTGAAACCTCCCCTACAAGAGCTCCATTTTCTGTCAAACCAGAACCACACACCTCAAAATAACCATTCAAAGCTTGTTCTAAGCATCTCATTAGCTTCAAGGAGTCCATTAAGGTTGATTTGCATCAAAGAAAGGGTCAGAAAGCTCAAGAGTGCAAAGCTCTAGCTCAGGTAACCTCAAGAACACTTTCTCTCAAAACCTTATTTTCTTGTTATAAGATGAAAATACATTGTAAACACCCCAAATTTTCCCTCACTAAGTTCACACCATGGCTTGTAATCTTTTCATACTTGCATTAGTTTAAGCATATCATCTCATATTGCATTTTTGCTTCACTGCATTGGTTCAAGTTCATCTGAACTTAGGGTTTGTGAGTTGAGCCATCCAGGATCCATCTGAGCCACTCCAAAGGTCATCAATCATCTCAAGAGGGTCCATGTATGTTCAATCATCATATTTTATCCTCCAAATATCAAGGAAGTCAAAGAATCACAAAAACTGGCAAAGCATGGAAGCTGAGCTAGGGTTTAACTGCACAGATGACCTAAAAATTAGGGTTTTGGTTTCAGAGGCCATAACTCCAAGTTTTTTGGTCATTATTGTTTCTAATGGTCTCTATATGTTATAAGGATCATGTATACCAAGTTTGATGAAGAAATGCATTGTGGAAGTCATCTGATCACTGGGTAACTTCTTGAGCAAGTCAGAACAAAATCAAGGCATCTGAGGCCCCCCAACATGGAACCAAAGTGGATTTTTCATCAAATTGAAGTTATATGGTCTTTATTTGATCATTTAAGTGCTTAGAATTTCACAAATTTGAAGAAAAGTGAGTTAAACCAAAAGTTGCCAAAAATGGAAATGACTTGTAATGTAAACTTTCCATTTTGGGAAAGTTTTTCAACCTCCTCTTTCTAAACCAAAAATGCTTCAAATGAAAAATTATTTGTCATGAAAGTTGTAGATTGGATCATTCCCTTTTCAAAAAGTACAAGAACAGGATCTAATTCATTTTGGAACTCAAGTTATGGCTTGTCAAAGTTGGCAAAAATCACATAATTTTCAAGAATGCACCAAAGAGGGATTTTTGCAAAACCTCTTGCCAATTCATTTTGTGACTTCAAACACACTTCTAAGCATCATACAAACATTATGCAATGTCCAAAACTCGGAATTTCCCAAAGAATCTCAAGTTTTCATGCCTTGCCCATGAAGAAATCTCAAAGGGGCCAAAGTTTCATGAAATTGCAAAATGACCAAGAACCTTTCATAAACATGCTGAATTGCCTCAAAGTAAATTCCATGGACCTCCTTGATCCTTGCTGCACCAGACACCCCATTGTACCAAGCCTGCCACTTGCCCATACCTCAAGTACAAGAAATGTTGACTTTTTGCATTTCACACCTGTAAACACCCCAAATTTGCCCTCACCCATTCACACCATGGCTTGTGATCATTTCATATGCATAAATCCAATCATAGCATCTCATATTGCATTTTTGATTCACTGCATTGATTCTAAGTCATCTGCATCCAGGGTTTGTGATCTAAGCAATCCAAGAGCTTCTTGAGCCACTCCAAAGGTCATAAATCACTTCAAAGGGGTCCATGCATGTTCAAACATCATATTATATCCTCTCAAAGTCAAGAATGTCAAAAAATCACAAGAACTGGGATTGGTATGGAAGCAGAGCCAGGTTTGACTGCACAGATGACCTAGAATTAGGGTTTTGGTTTCAGAGGCCATAACTCCAAATTTTTTGGTCATTCTTGTTTCTATTGGTCTCTATATGGTATAGGGATCATGCATATCAATTTTCATGAAGAAATTCTATGGGGAAGTCATCTGATCAAGAGTTGACTTTTCAAGCAAGTCAGTGCAAAATCAGGGCATCTGAGGCCCCCAATGACCCAACCAAAGGTTGTTCTTCATCATTTTGATTGTGTATGATCTTTATTTGATCATGGAAGATGTTGGAAGTTCACAAAATTGAAGAATTTCAAGTCTTTTGCAAAGTTGACTTTTTGGGAAAGTTGACTTTTTAATGAAATTGCCATTTTAGGAGACTTTTTCAACCTTTACTTTTTGATTCAAAAATGCTTCAAATGGAAAAACTTTGGTCATGAAAGTTGTAGAATGGATCATTCCCTTTTCAAAAAGTACAAGAACATGACCTAATTCATTTTGGATCAAAAGTTATGGCTTGTCAAAGTTGGCTAAAATCACAAAATTTGAAGTTTTCTACCAAAGGGACATTTTGCAAAATGGTTTGTTCAAGTGTTTAAAAGGCCTCAAATGTGTATCATTTCCACACAACATGATCATGTGACCTCTAAATTTCAGAATGGGCCAAGGGATCACTCATTTTTATGGCCTATGGAGCAAGAAATCTCATAAGAAGCAAAAGTGAGGCAAGTTGCAAAAACTCACTCAAGTGTGAATCCACTTGCTGGCTGACTTCACAAACAATCCAAGGGTTCTCCACACATCTTGCTGCGCAGGACACCCCATCTGTCCTTGGCTAGCAAGTAGCCCATGCCTCTCTTACACAACTTTGACATTTTGGCAACTTGAGCCATACCAATCACTAAAGCACACATCAACTCATCTGACCAACCCCATTAGTTTATGCAAACAAAAAGCAAGCCAAAGCATATACAACACAAGCCTGAAAGTATCCAGAACTCAGCATTCTCATTTTCCAACCCATTTGCAAAAGCTTTCGAAACACTCAGCACAGCTAGCAAACACACAAACCAACTTCACAAATCAACTCAGCACACTTCCCTGGTCACAAACCACCCCTCACCATAGCCTAAGACTCCCTGAATCAGAAACACGATTTCCATCCCACCTTGAACAGAACTTCTGCCATCTCTCAAACCATCCATTATAAACTTCAAACAAGCATTGAAAGCTTCTCAGGGGGGTCCAGTGGAGTTGATTGCAAGCAAGAAACCAGCCAGAAAGTACCAGAAACCAAAGCTTCAGTTCAGGTAGCCATCTCAAACTTTTTTTCCAGAAACTCCATTTTAAGTTCTTAAATGCTTCTATGCACTCCCCTGATCATGGGGATGTGATTATTTTTGAAAATGGTTGAGAAACCAGGATGTATGAATGCTCTGAAACTTTTTGCCCTAAGAATGTTTTGATTCGATTTGGCTGATTGATGAATGAAAAATGATGTTTGTTTGGGGGGTTTGATTCGGTTTTGAATGGGGATGAATTCTGGGCAATTAGATTTCATTTTTATTGCGTGTAGAGAGAGTTAGAGTTTTTGGCTGGCCGGAGAAGACGACCGGAACACTGCTGGCCGGAGAAGACGACCGGAACAGTGTTCCGGTCGTCTGAAAGTCATTAGGGCATTTAATTAGGGTTTAATCATAATTAGGAGATTTTTAATCTCAGCCCTTGGATATGGCGCCAAGTCAATTCGCGCACGTGTAAGTTTAAATGATGGCCTTTGATCTTGCTGACTTTTCTATTTTTCAGTTTTATTTCATTTAATTTCATTTATTTTGTTTAATTTATTTAAAATAGCAAAAATCATTTAAAAATTCAAAAAATTTTTATACAAGCTTTTATTAATTTTCAGAAACCAAAAACATTTTTATTTTTATTTTTTGCAGTAAAAAAATATTTTTAAATCATTTAAAAGTTTATTTTTAATTAATTAATGGGAATTAATTAATTAAAAATACTTTTAGGTATTTAAAAATCACCAAAAAATTCATGAAACCTTTAAAATCATTTAGAAACATTGTCCAACCCTCAAACCAAATTTCTTTTTTGATCTTGATGTCTTTTGACAATTTTTCATGGAATTAATTTCATTTCAAGGCAATATTTTGATCCAAACTTCCAAAATTCATTTCTACCTAACCATTGAGAGTTGGACTTTGATTCTTTTTGCATTGTGCCTTGCATATTATGTAGTTTATAGGATAAAATTGGCATGATTTGATCTTGCATTTTCAATTTGTTTGACATTTTTCTTGACAAGGTACCATAAAACCCTAGCAATCTTAAAAAATTCATAACCCTCATTAGGTTAAGAGTTAGAACCCCTCCTTTGGGCAGTGAGTTTGTATAGGTTTAGGGTCCCTTTGAATGTATTTTCAATTTTTCATCTTGATGTTTGCTTCTGGTTTTGATTTTTGTTTTGTGCATTGATCATAAACCCTAATTTGGGCTTCCTTTTGCATTCATCTTGCATTTGCTTGCATACCATGACTTGCCATGACATTTTATGCATCCATTTGATTCATTATACATCTTAAGACATATTAGAATCATGTTTGATCATTGCTTCTTGCATTTGCTATGTTGTATGTCATTTGCATTCCATAACTTTTCATGTATGATCATGGTTCTAAGCATGCTTCTCTTGCATCCATATGTTCATATGATCATCCCCATGCCTTGATTCATGTTTTCATCATCTCATAGTATCATTAGTATCACACTCATGCTTCTGGTTTTGGTTTGCATCATTCCATTTCATCTCATTTTGCATTGCATTGCATTCCTTTCACTAACTTTTCAGGTGGTAAGTAACTTTGAGAAGTGAATTTGCCTTCACTTCTCACAATTTATTTTCATCTCTCTTATGCATCATTGCTGCATTTTGTCTTGTGTTTGAGATTGAGCTTTCTCTTTCTTCTTCTTCTTACCTTCTTTCCTCAAGTGACTTGACTTCTTGAATGAAGCAAGTTACTTTGCTTCTCTTTGCTCCTTTCATCTGCTTCCTGGTGGTTCCTCTGAAGATTTATCTTGTAAAATTCACAAACCTTAGGAACAACCAAGCATGACAATAATTAGGGTTTTGATTAGTCCCCCCATTTAGCTTTTACCTTTGTGTCTCATTGAGTCTTCTCTTCTCATCTCATAATCAGGGACTAAACCCTAAAGGATTTAAGGCTTTGTGATTAAGCTTATGCCTGCATCCTTCTATTAGGATGGAGTGTATGACTTTAATCCTAAGTGTTAAACCCTTAATGTGTTTAAATCCTTTAATCAATCCATCTAATAATCATCAAGACATCAAGATTGTAACTTGGGCCTTGCATTAGGGTTCTAATTCTTCCTTAATTGGTCAAGAAGGACTAACCCTAGTATTAATGGACAAGTCCCCCTCAAGTTGTCTTACAAACCATAAAACTTACTTCTTCATCATACCATTAACTAAAATTCACTTAATAAAGGCTTTGTTTTGTCATGAGTTTAATCCCTAATCATGGATTAAGTTAAGGAGCTTTCCTCAGCTTAAACACTCTCAACTATTATCCTTCTATTAGGATGGTGTAATGAGTCTGTTTAATCCTTGATTATGGCTTAATCTCATTACTCAACACTAAACAAAAACAACAAAAACATCTAAATAATCACAAGTAGGTTAATGATCTTAATCCTGCATCAAAGGTGATTAAGTGTGAGAAACTGACTTCACACTTAAGGCATTCTCATTACCCCTAATCAGAGGGAAGATGTGATGAGTTTACTAATCCATTGATTTAGACTTAAGCTCATTAACTTATGACAAATCCAAAAAGCAATAAAAGATTGAAAACTCAAAAACAAACAATAATCGTCTCCTTCGGGATTCTTTTCTCATCTCATTCACTAATAACCAAGAACTTGCTTCTTCCGTCTAATGCAAGACAGTTAGCACCTGAGCCAGACAGGTCATACACTTGAGCATAGATAAGTAAGCAGTTCACCAGTCAATTCACCTTTCAGTCTCTTTGAGTCGAACTACGGTGTTCTGACTTCCTCATTGCACGAGAGGATACGTAGGCATAACTTAACAGTTATCGAACAAAAGTCTTTGTATATCCCCTCTCCTTCTAGCCTTATTCTTTAGCCTCATTATCATGAGCATTTCATCTTTGTTCTTACACTGACACTCCACTTATACACTTCACTTCTCTTACACTGACACCTGTACATTCTTTTCCAGCTCCTTTATACACAAATTGCACTGACACTACCCCTTTAAAACACAAATCTTTTAAGTGTGGATCCCGTCGAGTACAGCGGACAATCTGGGTGCTAATACCTTCCCAGGTTGTAACCAACCCCCTTTCTCAGTCTCTCTGGTTCGCGACCGTCTTATCCATATCTTTCTTAGGTTTATGCAGCATTACCTTTCCTTCGGGATAAAAATGCCTAGCTGGCGACTCTTTCATTCCCTTGAGTTCACTCCTGTGTGTTCTCATCCCTCCTTTCGCCGACCGTTCGCGTCTGTACCTTTATATGGGCCATTCCCATTTATCGGGAGCGACAACACCATACCAATCACACTATGCCACAACAACTCTCTGAACCAATTGGATTTGTTTATACTAACCTAAAGCAAGCCATAACACACAAGAACACAACCTGAAACCTCAGCATTCTAAAGTTCACAAAAAACTCGCCTCTTGCAAAAACCTTCGAATCTCATAACTCAGCCACCCATTCTTCAAACAAACATCACCATTCACTTCTAAATCACTCACTGACCCAAAACCACCCCTCAAAACAGCCAAGAACACACCACAAACAAAACACGATTTTCTGACCAGTGGAGCACAAACTCACAAACCAGTCTTCCTCAAAGCTCTCCAAGCATCAAAGCTTCTTCAGGGAGGTCATTGGAGGCATTTTGCACCAAGGAAGCATCCAGAAAGCTCAAGGGTTGAAAGCTCCACCTCAGGTAGCCATGCGAATTAATTTTTCCAGAACCTTTATTTCATGTTACTAAATGATTAAACATGTTCCCCTGAGTACACTGAACTTGTTATTTTTGAAAATGATGAAGAAATGAGAATGTATTGCTTGTCTTAAAGTTTCACCATTTTTTATCTTTGCTTCGAATCTGGAGATTGAGTGAAAAGAAATTGTTTTTGGGGGTGGATTTGATCTTAGGAGAGTGAAAGGAGTGAATCTGGAGCTTTAGAGCTCCAGAAAAGACCTAGGGAAGAAGTTAAGAATTTTCAGGTGAGGAGCTGGTCGGAGAAGATGACCGGAGGTCTTCTCCGGCCACCTGAGAGTCATTAAGTGACTAATTAGGGTTAGGGAAAACTTTGAATGTGGACCCTTGGATTTGTCTTTCCCGCGTGCAGTGAATGGCCAAGATCTTTTCATTAGTGATTAATCTGGATTAATTAATAATTTAATTAGGATTAATAGAATTTGAATTTGAGCCGTAGGATAGCGCGCCAGGTCAATCCCTTAAAACCCAGTTTCAAATTTTTTACTAAAACCTATGGTATTGACTAGTCATAGACATTCCCTCGTGTTGCAAAGTTTAACATTGGATGAATTCTCTTTTCCCTTGTAGAAAATCTGAATTAGCTATTATATCAGTTGGATGTTAAAAATCCACCCCTTAATGGGGATCTATAATAAGTCAAAATGGATAGTCTTCATGGTTTTAACAGTAATTTTGGATTAAAAGTATGCAAGTTAAGAAAAACCCTTGTACAGATTAGACAGTCTCATGAAACTTTATTTGAAAAATTCCCCAATCTATGAAAAAACAAGGGTACATGCAAGGCCAAATAGAACATATTTATTCATGAAGGTCTCCCATAGTGGAAATTATGATGCAATAATAGTTTATATTTATGATATTGTTCATATCGAAGATGATATAAATGAGTTGACAGAGGTAAAAGAGAAACAAGTACCAAATTTGAAATCAAGGACTTATGGTCCTTGAGATACTTTCTTGATATGGAGATTTCATGATCAAACAATAGAATATTTGTTTTACAATAGAAATACATTCTAGATCTATCAAAAAATTAAATTATTGGGTGTATTGAGAAGTGAAATTCCTTATGGGATGGGTTTTAAGTTATACCTAAGAATACGTTTGACGGCTTTTAAGTGAGATTCCTTATGAAACCATTTGATAACAGACGCACATACATATGCTAAACATGATATTTATCCGAGATGCGGTAAGATATATAAGAGAACCAATCATACCTCTATATTTCTTCACATCTACATCCTTACCATTTGTATCCTTTTCCAAGGTACCATTTGTGGTCGTATGAGTATCAATAGACTTTACATCTTCCATGCCAAATCTTTTTAGCAAGTTTTTGCAATATTTGGTTTGACATACTAATTTCAAATAGATAAGGTTCGGTGAATTCCGATGATTTCAGTTCCAATTCCTTTACGCATTCATCAATGATATCTAGCGAACAACACGAGTCATCAATAGTCGGGGCTTTCAAGAATTGAGCTAAAATGAATTCGACTTTTTCTTCTCCTACTTCAAAAGTCAGCTTTCCTTTCTTAACATCAATTATCGCTCCGACTGTTGCTAAAAATGGTCTTCCTAATATAATGGGGACATTGTAATCCTCTTTTATGTCCATTATCACAAAATCGGTAGGAATGAAGAATTAACCAATTCGAACAAGGATGTTCTCCAGCATACCTACAGGATATTTGATGGAACAATCCGCAAGTTGTAGAGAAATCTTAGTGGGTCTCAATTCTCCTAATTCAAGTCTCTTGCATGTAGATAGCGAAATTAAACTAAAATTGGCTCCTAAGTCGCATAGACCGTTATCTATAACGTACTTTCCTATTACATAGGGTACCAAAAAAACTCCTTGGGTCTTTAAGTTTAGCTGGCATGTTATTTTGAAGTATAGCACTACACTCGGTAATGAGCATAACAGTTTCGTTATCCTCGAGCTTTTTCTTGTTTGATAGTATTTCCTTAAGGAATTTCGCATATGAAGGCATTTGGGTTATGACTTCCGTGAATGGTATAGTAACGTTTAATTGTTTTAGAAGTTCCATGAATTTCTTAAATTGTCCTTCATTCATGTTTTTGGCTAATCTTTGCGGATAAAGTATAGGTGGCTTAGATGGTGGCAGAGGCACATAAGGTGCTTCCTTCTCTACGACTTCGTCACTCTTATCATCCGCATCTTTGGTTTTTAGTTCATTTTCCTTATCAATTCCTTTCTTTGGACTCTGATACATGGTTGGTTTTGTATGTCTCGGGTCAACCGGTCCATCATATTCGGTTCCGCTTTGCAAAGTTACAACATTTGCTTGTCCCTTCGGGTTAGGTTGAGGTTGGCCAGGAAATGTTCCAGACAGGAATGGTATTGTTGGTTGTTGTTGGGCTTCTTAAGAAATCTAGGTTTCCAACATTTTGTTGTGCGTAACCATTGCATCAAGTTTGCTAGTCATTTGCCTCATCAATTCGCTCGTATGAGCGTTTTGGTTCGCAAATTCCTTATTCTGTTGTATCTAGGCGTTCATGAAATTTTCCATCATAATCTCCAAATTTGACTTTCTGGGTGCTTGTGGAGCAGACGGTCCTCCTTTATGAAAACCAGGTGGTACAACAGGTGTTGAACTTGGTGGTTGCAAGGCATTGTTATTTTTGTAAGAAAAGTTAGGGTGATTCCTCCAGCTAGAGTTATAGGTATTTGAGTACGGGTTTCCTTGGGTATAGCTCACTTGGTCGATGGGAACACCGGCTAAAACCTAACATAAGACGTTTGTGTGTCCAAGGGTACCACATACTTCACAATTAGGAGACACGACAACTACGGTAGAAGCTGGTTTTGTTATGGCCAAATTTTTGATTTTTTGAGTTAATGCATCCACTTTAGCATGTATGTGGTATATTGAATTAACTTCGTACATTCTGCCTCTCGAAGTTGATTTCTCTGTAGAAGCACGTTCTCCTCCCCATTGAAAGTGATTCTGAGCCATGGTCTCTATGAGTTCAACAACTTCCTCGCATGGTTTATCCATCAAATCACCACCACCAGTGACACTTAGGTTCATTTTCATGTTTTACAGCATACCATTATAGAAAGTATGGATTATCAACCATTTCTCGAGTTTGTGATGCAGGCAAGGTCTCATCATGTCTTTATATCTTTCCTACGCATCAAAGAGAGATTCATTGTCTTTTTGCTTGAATCCGTTAATTTCATCCCTTAGCATAGTTGTCTTACTTGGAGGAAAATAATGGGTCAAAAAGACTCTTTTTAGATCGTCCCATGAGGTGACAGAATTTGCAGGCAGATACTAGAGCCAAGCTCTAGTTCTATCTCTTAAAGAAAATGGAAAAAGATGGAGTCTAATTGCTTCTGGGCCAACACCATTTGCTTTCATAGTGTCGACATATTGCACGAAAACAAATAAATGTAAGTTAGGATCGTCCGTAGGACTTCCTGAAAATTGGTTTTGTTGAACAACCTATAATAGCGAAGCTTTCAACTAGAAATCGCGTCTTTCAATTTCTGGGGCACTAATGCTGCTATGTTGTTCATCTTGCAATGGGACAGTGAAATCCTTGAGTGGACGTTTTTGCGGTGGTTGGGCCATGTTTTGTTCTGATATGGTTTCGCTCGTGAGCAAGTGTTGGGCATAAGATCAAAAATTAAAAATAAAGGAAAAAATTGCCTTAGTCTTTACTGTGCAACGAAAGAGACACAACAAAGACTAATTCAAACCCCGACAATGGTGCCAAAAAATTGATCGTGACTTTACATGTTTGGTCATATGGATACTGCAAGCATACAGGGTTTCACGCAGTTTTAAAAGATTGACGAACCCACAGGTATTGATAGTCAAAAGGGAGTGTCCTATAATTGCGGTGCAAGGCTAAAGCAGAAGGTTGTCACAGGTAAGAACAGTAAAGGAATAACTAAAATAAGGGGGTTTAAAACAAATTAAGGTAACGAGACCGTAGAGTGATTTCCAGGGTTCTTAGGGACTCTATAGGTTTCGGGGCTAAAATGGATGTTGAAGTTGTTCTGAAGGAAATATCGATCTAAAGGCTTGATCTCACACTCTCGCACTATTGACCGAGCCACGCTTGATGACCCCAAGATTTTGCTCTCGCTCGCTCGATAATTAAAAGGCCCAAAAAGAATACCTAAAGCGCTCTCGTTGTGTTTGGGATCCAGTGTTATATTCCTACTATCTGACGCGTACCTCAAACATCCGCTTTGTTGGACTCGTCTTAGTGCATTTCTCACTGTTAAGCAACCTCTCGCCGTCGCGACTAGTCTACCTAAAGTTTACTTAGACAGCAAAACTAGAATTTCAAGCATACAAAAGGTTTCAGTTATCCTACGGAGTCTCGTCGAGACGATGATCCTCAAACTACAGGGTCATACAAGTCTAGCCTATCATAAATAATTACAACATCGAAACACTTACGTTACCGAACTTAAAAACAAGCATGTTACTTAGATTTTTTTATGAAAACTATGTTCTTAGGTTTTTTTATGAAAAGCTTTTATACAACATACAATTAAAGTGAACTAAATGCGATAAACAGTAAATGGAGCAATTAAGAAATAACCTGAAATAAATGAAAATAAGCTTGTATTGAAATCAAGTGATCCAAGTATAGCAACGAAATGAAAAGAAAAAGATACAAAAGATGTGACATATCACTCAGTGTGAGCAATTATCATTGTGGCAAGTAAATATATGGTTATGGGGAAATTTTGGCAGCGCTTCCGCAAGGTGTAGATGGTTCCCTGATGCAGGCCTGAAAGGCACTATTTATAGACAAAAATCTAGCTCCAAAACCGTTACGGATTTTGAATTCAAACTGAGCGAAATTGCAATGAACTGCTTCTGGAAAATTGCTCCCACGATGCATGGAGAACACCATATGCCAATGGCGAACGCCATTTGGCTGAAGATGAAAATATGTTCTTTTGGGGCAATGGTGAATGCCATTAGGTTCCCTTTGACGGAATGGCGAACGCCATTCATCTAGATGGAGGCAGAATGCTCCAAATTCTTCTCTTTTTCAGCTGCTTTGCCATGATTATTGTTCTTTTCTTTGATCCAGCTGATATTGGTCCTGAAAAAACAAAGTAAAGAAAACTTAAGTAAATGACATAAAATGCGATGAAGACTCGATAAAAATATGACTAAATATGCATGAAATGAATCGAAATAACCTATACAAAATCGAGTCATCAGCATCCAACTTAAAACCCTTCTTCTCTGATTCACCGTAATCAACTATGATATCTACTAGTTTCACATCCAATTTCTGAGCTTCCCTAGTATTTTCCAGAAAATCATTATTAATCTTCAACATACCCAACATAACACTCTTCGGTGTCACTTCGCAAACCAAACTCATATCTCGGAACTACTCAATCAACTCTAACTCTTTAACCATCATTGCCAACATATGCAAAGTCTTCCAACTTAAGGCGTCTGCTACAATATTAGCTTTTCCTGGATGGTAGTTCAAACCAAAGTCATAGTCTTTCAATAGTTCCAACCACATTTGTTGCCTCATATTCAACTTTTTTTTTATCGAACATATACTTTAAACTCTTATGGTCTCTAAACATTTCAAATCTAGAGCCATAAAGATAAGGCCTCCAAATCTTCAGCTTAAAAACAACTGCTGTGAAGTCAAGCTTCTCCATGGTCAACACTTGTTTTGATGAAGACACATCTCTTAGCTACAATGCGATAAAGAAGGCAAAGATGATATTCAAGTTTAATGCATCATGCTTCAAAGACTTATTTCCTCAAGAAGAAGCTTCATGAAGGTATTTTAGCAATTATACACAAATATTATAATCTTAGATGCTCAATCAAATACCCATATCATGGCATAATCATCTCTTAACTTTAACATCATTTAAAATTGCATTTTTCAAAGTTAAACTTGTGTAAATCGCATTATCATGCAATTGATTTGCATCTGTTTGTTTTAAGTTTTCTGGCAATTTTAACTTGGTGCAATCGATTTGCACTTTCATGCAATCGATTGCATGTTTCAAAATTTTGAAAAATTGGGCAACGTATGCATGTGCAATCGATTTGCATTATAGTGCAATCGATTGCAATCTGTACAATTTTGAAAAATCAGTATTTTTCATAACACCTCTTCATGTAACCTTTCATGAAACCTTTTCATAATGCATTGGCATTTGTTCATGAATTTTTACTGTTAATTACATTGTTTCATAAGGGTGTTATGTGCATATAAAATCCAATCTTTTTCAAATATTTTGTCACCTCTTTCAAAAATATTTTTCATAAAATATTCACAAAACTCTTAAACTTTTGACAAGAATTTTTCTACTTTCTTCATATCACATAATTGAAAAATTCTTGAGCTATCTAATATTTTATGATTGTGAATAATTGTTAAAAGAAAGAGAAGATCAATTTATATTGATATCAATCATTGTATTACTCACTTAAACAAATTATAGAAATTGTCTTCTATTTGTGACTTGTGTTCCAATGATTGTTTGGACATAAGGGTTAGTGTGGCAAGAGGATTGTTCTTGCACACTTGATTATTTAGTTTGTTAGAAAGTAGGCCTCACCATTGAAGGTGTGATAGGTTGTATTGTTCTATAAAAACTAGTGGAAATCTCTTTCATTTTGAAAGGGGGCTGGATGTACCTTCGGATTGTGAAGTGAACCAGGATAAACCTCTGTGTCATTTTTACTTTCCTGCTTTACCGTTTTCAAAACATAAACCGTAAAAAGCATAATCCATCCATCAAAGAAAAAGAATCGAAAAAATTCTAAGAACCTAATTCACCCCCCCCCCCTCTTAGGCGCACTCGTATACTTACAATTGGCATCAAAGCAGGTTTAGGTAACCTGTTCCTACAAGATCCTGTATGGCTTCCGCAAACTCGAATCCTGTTTTCAAAGATGGTGGAAGTAGCAACAAGCCTCTGCTCTTCTCCGGAAAATACTTTGATTTTTGGAAAATCAGAATGAGGGCACATCTTGAAGCCCAAGGAGAAGGCACATGGGAAGCAATCGAAGAAGGTCCTCATAATCCTGTTAATGTGATCAATGGCGTTGAAACCGCAAAGTTGAAGAATATGTATGATGAAGATGATAAGAAGAAGATCCTAAATGAGAAGAAGGCAATCAATATACTCCAAAGCGCTCTTAGTATGGACGAATTCTTCCGCGTATCACAATGCAAATACGCAAAGGAGATTTGGGATACTTTGGTAGAAACACATGAAGGAACAACAAAAGTAAAAAGATCAAGGCTTAACACGTTGAGTCAAGAATATGAAATGTTCCGTATGCAGCCCGGAGAATCTATCGTTGCCTTACAAAAGAGATTTGTTCATCTAACAAACCACTTGATTGCACTCGGGAAGACCTTCACCAACGACGATCTCAATTTGAAAGTCCTAAGGTCCTTAACAAGGGAATGGCAATCGAAGGTGACCGCTATTTCAGAAAAGAAGAGTCTCTCAACGATGACATCCGCATCTCTATTCGGCAAACTTCAAGAGCACGAATTGGAACTTGGAAGGCTCGAGAAGCACGGAAGTCAAGAGAAAAAATCCAAATGAATTGCTTTGAAGATTGACACGAAGGATGACAAAGATGACGAGATTTCCGAAGATGAGAATTTCATGCTTCTTGTTAAGAAGCTTGGTAAGTTTTTTAACAAAAACAATAATTCCTCTTTTCTTAAAAAGAATAAACATTTCAGGAAGAAGGATGCATCCACATCGATTCAAGAAGTTACATGTTATGAATGTGGGAAGCAAGGTTACATAAAACCGGATTGTCCAAGACTTGCAAAGAAAGGAGGATTCAAAGGCAAGAAGGACTTCAAAAATAAAAAGGCTTATGTTGCTTGGAACAAAAATGAAGTTAGTTCCTCATCAGAATCGGAAAGTGATGAATGTGATGGCTCTAATGGCTTCACATCACTCCGATGAAGCAAATGACGAGGTTAGTAGCAACTTTTCTATTTATGATAATGATGCACAAGATGTAATAGATGAACTCTTAAAAGAATGCAAGACTTTGTATAATAGTATTTCATCTCAAAAGAAACAAATTTCATCTTTAGAAGAAAAAAATATTGCTTTAGAAAAATATATTGAAAGTGAAAAGCAAAAGTTGATAAATGAAAAACAAAGTCTTGTATGTAAAAATTGTGAGTCTTTATCTTTCCAAATTGTTCAACTTAAAAGAGTTTTAGAAAGATATGAAAAAGGTCAAATTGACTTGGAGGAAATTCTTAGGAACCAAAGGTATCCTAATGATAAAAGTGGATTAGGATATTCTAAGTTTTCCAAACCAAGCACAAATGAGACTATTTTTGTTAAAGCAAGTGAAAAAATTGTTAAAGAAAAGGTAAACAATTCTAAAAGTGTGCATCAAATTCATAGAAAGAAAAGAATTGTTAAGAAAAAGAGTTATATTCCAAGATATAGAAGTCATTTTCAACCTACTTGTTTTTATTGTGGAACCAAAGGACACATACCTAATGCTTGCTATGTGCGCAACATTGGTGTTGCTAAAGGGCATTATGTGTGGGTTGAAAAGGGTACTAACTATCAAGGACCCAAAGCAATTTGGGTACCTAAAAATACTTGATTCTTGTTTTGTAGGTATGCTTGAAAACAACTTCGAATCAATGGTATCTTGATAACGGTTGTTCAAAGCATATGACAGCTGACATCAACAAATTTTCAAGTCTATCACTTAAGGCCAAAGGATACGTTACTTACGGTGATGATAATAAAGGAAAAATTCTTGGAGTTGGAACCGTTGGTGCACCTCCTCATACAATCATCGAAGACGTCCTTTATGTGGAAGGCCTTAAACACAACCTTATTAGCATAAGTCAATTATGTGACAAAGGTTTCCGAATCAACTTCACAAAGGAAGAATGCTTAATAGAACATGAAGTCACTCATGACTTATTGTTAAAAGGTAAAAGAATTAATAACATTTTCATGATTTCTTTTGATGACTCTTCTTTGAAGGTAAAGTTCTTAATGGCAAACAACAACGAGGCATGGCTTTGGCATAAGAGATTTGCTCACATTCACATGGAGCATTTAAACAAATTAATAAAGCATGATCTAGTTGTTGGTCTTCCGAAAATAAAGTTTATCAAGGATAAGCTTTGTGACGCATGTCAAAAGGGGAAGCAAACCAAAACATCCTTCAAGACCAAGAAAGTGATATCTACTTCAAGACCACTACAATTGTTACATGTGGATCTTTTCGGTCCATCAAGAACAAAAAGCTTCGGAGGTAACGTGTATGCCTTAGTTATTGTTGATGATTTCTCTAGATACACTTGGACTTTATTTTTAGTGCAGAAAAGTGATGCCTTTAAAGCATTCAAGAAGTATGCCAAGCAAATTCAAAACGATAAGTCACTCTCAATTGTCTCCATAAGAAGCGACCATGGTGGCGAATTTCAAATTTCATCATTTGAAGATTTTTGTGAAGAGCATGGAATCTCTCACAATTTTTCTGCACCAAGAACTCCTCAACAAAATGGTGTCGTAGAGAGGAAGAATAGAGCATTAGTGGAACTTTCAAGTACAATGCTTAGCGACTCAAATCTTCCTAAATATTTTTGGGCGGATGCGGTTAGCACGACTTGTTTTGTAAGCAACCGTGTCAATATTCGACCAATCCTCAAGAAGACTCCATATGAGTTGTTCAAGGGAAGGAAACCCAACATATCTTTCTTCCACGTATTCGGATGCAAATGCTTCGTTCTCAACAACAGCAAGGACAACCTTGGTAAGTTTGATGAGAAATCCGATGAAGGTATATTTCTTGGTTATTCTCTTTCAAGTAGAGCTTTTAGAATTTTCAATAAACGAACACTTACTATTGAAGAATCTATACATGTTTCGTTTGATGAGACTAACCCCTCAAAAGAGGATAATATTATTGTGGATGATGATGATGATGTAGTAGATTTATCACAACAACAAAAGGAGACATCAAAAGAACAAGCAATATCACAAGAAGATGACTCACCAATTATTGAAGAACATCAAGATCTTCCAAAAGAATGGAGAACTCATAGAGATCACCCGATAGATAAAGTTATTGGTGATATTATCCAAGGCGTTGCAACTCGACTAAATCTCAAGGATGCTTGTCTCAACATGGCGTTCATGTCTCAAATTGAACCAACAAAAATCTATGAAGCCTTAGGCGACGATCAATGGATAATAGTTATGCAAGAAGAACTTAATCAATTCGAAAGGAATCAAGTTTGGACTCTTGTACTAAGACCGGACAACAAACACATCATAGGAACAAGATGGGTGTTCAAGAACAAACTTGACGAAAACGGAATCATAGTTCGTAACAAAGCAAGATTGGTCGCACAAGGCTACAACCAAGAAGAAGGAATCGACTTTGATGAAATGTTCGCTCCGGTAGCAAGGTTAGAAGCAATTAGATTATTACTTACTTACGCTTGTTCAATGAATTTTCAGTTGTACCAGATGAATGTCAAAAGCGCTTTCCTGAACGGCTACATAAATGAAGAAGTCTATGTCAAACAACCTCCGGGTTTTGAAGACTTCAAGAATCCCTCTCATGTCTACAAGTTGAAGAAGGCTCTTTATGGCTTAAAACAAGCACCAAGAGCATGGTATGATCGCCTTAGCAATTTCCTATGTGAGAAGGGTTTTACAAAAGGAAAGGTTGACAAGACGTTGTTCATAAAGAAGTTCAAAGGTAACACCTTATTGGTTCAAGTCTATGTCGACGACATCATCTTTGGTTTAACAAACAAAGATCTTTGCGAAGAATTTTCACTTATGATGCAAGGAGAATTCAAAATGGCCATGATGGGAAAAATGAACTATTTTCTTGGACTACAAATCAAGCAAACAAAGGATGGCATTTTCATCAACCAATCCAAGTATTGCAAAGAACTATTAAAAAGATTCGATATGGATAGTTGCAAAGTAATGTCCACTCCTATGGGATCCGGAACGTACGTTGATCAAGATGAATATGGCACTTCAATTGATATCACAAAGTATCGAGGTATGATCGGTTCATTATTATATTTGACGGCAAGCCATCCTGACATTATGTTTAGTTTTTGTTTGTGTGCACGCTTTCAAGCAAATCCGAAGGAATCGCATCTCACCGCCATAAAAAGGATTATGAAGTATCTCAAAGGAACAAAGAATGTCGGACTATGGTATCCAAAAGGTAGTACATGTTCTTTAATTGGTTATTCTGATGCTGATTATGCAGGATGTAAGACCGATAGAAAAAGCACAAATGGCACTTGTCATATTCTTGGAAATGCACTAGTATTATGGGCATGCAAGAAGCAAGCTTGTGTCACACTTGGCACGGCCGAAGCAGAATACATTGCGGCTGGCAGTTGTTGTGCACAAATTTTATGGCTCAAGCAGCAACTTCTTGACTATAGCGTAGATCTCGGTTGCATTCCTCTTCGATGTGACAACACAAGTGCCATCAACATCACAAAGAACCCGGTCAGGCATTCAAGAACAAAGCACATAGACATTCGACACCATTTCCTTCATGATCACGTTCTTAACGGAGACGTAGAGGTTACCTTCGTGGATACGCATAATCAATTAGCGGATATTTTCACAAAGCCACTCGCAAGAGAACCTTTTTACAAGATTAGAAGAGAACTTGGAATCCTAGATGAAAAAGATATATAAATCATCCATTAACAAAGGTGCACAATATTCATTCTTTTCTTATCTTAAGCAAAAGATTTCAATATGTTTTTTCTTCTCTTAATTATGCCATATATGAATATGTTTCATTAAACTTGTTTAAAAATGTCTTAGAATGCTTATTTTGTCATATTTTTGCAAATTTTTAAACATGCAATCGATTACATGCTTACTGCAATCGATTGCAGTCTGGAAAAAATGACTTTTTACGTAATTTTGACATGGTGATATCGATTGCATGAAAGTGCAAATCGATTGCAGTCTGTAGCTTTTTGAAAAAAATTTATTTTTAATTATTCCCTCTTATTTTCTTTGATCCTTTGTATCCTAAACTCTTATACATCAAATCACATCATTTCCTAGGCCAACTTTTCAGATTTTGTTCCCTCTTAGCCTTAACCTACAAGATTCCCTACCTTGACTCATTAACACTTTTTCAAGATCTTTTGGATTTCATGACACAACAATTCTCCAACATGAACACCAACATCAATGATCGCTACAATGTCGTTAATGCATCTGTCAACACAAGGATTTCAAACTTTCAGCATGATGTCAACCAACAATTCTCATACATTTATTCCCACCTCTACATACCGCCTTATGATCCATCCAACCCGGCTGCCCCACCAACTCGCCAAGAACCTTTCAACCAACAATTTCCTAACCAAGACCCTTTTGACCCCAATATGGATCTATTTTGAAAATGTTTTTCATGTTTTTATGTTTGGATGTTTCGTTATGTAGTCGTTAATGCTTACTAGTTGTAATGTTTCATTTCTATTTCCTTTGTTTCCGTGTGTCTCGTTATGTTTCTTTGCAATGTAAAATTCTGCATTTATGCTATGTATGCAACTCAAGTTTTAATCTATGCTATGTTATTTCTTTTTATTATTTCTTGTTTATGGCTTTTATTATTTTCACCCATCTTTCCCTTCTTTTTCATAATGTCAAAGGGGGAGAAAGATGTTATGCTTGTACATTTTCTTGTTTTTGAATTTCCTAAAGGTACAAAACTCCAATTCACATACAAAGGGGGAGATATGCATCTTAGGGGGAGAAGAATTCCGAAAATGTTAAAGAATCTAAGAAGATTGTTTGTAATCATCAAAAAGGGGGAGAATGTGAAGTCAAGCTTCTCCATGATCAACACTTGTTTTGATGAAGACACATCTCTTAGCTACAATGCGATAAAGAAGGCAAAGATGATATTCAAGTTTAATGCATCATGCTTCAAAGACTTATTTCCTCAAGAAGAAGCTTCATGAAGGTATTTTAGCAATTATACACAAATATTAAAATCTTAGATGCTCAATCAAATACCTATATCATGGCATAATCATCTCTTAACTTTAACATCATTTAAAATTGCATTTTTCAAAGTTAAACCTGTGTAAATCGATTTGCATCTGTTTATTTTAAGTTTTCTGGCAATTTTAACTTGGTGCAATCGATTTGCACTTTCATGCAATCGATTGTATGTTTCAAAATTTTGAAAAATTGGGCAACGTATGCATGTGCAATCGATTTGCATTATAGTGCAATCGATTGCAGTCTGTACAATTTTGAAAAATCAGTATTTTTCATAACACATCTTCATGTAACCTTTCATGAAACCTTTTCATAATGCATTGACATTTGTTCTTGAATTTTTACTGTTAATTACATTGTTTCATAAGGGTGTTATGTGCATATAAAATCCAAACTTTTTCAAATATTTTGTCACCTCTTTCAAAAATATTTTTCATAAAATATTCACAAAACTCTTAAACTTTTGACAAGAAATTTTCTACTTTCTTCATATCATATAATTGAAAAATTCTTGAGCTATCTAATATTTTATGATTGTGAATAATTGTTAAAAGAAAGAGAAGATCAATTTATATTGATATCAATCATTGTATTACTCACTTAAACAAATTATAGAAATTGTTTTCTATTTGTGACTTGTGTTCCAAGGATTGTTTGGACATAAGGGTTAGTGTGACAAGAGGATTGTTCTTGCACACTTGATTATTTAGTTTGTTAGAAAGTAGGCCTCACCATTGAAGGTGTGATAGGTTGTACTGTTCTATAAAAACTAGTGGAAATCTCTTTCCTTTTGAAAGGGGACTGGATGTACCTTCGGATTGTGAAGGGAACCAGGATAAACCTCTGTGTCATTTTTACTTTCCTGCTTTACCGTTTTCAAAACATAAACCGTAAAAAGCATAATCCATCCATCAAAGAAAAAGAATCGAAAAAATTCTAAGAACCTAATTCACCCCCCCTCTTAGGCGCACTCGTATACTTACAACTGCAACAAGTTCCAAATCATGCGTAGGATAGTTCTTCTCATGAACCCTCAACTGTCTCGACGCATAAGCAATTACTTTACCATTCTGCATAAGAACACGTCTTAAATCCATCAACGAAGCATCACAATACACCACAAACAGTTCTCATGAACTTGGGAAAGTCAAAACCAGAGCCGACGTCAATCTCTTCTTCAATTCTACAAAACTTTTTTCGCATTGAACATCCCACACAAAATCTTTACTCTTACAAGTCAACTGAGTCAACGGAAGTGCCTACTTAGAAAATCATTCAATGAACCTTCGATAATAACTACTAATCCCAAAAAACTTCTAATCTCAGTAGCCGACTTCGGAGTTTCCCATTGCAACACATCATCCATCTTAGAAGGATCCAAACAATACCACTACCTGAAATTACATGACCAAGAAAATTGACTTCCTTCAACCAAAATTCACACTTGGACAACTTCGCATACAACTTCTTATCCTTCAAAACTTCTAATATTGTTCTCAAATGTTCTACATGCTCTTCTTCTGACTTGGAGTAAACCAGAATATCATCAATAAACACCACCACAACGATCTAGATAAGTATGAAAGATATGATTCATGTACTCCATGAATACTCCCGACTCATTGGTCACACCGAAAGGCATCACCGATTACTCTTAATGTCCATACCGTGTTCGGAACACTGTCTTCTGAATATTCTCATCTTTCACTTTAATCTGATGATATCCCAATCTCAAATCAATCTTGCTAAACACTCGAGCACCTACCAATTGATCCATCAAATCATCTATTATTGGTAACAGACACTTGTTCTTAATTGTCACCTTGTTCAACTATCTATAATCTATATAAAGACTCATACTTCCATCCTTCTTATAAACCAAAAAAAATTGGAGCTCCCCACGGTGATACACTTGGTCTTACAAACTTCTTCTGAAGCAACTCTTCTAACCGCTTCTTTAATTCTGCCAATTTAGAGGCGGACATCATGTATGGTGCCATAGAAACAGGTCTAGTACCAGGTACAAGATCAATTGCAAACTCAACTTCTTTCTCAGGCGGTACGTCGAGAATTACATTAGGGAAAACTTCAGGAAATTCATTCACTACTTGTAACTCTTCAATCTTAGTCTTACTATCCACAAATAACGACACCATCAATGAAAACATATGGACTTCTTCTTTCATCAACTTATGCAACTCCCTAAATGACAACAATTAAACTCCTTCCTCTTCTGGAGTAGAAAACCTCACCGACTTACGAAAGTAATTAATATGAACATAATTATACTCTAACAAGTTCATACCTAGGATTACGTCCATCCCAGTCAATGACAAACATACCAAATCAACATAAAAGTCTCTATCAAAGATAGACAACGGGCATCTCAAACACACTAGAGAAGTAGTCACCAATCCCATATCTAGAATCTATACGACCATTTCTCCTTTCATAGAAGACAACTTAAGACCCAACCTCTTAACACAATCAACAACAATAAAACAATGGGTAGCACCCGTATCAATAATAGTAATTAAAGGAATACTATTAATGAAACATGTACCTCTGGCGAGCTTATCCTCATTAGCTGTCTGAGTCCCAGCTAAAGCGAACACCTTCCCTTCATACTTTGATTTATTGGGCTTCTAGAACTGCCTACCAATGTGCCCTTCTTCACTGCAGTTAAAATAGATCATCTTTTTATGCGTGCAATCAGATATTGCATGCCTAGATTTTCCACAACAGAAACAATGCTTCACCTCGGCAGTACACACATTGCTATTGTGTCCAGCTTGCCCACACTTGAAACAAACAATACCAGAAGGAGCATCTCCCCTGCTAGTTCTCTGACCCAAAGCAACTTTTTTCTTACCCTTACCAACTAGAGTATCATAAGGCTTGCCACGGTTCTACTGATTCTCGCCTCTTCTATCAGTAACAATCTTGTAGTGAGCATTGTTATCTTCTTCGAAGATCCTACAACTATCGAACAGATCAGACAAAGCATGAATCTTATGATATCCTACAGCCTTCTTAATCTCGGAGCGCAATCTGTTCTCAAACTTGATGCACTTTGAAAATTCTGCAGTCACTGCATCATGGTGCATGTAAAAATTCGAAAACTCTGTAAACTTTGCAGCATAATTAGTCATTGATATATTTCCCTGTTTCAGCACAAAGGAATTCAATCTCCTTACCACACACATCTTCAGGGTAATACTTACTCATAAACTATCTAAGAAATACAACCCAAGTGATCTCCTCACTTGCAGCTTCCAACCTTTCACGAGTTTCCAACCACCAATCATCAGCCTCAATTTCCAATATGTGAGTTCCATAACGAACCTTCTACATTGGGGTGCAATCCATCACACGAAAAATTCTCTCAATTTCTTTCAACCAAGACAATGTTGCATCAGGGTCATACTTGCTCTTGAAGGTAGACGGATTCTCACTCAGAATAGTCGCCAAAGTACGAGACTCGTTATTCCCGCCAACATTCGGTAAATTCTGCACAGCTTGAGGCATTGCCCGTATTGCAGCAGCCATTGCAGCATCGCTTCTTCCAGCCATCTCAACTTAACACTACAACATAACAAAAGTTAGAACCATTTAACAATACTCGATTGTTAAATAAACTACGACATGACAACTTGATCAGACAGATGCCCTACTCTAATACCACTAATTTAACACCCCATTTCTACCCGACTTTAAAATTAAATCAGAGTTATAAAATTTCTCCATAAGACATGGGATATCACACTTTCAACTTAAAAACCAAATAGCACGAACTTCATTGATATAAAATACTTCGAAAACAACGCAGCGGATTCATCAAATTACAACTTTAAAATAACTTCATTTGCTTTCAACTTCAAACTACTTCAACATAGTTTTGCAAAATAAAACAACTTAAACAAGTTCATCAACTAAAATGAAATTCAACATAAAGACAAGACATGCGTTCATCCCCCCGAAGTGCTACGTATCAGAGCGACAAACACCAACTCGAATCTACTAAGTACTCGACTCTTGGCTACCTGCACGTTACCAACATAAGGATAACATTCAAACAAAAGGGGTGAGATATAGGATAATATAAAAAAGAGTATGATAATCAATATGTAAACGAGAAATCATACAATCATACCACTTCACACAACAAGCAACATCGACATATAACTTTGTTCCACAATGATTAATAACATATATATAATGTGACTTTAATGTGACTCAACTTATGTATATGCATGTGGTACCATTTGGAGTAAACTCCCAACTTGAAATGTTACCAGTTTATCGAGGCATCAACAACATATTTGCCAATCTAGGCCAACTTGATTTGACCATTCGCCCCAAATTGAAAATATGCAAATGTATGCAATTATGAATGGCATACAACAATAACATAAATAGATACTTAACAACTCAACAACATGTATCGACGTTGGTCAATAGACCTGCAACTTAATAATTCCCCAAGACCGAGACAACTCATCTTATATCGACTTACTACAACCACGACATGGAAAACCAACCAATTACGACTTAATTAACTAAATCTCTAAGTTAATTATTTTAGTCCTCTAATCTACTAAAATCAACTTATTTTGTCTCTACTTAATATCTAGGATCAACTCAGCTCGACTCGGATGCGAAAATAGGACAAATCGCCAAAAACTGCACTTTCTACACTCCACTTTGTCCATACGCATATAGACCTGCTCATACGCATATCACTCTGCTTCCTACGCCACCCATTACGCGTAAAGACTCCTAGTATGCATAATGCATGCACTCCCTACGCGTATCCTACGTAAATGACCAGAGGGTCTTTCTACCCTCCCTCCCTTACGCGTAATGCCTGTGTAACAGACATGTGTTACGCGTATGGTTCCTCTTGTTACGCGTATCACCAGATATGCTATGTGATTCACCAGAATTCACACCAGTCCTACTTCTGTTATGATTTACACAACTTCATCACTCAATTCAAGCCTAATTGGGTTTCTACATTGATTTTATACCTTTTTTCTTCTGTATACACTTCATCTAATAATTATATAGTCGATTATGATTCCTAATTTCCTCCTCTACACGGTCTCCTATAACAAAATTGTCTAGCAATACAACCATGACAGTAACACAAACGAGTTTATGACAACATCACAACAATAACAACATGTTCTTCATCACAGATCCACACGAAAATCTACTACAATAAATCATATGAAAACCCAGCCTACATGCGAATTATTATAAACCCGTTTATAAAATTCGAACCCCGCCCTTACCTTGGGTTGAAGGCAGTTCGAATTCACAACAAAATCTCTACAAAAATCCAAAACCTAGCCTCTCGTTCTTCCACAAGACTTGTTATTCTCACCAAAATTATGATTAACTCTCTAATTAGGTTTTTCAGTTTATTATTACTAAAATATCACTAATTAGCTAAATTACTAATTGGCCTAAAATAGCACCCTCACCTTTACTATTCTCACACCACAACTTAAGCCCACATACTAATAATTATATTATTTCTTCAACTTTATTAACTATACCAACTCAAACACGACTTAACCATCAACTTAATACCAACTTAAACAACTTAACAATATACACGACAAAATAACACCTATAAATAATTAATCGGGAAAACACGCGATAATATTTAATTAAATTAATTAATTAAATATGGGTGTTACGCTGCTGCTCTAACTGAGAGATATTACTCAGACTCTAGTGATGATGAATTGACCTTTGAAGAACTGGCAACCTCCTACAAAAAGTTATGCATTAGAAGTGAAGATGTTTGCCATCAAGAAAAGAACCAAAAGAAACTCATAATTCAACTAGAGGCTGAAAAGGTAGAACATCTTGAAATTATCTCCAAACTAAAGGATGAGGTAACATTGCTAAACTCAAAACTTGATCGAATAACCAAGTCTATCAGAATGCTCAGTGGTTCATATGCTTTTGATGAGATTTTATAGGTTGGTAAGTTAGCTAGATATGTGACTAGTTTAGGTTTTAATAGAGGAAAAGAACATATCCCTGATCTTGCTCATTCTGAGATCAAACCGGAGATGTTGCATCAAATGTCTCAACATCACGACAGAAGACAAGGAAACTTCAAAAGAAAAACATTTCAGAGATGGAGATGTCATTATTATGAGCATTTTGGTCATATAAAGCCCTTATGCTATAGATTATACGGATTCCCTAAGGTTGTCCTCCAAACCAGGTCAAATTAAAACATCCATATGAACAAAAACCAATGGATTCCCAAGGTTTATACTACTAGTCTAATAACCCATACTTCTCTCATATCTACAGGTAAGGAGGTATGGTATTTTGACCGTGGTTTCTCTAAACATGTGACTAGGAATGAAAATAAATTGGTAGACTTGAAGCCTCTTCCCACTAATCATGTGATATTTGGTGATGGAGCCAAGAGAAAAATTAAAGGGGTTGGAAAGATGGAGTATTTAGGAGTCCCAAGTCTTGATAAAGTGTTGCTAGTCAAAGGGTTGACTGTTGAACTGATTAGTATCAATCAACTGTGTGATCAAGAGCTAAATGTCAATTTCACTAAATCTGAATGTTTAGTCACTGATGAGAAGAATGAAGTCATCATGAAAGGAGTCAGATATGTAGACAACAACTATGTATGGATTTCTAAAGATTCTAATCATTCCAGCATATGTACTCTAACAAAGGAAGGAGGAAGAGGAAGTAAGGAATGCAACATTGGAAGGAAAACCAAGATGTCTAACCAAAAGATTAAACATCCCACAACTCCAAATTTTTTGAAACATTTTCATAGAAACCTGATGCAACATATACAGATGATGAGTCTTGTAGATATCAGTGCTAGTACAAATAATAAAAGAGCAACGTATAAGGTTACCTGTATGCTAAGGAAAATGATATAGCTTGGTTGAATAAGATACAAAATTGTGTCTCCTTGTCTACAGATAAGGTTGAGCACAAAAAAAATCAAAGATAGATGTGCACAACTGACATGGATGAAAAAAATTCTAGCTGATCATAATGTTACAAAGAATATCATGACATTTGGATGTGACAATCTTGAATCCTACTTACATCTCCAATCAACACAAAGTATTCAAGCACATTAATCTATATCACCAAGGTGTAAGGAAGACTATTGAAGACAAGATGATTATCTTAGAATATGAGATTACTAAGAAGTAACTATCTAACTGTATTACTAAAACTGAAATTGGTAATATGAGGGGTAAAATAGGAACTTGTATCCACGCAAGCTTATAGCAGTTAATTGCATGTGGGAAAATCATTAAAAACATATTATGGTTTCAAATTTAAAATGCAAATTAACGTGTTATAGGAATATGTTTGCATTTTCCATTTTTGTCCAACAAATTAATTTACCTCCTCAATCACAATCATTTCAAAATATCCTCACACGCTACACTATTCTGCTACTCACCCCTAACAACTCCTTCATCTTCCATACTCTCCAGAAAAACCATTGTACTCTCATCCTCTCAAATCTAAACCTTGCCAAAAATGTTTCAATAATGTGGTTCTTCTCCCTCCAAGAAGCCTCCCTTAACTGACCCTACTTCTGAATCTAGGGCTCAACATATGCATATCAAGTGGGAAGAAGGTAAAAAGATTGTTCCTCTTTCGGTAATAGCCTATGGCATTGATGGTGATAAGAAGACTAGAACTGATCCTATTAAAGCCTTAGGAGATCATCTCAAGGTAACTATTTTGGCACTGAACCTTCTATTGATTGTGACTACAAGGAAGGTAGCAAGTACGCAGATATAGCAATTAGACATTTTTTCTCTAGGGTTTTAAATGAAGGTCACAATGTGGCTGGTATATCTGCCCCACTGTCTATGGTTGTATGTCCTCCACCTAAGAATAACACCAACCCTTCTCACTCTGAGAAGGATCTGAATGTTGAAAATCTACACAGGCTGGCTAGTTCTGTGATTAATAATGTTGTAACAAATGTTGAAACATCTTCTGTCGGGATGCTTAGCATGAAGTATGCAATACTACATAGAATTGGTGATGCCAATTAGGTGCCTACCAACCACACCTCAACCATTTCAACTGGGTTGGGAAGATTCATTTATGTTGTAGGGACCAAGGCTAAATTTGATTATGGATCCTATATTTTTGACCAGTCTATGAAACATGCAGGTACTCTGGCTGTGAAGCTTACTATAGCTTTCCCTTCCCTTCTCTATGGAATCATATAAAGTCAATATCCTGGGATTCTCATTGACACTGACTCTGTTTGCAAAAGAAAAATTGCCTTGTCCTTTCATTATAAGTTGTTTATAGGAACACATGTCCCAGATATTGCTGTGAAATCTGTTGGAATATCTTCTGATAGAAAATCTATCAACAAGTAAGTTGTTCTCTTTGAACATAAGGATGCTTGCAAAGAGCTGGAAGCTAGGAAACACAGGTTTGAAAGGTTGATCAAGTTGCTTAAGCAGGCTTGTAGATGTTAAGAATTGGCAGAATTTTTGACAAACAAGAAGTGTTGAAATTAGTTCAGGATGTCACACCAGATGTTGTGACATTGTCAAACAGAGTATAAGTTAATGAATTAAGTTCAGACATCAGGATGTCACACCAGATGTTGTGACATCGTAAACCTGCTACCAGACTTAAATAATGCATAACAGAACTGAGTAAATTCAGGGAATTTATCTGGAAGTAATTGCGAATAGATAAACACTCCAAGGCGCATCATTAGGGAGCTTAGTTATCTGACTTCAGTGAAACAGAATAACTAACTCACCTTGAATCTAGGAAGTAACAAACTAACTAACCCAAATTCAAGGTGATGACAGTAGGATTTATCAAGACTGGATAATTCACAGAAAGCCCAAAAATCAAGCATCTATTTAAGGAACATAAACTCTCAGAATAGGGTACGAATTTAAGAAGACTAAAAAGGGTGTTTGTGTTTAATAGCAGGTTTTAATTGTGTATCACTTTATGAGCTTTTAAGCAAAAATTGTATTGTGTCTTGATTGAAACTGTTAAGTAAAATCAAGCTGTTGTGTTTGAAGTGTGACTTCAATTTTATTAAACATTGTAAAATATCACTGTGTGATTGAGGGGGAGTGAGTAGGTACTCATATCTAAGTTGTGTCTTAGGTAGAAATTGCCTTGGGTAGATATTAAGTGAAGGATTAAACTGGTTGGTTTAATTCAAGAATTAATATTACTTATATTGGATTTCCTTCCTGGCTTGGTAGCCCCCAGATGTAAGTGTGGAGATACACTGAACTGGGTTAACAATTTCCTGTGTTATTTAACTTACCTGCACTTTAAGTTTTGTTTAAGTGTTCAAGTGTTTAAACATCTGATTCGACATCACGTACCTGATCCCAGAATTTCAATTAGCATCAGAGCAGGCACCCTGCCTGTTTAACTGGGTGAGATCTAGGGACTGCAAGTTTTGGGAACATGGACAGAGATGTAGGATTTGTGAATAGACCACCTATATTGGATGGATCTAACTATGACTACTGGACGCCAAGAATGGTACCATTCTTAAAATCACTTGATAGTAGGGCTTGGAAAGCAGTCAACAAAGGATGGGAGCACCCTGTCTAAGACAATAAGGATGGGGCAAAAGTGTTAAAGCCTGAAGAAGAATGGAGCAAGGAGGAAGAAGATTCAGAACTTGGAAATTCCAAAGCCTTAAATGCCTTATTCAATGGCATTGATAGGAACATATTTAGACTTGTGCATCACTGTGAGCTGGCCAAGGATGTTTGGGACACTCTCAAAACCACTCATGAAGGAACATCAAAGGTAAAGATGTCAAGACTTCAACTTCTCACCACCAAGTTTGAAAACTTGAGAATGAAGGAAGGTGAGACCATTCATGAGTTTTACATGAACATCCTAGAAATAGCTAATACTTCTGGTGCTTTGGGAGAGAAGATGAGTGATGAAAAGTTGGTAAGAAAGATTCTCAGATCACTTCCAAAAAGATTTGACATGAAGGTTACTGCAATAGAAGAAGCTCAGGACATATGCACAATGAAGGTTGAAGAGCTCATTGGCTCCCTTCAAACATTTGAGATGGGAATGAATGATACAATTGTGAAGAAAAACAAAAGCATAGCCTTGGTCTCAAATACTGATAAAGAAGAAGAAAGTCATGAAGCAGACTCTGAGGAAAATTTATCAGAAACAATTGCTATGCTTGGAAGACAATTCAACAAAATTCTCAAAAGAATGGAAAACAGGTCCAGACCAAGTGGGAGAAACTCAACCTCTTCTGAGAATAAAAGACCTTATGATTCTAATAGAAGGGCAAATTATGATGAGAAGACCAACCAAGGAAAAGGGATTCAATGTCATGGATGTGAAGGATATGGACACATCAGAAGTGAATGCCCAACCTATCTAAAGAAGCAGAAGAAAGGTCTCTCTGTGACCTGGTCAGATGAAGACTCAGGATGTGAGTCAGAAGAAGAATTTGCAAAGCACATCACTGCTCTAGCTGGAGTATGTGAAACTGAAGGGGGATCCAGTGATGAGGAGCTGACATTTGAAGAGCTTGAAGAATCATACAAGATGTTGTGTAAAAGGAGCACTGAAGTATGCATGGAGAATATACAGCAGAAGAAGCAAATTGGGGAATTAAAGGCTGAAAAAACAAGTAATCTAGAGATCATTGACACTTTGAAAAGTGAATAAGCCTACTCAACTCCAAATTGGAGCATATGTCCAAATCTGTCAGAATGTTGAACAGTAGCTCAAACAAACTGGATGTCATTCTCAACAACAACAAGCACTCAGGGGATAGGACTGGGCTGGGATTTAATAAAGCTCAAAAGTTTGAGGCTAGCACCAGCAAAACAACTCCAAATCCCATGAAGTCAAACAAGATGTCCAAACAGATGTCTCAACATCATGACAAGAACATGATGAAAAAGAAATATCAAAGATGGAGATGACATCATTGTGGAAGGTTTGGTCACATCAAACCTTTTTGCTACAAGCTGCATGGACATCCAACTCAGAGATATCAGCAACCCCCTAAGCAGAAGACAGATGTCACCAAAAAGGTGTTGCATGGACATCCAAATCAGAGGTATCAGCAACCCCCTAAGCAGAAGACAAAGGTCATCAAGAAAGTATGGGTACCTAAAGCTAGTCTTCATGCTAATCAAAGCTACAAATACATGCCCAAGAACAAGTTCAACAGACAACCTTGGAGTTCTAAAGATGGACACCACATAGGGCAGATGCATCAAAGGAAACCTTACAACAAGCACAAATGGTCCAAGAAGGTTATTGCATATATAGCTCATACATCTCTCAGAGTATCTGCTAAGGAAGACTGGTACTTTGACAGTGGCTGCTCAAGGCATATGACTGGACTTAAGAATCTGCTGGTAGACTTAAAGTCACACTCATCCAAATATGTAACCTTTGGAGATGGAGCAAAGGGAGAAATCAAGGGAGTTGGGACATTGGATTGCCCAGGTGTACCAAGTCTAAATGATGTGCTGCTGGTAAAAGGATTAACTGCCAACTTGATCAGTATAAGTCAATTATGTGACCAAGGTTACAGTGTAAATTTTACCAAAACTGAATGCATAGTCTCTGATAAAGAACAGAAGGTTGTCATGAGAGGAGCCAGATCAAAAGACAATTGCCATATGTGGGAACCTCAAGATTTCATCCTTACTTCAACTTGTTCCTTAGCCAAAGAAGAAGAAGTGAAGCTGTGGCACCAAAGACTGGGTCATTTTCATCTCAGAGGAATAAAGAAGATCATATCTATGGAGGCTGTAAGAGGTATTCCAAGACTAAAGATTGATGAAGGTAAAGTGTGTGGTGAATGTCAAATAGGCAAGCAAACCAAGATGTCACATCCAAAGCTCCAACATCTGACAACTTCCAAAGTTTTGGAATTATTGCATATGGATCTTATGGGACCAATGCAGGTTGAGAGTCTTGGTGGAAAAAGATATGCATATGTGGTTGTTGATGACTTTTCAAGATATACCTGGATAAGTTTCATCAAAGAAAAGTATGATGTGTTTGATGTATTCAAAGATCTGTGCCAAAGAATACAAAGAGAAAAGGCAAGCTGTGTGGTCAGAATTAGAAGTGACCATGGAAAGGAGTTTGAGAATAAAAAATTCTCAGATTTCTGTTCTTCAGAAGGAATCAATCATGAGTATTCTTCTCCTATCACCCCTCAACAGAATGGGATTGTTGAGAGGAAAAACAAAACTATCCAAGAGTCAACAAGAGCTATGATTCATGCTAAAAAGTTACCACTGTACTTTTGGGCTGAAGCTATGAATACAGCTTGTTACATTCACAATAGAGTCACTCTAAGAAAGGGAACATTGTCCACCATCTATGAAGTCTGGAAGGGCAGAAAACCTACAGTCAAGTACTTTCATGTGTTTGGAAGTAAATGTTACATTCTGGCTGATAAGGATCAAAGAAGGAAGATGGACCCTAAAAGTGATGAAGGGATTTTTCTTGGATACTCCATAAATAGCAGAGCATATAGAGTATTTAACTCCAGAACCAAGGTTATAATGGAGTCAATAAATGTGATTATTGATGATGTCTCTGTAGATGTTGCAGATGATGTTGGAACATCTGCTGACAATCAGACTGGAGTTGAAATAAAGAGTGATAATCCTGACTTCACTCTAACTGAAGCAAGGACAGAACAATCCAACAAACCTCCCTCCATCAGAATCCAGAAAGATCATCCTAAAGATATGATAATTGGTGATCCTAACAGTGGTGTAATCACTAGATCAAGAGAAATGATTTCAGGCTCCTGTTTTGTTTCAAAGATAGAACCTAAAAACATCAAGGAAGCTCTGAATGATGAGTAGTGGATCTCTGCTATGCAAGAAGAATTAGGCCAATTTACAAGGAATGAAGTGTGAGATCTTGTTCCTAGGCCTGATGACATAAATGTGATTGGCACTAAGTGGGTGTACAAGAACAAGTCAAATGATCAGGGAGTTGTTACAAAGAACAAGGCTAGACTTGTAGCTCAAGGATACACATAAATTGAGGGAGTAGACTTTGATGAAACCTTTGCACCAGTAGCAAGGCTTGAATCAATCAGACTTCTAGGAATTGCTTGTATCCTAAAGTTCAAGCTATTTCAAATGGATGTTAAAAGTGCCTTTTTAAATGGGTATCTTAATGAGGAAGTATATGTGGAACAACCTAAGGGATTTGTTGATCCAAGCTGTCCAGATCATGTATACAAACTAAGAAAGGCTCTGTATGGACTAAAGCAAGCCCCAAGAGCTTGGTATGAAAGACTAACTACTTTTCTCATTAAACATGGGTACAGGAAAGGTGGAATAGACAAGACCTTGTTTGTGAAGGATGAAGAAGGAAAGGTCATGATAGCTCAGATATATGTAGATGACATAGTGTTTGGTGGGATGTCAGACAGGATGGTTAAACATTTTGTTAATCAAATGGAATCTGAGTTTGAGATGAGCCTTGTAGGAGAACTAACCTACTTTCTTGGACTGCAAATCAAGCAGATGGAGGACTCCATGTTCATATCCCAAAGCAAGTATGCAAAGAACACTGTCAAGAAGTTTGGTATGGACAATGCAAGTCACAAGAGAACACCTGCCCCCACTCACTTAAAGCTGACAAAGGATGACAAGGGTGAGAATGTGGACTAAAGCTTATACAGAAGCATGATTGGAAGCCTACTATATCTGACAGCTAGCAGACCAGATATAGCTTTTGCAGTAGGTTTATGTGCAAGATATCAAGCTGAGCCAAAAGTAAGTCATCTAAACCAGGTTAAGAGGATTTTGAAATATGTCAATGGTACTTGTGACTATGGTATAATGTATTCTCATGGTTGTGAACCAATCCTCACTGGCTTTTGTGATGCTGACTGGGCTGGAAGTGCTGATGATAGAAAGAGTACATCAGGAGGATGCTTCTTTTTAGGAAACAATTTGATTTCTTGGTTCAGTAAGAAACAAAATTGTGTATCCTTATCCACTGCTGAAGCTGAATATATTGCAGCTGGTAGCAGTTGTTCACATTTGGTATGGATGAAGCAAATGCTCACAGAATACAATGTCCCACAAGATGTCATGACATTGTACTGTGACAATTTAAGTGCTATTAACATCTCAAAAAATCCTATCCAACACAGCAGGACTAAGCACATTGATATCAGGCATCATTTCATCAGAGATCTTGTTTAAGAGAAGGTGATCTCATTAGAACATGTAGCCACAGATCTGCAATTGGCTGACATATTTACTAAAGCTTTGGATGCTACCCAATTTGAAAACCTAAAGGGTAAATTGGGAATCTGCTTATGTGAAATATAGCAGTTATGGAGAAGTGCCAACATGTCCTATGACATCATGTGGCATGATCACCAGATGGCAGCACCAGTCTGGTCAGTAACTCTGTGTATTCCACTCTTAAGAATTCCACTAGTAACGGATTTTATAAAAGCTCAAACGTGCTCTCAGCTCTTCATCTCCTCACTATCTCCTCAAAACGATTTGCATGCTAAAGCTGTTTTTCTAAGCTCCTCAAAATCAATCAAACCTAACTCATCTTCCACTACTTTCGAAAAATGTCTCAACATCAAAACCCTAACTTCATTGATGAGGGTCTCAACCAAGAAGATGTGGTGCATGCAACCCCAATCTCTATAGTGCCAATGGATACTACTCCTATAGACGAAATCAGAGGAAGTGTCCCTATTGCTCAAAAACCTAGAACTCCCACTGTAAGAAGAGCAAAGGAACATGTGTTCAGCAAAAGCAAGGGGACTCCTTCATCTACAAGCACACCCAAAGCTTCTGACTATGTGGATGCATCCATCAAGCATCTTGTGAACAGGATTCTATCTGAACAAAGAGTGGTGTGTGGTGTATCTGTTCCCCTGAACAGCATGCCTGCTCCACAAGAAGAACCATGCAATCAGGCTGAAGAGGACACTCCTGCTCAACAGGATGTCCCAATAAATGTTGAAGCATCTGAGGACCAGAACAAGGCCTCAACTGATGATGATGAAGCCACTGATGATCAAGCTTCTGCTGATCAAACTGCTGAAAAGGAGGCCTCCCAACCTCCTTCTGTTGAAACCATAGATGATGACTCTGACACAGAGATCATTGCATCTGTTAACCCTAGCATAGCCAAAAGTCTTAGGGCTAGGAAGGAGAAGAAGCCTGCTGGACATTCAACTCCTGAAAAGAAACAGCCTACTCCAAAGAAGGACAAAGCTAAAGTTGCCTTTGGCCCTACTAAACAATGGAGCAAGGTAAGCACCCAGAAGAGGAAAGCTGGAACTCCACCTGATTCAGATGTTGAGGAGGATGTCCCAACATCCCAACCAAGGAAGAAGCCAGCACCTCCCAGGTCTGCCTCTGCTGTTCCTGAAGCTCTTCTTGACAATATGTCCTTCCATCATGCCTCTAGTGTGAGTAAATGGAAATATGTCTACCAGAGAAGAGTAGCTCTGGAAAGAGAACTAGGCAGCAATGCATTGGAATGCACTGAGGTAATAGACTTAATATCCTCTACTGGTTTATTCAAGACTGTTTCAAATTTTTCACCCTGCTATGAGCTGCTGGTCAAGGAGTTCATTGTCAATCTGCAAGAAGGGTGTGCTGATGGAAAGTCAGAAGATTTCAGAAAGGTTTATGTGAGAGGGAGATGTGTTGAATTCTCTCCTAGGGTTATCAACCATTACCTAGGGAGAGAATATGATGGGCCTAATGAGCTGGGGAAAACTGACAACCAAGTCTGCAAGATCATCACTGCCAACCAGGTCAAGTCTTGGCCAGTTAAAGGCAAACTTTCTGTTAGCTTGCTAACAAGGAAGTATGCCATGCTGCATAGAATTGGTACTGTCAACTGGGTCCCTACCAACCATACTTCCTCTATAGCTACTGGACTGGGAAGATTCATTTATGCTGTAGGCACCCAAACAAAGTTGGACTTTGGGGCTTACATCTTTGATCAAACCCTAAAACATGCAGGATCATCAGCAACCAAGCTTCCCATAGCTTTTCCATCTCCGCTTTGTGGAATCATCCTCAACCAATACCCAGGCATCCTTACTGAGAAGGATTCAGTCTGCAAGAAAGAAAGTCCACTGACCTTCCACTACAAATTGTTCTTGAGCCATCATGCTGCTGATGTTGAAGCTCCCAGTGGGACATCTGTTGGACCATCAAATGTCAAGACTCCTATATCCAAAGCAGCCTTGATTGCAGAACTCAAGACCACTTGCAAAGAGCTGGATGATAGGAAGAAAAAGCTTGAGGAAATCATTCAAAGGCTGGAGCTGGAAGAGGGTGCTCAGAAGGTTGATGAATCAGATGCTGAGACTGAGGAAGAAGAAGATACTAAGTATGATGAGTCTGAGTGAAGTTGGGTCTGATGGAAACTGGATTATAATTTTTTTACTTTGTAATTTTGTTTTTCTCTGCTTATGTAATATTTGGCCCTAATTTCTGTCTAACAAGGGGGAGTAAGAGTTCTGAACAACAACTGTCTACTGCTGTTTGCCAAATTAATGAACAATGCTGGAGTTAAATTCTGTTTTCTGAACTAAGTTTTTTCTGAATGCTCATTGGTATATCAAATTCTGTTGAACAAGTCATAGCAGTACATACAAGTTTGAGGGGGAGCAAAGTATTATCTCTCATATGATTCAACAGATAAAAGAACTCTGCTGCACTCTGATAAAAGAACTCTGCTGCTAAAACCAGAAGATTTTGTTAGCCAAAAATTAGCCAAAGGGGGAGTTTGTAGATGTTAAGAATTGGCAGAATTTTTGACAAACAAGAAGTGTTGAAATTAGTTCAGGATGTCACACCAGATGTTGTGACATTGTCAAACAGAGTATAAGTTAATGAATTAAGTTCAGACATCAGGATGTCACACCAGATGTTGTGACATCGTAAACCTGCTACCAGACTTAAATAATGCATAACAGAACTGAGTAAATTCAGGGAATTTATCTGGAAGTAATTGTGAATAGATAAACACTCCAAGGCGCATCATTAGGGAGCTTAGTTATCTGACTTCAGTGAAACAGAATAACTAACTCACCTTGAATCTAGGAAGTAACAAACTAACTAACCCTAATTCAAGGTGATGACAGTAGGATTTATCAAGACTGGATAATTCACAGAAAGCCCAAAAATCAAGCATCTATTTAAGGAACATAAACTCTCAGAATAGGGTACGAATTTAAGAAGACTAAAAAGGGTGTTTGTATTTAATAGCAGGTTTTAATTGTGTATCACTTTATGAGCTTTTAAGCAAAAAGTGTATTGTGTCTTGATTGAAACTGTTAAGTAAAATCAAGCTGTTGTGTTTGAAGTGTGACTTCAATTTTATTAAACATTGTAAAATATCACTGTGTGATTGAGGGGGAGTGAGTAGGTACTCATATCTAAGTTGTGTCTTAGGTAGAAATTTCCTTTTGTAGATATTAAGTGAAGGATTAAACTGGTTGGTTTAATTCAAGAATTAATATTACTTATATTGGATTTCCTTCCTGGCTTGGTAGCCCCCAGATGTAAGTGTGGAGATACACTGAACTGGGTTAACAATTTCCTGTGTTATTTAACTTACCTGCACTTTAAGTTTTGTTTAAGTGTTCAAGTGTTTAAACATCTGATTCGACATCACGTACCTGATCCCAGAATTTCAAGGCTGAAGATGCAGGAATTGAGAAAAATGAGTCGGATGGTAATCCCAATGATGAAGACAATGTTGATAATGAAGGATTTGTTGTAGTACTTCTGGTTCTGAAAAATCTGATACTGATACTGAAGATTCAAATGAAGACTAATGTTATGGCTTTGGATTTTGGGTGTTTTGTTTCTTGGTCTCTTTGACAGTTACTCTTTTTTTTTGCTCTGTATGAGCACTTGGCTATGTAATCCTTGACTTTATCTCTGCACTTTTGGTTCTGGCTCTTTTTGGATGAATGGATTTCTCTATGGATGTTCCTTTTTTTTATCTTTCTCTTAGTTTGTCTAATTATAGCTAAAAAGGGGGAGTAGTGATACATACCTGTTAGTGATACATGTTTGTTCTCTCTTGGAGTTTTGGCTTGAGGTTGATGCTGGTTCTCTCTGTTTATCCGGTGTGCTTGCTTCTGATGTTGTACCCTATCTGTGGTGTTTTCTGCTCCCTGAGATGTTTTATGATCTGATATTGTTTTAGCCAAAATTTTCCAAAGGGGGAGATTGTTAGTTCTTTGATTGGCATAAATTTTGGTAAAACAAGATGCTTTCTGATGATGTTATGACTAATGTCTTGACTTGTCGATCAAGTTTTATGGTGGTGTAATTCCCTGTTATTTTAGGTTGATGTCCATGATATCAAACCAGATGTTATAACATCTGGTGACAAAACATTCTTCTCAGAATGTTTGTTTTTGTTAATTGCGCCTTTTATTTGTTTATGAGTAATTACCTGCGCAATATTGGTTGAAGTTTTGGAACAATATTTATCTTGATTGGAAGAATCTGATTCTTCGTGTTTTGTTTGCTATTTGTGTTAAATATTTTTTTGAGGAGTACTTAACATTTATGGAAGAATCAAATCTATCTGTTTTTAGCTCCAAGCCCAAAAACAAGTTATGGATTATTTATTCTGGTGTAACTCTATTTTAAAAGGTGTGAAAAAAGATTAAGGAAGTATAGATAAATTTGCACTTCTGGTGTTAGGGTTAGGATTGTCTTGTATTTTGTGAGTCATTCTTACATCACCTAGATGTTTGAATATGACTATTCTTGAGTTGTAATTATGTCCATTCTAAACATTTAAGCATGAGTGTTTATTCTTGATCAAAGCTTTTAAGCAAGACCAAGGTGTTGTGTTTTGGAAGAATGTTCTTCTGTTTTATTTGAAAGTATTGGTTGATTATTACAGTGTGTGATTGAGGGGGAGTGAGATGGTGATTTCTCATATATAGATGTGGTATTCTAGGTAAAAGTTGCATTGGGTAGTGATTAAGTGAGGGGTGTAAACTGGGACTGTTTAACTTTGAATTGATACTACTAATAGTGGATTTCCTTTCGGGCTTGGTAGCCCTCAGAGTAGATGAGTTTTCACAGAACTAGGTTAATAATTCTTTGTGTTATTATTGCTTTTGTTATATATTGTGCTTACCTTGTTTTTACTCAGATAGTTATGTCGTGACATCGCATTCGAAATCACGTATCTGATACCAGAATTTTCGAGATGGTGTCTTCGATCTAGAGGGGTGAATACATGAATACGCATACAATCTTTCCAATAGCCATAATTTTCGCTTGTGAAAATTGGTGCCTTCGATCTAGATGGGGTGAATACATCACAAACTTAAAAACTGAATTTTTGGAAAAAAATAGTTTTCAAAAGTTTTTTGGCACAACGGAAACAACCCGAATCGAATTGTCTAACCAAACCTACTATCGAAAAGCTAGGATATGCGTAAAATGACACAATTGAATGATAATGAACATAAATCGTTCAACAACGATTAATCACAAACCAATTAAATGCTAAGCTACGCGTAGAGCTTATTTCCAATGAACAAAAATCAATTAAAATACTCAAAGGCAATTTATCGAACACTTTGTGTGTGATCGTTAATGTTTGGAAATTTAATTTGTTTTTATGATGTTAAAAGCCAATCACAATCAAATTAATTATGATTATATCAACAACAACAACAACTTAAAAAGTAATTGAAAAACAATTTACAATCGAAATGATTAAAACAACAACGAACTCGATAATTTGAAAATATATATATATATATATATATATATATATATATATATATATATATATATATATATATATAGAGAGAGAGAGAGAGAGAGAGAGGGAGGAGAGAGACATAAAGATTTGTTTAGGTAGTTCCCCAATCGGTCTCGATATGGTTACATTTTCCCTCAATTTGAATTCAAATTGAGATAGTTTCAATTAACCTTACTTTGCAAAAAAATGTTTATACAAGATATGAAGAACTAATCTCATAAACCCTATGGTTTATTTTTTATTCTACCACCTCCAAACCCTTAATCAAAGATTTATCAAGCCACCAACACTGATGCTACATTCCACTAGTTCTTATTACTACCTTGCAAGACCTTTCGTCTCGAGGATTTCGCTCAGTCGGATTAATCCCTAGCACGCACTTGTTGAACCCAAGATTCAAAAACACGATATGTCGTCTCGAGCTCCTCCTTTTCAAGGAAATACCTTGTCCCAAGGTCTTCACTCAGTTGAATTTGTATTTGCGTGATCTTATCCAAAAACATTCAAATCCTTAATGATCTTGAAGGAAAACCCCAACTTGTTTTTCTTATTTGAAACACACAAAGAACCAAACCTAATATTCTCGGTTACACCAACCTAATTGGATGTTATCAACCCTAATCTAGATTTTCACCTAATCAAAAAATGATTATGTGTAGTTTGATTATATGTATGCATAGAAGAGAGGTTGAAGATGATAAGTATATTTTGTAGTTTTGGTTTCGTTTAGGTTTTACACTGGTACCTTACTAGAATATGATGCATGAATAAGTACATTTATGTATGAGAGATAATGGGAAAAAGGGATGCAAATGGATAGAGAAAAAATAAAACTTTTGATAAGGGGTATTGTGTGTGTCGGCCAATTAAAGCAATAGGTCGGCATACCAAGGTACTCAGGTCGGCCTATGAAGGTCTTGTGTCGACCTAATTGAGGCAACCTAAAGGTACTGGGTATAGGCTTTATTATTGATGCATGGGTGTCAACCTAAGATAACTATGTGTCGACCTATACTGAAGTTCAAACTTCTATAGGTCAACCTGTCCACGTATGTATCGACCTAAGATGTTTTGATCACCCAAAAACTTTCTTTTCAATGCATTTTTCACAAAAACCTTTTTTTCAATGCATGTATGATGTAAAATTCTTTTCCAAACCATTTGAATGCTTCTTAATACTAAGATTATCATCTAGAATGGGAGAATAGAATTCCATATATATAAACTCTACATTGTCCTAGTTTTGACAACACTTAAAATCCAAAAGTACACTCACACACAATATTTTCCTCATAAGTATTTTTTACTCACAAGGCACTAAGACAACTTTGGTGAAAAATATTAAAGAGAGAGGATAGTAACAAATTGTACAAAATAGGGAAACTCTGAATTCTGGTATGATTTCAAGTGACATGAGACCTCTTTATATAGTTAAAAATATTGCTAAAAAAAGTAAACAATCCATGGATCGAATTAATGTAATAATCAATTAGGTCAATCGATTATGGACCCTCAATAATCGATTGTTTAAATCCACAAATGGAATTTTTTGATATTTAAGTGTTACAAATCAATAAGATCATTATTCTAATTGATTATGGGCAATACAATGATAAATAATCAATTAGATGAGTAGGTCCAGTCGAGTGTCTAGTTGTAAATTGGCTTCAAACTGATCAGAAAAATCAATCAATAATTGGATAGACCTCATATTTTTGTGATTTTAGAAAGTTAAGGCCTAGAAAGGCTTTTTGTATAAGTGTGTGTGTGTGTGTGACTGTGTGTGGTTTGTGTGTGTGAGTGAGAGAGAGATATATAGTTAGAGAGAGAGAGAGAGAAAGAGAAATAGAGAGAGCGAGAGATATTTTCCTTAGTATATTAGGAGTTATCTTGTAGTTTGTTGTTGGAGTACAAATAAATTAGGGTTTTTATTATCGATCCACAGAGATTGTTTTGTGATATCACCGCCTATCTAAAGTTGCTCTAGTTTAAGACATAATTGTAACAGGGGGTTTTGGTTTTGTCTACGAAAAGTTTACTTTATATTCGAATTAAAACTACAATTTAAAGATATCGGTTAGTAAGAGTTTATAAAAAAACATGCCAAAGTTAGGGTTCGATAGGCCCATTTGCACGTATAGTTTCGATCAAGCGGACAAACTCATTAAAATAATAAACAAAATCACAATATCCTCTCATGATGTTTATTTCTAACACAAATTATGAGTTTTACCATTTTGATCCATTGATGATCTTTCACTCAATCTATCAAAATGGCAACATTAAATATCAATTCAATGTGAACACCAAGTCTCATAACTATCTCTAGCTTATGTTCTTTTGTGGATGAAAAACCTAGGTCAAGTGTTGAACACATTTCTCAATCATGAAGCAATACAAAATATATTTCATAAAAACAAAGTTTTCCACCATATATTTATCATCAAGAGTTCATACACAATGAATAAAGACTATACATACAAATTAAAGAACTATCTACCTTCTAATCTTGACATATTAAGAGTTTAGTTATCCATAACCATGGAAACTTCCATTACAAGAAAGAGATGAAGAAGACAAAGCATCAATGACGATCTCTCGACTATTGATGCACTGATTCTTCGAAAATAAGTGCAAATCTGAGTTCTAGGGGTTTTTCTCTTAGAAAAGTGAAGTCATCCCAAAAAAATGACTTCTAGAACCCTTTTATACATTCTGAAAAACACAAAGCTCGCTAAGCAAGCAAGAGCTCGTTAAGAAAACATTCATTAAATGCTAAACCGCCTTTGCTCGCTAAGCGAGCTTAGGCCCTCGCTTAGCGAGAAACTCTCTGATTTTTGCTATAACTTGCTCGCTAGGAGCTCGCTAAGCGAGCCTGAAGCAAGCTCCAAATCATCATTTTCTTCAAAAGAGAGTCGCCATGATTTGCTTTCTTAATTCCAATTATGAAACCTAAAAATCATAAAACAAAAGTTAAATAAACTATATTATTGAAGCAAGTAAACTAAACTATGAAAATTAACCGGAAACAACGGGAAAAAATATTAGAAGTCCAAATTAGCTCTTGAAAAGTGCCAAAAACTATACTATTAACACAAATTGGCACTTATCAACTCTCCCCAACTTGCTTCTTTGTTTGTCCTCAAACAAAGGTGAGATCAAAGAGAAACAAGAACAAATTAAAATAAAGATAACATACACAAATTGATTATTCAAACCAAAAGGTTTTGCTTACAAGTAAAGTCCGACTTCACATAGAATCACAACATAATCATGAACTAACTTCTAAACGCAAATGAAAAGAAAACAACATAAGCAATGAAATGTTCAAACAAGATTCACCTAATCACTTAACTAAGTCAAGATCAATATCTACAAGGGAAAAATCACTCTCATATGTAATTGTGCTAACATCCGGAACAATTCATGCAAGTATCAAATCAATTCAACAGGAAAATCAAGGAAACAAAGATCTCAAAGGACTTCTCAATGTTATAATAGGGCAAGGGTTAACAAGAAAAGGATATATATATATATATATATATATATATATATATATATATATATATATATATATATATATATATATAAAGGACAATGATTCAAAGTGGCTTTCAAAAGTCTCTGATAAATGAAGAACATGCCAAACTAAATCAACCAATAAATTTCACATTTTTCCCTAACTCCTCCTTTCCTCTTTATCTTATTTTTATGGTGCCTCCTCTCAAGAATTTTTCTTTTTCAAATGAACTTTTCATTTTCAAGCAACTCTAGCTTAGAGTGAAATGTTATTAGCAAATCTCATTTTCATTTTTCTCTTCTTTTCTTTTCTAAGTTCACAAGAGGCACCAATTTCATCCATTCTTTTTCACACCAACTACTCTCCCCAACTTTAAATAATACCACAATAAAATGACAATATTCTTCAAGTAAGTATGTTTAAACAAAAAGGTGTAAAGTGTATACAAAAAAGCAAACTAGAATGAATCACAATGGTTTTTCTTTTCTTTTTCAAAACAAGGATCAGCAAAAAAATGGTAACTCGACATTTTACCGAATTTTGCTTTATGATTCATTCTAGTTGTGTGAAGACTCAAAATTGGCTAGCAAATGCTCACACTACTCACCGGGTAAATTAAAGCCTAAAGAAATGGACGATTTTTCTCAACAAACAAAAAATGCCTAGATCATTTCAATGTTTCCAAAATTTAGCAAAGAATACAAGATACAAGCATGAATCGCACGAGTTCACAACAATTACATAAACACTAACATTTGTGAACAATAGAGGTTACTCACTTGGTGGTTTGTCCTAAATTATTCTCATATGAACACTTATGCAAAATGAACAAAGCTTGAAATTTGCGAAAAGTAAATAGTTCATGAACAAGTTATTTTCTATAAAGCACGGACGGAGTACCTTTATTCATGCAAACTTAAGGAAGCATATCATCACCATCAAAGAAAGGTGAAACATAAAACTCTTTGATCAAAGAATTAACACTTGTTCAACAAGAATGTCACCTTAAAATCAAGAACAAACACAAAAAACAAAAAACATTTTCACCACACAAATATATAAAAAGCATCCGCCCAGATGTTAACTACGATAAGCTTCATAAGTACAAAATTGCACCATCCACCCAAATGGTGACTTACAATACCAAAATATCAACACCCAAATTGATGTTAACTAAAAATATCCAATTAAAAATAAAAAAAACTACATCAACACCCTAACAACATGCTTACATAACAAAAACAACAAATAAAAGAAGGACGATTAAACCGTCCGGTAGTCAGTCAAAAGAACTAGAACTGTAATCAACATCATCAATATCATCAGCACCAGCATCATCATCATCAACCTTTCCAACATTTGCATCAACATTTGCACCCCCTAATAACTTAGCGTATCCCCAGGCCAAGAAAAATACGCTCTAAATTCTTCCATGGATCGCAGAGAGTGGTCCAAATGAGGCTCCCTAATCTGCAACTGCAACTAAAGCATAGATCCATACATAAAAGTGAGAAAGTGGATGTGAGACTCATGCATTGCCCAGTTGGTAGTTGCATTAGCATCCATACCACTCCCCCGACCAAAAGGGAAACCTCTAGGAGGAAGAGCAGTTGAATGGGGGAGCTTACAAAACTTGGAAACAAAATCAGTATCAAGCAATGCTAGCTTCACATTCCCCATCCTGGGAAGTGCGACACCAGCTGCCTTGCACAAGGCCATCATCAAACCAGGATGTGTGAGCTTACAGCTCGCCCTCGAACCATAAATCGTCCCACTAGTCACAATTCGATGAAACTTTGAGGAGATAATCTCATCAGGTCCACCTTCTTGTTTTTCAAAATGCAGTAGAGGAGGACAACTACCTCAACGGTGATGTCAGAGGTGTAGCTACACGGGTCAGGTTGTGAAAGACAACTGACATTCAAACCTAAGTTGGAGTTTTTAGAGATCTCCTCTTAAAGCGCAATGGTGCACTCGTGGCACCCACCTCATAAGTACAATCAGACAAGCAAATGCATCGCCGGACCTCCTCAATTCCCAGTTCCTCGCTGCTCGCAGCCTTCCATAATCACACAGTCCATTCTCGTCCAACTCCATAGTACTTCTTAAATATTGACTTATATTGTCCCTTGAAAAGTCAATCACCTTCCCTCTCACCCAAGTTTTATATTCAAATGGTGCATTTTTCAGGTCCCGTTAGAAGGGCGTTTGCAAAGAACTCCCTAACAACTTCAAGGTGATACTCTGGGTGAGGATGACAAAGTATAGCAAAGTCACTTCCTTCCAATTCTGCTCCGAGAACCCCGTAGCGCCCATCTGGCCTCAAATGCACAATTCGGTTCGGCCACACCGACCTTCTCTCTAGTAATATGTATCTAGCTTGGTGTGCCTCCTATATAAACCTTTTCCCCTCATAGTTAGCATATGAACGACCCCTCTCAAAAGATGGGGCAGAAGCTGATGAAGTTCTTCCTCTTTTGGATCTACCCGACATATGAAAAACAACAACGAAAAACAGACGAAAACATGCAAACAGGAGACATTAGATACCAAAAACCAGTAACAATTTTTTTTAAATCCCTATTAAAATTATAGAAAGTACCCCATGCCTTTGCAACAAATAAAAAAAGGGGGAATTTTTCTGCAACTTACAGGTCTCGCTTAGCGAGCATGAGCTTGCTTAGCAAGCTCTGCGAATTTGCAGAAAAATTCCCTTGCACCCAGGGACACTTCTACAACACTAACAAACCTACATTTACTCCATTAAACACCAGAACAGAAGAACTTCCATAACATTAACACAAACTAAACAAAATTCATGAAATTCTTAATTTATGCCCTAATGCTTCAAATATGTTAACCTAAACCACATGCAATCATATTTTCTACTAAAGTTTAACAAAAGGAGATTGTAGAAGCATTAAGAAAACAAGAATACAAGAGATTTCAAGAAAAACTTAAATTCCCCAAAAATAGGTTTTTTTTGCAAAAATAAAGAAAAAGTTCAGAAAATAAAACTTACCTTGATTAAGAGGAAGGAATGAAGCTTGGAAAAATGGAGGAGAAATAAAAAAACACACAGTTTTGAAGGAGAAGAAGAATGAGAGGTTTGCCCTTTGAAAGTTTTGTGAATGAATGAAAAAGAGGCCACCCTAGCTTCTTCAGCCTCTTCAAACGCGCTGAGCAAACTGGGCCGGGTCTGCCTAGATGGGCCCAGTTCGCAGCTATATTTTTTATTAAAAAAACCCTCGCTTAGCGAGCAAACTTCCTGAAGTTGGTTCTAATCGCTCGCTTTTAGCGAGCTCTGCAACAACAAAATCACTTCCAGCAGAAAAAAAAACACATGGCCAGCTTGAAAAACACTCATACAGCACATATTTAACATCAAAAACAGTAAAAACTTACAAAATTGGGGTGCCTCCCAACAAGCGTTTGTTTAACGTCGGATAAGCTCGATAGTCCATAATGATCAACAATCATCGAGGGAAACAAACTGGTTTTCATGATCGAAGTTACCTCCAAGGTAGATTTTTAGACGTTGCCCGTTAACCGACCAACTATCTTTCTTTTCTAGGTCTTCGATCATCACAACTCTATATTCTCTGGCTTCCTTTACCCGAAAAGGTCAAAACCATTTACTCTTCAACTTTCCCAGAAAAAGCTTTAACCGGAAGTTGAAAAGCAAGACAAGCTACCCGAATTTGAACTCTTTGATCTTTATTTTCTTGTCATGATACGTTTTCACTTTCTCTTTGTACAACCAGCTTGAATGATACGCATCATTTCTCATTTCCTCAAACTCACTCAGCTGCACTTTCCTCTTTGTTATGTCCAAGTTTGGATCGGAATTTAGAAATTTCAAACCCCATAAAGCCTTGAGCTCCATTTCAACCGGTAAATGGCATGTTTTGACATAAATCATTTGGAATGGAGCCAAGCTTTCACTTTCTCTTTGTACAGCCAACTTGAATGATACGCATCATTTCTCATTTCCTCAAACTCACTCAGCTGCACTTTCCTCTTTGTTCCGGCCAAGTTTGGATCGAAATTTAGAAATTTCAAACCCCGCAAAGCCTTATGCACCATTTCAACTGGTAAATGGCATGTTTTTCCATAAATCATTTGGAATGGAGTTAAGCCTATTGGAGCTTTGTATACAGTGTGAAAAGCCCATAAAGCTTCGTCCAACTTTTGCGACCAATCCTTCCTTGACCCAGACACAGTTTTTTCCAAAATTTTCTTCACTTCCCTATTAGACACTCCAGTTTCTCTGTTTGATTGGGGATGGTATGGAGTCGCAACTTTATGTGACACACCATAATGTTTCAAAATGCTTTTAAGCGATGCATTACAAAAGTATGACCCACCATCACTAATCAACACTCTAGGGGTTCCAAAACGGGCAAAAATATTTTTCTTCAGAAATTTAATCACCATTTTTCCATCCGCCCTTGGTGAAGAAATAACTTCCACCCATTTAGAAACATAATCCACAACAACCAAACTGTACTCATTAGTGAAAGATGGTGGAAACGGGCCAACGAAATCAATGTCCCAACAATCATAGATTTCAACCTCCTGAATATTTTGGAGGGGCATTTCATCACGCTTACCTATTCCACTCGTTCTTTGGAAAATGTCACAACTCCTTGCATGGAGGTTGGTGTTGCACCCCAAAATTTGCCCTCACAATATAAGACTTTGTGTGCTAAGAAGGTTCACAAGGTTCACAAGATTCACAATGCTTTCAATACCTTTCATGAGGCTCATGAAGTCTACAAGTAACTTCATGAAGGTTCACAAGGTTCACAAGTTTCCCAATGCTTTCAATACCTTCCATGAGGTTCATGAAGTCTACAAGTTACTTTATGAAGGTTCACAAGGTTCACAAGCTTCCCAACACTTACAAGACCTTTCATGAGGTTCATGAAGTCTACAAGCTACTTTATGAAGGTTCACAAGGTTCACAAGATTCACAATACCTCCCATGAGGTTCACAAGACATTTTATGATGGTTCACAAGGTTCACAAAGTTCACAATTGGTCAAAAGAGTTGACAATCCCCTCAGACAATGCACCTCCTAGGTAGTGCATCCAAAACTAGGGTTTTGACTTTAATAAGGCTAAATGGACTTCCAAGACTTCAAGTTAGCTTCATAACATCTTATATGTGTTTAAGAACCCCCATGACAAGTTTCAAGACTTTTCTCAAAAGTTTGCTCAGTCAGATGATCAGATAAGTCAAAATCAGTCAAAGCAGTTAAAAAGTCAAACTGAGGTCAACTGTGGTCAAACCAAAGTCAAACTTCATGATTTTTTGCCAACATCAAGTATATGAAGTAAAATTCATCATTTGATAAAGGGTTGATCATGAATCATCAAGGAGATTCCAGATCATCAAGAATCAGGAGTTTCTAAATTAGGGTTTCCTCAGTAAAAGTCAACTGAACTTTGACCAGCCATAACTTTCACATACTTCATCACCAAGTCTCCATCCAAAGCTCATTTTGAAGGAAATTGAATTCTCTACAACTTTGTGTCTCACAAGCCAAGCCCAAAAATGCTTCATTTGGAAGGTATGAGCTAAGACATTATAGGTCCTTTTGAAAGTCAACAAAAAGTCAACAACTTCAAAAGGGCATAACTTGAGATTGTTAAATGATATGGACATGAAACCAGTGGGGTTGTTTAGAGGACTCTTCAAGCTTTCCAAAATGTCCAAGAACACCCTCATAGCATTAAAATTGAAGGATATGTGCCCTTGCAAAGTTGGGAAATTTTGGGTTGGTTTATGATGAAAATGGAGGTCTAAAACCAATTTCTTCCAAATGGGCTTGCCAAATAATGACCCAATCCACACTAAGACATCTTGCACGAAATTGATTTGATATTTTCATTATTTTATTTTTATTTATTATGATTTTTCATATTAAAAATCATTTTAAATTCAAATAAAATAAAAAAATAGTGAAGATTTAAAATTATTTTGCTTCTAGAATGTCATAAATGATATTTTGATCTAATTGATACAAGAGTTATGAGAATCATCCAAAAATAGCAATGTGAGATCAAGAATATTCAAATTTTAAAGCCAATCTTTTTCAATCTTCAAATGATCCAAATATCCATCAAAATTGTGAAGTCTTTGACCTAATTCACTCACTCATATATAATGAACACTTAACAATTCAGAGGCCACGGATTCCACAGCCTCAAAGGTAAGTTTCATACTTCAAAAATTCAAGCCAAAAGTCAAATTCGGTTTTCAATCTCCAGGACATTTGAAGGTAATTTGAGATCACAGTCATGATCCTTGACCCTCTTTGAGTGGAAACCAACCTTTATTTGCAGCCAAAACACCTCATAATGCATAAACCGCATCATCCATATGCTTCATAATTTTTTTTTCGAATCACTATATTTGCTAATTGATAATGAATTTTGATGACATATTGATGTTTGTTGATAGCTATAGATGAATTCTGGATCGTTTGGTGAAGTTCCATAGCCTGAATCGTGATTCACCATGTTTAGGGTTTGCGGCTTCAATTAGGGTTTTATTATCCAGCCAAGATAAATGGATTACAAGGACATGGAATGATTGGAAATCTTATTAGGAACTCAATGGTGTAACCAATTTCATAAAATCTTGTTGTTTTGTCCATGTTTGTATTTCGTAGGAATTGCTGCAATTTGAAAATCGCAGGTAAATTCGCATGTGAAATCGCAGGAAATTTGGCAGGTCTCAAGGAAGAAGAAGGCTTTTGGCGCGTTTCCAAAATTTGAATATTACGCATAATATTTTTTGAATTGGTTATGGTTTTATTTCACAATGGTTGCGCAGCTCAGTTGGTGGACACACATGCGTATGGGGTAAAGGGCAGGGGTTCGAACCCTGGCTCCAGCTCTTTTTGTTTGTTTTTCCAAATATTAAGTCTTTATTATATATTATGTATTGTAGTTGATATTCTAACAGATTAGCTCACCTAGCTGGGATGGCCATGCGTGTATGTGTTTGCTTAAGAGGTCCTGGGTTCAATCCTCCCCCAGGCCTTTTGTTTTTCCATTATTTTCCTGACTATTGGTTTGAAAGAACAAAACAACTTGGAGTTCCTCCTTATTGCATCATCAGCACGCAACCCAGTTGGCAAGCCTCTTCTATATTCAGGTTAGGGACCTGGGTTCAAATCCCAGGTCCAGTTTTTTTGATTTCTTATTTTCTTCTATTATATTTTCCTATTATTTTCTATATTATATTAAAATAGTTTCTAAATTATAAAATGCAAATATTATATTTTCTAAATTATAAATTATATATGTTTTTCTGAATTCCAAAAATTAATTTTTATTACTATATATTTATTTAAATTATAAAATGTATATATGTACTATTTAACTAATTGAATTGTTATTATAAATTAAACCCTTAAATATTTTTTCTAACAAACCCTAAAACCCTAATTTATTTTCTAAATAATAAAAAACTAATTTTATCTTATGATTTAAACTTCTGATTTTTGTAAATATAATATTTAATATAATAAAATTTTGTAAATATAATTATTATGTACACGTTTATTTAATTAATTTTTTGTAAATATAATTATAACCTATTTTCTTTATATAATATGTAAATATTTTTATAATTTGTTTGTAATCTAAATTATATGTATAAATAATTTTTAAATATGTGTTTAGAAATAATTGAACCTATGATATTTTAATTTTGTAATTATAATATGTTTAAAAATAATTTAATAATTTGTATATAAATTAAAATGCTATAATAATTATTTAATTGTTCATATTTCCTCTTATTTCTAAATAATTGACTATATTAAAAATCTAATCTTGTGTTTATTTTTTTTAATTATGTTCTTGCTAATTCCATCTATTTTAATTATTGTTATTATTACTAACCATATTATTACTAATCCATTTATTTTATTATTATGCTTATTATTATTATTTCATTAACCTTATTTATTTTTTATTATTATTACTAACCCCTATTATATTTATTTATTGCTTATTTATTTATTGTTACTTATTTATTTATATTTTGCTTATATATTTATTTTTTGCTATTTATTTTTAATTGCTTATTATAATTATTATGTAAATGCTCCTGGATGTAAATTTTTGTAATATCTAAATTATTTAATTTTTATGCCATGGTTAGTAAAATAGGGAGTGAAAATATGTATTATATTTAAAATGGAATTTAGGTCATTTAAAAATTATAAGATAAATTAAATTAAACACTCACACACGTAAGTCGATTTTTAATCGCCATCTCACTTTCTAGGGTTGCCTCTCAATGTTGCCTAATCATAAGGTCAAGTGGGGTGTATAAAGCAAAGTCCCTTAAAAGAAAAGTCATCAAGTCCCTTAAATGGTTGCCTTCATAAAAAATCTTGTCCCTTTCGAATAATGATGACGGTCCCTCCAAAAATGCTTAATACACCCCACAGTTGCCTTCATTCAACAGATGTCCCTTACTTGTCCCTTACATCCAAGGTAATGACTACCTATTCCTTAATAATAGGGATAGTCTTACCATTTAAAGGATAAAGAACAGAAAGACTTAAAACTTTAGGGTAGGTTCCTCATAGTTGCTTGCTCACTTCATTTAAAAACTTTTCAAACACTTCATATTCTCAAACAAATTTTCAAACACAAGTTTTTACGCATCCGTACATGGATCATTATTAACTCTTATGAAAATTTTTATTCACACACTACACTTTTCAAAAACAATTCAAAGTGAGCTAAGTAACTAAGAGCCCATGGATAACCATGGATGTAAAGGGTGTTAACACCTTCCCTTTACATAACCTACCCCCCGGACCCAAAAATCTTTTAAAAGGTATTTCCTGTTCTTTTATGCCTTTCCTTTGGATAAAATAAAAGTCGGTGGCGACTCTTGCTATCCGCAACATAACTAAAGTCAGTTCTCCCACCGTGTTACAGAACTGGCGACTCTGCTGGGGATTTAATTAAAGAGGGGTACCCTTAGGAATTAGATCACTTTAAATTGTTTGCCTTGTTTGCTTTATATTACTTGTTGGGCTCTTATGTGTGAAAGATCCTAACCCGGATCTAGTGTACCTTAGGTAAATGGCAATAGACCAAGGAAACTGTACGGCGTATACCGATATGGTTGATCTGGTGGCCATAGTTAGTGTGACTTCTTGGTTGGTGCTTATGTTCCTTAAGTCAAGTTGAGGATAATATGAGGCTGCCATATGTTGTCAATGCACTAACTAACTTTTAGAACCCTAGTTAACTCATCTTGGCCTTTAGAAAGTAGTGAGGTAACCGGCTTTGGTGCAGACTGAAGTTGGTTGACACTCGATACTACACTCATTGAGATCTTAAACTTGGAGGGTTTTGGTTGGAAAGTAAGTTGCCTTCTGATCAACCACCCTTGTGAAGGATCAATGATATTGAGATCCCTTAGAACCTGGTTACTTTTGTAGGACAGGATGAACCAACTAACTTCAGGGGAGGGTACTTACCTTTGAACCTCATGCAAGCCTTTAAACCTAGGGCTATTGTGTGACTTGCTTGTGTGTGCCACATGTTTGTGATTGAGCATAACATCATGACATCATCATGCATCATAAGCATATCATTTTCCCTAACCATTTCAAGGACCAAGGGATTTATCTTTGTTCTTTGTTGCAGGTCATGGCTTCTGCTCGTAGAAACACCATCAGGATCAACTTTGTAGGGATACCTCCCAAGCTTAAAGAGTTGGTTGCTCAAGTGTCTGATCACTCCCAGTTCATCAAGAGACATGGTCACCTATTGGATCTAGTCACTTCAGGGTTCAATGAAGACATGATGAGTGTTCTGTTTCAGTTCTTTAACCCTAAGCACCATTGCTTTACATTCCCCGACTATCAGCTGGTTCCTACAATGGAAGAGTTCTCTAAACTTCTGGGTATACCTGTTCTTGATCAAAAACCCTTCACAGGCTTGGAGAAGGAACTTAAATCAGAAGTTATTGCTGCAGCTCTACATCTGAAGAAGTCTGATATTGTTCTAGAAACGAGAAGTGGAGTCAAGGGTGTTCTAGCTAAGGTGTTGATAGAGAAGGCTCAAATGTTCTTGAAGGCCATGAGTCATGATGCTTTTGAGGAGATCTTAGCCTTGCTGATATATGGCTTAGTATTGTTCCCCAATCCAGATCAGTTCATAGATGTTCATGCCATCAACATTTTTCTGAGTCACAATCCAGTGCCTACATTGCTTGGAGACATCCTACATTCTCTTCATACCCGTACTATAAGGGCAAGAGGAACTTTGATGTGCTGCATACCTTTGCTTTCTAGGTGGTTTATTTCTCACCTTCCTCGCTCAGTGATGAAGAATGAGCAAGGGTTCAGATGGTCCAAGAGGATCATGTCACTTTCTCACTCAGATATTCATTGGTGCTCCAGATCTATGGAGAATGTTACTATCATTGACCGTTGTGGGGAGTTTCCTAATGTGCCACTTCTAGGCATAAGAGGAGGCATCACCTACAACCCTTCACTAGCTTTACGACAGTTTGGTTACGCTCGGAGTGATGGTCCACATGACATGTTGATTCAGGGCATTGTATTTGACTACGACAACGATCTTCAAGGTTACCGTCAGAGATTCATACGAGCCTGGGGAAAAGTAAACAGGGTTGACAGCAAGACACTGGAGCCTAAGTACACTATTCCTATGGAGGCTTATCTCAGATGGGTGCGATCTCGTGCTCAGACTCTCATGATGCCATATCCTGCTATCCTGCCAGTTACCATGGAACCTGTTGCTGAAGGAGACACTGCTTATACCATCCTTCACCCAGACATGCCTACTGACATGGAAGACTTACAGAGATCTTGGGTCCAGTTGAAGGAGCAAAGGGATACTTTCGAGGCTCATTACAAAGCAAGCCAAGAAAGAATCTTGGAACTAACAAAGCAACTTCACGAGGAACGGAATCTCAACTCATACCTCAACACAAAGAGGAAACGTCCATGGGAGACTTAAAACCCCATCTCTTGTATTTATTGCATTTCACTTTGTAAGCCCAAGAGGCAAAACAAGTTTATTACTAATAAAAGTCTACCTTCTTGTTTGTTTAAGCAAATTTAAATCATGTGGTCCTTGAAAACATTGCATACGCATTAATACATCATATCATTGCATCACAGGTTTAATTGTGCACAGGTTTCTCATCTTCTCGCTGTTTATTTCAGCAATGGCTCTTGAACAGTCAGTTAAGGATCTTCAGGCACAGAATGCACAGTTCCAAGAGCTGATCCTGAACCTATCCAAGGGGCAGGATGAATTGAAGACACTGCTGGCCAAGAAGACTAAGAAGACTAGAAGGTCAGGTGGCCTGCTCAACATGGGAAGAAGGTTCAAAGGTCCTGTCAAGACCAGAGAAAAGGTTGAAGACTATGAATCTGAGGAATCTGAAAAAGAGGGAGGCAGTCTCCACAACACTATGGGGGACTCTGATTCTGAGGCTAATTATTACCATGATCCTAATGAGGACAAATTCAAGATGCTGGTGGATAGGATGGATGCTATGGAGTTGCAGAAATCTTCTGGGCTAGATTTTGAAGATTTGAGTCTGATATCTGGGGTTGTCATACCCATTGGTTTCAAGGTTCCTACCTTTGTTGTTTATGATGGGGTCTCCTGTCCCAAGCTGCATTTGAGGTCTTATGTCAGAAGAATTCAACCTCACACTGCTGACAAGAAGTTGTGGATCCACTTTTTCCAAGAGAGCTTATCTGGAGCTTAGTTGGAGTGGTATTATCAATTGGAGAGTGTCAACATCAGAGACTGGAATGATCTTGCTGAAGCTTTCTATAAGCAGTATCAATACAATGCTGACTTAGCTCCCACTCGCATGCAACTGCAAAGCATGTCTATGGGTGCCAAAGAAAGTTTTAAGGAGTATGATCAAAAGTGGAGAGATTTAGCTGGAAGAGTTCAACCCCCTTTGACTGACAGGGAATTGGTTGATATGTTCATGTGTACGCTGAATGGTCCGTTTTACAGTCATCTCATTGGAAGCTCATCATCTGGCTTCACTGAGTTGATTATGACAGGAGAGCGAGTGGAAAATGGTATAAAGAATGGCAAGATCCAGGTGGGTACTTCTTCATCAAATGCTGCAAAGAAGCCTCCCACTGGGAAGAAAGAATCCAATGCTGTTTATGGACAGCCTGATCGTAATAGAAGGCATCAGTCTGTTAGTGCAGTCCATATTTCAAATCCAACTCCTGCAACAACAGAGCAGCCACAGGGCAACCAACAGAGGGCTAGAAGGCAGTTCACGAAGATCAACATGTCACTGGCTCAGGCATTGCAACATTTGTTGAAAGCTGAACTCATTACTTTGAAGGAGGCTCCTCAGAATCCTAATGTTACCTCACCCAGGTACAATCCCAATGCACGATGTGCATATCATTCAAACTGTCAGGGTCATGATACTAATAACTGCTGGGTCTTGAAGAACAAAATTCAAGATATGATTGAGGCTGGAGAGATTGAGTTTGACCCTCCGGGTACTCCAAATGTGATTACTGCTCCAATGCCAAATCACGAGAAGACTGTCAATGCCATTGATGAAGATCTACATGTCTATTCAGTTATGGAGTTGACCACACCATTGTCTGTTATCAAGAAGAAGTTAGTACAGGCTGGGCTCTTTCCAGGTTGTCGTGAAGATTGTTTGTATTGTACCTATAAGCCGGATAGTTGCTGGAGATTGAGAGACGGAATTCAGCGTCTCATGGATAAGTATACTATAGTGTTTGAGAGGACTCCATCGTCTGTAGAAAGTATGGTGGATAATCTTACTCAAGGTAGGAAGATTGAAGAGGTTGATATGGTTGACAAAGTACCGGTAAGAATCACTTCAAAGAGACCTATTAAAATCACCCATCAAGGCCCAATCAGGATTACTGCTGAAGGTCCTGTGAAAGTTGTTGCTGAAGCCAGAGTGGCTCCTGTGATCATTACTACTCCTGGTCCTATTCCATATACGTCTGATAAAGTTGTGCCTTGGCACTATGGGTCTGATGTTTACATCCATGGTGTTAAGCAGGAGCCCTTAGCTGATGTGCCTGTTGATATTGACAATATTGCTGGATCTAGTAAGATCACACGTAGTGGAAGAGTCTTCTCACCTCCAGTTACTTCTAAGAATTCAGTTACTCCTGCTGCTAACTCTACCACTGATGCTCGAGGCAAGGGTCCTGTTATTGAGCCTATACCTGCTGATGTGCCAGCTGCTGATGATCTCTCTAAGCAGATGGAAGAAGTATTGAAAATCATTCGCAAGAGTGATTATGACATTGTTGATCAGTTGGGGCATACTCCCTCAAAGATTTCTATGTTGTCCTTGTTGTTATGTTCTGAAGCTCATGCAAAAGCTTTGATCAAGTTTCTGAAGACTGCTCATGTGCCCAATGCCATTTCTGTTGATCAGTTTGAGAATTGTGTTGCTCACCTGACCTATGATAATGGGTTGGGATTTTCTGATGCTGATTTGACCCCTGCCAAGAGGGATCATAACAGGGCTCTGCATATTTCAATAGAATGCAGGGGCACTACCCTGTCTCATGTATTAATATACAATGGTTCCTCTTTGAATGTGTTACCCAAGGAAGTCCTGAATAAGCTGAGTCCTGAAGATGCTGTGCTGAAGCCCAGTAATATTGTGGTGAAAGCTTTTGATGGTTCTAGAAGAGTAGTACATGGGGAAATTGACCTTCCAATCAAAGTTGGCTCCCAGGTTTTTACTGCTACATTTTATGTGATGGATATTCGTCCTTCATACTCTTGTCTGCTTGGTCGTCCCTGGATCCATGGGGCAGGTGCTGTAACCTCTACACTACATCAGAAGTTGAGATATCCGGTGGAAGGAAAGGTTGTTACTGTCTATGGAGAAGAGGAATACTTTGTCAGCCATGTAAACACTTTCAAGTATCTGGAAATGGAAGGTGAATACATTGAAACTCCGTGTCAGACATTTGAAGTGGTTCCCTGGATTGTTAATGATTATGTAGCTCCTCCTGTTGCGAAGAAAGTTCCTGTGGTCACCAGAAAGCCTCCAACAATGGCAATGGCCTCCCTCAATGATGCTAGAGCTGTGGTGGATGAAGGTGGTTGTACTATTTGGGGTCAGCTTCCTGATATCCCATACAAGTCTGACAAATTTGGTTTGGGTTTCACTGTAGAGTCCCAGAAGGCTGTTCGTCGTGCTCGTGCTGTTCGTATCACCAATCAAGGGGTTATGAAAGATCAGATCAATGCTGTGGGAGACTATGATGAAGACTACAATCTGGATGCTTGGATTTTTCCTACTGTGGGTGCTGGACTCAATAATTGGAAAGCTGAAGATGTTATCCCTATCTCCTTTAGTCAGGAGTAAATACTATTACTGTGTTGTTGCTTTTAAGTTTGTAATTTCTTGAACAATTGAACTCTTAAGCCTTGTGCCTTACCCGGGGCACAAAGGTGTGCTTGTTACGGGTTGTCATTTCATTTGCATACTTCATTCAATAAAATCAGTGGACGTTTCGTTTTAGTAAATATTGTGTTCCTTGTCTTTCTTTTCTTTTATTTTTGCTTTATCAGCTATGTGTTCTTACACACACCCACATCACTAAAATGCAGATCCTCATCCACTCTGGATCCTGTTGATAACAGTTCTACTATTGCCAATTATAATTTCGAGAATCCGATCTATCAAACTGAAGACGGAAATGAGGACGATTGTGAAGTACCTGTAGAGCTTGCTAGGTTATTACAACAAGAAGAGAAAGCCATACAGCCACATGAAGAGCCAGTCGAAGTTGTGAATCTGGGAACTGAGGAAAACAGGAAAGAGGTCAAGATAGGGGCTGATTTAGAGGATAGTGTCAAGAGCAGACTGGTTCAGATGTTACGTGACTATGTGGAGATCTTTGCTTGGTCTTATGAAGATATGCCAGGATTGGATACAGACATTGTGGTTCACCGTTTACCAGTGAAAGAAGATTGTCGTCCAAAGAAGCAGAAGGTTCAGCGTATGCGTCCTGAAATGTCAGAAAAGATCAAAGCAGAGGTAATGAAACAGTTCAATGCAGGGTTCTTAGCAGTGACTTCTTATCCTCAGTGGGTTGCAAATGTGGTACCAGTTCCCAAGAAAGATGGTAAGGTACGTATGTGTGTGGACTACAGAGATTTGAACAAGGCTAGCCCCAAAGATGATTTTCCACTTCCTCATATTGATGTTCTGGTAGACAACACTGCTCAGCATAAGGTATTCTCGTTTATGGATGGTTTCTCTGGTTACAATCAGATCAAGATGGCACCTGAAGATATGGAGAAGACAACATTTGTTACACAGTGGGGCACCTTTTGCTATAAGGTGATGGCATTTGGTTTGAAGAATGCAGGGGCAACATATCAGCGTGCTATGGTGGCCTTGTTTCATGATATGATTCATCATGAGATAGAAGTATATGTGGATGATATGATAGCCAGATCCCAGAATGAAGAGCAACATCTTGATCATTTGCATAAGTTGTTTGAGAGGTTGAAGAAATACAAGTTGAGACTAAACCCAAACAAGTGTACTTTTGGAGTTAGATCCGGTAAGCTCCTGGGTTTCATTGTCAGTAGAAAAGGTATTGAAGTGGATCCTGCAAAAGTGAAAGCTATACGAGAGATGCCAGCTCCCCGTACTGAGAAGGAGGTTAGAGGTTTCTTGGGACGATTGAATTACATTGCAAGATTTATTTCCCAGTTAACTGCCATCTGTGAGCCAATCTTCAAGTTGTTGAAGAAAGATCAGGTGATGGAATGGAATGATGAGTGCCAGACTGCCTTTGATGAAATCAAGAGATACCTGCTGGAACCTCCAATTTTGATGCCACCAGTTGATGGAAGACCCTTGATTATGTACTTAACAGTGCTAGACAACTCAATGGGGTGTGTATTGGGGCAACATGACGAGTCTGGTCGAAAAGAGCAGGCAATATACTACCTTAGAAAAAAGTTTACCGACTGTGAAACAAGATACTCACTGCTCGAGAAAACTTGCTACGCTTTGGCATGGGCTGCTCGCCGACTAAGACAGTATATGTTGACCCATACTACCTTATTGATTTCCAAGATGGATCCAATCAAGTACATATTCGAGAAACCTGCTCTCTCCGGAAGAATTGCAAGATGGCAAATGATTTTGACAGAACATGACATACAGTATACTACTCAGAAGGCCATCAAAGGAAGTGTTGTTGCTGATCATTTGGCTCATCAAGCAGTGGATGATTATCAATCAATGAATTTTGAGTTCCCTGATGAAGACATTATGATTATTACCAAAGAACCTGGACAATATGACGGACCTGAACAAGGATCCCGATGGACTATGGTTTTTGATGGTGCCTCTAATGCACTTGGTAATGGTGTTGGTGTTGTGATTAGTTCCCCTGAAGGTTGCCATACCCCGATTACTGCCAGACTTTGTTTCTATTGCACTAATAACATGGCTGAGTATGAGGCATGTATCCTGGGTATTAAAGCTGCTATTGATATGAAGATTCAGTTCCTTGATGTGTATGGAGATTCAGCCCTGGTAGTTAGTCAGATTAAAGGAGATTGGGATACCAAGCATGATAACCTCATTCCTTACAGAGAACATGTGTTGTCTTTGATCCCACATTTCAAAGAGATTACCTTTGGACATATTCCACGAAGAGAGAATCAGTTGGCAGATGCATTAGCCACCATGGCATCCATGTTTGAGATCAGTTGGGATGATGAAGCTCCCAAGATTACTATTGATAGATTTGAGAAGCCTGCATACTGCAATGAGATTGACACTGAAGGGGCAGAGGAGAAGCCTTGGTTCTATGAAGTGAAAAGATATCTTGAAGCTCAGGAGTTCCCTGAAGGGGCATCTGTCAAAGATAGGAAGTTCCTGAGAAGGTTTTCTGCTAAGTTCTTTTTGAGTAATGGGATTTTGTACAAGCGCAATCATGATTCAACTATGCTTCGTTGTATGGATAAGAAGGAAGCAACTGAGATCATGGGAGATATGCATGATGGGATCTTTGGCACTCATTCTAGTGGTCATACTATGGCAAAGAAGATATTGAGAGCAGGTTACTATTGGTCTACCATGGAAGCTGATTGCTATCAACACTCCAGAATATGTCACAAGTGTCAAATTTATGCTGATAAAGTCCATGTACCTCCATCACCATTGAATGTGTTGACTGCTCCTTGGCCCTTTGCCATGTGGGGCATTGATATGATTGGTGAGATCAAGCCTACTGCTTCTAATGGACATCGTTTCATCCTGGTTGCTATTGATTACTTCACGAAGTGGGTGGAGGCAGCTTCATTTGCATCTGTTACTAAGAACGTTGTGGCTCGATTCATTAAGAATAATCTCATATGTAGGTATGGCATCCCTGAAAGGATTATCACTGACAATGGCTCTAATCTGAACAACACTATGATTACTGATCTTTGCACGCAGTTCAAGATTAAACATCACAACTCTTCTCCGTATCGTCCAAAGATGAATGGGGCAGTTGAAGCTGCTAATAAGAACATTAAGAAGATTGTACGAAAGATGACTGTTACTTACAAGGATTGGCATGAGGTGTTACCATTTGCTCTTCATGGTTATCGTACTACAATAAGTACTTCAACAGGGGCAACCCCATTCTCCTTGGTCTATGGTATGGAAGCAGTTCTGCCCATTGAAGTTCAGATTCCCTCCTTAAGAATTATGAAAGATGTAGGCTTGGATGAAGATGAGTGGATTCAGACTCGACTTGACCAGATAAATTTGATTGATGAGAAGAGGTTAGCAGCAGTTTGTCATGGCCAGATGTACCAGAAACGGATGATCAAAGCTTTTAACAAGAAGGTTAAGCCAAAGGTATATCAGGCTGGTGACTTGGTAATCAAGCGTATCATATTACCACAAGGTGATCCTAGGGGCAAGTGGACTCCTACTTATGAAGGTCCATTTGTAGTCAAGACAGTGTTCTCAGGAGGTGCCATGATACTCACTACAATGGATGGTGAAGACTTCCCACAGCCCGTAAACGCAGACATAGTTAAAAAATACTACGCATGAAAAGAGACCCGCTAGGTTGACAGGCCTAGGCAAAAATAAGGGCATCCCGGAAAACCAAAAGGGTTTGGGCAAAAATTAGGGATATATATAAAAAGATGTACACCCGGCAAGTCGAAAACCTGAAAAGGCGGCTTGGGCAAAAAAGGGTATCTCGGTGGATTGAAAACCTGAAAGGGCAATCCAGGCAAAAGTTAGGGATTAAGGCGTATGACTATGTCTCGTTTGGATCACCCATGAAACTGCAACCAGTTGTGCTACTTACTCAAGCTCGAACAGATAAAGCTCAATCCAATCGTTTCCGTCTCAACAGCAGAAGATGAGATACTTGAAGATAATGGCAATAGTAGAATTGAAACTCAATAGGATTGTTTCCCACATAGCTGATTCTCTTTGTCTTGTAAAATTTTTATGACAAAATCCTCTTACTAGGGTTTATGTCTCCTTGTACAAACTTGCCCGTGTATGGGTCACTTTGTAATATAAATAAATTCCATCTTTTGAATCCAGATTTACTTTTACCCTATTTACATAAGCGAAACGTCCATTGGTTGTGTTTGAATGTATGTATGCTTTTGAATATGATTGATGTTTACCAAAAATGCATGAATGCTGAATATGATTGATGTTTACCAGAAATGCATGAAAATGCAGTAATAGTATTTACTAAGGACGAACGAGGGAAGGATTTCAACGAAGCTTCGCCGGTTCATCTCTAACAAGACAACTACAAACCCTCAGTAGGACAAATCTATCTTCATAAAGTCTCATCTCCCCTGGAATTTATATCCATCTCTTTTATCCTCATACGGATATTCGGGAATTTACTTTCCAATAAAGGTACGACAAACGAAGACGGGATATCTATCCTACTATCAAACGAAGATGGAAGGTTATATATACCTTGCTATCCCCAGCAGACGGGAGGTTATATATGCCTTACTATCCCCAGCAGGCGGGAGGTTATGTATACCTTGCTATCCCCAGCAGACTGGAGGTTATATATGCCTTACTATCCCCAGCAGGCGGGAGGTTATGTATACCTTTCTATCCCCAGCAGACGGGAGGTTATATATGCCTTACTATCCCCAGCAGGCGGGAGGTTATGTATACCTTGCTATCCCCAGCATACGGAAGGTTATGTATAATATATTATCAAATAAGACGGGAATGAGTTTCTCATATTCTTCAACAACGAATTGGGATTTATTTTCCCTGGCCAGCAGTTGTTATACGAAGATATCCAGACGCTTCAGGCAGTGTCATATCATACATACATCATTTACATCATACCATAACATACATATCCATATATACATAGTACAGTTCATCACATCATACATGCATGCATAATACATAAACTAATATTATTATACAGAATGCTACCTTGTTTTCAGGTTAATTATCCAGCAAACAAACTTATGATTATCAGGATTGCTTTATCCTCCTGAAAGCATATCATCCATCAGGACTGCTTTATCCTCCTGAAAACTTATCATCTCTCAAGACTGCTTCATCCTCTTGAGAACATATTACTACATCAGGACTGCTTCATCCTCCTGACAGCTATCATCATTACTTCAGGATTGCTCTATCCTCCTGAAGATTCCTATTACATCAGGATTGCTTTATCCTCCTGAAATCACATTGCTACCTCAGGATTGCTTTATCCTCCTGACAGCTTATTACTACCTCAGGATTGCTTTATCCTCCTGACAACTTTTTACTACATCAGGATTGCTTCATCCTCCTGAAAGCATATTATCAATACCTCAGGATTGCTTTATCCTCCTGACAGCTTCTTTACTTCAGGATTGCTTCATCCTCCTGAAATCATATCAATACCTCAGGATTGCTCTATCCTCTTGACCGCTTCTTTACTTCAGGATTGCTTCATCCTCCTGAAATCATATCATTGCCTCAGGATTGCTTTATCCTCCTGATAGCTTCTTGTACCTCAGGATTGCTTCATCCTCCTGATAGCTCATCAACACCTCAGGATTGCTTTATCCTCCTGAAATCATATTATTACCTCAGGATTGCTTTATCCTCCTGACAGCTTATTATTACCTCAGGATTGCTTTATCCTCCTGACAGCTTATTATTACCTCAGGATTGCTTTATCCTCCTGACAGCTTATTATTACCTCAGGATTGCTTTATCCTCCTGAAAGCTTATTATTACCTCAGGACTGCTCCATCCTCCTGATAGCTATTATCAATATCTCAGGACTGCTTTATCCTCCTGAAAGTTATTATCATACCTCCATATTCTGGACTGCTTTATCCTCCAAGAAATGCATCTGAAAAACTTTTCTCCAAGTGGCATCTTTAAACCCACTCAAGCATATCCAATTAGTCACCTGTATCACCCTATGCACTGGTGAGTGCAAATTTTTGGGCTTTTGTGTTCAATCCCCTTTAACCTTCCAGGTCATGACTGGCAAACATACCAATCTAACCTCTCAGGTTTCAGAAAATTGAACAGGGGCAGCTGTTGCACCCCAAAATTTGCCCTCACAATATAAGACTTTGTGTGCTAAGAAGGTTCACAAGGTTCAAAAGATTCACAATGCTTTCAATACCTTTCATGAGGCTCATGAAGTCTACAAGTCACTTCATGAAGGTTCACAAGGTTCACAAGTTTCCCAATGCTTTCAATACCTTCCATGAGGTTCATGAAGTCTACAAGTTACTTTATGAAGGTTCACAAGGTTCACAAGCTTCCCAACACTTACAAGACCTTTCATGAGGTTCATGAAGTCTACAAGCTACTTTATGAAGGTTCACAAGGTTCACAAGATTCACAATACCTCCCATGAGGTTCACAAGACATTTTATGATGGTTCACAAGGTTCACAAAGTTCACAATTGGTCAAAAGAGTTGACAATCCCCTCAGACAATGCACCTCCTAGGTAGTGCATCCAAAACTAGGGTTTTGACTTTAATCAGGCTAAATGGACTTCCAAGACTTCAAGTTAGCTTCATAACATATTATATGTGTTTAAGAACCCCCATGACAAGTTTCAAGACTTTTCTCAAAAGTTTGCTCAGTCAGATGATCAGATAAGTCAAAATCAGTCAAAGCAGTTAAAAAGTCAAACTGAGGTCAACTGTGGTCAAACCAAAGTCAAACTTCATGATTTTTTGCCAACATCAAGTATATGAAGTAAAATTCATCATTTGATCAAGGGTTGATCATGAATCATCAAGGAGATTCCAGATCATCAAGAATCAGGAGTTTATAAATTAGGGTTTCCTTAGTAAAAGTTAACTGAACTTTGACCAGCCATAACTTTCACATACTTCATCACCAAGTCTCCATCCAAAGCTCATTTTGAAGGAAATTGAATTCTATACAACTTTGTGTCTCACAAGCCAAGCCCAAAAATGCTTCATTTGGAAGGTATGAGCTAAGACATTATAGGTCCTTTTGAAAGTCAACAAAAAGTCAACAACTTCAAAAGGGCATAACTTGAGATTGGTAAATGATATGGACATGAAACCAGTGGGGTTGTTTAGAGGACTCTTCAAGCTTTCCAAAATGTCCAAGAACACCCTCATAGCATTAAAATTGAAGGATATGTGCCCTTGCAAAGTTGGGAAATTTTGGGTTGGTTTATGATGAAAATGGAGGTCTAAAACCAATTTCTTCCAAATGGGCTTGCCAAATAATGACCCAATCCACACTAAGACATCTTGCACGAAATTGATTTGATATTTTCATTATTTTCATTATTTTATTTTTATTTATTATGATTTTTCATATTAAAAATCATTTTAAATTCAAATAAAATAAAAAAATAGTGAAGATTTAAAATTATTTTGCTTCTAGAATGTCATAAATGATATTTTGATCTAATTGATACAAGAGTTATGAGAATCATCCAAAAATAGCAATGTGAGATCAAGAATATTCAAATTTTAAAGCCAATCTTTTTCAATCTTCAAATGATCCAAATATCCATCAAAATTGTGAAGTCTTTGACCTAATTCACTCACTCATATATAATGAACGCTTAACAATTCAGAGGCCACGGATTCCACAGCCTCAAAGGTAAGTTTCATACTTCAAAAATTCAAGCCAAAAGTCAAATTCGGTTTTCAATCTCCAGGACATTTGAAGGTAATTTGAGATCACAGTCATGATCCTTGACCCTCTTTGAGTGGAAACCAACCTTTATTTGCAGCCAAAACACCTCATAATGCATAAACCGCATCATCCATATGCTTCATAAATTTTTTTTCGAATCTCTATATTTGCTAATTGATAATGAATTTTGATGACATATTGATGTTTGTTGATAGCTATAGATGAATTCTGGATCGTTTGGTGAAGTTCCATAGCCTGAATCGTGATTCACCATGTTTAGGGTTTGCGGCTTCAATTAGGGTTTTATTATCCAGCCAAGATAAATGGATTACAAGGACATGGAATGATTGGAAATCTTATTAGGAACTCAATGGTGTAACCAATTTCATAAAATCTTGCTGTTTTGTCCATGTTTGTATTTCGTAGGAATTGCTGCAATTTGAAAATCGCAGGTAAATTCGCATGTGAAATCGCAGGAAATTTGGCAGGTCTCAAGGAAGAAGAAGGCTTTTGGCGCGTTTCCAGAATTTGAATATTACGCATAATATTTTTTGAATTGGTTATGGTTTTATTTCACAATGGTTGCGCAGCTCAGTTGGTGGACACACATGCGTATGGGGTAAAGGGCAGGGGTTCGAACCCTGGCTCCAGCTCTTTTTGTTTTTTTTTCCAAATATTAAGTCTTTATTATATATTATGTATTGTAGTTGATATTCTAACAGATTAGCTCACCTAGCTGGGATGGCCATGCGTGTATGTGTTTGCTTAAGAGGTCATGGGTTCAATCCTCCCCCAGGCCTTTTGTTTTTCCATTATTTTCCTGACTATTGGTTTGAAAGAACAAAACAACTTGGAGTTCCTCCTTCTTGCATCATCAGCACGCAGCCCAGTTGGCAAACCTCTTCTATATTCAGGTTAGGGACCTGGGTTCAAATCCCAGGTCCAGTTTTTTTGATTTCTTATTTTCTTCTATTATATTTTCCTATTATTTTCTATATTATATTAAAATAGTTTCTAAATTATAAAATGCAAATATTATATTTTCTAAATTATAAATTATATATGTTTTTCTAAATTCCAAAAATTAATTTTTATTACTATATATTTATTTAAATTATAAAATGTATATATGTACTATTTAACTAATTGAATTGTTATTATAAATTAAACCCTTAAATATTTTTTCTAACAAACCCTAAAACCCTAATTTATTTTCTAAATAATAAAAAACTAATTTTATCTTATGATTTAAACTTCTGATTTTTGTAAATATAATATTTAATATAATAAAATTTTGTAAATATAATTATTATGTACATGTTTATTTAATTAATTTTTTGTAAATATAATTATAACCTATTTTCTTTATATAATATGTAAATATTTTTATAATTTGTTTGTAATCTAAATTATATGTATAAATAATTTTTAAATATGTGTTTAGAAATAATTGAACCTATGATATTTTAATTTTGTAATTATAATATGTTTAAAAATAATTTAATAATTTGTATATAAATTAAAATGCTATAATAATTATTTAATTGTTCATATTTCCTCTTATTTCTAAATAATTGACTATATTAAAAATCTAATCTTGTGTTTATTTTTTTTAATTATGTTCTTGCTAATTCCATCTATTTTAATTATTGTTATTATTACTAACCATATTATTACTAATCCATTTATTTTATTATTATGCTTATTATTATTATTTCATTAACCTTATTTATTTTTTATTATTATTACTAACCCCTATTATATTTATTTATTGCTTATTTATTTATTGTTACTTATTTATTTATATTTTGCTTATATATTTATTTTTTGCTATTTATTTTTAATTGCTTATTATAATTATTATGTAAATGCTCCTGGATGTAAATTTTTGTAATATCTAAATTATTTAATTTTTATGCCATGGTTAGTAAAATAGGGAGTGAAAATATGTATTATATTTAAAATGGAATTTAGGTCATTTAAAAATTATAAGATAAATTAAATTAAACACTCACACACGTAAGTCGATTTTTAATCGCCATCTCACTTTCTAGGGTTGCCTCTCAATGTTGCCTAATCATAAGGTCAAGTGGGGTGTATAAAGCAAAGTCCCTTAAAAGAAAAGTCATCAAGTCCCTTAAATGGTTGCCTTCATAAAAAATCTTGTCCCTTTCGAATAATGATGACGGTCCCTCCAAAAATGCTTAATACACCCCACAGTTGCCTTCATTCAACAGATGTCCCTTACTTGTCCCTTACATCCAAGGTAATGACTACCTATTCCTTAATAATAGGGATAGTCCTACCATTTAAAGGATAAAGAACAGAAAGACTTAAAACTTTAGGGTAGGTTCCTCATAGTTGCTTGCTCACTTCATTTAAAAACTTTTCAAACACTTCATATTCTCAAACAAATTTTCAAACACAAGTTTTTACGCATCCGTACATGGATCATTATTAACTCTTATGAAAATTTTTATTCACACACTACACTTTTCAAAAACAATTCAAAGTGAGCTAAGTAACTAAGAGCCCATGGATAACCATGGATGTAAAGGGTGCTAACACCTTCCCTTTACATAACCTACCCCCCGGACCCAAAAATCTTTTAAAAGGTCTTTCCTGTTCTTTTATGCCTTTCCTTTGGATAAAATAAAAGTCGGTGGCGACTCTTGCTATCCGCAACATAACTAAAGTCAGTTCTCCCACCGTGTTACAGTTGGCATCTTTGAAAATAGTAGGCCAATAAAACCCCGATTGAAGGATTTTAGTAGCCGTCCTAGATCCGTTAAAATGACCTTCATATGGAGAGTTGTGATAATGCCAAAGAATACTATTAGCCTCATCACTAGTCACACACCTTCTTAATAAATTGTCTCCACAAATTTTAAAAAGATATGGTTCATCCCACACATAGTATTGTGCATCCGACAATAACTTCCGTTTTGGTTCCAAGTTAGGTCTTCGGGTATCCAACTTGTTGCCTTGTGGTTAGCAAAATCGGCAAACCAAGGACTAACTTGGACCATAAACAATGTTTCATCCGGAAATACTTCCTGGATTTCAATTTCAGATTTAGTTACGTCCACATTAACCAACCGCGATGAATGATCCGCCACCAAATTTTCGGATCCCTTCTTATCTTTAATTTCCAAGTCAAATTATTGAAGAAGAAGGATCCAACGGATAAGCCTTTGCTTAGAATCCAGTTTGGTTAGCAAATATTTTATCGCGGCATGATAATGTAAACAATAACTTTAGAACCAACCAAGTAGGAACATAATTTCTCAAGCGCATACACTATTGCTAGCAATTCTTTTTCGGTTGTTGCATAATTCACATGTGCTTCATTAAGCCCTTTTCTAGCATAATGTATGGCATGGAAAACTTTTTCTTTTCTTTTTCCGAGCACCACTCCAACGACGTAATCCCTTGCATCACACATAAGTTCAAAGTTTAAATTCCAATTTGGAGCAATGATTATGGGAGCGGTGGTAAGGTTTTCTTTTAGGGCTTGGAAAGATAAAAGACAAAGGTTATCAAAGAAAAATACATGATCTTTGTTAAGTAAGTTGCTTAGTGGTGCCACTTTGGCAAAATCTTTGATGAACCTCCGATAAAATCCAGCATGGCCCGAGAAGCTTCTGATTCCTTTGATGTTGGTTGGAGGAGGCAACTTTGCAATTACTTCTACTTTTGCTTGATCCAACTCAAGTCCACTTGAAGAAACCTTATGACCGAGCATAATTCCTTCCTTCACCATGAAATGGCATGTCTTCCAATTCAACACCGCACGCCTCTCTAACACCGTTTCCAAGTTCTTCAAGCATAAATCAAATGAAGCTCCAAATACTGAAAAATCATCCATGAAAACCTCCATCGTCTTTTCAATAAGATCGGAAAATATTACTTGCACACATCGTTGGAAAGTAGTCGGTGCATTGCACAACACGAAGGGCATTTTTCGATAAGCAAAGATTCCAAAAGGACATGTGAATGTCGTCTTCTCATGATCCGCCAGGTCAACCGCAATTTGGTTGTACCTCGAATATCCATCCAAAAAATAATAGAATTATTGTCGGAAAACCTTTCTAGCATTTGATACATGAACGGTAGTGGGAAATGATCTTTTCTAGTAGTCGTGTTCAAACGCTTATAGTCTATACACATTCGCCAACCCGTCACACCCTTTGTCGGGATGAGCTCGTTCTTCTCATTTCGGATAACGGTAATTCCACCCTTCTTTGGTACCATATGTTCGGGAATCACCCAAGGACTATCGGAAATCAGATAAATCATTCCCGCATCAAGAAGTTTTACTACCTCCTTTCGAACCACTTCTTTCATAGTTGGATTCAAACGGCGTTGAGGTTGTGCTACTTCTTTGAAGTCGTCTTCCACAAGAATCTTATGCATGCAATAAGATGGGATTATTCCTTTGAGATCGGAAAGAACCCATCCTAAAGCCTCTTGATTTTTCTTGAGCACATTAACCAAACAGAACTCCTCATCGGTAGACAATGTATTGCTTATGATCACCAGTTTTCTTCCGCTATCATCCAAAAATTCATACTTTAAGTTCGAAGGTAGCTACTTCAATTCCACTTCAACTTTCTCATCACTTTTTTCTTTCTTCAATTCTTCCACCTCAACTTCCCATGGTTGTAATTCTTTCAAGACCTCTAACTCTTTCAAACATTCTTCAAGATCTTTTTCTTCGTCACTAGTGAGTGTGTCAATTTCCTCACCTAGTGCTAGCTCAAGAGGAGTTTCCACATGAATATGCTTTACAACTTCCATAATAGCCATATCGGAAGCATCAATACGGAAACTATCATGTTTTTCCTTTGAATGTTTCATTGCTTCAAACAAATTAAAAGTGACCTCCTCATTTAGCATCCTCACTTTCATGAGACCATCATCAACATCAATCATCATTTGGGTCGTCTTCATAAAAGGGCGGCCAAGAATCAAAGGAGTGTCATCATCTTCTTCCATGTCAATAACAATGAAATCCACCAGAAAGAAGAACTTGTCAACTTTTACCAAAACATCTCTTGCCACTCCAATTGGGTGAGTGGTAGGTTTATCGACGAGTTACAAAGTCATTCTTATACCTTTGATATCAATGTTATCAAGCCTTTTTACAATAGAGAGAGGAATAAGGTTTATGCTTGAACCCAAATCAATAAGACAATTTCCTACAAACATGTTTCCAATGGTGACCGGTAATGTAACACGTCCCAGATCGGCTTCTTTCTTTGGAAGAGTGCGTTGAATGATTACACTGCAATTTTATGCAAGAATAACTATCTCTGGTTCCGTATACTTCCGTCTTTTTGAAATAATTTCCTTTAATAATTGAGCATATTTAGGCATTTTCTCAAGAGCCTCAGAAAATGGCAAATTAATTTGAAGTTGTTTGAAAATATCGATAAACCGAGTGTATTACCTTTCATTGTCTTTCTTTGATGGCACATGAGGATATGGCATGTTTGTTGGATTTTGGTTCATCACTTCTTTTCCCTTCCTTACTCTCATATTTGTTTCATTTCTCTTCTCATCATCCACTTTTCTATTTTCATCTACAACCAAATTATCAAGGTCCTTTTCAACTACTTCCTCAATTTTTTTCTTCTTCCCAACTTCTTCCTCGTCACTAACTTCTTCTACTACACCATCAATGTTTTCTTCCACCACTTTCTTCTCTTTAGGTTGATCCATATCCTTCCCACTCCTAGTGACAATAGCTTTGCAATGCTCCTTAGGATTAACTTGAGTGTTAGCGGAAAAAGAAGACCTAGATTGGTTCTCGGCAATTTGTTTTGCAAGTTTCCCAACTTGATTTTCAAGATTTTTTATCGCCACATCATTAGACTTTTGATTGGTCATAGACATTTGAATGAATTGATTCAAAGTGTCTTCCAATTTAGAAGGTGCCACCGGAGGTGGTGGAGCAACATAAGGATTTTACTAATTAGATGAACTACCGCCATAACCTTGGTTATTTTTGTAATTGCCTCTTGGTTGATATCCTTGATGTTGTTAATGGTGTTGTTAAGAAGGTTATTGTTGGTAAGGATGTTGTTGTTGATAAGTTTGTTGATTTCTTTGTTACCTTTGTTTGTTGTGCATGTAGTTGAATTCTTCTGTTACCGGTGGAGACAATATCCGGTATCATGATCACCTTTTCATAACTCACAACTTGCGACTAGCTTGTTCTTTCCTAGATGCTCATACAACTCCTTCAATTGTTGGGGAAGCCTTGAAATTTGTTGTGTCAAGAGTTCCACTTGGTGCGATAGAAGTTTATTTTGTGCAAGTATTGCATCATTAGTTCCTAGCTCAAGAACATCAGGTTTCTTCATAGAATTTCCACGATTTTGACTTTGTAAGTCATTGAGAGCCATACGATTGATAATATTCGTCGATTCTTCCACACTCTTTGACAACAAAGTTCCACCCGAAGTAGCATCCAACAAGGTTTTACATTTAGGTTGGAGACAATTTCAAAAGATATGGATTTGTGTTAATTCATCGAACCCGTGGCCTTTGCACTTCCGTATCATGGATTTGAATCTCTCTCATGCTTCATTTAAGGACTCATTTTCACCTTGAGAGAACATAAAGATTGCGGTGTTTGATTCCATAAAACGGTTGTGTGAGAAGAATTTCTCAATGATCTTTTCTTATAGAACACTCCAATCGGTCATCACCGTGTGACTTTGATCGAGGTACCAATCCATTGCTTTGCATAGGTAAAGCATGAGGAAAACGTCTTCGGAACAAAGCTAACTCTTGATTTTGATCAACTTCGGCCGACAACGCTATCTCATATAATTTTGTGAGAAAAGCGTAGAGATCTTCATGGTTCATTCTCGTGAATGGACTCTTGTACAATAAATTCAGAGTGCCTGTCTTCATCTCAGCTTGCCGGCCATTATGGGCGTTGTTGGCAAACTGAGTCGTGTTACGAGGGCTATTTACATATGGTGTCGAAGGTGGAGGCATAGATGGAGATGGATTCTCCATGGTTGGTGTTAACTATGGAGTGAGTGGTGTTGAAGTAGAAGTTGATATTTGTCCTTGTTCTTGTCTTTTCTTAGCTAGTTGCCTTCTCCGTCTTGTCGTGCTATTCAACTTCCTTGTGGTTTTCTCAATCTTAGGATCAAAAAGAAGTTGGTCCGCATGAAGCTTTCCTCGCATAAACAGAAGCTGCAAACACTAACCAAACAAATTAACAAGTTCAAGAAAAAGAATATACAAGTCTAAAACCTAGAAACTATTGCAATGCTTGTAATATCAAATAAAATCCATGGAAACGATGCCAATTTGTTGGAGTACAAATAGATTAGGATTTTTGTTATCGATCCACAAAGATTGTTTTGTGATATCACAACCTTTCTAAAGTTACGCTAGTTTAAGACTGAATTGTAACATGGGGGTTTTGGTTTTATCTACGGAACATTTACTTTGCATTCGAATTAAAACTACAAGCTAAAGATATCGGTTGGTAAGAGTTTATAAAAAGCACATGCCAAAGTTAGGGTTTGATAGGCCCATTTGCACGTATAGTTTCGATCAAGCAAACAAACTCATTAAAACGATAAACACAATCACAATATCCTCTCAAGATGTTTATTTCTAACACAAATTGTGAGTTTTACCATTTTGATCCATTGATGATCTCTCACTCAATCTATCAAAATGGCAACATTAAAGATCAATACAATGTGAATACCAAGTCTCATAACTATCTCTAGCTTATGTTCTTTGGTGGATGAAAAACCTAGGTCAAGTGTTGAACACATTTCTCAATCATGAAGAAACACAAAATATATTTCATAAACACAAACTTTTCCACCATATATTTATCATCAAGACTTCATACACAATGATCAAAGACTATACATACAAATTAAAGACCTATCTACCTTTTAACCATGACATATTAAGAGTTTAGCTATCCATAACCATGGAAACTTCCATTACAAGAAAGAGATGAAGAAGAAAAAGCATCAATGATGATCTCCCGACTATTGATGCACCGATTCTTCGAAAATAAGTGAAAATCTGAGTTCTAGGTTTTTTCTCTAAGAAAAGTGAAGTCATCCCCAAAAAATGACTGCTAGAACCCTTTTATACATTTTCGAAAACGCAAAGCTCGTTAAGCGAGCAAGAGCTCGCTAAGCGAGCATTAATTAAATGCTAAACTGCCTTTGCTCGCTAAGCGAGCTTAGTGTCGCTCCCCAGACTTTACGTCCCAATGCAGACGCGGAATGTCGGCGATGTTGGAGGTTAAGGTTGAATAGAGTCGCCAGCTAGGTATTTTTATCCCGAAGGAAAGGTAATGTTGCATAAACCTGGAAGGGTATGGATAAGACGGTTGCGAACCAGAGAAACTCAGAAAGGGGGTTGGTTACGACCTGGGAAGGTATTAGCACCCAGATCGTCCGTCGTACTCGACGGGATCCACGCTTATAAGATTGTGTTTAAAAGGGGTAGTGTATGTGCTGACTATGTATAAAAATCCAGGGAGAAATGTACAGTGTGTCAGTGCAAAAATAGAGGGTGAGATGCTCAAGACTGGGTCTTAGAAAAGATAGCTCAAAGAGGGGGATGACAAAGAGACTTTTGTTCGATAACCGTTAAGTTATGCCTACGTATCCTCTCGTGCAATGAGGAAGTCAGAACACCGTAGTTCGACTCAAAGAGACTGGAAGATTTGACTGTGAACTGCTTGCTTGTTTATGCTCAAGTGTATGACTCGTCTGGATCGAGTGCTAATTTTCTTGCATTAGACGGAAGAAGCGAGTTCTCGTTTTCAGAGTGAATGTGATGAGAAAAGAATCCCGGAGGAGACGATTATTGTTTGTTTTTGTGTTTTCAGTTTTTTATTGTTTTTGGTGTTTTGCATAAGATAATGAGCTTAAACCTAAATCAAGGGTTGTAAACTCATTATATCCTCCCTGATTAGGGATAATGAGCCTACTTAAGTATGAGATAAACATCTCAACTTAACTACCATGATGATATAGGATTAAGATCATTAACTTATTTGTGATTATTATGATGTTTTTGGATTTTGTTTAGTGTTAAGTAATGAGTTTAATCTCTAATTAGGGATTAGTGAACTCATTACACCATCCTAAGAGAAGGATGATAGATGAGAACACTTAAGTTGAGGAAGATACCTCAACTTAATCCATGGTTAGGGATCAAATTCATTATATAACAAGCCTTTATTAAGTGGATTTTGATTAAAGGGTGAGATTGAGAAGTGGATTTTATGTTTGTAAGACTAGCTTGAGGGGGACTTGTCCATTGAACACTAGGGTTAGTCCCTCTTAACCAAAAGGAAGAGGTGGAACCCTAATGTAAGGCCCAAGTTACAAGCTTAAGTCTTGATCATTATTAGGTGTTTTAATTGAGAGGTGTAAACAAATTAAAGGTTTAACACTAAGGATTAAAGTTATACACTCCATCCTAAGATAAGGATACAGGCATAACCCTAATTCAATGTCCTAAAGCTTTAAGTGTTTAGCCTCTGATTATGAGATGAGAAGAGAGACTCAAGGAGCTCAAAGGTAAAAAACTAGGGGAGACTATATACAACCCTAAAGTTATCATGCTTGGATATCCTATGGTTTTTGAGGCATAAGAGAAGATCTTCAGGAAGCCACCAAAGGAAGAGAAGCCGATGAAAAGAGAAGAAGAAATGAGAATAGGTTACTCACTTCCTGAAGAAGATAAGTAACCTAAGAGAAAGAGAAGGAGCAAGAGAGCACAAGTGAAGCAAGTTCACTTCAAAGACATATAAAAGATTCAAATGAAGAGATAAGAAGAGGTGGGATGTGAAGGCAAATCCACATCCCAAACAACTTACCATAAGCCCCTGAAATGTTAGTGTGAATGCATAAGATGCAAAGCAAAAGGAAATAAGGCAAATGAAGGTGAAAATACCAACACCAGAAGCGAATACATGATGCAAATGTGTTATGCAATGATGCAAAGTCATATATGATGCATGTGAATGATCATACAAGAGATGAGATGCAAGGATGGCATGTTAGAAGCTTAGAAACACATGGATATACATGGAATGTAATGAATGCAAAGCATAGAAAATGAATGAAGAAATGATCAAGCAATATTCAAGCATGTCTTAAGATGTCTAATATGGCATACAAAAGCATGGAATGTCATGGCAAATTCATATGATGATGATATGCAAAGATGAATGCAAATGAACATGAGAAATTAGGGTTTTATGAATGTGTGAGATGCAAATGACCAAAATAGAAGCATACATCATGATTAAAAAAATTAATTGAACTCAAACAAACCCTAAACACATACAAGATAACTCACCAAAGATGGGGGTCAGAAGCTAAACCTAGAGAAAGTTATGAATTTCCTAAGTTAACAAGGGTTTTTAGGTGATTCTAAAGGAAAAATGCCAAACAATTTAAAAATAAAATGCAAATTTATGAGTTAAATAACCTAGATACTAGATGCAATATATGAAACAATTCAAAAAGAATCAAGTTCAAACTCATCATGGTTGATCATAAATGATTTTTTCAAGTTAGGGTTAAAAAATGGGAATTTATGAACCCTAATTCAAAGAAAATTGTGAATAATGTGATCAAACCTAAAAGGAAATTTGTATGGTGAGTTTGTAAATGTTTCTAAATGTATGAGAATGCTTCATGAATTTTTTGGTGATTTTTTAGAAACCTAAATGTATTTTTAATTAATTAAAATCAATTAATTAATTAAATAAAACATTTAAATGATTTAAAAATACTTTTTTAATGCAAAAATTAAAATAAAAATGTTTTTTGGGTTAAGGAAAATATTTGAAGTGAAAATGAAGAAAATGAGATTTTTTTAAGTCTTTTTGTTATTTTAAATAAATATGTGAAAGAAATGAAATAAAATGAAATAAAAATTAAATAAAATGAGAAGTATGCAAGATCAGTGACTCAGATTCAAATTAGGGGAGACTGCGCGCGCGTTTGGATGGATGGGATTGTTTCTAGCTAATTAATTTAATTAATTAAGAATTAGGGTTAAATGGATTAATCTGATCCGTCCACTCGCTAATTAAGACAAGATCCAAGGGCCCATAACGCATCTGGCAAATAAAACCTAATTAAGCCCTAATCCCTTTCAGGAGACCGGAACAGTGTTCCGGTCGTCTTCTCTGGCCAACCCCATGACCTAACCTCTTCCTCAGTCCACTACAAACCCTAAAAACTGCCCATAAATGATCTCCAACTCACACACAACCAAAATCAATCATCAAATATGATTTATAACACACAAACATGGAGAATCGAAGAAGAACAAAAATCTGGAAAAACTTTCAGAAGCCTATGAAATCCTCATTTCTCCACCATTTTCAATTTTAAAGACATCATGATAAACCCCATAACATGTATGTCGCTCCCTCCAAATGACACCGGGTTAGAAGGGGTACAGACGCGAACGGTCGGCGAAAGAGAGAGAACTTGAAGATGAACTGAAAAGAGTCGCCAACTAGGCATTTTTATCCCGAAGGAAAGGTAATGCTGCATAAACCTGGAAAGATGGACAAGACGGTTGCGAACCAGAGAAACTGAGAAAGGGGGTTGGTTACAACCTGGGAAGGTATTAGCACCCAGATTGTCTGTCGTACTTGACGGGATCCACGCTTGAAAGATTTGTGTTTTAAAGGGGTAGTGTAAGTGCTAAATGTGTGCAAAAAGCTGGAAAAGGATGTACAGGTGTCAGTGCTAAAGAAGTGTGAAGTGAAATAAAGTAGTGTCAGTGTAAGAAAAGAGTGCAATGCTCAAGATAATGAGGCTTAAAGAATAATGCTGGAAGAGGGGGAATATACAGAGACTTTTGTTCGATAACAATTAAGTTATGCCTACGTATCCTCTCGTGCTATGAGGAAGTCAAAACACCGTAGTTCGACTCAGAGAGACTGAAAGATAAATTGACTGATGAACTGCTCACTTGTCTATGCTCAAGTGTATGACATGTCTGGCTCAGGTGCAAACTGTCTTGCATTAGACGGAAGAAGCAAGTTCTCGTTTATGAGTGAGTGAGGTGAGAAAAGAATCCCAGAGGAGACGATTATTGTTTGTTTTTGGTAATTTCAATCTTTTATTGCTTTTTTTGAGTTTGTCATAAGAAAATGAGCTTAAGCCCAAACCAAGGGTTACTAAACTCATCACATCTTCCCTCTGATTAGGGGTAATGAGAATACCTTAAGTATGAGGTAAATACCTCACACTTAATCACCATGGTGTAGGATTAAGATCATTAACCTACTTGTGATTATTTAGATGTTTTTGGAGTTTTTGTTTAGTGTTAAGTAATGAGTTTAAACCATAATCAAAAATTTAATGGACCCATTACACCATCCTAATAGAAGGATAATAGATGAGAACATTTAAGCTGAGGAAGATACCTCAACTTAATCCATGATTAGGGATTAACCTCATGACAAAACAAGCCTTTATTAGAGTGGATTTTAGTTAATGGTAAGGTTAAGAAATGAATTTTATGGATTCGTAAGACAACTTGAGGAGGACTTGTCCATTAACACTAGGGTTAGTCCTTCTTAACCAATTAAGGAAGAATTAGAACCTTAATGCAAGGCCAAAGTTACAAGCTTATTGTCTTAGTGATTATTAGATGAATTGATTAAGATATTTAAACACATTAAGGGTTCAACACTTAGGATTAAATTTATACACTCCATCCTAAGAGAAGGATGCAGGCATAACCCTAATCACAAAGCCTTAAAACCTTGAAGGTTTAGTCTCTGGTTATGAGATGAGAAGAGAAGACACAAAGGATGACACAAAGGTGAAACTAATGGGGGACTAATTAAACCCTAATTGTTAACATGCTTGGATGTTCCTAGGGTTTATGAGGCTTGCAAGAGATCCTCAAGAAGAGCCACCAAGGAAAAAGCAGATGAAAGGATGAGAAGCAGAAGAAACAAGTCAACTTACTTCACTTAAGAAGATAAGTTGCTTGAAGAAAGAATGTGAGGAAGGAACATGAATGATAAAGCTCACTCTTAATACAAATACAAAATTCAGCAATGAATGCATGAGAGGTATGAGAAAAGATTATGAGAAGTGAAGGCAAATTCACTTCTCAAAGTAACTTACCACCTGAAAAGTTAGTAAAAGGAAATGAAATGAAATGAAAATGAAATGAATGCAAGGATGCAAACCAAAACCAGAAGCATATTCATGATGTAAATGATGCTAAGAGATGATGCAAAGGCATACCAAATGTTATGGATGATCATACAAAGGATGAGAGTGCAAATGAAGCATGAAAGTTCATGAATGTACATGAAAAGAAATGGATTTACAACATGGTAAATGGATGATGCAATGATAAAACATGATTCTAATGTGTCCTAAGATGTCCTAGAAGTCATGTGAATGCATGAAATGTCACGGCAAGTTCATGAATGCAAGCATATGCAAGTGAAGATGCAAAATTAGGGTTTTCATGCAACATGAGATGCAAAACTCAAAAATAGAAGCAAATGACAAGATACAAAATTGAAAATGCAGACGAAAGAACCCTAACCCCATATGATTTCATACCCCAAAGGAGGAGACCTAACTCTTAACCCTAAGGAAGTTATGATTTTTCTAAGTTTTCTAGGGTTTTAAGGTACTTAAAGGGAAAAAATGCAAATCAAATCAAAGAGGCAGAAGAAATTTGTAACAAAATTATGCTAGAAACTATATTTCAAATGAAGATCAATGCAAAAAGAACCATGGTCATACCTTCTTGGTTAGGCAGAAAATAATTCTTGAAGTTAGGGTTCAAAAATAGGATTTTATGAACCCTAAATTCAAAGAAAAAATGTCAAAATGATTCAAAACCAAAAAGAAATTTGTGTGGATGGTATGACAATGTCTCTAAATGTGTAAAGATGCAATATGAATTTTTTGGGAGTTTTTAGAAACCTAAATGATATTTTAATTGATTAATTTTCACTAATTAATTAAAATAAACAATTAAATGTCTAAAACATGATTTTTTTAATGCAAAAAATAAAAATAAAAATACTTTTTGGGTTGAGAACATTATTTGGAATTGAAATGCTTGAGGAAAATATTTTTGGCATTTTTTAACTATTTTAAATAATTCGTGCAAAAAAAATAAGAAAAATTGAATTAAAAATAAAATAAACAAAAGTATGTTGAATGGATGGCCTGGATTGAAACTGGGTTTAAAGGAATTGACCTGGCACGCTATCCTACGACTCAAATTCAAATTCTATTAATCCTAATTAAATTATTAATTAATCCAGATTAATCACTAATGAAAAGATCTTGGCCATTCACTGCACGCGGGAAAGACAAATCCAAGGGTCCACATTCAAAGTTTGCCCTAACCCTAATTAGTCACTTAATGACTCTCAGGTGGCCGGAGAAGACCTCCGGTCATCTTCTCCGGCCAGCTCCTCACCTGAAAATTCTCAACTTCTTCCCCAGGTCTTTTCTGGAGCTCTAAAGCTCCAGATTCACTCTTTTCACTCTCCTAAGATCAAATCCACCCCCAAAAACAATTTCTTTTCACTCAATCTCCAGATTCGAAGCAAAGATCAAAAATGGTGAAACTTTCAGACAAGCAATACATTCTCATTTCTTCATCATTTTCAAAAATAACAAGTTCAGTGTACTCAGGGGAACATGCTTAATCATTTAGTAACATGAAATAAAGGTTCTGGAAAAATTAATTCGCATGGCTACCTGAGGTGGAGTTTTCAACCCTTGAGCTTTCTGGCTGCTTCCTTGGTGCAAAATGCCTCCAATGACCTCCCTGAAGAAGCTTTGATGCTTGGAGAGCTTTGAGGAAGGCTGGTTTGTGAGTTTGTGCTCCACTGGTCAGAAAATCGTGTTTTGTTTGTGGTGTGTTCTTGGCTATTTTGAGGGGTGGTTTTGGGTCAGTGAGTGATTTAGAAGTGAATGGTGATGTTTGTTTGAAGAATGGGTGGCTGAGTTATGAGATTCGAAGGTTTTTGCAAGAGGGGAGTTTTTTGTGAAATTTAGAATGCTGAGGTTTCAGGCTGTGTTCTTGTGTGTTATGGCTTGCTTTAGGTTAGTATAAACAAATGCAATTGGTTCAGAGAGTTGTTGTGGCATAGTGTGATTGGTATGGTGTGAAATGCAAAAAGTCAACATTTCTTGTACTTGAGGTATGGGCAAGTGGCAGGCTTGGTACAATGGGGTGTCTGGTGCAGCAAGGATCAAGGAGGTCCATGGAATTTACTTTGAGGCAATTCAACATGTTTGTGAAAGGTTCTTGGTCATTTTGCAATTTCATGAGACTTTGGCCCCTTTGAGATTTCTTCATGGGCAAGGCATGAAAACTTAAGATTCTTTGGGCAATTCCGAGTTTTGGACATTGCATAATGTTTTTATGATGCTTAGAAGTGTGTTTGAAGTCACAAAATGAATTGGCAAGAGGTTTTGCAAAAATCCCTCTTTGGTGCATTCTTGAAAATTATGTGATTTTTGCCAACTTTGACAAGCCATAACTTGAGTTCCAAAATGAATTAGATCTTATTCTTGTACTTTTTGAAAAGGTAATGATCCAATCTACAACTTTCATGACCAATAATTTTTCATTTGAAGCATTTTTGGTTGAAAAACTTTCCCAAAATGGAAAGTTTACATAACAAGTCATTTCCATTTTTGGCAACTTTTGGTTTAGCTCACTTTTCTTCAAATTTGGGAACTTCTAAGCACTTCAATGATCAAATAAAGACCATATAACTTCAATTTGATGAAAAATCCACTTTGGTTCCATGTTGGGGGGCCTCAGATGCCCTGATTTTGTTCTGACTTGCTCAAGAAGTTACCCAGTGATCAGATGACTTCCACAATGCATTTCTTCATCAAACTTGGTATACATGATACTTATAACATATAGAGACCATTAGAAACAAGAATGACCAAAAAACTTGGAGATATGGCCTCTGAAACCAAAACCCTAATTTTAGGTCATCTGTGTAGTTAAACCCTAGCTCAGCTTCCATGCTTTGCCAGTTTTTGTGATTATTTGACTTCCTTGATCTTTGGAGGATAAAATATGATGATTGAACATACATGGACCCTCTTGAGATGATTGATGACCTTTGGAGTGGCTCAGATGGATCCTGGATGGCTCAACTCACAAACCCTAGGTGCAGATGAACCTGAACCAATGCAGTGAAGTAAAAATGCAATATGAGATGATATGCTTAAACTAATGCAAGTATGAAAAGATCACAAGCCATGGTGTGAACTTAGTGAGGGAAAAATTGGGGTGTTTACAGCTTCCCCTATTCCAACATGAGTTAGCTGTGCAGGATGTAAGCGTCTGGCTTATCAGACAAACAAGATAACTTGTGGTTGAATACCAAAGACAGTCCAAAATTTGCACTCACTGAGAAGAAGAAAAGGGATATAGATTGTAAAATGAAGTATAATATGATTATAAAGTGGGCGATGGAGGACGACCATCGAGCAGAGGACGACTGCTGGGGATAAAGCAATGACGGGGACGGCCGACATGCTGGGGAAATAGAGGGATCATGATGGGGACGGCCATCAAGCAAAGTAACAAGGTTCTCTGGGGATTAAAGGTAAAGTCAATGATGGGGACGATCATCAGGTTTGCAAAGTAAAGTAAACAATGACGGGGACGACCATCGGTTTAAAGAAATAAATGATGAGGGACGGTCATCAAAGGTGAAGGACGATCACCTAGCAGGGGACGGCTGCTCTGTTGGGGATAAGGATGAGGGACAGTCATCCAAGGTGAAGGACGATCACCTGGCAGGGTACGGCTGCCGAAAGTATCACGATATAGGACGAATGCTGGATAGAAAAGGTCGACGATGGGGACGGTCATCGGATAAGCATGATGAAGGACGATCATCAAGAGGTGAATGACGATCACCTAGCAGGGGACGACTGCTAAAATATCACGACATAAGACGAATGTCGGATAAAAAGGGGTTCCAATAATGGAGATTCCGTCGGGAGAAGGATGAGGGACGGTCATCCAAAGGTGAAGGACGATCACCTGGCAGGGTACGGCTGCCGAAAGTATCATGACATAGGACGAATGTCAGATAAAAGAAAAGTTGCTTTGCTGGGGACTTACTGGGGAATAGTAAACATGGACGAGTGTTTACATCCAAGAAATGAAAGGTATAAGTGTTTGACACTGTGTATAGATTAAAGATGCGAACGAGCATCCTTAGACTATGATATGAACGAGTATCGGTAGAAACAAACGCTGACGCATGTTCAGAGATGATGGTACAAACGAGTACCAACTGATTAACAAAGAACACGGACGAGTGTTGAATCTGAGGGGAAATAAGTGGTGTATACAAGATGCGGACGAGTATCCGTATGAGTAAAAATAAACATGAGTGAGACACAGACGAGTGTTCAACTTGCTGGGGAGAGTATGACACGGACGGGTGTCAAAAGAGGTGTATTATAAACAAGTGTTTGGTTTATAATAAGTGATTAGGCGACCATGCTGGGAATTGGTGACACGGACGGGTGTCAAAAGAAGTGTATTAAAGTTTCTGTATGTAGAAAGTGTTCTGGCAGCTTTACTGAGGAACGATGGCACAGACGAGTGTCAAAAGGAGCACGTATCTGTATTTTGGTTTTTATGTACAAGGGATGTATTCTATATATTGTTGATGAAGTACCGTTGATATTTACATGTGGCTAATTCAAAACCTGACTTGTGATCTATGCAATATGTTTGATTTTTGCCGTAATGCTCCGTATTAGACGGAATGCTACGCTTTGAGGGGAAATATGATGTAAATGCTATGATTATGCAAAAGATACCGATCCAGGATTCTGATCCCGTTGTTGTGGAGATCTCCTATTGATCTGCTTGAAAGGATATCCCAGCTGGGGATGAGATCATTGGTAGATCTGATAAGATGTATGACTCTGCTTGGGGAAACAGGTCCCTGATAGACCTATCTTGGTAATGAGGAGCCCAGCTGGGGATGTGGAAGCTTTCGTCACTTTGTTGTGTGGGGAATTCAGACATTGCTCTTCTGGGAAGGCTGGAGCTTTGTGGGGATCCTGCTGAGGATGATGATATCTGACAACTCAGCTGGGGAAATAAGCACCTTCTGATGCTGCTCTAAAGAAAATGTGTTGGAGAAGTGATGTCTGGAAAATCTTGATGGGGAGAAAGCGCTTCCGGTTCTATTTGGAGGATGTGTTGAGGAAATAATGATTTGGCAACTTTGCTGGGGTAAAACTTTTCATACTCCATGTTGCGCTTTGAATACCTGCAACCCTGTTAAGACAAAGAAACGCACAAGTACCCCGAGGTATCCCTTACCAGATACCGTCATAGCAGTTAGACATTCCTGGAAGTAAAAATATATTACCTGCAAGCATGTGATTAGAAAGGCACATCTGTTTTTATGCAAACATTATATCAAAGGTATCAGACATTTTTGCAAGTGAAATAAAATGTATAAGACGGAGTGTGACTGAAAATTTGATTTTATTGATTTGGGTGCCCTGAATTGGCAAATACAGTCAAAGAAACAAATCCCCTGAAATGAAGAGATTGTTACAAAATTGAGAAAAGTAAAGGTGCTGGCAATGTTGATGACGCTTCAGTGAGCTTCCCTTTTGCTATGACTCGTATGACCTTGACGTTCTTCTCATCTTGCTTTCTGAAGAAGGCTGATTTTGACCGATGCTCTAACCCTTCGAAGCTTGCCGAGTCATAAGTGATACAGACGAATTCAGAATGCAGTTGTTCACTTATTCCCTTATTTTGCGTGGATCGCCCTTTCGGGTTTTCAATCCACCGGGATACCCATTTTTGCCTGAGTTGTCCAATGTGGCTTTTCAACTCAACGGGTGTACATTTTTTTTTTCAATTTTTCCCTTATTTTTGCCCGAGTCTTTTATTCTGTTTTTGACTTGCCAGGATGCCCTATTTTTGCCTGGACTTACATTCTGTTTTTATGTCCAGCGGGTCATTTTATGCGAAGTATTTTTTAACTGCATCCGAATTCACAGGGGATAAGAAATCTTCACCATCCATAGTAGTGAGCATCAGTGCTCCACCATAGAAAAATTTCTTTACTATGAATGGACCATCGTAATTCGGAGTCCACTTGCCCCTGTGGTCTGTATGAGGAGGAAGGAGTCTTTACAGCACAAGATCTCCCACTTGTTATTCCCGAAGCCTGACTTTCTGATCGAAGGCTTTCTTCATCCTTTTCTGATATAACTGCCCATGATAGATAGCAGCTAATCTCTTTTCTTCGATCAGATTCAGTTGATTGTACCGAGAACGGACCCATTCTGCTTCATTCAACTTGACATCCATCAGTACCCGCAACGAGGGTAATTCAACTTCAACAGGTAGGACTGCCTCCATACCATACACAAGCTGATACGGTGTTGCCCCAGTGGATGTTCTGATTGAGGTACATTACCCATGCAAGCAAATGGTAGCATCTCATGCCAATCCTTATAGGTGACCACCATCTTCTGCACAATCTTCTTGATATTCTTGTTAGCTGCCTCAACAACGTCATTCATCTTTGGCCTGTAAGGAGAAGAATTGTGGTGTTGGATTTTGAAGTCCCGGCACAGTTCTGCCATCATTTTGTCGTTCAAATTGGAACCATTATCAGTAATGATTCGCTCGGGCACTCCATACCGACAGATGATGTCTCTCTTCAGGAATCTGGCTACCATTTGCCTAGTGACATTTGCATACGAAGCTGCTTCAACCCACTTGGTAAAATAGTCAATGGCTACCAGGATGAATCTGTGGCCATTCGAAGTAGTCGGCTCAATCTTTTTGATGATGTCAATGCCCCACATGGCAAAGGGCCAAGGTGAAGATATTACATTCAAAGGATTCGAAGGTACATGCACTTTGTCTGCATAAATCTGGCATTTGTGGCACTTTCTGGCATAAGCACAACAGTCTGCATCCATTGTGATCCAGTAGTAACCTGATCTTAGCAATTTCTTAGCCATTTCATGCCCTCCAGCATGGGTACCGAAAGATCCTTCATGCACCTCATGCATCAGCAAGTCTGCCTCTTTCTTATCAACACATATGAGAAGTACCATGTCAAAGTTTCTCTTGTATAATGAACCATCAGCATTCAGGAAGAAACTACCAGCTAGCCTTCTTAATGTCTTCTTATCATTGGATGATGCCCCAGGTGGGTATGTTTGATCCTCTAAGAAGCATTTGATGTCATAGAACCAAGGCTTATCATCTTTAGCAATGTCTACTGAGAATACGTATGCTGGTCTGTCAAGTTTGGATACTGAAATCCGAGGCACAAAATTGGAAGCTTGAACTTTGATCATGGAGGCAATGGTAGCCAGAGCATCTGCAAACTGATTTTCATCTCGAGGGATATACTCAAGTTTAACTGTAGTGAAGAAAGTCAGTAATCTCCTCGTATAATCCCAGTATGGAATCAGATGCTCCTGGTGAGTGTACCATTAGTCGTTGGTCTGATTGATTACCAGAGCTGAATCTCTGAATACAGTTAAAGTCTTGATCCTGAGGTCAATGGCTTCCTCAAGACCCATGATACAGGCTTCGTATTCAGCTTCGTTGTTAGTGCAGTTAAAGGTGAGTTTAGCCGAGAAAGGCATGTGAACTTCCTTAGGTGTAATGAGTACTGCACCAATTCCTTGACCATTCATATTGACAGCCCCATCAAACATCATTGTCCATTCTTCTTCTGGGTCAGGCCCTTCAGTGTTAACAGGCTCTTCATGATCTTTTGCTTTCAGGAACATGATGTCTTCATCAGGGAAGTCAAATCTCATAGGCTGGTAATCATCAATGGGTTGCTCAGCCAGATAGTCAAATAGCACACTGCCCTTGATGGCTTTTTGAGATGTGTACTGAATGTCATATTCCGTGAGAATCATTTGCCATCTTGCAACCCTTCTGGTAAGTGTTGGCTTCTCAAATATGTACTTGACTGGGTCCATCTTTGAGATCAAAAAAGTAGTGTGAGTCAACATATACTGCCTTAGTCGGCGAGCAGCCCACGCTAAAGCACATCAAGTTTTCTCGAGCAGTGAATAACGTTGTTCACCGTCGGTAAACTTTTTTCTTAGGTAGTATATTGCATACTCTTTTCAACCAGACTCGTCATGTTGGCCCAGCACACACCCCATTGACTCTTCTAATACTGTCAGGTACATTATTAGAGGTCTTCCTTCGACTGGAGGCATGAGAATTGGAGGTTCTTGCAGATATTCTTTGATCTTGTCAAAAGCTCTCTGACAATCATCATTCCACCTGACCGTTTGTTCTTTTCTTAATAACTTGAACAAGGGTTCACATGTTGCAGTAAGATGAGATATGAACCTTGAAATGTAGTTCAATCTACCTAAAAACCCCCGAACCTCATTTTCTGTCTTTAGTGCAGGCATCTCTTGAATAGCTTTGACTTTGTCAGGGTCAACTTCAATTCCCTTTTCACTTACAATGAACCCCAGCAGCTTACCAGAATGTACCCCGAATGTGCATTTGTTGGGATTTAGCCTCAGCTGATACTTTCTCAGACGCTTGAAGAACTTCAACAGATTTACCAGGTGGTCTTCTTCAGTAAGGGACTTGGCAATCATGTCATCCACATAACATTCAATTTCTTTGTGGATCATGTCGTGGAATAATGTTACCATAGCCCGTTGATAAGTGGCACCAGCATTCTTCAGTCCGAATGGCATTACCTTATAATAGAATGTGCCCCAGGGTGTGATGAAAGTTGTCTTCTCCATGTCTTCAGGTGACATCTTGATCTGATTATATCCTAAAAATCCATCCATGAAGGAGAACACCGAGAACTGAGCCGTATTGTTGACCAATACATCAATGTGAGGTAATGGGAAGTCATCTTTCGGGCTGGCTCTGTTCAGATCCCGGTAATCCACACACATCCGTACTTTGCCATCCTTCTTAGGCACAGGTACAATGTTAGCAACCCACGGCGGGTAGCTAGTTACAGCAAGGAAGCCGACGTCCCACTGTTTTTGCACCTCTTCTTTTATCTTCATGGCCATATCCGGGCGAGTACGACGCAACTTCTATTTTACCGGAGGACAGTCTTCTTTTAGAGGCAGCTTGTGCATAACAATGTCAGTATCCAGACCTGGCATATCCTGATATGACCAAGCAAAGACATCAACGTACTCTCGCAGCATGTCAATAAGTTGTTCTTTCACTGAATTTTGCAGACGGGCCCCGATCTTTACTTCTTTCAAGTCTTCTTCGGTACCAAGATTAACTGTCTCAACTTCCTCCTGATGAGGAGTGATATCCTTCTCCTCTTGCCTTAACAATCTGGCTAGCTCTTCAGGTAGCTCATAGTCTTCTTCAATCCCTTCATCGGCTTGATTAATCGGATTGTCGAAGTTATACGAAGTCATAGCAGTGTCGTTGTCGGTGCAGTCTGGAGGGCACTCTCTGCAAGGGTTTAGATTGGTTCATTTTAGTGATCAGTTTTATCTTGTTTAGAAAAAGTAAGAAATGAAGTTATTATTTTGAAAACATTGCCATTCTATTTTTGTACAAAAAATGAAAAATGAAAAACAGTGAGCAGGAAAAAAAGAGACTCATTTGCAAAAGATGTCCTGATATTCATTAATTGATCGTTTGCACAAAATACAAGATGGCCCGATTACAAAATAAGCCCTAGCATCTTGGGCAAGATGCAGGACTTGATGCATGCTTAAAGACAGGAAATAATAATTACTCTGCCGGAGTAACTCTTATAATTTCCTTGGAAGACCAGTTTGAGACTTGGTTCCCCGGGATCCTTGGACGTATCTAGTTTTCCAGGTTGCGTTTGTCTTCTTCCTCGTCTTCCAGACTGTTTACGGCATCCGGGGTTAGCATTCCCTCGTTGACAAATTTGGGCTCCGTTGCAGCCTCTGGTTGATCTTGTCGAGTTGGTTTGTAACCCAACCCGAATCTGTCTTCTTTCTTTTCTACTGGCAGCAACTTGCCCCAGCCTTGAGCGGTACCCTCCTCAACAACCTTCCGGGCCTGCTGATATGAAGTGATGGAAGTTCCAGACATAACAGTTTCTTCATTGATGTTAAGGGCCTCAAACCCCTGACTCATAGTCTCATGGATCACCCCATCCATCTCTATATACTTATAAGTAGCCAGCTGGCTAATAAAAATGTCTTCCTCTCCGCAGATTGTGATGATCTGGCCTTCCCACTCAAATTTTAACTTCTGGTGAAGGGTAGATGTAACAGCGCCAGCGGCGTGAATCCAGGGTCTACCCAACAAACAGCTGTAGGTCGGCTGTATGTCCATCACGAAGAAGGTAGTTTTAAAGGTTTGTGGGCCAATCAACACAGGTAAATCAATCTCTCCAAGCACTGATCTCTTAGAGCCATCAAATGCTCTCACCACCAAGTTACTTGGATGCAATGCCAAACCGTCGTACTCCAGCTTCACCAAGGCTTTCTTTGGGAGGACATTGAGCGAAGACCCAGTGTCCACCAGTACATGAGAAAGAACAACACCTTTGCATTCTAAGGTGATGTGTAAAGCCTTATTATGATTGCGTCCCTCCGTTGTTAAATCAGTATTTGTGAAGCCCAATCCATGACTGGTGTTTACATTTGCAACCACTGTTTCCAACTGATTAACAGTAATCCCTTCCGGCACATATGCTGCGTGCAGGACCTTCAATAATGCATTCCTATGGGCTTCGGAACACATTAACAATGATAATATAGAGATTTTGGAGGGTGTCTGATGAAGCTGGTCCACCACTTTGTAATCACTCTTTTTGATTATTCTCATGAACTCGTCCATCTCTTGTTCAAAAGACGTCTTCGGAGTTTCTTTAACAGCTGGCTCTTCAAGTACCACATTCTTCCCTTTTGCCTTAGCAGCTTCTGCTTCTTCATTGGGTCTTGGTGTTTGTGAGGCAAAAAGGCGTTCGCTTCTGGTGAAGCCTCCGCCTCTCCCAACATTGTCAACTTGTGGTGGAGAGGTTCCTGAATCTAGAGCGATTTTCTTTCCGTCGCAGTAGAGATCAGAGCCATAGTGCCAAGGTATGGCATTACTGCTTTCATAAGGAATAGGTCCAGGCACCGTAATGGTGACCGGACTAATTGCTGCAGCGGAAGGAACTATGATGGTATGCGGATCGTAATAGATTATGACTGGAGATCTGACAGGAGGTGTTGCAGTTTGTTGTTGGAAATTGTTGTTGGGATGAACATTTGCCGGGTCATAATAGATCGTGACCGTTAAGACATCTTCATTAGTGTTTGCTGGTGTTGTAGGCGTTTCCGTTGATAAAATGGGTGTTGATGTTGTAGAAGTAAATGTTACTGAACTCTGATCTGTTGAAATAATGGATGGAGTGATTGCTGGTGTTGTGGATGAATCAGTGGGAATGATAGTTGTTGTTGTTGTAGGAGGATCTGTTGTTGCTGAAGAAAGAATTGTTGATGTTGTAGGAGAATCCATTGTTGCTGAAGAAAGAGTTGTTGAAGGAGCCGTTGTGGTAATCTGCAAAATTCCATCTCTGATGAGGCCATCTATGCCAAACCTTAGCTTCTCACAACCATTAATAGCAGTTTTACACGATTCGCAGCAGCCCCACAGCCCGGGAACACTTGGAATCTTAAGAGTTGAGTTTTGACTTCTGCCAATGGTGTTTGAATCTGTGCAACATTGTCAATCAGTGCAGATGGTTGATCCTCTTCTATGACATTAATTCTGGGCCCACCATGATTAGGCATAGGATTTCTGTTAACATTTGAAGGAGGTGCGAAATTGAGAGCTTTGGAATCGACCAGATCTTGCACCTTCATTTGCAAGGCTCTACATTTCTCAGTATTGTGACTAGGCGCGTTAGAGTGAAAGGCACACCTGACACTAACATCATAATTCTTCGGGAGATTGAGAGGATCTGGCGGAGCCAACGTCCTTAACTCAACTAGGTTAAGTTTTAGGAGTTGTGGCAGTAAAGCAGCATAAGGCATAGGGATGGGATCAATTACCCTATTTGCTTGAGATGGCCTTTGTTGAAAGGGACACTGCTGCTGATTGTTGTTGTTGTTGTACGTCCTTTGTTGCGGAAAATGAGATTGTTGTTGATAGTGTTGTTGTTGTTGTTGAGGAAAAAGTGGTTGCTGTGGAGCTGGAGCCGGGATAGTAACGGCTGCTACTGATCTATGAGAATATTGGGGTCTGCCCCTACTTGCATGGATAGCATTCGTTTCACCTGCCCTTCGGGGTCCTACAAAAGGTTTTTTGGGGTTGTTGGAGGAGCTGGCTCCATTGTCAGAGATTTTGCCTATCTTCAAAAGACTCTCAATTCTCTCACCAGCTATAACTACTTCGGCAAAACTGGTGGAAAAGAAAGCAGCAAGTCTATCAATATAAGTTCCCTACAAGGTGTTCATAAACATGTCAGCCATCTCTCTTTCTGACATTGGTGGCTGGACAGCAGCAGCAAGCTATCTCCACCTCTGAGTATAATCCCGGAAACTTTCTCTTGAAGACTGAGACATGCCCATTAGAAGAGTTCTATTGGGGGCCATGTCTAGGTTGTACTGGTATTGCCGGATGAATCCCTCGGCCAAGTCTTTCTAACATCTTATAGTGGCCCTCGTCAGATGCGAATACCATTCTCTTGACGCTCCAGTCAGGCTGTCCTCAAAATAGAACATCCATAACTTCTCATCCATGGTATAAGCCTTGAGTCTCCCTAAGAAGGATTGCAGATGAGTACGCGGGCATGAAGTACCATTATATTTCTCAAAGCAAGGGGGTTTGAATTTGTGGGGAATTCTCACCCCATCTACCAGCCCCATATCCATTATGTCAAAGCCTAAGGAATTCTGGGATTCCAAAGACCTCAGCTTTTCAGCAATCTCATCCAACCTTATGTCATACACCTCATCCCCAGCCCCAATAATAGTGAATTGTTCTTCTTGGGGATCCTCCTGCAGGATTCTGCCCCCAGCAGAATTACCTTGAACATTCCTTGTGCCATTAACATCTGGGTTTAAATGGGGCCCATACTCTGGTGGGTCGATACGAGGCTGCCCTCGTTCATTATTGTTGGTTCCTCCTGTTCCCAGATGGGGCTCTTCAGGTGCCTGTCTTTCTACCGGCTCTCTCAGCCTCTCTTAGCTCTGGGTTAAGTCAGTCATCACAGCCATAAACTGGGTCATTTGGTTTCTCATTTCGACCCTCTCGTTTGCCATCTGATTTCTCACTTCATTCAGGTCCTGCTGTACCTGATCCATCTGAATGCCTGGAAGGTTGTTACGTGTAGGGTACCGGTGTGTGCGGTTGACAGGGAACACTCTGCGACGAGCAATGTTTCCTGAAAGCACAACAAAGTGAGAAAAAAATAATGAACAAAACCCTACAAAACAAAGAAAATGTTAGTATGCAATGCAGTATGCTTATTTGTTTTCCAAGGTATCCGGTTTGGTTCTTGGTTTTGACCTTTCCAGACCTCGAGGAGATGCTTGATGATGTTGAGAGAAAGCCCAATAAACGAACTGATATATTACAAATAATGAAAATACATAGTCTGTTTACAATACATGCCCATGGTGGGTCAAAAATACAACAACCAAAAGAAAAAGTACAACAAAAGAAAAGAAATACAAGCAAAGAGGAATCAGACATCCAATCCATAGTCATCTTCCCTGACTTCCTTCAAGAATGCCTCAGTCACCGGACCAGCTGGGTGCTCTATAATGGTCCTAATGAGGAGGTTCCTGGTAGCAATGGAATTAGTCAGCTTCTTATGCATGTCCTGATCCTTTGATCTCTTTAACCCCGCTCGGAGCTTCAATTCTGATATCTCCTTCTGAGCTGCTAACAAAGCTTCCTGCTTCTTCTTCTCATTGGCCTCCATCTGCTCAATCTTGGCCTGAGTCCTATGGTCTTCTTGTGCACGAGCTTTGGTGATCCTGATCCACCTAGCTTGGCTTTCCTCCAGGTAATGCTCAGCCCTAGCTTTCTGAATCTTGGCCTCCTTACAAGCATTCTTCAAGATCTGTTCCCCGACTCTTGCTTTCCTTATGTAGTCATCTATCCTCTCAATCTTGGTCAGATGCTCAGTCTTGAGTCTTTCCAATCTTTCAATGTCTAGACGACCGTCATTTCTTTCCAAAAGAGTTTTCTTCAGGGCCTCAGATAGCTGATTATTCCTCTCTCTTAGCTTTTCAAATTCCTTCAGGCTAACAGTTGTTGCAGGCTGTACTGTAGAGGGTCCAGGTGTGTCCTCCAAGGTGAAAGGCATTCTGGTGATCTGAGCTCTAGTACGGGACCAGTCAGAGTACTGAGCTGAAGCAACATTGTTACATCTTCCCAGGATGGTTGTCCCTTTGGTCTGGATGTTGTCCCAAGCCCAGGCAGCTTGCCTGACAACAGCTGAATTAGGTTGCACTTCACAGTATAGGGTCTCAGCTAAATCCTGTCCTCTGGGAGGGTGAACCAAGGCATATCCCAATTGTCTCTTAAACAGCAAAGGGTTGTAGTTGATGCAACCTTTTACTCCTATTAGAGGCACATTAGGGTATTGCCCACAGCTGGTAATATCCTTGCCTTTGGTGCTCTGGGTGCACCATCTGATATCATCTGATGTTAAGGCAATGAACCTTTTAGCCCAATTCTTATGTTGGTGGGGGTTCAAGAAAGCATCTGATTTAGGCAGGTGTCTGAGTAGCCAAGAGTAGAACAAATGAGCACAACATCTAACCAACTCCCCCCTTTGTTTTTCATTTCTCTGATGGATGGAGTAGTAAAAATCTCCTAGCAATGTAGGCACTGGGTTCCTCAGCAGAAACAAGTGGATAGCATTCTTACTCACATATTTATGCTCATCAGCAAACAATATAGCCCCATATATGTTGAGGGCTAATAGTGCATAGACTGCCCTCCATTCTCCCACTGCAGCCTTCAGGATGGCTTGAGAGATTAAGAAGTCCAGATGTAAACCAGGAATTCCAGCTTTTGTTGCCATGCTTTGCTCAATAAGGGCAGGCTCCAAGTATAATTCCCTTGCTATCTCTTCACTTCTGGGAGCAGTCATCTTTGGGTTAAAAGGGATCCCTCCTCTGATAGGCACTCCAATCAACGAAGAAAACTCTTCCAACAGAGGCCCTATCTGAAAGTCTGGAAAGGTGAAGCATCTGAGTGGAGGGTCATAAAACTGCAAGCATGTGTGGATCATGCTTCTCTAAGAAGAATCAAGATCCATGGCCATGTCTAAAATACCCCCATAGTGCTCTCTGAACAGTGGGATGTGGTCAGGTGTGATGAGTGATTAGACCTGCCTGATACCATTCAAAGAAGGCTCAAAGAAGTGATAAGATATGTTGCTCTTCCTTGGAGTAGCCATGAGTGCTGATGAAGGAGCAGAAGATAAATACTGATGAAGATCACAGACTGGGAAGCTGGAGGTAAGTCTCTGACAGACTGATGCAGGTAAGTCTCTGACAGACTGGTGGAGGTGCTGAAGGAGATAGCTGAAGCAGAGGTCTAAGCAAAAGAAGGGATCAAAACCAAACCAAGTATGATATGATGGATACCCTAAAAAACAAATAAACAAATGTTAAATGATGCAATGATGATATATGCAAATGATATGCAAGGGTTTGTGATCAAGAGCTGGATCTGATTATCTGTCTTGATATAAGGTCCATGTATGTTCAAAGGTTCGGATGGAGGCTCAGAAATCCAATAACCAGGGTGGGGGACTCAAATAAAGAGTCACATGTTTGGGGTTAATCACAAGAACTGTCCAAAGTGAAGTATTCTTAAACAAAATAGTAACAGGGTATGATGTGGCCAAAGGTTCCTGCAAACCTGTAAACAACCCAACCCCCTCACATGTAATGTTCTAGAACCAGGATCCTCAGACTTGGATCAATTATGAGAAGTGTAATAACTTCTAACCCGGAGGTACAGTGTTTACAATAACCATAAAGGATCCTCCTCTAATTCACCCCAGATTCTGAAGGTCTAAATAAAGGTCATCCAGACTTAGCAGGCTTCCCAGATAGCCCTAGCACTACAGGAAATCTGTAGCACAAAGTTCTCAAGAAGAAACCCACATCTGAACCATGTTTCATATTCCCGCACCAGACCGAAATGGAATAGGAAAGAACATGAACCACTCTAGCCTAGGTGTCACTCAGGTCCCAGGTATAGGACCTTAATCACTCAGTGGAACCCCACCCACCAAAACAGAAACCAAATCCAGCAATGATAATGACAGTATGATGTATAGAAACTGTAGAGAAAGCAGTAAATAAAACTGTATACAAAGCAATAAATAAAGCATATAAATAAACACAATTAGCACATTACACCCCAGTAAACACAAATCAAACAAGCGCTAGGAGGAACCCAACAAAAAGAACCAGAAGCCATGGTTGCAGTATAAGGGTCCCCAGCAGAGTCGCCAAGCTGTCGCTCCCGCAAAATGACACCGGGTCAGAAGGGGTACAGACGCGAACGGTCGGCGAAAGAGAGAGAACATGAAGATGAACTGAAAAGAGTCGCCAACTAGGCATTTTTATCCCGAAGGAAATGTAATGCTGCATAAACCAGGAAAAGATGGACAAGACGGTTGCGAACCAGAGAAACTGAGAAAGGGGGTTGGTTACAACCTGGGAAGGTATTAGCACCCAGATTGTCCGTCGTACTCGACGGGATCCACGCTTGAAAGATTTGTGTTTTAAAGGGGTAGTGTCAGTGCTAAATGTGTGCAAAAAGCTGGAAAAGGATGTACAGGTGTCAGTGCTAAAGAAGTGTGAAGTGAAATAAAGGAGTGTCAGTGTAAGAAAAGAGTGCAATGCTCAAGATAATGAGGCTTAAAGAATAATACTGGAAGAGGGGGAATATACAGAGACTTTTGTTCGATAACAATTAAGTTATGCCTACGTATCCTCTCGTGCAATGAGGAAGTCAGATGACCGTAGTTCGACTCAAAGAGACTGAAAGATAAATTGGCTGATGAACTGCTCACTTGTCTATGCTCAAGTATATGACCTGTCTGGCTCAGGTGCAAACTGTCTTGCATTAGACGGAAGAAGCAAGTTCTCGTTTGTGAGTGAGTGAGGTGAGAAAAGAATCCCGGAGGAGACGATTATTGTTTGTTTTTGGTAATTTCAATCTTTTATTGCTTTTTTTGAGTTTGTCATAAGAAAATGAGCTTAAGCCCAAACCAAGGGTTACTAGACTCATCACATCTTCCCTCTGATTAGGGGTAATGAGAATACCTTAAGTATGAGGTAAACACCTCACACTTAATCACCATGGTGTAGGATTAAGATCATTAACCTACTTGTGATTATTTAGATGTTTTTGGAGTTTTTGTTTAGTGTTAAGTAATGAGTTTAAACCATAATCAAAGATTTAATGGACCCATTACACCATCCTAATAGAAGGATAATAGATGAGAACATTTAAGCTGAGGAAGATACCTCAACTTAATCCATGATTAGGGATTAACCTCATGACAAAACAAGCCTTTATTAGAGTGGATTTTAGTTAATGGTAAGGTTAAGAAATGAATTTTATGGATTCGTAAGACAACTTGAGGAGGACTTGTCCATTAACACTAGGGTTAGTCCTTCTTAACCAATTAAGGAAGAATTAGAACCTTAATGCAAGGCCAAAGTTACAAGCTTATTGTCTTAGTGATTATTAGATGAATTGATTAAGAGATTTAAACACATTAAGGGTTCAACACTTAGGATTAAATTTATACACTCCATCCTAAGAGAAGGATGCAGGCATAACCCTAATCACAAAGCCTTAAAACCTTGAAGGTTTAGTCTCTGGTTATGAGATGAGAAGAGAAGACACAAAGGATGACACAAAGGTGAAACTAATGGGGGACTAATTAAACCCTAATTGTTAACATGCTTGGATGTTCCTAGGGTTTATGAGGCTTGCAAGAGATCCTCAAGAAGAGCCACCAAGGAAAAAGCAGATGAAAGGATGAGAAGCAGAAGAAACAAGTCAACTTACTTCACTTAAGAAGATAAGTTGCTTGAAGAAAGAATGTGAGGAAGGAACATGAATGATAAAGCTCACTCTTAATACAAATACAAAATTCAGCAATGAATGCATGAGAGGTATGAGAAAAGATTATGAGAAGTGAAGGCAAATTCACTTCTCAAAGTAACTTACCACCTGAAAAGTTAGTAAAAGGAAATGAAATGAAATGAAAATGAAATGAATGCAAGGATGCAAACCAAAACCAGAAGCATATTCATGATGTAAATGATGCTAAGAGATGATGCAAAGGCATACCAAATGTTATGGATGATCATACAAAGGATGAGAGTGCAAATGAAGCATGAAAGTTCATGAATGTACATGAAAAGAAATGGATTTACAACATGGTAAATGGATGATGCAATGATAAAACATGATTCTAATGTGTCCTAAGATGTCCTAGAAGTCATGTGAATGCATGAAATGTCACGGCAAGTTCATGAATGCAAGCATATGCAAGATGTATGCAAGTGAAGATGCAAAATTAGGGTTTTCATGCAAAATGAGATGCAAAACTCAAAAACAGAAGCAAATGACAAGATAAAAAATTGAAAATGAAGTCAAAAGAACCCTAACCCCATATGATTTCATACCCCAAAGGAGGAGACCTAACTCTTAACCCTAAGGAAGTTATGATTTTTATAAGTTTTCTAGGGTTTTAAGGTACTTAAAGGGAAAAAATGCAAATCAAATCAAAGAGGCAGAAGAAATTTGTAACAAAATTATGCTAGAAACTATATTTCAAATGAAGATCAATGCAAAAAGAACCATGGTCATACCATTCTTGGTTAGGCAGAAAATAATTCTTGAAGTTAGGGTTCAAAAATAGGATTTTATGAACCCTAAATTCAAAGAAAAAATGTCAAAATGATTCAAAACCAAAAAGAAATTTGTGTAGATGGTATGACAATGTCTCTAAATGTTTAAAGATGCAATATGAATTTTTTGGGATTTTTTAGAAACCTAAATGATATTTTAATTGATTAATTTTCATTAATTATTTAAAATAAACAATTAAATGTCTAAAACATGATTTTTTTAATGCAAAAAATAAAATAAAAAATATTTTTGGGTTGAGAAAATTATTTGGAATTGAAATGCTTGAGGAAAATATTTTTAGCATTTTTAAACTATTTTAAATAATTCGTGCAAAACAAATAAGAAAAATTGAATTAAAAATAAAATAAACAAAAGCATGCTGAATGGATGGCCTGGATTGAAACTGGGTTTTAAGGGATTGACCTGGCGCGCTATCCTACGGCTCAAATTCAAATTCTATTAATCCTAATTAAATTATTAATTAATCCAGATTAATCACTAATGAAAAGATCTTGGCCATTCACTGCACGCGGGAAAGACAAATCCAAGGGTCCACATTCAAAGTTTTCCCTAACCCTAATTAGTCACTTAATGACTCTCAGGTGGCCGGAGAAGACCTCCGGTCATCTTCTCCGACCAGCTCCTCACCTGAAAATTCTTAACTTCTTCCCTAGGTCTTTTCTGGAGCTCTAAAGCTCCAGATTCACTCCTTTCACTCTCCTAAGATCAAATCCACCCCCAAAAACAATTTCTTTTCACTCAATCTCCAGATTCGAAGCAAAGATAAAAAATGGTGAAACTTTAAGAGAAGCAATACATTCTCATTTCTTCATCATTTTCAAAAATAACAAGTTCAGTGTACTCAGGGGAACATGTTTAATCATTTAGTAACATGAAATAAAGGTTCTGGAAAAATTAATTCGCATGGCTACCTGAGGTGGAGCTTTCAACCCTTGAGCTTTCTGGATGCTTCCTTGGTGCAAAATGCCTCCAATGACCTCCCTGAAGAAGCTTTGATGCTTGGAGAGCTTTGAGGAAGACTGGTTTGTGAGTTTGTGCTCCACTGGTCAGAAAATCGTGTTTTGTTTGTGGTGTGTTCTTGGCTGTTTTGAGGGGTGGTTTTGGGTCAGTGAGTGATTTAGAAGTGAATGGTGATGTTTGTTTGAAGAATGGGTGGCTGAGTTATGAGATTCGAAGGTTTTTGCAAGAGGCGAGTTTTTTGTGAACTTTAGAATGCTGAGGTTTCAGGTTGTGTTCTTGTGTGTTATGGCTTGCTTTAGGTTAGTATAAACAAATCCAATTGGTTCAGAGAGTTGTTGTGGCATAGTGTGATTGGTATGGTGTTGTCGCTCCCGATAAATGGGAATGACCCATATAAAGGTACAGACGCGAACGGTCGGCGAAAGGAGGGATGAGAACACACAGGAGTGAACTCAAGGGAATGAAAGAGTCGCCAGCTAGGCATTTTTATCCCGAAGGAAAGGTAATGCTGCATAAACCTAAGAAAGATATGGATAAGACGGTCGCGAACCAGAGAGACTGAGAAAGGGGGTTGGTTACAACCTGGGAAGGTATTAGCACCCAGATTGTCCGCTGTACTCGACGGGATCCACGCTTAAAAGATTTGTGTTTTAAAGGGGTAGTGTCAGTGCAATTTGTGTATAAAGGAGCTGGAAAAGAATGTACAGGTGTCAGTGTAAGAGAAGTGAAGTGTATAAGTGGAGTGTCAGTGTAAGAACAAAGATGAAATGCTCATGATAATGAGGCTAAAGAATAAGGCTAGAAGGAGAGGGGATATATAGAGACTTTTGTTCGATAACTGTTAAGTTATGCCTACGTATCCTCTCGTGCAATGAGGAAGTCAGAACACCGTAGTTCGACTCAAAGAGACTGAAAGGTGAATTGACTGGTGAACTGCTTACTTATCTATGCTCAAGTGTATGACCTGTCTGGCTCAGGTGCTAACTGTCTTGCATTAGACGGAAGAAGCAAGTTCTTGGTTATGAGTGAATGAGATGAGAAAAGAATCCCGAAGGAGACGATTATTGTTTGTTTTTGAGTTTTCAATCTTTTATTGCTTTTTGGATTTGTCATAAGTTAATGAGCTTAAGTCTAAATCAATGGATTAGTAAACTCATCACATCTTCCCTCTGATTAGGGGTAATGAGAATGCCTTAAGTGTGAAGTCAGTTTCTCACACTTAATCACCTTTGATGCAGGATTAAGATCATTAACCTACTTGTGATTATTTAGATGTTTTTGTTGTTTTTGTTTAGTGTTGAGTAATGAGATTAAGCCATAATCAAGGATTAAACAGACTCATTACACCATCCTAATAGAAGGATAATAGATGAGAGTGTTTAAGCTGAGGAAAGCTCCTCAACTTAATCCATGATTAGGGATTAAACTCATGACAAAACAAAGCCTTTATTAAGTGAATTTTAGTTAATGGTATGATGAAGAAGTAAGTTTTATGGTTTGTAAGACAACTTGAGGGGGACTTGTCCATTAACACTAGGGTTAGTCCTTCTTGACCAATTAAGGAAGAATTAGAACCCTAATGCAAGGCCCAAGTTACAAGCTTGATGTCTTGATGATTATTAGATGGATTGATTAAAGGATTTAAACACATTAAGGGTTTAACACTTAGGATTAAAGTCATACACTCCATCCTAATAGAAGGATGCAGGCATAAGCTTAATCACAAAGCCTTAAATCCTTTAGGGTTTAGTCCCTGATTATGAGATGAGAAGAGAAGACTCAATGAGACACAAAGGTAAAAGCTAAATGGGGGGACTAATCAAAACCCTAATTATTGTCATGCTTGGTTGTTCCTAAGGTTTGTGAAGTTTACAAGATAAATCTTCAGAGGAACCACCAGGAAGCAGATGAAAGGAGCAAAGAGAAGCAAAGTAAATTGCTTCATTCAAGAAGTCAAGTCACTTGAGGAAAGAAGGTAAGAAGAAGAAGAAAGAGCAAGCTCAATCTCAAACACAAGACAAAATGCAGCAATGATGCATAAGAGAGATGAAAAGAAATTGTGAGAAGTGAAGGCAAATTCACTTCTCAAAGTTACTTACCACCTGAAAAGTTAGTGAAAGGAATGCAATGCAATGCAAAATGAGATGAAATGGAATGATGCAAACCAAAACCAGAAGCATGAGTGTGATACTAATGATGCTATGAGATGATGCAAACATGAATCAAGGCATGGGGATGATCATATGAACATATGGATGCAAGAGAAGCATGCTTAGAACCATGATCATACATGAAAAGTTATGGAATGCAAATGACATACAACATAGCAAATGCAAGAAGCAATGATCAAACATGATTCTAATATGTCTTAAGATGTCTAATGAATCAAATGGATGCATAAAATGTCATGGCAAGTCATGGTATGCAAGCAAATGCAAGATGAATGCAAAAGGAAGCCCAAATTAGGGTTTATGATCAATGCACAAAACAAAAACCAAAACCAGAAGCAAACATCAAGATGAAAAATTGAAAATACATTCAAAGGAACCCTAAACCTATACAAACTAACTGCCCAAAGGAGGGGTTCTAACTCTTAACCTAATGAGGGTTATGAATTTTCTAAGATTGCTAGGGTTTTATGGTACCTTGTCAAGAAAAATGTCAAACAAATTGAAAATGAAAGATCAAATCATGCCAATTTAATCCTATAAACTACATAATATGCAAGGCACAATGCAAAAAGAATCAAAGTCCAACTCTCAATGGTTAGGCAGAAATGAATTTTGGAAGTTTGGATCAAAATATTGCCATGAAATGAAATTAATTCCATGAAAAATTGTCAAAAGACATCAAGATCAAAAAAGAAATTTGGTTTGAGGGTTGGACAATGTTTCTAAATGATTTTAAAGGTTTCATGAATTTTTTGGTGATTTTTAAATACCTAAAAGTATTTTTAATTAATTAATTCCCATTAATTAATTAAAAATAAATTTTTAAATGATTTAAAAATATTTTTTTACTGCAAAAAATAAAAATAAAAATGTTTTTGGTTTCTGAAAATTAATAAAAGCTTGTATAAAAATTTTCAGAATTTTTAAATGATTTTTGCTATTTTAAATAAATTAAACAAAACAAATGAAATTAAATGAAATAAAAATGAAATAAAACTGAAAAATAGAAAAGTCAGCAAGATCAAAGGCCATCATTTAAACTTACACGCGCGCGAATTGACTTGGCGCCATATCCAAGGGCTGAGATTCAAAATCTCCTAATTATGATTAAACCCTAATTAAATGCTCTAATGACTTTCAGACGACCGGAACACTGTTCCGGTCGTCTTCTCCGGCCAGCCAAAAACTCTAACTCTCTCTACACGCAATAAAAATGAAATCTAACTGCCCAGAATTCATCCCCATTCAAAACCGAATCAAACCCCCCAAACAAACATCATTTTTCATTCATCAATCAGCCAAATCGAATCAAAACATTCTTAGGACAAAAAGTTTCAAAGCATTCATACATCCTGGTTTCTCAACCATTTTAAAAAATAATCACATCCCCATGATCAGGGGAGTGCATAGAAGCATTTAAGAACTTAAAATGGAGTTTCTGGAAAAAAAAGTTTGAGATGGCTACCTGAACTGAAGCTTTGGTTTCTGGTACTTTCTGGCTGGTTTCTTGCTTGCAATCAACTCCACTGGACCCCCTGAGAAGCTTTCAATGCTTGTTTGAAGTTTATAATGGATGGTTTGAGAGATGGCATAAGTTCTGTTCAAGGTGGGATGGAAATCGTGTTTCTGATTCAGGGAGTCTTAGGCTATGGTGAGGGGTGGTTTGTGACCAGGGAAGTGTGCTGAGTTGATTTGTGAAGTTGGTTTGTGTGTTTGCTAGCTGTGCTGAGTGTTTCGAAAGCTTTTGCAAATGGGTTGGAAAATGAGAATGCTGAGTTCTGGATACTTTCAGGCTTGTGTTATATGTGCTTTGGCTTGCTTTTTGTTTGCATAAACTAATGGGATTGGTCAGATGAGTTGATGTGTGCTTTAGTGATTGGTATGGCTCAAGTTGCCAAAATGTCAAAGTTGTGTAAGAGAGGCATGGGCTACTTGCTAGCCAAGGACAGATGGGGTGTCCTGCGCAGCAAGATGTGTGGAGAACCCTTGGATTGTTTGTGAAGTCAGCCAGCAAGTGGATTCACACTTGAGTGAGTTTTTGCAACTTGCCTCACTTTTGCTTCTTATGAGATTTCTTGCTCCATAGGCCATAAAAATGAGTGATCCCTTGGCCCATTCTGAAATTTAGAGGTCACATGATCATGTTGTGTGGAAATGATACACATTTGAGGCCCTTTAAACACTTGAACAAACCATTTTGCAAAATGTCCCTTTGGTAGAAAACTTCAAATTTTGTGATTTTAGCCAACTTTGACAAGCCATAACTTTTGATCCAAAATGAATTAGGTCATGTTCTTGTACTTTTTGAAAAGGGAATGATCCATTCTACAACTTTCATGACCAAAGTTTTTCCATTTGAAGCATTTTTGAATCAAAAAGTAAAGGTTGAAAAAGTCTCCTAAAATGGCAATTTCATTAAAAAGTCAACTTTCCCAAAAAGTCAACTTTGCAAAAGACTTGAAATTCTTCAATTTTGTGAACTTCCAACATCTTCCATGATCAAATAAAGATCATACACAATCAAAATGATGAAGAACAACCTTTGGTTGGGTCATTGGGGGCCTCAGATGCCCTGATTTTGCACTGACTTGCTTGAAAATTCAACTCTTGATCAGATAACTTCCCCATGGAATTTCTTCATGAAAATTGATATGCATGATCCCTATACCATATAGAGACCAATAGAAACAAGAATGACCAAAAATTTGGAGTTATGGCCTCTGAAACCAAAACCCTAATTCTAGGTCATCTGTGCAGTCAAACCTGGCTCTGCTTCCATACCAATCCCAGTTCTTGTGATTTTTTGACATTCTTGACTTTGAGAGGATATAATATGATGTTTGAACATGCATGGACCCCTTTGAAGTGATTGATGACCTTTGGAGTGGCTCAAGAAGCTCTTGGATTGCTTAGATCACAAACCCTGGATGCAGATGACTTAGAATCAATGCAGTGAATCAAAAATGCAATATGAGATGCTATGATTGGATTTATGCATATGAAATGATCACAAGCCATGGTGTGAATGGGTGAGGGAAAATTTGGGGTGTTTACAGCTGCCCCTATTCAAACATGAGTTAGCTGTGCAGGATGTAAGTGACGGCTTATCAGGCAAACAAGATAACTTGTGGTTGAATACCAAAGACAGTCCAAAATTTGCACTCACAGAATGAAGAAGGAAAGGGATATAGATTGTAAAAGAAAATAAAGTATAATATAAAGCGCGGGCGACGGAGGACGACCGTTGAGCAGAGGACGACTGCTGGGGAAAGGGCAATGACGGGGACGACCGACATGCTGGGGAGAATGTATGAAATAAAGCAATGACGGGGACGACCGACATGCTGGGGATACCGGAAATTATGATGGGGACGGCCATCAAGTAAAGCTATAAGATTCTCTGGGGAGTATGAACAAATGATGGGGACGGCCATCAAGTTCATAAAGTAAGGTAACCAACGATGGGGACGGCCATCGGGCTAAACTGGAAAAGAAAAAGGGACCACGACGGGGACGGCCATCGGGTTAAAGAATAAATGGAATAATGATGAGGGACGGTCATCAAAGGTGAAGGACGATCACCTAGTAGGGGACGGCTGCTCTGTTGTGGATAAGATGAGGGACAGTCATCTTAAGGTGAAGGACGATCACCTGGCAGGGTACGGCTGCCGAAAGTATCGCGACATAAGACGAATGTCGGATAAAGGGTCGACGATGGGGACGGCCATCGGATGAGCATGATGAAGGACGATCATCAAGAGGTGAAGGACGATCACCTAGCAGGGGACGGCTGCTCTCAAGGTTTATCATGACATAGGACGAATGTCAGATAACAAGATCAACGATGGGGACGGCCAACGGATAAAATGATGAAGGACGATCATCAAGAGGTGAAGGACGATCACCTAGCAGGGGACGGCTGCTAAATATCACGACATAGGACTAATGCCGGATAAAAGAGGTCGACGATGGGGACGGCCATCGGATGAGCATGATGAAGGACGATCATCAAGAGGTGAAGGACGATCACCTAGCAGGGGACGGCTGCTCTCGAGATTTATCATGACATAGGACGAATGTCAGATAACAAAGGAATTTTGCTGGCGGCTTACTGGGGAATAGTAAACACGGACGAGTGTTTATATCCAAGAAATAAAGGTGTAAGTGTTTTGACGCTGTGTATAGATTAAAGATGCGGACGAGCATCCTTAAGACTATGATACGGACGAGTATCAGGTAGAAACAAATACTAACACGTGTTCAGCGATGATGATACAGACGAGTATCAACTGGTTAATCAAGGAACACGGACGAGTGTTGATTCTGAGGGGCCTCTTCTGGGGAACAGTAGACACAGACAAGTGTCTAAATTCAAGAAGACATAAGTGTTTTGACACAGTGTATGGATTAAAGATGCGGACGAGCATCCTTAGGACTGTGATACGGACGAGTATCAAGTAGAAACAAACGCTTGACGCATGTTCAGAGATGATGATACGGACGAGTACCAACTGGTTAACAAAGAACACGGACGAGTGTCGAATCTGTGGGGATATAAATGGTGTATACAGGATACAGACAAGTATCTGTATAAGTAAAACAACTATGAGTAGTGTATATTTGAGTGTTCAACCTGCTGGAGAGAGTGACACGGACGAGTGTCAAGAGGTATATTATAAACAAGTATATGCTTTACAAAGTGTTTAGGTAAATATGCTGGGGGTGGTGACACGGACGGGTGTCAAGAAAGTTATATATAAGTATCTGTGAGTGCAAAGGGGACGCTTTGGCTTTCTGCTGGGGATGTGACACGGACGGGCGTCACAAGGAGTATGTACTGGTGTTTGTGGGTGTAAGGCAACTGCTTTAGCACTTCGCTGGGGAATTTGGGGAGCCTTCTGTATATTGTTTATGGATTGTCAATATTCACAAGTGTTTGATTCAGAAAATGGCTTATGATTATGCAACATGTTTGATTTTTGCCGTAATGCTCCGTATTAGACAGAATGCTACGCTTTGTGGGGTGAATATGATGCGAATGCTATGATTATGCAAAGATACCAATCCGGGATTCGGATCCTGTTGTTGTGAAGATCTCTGGTCGATCTGTTTGAAGTGGACATCCCAGCTGGGGATGAGATCATTGGTAGATCTGATGAGATGATTCTGCTTGGGGAAATGGGTCAATGATAGACCTATTCCCGTAAATGAAGGACCCAGCTGGGGTTTGTAGAAGCTTTCGTCACTCTGTTGTGATTCCTTCGTGTGCTGCTCTTCTGGATAGAGGCTGAGACTCTGTGGGGAAGTGGTTCCCTGGCTTTTGTGCTTAGCTGAGGAAGAATTATTGGCACCTCGGCTGGGGAGAAAATAACAAGTGGCAACTCAGCTGGGGAGAAAACACTTTGGGTGCTAAGACTGAGTGTTGATTTGCCAGCTTGCTGGGATGAAACTTTCATGCCTCATGTTGTGCTTTGAATGCCTGCAATCCTGAAAAGATAGAGAAACGTACAAGTAATCCCGAGGTATCCCTTACCGGATTCCATCGTAGGAGTTCAGACACCCCCGGGAGTAAGTATATTTCCTGCAAGCACGTGTTTTAAAAGAAGCATCTGTATTTATGCAATCAGTATTTTAAGGACATCGGACATTTTGCAAATGAAAATAAAATGTACGAGACAAAACATGACTGAAAATCTGATTTTATTGATTTATACGCCCTGAATTGGCGAGATACAGTCAGAGAAACAGATCCCCTAAAATGAGGAGATTGTTACAAATTGAGAAACAAAATGTTGGCAATGTTGACGACGCTTCAAGGAGCTTTCCCTTTTGCTATGACTCGTATGACTTTTGACGTTCTTCTCGTCTTGCTTTCTGAAGAAGGTTGATTCTGACCGGCGCTTGATCCTTTTGAAGCTAACCAAGTTGTAAGTGATACAGACGAATTCAGAATGCAGTTGTTCGCTTATCCCCTTATTTTGCATGGATCGCCCTTTCGGGTTTTCAATCCATCGGGATACCCTTTTTTTCCTGAGTTGTCCAATGCGGCTTTTCAACTCAGCGGGTGTACATTTTTTGCTTATTTTTCCTTATTTTTGCCCGAGTCTTTTATTCTGTTTTTGACTCGCCGGGATGCCCTATTTTTGCCTGGACTTACATTCTGTTTTTATGTCCAGCGGGTCATTTTTATGCGAAGTATTTTTTAACTGCATCTGAATTCACAGGGGACGGGAAGTCTTCACCATCCATGGTGCTGAGCATCAGTGCTCCACCAGAGAAAACTTTCTTTACCACGAATGGTCCTTCATAGTTTGGGGTCCACTTGCCCCTGTGGTCTGTATGAGGAGGGAGGATTCTTTTCAGCACAAGATCTCCTACTTGGTACTCTCGGAGCCTAACTTTCTGATCGAAGGCTTTCTTCATTCTCTTCTGATACAACTGCCCATGACAGATTGCTGCCAATCTTTTCTCTTCAATCAGACTCAGTTGCTCGTATCGGGATCGGACCCATTCTGCTTCGCTTAGCTTAACATCCATCAGTACCCGCAGGGAGGGTAATTCAACTTCAACAGGTAAGACTGCCTCCATACCATACACAAGCTGATAAGGCGTTGCCCCAGTGGATGTTCTGATTGACGTGCGGTACCCATGCAAGGCAAATGGTAGCACTTCATGCCAGTCTTTGTAGGTGACTACCATCTTCTGCACAATCTTCTTGATATTCTTGTTGGCTGCCTCAACAGCATCGTTCATCTTTGGCCTGTAAGGAGAAGAATTGTGGTGTTGGATCTTGAAGTCCCGGCACAGCTCTGCCATCATTTTATTGTTTAAGTTGGAACCATTATCAGTAATGATTCGCTCGGGAACTCCGTATCGACAGATGATATCTCTCTTCAGAAATCTGGCTACCACTTGCCTTGTAACGTTGGCGTAGGAAGCTGCCTCGACCCACTTGGTGAAATAGTCAATAGCAACCAGGATGAATCTGTGGCCATTCGAAGCAGTCGGCTCAATCTTGCCAATCATATCAATGCCCCACATAGCAAAGGGCCAGGGTGAAGACATCACATTCAGAGGATTGGGAGGCACATGCACCTTATCCGCATAAATCTGGCATTTATGGCATTTTCTAGCATAGGCACAACAGTCGGCATCCATTGTGATCTAGTAATAACCTGATCTTAGCAATTTCTTAGCCATGGCATGCCCTCCTGCATGGGTACCAAAGGATCCTTCGTGCACCTCGTGCATCAACAAGTCTGCTTCTGCCCTATCAACGCATCTGAGGAGTACCATATCAAAGTTTCTCTTGTACAGGGAACCGTCAGTATTCGGGAAGAAACTACCAGCAAGCCTTCTCAAAGTCTTCTTATCATTGGAAGATGCCCCAGGTGGGTATGTTTGATCCTCCAAGAAGCACTTAATGTCATGGAACCAAGGCTTATCATCTTTGACAACATCTGCTGCGAACACATATGCTGGTCTGTCAAGTCTGGATACTGAAATCTGAGGTACAAAGTTGGCAGCTTGAACTTTGATCATGGATGAAATGGTAGCCAGAGCATCTGCGAACTGATTCTCGTCCCGAGGGATATACTCAAGCTTGACCGTTGTGAAGAAAGTCAATAACCTTCTTGTATAATCCCTGTAAGGTATCAGATGATCCTGGTGGGTGTACCATTTGCCGTTGGTTTGATTAACTACCAAAGTTGAATCCCCGAATACAGTCAAAGTCTTAATCCTGAGGTCAATGGCTTCCTCAAGACCCATAATGCAAGCTTCGTATTCAGCTTCGTTGTTAGTGCAGTTGAAGGTGAGCTTTGCCGAGAAAGGCATGTGAACTCCCTTAGGTGTAATGAGTACTGCACCAACACCACGACCATTCATATTAACAGCCCCATCAAACATCATAGTCCATTCTTCTTCCGGGTCAGGCCCTTCAGTGTGAATAGGCTCTTCATGATCTTTTGCTTTTATGAACATGATGTCTTCATCAGGGAAGTCAAATCTCATAGGCTGGTAGTCATCAATAGGTTGCTCAGCAAGATAATCAGACAGTATACTGCCCTTGATGGCTTTCTGAGACGTGTACTGGATGTCATATTCTGTGAGGATCATTTGCCATCTTGCAACCCGTCTGGTAAGTGCTGGCTTCTCAAAAATGTACTTGACTGGGTCCATTTTTGATATCAATAAGGTAGTGTGGGTCAACATATACTGTCTCAGTCGGCGAGCAGCCCACGCTAAAGCACAACAAGTTTTCTCGAGCAGTGAATAACGTTGTTCACAGTCGGTAAACTTTTTGCTCAGGTAGTATATTGCATACTCTTTTCTACCAGACTCGTCATGCTGGCCCAGCACACACCCCATTGACTCTTCTAATACTGTCAAGTACATTATCAGAGGTCTTCCTTCAACTGGAGGCATAAGGATTGGTGGCTCTTGTAAGTATTCCTTGATTTTGTCAAAAGCCCTCTGGCAGTCTTCGTTCCACCTGACCGTTTGTTCCTTTCTTAGCAGCTTGAACAAGGGTTCACAGGTTGCAGTAAGGTGAGATATGAACCTTGAAATGTAGTTCAATCTACCTAGAAACCCCCGAACTTCTTTTTCAGTCTTTGGTGCAGGCATTTCTTGAATGGCTTTGACTTTATCAGGGTCAACCTCAATCCCTTTCTCGCTTACAATAAAACCCAGCAGCTTACCGGATCGCACCCCAAATGTGCACTTGTTGGGGTTCAACTTTAGTTGGTATTTCCTCAGGCGCTTGAATAATTTCAGCAGATTCACCAGGTGGTCTTCTTCTGTGAGGGACTTGGCAATCATGTCATCCACATAGCACTCGATTTCTTTATGGATCATATCGTGGAATAATGTTACCATAGCCCGTTAATATGTTGCACCTGCATTCTTCAGTCCGAATGGCATCACCTTATAACAGAAAGTGCCCCAGGGTGTGATGAAAGTTGTCTTCTCCATGTCTTCAGGTGACATTTTGATCTGATTGTATCCTGAAAATCCGTCCATGAAGGAGAATACCGAGAACTGGGCCGTATTATCTACCAATACATCGATGTGAGGTAATGGGAAATCATCTTTCGGGCTGGCTCTGTTCAGGTCCCGGTAGTCAACACACATCCTTACTTTACCGTCTTTCTTAGGCACAGGTACTATATTAGCAACCCACGGCGGATAGCTAGTTACAACAAGGAATCCGGCGTCCCACTGCTTTTGTACCTCTTCTTTGATCTTCATTGCCATATCTGGGCGAGTACGGTGCAGTTTCTGTTTAACTGGTGGGCAGTCTTCTTTTAATGGCAGCTTGTGCATGACGATATTGGTGTCCAACCCTGGCATATCCTGGTAAGACCAAGCAAACACATCCGCATACTCCCGAAGCAGATCGATCAGTCGTTCTTTCACTGAGTTTTGTAGACAGGCCCCGATCTTAACTTCTTTTACGTCTTCATCCGTACCAAGATTAACCGTTTCAATCTCCTCCTGATGAGGAGTGATAACCTTCTCCTCTCGCCTTAACAACCTGGCTAGCTCTTCAGGAAGCTCATAATCATCTTCAACCCCTTCATCAGCTTGATTGATTGGATTGTCAAAGTCATACGAAGCCATAGCTGTGCTGTTGTCGGTGCAGTCTGAAAGGCACTCTCTGCAAGGGTTTAGATTGTTCATTTTAGTGATTGATTTTAATCTTGTTTAGAAAAAGTGAAATGAAGTTATCATTTTGAAAACATTGCCATTTATTTTTGTACAAAAAGAAAAATGGAAAAACAGTGAGCGGAAAAGAAAAAGACTCATTTGCAAAAGATGTCTGATTATCATTGATTGATCTGTTTGCACAAAATTACAGATGGCCCGATTACAAAATGAGTCTTGTCATCTTGGGCAAGATGCAAGACTTGATGCATGCTTAAAATATACAGGAAATAATAATTACTCTGCAGGAGTAACCCTTATAATTTCCTGGGAAGACCAGTTTGAGATACGGCTCCCCGGGATCCTTGGACGTATCCAACTCTCCAGGTTGCGCTCATCTTCCGACTCATCTTCCAAGTTGTTTACAGCATCAGGGGTGAGCATCCCTCTACTGACAAAGTTGGGCTTCTTAGCAGCCTCTGCTTGATCTTGTTGAGTTGGTTTGTAACCCAACCCAAATCTGTCATCTTTCTTCTCCACAAGCAACAGCTTGCCCCAGCCTTGAGCATTCCCCTCTTCAACAACCTTCCTGGCTTGCTGGTAGGATGTCATGGAAGTCCCAAGTACAACAGACGCTTCATTAATGTTCAGGGCTTCAAATCCCTGACTCATGGTTTCATGGATCTCCCCATCCATCTCGATGTATTTGTATGTGGCCAGATGGCTAACAAAAATATCCTCTTCTCCACAAATAGTAACGACCTGGCCCTCCCACTCGAATTTTAACTTCTGGTGAAGGGTTGAGGTCACGGCGCCAGCGGCGTGTATCCATGGTCTACCCAATAGACAGCTGTAGGCAGGCTGTATATCCATCACGAAGAAGGTCGTTTTGAAAGTCTGTGGGCCAATCGTTATAGGCAATTCTATCTCTCCCATAACTGATCTTTTAGAACCGTCAAAGGCTCTTACTACCAAGTTGCTGGGGCGTAATGCCAATCCTTCATACTCCAGCTTCACAAGGGCTTTCTTAGGTAGGACATTGAGGGATGACCCTGTTTCCACCAATACATGAGAAAGAACTGCACCCTTACACTCCAAGGTAATGTGCAAAGCCTTGTTGTGATTGCGGCCTTCCGTTGTCAAATCAGTGTTGGTAAATCCTAGTCCATGACTAGCGTTAACATTTCCAACTACAGCTTCCAACTGATTGACGGTAATCTCCTCTGGCACATAAGCTGCGTGCAAGACTTTTAGTAGTGTGTTCCGATGGGCTTCGGAGCACATTAGCAATGATAAAATGGAGATCTTGGAAGGTGTCTGGTGAAGCTGGTCCACTATCTTGTAATCACTTTTCTTATGATTCTCATGAATTCATCAACCTCTTGATCAAAAGGGGTCTTTAAAGCTTCTTTAGCAATTTGTTCTTCTTGCACCATGCTCTTCCCTTTGGCCTTGGCAGCAACTTCTGCTTCAGCCATGGGTCTTGGAATTTGTGGGGCAAAAAGACGTCCGCTTCGAGTGAAGCCTCCGCCTCCTCCCACATTGTCTATTTGTGGTGAAGAAGTTGATGATTTAAGAGTGATTTTCTGCCCTTCGCAGTACAGGTCAGAGCCGTAATGCCAAGGGATGGCATTACTGCTTTCATATGGAACGGGCCCAGGTACCGTGATGGTAACCGGGCTGACTGCAGCAGAGGAGGGTGTTGCAATAGTATGTGGATCATAGTAGATAGTAACTGGTGATATGGCAGGAGATGCCACTGCTTGTTGTTGAAAATTTCTGTTCGGAGGAATACTTGACGGATCATAATAAATAGTGATTGCTGAGATATTTGCTGGTGTTGTAGGAGAAGATTCTGAATAGAGGGGTGCTGATGTTGTAGAAGTAATGTTTGTTGATAGGTGGCTTGTTGAAGTGATATCTGAAGCATTTGTTGATGAAACTGAAGAATTGTTTGGAATAATTGTTGTTGCAGTTGTAGGAGACTCTGGAACTGTTGTTGGAGAGATTGCCGGATTTGAAGGTATTGATGTTGTGATTTGAAGTAGACCATTATGGATAAGACCATCTATGCCGCTTCTCAAGTTGTCACATCCATTTACCGAAATGTTGCAATAACCGCACCCGAGCTCACACCCAGGGAATATCTGGCATTCAAGGAGTTGAGCTTTAATCTTTACCAGGGGTGTCCGGATCTGCCCAACACTGGTTATTAAGAAAGACGGCATATCTTCCTCAATAGCATTAATTCTGGGCCCTCCATGGTTGGGCATAGGGTTTTTGTTAACATTTGGCGGGGGTGCAAAGTTTAGAGCTTTAGAATCTACCATGTCTTGCACCTTCATCTGTAAAGCCCTACACTTCTCTGTACTGTGGCCAGGTGCGTTGGAGTGAAAAGCGCATCTGGCGTTAGCGTCGTAATTTCTTGGCAAACTAGAAGGATCTGGTGGTGCCAATGTCCTTAACTCAACCAGGTTGAGCTTCAGGAGCTGTGGCAGTAAAGCGACATAAGGCATAGGGATCGGATCAATCACCCTATTGGCCTGAGATGGTCTCTGTTGAAATGGTCTTTGCTGACTGTTGTTGTTGTTGTTGTAGTTTCTCTGAGGAGGATACTAAGTTTGTTGTTGGTAATGGGGTTGTTGTTGTGGTTGATATGCTGGTTGCTGAGGCATTGGAGAGGGAATGGTGACTGCTGCCACTGACCTATGAACATATTGTGGTCTGCCCCTGCTGGCCTGAATAGCATTGGTCTCACCGGTTCTTCTTGGACCTACAAAAGGTTTTCTGGGGTTGCTGGACGAGCTCGCACCATTGTCAGAAATCTTGCCCATCTTTAATAGGCTCTCAATTCTTTCCCCAGCTATGACTACGTCAGTGAAGCTAGTGGAAGAAAAGGCAGCTAGCCTGTCAATGTATGTCCCTTGGAGGGTGTTCATAAACATGTCGGCCATTTCCCTTTCCGACATGGGTGGCTGGACAACAGCAGCAAGCTGTCTCCACCTCTGGGCGTACTCCCGGAAGCTCTCCCTAGATGATTGAGACATTCCCATCAGGAGGGTCCTGTTAGGAGCCATATCCAAGTTATACTGGTATTGTCTGATAAAGGCCTCAGCCAGGTCCTTCTAGCATCTAATGGTTGCTCTAGTCAAGTGAGAGTACCATTCCCTTGAAGCTCCTGTTAATCTATCTTCAAAATAAAACATCCATAGCTTTTCATCCATGGTATATGCCTTCAGCCTCCCCAAAAAGGATTGTAAGTGGGTTCGCGGACAAGAAGTTCTGTTGTACTTCTCAAAGCACGGAGGTTTAAACTTGTGGGGAATCCTTACCCCGTCCACTATACCCATGTCCATAACATCAAAGCCCAAGGAATTCTGAGACTCCAGGGATCTCAATTTTTCAGCAATTTCATCTAGCCTTCTGTCATAGGCTTCATCCCCAGCTCCCATCACAGTAAATTGATCTTCCTGGGGGTCTTCCTGTAGTACTCTGCCTGCAGTGGCATTCCCTTGCACATTAGCAGGGATGTTGATCTCTGGATGAAGGTGAGGCCCATACACTGGAGGATTAACATGAGGCTGAACTCTCTCATTGTTGCTCGTTCCCCCAGTCCCTAGATGGGGTTCCTCCTGGGGCTGTCTCTCTACTAAGGCCCTTAATCTCTCTTGGCTCTGTGCCAATCCATTCATCACCTCCATAAACTGGGTCATCTGATTTCTCATTTCCAGTCTCTCGTTGGCCATTTGAGTCCTGACCTCTGTAAGGTCCTGCTGTACTTGGTCCATTTGTATACCCGGAAGGTTGTTGCGGGTAGGATATCTGTGTGGACGATTGAGTGGGAACACCCGACGTCGAGCAATAGTTCCTGAATCACAACAGAGTTAGTAACAAAAACAAAACAAAACCTACAAAACAAAACAAAAGGTTAGTATGCAATGCAGTATGCTTATTTGTTTCCAAGGTATCCGGCTTGGCACTTGGTTTTGACCTTTCCAGACCCCTGAGGAAGATGCTTTTGATGTTGCTTAGGAGAGGGAGATTCAAATGAAACAAACTAATGAATATATTACAAAAAGCGAATGATACATAGTTTGTTTTTTACAATATATGCCCTCTGAGGGGTCAAAAATACAACATAAAAAGGAAAAGTACAATGAAATGAAAGCAACAACAAGCAAAAAGTCAGACACCAAGACCAAACTCATCCTCCTGGACTTCCTTCAAAAGTGCTTCAGTTACAGGATCAGCTGGATGCTCTGTGAGATTCCTGATGAGAAGATTCCTGGTGGCAATAGCTGCAGTTAGCTTCTTGTGTCTGCCCTGGTCTTTTGACCTCTTCACACCAGCCCTAATCTTCAACTCTGAGATCTCCCTCTGGGCTGCTAGCAAGGCTTCCTGTTGCTCTTTTGCATTAGCCTCTAACTGCTCAATCTTATCCTGAGTTCTCTTATCCTCCTGAGTGCGAGCTTCAGTGATCCTGACCCACCTAGCTTGGCTCTCCTTCAGATAAAGATCAGTCCTAGCTCTCTGGAACTGGGCCTCTTTGCAGGCATTCTTCAAAATCTGTTCTCCGGCCCTTGACTTCTTGATGTAGTCCTCTGACTTTTCAATCCTGGATAGATGCTCAACCTTAAGCTTTTCTAACCTTTCAATGTCCAGCCGACCATCACTCCTCTCCCAGAGGGTTCTCTTCAAGGCTTCAGACAAATTCTCATTCCTCTCTTTGAGCTTTTCAAACTCCTCCAGGCTGACAGTGGCTGGAGGTGGTGCTGTGGAGGGTCCAGGCACATCTTCAATGGTTAAGGGCATCCCAGTAATTTGAGCCCTGGCATGGGACCACTCATAGTACTGAGTTGAGGCCACATTGTTGCATCTCCCAAGAATGGCCATTCCTTTAGTCTGGACATTGTCCCAAGCCCAGGATGCTTGCCTGACAATAGCCAGATTAGGCTTGATCTCACAATAAAGGGTCTCAGCTAGATCTTGCACTCTAGGAGGGTGGACCAATGCATAGCCCAGTTGTCTTTTGAATAGCAGAGGGTTGTAGTTGATGCAACCCTTCACTCCTATCAGAGGTACATTGGGGAACTGCCCGCAACTAGTAATGATGTCTCTGCCCTTAGTGTTCTGAGTGCACCACCTGACATCATCTGAGGTCAGAGCAACAAGCCTCCTAGCCCAGTTCTTCTGCTGGTGAGGGTTCAAGAATGCATCAGTCTTTGGCAAATGTTTGAGCAGCCAGGTATGGAACAGGGGAGCACAGCATCTCACCAATCTTCCCCTTTGCTTTTCATTCCTTTGGTGAACAGAGTAGTAGAAATCTCCCAGTAAGGTGGGCACTGGGTTTCTCAGAATGAAAAGATGGATTGCATTCTTGCTAATAAACTTAGGCTCATCTGCAAATAATATAACCCCATATATGCTAAGGGCTAATAATGCACAGACTGCCTTCCATTCTCCTAAGGAAGCCTTCAGAATAGCCTGAGAGGTCAAGAAATCCAAGTGTAGACCAGAGATTCCAGCCTTTGCTGTCATGTTCTGCCCAATTAGAAATGGTTCCAGATGCAATGCCTTTGCCACCTCTTCATTACTAGGGAAAGCCATCTCAGGGTTGAAGGGGACTCCACCCCTGATAGGCACACCAATCAGTGATGAATACTCCTCCAACAAGGGTCCCAACTGAAAATTCTGGAAGGTGAAGCACCTCAGAGGGGGATCATAGAACTGCAGGCAAGTATGAATCAAGCTCCTCTGGGAAGGGTCCAAATCCATAACCACATCAAGTATGCCTCCATAATGTTCTCTGAATAGTGGTATATGGTCTGGAGTAATCAGGGCCTGGACCTGCCTGATGCCAGCCAGCTCAGGCTCAAAGAAATGGTAGGAGATGTTGCTCTTCTTAGGTGCCATGTTGCTGAAGAAAAGCTGAGACAAATGCTGATGATGATGACTGATACTAGAAGATGGGCCACTGACAGGCTGAGACTGGTGATGCAGGTGACTGAAGCAGGTAGCTGATGAGGAATAGCTGAAGCAGATACTGGTGAAGATAGGTCTATGCAGATGAAGGGGTCAAAACCAAGCAAAATATAGTATGGATACCCTGAAAAACAAATAAGCAAATGTTAAATGGTGCAATGATGATGTATGCAAATGATATGCAAGGGTTTGTGATCAAGCTGGATCTGATTACTGCCTTGGTATAGGTCCATGTATGTTCAAGAAATCCAGATGGAGGTTCATAAGTCCAGTAACCAAGGTGGGGGACTCAAATAAAGAGTCACATGTCCTGGGTTAAAAATCACAAGAACTGTTCCAAAATGGAGTACTCTTAATCAAAACAAAGGAACAGGGTATGCTGAGGTCAAGGGTACCTGCAAACCTGTAAACAACCCAACCCCCTCACAGGTGGTGTTCTAAAACAAGGATCCTCAGACTTGGATCAGTTATGAGAAGTGCAAACACTTCTAACCCGGAGGTACAGTGTTTACAATAACCATAAAAGACCCTCCTCTAATTCACCTCAGTTTCTGAAGGTCATAATAAAGGTCATCCAGACTTAGCAGGCTTCCCAGATAGCCCTAGCACTACAGGAAATCTGTAGCACAGAGTTCTCAAGAAGAAACCCATATCTGAACCGTGTTTCATATTCCCGCACCAGACCGAAATGGAATGGGAAAGAACATGAACCACTCTAGCCTAGGTGTCACTCAGGTCCCAGGTATAGGACCTCAACTCTCAATAGAACCCCACCCACCAAAGCAATAAAACCAGATCCAGCCAAAACAATATGACAGTATGATGTATATAAAGCTGTAAAGAAAGCAATAAATAACTGTACATAAAGAAAAAATAAAACAAATATACAAACACAAATAGCACATAACACCCCAGTAAACATAAATCAAACAAGCGCTAGGAGGAACCCACAAAAAGAACCAACCCCCTCACATGTAATGTTCTAGAACCAGGATCCTCAGACTTGGATCAATTATGAGAAGTGTAAACACTTCTAACCCGGAGGTACAATGTTTACAATAACCATAAAGGATCCTCCTCTAATTCACCCCAGATTCTGAAGGTCTAAATAAAGGTCATCCAGACTTAGCAGGCTTACCAGATAGCCCTAGCACTACAGGAAATATGTAGCACAAAGTTCTCAAGAAGAAACCCACATCTGAACCATGTTTCATATTCCTGCACCAGACCGAAATGGAATAGGAAAGAACATGAACCACTCTAGCCTAGGTGTCACTCAGGTCCCAGGTATAGGACCTTAATCACTCAGTGGAACCCCACCCACCAAAACAGAAACCAAATCCAGCAATGATAATGACAGTATGATGTATAGAAACTGTAGAGAAAGCAGTAAATAAAACTGTATACAAAGCAATAAATAAAGCATATAAATAAACACAATTAGCACATTACACCCCAGTAAACACAAATAAAACAAGCGCTAGGAGGAACCCAACAAAAAGAACCAGAAGCCATGGTTGCAGTATAAGGGTCCCCAGCAGAGTCGCCAAGTTGTCGCTCCCGCAAAATGACACCGGGTCAGAAGGGGTACAGACGCGAACGGTCGGCGAAAGAGAGAGAACATGAAGATGAACTGAAAAGAGTCGCCAGCTAGGCATTTTTATCCCGAAGGAAATGTAATGCTGCATAAACCTGGAAAAGATGGACAAGACGGTTGCGAACCAGAGAAACTGAGAAAGGGGGTTGGTTACAACCTGGGAAGGTATTAGCACCCAGATTGTCCGTCGTACTCGACGGGATCCACGCTTGAAAGATTTGTGTTTTAAAGGGGTAGTGTCAGTGCTAAATGTGTGCAAAAAGCTGGAAAAGGATGTACAGGTGTCAGTGCTAAAGAAGTGTGAAGTGAAATAAAGGAGTGTCAGTGTAAGAAAAGAGTGCAATGCTCAAGATAATGAGGCTTAAAGAATAATACTAGAAGAGGGGGAATATACAGAGACTTTTGTTCGATAACAATTAAGTTATGCCTACGTATCCTCTCGTGCAATGAGGAAGTCAGAACACCGTAGTTCGACTCAAAGAGACTGAAAGATAAATTGGCTGATGAACTGCTCACTTGTCTATACTCAAGTATATGACCTGTCTGGCTCAGGTGCAAACTGTCTTGCATTAGACGGAAGAAGCAAGTTCTCGTTTGTGAGTGAGTGAGGTGAGAAAAGAATCCCGGAGGAGACGATTATTGTTTGTTTTTGGTAATTTCAATCTTTTATTGCTTTTTTTGAGTTTGTCATAAGAAAATGAGCTTAAGCCCAAACCAAGGGTTACTAGACTCATCACATCTTCCCTCTGATTAGGGGTAATGAGAATACCTTAAGTATGAGGTAAACACCTCACACTTAATCACCATGGTGTAGGATTAAGATCATTAACCTACTTGTGATTATTTAGATGTTTTTGGAGTTTTTGTTTAGTGTTAAGTAATGAGTTTAAACCATAATCAAAGATTTAATGGACCCATTACACCATCCTAATAGAAGGATAATAGATGAGAACATTTAAGCTGAGGAAGATACCTCAACTTAATCCATGATTAGGGATTAACCTCATGACAAAACAAGCCTTTATTAGAGTGGATTTTAGTTAATGGTAAGGTTAAGAAATGAATTTTATGGATTCGTAAGACAACTTGAGGAGGACTTGTCCATTAACACTAGGGTTAGTCCTTCTTAACCAATTAAGGAAGAATTAGAACCTTAATGCAAGGCCAAAGTTACAAGCTTATTGTCTTAGTGATTATTAGATGAATTGATTAAGAGATTTAAACACATTAAGGGTTCAACACTTAGGATTAAATTTATACACTCCATCCTAAGAGAAGGATGCAGGCATAACCCTAATCACAAAGCCTTAAAACCTTGAAGGTTTAGTCTCTGGTTATGAGATGAGAAGAGAAGACACAAAGGATGACACAAAGGTGAAACTAATGGGGGACTAATTAAACCCTAATTGTTAACATTCTTGGATGTTCCTAGGGTTTATGAGGCTTGCAAGAGATCCTCAAGAAGAGCCACCAAGGAAAAAGCAGATGAAAGGATGAGAAGCAGAAGAAACAAGTCAACTTACTTCACTTAAGAAGATAAGTTGCTTGAAGAAAGAATGTGAGGAAGGAACATGAATGATAAAGCTCACTCTTAATACAAATACAAAATTCAGCAATGAATGCATGAGAGGTATGAGAAAAGATTATGAGAAGTGAAGGCAAATTCACTTCTCAAAGTAACTTACCACCTGAAAAGTTAGTAAAAGGAAATGAAATGAAATGAAAATGAAATGAATGCAAGGATGCAAACCAAAACCAGAAGCATATTCATGATGTAAATGATGCTAAGAGATGATGCAAAGGCATACCAAATGTTATGGATGATCATACAAAGGATGAGAGTGCAAATGAAGCATGAAAGGAGCCATGAAAGTTCATGAATGTACATGAAAAGAAATGGATGTACAACATGGTAAATGGATGATGCAATGATAAAACATGATTATAATGTGTCCTAAGATGTCCTAGAAGTCATGTGAATGCAAGAAATGTCACGGCAAGTTCATGAATGCAAGCATATGCAAGATGTATGCAAGTGAAGATGCAAAATTAGGGTTTTCATGCAAAATGAGATGCAAAACTCAAAAACAGAAGCAAATGACAAGATAAAAGATTGAAAATGAAGTCAAAAGAACCCTAACCCCATATGATTTCATACCCCAAAGGAGGAGACCTAACTCTTAACCCTAAGGAAGTTATGATTTTTATAAGTTTTCTAGGGTTTTAAGGTACTTAAAGGGAAAAAATGCAAATCAAATCAAAGAGGCAGAAGAAATTTGTAACAAAATTATGCTAGAAACTATATTTCAAATGAAGATCAATGCAAAAAGAACCATGGTCATACCATTCTTGGTTAGGCAGAAAATAATTCTTGAAGTTAGGGTTCAAAAATAGGATTTTATGAACCCTAAATTCAAAGAAAAAATGTCAAAATGATTCAAAACCAAAAAGAAATTTGTGTAGATGGTATGAAAATGTCTCTAAATGTTTAAAGATGCAATATGAATTTTTTGGGATTTTTTAGAAACCTAAATGATATTTTAATTGATTAATTTTCATTAATTAATTAAAATAAACAATTAAATGTCTAAAACATGATTTTTTTAATGCAAAAAATAAAATAAAAAATATTTTTGGGTTGAGAAAATTATTTGGAATTGAAATGCTTGAGGAAAATATTTTTAGCATTTTTTAACTATTTTAAATAATTCGTGCAAAACAAATAAGAAAAATTGAATTAAAAATAAAATAAACATTGAACAAGAGAATAGTCCACCCATAATGCTAGTTACGATCAATCAAAAGCTTTATGCATTACACAAACTCAAAATATTTGCGGGGATAAGGTTTTGAGAATATGTGAATGAGTGTCTATCACATTAACACAAGTTTCTATTTAAAGAACCACTAATGTATATCGTAACTTATGATGTACCATGTTTTCATATTTTTCTTTGGTGCATTGTAACAGAGCAATACCAAATCATAAACAAATCATATTGATTTAATGAACCTCTTGTTTATTTGTATGTATGTTTGTCACCATGTATGTTCTCTTAAAGTTTGAAAGTTATTCAATAACTTATTTAATATTATAAAAATGAGTAATATTTAGAAACACATAAATGCTACCCAATTGAAGAGGATATCATGTGATATAGCATGATCTTTTTGTGATAATGATCACACGTACAATTGTTATTTTTCCCTTTGATCTATATTTAACAAAAATAAAAGTATATGTAACCATTGTATAGTCCAATATTATATTCCTCAATACTCGAGTATACATAGTAACAACAAATAAGCTTAATATTCCTTGAGATCATAAGGGTCATTGATGGTACTCTCGCATATATAAGGGAAAATTTAAGCTAGGTTACTCTACATTACTCGTGGAGGACTTAATTGATTGACATTTTATATTTCTTGTTCAGAATAATGTTTCATGGTATTAAAGTGACCAGCTCCTCATATAATGATTTTAGTGGTTTCAGATAGAACAATGGCATACTTCATTATTACTATAAGAAAGAGATTATGATACATACATAACATATAACATATTGTGTAGTTTTATCATGGTGGTTCAATATAGTATAACTATTACATATTATTTATACTTATGTGAAAAATTGATAGCTCATATCCATGACATGTGAGATATTGATATTATTCTACTCATATAATAGTCTATATGCATTACGATTGTTCTATTTGACAACAAAGTTTAACTAAAAACTCTTTTAAAATATCATCTTTAGATTTAACAAGCTCTCACAATTAAGTACATTTAATTTTATATTAAAAAAATTAACTATTTTAGAAACTTTATTAATTTAAACAAAGATAATAACTATTTTTTTAACTATAAATAATTATCATGATAAAAATTATATTTAAACACAAGTTTGATTTTCTCAGTTCTCATGTATTGGGCTTCATCGTATTTTTTTTGTTGACAAAATACCCTTTTTGGTCCTTTAACTATAGGCCATGGTTCATTTTGGTTCCTTAACATTTTTTCGTGCCAAATTGGTCCCTTAATTTTTAAAATGATGCAAATCAGTCCTTGTCAGCTACTCCGTTAGTCAAAGTCTGCTAAAAGTCTATGTGACACATTTGACCAACTATTGTGATGGAGTTAGCGTCGAAAAAACCGACGCCAAAAGCTATTTCTGGATTTTTTTCCGTTCATCTCCAAAATCCTTCAACATCATCACAACAGTTGAAATAAAATTCATAACAATTCAAGATGTTTGATGATGCGTTTGAAAAATTAAACAAAAAGTTTAAGATTTTACCCTTCGCTGCATCTTTATTGTTCAGCAATATGACATATCAATCTTCGTTGAATACTTCAACTTGTTCATCAAATGCACCAATTATTTTCTTACATAATCATGATTTGCATTATTAAATCCCAAAAAACAAAGAAGTGAGGCCACAATAATAAAGATCGAAGAAGTTTAATTGTAACCTTGCAATTCATACCATGTTAGGTTAAAATGAAGAATTGGATCTACAGTAAGATAACATGTTATTACAATTCATACAATACTGCATCTAATGCACTTCATGTAAATATAACACTTCAACCTGTCTTTTAAGCCCTTAAGGATATCTTCTAATTTAGAATTTTGTCCAGTCTTTACCAAAGCCCAAATTGTCAATACATCAAGGTGCCACTCTAAATACTAGATTTGCATCCAAAAACCCAATAATTAGAATCATTCACTTCACTTGAAATCTGAATCTCAACATCCCGCAACGAAACCGCAAAGGTCAACAACAATAATAAATCGCATAGAGAAGAAAAATTGACGAAGCTACAATGCTTATTGCTAGAGAGAGACGTACATTGTGTAATTGAATATTTAGGGGTTTAATCTAGTATTAGGTTAATTAAAGATTTAGGGATTTTTATTTCCTTTTGTAAGTTTCAATTATCCCTTTTAGACTTCCTTTATTGACTTATTTGGGGGAAATTAAAGATGTTAGTTTTGATGAACAAATTTGTTAATTTTTAGATGATGATAGTATATGATTTTATATGGTTAGTATATGTAGTGTTAGTTTTCACTTGTTTTAGCAGTGATTACTAGTTTTGGTGATGGATAAAGATGATGTTGATGGATGATGGAGATGAATAATAAAAATTCAGAAATAATTTTTAGCGTCGGAAAATCTGACGCTAACTCTATATCAATAGATGGTCAAATGTACCACGTAGATTTTTAACAGATTTTGACTAACAAAGTAGACAACGGAGACTGATTTGCATCATTTTGAAAATTAAGGAATCAATTTAGGGCGAAAAGAAGTTAAGGGACCAAAGTGAACCATGACCTATAGTTTAGGGACCAAAAATGGTATTTTGCCTACTTTATTTTATCTTGCATCTGTTATTTAATGGGCTTCATTTTAGGCTTGTTATAGATCTGTTGGGCTTCAACAATTTTAAATATGTATTTCTATATTCTTGTCTGAATAACCTTCAGAACTTTATAGTTGAAGATAGAGAGGAGAGTTTGTGAATCATAGTGGTAATTTTAGAGAGGAAATGGTAAATTTCTAATAGTGTGTTATCAGAATTTTGGAAATCCTTGGAAATATCTAATAGGGATATAGAAATACTTGAAACACATTGATCTTGTGTGATTCATATATAGAAAGTTAGCAAAATTAAGAAATACTTGGGTAGAAAATATAGTTTGTTCTTTGGAACTTTGATGACTATTTTTTTGTAACTTATTTGTAATATTTCGTAACAAGTCTTGAAAGTATAGTGAATCAGAAATCCACTTTCTCCCCTAGAATATATTGTTTGATCAAAATGGATAAACACGTTACTGTTTTTCATGTCTTTTATCCTATTCTAGCAACTTAAGTTGTTGTCTTATTGCATAGAGAGTTATTTTTGTTGAATATCATTTATTTTGGTTGCCATTTTTATTTGTACCACACATCAAATTTCTTGGTTTGATTGAAAATTTTAATTTAACAAAAAGTGGCGTCCATAGTGGGACAACAGGGTTTTGTTTATAAGTGAACACCAAGGGTTCAAAATGGAATTTCAGGAGGTTTTTCGGAGACAACATTTTTTAATTATGGAAAGTTAATATGAAATGAATATTAGCTCAAGAGAAGTGTATTGAAGCATTGAATGGTGAGACATTGATGCCTATATGCCTAATAGAAGCATATAAGATCGAGATGCTACATAAGGTTAGAAGTGAAATTATCATGTTCATCGAGAATAAAGTTCTAAGGGATCAAAGTCGTCAGGTATAAGACAATGGCTTCACTGTTGGCAAAACTTGAATCATTGTATATGACCAAATATTTGGATCACATGTTGTGTCTGGAAAAATAACTCTACCTATTTCAAATGGTAGATAACAAATTCATAGTGGAGCAGTTCACAAAATTTTACAAGATCAATGATGATCTAGAGAATATTGAGGCGAAAAATGAAGATGAGAAAAATGATATACTATTGTTCATAATTTAATATTACTTTGGATTTAAAGGATACTTTTTATGGTATATAATGTAATATTACTTTGGATTAAGTCTAAATAGTTGTGACATCCAAAGAATTTTTAAAGTTGAAAGATTTGAAGATTGACGATAGTGGTAAGGGTTTGAGTTTCTTAAGATGATTAAGTGAGTGTAATGGGATTTCCAACTCAAATAGGTTTGACAAGTCAATGTTAAAATAATTTATTTGTCGAAACCCGATCAATTAAAGAGATATTGTCTCGAGAAAGAGGGAAATAAAGATCATGTTCAGATTGATGTTTCCTTAGAGGATGATAGTTATAAGATGTTTTGTGTTCTAGCATTGTCGAGTTTGGAGACTTAAAAGGGTTGATCATTGACTCAAGTTGTTCTTACCCCATGTGTCAAATAAAATAATAATTTGAGACTTTGATGTTGGGGGAAGGTGGATTAGTTCACTTTGATGATAATAAGATTTGCAAGGTTCATGGTTTGGTACAATCAAACTTAAATTGTTCGATGATCGGGATTTTCTTCTTCGCAACGTGAGGTATATGTTTCAGACTTCAAGAAAAATTTATTATCCATAAGCATGTTTGATGTTCTAGAGTATTCACAAGAGTTAAATGTGTGGTGTTGAAGATTTCATATGGTGAAATGATAATAGCTAAATAGTCTAAAATATGTGGCTATTTAAGAAGATTCCAATGTTGTTGTTCATTCATCATCATCTAGTGAAGAATTTAATGAAAATAACAAGCTATCAAATTTCAGGTCAGTGCATAATGGATGCATGGAGGTTGTTTCATAGTACTTTAATGCGTTTTTACATAAGACAAGGAATAAAAACATATTTGACTATTGAATTGTCATGTATTTTATGGGGTAAGGCTGGTGCCAAATACAAGAATAGACTTCCAAACACTATGGAAGTTTGAAGTTTGAAGACTATGCCTACTCTATTTTAAATGTCATGAAAAGTTTGGTTTTTGATAAAATTAAGTCAATTTATGTTGATGGTACAGTTATGGATTGTGTCTTCAATGATTATCCAAAGGGTAAGAAATGTTATGAATTGATGGGAGTGGAACTTGGAGGATTAAAGTTCATCAATCACACACATACACACACATATATAAATATAAATATATATATATATATATATATATATATATATATATATATATATATTACTTTAAGTGAATACTGTAACAGCCCGGGCCCCTCGCAAGGCAATCCCGACACTGCCACCTCACGATCTTCTCTACTCCCCTCACTAGTAGAGTTTTTGCCTTCCGTGGGAATCGAGCCCTGTACCATGGGGTTCAAGTACATGTTCATTTCATTCCCACTACCAATTTTTTTTTGTAACAGCCCGGACCCCTCGCAAGGCAATCCCGGCACTGTCACCTCACGATCTTCTCTACCCCCCTCTCTAGTAGAGTTTTTGCCTTCCGTGGGAATCGAACCCTGTACCCTGGGGTTCAAGTACATGTTCATTCCATTCCCACTACCACTTGAGCTACTAGCTCAATTGGTAGTGGGAATGGAATGAACATGTACTTGAACCCCAGGGTACAGGGTTCGATTCCCACTGAAGGCAAAAACTCTACTAGAGAGGGGGGTAGAGAAGATCGTGAGGTGATAGTGTCGGGATTGCCTTGCGAGGGGTCCGGGCTGTTACAAATACCATAAGGGGAAGAAGAGTAAAGACACAAGGATGAAGTTTTTCGAAACTAAGATAGAGAATACTCAGTTTGAGGTGAAGGTTCCTACTATGAATACTAATTGTAGTGAGGGAATGATTACAGAGACCTCTAATTTTCAATTAAATTGTGATAAGAAAAAAGGGAGATTGTAAAATCTTAAATGGACAATTATGATGGCCTTGGGTCCTATGCTTTAAATGTGGTCGAAGGGTTGTAAAACTAAAAACATGAACTTTCGGTGAGTTATTCAAAAGCATATGTATTCAAATATGGTTAAAAAACCATACTTGTGGGGTTCCAAACTACTAAAGAATAAAAAGGTGGTTGGGAGAAAGTGGATGAAAGTTAAAAGATCAATATTCAATCAAGACATGAACTTGATAAAAATTGTTCAATAGATGTTAAATTGACAAAAATCAGTAAAATGGTTGATATAAGAAAATTGGCATCACAATAGTAGATTGTTTCCATCCTTATAGTAGATTATTTAATCGGATTAGGTAAAGATTCTTATCACTTATGTTATTCTACTAAGTTAATTAGTCTTATTGCACATAGAGTTATTTTTGTTGAATATCATTTATTTTGGATGACATTGTTCAATGTCTCCACACATCAAATTTATTATTGGGATTGAACTTTTTAATTTCACAATTATTTTTAATGAAGATCTTGATGCTTCCAATTTTGCAAATCAAGATTGGGAGACTTTAGCTTTCAGTGACTTTGTTAACTTTCCCTTTATCTCACTCTGTATTATAAGAACAAGAGTTGTCTCTGCATTTCATCTATATGTTTTGATGATAATAATGAAGTATTTGTGAAATAAAAATTTTATGTTCTAATGTTTGTTACTGTGTAGATCAAGTTATGAAGCAATCATATCTAACAAACATACTCAAGATGTGCACTAAAGATTATATGTGAGTTACTATGTGTAACACAAGTCGCAAGCGTACTGAATAAGCAAGGATGATTTTGTATCCGATCACAATCAGAAATATCCAAAGAAGCCTAATATTGATGTTGCAATGCTCTTGTAGATTATGTTATGAGAGTGATTCTGATTCTAAAGCTAGTGAAGATTCTGAAGTTATAATCTTCTGAAGAACTAAGTGTTGAAGAATCTGATGACTTGAAGTTCTGAAGACTGAAGGTTCTGACGACCAAGTGCAGAAAGACTCTGAATACTTAAAGGTTCTAAAGATTAAGGTTCTGAAGACCAAGTGCTGAAGAGTCTAAAGACAAGGTTTTGAGTGAACGAAATTCTGAAGACTTGAAGTTTTGAAGTTATGAAGACAAGGTTTTGAGTGAAAAAGTTCTGAAGAATGAAGACTTGAGATTTTGAAGATCCAACTATCACATCTCTACTCATTCTTCAATCATCTACTATCATAAGCCTCTGACGTTCAGAAGACAATGTTACCATTATCAAGGATAATACACAGTACGAAAATGCTTTATCCCACTACCTCTCCACTAACCTTAAATTATGGAAAAAGGAAAGACCTGGTAGTACTATTTTCATCCTTGTGTAACAACATTCCTTAGTAGTCAGCGGCTCTCCAACGACTTTATTTTGATTGGCTATAAAAGGAAAGGCTCACATGTCTATGTGAGGCTGTCGAATATACAATCGAGGGTTGTTGTTGATCAGCAACCAGAACATGTCTATGTTGTTGAACACTACCAAGTTGTCAGATGGTTCTTGAACCATGTTATTGACGTTTTCATACAATCACATGAGATTGGTGATCACAATATAACTATGGTACAAACCATGATGTGCGGAAATGAATATGAAACTCAAAGCTAATATTCGTATTAGACAATTTAGTTAAGCAACCTACTTATGCATAAGTTACAAATTCACAAATGCTTAATTTCATATGCTACAGAAGACTTGCAAGGTCGTAGATGAAATAAGAAGATGATCATAGAAGCTCATATTACAAACCAGCAACTGAATGTTGTGTTCTGAAGTGATCATTGGATTGAATAGAACAAGGGTTGTTGTTCAGAATGTTCTAATGTGAATTAAGATGAAGAAGTCCTTATATGTGCTCATCAAATATCAACTAAGCTTTCAGAGGAAAGAAGAAGACTTCAGCAATTCAAGTGCTCTGGGTTGTTGTCCGTGAAGAAGCAACTTGAAGAAAAAGAAGACCACACATTGAAGCTACAATACAATGTAACATTCTTAGTATGTATTAGGATCTTATGATGTACTAAAATATGTTTTCACGTACTTATGTAAGAAGCAAATAATTGTAAATATTACCCATTATCGCTAAAAGACCAAGTGAAGGTCAGAACTTTAGAAGGCTCAAAATTCAGCAGTTTGGTTCTCTCTCAGAACATGGTGTTCTGGTGATTGATTATGGGCTAATGTTTCGATGCTACTCGTGACTATGTGTCCTGGTGCCGAAAGTCGCATCAGCTAGTAACACCATGTTGTAAGTCGTTTTAGTTGGTTGTGCAGTTAGTCACTGCGGGTAACTGTGCAGTGGAAGTCATAATTGTTGTTGTGCAATTAGTCACAACAGGTAGCCGCGCAAGGAAGTCACAATTATTGTTGTGCAGTTATCTAAGACAGGTAGCCGCACAAGGAAGTCGCATGTCTAGGCACAGTTAATCACGACAGTTTTTTTCTTCATGTTGATCCCTGTTCTGTTGATGATAGATCAGTAGTTTAAACTCTAACTTGATTATTTTGGATGGAGTCATGCAATGGTAAATTAAGGTGGCTTCCTTTGTTTTGGGTGACCTTCGGGTGTATATATATATATATATATATATATATATATATATATATATATATATATATATATATATATATATATATATATATATATATATATATATATATATATATATATATATATATATATATATATATATATATATATATATATATATATATATATATATATATATATATATATATATATATATATATAATTTTCCTTTTTGTTATCTTATTTGCTTTGTTATTGAATTGTTGTTACCCTTAGTTGTTTTCTTTTTAGCACTTTTTGTGCCTTATTTATATTGCCCTTAAAAAATACTCCTTCCTATGTTAATATTAGGAATTTGTTTTTAAATTGAGCCCCTATATGGGAAACCGGTAAGTGTGGGGCCGGCTAAGCCCATGGCCAGTGAGACTATCACTTTAGGGAAATTATACCTTGTACCCCTGCATTCATCCCGATACCCCTACGTTAAAAAAATTTGGACGATATTACCCTCATATAAATAGTAAATATTTCAAAAAATTTACTTTTTCACCTCATTTCATCTCAGACACGATTTTGAAAAAAAAAACTCACAGTTTCAATTTCACACTAGATAACTAAGCAAAGTTACTTCCGGTTCAGACTTTTGCAAACCGGATAACCCAAGTAAGCTAAATCCGGGTTGCTTTTGTTTGTGTGACACTCCGGAAGTAGGGTCATGGATACTTCTGGTTAAGAACGTTACATATCGGAAGTAGCTCATCAGCTACATCCGGTTTTGTTTTTTGTTTTTTTTTTAATTTTTTTTTGTTTTTTTTGTTTTTTTTATTTGTATAATTTTTTTTGGTTTTCTTTACAGTGTCTCGAATCAGAGGGCGCTACAAATATATTCATCGGCGATTGCCCGATGGAAGGACAGTTCCTACGCGCCTATACCAACAGGAACTTGAGGCACTATAGGCTGCTAATCCTGTTGCGCCTCATGTTCCACCACACCCACCATCCCCAGAGGACCTTCTGATACCTCACTTTTGGTGAGGTACCAGAATCATGTTGCGCGACATTTGTGGGATGGCGAGGTAAGGCAACCTATAAACTTTCAATAATGAATAACATTTATTTTAATTTTTAGTTGATAATAACGTATAATATGTATCATTTTCAGGAGAGACGACCGAAGAAAGAGCTTAAGGTTGCTGCACATGGCAGCAAAGTTATATGATGGGTTCCATCTATGCTCCCACAACAGATAGAGGAATGAATATCTCAATCAGGTATATCGTCTCTTCAGTGGACCAGTTTGTCCAAGATCGATACGAACCTCATATCTGCATTTGTCGAGAGATGGCATCCTGAGACTTCATCTTTTCATATTCCGTTTGGAGAGACGACCATCACGCTGGACGATGTATCCTGCCTCCTTCACACGCCTATTAGAGGAGAGTTATTTATCCCTACAGAAGGCGTTACTAACTCAAATACCATCAGTCTTGTTATTCGTCTGATGGGTATTCCGCTGGAGGATGAAACCGAGGAGGTCCGTGTATGCAGAGGTCCATATTATAAACTTGATTGGTTGAAGACTCAGTTTGTTCGTCTGCGATCTGAGGAGAGATTTGATTGTGCGGCTAGGGTGTATATGTTGTTGATACTTGGCTGCATTATTCTTACGGATAAGAGCTTTACTCTTGTAGATGCAAAATATTTACCCCTGTTTGAGGACCTGGACAGATGTGGCAGATACTGTTGGGGAGCGGCTGCACTTGTTACACTTTACAGATACCTCGGAGATGCTTCATTTTATTCGTGCAAGCAGCTTGGTGGATATGCCACTCTTCTACAGGTCCAAATATTTTATTTTAATTTACTTTATTATTTTCATATTATATAGGTTCAAATATTTTACTTTAAGTTACTTTATAATTTTCATATTATGTAATTTATAATACGTTTAAATGATAATTTTCATATTTTGATGACAATGTTGGATTCACGAGTATTTCCCAAGTATTAGGAAGAGAGGCTTGTCGAAGATGTCTAGGGGTGCTGGTTCTCGACTTCAGAGGGTGATGAAGTGGTACTACAAGCAATCGTCGACGAAGGTTGACGAGATCAGAGCTCAGTTAGATGGATTGACACCCAATGATGTGATATGGCACCCATTTGAGGATCATAGGCAGCACATGCCCTTTGATGGTATCACTTTGTACAAGGGTGGTCTGCGATCGCACGACACATATATCCTTTATTTACCTGACAGATGCTTACGACGGTTTGGATAACAGCAGTACGTACCATCACATCCCCATGATATTGATTCACTGGACATAGTCATTGATTGGGTCAGTTACCACCAGAGCGTTAGGCGGTTGATTCATCATGCATGTTTTGCAGATGTTCCATATGATACAGTGGCAGAGTACTTGGCTTGGTACTTGTAACACGGTGGGAGAACTGACTTAGTTATGTTGCGGATAGCAAGAGTCGCCACCGACTTTTATTTTATCCAAAGGAAAGGCATAAAAGAACAGGAAAGACCTTTTAAAAGATTTTTGGGTCCGGGGGGTAGGTTATGTAAAGGGAAGGTGTTAACACCCTTTACATCCATGGTTGTCCATGGGCTCTTAGTTACTTAGCTCACTTTGAATTGTTTTTGAAAATGTGAAGTGTGTGAATAGAAATTTTCATAAGAGTTTAATAATGATCCATGTACGGATGCGTAAAAAACTGGTGTTTGAAAATTGTTTGAAATTTGTGAAGTATTTGAAATTTGTTTTGAAATAGTGAGCAAGTAACTATGAGGAACCTACCCTAAAGTTTAAGTCTTTCTGTTCTTTATCCTTTAAATGGTAAGACTATCCCTATTATTAAGGAATAGGTAGTCATTACCTTGGATGTAAGGGACATATGAGGGACATCTGTTTAATGAAGGCAACTGTGGGGTGTATTAAGCAATTTTTGGAGGGACTTGTCATCATTATTCGAAAGGAACTTGATTTTTTTTTAAAGGCAACCATTAAGGGACTTGATGACTTTTCTTTTAAGGGACTTGCTTTATACACCCCACTTGACCTTTTTGAATAGGCAACAATAAGAGGCAACCCTAGAAAGTGAGACGGCGATTAAAAATCGACTTACGTGTGTGAGTGTTTAATTTAATTTATCTTATAATTTTTAAATGACCTAAATTCAATTTTAAATATAATACATGTGTACACTCCCTATTTTACTAACCATAGCAAGCAAATTAAATAATTTAAATATTTACAAAAATTTACACCAAGGAGCAATTACAATAATGATTAAGCAATTAAAAATAAATAGCAAGAAATAAATATATAAGCAAAATATGAATAAATAAGTAAAAATAAATAAATAAGCAATAAATAAATATAATAGGGGTTAGTAACAATAATAAAAAATAAATGAAATAATAATAATAAGCATAATTGAAAAATAAATGGATTAGTAATAATATGGTTAGTAATAATAATAAACAAAATAAAATAATAAATAAGAATTAGAAATTATTAAAGCAATATGAACAATTTAATTATAAAATTTAAGATTATAAATTATAAACATATAAAAAAATTATAATTACAATATTAGCATAAACATATATATTTTTAAAAGAATGAAATTTAGATTATGAACAAATTATAGAAACAATTACATATTATAAAAAATTTGATTATAACTATATTTACTAAAATTCAATTATATTAAATATTATATTTACAAAATTAGAAATTTAAATCATAATATAAAATTAGTTTTTTTTTATTATTTAGAAAATAAATTAGGATTTTAGGGTTTGTTAGAAAAATATTTTTAGGGTTTTATAATCTAATATACAAAATTATTTTAGTAAATATATATATATATATATATTATAATTTAGATACATAACAAAATAAAATAATTTTTGAGTTTATGAAATAAATTTTTATAATTTTGAAAAAAATACATAATATACAATTGTTTAGATATATAAAATATATACAAAACTAATATAATTTAATAATAAAATATTCAAAACAATCAAAATACAAGAAGAAAAAAAATGAAAACTTACCTGGCTGGGTTTGAACCCAGGACGTCCTGCTTACCAGCACCAAAACCCTCCACTAGACCAGCCAAGCACGTGTGGTAAAAAATGGATTGCAATTGGTTTTGTTCTTTGAAACCTGAAAAATCAGAAAAAATAAGAAGCAAAAGGCCTGGGGGAGGATTGAACCCAGGACCTCTCAGGCAAACAAACACGCGCATAACCAATCCTGCTGGGTGAGCACATCTGTTAGAATGTTGGCTATAAACAATAATATATTAAAACTATAATTTAAATGGAAACGTAATAAAAAGGAATGGCTGGAGGCAGGATTCGAACCCCAGCATTCCCTCAACACGCGCATCTGTTTTACCACCAGGCCAACCATGCGTTGGTGAATAAAAATAGAAACAATACAATAAAATAATATAAGCAATATTTGAATTTCCAGAAACGCGCCAACAGCCTTCGTCTTCTCCATATTACGTGCGAAATTTCATGCAATTTTACCTACGAAATCTCCTGCGTGTTCTTCATTCCTGCGAATCACAAACTTCAACCAAACAACCAAATTTCACAAAATTAATTATGTCATTGAGTTGCTACTGAGTTTTGCAACTGTCCTACGTTTTTAGAATCCATTTATCATGATGAAACCATGAAACCCTAAAGGGGGCCGTGAACCCTAATCATGGTGAATTCTCATACCTGCACGAAAAACTTAATTGAATAGCCCAGAATCGTTCTAAGGTTCATCATAAACATCATCAAACAATCAAAAACAAGTCAAATACAGTCAATCAATGGAATCGAAAAATCATATTCAAGAACAAAGTTTTGCTCGGGTTATGCAATTCATGAGGCTTTTGATGCAAATGGTGATTGATAATGATTCAGTGATGTCCAATAGTCATGGCCATGTCCTCAAAATACCTTTTAAAGCTCTGGAAATCCGAAACCGAATGTGAGTTTTTGGATGGTTTTTCAATTTGTGAAACTTACTTTTGGGGCTGTGGAATCCCTGTCTTGCAATAGGGTTACACTAAGTACTTATAGGACAATCAAATTAAGCTGAAAAACTAGGTCATTGCTTGGAAGATTTGATGTAAAAAGATTCAAAAATATCATGCCTTAAAAATCAAATATTCATGTGTGAATGCTTGCTATTTTTGGCCAAATCTCATGATTTCTTTCCTCTTCAATTCAAATCAATATTTAAGACTTTCTAGAAGCTTGATCCAAATCAAATCTCTTATTTTCATATTTTATTTTTATTTAAAATGATTTTTAATGAATTAAATCAAAATAAATAAAAACAAAAATAATAAAAATCTGATTTTTAATGGTTTGGGTCGTGCATGAAGCTATTGTATGGATTGAGTCATCATTTGACAAGCCCATTTGGAAGAAATTGGTTTTAGACCCCCATTTTCATCATAAACCAACTCAAAATTTCCCAACTTTGCAAGGGCACATATCCCTCAATTTTAATGCTATGAGGGTGTTCTTGGACATTTTGGAAAGCTTGAAGAGTCCTCTAACCAACCCCACTGGTTTCATGTCCATATCATTTACCAATCTCAAGTTATGCCCTTTTGAAGTTGTTGACTTTTTGTTGACTTTCAAAAGGACCTATAATGTCTTAGCTCATACCTTCCAAATGAAGCATTTTTGGGCTTGGCTTGTGAGACACAAAGTTGTAGAGAATTAAATTTCCTTCAAAATTAGCTTTGAGTGGAGACTTGGTGATGAAGTATGTGAAAGTTATGGCTGGTCAAAGTTCAGTTGACTTTTACTGAGGAAACCCTAATTTAGAAACTCCTGATTCTTGATGATCTGAAATCTCCTTGATGAATCATGATCAACCCTTGATCAAATGATTAATTTTACTTCATATACTTGATGTTGGCAAAAAATCATGAAGTTTGACTTTGGTTTGACCACAATTGACCTCAGTTTGACTTTTTAACTGCTTTGACTGATTTTGACTTATCTGATCATCTGACTGAGCAAACTTTGGAGAAAAGTCTTGAAACTTGTCATGGGGATTCTTAAACACATATAAGATGTTATGAAGCTCACTTGAAGTCTTGGAAGTTCATTTAGCCTGATTAAAGTCAAAACCCTAGTTTTGGATGCACTGCTTAGGAGGTGCATTGTCTGAGGGAATTGTCAACTCTTCTGACCAGTTGTGAACTTTGTAAACCTTGTGAACCATCATAAAATGTCTTATGAACCTCATGGGAGGTATTGTGAACCTTGTGAACCTTGTGAACTTCATAAAGTGACTTGTAGACTTCCTGAACCTCATAAACAGTCTGGTAAGCATTGTGAATCTTGTGAACCTTGTGAACCTTCATGAAGTGACTTGTAAACTTCATGAGCCTCATGGAAGGTATTGAAAGCATTGGGAAACTTGTGAACCTTGTGAACCTTCTTAGCACACAAAGTCTTGTATTGTGAGGGCAAATTTTGGGGTGCAACAGTACTACACAATATCTCATCCTCGTTTGACTCCACCATCTCGTAGAGAGGACATACAGGTTCCAGTTCCTGAGTTTGATGGTGGACCGTCAAATCCGAGGTTATGGAATATTTCATATGAGCTTAGTTGCTATCTACAGCGTCACCAGGCTGAGGAGGATGATGATGAGTTTGTTGAGATCTTCCGAGCACTACGTCTAGCGCAGGGTGGACCGGTTCCTCAGGGTGGACCGGTTCCTCAGGATTGACCGGCTCCTCAAGATGATGCGTGATCTTTTATTGTACTTATTTTTGTTGTAGTAATCTTTTTTTTGTATATTCAGATAACTTGTATGGTTCATAATTAGTCAGATGAAATGAAACTTATATAATTTATAAAGATCTGTATCGACCAAACTTATATTATTTATAATTGTTCATCTAGCATAAAAAAGAAATAACATATTAAGGATAGTGCTTTAGAAATATATTAAAAAAATGAAAACATATCATAATTTAATATGGTTTGGGAGAATCAGGGTAAACTTGTGCCAATGTTGTAACCGTCCAGAGAATCCTGTTATCCAAGATGTTGCATCTGGTGTGTGATTATCCAGCCAATCCATTGTGACGGGTGGTAAGGGAAATCATTCGTTCATGTTGACCTGTTACAAAAATAAATAGATATAATGTTAACTTGTAACAAAAATGAATACATATAATGTTAACCTGTAACAAAAATGAATAGATATAATTACCTGAACCCAATGATTTGAGTTTACAAAACCAATGCAGTAAATGGAGACATTAGGATTATGTTTAGTCGTCACAGGGAAGAACATCAAACTAAGAGCACTTAAGGATACAAGAACGATGTTATAACAATTTTCTATCACATAACCCATTTATGGTAGTGCCATCCATTTATCATATGGCTGAGAACCTAAAGATGATATCAACAAGGATTCTCTTACTTTTCCTAAGCGATCACCAAATAACTTCGCATAAAGACTATTTCTAGGTCCTCTTATTTCATTATCCAGCTCATGACGAACCACTGACCAACCATCTTCACCATACCCATGCATTGATGCAATGACTCTAAACCCACAATTTCCATCATCCTTAACATCAACAATGTCGTCAATAAAAGGTCTGATATGTGTAGGAAATTGTGTAATGTACCTGTGAGATGGTTTTTTCTTTGAAGTCTGTGATAACTGTGAACATGGTCTCTTCGAAGATTTCCGAGAATTGTTTTGTGATTGTTCAACATACTCATGATACGAAGGATCACGATATACATCATACCCAACAGGTTTTTTCCTTTTTCTCTTTACTCCTCCTTTGGTCTTTATCTTCTCAGGTGGTGGTATCATCTTTGTTGTATTGGAGTAAGCTATTTCACACACCCTACTTTTTAATGCTCTCTTACCTGCAACATCTAATGAATGAATACCGTTTCCACAACGCCTCAATTGCATATGTCATATCCAACTCTTCTCCTTCCTCTGTGTCCACCTCTTGTTCACCTTCCATACTTAGTTTCCTTCAAAGGATATGAATAACATCTATTGGTATTGGTTCACCTCTCAATGAGTATTTTCCTAACTCACAGGCACAAGGTAAACCATAAATTCTTCTACGAAAGCACCTTCACATTTGGGTGTTTGTACCTACCATGTCAACCCTGTGTCATTCTTCATCAATGTGATGCAAAGCTGTTCTAGATACTGAATTAACCAAATGCACATAAAATTGACCTCTATGGATACGCTCAACCTCGTAAAAACTCTTCTGAAACGAAGCTCTAATATTGCCCACTTGAATCTTGATGTTGTCATTCATAGCCTCCCAGCATTTGACCAGATCACATAAGATGTTCTCCAACATCTGCTTCAGCTTCCAATGCGCAGATTCAACTCTAAAAAGAAAAAAAATTCCAATTTTATTACTACTACCATAAAATAACTATGTCTAAACTCATAAAAAACAAACACATTACCTGTTAGTCGTGACATTGCCTAAATGCATTACTTTATTGATCCAAGCTTCAACAAATCTATGTCAATGAGGTGTCAACCATGTGTCTTTCACATAATCAATAAAAGGTCTGTAATCCAAACAATCATTCTCAAATAATTTCAATCTTTGATGATACTCAACCTCATCACTAGCCACAATAAGTTCGTAGAAAAGTTTCTCTATCGGTTCTCGCATATCGTCCACAACATACTCATTGCACTTCGCTTTCACATTCTTGGTTATGTGATATAGACAAATCATATTAATTGTCGTTGGAAATACAGTTTCAATTGCTTTCATCAAAGCAAGATCTCTATCGGTTAAAATTACTTGTGGCCATAACCCTTGTTTCGTGAATAATTGTTTCAGTTTATCTAGTACCCAACACAAAGTCTATGTTTGCTCAGATTCCATATAGGCAAATGCAACAGCAAATGTTAATTCGGTTGATGAGGACACCAACTATTTCAAACAAAGGTTGCCTATATTTATTGGTTTTATACGTACTATCCATAATCAACAAAATCGGGAACATATTCAACAATTTCACAAAGTCTGGATGAGCCCAGAAGATATCTTTCACAACTTCTGGTTCATTTTTTTTCCTACTATAATAAACATAATTCCATTCATCAATCAACTTAAGCAAATGTTGTATTTTTGTTCTACTTCCCCTGATTTTTTCCTCAATCTTACTCTTATGTTTATATATTTGGGTGATTCGAGTCACATTGTTTGGATCTCGCTCTTGCAAAGACAACAATATATGTCTTGGAGAAACACGACGTTTTGACAAATCTAAAATATGTTGTTGGTCATCTTCAGTGAGCCGGCTAACAAATGCATGACCTTCAAATCTATCCGGTAAACCATGGTTGTGAACGTCACATTTTACATCGATTTTCCAACCAGAACCATCCTTTGAGGGTGTTGATCTAACTTTGAAAGGACACTCACATCTTTTAGAAGCACTTTGTGTTTCACTTTCTCGTTCTTTGTCCTTTCCACCTCTATTGCATCCAAATATAACTTTGTCACTTCTTTCTCTCTTGCCTGTCTTTGTGTCCGAACGAGTGATTATAATAGTAACCCTATTTCTGAGTCCAACCTCTTTGATCCATCGAGTCGCCTCTTCTCGTGTAGGAAATTTTTGTGTAGTAGAAAATATCTCTGTAGTATCTACTTTTGAGTCATCCTTCGCGCATATCATCAAAGGCAGCTTCATGTCCCCTAAAAAAATTGAAAATATTAAAAATATAAATAATAATAATAATAAATAACAAACTGGAAAACCCATCATTGCTACTTCCGGTTGAGAAATTTCACAACCGGATAACACAAGCGTGTTACTCTCGGTTTGGAAATTTCATGAACCGGAAAACTCATCAATGCTACTTCCGGTTTGTAAATTTCCTAACCGGATATCTTACCCATGCTACTTCCGGTTTGATTCGTCCAATATTAAAAAATATTTTTTTTTACTCTGACTTCGCGGTAAAATTATTAAATTATTATTTAAATATTGAAAGGGCAAAATTGAGATTTAGAAATTATGTAGGGGTATTATGATGATTGTAAGAGTACAAAGTATAATTTCCTCACCTTAAAATTTAAATTGTTAGGCTTTAAAATAGGTTTCAAATTCACAAAAATAAGAGCCCAATTTTTATATAAAAAATAAGGTGAATTCTTATCTATCCATCTCAAAAAGTTAGGTAGAGTTATCCATAGAGAAAATTAGAGTAAATTATATTGGAAATCTACAAAATTTAAACTATTAAATAATTTATTAAATATAATAAAATGATATGACATGAGTTGATTGATTGAATATACTTTATTAAATATAATTTTTGTGGTGGGCAGAGAAGTTGTCTAAAAAAAAAATTCCATAAAATATAAAGGAAAGACAATGAATTGATGAGAAAGATCGAGACAATTATATTTTGGTAAATGGATTTGAATCCTATTGAGGGTTTTTGTATAACATCGATGCTATATTAGCAACAATTCCAGCTATATTAGCTGAGTTTTATTCATAGAATAACAACATAATTAAATGGAGGATTGAGTTCCACGCTCAAGAAGGGTTTTAGTGTTAAGATTTTTACCCCAAGCTCTCTCCCTCCACAACACTTCCACTTCATCAAATGTCAATCCTTTGGTTTCCGGAACAAAGAAAACCACAAACAAAAATGCAGCAACAGCTATTATAGCAAGAAGCAAGAAAGTTGAACCAGTTCCAACAGCATCTGCAATAGAAAGAAATGACTGTACCACAATCAAATTGGAAACCCAATTCACAGTAGCTGACATGCCTCCACACATTCCTCGGTACTCTTGTGGATATACTTCGGAGTTTACGGTCCACGGCACAGGTCCCATCCCCGGCGAGAAGAAAGCAATATATAGGGCCAAACCGGCAACTGCAAGGCATCCATATAAATCATTTGGATTTGTAGTAGTGGCAGAGGATTGGTTAAAAAACGAAACGGATAAGATTATCAGCGATGCTATTATTCCTCCTAAGCTATATAAGGCCAATTTTTTCCGCCCTGTATGATCAATAAGGTAAATGCCAAGAACGGTTCCAGCAACATTCATGCCGGCAACTATGAGAGAGAGTTGAAGAGCCAACTGATTGGAGTGAAAGCCAGCCATTTGGACAATTGTTGGACTGTAGTACATCACGGTGTTTATACCTGCGAATTGCTGAAAAGCCTGTACAACCAATATGGTACATATGGTAGATTCATTGAATAAGCAATCTAACTAAACAAAATATAAACCAATGCATTAGTTATTGGATGAATTTTAAATACAAATTGAGATGGTAACTTTTACCTGTAGTCCAGCACCGGCAAGGAATGCAAGTCTGATTTCTTTTGATTTAAAAACGTGCCGGAAGCTGACATCATCTCTTTTTCGGTGGTTTTGCTCAGACTGAGCCGTAAGCAAAGCAATTTCATCCTCTAAACGATCAAAACCATATATCTTACCAAGCACAATAACGGCTTCATTTTCCCTACTCTACATATCAAGGAAAATAATTATATTAAAGCACTGATTTTTTATTTTCCCTACTCTACACATCAAGGAAAATAATTACATTTATGTAGAGCCATCTGGGAGATTCAGGCAGGAAGAGCATGAGAAAAAACTGAGCTACTGCTGGCACACCCGAAAGTCCCAGCATCCATCGCCATGTCCCGGGGACCTGTGCAAGAGCAAGATTTACTAGATAAGAAACAAACACTCCACCGGTTATCATAAGCACATTTGTGGCAACCAGTGCTCCCCTTATTTCTGATGGTGACAATTCTGCAATATAGACAGGAGCAGTAACTGAAGCAACACCAACACCAAAACCAACGAAAACACGGCCAAGTATGAGAATATAAGGATCTGGTGCAGCCGCCATGACAATTGCTCCAAGAATAAAGAAAACATCTGCAATGATGGTTGCCTTTTTTCTTCCATAACTGTCATTAATCCAACCACCTATTGCTGCTCCAATAATTGCACCAGCCACTGCCGTGCTAACAATTGTTTCCTGAAGAAAATTACTATCTCTGACCGCAGGAAAATCATCTTTAATATAGAGAAGAGCTCCTGATATAACACCTAATTGATGGTGGTGTTGAAAGCTTAGTTACAATTCATGATGAATACATAGATCAAAATAGAGAGAGAAAAATGTTTCTAGGTTGTACCAGTGTCGTAGCCGAAAAGCAATCCACCAATGCTAGCAACATAAGTGAGTCCTAAAATGTAAGGATTCTTGAACATATAAATTTTTCTTTCAGGATGTATGTCCAAATAGCCAGAGCTTCCAGGAATTGTCGGTATAGTCATTGCAAGTAACTAACAACCCAATGCCTGATGATTAAACAAAAATATCAACGAGGGCACAAAAGTTGGGTCCCTACGCCTTAAATAGATGGTACCGCAATCTCAATCTCAGCTATGGACGAAAGTGGTTGAAGACTTTATGCAAGGCTTAATAGGTTGGAGTTAAAGCGACAACAACTAATGTGGATAATATTTAAGTGTATCATATTTAAGTGCCATGTGATTCACAAGGGGAGTGGATTGCCTCCAGTGAAATTTTCACTGGATTTGTTGCAGTTTGATCCCATCCCTTAAAAGTTAAGCATGACTATTCTTCTATATTTTAATTACATATTTCAATGGTCTAGATTTCACTGGAACCAAATTGATATGACATGTAATCTAAGTGATGTTTTTTAATTATTTTTTCCAAGATAGCGGGGTTTAAAAAAAATAGTTTGATCGAGTAACGATTTTCGTAATTTTAGTAGGTTTAGATGTTGTGTTGCTGATTATAGTCGTCACTGTGTATTTATCCTAAAAAATTACAAACAATCTATGATCTGCAAATGTATGGTTTACTTGCAGTATTAACCAATGAATCTAGAGCATAATGCCTAAGGACCTCTTTGTCTATTAATTTCTTTGTGTTTTAGTGTTACTGGCTTCGACTGAGTCAAAGGGGATGTGTAAAAAACGACACTATAAATAAGTGTCTCGACTTCTTGCAAGGATGTGTAAAGTGAAAAAATAACAATAGTTGAATATGCTTGAAATGAGAATAAAGATTTGAAAAGATAATGAAAATAATGAAGATGAACCGAAAATGACTTTAATAAATCATAGAAACTTTGCATAAAATGTGAAATAATGGTGTTTCATATGTGCTTACATTCTCTCAGTCATTCGCTCGTTTCTCTTACGCTTGATACTTTGATTTCTTAGTGAGATTTTTGTAATACAATGAACACCCATAATTCAACAAATTGAACTACTATGTATTCATGTCTAAAATAACTACCCTATAACGTTCTTTTCTCGATGGTTCATCACGTGCGACTCTACATGCAATCTGCCTTCCGATTTTCTCCATGTCCTCTAGAGATAAGAACCTAAACAGTTATCAAGATTTGAACGTGACATAATCACGCCCAAAAGAACTGCCTCTTCAACCAGCCTCTTGCGTCAAAATACTTTCAACAAACCAACTTTTCCTAAGTCCACATTATGGTTGAACCATAACCTCTTCCAAATTTTAGATTTGTTTACTGGATTTCTCTCTTTGGTCAAAAATCTCAGCTAACAAATTGTCCCCCAAAAAGGCCTTTTTCGACATCTTCTAGAAGATAAGGGCATTTTTTACTCTTCTCTGGAAACTGTTCAACTAGTGGGATGACATCATCTCACTATGACATGTCTCTCAATTGTCACCTTGAAACCATGTTTTTTTCTTTCAATTCACATATCATTCATCATCACGGTGCCGGAGATATAGGGTAAGGTCAACTTGGCACAGTAAATCCTACCAAATATCGTTTCTCATTCAGTGACACATCACCTCACTTAATTGGATAACTTCGTAGAAAAATTGTTGAGTTTTCCTCATTTCTTCCATATAATTAACCCATATTCATCTTTTTAACATTGTTTCCAACATCTTATCTGTGAGACATGGCATGAATTTTGAATGTGTCAAAAACTTGGCATAAATGAAAATGGGCTTGGTTCAGGAAGAAAGAAGAAGAAAACTCAATTTTTTGAAAATAAACTGAATGAGCCGACTAAAACTGGTCCATGAGTCGACTCATTCAGTGTGTTTGAGCTCAAGAAGTCACGGGTCCCAATAGGATGCCTTTGGGCAAATTTTGGCTGACTCATGGGTCTAAATGAGCCGACTCAAAATTCCCTTGAGCCGACTCATGTGGTTTGATTTTTGCCTCCTTTTGTTGCGGGTCTCAACAGGCTGCCTGGCCTCAAATTTTGGCCAGCTCACCCAGGTTTTTGAGCCGGTTCATCAGCTATTTGAGCTGGCTCGTTGTTGTTACTTTCAATTTTTCTGTTATTTTCTTTGCTTAATTTTTTCTGTTATTAACTAACCCATATAAATAGATGCTGAATTTTATTTTGAGAGGTAACAAGAAAAGTGAAAGAGATACACATGCTACTAATCATCTTCTCCTTTTTTGCGCCAATCAACAATCACACACAATAATCTTTGTTGATCAAGGTGAAATCAATGGTGATAACGTTCAATTGAGGTATTGAGATCTCAGATTGGGTTGAGTAGGTGTGGGTTTTTCTTGTAAAAACCTGTAGGGTTTTCTCCTCCAAGATCATAGAGGATTTGGGGTTTTGCACACAAGCATCGTTCATAGATTCAGCCGAGTGAGGTAGATCGAAGATCAAGTGGATCAGTCGTTCATATCACGGTAGGAAGAGGATTACGAAGATTCTTGTGGGTCCACAACTGTCGAAGAAACTCAGCCGTGCTCGAAGTTTGGAGGATTGAAGATCCTTGCAAGAGGGGAGCAAATAACCGGAGGCTTTCTCGACACGCGTGGAGCACTTGATTCGGATTTGAATCAAGGGACAAGAAGAAGAATTTGCATCATTTGTGACACGGTTTGGTTTGTTGTATCAATTTATTCTTCTTGTAAAAACAATTGCAATATTAATGACATTGCCCAATTCGATTGAGAATTGGGGGCAGAGTACTTCTAGCGAGGACGGTGAAGGAACTGCCAAAACAAATTCCTCGTGTCCTTTATTTGCTTTTCGTTTTTCTTCTTTTGCATACTTTGAGTTTGTGTGGTTTGAAAAATTCTGGTGTGAGAAATAGTGCACACAAACTGTTTGATTAATTGTTGCTCTCAAAATTGACAATAACTAATTGGAAAATTTTTGCACTATTTGATACACTTGAATCACACTTAGTGTATTGCACACAAAGTGTTTGATAAAAGGTCAAAACACACAAAATCAATTGGTTGCGCTTATTTTCTTTCACCAAATCATTGTTAAGAGTAGTTTGGCAATTGTATTGTTATTAAGTGAATCAATTGTGAAGAATTAATTCTTTTTCCCATCATTTTCATTTCCATTTGGTTTATCTCGTATATCTGATCTCCTGTGACTTAAACTTTTTTAGACGATTATTCGGGAAACTTTCGCAATTCTTTTTCAATTAATTTTGGAAAACTAAAATTTTAAAAGGGATCTATTCAACCTTCCCTTCTAGATCCGCGCTATAGTCTAACAAGTGGTATCAGAGCACCGGTTTATTTTAGTGCTTCACATACAACTTTTAGAAAATGGACAACGATCCAACGGGGGCGTACAATAGAGCTCCAGTTTTTACCGGAGAAAATTATAGTCACTAGAAAGATTGTATGTGCATACATATCAACTCTGTTGATAAGTATTTGGAAAGTTATCGAAGACGACCCTTTTTAAATAACTATGACCGGTCCGGATAACGTCCAAATTGCTAAACCGGAAACACAATGGGACGAAAATGATGAAAATAAATATAGCTATGATTGGAAAGCTTGAAATATGCTTATAGCTTCTTTGGGAGCAGATGAATATTTTCGAGTCTCTCATCATAGTACGGCTAAGGCCATGTGGGAAGCATTACAAATTGCCCATGAGGGAACCGACGACGTAAAGCTTGCCCGAATTAATACTTTACAACAAGAGTTTGACCGATTTCACATGAGCCAAGGGGAAACCATTGGTGAAATGGGAAAAAGGTTCTCTCACTTGACGAATCGCTTAAACGCTCTTGGTAAAACTACTCCTAACGATGTAACTACTAACAAAATATTGAGATGTCTTACTAGGAAATGGTTGCCAAAGGTTACCGCTATCAAAGAAGCCAATGACGTAAGAACATTGGATTTGACCACACTCATTGGAAAGCTACAAGAACATGAACAAGATATTCTCAATTTACATGAGCATGAAGATAATGAAATGAAAGAAAAGAATGAGAAGCATAAGGATCATGAGAAGAAGAAGAAGTCTATTACTTTGAAGGCATCTTCCTCAAAATCATCCACCAATAAGGATAGTAAGAGTGATTCAAGTGATGAAGACAATGAATCAAGTGAAGATATGGGATTGTTTGTTCGAAGATACAATCGGTATCTTAGAAAGAATGAAATATCTCATTTGGATAAGCGTCTCATCAACTATCGAAAGAAATGTAACCCTTCCAAGTAAGAATATGGTAAAAGTACGAAAGGTAAAGGATCATGCTACAATTGTGGAAAACCGGGTCACTACAAACCGGATTGTCCGATGCTAAAGAAAGAAAAAGCAAAGGATAAGTATTCAAATAAAGGTAGTAAAGCTAGAAGAGCATATATTGTGTGGGAAAGCGATAGTGAATCTTTTAGTCAAGCAAGTTCAAGCGATGAGGAAGAGAAGGTGAATATTTGCCTCATGGCTCATAAGAAAGGCAAGAGAGAGGTAAAACATGCTAAGTATGATAACTTTGATCAATTTCCTTATGATGATTTACTTAGTACTTTTAAGATTCTCCATCAAAAGGCTAAAGAAGCCTTTAAACGCATTGCATCCGACAAACGAATTTTTAAATATTTAGAGAAAAAGGTATCGGATAATCAAAATGCAATGAAGGCTCTTATGAATTTGATGGTAGAACCTATAAAACGGGACAAACGATAATGGTATAACTTTCATAGTTGCGAAACTTGTAGCATTTGGCAAAAAGAAGTTAAAACTCTTCAAGTCAAATTAGACAAGTTATCGCAACCTAAGATAACCTTTGCTATTGATCGTTCAAATTTTAGAGAATCAATGAACAATCCATATCAAAGGTACACTTATGTTGTGAAGGATCAAGATAGTAAATGTGATCCTAAACCATTCTTGAGATGTCATTATTGTTGCAAGGAAGGTCATACGATTGCTAAATGTCGGTTTATGAGGTATTTGGTTCCTAAAGGCATTTATCAATGGTTACCCAAAGGCAAAAAAAATTTCACTCACACTCTAGGACCCAATGAAAATTGGGTACCTCCCTCTCTTGTCTAATAATGTAGGTGGAGTGTCTTGAGGCTACGGAGAAACGTTGGTTTCTAGATAGCGGGTGCTCAAGACACATGACGGGTGACATTTCCTTATTCTATGACTTTGTGGCTAAGAAGAAGGGATTTGTTACCTATGGTGACAACAACAAGGGAGCTATACTCGGCAAAGGTAGTGTAGGTAATCCCTCTTCTACATCTATCTCTAATGTCCTTTTAGTAGAAGGTCTTAAGCATAATCTCATTAGCATTAGTCAATTGTGTGACAAGGGATATAATGTCTCTTTTTCTAAAGAAGGTTGCAAAATTGAGCATAATGATAACAAAAAGGATATGTTTAAGGGCTTGAGGGTTAACAATGTATACATGCTTGATTTGAATTTGTTGTCCATGAGTGATCCTAAATTTCTTGTCTCCAAAAGTGATGACTATTGGCTTTGGCATAGACGTTTAGCACATATAAACTTTGATTTGTTAAATAAGATTGTCTCCAAAAACTTAGTAGTTGGTTTTCCGAACATAAAGTTCACCAAGGATCATCTTTGTGATGCTTGTCAAATGGGAAAGCAAACAAAAACATATTTTAAATCCAAAAATATGGTGTCTACATCTAGACCTCTTGAACTCCTACATATGGATCTTTTTGGTCCTTCTAGGATCAAGAGTTTAGGAGGAAACTATTATGGATTTGTTATTGTAGACGATTATTCAAGGTTTTGTTGGACAATCTTCTTAGCTAGTAAAAGTGATACCTTTTCTGCATTTGAAACTTTTGCCAAATTATCTCAAAACAAACATGGAACAAACATTGTAACTATTAGAAGTGATCATGGAGGTGAGTTTGAAAATCATCTTTTTGAAATTTTTTGTGAGAAACATGGCATTGAACATAATTTCTCCGCTCCTAGAGCTCCACAACAAAATGGCGTTGTGGAACGTAAAAATCGTGTGTTAGAGGAGTTGGGGAGAACTATGATCAATGAAAGTGGTCTTCCTAAATACTTTTGGGTTGATGCTATTAGCACCGCATGTTATGTGTTGAATAGGATAACTATTCGACCTATGCTAAACAAAACGCCCTATGAACTTTTAAAAGGAAGAAAATCAAATGTGTCACATATTCATGTCTTTGGTTGCAAATGTTTTGTGCTAAACAATGGAAAAGAAAACCTAGGAAAATTTGATTCAAAGGCGGATGAGGGTATCTTTCTTGGATACTCTAATTCAAGCAAAGCATAGAGAGTATACAATAAAAGGTTGTTTATTGTTGAAGAATCGATACATGTATCTTTTGATGAATATTATCCGAAAGTTGTCGGAAAAGGTAGTGTTGTTATTGGTGCAAGTGCCTCTTGAGATGAGATTGTTAAATACCTTGTTATATCTCAACATTGTTGTCTTGCTTGGTGGAAAATAACGAGATAAGAAAACTTTCTTCAGTTCTGCCCATGTCGCGATAGAGTTGGCTGGTAATGATTGTAACCAAGCCCAAGCTTTATCACTTAAAGAGAACGAAAAGAGTCTTAGTCTAATTGCGTCTTGGGTTACACCATTTTCTTTCACGGTATCTGCGTATTGTACGAACTTCTTCAGATGTTCATTTGGATTGTCCGTCGGGTTTCCAGAAAACTGGTTCTGTTGTACAACTTGCAGCAGTGAAGGTTTGATTTCAAAATCGTTTCGGGTTATGGCTGGTGTGGTAATATTGTTGTGCGGTTCTTGTTGGTTTGGAATCGCATAAGACTTGAGTGAACGCGGTGCTCCATTTTCGGCCAGGTTTGGTTCTTCAACTGGTTCTGATATAATAATTTTAGGAATAAGGGTTTCGTTGGGTTCGGTTCGGCGTATCGAACTTATGAAACATTCTACTTCGTCGATCAGGGGTTCTAAGTCTTCGCCTCGGGAGCGAGTATTGGGCATACAATCGACAAAGGATAGCTAAATTTGTTGCAGTAGTATAGACGGTGCAACAACTTAATGCACTATTGACTAAATCTAATTCCCCGACAATGGCGCCAAAAACTTGGTGACAATTTTCTGAGTCTGACGGTTACTAACTGCAAGTGCACAATCTATCACGTGGTAATAAAAGATATTGATCCCAAGAGACTCGATAATCAATCTAGTGTTGTCGGGTGTTACTATGTTTAGCTAAGGCGAGTGATGTTTTAAGTTTTAAGAAAAATGAAGTATTACTTAATTTAAATTAATGGTAATGATATCGGTACGTAATTTATTTGCCTTCGCGAATTCAATAGAGGTTCGGCTTATTAAAGTTTATTAAGTTATCTCTCCGTAAAAACTCTCGGTTTAACAATCGTTAACTCACACTGTCGTGGTCTTGCCCATTACTATACTCCTAAGTTCATTTGAGCGCTCTCGCTGTGTCAATTCAAGTTAGAAATATTTTTTGGAAACCTAAAGGTTCTAATTAGTTTTAAAGCGCTTCCGATGTATTTAAAACAAATGTCGGATTTTAGCTATCTGATTATGATATCACACTCATGTGGTCTTAATCCTAATATTTTATACTCTCTTACTATCGTAACGAAATTTATTTAAAACAAGAAATCGAAACCGGAAAATAACTTAATTTAAAGCAATAGCCTAATTCTACCGAAATCGTTTTGGTTAGACAACTACATATCGATTAACGGTTTAGCCTGACATATTAAATAAGAACAAAGAAAGGTAGAAGGAAAAGGAGTTCATAATATAAATAAATGTAACGATAATAAAACAATAAAGCATTAAAAATTAGAAACCTGTTTGCAATGTTCTTGATCAACCAAACTTCCGAAAACTTGAAAAGTATACAATAATTCAGTGGCTGGAAACAATTAAAATGACGATAGTTTCCTAATGATGGAAACTATCACTAGGGGTCGGTAAAGGAAAATAAAAAACGAATGCCAAAAAATAAACTTGAGAACTTCGAACGAAAGAAAATGGCAGAAAATTAGACTTGAACGAAACTCTCTTTGCAAATTGTAGTGGCTTTTATTTATAGGCAGTGGCTTAGGTTTGTTGAGCATTTGTAGGCTTGGACTTCGATTGGGCTTTGAACTGAGTTGCACGGACTGAGCTGATTAGGGTTGAGGAAAATTCTCTGGTTGGAGCGAAAGATTCTATTAACGGCTCTCTCTGTTGAATTTTGCTTCGTAATTTAGGTTTCTGGAATTTTTACTTGAGACGGGCATTTTAAAAGTGAGACGAGCAACTTGGTCTTTGAGACGGTCATCTTGACATTGAGACGGGCGTCTCATATATGAGACGACCAACTTGAGTTTGAGACAGGCGTCCCACAGGTAGATTATGCATAATGGCTTTTTCTTGTTCTTTTCCTTTTGTTTTTTCCTCGTTTCTTGTTCAATAAGCTTCCTTTTACACTTTGGCCACCAAAAGTCATGTTTGATCAAATATCTACAAAACAAACACAATTCTCGCGTAATATCGTCCAAAATGCATAAATTAACATGTTAAACAATCGGAAACCGTATTAAATAATCGATACAAATTCGAGTTATCAAAAAACAAATATGAATTTTAAAGAAGTTTTGATCAAAATATTGTATTTCACTTAAAAATAGAAAAACAAAGATGAATGTTGTGTTTTGAGTTTAAAGTCACCATAACAGTACTATAAAATAAAATACAATATATGTTTAAAGTTTAAACAAATGAAAAAATATGTAATTGCTGGGAATCGATGCTTATCACAACATGTATCACAACGGTTTTAAATTTAACCGTCGTTGAATATGGCGTTATAAATCAGATGCAATAAATTTAACCTATTACAACAGTGGGATACAAATTCGTTGTAAACCTGACGTCATTAAATGCGCGCTTTGTAGCAGTGTAAACCTTTAGCAGCGTTTTATAGAAAGTGCTTTCAAATATGAGGCCAACTTCAAGCCTAGCAATTAGGCACCCCATATATATTTATCTTTGTGTTTTAAAGATTGGATGTATCACCACCGTAGTGGTTAATGCACGTGTACTATGCATTTATCTACCTCAATTGTGCGGGTTCGACCCCCTTGCCATTTTATTTTAGAAAGCGCTTTCTAAGGTGGGGCATTTTAAGGCCTTTAGCACTTTCTAGCTTTCTAAGGTGACCCTTTAAAAACGTTTTTTTTTTCAGCGATTTTTTTTTAAATAAATAGCAGCGGTTGTTTCCAAAAGCATTGTCTTTATTGTATAAGTCAACTTATGGTACAAGCTAACTTAAGCAATTGGACTTACAAGAAAGGTTCAATTCAACATGCTAACAAATCTAGCACTATTGACTAATGCATGTTAGAACAAACTTCGACTACAATACACATTACTTTGACATCAACATGTGAGCAAATTTTGATAACTTGCTAAAACTAGAGTGCGATCCAATAACACACACTTTTATTCAAAAATAACTTGTATCAAATGAATTACCTTGTTTATCACATTAGGATATCTATTTTTATCTGCAGTCAAATGATTCTTTTGTGATTGTATTTACTTATAGTGTGTTAAATCAAATCATTTATTATTCATGTTACCTTTTACAGGGTCATTTTCATTTTCACGATGAACCTCCTTTCATGCATATGTGATGTGTGCACTAATGGACCACCTCAAAGGAAGAATCTAATAGAGGAAGCTTGTATTTTACTGCAAGCTATAGGGTCCCATAATGTATGTCAATACTTTAGTTTCATATGTATGTTATACCAACTACTCTTGTATGTGTCTTATATGTAATTGTAGTGCATGGTCCAATGATTGCATTGTCAAAATTACATAGTAAGAGGAATGACACTGACGTCTCATGGATGCTAATTTTTCAGGCACGTAGCAATATAATGTTACTAATTTATGTAACAAATTTATGATTGCATTATGTAACTTGTTGGTATTTGAGGTAGTAGTAATAGTTTAAAATATAGTTGGATAACGTAAAAAGTTCTGATAGTTAGTTGAAAGATAGTAGTAAGTAGTGTTTGAGATAGTATTGGAGCATTTAGTAACACGAAATAAGAGACAACACATAAATAATCAACTTATTGAAGGAGGAGAGTGATAGTATGATGAAGCTTCCAGGAGTTATTGGAACAATCTAGAAACATATAGAGACTTTAGACTATTCTAGTTTTCTCTAAACATTATCATTTATTTTTACCAGAATGTTCTAGAAATGTGCATCAATTTCAACAGTCCTCCTTGATGCATAGTTCAGTAACTCCAAGCTTAGTCCAAAGTTGTTCAAATGTGAATTTGTGAAACTATCTCCTCCTGCATTGATACTTTTATGTAATATATTTTATTTTGAAAAACACTATATCCACCGTGATTAAAATTGTCACACTACTTGTCGCAATTATCTCCTTAGTTGCGTTGAGATCTTTCTTGTTTGTCTTGTTAAAGACTTCTAACAAGGACCGTTTTTGTTGTGTAGTTGCATGTGAATCTTGTCGATCTTATTAAAATTTCTGACAAGAATCACTTTTGCTTCTTAGTTGCTTATGAATCTCCGTGTCATTCTTGTAAAATAATTTTGTCAAGGACTCATTCTTGCTCTAGTAGTTGCGTCTATCTTCCTAGGCTTGTACTCAAGTTGAGTCTCAAAAGGCCACAGGTCTCAATTTTTTTATCGTCTGGACTTGTGCTCTATCAAAACTTGAGCCTTATTTGCCATAGGTTTATGACATTAGTTGGACTTGAAATTAAGAGGGTTGGACTGTTAGGCTACCTGAACTCCTCTCTCTCATTTTTAGTTTTTGGTTTGAACTCAAGAAGAGTCGGATCGTGTAGCTACCTGTATTTTTTTGTGTTTGAGCCAGAGATCTCATTTTTTAGTTTTAATAAAAATAGTTGGTGACAAGAAGAAATAGTTTGTTATGCCCGATGAATGACCGAACATAGCTCTGATACTACTGTTAGGTATTTGAGGTCGTAGTGATAGCTTAAAATGTAGTTGGATAGCGTAAAAAACTCTGATAGTTAGTTGAAAGATAGTAACAAGTATTATGTGAGATAGTATTAGAGCATTTAATAACATAAACTAATTTATGTAACAAATTAATTTGCTATATAGTGTTACTGGTTTATGTAACTAATTTATGATTGCATTTTCTAATTATAGTGAATGCTATATACTGTTTCCAATTTAACAAATTTAATTTGCTTCCATATATAATGGCCAAATGCAATTTCAAAATTTTGTAACAACCGATATATCTGCACATATGAAACTTTCCAATGTTCAGATAAAATACCCGGAACCAACAGAACTAGATTTGGAATTTGTGAAGGCCATGACTGAAGAAACTTTCTATGTTACCTGAGACAGATATGTTGCTTGAAACAAAAATACGAGTTCATAGCAAATTCATATTTACCTGAATTTCTAGGACCATATTGTGTCCTCAGAAAGATATGTTGTAGATTTATATGATTTAGATAAATAATGTCAAAATGAATATAGCTTTGTTTTAACTTTGTTATCATTGTCCAATTGTTATTTAGGGTGCAAACTAATGTCAACATAGATTATGTTGAAGGAATAAATCATGGTAAGTTTTTTATTCTTTGTTGTTATCAATATCTATCTATATACGGTATACTTATTGTTACACCTGATATTACTAAACTCAAGTTAATCACAATAAAAATCAATAAGACTATAATGTGCACTTAATGTAGCACAAAAAGGTTACTAAATATCCATTCCAATGAATCATTATGAAGGAGGGTGAGTTAAAAGATTATGTGATAGATAAATACAGATTGAGTAGATTAGAATAATTGAGAACATGGTTATGCTATATCTATCTATAAACCTTAGTGCAGTAACCATGTGTGCTTATGTCTACCCAGTCCAGTTGAATCTTGTGATAAAGTTTGCTGACTTATTTTTTTCTTACTCTGGAACAAACACACAAATGATAAATGGATCTCACTAATTTACCATTTGTCTATCACATATACATTGAATAACAACATAATTAAATGGATGCAGCATCTAGGAGAATTGACTTCCACGCTCAAGAAGGGTTTTAGTGTCAAGATTTTCACCCCATGCTCTCTCCCGCCACAACACTTCCACTTCATCAAATGTCAATCCTTTGGTTTCCGGAACAAAGAAAACCACAAACAAAAATGCAGCAACAGCTATTATAGCAAGAAGCAAGAAAGTTGAACCAGTTCCAACAGCATCTGCAATAGAAAGAAAGGACTGTACCACAATCAAATTTGAAACCCAATGCACACAAGCTGACATGCCTCCACATATTCCTCGGTACTCTTGTGGATATACTTCGGAGTTTACCGTCCATGGCACATGTCCCATCCCCGGCGAGAAGAAAGCCATATATATGGCCAAACCGGCAACTGCAAGCCATCCATATAAATCATTTTGATTTGTACTAGTGCCAGAAGATTGTTTAAAAAACGAGACCGATAAAATTATCAACGATGCTATTATTCCTCCTAAGCTATATAAGGCCAATTTTTTACGCCCTGCATGATCAATAAGGTTAATGCCAAGCACGGTTCCAGCAACATTCATGCCGGCAACTATGAGAGAGAGTTGAAGAGCCAACTGATTGGAGTGAAAGCCAGCCATTTGGACAATTGTTGGACTGTAGTACATCACTGCGTTTATACCTACGAATTGCTGAAAAGCCTGTACAACCAATATGGTACATGCTATAAGAAACCATATAATTTACTTTCAAAAACTTTTGAAACTCCCTGAATGTAAGCATTTGATCACATATAGATTTCATTCAACAACTAGTAAGGAACATTTGGTCCTTCCAAATAAAAAAAAAAAGTTATATTTTATTTCAGGCCTGACTTCGAGAGCGTGCAAGGCGGCTCCACACAGAGCCTCAAACTTGTTAGGATTTAACTATCAATAGTATTTCTAAATTACCTGTAATCCAGCACCAGCAAGGAATGCAAGTCTGATCACTTTTGATTTAAAAACATGCCGGACACCGACATCATCTCTTTTTCTGCGGTCTTGTTCAGACTGAGCTGTAAGCAAAGCAACTTCATCCTCTAAACGATCGACGCCATATATCTTACCAAGGACAATAACGGCGTCATTTTCCCTACTCTGCACATCAAGGAAAATAATTATATTAAATCACTGATTTTTTGATTGTAGAAATATCAAAACTGTATTACATTTATGTAGAGCCATCTGGGAGATTCAGGCAGCAAGAGCATGAGAAAGAACTGAACTACTGCTGGCACACCCGAAACTCCCAGCATCCATCGCCATGTCCCGGGGACCTGTGCAAGAGCAAGATTTACTAGATAAGAAACAAACACTCCACCATTTATCATAAGCACATTTGTGGCAACCAGTGCTCCCCTTATTTCCGATGGTGACAATTCTGCAATATAAAGAGGAGCAGTAACTGAAGCAACACCAACACCAAAACCAACTAAAACACGGCCAAGTATGAGAATATAAGGATCTGGTGCAGCAGCCATGACAATTGCTCCAAGAAGGAAGAAAACATCTGCAATGATGGTTGCCTTTTTTCTTCCATAAGTGTCATTAATCCAACCACCTATTGCTGCTCCAACAATCGCACCAGCCACTGTCGAGCTAACAATTGTTTCCTGAAGAAACGGACTATCTCTGACAGCAGGAAAATCATCTTTAATATAGAGAAGAGCTCCTGATATAACACCTGATTGATTGTGGTGTTGAAAGTTTAGTTACGATTCCTGATGAATAATAGAAAGAGAAACGTTTGTAGTTTGTACCAGTGTCGTAGCCGTAAAGCAATCCACCAATGCTAGCAACATAAGTGAGTCCTAAAATGTAAGGATTCTTGAACACAGAAAATTTTCTTTCAGGGTGTATGTCCAAACAGGCAGAGCTTCCAGGAATTGTCGGCATAGTCATTGCAAGTAACTAATCATTAGGCAAAAACAGCAACGAGAGCACAAAAGTTGGTCCCCTAAACCTTAAATAGATGGATACATCAATCTTAATCTCAAATACAGACTTTATGCAAGGCATGCGTACGTACTACGTTGGAGTTATTGCGACAGCAACTAATGTGGATAATATTTAAGTGCTATGTGGATCACAAGTAATCTAAGGCAAGGTTTAAAAAATAATTTCAATCTATTTTTTATTCCCAAGAATCATATTTACACATGATTCTTCCATTTTTATTCTAAGATTTAAATGGTGGAAATATAACATTCTCATGAGAATAAGTTCAACCAACTATAACTTCCTACTACCAATCACTTTTTTTTTTTTATAATTTTAAATTAAATAATTTTATAATTACTCCTAGGAAACTTTATTTTCTATCAAACACAAGAATAATATTCCTAAAAATAATAATCCTAGAAATATTATTTCAAAGAATATTTTTTGAAACCTTGAAACTAACACACCCATAAATAAGTACCAAAACCTCCTAGATTAAATTGCTACTAAAAAATGCACAGTGACTCCATCTACCACATTTGCATAGTGACTATATCCACCGCATTTTGACATTTGCATATCTGATGTGGTGGATAGAGTTATCTGTCGTGTTGAGGAATGTCAGTGGATTGTATTTTGTTTATGGAATAATAATGGTTATACTTATCAAATTAAAACAATCAATCCATAACATATATGTTGTAGAGTGTTTAGGAACAAATCAACTAGTAGAGATTAGCATTAGAAGGTTGTGAGATTGAGTTATATGGACGAACTTGAGATTACTTGGCTAAATTAAGGAGATACAACCTCGGATCAACGACAAAAGGTAATTTTATCTTGTTTATAATTTACATGATTATGTGTTATATATTTTTTTATTATCATTTTTCTCTCTTGTTATAGGGATTATTACTTGCACTAAAGGAAGTAATGTCACGTGCCTATCATAGGAATTGTGCACTCCATATATGGAAGAACTTGATCAAACAATTTAAAGACAAAGAGTTGTGAGGCAGTGTGCAAAATACACAACTGAACTAGAGTTTAATGCTCATATGAACAGATTGAAGACACTTAATGACAAAGCATGGTGTTATCTCAACAACATTGATAAAACAACATGGGTGAAGGCATATTTCAGTCATTGGCCTAAATTGGAAAACATTACAAACAACATGTGTGAAGTTTGGAATAACAAGATTGTGAAATATAGGGAAAACCTATTTTGACAATGATGGAAGAGTTCAGGTGTTACTTGATGAGGAGGATGACATCTCATAAAAGAGGCTTAGGCACATGCAATAGTATATTACCACCTGTTCAACAAAGGAAGCTTGGAAAATTAAAGGTAGAGAGCAATAAGTGGACACCTCAAATAACCAGTGATGATCAATATGAGGTTCGAAGACATGGAACAGACCTTGGTGTGAACTTGGGTTTGTGGACATGTACTTGTCAAATGTGGCAATTGTCTGGCATACCTTGTATTCATGCCATTGCAGCAATAGCATATAAGGTTGAGAAGCCCGAGAATTATGTGCATCAATGGCTCACAATGGAAGCTTTGAATGATACATATGATCACTATATTCGACCGGTCAATAGCCAAGAGTATTGGAAAATTATAGAGCATCCTAAGCCAGAACCACCAAAGTTGAAAACACCTATCGGCAGACCAAAACAGCGTAGAAGGAAAGATAAAATTTCAAATGATATGCCTAGGAGAGGCACACGGAAGGCTAAAAGAAGATATAAAGTGACTTTCCCAAAGTGTGGTGAAACTGGTAATTATGCAAAGACATGCAAAGGATCTCCAAAACCAAGATATGTGAAGAAGAACAAAAAGGTATCAAAGAAAACAAAAACTATGGATAATTTGTCACAAACTCAACCTCAATCACAAAGTTTATTGCAGATAATAATTTGTCACTTCTATTTTTGCTTGTACTTTTTTTCAATCTAATGTTATGTTAATCTTTATGTAGCAGGAATAAATACAATCATCAATTGTAAGGCATCCTCCTATTAGATCACCATCATATCATTCTATTAGGCCATCACATTCTCTAGTTAGGCCGCCGTCACCACCTTTCATTACACGACATTCTGTAACGCCCCGATTCGATTTTCCCAATTTTTGTGGAGTCTTTTGTTTTATTTGTATGATAATTATTCTATTTGTGAAATTATCATGATGATATTTTATGTTGAGGAATTAATGTGATATGTGATTTTACCGTTTTGTGAATTTTCGGGTAAAATTGGTTTGGAGGGTATTTTAGGTATTTGTTAATTAGTGATAAGTTAGAAATTAGTAAAATTGGTATTTTTGTGAGAAAATGATATTTGGTTGGAAAGAAATAGAAAGAATAGAGTTAAGTGTAGAAATAGGATGGAAAGAATAAGAATAGTTAGTAAGAATAGAAATAGAGAGAAAAGAATATAAGAGAGTGAGAAAGAGTGAAATAAAACGTTAGAAAAGAAGAGAAAGAAAAAGAGAAGAAAGAAAAGGAAGAGAAGAGAAAAGAAGAGAAAAGAGGAAAACTTGGAAAAGCTAGGTTTTAATCAAGATTGCTCCGCGTAGACGAAATAATCGGGTAAGGGTGATAAGCATTGTTATCTTAATATTGTGTATGATTATGTATGTGTTTGATTGGTTGAGTTTTGGTTTTGATGGAAGTTTAGAGAAGATGAATAGTTAGGGTTTGAGAGAAAATGTGAGAAATTGGTAGATTAATCGGTTAGAAATCGTAATAATCGAAGTATGATGTTAAATATATGTTGTTGATCATGTTTATGGAAGTATTTTGGAGTTTTGGGATGTTTAGAGTTGATTGTTACGCAGCTGGAAATTCTGGAAATCGCAGTGGTCGCTCAGCTAGCTATCCCTCGCTCAGCGAAAGTTCCAGGGTGATTCTTGCTCAGCAAGCGAGAGGGCGCTCAGCGAGCCTGTAGGTTTTGAGAGGAATATGTGTTTTAATCCGTAGCTTTAAGTTTTGGGTATCCGTTTTTAGTTTTCCTTATATCGATTCGAAGCTAGAAACACGTAGAAACTAATGATGCTAAGAAAAGTAATTTTTAGCTGACTTTTACCCGACTTTTCTGATAAAATGTAATTATGTTAATTATGGAATTGTGGATTTGATTGTTGTGTTGTGGCTGTTTGGCAAGTAGATACATTGCTTGAATTAAATGTGAATGTATGTTAATTGTATGAGATGAATGCATAACTATATTGTGAATATGTATGCATTTTCAAGAATGTTGTGTGTCATTTTTCATGTGAGCATTATGTATGCATTCTTGTGATGTGGGATTCTTTGTGAATCCGTTGTAGCATCGTGTGCTCATGTGGAGTGTGAGCGATGACTACAACAAGATCGTGTGCCCATGTGGGGTGTGATCGATCGGATTGTATGCCCGTGTGGGGTGTGAGCAATCCAGAAACATCGTGTGCCCGTGTGGGGTGTGAGCGATGGGTGATTTATTCACATTGATTGTGTCCCCGTGTGGGGTGTGAGCAATCAGATTGTGTGCCCGTGTGGGGTGTGAGCAATCCATAAACATTGTGTGCTCATGTGGGGTGTGAGCAATGGGGAACATCGTGTGCCCGATGGGGAGTTACTTTAGGTAACAAGCGATGATTCCATTTGGTTCCTGAGTGAACCTGCTGAAATGTTGAGTCGGTACCGCATTTGCATCTGCATAGAGTCGTGTGTCGGTCTCTATGAGTTGCATTTTATCATTTTAATTATGATATGCAGAAATAAACATGAATGTGCATATGTTTATTTGGAGTATTATGGAGATGATAGTATGTGTGATGAAACATACTTGTTGGTATATATGCATGTTTTATATATGTATATGTATGTTATTTATACATTTGTAATGTATATGTGTGATTAAACATAGCTAGACGTATGTTTATGCGGAATGAATAGAATTGAGGAATAAACATAAATAATGTAAGTTTATGTGAATTAGTGAATTGGTGCATGATGAACATGCTTGATTTGTGTATGTACAGGTTGCAATGTGTATAGGTGATGAGGTATGAATTGTGGTGAGAATATGTTTTATGTGCATTTTTATATGTTGAGATATATAATTATATGCAATGTTATTATGATAATGTTTCTCACCCTTCTGCTGTTTTATGATGCTCTACGAGGAATTGCAGAGTAGGTTGCTGGATGATATTTTGTGAAGCTCGTCTTCATCTTTTGGTCGGTCGGCTCTGATATGTAGCACCGGGTAGCTAGGTTTGGCTTGATGCCTCTTTGTGAATGCATTTGTATATGTATTTTTATGATAGATGTTTTATGTAGACATGGCATTATTTTGGTGATTCAAACTTGTGGATATATTTTATGATAAGTATATAAGTTTGAAATTGTTATGTGGTTTCCGCTGTTAATTGAATTAAATGAATACGGGTGTAAGGATGAAATCCTTGTGTGTGCAAGTTACCCCGTTTGTTGCATATCTGTTGTGAGCAGATGTTGTATGTTCTTAATTTCAAGCATAATGTGGCATGCCTCTTTTATACCATGTTTAATTATACTCTGATGAAATTTTTAACATGTGCCTAAATGATTAAATTGATTATTTGGGGGTATAGAAATGGGGTGTTACACATTCAACAGTTGGAACTTCATCAATCCAACCACCAAAACCTTCATATCGTCCTCCACTTTCATCTCAACCTCCACGAATTGGACCTGGTAGTCCTAGATTCATGCATACTCCTGGATTTACACAATGGTGGTCAACTTGACGTTTCCTTCAACTTTATTTAGTTTGTCTTTTGGATTTAATGGACTTATCAAATGTTTTTTTAAGTTGTAATAGTTGGTACTATGTTCATTACAATTTTATGGCACTTTGTTTTGTTTATTTTGGTGATATTAGATGTTTTAGATTTTGAAGTTCTATTTGATGGTACTATAATATTTTGGAATTTTATAGTACTATAATATTTTGAATTTGATAGTACATCTATAATGTATGTGATGGTAATGTAGAATTTTTCTTATTTTATTTTAATATGATGGTACTATAACATATGATTGAACATATGTGTATTTTTTAGATGATGTATTTTTATTAGGGATCAAAATGTATTATGTATTGCTAATAATTAAAAATAATAAGAAATTATGTTGATATAAGTAGAGGTGGCAAACGGGCATGCCCGCCCCGCAAAAACCCGCAAAAAAATGGAGCAGGGCGGTCAAAATTGAGGATGTGGGCCTAAAACCTAAGCCTTCCTGCAAAAAGTGAGTGTGGGGAAAGCCCGCGGGCATTGCACTTTATAACCCTAAAAATACAAAAATTTAAGTAAATCTGCATGTCCGCAAAAGCCCGCGAAGAAAATGGGGCGGGACGGTGCAGACACTTTAGAGGGTGAGTACCTAAACCCTTGGCTCACCCCGAACTAAAGTGCGGGCAAAATGAGCATGTCAAACGGGTGGGGTCCGTTTTGCCACCCCTAGATATAAGTGTTTATTTGTAAGTTAAAGCATATAAAAATAAGTTGGTGTAGTGATAGAGATAGTAATGCACTAACCAATAGGGATGGCAGACAGACCCAAATCTGCGGGGCCCATCTGCACCCGAACTCAAGTCAATGGGTGAAACCCGAGTTGACTGGGTTTGGGTTCGGGTGTCACCCGATATTTTGGGTACGGGTTTGGGTAGTGTGAAATTTGTACCCGAAACCACACCCGATTTATTTAATATTATTATTCTTTAATGTTTTACTATATGATAGATAATTTACTTGGATAATACGATGGTACATTTTTAATTAAAATTATTATTATTATTTTAATTCCAGATACAATTTATATTAATTAAAATTTTATTTTCTTAATATTCAGTTATAAGTAAAACTACATAATTTCATTAAATTAAATTAAGTAGACTTGTTAATTTTTTATTATATGAGTTAAGAAATAAATAATTTTTTTCTTATTAAAACTGATCATAATAGTTCATTAAAGATTTGAAATAACATTAACTCAAAAATGTTCAATAATGGGTTCGGGTTTGGGTGAAAAACCCTGAACCCAACGGGTGTGGGCGTGGGTGTTATTTTGCCACCCGAATAGTATTTGGGTTTGGGTTCAGATGGTGATTTTGAGTGCGGGTTTGGATAGTGTGAAATTCGCACCCGACCCGACTCGTTGTCATCCCTACTAACCAAGGGATCTCTTGTTCAACCTTTGTTTGGTGCAAAATTTTGATTTTTTTTTCCAGATTTTTATGACAAATTAAAATTAAAATAAAATACAAAAATGAATATTACATGGATTAAAAAATAATTAGAAATAAAAATAATAAATCTACAAACAAGAATAATACATATATGACAGTCCAGTCACGATTCTAAAGTAGGAAAAAGAATCAGTTTGAGAAATATATTAATATAAGGACTAACATGGCTCGGTTAAATTTTATTAGGGATTTAATAGGGACTTTTTTTCTTAGGGATTTAATAGGGACTTTTTTTCTTAGGGATTAATTTGGACTCTTCAATTTTTGTGAGGGACTAAAAGGGTCTTCACTCTAAAATTATTTGTAGGTTATATAATACTTCTTCCACCCACAATAAGTGACTTAATTGATCATTTCATACAGATTAAAAAAATAGGGATGAAAATAGGTCAGACTGATAACAGGGACCTACGGGCTAACCTACACATGTTCAAGCCATGCCAAGTTTTTTATAAAATAGAAAAGGCCTAAACTTTTTTTATAAGTCTATTTATTTAAAAAGGCTATGCCTCATACCATGAAGAAAAAAAACATTTTAAACCTAACAGACCAGCTTCTTTAAATAAATATAAATATTTTTTTTATTATCATTATGTTATGCATTGTACTTTGAATTAAAATACATAAATAAAAATTGGTTATCTTGAAGAACTTATAAAAATAAGATGAAAACACTTTATGAACAATGTTATAAGTTGTTTTCATAACTTATCTTAAACAAATTGTCTCATAAAACTTATGTTAATAGATAAGTTAAAATAAGTCAATGAAAACAAACATTTAGCCTCATTGGTTTTTTAGTTTGTTAGTCTATTTAAACATTATTTTAATTGTTTATTTAAATATATCTAAAATAACAACATCTCATGTAGACGAACAAGCTAACGAGGCCTTAGAAAAGGCCAGACTCAAACCTGAAAAGAAAGCATATGACAGGCTATAAGTCGGACCTAGGCTTCAATTTTTTTGGCAAGTCGAGCTTAGGCTTGACAAAGCCTAAGTCGACCCAACCTATTTCCACCCCTAAGAAAAAGGAATAATTGAAAGAGAGAATGATATTTTTCCTAAAGTACACTTATCATGTATTGGGAATGATGAAAGCAATAGTAATTAGAGGGTAAAATTGGAAATTGAAATGAGTCATTCATTTTAGGACACTCTTTTATTCCAAATGGATCACTCATTGTAGGACAGATGAAGTATATAATAACTTAAAAGCTTAAATGCACTATTGGTTCCCCTAATTTATACGTTTTAAACAATTGGTCCTTTATTACAAAACCAGTTATTATGATCACTTAGTTTTCATGGCATTTGGATTTTTCTGGACCCCTATTCAATTTTGGTTATGAGTCATATTCATTAATGAGGTGGCAACTTGGTTGTGGATCCATGTCATCAATTCATAATATTTTAAAATCCAAATGAATATTTTGATTAAGAAATTATTAAAAATAATTTTTAAATTAAAAAAAAACAATTTATAATAATTTTAAAAACTGGAAAAGAAACAAAAGGTCAAAAGCCCTAATCCCTCATTCACATTCATCGTTCAGTATAAGTGAAAAATCCCTAATCCCCCATTTTCACCCATCGTTCAGCAGAAGTGTAAAATCCATAATCCCTCATTCACACAAATTGTTCTGCAGAATCCAAATCGTTCAAGTGTGCAAAATTACTGTGAAGTTGGGTTTATGAAGATTTTACGAAGATGGCGGCGAACTCACAAACTCAGAAGGAGAGAAATGAAGAGGTCAAATATTGTGTAAAGTATATTTCTTTGTCCTTATAGTCCCGGTAATTTTGTTTATGTATACTTGTGGCCCCGGTTGTCCGTCTCAGTTAATTTGAATCCATTTTTGCCACAAAAAAAAATTGAATCCATTTTTGCCAAAAAAAATTCAGGCCATCTAAGACTAATAAGATTAGGTTGAGAATACATCATAGGGGAAAATTAGTTAAGACACATGTTAAGTGGCATGTTAATGGGGAAGTTATTGAGATGAATTTGTTGAGAATCAAGTGTGAGGAAGAAGTCTCGCATTGATTGGAAAAGGGAAGATTGAACACTTTATAAGTGAGAGAACCCACACACCTATCACCTTAAGTTTTTAGATGGATATGTTGTGTGTCTCTCACAAAAGTGTGTCCCAAGTTGAAAGGTGCTCCCTCGTTGACCCACTCGAATTACTCCAACACTGGTATCAGAGTCTGGTTTTGAGTGAAGGGACCGACTTACTTGTATCGAAACACTTCCCGCATGTGTGGGTGATACAAGTGTATGTCAACGAGAGTGCTTCCACTTGTGGGGAGCATTGTGTATAGACTCACGCTTGAGGGGGAGTGTTGAGAATCAAGTATGAGGAAGAAGTCCCGCATTGATTAGAAAAAGGTGAGAGAACTCACACACCTATCACCTTAAGGTTTTAGGTGGATATGTCGTGTATCTCTCACAAAGGTGTATCCCAAATAGAAATGTTCACTCGTTTGACCCCTCAAATTTCCTCTAATAATGGTATCATGAGCCTTTGGTTTCGAGTGAAGGGGATGACTTACTTGTATTGAAACACTTCCCGCAGGTGTGTGTAAAAGGTGTTTCGTTGAGTTCAACGGTGATACAAGTATATGTGTAATAGATAACTTCCACTTGAGGAGGAGCATTGTGTGTAGACTCACACTTGAGGGGAGTGTTGAGAATCAAGTGTGAGGAAGAAGTCCCACATTTATTAGAGAGGGGAAGATTGGACACTATATAAGTGAGAGAACCCACACACATATCACCTTAAGGTTTTAGGTGGATATGTGGTGTGTCTCTCATAAAAGTGTGTCCCAAGTTGAAAGGTGCTCCCTCGTTGACCCCCTCGAACCGCTCCAACAGAGTTAGAGTTGCGATTTCGATTATATTTCATACATGGAATTTGAGGGTATGATTCAGAGTGAGGGTTTGTAAATATAAAGTGCTTGTGGTAATGGAACCACGCATATAGCTTTCTCATGGTCTTAAACCCTTGAAAAATGATCAGGATGTATTGCAATTTTCAAAATATGTTGTAGGTTATGATGTAATAGAGGTATATGTGGAGCATACTATGGGAAGGTATGACATTGAGGGTGATTGTGAAGATGATGTATAATGCACTGGTTTTAAAAGGGTAAATGGTGTTGCTGAAGATGTTACTAATGATCATAATGTTGATGTTAACAATGAAACTGAGCAAGAATGTATCTATGAGGATCATGTTACAAGGGATGGTAGTTTTAAGGATAATGAGTTTCAATTTAGTGAAGAATCTGAGAATAGTGAGATTGATTGCACTAAGGTACTTCCCCAAGAGACTTTAAGTGAGGTTTCTAGTTGCCAAAACAAGAAAGACCATGTTGAGATGGTTCATGAGTTTCAACTAGGGATGATATTTACTAGCTATCGCGGTACAAAAAATACTCGGGCATATGGAATGTTCTAAATATAAACAAAATAGAGTCTCCACCGAACTTTATTTATTTTCTAAGAGGGAAAGGGAAAATTCGATAAAACCCATAAAAATGAAATGAAATGATCTTCGCAACCAAATCGGATTTGGGAGTCGGTTATGCAAGGGGAAGGTATTGGCACCCCTTACATCGCATATGTCATACTCGATGTGACCCATTTAGTTAGTTTCGTGTTAGAGTGTTAGCCTGATATTAGTTAGCGATATTCTACTTATCAAATGAGAAAATAGAAAAAAATAAAGGAAAAACGATTTTTTTATTAAAGGGTGTTTTTTATTATTATTGTGCTCGCCAATATATCAGAGTCTCGTCCCTACGTATTCTCATGGTCTAATGAGAAAATTAGAGCTATGTAGTTTTACTAACTAAGAATTACTAGATTAATTGCTTTTAAGGAGTAATCCTTTAGACATATTGTGTGTTTTAAACCTTTGCTTGATTAGCTCTCTTGGAGACTAAAGTCTTTGTTTCTTTCACATCAATATGGATAAAGCATACTCCTTTCTGAAAAAGTTTAAGTTGCTTTAGGGATACATGCATCCAAATAGGGAGCTCTACATAAATATTCAAATGCATGGGAGGAAAGAGACCTAAGCCCTAATTGCTCTCTTTGAAGATTTATTAAGAAACTATATGGTGAATTAAGTCAAAGTTCATTACGAAAGACGATTTTCACACAAGGAACTCTACAACAGTATCCAAATAATCGAGAAAGAGAAGGTCTATATTTAACTAATGTTTTTCTCCTATATGAGAACTTAACCTAATTCAGTTGATTATTTTATTTAAAAATGGAAAACAAATGCTCGAACATGGAGCTCTACAATAGTATTCAAAAATTTGAGAAAGGGGAAGTCCAAACATAATTCCCATATATCATTGGGAAAGCTTTAAAAGGAAAAACTGGACGTTGGATCAAATGTTGCAGGTTTGATTTACAAGAGGATCTTAGATTTAAAGGGGGTGATTATAGACGTTGCATTTGATTTGGATTTGATATGGGGAAACGACTTGATGTTGGATGGAGTGTTTATTTTTGTTCTTTTCTGAAAGTTGTTGATTTTAATTTATGAATTAACAATCAACCAAGATAGTAAAGCAATAAAGGAAAACGACAAAATTATTACATATTTGATGGGAATGGGGGTACAAGTTTGTCAAATAGGGATATACAATGTGGTAATTTAACGATGCAAGCTATGTTGCAAATTTTGATTATATTTCAAAAGTTCTGAATAAATTATCACATCTTTAAAAGACAAATATGAGAAAAATATTTTTATGATATTAATTAATTTTATTATAATTATTATTATTAATTTTATGATTTATAATAATTTGAGTTGGTTAAATTAATAATTTGTTTGACTTTACTTAGCCAACCCATTTACTCAATCTTTCCCTCTATTATATAACTATTCCCCTACCATTTTTTACAAGATATAGAAACAAAAAAATCTTGATACATAGAATTTTCTGAAAACCTCTTTGTTTCTTGTATTCCTGGTTACATCTTTCGGTCATCTTGGAGATTCTTTCTTGTTGTTCTGTTACCCCAAATTCATACCGAGAATAGCCCGTTGAATCCTAGGGGATTTGTGCATATGATACGGATAAATTCTTAAGGATAGTATTTTTTATATGCCACAGTTTGTTTAACTGTTTATTATTTTGTAGGTTAAATGATGGTTAACACAAGTAGAAGTGATCAAATTGCATTGGTGATTCAATTCTTACAACAATATTAAGGATTTATTCTTTTATTTCTTAAACTCTATATTTGACCAACAACACCACATAAGGTTATTGATACAACAAAATAGGTTTTTACGAGAGAGAAAAAATTGGCATTATGGGTTACTCCATTATTTGATTATGCGAAATCCAAGTAAGTTCTCTTATATGGTAAAAAAATTGTTGTTGCCTCTGAATTTGAGTGAAAGCAAATTGTGTAAAAATAATTAAATAAATTTATAGAAGAGTAAATTAACTTGTGTTCATTTTCACATGTCATAAATCATACAAAAATATAAAGTGATTTCGTCATATAAACTTACGTAAATTAATCTGGTTGTGTTGTTATTATTGTGGATTATTCCGATTATTTTAGCATAATTTCTTAACTTATCTCTTTATCAATTATTTAATTATTATATTTATCAAATAAAAGATGAGTTAAAAAATGTGGTGCTAAAATTCATGCTTCTAGTAATGTAATTCCATAGTGGCTACTGTCGTACCTTGAAAAATATGATCCTCATGAACGCGGTCGCGGTTGGGCTGTCATACCTCGAATTTCACTAAAGACTATGGGTAGAATATTTCGCTCAACAATCCAAACGTCTTTCGTCGAAATAATCAGAGTGAGTAACGGGTTATCCATTATCCTCCTTCTACCGCTTAAGGCCCGTGGCGTACAATTCTTCTCGTTTTATTAAAGTGTTTTATTATCTAGGACCTCTTGAATTGGATCAAGGGTTTGGGTCTAAAGAGACGTTTTGGTTTTTACATGTCAAGGCGGGGCACAATGCGCTCGACTTACGGGTGAATGCAAATGGAGGTTTATTTGTCGGTTTGTTAGCAAGGCACAATGCGCTCGACTCGTAAGGTTGAGAAACTTGATATGTGGATCAAGTATGCTATGGAAGACTAACTAAGAAAAACAAGTGTAATGCGTTGATTCATTTAAGTTGAAAAAGTTGAGAAAAAGTGTGAAGTGTAAAGTAATGCAGATGGCGATCATAGAACGATAGACTTACGTGTGTGTATGAAGTGAAATGTGAGAATTTACTTGGCGTTGGACCAAGAAATTTTGCTTATCTTTGAAATGATTAGTCTTAGTGTGCGTTTGTATTTTACTTAGCAATTTATGGTCGAGATGTGAAAACATAACTCAATTTTAGTAATAACATAGCTCAATGTCTTTATATTTGATCTTTCATCCTTTTATATCTTCCAAAAAAATTAAAAATGATTTTTGTCAAATATTATTCAACATCTTGTCAATAGCAAAATTTTCGAAAATTTTAGAATTTTGCAAAACTTCCAACCCTTTTATTCCCACCAATTTCGACTTTAACATTTTTAAGGGGATAACACTGATCAAAATTAATTTATCTTTGATTTCAATTTTTTCTTTCAACTTTTCTTTAGAGACTATAACTTGAGATAATTTATGTCAAGTCATCAGCCTATTGATTTTCTAGTCATGTTTGATGTCGAATGAATCAAATATTTTTTTAAATGAATTGCTTGTAACGAAGCACATCAACAAATTCTCTCTTATACATTTATATTCTTTAGTCAATTGGTTCACAACCAACTTTGAGTCCCCTTTAAGTTCGACTCCTTTTGCCTGCAAGTCTAATAAGATCCTAAGGCCTATAATTAGGGCTTCATATTCAACCTCATTATTAGAGCAACAACTTTGAATTTTGAATTCGAACTCGGTTGGAATTCCTTTGGGAGAAATAATCATAATTCCAATACCAATTTCATTTGTGTATCTAGATTCCTTGAAGTATAACCTATAGGGTTTTAGTTCAACATAACTTTATGTCCTTTCGACTAGTGCATGATCCACACTGAAATAAGTCACAATTTGGCCTTTCATGGCCTTTAAAGGCACATAAGTTAGAGAAATTTTCAATTTGACTATATAAAATAGATTTTCACATCATATGTTTAAATAAGTCTAAATGAGAATAGACGAATACATCTTTTGATTTTATATAATATTTCAATTTTGTACAAGGGAAGTATAAACATAGACAAAATTTCTCTATTGGGCTATATCTAATTTTCACATCGTTTAAAATCCACTAAGGTAATAAATGGTCCTTTTGACGTCATTATAATCCTCGTGTGTTAACACACTACCTATTGTCGAATCAGATGTAGAAATATATAACTTCATTGGTTTATTCCTCTCAGGAGGTAACAATATAGAGGGATTTAACATATACATCTTAGTATCCTCGAAGGCTTTATGATGCTCTGGTTTCTATATGAATCCCTCTTCTTTCTTTAATTGCAACAAAGGAGAAAAAACTTGTCTTGCCACTTAGATTAAAATGAATCTCCTTAATAAATTTATCTTTCCAAGTAAAGATTGAAGTTGCTTCTTATTTGATGGAGGCGTTGTATTGAATGTGTCCTTTGTTTTATTCTAATTTATTTCTATGCCTTTCTTGTGAATTATAAATCCCATAAAGTGACATGAATGAACACCCAAAGCACATTTTAATGGATTCATTTTAAGTCCATGTTTCCTCATCCTTTCAAAGGATTGTTGAAGGTGGTCTAAGTAACATTTTCCGAAGAGGAATTAATGATTATTTCATCAATGTATATGTAACACCCATTTATAATACATTTCTAGAAATCCATATTATACATAGTGTAATACTGGTACTACACTTATTGGCAATATTGTACATGTTTTCATGCCCAAAATAAACAACAACTATGACATAATTTATACAAGGGTTCCTAAAATAAAACTAAGAGCTAGATCACTCTTTGAATGATCTCAAAATATATATCTACACAATGGAAGACCATCTAAAATATCAATCAATCAAGGACATCAAAGTAACGTGTCATTGTCCTTCACCTGTATAGTACTTACTAAAAAGAAACAACAATCATGGGGTGAGATAATAATCCTAATGGGTTTCCTATCTTATGGGTCCACTCGGCTCTACATGGTTTATAATTAATTCCTAACTTAAGTCAACAAAGGGGAAGAAAGACTTAAGTAATGGGGAAAATTCTCGCATTGTATGTAAACATGCCACTTGAGTTCTCATAACATAAAATAAATCACTATTTCATGAAACATATATAAATCTCTGAATGAACCTAAGTCTAGGGTAAGCTCGGTTCACACACGCTCGTATGATTTGATTTTCGCAGTGGATATCAAACCCTCTATGGGACTCAAACCCAATTCATGAGACTGTCACTCGTAAGAGACTCGAACCCACTTAGAGTATCTTTCATCGTATTGGATTTTAACCCACTTAAGTGTCCACCTTTACCCCATGTCTTACATGGTTGGGACTCAAACCTAATTGAGGCACAAATTATTGGTGTCACATTACATTCCTACTTTATATAGGCATCTCAAAAGGGGATGTGCACCATAAGGGAAAAGGATCTACATATGTAATTAGTTCCACAAAATGTGATTGAATTCGTAAATCACTATGTGACCTCATTCACCAATACTAATATTCTCAACACATGTTCCACATAATGCCTAACCTTCCTAATCAAATGAATACTCGCCCACGATACACACCGAGGTATCCTTGTGTACGTGCATTGGTGTATAAGTTATGTATGCAATCTAAGTTATCTTTCTAACCTAATAATGACACTAGGTTAACTTACATCATTTATCATAAAATTCATTCAATTATTGTTAATTAAATGAATATATGTCATGTTAGGTGTTTAGAAGTTGTTTTAGTGCATTAAGAGTCGTCCAAACAAAGTTATAACACAAAAGGACATAAGCCAATTGATTGATTATGGAGGCCCAATCGATTGGATGTAATCTCTGACAAATATCGCCACAAAAACTGCAAGGAGAGAATCGATTGTGGGGACAAGACCAATTAATTGGTTGAGCTTCACATTTCCCATTGTCTTCAAAAAAAAAGAAGGACAGTTGATTGTGGGTGGCAAGAAATCGATTGGTTGCAGAAAAATTTCAATCCTTCAAAATTCAGTGAACCCATCTAATCGATTGTCTTTGAAAGATGGCCAACACCAATCAATTGGTCCATGTCTTTCCTCAAAACTCTCTTTCGTAACCCTTTTTCCCAAATAATTCATATTCACATACTTCTAAAAGCTACTACACAAGAATCGCAAGTAAGCTCATGAAATAAATTCACTAAACAACACATTTATACCATGGGTTCCTTCTAATTCATGAATCATATAATCATAATAATAGCAACAACATTCAACCATGGAAAAATTACAATAACTATGTAAGACATGAGAAGACCAAGTATTCATGACAACTTTCATGCTTAAGTTAGAACGCACAACAAGCTATAATGGATCACATACACTAACACCTAAATCCTAATACTTACTTTAAATAAAAGAATCTAACTAGAACTCACCTTAAATAAAGATGTAAAGAGATTTGAGATGAGATGAATCCAAGCTTTGTGTTCCTTCTTCAAGCTTCTTCTTCTTCTCAAGCTTCATTCCTTTCCCAAGTTTCTCTTTTCTCCCCAAGTTTCTCTTTTATTGATAAGTTGGAAAATGAAATCATACATAGATTGTTAGTAAGAGGATATATGAGGGAAATAACATGTGGTCATAAAGAGAAAGAGAATTTGTGTGGTTAGAAATGTAGAAGATTAATAGAAGATATTATTTTGTAGTAATACATTATAATATTTTCTCTACTAGAGAAATTGCCCATTATTAATGTTATCAAAATGTACCTTCTTGTACCAATTAATAAAAGGTTAGTCTCAAAGAATATTAATTAAGTCAATCTGAGTTCACTAGTTACTCTATTTGTCCCAACTAACAAATTTCAGAGCATATAGGAACTTAGTTGATCTCATCTGATATAAATTTAAATATTTAAGAAAACACAAGGTATCAAAGATACCTATATAAATGTCTTGATAATATCATGAAACATATAATTCATCGCCCTTTGGTACATCACACCAACATTCTTTAGGCCAAAATGTATCATAACCCATTCATAAGTTCCTAAGGCCCCAGAGCATCAAAATTTAATTTTCGACACATCATACTCAGGAATAAAAATTTGGTTTTATCCAGAATAACCATATAAAAAACGTAAGCACTTAAATCATGCCACTGAATCTGTACCACCCTTTTTACCCCAACTCAAATATACGTATAATTCATGTAAAATCAGAGTAGCCACATAAGAGCGTCATATTTTATTCAAAATCATCAATCCTTTGTGCCCTGTCCCGTAACACATGTTACATCATTAACTACCATTATTCCTCAAACTACCCAGCGGAAAGCATCAAAAAATTCATTTTAATCCTCATAAAAATCTCAATAATGCAACATGATTCAAATTTAAGTCAAAACATCATAATCAATCTCAACTAGCACTTAATGTCATAAAACCAAAACAAAACAAAACAAAACAAAGAACGCTGAGGTTTATATTCATTCCCAACCCGATGTTACATGACATAGAGCAGGACATCATTCCTTACATCTAAGCAGAAACAAAATACGGAACTTCAATGCTAAAATCCACACACTAATAGTTATCCTTCTTGAGTATTTGCATGTTACCCACATAGAGGTAACATTTAAATAGACAGGGTGAATAATCACGAATCAATATAAATGACATAAAGTAAAGGTAACAAACAACATTCATCACATGACATCACATCACTGTTTCTCACCCATCATAGTACACAACTCATCAAACATCCAATAAATACAAAATGCATCATGCTATGTCACCAATAATGAAATGCATCTTCATAAACGTTGGTGGTACCGATTTCAACATATGATGAACATTGGGCCATCTACCCTCCACAAGGGAGCACAACATAATCAACATCACTCTGATCCACACTATGGGATCGAAGCCTCCAACAACGTAGGTATGTCATGAATGTAAGACGCAACACCTTCATCATATCAACATATTAAATCAACATTTGCATTCGCATCCATGAAAATTCATCAATTAACACTACATGAATCCTAACTTCATGTTCATCACATACATCATAAAATAATCCATAAAACATCAAAGTAACACATAACAACAAGTACAACACGTCACAACATCATTACTTCATATCTACACTCTAATGAATAATTTTTCAGACTTAAAAATAATCATATTTGTACTTCCAGGTCGCGCTAAACCCACTCACCCCCGCGCTAAGCGCGCAACTCACTGACTCTTGGGGTGGAAAATTCTTAAGAACACGTTAAGCGGGCTCGGCCGCGCTAAGTGGATTGCGCGATTCTGACCCAAAAACCCTGCGATAACAATCTATCTCCTGCTACGAAAACAACCTCCAAAACCAGTCTTTTTCCATAATTAATCACAAATTTCCTCTATAAAACATACTACTATCAAACATACATCAAAATACGACAACATAACATCATGATTCATCATAGTTCATCAAAATCCAATTCCTAAAGCCTATGTTTTCATAAAATCCCCAATTCCCACAAAACGTAAACCAAACATCAAGAACATTGAAAGGTGATACTCTGCATGCCTTAAAATGTCACTTTCTTACGGTTTCTCTTCAAATCTACCAGAGATTCTTCAAGCCCTAGCTTCTTCTCCTTGTTCTTCAGAGCTTTTCTATTATCTTTCTCCAAAATGTTATGAATGATCGTTTTCCCCCTTCTCACTATCAGTATAACACATACCCCTAATATTCTTTTTCATCTTTACCCTCAACTTATCCCCCTCAAAAGACCAAAATACCCTCAACACTTCTAATATTTTTATTTTAATTAAATAATAATAATAATTTGAATAATATAATATAATTATCCTTGCTATTAATATTTATTAAAATAATCCAATTAAACTAATCAACCAACACAACAACAACTTAACAAGTATCAACTAATCGACAACAACAAGCTTCAAAATTAAATCGCCAAATCGGGGTGTTACAACTCTCCCCACTTAAGGAATTTTCGTCCTCGAAAATGTACCTGAAACAAATAGAGTCAGATCTGACTCCTTCATCTGATCTTCACACTCCCAAGTCCAACTTTCACAAGCTGGTCCACCCCACAATACCTTTACCAAGGAAATCTATTTCCCTCGCAACTACTTCATTTCTCAGTCATCAATCCTTACGAGTAAAGCCTCAACGGTCAGGTTATCTCTTACCTATACATCATCCATATGGATCACATGTGACGGATCACACACATACTTCCTCAATTGAGACACATGAAACACATCATGCAAATTCGCAAACAACCGTGGTAACGCAATCTGATATGATACCTCTCTGATCCCTTGCAAAATCTAATATGGACCAACAAAACGTGGCTTGAGCTTTCTAGACTTCAAAGCTCGCCCGAGACCAGTCATTGGGGTAACTCTCAAGAACACATTATCTCCCTCTTGGAACTCGAGTGCCTTTCTTATTTTATCATGTTAACTTTTCTGACGACTCTACGACGTCTTCATTCTCTCTTTAATCATTTCAATCTTCTCGGTCGTCTCTTGCACTATTTCAGTTCCAAGTACAACATTCTCGCCTGATTAATACCAACACAAAGGAGTTAGACATCGTCTACCATACAACGCCTCATATGGTGTCATGTCAATACTCACATGAAAATAGTTGTTGTAAGTAAACTAGATCAATGGCAAATGATTGTCCCAAGCTCCCCATGGTCCAGCACATATGCCCTAAACAAATCCTCTAAAGATTAGATATTCCTCTCTGTTTTTCTGTCCGTCTGCGGATGATATGCGGAACTCATCCTCAACTTAGTACCAAAAGCATCTTGCAAACTCTTCTGAAACTTCGACATAAACCGCAGATCTCTATCTGATATAATAATCGACAGTATTTCATGCAACTTCACAATTTCCTCAATATACATCTCATATAACCTCTGTATATAATGATTAATTTTCATTGGCAAGAAATGAGTCGACTCAGTCAATCTCTCCATAATCACCAAAATCGAATCATTCCCTTTCGCAGTCTTCGGAAAACCCGACACAAAATCCATGGAAATGATATCCCATTTCCATTCTGGAATATTCAATGGTTGCATCATCTTATACGATTTCTGATGTTTTGCCTTCGACTTCTGACAAACCAAACAAGAATACACAAATTCAGCAATATCTCTTTTCATACCCGACCACCAAAACAATTTCTACAATCTTCATACATCTTCGTAGCACCAAGATGAATACTTAGCCTACTACGATGTCCTCCCTCTAAAATACTCTACTTAATTTCTGGAACATTCGGAATACACACTCTATCTCGAAATTTCATTACACCATTCTTGTCAATTCAGAATTCACCTCTGTTACTGTGGTTAATCAAAGTCAACTGATCAACCAACTTCAAATCAGATTGTTCTCCTACTCTGATCCTTTACACAATATCACTGGTCAAGTTCAACATTCCCAGCTTCACACTATCAGAAGTAGTCTCACACAACAAACTCATGTCTCTAAACTGTTCAATCATCTCAAGTTCTTTCACCATAAGCATCGACATATACAATGTCTTCATACTCAGAGCATCTGCAATCGCATTTGCCTTACCAGGATGGTAACTCATATCAAAATCAAAATCTTTCAACATTTCCAACCACTTTTTCTTCCTCATATTCAATTTGTTCTAATCAAACATATGTTTCAGACTCTTATGATCACTGAACACCTCGAATTTCGAACCATAGAGATAGTGTCTCCAAATATTTAATACAAACACCATTGCTGCCAAGTCTAAATCATGCGTAGGATAATTCCTTTCATGAACTCTTAGTTGCCTAGAAGCATAAACAACTACTTGACCATTCTGCATCAACACTCCTCGAAGTCCCATCTTCTACGCATCAAAATACACCACAAAAGACTCACACAGATTAGGAAAAATCAACATTGGATTAGTCAACAACTTCTTCTTCAATTATACAAAACTATTTTCACATGCAACATCCCACACATACGCCTGACTCTTTCGAGTTAACCGAGTCAAAGGCAGCGCCAACTTAGAAAAGCCTTCAATAAACTTCCAGTAATAACTTGCCAATCCTAGAAAACTTCGGATATCTGTAGCAGACTTCGGAGTCTCCTAATTTAACATAACATCAATCCTCGAAGGATACATAACTATCCCTCCTTTTGAAATTACATGACCAAGGAAACTTACTTCCTTCAAGCAAAAATCACACTTTGATAATTTTGCATACAACTTCTTCTCCCTCAAACTTTGCAAAATAATCCTAAGATGTTCGACATGCTCTTCTTCCGACTTAAAGTATATCAAAATATCATCTATGAAAACCACAACAAACTCATCCAGGTAATCATGAGAGATACGATTCATGTACTCCATAAACAAACCAGGTGTATTGGATACACCGAATGGCATCACAATATATTCATAGTGACCATATCTCTTCCTGAAAGACGTCTTCAGAATATCATCGGACTTAACTCGAATTTGATGATAACCAGACATCAAATCAATCTTGATAATCACACAAGCCCCTACCAACTGATCCATCAAATTGTCGATCCTTGGAAGTGGATACTTATTCTTAATAGTCACCTTATTCGACTGTCAATAATCGACACATAACCTCATACTATCATATTTCTTCTTCACTAACAACATTGGAGCACCCCATAGAGAAACACTTGGTCGCACAAACTTCTACTCAAGTAATTCCTCTAGTTGCTTCTTCAACTCACACAATTCAGACGCTGACATTTGATAAGGAGTCATCGACATAAGAATAGTACCTGGTACCAAATCCACTACGAACTCTACTTTATGTTCTGGAGGCAAATCGCTTATGTCGTTCGCAAACACATCTGGAAATTCACTGACAACTGGTAATTTACACCCCTAACTTCTTGATCAACTTGCAACAATACAAACATTACTAACATCTGAGCTTCATATCTTAGAAGTTCATCCACCTGCTTAGCCGACAAGAACATCAAATCACCTTGGTCACCGACTTCCGGAAACTCTACCATCTTAGCATAACAATTGATATGCACAAAATTGAACTCTAACCAGTTCATCCCCAAAATAATATCGATTTGGTGCAAGGGTAAACACACCCAATCCATCAAGAAAATATTTCCTAAAATAGATAAAGGACAACTTAAACACACACGAGTAGTAGTGACAAAACCATGTGCAGGCGTTTCTATCACCATACCACCATTCATATTAGACATTTTCAATCCCAGTCTGGTCGCACACTCAAGTGAAACAAAAAAATGAGTAGCATCATTGTCAATAATACCAATCAACTCAACATCATTAATAAAGCATGTACCTCAAATCAAGTTATCCTTTTTGGGAACGTTTGAGCCACTCAAAGTTAACACTATGCCATTGATCAGGGCAGCTGTAGCAGTCTTCTTCGATTTCTGACACTGAGTATTGATGTTCCCTTTTTCGCCACAGTTGAAACAAGTTGGTTCTTTATTTGGGCAATCACCAACCCGACGACCTCTCTTGCCGCATCATTAGCATCTCACCACTTGGTTGTTGCATACATCAGACTTGTGACATGATTCTCGACATTTGTAGCACTTGAGAGGAACGAAACTTGCTCCCCCACTTAACTTCTTCCCATCTAAAACCTTCGTTTATCCCTTATCATCCGGAGTCACATAAGGTTGTCCTTGAAATTGGCCTTTCTCTTTTTTCTCACCCAATTGCTTATCGTGAGCAGATCGAGCTTGACTATCCTCATTGTAAATCCTACTCTTATCCACCAACTTAGTATACCTATGAATCTGATGACATCCAATCCCTTTCTTGATTTCTGGTCTCATCCCATTCTCAAACTTGAGACACTTGGAAAGTTCAGCTTCAACACGGTTTTAGTGGGTGCAAAACTTCATTAGCTTCTCGAACTTTGCAGCATACTCGACTATAGTTATACTTCCTTGCTTCAACTCAAGGAATTCTACTTCTTTCTTACCATGAGCATTCTTAGGGAAATACTTTCCCAAAAATTCTGCTTTGAAAACCACCCAAGTCACCACAGTTCCAACATCTTCCAATTGCTGACGGGTATTATCCCAATAGTCCTCAACTTCTTCCAACATCATATGAGCGCTAAACTGCAACTTCTGAGCATCAGTCGCCTTAAGCAACTTCTATGCGCTATCCGGGTCATGAGTACCTTCAAACGGCGGCGGATTATTCCCTTTAAACTTGTCCAAAGCACGAAACTCATCAAGAACATTGTTCTTAGTCGTAGCTTCAGCAAGTGCAACCACCACATCCGCAAGAGCGTGATTTACATCCATTCTGCATGTCACCAACAACATCAAAAGAACGAATCATCAACACTATACACACATGTAACAACCGACAAGGACTAACAACGACACAACTCGACCGACATACCTACTTGATCTAATACCACTAATGTAAGACCCTTTTTACCCCAACTCAAATATATGTATAATTCATGTAAAATCAGATTAGCCACATAAGGGCATCACGTTTTATTCAAAATCATCAATCGTCTGTGTCTTGTCCCGTAACATGGGTTACATCATTAATTACCATTATTCCTCAAACTACCCAGTGGAAAACATTAAAACATTAATTTTAATCCTCATGAAAATCTCAATAATGCAACATGATTCAAGTTTAAGTCAAAACATCATAATCGATCTCAACTAGCACTTAATGTCCTAAAACCAAAACAAAACGAAACAAACAAAGAACACTAAGGTTCATATTTGTTCCAACCCGATGTTACATGAAACGAAGTAGAACACCATTCCTTAAATCTAAACGGAAAAAAAATGATGAAACTTCTATGCTAAACTCCACACACCGATAGCTATCCTTTTTGAGTATATGTATGTTACCCACATAGAGGTAATATTAAAACATGAAGAATGAGTAATTACCAATCAATATAAATGACATAAAGTAAAGGTAACAAACAAAATTCATCACATGACATCACATCACAATTTCTCACCCATCATAGTACACAACTCATCAAACATCTAATCAATATAAAATGTATCATGCTATGTCGCCAATAATGAAATGTGTCTTATTAAATGCATGTGGTACCGGTTTCAACATATGATGAACATTGGGTCATCTATCCTCCACAAGGGAGCACAACATAATCAACATCACCCCGATCCACACAATGGGATCGAAGCCTCCAACGACATAGGTATGCCAAGAATGCAAGATGCAACACCATCATCATATCAACATATTAAATCAACATTTGCATCCAAAACCATGAAAATTCATTAATTAACACTACATACATCCTAACTTCATATTCATCACATACATCATAAAACTTCATGTTCATCACATACATCAAAATAACACATAACAACAACTACAACATGTCATAACATTACTACTTCCTACCTACACAATAATGAATAATTTTTCGGAATTAAAAATAATCATTTTTATACTTCCAGGTCGCACTAAGAACACTCACCCCCGCGCTAAGTGCGCAACTCACTAACTCTTGGGGTCGAAAATTCTTAAGAGCGTGCTAAGCGGGCTCGACCACACTAAGAAGGATGCGCGATTCTGACCCAAAACCCCGGCAATAACAACTTATCTCCTGCTATGAAAACAACCTTAAAAACCAGTATTTTTCCATAATTAATCACAAATTTCCTATATAAAACATACTACTAACAAACATACATCAAAATACGACAACATAACATCATGATTCATCATAGTTCATCAAAATCCACTCCTTAAACCCAAGGTTTTTCATTAAATCCCCAATTCCCACAAAACCTAAACCAGACATCAAGAACATTGAAAGGAGATACTCCTCATACCTTGAAATGTCGATTTCTTACGGTTTCTTTTCGAACCTACCGTATATTCTTCAAGCCCTAGCCTCTTCTCCTTGTTCTTCAGAGCTTTTCTCTTCTCTTTCTCCAAAATATTACGCATGATTGTTTCCCCCTTCTCACTATTAGTATAACACATACCCTTAATATTCTTTTCCATCTTTACCCTCAACTTATCCCCCTCAAAAGACCAACATACCCTCAAGAATTCTAATATTCTTATTTTAATTAAATAATAATAATTTGAATAATATAATATAATCATCCTTACTATTAATATTTATTAAAATAATTCAATTAATCTCATCAACCAACACAACAACAACCCAACAAACATCTACTAATGGACAACAACAAGCTTCAAAATTAAATTGCGAAATCGAGGCGTTACAAAATCAACTAGCATTTCTTCCACATGCATAGAGTATTCGTCTTTCGGAGTAGCAACATTTAGGTCTCTAAAGTCTATAAGTATGGCATGCACCTAAGATATGGGGTGAATTAGGTACTTTAAATTTTTTCTGGTTTTCAATTTAGATGTGATTATTTTTCCGGTTGGATGTTAAATGATGAAAGCGGTAAAGTGCCAAAAAATAAAGGACACAATGATATATTTTGTTTCCCCTCACAATCCGAGAGTACTTCAGTCCCCTTACGCAGTAAGAGATTTTATTATCTCTTTTGGAATTTGTACAAGGTATCCTAGCCTCTATATATAAGATCCTAAACAAATCAATAAGGACAATCCCATTATGATTTACACAAATTGAATTAAGAGAACAATCCTCCCTTAATCACTTTATTACTTCCAACAATCATGGACAACAAGGAAGGTCAACAATATTCTAAATTTTTACAAGAGTTTTTGAAGTTGTATACAATGTATCAATCACTTGGATTGATCTTCTCATTCAAGTAAATAATTCTTAACATGAAACACAAGTTCTCAATGATGTATGTGGTTGAAACAATTTGAAATTGCAATGAAAATTAAGTGGAGAAGTTTCAACAAAAATTTATGTAAAGAACACTTGATTTTGGAAGATGAAAGAATATGTGTTTTGAATTGTAGATGAAAGAAGTGAGATTCAAAATCTGAAAAGTATGATTTATATTGTGCATTAACAACATTCTAAAAGTGTATAAATGCGTGAAATGATGCCATGGTTCAAAACACATTTCAAAAATTCGTCTACATAAAAAAATGACTGAAACACTACCACTGCTTCAGTGGTAACCGATTACCATAAAGGGCGTAACCGGTTAAAACTGAAATGGTGCTTTCAAATATTTGAAAATCACGCACATGTAACCGGTTACATGATATATGGTAATTGGTTACATCATTTTAAAAAAGCCACAAGAGTTAACGTTACAGTGTAGTAACTGGTTACACTTCTATATGCAGAATAAAAACTTATAAAAATTGTGGTTTGGCCAAAATGATGAAACAAAAAGTTTGTAATGCAATATTCCATGATTGTGCATGAAATTTTGAGCAGTTATATTCAACATAGAGTGAACGTAAACGTATACCTTATAATGTCTTGATTAATCCTTAAGAGTAGGGGTGTGCATGGTCGGTTATTTTTAGAAACCAAACCATAACCATTTTCAAACCATTTAAATGGTTTGGATTTATTAAAAAAAAACCACAATTTAATCAAAACTGGTTATAAAACCAGTTATAAATTTGGTTATGGTTATATAACTGATTTTTTTTAAAAAATCCAGTTTAATAAAAAATCAGAATATATATATATATATATATATATATATATATATATATATATATATATATATATATATATATATATATATATATATATATATATATATATATATATTATTTTGAAAATTAAAAATTTTGGATTTTTGATAATAACCAGATTATAACTGAATCCATAAAAATTTAATCGTTTATTAATCATTTAATTATATCCGGATTATATAAATGAATAACCAAAATCATTAAAAACTAAACCGGTTAATAACCATTCAATTATATCCTGATATTTAAAACGGATTTGGATTTGGTTATGGATTTGAGTCTTACAACTGTATATTTTACACACCCCTACTTAAGAGCATCCCAAACTTGATCTTTAAAACTTGAAAAATGGACTTTGTTGCATTAGCTCTTGATATGAGTCTTGATCCATTCTATTTGACATAAGCACATTCTTGTATTTTGTCTTCATCAAAACAATCATTTTAGAAGTGTGTCTTCACATTATCCCACTTTTTGATGATGACAACCCTTTGAAAATTAGATGCAATTTGCTTCCTCTAACAATGTAACTCCCCCTTGATCCATGAATGTGGGATTTTTGACAATGTATGATTACTGCAAATTTTTAGAGAGACATACAAAATAACATAACGTCTTCTCCCCCTTTGTCACAATGTCTAACAAACTTGCAAGTAACACATATCAAATAATACAATGGAACATAATGCAATTGCAACATAGACTTAAAATAGCAATGAAAACCAAGATAACCAACATAGAACACTTCATAACATGATTATATTGTCTTACTAAAAAACCAAAACAATATCATAATAATTTAAACGGAACCAAAATGATAAGAGGAACGAAACACAATACTTAGAACCATTACATTATATGGTTTCCAAACACACTAGAAAAAACATAAACTAAGACATAATTAAACATAACTTAGATAATAATAGCATAAGACACAAAGAAAGACATCCTAGTCACTTTCATCCATGTCAACCTCTTCTGCATCACTCCCATCCCCACTACTTTCACCTAGTGGTTAGTTTTGGCTATCGTAAAGGTTATGGAGTGAAGAAACCTTAAGGAGGAGATCCCTGAACCCAAATATCATGTATGAATCAATAGAGAAAACTTGTTATAGAAAGCTATCAATATATAGCCGCCTTTAGGAGCGGGAGGAAGAGCGTTAAGTGTAGGATCATCTTTGTATTTGTAAATCCCATCTTTGTCTTGAATGATATGCCGTTCCTTAAAGTAGCCCATACATTAATCTCACATTGTTCATATTCTTCTTAGGCTCTCTTTTCAAATCCACCTCAAAATATTCCATAATTTTTGTAATCAATCTAGCATAGGGTATACTACAACTCAAACCTTGTTGGTGTTACATGTAAAGCCTAAAAGTGTAAGCTCGATTCACTTTGATTCTTTGATTTATAGCATAAATAAGTTTCATTTCAACATATCCAATATGTGAGTGGGGGTGAATTAGGCTTTTAAAGTTTCTTCGGATATTTTCCTGTTTTTTTATTCTTTACTTTCTTACGGAATCTAAGTGCAGAAAGATAAAATGTGAAAAGTAAAAGAGACACGGTGATTTATCCTGGTTCACTTTACATTTCGAAGGAACATCCAGTCCCCTTTCTAAACCGAAAGAGATTTTCACTATATCTTAGAAACCTAGAACAAGACACACCTAGTCCTTTCTAATTCTAACAACCAAGAACAAACTTCTTGGATTTACAACAAGTTTAAAGTCCGGTCGAGATTCAACTTCTCACAAACTGACCTCTTGTGTCCAAAATTTGGATCACAAGGGCAACCATACTAACTTATCTCTAACAATCCTAAAGATAAGTAGTAATAAAAAAGAATAAATTCTGAATTTTTTGTAAGAGTATGGAAGCTTTTAGATCTTCAAAGGATATCAATAACAATTGATCTTCTCCTTGAAAAAACAATCACATATAAAAGAAAACACCAAGTGTTCAAGATGAAGTGACACTAGTATGATGAAAGTATGAAAGTTTATGCAACAAGTTTCACTAGAAATGGAGAATTTATGAACACTTTATAAGTTTCAAAAGTTTTATGTAATATGATTGTTTTTTGAAATTTTTTAGGAGGTAACCATAAAATATGAGTTTAGATGTATTTATAGTGTGCTAAAACACCGGTAAATAAGGTATAATTTATGAAATAATGCAAAAGTTCAAATGGAAAAGGCATGAAAATTTGTATGAAAGGATGCAGCAAAAACTCCCATTGTTCCAGTGTTAACCGGTTAACTGTTAGACGATGGCGCGGATCTAGAAGGGGGGTTGAATAAATCCATTTTTAAAATATTTCCAATTTTCAAAAATTAATTGAAAAATGTTTTGCGGAAGTTCCCTAGAAAAATTCGCGTATAAATTATATTAAGTCACCGGTGATCGGATATGCATTATCAAACCAAATGGGATAATGAAGATGAATTAACTAATCAATATCAAGCAATTTAATCACTTAAATTCAACACATTTGATTAAAATACTACCAACAATTTATAGTAAGAAGAAATAAACACAATTACCAACAAGTAGTGTGTTTTGAATTTTATCAAACACTTGGTGTGCACACCACACCTAGTGTGTTTTGCCAAATAGTGTAGTGCAAAAATTTTCTAATGTTGTTATCCAATTTGATAGAAACAATTTCACAAACACTTGGAGTGCACTAAAATATGAAAATAGAATTTTCAATACAACACTATTTCAATTTGTGCATAAAATTTACCGAAAGAGAAAAGCAAAGAACACACGAATTTGTTTAGGCAGTTCCCCTATCGTCCTCGCTAAGGGTACCTCTACCCCCAATTCAAAAATCGAATTGGGACTTATTATTAAAATTTCAATGTTTATACAAAGAGAGATTAGAAACGACAAACCAATTCTAATTTTTGTTTCAGTTATAGTTCTCTTTGCCCCTTTGTCGCTCCCGGGATTTTCATCCTAGTACAAACGCGAAAGTGGTGCGGAAAAGGTAGAGTCGCCAGCCAAGCATTTTTATCCCGAATGAATAGGAAAGGTAATGCTGCACAAACCTAAGAGAAAAGGAAAGGACGAGGCCTTGCAAACCAAAGATACTGGGTTTGGGAGTCGGTTACGACCTGGGAAGGTATTAGCACTCAGATCGTCTGCCGTACCCAACGGGATCCACGCTTGCTTGTTTGTTTCAAAGGGTGAGAAATATGTTGCTACTGAACAAAAGAAATTCTAATTGGGATGGAAATGAAGATGAGAAAGGGAATTGGAGAAATAGAACGAAAAGGTATGGGAAAAATGTAGGGAAAATAAATAATGTGCTCGAACGGGCCCTACCCCGCTGCCTACGTACCTCATTGGGATTATGAGGATCAGAGTCGACGTAGTTTGCGTAACCAGGCGGGAACTATTTGTGTTTTTTATCGTTGGAACTGCGTATGTCTAAGCTTAGGTGTTACAGGCACGCCTTGAACGAGTGCGTTTACCATCTTGCAAATGAGACAAGTCGTCGCAAGTTCGCGTTGTGAGTGAGTAAGATGAGAAAAGAATTCTCGCAGGAAAGTCGCTTATTGTTAGTTGTTTTGTCTTTTATGAGAAGTGTTTTGAATTTATTGGTGAACATTCTCATACTAAGACTTATCCATCGTGGTAGATAACTTATGCCTCGCCCCGAAATAGGACGTACATAAGTACTCCGCAACAAAGTCTCGTGGTGTACAAGAACATTCAACCTTTATTAGGTGTTTTATTGTTATTTTCTTTAGAGGCGAGAAAGAAAGACTCAAGTTGTAAAAGGACAAACTAAGGGGACTAAGACTCAACCCTTAATTGTTTATTCAAGTGGGAAGTCATATGGTTATTTCGGTTTTCTAATCCTAACGAGCAAAGGAAAAGGAAAGAAGGAAAATAATGCAACTTACTTCCTAAGGAAGTTAAGTTGATTCTAAAGAACAAAGGGGGAAACCCTACCAAACACAAACATGAAAGGTAAAGGAAAATAAATGCATAAAGAAATGCATAAAAGAAAGTAAAAGGATAAGGTGAAGGAAACATACCTCAAACTCCCTATAAAACAAGGGTTAGTGTTGCATATTTATTGAAAAATAATAAAGCAAACAACCATCAATTAAATCCTAATGACTCTAGGATCTAAACTAGACATAATCCTAAATTGTAAGCACTAAAAGGACATGCAATGCGAAAATCTAGCAGCTATTACAGCTCATAAATGCACAAACAGCTTTGGAAACAATGCACAACACAAGGCAGCTTTTTACAGCCAACATACAACATGTGAAAATAGGTGTAAAAAGTCACATACAACATGCAAAGGTCTACATTTCACAGCTACTGCATAAAAAAACAGATGTGGAAACATGGCAGGTTTCATCAATTTCTTTTTTATGCACAAAATGAATGACATGTAATGTAAATGCATTACAAAACATGATCAATACACACCACAAAGCATGATTAAATGAACATTTTAATGGTGATTATGGAATAATGCACATATAAGCAACAATAATAATTATGTATTTTGATGAAATTAAGCAAGTAAGCATATGAACATGGAATATGCACAAGTAGGAACAAGGATCATCAATTAAACATGCAATTGATGCAAACAACTAAAATTAAAATCACATGGACATGCTATCAACAATGCAAACAAGAATGCAAGAAAGTGCATATTTATGTTTATGTGTTTTCAAGAACTCATGGCATGGTATGGTATTAACAATCAACAATGCATGTATCATAATCATGATGCAGAACAGAACATGAACATTCATTTATGCTAATGGATGCATTACACATGGCATAAAAATGTACAAAGCATTACATGCATTAATGGACAATTAAACACACAATATGCAAAAAGTAACGAACACATGTCGAAACGACGAAATCACATACTGAAAATGGACCTAAAAATTCCCTAAAATCAATGCCTAAACATATATGAACATTAAAGTCACAAGGAATCAAGAACAAGCAAGCAAACAAGCTGAAATTTCAATTTCAAACAGCGTTAACTAGTTAACCAAAAGTGTTAACCGGTTAACGGGCTCAAAACAACATCAATTTGGCCAAAAACGCATGGGTTAACCGGTTAACCAAATGCGTTAACCGGTTAACACTAAACAGAATGTGAAAATTTGCTTTGAAATGAGTGTTTTTTTGCCACAAACCTACTTCTAATGATCCTTAACGCATACATGAACATGCTACCACAAATTGCTACTCAATTATGGCTCATTGACACGTATTAGAACCTAGAACAAGTTACAATACTAGCTCCTAATAATCAAAATCAACAAATCGCAAGCAAATCGTAACGGAGAAGCAATCAAACACAAGCAATGGGATAATCACTTAAAGAATGCCGAAACGGCGAGATAAAGAGAATAAATTAAATGCGAAGCGGTTTCGGATCACCAACCTACGAAGCGGAGGCTTGCTTCTCTGAATGTTGCAAGGATTGGAGCTTGAACGAAGAGAAAATCGATGAATCTACGAATATGCAAAATAAATGCGATTTGATACCGATCTTGAGAAACTCTTGCACAATCTCTTCCAATAAGCCGAAATCACTTCACAAACAACTGTTACTTCTTCCACAATTCATAAATTGATGCTTGAATGGAGGCTAAGCTTCAAGATCCTCAAGTTTCAATGTGAAACTTGAAGAACTTCTTTGAAGAAGCTTTGGTGAATTTGGAGAATGGAGGGAAAAAGTGAGAGAAAAGTGATTTTGGAAATGAGAATTTGTGAAAAATGAAATGGGAATCTTTTGCATTAAAGTGATTAATGGTTTTATAGAGGCTAGGATTGGATCTAGGTTTGGGAAAGGAGCTAGGTTTAGGTTTGGGATTAGGGTTGGAGTTAGTTAAAAGTGGTTAGGACTAGGGAATATTCCTTGGAATATTCCTTGGAATAATCTAGAAGGTGGTAGAATATAGTAGGAACATCCAAGGGAAATGAAGTGGAAAAAATGAGAGGGAAAATAATGAAGGGAAATGTGGAGGGAAAATGGAGGGAAAGGAAAAAACCAACCACTTTTCAAATGTTTTTCTCAAAATTCACTACCGTTAACCGGTTAACCAAATGCGTTAACCGGTTAACGGAGCCAAAACTCCAATTCTTTGTTTCTTTGATGGCTTGTACATTGAGTGGTCTTGTATTATTTTTGTGGTGCCTTTTCTTCTCTTGAGCTCCAAATATTGCCAAACCTTGCCCAATCACATGTCTCATGCACATGCAAATGGAAATGATTTTTTATTTTTTATTTTTTTGAACGCGATGCGATGCGATGTTCAGACGATCATGCAAAATGACGAAGCATAGACCACTTGAGGTTGGCAATAAATTAAGAGGTCAAATTTTAGGGTATTAAAGTTGCCCCTATTCAATCATCTGTAGACCTGAATGGGTGGAAGCAATGGTTCTCATACATTCAAGGTATGGAGTGATTGAATACCTGAATAACCGAAAAATTTGAACTCTGTGGGGAATGAAGGATGATTGGTGAAAAGATATGCCATTCTTGGATGACAAAACACTTGGTACACCGTGAGTGGACCTGAAAAGAGATTATCATACTTGGATGACAATTCAACAAAACGAGACCGACTTGGTGGAATCGAAAGGCATTTATCATTGCTTCTGGAGATAAAGCGAACAAGAGACTATCATAACTTGGATGACAACTCGAAAAAATGAGACCGACTTGGTAGAATCGAAAGGCATTTATCCCTGCTTGTGGAGATAAAGCGAACAAGAGACTATCATAACTTGGATGATAACTAAACAAAGAGAGACCGACTTGGCGGAATCGAAAGGCATTTATCCCTACTTGTGGAGATAAAGCAAACAAGATACTATCATAACTTGGATGATAACTCAACAAAGAGAGACCGACTTGGCGGAATCGAAAGGCATTTATCCCTGCTTGTGGAGATAAAGCAGACAAGAGATTATCATAACTTGGATGATAACTCGAGGCACGAACTTGGCGTCCGACAAGAATTTATCCCACTTGAGGAGATAAAACTTGAAAAAGAGACCATCATAATTAGATGACGACTCGAGAAAATGATACCGACTTGGCGGAATCGAAAAGCATTTATCCCTGCTTGTGGAGATAAAACGAACAAGAGCCTATCATAACTTGGATGATAACTGAACAAAACGAGATCGAACTTGCCGGAATCGAGAGGCATTTATCCCTACTTGTAGAGATAAAGCAAACAAGAGTGTATCATAACTTGGATGATAACTCAAGGATACGAACTTGGCGTTCGATAAGAATTTATCTCACTTGAGGAGATAAAACTTGAAAAAGAGACCATCATAACTTGGATGACGACTCAAAGGTACGAACTTGGCGTTCGAAAAGAATTTATCCCACTTGAGGAGATAAAAATTGAAAAGAGACCATCATAAATTGGATGACGACTCGACTGGAAAACAAGTTCTGACTTGTAAAAGCAATAATGTCTGGAAAATGATCTTGGCGTTCTCTGTTAGGGAACTTCAGTTTGGTCGAAGAACAAATGCTTCGGGTTCTTATGAGAGGTACCAAAACTGGCTTATGCTTCGCATGTATATGTTTGAAATTTCATGGCATAATGCTCCATAATGATGGAGATGATACGCGTTTGAGGATGCAAATGTAATGATGATTACTAGATGCAAATGCAAAGGAAATCTCCTGATGAGAAAAAAACAGGTATCCTTGACAACTTTGTTGGGGAAGGAACGATCACTGCATTGATTTGATGAATCCCTGTAGGGAAAAACAACTCTGGCGGGGATAGTGTTAATGAAACACCGGCTCTGAACTGCCATCATTGCTAAAAATAAATTGGACTTTGAGATTGGAGAGCTGAGATCCCGCTGGGGATGCATCTGATCTGACATGTACGCTACCCTTAGAGCTCCGTTGGGGAAGTGATGCTCTCCTGACTCGGCTGGGGAGATAAATATATTGATATTCGGCTGAGGAAGCAATCTGCCGGGGAGTCCCTCTGGTACACCATCTTCTACTGGGGGAAGCTGCCAATGAGGATTGGACTTTGCTCGGCAACCCTGCTGGGGAGAATCGTGACCATTGCTGGGGAGGAAAGGAACTCTTGCGGACCTTTCAACATTCTCGACTCTGCTTAGGGGAAAAACTCTCATGTGCTGCTGATCATGAGAAACTTCAATGGAGACCTTCCTCCGCTGAGGAAGGATAAACTCTCTGCTTGGGGAGATCATCGGTCTTTTGTTACTTTGTTGGGGAGTTAAGTTTCTGGATCCACTAGGGATGGTAGAAAACTCCACTGGGGATATTCCCTGTTGGGAATAAGAGTCTTGATTGCCTATGGTTGGGGAACTAAAAGTAGGAAGTTCCTCATGTTACGGATAACAGGTAATGAGAACTCGCATTTGAATATGCGTTGTTATGGTTTTGTGTACTATTTTGACGATGAATCTCACCGTCGGGATCTCGCCTGAGTTGCGCTGAAACGACCCCTCTTAGAATCCGCATCTGAGTATGCGCTGTTACGATTCCAAGGAAACAATTTCGACGATTATCACCGTCAGGATCTCGCCTGAGTTGCACTAAAACGACCCCTCTTAGAATCCGCATCTGAGTATGCGTTGTTACGATTCCAAAGAAATTTTTTTGACGATTATCACCGTCAGGATCTCGCCTGAGTTGCGCTGAAACGACCCCTCTTCTTGAAGTATACACTCTTCCGAATAGATATTTATTCCAAGGTTGATCCACTAAGATTGGATATTGCGTCTGATACGTGCTAAATGAGAGATTCATTGAGACTGAATCCGAAACTAATCCACTGAGATTGGATTGATATTAACAAAAGGCATGACTTGACAAGGGGAAATTCGTTCTGTAGAACTCCGTTGAGGACGAGAACGTCTTGACTAACATTTTGCTGAGGAATGAGACAAAGATATCTGACAATATCTGACTTTTATTGAAGAGCAACTGATCACTGAATCGATCTCGAAAATTCCTGAGAGGATAACAATCTGTTGGAAAATAGATGTGAATAAATCTGTCAACATCGACTTGTCACACTTGCCAAAAATAAATTTGCGACTTCACTAGGGAATATTTCCAAAATGGGAGTGAATCATAATTCATGAGACTCTGCAGGGAAATTCCAACCTTTCGACTTGGCTTGCGAGATAATTTTGACAATTTCGACTCTGTAAGGAAACAAAGCACTCAACTGCCTGCTAGATTGAGGAAAAGTAAATCCACTTGGGGTTTATCACTTGTTCCATCACCTTTGGAATTCTACTAGAAACCATTTGTTATGACTCAGCTGGAGAAGATTTCAAACCTAAACTCCCCTAAAGATGATGTATGGAAACCACCCCTCTGCTGGGGACAGGATTTGTAAGGTGTCTCCCCCTGGGGAGACAATCTACTTGGTGAATATCACTTTTCTACATCGTGCTCTGAAAAGCACCACAAATTCTGATTATGAAAGATCTTCACCATGCTGTATGTTGAAGAATATTTTTTAAGCCAATGGTTGTATTGTTTACAAGGAAATCGTCTCAAGAGGATTTTGCAGAAGACCTGGCATCTAAAGTGCCTCAGTGTCTTCAAACTCTTGTAGAGACTCATTGGATCTCGAAATAACTGCCCTAGACTGCATGGTATATGAAATAATTTGCCTCGTGAGGACTCATGAAAAAAAAACCTCGAATCATTGTTGAGAAATTCTGCTCCAGCATTTTGAACTCTGGATAGTTGCTTCTGATCGATCGTCTTCGGGAGAGAGTAACTTCTAGTGCTCTTGGGGTGGCCTGTCCCAGTACGAGCCTTTGAGTAATTTCCCCTGATTAAATGATCTTTGAAGAAAACTCCTCTACTAATTGTTCTTGGAGAGATTTGAATCTCGATGTGATTGCCCCAGTTTGGTGGAATTGTGAAGATATTGCTTGACGTGACTGCCCCGGATTGGCTGGCTCTTACCACAACTGGTTGGGAAAGTCCTGACTCAATGGGTTTCTTGAAAATTTCACCTCGATGTGATTGTCCTTCAGAAGCTTCAGACTTCTGAACTTCGGCAAGATTAAGCTTCTGGACTGAGGTTCCATATATGAATTTTTATGATGCCAAATAAATATATGCAAGCAGAAAATGTTTATTCTGAGAAGGAAAATTTTAATGCAACACACATGTTAGTCTTGAAGTTTTATTAAAAAAATTTCATAGACCTTTGTGATCAAATCACTGGTTAAGATACGACATAGATTTTTTTTAGGAAAGCATGTGCATGCAACACCAATAAGAATATTTTAGCATAACTTATAGGAGTCTGGAACGCGGTCTCGTGGTAGTACACTCTCAAAATAACCCTGTTTCGGTTAGAATTTCAAGGGTTGTATCGTGGCCTGGTTCACGGTTAGAGAAACAAAGGATATAGGCTCAAAGTCTATTTTTACCCACCCCTCTTCGTGATGTACTCCATTCCTATGTTCAGTTAGCTTTCTCAAGTGCTCACCTCTCAAAAAGGGTTTTGTGATGGTTGAGGAACCAATTACACTAACAGTTTAAGCACCAATCAGGTTGTTATTGGGAGTCAATCACCCCTTAGTCTTTTGTGTCTGTGCCACATGACTTTGTTCTTACTTAAGGATTTTTCTTGTGTGATCCTTTTTTTGCCTTTTGCTTTTGGCGTTCTTTTTCTTATCCCTAACTTTTGCATGGACTGATTCTTATGAATCTTTGATTATGAAGCCCAGCGGGATGCCCTAATTTTTTCCTAAGTCGCTTGTTTTCAAGTTTAGACTTAGCGGGTGATGGGCTAAAGACGTGATCTAATATGTGTCTAGCGGTATCTTAACTGCAAGCGCACAGCCTATCGAAGTAATATTTAAGATTATCGATCCCACAGGGACTTTATGGTTACTTAGTGCTAGAGGGTTTACTAGTTTAGCTAAGGTGAATGGTTGTCACGATTTTTGGTTGTTTTTAAGGATTAAAGGCGGGAATTAAATTTTAGTTTAATAAAATAGTAATAAGGCGGTCGGTATGTAATTTTGTTAACTTAGGCGGGTCAATCTATCCTAGGCTTATAAGGATGGTTCACTTAATCTATTCTGTAGAGGTTATCAGTTTAAATATCTTTAATTCACACTCTCGTGGTCTTATCTCAGATCTTACCCCTAAAGCCCTATGCCTGCTCTCGCTAGCCCATAAGTGTTTAGAAATAATTTTTGGAAACTTAATAAGTCTAATTCATTTTAAAGCGCTCTCGCTGTGTTTAAATTAAATGCCTAACTTTAGCTATCTGGTTAAAATCTCACACTCTCGTGGTCTCGACCTAACCTATTACACTTTCCTTACTCTCGTAACAAAAAGATTGATTTTATTATAAAAAGCCACAGCCAGAATTTTAAGTTCTTAATTATTTTAAGCCTAGAATTGATTTTACCGATTTAGTTGATTTTAATTACATACCGCCCTAAGATGTTTAGCTACTCATAATTGTTGTACCAGACAGATGCAGAAACAGAGGAATACAAAATAAAATATGCATAATAAAGAAATAAAAATAAATTCTTAACATTAATATAAATGCGAATTAATTAAAAACCTGAATAACAAATATAATGTTAGACTCCTTCTTCCACAATCTGGAAAGCTCGGAGTACGGACCGGAATCGGAAATAAAATTATAAAAAGAAATGCTGAAGGCTTTGAAAGAAATTAAACAATAACAATTTCCTGATGTTGGAAATTGTTATTTGATTGGGTTGGGATATAAAGAATTAAAATAAGAACAAAACAAATGCTGGAAAAATAAATGAACTAGGGTGTAATGGAAATACGGCAGAGCTTCCGCAAGAAAAATTAAAATAAAACTCTGTAAATTGTTCTTTGAAACTAAGCTATTTATAGGAAACAATATTTTTGGCTTGACAGTTGGAATAATGAGTGGGCTTCGTAGATGCTGAGAGAATCCAGGAAAAGTTGAGTTACTGGGTCTGCGGAAGAATAGGAAATATTGACTTCACGTAGCTCACGTACATGACCAATTCTCAGCAAGTTAACCTATTTTCCCCTTGTCACCTTCGTGACAAGGGTGTCACGTTCGTCACCCTTGTATTACGCGCGTCACGGTCGTGAGGGACTGATGACGATCGTGACTGCTCCTTTTGGCGCGTCACGGTCGTGACTCCTAGGTGACGGTCGTGACAATTACAAAAAATGCAGATTATGCAGAATTCCTCTCTTCTTCTTCTTTTCATGGTTATTTTTGCTCATTTCACTTGTGGCTCATGTTTTAGCTTTATAGTTGATATACCTGCAAAATGACAAAGAAAACTCGAGGAATCGGGTGTTAAAACGATAAATGCGCGATAAAATGGTATTTAAACATAGTAATAAATCGATACTTTTTCTCGTTATCAAACTTCCCCAAACTTAAACCTTTGCTTGTCCTCAAGCAAATAGTCGGTTGAAAAATGACCAGATAAGTTTCCATCGACGCATACACATAACAAACCATACGAGGAATCGTTTTGCTAGATAAACCGGTACTAGAATAAAACACTAACGATACACTAATGACACAAGCAACAAGCTAAGTCGTCGACTTCCCGTTAAACGAAACATTCGGTAATTGCGTTACGATTCCACCTAGAGTCTTTCGATCTTATTTCACCCGGTTTCATTCTAGCGCAATCACATTAAGCCCTTTGCCTTAGCACGCACGTAGTGGAGTAGCCGGTTAATGACTTTGATCCTTTATAAGCACGGGGTCTGGTACACGAATGTGGCAACCCTACATATATTATCCGATTTGGAGGTTGTGGGGGATCGAGCCGTAGCACGCCCTACCAAGTTCAGAACCAGGTACCTCTGAACCAACCCGCAATGGACTCCTTCTCATATTTCTCGTTTCTTATATGCGACCGTGTACTTTGGTGCAATTTCTTTTTATTGGTATCGAGATATGAAGGATCATTATAGATTAGGCATCAAACACTTATATTCATCGGCTCCCCACGTGGTTTGTGTTCAGACGGTGCTGACTGCTAGTATAAACTACTAGGGGTTACTTTTGAACTGAAACTTAAGGTGTAGTCGTAACGATTATCAGAACGGAATGCTTAAGTAGGAAATCTAAGGTGTCAAGACTGTATTGATCTTGTTGAATCGTTCTCGGCTTCCCAACTATGATTTCGTAGGTAAGTCCGGGTAATGTGAAGATAAAAACAAAAATTTTCGGTATGGCTAAATAAACGGGGAAAATTCGAAACTAAAGAAATAGCACAAATATTACTTTGTTTCATTAAAATACGAAAAGGAAATACAACGGAATGGAAAATGCGGAAAGGGAAATGCGGAAAGGGAAATACAATGGAATGGAAAATGCGGAAAAAGGAAAGGTATCTCTCCCACACTATATCAGACATTGTCCTCAATGTTGTGATATAATAGCGGGTAAAATACAATACAAACAACGGAAATGGAAAAACATAAACATAAACATAAACTAAGGCTGTTGATGACCACGGCCTCGGCTTCTGGTGCGGGAGCGTCTGGTCGGAGTCGCTTTAGGATCAGAACCGGTGCCTGTGAGAGCAGTAATATCAATTCGCAAAGCCTCTAGCTCGCTAAAGATCTCTCCAAGCTTCTCATCAGTCGTCCTCTGGTTGGTGGCAACAGCTGAAAGTAGCGCATCATGTTGCTCTTTCTGCCTTCGCTCGAGTGCGGCATTCATCTGATTTTGCTGATGAATCGCACGGAGGACGTCTTCAAGTGTGAATTCTTGCGCAGGTGGCTGTCGGGTGGAGGATTCAGGAATGTCATGTACAGGCTCAGCTGCATCCATGGTGTCTTGCATTTCGTCCACTGGTGGGTCGGCCTGTTCATCAATAATGGGGGCGTGGCCGGCAGCATCCGGTAAAGCAAATAGCCAGTTGGCTCGGTTGGACGGATCGATGCGGTCACGGCACGGAAAGGTGATGTGGTGATAAACAGTGCCTTGGATAACAGGGCTGAACCTGCCATCCTCTCTCTGAGAAATCAAGTGGGCGGACCTGCAATAGTTCTTTGTAAGCAACTCTGCGGCTCTGCGAGGCAATTGGATAATCAAGTCACCAAGCTCCAGCTGAATGGCAAGGGTGGTGACAATCCCGCCTATGTAGAAGGGGGTTGCGCCTCTTTGCGCTACGGACTGGATATGGGACAACAGGAATGGGGCAGCATTGATGCGCTCGGCATTTAAGGCGCAGTGCAAGAATAAGAGCTCCTTGGAGTTCAGCTTGTGATTGCTCTCTCTTTCAAAAATGGTATTGCAGATGATGCGATGGAAGTATCGGATTGCCGGGTTATGGATGTGGGTAGCATTGAGGCTCTGAAAGGCAGTAGCACGGGTGTTGGTGATGTCGTGCCATAAGGTGAAAGCGGTTTCACTGAAGTTGTCCGGCACGCGGAGATGAGCATCGTCGCCGTGATCGAAACCTAACAGTTCGGCGATCCTTGTTTGTGTAACTTCGAACTCTCGGCCGAGCATTCTGAACTTAGCAATGCCGGTGAGTTGACTCTGTGAACCGGAAGGTGTGATATAGTGAAACGAACTCATAAATTCCAATGTGAGGAGTTCGAATGTCGGCTGTGGTTGACTGCACAAGTGCCACAAGCCAACATTCTTAAGCAGGAGCTTTACACCGTTGAGCAGTCCCAACTCCCTCAAGCAGTCAGTGTCGACATACCGAGTGGGTTGGACGCCACGGTTCTGAAATCTGATGAACTTTTGTCTTTGATTTTCTCCATGTTCACCATCTCTAAATTGAATTTCTTCCATTGCATGCAAGGTACGGGAATGAGAGATGAGAGGTTTTTGAGTTTTGTGAGAAAAATGAAAAATGTGAAGAAATTGGTTCTGATTATAGTGAAAGAAGTGAATGTGAGAAGTTTGGAGTAAATGGAGAGGTTAATGGAATTTATTTAGGGTAATGGGAGGTTACGGGATAGTGAAGAGATAATGGGGGGTTTCTAATTTTTGTGGAAGTTGAAAAGAGGTTCCTGCGAAGAAGAACAGTTTTGTTTCTCAGAATTCGTATAACAGGGGTCGTCACGGTCGTGATGGGTGAGTGACGGTCGTGACGCGCTAATTAGCTTGTCACGATCGTGAGAGGAAGATGACGACCGTGAGGGTTTAAAAACTCTTATAATATTTTCTTCACAGAATGCATTATTTCACACGTTCAATACAATTTTTCTTTTTATTATCACTTCTCATTTTATTTCCAACACAAACAATATATAATATTTTTAGATCAACATAAATTAGAGCAAATTTCATCACACGAGAAATAAAAATATTAATCAATTTAAATAAAACAGTAACTAATGGAAATCATAGAAATTGATTAAATTGTAAAATGGTAAAACTAGAAGTGCTTTTGATATAATTGAAGGGAAATTACATTAATAAAAATAAGGTACGAAAAAGTTTGCGAAATGTGAAAAAACTAACTAAAAACAAAAACAGGAAGTAAGATAAGTTAGATCACTACAGCATTTTTCAAAAGTGCTTCTTCAAATCTTCAATTGCGGAGTTTAGGTGGTAGAATTGCTCACACGTTATGTCAGTTAAACCTATAACGTCCAATCGCATGCTTTTAATCTCATCTTTAACAGTATTAATATCGGCTTGGTAAACTTCAAAAGTATTCATAATTTTCTTCAAGTTGTCAGCATATTCTACTTGATTCACTTCAGGGGTTTCAATCACTTCATCAGTGTGTGCAATGTCATGGTAACCAGGAGGTGTCTCAGGGTCACTTTCTACATCGGTCATTATATCATCCCTTATCTTGTAAGATTGAGGTGTTTCGGGAGTGGATGGATAGTCAGGAGGGTTAAGCTCGTAAAGCCAATTATCTTTATTATGAACATTGACTCTAGCATGGTTTGGTAGTGTGAACAGGGTTACTACTTCAGTCCTGATTAGGTACTCGTAAGGTGATTGTCCTAAATTTCTTATGATATGGCGGTTAAAGCAAAAGTTAAGATTCATAGGACGGATGGTACCTAAACGGTTACACCTGTGTAATTGGTATCTAAGTCCTAAGGCATCAGCAATCATGGTGACAAGACCTCCTACCAATATGGGTAGATCAGGTTCTTCTTGGATTCGGGTGAAGGTTTGCATCATGAAAGGCACACCATTAACTGGCTGTCCATTAGTCAGACATGACATAATGAATATCTCATCTTTAGATACTCCGGTAAGGTTTTCTTCTTTTCCAAAGAAGGTGTGGGCAAGGATCTTATAGAAATAGCGGATAGCAGGGTTATGTATCTCATCATTGTTCATGTTATTTGGCTCAGGATGGTAATTTCCGGTTAAGGTTCCCCAAAAGAAGTCCAGCTCAATGTCCATCAATTCTACCTGTGTGGTAGTAAAAGCAAAGGGTCCACTAGGGAATCCTAATAAGTCAGCTAGTTCTCTATGGTTAAAGTCATATTCTATTCCGAATAGTCGGAAACTGATAAATCCTTTCCTGAATCCAAAACCGCGCTCGGGTAAGTAAATTAAGGAGCTTAGGAACTCAAGGGTGAGCTCGCGGTAAGTTACAAACTTTTGTTTTATCAGTGCATTCTCCCATCCAAGTTGGTTAAACAAGTATAGGATGCTATCATGTATACCTAAGGTTTCCACAGTCAGATCATCCGGGTACAGAGTCAAATCTATTGGTCTCTGTGATAACTCTTCAAATTTCATTCTTTGGTTCCTACCTCTAAATTTGGTTTCCATAATGTTTCTCGGTTGGTTAGCCATAGTTAGTGTAAATATGGAGGACACAAATCAGGGGGAGAAGGAAAGTGGAAAAGACTTTAGAAAATCTGTAAAAGTGATTTAAAAATTAAAATATGGAAAATAAGAAAATAAATGCATAAATAAAAGCAATAATAATAATGAAATAAAACAATAAAATGATAAAATGATAAAACAATAGAACGATAAATGATAAAATAATAAATGACAAAATGATTAAATGATTAAATGGGTTGCCTCCCACTAAGCGCTGTTTTTATCGTCAAAAGCCTGACGTAATGCTTAGGTGTAGATTAATCAGGGAAATTAGTGGACAACTCTAAAAGCCTTAGACTATTTGCATAATCTTTATTTTCAAGTTTATGGTAATGTTTTAAACGTTGTCCGTTTACTGTGAACGGTTCACTATTCCTACCCTTAATTTCTATCGCTCCGCTCGGGAACACTCTAGTTATTTCAAAGGGTCCTGACCATCTAGATTTTAGTTTTCCAGGAAAGAGCCTAAGTCTTGAATTAAAGAGGAGTACAACGTCTCCCACACTAAATTTTTTCCTAGATAGGCGTTTATCGTGGTATCGCTTAGTTCTTTCTTTATATATCTTAGCATTCTCATAAGCATCTAACCTTAGCTCTTCTAATTCGTTAATATCGAGGATTCGCTTTTCTCCTGCAACATTATAGTTTATATTGAGAGTTTTGATCGCCCAATATGCTTTGTGTTCTAGTTCTACCGGGAGATGACAAGACTTTCCATATACTAATTTGAAAGGTGTAGTTCCTATGGGTGTCTTGTAAACTGTCCTATAAGCCCATAAAGCTTCATTAAGTTTAGATGACCAATCTTTCCGAGATATGGCGACAGTCTTTTCTAAGATTTGTTTAATTTCTCTGTTCGAGACTTCGACCTGTCCACTTGTTTGCGGATGATATGGTGTTGCCACACGGTGTCTGACTCCATACTTAGATAGTAATTTGTCAAAGATTTTTGAAATGAAGTGCGAGCCACCGTCACTTATGACGAGTCTAGGCACACCAAATCTGGGAAAGATTATATTCTTGAAAAGCTTAATTACTACTCGTGTGTCATTTGTAGGAGAAGCTATAGCCTCAATCCATTTTGAAACATAATCAACAGCTACGAGTATGTAATTATTACCGAAAGATGATGGGATGGTCCCATGAAATCTATTCCCCAGACGTCAAAGACTTCTACTTCTAATATTCCTTTTTGAGGCATTTCATCTCTTCTTGAAATATTACCGGTGCGTTGACACCGATCGCAATTTATAACGGCGATGTGGACATCTTTCCATAAATTAGGCCGGCTTGTAAGATTTTTGCACAAGTCTTGGAAGTGCTTGCATGTCCACCATAAGGAGATGAATGACAATGAGCAATGACATCTTCTATTTCTTCTTCGGGAATACATCGACGAAAGATTCCGTCGGGTCCTCTTTTGAACAATAAAGGTTCATCCCAATAGTAATGTTTGAGATTATGAAAGAATTTCTTTTTCTGCTGATAGGTTAAGTCAGGTGGAAGAGCTCCTGCAGCTAGGTAGTTGACAATGTCAGCGTACCATGGCAGTCCTACAATTGATTGGATTGTTTCCACGGGTTCTGGTTCATCTATGTCTAACTGAATTGGGTCGCTTCCTATTTGTGCTATCAGCTGTTCATACGGAAAATCATCGTTAATCGGTACTTGTTCGGGTTTAATACCTTCTATTCTAGATAAATGGTCCGCTACGACGTTTTCAGTACCTTTCTTATCTTTTATTTCAAGATCAAACTCTTGTAAGAGTAAAATCCATCTCAAGAGTCTTGGTTTAGCATCTTTCTTAGTTAATAGATATCTGATAGCAGCGTGGTCTGTGTAAACGATTATTTTCGCTCCCACTAGGTAAGAACGGAATTTGTCAAGCGCAAAGACAATTGCTAACAATTCTTTTTCAGTAGTGGCGTAGTTCATCTGAGCAGAATCTAAGGTTCTACTGGCATAGTAAATCGCATGGAGTTTCTTGTCCTTCCTCTGGCCTAGAACTGCGCCTACAGCATAGTCACTCGCATCGCACATGATTTCGAAAGGTAATCTCCAGTCAGGGGGTTGCATGATTGGTGCGGTGATGAGGGCTGTTTTTAGAGTTTCGAATGCTTTAAGACAATCTTCATTGAATATGAACTCAGTGTCTTTCATTAATAAACTGGTAAGAGGTTTAGTGATTTTCGAGAAATCTTTGATGAATCGTCGGTAGAAACCGGCGTGTCCTAAAAAGCTTCGTATTTCTCGAATGGTTTTAGGGGGTTGAAGATCTTTTATGACTTCTATCTTAGCTTTATCAACTTCAATTCCCTTGTCAGATATAACGTGTCCTAGTACGATTCCTTCTCTGACCATAAAATGACATTTCTCCCAGTTAAGCACGAGATTTACTTTTACACATCTTTCTAACACCATTTCTAAATTCGATAGACATCCTTCAAAACTTTTCCCGCATACAGAGAAGTCGTCCATGAACACTTCCATGATGTTGTCTATGAAATCTGCGAAGATTGACATCATACATCTTTGAAAGGTTGCAGGAGCGTTGCATAATCCAAAGGGCATTCGTCTATAAGCGAACGTTCCATAAGGGCATGTGAATGTAGTCTTCTCTTGATCATCTGGATGGATAGGGATTTGGAAAAATCCTGAGTAACCATCAAGATAACAGAAATATGAATGCTTGGCTAATCGTTCTAACATTTGATCTATAAAAGGTAGTGGGAAATGATCTTTTCGAGTGGCTTTGTTTAGTTTACGATAATCGATGCACACTCTATGTCCTGTCACTACTCTTTGTGATATCGATTCGCCTTTAGCGTTTTTCACAACAATGATACCTCCTTTCTTTGGTACTACATGTACTGGACTAACCCATTTACTATCAGAGATTGGGTATATTATTCCAGCATCTAGTAGTTTCTTAACTTCTTCCTTTACTACAGTGCTAAGGATTGGGTTAATTCTTCTTTGAGATTCTCTGGAGGTTTTGCAATCTTCTTCAAGCAGAATACGATGCATACAGATTGAAGGGCATATTCCTTTGAGATCAGATATGTTATATCCTAATGCAGTTGGATATTTCTTTAAGACATCTAAAAGTTTCATTGTTTCAATTGTTCCTAAACTGGAATTGATTATAACTGGTCTTGTACATTCAGTGTCCAAGAATTCGTATCTTAGGTTCTTAGGTAAAGTTTTTAACTCTAATGTAGGTTTATTCTTACTTGGCATGGGATCCGGTGTAAGTGCTAAACTTTCGCTTAGACTATCATCCTGATATGGTTTACGCCAATTATCATCTTCGAAAATCGGAGGGATTTTAATTTTCATAATTTCATAATAGGTAGTTTCTTTCATTTCCATTTCTCTTACACATTCGTCAATTACGTCCAATAGATAGCATGTATCCTCTATAGCTGGTGATTGTAAGAATTGTGTTAAAATAAATTCAACTTTCTCTTCACCTACTTCAAAGGTTAGCTTTCCTTTCTTTACGTCTATTATAGCTCCGGCGGTAGCTAAGAATGGTCTTCCTAGTATGACAGGTGTAGTGGAGTCTTCAGAGATGTCCATGATTATGAAATCAGTAGGAATATAGAATTGTCCTATACGTACTGGGACGTTTTCTAGTATGCCTACAGGATATTTAATAGAGCGATCGGCTAGTTGAACAGACATTTTAGTTGGTCTTAAGTCTCCCATGTCTAGCCTTTTGCAAATCGTTAAGGGCATAACATTGATACTGGCTCCTAAATCGCATAGAGCTTTGTCAATGACGAATTTTCCTATTACACAGGGTATAGAGAAACTTCCTGGATCTTTTAGCTTAGGAGGCATATTATTCTGAATTATTGCGCTACACTCAGCAGTAAGTGTAACGGTTCCGTTATCCTCTATCTTTTTCTTATTAGATAAGATTTCTTTTAAAAACTTAGCGTACGAGGGCATTTGAGTGATAGCTTCTGTAAATGGAATAGTAATATTCAACTGTTTCAGAAGTTCAACAAATTTCTTAAACTGGCCCATCGTCTTGGAATTGGTTAATCTCTGAGGGTACGGAATTGGTGGTTTATAGGGTGGTGGAGGCACATAAGGCTTTTCTTTCTCCACTGCCTCTTGATTATTATCTTCCTTCTCTTCTGGTTCATTCACCATTTCAGTCGGTTTATCCGGTTTTTGGTACATGGCTGGATTGTCAAGTCTTGGATCGGTAGGTCCGTCAAGTTCCTTGCCACTTCTTAATATCACAGCATTGGCCTGTCCTTTCGGATTAGGTTGAGGTTGTCCAGGAAATACTCCAGCTGGTGCAGCGGTAGGTGCTTGTTGTTGAGCTACTTGTGAAATCTGAGTTTCAAGCATTTTGTTATGTGTAGCTAAAGCATCTACTTTGCTCACTAATTGCTTAATCTGCTCACTAGTGTGTATGTTTTGGTTTAAGAAATCCTTGTTTGTTTGATATTGGTTAGCTATGAAGTTTTCCATCATCAACTCAAGGTTCGATTTTCTAGGGACATTAGGAGCAGTCTTTTGATATCCTGGTGGTGTAGCTGGTGCTTGACCTGGTGCGTATATAGCATTGTTGTTCTTATAGGAGAAGTTCGGATGATTCTTCCAGCCTAGGTTGTATGTGTTTGAGTACGGTTTTCCTTGAGCATAATTCACTTGATCTGTGGGAATTCCTGTCAATAGTTGACAATCAGGGACATCATGTCCTGGAACTCCACATAACTCACAGTTAGGTGTTACTGCAGCCACGGTGGCTGTTGGTGTTATGGCCAAGTTGTCGATCTTTTGGTTTAGTTGGTCAAATTTTGTATTGACTTGGTCCATACTACTTACTTCGTACATACCTCCTTTTGTTGGTTTCTCATTTGCGACTCTCTCGCTTCCCCATTGGTAATGGTTTTGAGCCATACTCTCGATAAGTGCGTAAGCATCGTTATATTCTTTGTCCATTAGTGCACCGCCTGCGGCAGCGTCAATTGTCATTCTTGTATTGTACAAGAGTCCATTGTAGAAGGTATGGATGACCATCCATTCTACTAATCCGTGATGTGGACAAAGTCTCAGCATATCTTTATAGCGTTCCCAAGCTTCGAAAAGTGTTTCGTTTTCCTTTTGCTTAAATTCGTTGATCTGAGCTCTTAGCATATCTGTCTTGCTAGGTGGGAAATATCTTGTCAAGAAGACTCTCTTTAGTTCCTCCCACGTAGTTACTGAATTTGAAGGTAGAGATTGAAGCCAGGCTCTTGCTCTGTCTCGAAGTGAAAAAGGAAAAAGACGTAGTTTGATAGCTTCTTGGGTAACTCCATTGGCTTTTACAGTATCTGCGTACTGCACAAATATCGAAAGATGAAGATTCGGATCCTCGGTAGGATTTCCGGCGAATTGATTTTGTCGCACGGTTGATATCAGCGAAGGTTTCAGTTCGTAATCGTTTCGGTTGATAGCCGGTGCGGCAATGCTGGAATGCGGTTCAGCTTGCGAAGGACTAGCGTAATATTTGAGTGGATGATTTTGTTCTTCAGCCATCTCTGCGTCCTTTGATGTTTCGATTGGTTAGGTGGATCTATTTGAAGATCTGGAATGTTGTAATTTCGTTCGTAATCGAATATTCGTCTTCTTATGTGTAAGAAGCATTCCGATTCTGGGATTAGAGGTTGCAAGTCTTCGCCTTGAGAGCGAGTACTTGGCATACACTCGAGAGATTAGATTAGGAAAAGAAAATAGTTGTTACCTTAGTCTAGACGATGCTACTCTAAAGTGCACTAGTAACTAAATTAAGGTCCCCGACAATGGCGCCAAAAACTTGATGGGCTAAAGACGTGATCTAATATGTGTCTAGCGGTATCTTAACTGCAAACGCACAGCCTATCGAAGTAATATTTAAGATTATCGATCCCACGGGAACTTTATGGTTACTTAGTGCTAGAGGGTTTACTAGTTTAGCTAAGGTGAATGGTTGTCACGATTTTTGGTTGTTTTTAAGGATTAAAGGCGGGAATTAAATTTTAGTTTAATAAAATAGTAATAAGGCGGTCGGTATGTAATTTTGTTAACTTAGGCGGGTCAATCTATCCTAGGCTTATAAGGATGGTTCACTTAATCTATTATGTAGAGGTTATCAGTTTAAATATCTTTAATTCACACTCTCGTGGTCTTATCTCAGATCTTACCCCTAAAGCCCTATGCCTGCTCTCGCTAGCCCATAAGTGTTTAGAAATAATTTTTGGAAACTTAATAAGTCTAATTCATTTTAAAGCGCTCTCACTGTGTTTAAATTAAATGCCTAACTTTAGCTATCTGGTTAAAATCTCACACTCTCGTGGTCTCGACCTAACCTATTACACTTTCCTTACTCTCGTAACAAAAAGATTGATTTTATTATAAAAAGCCACAGCCAGAATTTTAAGTTCTTAATTATTTTAAGCCTAGAATTGATTTTACCGATTTAGTTGATTTTAATTACATACCGCCCTAAGATGTTTAGCTACTCATAATTGTTGTACCAGACAGATGCAGAAACAGAGGAATACAAAATAAAATATGCATAATAAAGAAATAAAAATAAATTCTTAACATTAATATAAATGCGAATTAATTAAAAACCTGAATAACAAATATAATGTTAGACTCCTTCTTCCACAATCTGGCAAGCTCGGAGTACGGACCGGAATCGGAAATAAAATTATAAAAAGAAATGCTGAAGGCTTTGAAAGAAATTAAACAATAACAATTTCCTGATGTTGGAAATTGTTATTTGATTGGGTTGGGATATAAAGAATTAAAATAAGAACAAAAAAAATGCTGGAAAAATAAATGAGCTAGGGTGTAATGGAAATACGGCAGAGCTTCCGGAAGAAAAATTAAAATAAAACTCTGTAAATTGTTCTTTGAAACTAAGCTATTTATATGAAACAATATTTTGGGCTTGACAGTTGGAATAATGAGTGGGCTTCGTAGATGCTGAGAGAATCCAAGAAAAGTTGAGTTACTGGGTCTGCGGAAGAATAGGAAATATTGACTTCACGTAGCTCACGTACATGACCAATTCTCAGCAAGTTAACCTATTTTCCCCTTGTCACGTTCGTGACAAGGGTGTCACGTTCGTCACCCTTTGTAAACACCCCAAATTTGCCCTCACCCATTCACACCATGGCTTGTGATCACACTCCTTTTGGCACCCGTCCGTGTCATCATTCCCCAGTAAAGTCGCCCGAGCACTCTTTGCAAACAGACCATCCATATTTCAGGTATTTCTTGACACCCGTCCGTGTCATATCCCCAGCAGAAAGCCAAAGCGTCCCCTTTGCACTCACAGATACTTATATACACAATTCCTTGACACTCGTCCGTGTCATTTCCCCCAGCACAGTAACATAAACACTTTGTATATCAGATACTTGTTTATACTATACTCTTCTCCTTTTGACACTCGTCCATGTCACTCTCTCCAGCAGGTTGAACACTCAAACATACACTACTTTTACTCTCATTTTACTTATACAGATACTCGTCCGTATACACCACTTATATCCCATCAGATTCAACACTCATCCGCGTTCTCTGTTAACCAGTTGATACTCGTCCGTATCATCATCTTTGAACGCGTGTCAGTATTTGTTTCTACTCGATACTCGTCCGTATCGTAGTCTTAAGGATGCTCGTCCGCATCTTTAATCTATACGCAAACATCTAGACATTTATACCTTTTATTTTCTTGGATATAAACACTCGTCCGTGTTTACTATTCCCCAGCAGATTGCCAGCAAAGCAATTTTTCTTTTTTTATCTGACATTCGTCCTATGTCACGATAAATCTTGAGAGCAGCCGTCCCCTGCTAGGTGATCGTCCTTCACCTCTTGATGATCGTCCTTCATCATGCTCATCCGATGGTCGTCCCCATCGTTAACCTTTTCTATCCGACACTCGTCCTGTGTCGTGATATTTAGCAGTTGTCCCCTGCTAGGTGATCGTCCTTCACCTTTTTGATGATCGTCCTTCATCATTTTATCCGATGGCCATCCCCATCGTTGATCTTGTTATATGGCGTTCGTCCTACATCATGATAAACCTTGAGAGCAGCCGTCCCCTGCTAGGTGATCGTCCTTCACCTCTTGATGACCGTTCCTCATCATGCTCGTCCGATGGCCGTCCCCATCGTTGACCTTTTATCCGGCATTCGTCCTATGTCGCGATATTTTCGGCAGCTGTACCCTGCCAGGTGATCGTCCTTCACCTTAGATGACCGTCCCTCATCTTACCCCTTTCAGAGCAGCCGTCCCCTACTAGGTGATCGTCCTTCACCTTTGATGACCGTCCCTCATCATTATTTCATTTATTCTTTAACCCGATGGCCGTCCCCGTCGTGGTCCCTTTTCCTTTTCCTGGTGATCGTCCTTCATCAGTTTAGCCCGATGGCCGTCCCCATCGTTGCTTACATTACTTTATGAACTTGATGGCCGTCCCCATCATTTGTCATTAATCCCCAGATAATCTTACAGCTTTACTTGATGGCTGCCCCCATCATAATTCCTTTTATCCCCAGCATGTCGGCCGTCCCCGTCATTGCTTTATTTCCCGCACCTTTCCCAGCATGTCGGCCGTCCCCGTCATTGCTCTTTCCCAGCAGCCGTCCTCTGCTCGACGGTCGTCCTCCGTCGCCCACACTTTACAATATACTTTATTTTTCTTTTACAATCTATATCCCTTTTCTTCTTCATTCTGTGAGTGCAAATTTTGGACTGTCTTTGGTATTCAACCACAAGTTATCTTGTTTGCCTGTTAAGCCGTTGCTTACAACCTGCACAGCTAACTCATGTTTGAATAGGGGCAGCTGTAAACACCCCAAATTTGCCCTCACCCATTCACACCATGGCTTGTGATCATTTCATATGCATAAACTCAATCATAGCATCTCATACCACATTTTTGATTCACTGCATAGATTCAAAGTCATCTGCATCTAGGGTTTGTGATCTGAGCAATCCAAGAGCTTATTGAGCCACTCCAAAGGCCATCAATCACTTCAAAGGGGTCCATGTGTGTTCAAACATCATGTTATATCCTCTCAAAGTCAAGAATGTCAAAAAATCACAAGAACTGAGAAAGGTATGGAAGCAGAGCCAGGCTTGACTACACAGATGACCTAAAATTAGGGTTTTGGTTTCAGAGGCCATAACTCCAAATTTTTTGGTCATTCTTGTTTCTATTGGTCTCTATATGGTATAGGGAGTATGCATATCAATTTTCATGAAGAAATTCCTTGGGGAAGTCATCTGATCAAGAGTTGACTTTTCAAGCAAGTCAGTGCAAAATCAGGGCATCTGAGGCCCCAATGACCCAACCAAAGGGTGTTCTTCATCATTTTGATTGTGTGTGATCTTTATTTGATCATGGAAGATGTTGGAAGTTCACAAAATTGAAGAATTTCAAGTCTTTTGCAAAGTTGACTTTTTGGGAAAGTTTGACTTTTAATGAAATTGCCATTTTAGGAAACTTTTTCAACCATTACTTTTTGATTCAAAAATGCTTCAAATGAAAAAACTTTGGTCATGAAAGTTGTAGAATAGATCATTCCCCTTTCAAAAAGTACAAGAACATGACCTAATTCATTTTGGATCAAAAGTTATGGCTTACCAAAGTTGGCTAAAATCACAAAATTTCAAAGTTTCTACCAAAGAGGGATTTTGCAAAATGACTTGATCAAGTGTTCTAAAGCTACCAAATGGACTTCTAAACTTCACCACATGATCATACAAGACCTAAAAGTCAGATTTCACCCAAAGAATCACACATTTTTATGGCTTATGGAACAAGATTTTTCATAAGAAGCAAAAGTGAACCAACTTGCAAAACTCATCATAAGTTACAATCCACTTGCTTGCTGACTTGCTGATCAATCCTAGGGTTCTCCCCACATCATGCTGCGCAGGACACACCTTTTGTCCTTGGCTAGCAAGTAGCCCATGCCTCTCTTACACAACTTTGACATTTTGGCAACTTGAGCCATACCTATCACAAAAGCACACATCACCTCATCTGACCTATCACCATAGTTTATGCAAATCAAAAGCAAGCCAAAGCATACAAAACACAAGCCTGAAGCACTCTCTAACTCAGCTTGCTCATTTTCACACCATCTTGCAAAAGCATTCGAAACTGATTGCACAGGCCACAAACATACAAACTAACTTCACAAATCAACTCAACACACCTTCCTGGTCACAAAGCACCCATCACCATTGCCTGAAACTCAAAGAACCAAAAACACGATCACCACCTGCCATTGAACAGAACTTCTGCCATCTCTCAAACCATCCATTGTAAACTTCAAACAAGCATTGAAAGCTTCTCAGGGGGTCCAGTGGAGCTGATTGCAAGCAAGAAACCAGCCAGAAAGCACCAGAAACCAAAGCTTCAGTTCAGGTAGCCATCTCAAACTTTTTTCCAAAAGCTTCATTTTAAGTTCTTAAAAGCTTCTATGCACTCCTCTGATCATGAATATGTGTTTACTTTTGAAAATGGTTGAGAAACCAGCATGTATGAACTGTCTGAAACTTTTTGCCCTAAGAATGTTTTGATTCGATTTGGCTGTTTAATGAATGAAAAATGATGTTTGATTGAGGGGTTTGATTCGTTTTTGAATGGGGATGAGTTCTGGGCAGTTAGATTTCGTTTTCATTGTGTGTAGAGAGAGATAGAGAAATGAGCTAGCCGGAGAAGACGACCGGAACAGTGTTCCGGTCGCCTGAAAGTCATTAGGGCATAATTAATTAGGGCTAATCATAATTATGTGAATTTGAATCTCAGCCCTTGGATGTGGCGCCAAGTCTACTCCCGCGCGTGTGAATTCAAACCCTGGCCATTGATTATGTTGACTTTTCTTTCTTTCAGATTTAATTCATTTTATTTTTCATTTAAATGCATTTGTTTTCTCCAATTTATTTAAAATAGCAAAACAATGCTTGTTTGATTTGTGTTTACTGGGGTGTTATGTGCTATTTGTGTTTGTATATTTTATTTATTGCTTTATGTACAGTTTTGTTTATTGCTTTCTTTACAGTTTTATATACACCATACTGTCATACTGTTCTGGATGGATCTGGTTTTTGCTTTGGTGGGTGGGGTTCTATTGAGAGTTTAAGGTCCTATACCTGGGACCTGAGTGACACCTAGGCTAGAGTGGTTCATGTTCTTTCCCATTCCATTTCGGTCTGGTGCGGGAATATGAAACACGGTTCAGATATGGGTTTCTTCTTGAGAACTCTGTGCTACAGATTTCCTGTAGTGCTAGGGCTATCTGGGAAGCCTGCTAAGTCTGGATGACCTTTAGTATTGACCTTCAGAAACTGAGGTGAATTAGAGGAGGATCTTTTATGGTTATTGTAAACACTGTACCTCCGGGTTAGAAGTGTTTACACTTCTCATAACTGATTCAAGTCTGAGGATTCTTGTTTTAGAACATCACCTGTGAGGGGGTTGGGCTGTTGACAGGCTTGCAGGTACCCTTGACCTCAGCATACCCTATTACTTTGTTTTGATTAAGAGTACTCCATTTTGGAACAGTTCTTGTGATTTAACCTTGGACATGTGACTCTTTATTTGAGTCCCCCACCTTGGTTACTGGACTTATGAACCTCCATCTGGATTTCTTGAACATACATGGACCTATATCAAGGCAGTAATCAGATCCAGCTTGATCACAAACCCTTGCATATCATTTGCATACATCATTATTGCATCATTTGACATTTGCTTATTTGTTTTTCAGGGTATCCATTTCACTGTACTTTGGCTTGGTTTTGACCCCTTCACCTGCATAGACCTATCTTCACCAGTATCTGCTTCAGCTATTCCTCATCAGCCACCTGCTTCAGTCACCTGCATCACCAGTCTCAGCCTGTCAGTGGCCCATCTTTTAGTATCAGTCATCATCATCAGCATCAGTCTCAGCTCTTCACCAGCAGACATGACACCCAAGAAAAGCAACATCTCATATCATTTCTTTGAGCCTGAGCTGACTGGCATCAGGAAGGTCCAGGCCCTGATTACTCCAGACCATATACCACTATTCAGAGAACATTATGGAGGCATACTTGATGTAGTTATGGATTTGGACCCTTCCCAGAGGAGCTTGATTCATACTTGCCTGCAGTTCTATGATCCCCCTCTGAGGTGCTTCACCTTCCAGAATTTTCAGTTGGGACCCTTGTTGGAGGAGTATTCATCACTGATTGGTGTGCCTATCAGGGGTGGAGTCCCCTTCAACCCTGAGATGGCTTTCCCTAGTAATGAAGAGGTGGCAAAGGCATTGCATCTGGAACCAGTTCTGATTGGGCAGAACATGACAGCAAAGGCTGGAATCTCTGGTCTACACTTGGATTTCTTGACCTCTCAGGCTATTCTGAAGGCCTCCTTAGGGGAGTGGAAGGCAGTCTGTGCATTATTAGCCCTTAGCATATATGGGGTTATATTATTTGCAGATGAGCCTAAGTTTATTAGCAAGAATGCAATCCATCTTTTCATTCTGAAGAACCCAGTGCCCACCTTACTGGGAGATTTCTACTACTCTGTCCACCAAAGGAATGAAAAGCAAAGGGGAAGATTAGTGAGATGCTGTGCTCCTTTGTTCCATACCTGGCTGCTCAAACATTTGCCAAAGACTGATGCATTCTTGAACCCTCACCAGCAGAAGAACTGGGCTAGGAGGCTTGTTGCTTTAACCTCAGATGATATCAGGTGGTGCACTCAGAGCACTAAGGGCAGAGACATCATTACTAGTTGCGGGCAATTTCCCAATGTACCTCTGATAGGAGTGAAGGGTTGCATCAACTACAACCCTCTGCTATTCAAAAGACAATTGGGCTATGCATTGGTCCACCCTCCTAGAGTACAAGATCTGGCTGAGACCCTTTATTGTGAGATCAAGCCTAATCTGGCTATTGTCAGGCAAGCATCCTGGGCTTGGGACAATGTCCAGACTAAAGGGGTAACCATTCTTGGGAGATGCAACAATGTGGCCTCAGCTCAGTACTATGAGTGGTCTCATGCCAGGGCACAAATTTCTGGGATGCCCTTCACCATTGAGGATGCACCTGGACCATCCTCAGCACCACCTCCTGCCACTGTCAGCTTAGAGGAGTTTGAGAAACTGAAAGAGAGGAATGAGAATCTGACTCAGGCTCTACAAAAGACCCTCTGGGAGAGGAGTGACGGTCGGCTGGACATTGAGAGGTTAGAAAAGCTAAAGGTGGAGCATCTAGCTAGGATTGAAAAGTCAGAAGACTACATTAAGAAGTCAAGGGCTGGAGAGCAGATCTTGAAGAATGCCTGCAAGGAGGCTCAGTTCCAAAAGGCCAGGACTGATTTGTATCTGAAAGAGAGTCAAGCTAGGTGGGTCAGGATCACCGAAGTTCGTACTCAGGAAGAAAAGAGGACTCAGGACAAGATTGAGCAGTTGGAGGCTAGTGCAAAAGAGCAACAGGAAGCCCTGCTAGCAGCCCAGAGGGAGATCTCAGAACTGAAACTCAGAGCTGATGTGAAGAGGTCAAAGGACCAGGGCAGACACAAGAAGCTAACTGCAGCTGTTGCTACCAGGAATCTTCTTATCAGGAACCTCACAGAGCGTCCAGCTGACCCTGTGACTGAAGCACTTCTAAAGGAAGTTCAGGAGGATGAGCTTGGTCTTGGTGTCTGACTTTTGCTTGTTGTTGCTTTCATTTCATGTACTTTTCTTTTATGATTGTATTTTTGACCCCTCAGAGGGCATGTATTGTAAAAAAAAAAAAACAACAAACTATGTATGTTTTTCCATTTGTAATATATTCATTAGTTTGTTTTATATGAGTTCTTTTTCTCTCAAGCAACATCAACAGCATCTTCCTCAGGGGTCTGGAAAGGTCAAAACCAAGTGCCAAGCCGGATACCTTGGAAACAAATAAGCATACTGCATTGCATACTAACCTTTGTTTGTTTTGTAGGTTTGTTTTGTTTTTGTTACTAACTCTGTTGTGACTTCAGGAACTATTGCTCGACGTCGGGTGTTCCCACTCAACCGTCCACACAGATATCCCACCCGCAACAACCTTCCGGGCATACAAATGGACCAAGTACAGCAGGACCTTACAGAGGTCAGGACTCAAATGGCCAATGAGAGACTGGAAATGAGAAATCAGATGACCCAGTTTATGGAGGTGATGAATGGATTGGCACAGAGCCAAGAAAGATTAAGAGCTTTGGTGGAGAGGCAGACTCAGGAAGACCCCCATCTAGGGACTGGTGGGACAAGCAACAATGAGAGGGTTCAGCCTCATATCAACCCACCTGTATTTGGGCCCCACCTTCATCCAGAGATCAACATCCCTGCTAATGTACAAAGGAATGCTACTACAGGTAGAGTGCTGCAAGAAGACCCCCAGGAAGATCAGTTCACAGTGATGGGAGCTGGGGATGAAGCCTATGACAGAAGGCTAGATGAAATTGCTGAAAAATTAAGGTCCTTGGAGTCTCAAAACTCCTTGGGTTTTGATGTTATGGACATGGGCTTAGTGGACGGGGTCAGGATTCCCCACAAGTTTAAACCTCCGTGCTTTGAGAAGTACAACGAAACTTCCTGTCCGCGAACCCACTTACAATCCTTTCTGGGGAGGCTGAAGGCATATACCATGGATGAAAAGCTATGGATGTTTTATTTTGAGGATAGCTTAACAGGAGCTTCAAGGGAATGGTACTCTCATTTGACTAGAGCAACCATCAGGTGCTGGAAGGACCTGGCTGAGGCCTTCATTAGACAATACCAGTACAATTTGGATATGGCTCCCAACAGGACCCTCCTGATGGGAATGTCACAGTCATCCAGAGAAAGCTTCCGAGAGTACGCCCAGAGGTGGAGACAGCTTGCTGCTGCTGTCCAGCCACCCATGTCAGAGAGGGAGATGGTTGATATGTTCATGAACATCCTCCAAGGGACATACATTGATAGGCTAGCTGCCTTTTCTTCCACCAGCTTTGCAGATGTAGTCATAGCTGGAGAAAGAATTGAAAGCCTATTAAAGATGGGCAAAATTTCTGACAACGGTGCAAGCTCGTCCAGCAACCCAAGAAAGCCTTTTGTGGGCCCAAGAAGAACTGGTGAGACTAATGCTATCCATACCAGCAGGGGCAGACCACAATATGTTCATAGGTCAGTGGCAGCAGTCACTATTCCCTCTCCACTTCCTCAGCAACCGACATATCAACCACAACAACAAACCCATTACCAGCAACAAACTCAGTATCCTCCTCAGAGAAACTACAACAACACCAGCAACAACAATCAGCAAAGACCGTATCAACAGAGACCATCTCAGGCCAATAGGGTGATCGATCTGATCCCTATGCCTTATGCCACATTACTGCCACAACTCCTGAAACTCAACCTAGTTGAGCTAAGGACATTGGCACCTCCAGATCCTGCCAGTCTACCCAGAAATTATGACGCCAGCGCCAGATGTGCTTTTCACTCAAATGCACCTGGCCACAGTACAGAGAAGTGTAGAGCTTTGCACATGAAAGTACAGGACCTAGTGGATTCCAAAGCTCTAAACTTTGCACCCCCACCAAATGTCAACAAAAACCCTATGCCCAACCACGGAGGACCCAGAATCAATGCTATTGAGGAAGATAAGCCGTCTTATTTGATAACCAGTATGGGGCAGATTCGGACACCCTTGGTAGAGATTAAAGCTCAACTCCTTGAATGTCAAATTTCCCCCGGATGTGAGCTAGGATGTGCTTATTGCAACATTTCAGTGAATGGGTGTGATAACTTGAGAGATGGCATAGATGGTCTCATCCAAAGTGGCCTTCTTCAAATAACAACATCAATACCTACAAATCCGGCAATCTCCTTAACAACAGCCCCAGAGTCTTCTACAACTGCAACAACAATTGTTCCAAACAACTCTTCAATCTCATCAACAAATGTTTCATCTGTCACTTCAACGGACCAAATATCAACATACATCCCTTCTACAACTTCAGCACCCCTTCATTCAGAATCTCCTACAATAGCAACACCCATCCAGTCGACATGGTCTCCTACAACATCAACCACAAACAATGAAAGTGTCTCAACGGTTACAATTTATTATGACCCTGCAAATGATTCTGCCTACAACTCACAAAATGCCACTCCTATCAGAGCACCAGTCACAATATACTATGATCCACATACTATCATGGTCCCTTCTGCAGCTGCTATCAGTCCAGTCACTATCACGGTGCCTGGGCCAGTTCCTTATGAAAGCAGTAATGCCATCCCTTGGCATTACGGCTCCGATCTATACTGCGAAGGACAGAAAATCACTCTCGAATCATCAACTTCTTCACCACAAATAGACAATGTGGGAGGAGGCGGAGGCTTCACTCGAAGCGGACGTCTCTTTGCCCCGCAAATTCCAAGACCCATTGCTGAAGCAGAAGCTGCTGCCAAGGCAAAAGGGAAGAGCATGGTGCAAGAAGAACAAGCTGTTAAAGAAGCTTTGAAAACCCCTTTTGATCAAGAGGTTGATGAATTCATGAGAATCATCAAGAAAAGTGATTACAAGATAGTGGACCAGCTTCACCAGACACCTTCCAAGATCTCCATTTTATCATTACTAATGTGCTCCGAGGCTCATCGGAACGCACTACTAAAAGTCTTGCACGCAGCTTATGTGCCAGAGGAGATTACCGTCAATCAGTTGGAGGCCGTGGTTGGAAATGTTAACGCTAGTAATGGACTAGGATTTACCAACACTGATTTGACTTCGGAAGGCCGCAATCACAACAAGGCTTTGCACATTACCTTGGAGTGTAAGGGTGCAGTTCTTTCCCATGTATTAGTGGACACAGGGTCATCCCTCAACGTCCTACCTAAGAAAGCCCTTGTAAAGCTGGAGTATGAAGGATTGGCATTACGCCCCAGCAACTTGGTAGTAAGAGCCTTTGACGGTTCTAAGAGATCAGTTCTGGGAGAAATTGAGTTGCCTATAACGATTGGCCCACAGACTTTCAAAACAACCTTCTTCGTGATGGATATACAGCCTGCCTACAGCTGTCTATTGGGTAGACCATGGATACATGCCGCTGGCGCCGTGACATCAACCCTTCACCAGAAGTTAAAATTCGAGTGGGAGGGCCAAGTCGTTACTATTTGTGGAGAGGAAGATATTTTTGTTAGCCATCTGGCTACATACAAATACATTGAGATGGATGGGGAGATCCACGAAACTATGAGTCAAGGGTTTGAGGCCTTGAACATAAATGAAGCGTCCGCTGTACCTGGAACCTCAATGACATCTTATCAACAAGCCCGGAAGGTTGTTGAAGAAGGAACCGCTCAAGGCTGGGGCAAGCTGTTGCCCGTGGAAAAGAAAGAGGATAGATTTGGGTTGGGTTACAAACCAACTCAACAAGATCAAGCAGAGGCTGCTATGGAGCCCAAGTTCGTTAGCGGGGGGATGCTCACCCCTGATGCTGTAAACAACTTGGAAGATGAGTCGGAAGATGAGCGCAACCTGGAGAGTTGGATACGTCCAAGGATCCCGGGGAGCCGTATCTCAAACTGGTCTTCCCAGGAAATTATAAGGGTTACTCCTGCAGAGTAATTATTATTTCCTGTATATTTTAAGCATGCATCAAGTCTTGCATCTTGCCCAAGATGACAAGACTCATTTTGTAATCGGGCCATCTGTAATTTTGTGCAAACAGATTAATCAATGATAATCATACATCTTTTGCAAATGAGTCTTTTTCTTTTCTGCTCACTGTTTTTCATTTTTCTTTTTGTACAAAAATAAATGGCAATGTTTTCAAAATGATAACTTCATTTCACTTTTTCTAAACAAGATTAAAATCAATCACTAAAATGAACAAACTGAACCCTTGCAGAGAGTGCCTTCCAGACCGCACCGACAACAGCACGGCTATGACTTCGTATGACTTTGACAATCCAATCAATCAAGCTGATGAAGGGGTTGAAGAAGAGTATGAGCTTCCTGAAGAGCTAGCCAGGTTATTAAGGCAAGAGGAGAGAATCATCACTCCTCATCAGGAGGAGGTCGAAACGATTAATCTTGGTACGGTTGAAGATGTGAAAGAGGTTAAAATCGGGGCCTGCTTACAAGACTCAGTGAAGAAACAACTGATTGACCTGCTTCAGGAATATGTGGATGTGTTTGCTTGGTCTTATCAGGACATGCCAGGGTTGGACACCGATATCGTCATGCACAAGCTGCCTTTAAGAGAAGATTGCCCGCCGGTTAAACAGAAACTGCGCCGTACTCGCCCAGACATGGCAATGAAAATCAAAGAAGAGGTACAAAAGCAGTGGGACGCCGGGTTCCTTGCTGTAACTAGCTATCCGCCGTGGGTTGCTAATATAGTACCTGTGCCTAAGAAAGACGGCAAGGTAAGGATGTGTGTTGACTACCGGGATCTGAACAGAGCCAGCCCGAAAGATGACTTCCCATTACCTCACATTGATGTACTGGTTGATAACACGGCTCAGTTCTCGGTATTCTCCTTCATGGACGGATTTTCAGGATACAATCAGATCAAGATGTCACCTGAAGACATGGAGAAGACAACCTTCATCACGCCCTGGGGCACGTTCTGTTACAAGGTGATGCCGTTCGGACTGAAGAATGCTGGTGCAACATATCAACGGGCTATGGTGACATTATTCCACGATATGATCCATAAAGAAATCGAATGTTATGTGGATGACATGATTGCCAAGTCCCTCACAAAAGAAGACCACCTGGTAAATCTGCTGAAGCTATTCAAGCGTCTGAGGAAGTACCAACTGAAGTTGAACCCCAACAAATGCACATTCGGGGTGCGATCCGGTAAGCTACTAGGATTTATTGTAAGCGAGAAAGGGATTGAAGTTGACCCTGATAAAGTCAAAGCCATTCAAGAGATGCCTGCACCAAAGACAGAAAAATAAGTTCGAGGGTTTCTAGGTAGATTGAACTACATCTCAAGGTTCATATCTCACCTTACTGCAACCTGTGAACCCTTGTTCAAGCTGTTAAGAAAAGAACAAACGGTCAGGTGGAACGAAGACTGCCAGAAGGCTTTTGACAAGATCAAGGAATACTTACAAGAGCCCCCAATCCTTATGCCTCCAGTTGAAGGAAGACCTCTAATCATGTACTTGACAGTATTAGAAGAGTCAATGGGGTGTGTGTTGGGCCAGCATGACGAGTCTGGTCGAAAAGAGTATGCAATATACTACCTAAGCAAAAAATTTACCGACTGTGAACAACGTTATTCACTGCTCGAGAAAACTTGCTGTGCTTTAGCGTGGGCTGCTCGCCGACTGAGACAGTATATGTTGACCCACACTACCTTATTGATCTCAAAAATGGACCCAGTCAAGTATATTTTTGAGAAGCCAGCGCTTACCGGAAGGGTTGCAAGATGGCAGATGATCCTCACAGAATATGACATTCAGTACACATCTCAGAAAGCCATCAAGGGCAGTGTATTGTCTGATTATCTTGCTGAGCAACCTATTGATGATTACCAGCCTATGAGATTTGACTTCCCTGATGAAGACATCATGTTCATAAAAGCGAAAGATCATGAAGAGCCTATTCACTCTAAAGGGCATGACCAGGAAGAAGAATGGACTATGATGTTTGATGGGGCTGTTAATATGAATGGTCGTGGTGTTGGTGCAGTACTCATTACACCTAAGGGAGTTCACATGCCTTTCTCGGCAAAGCTCACCTTCAACTGCACTAACAACGAAGCTGAATACGAAGCTTGCATTATGGGTCTTGAGGAAGCTATTGACCTCAGGATCAAGACATTGACTGTATTCGGAGATTCAGCTCTGGTAGTTAATCAAACCAATGGCAAATGGTACACCCACCAGGATCATCTGATACCTTACAGGGATTATACAAGAAGGTTATTGACTTTCTTCACAACGGTCAAGCTTGAGTATATCCCTCGGGACGAGAATCAGTTTGCAGATGCTCTGGCTACCATTTCATCCATGATCAAAGTTCAAGCTACCAACTTCGTGCCTCGGATTTCAGTGTCCAGACTCAACAGACCAGCATATGTATTTACAGCAGACGCCGTAAAAGATGATAAGCCTTGGTTCCATGACATTAAGTGCTTCTTAGAGGATCAAACATACCCACCTGGGGCATCTCCCAATGACAAGAAGACTTTAAGAAGGCTTGCTGGTAGTTTCTTCCTGAACACTGATGGTTCCCTGTACAAGAGAAACTTTGATATGGTACTTCTCAGGTGCGTTGATAGAACAGAAGCAGACTTGTTGATGCACGAAATGCACGAAGGATCCTTTGGTACCCATGCAGGAGGGCATGCCATGGCTAAGAAATTGCTAAGATCAGGTTATTACTGGATCACAATGGATGCCGACTGTTGTGCCTATGCCAGAAAATGCCATAAATGCCATATCTATGCGGATAAGGTGCATGTGTCTCCCAATCCTCTGAACGTGATGTCTTCACCCTGGCCCTTTGCTATGTGGGGCATTGACATGATTGGCAAGATTGAGCCGACTGCTTCGAATGGCCACAGATTCATCTTGGTAGCCATTGACTATTTTACCAAGTGGGTTGAAGCAGCTTCCTATGCCAATGTTACAAGGCAAGTGGTAGCCAGATTTCTGAAGAGAGATATCATCTGTCGATACGGAGTTCCCGAGCGAATCATTACTGACAATGGTTCCAACTTGAACAACAAAATGATGGCAGAGCTATGCCGGGACTTCAAGATCCAACACCACAATTCTTCTCCTTACAGGCCAAAGATGAACGGCGCTGTTGAGGCAGCTAACAAAAATATCAAGAAGATTGTGCAGAAGATGGTAGTCACCTACAAAGACTGGCATGAGATGCTACCGTTCGCCTTGCATGGGTACCGCACGTCAATCAGAACATCCACTAGGGTAACACCTTATCAGCTTGTGTACGGTATGGAAGCAGTCCTACCTGTTGAAGTTGAGTTACCCTCCCTACGAGTACTGATGGATGTTAAATTGAACGAAGCAGAATGGGTCCGATCCCGATATGAACAACTGAGTCTGATCGAAGAGAAAAGATTGGCCGCAATCTGTCATGGGCAGTTGTATCAAAGAAGAATGAAGAAAGCCTTTGATCAGAAAGTCAGGCACCGAGAGTACCAAGTAGGAGATCTTGTGCTGAAGAGAATCCTCCCTCCTCATACAGACCATAGGGGCAAGTGGACCCCAAACTATGAAGGACCATTCGTGGTAAAGAAAGTTTTCTCTGGTGGAGCACTGATGCTCAGCACTATGGATGGTGAAGACTTCCCGTCCCCTGTGAATTCAGATGCAGTTAAAAAATACTTCGCATAAAAATGACCCGCTGGACATAAAAACAGAATGTAAGTCCAGGCAAAAATAGGGCATCCCAGCGAGTCAAAAACAGAATAAAAGACTCGGGCAAAAATAAGGGAAAATAAACAAAAGATGTACACCCGCTGAGTTGAAAAGCCGCATTGGACAACTCAGGCAAAAATGGGTATCCCGATGGATTGAAAACCCGAAAGGGCGATCCATGCAAAATAAGGGAATAAGCGAACAACTGCACTCTGAATTCGTCTGTATCACTTACAACTTGGTTAGCTTCAAAAGGATCAAGCGCCGGTCAGAATCAACCTTCTTCAGAAAGCAAGACGAGAAGAACGTCAAAAGTCATACGAGTCATAGCAAGAAGGAAGCTCCTTGAAGCGTAGTCAACATTGCCAGCATTTTGTTTCTCAATTTGTAACAATCTCCTCATTTCAGGGGATATGTTTCTTTGAATGTATCTTGCCAATTCAGGGCACATGAATTAATAAAATCAGATTTTCAGTCATGATTCATCTCGTACACTTCATTTTTATTTTGCAAAAAATGTCTGATGTCTTGAAAATACTGATTGCATGAATACAGATGCTTATCTTCAAAAATAAAATACGTGCTTGCAGGGAATATACTTACTCCCGGGAGTGTCTAACTCCTATGACGGAATCCGGTAAAGGATACCTCGGGATTACTTGTGCGTTTCTCTGTCTTTACAGGATTGCAGGTGTTCAAGGCACAACATGGGGCATGTAAGCTTCATCCCAGCAAGTTGGCAAATCAACACTCAGTCCTAGCACCCAAAGTGCTTTCTCCCCAGCTGAGTTGCCACTTGCTATTTTTTCTCCCCAGCCGAGGCACCAATCATTCTTCCTCCTCAGCCAAGTACAAAAGCTAGGGAACCACTTCCCCACAGAGCCTCAGCCTCCATCCAGAAGAGCAACGCATGAAGGAATCACAACGGAGTGACAAAAGCTTCTACAAACCCCAGCTGGGTCCCTCATTTACTAGAATAGGTCTATCATTGACCCATTTCCCCAAGCAGATGTGTCTCATCAGATCTACCAATGATCTCATCCCCAGCTGGGATGTCCATTTCAAGCAGATCGACCAGGGATCTTCACGGCAACGGGACCCGAATCCCGGATCGGTACCTTTGCATAATCATAGCATTCGCATCATATTCACCCCACAGAGCGTAGCATTCCGTCTAATACGGAGCATTACGGCAAAAAATCAAACATATTGCATAATCATAAGCCATGTTCTGAACCAAACACTTGTGAATAATAACAATCCACCAACATACAGAATATTCCCCAGATTCCCCAGCAAAGAGCTAAAGCAGTTGCCTCACATTCACCAATACGAATACACACTCCTTTTGGCACCCGTCCGTGTCATCATTCCCCAGTAAAGTCGCCCGAGCACTCTTTGCAAACAGACCATCCATATTTCAGGTATTTCTTGACACCCGTCCGTGTCATATCCCCAGCAGAAAGCCAAAGCGTCCCCTTTGCACTCACAGATACTTATATACACAATTCCTTGACACTCGTCCGTGTCATTTCCCCCAGCACAGTAACATAAACACTTTGTATATCAGATACTTGTTTATACTATACTCTTCTCCTTTTGACACTCGTCCGTGTCACTCTCTCCAGCAGGTTGAACACTCAAACATACACTACTTTTACTCTCATTTTACTTATACAGATACTCGTCCGTATACACCACTTATATCCCATCAGATTCAACACTCATCCGCGTTCTCTGTTAACCAGTTGATACTCGTCCGTATCATCATCTTTGAACGCGTGTCAGTATTTGTTTCTACTCGATACTCGTCCGTATCGTAGTCTTAAGGATGCTCGTCCGCATCTTTAATTTATACGCAAACATCTAGACACTTATACCTTTTATTTTCTTGGATATAAACACTCGTCCGTGTTTACTATTCCCCAGCAGATTGCCAGCAAAGCAATTTTTCTTTTTTTATCTGACATTCGTCCTATGTCACGATAAATCTTGAGAGCAGCCGTCCCCTGCTAGGTGATCGTCCTTCACCTCTTGATGATCGTCCTTCATCATGCTCATCCGATGGTCGTCCCCATCGTTAACCTTTTCTATCCGACACTCGTCCTGTGTCGTGATATTTAGCAGTTGTCCCCTGCTAGGTGATCGTCCTTCACCTTTTTGATGATCGTCCTTCATCATTTTATCCGATGGCCATCCCCATCGTTGATCTTGTTATATGGCGTTCGTCCTACATCATGATAAACCTTGAGAGCAGCCGTCCCCTGCTAGGTGATCGTCCTTCACCTCTTGATGACCGTTCCTCATCATGCTCGTCCGATGGCCGTCCCCATCGTTGACCTTTTATCCGGCATTCGTCCTATGTCGCGATATTTTCGGCAGCTGTACCCTGCCAGGTGATCGTCCTTCACCTTAGATGACCGTCCCTCATCTTACCCCTTTCAGAGCAGCCGTCCCCTACTAGGTGATCGTCCTTCACCTTTGATGACCGTCCCTCATCATTATTTCATTTATTCTTTAACCCGATGGCCGTCCCCGTCGTGGTCCCTTTTCCTTTTCCTGGTGATCGTCCTTCATCAGTTTAGCCCGATGGCCGTCCCCATCGTTGCTTACATTACTTTATGAACTTGATGGCCGTCCCCATCATTTGTCATTAATCCCCAGATAATCTTACAGCTTTACTTGATGGCTGCCCCCATCATAATTCCTTTTATCCCCAGCATGTCGGCCGTCCCCGTCATTGCTTTATTTCCCGCACCTTTCCCAGCATGTCGGCCGTCCCCGTCATTGCTCTTTCCCAGCAGCCGTCCTCTGCTCGACGGTCGTCCTCCGTCGCCCACACTTTACAATATACTTTATTTTTCTTTTACAATCTATATCCCTTTTCTTCTTCATTCTGTGAGTGCAAATTTTGGACTGTCTTTGGTATTCAACCACAAGTTATCTTGTTTGCCTGTTAAGCCGTTGCTTACAACCTGCACAGCTAACTCATGTTTGAATAGGGGCAGCTGTAAACACCCCAAATTTGCCCTCACCCATTCACACCATGGCTTGTGATCATTTCATATGCATAAACTCAATCATAGCATCTCATACCACATTTTTGATTCACTGCATAGATTCAAAGTCATCTGCATCTAGGGTTTGTGATCTGAGCAATCCAAGAGCTTATTGAGCCACTCCAAAGGCCATCAATCACTTCAAAGGGGTCCATGTGTGTTCAAACATCATGTTATATCCTCTCAAAGTCAAGAATGTCAAAAAATCACAAGAACTGAGAAAGGTATGGAAGCAGAGCCAGGCTTGACTACACAGATGACCTAAAATTAGGGTTTTGGTTTCAGAGGCCATAACTCCAAATTTTTTGGTCATTCTTGTTTCTATTGGTCTCTATATGGTATAGGGAGTATGCATATCAATTTTCATGAAGAAATTCCTTGGGGAAGTCATCTGATCAAGAGTTGACTTTTCAAGCAAGTCAGTGCAAAATCAGGGCATCTGAGGCCCCAATGACCCAACCAAAGGGTGTTCTTCATCATTTTGATTGTGTGTGATCTTTATTTGATCATGGAAGATGTTGGAAGTTCACAAAATTGAAGAATTTCAAGTCTTTTGCAAAGTTGACTTTTTGGGAAAGTTTGACTTTTAATGAAATTGCCATTTTAGGAAACTTTTTCAACCATTACTTTTTGATTCAAAAATGCTTCAAATGAAAAAACTTTGGTCATGAAAGTTGTAGAATAGATCATTCCCCTTTCAAAAAGTACAAGAACATGACCTAATTCATTTTGGATCAAAAGTTATGGCTTACCAAAGTTGGCTAAAATCACAAAATTTCAAAGTTTCTACCAAAGAGGGATTTTGCAAAATGACTTGATCAAGTGTTCTAAAGCTACCAAATGGACTTCTAAACTTCACCACATGATCATACAAGACCTAAAAGTCAGATTTCACCCAAAGAATCACACATTTTTATGGCTTATGGAACAAGATTTTTCATAAGAAGCAAAAGTGAACCAACTTGCAAAACTCATCATAAGTTACAATCCACTTGCTTGCTGACTTGCTGATCAATCCTAGGGTTCTCCCCACATCATGCTGCGCAGGACACACCTTTTGTCCTTGGCTAGCAAGTAGCCCATGCCTCTCTTACACAACTTTGACATTTTGGCAACTTGAGCCATACCTATCACAAAAGCACACATCACCTCATTTGACCTATCACCATAGTTTATGCAAATCAAAAGCAAGCCAAAGCATACAAAACACAAGCCTGAAGCACTCTCTAACTCAGCTTGCTCATTTTCACACCATCTTGCAAAAGCATTCGAAACTGATTGCACAGGCCACAAACATACAAACTAACTTCACAAATCAACTCAACACACCTTCCTGGTCACAAAGCACCCATCACCATTGCCTGAAACTCAAAGAACCAAAAACACGATCACCACCTGCCATTGAACAGAACTTCTGCCATCTCTCAAACCATCCATTGTAAACTTCAAACAAGCATTGAAAGCTTCTCAGGGGGTCCAGTGGAGCTGATTGCAAGCAAGAAACCAGCCAGAAAGCACCAGAAACCAAAGCTTCAGTTCAGGTAGCCATCTCAAACTTTTTTCCAAAAGCTTCATTTTAAGTTCTTAAAAGCTTCTATGCACTCCTCTGATCATGAATATGTGTTTACTTTTGAAAATGGTTGAGAAACCAGCATGTATGAACTGTCTGAAACTTTTTGCCCTAAGAATGTTTTGATTCGATTTGGCTGTTTAATGAATGAAAAATGATGTTTGATTGAGGGGTTTGATTCGTTTTTGAATGGAGATGAGTTCTGGGCAGTTAGATTTCGTTTTCATTGTGTGTAGAGAGAGATAGAGAAATGAGTTAGCCGGAGAAGACGACCGGAACAGTGTTCCGGTCGCCTGAAAGTCATTAGGGCATAATTAATTAGGGCTAATCATAATTATGTGAATTTGAATCTCAGCCCTTGGATGTGGCGCCAAGTCTACTCCCGCGCGTGTGAATTCAAACCCTGGCCATTGATTATGTTGACTTTTCTTTCTTTCAGATTTAATTCATTTTATTTTTCATTTAAATGCATTTGTTTTCTCCAATTTATTTAAAATAGCAAAACAATTTTAAAAATTCTGAAAATTTTTGTATAAACTTTTATTAATTTTCAGAAACCAAAAACATTTTTATTTTTATTTTTTAAATTAAAAAATATTTTTAAATCATTTAAAAGTTTATTTTTAATTAATTAATGAGAATTAATTAATTAAAAATACTTTTAGGTATTTAAAAATCACCAAAAAATTCATGAAACCTTTAAAATCATTTAGAAACATTTTCCAACCCTCAAACCAAATTTCGTTTTTGATCTTGATGCATTTTGACAATTTTCCATGGAATTAATTTCATTTCAAAGCATTATTTTGATCCAAATGTTCAAAAATTCATTTCTGCCTAGTCATTGAGAGTTGGACTTTGATTCTTTTTGCATTGTGTCTTGCATATCATTTAGTTCATAGGATCAAATTGGCATGATTTGATTTTGCATTTTCAATTTGTTTGACATTTTTCTTGACAAGGTACCTTAAAACCCTAGCATTCTTAAGAAATTCATAACCCTAATTAGGTTAAGAGTTAGAACCCCTCCTTTGGGCAGTGAGTTTGTATAGGTTTAGGGTTCCTTTGAATGCATTTTCAATTTTTTATCATGATGTTTGCTTCTGGTTTTGATTTTTGTTTGTTGCATTGATCATAAACCCTAATTTGGGCTTTCATATGCATCCATCTTGCATTTGCTTGCATACCATGACTTGCCATAGCATTTTGTGCATCCATTTGATTCATTAGACATCTTAAGACATATTAGAAGCATGTTTGATCATTTTATCTTTCATTTGCCATGTTGTATGTCATTTGCATTCCATAACTTTTCATGTATGTTCATGGTTCTAAGCATGCTTCTCTTGCATCCATATGCTCATGTGATCATCCTCATGCCTTGCCTCATGTTTGCATCTTCTCTTAGCATCATCAACATCACACACATGCTTCTGGTTTTGGTTTGCATCATGCCATTTCATCTCATTTTGCATTGCATTGCATTTCTTTCACTAACTTTTCAGGTGGTAAGCAACTTTGAGAAGTGAATTTGCCTTCACTTCTCACATTTTCTTTTCATCTCTCTTATGCATCATTGCTGCATTTTATCTTGTGTTTGAGATTGAGCTTGCTCATTCTTCTTCTTATTACTTTCTTTCCTCAAGTGACTTGACTTCTTGAATGAAGCAAGTTACTTTGCTTTCTCTTTGCTCCTTTCATCTGCTTCCTGGTGGTTCCTCTGAAGATTTCTCTTGTAAACCTCACAAACCTTAGGAACAACCAAGCATGACAATAATTAGGGTTTTGATTAGTCCCCCCATTTAGATTTTACCTTTGTGTCTCATTGAGTCTTCTCTTCTCACCTCATAATCAGGGACTAAACCCTAAAGGCTTTAAGGCTTTGTGATTAAGCTTATGCCTGCATCCTTCTATTAGGATGGAGTGTATAACTTTAATCCTAAGTGTTAAACCCTTAATGTGTTTAAATCCTTTAATCAATCCATTTAATAATCACTAAGACATCAAGCTTGTAACTTGGGCCTTGCATTAGGGTTCTAATTCTTCTTTAATTGGTTAAGAAGGACTAACCCTAGTGTTAATGGACAAGTCCCCCTCAAGTTGTCTTACAAATCATAAAAATCATTTCTTCATCTCATCATTAACTAAAATCCACTTAATAAAGGCTTTGTTTTGTCATGAAGTTAATCCCTAATCATGGATTAAGTTGAGGAGTCTTCCTCAGCTTAAACATTCTCATCTATTATCCTTCTATTAGGATGGTGTAATGAGTCTGTTTAATCCCTGATTATGGCTTAATCTCATTACTCAACACTAAACAAAAACAACAAAAACATCTAAATAATCACAAGTAGGTTAATGATCTTAATCCTACATCATGGTGATTAAGTGTGAGAAGCTGACTTCACACTTAAGGCATTCTCATTACCCCTAATCAGAGGGAAGATGTGATGAGTTTACTAACCCATCGGTTCAGGCTTAAACTCATTAACTTATGACAAACCTTCAAAAGCAATAAAAGACTGAAAACTCAAAAACAAACAATAATCGTCTCCTCCGGGATTCTTTTCTCATCTCATTCACTCATAAACGAGAACTTGCTTCTTCCGTCTAATGCAAGACAGTTTGCACCTGAGCCAGACAGGTCATACACTTGAGCATGGACAAGTAAGCAGTTCACAAGTCAATTTATCTTTCAGTCTCTTTGGGTCGAACTACGGTGTTCTGACTTCCTCATTGCACGAGAGGATACGTAGGCATAACTTAACGATTATCGAACAAAAGTCTCTGTATATTCCCCCTCTTTCCAGCATTATTTTCTTTAGCCTCATTATCATGAGCATTTCATCTTTGTTCTTTACACTGACACTTCATTTATACACTTCACTTCACTTGCACTGACACCTGTACATCCTTTTCCAGCTCTTTTATACACAAATTGCACTGACACTACCCCTTTAAAACACAAATATTTTAAGCGTCGTCGAGTACGACGGACAATCTGGGTGCTAATACCTTCCCAGGTTGTAACCAACCCCCTTTCTCAGTCTCTCTGGTTCGCAACCGCCTTATCCACATCTTTCTAGGTTTATGCAGCATTACCTTTCCTTCGGGATAAAAATGCCTAGCTGGCGACTCTATTCATTCCCTATGAGTTCACTCCTGTGTGTCCTCACATCATCCTTTTCGCCGACCGTTCGCGTCTGTACCTTTATTTGGGGTCATTCCCATTTATCGGGAGCGACACCCTTGTATTACGCGCGTCACGGTCGTGAGGGACTGATGACGATCGTGACTGCTCCTTTTGGCACGTTATGGTCGTGACTCCTAGGTGACGGTCGTGACAATTACAAAAAATGCAGATTATGCAGAATTCCTCTCTTCTTCTTCTTTTCATGGTTATTTTTACTCATTTCACTTGTGGCTCATGTTTTAGCTCTATAGTTGATATACCTGCAAAATGACAAAGAAAACTCGAGGAATCGGTTGTTAAAACGATAAATGCGCGATAAAACGGTATTTAAACATAGTAATAAAACGATACTTTTTCTCGTTATCAGCGGGCTTTTTCACTTTTTCTTTTTTTGTTTGAACAAATCGTGTAGCACTGCTTGTCCTGATTGCTATGAGAGGGTTATGACTGCCTCCTTCTTTGGTCAATGAAGGATAACCATTGTGGCTTCCGGTCTAGTATAACCGTTGTGCTTTCTGGTCTTTGGACCACTTGATTGGTATGTTGGGACGTAATGGATCCTTAAATACACTCTTTTATGAAAGCTTGAACGCTTGGTCCGACTAGCTGACATCTACCCTACCCCTGGGTTACATGTAAGGTTTTTTCGTGCAAAATGAAACTTCTACTTCAAGGCTCAAAGGGGTTAGCGAGTGTTTATCTCCCTTATATCTCCGGTGTTTAGGGATTTGAAACAATGTAAGTACATCGTCAACAGGGTCTTATTTAAGAGCTCGCAATTAGAGATTATTGTGTTTTTGTTTCGTCATTCTCCATCACAAAGTTTAAACACAAGAGTTGGTATTTCAATGTACGCATGCGATATTATAAATGAATACAAATGAATTACTTCGAGAAAAACACATGAGTTTTATTATGATTATCATTCAAATGTAAACAACTTTCATACATGTATACAAGTGTTTTACGAATAAAAGAAACTACAAATGAAAATGCAGTAAAGAAGCTGAATATTGCCATTGTTGAGGAGGCTTGACTCCGTCTGGACCTATCAGTCTCTTTGTTTGGTTATTCTGACCATGGTGCTCTGACACGAGACACTCGGAAGAAGGAGTAAAGTTGGGGAATAAAGTTGCCCCATAAGGTTGCTCGGAAAGACCTGACGATCTTCTGCCTCATAAGATTGCTTGGAAAGACCTGATGATCTTCTGCCTACGTATCTCTATTGACTCATGACCAATGAAGAATCAGAGTGATGTAGTTCCCCTCAATAGGGAAGACAATGTAAGAAAGGGAAACACACAATTGAATACTTCTGGCTTTATTTGCTTCTGTGAATACCCTTGCAAACCTGGGTGATTACTCTGAAAACTCCAGTTTAAAGGTAGACCCTTTGGTGTAATGACCTTCGCATCAATCAAACTCTGCACTTTATGTTCGAATTCTCTACAATTAGCGATTGTATGTCCGAATGTCCTTGAATGGAACTCGCATTGAGCAGTCATGTCATAATCTGGAGGAAAAGGATACGGAACTGGCATGGTATGACTTCACTTTATAAAATAGCCTTGAATGAGGCGAGCAAGTAGTTGGCTTCGAGAAACTGAGAATCGAGCGAGCATTCCCTCGGGTTTCTTAGGCCCCTGTTTCTGCTGTTGATGATTTTGAAGATGATGTTGATTAGGGCACCCGGGATGTCGATATACTTTTCTTCCCATATTTGGCAAAGACTGTTGATGCAATGACCAAAGATGAGGAGCACGCCCACGATCTGAAGAAGAGGAAGGGATATTCACTCCTTTGAAGGCCATTAAAATCGGATCACTAGCTACCTTCATACCAGCTGGTCCAAACTCGATTACTCTGGAATCAATCAAGTTTTGCACTTGGTGATGAAAAGCCTTACATCCTTCAATATCGTGACTTGGTGCTCCATAATGAAAATCACAGTGGGAGATAGCGTCACATCCATCTGTAGTGGAATAGGCAGTGAGGACTGCTTACGAGGCTCAATCAACTTCAACTGAAGCAAAGACTGGAGTAGGTCCGTGCGAGGCATAGGTAAAGGATCTAAAACCCTTTCTCGCCTCTGTGGATGATGTGGTACAACCTGGGGAGTCTCTGTTGTTATCTGCTGATGTGGCAGTTTCAGAACCCAAGGATTACGATATAAGGAAGGTTCATGTATGAGAGGAAGAACACCTTTCTCTTTGGCAGCAGGTAATGGAGCATACTTTTTCTTGGCCTCTTGGACAGGCACAAACCCGATTTCCCCTGAGTCAATGAGTCTTTGGACCTTGTGCTTGAGCACCTTGCAATTTTCCACATTATGATCGGATGCTCCTGAATGGAATTCGCACCTAGCCTTGGTATTAGAACCCATGGGGTGCCTGGTCTGCTGAGGCCCCATATTGATCAGCTTAATCAACTTTAACTCCAGCAAGATTTGAAGCAATTATGCATATGGCATCGGGATCAGATTGAACTTCTTCTCAGACTTCCCTATTACACACATCTCAGAAGGTGGTGGATGATGAGCAGATTCTGACAATAAAGGAGATTTGGGAGGCAATCCATGTTACAACAAAGGTCCCAAAGAAGAAGAAGGATTCATAACTTCGGATGTAGAAGCGAACGACTGATTGTTTCCTTTCTTCAACATAGATTCCAACATTTATGTAGTTTGGCCCATTTGATCTTTCATCTCATCAACCTCTTCTCTCAGCAGTTTCTGATTCTGGGACAACGCTCGAATGTCCACCATAAAATGCCCTAGTTGGGCCTTCATCTCAGTCACCTCCGCTTCGAGTTGTTCCATGCCCATACCCTGACAATTGTGATTCAAGTTGGCCATTCTAGGTAGAAACCAAATCAGGATGAGAATTTGTCTTTGGACACTTGTTATGAGTGCAATGATGTATGCAAATGCCATGTTTGATTATTTCCAAGGGATCTATCTGCTTTGATTCAAGCTTTGATACAGGAAAAGTCTAACGACACGATTTAGATATGTGATCCTTGAAAATAACTGAACATGTATGCTAAAATGTCATGATGTTATGTATGTAGCAAGCATGTGATCAGAGGTCTGATGTTGGTGTTGGGCAGTAAATCAACTATGGATAATAACTTTATCTTTGTATAGATATTATAGAACTCATAATCAAAGGACCATGAAGTTGGATCATAATACTGAACAATACTGGAAAAGCGGGTATGTTGGAAGTTTCAGGGTTCCTGCAAACTTGTAAACCCCTCCCAATCTCACGGGTGTGCTACTCGGGTCAACATCACGGACTCTCAAATCCGAATAGCAATAATACGTTCACCATTTCCGAGAAATGGCTCATGACCAAGTCAGGAAATCGATTTGGCATTATGTACTACTCAGGGAGCTCTCAGCTGAGTCCAAGGAAACAAGCATCCCTCATAAGTCCCCATCTTTAAGCACTGAATCGAGAAACAATGGTACATTCAGCCCTCGGGATACAGTACTATCGTCATACGAACAATTTGCTTTAACTGGATACATATGAGAGAACTAGGCCATCATATGCGAGTTCCTAGTGGGCCCTCGGGTGCGAATGGGTTTTCCACTGCCACTGTCACTACTAGAGAGGGTTGTTTCCACAAAGGGCCTCAATGATCGGTCCCTAGTGTTAGCGGCTCAGGAGGGAAAATTTTATGGTCTGCCTAGGCAGTATAGAACATCTCCCAAGAGAGCCTGATCTGGGTGTGGGACTCGTGAAAACTTAACGTGCTCAAGACCACAAAAGCCACATGATTGCCCACTTTAGACTTTATGTGTGTTCTCAAGCCGGGTAGTTGGCTTATCTCACAGTAACTCCCATTCCACAGAAAAAATGCAAACCAGCATAGCCAGACAGTCCAGTATATATGATGCATGGAAGATAAATACTAAAAGTAGTAAATAAATGTTGTAAAGTAAATAACTGTAAATGAAAACAGTAAATAAACACACAACAGCATGCAAATAAACACCCAAAAAAACAAAATCAAACAGGCGCTAGGATTGACTCTCAAAGGGGAAACCAGAGATTCTGGGTTCGGTCCCCAGCAGAGTCGCCAACTGTCGCTCCCGAGATATTCATCCTAGTACAAACGCGAAAGTGGCGCAAAAAAGGTAGAGTCGCCAGCCAGGCATTTTTATCCCGAATGAATGGGAAAGGTAATGCTGCACAAACCTAAGAGAAAAGGAAAGGACGAGGCCTCGCGAACCAAAGATATTGGGTTGGGGAGTCAGTTACGACCTGGGAGGTATTAGCACCCAGATTGTCTGCCGTAGCCGACGGGATCCATGCTTTCTTGTTTGTTTCAAAGGGTGAGAAATATGTTGCTACTGAACAAAAGAACTGCTAATTGGATGGGAATGAAGATGAGAAAGGGAATCGGAGAAAGAGAACGAAAAGGTATGAGGAAAATGTAGGGAAAATAAAGAATGTGCTCAAACGGACCATACCCCGCTGCCTACGTACCTCATTGGAATTATGAGGATCAGAGTCGACGTAGTTCGCCTAACCAGGCGGGAACTATTTGTGTTTTTTATCGCTGGAACTTCATATGTCTATGCTCAAGTGTTGCAGGCTCGCCTTGAACGAGTGTGTTTATTGTCTTGCAAATGAGACAAGTCGTCGCAAGTTCGCGTTGTGAGTGAGTGAGATGAGAAAAGAATTCCCGCAGGAAAGCCGTTTATTGTTTGTTGTTTTATCTTTTATGAGAAGTGTTTTGAATTTGTTGGTGAACATTCTCATACTAAGACTTATCCATTGTGGTAGATAACTTACACCTCGCCCCGAAACAGGACGTGCATAAGTACTCCGCAACAAAGTCTCGTGGCATACAAGAACATTCAACCTTTATTAGGTGTCTTATTCTTATTTTCTTTAGAGGCAAGAAAGAAAGACTCAAGTTGTAAAAGGACAAACTAAGGGGACTAAGACTCAACCCTAAATTGTTTATTCAAGTGGGAGGTCCTATGGTTAGTTCGGTTTTCTAATCCTAACGAGCAAAGGAAACGGAAATAAGGAAACACATGCAACTTACTTCCTAAGGAAGTTAAGTTGATTCTAAAGAACAAAAGGGGAAACCCTACCAAACACAAACATGAAAGGTAAAGGAAAATAAACGCATAAAGAAATGCATAAAATAAAGTAAAAGGATAAGGTGAAGGAAACATACCTCAACCTCCCTACAAAATAAGGGTTAGTGTTGCATATTTATTGAAAAATAATAAAGCAAACAAACATCAATTAAATCCTAATGACTCTAGGACCTAAACTAGACTCAATCCTAAATTGTAAGCACTAAAAAGACATGCAATGCAAAAATCCAGCAGCTATTACAGCTCCTAAAAGCACAAACAGCTTTGGAAACAATGCACAACACAAGGCCGTTTTTACAGCCAGCATACAACATGCCAAAATAGGTGTAAAAAGTCACATACAACATGTAAAGGTCTACATTTCATAGCTATTGCATAAAAAAAACAGATGTGGAAACATGGCAGATTTCATCATTTTCTTTTTTATGCACAAAATGAATGACATGTAATGTAAATGCATCACATAACATGATCAATACACACCACAAATCATGATTAAATGAACATGAACATTTTAATGGTGATTATGGAATAATGCACACAAAAGCAACAACAACAATTTTGTATTTTGATGAAATTAAGCAAGTAAGCATATGAACATGGAATATGCACAAGTAGCAACAATGATCATCAATTAAACATGCAATTGATGCAAACAACTAGAATTAAAATCACATGGACATGCAATTAACAATGCAATTGATGCAAACAACTAGAATTAAAATCACATAAACAGAACATGAACATTCATTTATGGTAATGGATGCATTACACATGGCATAACAATGTATAAAGCATTACATGCATTAATGGAAAATTAAACACACAATATGCAAAAAGTAACGAACACATGTCGAAATGACGAAACGACGAAATCACATACTGAAAATGGACCTACAAATTCCCTAAATCAATGCCTAAACATATATGAACATTAAAGTCACAAGGAATCAAGAACAAGCAAGCAAACAAGCTGAAAATCCGATTTCAAACAGCGTTAACCGGTTAACGGGCTCAAAACAGCAGCAATTTGGCCAAAAACGCACGTGTTAACCGGTTAACCAAATGTGTTAATCGGTTAACACTGAACAAAATGTGAAAATTTGCTTTGAAATAAATGCTTTTGGCCACAAACCTACTTCTAATGATCCTTAACACATACATGAACATGCTACCATGAATTTCTACTCAATTATGGCTTATTGACACCTATTAGAACCTAGAACAAGTCACAATACTAGCTCCTAATAATCAAAATCAACAAATCGCAAGCAAATTGTAATGGAGACGCAATCAAACACAAGCAATGGGATAATCACTTAAAGAATGCCGAAACGGCGAGCTGAAGAGAATAAATTAAATGCGAAGCGGTTTTGGATCACCAACCTACGAAGCGAAGGCTTGCTTCGGTAAATGTTGCAAGGATCGGAACTTGAACAAAGAGAAAACCGATGAATCCGCGAATACGCAAAATAAATGCGATTCGATACTGATCTTGAGAAACTCTTGCACGATCGCTTGCAATAAGCCGAAATCACTTCACAAATAGTTGTTACTTCTTCCACAATTCACAAATCAAGGCTTTAATGGAGGCTAAACTTCAAGATCCTTAAGTTTTAATGTGAAACTTGAAGAACTTCTTTGAAGATGCTTTGGTGAATTTGGAGAATGGAAGGAAAAAGTGAGAGAAAAATGATTTTGGAATTGAGAATTTGTGAAAAATGAAATGGGAACCTTTTGCGTTGAAGTGATTAATGGTTTTATAGAGACTAGGCTTGGAGCTAGGTTTAGGAATGGAGCTAGGTTTAGGTTTGGGATTAGGGTTGGAGTTAGTTAAAAGTGGTTAGGACTAGGGAATATTCCTTGGAAAATTCCTTGGAATAATCTAGAAGGTGGTAGAATATGGTAGGAACATCCAAGGGAAATGAAGTGGAAAAAATGAGAGGGAAAATAATAAAGGGAAATGTGGAGGGAAAGTGGAGGGAAAGGAAAAAACAACCAATTTTCAAATGTTTTTCTCAAAATTCGCTACCGTTAACCAGTTAACCAAATGCGTTAACCGGTTAACGGAGCCAAAACTCCATTTCTTTGTTTCTTTGATGGCTTGTACATGGAATGGTCTTGTATTATTTTTGTGGTGCCTTTTCTTCTCTTGAGCTCCAAATATTGTCAAACATTGCCCAATCACATGCCTCATGCACATGCAAATGGAAATTATTTTTTATTATTATTATTTTTGAACGCGATGTGATGCGATGTTCGGACGATCATGCAAAATGAAGAAGCATATACCATTTGAGGTTGATAATAAATTAAGAGGTCAAATTTTAGGGTATCACACCCTTGATTCAAGTTGAATCAAGTTCTTCACGTGTGTCAAATAAACCTCCAATTAATTCCTCCCTTCTTACAAGAATCCACAATTCCGCAAACTTTGAGCACGACCGTTTTGATTCGATACTTTTGAACCCACATCGTTCTTTACAATCCTCTGGTTACCGTGATATGGTTGAAAAATCTCCTTGATCTTCAAACCTCTTCACTCGGGTAAATCTACGAACAAATGATGTGTGAAAAACCCCCCAAATCACAATGATCTTGGAGGACAAACCCTCAATGCTTTATTCAAGAAAAATCCACAAATCTCTCAACTCAAACTGAAATCGCAATTCCATTGTTTGAATGTTATCACCTTGAATCTTGCAGTTTGATTAACAAAAATGATTGTGTGTAGTTGTTGATGAATGCTAGAGAAGAAGAAGATGATGAGAGCACCTGCCTATATTTTTCACTTAAGAGAGAGAAAAATAGACAAGTGGCACAAACCCCAGTTTTGTGTCGACCTCCCAGGAGATTTGATTCGACCTATTTGTTGATTTGAGTCTACCTGTTTTTGGTCCTCAATCAGTCTGTTGAAACCCGGAGGAAGGGAAGAATTTTGCATCTTATTTGAGTCGACCTAACTTATCAAATAAATCGACTCAAATAATTTCTACTAAATGAGTTGACATGATTGACTTGATGAGTCGACTCATTCACTTTGAATTTATGCCATTTCACTTTGAACCCAGTATCTTGTGATCCAATGTATCTTTCTGAGTACCAATCGTTTTGACATCATTAAAACAACTGGTACTCTCTCACAAACTCCCTCTTTTTGATGATGGCAAAACTTATAAATGGTCACTCAAAAATACATGAGCATCAGATACACTAACATGCTCCCCCTGAATATGAGCCACAAATAAAATATCCTTACTCAATCACATCTCCCCTTTTGACACCATCAAAAAGAGAAAAAGGATTAGATGGAGATAAAAAGCGGGAGAATTATAAAATCATACGTTGCAATGACAAAAACATAAGTCACCATACACATAATATGAATCAAATGAACACAAATGGAAATAAACAAAATTCCATAAAGCTTATGAAGCCATCATATAGAAATAAAATAAACGATAACATTGTCATTAGAAAATACAAATAAAAGAAAACACCATATGCATATGAAAATGACATAAAATGAAATGCATCATTGTTGCACCCCAAAATTTGCCCTCCACAAGACAATACATTGTGTCCCAAGAGGTTCACAAGGATCACAAAGTTCACAAGACATCTCATGAGGTTCACAGGGTTCACAATTAGTTAGAAAGTTTGACAATTCCCTCAGACAATGCATCCTCCTAAGCAATGCATCCTAAACTAGGGTTTTGACTTTTATCAGGCTAAATGGACTTTCAAGACTTCAAGTGAGATTCATAGCATCTTATATGTGTTCAAGAACCCCCATGTCAAGTTTCAAGACTTTCCCAAAGGTTTGCTCAGTCAGATGATCAGATAGGTTAAAATCAGTCAAAGCAGTTAAAAAGTCAAACTGAGGTCAACTGTGGTCAAACCAAAGTCAAACTTCATGATTTTTTGCCAACATAAAGTATATGAAGTAAAATTCATCATTTGATCAAGGGTTGATCATGATTCATCAAGTAGATTTCAAATCATCAAGAATCAGGAGTTTCTAAATTAGGGTTTTCACAGGAAAAGTCAACTAAACTTTGACCAGCCATAACTTTCACATGCTTCATCAAAAAATTTCCATCCAAAGCTCATTTTGAAGGAAATTGAATTCTCTACAACTTTGTGTCTCACAAGCCAAGCCCAAAAATGCTTCATTTGGAAGGTATGAGCTAAGACATTATAGGTCCTTTTAAAAGTCAACAAAAAGTCAACAACTTCAAAAGAGTATAACTTGAGAATGGTAAAAGATATGGACATGAGACCAATGAGGTTGGTTATAGGACTCTTTAAGCTTTCCAAAATGTCCAAGAACACCCTCATAGCATTAAAATTGAAGGATTTGTGCCCTTGCAAAGTTGGGAAATTTTTGGGAAGTTTATGAAGCAAATAAGGCCTTAAATCAAATTTTTGCTAAATGAACCCACCAAATTGCCATCCCATCTTTACAAAAACACCAAGCACGACCCAACCCACCTATTTTCTGATTTTTTATTTTTTATTTCATATTTATTTGAATTTTATTCATTTAAATACCATTTAAATTGAAATAAAATATAAAATCATATATTTGAAGAGGGATTTTGCTTCTAGAAAGTCATAAATATTATTTGGATCAGATTGATACACAAGTTATGAGGATTGTCCCAAAATAGCAATGTTATATCAAAGAATATTCAAATTTTAAGGCATATCTTTCTCAATCTTCAAACATCAAAAAAATCCAAAGTGTGATGGCATTTTTCTGACCTAATTCACTCCATATATATACATGAACACATTGCCAATAGGGGGACACGAAAATTCTGCCTCCAAGTGCACATTCAAACTTCAAAATTTCATTCAAAAACTCACTTTCGGATTTTAAGGTAGAGGTGATTTCAAGGTGTTCTAAGGATTGCAATGCATTCTATGATGTTCATTTAACATGTCTGGATCATAAACAACATCAAAAACACCCTAAATCGCATAAACCGAATCATGTTCTTCAAGCTTATTTTTGTTTTTCGATTTCATTGATTTGTTTGTTTTAATCCGTTTTTGATTGTTTGTTGATGTTTGTGATGAACCATAGAGTGTTTCTGGATAAAAACATGAAGTTTTCATGGAGGAATTCGTGAGATTCCATTATTAGGGTTCTTCCTCTAGAATTGGGGTTTTGTGAAATAATCAATATAAATAATTTCTAAACACGCAAACAAGTTTGTTTTGTTGTGGGGAACACAATGGTGTTCCCAATTTGATGAATCATTGCAGGTTTGATGATCGTTGTGAAGAACCTAGGAAAACCTGTAAAACAAAATTCGTATGTAATTTCGCAGAAAAAATTGTAAGTGAATTCGCAGGTAATTTGGAGAAGACGAAGTCCAAAGGCGCCAAATTCTGATTTTAAAACTCGTTTTAATATTTTATTGAATTGTTTGAAGTTTATTTCACGAACGCGTTGGTGGCTCAGATGGTGGATGTGTGTGTGTAAAAACTCTCTGGCCTGGGTTCGATTCCCATTAGGCCATTTTGTGTTATTTTGTGTTTTCATGATTTTTGCAGGTTAGATAACAAAAGGATTGTTGTTGGGATTATGTTCACAAAGCGCATGCAGCCCAGTGGTAACTCTGTACGTCTAAGAGTGGCAAAGTGTAACGCTCTATTTATTAATTAATTATTTAATTCATTATATTCACGTTATTGGTGTTGATTTATGTTGAATTGTCGAAGTTGTTTGTGATAAGTTGCTAAGTTTGTTTGAATTAAGTTGAATGAGTCGATTTAAGTTGCATTGTCGTTCGTTGGATAAAGTTGAATTAACTGAGTTGTGGGAATTGATGTGGAATATTCTCACGTTTATGGTTGGATAAGTTATTTAGGTGCTTGGACCATTTGGTCAAATATTGGAAGATAATTTAATTAAGTCGGGAGAAAAAAAATTAGTCGCAAATTATTAATTGATTTTTAGCGTTATGGTAAATTAAGTTGTTAAGTCGGAAAATCGAAGAAATAATATTATCAGTGATAGAATTGATTATTGGAGCATGTTGGTTATTGGGCTTGAATTTCGTCGGAATTAGCAATTAAAGGGGTGCAGTGTTTAGGCCCATTAATTGTTTTATTGGATTATTATTATTATAATAAAAAGGAATAAAAGAATGAGTCAAAGAGAAGAAGTAACAGAAGAAGAGGGAATCGTGGAAATTAGGGAAAAAGTCTTAGAGAAAAATAAGGGTTTTAAAGAAGAGAAAACAGCTTGGGAGAAAAGAAGGAGAAAGAAGGATTCATGTTCATATCTTAATTTTCGCACATTCGGTACAGCTTCCACTAAACAGGTGATAACTTTTTATTCGTAATTCTGATTAAAGCGATTCTTGAATTTCTGGAAAGCTTACGAAATTCCCTTCGATTTGATATATAATTTCGTGTCAATAAGTTCTGTATTGAAGGAGAAAAACGCATTTGAAGTTTGGAAGTTCATGCTGGAAATTGGTCAAATAGTAGTTACGGGATTGATGGTGATGAAGGATGAATTCTGGTCAATGTAGGAACTCAATGGCAGCGTGTTCGTATTTCTAATCTTAATGGATGAAAGAGGAGAGGAAAAGTGTCACATATGCAAAGGGGTTGGAAATTCGATCGGAGATTCGAAACGGCCATCGATTAAGGTAAGGGTGGGGTTCGAACTCTATAATCGGGATTATGATGATTAATATGTGGGTTTGGGATCGTATAATTTTTGTGTTGTCCGTAGTTGAGTCGGTCGAATTGTGGTTGTAAAATTGATGGAATAATGTTGTTTGTGGAATTTGATTAATTGATGTTATTGAGTTTTATTGTTAAATTAATTTGATAAAAACAGAGTTTTGTAGTTGGACAGAAAAATGGTAATTAACTAGTCTTTTGATAAAAACAGAGTTTTGGAGTTGGACAGAAAAATGGTTCGTTGAATTTCATGATAGAATAATTGAAGAGAAAAAGGATTTGTATCAGTAAGATGGAATTTAACAGATTCAGTGGGAATTATTGGTAGCAGTAATAGTAGTAAAAGCAGTACCGATTTAGTCGACCGGGTGAAATTACGCGATAAAAATTAGTTGTCCAAAATTTAACGAAAATTGTCGAGTTAGTTCGGAATAATAAATAAGTGATTTTAGTCGGTGTACTTTGTTAATTAGTGTTGAATGTGTGTATTTTATAGTATAGTTGCGTATGTTGTTCTGTCTCAGTTTGGGAGCATTTTTTAAGTTAAAGGTCGAAGGACCCATGTTGATTATTTGAGTTGTAGGTCGTAAGACCAATGTTGATATTCAAGTTGTAGGTCGTATGACCAACGTTGAAAGTTGTAGGCCTATGGCCAAAGTTGAATCGGTGTTGAATTAAAGTTGCGATGTTGTTTGTTGTATGTTGTTGGAGTTGATTGTTGTGATGTGTTGAGTCGTTGTATCATGGCATACACTGCATTTCTAAGTTGGAGCGGATGCTCACCACGTTGGCCTGGATTGGCAAATTTATTAAGTTGAAGGCTTATGCCTTGCAGATACCTCGATAACCTGGTATATTTTAAGTTGGGAGTTTTACTCCAATGGTACCACATGCATATGCACAGTCGAGTCACATTCCGTGTCGCATTAATTATGTTGTTTGTGCTGTTTATGTTGCCGAGTTGATAAAGTTGTTCTTGTTGCCTACATTCATAAAGTTGTGTACGTTGCTCAAGTTGAATAATTTTTTTATGTATATTCGTGTTAATTATGTTGTTAAGTTGATTATATTATTATGTTGGACAAGTTGATTATGTTGCTAAGTTGATTATATTATTATGTTGGACAAGTTGATTATGTTGTTAAGTTGATTATATTATTATGTTGGACAAGTTGATTATGTTGCTAAGTTGATTATATTATTATGTTGGACAAGTTGATTATGTTGTTAAGTTGATTATATTATTATGTTGGACAAGTTGATTATGTTGTTAAGTTGATTATATTATTACGTGGGACAAGTTGATTATGTTGCTAAGTTGATTATATTATTATGTTGGATAAGTTGATTATGTTGTTAAGTTGATTATATTATTACGATGGATGAGTTGATTATAGGATTATGTTGCCTGAGTTGTTTATATATTTATGTTTGTAATGTCGATTTTGTTGATATTGAAGAAGTTGAATATGTTGTAAATGTTCGTCGAAGTTGATGAAGGTTTGTATGCTAAGGTTATAGTTGGAATTGATTATGTTGATGTGTGAATTAAGATGATAAAGTATGTTGGTTGTTTGGGGTGTTTAGTAAGACGTTGTTGTGGATAGTGTAAAAATTGTATGATTCTATCTAGCGTATTAATTATCATACTCTTGTTTATATGGTTCGATATCTCACCCCTTTCTGTTGTTGAATGTTACCTTGATTGGTAACGTGCAGGTATTCCAGTTTAGAGTTGCTTACTTTCGTAATCAAGTCGGTGTCGTCGCTCTGATACGTAACACTCGGGGGGATGAACGCTTAATTGTTTTGTTGTTATATTTAGTTGTTGTTATTTTAAGTTGTCTCAATGAAAAACATGTTATTACTAAGTTGTTGGGTTGAAAAAGTTGTTAACTGATGCAAAGTTGAATATTTGTGGATCCGCTGCCTAATTGTAAAAGTTGTTTGACTTCAATGAATTGAATAAGAGTTGACCTTATAGTTTCATCCTGTTTGAAAGTGTTATGTATCGATGTTCATGAAATTAAATGAATTTGTTAAGTGGAAAAATGTAGCATCCTGTTTTGTTGTTGAATTTTTGAAACTCTGATTTATGAATTTCCGCCGGGTAGATTTGGGGTGTTACAATAGTGGTATCAGAGCCTGGTTGGTCCGTCCGGCCAATGTTGTCTAACGTTGTTAATTCCTTAGTATGCGACATGTGTGTGAAACACTGTCGGTACTTGTTGTTAGTTTCTAGTCGTTGTCTGCAGGTGTTTGTTGGAATTAAGTGGGGGAGAAGCTTGACTCCCGGACTGTTGTTGCAAAGTCGAAGTTGGTTCAAAGTTGATGTTGATTGCAAGAGTGCAAGGTTGTTGAAGAGACGCTGTTGCAGAATGGCGAGAGCATGGATTCATGAATTCGTATCGGTCGGGTTGAGCAGTGCGTTGATTTTGGATGGAGATTGTTTAAGGGTGAAGGATTTATTCCAAATACAAAGAAAAGTTGATGGATCAAGTTGAGGGATCACGTTGGTAGATCACTATGCCTTGTGTGTAGTTGGATTAAAGTCGAGTAATTTTCGAAGTTGGATGTAGAGTAATATTTTTGGTAGAACTTGGAAGTAAGATGGAGAGAGATGGAATTTACATTCATCAATCTCAAAAATTCTGGTTTTTGCAACCTTGGAACAGCTGTCACGAGAAGTTGTATAACTCTTTAACCGTGAATCGGATTGAAGCGGTTCTGGACTATTTGGAAAGCTTACAAAATTCCCTACAGTTTACATATAAGATTTACATTCAGGAGGTTTATAATGAGGGAGATAAGTGCATTTTAATAGTTGGGTCTACTGCTGATTTTTGGAAAATTCTACATACGGGAATTATTGACCAGTCCCATTGGGATGGGGATAACTTTTTACTCATAAGTCGGATTCGAGCGATCCTTGAAGTTCTGGAATCTGCACAAATTTCTCTTCATGATAGAATATAATTTTGTGATTTGGAGGTCTGTATTGGAGAAGATAATTGCGTTCAAAGTGGAGCGTCTATTGCTGAAAATTTGGAAAGATGAAAATGTTATTAAATGTTGGTATCGGAGAATGCATAGAGATACGATTTATGTCGAATGAGGACAATTAAAGTGTCTATGCTAGATGATGGTAATGTTGAGAGGAAGATGGATGTTTGATTGGTGTTGTTAAGAATCGTAACTTGGTTGGAAGTTGTAATTTGAGCTAACCACTTTGAATGGTACTTGTTGTAATGATTCCAATGTTAGAGGGATATTGAAAGTCATGTGGTAATATGTGTGTACATAAGAGAATGTGTACTGGATTTTTGGACGTTTTGTATCGTTGATGAAGTTGGAATTAAGGAGACTAAGAAGGAGTTGATAAGCCGTGGAGAGTTGGCGGAGCATTATGCTTACGGACTATGGACACAAGTTAAAGTACGCTAGTATGTTGGGTAATGATGATTTATGCCATCGTTATGGTTGTCGGACGTCTATTGACAAATTGAGGAACTGATCACCCTTAATCTATTGTTGATAGCAGATGTAATCATAATTGATGGATAGATGTATCATGCCAACTAGTATAGTATGTACGTCGAATTGGTTGAAGTCAAGCCGAACACTTGAGTATTGTTTGTTTTGTTGATGAAAGTTATTATAAGAGAGTATTAGTTGGAATTTAAGAGGGAAGTATGAAGTTATGCTTGGATTGAATTGTAATAAGAAAATTCATAGTTGGACTCGGAATAATTGGAATGTTATTTAGTGATGAATTGAGTAGCTTGAGACTTGAAGTATTCTTGAGATGATTAGAAGGGAAAGTGGGTGGAAATGTAAAATGATGATTTGATAAGAATGTCATATATAATTGAGTTGCAATTATTAGAAGTTAAATTATAAGTTGGTTTATTAAAGAACGGTTTTAGTGGGGATAAGAGGAATTGTTTGGTTGTGTTGATTCGGATAAAAATTTATGAAGGTTGTGTCGGTATGAGTAAGAATCGAGTATTCGGTAAGTTGAATTAGTTGAAAGCGAAGAGTGCGAGTTATCTTGTGGAGATTCGTTGGACCCTTGTATCTTATGTTGGTGTAATGATGTTGCGTGGTTAAGATGAATTTTGCAGGACGTGTTGTTAAAAGATGGTAAAGTTGTAGCCTGTGTTGATGATAATTTGGAATTCATGGAAGTATATGAATGTCTTATCCAAGATTTGGAAGTAGTCGTCATTGTAATTATATTGAATGTTCAAAGGTGTTATTGTACGAATCTAAGTTGAAGTATGCGGTAACTACAAGAATTAGAATATCTGTTGGAATGAAATTCCAAAAGGATTGAGTCGAAGGGCTTTGTGGATATGTCGATTTTGATAATTGTAAGTTGGATTTAGACTCAGTAAACTTTGTAAATTGCAAGTAATCAGACTGCGCATCGAACGCGTAGTGTAGTGTTGTTATTCTTATGTGAATGAGTTGAGATGTTGATAGTTGATTGAGTTAATGTTGTGTTTAAGTTATGTATTATTGTTTGTGGTATACGTGAGTTGCCTTTGGAAATGAGAGTTGAGTCGGATTGAATAAGTAGTTGGAGTAGTTGAATCGGATGAATTTTCGAGGACGAAAATATCCTAAATGGGGGAGAGTTGTAACGCTCTATTTATTAATTAATTATTTAATTCATTATATTCACGTTATTGGTGTTGATTTATGTTGAATTGTCGAAGTTGTTTGTGATAAGTTGCTAAGTTTGTTTGAATTAAGTTGAATGAGTCGATTTAAGTTGCATTGTCGTTCGTTGGATAAAGTTGAATTAACTGAGTTGTGGGAATTGATGTGGAATATTCTCACGTTTATGGTTGGATAAGTTATTTAGGTGCTTGGACCATTTGGTCAAATATTGGAAGATAATTTAATTAAGTCGGGAGAAAAAAAATTAGTCGCAAATTATTAATTGATTTTTAGCGTTATGGTAAATTAAGTTGTTAAGTCGGAAAATCGAAGAAATAATATTATCAGTGATAGAATTGATTATTGGAGCATGTTGGTTATTGGGCTTGAATTTCGTCGGAATTAGCAATTAAAGGGGTGCAGTGTTTAGGCCCATTAATTGTTTTATTGGATTATTATTATTATAATAAAAAGGAATAAAAGAATGAGTCAAAGAGAAGAAGTAACAGAAGAAGAGGGAATCGTGGAAATTAGGGAAAAAGTCTTAGAGAAAAATAAGGGTTTTAAAGAAGAGAAAACAGCTTGGGAGAAAAGAAGGAGAAAGAAGGATTCATGTTCATATCTTAATTTTCGCACATTCGGTACAGCTTCCACTAAACAGGTGATAACTTTTTATTCGTAATTCTGATTAAAGCGATTCTTGAATTTCTGGAAAGCTTACGAAATTCCCTTCGATTTGATATATAATTTCGTGTCAATAAGTTCTGTATTGAAGGAGAAAAACGCATTTGAAGTTTGGAAGTTCATGCTGGAAATTGGTCAAATAGTAGTTACGGGATTGATGGTGATGAAGGATGAATTCTGGTCAATGTAGGAACTCAATGGCAGCGTGTTCGTATTTCTAATCTTAATGGATGAAAGAGGAGAGGAAAAGTGTCACATATGCAAAGGGGTTGGAAATTCGATCGGAGATTCGAAACGGCCATCGATTAAGGTAAGGGTGGGGTTCGAACTCTATAATCGGGATTATGATGATTAATATGTGGGTTTGGGATCGTATAATTTTTGTGTTGTCCGTAGTTGAGTCGGTCGAATTGTGGTTGTAAAATTGATGGAATAATGTTGTTTGTGGAATTTGATTAATTGATGTTATTGAGTTTTATTGTTAAATTAATTTGATAAAAACAGAGTTTTGTAGTTGGACAGAAAAATGGTAATTAACTAGTCTTTTGATAAAAACAGAGTTTTGGAGTTGGACAGAAAAATGGTTCGTTGAATTTCATGATAGAATAATTGAAGAGAAAAAGGATTTGTATCAGTAAGATGGAATTTAACAGATTCAGTGGGAATTATTGGTAGCAGTAATAGTAGTAAAAGCAGTACCGATTTAGTCGACCGGGTGAAATTACGCGATAAAAATTAGTTGTCCAAAATTTAACGAAAATTGTCGAGTTAGTTCGGAATAATAAATAAGTGATTTTAGTCGGTGTACTTTGTTAATTAGTGTTGAATGTGTGTATTTTATAGTATAGTTGCGTATGTTGTTCTGTCTCAGTTTGGGAGCATTTTTTAAGTTAAAGGTCGAAGGACCCATGTTGATTATTTGAGTTGTAGGTCGTAAGACCAATGTTGATATTCAAGTTGTAGGTCGTATGACCAACGTTGAAAGTTGTAGGCCTATGGCCAAAGTTGAATCGGTGTTGAATTAAAGTTGCGATGTTGTTTGTTGTATGTTGTTGGAGTTGATTGTTGTGATGTGTTGAGTCGTTGTATCATGGCATACACTGCATTTCTAAGTTGGAGCGGATGCTCACCACGTTGGCCTGGATTGGCAAATTTATTAAGTTGAAGGCTTATGCCTTGCAGATACCTCGATAACCTGGTATATTTTAAGTTGGGAGTTTTACTCCAATGGTACCACATGCATATGCACAGTCGAGTCACATTCCGTGTCGCATTAACTATGTTGTTTGTGCTGTTTATGTTGCCGAGTTGATAAAGTTGTTCTTGTTGCCTACATTCATAAAGTTGTGTACGTTGCTCAAGTTGAATAATTTTTTTATGTATATTCGTGTTAATTATGTTGTTAAGTTGATTATATTATTATGTTGGACAAGTTGATTATGTTGCTAAGTTGATTATATTATTATGTTGGACAAGTTGATTATGTTGTTAAGTTGATTATATTATTATGTTGGACAAGTTGATTATGTTGCTAAGTTGATTATATTATTATGTTGGACAAGTTGATTATGTTGTTAAGTTGATTATATTATTATGTTGGACAAGTTGATTATGTTGTTAAGTTGATTATATTATTACGTGGGACAAGTTGATTATGTTGCTAAGTTGATTATATTATTATGTTGGATAAGTTGATTATGTTGTTAAGTTGATTATATTATTACGATGGATGAGTTGATTATAGGATTATGTTGCCTGAGTTGTTTATATATTTATGTTTGTAATGTCGATTTTGTTGATATTGAAGAAGTTGAATATGTTGTAAATGTTCGTCGAAGTTGATGAAGGTTTGTATGCTAAGGTTATAGTTGGAATTGATTATGTTGATGTGTGAATTAAGATGATAAAGTATGTTGGTTGTTTGGGGTGTTTAGTAAGACGTTGTTGTGGATAGTGTAAAAATTGTATGATTCTATCTAGCGTATTAATTATCATACTCTTGTTTATATGGTTCGATATCTCACCCCTTTCTGTTGTTGAATGTTACCTTGATTGGTAACGTGCAGGTATTCCAGTTTAGAGTTGCTTACTTTCGTAATCAAGTCGGTGTCGTCGCTCTGATACGTAACACTCGGGGGGATGAACGCTTAATTGTTTTGTTGTTATATTTAGTTGTTGTTATTTTAAGTTGTCTCAATGAAAAACATGTTATTACTAAGTTGTTGGGTTGAAAAAGTTGTTAACTGATGCAAAGTTGAATATTTGTGGATCCGCTGCCTAATTGTAAAAGTTGTTTGACTTCAATGAATTGAATAAGAGTTGACCTTATAGTTTCATCCTGTTTGAGAGTGTTATGTATCGATGTTCATGAAATTAAATGAATTTGTTAAGTGGAAAAATGTAGCATCCTGTTTTGTTGTTGAATTTTTGAAACTCTGATTTATGAATTTCCGCCGGGTAGATTTGGGGTGTTACAATAGTGGTATCAGAGCCTGGTTGGTCCGTCCGGCCAATGTTGTCTAACGTTGTTAATTCCTTAGTATGCGACATGTGTGTGAAACACTGTCGGTACTTGTTGTTAGTTTCTAGTCGTTGTCTGCAGGTGTTTGTTGGAATTAAGTGGGGGAGAAGCTTGACTCCCGGACTGTTGTTGCAAAGTCGAAGTTGGTTCAAAGTTGATGTTGATTGCAAGAGTGCAAGGTTGTTGAAGAGACGCTGTTGCAGAATGGCGAGAGCATGGATTCATGAATTCGTATCGGTCGGGTTGAGCAGTGCGTTGATTTTGGATGGAGATTGTTTAAGGGTGAAGGATTTATTCCAAATACAAAGAAAAGTTGATGGATCAAGTTGAGGGATCACGTTGGTAGATCACTATGCCTTGTGTGTAGTTGGATTAAAGTCGAGTAATTTTCGAAGTTGGATGTAGAGTAATATTTTTGGTAGAACTTGGAAGTAAGATGGAGAGAGATGGAATTTACATTCATCAATCTCAAAAATTCTGGTTTTTGCAACCTTGGAACAGCTGTCACGAGAAGTTGTATAACTCTTTAACCGTGAATCGGATTGAAGCGGTTCTGGACTATTTGGAAAGCTTACAAAATTCCCTACAGTTTACATATAAGATTTACATTCAGGAGGTTTATAATGAGGGAGATAAGTGCATTTTAATAGTTGGGTCTACTGCTGATTTTTGGAAAATTCTACATACGGGAATTATTGACCAGTCCCATTGGGATGGGGATAACTTTTTACTCATAAGTCGGATTCGAGCGATCCTTGAAGTTCTGGAATCTGCACAAATTTCTCTTCATGATAGAATATAATTTTGTGATTTGGAGGTCTGTATTGGAGAAGATAATTGCGTTCAAAGTGGAGCGTCTATTGCTGAAAATTTGGAAAGATGAAAATGTTATTAAATGTTGGTATCGGAGAATGCATAGAGATACGATTTATGTCGAATGAGGACAATTAAAGTGTCTATGCTAGATGATGGTAATGTTGAGAGGAAGATGGATGTTTGATTGGTGTTGTTAAGAATCGTAACTTGGTTGGAAGTTGTAATTTGAGCTAACCACTTTGAATGGTACTTGTTGTAATGATTCCAATGTTAGAGGGATATTGAAAGTCATGTGGTAATATGTGTGTACATAAGAGAATGTGTACTGGATTTTTGGACGTTTTGTATCGTTGATGAAGTTGGAATTAAGGAGACTAAGAAGGAGTTGATAAGCCGTGGAGAGTTGGCGGAGCATTATGCTTACGGACTATGGACACAAGTTAAAGTACGCTAGTATGTTGGGTAATGATGATTTATGCCATCGTTATGGTTGTCGGACGTCTATTGACAAATTGAGGAACTGATCACCCTTAATCTATTGTTGATAGCAGATGTAATCATAATTGATGGATAGATGTATCATGCCAACTAGTATAGTATGTACGTCGAATTGGTTGAAGTCAAGCCGAACACTTGAGTATTGTTTGTTTTGTTGATGAAAGTTATTATAAGAGAGTATTAGTTGGAATTTAAGAGGGAAGTATGAAGTTATGCTTGGATTGAATTGTAATAAGAAAATTCATAGTTGGACTCGGAATAATTGGAATGTTATTTAGTGATGAATTGAGTAGCTTGAGACTTGAAGTATTCTTGAGATGATTAGAAGGGAAAGTGGGTGGAAATGTAAAATGATGATTTGATAAGAATGTCATATATAATTGAGTTGCAATTATTAGAAGTTAAATTATAAGTTGGTTTATTAAAGAACGGTTTTAGTGGGGATAAGAGGAATTGTTTGGTTGTGTTGATTCGGATAAAAATTTATGAAGGTTGTGTCGGTATGAGTAAGAATCGAGTATTCGGTAAGTTGAATTAGTTGAAAGCGAAGAGTGCGAGTTATCTTGTGGAGATTCGTTGGACCCTTGTATCTTATGTTGGTGTAATGATGTTGCGTGGTTAAGATGAATTTTGCAGGACGTGTTGTTAAAAGATGGTAAAGTTGTAGCCTGTGTTGATGATAATTTGGAATTCATGGAAGTATATGAATGTCTTATCCAAGATTTGGAAGTAGTCGTCATTGTAATTATATTGAATGTTCAAAGGTGTTATTGTACGAATCTAAGTTGAAGTATGCGGTAACTACAAGAATTAGAATATCTGTTGGAATGAAATTCCAAAAGGATTGAGTCGAAGGGCTTTGTGGATATGTCGATTTTGATAATTGTAAGTTGGATTTAGACTCAGTAAACTTTGTAAATTGCAAGTAATCAGACTGCGCATCGAACGCGTAGTGTAGTGTTGTTATTCTTATGTGAATGAGTTGAGATGTTGATAGTTGATTGAGTTAATGTTGTGTTTAAGTTATGTATTATTGTTTGTGGTATACGTGAGTTGCCTTTGGAAATGAGAGTTGAGTCGGATTGAATAAGTAGTTGGAGTAGTTGAATCGGATGAATTTTCGAGGACGAAAATATCCTAAATGGGGGAGAGTTGTAACGCTCTATTTATTAATTAATTATTTAATTCATTATATTCACGTTATTGGTGTTGATTTATGTTGAATTGTCGAAGTTGTTTGTGATAAGTTGCTAAGTTTGTTTGAATTAAGTTGAATGAGTCGATTTAAGTTGCATTGTCGTTCGTTGGATAAAGTTGAATTAACTGAGTTGTGGGAATTGATGTGGAATATTCTCACGTTTATGGTTGGATAAGTTATTTAGGTGCTTGGACCATTTGGTCAAATATTGGAAGATAATTTAATTAAGTCGGGAGAAAAAAAATTAGTCGCAAATTATTAATTGATTTTTAGCGTTATGGTAAATTAAGTTGTTAAGTCGGAAAATCGAAGAAATAATATTATCAGTGATAGAATTGATTATTGGAGCATGTTGGTTATTGGGCTTGAATTTCGTCGGAATTAGCAATTAAAGGGGTGCAGTGTTTAGGCCCATTAATTGTTTTATTGGATTATTATTATTATAATAAAAAGGAATAAAAGAATGAGTCAAAGAGAAGAAGTAACAGAAGAAGAGGGAATCGTGGAAATTAGGGAAAAAGTCTTAGAGAAAAATAAGGGTTTTAAAGAAGAGAAAACAGCTTGGGAGAAAAGAAGGAGAAAGAAGGATTCATGTTCATATCTTAATTTTCGCACATTCGGTACAGCTTCCACTAAACAGGTGATAACTTTTTATTCGTAATTCTGATTAAAGCGATTCTTGAATTTCTGGAAAGCTTACGAAATTCCCTTCGATTTGATATATAATTTCGTGTCAATAAGTTCTGTATTGAAGGAGAAAAACGCATTTGAAGTTTGGAAGTTCATGCTGGAAATTGGTCAAATAGTAGTTACGGGATTGATGGTGATGAAGGATGAATTCTGGTCAATGTAGGAACTCAATGGCAGCGTGTTCGTATTTCTAATCTTAATGGATGAAAGAGGAGAGGAAAAGTGTCACATATGCAAAGGGGTTGGAAATTCGATCGGAGATTCGAAACGGCCATCGATTAAGGTAAGGGTGGGGTTCGAACTCTATAATCGGGATTATGATGATTAATATGTGGGTTTGGGATCGTATAATTTTTGTGTTGTCCGTAGTTGAGTCGGTCGAATTGTGGTTGTAAAATTGATGGAATAATGTTGTTTGTGGAATTTGATTAATTGATGTTATTGAGTTTTATTGTTAAATTAATTTGATAAAAACAGAGTTTTGTAGTTGGACAGAAAAATGGTAATTAACTAGTCTTTTGATAAAAACAGAGTTTTGGAGTTGGACAGAAAAATGGTTCGTTGAATTTCATGATAGAATAATTGAAGAGAAAAAGGATTTGTATCAGTAAGATGGAATTTAACAGATTCAGTGGGAATTATTGGTAGCAGTAATAGTAGTAAAAGCAGTACCGATTTAGTCGACCGGGTGAAATTACGCGATAAAAATTAGTTGTCCAAAATTTAACGAAAATTGTCGAGTTAGTTCGGAATAATAAATAAGTGATTTTAGTCGGTGTACTTTGTTAATTAGTGTTGAATGTGTGTATTTTATAGTATAGTTGCGTATGTTGTTCTGTCTCAGTTTGGGAGCATTTTTTAAGTTAAAGGTCGAAGGACCCATGTTGATTATTTGAGTTGTAGGTCGTAAGACCAATGTTGATATTCAAGTTGTAGGTCGTATGACCAACGTTGAAAGTTGTAGGCCTATGGCCAAAGTTGAATCGGTGTTGAATTAAAGTTGCGATGTTGTTTGTTGTATGTTGTTGGAGTTGATTGTTGTGATGTGTTGAGTCGTTGTATCATGGCATACACTGCATTTCTAAGTTGGAGCGGATGCTCACCACGTTGGCCTGGATTGGCAAATTTATTAAGTTGAAGGCTTATGCCTTGCAGATACCTCGATAACCTGGTATATTTTAAGTTGGGAGTTTTACTCCAATGGTACCACATGCATATGCACAGTCGAGTCACATTCCGTGTCGCATTAATTATGTTGTTTGTGCTGTTTATGTTGCCGAGTTGATAAAGTTGTTCTTGTTGCCTACATTCATAAAGTTGTGTACGTTGCTCAAGTTGAATAATTTTTTTATGTATATTCGTGTTAATTATGTTGTTAAGTTGATTATATTATTATGTTGGACAAGTTGATTATGTTGCTAAGTTGATTATATTATTATGTTGGACAAGTTGATTATGTTGTTAAGTTGATTATATTATTATGTTGGACAAGTTGATTATGTTGCTAAGTTGATTATATTATTATGTTGGACAAGTTGATTATGTTGTTAAGTTGATTATATTATTATGTTGGACAAGTTGATTATGTTGTTAAGTTGATTATATTATTACGTGGGACAAGTTGATTATGTTGCTAAGTTGATTATATTATTATGTTGGATAAGTTGATTATGTTGTTAAGTTGATTATATTATTACGATGGATGAGTTGATTATAGGATTATGTTGCCTGAGTTGTTTATATATTTATGTTTGTAATGTCGATTTTGTTGATATTGAAGAAGTTGAATATGTTGTAAATGTTCGTCGAAGTTGATGAAGGTTTGTATGCTAAGGTTATAGTTGGAATTGATTATGTTGATGTGTGAATTAAGATGATAAAGTATGTTGGTTGTTTGGGGTGTTTAGTAAGACGTTGTTGTGGATAGTGTAAAAATTGTATGATTCTATCTAGCGTATTAATTATCATACTCTTGTTTATATGGTTCGATATCTCACCCCTTTCTGTTGTTGAATGTTACCTTGATTGGTAACGTGCAGGTATTCCAGTTTAGAGTTGCTTACTTTCGTAATCAAGTCGGTGTCGTCGCTCTGATACGTAACACTCGGGGGGATGAACGCTTAATTGTTTTGTTGTTATATTTAGTTGTTGTTATTTTAAGTTGTCTCAATGAAAAACATGTTATTACTAAGTTGTTGGGTTGAAAAAGTTGTTAACTGATGCAAAGTTGAATATTTGTGGATCCGCTGCCTAATTGTAAAAGTTGTTTGACTTCAATGAATTGAATAAGAGTTGACCTTATAGTTTCATCCTGTTTGAAAGTGTTATGTATCGATGTTCATGAAATTAAATGAATTTGTTAAGTGGAAAAATGTAGCATCCTGTTTTGTTGTAGAATTTTTGAAACTCTGATTTATGAATTTCCGCCGGGTAGATTTGGGGTGTTACACAAAGCCTAGGGCATGGGTTCGATCCCTGCCCCAGGTAAGTTTTGAAATTTATTTTTTTTAATTATTCTGTTTACTATTTATGTTTTATAATTAATTCTAATTATTTGTTTAAATCATTATATGTAAATGTATATATGTATAATATTTGTATTGTTTCTTAAGAAAACTTTAATTTATTCTCTAAAGAAATTAATCTCAATTTTTATTAAAAAAAAATATGTATATATTATATTTAAATTGATATTGTATAATTCTAATATAAAACTTAATTACTTCTTATATAAACCCTAATATTTTTATATACATAAAACCTAATTTTCTTTATAAACCCTAATTATGTCATAAATCTTAATTTATTTTTTCTAAAATTTAAAATTGTATATATTTATTTTATAATTTGTTTATATTATTATTGTATGTAGTTTTTATATATAAATAATTTAATTAAGTTTAGATTAAATAATTAACCCTAATTTATTTTTCTTAAAACAATTCAAAACCCTAATTTATTTTATGATTTTAATTTCTTATGCTTTTGTAATTATAATTCTTAAAATATTTCTAATATGTATATATATATATATATAATTAATTATTAAAACTATTAATCATATTTATTATTATTTATTTCTTTTATTAAAAATTCTAAAAAATAATTATTTATCTAAATTTAAATTTTTAGTTTATTATTATATGATTATGCTAACTTCTTTTTTTCTTATTCTGTTTATTATTACTAACCAATTTATTTATTTATTTATTATATGCTTATTTATTTAAATTATTATTATTATAATGTAACTGTGCCAATTATGTAATAGTTGTAGAATTATTTTTATTATTTATTTAAATTGTCGTGGTTAGTAAAATAGGGAGTGCAAACATGTTTGTATTTAAAATTAAATTTAGATCATTAATCTCAAGATAAATATATGAACTCGTACACGCACACACGGAAGTCGATCTTGGATCGCCATCTCACATTCTTAAGGATACCTCTCATGTTGCCTAAACAAAAAGGTCAAGTAAGGTGTAAAGCAAAGTCCCTTCTCTCATATCATCTAGTCCCTTAAAAGATAATAAGATCAAGTCCCTCCATGGTTGCCTTCGTAAATGATCTTGTCCCTTTCGAATAAAGATGATAAGTCCCTTCGAAATTGCTAAATACACCTTACAATTGCCTAATCACAGATGTCCCTTCATTTGTCCCTCAAAACATCCAAGGTAATGACTACCTATTCCTTAATAATAGGGATAGTCTTACCATTGAAAGAACATTTCAGAACAGAAAAGATTCAATTTAGGGTAGGTTCCTCTTAAGTACTTGCTCACTCCTTCAAAATACTTCATTACACTTCACATTTTCAAACAAATTTTCAAAACAAAGTCTTTATATATATCCGTACAAGGATCATTATAAAGTACTTAAGAAATTTTTTAATCACACACTACACTTCTCAAAAACAATTTAAAGTGAGCTAAGTAACTAAGAGCCCATGGATAACCATGGATGTAAAGGGTGCTAACACCTTCCCTTTACATAACCTACCCCCCGAACCCAAAAATCTTTTAAGGTCTTTCCTGTTCTTTTATGCCTTTCCTTTGGATAAAATAAAAGTCGGTGGCGACTCTTGCTATCCGCAACATTTAACTAAAGTCAGTTCTCCCACCGTGTTACAATCATGATCTCAATTCCTTGGACCCCTTTGTGAAGGATGGCGACGATGGTAAACTCTGGTTGACGATCTCTCTCATATTGGGTGGTGAAGTGGATTAAATTGGTGTTGAGTGTGTTGAATGAATTTGCCAGTGCATTTTGAGAATAATTGATTGCATTTAGTCATGCCAATGAATTAAATGCAAAAGCATCAAAATTCTCACTCTGAGTTTGAAGCTGAGCTTGCAAAGCAGTGTAACGCTCATCTTGAACGGCTATATAGGAGGGAAAGGTGATGTCTTGCTCCCCAATTCACCAATCTAATACAGAATATCATTCAGTTTGAGCCTCATAATAACTTTGTTGTTCCAAATGCATGATTTGAAGAATTTCAAGGATACCTGCATTGTTGTCTTGATGATATGGTGGATGCGGTGGAGATGGAGGTGTGAACGATGTTGCATTATAAGTCCACCTGGTATATTTCCATTCACCTCAACTTTGGTTTGCATATGGAGCGGAATATTCTGGAGCAACTTGATTCCAATCTTCACTATCCAATTGCACTTCATCAATGTCCATTTGCTCCACAGGTTGAGCAATTTCAGGATTCGGACCCTCTTCTTGGTTTGCATTGCCTTCGACCTCATCTTCATCATCATCATCATAATCGGCTCAAACAATAAACCAATAACACTTCTCTTTAGGGTCCCACATGTGACCCATTAAGCTAAGAGTTTTCTGTTGAAAGAGTTGATTATCAAAGATCGAGGTAAATTGGAGACCTTCAACAACAATTCCAACTTTGTTGATAATTGCTTGAACAAGATATGGATAAGCTAAAGCAACTCCCTTCTTCTCTTTGAGGGCGAATATGCGACTAGAAAAATAATGAGGCCAGTTCAATTTTACCTTATTCCTAAGAATATAGATGAGTTGAACTTCCAATATATCAATACGAGAAAAACCACCCCTCTTTGGACAAAGGTTGTGAGAGACAATCCAATGGAGAATTCTATCGGTAGGATTAACTTTTCCTGTTGCGGTGGAAGTCGGGAATAATTCAGTATTAATAATAGACTCAACGAACGGTTCTTTGAGCATATCGTTCAATTCCCTTCGAAACTCATACCCAACAACATGATCAGAATTAGTCATCAAAATACCATGAGATGCAGGATCAATTTTGAATAAATCATTCCAAACTTGAGCATTGACAACATACATTTTATCACCTATTCTAAAATGGAATTCAAAACCCTTAAACTTACCAACTATACCACCATAAAACATTTGAACCATGTTGTAACACGGTGGGAGAACTGACTTTTAGTCATGTTGCGGATAGCAAGAGTCGCCACCGACTTTTATTTTATCCATAAGGAAGGGACATAAAAGAACAGGAAAGACTGTTTTAAAAGACTTGGGTTCTGGGGGTAGGTTATATAAAGGGAAGGTGTTAGCACCTTTTATATCAATGGTTATCCATGGGCTCTTAGTTACTTAGCTCACTTAAATGTTTTTGAAAAGTATAGTGTGTGATTAGAAATTTTCTAAGTACTTTGTAATGATCCTTGTATGGATGTATACAAAGCCTTGTTTGGAAATGTTTGAAAATATTGTGAGGTGTGAAAAGTATTTTTTAAAGATGTGAGCAAGTAACTATGAGGTACCTACCCTAGACTAAGTCATTCATGTTCTTATATGTCCTTTCAAGGGTAAGAATATCCATATTATTAAGGAATAGGTAGTCATTACCTTGGATTTTATTAAGGGACGGGCGTAGGGTCATCGTATGGTCAAACCTATACATTTTTCTAAATAATTAAAATAAAACAAGAATTAAGTAGGAATAAAAATAATAAGATAAAATTAAATAATAAAGCAAAAATTAAATAAATTAGGGTTAGAGAAAAAATGGATTAAAAATTTTAGGGTTAGTGAAAATTAGGGTTTGTTAGAATTAATTAAAAAAAAGTTTTAAAGAATTAGTAAAAACTTGATTAATTTATTTACAAAATTATATGGAAAAAAAACCTATTAAAATAAAGTTATTATAAAAAATGTTTCTCCTTTTTTTTTAAAGAAATAATAAATTTTTTATTAAGAAAGAGTTATTTTTATTATTGGTTTAAATTAAATAAGTTAATTAAATATTAAGATAAAGTTAATTAAATCTAAAAAACTAGAAAATAAGAAGAAAAAAAATAAGGAAATTGCCCCAAAAAGATAGGACCTGGGATTTGAACCCAGGTCCCTTACCTCCACAACACCTCACAAAACCAACATGGCCAGCACGCGTTGGTGTTACTCCCATGGACCAAAACCCTTATATTTCCAACCTGCAAGCAAAAAATAAAATGTAAAAGAATGTTGGAACCAGGGATCGAACATAGTCCCTACGTTCACTTGCGCGCATACACTACCACTGTGCCTAGCATGCCTTGTTGAAATATAACCAGAATGAAAACTATATAATATATGATACAAATTCAAATTCCAGAAAAAGGCATTATCGTCTTCAACCTCTTGCACCTTGAATTAGCTACGAAAATAACTATGAATTTGCTACGAAAAGTTCGTAGCTAAATGACCTGGAATTTCAAGAACTTGCAAAATACGCACGATTAGCTTCAATTAATTATACAAATTGATCACCCATAACCTATACAATTCAATTATATCATCAAAAGGCATTTATATTACGTAAATCAAAGAATCCCAATTCGAAGCTTGGAACCCTAAAAATGGCATCTTGCTAAAACGACATCGAAACTCAAATTGATGCACCCAGAATCATTCTACACATTTAAACAAACAATATTATGCAATCAAAATCAATGTACATGTGTAAATAAACGAAACCAAAAAATCACAAAAGAGCAAGAAATATGAATTCGGTAATGGCGTTTTGGGGCATGAATGGATGTGTTGATGATTAGTTTACGTTCAATGATGTTCAAGGAAGACAATGCAACCTTAAAATTGCCTTGAAAAGCCCTACAAATTTGAAACCGAATTTGAAATTTTATTTGTATTTTTTGACCTTTGATATGTGTTCTTGGCTGCCCAAAATCCGTCCCTTAGGCTTGCGTCAACTTGTATTCTTATAGAAGAGTCAATTTAGGTCAAAAAATCATATGGTTTTGTGGGCTTGTGGATACCTTGAGTGTGAAGAAATCCCTCTCATAATTTTGTCCAAAAATCAAATGATACCCTTCCTATTTGGTGGTGCACGGAATTGGATGAGATCAAATCAACTTGAATGTCATTTAAGAGCTTCTAGAAGAAAGATCAAATCAAATATTTGTATTTTCATATTTTATTTTGATTTAAAATGAATTTTAATGAATAAAATCCAAATAAATTATAAATAAATTGTAAAAATCAGAAAATATTTGAATTGGGTCGTTCTTGATGTTATCATGAAGATTGGGTTACAAAATGTAGGCCCATTTGGAAAAAATTAGATTTAAGCCCTCATTTTCTTCATACACCCCTTGAAAATATCCCGACTTTGACAAGGCATAAATCCCTCAATTTTAAGGCTATGAAGGTGTTCTTGGACATTTTGGAAAGCTTAAATAGTCCCATAACAAACCTCTTTGGTCTCATGTCCAAATCTTTTACCATTTTCAAATTATGCTCTTTGGAAAATGTTGACTTTCAAAAGGACCTATAATGTTTTAGCTCATACCTTCCAAATGAAGCATTTTTAGGCATGGATTGTGAGACACAAAGTTGTAGAGAATTAAATTTCCTTCAAAATGATATTTGGATGGGAAAGTTTTGATGAAGCATGTGAAAGTTATGGCTGGTCAAAGTTTAGTTGACTTTTCCTAAGAAAACCCTAATTTAAAAACTCCTGATTCTTGATGATCTGAAACTTTCTTGATGAATCATGATAAACCCTTGATCAAATGATGAATTTTACTTCATAATATTGATCTTGACAAAAAATCTTGAAGTTTGACTTTGATTTGACCACAGTTGACCTCAGTTTGACTTTTTAACTACTTTGACTAATTTTTGCATATCTGATTATCTGACTGGGCAAGCTCTTTGGGAAAGCTTTAAAACTTGACATAGGGATTCTTGAAGTCATATGGGATACCATGAAGCTCACTTGAAGCCTTGAAAGTTATTTTAACCTGAGGAAACCCAAAACCCTAGTTTTGGACATTTTGCTTAGGAGAAGGCATTGTCTGGGGAAAATTCCACACTTCTTGATCAATTGGGAGTCTTGAGAACCTTATGATCATTTAGAAGTATTGAGAGATATTGTCTTGATTGTGGGAGGGAAAATTTTGGGGTACAACAGCTGCCCCTGTTTAATTTTCTGAAATTTGAGGAATTAGATTGGCATGTACGTCATTCTTAACTTGAAGGTTGAAGAGGATTGAACACAAAAGCCCAAAAATTTGCACTCGCCGGTGCGCAGAATGATACTGTTTGTTGGTTGTGATGCTTGAATGGGCTTAAAGATGCCATTTGGAGAAAAATTCTTCAGATATATTTCTTTGAGAGAAAAGCAATCCCCAATATAAGATCTAGCTTTTAGGTGGATAAACAACGGCCCAAGGTAATGATATGGCTTTTGAGAAGAATAAACGACGTCTCAAAATAGCCTTTAAGAAGAATAAACGACGTCCCAAAATAATGAGATAACCTTCGAGAAGAATAAACGATGGCCCTAGGTAACAAAAATGGCTTTTGAGAAGAATAAACGACGTCTCAAAATAACCTTTGGGAAGAATAAACGACGTCCCAAAATGAGATAACCTTCGGGAAGAATAAATGATAGACCAAGGTAACAAAATGGCTTTTGAGAAGATAATCGACGTTTCAAAATAGCCTTTGGGAAGAATAAACGACGTCCCAAAATGAGATAACCTCCGGGAAGAATAAACGACGGCCCAAGGTAACAAAATGGCTTTTTGAGAAGAATAAACGACGTCTCAAAATAGCCTTTGGGAAGAATAAACGACGTCCCAAAATGAGATAACCTTCGGGAAGAATAAATGACGGCCCAAGGTAACAAAATGGCTTTTGAGAAGAATAAACGACATCTCAAAATAGGCCTTGCGAAGAATAAACGACGTCCCAAAATGAGATAACCTTCGGGAAGAATAAACGACGGCCCAAGGTAACAACATGGCTTTTGAGAAGAATAAACGACGTCTCGAAATAGCCTTTGGGAAGAATAAATGACGTCCCAAAATGAGATAACCATCGGGAAGAATAAACGACGGCCCAAGGTATCAAAATGGCTTTTGAGAAGAATAAACGACGTCTCAAAATAGCCTTTGGGAAGAATAAATGACGTCCCAAAATGAGATAACCTTCAGGAAGAATAAACGACGGCCCAAGGTAACAAAATGGCTTTTGAGAAGATAATCGATGTCTCAAAATAGCCTTTGGGAAGAATAAACGACGTCCCAAAATATAAGTTACTGATGAAGTTTGTCTGCTGAAGAATTAACCTGAAAAACAAGGTTAGTTCGGTGCCAATATCATGATGTATATAACATTCTGCAAGATAATATTTTATGAGAATGTGTATGATATGATATGATACGATATGATGTATGTATGAATTATGTAGCTGAAGCGTATAAGTAGCTTCGTAGAACAACTGCTGACTGGGGAAAATAAATCTTGATTTATTGTTGCGGAGTATGAAGACTTCGTTCCTGTCTTGTTTAAGAACATCGTACTTAGAACTTCCCGTTTTTCATTCGTCGTACTTTATTGAAGGATTAAGTTCCTAAATATCCTGACTGAGGATAAAAGAGATGGACATAGATCCGGGAGACTTATTCGGTAAAGCATCAATTCTTCGGAGGATATGAAACTGTTTGGGGACTTCGCAGAGTTAGAAGTATAAGATATTACTTGAAGTACTCCGTAAGAATATCCGTAAAGATTAATCTGTGGGGATGAACCGGCGAAGATTCGTTGAATTCCTACCTCCGTCCGTTCTTAGTAAATGCTACTATTGTATTTTATGCATTTCTGGTAAACATCAATCATATTCAAAAGCATATATACATTCAAACATAATCAACTGACGTTTTTCGCTTTAAAAAAAAGGAAAAGTAAACCTGAATAAAGAGGGAAAAGTAAACCTGAATACGAAAAATGGAATTTTATTTATTTAGAAATTGGCCTATAAACAGGCAAGTTTTAACATGGAGACTGAAATCCTAGTAAGAGGAATTCGTCAAAGAATTTTTTACAAAAACAATGAAAAATAGCTATGTGTAAATAATCTTATTGAGTTTCAACTTTGCTATTGCCATTATCTTCAATTATCTCATCTTCAGCTATCGGAGAAGAAACGATTGGATTGATCCGTATCTGTTGAATTTGACGTAGATAACACATCTAGTAGAGGTTACATGGGTGATCCAACGAGACATAGTCATACGCTTTAATCCCTAACTTTTGCCTGGATTGCCTTTTCAGGTTTTCAATCCACCGGGATACCTTTTTTTGCCCAAGCCGCCTTTTCAGGTTTTCGACTTGCCGGGTGTACATTTTTTAAATATATCCCTAATTTTTTCCCGAACTCTTTTGGTTCGTCGGGATGCCCTTATTTTTGCCTAGGCCAGTAAACCTAGCGGGTCTCTTTTCATGTGTAGTATTTTTTAACTATGTCTGTGTTCACGGGTTGCGGGAAATCTTCACCATCCATAGTGGTAAGCATCATGGCACCTCCAGAAAATACTCTCTTAACAACAAATGGCCCTTCATAGGTGGGGTCCATTTGCCCCTGGGATCTCCCTGTGGTAATATGATACGCTTGATTACCAAATCACCAGCCTGATACACTTGCTGCTTAACTTTTTTATTGAAGGCTTTGATCATACGTTTATGATACATCTGACCATAACAAACAGCTGCTAGTCTTTTCTCATCAATCAAGTTTATCTGGTCAAGTCGATTCTGAATCCATTCATCTTCATCCAAGCCTGCATCCTTCATAATTCTCAAAGAAGGAATCTGAACTTCAATAGGTAAAACTGCTTCCATACCATAGACAAGGGAAAATGGGGTTGCCCCTGTTGAAGTACGTATAGTGGTACGATAATCATGAAGATCAAATGGTAACATCTCATGCCAATCCTTATATGTAACTGTCATCTTTTGCAAGATCTTCCTAATATTCTTGTTGGCGGCTTCCACTACGCCATTCATCTTTGGACGATATGGAGACGAATTGTGATGTTTAATCTTGAATTGCATGCAGAGATCAGTAATCATAGTGTTGTTCAGATTAGTACCATTATATGTGATAATCCTTTCAGGGATGCCATATCTTCATATAAGATTATACTTGATGAATCGAGCCACAACATTCTTGGTAACAGAAGCAAATGAAGTTGCCTCTACCCACTTTGTGAAGTAATCAATAGCCACAAGTATGAAACGATGTCCAGTGGAAGCCATAGGTTTGATCTCGCCAATCATATCAATGCCCCACATGGCAAAAGGCCAAGGAGCAGTCAGAACATTCAACGGAACTGGAGGCACATGAACCGTATCGGCATAAATCTGACATTTGTGACAAGTTTTGGAGTGTTGATTGCAATCAGCTTCCATGGTAGACCAATAATAACCTGCTCTTAGAATCTTCTTATCCATAGTATGCCCACTAGAATGAGTACCAAAGATCCCATCATGCATGTCTTCCATAATCTCTACTGCTTCTTTCTTATCCACACAGCGAAGCAAAGTTGAATCGTGGTTGCACTTGTACAAAATTCCATTACTCAGGAAGAATTTAGCAGAAAATCTCCTCCAAAACTTCTTATCATTGACAGATGCCCCTTCAGGGAACTCTTGATCTTCAAGATACCTTTTCACTTCATAGAACCAAGGCTTTTCCTCTACTCCTTCAGTACCCACCTCATTGCAGTATGCAGGTTTATCAAATCGATCAATAGTAATTCTCGGAGCTTCATCATCCCAACTGATTTCAAACATAGATGTCATGGTGGCTAATGCATCCGCTAACTGATTCTCTTCTCGTGGAATATGTCCAAAGGTGATCTCTTCAAAGTACGAGATCAAAGACAACACATGCTCTCTGTAAGGGATGAGATTAGGATGCTTGGTGTCCCAATATCCTTTAACTTGACTAACTACCAGGGCTGAATCTCCATATAAATTCAAAAATTGGATCTTCATCTCAATGGCAACCTTGATACCCATGATGCACGCTTCATACTCAGCCATATTATTGGTACATTTAAAAGAAATCCTTGCAATAATTGGCGTATAACAACCTTTAGGAGAGATAATCACAACACCAACACCATTACCAAGCGCGTTAGAAGCTCCATCAAAAACCATAGTCCATCGGGATCCTTGTCCAGGTCCTTCATATTGTTTAGGTTCTTTAGTAACAATCATAATATCCTCATCCAGGAATTCAAAATTCATAGACTGATAATCATCCACTGCTTGATGAGCCAAATGATCAGCTACTACACTTCCTTTGATTGCTTTCTGAGTAGTATACTGTATGTCATATTCTGTCAAGATCATTTTCCATCTTGCTATTCGTCCGAAGAGAGCAGGTTTCTCAAATATATACTTGATTGGATCCATTTTTGAAATCAATAAAGTGGTATGAGTCAACATATACTGTCTTAGTCGGCGAGCAGCCCATGCCAAAGCGCAGCAAGTTTTCTCGAGCAGTGAGTATCTTATTTCACAGTTGGTAAACTTTTTGCTAAGGTGGTATATTGCCTGCTCTTTTCGACCAGACTCGTCATGTTGCCCCAACACACACCCCATTGAGTTATCCAATACTGTCAAATACATAATCAAGGGTCTTCCTTCAACTAGTGGCATCAATATAGGAGGTTCTTGTAGGTACTTTTTGATCTCATCAAAAGCTACCTGGCATTCGTCATTCCATTCCATTACTTGATCTTTCTTCAACAACTTGAAGATTGGTTCACAAGTAGCAGTCAACTGGAAAATAAATCTTGCAATGTAATTCAGTCGTCCCATGAAACCTCTAACTTCTTTCTCAGTACTAGGAGCAGGCATCTCTTGTATAGCTTTTACCTTTGCAGGATCCACTTCAATACCTTTACTACTGACAATAAAACCCAGAAGTTTACCAGATCTGACTCCAAAAGTACACTTGTTTGAATTCAATCTCAACTTGTATTTCTTTAACCTCTCAAACAACTTATGCAGATGATCAAGATGTTCTTCTTTAGTCTGAGATTTGGATATCATATCATCCACATATACCTCTATCTCATGGTGAATCATATCATGGAACAGAGCCACCATAGCACGCTGATATGTTACCCCGCATTCTTTAAACCAAATGGCATCACCTTATAACAGAAAGTGCCTCATTATGTAACAAATGTAGTCTTCTCCATATCTTCAGGTGCCATCTTATTCTGATTGTACCCAGAGAAACCATCCATAAAAGAGAATACCTTATGTTGAGTAGTGTTGTCTACCAGAACATCAATATGTGGAAGTGGAAAGTCATCTTTGGGGATGGCTTTGTTCAAATCCATGTAATCTACACACATGCGTACCTTACCATCTTTCTTAGGCACCGACACCACGTTTGCAACCCACTGAGGATAAGAAGTAACGGCTAAAAACCCTGCATTGAATTGTTTCATCACCTCTGCCTTAATCTTTTCTGACATATCAGGACGCATACGACGAAATTTCTGTTTTATTGGGAGACAATCCTCTTTCACTGGTATACGGTGAACCACAATATCTATATCCAGCACTGGCATATCTTCATAAGACCAAGCAAAAATTTCCACATAGTCACGTAACATCTGAATCAACCTGTTCTTAACACCATCTTCCAACTCAACACCTATCTTGACCTCTTTCCTGCTTTCCTCAGTTCCCAAGTTCACAACTTCGATTGGTTCCTCATGTGGTTGTATAGCTTTCTCTTCTTGTTGTAGCAATCTAGCCAACTCTACAGGCACTTCACAAGCTTCTTCCTTTCCATCCTCGGCTTGATAGATCAGATTCTCGAAGTCATAATTGGCAATAGCCGAATTGTTATCAATAGGATCCAGAGTGGATGAAGATCTGCATTTTAGTGACGTGGATGTGTGTAAGAACACATAGTTTTTTTTATAAAAGGAAAAAGTAAAGAAAGACAAAGAGCGCAATATTTACGAAAGCGAGAAACGTCCATTGATTTTATTGAATGAAAATATGCAAATGAAATGACAACCCTAACAAGTATACCATTGTGCCCCGGGCAAGGCACGAGGCTTAAAAGTATTTAATTGTTGAAAGTTACAAAAATTAAACTTAGAAAAATAAAATAGCATTTACTCCTGACTAAAGGAGATAGGAATAACGTCTTCAGCCTTCCAATTGTTGAGTCCATCACCCATGGTAGGAAAGATCCAATCATCCAGGTTGTAACCTTCATCTTAATCTTCCACATCATTGACTTGGTCCTTTATGATTCCTTTATTGGTGATACGAGCAGCACAAGCATGACGAACAGCCTTCTGAGATTCTGCAGTAAAACCCAAACCAAACTTGTCAGACTTGTAAGGAATGTCAGGAAGCTGACCCCAAATAGTACAACCACCTTCTTCAACCACATCTTTAGCATATTTGAGGGAAGCCATTGTGGGAGGTACTTTGGTGATCACAAGAACTCTTTTAACAACAGGGATGACTTCAGTAGCAGGAACGGCTTGAGGAACCACTTCAAATATCTGGCAAGGAGTCTCAACGAATTCACCCTCCATCTCAACATATTTAAAGGTATTCACATGACTGACCATGTATTCTTCTTCACCATAAACAGTGACAATCTTTCCTTTCACCGGATACTTCAATTTCTGATGTAAAGTGGAAGTTACAGCACCTGCCCCATGGATCCAGGGGCACCCAAGCAAACAGGAGTATGTAGGACGAATATCCATCACACAAAAAGTGGAATCAAAGACTTGAGAGCCTACTTTTATTGGAAGATCCACCTCTCCGTGCATCATTCTTCTTGAACCATCAAAGGCCCTCGCCACCACATTACTTGGTCTTAACACTACATCCTTCGAGTTGAGTTTGTCCAGAACCTCCTTAGGTAATACATTCAACGAAGAACCATTATCCACCAACACATGAGACAAAGTAGTGCCCCTACACTCGATGGAGACGTGCAGAGCTTTATTATGGTTTCTTTTAGTAGGATTCAGATCAGCATCAGTTAAAACCCAAACCATTATCACTAGTTAGATGAGCAACACAATTTTCAAATTGGTCCACAGAGATTTCATGCGGCACGTAAGCAGTCTTCAGGAATTTGATTAAAGCCTTGGCATGGGTTTCAGAACACAATAGCATAGATAGCATGGAGATTTTGGAGGGAGTATGCCCCTAACTAGTCAACAACATCATAATCACTCTTGCGGATGATCTTCAGTACTTCTTCCATCTTCTTAGAGAGGTCTTCACTAACTGGTGCCTCAGCTTGGATAGGTTCAATCACTGGTCATTTGCCTCGAGCCTCAGTACTTGGCCCCGAGTTAGAGATATGAACTGGAGTAGTAGCAGTCTTTGATGTGTCTTCTGGAGAGAAAATTCGTCCACTCCTGGTAACCTTACTAGACCCAGCAATATTGTCAACATCAAGATTAGCGTCACTAACAGGTGCATCAGTCAAAGGCTCTTGTTTGACACCATGGATTTAAACATCAAAACCATAATTCCAGGGTATAGCCTTGTCAGAAGTATATGAGATAGGACCAGGAGTAGTAATAATCATTGGAGCCACCTTTGGCTCAGCAGTAATCTTCACAAGACCCTTAAAAGTGATCCTCACTGGACCCTTGGAAGTAATCTTCACAGGAATTTTGTCAACTATAGCCACGTCTTCAACTTTTAAGTCTTGAGACAAACCTCCACACATATTCTCTATAGAATGGGTCCTCTCAAATAGTATAGTATAGTTATCTATCAGGCGTTGAATACCTGACCTCAGCTTCCAACAACTATCAGGTTTGTAGGCACAGTAAAAACAATCTTCATTGCAACCCGGAAATAAACCGGCTTGCACAAGTTTCTTCTTGACAATAGATAGAGGAGTAGTTATTTCAGCCACAGTACAAACATAAACAACCTCATCAATAGCATTAACAGTCTTCTCGTGTTTAGGCATAGGAGCAGTAATCACATTAGGAGTTTCCGGAGGGTCAAACTCAATAGAACCAATGAATATGTGAATGAGAAAGTGACATAATCCTCTTAGACCACCTTAACCCTTGTTCATTCTTCATCATTGATCGAGGAATGTGAGAAATAAACCACCTAGACAATAAAGGTATGCAGCACATCAGAGTTCCTATCGCCTTCGTAGTACGAGTGTGAAGAGAATGTAAGATATCTCCAAGTAATGATGGCGTGTACGTCTATGAACTGGTCTGGATTAGGGAATAACACTAAGCCATAGATCAATAGGGCTAGGATCTCCTCAAAAGCATCATAACTCATAGTCTTCAAGAACACTTGAGCTTTCTCCATCAATACCTTAGCAAGAATACCCTTAACTCTGCTTCTCGTTTCTAGGACAATGTCTGATATCTTCAGATGTAGGGCTGCAGCAATGACTTCAGGTTTAGGCTCCTTCTATAAGCCAGTGAAGGGTCTCTGATCAAGGATAGGTATACCCAGTAGTTTAGAGAACTCTTCCATTGTAGGAACCAGCTGATAGTCGGGGAATGTGAAACAATGATGTTTAGGATCAAAGAACTGAAATAGGACACTCATCATGTCTTCATTGAACCCTGAAGTGACTAGATCCAGTAGGGGACCATGCTTCTTGATGAATTGCGAGTTTTTAGAAACTTGAGAGACCAATTCCTTAAGCTTAGAAGGTATCCCTACAAAGTTGATCCGGATTGTATTCCTACGAGCAGAAGCCATGACCTGTAACAAAGAACAAAGATAAATCCTTTAGTCCTTGAAATGGTTAGTGAAAATGATATGCTTATGATGTCATGATGTTATGCTCAACCACAAACATGTGGCACACACAAACAAGTCACGCAATAGCCCTAGGTTTGAAGGCTTGCATGAGGTTTAAAGGTAAGTACCCTCCCCTGAAGTTTAGATGGTTCATCCTGTCCTACAAAAGTAACCAGGTTCTAAGGGATCTTAATATCACAGATCTATCCCAAGGGTGGTTGTTCAGTAGGAAACTTACTTGCCAACCAAAACCCTCCAAGTTTAGGATCTCAATGAGCGTAGTATCGAGTATCAACCAACTTCAGTCTTCACCAAAGTCGGCTATCTCACTACTTTCTAAAGGCCAAGATGGGATAACTAGGGTTCTAAAGGCCAATTAGTGTATTGACAACATATGGCAGCCCCATATTATCCTTAACTTACTTAAGGAACATAAGCACCAACTAAGAAGTCACACTAACTATGGCCACCAGATCAACTATATCGGTATACGTCGTACAATTTCCTTGGTTTATTGCCATTTACCTAGGGTACACTAGATCCGGGTTAGGATCTTTCACACAAAAAGCCCAACAGAAAAGTAAAGCAAACAAAGCAAACAATTAAGTGATATAATTCCTAAGGGTACCCCTCTTTTACTTAGTCACTCCCCAGCAGAGTCGTCAGTTCTGTAACACGGTGGGAGAACTGACTTTTAGTCATGTTGCAGATAGAGAGAGTCGCCACCGACTTTTATTTTATCCATAAGGAAGGGACATAAAAAAACAGGAAAGACCGTTTTAAAAGACTTGGCTTCGGGGGGTAGGTTATATAAAGGGAAGGTGTTAGCACCCTTTATATCCATGGTTATCCATGGGCTCTTAGTTACTTAGCTCACTTAAATTTTTTTGAAAAGTATAGTGTGTGATTAGAAATTTTCTAAGTACTTTGTAATGATCCTCGTATGGATGTATACAAAGCCTTGTTTGAAAATGTTTGAAAATATTGTGAGGTGTGAAAAGTATTTTTTAAAGGTGAGAGCAAGTAACTATGAGGTACCTACCCTAGACTAAGTCATTCATGTTCTTATATGTCCTTTCAAGGGTAATATTATCCCTATTATTAAGGAATAGGTAGTCATTACCTTGGATTTTATTAAAGGACGGGCGTAGGGTCATCGTATGGTCAATGAAGGCAACTTAAGGGGTGTCTTTAGCAATTCGTATGGACTATCATCATATTTACCGAAAGGGACAAAATCATTAACCTCGTAGGGACTTGATCTTTTAAGTTTATAGGGACTTGATGATTTTTCTTTTTGATGGGACTTTGCTTAAGACACCCCTATTTTCGAGGGATTTGACCATTTAGATAAGGCAACCAAGAGGGATACCCTAGGAAGTGTAGACGGCGATCTTAGATCAACTTATGTGTGTGAATGATTTATTTCAAATATTTATATTATTTAATTAATTATCTAAATCCGATTAATTTCAATTAAGTTATCACCCCATATTTACTAACCATGCATTTAAATAATAATAATTTAAAGGACGGAAAAGTAAATCTAAGCTATTACAAGGCTTTGGGCAGTTACAAAATAATCGAGCGAAAAATATATTACAACATACAAACCTATCAATTTTTCTAAATAATTAAAATAAAACAAGAATTAAGTATGAATAAAAATAATAAGGTAAAATTAAATAATAAAGCAAAAATTAAATAAATTAGGGTTAGAGAAAAAATGGATTAAAAATTTTAGGGTTGGTGAAAATTAGGGTTTGTTAGAATTAATTAAAAAAAGTTTTAAACAATTAGTTAATTATATGGAAAAAAAAGAACCTATTAAAATAAAGTTATTATAAAAAATGTTTCTCCTTTTTTTTTAAAGAAATAATAAATTTTTTATTAAGAAAGAGTTATTTTTATTATTGGTTTAAATTAAATAAGTTAATTAATTATTAAGATAAAGTTAATTAAATAAAAAAAACTAGAAAATAAGAAGAAGAAAAAAAGGAAATTGCCCCAAAAAGATAGGACCTGGGATTTGAACCCAGGTCCCTTACCTCCACAACACCTCACAAAACCAACATGGCCAGCACGCGCTAGTGTTACTCCCATGGACCAAAACCCTTATATTTCCAACCTGCAAGCAAAAAATAAAATGTAAAAAAATGCTGGAACCAGGGATCAAACCCAGTCCCTACGTTCACTTGCGCGCATACACTACCACTGGGCGAAGCATGCCTTGTTGAAATATAACAAGAATGAAAACTATATAATATATGATACAAATTCAAATTCCAGAAAAAGGCACCATCGTCTTCAACCTCCTGCACCTTGAATTAGCTACGAAAATAGCTATGAATTTGCTACGAAAAGTTCGTAGCTAAATGACCTGGAATTTCAAGAACTTGAAAAATACGCATGATTAGCTTCAATTAATTATACAAATTGATCACCCATAACCTATACAATTCAATTATATCATCAAAAGGAATTTATATTACGTAAATGAAAGAATCTCAATTCGAAGCTTGGAACCCTAAAAATGGCATCTTGCTAAAACGACATCGAAACTCAAATTGATGCACCCAGAATCATTCTACACATTCAAACAAACAATATTATGCAATAAAAATCAATGTATAATGTGTAAATAAACGAAACCGAAAAATCACAAAAGAGCAAGAAATATGAATTCGATTATGGCATTTTGGGGCATGAATGGATGTGCTGATGATTGGTTTACGTTCAATGATGTTCAAGGAAGACAATGCAACCTTAAAATTGCCTTGAAAAGCCCTACAACTTTGAAACCGAATTTGAAATTTTCTTTGTATTTTTTGACCTTTGATATGTGTTCTTGGATGCCCAAAATTCGTCCCTTAGGCTTGCGTCAACTTGTATTCTTATAGAAGAGTCAATTTAGGTCAAAAAACTCATATGGTTTTGTGGGCTTGTGGATACCTTGAGTGTGAAAAAATCCCTCTCATAATTTTGTCCAAAAATCAAATGATACCCTTCCTATTTGGTGGTGCACGAAATTGGATGAGATCAAATCAACTTGAATGTCATTTAAGAGCTTCTAGAAGAAAGATCAAATCAAATATTTGTATTTTCATATTTTATTTTGATTTAAAATGAATTTTAATGAATAAAATCCAAATAAATAATAAATAAATTATAAAAATCAGAAAATATTTGAATTTGGTCGTGCTTGATGTTATCATGAAGATTGGGTTGCAAAATGATAGGCCCATTTGGAAAAAATTATATTTAAGCCCTTATTTTCTTCATACACCCCTTGAAAATCTCCCAACTTTGACAAGGCATAAATCCCTCAATTTTAAGGCTATGAAGGTGTTCTTAGACATTTTGGAAATATTAAAGAGTCCTCTAACAAACCTCTTTGGTCTCATGTCCATATCTATTACCATTTTCAAATTATGCTCTTTGGAAAAAGTTGACTTTTTGTTGACTTTCAAAAGGACCAATAATGTTTTAGCTCATACCTTCCAAATGAAGCATTTTTAGGCTTGGCTTTTTAGTCACAAAGTTGTAGAGAATTCAATTTCCTTCAAAATGAGCTTTGGATGGGAAATTTTTGATGAAGCATGTGAAAGTTATGGCTGGTCAAAGTTCAGTTGACGTTTCCTAAGAAAACCCTAATTTAAAAACTCCTGATTCTTTATGATCTAAAACTTTCTTGATGAATCATGATCAACCATTGATAAAATGATGAATTTTATTTCATAATATTGATGTTGGCAAAAAATCTTGAAGTTTGACTTTGATTTGACCACAGTTGACCTCAGTTTGACTTTTTAACTATTTTGACTAATTTTTGTATATCTGATCATCTGACTGGGAAAGCTCTTTGGGAAAGCTTTGAAACTTGACATAGGGATTCTTGAAGTCATATGGGATACCATGAAGCTCACTTGAAACCTTGAAAGTCATTTTAACCTGAGGAAACCCAAAACCCTAGTTTTGGACATTTTGCTTAGGAGGGGGCATTGTTTGGGGAAAATTCCACACTTCTTGATCAATTGGGAGTCTTGAGAACCTTATGATTATTTATAAGTCTTGAGAGATATTGTCTTGATTGTGGGAGGGAAACCTTTGGGGTACAACACATGTCCTCATTGTACTCAACTTCACAAGCCAAAAATGGGTTAATTTCTTGAAAATCAACTAGTTCAACAATATGTGGGATGTTCATCTGACAAACAGTTCTTTTGGAGTAAACATATTGGTTGATGACTTTTCTATTTTTGAATTTCTTATCATAAAGCTCCCTAAGATCATAAGGAATAAGAGATAAAGTGTTTATCGGAAGTTTAGACTGAGAAGAAGAGCCCCCAATGTTCTCTTTCCAGTAACCCTTGAAGCCATTGATGATGTTTTTGAGAAGATTTGAGAAGAATGGAGTTTTAGGGTTTTGGAGAGGAAGAAGTTTGAATGTTCTTGAGGTGAATAATGAAATGAAATTATTATATGAAGAATGTTACATAAAATTATTAAGGAGATTAAAATGCATTAAAAGCAAACATTATGACATGAATTAGTGGGATGCGTCGGCCTAGGAGAGTCCAAAGGCTGCAAAATGCGTTTTCTAACACGTGTTCATCAGCGTGAAACAAGAATGAGTCGACCTAAACTTATGAATGAGTCGACTCATTTCAAATTTCAAATTGAGTCGGCGCAAGAGGGCATTAGGTCGACTTGTGGGACGCAATGAGTCGACTCATAGAGTCAACCTATTGGGACCCGAGAAAGCAAGCAATTTTTGCAAATTTGTTTTCCTAAATTTTTACTACAATGCTTCATATAAAATGTTGAAATGCTTTTTAGTGTGATGTATTCTATTTTTATGACATATTAAAAGATACGAGATAAATAGCAACAAAAAACATGTTCACATACACAAAAACTATTTTATATAAAGGATGAGAATCAAATTAATCATAAATTAATCACAATTTTGAGTAGATATAGAAAAGGAACAATATTATCTCTCACTATGCGACATATTGAAATGAACACATTTAATATTCCTCAAAAAGATATTTGTTAGTATAGAGAAAATACACGATTTCAAATGATAATGTAAGATAATCATATTATACACATCATGAACGATTCGAGATATCGATAACGCCTAGTTCCCTATGAATGTGAAAGAAAGGTTTGGTAGCGAGTGGTTTTGTAAAAATATTGGCAAGTTGATTTTTACTCTCAACATGCTCAAATACTGCGTCCCCTTTCTCTACATGATCCCTAAGGAAGTGATGGAAGATTTCAATATGCTTAGTGCGTGAATGTAAGATTGGATTTTTGGTAAGATTTATAGCATATGTGTTGTCACATAGAATAGGAATACTTTTAAGATTGACATTGAAGTATAAAAATTGTTGTTTGAGCCACAAAATTTGGGCACAACAATTACCGGCTGCAACGTATTCCGCCTTCGCGGTTGACAAGGTAACATAAACTTGCTTTTTGTTATGCCCACTCACTAGAGAATTTGAAAAGAAGTGACATGTGTCACCAGTTCTTTTCCTATCCATTTTACAACCGGAAAAATAGGAATGAGAATAACCTACCAAAGAGCAATCACTACCCTTAGGATACCAAAGTCCAAACATAGAAGTACCACAAAGGTATCTAAGAATGCGTTTAACTGATTTTAAGTGTGATTCCTTAGGGCAAGATTGAAACCTAGCACACATACAAACACTAAACATGATATCCGGACGAGATGTGGTAAGATAAAGAAGAGAGCCGATCATACCTCTATACCTTTTTATGTCTACTTCTTTACCTTTCTCATCTCGATCTAAACTTGTCGCGTTAGACATTGGTGTATCAATAGCTTTTGAATTTGTCATATCGAATCACTTGAGAATCTAATTACAATATGTTGTTCGACTTATGAAAGTTCCCTCCCCAAGTTGTCTAATTTAGAGTCCGAGAAAGTAGTTGAGCTCCCCCATCATACTCATCTCAAATTCACCTTGCGTTGAACTTGAAAATTCTTTGACCAATTTCATATTAGTAGATCCAAAAAAGATATCATCTACATAAACTTGAACTAAAATTTAATGTTTTCCTTCCCGTTTAATGAAAAGAGTAGTATCAACTTTACCTCTTGAAAATCCTTGATTTAATAAAAAAATCCTAATGCGTTCATACCAAGCTCTTGGAGCTTGTTTGAGGTTGTACAAAGTACGTTTAAGCTTGTACACATAGTTAAGATTTTCATGGATTTCAAAACCGGGAGGTTAACATACACACACCCCTTCATTAATGTATATGTTAAGAAAAGCACTCTTAACATCCATTTGATATAGCTTAAAGTTTTGTGAACATGCAAATGCAAGCAAAATGTGTATATCCTTAAGGCGAGCAATAGGAGAATAAGTTTCCTCATAGTCAATACCCTTCTCTTGGTTATACCCTTGAGCAACAAGACGGGCCTTGTTGCGAGTTATAATTTCGTTTTAGTCCATCTTGTTCCTAAATACCCATTTAGTGACAATTACTCGATGACCTCGCGGAGGAGGGACAAGGTCCAAAACCTCATTTCTCATGAACTAATTAAGATTCTCTTGCATAGCTAAAATCTAATTTTCAATGAGTAGAGCATCTTTGGAGTTTTTAGGCTCAATTTGAGAGACGAAAGCATAATGAAAACAAAAATTACTTATCCTTGACCATTTAGTAACTCCCTTTGATATATCTCCAAGAATATTGTCAATGGGATGATCCTTTGAGGTTTTCCATTCCAAAGGAAGGTCATCTTGATTAGTTGAATGATCATCCTCTTTGATTTTAGATCCTTTATCCAGATCCTCTTCAGCTATATCCGAAATGGGTTCAACACTCGATATATCTTGATCTTTAATAATACCCTCAGAGGAAACACCTTCACCAATAACACACTTACCTTTTCCGACAACTTTCGGATAAAACTCATCAAAGGATACATGCACAGATTCTTCAGCAATAAGTAATCTCTTGTTATATACTCTATAAGCTTTACTTTAACTAGAGTATCCGATAAAGATACCTTCATCCGCTTTTGAGTCAAATTTGCAAAGGTTTTCTTTACCGTTGTTTAACACATAACATTTACAACCAAATACATGAATATGTGACACATTTGGCTTCCTACCTTTTAAGAGTTCATAAGGCATTTTATTATGAATAGGACGAATAATCACCCTATTCAAAACACAGCACGTCGTACCTATCGAGTCGGCCCAAAACTATTTAGGAAGACCATTGTCATTGATGATAGTTCTTCTGAGCTCCTATAGAACATGATTTTTACGCTCCACAACACCATTTTGTTGCAGAGTTCTAGGAGCGGAGAAGTTATGATTAATTCCATGTTTCTCACAAAATTCTTAAAAGAGATGATTTTCAAATTCACCTCCATGGTCACTTCGAATTGTAACAATGCTAGTGTTTAGTTTATTTTTGAGACGATTCGGCAAATGTTTCAAATGCCGAGAAGGTGTCACTCTTACTAGATAAAAAGATGGTCAAACAAAATCTTGAGTAATCATCTACAATGACAAAACCATAATAGTTTCCACATATACTTTTAATTCTAGATGGACCAAATAAATCCATATGGAGAAGTTCAAGAGGTCTAGACGTTGAAGCAACATTTTTAGATTTAAAATAGACCTTTATTTGCTTCCCCATTTGGCATGCATCACACAGGTGATATTTAGTAAATTTGATTTTGGGTAAACCAACTACTAAGTCTTTTAAAACTATATTGTTTAGCAATTCAAAATTAACGTGTGTTAAACGCCTATGCCAAAGCCAAGAGTCACCACTCTTGGATACTAGACATTTAGGATCATTTAAGGACACATCATTCAAGTCAAGCATGTATACATTATTAACCCTCAAGCCCTTAAACATGTCATTCTTTTTATCATCATGTTCAATTATGCAACCTTCTTTTGAAAAAGAGACTTGTATCCTTTGTCACATGATTGACTAATGCTAATAAGACTGTGCTTAAGGCCTTCAACTAAAAGAACATTGGAGATAGATGTAGATGAGGGATTACCAACACTACCTTTGTCGAGTATTTCTCCATTGTTATTATAACCATAGGTTACAAATACCTTTTCCTTAGCCACAAAGTCATAGAATAAGGAAATGTCACTCGTCATATGTCTTGAGCATCCACTATCGATAAACCATCTTCTCTCCGTAGCCTCAAGACACCCCACCTACAAATTTAAACAAGAGAGAGAGGTACCGATTTTCATTGGGTCCTTGTGTTTGAGTGAAACTTTGGTTGCATTTGGGCAACCATTGGAAAATACCTTTAGGAACTAAAAATCTCCTAAACCGGCATTTGGCAATAGTATATCCCCTCTTGCAACAATATGTACACGTTAGGTTTGGTTTAGTGTCCCATTTTCTAATTTGATATTTCACCACATAATTGTATTTTTGATATGTATTATTCATAGAATTTCTAAAATTAGATCGATCAATAGCAAACGTCATTTTTGGTTGTGATGCTTTGTCTAGTTTGGTTTGAAGAGTTTTGACCTCTTTTTACCAAATGCAACAAGTTTCAAAACTATGGAAATTAAACCATTCTCGCTTGACTTCCTTAATTGGCTCCACCATGGAACGCTTAAGAGCTTCCAATTCCTTTTGAGAATCAGAAACCTTTTTCTCCATATGTGTAAAAATATGCTTATTGGAGGCTAAGCGTTTAAAAGCTTCTTGAGCTTCTTGGTGGAGAACTCTAAAAGTACTAAGTAAATCGGGATAAGACAATTTATCAAAGTTATCATATTTAACATGTCTTACTTGTTTTTTCCCTTTTTATTAGCCATGAGACAAATATTTTCTTTTTCCTCTTCATCACTTGAGTTGTCGTTGCTTAAGGCTTCATTATCACTTTCCCATGCGATATAAGCTTTCCTTGCCTTGCCACCCTTCTTGTGATATTTCTCTTTACCTTTGTCTTTATTCAACATTTGACAATCCGGTTTATAGTGACCGGCCTTTTTGCAATTGTAGCATGACCCTTTTGACTTGGTACTTTTACTTTGATCTTGCTTGGAGGGATTTGATTGTTTTGTATAATTGACGAGTCGCTTATCCGAATGAGAGATTTCATTCTTCATAAGGTATCTATTGTATCTTCTTACGAATAGTCCCATATCCTCATATGATTCACTATCTTCGTCATTTGACTCACTCTCACATCCATTATTGATGGATGATTTGGAAGTAAAAGCCTCCAATGAAATAAACTTCTTCTTCTCGTTGTCTTTTGATTTCTCATTCTTTTCTTTCTTTTCACTTTATTCAAGCTTATTGAGATTCAATAGCCTATTCTCATGTTCTTGTAGCTTGCCTATTAACTTGGTCAAGTCCAAGTTTCTTACATCATTAGCTTCCTTGATAGTCGTGACTTTTGGTAGTCATTCCCCAGTAAGACATCTTAGAATTTTGTTAGTAGCAACATTATTAGGAGTGGCTTTTTCAAGGGCATTTAAGCAATTTAATAGATGATAAAACCTTTTTCCCAATTCCCCAATGGTTTCCCCTTGGTTCATGTGAAAGCGATCAAACTCTTGTTGCAAGGTATTGATTCTAGCTAGTTTCACGTCATCAATTCCCCCATGGGCAATCTGTAACGCTTCCCACGTAGCTTTAGCAATGGTATGATGTGAAACTCTAAAATATTCATCAGCTGCCAAAGAGGCAATGATCATATTTCTAGCTTTCCAATCATAACTATAGTTCTTTTCATCTTGTTCATCCCATTATGCTTCAGGTTTAGGTACTTCAACATTATCCAAGTTGGTCATAGTTATTTGTATGAGACCATCTTGAATAAACTTCCATATCTTTCTTTGAATATAGTCAATATGAATACGCATACACTCCTTCTAGTGACTATAGTTTTCTCCGGTGAAAACGGGCACTCTATTATACACCTTTGTTGGATTGCTATCCATTTTATAAGAAGTTATATGTGAAGCACTAGATGAACCGATGCTCTTGATACCACTTGTTAGACGATGGCGCGGATCTAGAAGGGGGATTGAATAGATCCCTTTTTAAAATATTTCCAATTTTCAAATATTAATTGAAAAATGTTTTGCGGAAGTTCCCCAAAACAATTCACGTCTAAATTATATTAAGTCACCGGTGATCAGATATATGTTATCAAACCAAATGGGATAATGAAGATGAATTAACGAATCAATATCAAGAAATTTAATCAGTTAAATTAAACACACTTGATTAAACTACTACCAACAATGTATATAGAGAGAATAAATAAGCACAATGACCAACAAATAGTGTGTTTTGAATTTTATCAAACACTCGGTGTGCACACCACACCTAGTCTATTTTTCCAAATAGTGTAGTGCAAAAATTTTCTAATGTTGCTATCCAATTTGATAACAAAAATTTTACAAACACTTGGAGTGCACTAAACTATGCAAAACATAATTTTCAATACAACACTATTTGAATTTGTGCAGAAAATTTACCGAAAGAGAAAAGCAAAGAACATACAAATTTATTTAGGCAGTTCCCCTACCGTCCTCGCTAAGGGCGCCTCTACCCCCAATTTAAAAATTGAATTGGAACTTTTTATTAAAATTGCAACGCTTATACAAAGAGAAATTAGAAACGACAAACCAATCCTAATTGTTGGTGTAGCTATGTTTCTCGTTGCCCCTTGATTCAAGTTGAATCAAGTTCTTCACGTGTGTCAAACAAACCTCCGATTAATTCCTCCCTTCTTCCAAGAATCCACGATTCCCCAAATTTTGAGCATGACCACTTTGATTTGATACTTGTGAACATACACTGTTCTTCGCAATCCTCTAGTTACCGTGATATGGTTGAACAATCTCCTTAATCTTCAAACCTTTTCACTCGGCTGAATCTACGAACAAATGATGTGTGCAAAACCCCCAAATCATAATGATCTTGGAGGAAAACCCTTCAATGGTTTATTTAAGAAAAACCAAAAATCTCTCAACTCAAACTAAAATCTCAATTCCACTGTTTGAACATTATCACCTTGAATCTTCCACTTGGATCAACAAAAATGATTGTGCGTAGTTGTTGATGAATGCTAGAGAAGGAGAAGATGATGAGAGCACTTGTGTATATCTTTCACTTTACTTGTTAGCTATGAAAAAAATAAGACATCAACTATTTACTTGTTAGTAAAATAAAGGAAAATATCAAAATTAATTAATTAAGAGAGAGAGAGAGAGAGAGAGAAATAGACAAGTGGCGCAAACCCCAGTTTTGTGTCGACCTCCCAAGAGATTTGAGTCAACCTATTTTTGGTCTTCAATCATCCTGTTGGGACCCGAAGGAAGAAAAGAATTTTGCATCTTGTTTGAGTCTACCTAACTTACCAAATGAGTCGACTAAAATAATTTCTACTGAATGAGTTGACCTGATTGACTTGATGAGTCGACTCATTCACTTTGAATTTATGCCATTTCACTTTGAAGCTAGTATCTTGTGATCCAATGTATCTTTCTGAGTACCAATCGTTTTGACATTATTAAAAAAACATGTATCTCTCACATTAACCTCAAAATGGTAATTGGTTAATGTGTGTGTTAACGTTCAAAAATTTAACAATTTGTATTGGTTAACCGATTGATGACACTGCATTTTACCGTATTTTTTACTCTAATTTTGCATGCATTCTAAGTCCTTTAGTGCCATTTTGTTATGTTATTACTATGTTTTCCTTTGTTTTCAGGTTTTTAGTTTAATCGGAGCCTCGGGCAAGAAAAAGAGCGAAAGAGGAGCTAAAAAGAGCTAAAATCAATAAAATTAGCATTTTGTGCTTGTGGCACCCACTGTGGCGGCCGCCATAGGTTCAGCCATGACGTGGACATGTCATAACTTCTCTTTAACTACCAATTCCCCACGATCTCTAACTGCTCTAGCAAATTTTTCACACATGGAGGGCGCCACAAGAGCAAAAGAGTTCCCGCCCAAATTCAAATTCTATGGGCATCCTTGTCTTTTCCATGCCATTTCCTTGCCTATAAATAGGCCTTTAGTTTTCGTTTTTTTCTTCATCCAAACTTAGTTACCTTAAGCATATATCAGTTGTAAAAGTATTAATCGCTTCACATCGGAGTGTTACTACAATCGAGTGATCGAGTTTGTATGTGTTTGTGCGATTGAGTCTTGGAGCACTTTGGAAGGAAGTTAATCCTGCCGCCATTTTAATTCCAGTTCTTATTTTATTCAACACTTCGATTGGAGCAGGTTTTCATTGCTTTAACTTTTGTCTATTTACTTTCCCGCACTGCTTTACTTTCCTTTATTTCCTGCACTGCTTTACTTTCCTTTATTTCCTGCACTCGCACCTTATTTAATTTATTTTCCGCACTCGCACTAAATATCTTTATGAAATATATTAAAATGAACTTTTACTTTACCATGTCTAGCTAATTTTATAAAGGCTAGAATGTAAGGATCATAATTGAACCGATAATCTGTACAATCGTTTGTAGAAACACTTAAGGGCTATTTTGACTTTCAATATAAGTTTTCCTGTTTTTTTTAAAGTTCCGTTGGGTAAGATCGAAAGCCGTCCGACGTCTATTTAAACTTAATTGTTTTTAACTATTTCAAAAACAGCGAAAGCGCTTTGTTTAGTTCATTAGGAGTTTTTAATCCAAAAAGAAAGGAGGTTTTAAAACTATTTTCGGACGCGTTAAGAAGTTTAGAATCTGGTTCGTAAGAACCTCTTTTTGTTAGAAAATTCAGGTCAAGATACTTTTCAACTTAGTTAAGATACTACATTTCTTAAAAATAGGTTTACTACTCTAACACAATGCGCACCTTTTTATCCGTGACAATAAGAGGGTTTGATTAGGGAGTACAACTCAGTTCTGATTACGCGAAAGCAACAGTTCCCGTTAAATTGGTTCTTCTCAATGTAGAAAACATTGCCCATAAGTAGTTCTATTAGCAAGTACTTGATTATCAATTGATTATGTGAATTGCATTTGAACCTGTCTTTATCAATTAACTTAAACTTATTACTTAATGTATCATTGTGCACTCCTTGAAACATCTATTTTCAATTGCCTTAGATACACACCATAACAATAGATAACGATAGATTGACATTTGGTCTCTGTGGATTCGACAATCTTTTTTATTACTTTGACGTGTTCGTACACTTGCGAAAAACACGCATCAAGTTTTTTGGCGCCGTTATCAAGGACCAATTTCGTCAAATTTCATACCCTGTTGTTATACCGTTTAGACTAAGGTTGTTACCTGCCGGTCAATGCGAAAGACTCGCAGTACCGGAAGCTTAGTAGACCCTCTAGTTGAACTTGAATGTTATGCTCGCGCACATTTAGTTTTCCATAAAATTAGGAGAGTTATGGCCGAAGATCAAAATCAAAGACCTCTTAAGGATTTTGCCTAACCACCCAACGAGGAACCTAGTTCTAGTAAAGTAAACCCAACCATCCCAGCTAATAATTTTGAACTTAAACCATCCCTGCTGCAATTAGTACATCAGAGACAATTCGCATGTCTTGCTACCGAGAACCCAAATCAACATTTAAAATACTTTCTCTAGTTAGTAAACACCTTTAAAACCAATGGAGCCACTCCTGAGGCAATCCGCTTAAGATTATTTCCTTTTTCCCTCAGAGATAAAGCCCTATCATGGTTAGATTCCCTTCCACCCAATTCCATAACAACTTGGGAAGACCTTAGAAAAATATTCCTTTCTAGATATTTTCCCCCGAGTAAGACCGTTGTTCTTCAAAACCAAATAACCAGATTTACCCAAAACCAAGGAGAATCCTTGTTCGAAGCCTGAGAGAGATATATGGAGCTACTAAGAGCATGCCCACATCATGGTTTAGAAAATTGGTTAATCATTCAAACCTTCTATAATGGACTTCACTATAACACTAAGATGACCATCGACGCTGCCATAGGTGGCACACTGATGAACAAACCTTACCCTGAAGCTAGTGCCCTTATCGAAGATATGGCCCAAAACCATCAATCACGGGGAGTAGAACGAGCGATAGTGGAAAAGAAGGAAGCCCAAGGAGGAGTACATGAGTTAAGCTCTATAGACATGATGCAAGCTAATATGGACGCATTGGCCCTTAGAGTTGAAAATATGTGTACAACCCCGAATACTGCAGCTGCAGTTTTGTCAGATTGTGAAATATATGGGACGAAAGGACACCAATCTGCAGAATGCAGTATGCTAAATGAGACCAGCTCTGAACAAGTGAACTACACCCAAGGGAACCCATTTTAAAACACCTACAACCCAGGATGGAGGAATCACCCAAACTTCTCCTATAAAAATAATAACCCTATCTAAAATACCGCACCTCTGAGACAACAAGGTTACCAAGCCCCGAGATCAAATCAACCTATGCAACCTGGGTCCCCAAAACCGAGCCTTGAAAAAATTGTGGAAAATTTTATCACTACTCAAACACAACAAAACAAGGGGTTCATGAACCAAAACGTTCATGTTAAAGAACTAATTACTCAGTTGGGACCAAGGTTGACCAAATAATCACTCACAATAAGATGTTTGAAACCCAGATCTCTCAGGTAGCTTTAAACCAAGCCCCTCAAACTACACCTGGAGGATAATTCCCTGAACAACCTCAACAGAACCCGAAAGGACAAGCAAATGCCATTACTCTACAAAGTGGGACCACTTATGAGGAACCCTTTAACCCAAGATTGAGTGAGCCCAAAACTTCTAAGAAAGATGAAGAGAAGGAACCAGAGGAATCTGGAAAATAAGAAAGTCAATAAAAATGAGAAGAACCTAAAGACAAAACCTATGTACCACCCCCGCCATACAAACCACCAATACCATACTCGCAAAGATTGAAACAGACCCAGATCAATAACCAGTATCAGAAATTCATTAAGGTTATAGAAAAACTTCACGTAGAAATCCCTTTTACATAAGCCATCACCCAAATACCTTCTTACGCAAAGTTTCTCAAAGACATCCTTACCAACAAACATAGACTCGATGATCTGAAACCCTTGGAATGTAATTCTATTACAGAGAATAAGTTAGCAAAAAAGGATAAAGATCCCGGAAATTTTTCCATTCCTTGTATTTTGGGGAATCATGTCATTGAAAAAGCCTTTCTAGACTTAGGAGCTAATGTGAGCTTAATGCCTTTAGCGGTTTGTGAAAGGTTAAACTTTGGAGAATTATAACCTACTAAGATGTCATTTCAATTAGCCGATAGATCCATTAAATACCCTATAGGCATACTTGAAGACGTCCCTGTTAGGATAGGTCGGTTGTTTATCCCTATTGACTTTGTTGTCATGGACATTAAAGAAGATGACGACATACCAATCCTCCTAGGTAGACCATTCTTATCGACCGCTGGAGCCATAATAAATGTCAAAAAAGGAAAATTAACCTTTGAGGTAGGTGGCGAGAAGATAGAATTAATACTTTCAAAATTTCTTATGGCGCCTGTAATAGGAGATGCATGTTATGCCATAGATATCATTGATGAATGCGTTAGTGAATTAGAACAAGAAGAAGTTACTGAAACAATTAAGTTGCCATCAACTCTTATTTGAGAAAATGATGATTTTATAAATCCCTACATTGATGATAACCTTCACGAATGTTTATCCCTTACCCCAAATTATATGCCTTGCCCCAGGAAACCAACCATAGAACTTAAGGAACTGTCTAAGAACCTGAGATATGAGTTTCTTGATGAAGAAATGGACCGTCCAGTTATAGTCAGTGCTACCTTGAGTCAAGAGAAAACACTCCAATTGTTAGATGTTTTACGAAGGTATCCCTCAGCCTTAGGATATAAGATATCTGATCTAAAAGGCATAAGCCCATCCGTATGCATGCATTGGATTTTGCTCGAAGAAGATTCAAAACCCTTCAGAGAACATTAGAGAAGAATAAACCCTGTGATGAGTAATGTAGTTAAGAACGAAGTTCTTAAGTTACTAGAGGCAGGTATAATATATCAGATCTCGGACAGTAAATGGGTGAGCCCTGTGCATGTAGTACCTAAAAAGGGAGGCATCGCAGTGGTGCAAAACGAGAAAGGCGAACATGTAGCAAAAAGGATAGAAGGAGTATGGCGTATGTGCATAGACTATAGAAAATTAAATAAAGCAACCATGAAGGATCATTTCCCTTTACCGTCCATAGACCAGATGTTGGAGCTCCTAGCCAGACACTCTTACTTTTGTTATCTAGATGGATATTCAGGATTCTTCCAAATACCTATTCACCCTGAAGATCAAGAGAAAACTACCTTTACATGCCCTGTTGGGACTTTTGCCTACAGACGAATGCCTTTTGGACTCTGTAATGCTCCAGCCACTTTCCAACGCTGCATGATGTCAATCTTTTATGATTATCTAGATGGAATCATGGAAGTATTTATGGACGATTTCTCAGTTTATGGATTTGATTTCAAAATTATCTTATCAACCTTGAGAAAATCCTAGAAAGATGTGTGGAGGTAAACCTTGTGTTAAATAGGGAAAAATGTCATTTCATGGTTACCGAAGGGATTGTTTTAGGACATATAGTCTCCGAAAAAGGTATAGAGGTAGATAAAGCTAAAATAGAAGTCATAGAGAATCTAAAACCACCAGAGACTATCAGGGAAGTAAGAAGTTTCCTTGGACATGCCGGATTCTACCGACGTTTTATCAAAGACTTTTCTAAAATAACAAAACCCTTAACTGGCCTTTTAATAAAAGATGCTAAATTCATCTTTGATGAAAAATGTAGTGAAACGTTTAATCTTTTGAAGAAATCTTTGATTTCAGCACCTATAATGAAACCCCCTGATTGGTCAGAACCGTTTGAGATAATGTGTGACGCTGGTGACTATGTTGTTGGAGCCGTTCTAGGTCAGAGGAAAGATAAATAAATTACACATAATTTATTATGCCAGTAGAACCCTAGACGCTGCCCAACTCAACTATGCAACAACTGTAAAAGAACTCCTAGTTGTAGTTTTTGCTATAGACAAATTTAGATCTTATCTAGTAGGAGCCAAAGTTATAGTTTACACTGACCATGCAGCCATCCGTTACCTACTAAGTAAAAAGGATGCCAAACCCAGGTTACTTCGATGGGTTATGTTACTACAAGAATTTGATTTAGATATCCGTGATAAAAAAGGCACTGAGAATGTAGTAGTTAATCACCTTTCTAGGATAGAATACCTGAATCCTGACTCAGTACCCATAAATGACGATTTTTCCTATGATAGACTGATAGCTAACTAGAAACCATTGAAGATGATAACCCAGGCCCTCATGAGCACTTTCAAAAATCCTCAATTGTGAGTAATGTACCTTGATATGCAAACTTTGTTAATTATCTAGCTACTGACATCATACCCCCTGATCTCAATTACCACCAGAAGAAGTTCTTTAGTGATGTAAGAAACTTCTATTGGGATGAACCACTTCTTTTCAAGAGAGGTAAAGATGGCATTTTCCGCTGTTGCGTTCAAGAAGATGAGGTACAAAGTATAATTGAGCATTGTCACTCTGCACTCTATGGTGGACATGCGAGCACCTCTAAGACCTACGCCAAGATTCTTCAAGTTGGCCTATTATAGCCTACCATGTGGCATGATGTCCATGCTTGCATTGTCAAATGTGACAAATTCCAACGTACAAGAAATATTTCAAGGCGTGATGAAATGCCTCTAAGAAATATCCAAGAAGTAGAACTCTTCGACGTATGGGGTATAGATTTTATGGGACCCTACCCACCATATTTAGGAAACAAGTATATCTTAGTAGCTGTAGACTACGTGTCTAAGTGGATTGAAGTTATAGCCGCACCCGCAAATGACACCAGAGTAGTAATCAAATTATTTAAAAATTATATATTCCCCAGATTTGGAACACCCTGTTTAGTTATAAGCGATGAAGTATCACACTTCATATAAAAAATATTTGATAAACTTTTAAGCAAGTATGGAGTTAAGCATATAGTAGCAACACCATACCACCCACAGACTAGTGGACAAGTGGAGGTGTCTAATAGGGAGATTAAACAAATTCTTGAGAATACCGTCTCTATAACTAGAAAAGATTGGTCACAGAAACTCCAAGAAACGTTATGAGCCTACAAAACCGCTTTCAAAACCCCTATATGAACAACCCCCTACCAACTAGTTTATGGAAAATCATGTCATTTACCTTTAGAGTTAGAGCATAAAGCATATTGGGCCATTAAAACTTTGAATTTGGATTACCTAACTACTGGTGAAAAATGTATCCTTGACTTCCACAAATTGGAAGAACTCAGAAAGTCATCCTAAGAGAATGCCATTATATACAAAGAAAGAACAAAAGCTTGGCACGACAAAAGAATCATAAGAAAAGACTTAAATATAGGCGATCTTGTTCTCCTGTTCGATTCTAGGTTACGACTTTTCCCAGGGAAGCTTCGTTCGAGATGGACTGGCCCCTTTGAAGTATCTAAGATTCTAAGATCTGGAGCTGTTGAAATCAAGAACGAGACATTTAAACCATTCATTGTCAATGGACAGAGACTGAATCTCTATGAAGGAGGAGACATTCCAACAACCTACTCCAGCCACACTCTAAGTGATCCACCAATTCCTACAAAAGATGTATAAGTTCCGGTCTTCAAGCTAACAACGTTAAACAAGCGCTACATGGGAGGCAACCCATGGTTTTCTTATCCTATTTACTTTTATTTGATTGTCTTTTCTTTTTTCATATCCTGTCAGGACTAATATTTGAAATGTTTGTGTTTTCAGGACCTTTTTCCTAACTCTGTGCAGGATGCAAAATTTAGATGATATGCACGTAGCTTTCAGAGATGATACCCAGAGGGAGCGTTACTATGTTCACTTCAGGCGTCCTATAGCACCTACGTGATACCTATATCAGGTTTTCATGGAGGCTTTGGGGGATTGAGTCGAGCGTCAGATTTCTATGCCACCAGCTCCAATGGGACCAAATCGATGACATGAATAACACCTACAGGAACTTAACTTTAGAGTTTCCAGCTTATTTGATTATGACCCCTAGGCCGGACCTGATGGATGTGTTGTTTTCAGGTTATTTGGGACTGGGTACTCTTTCACTTATAAGGAGTTTGGTGACTTGTTAGGTTTTCAGACTACCCCCGATGCTATTCCTGAGACGTCGATGGGATACTTTCTGAGTAGGGAAGTGGAGAGATTTTGGAGCAATATCTCTGGTGGAGGGAGCTAGGATCCTTCCACACAGCTATCCCAGGTTATCCACAACCATGCACTGAGGTATTTCCAGATGATCCTAGCACACTCCTTCCTTGGTTTACCAGATGCTAAGACTTTGCTTAGTGAGGAGGAGATATTTATGTTGTTTTGTGCGACCCAGTCACGCCCTGTGGCATGTGGAAACTTTCTGCTGAAAGGCCTTAGTAGTGTCACCAGATCATCCGTGGGCATTATTCATGTGGGAGGGATTATCACTCAGATTGCTTCTGCATTGGGACTATCTCGCAAGCTGTTACATCTCAGGACTTTCTGTGGCTATACCACCATGGATATCGATTTTTGCCTAGACAAAGGGTTGATAATGAAAGCCTCTTTCAACCCCAACCAGTTCAGATTGTTGATTGATAGAGAGGCTATACATTATTTCATACTACCTGATCCGATGATGACTAGTGTTCACGGCCCAACTAATTGGAGTTATGCTTTAGAGGGTCATGGAGAGACTGTTGAGGAGCCTAGATCACCTCCTGTTGCTGAGTATACTCCTACACCTCCTTCTCCCATAGTCATTGTTTTATCTAATAATCTGTCTTTGTAGCCACCCGATTTGCGCACCCAGATTGATGAGCTCCGCAGAGAGACTTCCAAGCTCAAGTAGGAGGTGGCTGACCTTGCTTTACAGATTGAGGTATCCGATCTTACCCACACTACTGAGGCAGACTCTTTATACAAGGAGATTGGAGAGCTTCGTCGAGAGATCGTTGCGCTTCATGGATTAGACCCGAAAGAGGAGCCTTTTACTTTATCATGTTGCCCTGGCCTATTACTCTACTATTTAGTATTAGTATTTAGTATTTATGCATTATTTTATTTCCGCATTTCTGGACATATTCCATACTATCGCATTTGCTATGTTTCCTATGTGCTTTGGTTTCATCTATATATATATATATATATATATATATATATATATATATATATATATATATATATATATATATATATATATATATATATATATATATATAATAAAAAATTTATTTGTTTTTATGTTTGATATTTATTTCCATAAAAATTGTGCAAGTCCCATGCTTTAAAAGAAGAAAACAAATGTTATCTGGACCCCCAAGACGAAAAGGTATGTTGAAGCCCAACAAAAATATTCAAAAATTGGCCCAGCTTCGAGATACTCTTGTGGCGCCCGCCATGGCGTATTGGTATATTCGGGACAGAACCCCTTTTTCCACCATTTTTGACCCTTCAACCTTCCAAAACCCATTTTTTTCCTCTTTCAAAACTCCATTAAACCCCATAAAAGCTCCCACCATTATCATCTACCCACCGTCCACTAAACCCTTCCAACTTCCATTTTAATTTCCACTCATAAAAATCCATAAAAACCCCACCTTTACCACTTTCTATTTATACCACTCTCCACCATCTTCAAACTCATCCAAGGAGCAAAGCAATGGAGTTCGAAGGATACATTCTCCGTGAAGGAAAACCCGGGGATAGGTAGAAAAGGAATATTCAAAAGCTGCAAAATCGGGAAATTCTCTCGACGAGGTACATGGATGATAACTGTCTCTATACTTTGGTTATCTACCATAGTGTTTACCATTTGTTAGATTTTTTTTAGGTTGCACACTATTTTTGTAAACCAAGAACCTACCTTTGAGCGACTGATAATCAAGTTTTTAAGTTCTTTAATTTATACTGTCAGTCCTAACACTGCTAGTACAATCGGTATTATCCAATTTAGAATGTTTGGTATTGAATATGAGTACAATACCGACGAACTAACAGGCCAGTTAGGAATCCCTCGTTGAGAAGGTGCTATTTGTGAGGCCCTTTGGATTCAGGATGGTGGGTGGACGCATTTTCCTTCTGGCAGAGATTGTCAAATAATGTAATAACTTCTTTTGAAGGGATTCTTGCCCCGACCATTCATAACCCGGCCATCAGAGTTTTTAGATATCTGTTGGCATGCACTATTTTTGGCCGGGAAAATCCGAACAAGGTCAATGCTAAAGAGCTTCTATTTTTACAAGGAAGCCTTACAAATAGGCGAATTAATCTGATCTCGTTTATGCTTGCTCACACGTCTGAATCTTAATAAAGCAGAACCGATTGTTTTTGGAGGACTTATCATATCTATTTCTCGGGCCCTTAACCTGAACAATGTGATAGCCACACTAGAGCCCTTAACTCCTCGCATAATTAACCTAAAATTTCTAAAATATATGAAATTGTGTCGAGTGAGAAAAGAGGGTGGTTATGAATTGAAGATTCATGGTGTAGCTATCCCATCTGTTGCCTTGCCCTGCAGTAGACGTACCGATGTACGTCATGAAAGGAATTGGACCTACGATTTAAATGCTCCATCTGTTCTAGATCTACTTCCTCCTAATGTTCCCGATGGGAAGGGATACGACACTGATGAAGAATTTGAGCGGAGAGCAATCTCCCGTACCTCACGTGTCCCCCCATCATCCTTCACCATCACACACCGCACCGTCTTCCTCAAACCCTTTTGCATGTTCTATTCCTGGATTTTATATCACCGAGGAGATGTGGCGTGACCACGTGGCTAGAAAATAAAGGCGAGATGGCCTGCTCTCTACCATTCAGCAACAACTGGCGGATAACATGAGCTTCATGCAAGCATCGCGACGGAGGGCAGATCGACCCTATGAGAACGTTTGTCGCACCTTGCATGCGATCACAACCGAGCAAGCTCGTCAGCAGAAATTCAACCACCGGCGTTACCAGCTTATGGAGGCCACTCGGGGTTCCGTGATAGGTAATCTTTGAGAGGTCAGAGATGTTCAGGTAACCTTATCAGTCTGCCTGGACCGGAGAGACCAGCACCGCAGCAGATCCCGTCGTTCCAGGCATTCCCAGCAGTACGACGAGGGCACCGGTAGTTCACAACAGTAGTATTACAAGTTACTCTCCTTATATTATTTCGAAACATTGGGGACAATGTTCGATTTAAGTGTGGGAGGGGATTTTATCGTTTTCTGTTTTTCTTTACCATCTTTAGTTAGTTATTTATTTTTCATTACCATATAGTTATTTACTTGTTTTTGTCAAAGTTTTTTAGATAATGCATGAGTCTGACGAGTCACCAGTACAATGTATCTTTAGTGCACCCTCATTTCCCCATTTCTTTAGCCCTACCAAAAAAAATTCAAAAGAAAACAGTGTTGTTCCACATGTTTTTCGGGCTTTAAGACAGGTTTGGATTAGGATGTGGTGACTTAGGTGAACTTTTTGAAACATCGGTATCGTTTTAGCACCATATACTTCATGAATATAGGAATCACATCTAAAACCCCACGTACCATGGCCTTAATTATGATTTAAAAAAATTGTCCTAAGTAGTTTATTCCAGCAGTCAGCTCCGACCTAAGCATGCTCTACATAGGGGACCGATTAACATAAGTGAATGATCCAGTGCCAATAAATAAAGAAAAAAGGGCAAACTCTGGGATAGGTGACCCTCACAAGGTCATTTAAACAAAAAGTTGAATTTTTGCCACAAAAAGAAAAATTGCAGTTCACCCATTGTTAGTTGGTTCAGAGGTATCTGGCGCTGAACTCGGTAGGGCGGATTACGATCTGATCCCCACAACTGCATTTGGGTCAAATAAAAGGGTTTACACAGACTTATGTGTCAGAAACCCTATGTTTCAGATCAGAATCACTAACCGGTCACTCTACTATGAAACATGTGCGAATAACGGGCTTAATGTGATTGCACCTGAATGAAAGGGACCCAAAAAGAGAGGAAAATATAGGCCTAGGTATTGTGGGATGATACAGGTTGGTTAATATAAGAATGAAGTTTATGTCCGTATATGCGGATAAGTGTCATGATGACACCCTTGGTTCACTTAGTCAGTACCTGTCACTACATCTTGACTTGAACTTAGAAGCCCTTTTAGCCTGAATCACGCATCGACACTAGTTTTCTTCTTTGAGTTTTAAATGTTTTGCTTGAGGACAAGCAAAGGTCCAAGTGTGGGAGAATTTGATGACACTGAATTTTACCGTATTTTTTACTCTGATTTCGCATGCATTCTAAGTCATTTAGTGCCAATTTGTTATGTTATTACTATGTTTTCCTTTGTTTTCAGGTTTTTAGTATAACCGGTGCCTCGAGCGAGAAAAGGAGCGAAAGAGGAGCTAAAAAGAGCTAAAATCAAGAAAATCAGCATTTTGTGCTTGTGGCACCCACTGTGGCGGCCGCCATAGGGTCATCCATGACGTGGACATGTCACAACCTCTCCTCAATTGCAAATTCCCCATGATCTCCAACTACTCCAGCAATTTTTCACACATGGCAGGCGCCATGGAGGTGTGGCGGGCGCCACAATAGCAAAAGAGTTCCCGCCCAAATTCAAATGCTAGGGGCATCCTTGTCTTTTCCATGCTATTTCCTTGCCTATAAATAGGCCTTTAGTTTTCGTTTTTTTCTTCATCCAAACTTAGTTACCTTAAGCATATATTAGTTGTAAAAGTAGTAATCGCTTCACATCAGAGTGTTACTACAATCGAGTGATCGAGTTTGTATGTGTTTGTGCGATTGAGTCTTGGAGCACTTTGGAAGGAAGTTAATCCTGCCGCCATTTTAATTCCAGTTTGTATTTTATTCAACCCTCCGATTGGAGCAGGTTTTCATTGCTTTAACTATTGTCTATTTACTTTCCGTACTGCTTTACTTTTCTTTATTTCCCGCACTGCTTTACTTTCCTTTATTTCCTGCACTCGCACCTTATTTAATTTATTTTTTGCACTCGCACTAAATATCTTTTATGAAATATATTAAAATGAACTTTTACTTTACCATGTCTAGCTAATTTTATAAAGGCTAGAATGTAAGGATCATAATTGAACCAATAATCTGTACAATCGTTTGTAGAAACACTTAAGGGTTATTTTGACTTTCAATATAAGTTTTCCTGTTTTTTTTAAAGTTCCGTTGGGTAAGATCGAAAGTCGTCCGACGTCTATTTAAACTTAATTTTTTTAACTATTTTGAAAACAGTGAAAACGCTTTTTTTAGTTCATTAGGAGTTTTTAATCCAAAAAGAAAGGAGGTTTTAAAACTATTTTCGGACTCGTTAAGAAGTTTAGAATCTGGTACATAAGAACCACTTTTGTTAGAAAATCCAGGTCAAAATACTTTTCAACTTAGTTAAGATACTACATTTCTTAAAAATAGGTTTACTACTCTAACGCAATGTGCGCCTTTTTATCCGTGACAATAAAAGGGTTTGATTAGGCGAAAGCAACAGTTCCCGTTAAATTGGTTCTTCTCAAAGTAGAAAACATTGCCCATAAGTAGTTCTATTAGCAAGTACTTGATTATCAATTAATTATGTGAATTTCATTTGAATTTGTCTTTATCAATTAACTTAAATTTATTACTTAATTTATCATTGTGCACTCCTTGAAACTACTATTTTCAATTGCCTTAGATACACATTATAACAATAGATAACGATAGATTGACATTTGGTCTCTGTGGATTCAACAATATTTTATATTACTCTGACGCGTTCGTACACTTGCGAAAAACACGCATCACCGGTTAACCATTCCAAGGTAACCGATTAACCAAGGTCCTGAAGAAAAACAAAATCTGTTAAAAGCTATGAAACCGGTGAGTTTTAATGTTTAAAATTTTATAACATGTAGATGCATTTCATGACATAAAATTGAACACTTGTATGCTTTTCTAATATATAGTAATGTTATACCTTAAGTTGTTTTATGATCAATTTTTAAGTCATTCTTCAAGTCTTCAAATATTTGAAACTCTTTAAGATGCTTTGACTTGTTTTATCTAAATTCCTTTTTGAGCAATTGATAAGTCTTTGTCTAGCCCTTGTTGTCTTCATCAAAACATTTGAGTAGCTTGCAATTTCATTCTCCCCCTTTTTGATGATGACAACCAAAGATTGAAATTGCTCTTTAATGATGTTTCTCTAATGTTTGAAAATACTCCCCTTTTGATGATGCCCCCCTCAATCAAAGAAGGTTTGGTAAAAAAAATTTGCATAAAGGTTAGAGAAACAATTTATTCTTCTCCCTCTTTGTCATTAACAAAAAGGAAAAACACTTATATGTATTGGAAATAAAATTTAGTACCAACATTAAACATACACAACAAACTATGTGACTCACACACATAACTTTGAACAAACAAACACAAAACTTAACAAAACATAATACTTTAACATTGTACGAATAACACATAACAATAGTACGATAATAAACGAAACGAAACAAAAGTACGAAACAAGTGAAAGTGCTTATACTAATGTCTTAGGCATATTAAGGATTTAAAATTAAACTAACATAAAATTAGACATAAAAACATAATTGAAATAAAAAATAACAAGTAAATTATTCATCCATGTCTTCAAAGTCCTCATCTTCACTTTCATCCTTATCACCACTCTCTTCACCCAATGCTTGTGCTTGGTTCATGGTAAGGTTTCAGAGGGTCTTTTGAATGGAGGCAATTAGGTGTTTTAAGTTTTATGGTTCCTATTTATAGTTGCATCCATTTGACAAATCTTGGTATAAATTATATCATTTATATATCCTCCTCACAGAGTTGGTTCTGGAGCACTCGCATTAGATAAACTTTCATTGAACTTGTAGATTTCGTCGGCGCACTTGATAATACATGTATTCTTCACTGCGGTATCCACATTAATCTCATTTTCCTTGGAGATCATTTCTATGTAAGGTTCTCTTTTAATATCCAAAGGGTTAAAATGATGCAAAATACGAGAAATTAGCCTGGTATACGGAAGGCCACCCGAAAGAGAGAGTTGATGTTGAATATGGTATACAATCGTCAAAATCTAATTCACCTCAATTCCATTTTTGATAGCATAGAGAGCTTGCATTTCGAGGTCGTTGATTTGGGAATGGCTGGAGTCTTTTGGTAGGATGACATAACTTATGACAAAGTGGAGCATTCGGTCCGAAACCGGCAATTTTTTTTGCATAAAATAGCACTCGAGAGGATGATATGTTCTATCCTTGAAGAACTTCAGCTTGAGTGCCCCTGCAAATAGAGAAAAAAATATCCCATTTTGTTGTATCCATGCCATGGACCATCTTTGTGGGTGATGCCTTGACGCAAAAAATACTCGGAATTCGATATTCCCAACTCAGTACCAATTTTTGAAACCTCGGTCTTAATCAAAACATTTCTAACAGAAGCAGATAATATGTGTTTTCCAACACCATCTTCATCAGTTACTAAACCAACTCGAAGTTTGTTAAAGAAAGATTTTTCCAAATCCAGATAACATCTTCCACTATCAGACACAAAGCTATCTAATCTGTGAGAAACTATTTGAGAAGGAAAAACAAAGCTTCTATCAGGAAAAGATTCAAGTTTAACATACTTTACCGGAAACAATGAGTGATTTTTTACATTGAAATTAAATCTCTGTTTTTTTTCCTGCATTTCATCTACAACTGACTCAAAGGACTCAATTGGAAGCTTCCCTTTGTTCCTTCTTGAAGATGCCATGGATGAAAAAAGTTAGGGTTTTTAGAGGGATTTTCAGACTTGATGTTGTTGTTGTGGAAAATGGATTGAAGGAGAAGTTTTTATAAAGGGATGAGTGATGATTGGATATTAAAGAGACTTGGATGAGGTTGGGTGAATTTGGAAGAATGATATTTATAGAGAGTTATGGAGTCAAAGATATGGTTCCAAGAAGATGAAGTTGGAGAAAGTAAAGTGAGCACAAGAGCACATGTAATGAATTAGGAATGAAAAGAAACGATATAATAAAGAAAAACATATTTTTCATGAAAAATAATTCTGGTCGTGCCAGTGTTAACCGGTTACCTTGTAATGGTTAACCGTTTAACTTACCAAAACCACGTTAAAAAATACTGAAAAAAGGACGCATTAATCGGTAACCATTTTGAGGTTAACCGGTTAACACAGTGAAAATGTAAAAAACTGTGGTTTTTACAGCCCAAATTATGTGATTTTTCCAAAAAAAAAAATTATATTGACATAATAGTACACATATTAAAGCAACTTGTGGTTAAATTTTTTTTTATAAAAAATAATTTAAATACATATAAAAATAGAGAAAATAGAAAATTTTCACATAACTCGTGTATTATCACATAGTATGGAAAATAATAAAATTAAAATAAATGATGTTTTATGTACCTTGGCTTCATTACAATATATAATGAAGAGCTTTAGAAGGATTAAATGTCACCTTCATCAAGAATCCTAAGTTCACGCCGAATCTTGTAAAAGGCCTCGTTTGCAAGTGGTTTTGTGAAGATATTCTCTAGTTGATTATGCGTATCTACAAAGGTAACCTTGACATCTCCTTTAAGCATTGGATAATGAAGAAAGTGGTGTTGAATGTCTATGTGTTTGGTCTTTGAGTGAATGGCCGGATTTTTTGTAATGTTGATCTCACTTGTGTTGTCGCACCGGAGAGGAATCATCCGAGATCGATTCCATAGTCACTTAATTGTTTCTTTAGCCAGATGCTTTATGCATAACAACTACCCACTGCTATGTATTCCGCTTCGTCCGTACTAAGAGAAACACATGCTTGTTTCTCACATAACTACGAAACTAATGTATTTCCAAGGATGTGACAAGTTCCACTAGTACTTTTTCTATCTGTTTTAACACCTACATAATTCGCGTCTGAATAACCAATTAAATTACAAACACTACCTTTAGGATACCATAAGCCAACGTTTGTCGTTCCCTTGAGATACTTCATGATTCTTTTGACCGCCGTGAGATGTGACTCATTTGGATTTGCTTGGAAATGAGCATATAAACACACACTAAACATTATGTCAGGACGTCTTGCCATCAAATACAGTAAAGAACTAATCATACCTCGATACTTCGTGATATCAATCGATATTCCCGATTCGTCTTGATCAATGTAGGCTCCGGAGCCTATAGGTATTGACATAGCTTTACAACCATCCCTTTCGAATGTCTTTAACAACTCTTTGCAATATTTTGATTGGTTGATAAAAATTCCGTCTTTTAGTTGCTTGATTTGCAATCAAAGGAAGTAATCCATCTTTCCCATCATTGATATTTCAAATTCTCCTTGCATCATCAACACAAATTCTTCACATAGTTCCTTATTTGTTGAACCAAAGATTATGTCGTCCATGTAGACTTGAACTAGTAAGGTATTACCCTTTATCTTCTTAATGAATAAAGTCTTGTCTACCTTGCCTTTTTCAAAACCTTTTTCGCATAGAAAATTACTTAGACGATCATACCATGCCCTTGGTGCTTGTTTTAATCCATACAATGCTTTTCTCAATTTGTACACATATGAAGGATGCTTGAAGTCTTCAAAGCCCAGGGGTTGTTTGACATAGACTTCTTCGTTGATGTAGTCATTCAAGAAGGCGTTTTTGACGTCCATTTGAAGTAACTGAAAATTCATTGAAAATGCGTAAGCAAGTAATAAACGAATATCTTCTAACCTTATCACCAGAGCGAAAGTTTCTTTAAAATCGATTCCTTCCTCTTGATTATACCCTTGAGCCACAAATCTTGCTTTGTTTAGAATAATTATTCCATTCTCATCAAGTTTTTCCTTAAACACCCATCTTCTTCCGATGATATGCTTACCACTTGGCCTAGAAACAAGTTCCCAAACCGTATTTCTCTCGAATTAGTTTAATTCTTCATGCATAGCAACAATCCATTGATCATCTCCAAGAGATTCTTCAACTTTGGAAGGTTCTATTTGTGAAACAAACGCCATGTTCAAGCATGCATCCTTGAGATTCAATCTTGTTGCAAAACCTTGACTTATGTCTCCAATAACTTTGACAATAGGATGATCTCTATGTGTCCTCAATTCCTTTGGTAGGTCGTTGTTATTAAAATCTTGTTGAATTAGATCATCTTGATATTCTACTTGATTTTCAATGATATATTTAGAAGTATCTTCTTAAGGGATTTCTACAAAATCATCATCATTATCACAAACAACAATATTGTTCTCGACTGGCCTAACATGTGCCCAGTTCCAGATTGTAGCCCAACCCAGTTAACACGTATGGATAGGCCCATTAATTAAATCCACGAAGATATAACCGTTACAAATTTGAGCCGTTAATTTATAGCCATTTGGGACCTTCCCCTCACGCGCTTAACGGTTTTAGCACGTCCAACTGCTCGAAGAGCGCGTTGGAGCCAGCAGACCCAGTCAAAGACCGTTATCCGAAACGCGCGGGCATATGCCCCTATAAGAGCCCTCTCATTATAGAGGGTCAGGTATTCTTTCTTTACTATCTTCTCACTTACGCTATAGTTGAGTCGTTATTGACTTGAGCGTCGAAGTACCTTGCAGGTACCCCACCACTATCTCCTACAACCAGAGCATAGTCCCAGCTGAAGGTCATGATCTAGGAAATCCTCCCTAGACCTAGCATCGCGAAGAAAGACATCATCCTTGAAGTCAATGTGGTAGGAGATGCGAATTGCTGGATGACCCCCGTTTTCAAATACCTTACTACCGGGGAATTACCCGATGATAAGAAAGAGGCCAACACCACTAAACGCCGCTCCTCATCGTATGTCCTCATGGAAGGAAAAATGTACCGCCGAGGATTTTCCATTCCTCTTCTGAAATGTATCGAGGAGGAAAAGGCGTCTGACGTCTTGCACGAGATACACAAAGGAACCAACGCCCAACACTTGGGCGGGAGATCACTAGCACGAAAGGCCCTCCGAGTCGGATATTACTAGCCAACAATGCAGAATGACGCTAGAGAGCACGCAAGGAAGTGCGAGAAATGCCAGCGCCATGCGGACATGCATATCATGCCCCCAGATGCCCTAAAAGTCATGTCATTGCCATGGCCGTTCGCGTAATGGGGTATGTACATCCTCGGTCCTTTCACTCAGGGGTCTTTCCAAAACAAGTATCTGATTGTAGCAGTCGACTACTTCATAAAATGGATAGAAGCCGAGGCTCTATCCAGAATCACCGCTTTCAATATCCTTCGATTTTACAAAAGAAACATTCTCACAAGGTTTGGAGTACCACTATCCCTGATAATGGACAATGGAACGCAGTTCACGGATAAAAGCTTCCAATAATTCGTCGCCAAAACTAGCACCAAACAACACTTCGCATCCGTCGAGCATCCTCAAACGAACGGGCAGGGGGAGGCCACGAACATGGTCATTTTGCAGGATCTCAGATGAAGATTAGGAGAAGCAAAAAGTAGGTGTGTGGAGGAGCTCCACATCGTGTTGTGGGCATACCAAACCACACCACATTTCAACAACCGGGGAAACCCCCTTCAGAATGACTTACGGGACCGAAGCAGTTATCCCCGTTGAAATCAGATAGCCTTCCAGATGAACAGAAGCGCCATTAGAGGAAGAACTCAACGACGACGCCTTGAGAGAGGAACTAGATTTAGTCGAGGAGGTCCGTTCAGGGGAAGCCTTGCGCGAAGAATCATTGAAGCGAAAGATAGCTTTGCGTTACGACCAAAAGATCGTAAAAAGAGAATTTCAGGTGGGCAGCCTTGTTTTGCGCAGAAACCAAAAAGATTCGCGCGAGGGCAAGCTCGCAGCCAACTGGGAAGGTCCATATCGTGTTAAATCAAAAATAGGCACATGAGCTTATTACTTAAAAGATTTAAATGGGATACCTTTTGCTCGACCTTGGAACGCTGAAAAGCTCAAACAATATTATAGCTAAAGCCCCACCGCGACGCGGCCTCGCTGCCGGCCAACACCTCGTACGAGTGAAGGAAGGACTGACCACGTGGAGGTATCCTGGTATACATACGCCCTTAATAAAAATGCGTGCGACCACTCACCCAAATTCTTGGGCAATTGGATCGCCTAATGGGGATAACTCAAACGAGTCCCGCCATTTCCATACCAGTGTGGCAGACCCCCAGCTTGCGATGGGAAAGGTCTAAGCCTTAGGGAAAAGGGGACATGACCATGTCCCATGACTCCTGTAGTGAAAAACATCCTCGCATCTCGTCTAGTTCTATACACTTAACGAGTTTAGTACAATATACCAAGCATAAAGTAAATCCCTATGACAAACAAGTCATGCACATAACTTAACTTAAATATTATAAATGACCAAATGATCGTTGTTCATACATTACAAAAAGGGGACGGAACCCAAAACATACATTAAAAAAGGCACGCAGGCCCAAAATACAATGGCACGCAGGCCAAACCCTACTCCTCCTCAGGAGACATCACTTGCTCGTCCTCAACTCTATGAGAGGCCTGGTACCGTCAACGACCAAGTTCACCCTGGGGTTGGTAACCATCAGCTGCTCCACGGTGTTGTAGAAGCCAAAAGTTTCCATGCTCAGGTTATCCTGAGCCAGCTACCGAACACGAGCGATCAAGTCAGCCCTAGTCGTCATCGCCCTTTCGTCCTCCGTCTTATATTCACCGACGACCACTTTCCCATCCTTGGCATCCTTTTTTAACGTTGCATTCTCATCCTCGAGCACAACGATTGAGTTCCTCAGCTCCGTAACCTCCTTCATCAACTCGAGCTTGCTTTCATAATGGCCCTGAGCTTGGAGCAGGTTGTTTTCCAGCTTGTGATTTTCGGCTTCCACCTTCTCGATCTTGGCTTTGGCCTCCACAAGATCTTTGTAGGGGACTAGATTGGCGTCGTTGAAGGCCAGGGCAGCCTCTAGAATACAGAACATCCCTGCAGCATCTCTGCACAGTTCTGCCCGCAGGGCATCAGGGCTTGCGAAGAGCACCGCGGCAGAATCGAGGTCCGGAACCCGAATTGATGACCCCTCGCCGAAGAGATCCCTTTGGGTAACACACGGCGGAAGGTCGAACTTAGTAGAAGTTGGAGACTTGCCCTTGGGAGGAGGGGAAGGGTCTGAGGACCTCTGTATTTCCCCCTGCGGAGACCCCTCCACAGGAGAACCACCAGGCGTAGAGCAGCCTGACGCAACAAATTTATCCAGGGTGCCTTGCTCTTTTATGGCCTCGATCCGACTCTTGGCCGTTACCTTCTTGGAATTCCCCTTGTTGGACTTTACTAGGCGTTCCTAGATTTCGGCCATTTGCGCTGCAAATAAGAAAGATAAGTTAGATAACGAACACAAAAGAAAATGGATGCTAAGCAAGGATAAATCACCTAAGAGCTGCATGGCCGCCTCTTCGTTCAGGCAGCTAAGCAGAGATTTAACGGTAATAAGCCTGGCCATTGTCGTCAGCATCCCATCAGGACGCATCAAGGGGTTCTCGTTCCTGTAGACCAACTCCACGAGGTGAAAACTAGCCACGTGGTTAAATAGAGTGTTGAAGGCAACAGTGTCGTCAGCGCCCAGGTCTTAGGGTTTGGTAATATAATGGTCACTAGGGTATTGGAAGTGGGAATTTACCCACTCCAAGGGGAAATGAGAAACCATATTTTCTTCCGTCCCGACCATCTCCCTCTCGAAGAGAGAATCCTTGGCAGCTTGGGAACAAGGCTGAATTATGTAAAAACGGTACTTGAAGTCCCGTATAGAGTCCTGGTAGGCTTTAAACAATTTGCTCGCCTGCTTCAAAAACACCCAGTTGTGTCGACCATCCTGGGATTTCCTCTGCAGATGGAAAACCCTGAAGAATAGACTCACGGTGGCCCCGATCTCCAAGTACCGACATACCAACACAAATGCTCGGATGAAAGCAAGGGCGTTGGGGTGCAACTGAGCGGGCGCCAGCCCGAGATGAGCAAATATTATCTGCTGGAAGTCTGAAAAGGGAAGGCGATACCCAGCTTCGCGGAATGCGTATTCATACATCAGAAATCGTAAGGCTGGGAACCGCAAGCATATCCTCTGTGTTGGCTTCGGAGGTAACGCCCACCAATTAAAATTTTCTCCTTTCTTCTTCCTTTCGATTCGCGACCACGCGTCTGAAGCATCAATGGAAAACTGAGAGGTCGTCCCCAACGGTTTGTCCATAATCCACGACCGGTCCTCGGAAGGGACATCAACGTTATCTGTAACGGGGGAGTCCTCAATCTCTTTGTTGTTCTTCTGACTAGTTTCACCTGAAAAGCAAAGGAAAGAAAAGTGAATCGACGAGTTCAAATCCACTCTCCACTGCAGATCAAGTGAAAGGGTTTCGTGACACTGGGGATATGCCTCTGGTTAGTCTCACTACTCTAAAACAAACGAGGACCAATCTCAGCGAACCGAGGACATCCATGTCCGCCCTAAAAATGTGTGTCACGAGTACATCCCCCTACTGCCTATGCCCGGTTACTAACACTAAACTATTATCTGTAGAAGCATACTTCAAGTTCTTTGTTTTGATGACGTCAACATTATTCAAGCTCATTCCAGATTGCAAAAAGTCGAGATGACAACAAACGATCAAGACCATGGCTATGCATCATCAATGGAATGTTTCCGATCGATTCAAGATTTTGTGCTACACTTTCAAGACTTGTCTCAAGGATTAGGTATATCAATAATTAACTCTTAAATATGATATACAAGTGTTCAACATAATCTTCATAATTTTATTGCATGTGCATAGTTTTTGAAAATGAAATTGGAACTGGTTTAACACTTTTAACAGAAATATTTTTCTGAATTTTAACAGTGTTAACCGGTTAACCATATGGGTTAACTGGTTAACGGCAACAGTTTTCAAATTCTGTGGTAACGTTCATAGGTGTTAACCGATTAACCTATTTGGTTAACCGGTTAACACTGAAGAAAGTTTGAAAATTGTTTCTTTTTAAATTCAAATATTTTGTTAAAGTTACACCTCTTCATGATTTTCTTTCATAAGATTTTATACCTTTTCAAAAGAATTTGTTTTCAAATTTTCATACCTTTTTTAATAGGTGTTTCATCTATTATAAATTCTAACATTTTCAAATTCAAAAACAACCTCCTAAGAAAAATTTCAAATATTTTCATACAATCAAATTCACTTTATTCAAGTTATCTTCATCTTTCAAAAGTGTTCATAAGTTCATAATTTTTCATATTTTGTCTTGAACACTTGTGTTGAATATTTATAGTGAATTCTTGATTATAGGAGAAGATCAATTTTATTGATATCATTTCATTGTACTCTCACTCAAACAATATTATAGAAAGTGTCTTTCTATTGTGTGACTTGTGTTCCAAGGATTGTTTGGACATAAGGGTAAGTGTGGCAAGAGGATTGTTCTTGCACACTTGTTTGTATAGTTTTGTTAGAAAGTAGGCCTCACCATTGAAGGTGTGATAGGTTGTACTGTTCTAAAGAAAACTAGTGGAAATCTCTTTCGGTTTGGAAAGGGGACTGGATGTACCTTCGGATTGTGAAGGGAACCAGGATAAACCTCTGCGTGTTCTTTACTTTTCTGCTTTACATTTTTTGTTCTTTAACCGTAAAAGCAAAATCCATCTATCTAAGAAAAAGAATCGAGAAAATTTTGATAACACCTAATTCACCCCCCCTCTTAGGCGCATTCTGATTCTACATTATCAGTCTTAACTAGTTCAGATCTAACTCATACTAGTTTGATAAAAGTGGGGAACACTATGTACTTCCTAAGAAACTGCACAAAACATTCATACACCTTGAAGACACTCTCTAATTCAGATGAATGTTCTTCATTTTTGGATGAATGCTCTTCATTTCTAGATGAATGTTCTTCTCTATGGATGAATGTTCATCCGTTCACCATGATGTTCATCAGAACATTCATGAACATCAAGGCAGAACCATGAACATGTATCCTCCAAACCCAAAAATGAAACAAGTAACGAAATAGGAGGTTACCTGGATCCATTACTGCGGTGGTTGTAGCGACATTGTTGAGGGCACTTCAGGCGAAGATGAAGGAACAAGAGAGTTTCACGGTGAGAGCAAATTAGGCGAAAAGTGAAAATGATTTACCCCACCTCCTTTTATAACCTGTATGGGAAAACTCAAAAGTCACCATGATGATTGCCTAGGGCTAGCCCCATGCGCAATAAATGTTCGACGACTGCTTATGATGCGTGGCCTGGAAATCCCAAACGTTCCATTTTCCCAAAATTATTTATTTCACAATTGGCCACTAGAAAGTGCTCGACAAGAAATGGCTTGAAGTGGAAGCGACAGAAACATATCGCGCACGAGTCCCACACCTTAAGTAACTATCCCCTACGCGCATAGAGACTTGGGGGGCTTCTATTTTGGACTGGCCTAGCATGTGCCCTGTTCCAGATTGCGGCCCAACACAGTTAACAGGTATGGATATGCCCATTAATTAAATCCACGACGATATGACCGTTACAAATTCGAGCCGTTAATTTATAGCCGTTGGGGACCTCCCCCTCACGTGCTTAACGGTTTTAGCGCGTCCAACTGCTCAAAGAGCGCGTTGGATCCAGTAGACCCAGTCAAAGACCGTTACCCAAACGCACGGGCATATGCCCCTATAAAAATTGTCTCATCGTAAAGGGTCAGGTATTCTTTCTTTATATCTTCTCACTTACGCTATAGTTGAGCCGTTATTGACTTGAGCGTCGGAGTACCTTGCAGGTACCCCACCACCATCTCCTACAACCAGAGCACAGTCTCAGCTGAAGGCCACGAAGACCTGTCCGGAATCTTTCTGTACAAATACCCTCTTTCGAGGGGTTAGATTCATCAAACTTGACATGTATAGATTCTTCTAGCAACATGCACCTTTGGGTGCATTTAACCATTTTTTAGTTAAAGCTTGCTAAAACACTCCTTCATAAAAATAAGTGGGTGTATTATAAGCAAACCATTGTGGGGTTTGTTATAATACATCCACTTGTTTTTATGAAGGAGTGTTTTAGTAACATGCACCTTAAGGTGTATTTAATGAGATTTTAGTTAAGGCATGCTAAAATAGACCTTCATAAAAATAGGTGGGTCTATGTTAAAAGAGCGTAACCAAGAAATATACCTTCATTCGACTTTTCATCGAACTTACCAATATTATCTTTGTCGTTGTTCAAGACAAATCATTTGCACCCAAAGATGTGAAAGAATGATATGTTTGGTTTCCTCCCTTTGAAAGTTCATAGGGGTTTTCTTGAGAATAGGCCTAATGTTGACACGATTACTTACAAAACAAGTCGTACTAATCATATCCGCCCAAAAATATTTAGGAAGGTTTGAATCACTTAGCATTGTCCTTGCAAGTTCCACCGATGACCTATTCTTCCTTTCTACAACATGATAACACCGAATTACACCACGTTTTTTACTCGAATTGAACATTTTTCCTAGGTTTTTATTATTGCTTTATTGTATTATGTTTTTGTTTTGTTTTGTTTTTAGGTTCTATGTGTTTCCAGATCCATTCTTGAAGAAACGAAGGAAATCGAGCAAAAAGCCAGTTTTTGAAGGAATTGCACATATGGCCCCCAATGTGGCGGGTGCCATGGGGTAGTCCATAAGTTGGAAAGGACTCAACTGCTGACAACTACCACATCACCCACTTATTTCCGCGGGCGCCATGAGGGGGTGGCGGGCGCCACCTTCACATTTTGTTTCCCTCCCAAAAGAAGTTGGGGGAACTTCAGTCTTTCCTCTCCTATTCCTCAGGCTATAAATAGATGGCCTCTTGTTCATTTCTCTTGATCCAAACTTAGTTACAACACTTAGGCACAAATAATCAAGAATTTGTAAGCGATAATATTCTCACTTCGAGGAGTTATCACATTTGTGTAATCGAGTCTGTAATCGAGTTTGGAGCACTTGGTGGAAGTTAATCATGCCGCCATTTTCATTTCAAGTTATTTTCCAATTGTTTTCAGATGCCAAGCCTCCGATTGGAGCAGGTTTCTATTTATGAAATCCTCTTTTACTTTCATTTAATTTCTCGCACCGCTTTTACTTTCATATAATTTCTCGCATCGCCTTTATCTCATTTATTTCTCGCACTGCTTTACTTTATTTAATTTCCGCATCACCTTACTTTATTTAATTTCCGCACTCACTTTACTTTCAAACCCTTTTTTATCTAAAAATAATTTACTTTAATATGACAAAATCCAATATGTCTATTTACTTTTCCTTGTCTGGCTAAATCTAAAAAGGCAAGAATGTAAGGATCGTAGTTAAAATAAAATTTCACACAATGCGTCAATAGAAATTCTTAGGGGCTATTTTGGTCTTTAATACAAGTTTTCCGCCCTTTAATTTTGTTGGGTAAGATCAAAAGCCGTCCAACCTTCAGTAAACTTGATTAGTCTTAACTGTTCAAAGGAAGCAACAACGCTTTGTTCAGTTAAGTAGGACTTTTTAATACTTTAGAAAAACGATTTTAAAACTATTTTCGGACGCGTTAGTGGGGTTAAAATTCGGTTCGTTTAAACCTCTTTTGTTTAAGAGTTTCAGGTCAAAATACTTTTCAACTTAGTCAAGAAACTATATTTCTTAAAAATAGGTTTATCACTTTAACACAATGTGCGCCTTTTTATAAGTGACAATAAGAGAGTTTGTTTAAAGGTTAAACTCGGTTATGAATATGCAAAAGCGACAATTCCCATTAAATTAGTTCTTTTGATAAAGTAGTAAACATTTCCCCATAAGTAGTTCTACTTACATGCATTAGAATGTTATCTGACTGCGTGAATTACATTCAAGCATGTTGTTATCATTTTAATCTACTTATTTGTACCTTACCTTACTTTAATTTTATCGTGTACTCTTATAAACCTTATTTTAATTTGCCTTAGATAAACATCATAATGATAGGATTTGATAGATTGAAGTTTGGTTTCTGTGGGATCGATAATCTTTTATATTACTCTGACGGGATTCGTATACTTGCGAAAACCCCGCATTAAGTTTTTGGCACCGTTGTCGGGGACCAATTATGTCAAATTTTATATCGTACCTTTACATCATCTAGACTAAGGCTTTGCTTACTAGTCAATGCGAAGAACTCGCAGTACCAGTAGTCTTATAGATCCTTTAGCGGAACCTGAATGTTATGCTCGTGCACGTCTCTCGCTTTGTAAGATTAGGGAAACTATGGCCGAATACCGCAACCAAAGACCCCTTAAGGATTTATCCCAACCATCAGATGACGAACCCAATTCTAGTATAGTAAATCATACTATCCCTGCTAATAATTTCAAACTGAAACCTTCCTTATTATAATTAGTACAACAAAAATAGTTTGCGGGTCTCCCTTCAGAGAACCCAAATCAACATCTAAAAGTCTTTATTCAGGTAGCCGATACTTTCAAAACCAACAATGCTACTCCTGATGCGATTCGTCTTAGACTATTTCCATTTTCCCTCAGAGATAAAGCCCTTGCATGGTTAGATTCCATTCCATCCAATTCTATAACAACCTGTGAAGACCTTAGAAGAGTATTCCTTGCTAGATATTTTCCCCCAAGTAAGACTTCCGTCTTTCGAAACCAAATAACTAGATTTACCCAAAACCAAGGTGAGTCACTCTTCGAAGCTTGGGAGAGATATAAATATCTGTTAAGAATATGTCCACATCATGTTCTATAATCTTGGCTAATCATTCATACCTTTTATAATGGACTTTATTACAACACAAAAATGACCATTGTCGCTGCCGCTGCGACGCTCGGATGAACAAACCTTACCCTGAAGCTTGCGCTCTCATTGAAGATATGGCTCAAAACCATTGTCAATGGGGAACAAAACGGGCAACAGTGAAAAATAAAGAAGCCCAATGAGGAATATATGAGATAAGTTCTATAGACATGATGCAAGCTAAAATGTACGCGTTGGCCCTGAAAGTGGAACATATGTACACAAACCCGACCATTGCAGTAGCAGTCGCATCAGAATGTGAATTATGTGGAACCAAAGGACACCAATCCGCAAAATGCAATCTATTAAATAAGACCACCCAGACTAGGTCAACTATGCCCAAGGAAACCCATTTTAAAATACATATAACCCTGGATGGAGGAATAACCCAAACTTCTCCTACAAAAACAATATTAGCAAAACAAAGAATTCATAAACCAGCCTATGCAAGTTGTGACACCAAATCAAAACCTATGCAAAGGACACCAATCCGCAGAATGCAATCTATTAAATAAGACCCGCTCAGACCAGGTGAACTATACCCAAGGAAACCCATTTTAAAATACATATAACCCTGGATGGAGGAATCATCCAGACTTCTCCTACAAAAACAATAGTAGCAAAACAAAAAATTCCTAAACCATCCTATGCAACTTGTGACACCAAATCCAAACCTATGCAAGTTGTGCCACCAAAGGCAAAACCCAAAGACAAAACCAACCTATGCAAGTTGTGCCACCAAAGCCTAACCTTGAGAAAATTGTGGAAAACTTCATTTCAACCCAATAGCAGAAAAATAAAGAATTCCTAAACCAGAATGTTCATGTAAATGAAATGATTACCCAATTAGGAACTGAGGTTAACCAAATAGTCACCCAAAATAAGATGCTTGAAACCAAGATCTCTCAGGTAACTCTAAACCAAGCACTCAGACCACACCTGGAGGACAATTTCCTGGAACAAAACCCCAAAGGACAAGCCAGCACCATTACCTTACGAAGTGGAACCACTTATGATGAACCGGTTGACCCGACATTGTATGAACCTAAAACTTCTAAGAAAAGTGTTGAACCTTCGGAAAAAGAAGGAGAACAAGTGAAACCTAAAGATCAAGAAAAATGAGAAGCCAAAGATAAAACATATATAGCGCCCCCGCCATACAAACCACCAATACCATATCCATAAAGACTAAAACAAACTAAGATCAATGATCATTATAAAAAATTCATTAAAGTAATAGAGAAACTCTATGTAGAGATTCCTTTTACAAAAGTCATCACCCAAATACCATCTTATGCAAAATTCTTTAAAGACATCCTTACCAACAAGCGTAGGCTTCATGATCTAAAACCCTTGGAATACAACTCGATCTCTGAGAACAAACTTGCTAAAGCGTTTCTAGACTTAGGAGCTAGTGTGATCTAAATGCCTCTAGCAGTTTGTGAGAGGTTAAAACTAGGAGAACTGCAACCTACCAATATGTCTCTCCAATTAGCCGACAAATCTGTTAAATATCCAGTAGGTATATTAGAAGACGTTCCTGTTAGGATAGGTCAATTATTTATCCCTACTGATTTCGTTGTCATGGACATTAAAGAAGATGACAACATCCCAATCCTCCTAGGTAGACCCTTCTTATAAATAACAAGATCCATAATAAATTTCAAGAGAGGAAAGTTGACTTTTGAAGTAGGCAATGAAAAGATAGAGTTCGTTCTCTCTAAGTTCCTTGTGGCACCAGTGATAGGAAATGCGTGTTATGCCATAAATATCATTGACGAATGCGTTAGGGAATTAGATCAAGAAGAACCCACAGAAACAATCAAGCTACCTTCAACCCTCATAGGGGAAGATGATGAATTCATAGAACCCTATATTGATGATAACCTTTACGAGTGTTTATCCCTTACTCCAGTCCCTATGCCATGCCCAAAGAAACCAACTTTAGAGCTTAAAGAACTACCTAAAAATCTAAGATAAGAGATTTTGGATGAGGAAATGAACTGCCTAGTTATAATCAGTGCTACCCTAAACCAAGAACAAACAACCCAACTCTTAGATGTCTTGCCAAAATATCCCTCATACTTAGGATATAATATCTCCAATCTTAAAGGTATAAGCCCATTCGTGTGTATGCACCAGATTTCACTTGAAGATAATTTAAAACCCTCTAGAGAGCATCAGAGAAGAATAAACCCTATAATGAGTGATGTTGTCAAGAAAGATGTTCTCAAGTTTCTAGAGGCATGTATAATCTATCAAATTTCAGATAGCGAGTGGGTGAGCCCTGTGCATGTAGTACCCAAAAAGGGAGGCATCATAGTTGTACACAACGAGAAGGACGAACACGTAGCAAAATTGATAGAAAGAGGATGACGTATGTGTATAGACTATAGGAAACTTATCAAAGCAACTATGAAGGATCATTTCCCTTTACCATTTATAGATCAAATGTTGGAATGTCTGGCTAGACACTCATACTTTTGTTATCTAGATGGATATTTGAGATTCTTCCAAATTCCCATTCATCCGCAAGACCAGGAAAAAATAACCTTCACATGCCCCTACGATACTTTTTCCTATAGAAGAATTCCTTTCGGACTCTGTAATGCTCCAGCTACGTTTCACCGTTATATAATGTCCATTTTCGTTGATTAACTTGATGTAATTAATGAAGTATTGATGGATGACTTCTCGGTATGCGGTTTTGATTTTAAAAACTGTCTCACAAACCTTGAGAAAATCCTAGAAAGATGTGTAGAAGTGAACCTAGTGTTGAACTGGGAGAAATGTCACTTTATGGTCACCGAAGGTATGATCTTAGGGCATATAGTCTCCAAGAAGGGTATCGAAGTAGATAAAGCAAAAATCAAAGTCATAGAAAACCTCAAGCCACCCAAAACCATTAGGGAAGTTCGAAGTTTTCTTGGACACGCTGGTTTCTACCGGCGTTTCATCAAAGACTTCTCTAAAATAACCAAAACCTTAACTGGTCTCCTGATGAAAGATGCTGAATTCATTTTCGACGAAAAATGCGACGAAGCATTTAACCTTTTAAAACAAGCATTGATCTCAGCACCTATTATACAACCCCCAGACTTGACCGAACCTTTTTAGATCATGTGTGACGCTAGTGATTATGTTTTAGGAGTTGTCCTGGGCCAGAGGAAAGATAAGAAATTACATATAATTTATTACGCTGGTAGAACCCTAGATGTCGCTCAGCTTAACTATGCAACAACTGAAAAGGAACTCCTAGTCGTAGTCTTCACCATAGACAAGTTTCGATCTTATCTGATGGGAGCAAAAATTATAGCTTACACTAACCACACTACTATTAGATACCTTTTAGGTAAAAATATATGCATAAACTAGGTTACTTTGATGGATTCTCCTATTACAAGAGTTTGATCTGGACATTCAAAACAAGAAAGGAACAAAGAATGTAGTCACTGGTCACCTTTCCAGACTTGAGTACTTGAAACCATACCTAGTGCCTATCAATGACGACTTTGCATATGACATGCTAATAGAGAAGATATATGTCGTTGAAGAAAACAACCTAGACCCATATAAAAACCTTGGAGATTCCTTAGCAATAAGTACGCATATTTTCTTAAATACTTATCCGCCGATATAATACCCCCTGACCTTAACTATCAACAGAAGAATAAGTTCTTTAACAATGTAAGAAAACTCTATTAGGACGAACCACTTCTTTTCAAGAGAGGTACATATGGTATTTTTCGTCGTTGCGTTCCGGAAGAAGAGGTCAAGAATATCATACACCACTGCCACTCTGCACCTTACGGAGGACATGCTAGCACCTCTAAAACACACGCCAAGATACCTCAAGAAGACCTTTTCCGACCCATAATATGGTGTGATGTTCATGCTTATATAGTCAGTTGTGACCGGTGCCAGTGCACTGGGAACATATCGAGACGCAACGAAATGACGTTAAGGAATATCCAAGAAGTAGAGCTCTTCGATGTTTGGGGCATCGATTTTATGGGACTATTTCCATCCTCATTAGGGAATAAATATATCCTAGTGGTTGTCGACTACGTGTCTAAATGGATTGAAGCCATAACCTCATCTACGAATGACACAAAAGTGGTCATTAATTTATTTAGGAACTATATATTCCCCAGATTTGGAGTACCACGTCTTATCATAAGCGATGGTGGATCACACTTCATATTGAGAATCTTTGACAAAATATTAAGTAAGTATGGAGTTAAACAGAAAGTAGTAACACCTTATTATCCTCATACTAGTAGCCAGGTGGAGGCAATGTTGTCAAGATCGCGATCCAGATCGTGGAATCGCACGATTTTGCGATCTCGGTCACCTCCACCGATCTGGATCGTGTACAAGATCGTTTTTGGGCGGAAATCGCGGAGAAATAATATATTTCGATTTTGGAAAAATAAAATCACACAAATCAAGCGGAAATCGCAGTGAAATAATCGATTTTGGAAAAAAAATCACACAAATCTGGGATTTATGACTCGGGTCAAGGGCGACCCGATTTACAATATGTGTGATATAAATATGTAAATACCTTTTTTTTTCAATACTTTTGAATCCTAATTGAATCTTCTACAAGATCGGCGATAACAGTAACCTTCTCAAATTTCGCCGTCGCGGTAGAGAAGAAGGCCGTCGCGGTAGAGAAGAAGAGGTAAGCTTGTTGTCTTCTGTGCTCTGTTTTGTTTCAATTGTAACACTCTTCTCAAGTTTTACATATATTACATATAATGAATAAGTTTTAAAATAATATTATTAGTAGGCAGTAGTATTGCGTAATAGCTTAGCTATGTGAGTGGTGTACAATTCAAATTCAATTAGCTTAGCTGTATGTAGATACTACTAGTGATAGCTGTGTGTAGTGATAGCTGTATGTAGATAGTTGTTCCGCAGGCGCACACGTAATAGCTGTGTGTAGTGGTGTACGATTCAAATTCAATTAGATTAAAAAAATAATATAGTTATTATATTAGCTTAGTTGTATCAAACTATTAATATACTATTGTAGTTATTAAAAAAATAATATAATTGTTATTGTTACATACTTACATTAGCAGTACTAGGATTGTAGTTATCATCAACTTGTTATTAACTTGTTAAAAAAATAATATACTTGTAAATTGTAGTTATATTAGTTGTATGATACAAAGTTTGTTACAAACTATTAATGTACGATTTAGTTACATTAGCTGTAGGATTGTAGTTACAAACTATTAAAATATTATAATTTATAAGAATAAGACAGTTGTGTTGTGCGATTGTGCTTGTGCCTAGTAAATAGTACAATAATTTAACAATTAGGATTTAATAGTACTAGTCTAGTAAATACATAATACATCAATTTAATCACACAAATTAATCCTTAGATTTGATCTATAATACTATGTGTTTTAATTTATTAAAAAAATGTGTGTATATTATTTGTATAATTTAAAATTTTTGTTAATTTAAAATTTATTTATTTTAATTTAAAATTTAAGTTAATTTAAAATTTTTGTTAATTTAAAATTTATTTGTTTTAATACACTGTATAAAAATTATTTGTATAATTTAAAATTTTTGTTTTGTTTTATATTTTTTATTTTATATATTTAACTTGGTTTTTGTTTTAATGGAACAGATGGTTGATGGTATTGGTAGTAGTAGTATGCCAGTTCCTCCTCCAACAACAAACCCAGGTGTTAGAAATGTGAGAAATAAGAAAGTTCCGAAAAATACTCGTGGTCAAAGACAAGATGTGGCATGGCAACATGGCATTCCCGTAAATGATGGATCAAGAAAGATTAAATGCAACTATTGTCATATTGAGTATAGTGGCGGTGCTTTTCGATTTAAGCATCATTTAGCAGGGACAAGTAGTAATGTTGAAGCATGTGTATCTGTTCCAAATGAAGTTCGCAAACAAATGTGGGACATTGTTCATAGTTTGCAAAGCAAACTCATCAAGAAGAGAACTTTAAGTGAAGATATAATAGAGGTTGATGTGGAAGATGATAAAAGAAAAAAAGTTGAATCTTCAGGTCTTGCAAATATTTTCAAAAGGGGGATAACTTCTCAATCTACTATCAACGATGCTTTTAAGAAAAAAGAGAAGGAGGACACTGACTTACAAGTTGCAACTTATTTTTACAACAATGCTATCTCCTTTAATGTTGTAAAAGATGAAGAATTTATAAAGATGTGTGGAATGATTGCCCAATATGGTAAAGGATATAAGCCACCATCTTACCATGACATTCGAGGTAAACATTTAAAGAAAAAAGTTGAGTCTATAAATAGCATATTGGTGGAGCATAAAGCTGCGTGGAAAAATTTTGGATGTACAATAATGACAGATGGATGGACTGACCAAAAGAGGAGGACTATCATAAACTTTTTAGTCAATAGTCCTATGGGTACTTTCTTTTTGAAATCAATTGATGCATCTGGCATTTCAAAGACAGCTGATAAAGTTTTCAAAATGATGGATGATATTGTTGAGGAAGTGGGGGAAGAAAATGTTGTCCAAATTGTAACAGATAATGCTGCAAACTACAAGTTGGCTGGACAAATGTTGATGGATAAAAGGAATAAGCTTTATTGGACACCTTGTGCAGCTCATTGCATTGATTTAATGTTAGAGGATTTTGAGAGAAAGATACCTATGCATAAGGAGATTATTGCTTCAGGTAAAAAGATCACAACTTATATTTATGCTAGGACTGGTCTTATAAATTTGTTGCATCATTACACTGAAGGAGGTGAGTTAATAAGACCTGGAATCACTCGCTTTGCAACATCATATTTGTGTTTGGGTTGCTTGAATGATAAAAGGGGAGGATTGTATAGGATGTTCACTTCCAAGCAATGGAAGGATAGTCAATTTTCCAAGACAAAAGATGGAAAATTTGTTGAAAATATTGTCACAAACAAGGACTTTTGGAAGAATTTGATTATTTGCCTTAAGGGTGCTTTTCCATTACTTAAAGTCTTGCGTATGGTGGATTCTGATGAGAAGGCAGCCATGGGATATATCTATGAAGCAATGGATCGAGCAAAAGAGGAAATACAAAATAGCTACAATAATAAGAAAAAAAGGTATAATTTTCTAAAATATCTTTGATTGATTGATTTGATATATAAAGTATATTAGTATTTATTATGAACTAATTTAATATTTTATTTCTTAAGCTACCAACCTTTATGGAAAATTATAGATGATAGATGGGACAAACAGTTGCATAGGCCTTTGCATGCTGCAGGCTATTATCTTAATCCAATGATGCATTACAAACCTAATTTCAAAGTAGATAATGAAGTGAAACAAGGAATGTATGCATGTTTAGAAAGGATGATGGGAGGAGACATGGATATGGTGAATAAAATTGATGGTCAACTTGAGGATTTTAAGAGTAAAAAAGGGTTCTTTGGGAGTGAAATAGCTCAACGTGGACTAGAAAACAAGACACCAACTCAATGGTGGGAATCTTACGGTGATGCACAGCCAGAGTTGCAAAACTTTGCTATTCGTGTGTTGAGTTTGACATGCAGCTCTTCTGGCTGTGAGAGAAATTGGAGTGCTTTTGAGATGGTACATTTTTAATTTTTCATATATATTTTTTATAGTTTTTATATGTTAATGCATTTTTAATTTAACATTTCTCATTTTTAGGTTCATACAAAGAAAAGAAACCGGTTGAAACAAAAGACTATGAATGATCTTGTGTATGTGATGGTAAATACAAGATTGACCAAGAATAAGGTTGAAAGGAAAAAGCGAGATCTAACAATTGATGATTTCCAAGATGATGACGATTGGTGGTATGTTCCCGAGGAAGAAAATGTAGGTGGTAATCATGTAAATGTGGCTGATTTAGATGCAGATTTGATGCAAAGTACTGGTGCTAAATCAACTTCACATGTAGATGAATTTGATGTCCTTGAAATTATAGAAAGTGACAATGAAGAAGGAAATACAGATGAAGGTGATGAAGGAGATGATGATGATGATGAGATTAATGAAGATGATGAAGATGATGAAGATGACATTATGGGGGAAAATCCAAACTATCGACGTGTTTGTGATTTGTATTAGTCTCTATGATTTTTGAGTAATTTATTTTATGGACTTTATTATTTTAAGTTAAGATTTGAGATTATTAATTTTATGGTTAAAATTTTAGACATGGTGGTTTTATATTTAATCTGCAAACTTATGCACTATTTAATATAAATTTTATAAAATATTTTAAGTATTATTTTTTTAGTGAAATCTTACGATTTTGGTTACGATCTTATATTTTACGATTTTGTTATTGTCTTCCGAGCTTATAAAATTAATTAAGTAAGATCTTCCGATCTTAATTGCGATTTTATATTTTACGATTTTAATGTCTCGTCCCGATTTTATGTAAGATCTCGATTCTGACAACATTGGGTGGAGGTGTCCAATAGGGAGATAAAGCAAATCTTAGAAAAAACCATTTCTATATCCAGAAAAGATTGGTCCCAAAGGTTGCATGAAACCTTGTAGGCCTACAAAACCGCTTTCAAAACCCCTATAGGAACAACGCCCTACCAGTTGGTCTATGCAAAATCATGTCACCTACCTTTTGAATTAGAACACAAGGCCTATTTGGCCATTAAAACCTTGAATTTAGACTACTTAATTGTAGGTGAAAAGCATATCCTCGACATTCACAAGTTAGAAGAACTTCGCCAATCCGCATACGAGAATGTCATTATATATAAAGAAAGAACCAAAGCTTGGCACGGAAAAAGGATTATAAAAAAAGGATTTCAATATAGGTGATCCAGTTCTCCTCTTTAACTCCATGTTGCGGCTTTTTCCTGGCAAGCTTAGGTCAAGATGGACAGACCCTTTTGAAGTTTCAAAGGTCCTAAAATCAGGAGCAGTTGAAATTAAGAACGGCTGTTGTAGTCCTTTCATTGTCAATAGACAAAGATTAAAACATTACGAAGGAGGCAACATGCCTATTGACTACTCCAGCCACACCCTGATTGATCCACCACTTCCCAATTTAGCTACATGAGGTCTACTCGTCAAGCTAACAACGTTAAATAAGCGCTGTGTAGGAGGCAACCCACAATTTTTCTTTATTTCTTCTTTATTTTTATTTTATTTTTACTTTATTATGTCTTACATTTTGTTTAAAGTATTTATTTGTATAAATTGACACTTTCTAATGTGTATGATTTCAAGTCCTTTCTCTAACCCTACTTTGCAAGATGTTGAACTTTGATGACATGCATGATAGCTTACGAGATGCATCGCAAAGGCAGCGCTACCTAGTCCTTTATCATCTCCCTATGGAACCTACGTGATACCCAGATCAGGACTGCATGGATGCTTTGGGTATTCAACCCAGTGAGTGTACAATTTTTTTGCAACCAGCTCTATTGGGATGAATATCCTGATGAGATGCATTCCACCTACATGAATCTCACCCTCGAGTTCCTTAACTCGTTCAGCTACGATCCATATCTTGCCCCGGACGAGAGTGTTTCTTTCAGGATGTTCGAGACAGAGTACACCCTGACCCAAAAAGGATTTAACTTTCTTGGCTTCCATACTACACCCGATGCCATTCCAGATTTGCCTATGGGATACTTAATGAGTCGAGACATCGACAGATTCTGAGGCAAGTCCATCGGTGGAGGGAGTCATGATCCTAATACTCAGTTATCTCATGTCATTCATAATCCAGCTATGAGATACTTCCAGATGATCCTTGCACACACCTTCATGGGCAAAGCCGACCTTGACATTCATGTTAGTGAAGAGGAGATATTCTTCCTCTTTTGTGAAAATCAGTCACGTCCTGTGGTCTGTGGGAATTTTCTGTTGGATAATCTTAAGTTCACAACTAGATCTTCTGAAGGGATTATCCATGTAGGTAAGGATGAAGGTTTCTCGACGGATGGAGTGTTCGGGAAAGCCGAGATATTGAGAGCATCAACTGCATAAACAACATCATTGTCATGAACTTCACCCGTAGGAATCATGTCACCCTGCAGGGCAACATCGATCTCAACACATACAACACAAAGGTTAGTGTCATTACAATCAATGCATGAGTAAACATCATCATATCCAGTTAAAGTAGGGAAATCAAGTGAAAACAATTCAGAACAAGTGTCATCAACCAATTCAGAGATTAATTCGAGATGAAAAATAGAATGCTCATCCAAGGGATGTTTCATGGCATCGAAAACGTTAAATTTCGCGACAATGTCACCAAATTCCATGGACATGGTTCCATCGTCAACATCAGTTTTTGTTTTTGCCGTTTTCATGAACGGTCGACCTAAAATGATGGGAGCTCTGCTTGACTTAGTTTCTCCTTCCATGTCTAGAATATAGAAATCTGCTGGAAAAACTAAATCGTTAACTTGAACAAGGACATCTTCCATTATTCCCCTAGGGCGGGTGTTGCTTCTGTTTGCCAACTGAATGATTAAACTTGTATGCTGCAAAGGACCAAGATTAAGGTTATTATAAATAGAAGTAGGCATAACATTAAAGCCCGCTCCTAAATCAAGCATGCAATTCTCAAATCTACTATCCTCGATGGTGCAAGGAATAACAAAAGTTCCTGGATCCTTCTACTTTTGTGGCAAGACCCGAGTGAGAGCTGAAACATTTTTCTTATGCTGAATAAAAGCAAAAATATTTATTCCCAACATAACTCTCTATTTCCCCTTGTTTCGCCTCTTGTGTGTACATAAATCTTTCAGAAACTTTACGTACTTTGGAATCTCCTTGATTACATCAAGAAGTGGAATGTTCACTGCCACCTTTTATTAATACATCCAAAATCTCTCTCTCTCTCTCTATCTCTCTCTCTCTCTCTCTCTCTCTCTCTCTTTCTCTCTCTCTCTCTCTCTTTGTTAAGAATATTCTTATTTTTCTGCACTTTATGTGGGAAAAAGATTGGTGGTACATATTCATTTTTGGGCTCAACAACAACAGGCTCAAGTTCAGGTGTTACCTCAACTACTTCTTTATTTATTTTTTTCTGGGGCAGAATATGCAACCTTTACGGATCTCAAAGAAATTGCACTCACATTAGGATCTTTTGGATTCGCAACTGTTTGGGTAGGAAGTTATTTTGAACCTTGGACTTGCTGCATGGCATTCATAAAAGGCTTTACCTACCACTACCAACTATTTCACCAAATCGGTCAGCTCACTCATTCTGTTTTCGAAGGCTTTGTCAAAGTGTGAAGCATGATAAGAAACGTGAACCTAATTCACACCCTTTATTTGAACATAAATGTCTCTTGTTGTGAACTGTTGGGAATTAAGTGATATGTTCTCAATCGGAGCCTTGGCAGCGGCTGGGGTCTTATCAACAAATGCTCCACCACTAGCAGCATCCAAAATGTTCTTATCCATTGGTTTTAGTCCTTCGTATAAATATTGAATCAATAATTGCTCGGTGATCTGATGTTGTGGGAAACTCGAAACTAATACCACTGTCTAATACCACAAATGTCTTTCGTATCGAGGTAGCTCTGGGTGCGGGAAAATATCTCTCTAGGAATACCTTCTTCAAGTCATTCCAAGTAGCAACAAAATTTGGCTCAAGATAATATAACCAGTCTTTGGCTGCACCTTGTAGAGAAAACGGAAAGGCTCTCAGGTTGATGTGATCTTTTGTAATCCCTTCAAGCCTAAGTGGGGTCGAACACACAATCTGGAATTCTTTGAGATGCTTGTGTGGATCTTCACCTGCAAAACCACTAAATCTCGACAACAAGTGTATTAATCCAGATTTTAATTCAAAAGGAATAGCAAGGTCAACATATTCGATACACAAGTTATTATAGTTAACATCAGGAGCAACCAGCTGCCTTAAAGTTCTTTGAATCAAACAATTTCAGAGTTTGAATCAAACAAATCATGAAAATAATTTGAATCAGAATCAAAAGTGAGTGGTGAACTATCCTGGACTGCTCTACGTCGTGTGCGCAAAGTACTTCTACCTCAGGATCAGAATAAAAAATATCAGAACAAGATGACCTAGTTGCCAGGACTAATGCACAACGATGCAACAACAAATGCAGAAATACCAACAATGTCCCTATGTAGGCAAAAACAAATTGTAAGAAGAGATATGATAAAATAAAACCAGAAAAATATAAAAACACAAAATTCGATCTAACTAAGCAATATAAGAATTTTAGAATTTTTTTTTGGATTTTTCGAAACTACAAAAATAGTAAAAAATTAATTAAAAATAGAAAAAAGAGGAATTTGGTGATTTGACCGGACGATTTTTCTGCTTCTAGTAGGTAAAACAGTTTTACGATCGGACAAATTTTTCCAAAAATTGATTTTTTCCGACTCTAAAACGAGAAGGCAAAAAATGTGAGGAACCTTGGGCCTAAGCATAGCAACACTAAACCTATGACTCTAATATCGATTAATAACGACAAGAATCCTCGACAACGACACCGATTTGATCTGCGTGTCGCGCATGGATAAAAAACAAGTAATTTTGAAAAGACGTAGTATGGGAAGCGACAACCCGTGTTATCGTTCTCTCAAGGATTCTTGAAACTATTAATAAATTGAAACGGTAAAGGGGGGGTTTGATTTCGATTTTGAGAATAAGTGATTAAAATAAAAGTGATTATCAAAATAAGCTAAAACGATTAATCTACTGTTTTGGTTTCCTAACTTATCATCGAATCAAATAATTCCCAATTCCTAAGTGGTCTCTATTCCCTTTTCGATTATAATAACAACCAACAAGCGCAATTGAATTACACGATAGAAATTCCAAAATTCTGAATTAAGCAAACGAATAATATTTAACCATCATGAATTAAGCAAACACGACAAACCTACGTGAATTAAGAAAACGCGATTAAAGTATAGGAACATGCAATCATCGAAATAAAACAATCAACCCTAAGATAAATCGAATTAAGCAAACAAGATATCAAAGACAAGAATTGAAAGGAAAATACTTTATTGGAAATTAAAAGAACCTCAAAGTGTCGGTGAAAACCGATTACAACAGATTAACCAACGGTTTAGTTCTCCGTGTATTCATACACAAAGCTTCAAAGAGGAAAAACATGAATAGTCTATACGGCGTGAACATTTCGTGACCCCTAAAAGTATTTTTATAAAATACGTGTTTCAATTCTGATACAAACCGGGTCGGAAAAAACAACCCAAACCCAATTCTAATTGACCCGAAACACTTAATATTTCTAATGCTGCAACTTCAACTACTTTTTCAAGGTATCTACAGTCCGAATCATAACTTTTGTCAAACACGGAAGTTGTAGCTCTCTGTCTTAGCTTTTCATCAACTGGTAGGATGTCTCAATCTGATCCACGAAGCCCCATTTATGAATTTTTTACTAAAAGTTGCAAAAGCTGAAAATAAAATATGAAAATTAAATAAGTGCAAAAAATAAACTTAAATAGGAAAATACACTAAAATAGTTAAAATACTTAAATAAATAATAGGAATGCCTAAGTAAAAACATAAGAGAATATGCATTAAAATGCATTGATCAATAATCGAGTATGTAATCGAGTTTGGAGCACTTGATGGAAGTTAATTCTGCCGCCATTTTCATTTCAAGTTATTTTTCAGTTGTTTTCAGATACCGAGCCTCCAATTGGAGCATGTTTCTATTTATAAATTCCACTTTTACTTTCATTTAATTTCTCGCACCGCTTTTACTTTCATTTAATTTCTCGTACTGCTTTTATTTCATTTATTTCTCGCACTGCTTTACTTTATTTAATTTCCGCATCGCCTTACTTTATTTAATTTTTGCAGTCGATTTACTTTCAAAACCTTTTTTTATCTAAAAATAATTTACTTTAATATGACAAAATCCAATATGTCTATTTACTTTTCCATGTCTGCCTAAATCTAAAAAGGCAATAGTGTAAGGATCGTAGTTAAAATAACATTTCACACAATGCATCGATAGAAATTCTTAGGGGCTATTTTGGTCTTTAATACAAGTTTATGCACTTTAATTCTGTCGGGTAAGATCGAAATTCGTCCAACCTTCAGTAAACTTGATTAGTCTTAACTGTTCAAACGAAGCGACATCGCTTTGTTCAGTTAAGTAGGAATTTTTAATACTTTAGAAAAACGATTTTAAAACTATTTTCGGACGCGTTAGTGGGGTTAAAATCCGATTCGTTTGAACCTCTTTTATTTAAAAGTTTCAGATCAAAATACTTTTCAACTTAGTCAAGAAACTATATTTCTTAAAAATAGGTTTATACTTTAACACAATGCACACCTTTTTATAAGTTACAATAAGAGGATTTGTTTAAAGGTTAAACTCGGTTCTGAATACACAAAAATGACAGTTCCCGTTAAATTAGGTCTTTTCATAAAGTAGTAAACATTGCCACATAAGTAGTTCTATTTACATGCATTGGAATATTATCTGACCGTGTGAATTACATTCAAGCATGTTTTTTTCATTTTAATCTACTTCTTCGTACTTTACTTTAATTTACTTTTATTATGTACTCTTATAAACTCTATTTTAATTTACCTTAGATAAACATCGTAACGATAGGATTTGATAGATTGACGTTTGGTCTCTGTAGGATCGATAATCTTTTATATTACTCTGATGTGATCCGTATACTTGCGAAAACCATGCATCACAACACCATTTTGTTATGGAGTTCTTGGGTCCGAGAAGTTGTGTAAGAATCCATGTTCTTCACAAAATTCTTCAAATAAAGCGTTTTGGAATTCTCCACCATGGTCACTTCTAATGGAGGCAATTGTAAGAGACTTCTCATTTTGAATTTGTTTTGCATACTTCTTTAATGCCTTGAAAGCTTCACTTTTCTACACTGAGAAAAAAGTCCAAGTATATATAGAAAAATCATCTACAATTACTAATGCATAAACATTACCTCCGAAGCTCTTTGTTCTTGATGGACCAAAAAGATCCATATGTAACAATTGTAGTGACCTTGTTGTGGACACCACATTCTTGAATGTGAAAGTTGATTTAGTTTGTTTCCCTTTTTATAAGCATCACATAATCTATCTTTGATGAATTTGACCTTCGGCATTCCAATGACTAAGTCATGTTTGATCAATTTATTCAAGTGTTCCATGTGAATGTGAGCAAACCTCTTGTGTCATAACCATGAGTCAATTTTGTTTGCCATAAGACACTTAACCTTATAAGTCATGTTATCAAGGGAAATAATAAAGATGTTATTAATTATATTACCTTTTAACATTACCTTATGAGTGTCATGAATCCTTTGTTACATAATTGACTAATGTTAAGTAGATTATGCTTTAGTTCTTCCACATAAAGGACATCATCAATAGTTGTGAAATATGGTGTACCAATAGTGCCTACGCCAAGGATCTTCCCTTTGTTGTTATCACCATAGGTTACATATCCTTTGGCCTTAAGCATTAGATGTGAAAATTTGCTTAGGTCACCCGTCATATGCCTTGAACACCCACTATCAAGATACCAATGATTTGAAGAGGTCTTCAAGCATACCTACAAAAATGAATTAGGTTTCATTAGGTACCCAAATTTCCTTGGGTCCTTCATAGTTAGTTCCTTTCTTGACCCATACATAATGGCCTTGAGCAACACTAAAATTTCTTACATAACATTAATTAGGAGTATGACCAATTACGCCATAATAGAAACATGTTGGTTCAAAATTACTTTTGTACCCAGGAACATAAGACTTTTTCTTAGTAAATCTCTTTTTCTTAGGATGACGATGAGCTTCTTTAGGCTTTGTCACTTTCTTTTTAATTGTTTGGTCATTTGCCTTTACAAAGATTATTTTATTGGAACTTGGTTTAAAAAGTTTAAAATATCCAAGTCCACTTTTGTCATTTGAGTATCTTTGATGGGCAAGAACCATTTCCAATCTAACTTGTCCTTTTTTTATATCTCTCTAGGACACGTTTCAATTGTACAATTTGAAAAGATAGTGACTCACATTTTTTGCAAACAAAATTTTGTCTTTCTTCAAGAATAATTTGATCTTTTTCATCCTTGTTATCTTTTTCAATATTAGTAATTTTATCTTCCAAGGATGTTATTTGTTTCTTAAAAGAAATTGTTTTATATAAAGTATTGCATTCACTTAGAAGTTCATTAATAACTCCTTTAGTATCATCATCATAATAGAGAAAACATTGTTTACCTCATCGCTTTCATCTTCGGAGTGGTGAGATGCCATCAATGCTAAGTTTGTGCTTTCATCACTCTCTGATTCCGATGAACTAATCTCGTTGTCATCCCATGCAATGTAGGCCTTCTTATTCTAAAAGTCTTTCTTGCTTTTGAAACCTTCATTCTTTGAAAGCTTTGGACAATCGGGTTTGATGTGACCTTGTTTTCCACATTCATAACAAGTAACATCTTGATTTTATATAGAAGCTTCCTTTTTCTTGAAGTTTTTCTTTCTCTTTGTTGTTTATTCTTCTCATCTCTCATTTTTAAATCTACTATCTACATATCAAAAATCAATTGCAAGAATTGCTGGTTTTGTCCATTGCACTTAAAAAAATAACACTATTAAAATGTTATTTTTGTAAACAACTAAACTCAACAATTAAAATTATTTTCATCATGTCTTTGCTTGCACATGGCAAACACCTATTACCATACAATCCAAAAAAAAGAATTTCCCACCAATACACAAACACACATCTACTCTCTCAATTTCAAAATTTCAGATTTGAAATTCAAATTTGATTTTTCCATCTCTTAACTTTTATTTCTTATTCTCATTTTTCACTCAAATGTCTATTATTTTTTCCCTCTCTTATGTTTTTAGTGGATAAGAGGATTTGACTCACTTCAATAATGGATCAGACATACAATTAATTTTCTATCTCACAAATTATTATTAGAAAAATATCTATTTTATTTTAATTAATTAATTTTTACTATTTTCGATAAAAAAAAATTTAAATGTCAAAATTTCATTGTTTTTACTGCCACTATTAGCAACCTACCTTTTTTTTTTAGTTTACAATTGTTTTTAATCAGAAGATAAAAATGTTATTTTCAAATGTCAACAAAATTTACGGGCCACTATCAGAAACATATTTATTTTTTTAATTTTAATAAAATAACACTATATATTTATCTCACAGGTCACTATCAACAATGTATCTATTTTATTTTAATCAATCATTATCTTAATATAAGAGACAAAATCTTTATTTTTAAATATCATTTTTTTCTTTTTTCATCTCACGATTTTTTTAATAATTATTTAATAGAATTAAAATTGTATAATTATTGTTCATTTTACAATTAAGTAAATCATTTTAAATTTTCCATTTGTACACATCAAATAATATTTTTATTTCACGGGTCATTATCACATCAATTTTTCTTTGTGTCTTTCTTCATGTCACGGGTTTTTTTTTCTTCTTTTTGCATCATTATTTAATACAATTGAAATTACATAATCATTTTTTATTTTACAATTAAATAATTAATTTCAATTTTACATCTGCATATAAATACGTTTTATATTGATTTAAATAAACTTTTTATTTCACAGATCACTATAAACACAATACATATTTTATTTTAATCAATAATTATCTTAATCTAAAAGATAAAATCCTTATTTTTAAATATTATATTTTTCATCTCACGAATCCCTTTTTTTCTTTATATTTTAATTTAATTGATTTACATAGTCATTGTTCATTTTAAAATCAATAGTTAATTTTAAATTTATATACATATATAAATACATTTTATATCATATCAAATTTACAAATACATTTAAATATATTTATATTGTATTAAACGATTTTATCCGTGCGAGAGCGCGCACACACACACACACACACGCGCGCGCACACACACACACACACACACACACATATATATATATATATATATATATATATATATATATATATATATATATATATATATATATATATATATATATATATATTATAACGTAGACCCATTTGTTTTTATGAATGTCTATTTTAGTAACATGCACCTTATGATGCATTTAACCATTTTTTAGTTAAAGTTAGCTAAAACACTCTTTCATAAAAATAAATGGGTGTATTATAGCAAATCCCCGTGGGGTTTGCTATAATACACCAACTTATTTTTATGAATGAGTGTTTTAGTAACATGCACCTTAAGGTGCATTTAATGAGTTTTTAGTTAATGCTTGCTAAAATAGACTTTCATAAAAATAAGTGGGTATAAGTTAGCAAACCCTATATATATATATATATATATATATATATATATATATATATATATATATATATATATATATATATATATATATATAATAACTTAATATTAATGTAATAGACAAAAATATAAAATAAATGATTTAAAATTTGATATAAAAGAATATAATATAACAACAAAATTATAAAATAAAACGAACCTTAGTAAACATAAAAATAAAAATAAAATTCTAAAAAAATGAAATGATTATAAATTATATTAAATAAAAAAAGATGAAAAATAATTTGAAGGTGGAGAACAATTATTATCATTTGATATAAGCAACAAATAAAAATCACACAAAAGAGAAGCAACATACACAACAAAATGAATAATATTGAAATAAAATAAAATAAAATTTAGAATATTTTAGTAAATATAATAATTTTTTAAATATCAAAGTTCAAATCTCCTTCCCTCCGCTCCAAATCCCTCAGATTTGGGAGACACAAAAAGTATGCTTTAGAGGGAATTCGCTTCACTCTCTTCCACAATCGTCCCCTCATAAATTGTGAACCAAACATATTTAATTAAAAATATTTTCTCTCCTCCATTCCCATTCTTTCCCTATCATTTACCCCAAATCAAACACGCCCTAAAAACAACTATGGAAGGAAATTAACAATATTTTTTTTTGCCAAACCATCACTTGAAGTTAGTAAATTATGCTTCTCATGAGTAACTGATTGAAGTTACTAACATCACAAATATTGTAATTGTATTTTATTATTTATTTAAAAATTAAATAAAGAATATTTTAGGAATAAAATAAGTCACCCTAAAAACATGTATCCCCTTTATATATAGATATAGATTAAAAAATGAAATAAATGATACTTTTGCACAATTATATATTGTAAGTGTATTCTAACAATAAAGGATCTTGCGTACTTTGCACATTATATATTGTGAGCGTATTTTCACCCTTTTGTTATTTGTGTCGTTTTGTGCTCCTCCTTTGGGGTACAAACGAGCAGGTAAATAAGTAGTTGCTTAGAGGCTGGAAGATGGTGTATATGTTGTTCTTCTTTTTCTTGTTTTATGCGATTATTTAGTATTTCGTTACTTTGATCTATAACATCAGGTGGATGAACGATTCATTTGGTTATTGTTATTATTTACGATGTTGATGTTGAAGGCATTTAGCCATAACCTTGTTTTATGCTATTTGACTTATCTTGTTATTGGATTACTTTAAATTGATTATTCTGGTGCGATGAACCTATGTAAAGGTGAGCATGTTATGACAAGTGTTTAATTTAAATGCATATTTTATATAACCCGTATTATGAAACAAGTTTATATTGTTTTTGAGTGACACCTTATATGTTTAGTTGTCTTGTTTTTGCATTATTCCGCATTTCGGGGTTTAGGGTGTTACATAGTGGTATTAAAGCAAGTTGGTCCATCTATCCAGGTTTTTGACATGTCAATTGTTCCCTAGTGTACGACATTTATGTATACATTGTCGATGCATTATTTCTTCTAATGTTTGTTTAATGGTGTGTAAAGCAATGGCAGGAAGAAACAATCGCACAATTGCTGATGCTTTGGAATTAGTGGCTTTGATGCTGCAAGGGCAGCAAAACCATCAAGGTTCTGATGATAAGTTCCGTAGGCTGGATGAGTTTTAGAGAAACAAGTCGTCGACTTTCAAAGGCATATATGATCAGGAGGGTTCATAAGCATGGCTTAGAGAAATTGAAAAGATTCTTCGAGTGATGGCTTACACGAAAGTTCAAAATGTGCAATTTAGTACTCACATGTTATCTGATGAGGCATAAAATTGATGGGATAATGCTCACTAGAGACTGGAAGTTGTTGGCACTAAAGTTACTTGGCTTTTGTTCCGAGTTCATTTTCTAGAGAAGTATTTTCCCGAGGATGTGTGAAGCAAGCAAGAAATTATGTTCCTTGAGCTAAAGTAAATGGATGACTTCATGAATGATGATGTTGAGGTGTTCATGATATTAGTTTCTATGAAGGCTGAAAGCAAAGTTGTGATTAGTGAGTAATCAATGGTGTCTGGTTTTTTCGGAAGTGTTTATTTTGAGAGAATAAAACTTTAGAACTTTGCGAAAGATGAAGGAAGTTGGAAGAAAATGGAAAAATGGAGGAGAAATACTATTTATAGTTTTTTGTAGGAAACTATTCAGTTTCTTTATTTTTCTTTGAAAAGAAAAATAAAATCATTTTTTTTGACAAATATCCCACTAAAAGTGAGAAAGTGGGAAGTTGGATTTTAAGCATGACCCACATCCTCCTAGGAACTCGGAGCCATGATGGCTTTTCTAAACATACACGTCTTGAAGAGATGTTATATGGGAGTAGCCATGATGATAATGACGTCAGTGCATAACTTCGAATAGTGATGGAACTTTAAAAACACCATTTGTCTCTAAAAATGATTCAAAAATGACATTTTTGGGGGGCAATTTGTTAGCCAAGAAATTTCAAAGAGAAAATTCGACAAAGAAACCAATTGGAACTTCTGCAGACAGAAGGCAAAGTTAAAATGTCTTTTGACCAAACTTTAGGAGAGGAAGTGACAACATTCGACGTCGAGGAAGTCTGGTTTGGTATTTAGTAAGTTTTTTAAGAGGTTTGATCATTCGCTAAACTTGATTAAGCAAAGGAGTTCGACTGGAATTAGATTCAAATTTCAAGCTGAAGTAATCGTCTTTTGGTCTTATCTAAAACGCCAAGGACAATCAGAAGTTAGTAAATCATGTAGAGATGACATGTTAGACAAAAAAGGCATTTGACGTGGGAAACCCATTAGTTTCTGTCCCGGACTGACCCAATGACTAAACATGGCTCAATTAACTATTGCATCAAGAACGACCTAATAGCCAAACTCCAACCAATTGATGTCAAATGAATCAGTTTCTCTTATGCCCTTCAGTCAGGGAGAGATGCCCGACCATCTCTACAGTCCTTCCCAACATACGTAGGGCGTTTATCAAAAACACCCTCGGAATACTCCTGCTCGGTATCTTCCCCTACCCGACATAACGACTAGTCCGGGCAGGACTCCAACGATTAGTTTCTGACAGTTACATCTTTTCGGGGGACCCACGATCCAAATCCAAAATAGGGACCAATGGTCAAGCGCTGAGGGCACTATATAAAACATCTCATACGAGAGGGTCCAATATCCAATATTCGCTCTAACAATACTCACTTTTGTACTTGTCAACTCTTCTGCCTGTTACTTACTTTGGCATCAGAGTGTCTTGTAGGTACATCCCATCCTCTTCTCGACGATGTAGTCCGTAGGTCACTCAAGATTTTGATCAACTGAAAAGATCAGTTTCATAGTATTATAAATAGGAATTCTAGTGTTAGGAATGAAACGTGGCAAACAAATCATTTTAAATTTTAATATACACTCAAAATACCCACAAGAAACAAGTTTTTTTAAAGTTTTTTTGTAAAAATATACTTGCCCACCATTTTTATGTAATGCAAATTAATTTTCTTTCCGTGGAGTATTAATTTCTAACTAATTAAAATTTATAAAACATGAATATTAAATAGATTAGAAATTAGTACTTCATAAATTTTAATCAGATAGAAATTAATACTTCCATCAAATGTACTTGCCAACCATTCAGATTAGATTACTACTCCAAAATCATATAAACTTTGTAGTTACCTCTGACCACAACAATAACCAAACCTTCTTAACCCGAAACTATTTAATAAAAAAAACAGAACCAGACACAAATAGTTAAATACGGGTACCCATATATCGAATAAGATTATAAACCGGTTTCCCTCCAAATCCCAAATCGAAGTGACCGAACCCTAGCTCACACCTCACAAATCGATTTCACCATTGTTCTCACTCTCTTTCTCTGCGCACAACCCCATTCACACTTCACACTCCAAGGTAGCTTCGCTGCAACAATTCCTCACTCTAACGTAACCTCTCTTTCTCTTATGCTTCATTTTCATCTCTTCCTCCATTCTTTGAGATTTCGCTTTCTCAATTTTCTCTTTCTCTCCACTTCCTCTGATCTTAAAGCTATATTCAGTTTTTCTTTAGCATGTTTATGCTAGATTTGTTAATCACGTGTGGTTTCTGTTGATTCTAAAATTGATTATGCTAGTTTAATTGATTCTTTAGCTTAATTGATTATGTGAGCTTTTGATTGAAATAACTTTGAATTAATTTGAGTATAATTGAGTTTGAGATTAAATGATTTTTTATGCTTTTTTTTTTATCATGAATGATAGTCTCTTATAAAGTTTAGTGTAAGCTTTCAACCTAAGGAAGGACAAGCTGATTTTTATTTTGTAATAGCCAAACGCTTGTGGTATAATCTGAATTGTTGATTTCATTGATTCTTTTTTCTTCTTCTGAGTTTATTGTTAATTTTCTTTTTCTAGAATATGTGGCTAATTGGCTATGCTTAAGCAATTCTAGATTCTTTGATTAAGATCTCAAACTCAATATCAGACATTAGTTCAACATCATCATGCATCCTGCTTATTTTGATAGGTGCATGTTTGAGTTACTGTCCTCTTCACTACTGTTGCAAATAGTTGAGCTTAGTTGCCACATGTAATTTGCAACATTCGGCATACATATTTTACTTATCGCAAATTAGTGTCATCTACACTATTGTTGATGATTGACTGTATGCTATAAAGAATGCACAAAGTTAAGCCAAAGTCGTATTTTAAAACATGCAGCCTCATGATCAACATTGACAATACATTTTAAAACAGATTGGAAAATCATTTGATGGGATTTTTATGTTTTGTACAAGGTGTTGCCGTAACATTTTCTTGGATGGTACCACTAGTTTTGGCAAAACTGTTTGGCACTTTAGTTGTTAAAGTTATATTATGCAATGCGCATACATTTGGTACTTGTAAAGTTAAGAGAAAATTAATATGCTAAATATCATGGGCATTCCCAAATGTACTTAAACAAATCCCAGCAGCATAACCATCATATATAGTGCCTTGGGAACTATTGTCAGTACATTGGCTCCTACAATGCAAAAGGATCAAATAATGAACTAGATTTGATGAAGATTGATTTACGCTCTAGGATTAAGACAAAAAATTGTTTTAGCTGGAATTTATCATTGAAACATAATGTTTGAATGTATAAGATTTAGTAAATGTTGTATAAGATTAAGTAAATGATGTCGATGATGTGCCATTAAGTAGACAAATGGTTTGGTTTAGCAAACCAAAACCATGATGTGATATGGTTAACCATGCACAACCCTACGACGCCTTATACTTGTTTTTTTTTTGTACTTTCAGGGATCAATACTGCTTTCTCATTATCATTTACCTAAAAAATGAGCAGTTCTGGAGACAGCTCCCCCGATTGGTTGCGTTCTTTTCAGGTATCACAATAATTTGTCCATGATTACAATTTTTTATTACATACTTCCATTATTGCAATCTTCCCATTGTATATCAGTTCCTAACAATTGATTGAGAATTGCTAACACCATGGTCCTTATACATTTTCCTGCTACTAGGTACCCACTCCTGGTTCGCCGGTGACACTGTCATCTGATTCCGAGTCTTTACGTGATATTGGTGGCTTTTCAGACGAGGATAGAAAAAGTCTTCAAATAGATGATCAAACACCAACCAGAAGGAAGAAAATGGATACGCAGAAGGAGAAAAAGGGTACACTTGATATTTGATTTTCAATTGCAGATCCCCCGAGATGAAATAGTATTTATGGTCAATTGACTTGAGTTATACAATGTGAGAATCCTTAGACAGTTTGATTTTTGACGGCATTGTTATTTCGCCCCTTGGTACTTATGATGCAGGAAAGAGGGAGGATAAGAAGATCAAGCTTGACTCAGACACCGACAAGGAAACCAAGCACAAAGTAAGATCCATGCTATCTCATCTTTTATTAGTTAGGTGTCAGTTGTAGATTTCGGAGAAAAACACATTTCCTTTTGCCTTATTGTGCGCATCGTGTCACAAATATGTTTTTGGCTTTGGCCTGCCACTTAAATTGTTATTACTGATAATATCCAATGCTTTTGCATAGGAACCCATTCATTCACTGTGGGAACTGTCATCAGATTCCGAGTCATACCGTGATCATATTCCAAAAACTGAAGATCATTTTGATCAAGTGGAAACTTCTAAGCCCCAAATATCTCCACCTCCTGGTGAAGTAGAATCTGGGGATGGACTTCATGATAAAGATGGAAAGTCTCCATCCAAAAAGGTTTCAAAAGCAAAGACGTCACAAAAACAAATAATGGGCACACCAGTAAAAGGGAAGAAAACAAAGGTTAATGTTAATGGGAAAGGTATGAAATGGTTAATTTTACTTTTAAAAAAAATGCAATACATTGCCCCATGTATATGGATTTGAAATAGGCACTTCATTACCATTTTGTACATGTATATGGAAATGGGACAGGTGATGATGGATATGTAGTGGTTAAAGAGGAAGAAACTGTTGAAAAGCATGTTGGACCAAATGTAAGAATTTCATTTTATAATGATTTCCTAAAAATGTATTGTAGTATGCCCATCACTTTGATACATGATTAGATAATAACTATCAAAGATCACATTGATTTCCTATCTAGTCTGACATTCTAAAATTTGCTTTCTATTTGTTCTAGGTTACTTCCTCAATGTTGCCTTTGATGCTTTCTGAGAAAGTTCACCGTACAAAGGTCAGGATTTCCTTTGCTAAATGTCTGGTTTTATAGTTGTATTGTACCGGCCATGTTTAGATACTACCACAGGGACAACCAGATGAGTAACATGTTTCACTTTTGAAAACAAATAAAATTTCGTGGAAGAAAAGTGATACAAATTGGTATCAAACATAGAAACATAGAAGAAGTAACTGACTTTTATTGAACAATTCTGGTTACCGTGGTCAGAATTCGGATTGCAATAGGAAACCCAGTTTACAGAATTATAACACAAAAAAAAAAAATTAAGATAATACTTCCTATCCAAGAAATTCGAGAGTCTTGGTCTCTTCCTTCCACGAATTGGAGAGCTTGTTTTCTCCTAATCAAAATCCAGTCCCAAAATTAAGTGCCTACAGTTTTTTTACTATTTATTTAAAATCTATCTAAAAAATAACTGTCAGCCTAATAACATTACTACTGGTTGTTGCTTGATAACATAACAATTGCAGCCTAATATAATATAATAACAATAATAATAAGAGGTCTAGCAAAATGCTGCTCTGTTGTAATGATTTTCTCTTTCCTTTCTTATGAAATAGGAAATGAGCCAATGCCAAAATGCTGCTCTGTTTTGCAGGCTCTAATTGAGTGTCAAGGTGACTCCATAGATTTGAGTGGTGATATGGGAGCTGTAGGGCGGATTATTATCTCAGATTCCCTTTCCGGGGATCCGGAAATGTGCTTAGATTTGAAAGGTATCTTAGACCACATGTTTTCTGATTAAGAAACAAATACTGTTGTCTTTAATGTATAAAGACACACATACATCTTGATGATAACACTCCATATACATGCAGACTTCCAGAAACAGCTGACTGTATGTTATAAGTTTTTAAACATGGGAAATCATAAAACCTTGATTTTTAGTCATCACCTCATTTTTTGTCATATTGATTTCTACTCCAAATTATATGCTGCTGTAATGTATACATTATTAGGCTTCCGTTTTTTGTGTTCGCATTTGTCTGATAGTGGCAACCTGTATCTGATTGCTCCAATTTTAATATTCTTTTCAGGAACAGTCTACAAAACATCTATAGTTCCTTGCCGGACTTTTTGCGTTGTATGTCATCTTTGATGTTATCTGCATTTATCATCATGTCCTTGAAACTTTATATTTAACCTTGTAGCTAGTCACATCCATGATTTAGATATTGTACCTTTCTAATATCGCTTTAATGAGTTTTTCTTTTCTTTTTCAGGTAAGCTTTGGGCAGTCGGAGGCAAAGGTCTGTTATTATATAGGTCCTACTTATTAGCTCACTTTACGTAGTAAATATTTCTGAAGTCATCTTGATTGCTTCTTATACTTTATCTACTCATTTCCTCATTTATTCACTTATTAGTGATTAGTCAGCCTTGACAAGGACTTTGTAAAATACGGGCAGCCATTGGTCTTTAACGTATAATTTATTTTCAGATAGAGGCCATCATGAATGACTTCGTACAGCTGAATCCACCGTCTGATGTTTATGAAGCCGAAACTATGGTTGAAGGTAACTTGCATCCACCAACTAACTGTGGCTTGTGTCTGGTAATATTGCTTTAAATATTATGCATGATTTCTTTGCCTGACATGTATTATTTTCATGTGAGAAGGGACATTGGATGGTTTTTCCTTTGATTCTGATGAGGAAGCTGGCAAGAATCAGAAAACTACCCACCCATCTGATCAAAATGAGCATGCCGAGGAACAAACACCTGGTAAATCTAAACGGAAGGCAGACAAAACATCAGTAAGTTTATCGGTTGCTTTAGGTTTTAGATTTATCCTTATTAATAATTGAAAATACTATGCATACATACTTAATTGCTGAAAATTTGGATGCAGGGTGCTGAAAAGAAAAGAGGTAGGAGTACCGGCGGAAAATCACAGTCAAAGATATCCAAGAAAAAAGCTCCAAGTTCCAAGAGAGGAAAAACTAAGAAATGAGTCAGAAACATTCTATAACTTCTTATATATGCCACATGCCATGTAATTGAATTAAAAATACAGATGCTGAATCAATTTGCCAATGACAGATGATAAATTGGCTATAGATCAGTGCAGGAGAAGTCTGCTGAATGAGTTATTATCAATCTCTTATCTGTATTCCTCCTTATCAGGCCTGTTTTAATATACTCATTGAGATTACTTTTCAGAGTGATATTTCAATTTGTTTGTTATCTTGTCTTTCAACTTATCTGCTCTAGCTGGTTACTGTTATCCAATTTGTCTTACATTATAGTGTATGAAAACTAATCTCTAATAATAATAATATAAAAAATTAAATTAAAAAATATAATGATAAATAAATAACAAAAGAAATCGAATAATCTATCTGTTGGTATGAATGATGTTGTGTGCTGTAGGATGCAACATAAGATTTGGATTTTATGTAAATTGAGCTCCAACCAGTGTTTCCAGATCGATGTAGTTCAGCAGTTCCTGCCTTTTCTTGTTGCTGTCGCAAAGCCGTCAGCCCAATCTTTGCACCTTCATTTTAGTTTGGTTAGTTCCCATTCTTTGCACTTTCATTAATTAATATTGCTTAAAGTTTTCTGTCATGGTCCATGATCTTGGATGGCGATCACACATTTTTAGATGTGGTATAATCTTTTCCTTTGACCTATGATGAAGGCAGAAGTTAACTTATCCTTGTCAAAATTAAAATTCTGAAATTAAAATTTAAAAATGCTCTTATACTACCTTATTAAAAATAAACAAAATAATAAATCATAATTAGAATTAAAGTTTCTTATCATTTTTCTCGTCTTGTTCGATCATTTGCTTCACTCACCACACCACCTTCAATCTAGCATTTTCTTCCTCAATATTCCCTAATACTTAGTGGTATTTCTATAGGAAAATGTAAAGAATTTAGCTATTGAGAATTATATTGATCATTGTCCTTCCCAAGAAGATTTTGTGTGTCAGGGTGGTTGTTGTTGTTGTTAATGTCAGTGCTGCCCCAAGCTCTCTCTTTCCATATTAGCTCAACCTCATCAAAGGTCAACCCTTTAGTCTCAGGAACATATAGAAACACAAACACAAAGGCAAACACTGTAATGATAGCAATAATCAAGAAAGTGAGAGCAGTTCCTAAAGCTTCAGCCACAGAAAGAAATGTCTGAGAAATAATCAGATTGGAAACCCAACACACAGTTGCAGCCATACCCCCACAAACTCCTCTATATTCCTTAGGATATATCTCCGAGTTCATCGTCCACGGCACAGGCTCCATCCCCGGTGAGAAAAACGCAATATATAGTATCAAACCCAAAACTGCTAGCCATCCAGTACTAGCTGCTCCTGCTCCTGCTGATGAAGGTTGGTTTGAGAATGACACAAACAAGAGAACCAAAGACGCGAACACGCCGCCTAAGCTAGAAAGAGCTAAGATCTTTCTCCCTGCATGATCAATTAGGTAAATTCCAAGAATTGTTCCAACAGCATTCATTGCAGCAACAAAAGATTGAGATTTGAAGTGCCATTACGTTAGATTTAAAACCGGCCATTTGAATTATCGTCGGACTATAGTACATCACAGTGTTAATTCCTGTAAACTGTTGGAACACCATAAGTCCTGCTCCAACCATGAATGCTAATCTGATTTCTTTAGATTTAAAAACATTCTGAAATCTGACTTTCTTATTTTTCTGTAGGTCTTCTTTCGCCTCAGCTGTTAGAAATTCGACTTCGTCTTCAAGACGAGCCAAGTCATAGATGTTGGAAAGAACATCAACAGCTTCATTTTTTCTATTCTTCAAAAAAAGCCATCTAGGAGATTCAGGGAGGAAGAGCATGAGAATGAATTGAACAAGTGCAGGGACAGCTGAAACTCCCAACATCCATCGCCAAGTACCGGGAACACGTGTAAAGGCTAGGTTAACTATGTATGAAATAAATTGTCCACCGGCAATCATGAGAGCATTAGTACTGACTAAAGAACCTCTGATTTCGGAAGGCGATGCTTCGGCGATATAGACAGGAGATGCCGTAACCAACAAGAAGGCGTCCCATTATGAGAATGTAAGGATCAGGTGCAGCAGCCATAGTGATTGCTCCCAAAATGAAGATAACATTAGCGAAAAGTGTTGACATTTTTCGTCCGTAAGCATCGTTAATCAAACCGCCTGTCGATGCTCCAAATATTGCACCAGCTATTGCCATGCTCACTATTGTTTCCTGCAGAAATTTGTTATCTCTAACAGATTCAAAATCATCCTTTATATATAGAAGTGCTCCTGATATCACACCTACGAATTTTATTTAAATATTTTCATCAAGTTAGATAAGATTCAGTCGTGATAAAACAATTAGGAATCCCGGACACTCTCGAAGACAGTTTTGATTTTCATGAACATTACCGAATGGATCAAATATATATTAGCGCATGAAGTTACCTGTGTCGTAGCCAAAAAGCAAGCCACCAATGCCAGCGACCGCAGTGAGGCCGAGAATATAAGGACTCTTAAAAAATGACATTTTGCGTTCAGGGTACAAATCCAAATACCCTGAACTTCCCGGCACCGATTGTGGCGCCGATTGTAACGTAGTAGTTATAACAACATTTGTCATCCTCGCAATGCCCTCAACAAAATGTCATGTGAGCATTGGGGGATTGGTTTAAAAGATGATTATGATTTATCAATCTATAAACTAATTAACATCTTTAATCTTGTTGTTTCCTGTTAAATTTTTCCATTAACATCAAATGTTACTATTCTCTTTTTTTTTGATTAAAAGTTTAAAACCATTTCATAAAATTAGCATATCCTAGACTTTATGAACATTTTAGATCCTTAGAAACAGGCCCCACAAACTCGATGGTTTTGACTGTGTACTTTATGGAAAATGTCTCCATCTGAGAAAAGACCAACAAAAATTTGTAAGTTTATAATAAATTCATTGGCTGGAATTTTTTGAATTATTGTTTTGTTAGTTAACTTATTTTTTGAATTATTGTTACATAATATGGGTTGTTAACTTCTTTTTTGTTGCCAAATAGATACTAATATTTTAGAATTATTATTTTATTTTAAAAATAATTAAACATCGAAATTGTAAAGAAAAAGATAACATAATGTTTTATGGAAACTGGAGTGCCATGACATAAAATGAGAGAGAAACTTGTTAAAAAATAGTTGCCTTAGAGATTTAATTTCAGTTTAGATTATCATATTTCATCTTAGTGACAAAACTAATTTCTTTATTTTAAATTCAACCCATTTTTACAAGTAACACTTCGTTAAAAATAAATATATTATTGTTTTTAAATGCAAAAATGATAAATGATAATGAATTAAAATTGTTTGAAATTGAAATAGATTGGTTAATTTTATGAATCTATTAAACTTTTTTTAGCAAAAAAATAAACTTTTAAGCTTTTGAGTTTTGACAAATAAATCTTAATATAATTTTTTTAACTTAGCAATAGTTATCTTTAACATGTTAAAACATGAAGAGATGTAGCAAATTGTATTTAATTTATGGAATTTTTTTTATTGCATCTATGTATTATTAGGGTATTATGTGGGGAAAAAATGTCTCTAGTTTCTGAAAATATATCTTTGAACGTATTATGAATCAATAGAATAGAATTTTGGCTTAATGTTAAAAAAATATGGAAATGTATCTTCGTAAACATTACGGAGATGCATCTCTGGACGACATTGGTTCTAAGACGTGTCAAAACTCTTCTCCTTCCTCACTTCTAAAAAGATACTTTAAATATTTATTCAAACTTTCTCAACTTGCTTTCTCTCAAAATCAATCAACCAAATTAAAAAAAATTTCCATCAACATCAAGTACATTAAAGAGATCATTTAATACTGAAGTAAACTCTCAATTTGTAAGTTTTTTTTTTGCATTTTTTTTGAAGTTTTTTTTTGTTTGTTTAAAAGAGTAGAAATTAATGATTAGGTGCATCTTCAAAAAAATTTAACGTTTGGATTCCCAAGACCAGAGATGTATCTCTGTAATTTATCTGTCTGCTTTTGTTTTTGTTTTTCTTGTTTGTAGGGTTGCTTGTAGTAATTATATGAAACTTGTCTGGTTTACTTACATACATTATGGCTGATAGTGAGACAAATTGAGGCACGAGAGGATTGCACAACATGGATTTTTTGGAAGGGAAAAAAGTCAGGTTTTAAAGATTTTTGTTCCCTTTAGCCTGATTCATACGGAGGCATCGACTTTTAGGACTCATATATCTCTATATTCTTCTTCCGTAGAAGACAAATATCACCTACTGACGCATAACTGCCTTCATCTTCATGCATGCGACATGTTTCACCTATTCAGGCCTCAGATATACCTGACTCACCAAAGGTACCTAAGGCATCAGTGTCACCCCATGCATCAGAGGGACCTCATGTTAATGAGTCAATGTCACCTTAGGATGATGAATGATTGCCATCTCATGCTGATGAGATTGATGAACCAGATTCATCTCAAGCTGAGGCTGATGAGCTAGTGCCACCTCAGACATTACATTTGGAGGAGGCCCTGTAGAGTTGTCATTGTTGTCTCTTTATTCGAACCATACCACCAAACATATTTGGGATGGTAAGGTAAAATTAGTTGGATTCGTTCTTTTTAAATTATTGTTTATTATTATTATTATTATTAAAATAAAGGGTTAAATAAGTTTTAGGTCCCTATAAATATCCCATATTTGAAGATTGGTCCCTTAAAAATTTTCCTTCAAACATTGATCCTCCTAAAGTTTTCTGTTTCTAAATGTAGTCCCTGCCGTTAATTTCAAGTAACGGAATGTGATGTGGCAGCCAAGTGTGAATTTTTTTTCCAAATGTGATGTGATGTACCATAACTGAGAGCGATTAGAACTATGTCGACCAGTACATCAGGTGGTTCTTCAAGGTGTCACATTCATATATGGCACATGCTGCTCCAAGAGATCCATTGAGGTCAGCTTATTAAGAGATACTAGATGAGGAGCAGCCACAATTAGATCATGCTCATGATGTTTTGCCTAGATGTTGTCCCATTGTGGAGATTGCGTAGACAAACACTGACAAATGTATCTTTCCTAATAAGTTTGAGGTGAGGCAAGTCTTAGATGTTATTATGACGGAGGCACGAGAGACATTGATATAACAGAGACTGTAACACCCACTTCCCATTATTTAATAAAATAACTATTTAATCAGAGTTTATCAACAAGTGGAATGCTACATCTCATAAAAATTAATTTAAAATATAATTCTTTACTGAAACAACGGAAAATCTCATTTTTATTTCATCTTACGGCAACTGCCAAATATAATATAAACACCAATCCTTATATTAATATTTACTACAGAGTTTTGATACGTAACTAATAACAATAATTAATGAATAAGCAAAATTCCCGAATCCCGTGTTACGTATCAGAGCGACTCCTACGACTCGACCAACGACTTGTACCCCGAGCTTACTCAAGTACCTGAAACATCTGTACTTCCGAAGAAGCACAGTTGCAACCACACGCAACAAAGGGGTGAGATACTTTAATCATCAAAAGGGAAAAATAATAAGAATTAGCAAGTATCATTAATCAAATCACCACCTTCAAACAACAACAACTACACAACCACATCATATACACAACAACATTATACACATCATCAACAACAATAATTATTATGCAACGAGACCCCACTTGACTCTATGCATGCGGTACCGATTCCGATCTCTATTTCAAGATCCAGTTCCCGTCAGAACTCTCGACCCCTCTTTCATGGTCCAGTATGACCCCTATTTCATGATCATACCCTCGACCCCTATTTCATGGTCACGTACGATCCCTATTTCATGACCGCACCAACGTCACAACAACGACATACCCCACCTTGGTATGTTATACAACTATGCAACATGTCACTCAACACCTATGACATAAGCAACGACCACAACTACAACCCCACACTACAACAACATTAACGACATACAACCATAACCATATCATGCATTAGCATCATCCACAACATACCACATTATCAACATGTATCAACAATATACAACATCAACGATATCATGCATTAGCATTATTAACAACATACCACATTAATAACGTATATCAATAACATACATCAACACCGACCAACTACTACATCATATTACCACGAGTACAACAACGACTAGCAACATTAACAACTTACATCACCAACATACATTTATGCTCCACAACTATCACGACATATAACTACAAAGGCAACAATAGCATATACCACATCATATAACTTAAATTAGCATTTACATCATGCATCGTCAATTACACAACATATATCAATACCAACATCCTCTATCTACGACTACAACAAGCATTTTCGAATGTAACAATATATAGTAATAACATCCTTTACGACATGCATCTTCAACTATACAACATATACCAACAACAACATATCACATGTGGGCATAAGCTATACACAATCATACATCTATATACATACATAATCAACATATCAACAACCAAACTCATAGCATAATCATCATGTTACATTCAAGTTATATTATCGACTCCTTACATTATACGTACAACTTCCCCATCCTTAACATCGATTAATAAATCACTCCGGGTCCCAAAATCACCAAAATCCATAGAAACAGAGGGCTGACACGGGCTCCCGTGTCATGGGACACGGCCCGTGTCACAGACACACGCCCAGGGTCCCCAAAACCCACTCAAAAACCATCCACAGTGGTCTGACACGGCCGCCCATGTCGCCTGACACCGCCCGTGTCAGGCTACGACTTTACCCACTTTCATTCTTATGATTTCCTGCTACGATTTTATGTTCCAAAACCCCAAAATCAGTCTTTCTATAAGCAATTATGCATTCAAAATGATCAATAGACATTCACATATCAATACATAACTTTCACAAACATTATAATTCTTCTATTAATGCACAACATCAACAATTCCTATCAAATGAACACAGTTCATATTGGAATCCTCTAAACCCTTCATTCTTCTAATCAACAACACTACACCAATTCCCATTATGTAACCCTTAAGAGATAGAAGAATCCCACCCTTACCTTAGTTTTGATGAGCAATCTCTTCTTCTCCGCGAATTCTCTTCAAGCCTTAGCCATTTCTTCTTTTTCTTCTTCTTCTTCTTCTTCTTCTTCTTCTCTCCATTCACGATCGTTCTATGGTTCCTCCCCAAACACGATTCTCTTTTCTCTTTTTTCTTATTCCAACATAACCCCTTAGACCCAATCTATAAACTTCCACTTCTACCCTTACTAATTTCACTAAATGCTCACCTTGCCCCTCAACCTCCTATATTCTAATTATATTATTATTCCTCAACTAATTATTCCATCTATTATAATTCTTATAATAAAATATAATATGGAATAATAATTCTTCTTCCACGACATAAAATACCACCAATCTAAATTAAATGATTAATTAAAATTTGGGACGTTACAGAGACAGCGTCGGAGGACGGGGGTAGAGGAGTCTGAGGAGATCTAGTCCGTCTTACTCAGTAGTTGATAGTATTTGTACTTTGAATTTATTATCGATTGTATTTTATTTTGACTTATTTCGATTATATTGTACATTTCAACTTCATTGTGTATTGGTTAATGATTATTTTGACCATTTGGATATATATATATATATATATATATATATATATATATATATATATATATATATATATATATATATATATATATATATATATATATATATATATATATATATATATATATATATATATATATATATTCATATTGATTGTATGGTTTAATGCCTATCACATAACAGGGTCTTTAACATTTATAAATCATCATTTTCATTTGAATAACCATAAAGCTAACTTAATTTACGCTATTCTGAAAGGTTACAAAGATGCATCTTCTTAAATCCTAAACAAAGATGTATCTCTGAAACAATAAATATGTAAAATGGACCTTTTAGAGAGAGATGTATGGTATATATTTGAAATATTACAGAGATGCATCTCCGGATCAGTTAACGTTTTGAATTAAGACAATATACGTTCGGAGATACATATTTGCAAAATCTGAGGGGCATTTTGGATTTTTTATATGATACTTTTTCATTCTATAGAATGAGATAAAAAATTTCTTAACTAATTGGTGCTCTTAATTTAATTAATTTATTAATTAAAATAATATTAATGATTGTTTTAGAATCGGGTCTAAAGAAATTTAAAATTAATATGTTAATTTAAGTATTAAGCTAACATCTCAATTTTCTAAGTGGAAGAAAAAAATGGTCTTCAACTCTGTAAAATTATTTGATATCTTTCACAAGCCATTGACCTGGATTTTCCTTCCTCTATGTAATTATGAAACTAATAATATGCCAAAATTGATAGCTAAGTTGAATGAAATTCATAATAGTTCACACTAAGAATATAATAGATACCTCGAGGCTCCATTTGGTTCAAAAGGAAGAATGTGATTGATTTCAGAAGTCCAACGGTACAAAACTATTTCAAAATGAAGACATATGCGTTCAGCTACCAAGTCAACATATGAGTTCTATCACTAATCTTCATCATGTAGTTGTCATTCATGTCCCAAGATGATTTGTGTTACTCAGATAACATAAATATGAAACACAATGTAAGATTTTATATAGCAATCCATCTCTTTATCATCACATTTTTTTACATATAATACGTATTTGCTAGAGAAGAACAAAAGGTTAAATCAACATTTGTGATTATTCTACACTACCTACAACATACAAAATCTGCTTGTGTCCCTGAGATACCATATTTCCACAAGAAAGATTGTCTTCACTCTTCAAACATTGGTTGGTTCTATAAATCACTTTGTTCAAAAGAAAGGAAGGAAAAAATAACATTCCCTTGATCAGTTGTAGATGAAGTGGCATCCATCAAAGCCTGTTGAGAAGCAAAAAGTAGCATTAGTAAGCAAAACATAGGTAATCATTTGAGTTTCTTTGGCAAAAAATGAACCAAAGAAGTTAACTTAATCAAAATCTGTTTTTTATGATCATAGGACTCACTAGGGTCGACTGAAACCAATACTGCTGTCCCTCCAAACTCACAAGTGCCACCAGAAGCTTTTGTCCTTTGCCAGTAACTATTGAAGGCATATGATGCATGTGCAAATAGACTGTCCGGCTGAAAGCAAGGCCCATTGGGCTGAATCGATGTGCAATCCGCTCCTGACCAACATGCATAATTCATGGCCTCTTCGATGATTGGGTCTGGAACTGAAGCCTTAGCCACACACCACAACGCGGCCTGCGGGCCCCTGTTAGTTCGTGGAGGCACGCTTGGTGGTGGGTAGACTACAGGTGGCTGAAATACAGTTGGGCTTGGGATAGTGCCTCCACTGCCTCCACTAGGAGATGGAAATGTACCTGATGGGCTTGGGATAATGCCTTCACTAGGAGATGGAAATGTACTTGATGGGCTTGGAATGGTGCCACTGCCTCCACTAGGAGATGGAAATGTACTTGATGGACTTGGGATAGTGCCACTGCCCCCAACAGGGGATGGTATGAATGGTGTTGGTGTGGGCTCATAGTATGGTGGGGCGGGCTCAAAATAAGGTGGGCTCGTTGATGATTTGGGCGGGCCTGGAAAAATGATGGGAGGATTTAATATAGGCTCTGGTGATCCTGGAATGTTACTGGGTGGGCTTGGAACAATTTCAGGAGTTGGTGTTGGAAAATTTTCTGGTGGGCTTGGAACAATTTCAGGTGTTGGTGTTGGAAGATTTTCTGGTGGGCTTGGAACAATTTCAGGTGTTGGTGTTGGAAAATTTTCTGGTGGGCTTGGAACAATTTCAGGTGTTGGTGTTGGAAGATTTTCTGGTGGGCTTGGTGTTATAGTTGTCGGGGCTGGTGGTGGGCTTTGGACTGGAAGATAAGGTGAGGTGTAAGGGTAAGGAGGTGATGGCAGGGTAGGTTGAGAACCAGTGGGAGTTGGAACAGTGATAGGAGTACCTGGTGGTGGAAATACACAATATGGAGTGCTATTTTCTGGACCTAGTGATTCATAAGGAGGCAAAGATAATGGAGAGTTGATACTATAGGGTTGTGCATTTGATGAGTATATAGATGGATTAAAATCAAAATGTTTGATTATTTTCAACTTCTTTGAGTTCTTGTTGACTACATTTCTTCTGTGTTTAGGGGCTTTCGATATTCTTATTGATATATCTGCATCTGCAAAGTGGAAAGTAAACAGGCTTCTGAAATGTGAACTTACTCTCATATTAAAATTGTTTTATCTCAATAACATAATGCAGTTGTAACTATATCAGATGCCTTTTTTGCTTGGTTGTGATTTTAGCACATATACATACACACACAAAAGTTATAGATATGCATCTAGATATGATATGCGAACAACTTTCATCTATGCAAGATCATTGATACATGGTTAATTTTACCTAGAAATGGAAGTTTGGCTTACCACAATGAATGAGAGGAATAGTAGCTAAAGTCACGCAGAAAAGAAGTATCCCAACATTCATTCTTCCTCTGATTGTTGCCATTTTCTGTTACTGCAATGCCACCAGATACACAAGGATTTGAATTGCACCTTTGACTCACACTATTGTACAACAATTTCTGTGTTCTGAAAAACCTAAAGGTAGAACAATGGGAGGTTTTTATATAGAAGCAAGTTGGCAACCCCTAGAATTGTCAAGAGTAAAGGAAGAAGAGTAGACAAGTGGTTATGTTTGAGATAAAGATTGATACTTTGGGGAAGAGTAGAGAAGGGGTTCTGTTTGGTATAAAGATTGATTCTTTGGGTGACAACTATGATGCACTGCTATATTTGGTTGAAGATGTATTGTATGAATGAAGGAATGATAAAAGTACAGAAAAAAAGTCTCATAAATGTGTATTTTATGGAAATTAGTGAACCGTCTAAACAAATATCCTTTTGTGTTTCCATGAGCTAATTCATGGTGGTATATATGCTTACTTCGCCCTTTGGAAAAGTCTGGTTTTTTAAGCTCTTTTTTTTTTTTTTGCTTGCTTTCTACTCAAAGCTCAGTTGCTCACTTTTTCTCAATGGAGAGACTAGAACTTCCCTTCTTGTGGCGTGAGGAAGAAGGTAAGTCAAACTAATATCAATTAGAATTCATGCATAGAAGAGAACAAAGAATTTTTTAAGGAAAAAAGAATAATTGTAACATAACTTATAAAGTACATTCAATTTTGTATCTAACTGGAGATGGTTCCTCCAGTATTGTTCTCCAACTCATCATCTATACTAGTACAATACAAATACACACTATCTTTTGTGTTTTTTTTAATTTCCTAGTTTGTGTTTTCTTGACTTTCCTATTTCTGCTACTTGGAATACGCCAACCCAAGGAGGCAACTCATGAGGAACAAGATAGCATGCATACACCTGGTCGATATGCCCATGCTGGAGGTAAGCGAGCATACTTCTCCATTCCTGGCTGCTCATCAAACGGGTGTTCCACTAATTTGAGTAGCCTACGAACTTCTCCGAGATCACCAATTTCTGCAGCATCAATTGCAGTCTGGCATAGATAGTTCCTGAGAATATATTTAGGATTTACCGTATTCATCGAGGTCTTCCTCTCATCATCAGTAGTGCCACTAGTAGAGAGCTGTATAAACCCAAAGCAATAATCAGAGATGTCAAAAGCACAAATTATCTTGGTCATTTGATATAATTATATAAATTATCACTGCAACTTATGCAACAAGAAAGTCAGCATCTTATCGGTCAACAACTTATGACAAGGTAAGAATACAAACACTGATTATATCACATGGATATGATGAGCAAACTTTCAGAAGGTAACATATCCATGACACTACTTGGAAAGTCCAATAATACTCAAAGCCTTTAGCTAGTTAAACTATCAGTACTTGCTCATCTGTAATCTGAATTGAAATGTTCCAATGAGTATGCATTTTGGAAACTTCTGGTTAACTCAAGATATAAATGAACCAAAAAAACTTAACAAAGCTTTGATCCAAGATTATGCCTCTTGAAAATTCTAAAAGGGCGAGTTTTATTTAAATGGAACCTTACCAAAACTCAAAAATCAAACTATGTGATGCAGGTGGTACATGCTATGACTTGTGGCAAAGAATAAATATACATGGCCAAACCAATTTTTTAACATTTTTAGAATGGCAACAGATTTGCTAAGAAAGGTTATGCATAAAAGAGAAAAACACAAACAATTATTATACCTCGTGTATATAGGTTTTCAACCAACTTGTCCATGCTTCTTTACGCTCTTTACCAATGTCTAACAAAACTGACTTTAGTGGCACTAACAAATCTTCATCCGGAATACTTGTGTCTGCTTTAATATTTGAGAGTGTACGAAAGAAGTTTGTATAATCCACTTTGTCAACAGCCATGTTAGTAAGAAGTTTGCCAATCAGCTGCTTATTTTTGGTCATTATGTCTTGATAATCATCCATAAATTTGTTATCATGTCATAATATGTAGAGCAGTCAAATCCAGAAAGCATAGGCTTGACTTGACAACTCCAAAATGAAAATGAAAAATTCACTAGTTTGTGTGTTGCCTACAATTACAACATTTATGCTCATATACGTTCATGAATGCCATTTCTTCCATCCTAAAGTTCTAAAAATCAGGCACTACCAGTATTGTTAAATAGCACTTGTGACGGAATGGTGTCGCACATTTTGTTTTGTGTCAACCGCCATAGACTATTTATCAAGTATCAGCTACTTGGTTGAATTCATGTATCAATTTACACAGAAAAGAATGAATGAGAAAATTAGGGCATTAGGCTGACTAATAATATTTAAGCTCAAGGGTCAAATAAGTGAAATACAACTCAAAATTCATAATATATAGAATTTAGGAGAAAAAGGACTCGTTTTATTCATTCTATGTCTGGAATTTCAAATAAAGGCAATTAGTGTAAGCTGAAACACATTAGTGGAAGTTGAGTGAACATACTCATAGAACATGTCTCGAGTGACCAACTTTCCAGTGTTCACAAGACAAAGAGCACGAGTTGTTGGTATTCCCAGGTGATGCATTGCTTCGCTGCAAAGGAACTCCCTCATGCTGCTACGGAGCACTGCAAGGCCATCGGCAAACCGACTGTAACGAGTCTTCCCAGCACCTTTCTGACTTTGAATTCAGTATCTCTCCAAGTGTAATTGCCCTACCATCACCCAATTGCCCAGCCCACATACCAAATTGATGTCCGCCATAGCACCCACTCCAAGTGTAATTGCCCTACCATCACCCAATTGCCCAGCCCACATACCAAATTGATGTCCGCCATAGCACCCAGCATAAGGCAACCTGCATAGAACAAGGTCAATCATGGCCGATCGCACGGAATTATAGAATCAAGATTCTGATGCTAAGCTAAGCTGGTAAAGCATGAAGAAGAATAAATGATGTTGATGGTCACAACAAGAGATGAAGGGAGATTCTAGTACCAATGGTACTTGGACTCAGGATGCTCATCACACATGACTAGTAGAAAAGATTGGTTTGTCAACATGAAGCCCGCAATGAAGAACACGGTGAAATTCGTAAATGATAATACTCTAGCCACTTAAGGTATTGGTGATGTTCTGATTAAAATGAAGGATGACAAAGGGTCAGTAATTTCCAACGTTTTGTACATACCAGACATAAAGATCAATTTGCTCAGTATAGGACAATTGGTCGAAAAGAACTACAATGTGTCGGTCAAGACAAGGTGATGAGAGTCGTCGATGCAGGTGGTAGGATGATCTTGAAGGCTCCAATATCTCAAAATAGAATCTTCAAGATCGAACTAAATGTGATGGAGCATAAGTGTCTTGCAAGTGCAGCTAGCAAAAATGAATGATTATGACACTATAGACTTGGTCATTTAAATTTCAAATACATCAGAGATTTGAAGAAAAGAAATATGGTTTCAGGATTTCCAGAAATCGACATTCCAAACAAAGTGTGTGAAGAACGTGTTCAGTCGAAACAACACAAGAATAACTTCAGCAAGGATGTAAGAAGCAGGTCGAAAGCAATTCTTGAAGTCATATACTCTGATTTATATGGTCCTATCCAGGTGGATTCGATTGGAGGTAATAGATACTTTGTCAGTTTCATAGATGATTTCAGTCGAAAATTATGGACTTACCTGATCAAGAAGAAAATGAAGTGATCGAGGTATTTACCAAGTTTAAATTTATGGTCGAAAGACAAAGTGGTCGAAAGCTCAGGATTTTGATGACTGATGGTGGTGGACAATATGTGTAGAAAGATTTCGATGCATTATGTGTGAAAGAAGGAATTGTGCATGAGGTGGTGTCGCCCTACACTCCACGACAGAATGGAATTGAAGAAAGGAAGAATCGAACCATCATGAACATGGTGAGAAGTATGTTGAATGACAAGCATCTATCCAAGGAACTATGAGGAGAAGCTGTGTCGACTGCAACGCATATTTTGAACAGGTGTCCGACGAAGAAGCTAGAAGGAGTTATGCCAGAAGAGTGTTAGTCTGATGTCAAGCCTAGCTTGAGTCATCTGAAGGTGTTTGGATCTATAACACATAGACATGTTCCAGATCAGTTGAGAATAAAGCTTGATGATAAGTCTAGTCAAATGATTCTGATAGGATATCATTCGACTGGAGGTTACAAGTTGTTCGATCCAGTGAACAAGCAAGTGGTGATCAGCAGGGACGTGATCATAGATGAGCTTAAAGAATAAGATTGGACTAAAAATGTCAAGAAAAATTCAGTTAGAATCTTGTGTGAAGAACCAACTAGTGAAGTCGAAAGAGAGGTTCGACAAAAAGAAGTTAGAGGGGAAACATGCCCAAGCAAACCTCAACGAACAATACACATGCCTGTAAGGTTGCAAGAATGTGTGATTACATCAGATGATGTGGTCGATGAAGAAGGTGAGTTGTTACACTATGCTTTCTATGCAGATGTCAAACCTGTCAATGCAGCTGAGGCATTGAAAGATTTGAAGAGGGTGAAAGCAATGGATGAGGAGATAAAGTCAATCGAAGTCAACAACACTTGGTCACTTGTCTAATTACCTCAATGAAAGAATGAAATTGATGTGAAGTGGGTATACAAAGTGAAGCTAAATCCCATAGGGGAAAGGACTCGACACAAGGCGAGGCTTGTGGCGAAAGGATTACTTCAGAAGGAAGAAATCAACTTCAATGAAGTATTTGCACCTGCTACTAGGATCTAAACAATTTGGTTGGTTGTTGGTCTAGCGAATATGAACAATTGACACACACATTAGATGGATGTGAAATGTGCATTCCTCAATGGCCCCTTGGATGAAAAAGTCTATGTTGCATAACCAGTTGGGTTTGTGAAACAAGATGACGAAAGAAAAATGTACAGGCTGCATAAAGCCCTGTATGGACTTAAGCAAGCTCCAAGAGTTTGGATTAAGAAAATAGATGGATTTATAAGGGAGATGGGATTTTTGAAGTTCATAACTGAGCATAGAGTATATGTAAGAATAAGTAATGGTGAATTGCTTGTACTATGCCTCTATGTCGATGATCTGTTGATAACAGGAAGTTGCAAAAAGGAGATCAAAGATTTCAAATGTGACCTGAGTGAGGAGTTTGAAATGTCAAACTTGGGAAATATCTCATATTTCCTTGGCATCGAATTTTACAAGAATGGTAAAGGTTTGATGATGCATCAAAGAAGATATGCAGGAGAAATACTAAAGAGATTCGAGATGCAAGATTGCAACCCAACTTTGACTCCAACTGAGGTCAGATTTCAATTGTTGAAAGATTCAGATGAAGATGATGTCAATCCAACCCGATACAAAAGAATTATTGGGTCACTTTGATACCTTTGTCACACAAGGTCTGACTTAGCATACAATGTTGGTCTGATGAGTAGATTCATGCAGAAGCCAGAGGTATCACACCTAGCAGCGGCGATGAGGATACTGAGGTATCTGAAAGGAACTTTTGACTATGGCATTTTATTTCTCACAGCTAATGAAGGAAAAAAAAGTAAGATAGTAGGATACACTGATTCAAGTTGGTGTAGTTATGTTGAGGATTGAAACTCCACACCTGGATATGTGTTTATGTTAGATGGTGCACCAGTTGCTTGGAGTTCGAGAAAGGAGCCAATAGTGGCATTGTCATCATGCAAAGAAGAGTACATAGTTGATTCTCTCTGTGCATGTCAAGCAACATGGATGGTGAACTCGGTCGAAGAGATTACATCGAAGAGTCATGGAGCAATCACCTAGAAAATCGACAATATGTCAGCTATCAATCCGGTGAAGAATTTGATAACATATGGTCAAAGCAAGCACATCGAAATGAGGTTCCATTATCTTCGAGAGCAGGTAGCAGACAGGAAGATGAACTTGGAACACTGCAGAAATGATAATCAGATTGCAGATATCACGACGAAGGGAGTACAAGTCGAAGTATTCAGAAGACTAAGAGCTATGATGAGTGTAGATAACTTAGACATAATGGATTAATTTGTGTGTTGAAAGTGTAACTCATTATGTCATATTTGATTTAGATTAGATTTGATTTAGTTTTAAATCTAGATTTAATATAGTTCCAAAATTGATATTTTGGGCTTTTATAGTTTTGGGTTTTTGAGTTGAGGTGAAAGCAAACCTATTTTTATAAATAGGGAGTATCTCTCTTGTAATCAAATAATTCCAACACATTGTAATTCACGGTTTACAATTGCATGTGAATAGAAAGCAAAATCCCACAGTTTGTGGGTAGCAAAACTTTCTCTCCAAATTCTCTTAGAACCCTAATTCTTTTCTACTTCATATTTCTTCTTTTCTTTGTTAATTATTCCGCAAGAACCTTTCTTGTTCATAAGAAAGGGTCGAAATTCTCATAGGTTTTGAGTTAATTTCAACATTTCATAATCTCAGTGGAATCAATATTCACTTCCACCCTTTTGACTTCCAAATCAAGAGCTAAAATCAAACCTCCAAAAAAAATTTCTAGCTTCTCCATATAGCTATTACTCACGCTCAACTTCTTAGCAAAACCTCCCATCCAACAACCCATATTATCTCTTATTAAACCTCCACACCTTGAAATAACACCTTCAATATACGTTCAATCCACATTAATTTTCACCACACCAGGACTGGGGGTTACCCATCTAACATGTAATATCTCATTGCTCCAACCAACAACTCTTTTATTCATCAACATCGCATGGCCATACTTCTTCACCTTCCCGTCTATGAGCAAACACAAGAGCAAAGGAGAGCAGAAGTTTGGAAATGTTTCAAATGAGCCACCCCTTGCTCTTTTATATCCAAATTCACCACCCGAGGAAGCATGACCTTGACCATCATTGCCTAAACCCTAGGTTCCTCTAGGCCATAATGATGCATTAATTAGTCGTCACACGTGGCACATGAAAGGATTGGACGTTTAAGCTTTCCAAGATTCCCAATTCTACGTACTCCAAGTCATCGAGCACGCTCACCGACTCTGATTTCCTTTGCGAGTAGATACTTGTAAAGAAGATTTGGTTACGATGTCAAGCACAAAATAATGACTCAAATTCCTTTAAGAGCATAATCCCTGAGCCAAACATACTAAATTAAAAATATTATGCTAGCCTAATGATGTTAGCCCAATGATTATATTAGTTTGGAAAACTCCTATCTTAACCATCACATAAAACAAAAATATTGATCAGTCTTCACCTCGGCCCATTCTCCTCCTCGGCCTCGTTTAACTTGGTTTCCTTTTCCTTAAAATTCTTATTTTCCTCGACCAAAGTGTCGCGCTCACGCTTCACCTCATCCAGCTCAGTCTTCAACCCCTCTTGAAGCCTATGCTCTTCCTTATAATTCAGCAAGTTTTGAGAGAGCAGGTTCTTCTCAACGGTGACAGCCCAAAGTGCCTCCTCAACACTCTTCAATGCAGACATCGAGCTTGAGCTGTCCCATAATACCATGGTCGTCTCCATGACCCTGTTTGTTGGAGCAATATCCTGAGCGAGGTTAACACGTCTGCTTGATGCCTCCAGATCAAGGATAGCCTTTTCCTCGGCGGACAACACAACAAAAGAACCTTCCGAGCTGAAGGCTTCTCGCTCCGTGTGGCAGGGAGGTACGAGGTAGGCCCCTTGTCCAACATCAAAACTCCTAGGTGCAGTGCCCTATGAACGGGGACGCTTGGCCTGAGGAGAATCTTCCAGAAAGATTGTCTCCGTAGGAATGGGAGTTGTCGGAGGAGTCCCGAGCCTGGGTGAAGGCTGAGTCACACTAGTGCTCCCTGAAGCTCCTGCCGCTTGCCCATAAGCTACCTGCTGAACACGGGTTTTGCTTTTCTTTTTTGGCTTTTGGGGGACCCCAGCTTTGGCTATCAGTTTCATCGTTCGCTCTCGGAGACCAGGCATTTCTCCTGCAAAATAAACAGAAGTCAGCAAAACGAGTTAAAAACAAAAGGCAAGAAAGATTGAGGAGATACTACCTAGCAGTCTAATAGCCTCCTCGTCCGAACCACACTCAAGAACAACTTTAGTATTGATCAGTCCGGGCTCTAAGATGGGTAACCCATCATCACCCCGTATCGATTGGTCTTGTCGATCTACCCAAGTCGCTGGGCTAAAACCCCGGACATAAGCCACTAGTCTTTTGTAGGTCATCCTGTCGTCGACCCCTAGGCTCTCATGCTTGACCCTATAGTAGCTGGTCGGAAGATCAAAGTGGTCTGGCTGCCACCTAAGGGGGGTCTTCGACATCAGGCGCTCCTTGTCATTGGCTTCACGTTTCAAAAAGTATAAATTATCAAGAGCACGCTGGGTCACGGGTTTCACCGTATACCACATATCTTTGAAGTTACGGACATAGTCGACATAGGCCTTGAACAATCTCGACGACTGCTTAATGGAGACCCAACTATGTCGTCCTTCTTCGCCCGAGCATTGAAGGTAGAAAACATGGAAGAATATAGGCAGGGTACAACCGATCTCCAAATGCTGGCACACCAGTTCAAACGCCCGGATGAACGAGATGGTGTTAGGATGAAGCTGTGAAGGCGCCAATTTGAGCCATCGAAAAACCCCCCATCTGGAAGTCAGTGAAAGGAAGTCGTATCTTGGCCTCGAGGAAGGCGAACTCGTACATTGAGAAGCGCTTCCCCATGAAACGTGAGCATATACGCTCCTCGGCGATAGGAGCATAACATTTCCAGTTGGTGGTTTGCTCGGGCTCCAGCTCCTCGACTTCTGTGAAGGCAATAACATCTTCATCGATGAAAATGGACTCCGTCTCCATTGGCTCGTCAGCAACCCAACAGAGATCGTCGTTTCCAGGCAAAGGGGTCGCGCCTCCTCCCACAGGATGCATACGGTTGATGGTACCTGAAAAGCAGAAGGAACAAGTGAATTCGACGTCGCATCAAATTCACCCTTCCACCGCGATTCAAGTGAAAGGGCGAAGGGGTTGAATTTCCGACGTGTTCGTATTAAAAGTTGCCCAAACTAACGAAAGAATCGATGAAGATCTTGCTCGGGGTATTCATGGAATGCCCGATACCTCTAAGAGAACCAATAAATTTTGGCGCGGCGCATTCATAGAATGCTCGCGATATTCATCTAATTATGCTAATCATGCCCGGGCCATTCACCTAAATATACTAATTTTTCCTGACTTATTCAAGTTATTCCCGAGGCATTCATGCGCAAACCCTAGAAATTCGCCTAAAACAAGAATCTACTTACTCTAGGCGAAAAAATCGCCACTACAGCTACCTACCAAACGTAAGATTTTCCAGAAGAAAAGGATTTGAAGAATTACCTGACATAATGATGGCGGGGAGATAACAGTGTTGCGCAGGGAGTTGACGGTGGTGTGCGGCGGCGACGACGACGGTTGGGGAGTTCTTGGTTGAAAGTTCGGTTAGTCGTAAGAGCGAAAAAGTGAAATGAAATGGCCCCCACCTTTTATATAGCAGGGACACGTGAAACGAAGCGCCTAAGTAATCATTACCTAAGCTCCCTAGGCCGGCCTAGCGCAGGAAACAAAGCAACACACATTAAATTCCTTAACACGTCACTATGAAGAATTCTGAACGACGTCGAGCGCATACCAACCTCCCCGATGCCAAAGATCATCGCGCATTGGCATAATCCCTCGACAAGAAACGGTGTTCGCGGGATCTCCGCCACATCCTTATGCTCACCACGATTCATTAAATACATCCTCCTGGACGACTCCTCAGTTCGACAGGTTAAGTGTTTCTGTACGCCTCATCCCCGACATATCAATTATGCCCGACAATTTTCTTAACTAATCACTCACACGCGGAGTTTCGACTTGGGGAGCTCCTGTTCCGGACTGGGCCTCAAGACTCTATTGGGCCTTGGCCCAACATGTTGGGCAGAGACCCATTCAGTCGGGCAAACCTCTTAACCCGCCGGGCAGACACCCAACTGCACGTGCAGGCATCTGACGCGTCGAGCAAGTGTCATATCCACTGAATTGGTGATAGGGAGATCACGTCTCCCTTTCACCTGCCACGTCACCCAACTGTCCACTATTGTCTCCTGAAAGATAGAGGCAGTTGAACCAAGGGCAAGACCACGTGCTAAGTCTTACACGCTCCTACGCGTACCTTGACAATTCTTCCTTGGGCCTAGCTGATCCAGCCCAAGGAAGAACCTTGGCCCAGCGTTGGGGGCTCACTATAAATACTCTTTTTTACTAAAGGGCCAGAGATTCTGAATCATTCTCTCTCTTACCACTGTACCCAATCTCACTTAAGTTTCAGAGTGTCTTGCAGGTACACCCCCTCACTCTATGCAACCCTCACCCTGTTCGTGCTCGACTCCTGGAAAACCCTTCTGATCAGATCATAACCAACTATCACGATTTCAACATGTGAGACAACATATGTGGCAACTACATCATCGTGTGTATGTCATGTAGTGTGACTTAAGAATATTTGAATGCAACTAAGTATGCCATAAGAGGAACCAAATGAGATTTTTGTGTACAATAAATTAGCCATGGTTCTTGCAAAGCATATTGATTACTCAGTATCACTATATAAGAGAGTGCATAGAAGGAAGGACACACAAGTTGAAAATGAGAAGTCTCAAGAAGAAGAATCACTACATAATAGAGTGCATAGAAAGGAAGGACGCACAAGTTGAATAGGTGAAGTCTCAAGAAGAAGAAGTAGTTGACATCTTCATCAAAACACTCAATATTATAAAGTTAAGAAACTTACTTAGAATGACAAATTAAGTTTAAGAGGAGGTGTTGGACTGTATATTGATTTGATCCATTTGACTAATAGGACCATATGCCCATTTGAATTAGGGAGTATCGTTGAAGTTGAGATTGTGGGAGAGAATTTAATATAAAATAGTAAAAGTAAGAATATAATATAAACATGATAATTGTTTGAATAATGAAAATTTTAGTTCATAATTTATTAATACAAAAAGCACACTATGATGGAGGCTATTGATGATAATGAATGGTGGTGGTCCAACAAACTAATTAAGATGATTACCTAACAACATAACTATAGTGACTAATTAAGATGATTACCTAACAACATTACTATAGTGGGGTACAAGCCTACCAGCTTCACTAGAGCAAATAACTTGGTGGAGTTCTTCAAGTGTATCAAGAGCAAACACTTGGTATGATCTTGATTGGAAAGAAAGTTTGTACTTGATAGCTGATAATAATGCCACCAAACAATTGCTATAAGAATTTTGCAGACTCATGAATAAGTTAGAAATTACAATCACAATGATTCAATAAACTTAACAATCAAATCTAGCATATAAGCATCATAATCAGGCCCTTCCATTTGAAAATGTCCAACCCCATCAATGAGATGCATTTCAACTCTCCCGGCTGCAGATTTAACCTTGTTCTCCAACTGTTTCACACTTGTAAACCCATCCTGTGTCCCCATTATGAACAATTTGGGTTTCACAGATTGCAGTATACCTTTATGGTGCCTCCCAAAAAGAATAGAAGCAGTGATCCCAAATGGGTAACCAATACCCACATATCCAATCACTTGTTCAATCTTATCAACAGCAGAACCAGCAATAGGAGCCCCTAGAATCAACAAGAACAAAAATGAAAATAAATGTTTTTCAATTTCATAATCAAAATGAAATTAGGGTTTAAAAGTTACCGGCGGAAGAACCGATGAGGAGGATTTTGGGGATGGAGAGAGAGTGAGAGACCCAATTGGAGACAGAGACAACATCCTTAACTTCAGTGAAACCGGTGAGGGAAGGTCTGCCGGTGGATTTTCCGACGCCCCGCATGTCGAAAGTGACGGCGGTGTAACCATTTAGAGCTAACCCAGAAGCGATGCCTTTGAGGAGACCCTGTGAGCCGCCTAAAACGGAGTATGGGTGGACGAGAATGATGGCAAAGTTTTCGTCTTTCATGTTTATGTTTGGACCGGGTTTGAACAACCTCGTACGGAGTTTGACGCCGTCGCTGCTTTCCACTGTCAATGATTCCAGTGTGAAATCCGACGACATCGTACCCACAATGCTTTTTTTTTTTTTTTTGACAAACGTACCCACAATGTTATGTTGGATCTAATAATATTTTTCCACAGTGTTATGTTGTTGGATCTAATAATATTTTCAATATTAATAATAAGGCACGCGTGCTTTCATTGGTTGGACAACGGCTTGCATTTACTGAGTGGGATCCTTTTCTTATTTTGGATCTATATCTTCTAATTTCCTTCATCATAAGCTTAAATTAGCTGAGTTTTTCAATAATATATTTCAATACATTTTGGGCTAATAATTAGCCGACCGATTGACACATCTAATTTGAAATTATTTCATATTGGTTTTCAATAAGCAAAATTCTCATTTATTAGTATTGGGATTGTTAACATTATAATTGAACCTAACCAACTTGTAAAACAGTTAAATAAAATTATTATGAAGCTTTTGTTATCAGTTACTTACCATATAAGTAACTTGCACTTATTGTAAAATTTAGATTGGTGTATAATGGAAAATTTATTCGGCTATATCATTGTCTCTCTATTGTATCCTTTTCATGCTCATTTCAATTTTAACAATTTCGCTCTATATTATTTGGTTCAAATATCAAAATAGACCATGTAAAAAAAACACATTGGTGAAGTGCCCCACCACTCGCATATGTTCGTCATGTCTCATTCACATATGTTTACCATCCACCAAACACCTTACAACTTGATGTTTACTCTCTCATGCATGTTGGCTCTTCTTCCTCTATTTACGTCATTTTTTAGGATTTCGGATGATTGTATTGTCTGTGTGTGTGGTTTGTTACTAGAAATATATTTAGATTTTTTTAGGTGATTAGTTTGTGCTACTAGTATGTTCCTGTAATTAATTTATAATTTTATTTCAATGGATGATTATTGAAAAATATTCAGATTAATGTTGATTGCTTTCTGCCATGGCTAAATTGTTGGAGAGTGATGTTAGTTTTTGTTATGACTGATATTACAAGGAACGCCTTTTACGTTCATATTTAATTGTGATAGATTTTTATGTGTTATATTGTATGTTAATGTGTTTTGATATTACTATTTAGCTAATATATGATCTAAATATTATGATTCTAGACACCTTATATTTTCTCTTAATCAAAGAGGCTTATAGGCTCAAAAGGTTATGTTTGTATAATTTTTAAGTGAAAAAGGATATAGGGTTGGTTACATATTTAGTAACAAGCTTGTCCATCATTCCATTCATCGTAGAAAATTGATTTGATGAGCTGTAAAATAGTTCAAGAAAACTTGATTTATAGAAATGTAAAATGATTCACCCATAATTATACTATTTTTTTTGTCTGGCTTCGTGCACTGTTGACTCCAATGGTGCAACCCATTTTTGAATTTTGTGTGGGTCCTATAACACCATTCTAACCCTAACTAAAATACGCGATGAAATAATCAATTAAATCAGAGTTCCACTCAGAAAGACATCACATTTACTTCATAAAACATCAATTAAAACATCTTGCTCTGTAACACAGGTTTTCAAAACATTTAAAATACTCACTTCTTTGGTAATATCAACAACCAAATCTAAATTACGCAGCGGAATCATAATTTCAAATATAACTTCCTTTATTTCATAAAAACATCAAGACCTTTTGGTCGCTGTCAGCAATCGTCATCAAATAAAATCGGTGTATAAATAAAACATAATATTCATTTAAGCGCCCACCCGATGTTACATATCAGAGCAAGACACCTTCTAAACAACATAAATGAAATTTCCCCACTTATAGAGGTAGTTTACCCATTTCCTCAACTTTCTCCACTTCAGTTGTACGTCTTACAACAATTCCAGTATGAAATTTAGTCTTTAAATAAGGTCTGGCATCTAAGCTTACATTGAGCACTAGAGTCACTTATAAAAGCATAAATATCTCATATTGAAGTGTTTTTGCATTATTTTGAGTTTGTGTTGTTGCAAGTACAACTGCAAGTAGTTGTTATTTAATTAGTGCAATTTCAATTTATCGTTGTTTTCAATTTTCATTGTTGTATCGGATAAAAGTCTCCCTTCTGAGCAAATTATTATATTAAATTTCTAGTTTTACTGCTTAATTTCATGTTCTTTTACTTACTGAATTTTAACATGTATGCTTCATTTTCATTTTAATTATGTCTTTACCATGTCTAAATAAACTGATTGAGTCCGGAACATGAGGATTGTTGTACCAACGAGACTCTATAAATTGCGTGCATGATGAATTTGTAACCATAATATTTTTAGTTCCAAAAATTCTATTTTTAAAGTTAAAATTTGCTACAAAATTAGAGCGAAAACGATATTTAACTAAAGAAAATTCAAAATTTTAATTTTTTAAATATTGAAAGCATTTTCTAAAATTAAATAAGAAACTATTAATTTTCAAAAGGACTTTTAAACTTGTAAATTGTACCATGCAAAAGCGGATGTTTACGAGTTTAAGATCAGTAACGGACACTCGAAAGAGGATGGTACGTTTAACTTAGTTTTTTTGTTAAAAAAATATAGTTATAATAAAGTGTTTTAATTCATACGAGTGATAATGGTATATGGAAATCATATTTCGGACTCTCGTTATTGAATTTGAATTACATCGATATTTTCCAATTTTGCGCAAACAAACAAATCGTGTAACCTTAGATAAATATTATAGTAATATATAAGAGTAATTGGTGATTGGTCTTTGTGGGATTGATAAAACCTTTTATACTAAAACCGATAAATTTGTGCACTTGCAGCATAGCAGCTCCCGAAGATACGAGTTATGTTATCATGTCTAGTTCGAATCCTAGCGCCGTTAAATTTGTTATTTATTTAATATTATTGTGGCTCCTTCCTTTTTATTTTATTTTAAAATTGAAAATAAGCCAATTTTCCCCATGGTTGGATTGTCAAACTGTGGTGAAATGTTACGCTTTTTAAAATTTTAACTTGTTAAAAAAATGCGCCTTACTCAAACTAAAATAAATAGGATTTCACCATGATTGGAATATCCAAGAGTGGTGAAATGTTTTACTATTAATCTTGAAAGAGAGTTTAGCTTGTCATGTCTCTCCTGTTTTCCTTTACCTTACGAAAATCAAATTCAACCCTTGCGAAAATCATATTGATCCCTAACAAAATTTATCATCTCCATTAACAAAGAGAACCCTAAACACTTATCATTTCTATTTCTTCATCATCGTATCTTCTTCAACTAGTTCTTCAACAAACAAAGTTGAACTTCATCCATATTTTCTCCTGCCCGTGTAAAGCAAGGAAAGGCGAAGAAAGAAATCAAATGAAGAATTCAAATGATACTTGCGAAAAGGAAAGACAAAACTCATATGATATTCATCTCTTTTACTTCTTCATCACGTTTCTGATACGTAAAATATATACATCATGCATGTAGGGACATATTAGATGAACCTCCTCCAAATCCCTCTGGCTCGGCATCAGCAATCTCACCCCCTAGAGGTGGCATTGTTGCATCAGGATCATCAGCGGAAGGAAGCACTGAATCAGCAGGAAGTGACACTGGTGCATCCTGATACTTGCGGGTGGATGGGGGAGTGACGCGTCAGCTGGTGCATCTTGTCTCCTATGGGAAGAAGAAGAAAAAGAAGAAGGTGGAGTTGCATGAGATGAAGATGGAATGGCTTAAAATGAAGGACGGTCCCCAAGAGTAGACTGGGCCCTAGGAGTAGATTGTGCCCCAGAAGTTGATGCCTCTGCCTAAACAGATGTACCTGCTATCTCTGGAACATGTTGGCTTTGTTCCCGTCGAACGAATGCGTGCTATGAAACCCGTTCATGTCTTAGTTTGTCGACTTTGTCAACAATTATGTTTGCAAGGTGAAATTATGCATATAATTAGTTTACGCAAAAGAAAAACAAATAAAAAAAATTATAAAAAATAAATAAAAATAGACTGGGCAAATTTATGAGATATAACTGTGAAAATACCTCTTACACTATTCTGGAGATGTATCTTCAAAATTTCTCAAAGCATATGAAACATTGAACTTTTCTAGAGATGTATCTCCGGAATAATCTGGAAACCAGAGGTCGCGACAATGGCATCCTCTGCTGCTTGGATTGTGAAAAATAACAATTTGATCATCCATTTTAGCCAACAAACAATGCATACAATTACTCTAAACTATGTGTCACGTGATTTCTAAATATTTCTACTCCTAACAATTGATTCTAACTCGTTTACAACAAAACTTGAATATTTACCGAAAACTCGAAAAATTTATCCGAAATTTATGATTTGGAAGATATTAAATGATGAAATGGATTATGCTTGATGTTTCCTTGAGCCTCCTATTGATGAAACCTGATTTAGTGAAGTTGGAGAATATTGAGAATGAGAGAGTGGAAGAGTTGTGTTTGAATGAAAATGAAAATGATAAGTGTGGGAGAAGAGTCTGACTCAATATTAACCTCCAAAATGTTTCGGAGATATATATCCAAAATATTTTAATGTTCATTTGAGTTTTGATGCGTCCAGAGATATATCTCAGAAATCAATACATAGGATACAGACTCTGACACGGACATCGGGACACGACACGGACACTCCGACACGGATAATGTTAAAACATAGGATACCGACACCGCTATATATAAGAGAGTATTTGAGATTTATTTATTCATCTATGATTTAAAAAGTTGAAAATATTCTAATCAAAATTAATATATTTAATTATTTATTGATAACATTACTTAAAAACATTAACAATTTTAAATTTGTTTGAGATTTGTCCAAAATATGTATAAGGTGTGCTGAAGCAGCAGTGAAAAAAAACAAGTTTTTGTTTGAAACACTTGTCTGAATTATCTTACATATGTGTTATGAGTGTCATACGGGTGTAAATTGATTCAAAAAGTATCGAAACAAAGAGAAAAAAAATTTAACGAACATTTGTTTGACTTTTTCGACACTTCTTTGACTTTTTTAACACATGACGTACGGATGTCATACAACACTGACGAGTGTCGTACACCGCAACACGCCTACTCGTAATGGTGTCTGTGCTTCATAGTATATTATACAATAAAAAATTCTCTTTTTTTATCGATTTAATGGATTTATTCAACCCATTTACATCCCTACAGGTGGTAAAGACACTTATTTTCCTTTCATAAAATACATTAAAATCTGTGTTTTTTTGTGCAATCAAAATCACTGAATTTGTACCCATTGTTTTCCATATGAAACAGACACAGTATATCCCGTGGAAAGATATTGATTTGATGAATAAAAATAACATAAATAAGGCCAATAATATTGTCCCTTCTAGTTTGAATTTTGTGAGCCATATCACGCAGAAATATTAGAAAATGATTACGAAACATATGTTTTATATATGATCATGCACAAAAGACGAGTAAAACGTTAAAGGGCAGTTGAATAGCATTTTTCAATTGGTACAGAGTATAGGGTAACCATTATTATCATTCACACTCATAAGATTAGGGACCATAGATTATTCAATTTGAATATAAGATTGGGGACCATAGATTATTCAATTTGAATATACATGATAGTACATAATACGCATCACCGTATCTAAATAATTCATTTAAATTTTAAATTTATGTTAATCTAAATAATACTACTTCAAATAATTTGATCAATTAAATGTATATAAGAAGGAAGCACCTAAATCAATATCATCACTAGCAGAAGTAAATATACATGGAATATTACAGTGTTGTGGGTTTGGTATTAGTCCTTTTGGTAGGTATGATGAAACTTGGAAGAGTGAAACTTGGTCATCATCAGCTACCACCTGGACCAAGATGTTGGCCACTGGTTGGCAACATTTTTCAGATAGGTATGGCGTCATCGTCGCCTCATGAGGCCTTTGCAATACTTGCCCGTAAACATGGTCCTATCATGACTCTTTGGCTAGGTTCAATGTGCACTGTCGTTATCTCCTCCAGCAACGTAGCCCGTGATATGTTTAAAAACAATGATGTTGCTCTTGCTGGAAGGAAGATTTACGAGTCCATGAAAGGGAATCATGAATATGGTAGTGAAGGTTCGCTTATAACTTCTCAATACAACGAGCACTGGCGCATGCTGAGACGCTTGAGCACCACCGAGTTCTTTGTGACTAGTCGCTTAGACGCCATGCGAGGTGTGCGTGCAAAATGTATAGACCGCATGGTGAACTTGATAAATGAAGCTTCTGGCGATGGCGAGTCTGGCATTGATGTTGGAAAATTCTTTTTCTTGATGGCTTTCAACCTCATTGGGAATCTTATATTTTCAAAGGATTTGTTAGACCCTGAAATGGAGAGAGGAGGTAGATTCTATTACCATGCTATTAAGGTTATGGAATATGCTGGGAAACCGAACGTTGCAGATTTCTTTCCGATATTGAAGTGCCTTGACCCTCAAGGTATAAGGAGAAACACACAGTTCCACGTCGAAAAAGCCTTTGAGATAGCAGGATCATTCATCCAGCAAAGGATGGAAAATGACACAGCAGACAGTGGAAACAGCAAAGATTTCTTAGATGTGCTCTTGCAGTTTCATGGGGATAGTGTCAGTGGCCCCTACAATTTTACTTCAAGAACTATAAACGTTGTCGTCTTTGTAAGTCCCTTCAGTCTAGTTTTTCTGTCTTTTTTTAAACATGGTAGAATGTGACATTGATAAGAATATTATGTTGTAGGAAAGAATGTGACATTGATAAGAATATTATGTTGTAGGAAATGTTTACTGCAGGGACAGACACCACAACAAGCACACTAGAATGGGCTATGGCAGAACTTCTGAACAATCCAAGAACACTAAAGAAAGTGCAAATGGAAATAAGGAGCAAAATAGGCCAAGATAGGAAATTTGAAGAAAATGACATTGAGAATCTTCCCTACCTTAGAGCCGTTATCAAGGAGACATTGAGACTTCACCCACCTCTTCCTTTTTTAGTTCCTCACATGGCCATGGATTCTTGCAAAATTGGAGACTACTGCATTCCCAAAGAGACACAAATTCTAGTGAATGTTTGGGCAATTGGGAGGGACCCAAAAATGTGGGATGCTCCCTTATTGTTCTGGCCAGAAAGGTTTATGGAGCCAAATATGGTTGATTACAAGGGACATCATTTTGAGTTTATACCTTTTGGCTCAGGCCGAAGAATGTGCCCCGCGTTGCCGCTTGCTTCGCGTGTACTTCCATTGGCCTTAGGTTCCCTCCTCAACTCCTTTGATTGGATTTTGCCTGATAATCTTAAGCCCGAGGAGATGGACATGACCGAGGGAATGGGGATAACGTTGAGGAAAGCCGTTCCTTTGAAAGCCATACCTGTGCCTTACAGAGGAACTCCTGTTGCAGTAGCAGTAGCAGGGGAGTAAAGCAATACTGTTGCAGTAGCAGTAGCAGGGGAGTAAAGCAATACTGGCATCCAACTGTTTGCAGCAAGTTAACAAAAATGTACAGATAATATGTTGATGTATACTTTATTCGTTATGCTTTGGTTTGCTACAGTGGTTGTAAATTAGATTTGATTGATTTCTGCCTGATTTGAATATTAAGCATGTTTTGATTAGTGTTGTAATGTAATGCCAACTGAATATATCCAGTATAAAATACTATTACATACATAAGAAGATGTACTTACTACATGTCCTTCCCTGTACGTTTACAATTTCATATACTGTCTGGAGTTCACCTTGTGAATCACTTTTTCTTTTACTAAACTTGCCAATATGTATATACAGAAATTATCCTACATTAACAAACAGATAAAGGGAGAAACAATTATAACTGAGAAAATTTTCAAGGTCAACTTGCATCAAGACATTCAATATTAAGTTATTTTCTTTTTAATTTCTCATTTTTCACACAAGTGTCACCTACATAAAAGTAGTAACACAATCCTTTAGATAATTGTGAGAAATTAAGTTTGAATTTTGCCTTCATCCCACCCCCCTGAAATGCATATAACTCATTTACCTGTTGAGATGTTGAGTTTTCCAAATCATGTAAAATAAGAAGAAAAATAGGCAGGATTAACAAGGCAATCACCAATCACTTAACAGGTTTACACATTTTACCAATTTAAAGACAGCACTTAAAAGAGAGGGTAGATGAAGCTACATTCCACAACAACAACTAAAGACTTCTCACTGAGTGGGGTCCGCTAAAAAAATGAATGTTACATTCTAAGCATTTGCAAGAAGTCAAAAAGGCATTGTACTTCCACGGATCTACAATTATTTACATTCTAATAGGGTACATTCTAAGTTGATCTGGTATCTAATATGCAATTTCTTAATGGAGTTTCCGCTTACACCTTCGGATTGCAGCCTCTCTAGAAGCATCTTCGTCATCACATTCAGGAGATTCTTCAACAACAGTTTCCTCGTGCAAAACCCGCCCTCGATTCCGGGATATCTTCCTAATAGGAGTGACTGGCAAAGCTTGCACGGAATTGTCACCATCCATTTCTGCCTGTGAGCCATCCACAGTGCTGTGTTGATTCCTATGTGGCATTAGCTCTTTCCCATCTGGCACAAGATCCTTCATTATCTGAATTTGAAAACAATGTCAATAGAGTTTTAAAAATAAGGAATCATAATTTAATGTCCAGGATTTCAAATGAACAGAGTAATGTATTGTCTGTCAACAAAACTTCCATAAAAATAAAAATTTGTCATAAAAAATAATGAATCTAAGTTATTGGTAATAACAGCAAAAGCTTGTTCAGCATCTTTTTACAAGAAGAGGACATCTAAGTTATTGGAAATTTTTAGGGTGGAGCTGTCATTTTAGAATAACAAGAGGGCATATTTTTACCTTCCAGTCATTGTAATCATATCTGAAGACAAAATGAGTATAAGAAACTTCTTTTGACATTACAGCATTGGCAGCTGGAGCATTTTTTGGCGCTGAAATAGAAGGCGTATATTTAAGTATGAAGGTACAATAATAATAAGAAGAAGAAGAAGCAAGTAGGCAGTTGATTGTGAGAAAAGCAGATCTTACAAACATAGTGTGCATGGTTTTTGTCCATATTGATCTCAGCACGACCGTCTTTCACTAAGAATGAGAGGGCAAACAAATTCTCCACTGTCTGAGCAAATGAAAATCTATTCAAAATTAAGTGTTCAAGCTGAACCTTTTTATTTTCCCTCAATATGTTAAACATGGTTGACATGTTTTTGTCAGTATCAGTTTTTTCCCCTCCAACAGCATCATCCAGCTGTTTCAAACACACAATAATCAACATTAAATACCAAAGTAGTCGAAAGCATACAAAACACCGGAAAACCAATCCCTAATCTGTTTTCAAATTATAAAAAAACAGTCAACAATCGAGCTACTATTAAGGGAATGTATCATCTAATTAACAATATTATGCATGGCAAAATACAAGTAGCAAGAAAAAATGAAGAAATGACACAATATTATAAAAACCCTTGAAATCTGGAGCATTGATATAGCAGTTAAAAGAAAGGTGCAATCTTTCAATTAGAACAACCAACCAACAAATGAAATACTATTAAAGGACCTTCCAACCAACCAACATTTTGTAAAGAGATTCTATCCTATTTAAAAGCACAGTATGAAGTTTAAGTTTGTTTGTTGTATGAAAAAAGAAAACAAGTAGCAAAAGTGAAACAGTGCAATGACATAATATTATAAAAACCCTCAAAATCTGAAGAATTGTAATATAAGTTAAATTGATTGCAGCAAATTAAGGATAAGAGCTTGTAACCTGTTCAGGCCTATCAGTTGTAGCTTCACGAGGAGTTCGCTTCCTCGACACTATTGTTTTGCGCTGTTTCAACTGATTTTCCATGGGACCAAGCCTTCAAACATTCAAACAAATGAAGAAAAAAACGGTAAGATACAAACACACATTTTGAAGTGAAAATTGGCAATGGTAAGTTAAAAAACAAACTAACATGGTGGAAGAGCCATGAACTGTGAGAAAAATGGAGGAAACAGAAGTTCCGAGCCTTCGCCAATCAACAGAACTATTCGGCGAAGGAGCATAGCGTTGAATCAACGAAGAAACAAACTGAGAAGGAGTAACACCTTCATTCACCAGAGACTTAACAGATCCAACCAAACTGCGAGTAAGATCGAGTAGCGCCTCAGCGTCGGCAACTTGTTCCCGAGGCTTCTTAACTTGATCATGTAACTTATCAAACTCGCTCAGAATCGAATCGAATTTATCAGAATCGACGTTTATCAAATCATCTTTCTTGTCTGTTGTTACCAAAAAATTAGGGTTTGTTAATTTATTTTTCTTTGTTCATGAGAAAGTAACAGAATTAGGGTTTGATATAGTTACCATTGATGAGAGACTTGAGTTTTAGAAACTCGGAGCGGATGACTCTGCGAATTGAGGAGTTTTGGTCCTCCGTGGGGTTATCGTCGGAATTAACGCGCTCTCTCTTCACGCGCCGCTGTACTTGTTGTTGTTCTTCTTCTTCTTCTTCGATGGTGTTTTTGCCTTTGCGAGACATTGTTGAACCCTAAGCACAGCACTGAACTGTGCTGAGAGATTTCAATTCGACTCGATTCAATGAAAAATTGAATTTAAGGAAATCCAAATTTATTTATCAAAAACAAATAGAGGTTACTTTCCCGCCGTAGTGAACATGTTTTATTTTTGGTTTCGGTGGTAATGGATTTTAGTGAAAATCCAAAAATACCCTTTTAATTTGGAAATATATTTTCCAACATACCCTAGGTCGCATCTCACGTAAATGAGTCATATTCTCATTTTGGCATAGAGATACATTTCAGTAGAAAAAAAATAAAAAAATATTTTTGGGTGTGGTTTGAGTCAAGTACACGTCAAATATTTCTCTTATCTCGTTTCCATCAAAAATACTTTTCCATACTTTTCAAGTTCTCAATTCAAGTGTATTTTCTATTTCATTCAATTCAAGTGATTTTTCTACTTCATTCAATCTAAGTGGATTATATTACGTCTCAATATTTATTGAATCCAAGTTATTCAACATCAATTACACATTTGATCCACATTTTTTTTTCTCTACATGCATTACGAGGAACGTTATGGTGTGTAAGAAACATTAATATATAGGAAGTTACACTTATAGTTTACTAAGCAATATGTTTTGTCCCATTTTCATTTTCATGCATTTCTACCATTGTTGTGTTTTTTGAGTTACAAGAAACTATGAAAGTGCATTTTCGTAATTTTTAAAATTTTGATTTTTCAGGACTACATAGTGCATTTTCGTATTATGTATGTTTGCATTATTTGGTTTGATTTTGAATGTCTTTCGTCCGAATTTGATTTTTTTGCTTTGTATGGTTTGTTTGGTTTAATTATAGGTAACATGGATGACAACCAAGAACGATTAAGGCACAATAGAGTGTCTCGTCATGCATTTGTTTGTAGGGAAAGAGTTGGAACCTCGCAATCACTGGTTGGTGTCATTTTATCTGATGTGAGAGCGTTAATTTCCAGGGTTCTTGCATTTTCAGCTTCGTCTTCCTAGATGCAGATGTCACATGTTACTGCCTCGAAAGCCTCACTAATATATGTCTACGTACCTACTTTCGATGTTCTTCTTGGAGAATTTGGAGGAGGCTCTTATGACATTTCACTATTGCCTATGTACGCAAACCATCTTGATATGCATCTGTGGGACAGAGAGGTAAAATGTATTTGTATTTATTCTTTGAAAGATGTGTTATAATATTCAGACTTTCTGATGATGATGATGTGTTTTTTGCAGTATTGTGATGCTTTAAAATGCATCAATCATGGTAGGAAGATTATGAGTTTGCAACAACCCGAAGAGTAATGGTTTCATGATGCCATGCAACTATTTGGGTTGTGAGATTTATGCATGACTGATTATACTATTATTAACCATGATATTGTCATCTTTCGTTGAGAAATGACGCTTAAGACGTCATTTTTTAATCTTATACATGGTGAGATGTTCATTGAATTGAATGATGCACCATCCTCTATACATCTTTTGATTAGATGAAGATTATTATACCACTCCAGGATGACTAGACATGATGCACTAGATATGATGGTGGCCAATTTCGAAGCTAACTAATAGGATGTCATATAGGAGCTGCAAGATATTAGAGGGTATCCTGCTAGATTTTCATTTTTTGAGAAGTTATATGCGTACCATTTGGCTACAATAATGGAGGTTGATGGCGGTGTTTCACAATTTATGCATACATATGATAGTATATGTTGTTTGTAACACCCTGAAAATCTAAATTTAATTATCTAATTATTTATTTAATTAATTTAGAAAAATTGGAGAGTTTGGATTAATTAGAGAATTTTGGAGAAAAAGAGTATTTTTATAATAAGGATAAATAGTGTTTTATTATACTATTTTATTATTATTATTAAAAATATATTAAAGAAAAGGGTAAGGTGGTCCTTTTGTGAAAATTATGAGGGTAAAGTGGGAAAAGACTTAACTGGGATATGTTTTGGTAAAAAGGAATACACAATTAGTTTTCTAACATTATCGTGTTTTTGGGAGAAGAAGTGCTCTGAAGGAAAAAGGGAGAGAAAGAAGAAGCTCAGAGTCAGGAGGCTGTAGAGAACCCCAGAGAAGAGTGTAAAGCGAAGAAATTCTCTAAGGTATGGGGAGTTTTCATAATCTATTGTAATTGTATAAGAATTGGATTATGAGTAGATTAGATTTGTAAGAGTTTAGTGAGTTTAGGGGTTTTTGATTTAGGTTAAGCTGATGAGTAAAATCTTGATGAATTAGAGTGATTAGAATGAGTTATAAACATATATTTGTTGGTATAATTGTTATCTTGATGTTGTTGATGTTTGATTGATGTTTTTGAATGGTTTTTGAGTGTTTTGATGTGAAACCCGTAATGGGATTTTGGGGTTTTTGGTATTGAAAACAGTCTGCAATTGTATAGCAGAGAACTGCTGAAAAGCGTGCGTTAACCGGTTAACGCTATGGGTTAACCGGTTAACCATTGTAATTTTGGTGAAAATCTGGAATTTCGTAGGCGTTAACCGATTAACGCTATGGGTTAACCGGTTAACACTATTTGAGAAGAAAATTTTAATTCTTTAAAAATTCATAACTTTCAAACCATAAGTCTGATTCGCATTCCGTTTGAAGCGTCGGTATGAGCATAAACTGAACTTTATTTTGATGAATAAAAAATGAGAAAAATGCAAAAGTTTTTATAAATGGAGTTATGAAATAACCTTGTAATTGCCTCATGATTTACCGGGTACGGGTCAATTCTTGATGTGTCAGAGTGGTTATAGAACCAGTGTTCTGGGTGTAATGTCATGATGATATATATGATTATTTGATGATTGTTTTGCTGATTGAAATGAATGATGCGAATTATTTTGATGAATTTTACGATGTAGCGCATCATTGCATTTCATAACATTCACGATGGGGCTTCGGCCTATTTATTTGCTTCAATCCCATTGTGTGGATTGAAGTGTCTCGATGATTTACGATGTGCTCCTTTGTGGAGGGTTGATGGTCATGTATCCATCTCACGATGAAAATGGTACCACATGCATATTGCATATCAGGATGTTAGAATTGCATATTTTGGATGAATTTCATGACTGTGTTGGTGTTGCTTGATTTCATGATCGTGTTGTGGTTGTTGCTGAATTGTATAGTTGATGATGTCATGATATGTTGTACTAAATTATTTATGATTCTATATTCTTGTACGTTTATGATATATTATGATTACTCACCCTTCCTGCTTGGAAATGTTGCCTCCTTCGTGGGTAACTTGCAGATGTCGAAGAATAGTCCTGCAGTGCAATAGGAGTAATTCACGAGTCTCGGAGCATACTTTAGTGTTCCTTAGAAGTGGTTTTGGTCTATGTGTCCTGCTCTGTGTCATGTAACACTGGGATGGGTTTCTTTTGCTGAACAGTTTTCAGTTTTGTTATTATTTGGATAAATGTTTTCCCATATTATGATGTTAAATTTAGGATGATGAAAATTATGTTATGACATAAACTAATAAAGTTTTGAGTTATGAAGTTTAAATTCTGCTGCGAAATGATTTATGTTATTCTTGATGATGATTAACCCGTGTTACGGGACAAGACACTGTTTGTGTTGAATTATGATGAAATGTGATACCCTTTCTCGATGATTACTCTGATATTATTTAAATATTTTGTTTTGGGGTAGAAGGGTGTTACATTAGTGGTATCAGAGCCTGGTTGGTCTGTCCGACCAAGTTTTGTTGTTGTCAGTCTGTTGTCAAGTCGTTATTTATTTAACGATTATTCTCTTCTAATGTGGTAAGTGTTGTGCAGAATGGCTGGAAACAACACGCGTGCTCTCGCTTATGTTATTGCAGCTCTTGCTCAGACTGTTGCTCGTAACAATGCGCATGATGAGTTTCGTGCCTTGGAGAAATTCCAGATGAATAATCCACCTGTGTTTGAAGGAACTCATGACCCGGCGAGCGCACAGAAGTGGCTCAAGGCAATTGAGAAGATTTTCAGAGTGATGGCGTGTGCTGACGCGCAGAAAGTTCAATTCGGGACTCATATGTTGTCTGAGGATGCTGAAGACTGGTGGGATAATACTCGCCAACGTCTAGAGGATGAGGCTGTTGTGGTGACTTGGACTGTGTTTAAGACGGAGTTCCTTAAGAAGTATTTTCCGGAAGATGCTCCTGGTAAGTTGGAGGTAGAGTTCCTTAAACTGAAGCAAGGAAACATGACAGTGGCAGAGTATGCTGCCAAATTTGAAAGGCTGGTGAAGTTTTGTCCTCACTACAACAGGGAAAATGTTGAACCTTCCAAGTGCCTTAAGTTTGAGAATGGGCTGAGACCTAAAATTAAGCAGGGAATTGGATGCCAACAAATTCGCAAGTATGTAGAGTTGGTCGATAAGAGTCGTATATATGACGAGGACAGTCGAGCTCGGTCAGCTCACTATAAACAGCTGAGCGAGAAGAAAGACAAGAGTCAGTATAGAGGGAAACCTTATGTGACTACTGGTGATAGAGGGAAGCATAAGGCATCTGATGAGCAAAAGCAAAGTAGGGGAGTTGCTAATGTACTTGTTAAGTGTTACAAATGTGGAGAGGCGGGTCATAAGGCCGATGTGTGTACCACCAGAGTTATGAAATGTTACCGTTGTGGCAAGCTTGGGCATAAGATGAGTGATTGTCCTAATGAGGGTCCAACCTGTTATAATTGTGGTGAGCAGGGGCATATCAACGCCCAATGCCAGAAACCAAAGAAGAATGCTGCTACTGCTCAGAGTGCTGGGAGAGTTTTTGCGTTAGCTGGTTCAGAAGCTCCAAAGAAGGACAACTTGATCAGAGGTACCTGTTTTATTAATAATACTGAGTTGATTGCTATTATTGACACTGGAGCTACATATTCATTTATTTCTCTTGAGTGTGCTAATAGTTTGGGTTTAAAGTTGGCTAATATGAACGGTAATATGATAATAGAGACTCCTGCTAATGGTTTTGTGACTACCATGCTTGTTTGTTTGAAGTGTCCTTTGACAATTTTTTAGAATAATTTTGTGATGGATTTGGTGTGCCTACCATTACACCAAATCGATGTTATCCTTGGTATGAACTGGTTGGAATTCAATTATGTTCATATTAATTGTTATAGTAAGACAATGCAGTTCCCTGAATTGAGCGGGAATGGTGAGTTGATGTTTTTATCTGCTAAGCAAGTGGATGAACTTGTTTTAGATGAAGCTTTGATGTTTGCAGTGTCTACCTCATTGCAAGTTGACGATAAGACTGTCAGTGCAGAGTTGTCTGTGGTTTGTGAATTTCAAGATGTGTTTCCTGGTGATATAAGTGATTTACCACCGGAACGTGAAATTGATTTTTCTGTGGACTTAGTACCGGGTACGAGTCCTGTCTCGATGGCTCCTTATAGAATGTCAGCTTCAGAGTTGAATGAGTTGAAGAAACAATTAGAAGAATTGTTAGAGAAAAGGTTCATTAGACCCAGTGTTTCTCCTTGGGGTGCACCGGTGTTGCTCGTTAAGAAGAAGGATGGTAGTATGAGATTGTGTGTCGATTACCGACAGTTGAATAAAGTGACTATCAAGAATAAGTACCCACTTCGTAGGATCGATGATTTGATGGATCAACTAGTGGGTGTTTGTGTCTTTAGTAAAATTGATCTGAGGTCTGGTTATCATCAGATTCGAGTTAAAGCTGATGATATTCCGAAGACAGCTTTCAGGACGAGATATGGGCATTACAAGTATACGGTGATGCCGTTTGGGGTTTCTAATGCGCCTGGTGTGTTTATGGAATACATGAATAGGATCTTTCATGATTATCTTGATAAGTTCGTGGTGGTTTTCATAGATGATATCTTGGTATATTCTAAATCAGAAGAGGAACATGCCGAGCATTTGAGGGTTGTGTTGCAAGTGTTGAGAGAAAAGAAATTGTTTGCTAAATTATCTAAGTGTGAGTTCTGGTTAAGAGAAGTGAATTTCCTCGGCCATGTAATTTCAAGTGGTGGGATTTCGGTGGATCCTTCAAAGATTGATGCGGTATTGAAGTGGGAGACTCCGAAGAGAAGGAAAGCACTTGAGTTCCAAGAGGGAGATCACGTGTTCTTAAGAGTTACTCCTATGATTGGTGTGGGAAGAGCTTTGAATCTAGAAAGCTCACTCCACGTTTTGTTGGTCTGTATTAGATTATGCAGAGGATAGGGGAAGTGACCTATCGAGTGGCTTTACCTCCCTCTCTTGCGAATTTACATGATGTATTCCATGTATCACAGTTGAGGAAGTACATTCCGGACCCGTCACATGTAATTCAGATAGATGATGTTCAGGTGAGAGATAATCTGACGATTGAAGCTTTACCAGTGAGGATTGATGGTAGGGAATTGAAGCAACTTTGAGGCAGGGAAATTTCTTTAGTGAAGGTATTGTGGGGAAGACCAACTAGAGAAAGTTGGAATTGGGAGCGAGAATATCAGATGAGGGAGTTGTATCCGACTCTATTTACTTCAGGTAATTTTCGAGGACGAAAATTCTTTAAGTAGGGGAGAGTTGTAACGCCCCGAAAATCTAAATTTAATTATTTAATTATTTATTTAATTAATTTAGAAAAATTGGAGAGTTTGGATTAATTAGAGAATTTTGGAGAAAAAAAGTATTTTTATAATAAGGATAAATAGTGTTTTATTATACTATTTTATTATTATTATTAAAAATATATTAAAGAAAAGGGTAAGGTGGTCCTTTTGAGAAAATTATAAGGGTAAAGTGGGAAAAGACTTAACTGGGATATGTTTTGGTAAAAAGCAATACACGATTAGTTTTCTAACATTATCGTGTTTTTAGGAGAAGAAGTGCTCTGAAGGAAAAAGGGAGAGAAAGAAGAAGCTCAGAGTCAGGAGGCTGTGGAGAACCCTAGAGAAGAGTGTAAAGCGAAGAAATTCTCTAAGGTATGGGGAGTTTTCATAATCTATTGTAATTGTATAAGAATTGGATTATGAGCAGATTAGATTTGTAAGATTTTAGTGAGTTTAGGGGTTTTTGATTTAGGTTGAGCTGATGAGTAAAATCTTGATGAATTAGAGTGATTAGAATGAGTTATAAACATATATTTGTTGGTATAATTGTTATCTTGATGTTGTTGATGTTTGATTGATGTTTTTGAATGGTTTTTGAGTGTTTTGATGTGAAACCCGTAATGGGATTTAGGGGTTTTTGGTGTTGAAATCAGTCTGCAATTGTATAGCAGAGAATTGCTGAAAAACGTGCGTTAACCGGTTAACGCTATGGGTTAACCGGTTAACCATTGTAATTTTGATGAAAATCTGGAATTTCGTAGGCGTTAACCGGTTAACGCTATGGGTTAACCGGTTAACACTATTTGAGAAGAAAATTTTAATTCTTTAAAAATTCATAACTTTCAAACCATAAGTTCGATTCGCATTCCGTTTGAAGCGTCGGTACGAGCATAAACTGAACTTTATTTTGATGAATAAAAAAATGAGAAAAATGCAAAAGTTTTTATAAATGGAGTTATGAAATAACCTTGTAATTGCCTCATGATTTACCGGGTACGAGTCAATTCTTGATGTGTCAGAGTGGTTATAGAACCAGTGTTCTGGGTGTAATGTCATGATGATATATATGATTATTTGATGATTGTTTTGCTGATTGAAATGAATGATGCGAATTATTTTGATGAATTTTATGATGTAGCGCATCATTGCATTTCATAACATTCACGATGGGGCTTCGGCCTATTTATTTGCTTCAATCCCATTGTGTGGATTGAAGTGTCTCGATGATTTACGATGTGCTCCTTTGTGGAGGGTTGATGGTCATGTATCCATCTCACGATGAAAATGGTACCACATGCATATTGCATATCAGGATGTTAGAATTGCATATTCTGGATGAATTTCATGACTGTGTTGGTGTTGCTTGATTTCATGATCGTGTTGTGGTTGTCGCTGAATTGTATAGTTGATGATGTCATAATATGTTGTACTAAATTATTTATGATTCTATATTCTTGTACGTTTATGATATATTATGATTACTCACCCTACCTGCTTGGAAATGTTGCCTCCTTCGTGGGTAACTTGCAGATGTCGAAGAATAGTCCTACAGTACAATAGGAGTAATTCACGAGTCTCAGAGCATACTTTAGTGTTCCTTAGAAGTGGTTTTGGTCTATGTGTCCTGCTCTGTGTCATGTAACACTGGGATGGGTTTCTTTTGCTGAACAATTTTCAGTTTTGTTATTATTTGGATAAATGTTTTCCCATATTATGATGTTAAATTTAGGATGATGAAAATTATGTTATGACATAAACTAATAAAGTTTTGAGTTATGAAGTTTAAATTCCGCTGCGAAATGATTTATGTTATTCTTGATGATGATTAACCCGTGTTACGGGACAAGACACTGTTTGTGTTGAATTATGATGAAATGTGATACCCTTTCTCGATGATTACTCTGATATTATTTAAATATTTTGTTTTGGGGTAGAAGGGTGTTACATTGTTCACAATAATATATTCACATATTGATTGTTATTGTACCATTTTCATTGCATTTTTGCTACGTCATTACTAATATTTCAAATGCATCATTTTCAGACATGGATCCTTCAACACTTTCCACGCATATTCAGATGGTCATATGTTAATGAGTATATTTAGGATCAACCACGTGCTTATGCATTTATCCCGCTCATATGGAATCAGGCGATCAACTCCTTTAGAGTGTTTCTTGATCGCACTATAGTTGATGATATATGATACACATCGTATGACGATCACCGTCAAATACGCCCCTTGGATGACATAACCTTCTAATTTGTATGGTTAGCTTGTGGGATACGCTTGATGTATCCATATATCCCTGAGTGAATCATGTGTCAGTTCAGGTATCTACAGGTTGTTCCAAGAGACCCCTGTGTGTTTGTTCTTCCCACTATGGTCAATATAGATGTATGATAATTTCTATAACCACATGGTACCAGATAAAGCACAAAGCTTGCTAACTCCTCGTGAATAGAATAATGCATTCCACTATATCCAATAATATTTGAGAGTGTCGCATCCTACATGACACCAGATGCTCATAAATACCCTATAGTACAACTCATCTAGAGATATTAGACGAGTAGTAGGCTATGACAGATCATGTTGTTGATGTGTCACCTGCATGTCATCGTATATAGATCATTGCGTTAGAGAGAGAGAGAGAGAGAGAGAGAGAGAGAGAGAGAGAGAGAGAAGAATTTCTGGAAGGAACTTCTGGGAGAGCCACCATAAATGTCATTCTATCTTAGGTACGAATGTTATTGTAGTACAAAAGGCTAGGAAGTAACAAGGGGTGGTTTGATATACTCAATAGTATTTGATATTATTTGTATTATGTATTATAAATAGTATTATGGTTTTGTAATTTAATATTTTGATAATATTATGGATCATAGATTGATAATAATATATGGCATTTTAATCTTATTACATCTAAAGCTGTCAAAATGAGCTAGCTCATATGGACATGCACGCCAAGTGCGATAAATCATATGGCTTTTGGATTTTAAAAATAGAATCCATATTTTCTGGACTTTTTTACCTCAACCATAAAAAACCTGCTACCAATTAGAGATAGTTCGTATCGGTTGCAGATATATATATTGTTAGGTTCACATAACTATAAATTTTAAAAATATATTAATATTTTTATTGTCCTACTTCAAATCAACATATTGATTTTTTTTCATCTCACTAAATTTTATCTTTATTTTATTCATCATTTCTCTTTTAAATATCATACATTAATATAATTAAATTTATATTCAATTATTCAGTGTTTTACTTCACAATTTTTTTATTTTATTTTCTCTTATGTTAAATATTTTAGTATTATTTTATACAATTTAGGTATGTATTGTATTTAAAGATATATTATACTATTTATAAAAAATAATTTAGTATATAAAAAATTATTTAAAATAATATAAATTTTTTATTGTATTTATAATAAATATTATGTGGTTTTTATTTAATTTTTGTATAAAAAATAATTTAAAAATAGTCCGTTTAGGACCGGGTAGCAAGTAGTAAATTTTTAGTCTATATTACAACACATTTTTTTATCCAACCCTAAAATTCCTGAGACCCGTATGGCCTGCCCTAAACGGGTTGGGTAGTCTGTTTTGACATCTCTAATTACATCAGTGTATGACTTAATTTATAACAGAATTATTATGATTGTATACTCATCATACATGGTCTATTACATAGATGTATTTCTTCAAAAATATCAAATTTTACTACTTAAAGGGTGATTACGGAAGTATACATCCATAACTTTTAGGGAGATGCATCTCTGGACTAAATCATGTCAAAGTTAGGGTGTGACTCACATACAAAGGGATGTAATGCATATGGGGTTATTACAAAGTGTGTTTCAAAACTCGTTTGTAATAAAATGAGGTTGTTGCTCAGCAACACATGAATTTGATGTATAAGAGGTGCGTCCAGAAATATACTTACAAATATACGAAGAACAATTTTGAATTTATATAAGATCGCTCTTCGTCACTTAAGGGTTATTCACCACTAAGGATGGGATGGGAAGAACAACCTTGTTTTATTATTTTTCATCTTCACACTGTAATATAGTATTTTTCTTGTCTGACCCAAAACTTTTGGAATTCTCATTCAAAGAAAAAAAGTATTTCTATATTAATGTAATATTTTTTAATGATAAAAATTTATATATGTTTTTGTATCTGATTTTAATATTGTCACTTTTGTTTTACAACAAAACTTTTTTAAAAATTAAATTTGAAAAAAAAAATTATGGTTTATGAGTAATTTAAGTGAAAATCATCATACAAAGAAGATAAAATGAACATTAATTCCATTCTTTCTTTCAACAAAAATTAATAAAGAAATGACTTTTAGTTAAATAAAGTATTGTTAATAACAATAGTTAATAAAAAGTTATTTGAAAAGGAGGCAACTAAGTGGAGTGATGAAAAACATTGGCTGGTGGCTGGATTGAGAAAGAAAGGGTGGAGAAGAGACAGGCCTTGAAAATGGCCTTGGCTGAAATGGTTTATGAGGAATGGAAAGATAGGAACAAGATATACTTTACACAGGAGGATATACAAAAGAATATTAAAGACACAAAAAGAATATTAAAGACACAGTGATGAATATCACGGTGAATAGGAGTATTACCCATGGAATACTTAAGAACCATGTATTATTAAGTAGATCTCCATGGAATAGATTTGTTAATTTGTTGTGAGATGATCCCTGGATCTTTGGATCGGACATGATTATAATGATTTTGGCAATAAATATATATATATATATATATATATATATATTCCAAAAATAAAAATGCATTTTTGATTCTTGTATTTAATCATGTAATCTTCCAATTTTAAAACTAAGTTAATGATAATTAATAATCTTAATTATGTTTCTTTAGAAATTATATTTAAAAATTATTTTGGAAATTTTCAAATGAAACATAATGGAATTTGAACTCCAGCGCTTATATTAATATAATTAAATTTATGTTCAATTATTTAGTGTTTTACTTCACAATTTTCTTATATTATTTTTTGTTTTCTTATATTAAATATTTTAATAATATTTTATACAATTTAGACATACATTGTATTTAAAAATATATTATATTATTTATAAAAAATAATTCAGTATATAAAAAATTATTTAAAATAATATAATTTTTTATTGTATTTATAATAATATAAATTTTTTATTGTGTTTATAATAAATAATATGTGGTTTTTATTTTAATTTTTATATAAATAATAATTTAAAAATAGTTTGTTTAGGACCGGATAGCCCGAAGTCCGGAAAAAGTCGGGATCGAGTAGTAAATTTTCAGTCTATATTATAACATGTTTTTTTATCTAACCCTAAAAATCATGAGGCCATAATGCCTGCCCTAAATGGGTTGGATAGTCTTTTTTACAACTCTAATTACATTGTTGTAAACAGATAATAAATTGTGTCGCTACTTTTTTTTAAATCGCAAAATTAATCATTTTGAAAATTAAATTTGAAAGATATAACGTTATTATTCGTAAGTCTTTGGGTCTTTGGATTTTATGTAAAAGATCAACTACATTGGTATTAGATAACTAAGAGTAACAAAGTTAAATGGTATTAAAGAATGTTAGATTGTAAAAAAATGTAATATGGATGGAGTATTGTTGTCTACTGCTGCATCTTTTATACAACTGAATATCTTTAATTAAGATATGTGTCAGTTTTTAAATCCTTTAATGTGAAGCACCATGTTCTCTACCATTCAAACATGTTCATAACAAAATTATTTTTTGTGAGTCTAATTTTCGTATTGTATTTCTTAGACAAAATAAAAATAAAGGTTAGAAAATAAGAAGAAAAAAGGATAATAAATATAACAAACAAAATCAAGTAATCGAGTAGATTTACGATAACGGGGAGGAGTATTTTGGGTAGGAGAAACTCAATCCAATTTGTTTACATCGACCATTGTCATGATTCACTCATATAATTTTCTTTGTTGTGTGTAAATGTTGATACAATCTATGGTGGTCCTCAACAAAATATTATATATCATAGTTAATGTAACGCCCCGATTTTTATTTAATTATTTAAATTGGATTTGTTATATTTTGTGTGTGGAAGGAAGAGAATATTATTTAATATAATATGTATTTATAGGAATAATATTATATTTAAATAATTGAAATAATTGGAAAATAAGGAATTAGGGGTAGAGTGGTAATTTGGTGATGGTTAGTGACGGTAAATGAGGAAGATCATAGATTGGGTCTAAGGGATAAGGTTGGAATAAGGAAAAAGAGAAGTTCAGTAGTGTTTTTGTGATTGCAAAGAAGAAACGTGAAAAGAGAGAAGGAGAAGGAGAAAGGTCAAGGGCTATAAAATGATTTAATTCCGAAAAATTCCTTAAAATTATCTAATTGATATAGTAATTGATAAGAATTGGAGTGGTGTTGTTAGAAGTAGTTAGAGAGGAGTTATATGCTTAATCAGAGGGGTATTTAGTATAACTTGAAAATGAACATGAGTTGATATGTTTATTAGTTGTTGTTGCTATATGATGTAGTTGTTGTTGTGATTATATGACATTGTTGTTGATGTACGTTGATATATAATAGAGATAATCTAGAAGTTAGTTAGTAATCAAGTTAGTTAGAGTAACTAACCTATCTAACTAATTCTAGAAGTTAGTTACATGTGGTATCCTATATATATATATATATATATATATATATATATATATATATATATATATATATATATATATATACTCATTGTGTAATAACTAAAGGGTAATGAAATGAAGTGAGAAATACAAGAAAACAAAAGAGTATTTCATTTTCTAATATGGTATCAGTAAGGTTCTGATCAGAACCACGTTCTTTCCGCCCCTCTCTTCTTCTTCTTCACCCATCATCTTCTTCCACTACTGAACCAGAAGAAAGCTAACACTTCAATGGCTGACTTCGAAACCCAGTCACTGCGCTCAAACAACTCCAGCTTCTTCACCTCAAATTCGTCAAATTCGTATGGGCCAAAACTGTCAATTCAGCTCAAAGATAACAACTATCTTCTGTGGAATCAACAGGTAGAGGGTGTAATCCTCACACAAAAGATGCATCGGTTCGTTATCAATCCCAAGATCCCTGCGAAATTCGCAACTGAACAAGACAGGTTGCTCAACAATTTCTCTGATGAATATGAAGCTTGGGTTGTTCAAGATCAAGCCCTCTTCATATGGCTGCTTTCTACCATCTCCGAATCGGTTCTACCGAGAGTGTTATCGTGCAAGCATTCTTATGAAGTATGGGACAAGATTCACAAGTTCTACAACGCGCAGATGCGAGCTAGGGTTCGTCAGCTCAGAGTGGAATTGAAATCCACCAAGAAAGGTAACCAATCAATCACCGAATTTGTGCTTAAGATCAAAGCCATTGCCAGCTCTCTTCTTGCAGTTGGTGATGCTATAACTGAGCAAGATCAAATTGATTCAATCCTCAACGGTTTATCAGAAGAGTATAATCCGTTCGTAATGCAAATGTATGGACAATCTGATCCATTATCCCTATGTGATGTTGAAGCTCTACTGTATGTTCAAGAAGCTTAATTAGATAAGTTCAGGCAAGAGCTCATGGTTTCTCAAGTCACTGCTAACATGGCACACAAAGGTCATGGTAGCTCAAGCTCACAAGAGTACACTGGCTATCACAGAGGCAGAGGTCGTGCATACAGAGGCAGAACTCGTGGAAGAGGGTATCTTCCTCAAGGAAGACCAATTTGTCAACTTTGTGGTAAACCTGGTCATGCAGTTATGGATTGCTGGCATAGGTATGATGAATCCTTTACCCCTCAAATCAAGCAGAATGAAGAAACCAGTGGCAAAGTGAACAAGCAAGTAGAAGAAAACTCAGAAACTCAGGCTATGGGAATGACAACCACAATGTCTCAACCTGTTGCATTCACTCAAGATTACTCACTACCCAAAGATCTTGAGTCTCAATCTTGGTTTGCAGATTCAGGTGCTTCACATCATCTTACTCCATATGCAAATTGTTTACAAATTAGCAAACCATTTAGAGGTGATAGCCAAGTATATGTAGGTAATGGTCAGAGTTTGCATATCCAAAACATAGGGTCATCTTGCATTTCTAATAGACTAATTCTTGGTGACATTCTTCATGTTCCTGCTATTACCAAGAATCTACTGTCAGTTTCAAAATTCTCTAGTGACAATCAAGTAATGTTTGAATTTCAATCTAATAAGTGCTATGTCAAATGTCAGGTTTCTAAGGAAGTTCTCCTTGAAGGGTTCCTTGAGTCAAATGGCTTGTATTGCTTTCCTAGCCTACTGCATAATTCTGCCAGGCCTATGCATACAGGTGGTAGTCACAAAGTTGTTTCATTTGTTTCAAATTCTAGCATTGTAGAGAATACTGATGTACTGTGGCATAGTCGTCTTGGACATGCTCATTTTAATTCTGTCAAAAGCATACTTACATTGTGTAAAATACCAATAATGAATAAAGCATATTCTGAATTTTGTAAATCCTGTTGTCTAGGCAAAGCACATAGAATACATGCTCCTCTGTCAAATACTACTTATCATCATATGTTTGATTTAGTGTTTACTGATTTGTGGGGTCCCTCCCCTGATTTGTCAAGTTCTGGTTATCTGTATTATGTTGCATTTGTTGATGCCAAAACTAGATATACTTGGCTATACCTGCTTAAACAAAAGTCTGAAGCTTTAGAAGCATTCAAACTATTCTTTGCTTTTGTTCAAACTCAATTCAACATCAGCATCAAGGCAGTACAGTCAGACTATGGAGGAGAGTACAGACCCTTTACAAAATATCTGCTTGGCCTTGGTATCCAACACAGGTTGACTTGCCCTCACACTTCACATCAGAATGGATCAGTAGAGAGAAAGCATAGGTCAATAGTGGGAACAGGCATCACACTTCTTACACATGCCAACCTTCCCATGACTTACTGGGATCACAGTTTTGTCACAGCTAACTATCTTCTCAACAGGCTACCTACTTCTGCCTTACCTGCTTCAAATTCACCATATCATGCTTTGTATCACAAGGATCCTGATTACAAATCCTTGAAAGTATTTGGTTGTTCTTGCTTTCCACTATTGAGACCTTACAATAAACACAAGCTAGAACCTAGAAGCACTGAGTGTATCTATCTAGGCCCTTCCCCTCAACATAAAGGCTACAAATGCCTCAGTCCTACTGGCAGGATATACATCTCCAAAGATGTAATATTCAATGAAAAGCACTTTCCATATGTAAGTCTGTTCTCTGCTAGCCCTAGCACCAACACAGAAGTACCTTTTAGTCCTTTACCCTGTCCAGCCATAAACAACAATAACTCCTCAGGTACACTAGTGGGGCCAACTACAGCTGAGTCACATCAGAATCAACTTTCCCCTCTACCTGCCTCTCACAGCTATCATCCAGACATATCTACATCATCTCAACCTGTCATGACACCATATCAAAGTCCCTTGCCTTTATCAGATCAGCTCATAGCTGCATTAAATACAACAAACTCACCTCCATCAAATATCAGGAGCTATGCACCAGAATCACCACAGGAGTTCTCTAATTTTCAAGAGGTAGTAACTGAGTCCTCTCCCTCTTCTCATCCATCACCACAAGCTGGTCCTCCATCTCTCAGACAGTTGAGGAATGAAGGCTCTAACAGCTCTCTCTCACCAATTATTCAAAGTACCAGAACTGTACCACCTCCCCCACAAAACAATCATCCCATGCTCACAAGAGCCAAAACTGGACATTCCAAGCCTAAAGCTTATCTTGCAAACTTAGAGCCTCTAAATGTCAAACAAGCACTGCTGCAACCAGAATGGACTCAAGCAATGCAAGTAGAGTATGATGCTCTGATGGCAAATGACACTTGGACACTAACAACTTTACCCTCTGACAGGCAAGCAGTAGGGTGTAAATGGGTTTTTAGGGTTAAAGAAAATCCAGATGGGACCATCAACAAATTCAAAGCAAGGTTGGTTGCCAAAGGCTTTCATCAACAACAAGGCTTTGATTTCAATGAGACATTCTCTCCAGTTGTGAAGCCAACAACCATCAGAGTCATTCTCAGTCTTGTTATCACCTACAAATGGGACCTGCAGCAAGTTGACATTAACAATGCCTTTCTAAATGGAACCTTACAAGAGGAGGTTTACATGGTTCAACCACCAGGCTTTGTTCAGTCTAACAAAGAGTTAGTATGCAAACTCAACAAAGCTTTGTATGGCCTAAAACAGGCACCCAGGGCCTGGTATGAAAAGCTCAATCAAGCACTTCTCAAATTTGGATTCAGTCATTCAAAATGTGATCACTCACTCTTTATATACTCCAAGAAAGGTACAAATCTCTATGCTCTTGTCAATGTTGATGACATCCTAGTCACAGGCTCCTCCTCCACTCTCATCCTTGACCTAATCAACAAACTAGATGCTGAATTTGCTCTAAAGAAACTTGGCAAACCTGAATATTTTCTGGGATTGGAATTCAAGTTTCAGACAAATGGGAGTTTGGTGCTAACTCAAGCCAAATACATCAGGGATCTACTGGAAAGAGCCAACATGAGTGGTGCCAAGGGTGTGCCAACACCTATGCTAAGTACCAGCAGACTCAGCAAAACAGGCTCTCTATTGTTGACAGATCCTCACTTGTACAGGTCCATAGTATGAGCTCTTCAATATGTCACACTAACAAGACCAGACATTGCATACAGTGTCAACAAGGCCTGCCAGTTCATGTCCTCACCAACAGAAGCACATTGGGCAGCTGTTAGACGAATACTAAGATACCTCAGTGGAACAATGTTTCTAGGCCTAGTATTTTCTGTAGCAAGTCCAACAGATAAATTCTCCTTGCGAGCCTATAGTGACTCAGATTGGGCTACGGATCCAGATGATCGTCGTTCTACATCTGGTTCTTGCATCTTCTTCGGTCCCAATATTGTTGCTTGGAGCTCAAAGAAACAATCTCTCGTAGCAAGATCAAGTACAGAAGCCGAATATAGAGCACTTGCTCATACTACCTCTGAGCTTCTTTGGCTTGAATCACTCCTCACTGAACTATCCATTAGTTTTCACCCTCCCACTTTGCTATGCGACAACCTCAGTGCAGTACACATGTCTCATAATCCAATTCTCCATGCTCGTACAAAACATATTGAATTGGATATCCATTTTGTTCGTGAAAGGGTTGCAGCACAACGGTTAATCATCCAACATGTTCCTGGGTTTGCTCAACTAGCTGACACCTTAACAAAACCATTAGGAACGGTAGCCTTTCATGATCTACGGAGTAAGCTCAAAGTGGTCTCTCTTAAACCACCATGAACTTGAGGGGGTGTAATAGAGATAATCTAGAAGTTAGTTAGTAATCAAGTTAGTTAGAGTAACTAACCTATCTAACTAATTCTAGAAGTTAGTTACATGTGGTATCCTATATATATATACTCATTGTGTAATAACTAAAGGGTAATGAAATGAAGTGAGAAATACAAGAAAACAAAAGAGTATTTCATTTTCTAATAATATAACATGTTGAAGTATGTTGCGTTGTTGTATGTATTCTCGTTGAGGTTGACATATGTTGTTGTATGTGAATATGCATGATATTGATGATGTTCGTTATTGTGGTAAGTCATTGTATGTTAGTTGTTGATGTTGATTGGTATAATGTAAGTTGTTGTAGATGTGCATGAGTGTCATTGGTGTTGCATGACATGTTCATGGTTGGGAATGGTATATCAAGGTAGGGTATGTCCATTTGGATCCTAGTGGGGATCGTTGTGATGTTGGTGCGGTCATGAAATAGGGATCGTACATGACCATGAAATAGGGGTCGAAAGTGTGATCATGAAATAGGGATCATACTGGACCACGAAAGAGGGGTCGAGAGTTCCGACGGAAACTAGATCTTGAAATAGAGATCGAATTATGGTACCGCATGCATAGAGTCAGTAAAGTCTCATTGCATAAGTTGTTGTTGTGTATGATGTTGATATGTGTTATAATGTGTTTGTTTAGTT